>CM028131.1:753472500-756455000 GCA_016271365.2 Neoceratodus forsteri
AGTTCACAGGTTCAACTCCCCCCCCCAGCAAAGCTAAATACTCATCATGTGACTTTGAGCAGATCATGTAACCGCTCAGTGCTCTAGTCCATTGGAAATGAAATATTGCATCTCAACAGGGCTATCTTGAGTATATACACTGTGAAATAAAAAATAAACTTATAGGGAATGTTGCTGTAGCAGGATTTTCCAATGCACCCTTGCTTTATCAGAACCCGGATGCTTCCCTTTGCACTGAAAACAAAGATCTGATCCCTAACGCTGTTACAGTGGTTGGAGAGAGAGAGAGAGAGAGAGAGAGAGAGAGAGAGAGAGAGACTGTCAACTTGTTTTGGGGGGTGAGGGGCACACTGGCCAGTATTTGAAAATGTTTCCTTTCTGCAGCTCCTCACTAGAACTAATATACATCTGGGAGTGCTGCATGCCTGACATTAACATCTACAAATGATTTCCTGGGAATCACTGACACAAGTGTAACTATTTTCTGTATTTTACTGCCACTCTTAAAGGAAAACTACACCCATGAAAAAATATATGCTGTGCAGAGTGTTTTAATTTGTGTGTAAAGTTCTAGTGTTTCCTTCTCTCTGACTGGTATTAGGAGTTTTTCCTAAATTAGCCTGCTAGCTTTAGGGTAGTTTTATGACCCCTGGATATCTCCATATCAAATAGCTTTATTGTATTTCTTTGTCCTACAATGCACCTTGTTTCATGTGATGGTGATGTAGCAGAGCTCATAAATCCAGCAGAAAGCATTGCATTACAATCAGTTCACAAAAATAGAGATGGCTATATTTTAAAATCTGTAGAATTCAGCTTGGTGACCACCCTCATCCTAAAGGTTTTACTGTCCTGAAAAACTTTGCTGCTGATAATTTTTGTGCAGCTTGTAAAACTTCCAAGATATTTAGTTTGCTTGGAATGTGTGTGCTGAATGTTGGGTCTCTCTTACATCACAGTCACATGAGACAAGATGCACTTTGGGAACAAGAAATACAATTACTTATCAGGTATGAAGATCCCCAGGGTCGTAAACTAGCATAAAGCTAGCAGGCTAATTTGGGAAAACTCCTAATACCAGTCAGAGGAAGGAACACTAGAACTTCACATACAAATTAAAACACCTGCACAACATATATTTTTCAAGTTTTGGTGTAGTTTCCTTTAAACAGTCCAAAACTGACCAACGCAGACTACTGTGATGCTTGGCCAGCTGGTTATGATTGCCCTAAGATTTTTGTAATATAGAATGTAGTGTGTGATTGTCAGTGCTTCAATGAATGAACCCCCCCAGGTTTCAGAGAAGCAACAGGATATGTTAGCCTGAAACCAGGAGATAATTAAAGACTAGAGAGACATAATTAAGGGTCTCCTGTTTTCCTGACTTAATTAGAGCTGACCCAGCTACCAGGTTATAGGGCTTGTAAACTTTTATGACGTCTTAGAGGAAAAAAAAACATTTTTTATGCCATGGTGTGAAAGTCATAAATATCCTTTGATTCCTTGGGAAAGTAGGAAACCACACAAGAGTCATATTGGGAAATGAGTTTTTGCTGATGTCACCTTATTTAATATACCTCCTGATAGGACATCCTGTTTGTATATTTAACAAGGAAGAACTAGATGACATCATAGAAGGGGTGTGGAAACCCAGACTTTCAAACTGTATACTGTGTTTGAAGAGACACTTCCTATTTGGACTCATAAGAAAGAAGATCTCAGATCTAACTAAGGCACTGGTACAGATATACATTAGATAGAAAAAGTCTAACTGTATGTTGGTAGGACTTTGTACTTTTCCTTGTTTTCTTTTAAGTGATTGTATGCTTTGTGATATAGTGTTCTGTGTTTGCAGTTTACATATTTTTATCCATTTAAGTAAAACTTGTATTCCAAATACTGCCTGGGTCTTCCAAGTTCTTTCTTTTGTGTATGATATATTGAGGGTTAAGATTTTGACAAAACTGTTCAGAAGCTTAAATGGTGTTACTAAACTGAGAAGAGGTAAGAATATACCTAAGGTTTTTTATAGGGTTTTAATGGTTCATTTTGGATACTTGGTTAGGTGCCCTTAGGCAAAAGATATCTGGCATCCCCCAAAGAGCAGATTATCTGAGCCTGTACACTTGGGTATACTACCATAAGATTCACAGTTGGAATCCCTCCAGAACTTGAGACTAAAGGTGATTTGGACCCACAAGCAGACAGGAAGGTTACCCTGTTCTGTTATCTGTTCATGATACTGCGCTTGGAGGTTGGCACTGTGGGAGCAGGGGGCCTGACCTGCTGAGTGGGGTTGTGACAAATTGGTTGGCAGTGGTGTGATACATTTGGTAACACAAGCTTTAATTGTTCAGTGTGTCAGTTTAATACTGTACAACTCACTTGCAAAAAAAAATGCAATGATTTATTTTTTAAAAAGGAAACAGAACTATATTATTTTGCTTACAGTTGAGTTCCTACCTGTTTTATTTTTTTTTCTCAAGTGCAAGTTAGAGTAGCCGTAGTTAGGGAAGAAGATGGCTTCCAACTACAGTGGGCACATTGTAGACTTCTTGAGGCAGTAGTGCCAGGACAGAGGAGTCCTGTATGAGGGGAGAGCCACCAAGCAGAACCTCATGGATGCTCTGATGACAGCAGATGCTCAGAGCATCGAGTCACAGACTGTGACTGTAAAAGACCAAACATTGAGCATGGAGGGCCAACGGCCAGTGCATTGTCCAGATCTGGTGAGGATGACAGCAGGGCCAGTGCCAGTGAAGGGCCACAGCAGCAGGGGAAGGTCACCAGCATTCTGGAGCCAGAAGTACTCAGGCTGCAGACTGAGTTGCTCAGAATGGAGCTGGAGTTCCAGGAGAAGAGGGAGCGAGAACAGCGAGAGGCTGATCGTGAAGAGCGTGAGTGCCAGTGAGCTACAGAGAAGAGGGAACGTGAATAGCAAGATGCGGACCGTGAAGAGCAAGAGCACCAAAGGTGACATGAACTGGAGAGGTTATGACTCCAATCACCAGCACCAGAGCAGGTAAGTGGCTTGGGTTTAACTGGAACTACAGGACTGGGTTACAAATTGAATTCCAAATTGATAGCTGAATTTAAAGAGGGGGAGGATATGGATTCATTTTTAAATTCCTTTGAAAAAGTTTGTATTCAGGCTACAATTTCTAGAGAGTCCTGGAGCTTCTAACTATCCCCGCTACTTACGGGAAAGCTCGGGATGCACTGGGTCAAATGGACAAAGAAGACAGTAATGATTACAGCAAACTTAAAGCTGCACTGTTAAAAAAGTTTGATTTAACTGCTGAAGCATAAAGAGCTAAATTCCATAAGCTCAGGAGAAGCTCTGATATGAGCTATGAGGAGCTAGCCACAAAACAACATCAGTTTTTATAACGTTGGTGGGAAAGAATTGAAGCAAACTCTGTAGATAAAATTGAAGATGCTATTTTGTCAGAACAGTTTTTTGGGGCATGCCCAGCAGAGCTGAAAACCTGGCTGGAGGACCGAGATCCCAAAACAGTGCAAGAGACTGCTGAACTCTCGGACCAATGCCAAGAACTGCTCTGAGAGCGAATGAGGCAGGCGTGGCAGTGCAGAATGGGAAAAGCACACCTTCAGGGCAGCTAAAACCCTCATTGCCTCCACCAAAACCAGTTAGCCCCAGGTTTCAAAGAAAATATTTCTCTGAAAAAAGAAATGAATGTTGATTTTGTAAAGAAACTGGGTATATTGCCAGTGTCCCAAAAGGATGAGCAATATGCAGAATGGTGCTAGGAAAGAAGTGGGTTGTTCATGTGTCCCTGGAAGCATGCCTGTGAACATGAGGGAACATGTGCACCCAGTCACGGTGAATGGTGTACAGACACAAGGGTTAAGGGACACAAGGGCATCCCTGACATTGGTAAAAGGGGATATGGTAGAGCCTGGTCAGCTTATACCCAATAAATATGTCACTGTACAAGACTTCACTGGTGAGGAGGAAACATTGCCACTTGATAGTGTTCTCCTAGACTGGGGTACAAGAGGGGGAACTGTGCAACAGGTGGCTGTAGCCAAAACTTTAGCAGTTGATGTCATCCTTGACAACAATCTCAAACATGGGATGGTGTGTGCAGTTACCAGTAGCCAACCAGCAAGGGAAAATTGTAGTTTCCTGGACTCCACAGATGCCATTGTGGACACCACTGGGAGGCTGGTTCCCCAGCCTGTGTCTTCTGATATGGAGATTAATGAAAAGGGGGTAGAAATTTCCCCAGTAGCAGTTAACCACACAGCTATGAAGGGTTACTCCTAAGAGGGAGGGGTGACCCATTGTCAGAGGGGTAGGGATGACAGTGTTCCTGAGTGCCCTGATGCTAGTGCTAGGGACCCTAGTTTAGAGACTGAAGGGGACCTGTCCCATGCATTGGGAATGTGTAAGGAGTTTGCAGTTGCTCAGAGAAGTGACCCTGGTCTAGAGAAGCTGAAGGCTTGGGCAGACTCTGATGTGCACAGCTAGGTAATGGAAAACATAAGGTTTATTGGGAAAATAGACTAATGTATACTCAGGCTGAGCAGACAGAAGGAGGGGTGATAGGCTGGCAGCTTGTCGTTCCCCAGGGGTATCGTGAGCAGTTGCTCAAGATTGCATATGATATTCCCTTGTCTGGTCATCTGGGAATCACGTGCACTACGCAGCGGTTTGCCCAGAATTTCTATTGGCCCAACTTCACTCAGCAGGTGAAGGAGTATTGCAGGTTTTGTCACTGGTGCCAAGAAATAGGGAAGGCAGGTAAGAAAACCCAAGCCACCCTAATTCCATTGCCCATAATGGAGGAGCCATTCCAGAGGGTGGGAATGGATATTGTGGGGCCTTTTAATTCCCCCAGCTTCTCCGGGAAGAGGTTCATCCTGACTGTGGTGGATTATGCCACCCAGCATCCAGAGGCAGTCCCCTATCCTCACTGAGGACAGACAAAGCGCAGATGCCTTACTTGGGATTTTCCCTGTTTTGGGTTTCGGAGGAAGTTATCACTGATCGAGGGGTTCCTTCATATCGTACCTGATGAAATGTTTGTGGGAGAAATGTGGGGTGGTACAGAGATGAAGAACACCTTATCACCCACAAGCCAATGGGCTTGTGGAAAGATTTAATGGTACCCTGAAGTCAATGCTCCAAACATTTGCTGAACAGCATGGGAGGGACTGGGAGAAATACCTTCTCCACCTGCAGTTTGCATACCGGAAGGTGTCCCAAGAGTCAACAGGATTTTCCCCCTTCGAACTCTTATATGGATGCCGGGTACATGAGCCCCTAGACTTGATCCAGGAGGACTGGGAAGACAAGCACGCCACTCAGGGCACTCCCATAGCGGATTACATCCTTAGGTTTAGGGAAAAGCTGAAGGAGGTTATGGGGACACCCAGAGCAACCTGGCAGCAGCCCAACAGAAACAAAAAGTGTGGTATGACCACAGAGCCAAAGCTCGCTCATACATGGTGGGTCAGGAAGTCATGGTCCTAATTTTGGTCTAGAAAGACAAGCTGCAGACTGAGTTGGCAGGACCGTACAAAGTAGTTAGGAAGGTAAATGATGTGAACTATATCATAGAATTACCTGACCGTAGACAGACAGAAAGGATGTACCATGTCAACATAATGAAGCCATATGCTAATAGGGCTAATATGGTGTTTGCAGTATGTAGTCCTGGGGAGGGGACGGACGAAGGAGACCCCCTTCTGGACTTGCTGGAAGAAAGCAAACAGGAATCCACTGTGGAGGCAGTTAAATTGTCTCCCCAGCTGGCCCTGGACATGATCCAGGAAGTAAGGGAGGTTTTAGCACACTTTGCCCACCTGTTTAGCACCAAGCCTGGACTAACCCCCTTAGCGACGCACAATGTGGAGACAGGAACACAGACACCCATACAGTGGACAACATATTGGGTGTCAGAGGCTGTCCAAAAGGACATTAGGAGGGAGGTGGAGGAAATGCTGGATTTAGGAGTACTCCAGAGAATCCACAGCCCCTGGGCCTCACCCATAGTCCTTGTGCCCAAGCCAGATGGCTCTACTCATTTCTGTGTGGACTATCATGGACTGAATGCAGTCACGAAGTCAGACGCTCACCCGATGCCCCGGACGTACAAACTCCTGGATGAGTTGGGAGAGGCAACCTACCTTACGACTATTGACCTGATCAAGGGGTATCGGCAGGTAGAGTTAATGGACAGAGCTAGGGAGAGGTCAGCCTTTATCACTCTGATAGGCTTATTTGAATTTAAAGTAATGCCTTTCGGAATGAAGAACGCCCCAGCCACTTTCCAAAGGTTGGTGAACCAGGTGTTAAATGGTGCAGAGGAGTACGCCGTGGCATACCTTGATGACACTGCCATCTTTAGTGCCAGCTGGGATGAACACCTGTCCCACCTTAGGGAAGTGCTGGGCAGGATACAGAGGGCCGGGCTCACTGTCAAAGCTGAAAAGTGCCAGATGGCCATTGAAGAAGTGGCATACCTCAGGCGTGTTGTAGGCCGGGGACAGCTCTGTCCTAACCAAGTAAAAATAGAGGTGATCAAAGCGTGGCTCAGACCAGAAATGCAGAAGTAGGTCAGGAGTTTTCTTGGGACAGCAGGGTACTATAAGAAATTTGTACCCAATTACAGTGCCCTAGCTGCTCCGCTATCTGACCTGGTAAAGAAAAGGATGCCTAAGAAAATTACCTGAGAACCAGCCTGTGAAAAAACCTTTACCAGACTGAAGGAGGCACTGTGTAGTGCTCCTGTGTTGACAAATCCTGACTATTGCTGACCCTTTATAGTTCAGACTGACACCTCAGATGTGGGCATTGGGGCAGTACTGAGTCAGACATCCAACCACAGGAAAGATCATTCTGTAATGTACCTGAGTAAAAAGTTACTTCCCAGGGAGCAGGCATACTCTACTGTGGAAAAAGAGTGTCTTGCCATAGTGTGGGCCCTAAAGAAGTTAGAGCCATACTTATATGAGCAGCATTTTGTGGTACAAACTGACCACAACCCCCTGGTTTGGCTGATGCAAATGGGAAAAACTAATGGTAGACTGTTAAGATGGAGTCTTGCCTTACAAGGGTATGACATGACAATCTTACATGGGGCTGGAGTGACCAAGCAGAACAGTAATGGCCTTTGGCATCTTTATGGGGAGTGAACTGATTTGGGAAGCTCATCTCATGCAGGGGATAGAGCCTCTAAATTCAGTCTAGGTGGGGAGGATTGTGAAGCTTGGCCAGCTGGTTATGATTGCTCTATGATTTTTGTAATATGGAATATAGTGTGTGATTGTCAGTGCTTCCATGAATGCCCCCCCCCGGTTTCAGAGAAGCAACAGGATATGTTAACCTTAAACCATGAGGTAATTAAAGACTAGAGAGACATAATTAAGGGTCTCCTGTTTCCCTGACTTAATTAGAGCTGACCCAGCTAGCAGGATATAGGGTTCATAAGCTTTTATGATGTCTTAGAGGGGAAAAAAACATTTTTTATATCATGGTGTGAAAGTTATAAATATCCTTTGATCCCTTGGGAAAGCAGGAAACCACACAAGATCAAAGGAAAGGCTTGATTAAAGAGAGTCATATTGGGAAATGAGTTTTTGCTGATGTCACCTTATTTAATATACCTCCTGATATGACATCCTGTTTGTATATTTTTTATATTTAACAAGGAGGAGCTAGATGACATCATAGAAGGGGTGTGGAAACCCAGACTTTTAAACTGTATACTGTGTTTGAAGAGACACTTCCTTTTTGGACTCCTAAGAAACAAGATCTCAGATATAACTAAGGCTCTGGTAGAGGTATACATTAGATAGAAAAAGTCTAACTGTATGTTGGTAGGAGTTTGTACTTTTCCTTGTTTACTTTTAAGTGATTGTATGCTTTGTGATATAGTGTTTTGTGTTTACATTTTACACATTTTTATCCATTTAAGTAAACCTTTTATTCCAAATACTGCCTGGGTCTTCCAAGTTCTTTCTTTTGCATGTGATGTATTGAGGATTAAGATTTGACAAAACTGTTCAGAAGCTTGAATGGTGTTACCAAACTGAGAACAGGTAAGAATATACCTAAGGTCTTTTATAGAGTTTTAAGGGTTCATTTTGGATACCTGGTTAAGTGCCCTTAGGTGAAAGATATCTGGCAAACCCCGAAGAGCAGATTATCTGAGCTTGTACACGTGGGTACGCTAGCATAAGGGTCAAAGGGTCAAAGGGTTTGAATTCCTCCAGAACTTGAAACTAAAGGTGATTCAGCTCCACAAGCAGGCAGAAGAGTTACCCTGTTCTGTTACCTGTTCACAATACTGCGTTTGGAGGTTGGCACTGTGGAAGCAGAGGGCCTGACCTGCTGAGTGGTTTGTGACAACTACTATTTACAATATGGCCATTATTTTAAGTGGTTAATTTTGCATGTATCACAACTAATTAGGATGCAGACATAAATATTAGTAGCAGAGGAGCACAACTAGAAAAACAGAGTGCTGCATCTACATGTGGGCTACAGATAAAACAAAAAAGGTAACATTGAATTAATACTGAAAATAGAAAATCAAGCTTGAATCAATGTTTAATTATTCATCAGGAATGGTTTTATAGCAAGCAGAGTTATCCAAATATGAATATGCTTGTTGCTTTTTTGTTGCCCCAATATCTACCTAATTTAGGATTTGGAGTGGAGAACCTTAAAGGGAAAAGAAACACTGCCTGATCCTTACTTGCATTGTGAAAACCCATGAAAAGCTCTTTCAAATGAGGTATTTGGTTTACCTGTAAGCATCAGGAATCTTGAGATATAAATACCTAAATCATCTGTCAACTAAATTAAGGGAGCAGCCATTCATGGAATCTTGAAACAAAAAATGATGTCACTGAGGGGCAAGCTGTAATAAATAGCATACAGCTTGCCCCTCGGTGACATCACGTGATTAATTTATTCATTAAAAGATGATCAATGATATCTTGCATCATGACTGTAGCTGTTCAAATCTGTGATTTGTATGTGAATTTGTTTTGTATGGTTGTCCAATATTTACTGTTATACTGCATTACTGTTTTAGTGTTAAAGGGCCAGATATTCAAAATTTTGTGTTGGGTGCAAACCGTTAGTGCAGAGTAAGCGCTGGGTTTGTGCGGGTCTGCTATATTCAAAAGGTCAGATAGCACGTGCAAACTGCATTACCACTGGGCAAAATTATAATGTATGCAAGGGGCAAACTGAGGGGGCGTGTACATGAATACAGGCACAATGCTATATTCAGAGACTAGTGCCATGCAAAGTGTTTTTGCGTGACATAGCACAACACTTTGCACGGTGCAAATTATCACCGAGGAAAAGGTAGTCTTAACTCTGGGCAAACCAGCTTTGTGCGACTTTGTGGCTTTGCATGGCTTTGCGTGATTTTTGTATGGCTTTGCATGACTCTAACTAGTAAGTATGAAACATAGAAATAAGCCAGACATAGAAGAAACGTGCTTCTCATGGATGGCATCTTTATGAAGCCATCATCTGCCACCAGCCCCAGCCATGCCAGGCAGTAAGTGGTGACCCAGCTCCCAGTAGACACCATGGCAGTGCTGCCATACAGCACACACCTGCGGACCACCCTTCGGTGGACACCAACACACAGATGCAGCACTGTGGGCATGGAGGGTGTGGACGGGAGGGTGTACAAGTGGCCAGGCTGCATCACAGACTGGGTGCAGCCACAAGGCTAGGACAAGCCATGCAGTGCAAATGGGTCAGTGCTGGGAATACCCCAACACCAGTGTGCCTATCTGATGGTATGTGCCCTCCCAGCCACATACCACACATCTGTACAGACACCACAGCACACACAACCAGCCATGTATATGTTACCATGAGCACCTCATTCCAGTGGTGCAACATCTGTGGTTCGCACAACAGCATAACAGTAATGTCCACTGTCAGTAAACACCTGCAAGTTGGGCCTGTCACTGTGTACAGTGCAGTGGTCATGACTGCCCTGCACACCATAGGCATTATCGTGTCCCTCACACTACTGGCCGCCTTGCTACTGTAGTGTCTGCTGTGCACTGTAGCAGGAACTACAGTTTGACAATTGCATGCAGCACCGCCAACTGTGCCTGTGCTGTGTAGTCCCCTGGGGCACAATATTCTAAGCTGTACTGTACAAATGTAGCCTGCAGCTACCACCATGCACTGCCAGACTGAACTACAGATGGTGCTCTGGGCAGACCCAGCCAGCGCCTGTACTTCCAGACTGACCTACAGGTGGAGCTGTGGGACCCTGCACCAGCGCTGGGCAAACTGCATGCAAATCGGGTCATAATGAGATGCTAATCTGGATATTTGCCCACAGACTACCTAAGTAGGCTCATTTGCACATCATTTATGAATATAGCAAATGTTTTCCCTGGGCAAATGGCTTTGCTCCGTACTAAACCTGCGCAAATGTGTTTGCACCATGCAAAACGTTTCAGAAACATTGTGCATTTCTGCACAATGTAATTTCACATACGTTGATGCTTGCAGCTTTACTGACTCCACTCCTTTGCTAGCACACACATTGGCCACATAGTTCACCTCTACCTTCCTTCGTGTCGCTGTGAACTGGGATGCTGTTGTGGTTTGCACTTCCTGGTTGCTATATTCAGAGCTGTATTATTTCCAGGGCTATTTTTGCACTGTACTCTCAGCTCAGTTTGCCTGGCTTCCTTAGCATGCTATATTCAGCAGGTTTAACACCGGGGCTATCCCTTTTAAATATAGCGGGCTATTGGTTCCAGGCTAATTTAGCATGACGGGCAGTGCTAATTTAGCCTGGGGAAAAGTTTTGAATATCTGGCCCAATGTCTATTGTAACTGATTAAGTAACCCTATAGGACAACCTTGCAAATAGGGCTCTCGGGTTCTAAGCATTTTACCCTGTTTAAAAATAAAGATATTTACTACTACTTTGCTAATACATTCTTTTATTTGGTCACCAAGTGGGTGCACTGGGCCACAATGTCCTTTTACAGACACAACCCAGACATAGCACTGGGACAATTTGTACAAAACTTTAATAACAACACATTCACAGAACATATCAATTAAATACATATACTAAAAACATTTGCAGCTAGCTGCATTATACAAATGTCGTTTAAAACGTGCTTTAAATGTGGTGAAGGTGCTAGACTGTCTTATGTCACATGGAATTGAATTCCATCTCAAGATGTCATGAAATGTCTGTTGCCTTGATTTAGTTGTAGGGTGATTTACATATGTAATATTTCAGGATTCCTGAAACAAACTGTACAGGTAGGCCCAGTATCTCATTTGAAAGATCTTTTCGCTGGGTTTAAGAATCTGAGTAAGGAGGCAACATGTCCTTCCCCTTTAACCAGTGGAAGAGCAGCTTTTAAAATGCCAGTAACATCACAAGGGCTACTGGGATGTTTCTGCCATGCAACTATTGGTTTTGTCCTGTTCCATGAAATACAATTACCTGTTTTGACCTATATGCTTCCTACTAGAACAACACCCTTTTCCCTGTAAATATATGGGGGGACATATTCAGAGCTGGCCGGTTGCGTGCATATCAATGCGGCGTGCAAAATGGATGCGCTGGCCAGATCCAGTGTCATATTTATTTATTTATTTAGTTTTTGTTGACCAGGTATGTGCACTAGATAAACCCTGCCTATTTTCAGACATGACCTGGGAGAGGGGGATACAGATGAATGCCAACTGACCTTGAACCAGATTAAGTTGTTGGTGGTATTTTTAGTGAATGAGGGAAATTTGGCCAGGACACCGGGGGAATTCCCCTGCTCTTTTCGATAAGTGCCATGGGATCTTTAACATCCACCTGAACTACCACCAATCCAGGCAGATGGGACCTCGGTTAAACATCTCATCGGAAAGACGGCACCTCAGAAGTACAGCACCACTCTCATGCTGCACTACAGTGTCAGTACTGGGATATTAACCCAAGTGCCAGATGTGGGAACTGAACCCACAGCCCACTGATCTCCCGGCCTCAGAGGCGAGTGTGCAACCTACTGAGCCACTGACACTGCTAAATATTCAACCAGAAAGCACGAGCGGCACAGGTTGTGCATCCCTGCTGAATATTGGACCCTGGATGCATGGCGCAAAGTGGGTGTCCGCCATATACGTGCAGCGCAATCAGGGTTTGGGGCTGAAGATCACCTATGGGGGAATGTGCAGTGCATACCTGGATGCACTGTAACCCCCAAGGGCGATATTCAGCAACAACATGCTAATGAGCTCATTGGGCATGCATGGCACAAACAGGCCTCATGCTTGCCCATAATGGGCTCATTAGCGTGGCTGCACCTATCTGACTGCGCCGGGCCAGCTCCAGTTGGCACAGGCAAGGCCAGTCCCCCTGCCAGCCCTGGCTGTCATGTGGTACTCCTCTCTCAGCCTGGATCCCTGTATGGGGTAATGACATAACCCCCACCCTTCCCAGAGCCCTGTTTGTACTAAACACAACCCCTCTCCCAGGCCAAATCCATGTTCATACTAAACACAAACCCCCACCCAGTCCCAATCCCCATTTGAAGCAATAACTACCCCCCTACCAAGCCTGTGTCACTGATGTCCAGAGGAATATCCGCAACATACAGTATTTCCATAGTGTAGTGGCTCCCCAGCCCTCCACCCTGTCATGATGGGAACCCCCAAACCCGCTCCCCCCACCCACCCTGAGCCAGTGACTGGCTCTGCCCTCTGCACATCCCATGGCCAGCCGCTGACTGAACTGTCCATGAACATGTACTATACATAGTACATGCCTACTGGCCAACCAGTGAGCATGCACTATGTACAGTACACATTCATTGACAGTTCAGTCAATGGCTGGCCATGGTGGTATGTGGAGGGTGGAGTCAGTCGCTGGCTCAGGGTGGGTAGGGGGATCATGGTTGGGGTTCCCATCATGATTGGGGGGGTGGAGGCCACTACACTATGGAAATATTGGGTGTTGTGGATAATCCTCTGGACATTGGTGACCGGGCTTGGTAGGGGTAGGTTATTGCTGAACAGGATTAGTGCTGGGTGGGGCTTTTATGTTTTGTATGAACGGGGATTGAGGCTGGGGGGGGTCCCTGCACTATGGAAAAGGGTTAGGGAGGGCATTGTGACACAGGTGGGGTTCAGGGCAGTGTGGGGTGGTTTGTTTTTACTATGACCTGGGATGGGGGTTGGGGGGGTACCACTAGCTGACCAGGGCTGGCAGGCCGCCGTGCACCCTACTGCACTTCAGCAGCCTATCTGTGGGTGGCTACCCAATTTAGGCCACCTATTTCCAGCCTATCTCTGTGCGGCACAGTTCTGGCCCTTGTGGGGCACATTCCCACTGAATATGCCGTGTTGCACCATGACCCATCCGACATTAGGCGGCCCATCTCTTCTGTTCCAATATTGCGGTTTGGCACATTGTGTGGGATGTGCGTCACATCTCCATCTTCTGCTGGGATGCGCCACACATCTTCTTTGAATGTGGAGGCCTCAAAGTATAACATTTTGGGATTTTTTTGTGCCCCCCCCCCCATATCAGGCATCTGTAAAGCAAGTGTAAGCCTCCATGCCCTTTTAGGGGATTTGTGAGTGGTGACACTTGTCTCTCAAGGAGGGGCAGCATGCCACAAAAGCTTTTTTATTTTATGAATATTGAATATTGAATCCTGGGTCTGGGGGAATGGAACCTTGCCCTGAACTGGGCACCATTAGTTGCAATGACAGAGACATACATAAATGTCCACACCATCCTCAGACTCGAGATGTTTCATTAGAAACACACAGACAACTATCAGCAGGCATAAAGCAAGGTGGACACTTAAATTCAAATTAGGAGCTTTGGATGAAAAAGTACCAAACAGTTACAAGTAAGTTGCCACTCTAGAATGGTGAGGATGACTGTGTAGCTGGCATGAAAATCATGGCCTCTAGGGGAAAATACCATTGTGGGGAGGGAGGCATTTTAATACATAATTTGACTCTCTCACTTCATCCTGCAGGATAATTGATGCCAGTGCATGCACCTTGGGTCTTCAGACACTCAGTAGTTCTTCAGCAGAGACCAACAGTCTCAGTTAGTAACTGAGGTGGTTGCATATAACAAATACATAGATGTAGTTGTTGTGTGGCTTCACAATGTCCACAGGCAAGCACAGGGATACTTCACGCCACCTGGACACCAGCATTTGACAGCTAAATTCTCTATCCCCATACACAAGGAACAGAACTTGTGGGTGCTACTCCAACCAGAGAATGAGTGTCAGACCCTACCAGGCAGTGAGGCAACCCTCCTGACACCATCCATGGCAGCTGCCAAGGATCTCCACAGGGGTAACCCATGACACATCACAACCACTCATCTAAGCAAGAGTTTAGTCTGGAGTAAATAATAAAACATATGCAGTACATTATGGCTTTTGCTGAGGACAATGCAATGATAGTTTTGAATGACAGCAATATCAAAAAAATAACTAGGTTCCCATTCTAGAAGAACACAGTTCCAGTACAGCAAAAGGCAGTAGATGTTCCCCAGTTCTTGCAGCAGCAAATATAGGAAGTACTTTAGCATTTTGCTAGCCTCAGTCTGTATCTCTTGTGACAGAGGATGAATGAAGTAAACAGTAAATAATGGTCTCACACTAACAGGCAGTCTCTGGTTGCCGCAGCAGTTCATAGTGGCAACTGAAGTTCGACGCCATAGGGCAGATCATTGATAGCTTAGTGACTCAACCTCCGCCACTTCACTGAAGCCCAGGAAGGATCACAGACAGTGGGAGAAGAACAAGATGAGAGGATCTCACTTGCAGCTCTGGCACAGGCAGCTTTCCTCCAAACTCCTCACAAAACTGAAACTACAGACTGACTGAAGCTCCCTTGAGTGGCAGTTGTCTAGCACACTGGACCTCTCCATAAAGCTACCAACTTTCCGAGGCCTAAAACTGGGACGGTCCATTAAGACTATGACCCCCCCCCACCGTGTCACTCCCACGGGCACCGCTACAGACACAGTCAATTACATTTTGCTGCTTTCTCTGGCCATGCTGCCCCACAGTAACACCAGTAGCATTATTCAGATTAAAACAATACATCATTATGCTGCAGCAAGTTCCAAATCATGATGTACAGAAAGTTCATTAGAAGCAAACCTGTGTTAAATTGTGATCAGACATTCGAGCTGCATGTATTGCTCCTCCTGACAGTCCCATCCAACCCGCTCACACTCACCTTATTTGCTGAGCAAACTTCACTTCAGTGACTCCCACCACCTCACCAGATTGTTTTCACACACCTCCCTACAGCTGATCAGGTTCAGGTACCTTAGTTCCCTGCTGCCAGTCTGTTCTCTGTCTGGAGTCCCTCTCAGCTGCTGGCAGGCAGATGTCCACATGTGCCTGTTTGCACTACTACCCAGTCTAATCTAACAGGAAGGAACATGGAAGGAACATGCTTTACTGTGCTCCCACTGACATGCTTGCAGTGCAACACAGGTGCAGGGGTTATAGTTGTAAACTGCTATCCAGCCTGAGTAGCGCCACAGTGGTGCTGAAATAACTGTCACTCATGGATTAGCAGTTAGCAAAAAAAAAGGGAAAAAACTAGGACAAAGTATGCAATAAAAGGGACAAAAGTGATATTTTGCAAAACTTGTGGGGACACTGGGACATGCTGCCTAAAATAGGGACTGTCCTGGGAAAATAGGGACTGTTGGTAGCTTTACCTCTCCACCCACACCATGGCAGCAGGAGTTTTCAAACCTTAGCTTCTGTCATACTAGCAGGAAGTCTCACAGAATTTCAGGAACCCACAGGATTCCAGCTGGTTACACAAGTAAGCTGAAATTTGCCATGCTCTCCTTTTCAGTCAGGGTCCCTAAGTGTCGCAATTTTGGTACATATTGGATGACTAGTTTTAATGTTAGACAGGGGAACTTTGCGATGTGGCATTCCTTTACAGGTTTTATCCAGTTGTTGCATGAAATGCAGTTATGTGTTTTGATACATACTGCCAGGAATGTGACAATGTGACTTTACAGTTGTCACATGAAATAGAATAGAATGTGATACGAAAGACAGAGGAGGTAACCCAGCATACAATGAAATATAGCCTCAGAGACATCAAACTGCAAGACTAAAGATCCTAACAGAATGAAATATTGTAAAATGAGACCGGTACAACTGAAAAACAAGCTCAGTAGTCACGGACATACAGTGGATTATCAACTGCAGCAAACATTTAATCCATTTCTTTTCAACATGTATTTTCAAAGGCAGCTGTTCTCCTAATAAATGACAAGACAAACATGAAAAATCGCCTGTCTTTCCTTGTGTTTTTCTTTCCTTGTATATTTTACTATATTTATAAAATGATTTTGATGCAGTCCTGTTTCCTGACTGTGATCTTTTTGATTTGATTTTTCTACTTTTCTGCACTTCATTGTTTGTGCAATAAATAAGCTTTATATTCTCTGATTCAGTCTGTTGTGCCTGCTTTTCTTTCTGTTTCTTTTGTTGAGCGTTGCAACCCTTGGAGTGAGGGCTGCAGGTCCTTGTGTTTTGCTCTGTGATCAAAACATGGTCATATTGGAGAGGGACAATTAAGCAATATCACACGACAGGGCATACGTTATAGTGGGATAATGCCACAGCTCAGGTGCTTTGTGAAGCATGGAGAGTAGCTGAATAACTTCAACCACCCTAGAAGTGATGTTGGCCTACATTGTAACACAATGGCTGGAAACAGAGCATTCTGACTAGCTGACAGCATTTTAAAGGGTTGATAATAACTGGGAAGCATTTTCTCCCATAGGGAAACCTGGTTATAATTCGCCGCGGTTATAACCTGCGGGTTATAACGGTGAACATGTGCTGGGTTTACCTCGCTCCATGCATGAACCTGCTGCTGCTTGCCCCTTACACCGCTGCTCTCCCACAGCACCAGACACTTGGCCCCCACTATCACTCTGCGATAAGTGAATAAAAAGAAAACTTGTCTCTTGGCAGTTGATTTTCCTCCTTTAATGTCATTCTCGGTTAAACCTTAAACCTCAGTTAAACTTAAAAAAAAAAAAGGTTTCAGCAGTTGCTCGGATGCAGATTGTGGACAGTGCTTCCTCACGACTGGACCGCAGCTATTTTATTTTATATAATTGCTGTGGTGAGAAAACACTTCCCAGCAATTATATAAAATTAAATATGGGGTGGTGTGTTTAACTTGAGATTTTACACACACCCCTCTGCATTGGATGCTTAAATAAACCCCTCAAGCTTCGCTCTTGGGGTTTATGTAGCATCCAACACCTCAGGTGTGTGTAAAATCTCGTTAAACACACCACCCCGTGTATTATTCTCTATTTAATAGCTGGAAGCCTTCATGTACAATAGAATGATTAAAGAACCTGGATACATTTGTAAAACTTTAAAAACATGTAACCGATATAGTTTAGTTTATATTTCATATATTTAACATAATTCCCCCAATTTCTTTATTACTGAGGACAGTTGCATTAAAATAAGATCATTGTTTCTGGGATGTCATCTGTTCTGGCCCCACTGATGAAGGCTCTGAGAGAGCTGAAATGAAGGGTCTGTCTCAGTACTTAGTGATGTTTTTTGGTGTAACTCTGTAGTATAATTCCTCACCTGTACCTGTTGCTTTGGAAGCTGTATGCCTCATTATTCCTAATAAATTTGTTTGGATGCTAGTTTAACACTACTTGGACAGTGTGCTGATATTCTGTTTTTTGTCCTGGGCTTTCAGGTTGACAACCATCATTAGTGCACCAGGCTGTTGCATTCTGCGCAGTCCCTTTTTTTGTTATTTGCCTGTGCTTCATCTGTTCTGGCTATCTGACTGCTCCTGACATCACAATCTTCAGGTGTCAGTGTGGCTCTAGGCCAGAAGGTCATGGGTTCTAGTCCCATACTGAGATTGTGCTCATACCATAAATGATGGTACACCAGTGCAGTACTAGGGGATGCTGTACTGTTGAGGTGTGCTGTCCTTCAGAGGAGATGTTAACCTGAGGTCCCTTCTACCCATCTCTGGTACTGCCCTGGTGAGTGTCCAGGTGGAAGTAATAGAACCCAAGGCACTTTTCACAAGAGCAAGGGACTGTTCCCAGTCTCCTGGCCAACATTCCCATTCCCCATCGTTTAACAAGTGAAAAAAAAGGTTCATGCAATTGTCTAAGGCTGTGTGTGAGTGTTGATGTGCGAAATGGCTGCCACTACACAGTTACATCACTACCAGTCTCCCATTGCTTGTAAAGTGCTTTGGGATACATTGTGTATGAAAAGTACCAATATAAATGCTGATTCTTCTTATTATTATGGCATCATGATTATCTCTATAGCAACAGACCATAATGTGATAAACAGAGAACAGTGATGCAAGGTGTAGAGAACAACCAGGACAGATAGAGGCAACAGGACAGAGATTCTACTTCATGATAATGGCTTAAGTAAAAAAGAAATGAAAGAGGATTAGAAACAAAAATATTAAATATAAGCAGAATAGTGCCAGGCCTTTGGTGCAGTGGTAGTGTTACAACTCGGGATGTCAATGACCCAGGTTTGGGAATAAGGCAGAGACTTCAGGAGCCAGCCTAGAGGAGGACCGAGTGTCCCAGAGGTGCTCTCCTTTTCTGGGGAGGAGGGAGGGAGGCAGCAACACTAAGCTCTGCTATCACCATCGGTGGGTGCACAGCTGGTTGTGCAGTAGTCATGGTGTGGGAGAGGTGAGAACACCATTAGGTACTTTGCGGAAGCATGCACTCGCGTGCAGCAGGTCAGACTTGCATCTTGTGCCTGCATCCTCACAGGGGAAGGGGAAAACAAAGAAATTAAATCCTCTCCACTGCAACAGCATGACACCTGTATGGCCAGATGGTGGTACACCAACCCCGCTGGTGGAGGAGCAAAAAAAAAGTTCAGATATAAGTTGAATTTTGTCTAAATCATTCATTTTTTGAAAGTGTCCCAATGGTGTCAGGAGTTCTTTAGATACGAGTAGGGCTTGGGTTACCATTCATTAATCTAACCCTAAGGGTTCAAGAGCGATGAGGCAAAGGCAATGACTTTATGCCTCTAGGGTTAGTTTAATGAAGGTAAGCCAACTCTGGAATGCCCTAATGTTATTATTAAAGCTAAAATGTTTTCATCTTCTTTAATAAATGTTTTTATAATTACAGTTGTAATTGTATAGTACTGGTGGGTTCCCAACCATTAACCTAACCCTTTTAGAATGTTGGCAGCCAATCAAAATGCTTCCTTTCCAACTATTTTATTTATTTATTTATGTCTTTGATAACCAGGTGCATGGACTGATCCAAAAGGACCAATTTCAGCCACGACCTGGGCCAAACAAGATGGCAGCAAAGCATACAAGTGTAGTAATACATAATACATAATACATATCCAAGCAGTAATACAGCACATGTGCAGGAGATTGAAGCAGGGTAACAAAAATGAAGATCTAACTATACAGAGCAACAGTATGTACAGATGCACAGCTACTGGACGTGATAGTACACAGAGCAGCAGTATGTACAGATGCACAGCTACTGGACGTGATACTACACAGAGCAGCAGTATGTACAGATGCACAGCTACTGGATGTGATACTACACAGAGCAGCAGTATGTACAGATGCACAGCTACTGGACGTGATACTACACAGGGCAGCAGTATGTACAGATGCACAGCTACTGGACGTGATACTACACAGGGCAGCAGTATGTACAGATGCACAGCTACTGGACGTGATACTACACAGGGCAGCAGTATGTAGAGATGCACAGCTACTGGACGTGATACTACACAGGGCAGCAGTATGTAGAGATGCACAGCTACTGGACGTGATACTACACAGGGCAGCAGTATGTAGAGATGCACAGCTACTGGACGTGATACTACACAGGGCAGCAGTATGTAGAGATGCACAGCTACTGGACGTGATACTACACAGAGCAGCAGTATGTAGAGATGCACAGCTACTGGACGTGATACTACACAGAGCAGCAGTATGTAGAGATGCACAGCTACTGGACGTGATACTACACAGAGCAGCAGTATGTAGAGATGCACAGCTACTGGACGTGATACTACACAGAGCAGCAGTATGTAGAGATGCACAGCTACTGGACGTGATACTACACAGAGCAGCAGTATGTAGAGATGCACAGCTACTGGACGTGATACTTCACAGAGCAGCAGTATGTAGAGATGCACAGCTACTGGACGTGATACTACACAGAGCAGCAGTATGTAGAGATGCACAGCTACTGGACGTGATACTACACAGAGCAGCAGTATGTAGAGATGCACAGCTACTGGACGGATACTACACAGAGCAGCAGTATGTAGAGATGCACAGCTACTGGACGTGATACTACACAGAGCAGCAGTATGTAGAGATGCACAGCTACTGGACGTGATACTACACAGAGCAGCAGTATGTAGAGATGCACAGCTACTGGACGTGATATACTACACAGAGCAGCAGTATGTAGAGATGCACAGCTACTGGACGTGATACTACACAGAGCAGCAGTATGTAGAGATGCACAGCTACTGGACGTGATACTACACAGAGCAGCAGTATGTACAGATGCACAGCTACTGGACGTGATACTACACAGAGCAGCAGTATGTACAGATGCACAGCTACTGGACGTGATGGCTATACAGAGCAGCAGTATGTACAGATGCACAGCTACTGGACGTGATACACACAGAGCAGCAGTATGTACAGATGCACAGCTACTGGACGTGATACTACACAGAGCAGCAGTATGTACAGATGCACAGCTACTGGACGTGATACTACACAGAGCAGCAGTATGTACAGATGCACAGCTACTGGACGTGATACTACACAGAGCAGCAGTATGTACAGATGCACAGCTACTGGACGTGATACTACACAGAGCAGCAGTATGTACAGATGCACAGCTACTGGACGTGATACTACAGAGCAGCAGTATGTACAGATGCCAGCTACTGGACGGATACTACACAGAGCAGCAGTATGTACAGATGCACAGCTACCGGACGGATACTACACAGAGCAGCAGTATGTACAGATGCACAGCTACTGGACGCGATACTACACAGAGCAGCAGTATGTACAGATGCACAGCTACTGGACGTGATACTACACAGAGCAGCAGTATGTACAGATGCACAGCTACTGGACGTGATACTACCAGAGCAGCAGTATGTAGAGATGCACAGCTACTGGACGTGATACTACACAGAGCAGCAGTATGTAGAGATGCACAGCTACTGGACGTGATACTACACAGAGCAGCAGTATGTAGAGATGCACAGCTACTGGACGTGATACTACACAGAGCAGCAGTATGTAGAGATGCACAGCTACTGGACGTGATACTCACAGAGCAGCAGTATGTAGAGATGCACAGCTACTGGACGGATACTACACAGAGCAGCAGTATGTAGAGATGCACAGCTACTGGACGTGATACTACACAGAGCAGCAGTATGTAGAGATGCACAGCTACTGGACGTGATACTACACAGAGCAGCAGTATGTAGAGATGCACAGCTACTGGACGTGATACTACACAGAGCAGCAGTATGTAGAGATGCACAGCTACTGGACGTGATACTACACAGAGCAGCAGTATGTAGAGATGCACAGCTACTGGACGGATACCCACAGAGCAGCAGTATGTAGAGATGCACAGCTACCGGACGTGATACTACACGAGCAGCAGTATGTAGAGATGCACAGCTACTGGACGTGATACTACACAGAGCAGCAGTATGTAGAGATGCACAGCTACTGGACGTGATACTACACAGAGCAGCAGTATGTAGAGATGCACAGCTACTGGACGTGATACTACACAGAGCAGCAGTATGTAGAGATGCACAGCTACTGGACGTGATACTACACAGAGCAGCAGTATGTAGAGATGCACAGCTACTGGACGTGATACTACACAGAGCAGCAGTATGTAGAGATGCACAGCTACTGGACGTGATACTACACAGAGCAGCAGTATGTACAGATGCACAGCTACTGGACGTGATACTACACAGAGCAGCAGTATGTACAGATGCACAGCTACTGGACGTGATACTACACAGAGCAGCAGTATGTACAGATGCACAGCTACTGGACGTGATACTACACAGAGCAGCAGTATGTACAGATGCACAGCTACTGGACGTGATACTACACAGAGCAGCAGTATGTACAGATGCACAGCTACTGGACGTGATACTACACAGAGCAGCAGTATGTACAGATGCACAGCTACTGGACGTGATACTACACAGAGCAGCAGTATGTACAGATGCACAGCTACTGGACGTGATACTACACAGAGCAGCAGTATGTACAGATGCACAGCTACTGGACGGATACTACACAGAGCAGCAGTATGTACAGATGCACAGCTACTGGACGTGATACTACAGAGAGCAGCAGTATGTACAGATGCACAGCTACTGGACGTGATACTTCACAGAGCAGCAGTATGTACAGATGCACAGCTACTGGACGTGATACTACACAGAGCAGCAGTATGTAGAGATGCACAGCTACTGGACGTGATACTACACAGAGCAGCAGTATGTAGAGATGCACAGCTACTGGACGTGATACTACACAGAGCAGCAGTATGTAGAGATGCACAGCTACTGGACGTGATACTACACAGAGCAGCAGTATGTAGAGATGCACAGCTACTGGACGTGATACTACAGAGCAGCAGTATGTAGAGATGCACAGCTACCGGACGGATACTACACAGAGCAGCAGTATGTAGAGATGCACAGCTACTGGACGGATACTACAGAGCAGCAGTATGTAGAGATGCACAGCTACTGGACGTGATACTACAGAGCAGCAGTATGTAGAGATGCACAGCTACTGGACGGATACTACACAGAGCAGCAGTATGTACAGATGCACAGCTACTGGACGTGATACTACAGAGCAGCAGTATGTAGAGATGCACAGCTACTGGACGGATACTACACAGAGCAGCAGTATGTAGAGATGCACAGCTACTGGACGTGATACTACACAGAGCAGCAGTATGTAGCAGATGCACAGCTACTGGACGTGATACTACACAGAGCAGCAGTATGTAGAGATGCACAGCTACTGGACGTGATACTACACAGAGCAGCAGTATGTACAGATGCACAGCTACTGGACGTGATACTACACAGAGCAGCAGTATGTAGAGATGCACAGCTACTGGACGTGATACTACACAGAGCAGCAGTATGTAGAGATGCACAGCTACTGGACGTGATACTACACAGAGCAGCAGTATGTACAGATGCACAGCTACCGGACGTGATACTACAGAGCAGCAGTATGTACAGATGCACAACTACTGGACGTGATACTACACAGAGCAGCAGTATGTACAGATGCACAGCTACTGGATGTTATGGCTATACAGAGCAGCAGTATGTACAGATGCACAGCTACTGGACGTGATACTACACAGAGCAGCAGTATGTACAGATGCACAGCTACTGGACGTGATACTACACAGAGCAGCAGTATGTACAGATGCACAGCTACTGGACGTGATACTACACAGAGCAGCAGTATGTACAGATGCACAGCTACTGGACGGATACTACACAGAGCAGCAGTATGTACAGATGCACAGCTACTGGACGTGATACTACACAGAGCAGCAGTATGTACAGATGCACAGCTACTGGACGTGATACTACACAGAGCAGCAGTATGTACAGATGCACAGCTACTGGACGTGATACTACACAGAGCAGCAGTATGTACAGATGCACAGCTACTGGACGTGATACTACACAGAGCAGCAGTATGTACAGATGCACAGCTACTGGACGTGATACTACACAGAGCAGCAGTATGTACAGATGCACAGCTACTGGACGTGATACTACACAGAGCAGCAGTATGTAGAGATGCACAGCTACTGGACGTGATACTACACAGAGCAGCAGTATGTAGAGATGCACAGCTACTGGACGTGATACTCACAGAGCAGCAGTATGTACAGATGCACAGCTACTGGACGTGATACTACAGAGCAGCAGTAGTGAGATGCACAGCTACTGGACGTGATACTACAGAGCAGCAGTATGTAGAGATGCACAGCTACTGGACGTGATACTCACAGAGCAGCAGTATGTAGAGATGCACAGCTACTGGACGTGATACCACAGAGCAGCAGTATGTAGAGATGCACAGCTACTGGACGGATACTACACAGAGCAGCAGTATGTAGAGATGCACAGCTACTGGACGGATACTACACAGAGCAGCAGTATGTAGAGATGCACAGCACTGGACGTGATACCACACAGAGCAGCAGTATGTAGAGATGCACAGCTACTGGACGTGATACTACACAGAGCAGCAGTATGTAGAGATGCACAGCTACTGGACGTGATACTACAGAGCAGCAGTATGTAGAGATGCACAGCTACTGGACGGATACTACACAGAGCAGCAGTATGTAGAGATGCACAGCTACTGGACGGATACTACACAGAGCAGCAGTATGTAGAGATGCACAGCTACTGGACGTGATACTACAGAGCAGCAGTATGTAGAGATGCACAGCTACTGGACGTGATACTCACAGAGCAGCAGTATGTAGAGATGCACAGCTACTGGACGTGATACACACAGAGCAGCAGTATGTAGAGATGCACAGCTACGGACGTGATACTACACAGAGCAGCAGTATGTAGAGATGCACAGCTACTGGACGGATACTACACAGAGCAGCAGTATGTAGAGATGCACAGCTACTGGACGGATACTCACAGAGCAGCAGTATGTAGAGATGCACAGCTACTGGACGTGATACTACACAGAGCAGCAGTATGTACAGATGCACAGCTACCGGACGGATACTACACAGAGCAGCAGTATGTAGAGATGCACAGCTACTGGACGTGATACTACACAGAGCAGCAGTATGTACAGATGCACAGCTACTGGACGGATACTACACAGAGCAGCAGTATGTACAGATGCACAGCTACTGGACGTGATACTACACAGAGCAGCAGTATGTAGAGATGCACAGCTACCGGACGGATACTACACAGAGCAGCAGTATGTAGAGATGCACAGCTACTGGACGTGATACTACACAGAGCAGCAGTATGTACAGATGCACAGCTACTGGACGTGATACACAGAGCAGCAGTATGTACAGATGCACAGCTACTGGACGTGATACTACAGAGCAGCAGTATGTACAGATGCACAGCTACTGGACGCGATACTACACAGAGCAGCAGTATGTACAGATGCACAGCTACTGGACGTGATACTCACAGAGCAGCAGTATGTACAGATGCACAGCTACTGGACGCGATACTACACAGAGCAGCAGTATGTAGAGATGCACAGCTACTGGACGTGATACTACAGAGCAGCAGTATGTAGAGATGCACAGCTACTGGACGTGATACTACACAGAGCAGCAGTATGTAGAGATGCACAGCTACTGGACGGATACTACACAGAGCAGCAGTATGTAGAGATGCACAGCTACTGGACGTGATACTACACAGAGCAGCAGTATGTAGAGATGCACAGCTACTGGACGGATACTACACAGAGCAGCAGTATGTAGAGATGCACAGCTACTGGACGTGATACTACAGAGCAGCAGTATGTAGAGATGCACAGCTACTGGACGTGATACTACACAGAGCAGCAGTATGTAGAGATGCACAGCTACTGGACGGATACTACAGAGCAGCAGTATGTAGAGATGCACAGCTACTGGACGGATACTACAGAGCAGCAGTATGTAGAGATGCACAGCTACTGGACGGATACTACACAGAGCAGCAGTATGTAGAGATGCACAGCTACTGGACGGATACTACACAGAGCAGCAGTATGTAGAGATGCACAGCTACTGGACGTGATACTACACAGAGCAGCAGTATGTAGAGATGCACAGCTACTGGACGTGATACTACAGAGCAGCAGTATGTACAGATGCACAGCTACTGGACGTTATCTACACAGAGCAGCAGTATGTACAGATGCACAGCTACTGACGGATACTAACAGAGCAGCAGTATGTACAGATGCACAGCTACTGGACGTGATACTACACAGAGCAGCAGTATGTACAGATGCACAGCTACTGGACGTGATACACACAGAGCAGCAGTATGTACAGATGCACAGCTACTGGACGGATACTACACAGAGCAGCAGTATGTACAGATGCACAGCTACTGGACGTGATACTACAGAGCAGCAGTATGTACAGATACACAGCTACTGGATGTTATAGCTATACAGAGCAGCAGTATGTACAGATGCACAGCTACTGACGTGATACTACACAGAGCAGCAGTATGTACAGATGCAGCTACTCGGACGGGATACTACACAGAGCAGCAGTATGTACAGATGCACAGCTACTGGACGGATACACTACAGAGCAGCAGTATGTAGAGATGCACAGCTACTGGACGTGATACTACACAGAGCAGCAGTATGTACAGATGCACAGCTACTGGACGGATACTCACAGAGCAGCAGTATGTACAGATGCACAGCTACTGGACGGATACTACACAGAGCAGCAGTATGTAGAGATGCACAGCTACTGGACGTGATACTACACAGAGCAGCAGTATGTAGAGATGCACAGCTACTGGACGTGATACTACAGAGCAGCAGTATGTAGAGATGCACAGCTACTGGACGGATACCACAGAGCAGCAGTATGTAGAGATGCACAGCTACTGGACGTGATACTACACAGAGCAGCAGTATGTAGAGATGCACAGCTACTGGACGTGATACTACACAGAGCAGCAGTATGTAGAGATGCACAGCTACTGGACGGATACTACAGAGCAGCAGTATGTAGAGATGCACAGCTACTGGACGTGATACTACACAGAGCAGCAGTATGTAGAGATGCACAGCTACTGGACGGATACTCACAGAGCAGCAGTATGTAGAGATGCACAGCTACTGGACGTGATACACAGAGCAGCAGTATGTACAGATGCACAGCTACTGGACGTGATACTACACAGAGCAGCAGTATGTAGAGATGCACAGCTACTGGACGGATACTACAGAGCAGCAGTATGTACAGATGCACAGCTACTGGACGTGATACTACACAGAGCAGCAGTATGTACAGATGCACAGCTACTGGACGTGATACTGCACAGAGCAGCAGTATGTACAGATGCACAGCTACTGGACGCGATACTACAGAGCAGCAGTATGTACAGATGCACAGCTACTGGACGTGATACTACAGAGCAGCAGTATGTACAGATGCACAGCTACTGGACGGATACTACAGAGCAGCAGTATGTACAGATGCACAGCTACTGGAGTGTTATCTACACAGAGCGCAGTATGTACAGATGCACAGCTACTGGACGTGATACTACACAGGCAGCAGTATGTACAGATGCACAGCTACTGGACGGATACTACACAGAGCAGCAGTATGTAGAGATGCACAGCTACTGGACGGATACTACACAGAGCAGCAGTATGTAGAGATGCACAGCTACTGACGGATACTACAGAGCAGCAGTATGTACAGATGCACAGCTACTGGACGGATACTCACAGAGCAGCAGTATGTACAGATGCACAGCTACTGGACGTGATACTACACAGAGCAGCAGTATGTACAGATGCACAGCTACTGGACGGATACTACAGAGCAGCAGTATGTACAGATGCACAGCTACTGGACGTGATAATACACAGAGCAGCAGTATGTACGAGATGCACAGCTACTGGACGGATACTCACAGAGCAGCAGTATGTACAGATGCACAGCTACTGGACGGATACTACACAGAGCAGCAGTATGTACAGATGCACAGCTACTGGACGGATACTACAGAGCAGCAGTATGTAGAGATGCACAGCTACTGGACGGATACTACACAGAGCAGCAGTATGTACAGATGCACAGCTACTGGACGTGATACTACACAGAGCAGCAGTATGTAGAGATGCACAGCTACTGGACGTGATACTACAGAGCAGCAGTATGTAGAGATGCACAGCTACCGGACGGATACTCACAGAGCAGCAGTATGTAGAGATGCACAGCTACTGGACGGATACTCACAGAGCAGCAGTATGTAGAGATGCACAGCTACTGGACGGATACTACACAGAGCAGCAGTATGTAGAGATGCACAGCTACCGGACGGATACTACACGAGCAGCAGTATGTAGAGATGCACAGCTACTGGACGGATACTACACAGAGCAGCAGTATGTAGAGATGCACAGCTACTGGACGGATACTACAGAGCAGCAGTATGTAGAGATGCACAGCTACTGGACGGATACTACACAGAGCAGCAGTATGTAGAGATGCACAGCTACTGGACGGATACTACACAGAGCAGCAGTATGTAGAGATGCACAGCTACTGGACGGATACTACACAGAGCAGCAGTATGTAGAGATGCACAGCTACTGGACGTGATACTACACAGAGCAGCAGTATGTAGAGATGCACAGCTACTGGACGTGATACTCACAGAGCAGCAGTATGTAGAGATGCACAGCTACTGGACGTGATACACAGAGCAGCAGTATGTAGAGATGCACAGCTACTGGACGGATACTAACAGAGCAGCAGTATGTAGAGATGCACAGCTACTGGACGTGATACTACACAGAGCAGCAGTATGTAGAGATGCACAGCTACTGGACGTGATACTACACAGAGCAGCAGTATGTAGAGATGCACAGCTACTGGACGGATACTACACAGAGCAGCAGTATGTACAGATGCACAGCTACTGGACGTGATACTACAGAGCAGCAGTATGTAGAGATGCACAGCTACTGGACGGATACTACAGAGCAGCAGTATGTAGAGATGCACAGCTACTGGACGGATACTACACAGAGCAGCAGTATGTAGAGATGCACAGCTACTGGACGTGATACTACAGAGCAGCAGTATGTAGAGATGCACAGCTACTGGACGTGATACTACACAGAGCAGCAGTATGTACAGATGCACAGCTACTGGACGTGATACACAGAGCAGCAGTATGTACAGATGCACAGCTACTGGACGTTATGCTATACAGAGCAGCAGTATGTACAGATGCACAGCTACTGGACGTGATACTACAGAGCAGCAGTATGTACAGATGCACAGCTACTGGACGGATACTCACAGAGCAGCAGTATGTAGAGATGCACAGCTACTGGACGGATACTACACAGAGCAGCAGTATGTAGAGATGCACAGCTACTGGACGGATACACACAGCAGAGCAGCAGTATGTACAGATGCACAGCTACTGGACGGATACTACACAGAGCAGCAGTATGTACAGATGCACAGCTACTGGATGTTATGGCTATACAGAGCAGCAGTATGTAGAGATGCACAGCTACTGGACGTGATACTACACAGAGCAGCAGTATGTACAGATGCACAGCTACTGGACGTGATACTACACAGAGCAGCAGTATGTACAGATGCACAGCTACTGGACGTGATACTACACAGAGCAGCAGTATGTACAGATGCACAGCTAATGGATGTTATATACAGAGCAGCAGTATGTACAGATGCACAGCTACTGGACGTGATACTCACAGAGCAGCAGTATGTACAGATGCACAGCTACTGGACGGATACTCACAGAGCAGCAGTATGTAGAGATGCACAGCTACTGGACGTGATACTACACAGAGCAGCAGTATGTAGAGATGCACAGCTACTGGACGTGATACTCACAGAGCAGCAGTATGTAGAGATGCACAGCTACTGGACGTGATACTACACAGAGCAGCAGTATGTAGAGATGCACAGCTACTGGACGTGATACTACACAGAGCAGCAGTATGTAGAGATGCACAGCTACTGGACGGATACTACACAGAGCAGCAGTATGTACAGATGCACAGCTACTGGACGTGATACTACACAGAGCAGCAGTATGTACAGATGCACAGCTACTGGACGTGATACTACACAGAGCAGCAGTATGTACAGATGCACAACTACTGGACGTGATACTACACAGAGCAGCAGTATGTACAGATGCACAGCTACTGGATGTTATGGCTATACAGAGCAGCAGTATGTACAGATGCACAGCTACTGGACGTGATACTACAGAGCAGCAGTATGTACAGATGCACAGCTACTGGACGTGATACTACACAGAGCAGCAGTATGTACAGATGCACAGCTACTGGACGTGATACTACACAGGGCAGCAGTATGTACAGATGCACAGCTACTGGACGGATACTACACAGAGCAGCAGTATGTAGAGATGCACAGCTACTGGACGTGATACTACACAGAGCAGCAGTATGTACAGATGCACAGCTACTGGACGTGATACTACACAGAGCAGCAGTATGTACAGATGCACAGCTACTGGACGGATACTACACAGAGCAGCAGTATGTAGAGATGCACAGCTACTGGACGTGATACCACAGAGCAGCAGTATGTAGAGATGCACAGCTACTGGACGGATACTACACAGAGCAGCAGTATGTAGAGATGCACAGCTACTGGACGGATACTACACAGAGCAGCAGTATGTAGATGCACAGCTACTGGACGGATACTACAGAGAGCAGTATGTAGAGATGCACAGCTACTGGACGTGATACTACACAGAGCAGCAGTATGTAGAGATGCACAGCTACTGGACGTGATACTCACAGAGCAGCAGTATGTAGAGATGCACAGCTACTGGACGTGATATCACAGAGCAGCAGTATGTAGAGATGCACAGCTACTGGACGGATACTACACAGAGCAGCAGTATGTAGAGATGCACAGCTACTGGACGTGATACTCACAGAGCAGCAGTATGTAGAGATGCACAGCTACTGGACGTGATACTCACAGAGCAGCAGTATGTAGAGATGCACAGCTACTGGACGTGATACTACACAGAGCAGCAGTATGTAGAGATGCACAGCTACTGGACGTGATACTACACAGAGCAGCAGTATGTAGAGATGCACAGCTACTGGACGTGATACTACACAGAGCAGCAGTATGTACAGATGCACAGCTACTGGACGTGATACTACACAGAGCAGCAGTATGTAGAGATGCACAGCTACTGGACGGATACTACACAGAGCAGCAGTATGTAGAGATGCACAGCTACTGGACGTGATACTACACAGAGCAGCAGTATGTAGAGATGCACAGCTACTGGACGTGATACACAGAGCAGCAGTATGTAGAGATGCACAGCTACTGGACGTGATACTACACAGAGCAGCAGTATGTAGAGATGCACAGCTACTGGACGTGATACTACACAGAGCAGCAGTATGTAGAGATGCACAGCTACTGGACGTGATACTACACAGAGCAGCAGTATGTACAGATGCACAGCTACTGACGTGATACTACACAGAGCAGCAGTATGTACAGATGCACAGCTACTGGACGGATACTACACAGAGCAGCAGTATGTACAGATGCACAGCTACTGGACGTGATACTACACAGAGCAGCAGTATGTACAGATGCACAGCTACTGACGGATACTACACAGAGCAGCAGTATGTACAGATGCACAGCTACTGGACGTGATACACAGAGCAGCAGTATGTACAGATGCACAGCTACTGACGTGATACTACACAGAGCAGCAGTATGTAGAGATGCACAGCTACTGGACGGATACTACACAGAGCAGCAGTATGTAGAGATGCACAGCTACTGGACGTGATACTACACAGAGCAGCAGTATGTAGAGATGCACAGCTACTGGACGGATACTACACAGAGCAGCAGTATGTAGAGATGCACAGCTACTGGACGGATACTACACAGAGCAGCAGTATGTACAGATGCACAGCTACTGGACGTGATACTACACAGAGCAGCAGTATGTACAGATGCACAGCTACTGGACGTGATACTACACAGAGCAGCAGTATGTACAGATGCACAGCTACTGGACGTGATACTACACAGAGCAGCAGTATGTACAGATGCACAGCTACTGGACGTGATACTACACAGAGCAGCAGTATGTAGAGATGCACAGCTACTGGACGTGATACTACACAGAGCAGCAGTATGTACAGATGCACAGCTACTGGACGTGATACTACACAGAGCAGCAGTATGTAGAGATGCACAGCTACTGGACGGATATCACACAGAGCAGCAGTATGTAGAGATGCACAGCTACTGGACGGATACTACACAGAGCAGCAGTATGTAGAGATGCACAGCTACTGGACGTGATACTACAGAGCAGCAGTATGTAGAGATGCACAGCTACTGGACGTGATACTACACAGAGCAGCAGTATGTACAGATGCACAGCTACTGGACGTGATACTACACAGAGCAGCAGTATGTACAGATGCACAGCTACTGGACGTGATACTCACAGAGCAGCAGTATGTAGAGATGCACAGCTACTGGACGTGATACTACACAGAGCAGCAGTATGTAGAGATGCACAGCTACTGGACGGATACTACACAGAGCAGCAGTATGTAGAGATGCACAGCTACTGGACGTGATACTCACAGAGCAGCAGTATGTAGAGATGCACAGCTACTGGACGTGATACTACACAGAGCAGCAGTATGTACAGATGCACAGCTACTGGACGTGATACTACACAAGCAGCAGTATGTACAGATGCACAGCTACTGGACGGATACTACACAGAGCAGCAGTATGTACAGATGCACAGCTACTGGACGGATACTACACAGAGCAGCAGTATGTACAGATGCACAGCTACTGGACGGATACTACACAGAGCAGCAGTATGTAGAGATGCACAGCTACTGGACGTGATACTACACAGAGCAGCAGTATGTACAGATGCACAGCTACTGGACGTGATACTTCACAGAGCAGCAGTATGTACAGATGCACAGCTACTGGACGTGATACTACACAGAGCAGCAGTATGTAGAGATGCACAGCTACTGGACGTGATACTACACAGAGCAGCAGTATGTAGAGATGCACAGCTACTGGACGTGATACTACACAGAGCAGCAGTATGTAGAGATGCACAGCTACTGGACGGATACTACACAGAGCAGCAGATGTAGAGATGCACAGCTACTGGACGGATACTCACAGAGCAGCAGTATGTAGAGATGCACAGCTACTGGACGTGATATACACAGAGCAGCAGTATGTAGAGATGCACAGCTACTGGACGTGATACTACAGAGCAGCAGTATGTAGAGATGCACAGCTACTGGACGTGATACTACACAGAGCAGCAGTATGTAGAGATGCACAGCTACTGGACGGATACTACCAGAGCAGCAGTATGTAGAGATGCACAGCTACTGGACGGATACTACACAGAGCAGCAGTATGTAGAGATGCACAGCTACTGGACGTATACTACAGAGCAGCAGTATGTAGAGATGCACAGCTACTGGACGTGATACTACACAGAGCAGCAGTATGTAGAGATGCACAGCTACTGGACGTGATACTACACAGAGCAGCAGTATGTAGAGATGCACAGCTACTGGACGGATACTCACAGAGCAGCAGTATGTAGAGATGCACAGCTACTGGACGGATACTACAGAGCAGCAGTATGTAGAGATGCACAGCTACTGGACGTGATACTACACAGAGCAGCAGTATGTAGAGATGCACAGCTACTGGACGGATACTACACAGAGCAGCAGTATGTAGAGATGCACAGCTACTGGACGTGATACTACACAGAGCAGCAGTATGTAGAGATGCACAGCTACTGACGGATACTACACAGAGCAGCAGTATGTAGAGATGCACAGCTACTGGACGGATACTACACAGAGCAGCAGTATGTAGAGATGCACAGCTACTGGACGGATACACAGAGCAGCAGTATGTAGAGATGCACAGCTACTGGACGTGATACTACACAGAGCAGCAGTATGTACAGATGCACAGCTACTGGACGTGATACTACAGAGCAGCAGTATGTACAGATGCACAGCTACTGGACGTGATACTACACAGAGCAGCAGTATGTACAGATGCACAGCTACTGACGTGATACTACACAGAGCAGCAGTATGTACAGATGCACAGCTACTGGACGTGATACTACACAGAGCAGCAGTATGTACAGATGCACAGCTACTGGACGTGATACTACACAGAGCAGCAGTATGTACAGATGCACAGCTACTGGACGTGATACTACACAGAGCAGCAGTATGTACAGATGCACAGCTACTGACGGATACTACACAGAGCAGCAGTATGTACAGATGCACAGCTACTGGACGTGATACTACACAGAGCAGCAGTATGTACAGATGCACAACTACTGGACGGATACTACACAGAGCAGCAGTATGTACAAATACACAGCTAATGGATGTTATGCCTATACAGAGCAGCAGTATGTACAGATGCACAGCTACTGGACGTGATACTACACAGAGCAGCAGTATGTACAGATGCACAGCTACCGGACGTGATACTACACAGAGCAGCAGTATGTAGAGATGCACAGCTACTGACGTGATACTACAGAGCAGCAGTATGTAGAGATGCACAGCTACTGGACGTGATACTACACAGAGCAGCAGTATGTAGAGATGCACAGCTACGGACGGATACTACACAGAGCAGCAGTATGTACAGATGCACAGCTACTGGACGTGATACTCACAGAGCAGCAGTATGTAGAGATGCACAGCTACTGGACGTGATACTCACAGAGCAGCAGTATGTAGAGATGCACAGCTACTGGACGTGATACACACAGAGCAGCAGTATGTAGAGATGCACAGCTACTGGACGTGATACCACAGAGCAGCAGTATGTACAGATGCAGCTACTGGACGGATACCACAGAGCAGCAGTATGTACAGATGCACAGCTACTGACGTGATACTACACAGAGCAGCAGTATGTAGAGATGCACAGCTACTGGACGTGATATCCACAGAGCAGCAGTATGTAGAGATGCACAGCTACTGGACGTGATACTCACAGAGCAGCAGTATGTAGAGATGCACAGCTACTGGACGGATACTACACAGAGCAGCAGTATGTAGAGATGCACAGCTACTGGACGTGATACTCACAGAGCAGCAGTATGTAGAGATGCACAGCTACTGGACGTGATACTACACAGAGCAGCAGTATGTAGAGATGCACAGCTACTGGACGTGATACCACAGAGCAGCAGTATGTAGAGATGCACAGCTACTGGACGTGATACACAGAGCAGCAGTATGTACAGATGCACAGCTACTGGACGTGATACTCACAGAGCAGCAGTATGTAGAGATGCACAGCTACTGGACGTGATACTACACAGAGCAGCAGTATGTAGAGATGCACAGCTACTGGACGTGATACTACACAGAGCAGCAGTATGTAGAGATGCACAGCTACTGGACGGATACTACACAGAGCAGCAGTATGTAGAGATGCACAGCTACCGGACGTGATACTACAGAGCAGCAGTATGTAGAGATGCACAGCTACTGGACGTGATACTACACAGAGCAGCAGTATGTAGAGATGCACAGCTACTGGACGTGATACTACACAGAGCAGCAGTATGTAGAGATGCACAGCTACTGGACGGATACTACACAGAGCAGCAGTATGTACAGATGCACAGCTACTGGACGGATACTACACAGAGCAGCAGTATGTACAGATGCACAGCTACTGGATGATATCTACACAGAGCAGCAGTATGTACAGATGCACAGCTACTGGACGTGATACTACACAGAGCAGCAGTATGTAGAGATGCACAGCTACTGGACGGATACTACACAGAGCAGCAGTATGTAGAGATGCACAGCTACCGGACGTGATACTACACAGAGCAGCAGTATGTAGAGATGCACAGCTACTGGACGGATACTACACAGAGCAGCAGTATGTAGAGATGCACAGCTACTGGACGTGACTACACAGAGCAGCAGTATGTAGCAGATGCACAGCTACTGGACGGATACTACACAGAGCAGCAGTATGTAGAGATGCACAGCTACTGGACGGATACTACACAGAGCAGCAGTATGTAGAGATGCACAGCTACTGGACGGATTACACAGAGCAGCAGTATGTACAGATGCACAGCTACTGGACGTGATACTACACAGAGCAGCAGTATGTACAGATGCACAGCTACTGGACGTGATACTACACAGAGCAGCAGTATGTACAGATGCACAGCTACTGGACGTGATACTACACAGAGCAGCAGTATGTACAGATGCACAGCTACTGGACGGATACTACACAGAGCAGCAGTATGTAGAGATGCACAGCTACTGGACGTGATACTACACAGAGCAGCAGTATGTAGAGATGCACAGCTACTGGACGGATACTACACAGAGCAGCAGTATGTAGAGATGCACAGCTACTGGACGTGATACTACACAGAGCAGCAGTATGTAGAGATGCACAGCTACTGGACGGATACTACACAGAGCAGCAGTATGTACAGATGCACAGCTACTGGACGTGATACTACACAGAGCAGCAGTATGTAGAGATGCACAGCTACTGGACGTGATACTACAGAGCAGCAGTATGTAGAGATGCACAGCTACTGGACGTGATACTACACAGAGCAGCAGTATGTAGAGATGCACAGCTACTGGACGTGATACTACACAGAGCAGCAGTATGTACAGATGCACAGCTACTGGACGGATACTACACAGAGCAGCAGTATGTACAGATGCACAGCTACTGGACGGATACTACACAGAGCAGCAGTATGTAGAGATGCACAGCTACTGGACGGATACTACAGAGCAGCAGTATGTACAGATGCACAGCTACTGGACGTGATACTACACAGAGCAGCAGTATGTACAGATGCACAGCTACTGGACGTGATACTACAGAGCAGCAGTATGTACAGATGCACAGCTACTGGACGGATACTACACAGAGCAGCAGTATGTACAGATGCACAGCTACTGGACGTGATACTACACAGAGCAGCAGTATGTACAGATGCACAGCTACTGGACGGATACTACACAGAGCAGCAGTATGTAGAGATGCACAGCTACTGGACGTGATACTACACAGAGCAGCAGTATGTACAGATGCACAGCTACTGGACGGATACTACAGAGCAGCAGTATGTAGAGATGCACAGCTACTGGACGTGATACTACACAGAGCAGCAGTATGTAGAGATGCACAGCTACTGGACGGATACTACACAGAGCAGCAGTATGTAGAGATGCACAGCTACCGGACGTGATACTACACAGAGCAGCAGTATGTAGAGATGCACAGCTACTGGACGTGATACTACACAGAGCAGCAGTATGTAGAGATGCACAGCTACTGGACGTGATACTACAGAGCAGCAGTATGTAGAGATGCACAGCTACTGGACGGATACTACACAGAGCAGCAGTATGTAGAGATGCACAGCTACTGGACGGATACTACAGAGCAGCAGTATGTAGAGATGCACAGCTACTGGACGTGATACTACACAGAGCAGCAGTATAGAGATGCACAGCTACTGGACGTGATACTCACAGAGCAGCAGTATGTAGAGATGCACAGCTACTGGACGTGATACTAACAGAGCAGCAGTATGTACAGATGCACAGCTACTGGACGTGATACTACACAGAGCAGCAGTATGTACAGATGCACAGCTACTGGACGGATACTACACAGAGCAGCAGTATGTACAGATGCACAGCTACTGGACGGATACTACACAGAGCAGCAGTATGTACAGATGCACAGCTACTGGACGTGATACTACACAGAGCAGCAGTATGTACAGATGCACAGCTACTGGACGGATACTACACAGAGCAGCAGTATGTAAGATGCACAGCTACTGGACGGATACTACAGAGCAGCAGTATGTAGAGATGCACAGCTACTGGACGTGATACTACACAGAGCAGCAGTATGTAGAGATGCACAGCTACTGGACGTGATACTACACAGAGCAGCAGTATGTACAGATGCACAGCTACTCGGACGTGATACTACAGAGCAGCAGTATGTAGATGCACAGCTACTGGACGTGATACTACACAGAGCAGCAGTATGTAGAGATGCACAGCTACTGGACGTGATACTACACAGAGCAGCAGTATGTAGAGATGCACAGCTACTGGACGGATACTACACAGAGCAGCAGTATGTAGAGATGCACAGCTACTGGACGGATACTACACAGAGCAGCAGTATGTAGAGATGCACAGCTACTGGACGTGATACTACACAGAGCAGCAGTATGTACAGATGCACAGCTACTGGACGGATACTACACAGAGCAGCAGTATGTACAGATGCACAGCTACTGGACGTGATACTACACAGAGCAGCAGTATGTAGAGATGCACAGCTACTGGACGTGATACTACACAGAGCAGCAGTATGTAGAGATGCACAGCTACTGGACGTGATACTACAGAGCAGCAGTATGTAGAGATGCACAGCTACTGGACGTGATACTACACAGAGCAGCAGTATGTAGAGATGCACAGCTACTGGACGTGATACTACACAGAGCAGCAGTATGTAGAGATGCACAGCTACCTGGACGGATACTGCACAGAGCAGCAGTATGTACAGATGCACAGCTACTGGACGTGATACTACAGAGCAGCAGTATGTACAGATGCACAGCTACTGGACGTGATACACACAGAGCAGCAGTATGTACAGATGCACAGCTACTGGACGTGATACTCACAGAGCAGCAGTATGTACAGATGCACAGCTACTGGACGTGATACTACACAGAGCAGCAGTATGTACAGATGCACAGCTACTGGACGTGATACTACACAGAGCATGTAGAGATGCACAGTACTGTGATACTACACAGAGCAGCAGTATGTAGAGATGCACAGCTACTGGACGTGATACTACACAGAGCAGCAGTATGTAGAGATGCACAGCTACTGGACGGATACTACAGAGCAGCAGTATGTAGAGATGCACAGCTACTGGACGGATACTCACAGAGCAGCAGTATGTAGAGATGCACAGCTACTGGACGGATACTACACAGAGCAGCAGTATGTAGAGATGCACAGCTACTGGACGTGATACTCACAGAGCAGCAGTATGTAGAGATGCACAGCTACTGGACGTGATACTACACAGAGCAGCAGTATGTACAGATGCACAGCTACTGGACGTGATACTACACAGAGCAGCAGTATGTAGAGATGCACAGCTACTGGACGGATACTACACAGAGCAGCAGTATGTAGAGATGCACAGCTACTGGACGGATACTACAGGGCAGCAGTATGTAGAGATGCACAGCTACTGGACGTGATACTACACAGAGCAGCAGTATGTAGAGATGCACAGCTACTGGACGGATACTACACAGAGCAGCAGTATGTAGAGATGCACAGCTACTGGACGGATACTACAGAGCAGCAGTATGTAGAGATGCACAGCTACTGGACGGATACTACAGAGCAGGCAGTATGTAGAGATGCACAGCTACTGGACGTGATACTACACAGAGCAGCAGTATGTAGAGATGCACAGCTACTGGACGTGATACTCACAGAGCAGCAGTATGTAGAGATGCACAGCTACTGGACGTGATACTACACAGAGCAGCAGTATGTAGAGATGCACAGCTACTGGACGTGATACTACAGAGCAGCAGTATGTAGAGATGCACAGCTACTGGACGTGATACACACAGAGCAGCAGTATGTAGAGATGCACAGCTACTGGACGGATACTACACAGAGCAGCAGTATGTAAGATGCACAGCTACTGGACGGATACTACACAGAGCAGCAGTATGTAGAGATGCACAGCTACTGGACGTGATACTACACAGAGCAGCAGTATGTAGAGATGCACAGCTACTGACGGATACTACACAGAGCAGCAGTATGTAGAGATGCACAGCTACTGGACGGATACTACACAGAGCAGCAGTATGTAGAGATGCACAGCTACTGGACGTGATACTCACAGAGCAGCAGTATGTACAGATGCACAGCTACTGACGGATACTACAGAGCAGCAGTATGTACAGATGCACAGCTACTGGACGTGATACTACACAGAGCAGCAGTATGTAGAGATGCACAGCTACTGGACGTGATACTACACAGAGCAGCAGTATGTAGAGATGCACAGCTACTGGACGGATACTACACAGAGCAGCAGTATGTACAGATGCACAGCTACTGGACGTGATACTACACAGAGCAGCAGTATGTACAGATGCACAGCTACTGGACGGATACTACACAGAGCAGCAGTATGTAGAGATGCACAGCTACTGGACGTGATACTACACAGAGCAGCAGTATGTAGAGATGCACAGCTACTGGACGGATATCGCACAGAGCAGCAGTGTAGAGATGCACAGCTACTGGACGGATACTACACAGAGCAGCAGTATGTAGAGATGCACAGCTACCGGACGTGATACTACACAGAGCAGCAGTATGTAGAGATGCACAGCTACTGGACGGATACTACAGAGCAGCAGTATGTAGAGATGCACAGCTACTGGACGGATACTACACAGAGCAGCAGTATGTAGCAGATGCACAGCTACTGGACGTGATACTACAGAGCAGCAGTATGTAAGATGCACAGCTACTGGACGTGATACTCACAGGGCAGCAGTATGTAAGATGCACAGCTACTGGACGTGATACTACACAGAGCAGCAGTATGTACAGATGCACAGCTACTGGACGTGATACTACACAGAGCAGCAGTATGTAGATGCACAGCTACTGGACGGATACTACACGAGCAGCAGTATGTAGAGATGCACAGCTACTGGACGGATACTACACAGAGCAGCAGTATGTAGAGATGCACAGCTACTGGACGTGATACTACACAGAGCAGCAGTATGTAGAGATGCACAGCTACTGGACGTGATACTCACAGAGCAGCAGTATGTAGAGATGCACAGCTACTGGACGTGATACTACACAGAGCAGCAGTATGTAGAGATGCACAGCTACTGGACGGATACTACACAGAGCAGCAGTATGTAGAGATGCACAGCTACTGGACGTGATACTACACAGAGCAGCAGTATGTAGAGATGCACAGCTACTGGACGGATACTACAGAGCAGCAGTATGTAGAGATGCACAGCTACTGGACGGATACTACACAGAGCAGCAGTATGTAGAGATGCACAGCTACTGGACGGATACTACACAGAGCAGCAGTATGTAGAGATGCACAGCTACTGGACGGGATACTACACAGAGCAGCAGTAGAGATGCACAGCTACTGGACGGATACTACACAGAGCAGCAGTATGTAGAGATGCACAGCTACGACGGATACTACACAGAGCAGCAGTATGTAGAGATGCACAGCTACTGGACGGATACTACACAGAGCAGCAGTATGTAGAGATGCACAGCTACCGGACGGATACTACACAGAGCAGCAGTATGTAGAGATGCACAGCTACTGGACGTGATACTACACAGAGAGCAGTATGATGCACAGCTACTGGACGGATACTACACAGAGCAGCAGTATGTAGAGATGCACAGCTACTGGACGTGATACTACACAGAGCAGCAGTATGTACGAGATGCACAGCTACTGGACGTGATACTACACAGAGCAGCAGTATGTAGAGATGCACAGCTACTGGACGTGATATCTACACAGAGCAGATGTACAGATGCACAGCTACCGGACGTGATACACACAGAGCAGCAGTATGTACAGATGCACAGCTACTGGACGGATACATACAGAGCAGCAGTATGTAGAGATGAGAGCTACTGACGTGATACTACACAGAGCAGCAGTATGTAGAGATGCACAGCTACTGGACGGATACTACACAGAGCAGCAGTATGTAGAGATGCACAGCTACTGGACGGATACTACAAGAGCAGCAGTATGTAGAGATGCACAGCTACTGGACGGATACTACAGAGCAGCAGTATGTAGAGATGCACAGCTACTGGACGTGATACTACAGAGCAGCAGTATGTAGAGATGCACAGCTACTGGACGTGATACTACACAGAGCAGCAGTATGTAGAGATGCACAGCTACTGGACGTGATACTACACAGAGCAGCAGTATGTAGAGATGCACAGCTACTGGACGTGATACTACACAGAGCAGCAGTATGTAGAGATGCACAGCTACTGGACGGATACTACACAGAGCAGCAGTATGTAGAGATGCACAGCTACTGGACGGATACTACAGAGCAGCAGTATGTAGAGATGCACAGCTACCGGACGTGATACTCACAGAGCAGCAGTATGTAGAGATGCACAGCTACTGGACGGATACTACAGAGCAGCAGTATGTAGAGATGCACAGCTACTGGACGGATACTACACAGAGCAGCAGTGTGTAGAGATGCAACTGGACGGATACACAGAGCAGCAGTATGTAGAGATGCACAGCTACTGGACGTGATACTACACAGAGCAGCAGTATGTAGAGATGCACAGCTACTGGACGGATACTACAGAGCAGCAGTATGTACAGATGCACAGCTACTGGACGTGATACTCACAGAGCAGCAGTATGTACAGATGCACAGCTACTGACGGATACTCACAGAGCAGCAGTATGCAGATGCACAGCTACTGGACGTATACTACAGAGCAGCAGTATGTACAGATGCACAGCTACTGGACGTGATACTGCAGAGCAGCAGTATGTACAGATGCACAGCTACTGGACGGATACTACACAGAGCAGCAGTATGTACAGATGCACAGCTACTGGACGTGATACTCCAGAGCAGCAGTATGTACAGATGCACAGCTACTGGACGTGATACTACACAGAGCAGCAGTATGTACAGATGCACAGCTACTGGACGTGATACTACACAGAGCAGCAGTATGTACAGATGCACAGCTACTGACGTTATACTACACAGAGCAGCAGTATGTACAGATGCACAGCTACTGGACGTGATACTACACAGAGCAGCAGTATGTAAAGATGCACAGCTACTGGACGGATACTACACAGAGGGGCAGTATGTACAGATGCACAGCTACTGGACGTGATACTCACAGAGCAGCAGTATGTACAGATGCACAGCTACTGGACGTGATACTACACAGAGCAGCAGTATGTACAGATGCACAGCTACTGGACGTGATACTACAGAGCAGCAGTATGTACAGATGCACAGCTACTGGACGGATACTACACAGAGCAGCAGTATGTAGAGATGCACAGCTACTGGACGGATACTACACAGAGCAGCAGTATGTAGAGATGCACAGCTACTGGACGGATACTGCACAGAGCAGCAGTATGTAGAGATGCACAGCTACTGGACGGATACTACACAGAGCAGCAGTATGTAGAGATGCACAGCTACTGGACGGATACTCACAGAGCAGCAGTATGTAGAGATGCACAGCTACTGGACGTGATACTCACAGAGCAGCAGTATGTAGAGATGCACAGCTACTGGACGGATACTACACAGCAGCAGTATGTAGAGATGCACAGCTACTGGACGTGATACAGGCAGCAGTATGTAGAGATGCACAGCTACTGGACGGATACTACAGAGCAGCAGTATGTAGAGATGCACAGCTACTGGACGTGATACTACACAGAGCAGCAGTATGTAGAGATGCACAGCTACTGGACGTGATACTACACAGAGCAGCAGTATGTAGAGATGCACAGCTACTGGACGTGATACTACACAGAGCAGCAGTATGTAGAGATGCACAGCTACTGGACGTGATACTACACAGAGCAGCAGTATGTAGAGATGCACAGCTACTGGACGTGATACTACACAGAGCAGCAGTATGTAGAGATGCACAGCTACTGGACGGATACCACAGAGCAGCATGTAGAGATGCACAGCTACTGGACGTGATACTACACAGAGCAGCAGTATGTAGAGATGCACAGCTACTGGACGGATACTACAGAGCAGCAGTATGTACAGATGCACAGCACTGGATGTTATCTATACAGAGCAGCAGTATGTACAGATGCACAGCTACTGGACGTGATACGCTACAGAGCAGCAGTATGTACAGATGCACAGCTACTGGACGGATACTACACAGAGCAGCAGTATGTACAGATGCACAGCTACTGGACGGATACTACACAGAGCAGCAGTATGTACAGATGCACAGCTACTGGACGTGATACTACACAGAGCAGCAGTATGTACAGATGCACAGCTACTGGACGTGATACTACAGAGCAGCAGTATGTACAGATGCACAGCTACTGGACGTGATACTACACAGAGCAGCAGTATGTACAGATGCACAGCTACTGGACGTGATACTACACAGAGGCAGCAGTATACAGATGCACAGCTACTGGACGGATATTGCACAGAGCAGCAGTATGTACAGATGCACAGCTACTGGACGTGATACTCAGAGCAGCAGTATGTACAGATGCACAGCTACTGGACGTGATACTCCACAGAGCAGCAGTATGTACAGATGCACAGCTACTGGACGTGATACTACACAGAGCAGCAGTATGTACAGATGCACAGCTACTGACGTGATACTACAGAGCAGCAGTATGTATGATGCACAGCTACTGGACGGATACTACAGAGCAGCAGTATGTAGAGATGCACAGCTACTGGACGGATACTACACAGAGCAGCAGTATGTAGAGATGCACAGCTACCGGACGGATACTACAGAGCAGCAGTATGTAGAGATGCACAGCTACTGACGTGATACACAGAGCAGCAGTATGTAGAGATGCACAGCTACTGGACGGATATACACAGAGCAGCAGTATGTAGAGATGCACAGCTACTGGACGTGATACTGCACAGAGCAGCAGTATGTAGAGATGCACAGCTACTGGACGTGATACTACACAGCAGCAGTATGTAGAGATGCACAGCTACTGGACGTGATACTCACAGAGCAGCAGTATGTAGAGATGCACAGCTACTGGACGTGATACCACAGAGCAGCAGTATGAGATGCACAGCTACTGGACGGATACCACAGAGCAGCAGTATGTAGAGATGCACAGCTACTGGACGGATACTGCTACAGAGCAGCAGTATGTAGAGATGCACAGCTACTGGACGTGATACTACACAGAGCAGCAGTATGTAGAGATGCACAGCTACTGGACGTGATACTACACAGAGCAGCAGTATGTAGAGATGCACAGTTACCGGACGGATACTACACAGAGCAGCAGTATGTAGAGATGCACAGCTACTGGACGTGATACTGCACAGAGCAGCAGTATGTAGAGATGCACAGCTACTGGACGGATACTACACAGAGCAGCAGTATGTAAGATGCACAGCTACTGGACGTGATACTACACAGAGCAGCAGTATGTAGAGATGCACAGCTACTGGACGGATACTACACAGAGCAGCAGTATGTAGAGATGCACAGCTACTGGACGGATACTACACAGAGCAGCAGTATGTAGAGATGCACAGCTACTGGACGTGATACTACACAGAGCAGCAGTATGTAGAGATGCACAGCTACTGGACGGATACTACACAGAGCAGCAGTATGTAGAGATGCACAGCTACTGGACGGATACTACACAGAGCAGCAGTATGTAGAGATGCACAGCTACTGGACGTGATACTACACAGAGCAGCAGTATGTACAGATGCACAACTACTGGACGTGATACTACACAGAGCAGCAGTATGTACAGATGCACAGCTACTGGATGTTATGGCTATACAGAGCAGCAGTATGTACAGATGCACAGCTACTGGACGTGATACTACACAGAGCAGCAGTATGTACAGATGCACAGCTACTGGACGTGATACTACACAGAGCAGCAGTATGTACAGATGCACAGCTACTGGACGTGATACTACACAGAGCAGCAGTATGTACAGATGCACAGCTACTGGACGTGATACTACCAGAGCAGCAGTATGTACAGATGCACAGCTACTGGACGATACTACACAGAGCAGCAGTATGTACAGATGCACAGCTACTGGACGTGATACTACAGAGCAGCAGTATGTACAGATGCACAGCTACTGGACGGATATCACACAGAGCAGCAGTATGTACAGATGCACAGCTACTGGACGGATACTACACAGAGCAGCAGTATGTACAGATGCACAGCTACTGGACGTGATACTACACAGAGCAGCAGTATGTACAGATGCACAGCTACTGGACGGATACTACACAGAGCAGCAGTATGTACAGATGCACAGCTACTGGACGTGATACTACAGAGCAGCAGTATGTACAGATGCACAGCTACTGGACGTGATACTACCAGAGCAGCAGTATGTAGAGATGCACAGCTACTGGACGGATACTACACAGAGCAGCAGTATGTAGAGATGCACAGCTACTGGACGTGATACTACACAGAGCAGCAGTATGTAGAGATGCACAGCTACTGGACGGATACTACACAGAGCAGCAGTATGTAGAGATGCACAGCTACCGGACGGATACTACAGAGCAGCAGTATGTAGAGATGCACAGCTACCGGACGTGATACTACAGAGCAGCAGTATGACAGATGCACAGCTACTGGACGGATACTACAGAGCAGCAGTATGTAGAGATGCACAGCTACTGGACGTGATACTACACAGAGCAGCAGTATGTAGAGATGCACAGCTACTGGACGGATACTACACAGAGCAGCAGTATGTAGAGATGCACAGCTACTGGATGTTATGCTATACAGAGCAGCAGTATGTAGAGATGCACAGCTACCGGACGGATACTACAGAGCAGCAGTATGTACAGATGCACAGCTACTGGACGGATACTACAGAGCAGCAGTATGTACAGATGCACAGCTACTGGACGTGATACTACACAGAGCAGCAGTATGTACAGATGCACAGCTACTGGACGGATACTACACAGAGCAGCAGTATGTACAGATGCACAGCTACTGGACGTGATACTACACAGAGCAGCAGTATGTACAGATGCACAGCTACTGGACGGATACTCCACAGAGCAGCAGTATGTAGAGATGCACAGCTACTGGACGGATACACAGAGCAGCAGTATGTAGAGATGCACAGCTACTGGACGTGATACTACAGAGCAGCAGTATGTAGAGATGCACAGCTACTGGACGTGATACTACAGAGCAGCAGTATGTAGAGATGCACAGCTACTGGACGGATACTCACAGAGCAGCAGTATGTAGAGATGCACAGCTACTGGACGGATACTACAGAGCAGCAGTATGTAGAGATGCACAGCTACTGGACGTGATACCACACAGAGCAGCAGTATGTAGAGATGCACAGCTACTGGACGTGATACTGCACAGAGCAGCAGTATGTAGAGATGCACAGCTACTGGACGTGATACTACACAGAGCAGCAGTATGTAGAGATGCACAGCTACTGGACGTGATACTACACAGAGCAGCAGTATGTAGAGATGCACAGCTACTGGACGGATACTCACAGAGCAGCAGTATGTAGAGATGCACAGCTACTGGACGGATACTACACAGAGCAGCAGTATGTAGAGATGCACAGCTACTGGACGGATACTACAGAGCAGCAGTATGTAGAGATGCACAGCTACTGGACGGATACTACAGAGCAGCAGTATGTACAGATGCACAGCTACTGGACGGATACTACACAGAGCAGCAGTATGTAGAGATGCACAGCTACTGGACGATACTAACAGAGCAGCAGTATGTAGAGATGCACAGCTACTGGACGATATGCACGAGCAGCAGTATGCAGATGCACAGCTACTGGACGGATACTACACAGAGCAGCAGTATGTACAGATGCACAGCTACTGGACGTGATACTACACAGAGCAGCAGTATGTAGAGATGCACAGCTACTGGACGGATACACAGAGCAGCAGTATGTAGAGATGCACAGCTACTGGACGGATACACAGAGCAGCAGTATGTAGAGATCACAGCTACTGGACGGATATCTACACAGAGCAGCAGTATGTACAGATGCACAGCTACTGGACGGATACTACACAGAGCAGCAGTATGTACAGATGCACAGCTACTGGACGGATACTACACAGAGCAGCAGTATGTACAGATGCACAGCTACTGGACGTGATACTACACAGAGCAGCAGTATGTACAGATGCACAGCTACCGGACGTGATACTGCACAGAGCAGCAGTATGTACAGATGCACAGCTACTGGACGTGATACTCACAGAGCAGCAGTATGTACAGATGCACAGCTACTGGACGTGATACTACAGAGCAGCAGTATGTAGAGATGCACAGCTACCGGACGTGATACTACACAGAGCAGCAGTAGAGATGCACAGCTACTGGACGGATACTACACAGAGCAGCAGTATGTAAGATGCACAGCTACTGGACGTGATACTACACAGAGCAGCAGTATGTAGATGACAGCTACTGGACGGATCACACAGAGCAGCAGTATGTAGAGATGCACAGCTACTGGACGTGATACTACACAGAGCAGCAGTATGTAGAGATGCACAGCTACTGGACGGATACTACACAGAGCAGCAGTATGTAGAGATGCACAGCTACTGGACGGATACTACACAGAGCAGCAGTATGTAGAGATGCACAGCTACTGACGGATACTACACAGAGCAGCAGTATTGAGATGCACAGCTACTGGACGGATACTACACAGAGCAGCAGTATGTACAGATGCACAGCTACTGGACGTGATACTACACAGAGCAGCAGTATGTACAGATGCACAGCTACTGGACGTGATACTACACAGAGCAGCAGTATGTACAGATGCACAGCTACTGGACGTGATACTACACAGAGCAGCAGTATGTACAGATGCACAGCTACTGGACGTGATACTACACAGAGCAGCAGTATGTACAGATGCACAGCTACTGGACGTGATACTACACAGAGCAGCAGTATGTACAGATGCACAGCTACTGGACGTGATACTACACAGAGCAGCAGTATGTACAGATGCACAGCTACTGGACGTGATACTACACAGAGCAGCAGTATGTAGATGCACAGCTACTGGACGTGATACTACACAGAGCAGCAGTATGTACAGATGCACAGCTACTGGACGTGATACACAGAGCAGCAGTATGTACAGATGCACAGCTACTGGACGTGATACTACACAGAGCAGCAGTATGTACAGATGCACAGCTACTGGACGTGATACTACACAGAGCAGCAGTATGTACAGATGCACAGCTACTGGACGGATACTACAGAGCAGCAGTATGTACAGATGCACAGCTACTGGACGTGATACTACACAGAGCAGCAGTATGTGCAGATGCACAGCTACTGGACGTGATACTACACAGAGCAGCAGTATGTACAGATGCACAGCTACTGGACGTGATACTACACAGAGCAGCAGTATGTACAGATGCACAGCTACTGGACGTGATACTACAGAGCAGCAGTATGTAGAGATGCACAGCTACTGGACGGATACTCACAGGCAGCAGTATGTACAGATGCACAGCTACTGGACGTGATACTACACAGAGCAGCATGTATAGAGATGCACAGCTACTGGACGGATACTACACAGAGCAGCAGTATGTACAGATGCACAGCTACCGGACGGATACTACGGAGCAGCAGTATGTAGAGATGCACAGCTACTGGACGTGATACTACAGAGCAGCAGTATGTAGAGATGCACAGCTACTGGACGTGATACTACACAGAGCAGCAGTATGTAGAGATGCACAGCTACTGGACGGATACTCACAGAGCAGCAGTATGTAGAGATGCACAGCTACTGGACGTGATACTACACAGAGCAGCAGTATGTAGAGATGCACAGCTACTGACGATACACACAGAGCAGCAGTATGTAGAGATGCACAGCTACTGGACGGATACTACACAGAGCAGCAGTATGTAGAGATGCACAGCTACTGGACGGATACCACGAGCAGCAGTATGTAGAGATGCACAGCTACTGGACGTGATACTCACAGAGCAGCAGTGTAGAGATGCACAGCTACTGGACGGATACTCCCAGAGCAGCAGTATGTAGAGATGCACAGCTACTGGACGGATACTCACAGAGCAGCAGTATGTAGAGATGCACAGCTACTGGACGTGATACTACACAGAGCAGCAGTATGTAGAGATGCACAGCTACTGGACGTGATACTACACAGAGCAGCAGTATGTAGAGATGCACAGCTACTGGACGGATACTCGAGCAGCAGTATGTACAGATGCACAGCTACTGGACGTGATACTCACAGAGCAGCAGTATGTAGAGATGCACAGCTACTGGACGTGATACTACACAGAGCAGCAGTATGTGAGATGCACAGCTACGGACGGATACTACACAGAGCAGCAGTATGTAGAGATGCACAGCTACTGGACGGATACTACACAGAGCAGCAGTATGTAGAGATGCACAGCTACTGGACGGATACCACAGAGCAGCAGTATGTAGAGATGCACAGCTACTGGACGGATACTACACAGAGCAGCAGTATGTAGAGATGCACAGCTACTGGACGGATACTACACAGAGCAGCAGTATGTACAGATGCACAGCTACTGGACGTGATACTACACAGAGCAGCAGTATGTACAGATGCACAGCTACTGGACGTTATGGTACTACAGAGCAGCAGTATGTACAGATGCACAGCTACTGGACGTGATACTACACAGAGCAGCAGTATGTACAGATGCACAGCTACTGGACGTGATACTCACAGAGCAGCAGTATGTACAGATGCACAGCTACTGGACGTGATACTACACAGAGCAGCAGTATGTACAGATGCACAGCTACTGGACGTGATACTACAGAGCAGCAGTATGTACAGATGCACAGCTACTGGACGTATACTACACAGAGCAGCAGTATGTACAGATGCACAGCTACTGGAGGTTATGCTATACAGAGCAGCAGTATGTACAGATGCACAGCTACTGGACGTGATACTACACAGAGCAGCAGTATGTACAGATGCACAGCTACTGGACGGATACTACACAGCAGCAGTATGTACAGATGCACAGCTACTGGACGGATACTCACACAGAGCAGCAGTATGTACAGATGCACAGCTACTGGACGTGATACTACAGCAGCAGAGCACAGCTACTGGACGTGATACTACACAGAGCAGCAGTATGTACAGATGCACAGCTACTGGACGGATACTCACAGAGCAGCAGTATGTACAGATGCACAGCTACTGGACGTGATACCACAGAGCAGCAGTATGTAGAGATGCACAGCTACTGGACGGATACACACAGAGCAGCAGTATGTAGAGATGCACAGCTACTGGACGGATACACAGAGCAGCAGTATGTAGAGATGCACAGCTACTGGACGTGATACTCACAGAGCAGCAGTATGTAGAGATGCACAGCTACTGGACGTGATACACACGAGCAGCAGTATGTAGAGATGCACAGCTACTGGACGTGATACTACACAGAGCAGCAGTATGTAGAGATGCACAGCTACTGGACGTGATACTACACAGAGCAGCAGTATGTAGAGATGCACAGCTACTGGACGGATACTACACAGAGCAGCAGTATGTAGAGATGCACAGCTACTGGACGGATACTACAGAGCAGCAGTATGTAGAGATGCACAGCTACTGGACGTGATACTACACAGAGCAGCAGTATGTAGAGATGCACAGCTACTGGACGGATACCACAGAGCAGCAGTATGTAGAGATGCACAGCTACTGGACGTGATACTCACAGAGCAGCAGTATGTAGAGATGCACAGCTACTGGACGGATACTCACAGAGCAGCAGTATGTAGAGATGCACAGCTACTGGACGGATACTACACAGAGCAGCAGTATGTAGAGATGCACAGCTACTGGACGGATACTACAGAGCAGCAGTATGTAGAGATGACAGCTACCGGACGGATACTACACAGAGCAGCAGTATGTAGAGATGCACAGCTACTGGACGTATACTACACAGAGCAGCATATGTAGAGATGCACAGCTACTGGACGTGATACTACACAGAGAGCAGCAGTATGTACAGATGCACAGCTACTGGACGTGATACTACACAGAGCAGCAGTATGTACAGATGCACAGCTACTGGACGTGATACTACACAGAGCAGCAGTATGTACAGATGCACAGCTACTGGACGTGATACTACACAGAGCAGCAGTATGTACAGATGCACAGCTAATGGATGTTATGGCTATACAGAGCAGCAGTATGTAAGATGCACAGCTACTGGACGTGATACTACACAGAGCAGCAGTATGTACAGATGCACAGCTACTGGACGGATACTACACAGCAGCAGTATGTACAGATGCACAGCTACTGGACGGATACTACACAGAGCAGCAGTATGTACAGATGCACAGCTACTGGACGTGATACTACACAGGGCAGCAGTATGTACAGATGCACAGCTACTGGACGTGATACTACACAGAGCAGCAGTATGTACAGATGCACAGCTACTGGACGGATACTACACAGAGCAGCAGTATGTACAGATGCACAGCTACTGGACGTGATACTACACAGCAGCAGTATGTACAGATGCACAGCTACTGGACGTGATACTACACAGAGCAGCAGTATGTACAGATGCACAGCTACCGCGTACTACACAGAGCAGCAGTATGTACAGATGCACAGCTACTGGACGTGATACTACTACAGAGCAGCAGTATGTACAGATGCACAGCTACTGGACGGATACTACACAGAGGCAGCATGTAGAGATGCACAGCTACTGACGTGATACTACACAGAGCAGCAGTATGTAGAGATGCACAGCTACTGGACGTGATACTACAGAGCAGCAGTATGTAGAGATGCACAGCTACTGGACGTGATACTCACAGAGCAGCAGTATGTAGAGATGCACAGCTACTGGACGTGATACTACACAGAGCAGCAGTATGTAGAGATGCACAGCTACTGGACGTGATACTACACAGAGCAGCAGTATGTAGAGATGCACAGCTACTGGACGTGATACTACACAGAGCAGCAGTATGTAGAGATGCACAGCTACTGGACGTGATACTACACAGAGCAGCAGTATGTAGAGATGCACAGCTACTGGACGGATACTACACAGAGCAGCAGTATGTAGAGATGCACAGCTACTGGACGTGATACTACACAGAGCAGCAGTATGTAGAGATGCACAGCTACTGGACGTGATACTACACAGAGCAGCAGTATGTACAGATGCACAGCTACGGACGGATACTACACAGAGCAGCAGTATGTAGAGATGCACAGCTACTGGACGTGATACTCACACAGAGCAGCAGTATGTAGAGATGCACAGCTACTGGACGTGATACTACACAGAGCAGCAGTATGTAGAGATGCACAGCTACTGGACGTGATACTACACAGAGCAGCAGTATGTACAGATGCACAGCTACTGGACGTGATACTACACAGAGCAGCAGTATGTACAGATGCACAGCTACTGGACGGATACTACAGAGCAGCAGTATGTACAGATGCACAGCTACTGGACGTGATACTACAGAGCAGCAGTATGTACAGATGCACAGCTACTGGACGGATACTACACAGAGCAGCAGTATGTACAGATGCACAGCTACTGGACGGATACTACACAGAGCAGCAGTATGTAGAGATGCACAGCTACTGGACGTGATACTACACAGAGCAGCAGTATGTAGAGATGCACAGCTACTGGACGTGATACTACACAGAGCAGCAGTATGTAGAGATGCACAGCTACTGGACGTGATACTACACAGAGCAGCAGTATGTAGAGATGCACAGCTACTGGACGGATACTACACAGAGCAGCAGTATGTAGATGCACAGCTACTGGACGGATACTACAGAGCAGCAGTATGTAGAGATGCACAGCTACTGGACGTGATACTACACAGAGCAGCAGTATGTAGAGATGCACAGCTACTGGACGGATACTCACAGAGCAGCAGTATGTAGAGATGCACAGCTACTGGACGTGATACTACAGAGCAGCAGTATGTAGAGATGCACAGCTACTGGACGGATACTACACAGAGCAGCAGTATGTACAGATGCACAGCTACTGGACGTGATACTGCACAGAGCAGCAGTATGTACAGATGCACAGCTACTGGACGTGATACTACACAGAGCAGTATGTACAGATGCACAGCTACTGGACGTGATACTACACAGAGCAGCAGTATGTACAGATGCACAGCTACTGGACGGATACACACAGAGCAGCAGTATGTACAGATGCACAGCTACTGGATGTTATGCTACACAGAGCAGCAGTATGTACAGATGCACAGCTACTGGACGGATACTACACAGAGCAGCAGTATGTACAGATGCACAGCTACTGGACGGATACTACACAGAGCAGCAGTATGTACAGATGCACAGCTACCGGACGGATACTACACAGAGCAGCAGTATGTACAGATGCACAGCTACTGGACGGATATACACAGAGCAGCAGTATGTACAGATGCACAGCTACTGGACGTGATACTACACAGAGCAGCAGTATGTAGAGATGCACAGCTACTGGACGGATACTCACAGAGCAGCAGTATGTACAGATGCACAGCTACTGGACGTGATACTACAGAGCAGCAGTATGTACAGATGCACAGCTACTGGACGTGATACTACACAGAGCAGCAGTATGTAGAGATGCACAGCTACCGGACGGATACTACACAGAGCAGCAGTATGTAGAGATGCACAGCTACTGGACGGATACTACACAGAGCAGCAGTATGTAGAGATGCACAGCTACTGGACGTGATACTACACAGAGCAGCAGTATGTAGAGATGCACAGCTACTGGACGTGATACTACACAGAGCAGCAGTATGTAGAGATGCACAGCTACCGGACGGATACTCACAGAGCAGCAGTATGTAGAGATGCACAGCTACTGGACGTGATATCACAGAGCAGCAGTATGTAGATGCACAGCTACTGGACGTGATACTACACAGAGCAGCAGTATGTACAGATGCACAGCTACTGGACGTGATACTCACAGGCAGCAGTATGTAGAGATGCACAGCTACTGGACGTGATACTCACAGAGCAGCAGTATGTAGAGATGCACAGCTACTGGACGGATACTCACAGAGCAGCAGTATGTAGAGATGCACAGCTACTGGACGGATACCACAGAGCAGCAGTATGTAGAGATGCACAGCTACTGGACGGATACTACAGAGCAGCAGTATGTAGAGATGCACAGCTACTGGACGGATACTACACAGAGCAGCAGTATGTAGAGATGCACAGCTACTGGACGTGATACTACACAGAGCAGCAGTATGTAGAGATGCACAGCTACTGGACGTGATACTACACAGAGCAGCAGTATGTAGAGATGCACAGCTACCGGACGGATACTACACAGAGCAGCAGTATGTAGAGATGCACAGCTACCGGACGTGATACTACACAGAGCAGCAGTATGTACAGATGCACAGCTACTGGACGTGATACTACACAGAGCAGCAGTATGTAGAGATGCACAGCTACTGGACGTGATACTACACAGAGCAGCAGTATGTAGAGATGCACAGCTACTGGACGTGATACTACACAGAGCAGCAGTATGTAGAGATGCACAGCTACTGGACGTGATACTACACAGAGCAGCAGTATGTAGAGATGCACAGCTACTGGACGGATACTACACAGAGCAGCAGTATGTAGAGATGCACAGCTACTGACGTGATACTACACAGAGCAGCAGTATGTAGAGATGCACAGCTACTGGACGGATACTACACAGAGCAGCAGTATGTAGAGATGCACAGCTACTGGACGTGATACTACACAGAGCAGCAGTATGTAGAGATGCACAGCTACTGGACGGATACACAGAGCAGCAGTATGTAGAGATGCACAGCTACTGGACGGATACTACACAGAGCAGCAGTATGTAGAGATGCACAGCTACTGGACGGATACTACACAGAGCAGCAGTATGTAGAGATGCACAGCTACTGGACGTGATACTACACAGAGCAGCAGTATGTACAGATGCACAGCTACTGGATGTTATAGCTACAGAGCAGCAGTATGTAGAGATGCACAGCTACTGGACGTGATACTACACAGAGCAGCAGTATGTAGAGATGCACAGCTACTGGACGGATACTACAGAGCAGCAGTATGTACAGATGCACAGCTACTGGACGTGATACTACACAGAGCAGCAGTATGTACAGATGCACAGCTACTGGACGGATACACAGAGCAGCAGTATGTAGAGATGCACAGCTACTGGACTGATACTACACAGAGCAGCAGTATGTAGAGATGCACAGCTACTGGACGGATACTACACAGAGCAGCAGTATGTAGAGATGCACAGCTACTGGACGTGATACTACAGAGCAGCAGTATGTAGAGATGCACAGCTACTGGACGTGATACTACACAGAGCAGCAGTATGTAGAGATGCACAGCTACTGGACGGATACTACACAGAGCAGCAGTATGTAGAGATGCACAGCTACTGGACGGATACTACACAGAGCAGCAGTATGTAGAGATGCACAGCTACCGGACGGATACTACACAGAGCAGCAGTATGTAGAGATGCACAGCTACTGGACGTGATACTACACAGAGCAGCAGTATGTACAGATGCACAGCTACTGGACGTGATACTACACAGAGCAGCAGTATGTAGAGATGCACAGCTACTGGACGGATACTACAGAGCAGCAGTATGTACAGATGCACAGCTACTGGACGTTATACTACACAGAGCAGCAGTATGTACAGATGCACAGCTAATGGACGTTATACTACACAGAGCAACAGTATGTACAGATACACAGCTAATGGATGTTATGGGTATACAGAGCAGCAGTATGTACAAGTGTAAAATACTTGAAGAGCAAGTGCTGCTCCTGACACCGACTGCTCTCAAAATGGCCTGGTCGGGTCAGGGCACTGGTCCACTCCCCCCCCAGTTACAACTTGGAATGGGAAAACCACAAGGTAACCCGACTACTACAACCACCCAGAGGTGGATTTTTGTGTGATGCCCGGCCAACGGGTGTAAGGGGAAATTTTGGGGTAAGGGGCCCAAGTTCAGATACCACTACTGGGAACACAAGGAGAGGCATGAAGCTGGCTCAAATGCAAGAAACAATGAAAAATTTATTAGACACAACTATACAATAACATTATCCCAAAATATCTACACTCTAAAACTCTACAACTAGAATAGTACTAAATTTAAAACTTTACTTCTATGCGATAAATCAGTTGTAAATACCCTACACCAGCCACCCTTGCATGTTTACAGGGGAGAGGAGAAAGAAGCAAGATGGGGAACCAGTTGCCAAGGTGGGGAAGACATACAACAGGATACAGGCCAGGAGTATTCCGAAGTGGTGTTTGGCCATCAGCACAAAGGTCTCTACAGACCAACAGAAATGACACCACTCCAGGAGAAAGTCTGCCACATTTCCACCCAGCCACAGCCCCAACGTGGACTTCCGGGACTCAAGGTCACCCAGCCACAGCTCCAACGTGGATTGCCGGGACAAAAGGACAAACAGAGACATGACAGCTGGACAGGGAAAACATGGTCGGGGCACCTGGGACCACATGCAGGCTAGAGGGTGGCGGAACAATAAACATTTGTGTTTCAACTCTGTGTCTGTGTCTTTTATTTTTAACAATCAGTACTAAGACACTCTAAATACACATAAAACAGTATAGAAAAATATCAATGAAGGTAAATCACAGTGGCATTTTCTTTTGGTGACCAATGTCGGCTGACTGGCATTATCCACCTTTATGCAAACAGTTATTTGGTTAAAGTTCCCGGCTCAACGGAGCCTTGTGCCTGCCTTGCCCCTTTAAATCTGGCACAAGCCACAATAAAATTCCATCTGTAGGCATTAGACAACAGTTACCATCAATTTGTGTAATTCATGGGCCCTTTTTAGACTGGAGGGCCCAGTCGTTGCCACTTTAATTCTGGTGGAACTGACATTGCCCCTTTAAGGCTACTGTCCATAAAGCAGTCAATCATGCTGCCACATCCCAGCCCCCTTCTATCACTGTCTATGGGGCTTTTCTGTAGCTCAGCCCCATGGGCGGTCCTGCCTGGGCCTTATACACACCCCACAGTTATTTGGCTCAAAGGAGCCCTCTGTTACTCTGCCCACACATTTCACTGGCTCAGCAGAGCCTTTTCTGTGACCTGCCCCAAGGGCGGTACTTCCTCTGGGGCCTTGACCTTTGCCCCTACAGTTACTGTCTTGGCTGGCGCCTTGAAGCGCCAAGGATTTATTTAAAAACAAACAAAAAAAAACCTTTTTCTTCTTTTCCGGCAGCCAGCACCTAAAAGCGGTGCTGCTGCCACTCACCTTGCTGCCTCTCTTCTCTGGGCCGGGGACATCAGGGAATGCTGCTAGAGCTGGGGAGGCCTGGACCCACCTCCTCCCATGGGCCTCCTCGAACTGGGTTGCAGGTGATGGAGGGGACAGCCTGGACCTGCTGCCCCTCCTGATGTACCACTGGAGACTGCAGGCTGAGGCATGGAGGGGCCAGCCTTACGTTGCGCTCCCCGAGAACTTCTGCTGCTGGAGCTGGGAATGTAGAGGTCGGCCTGGACCTGCTGCCCCTTCTGGTGATCCTCTTCAGGACTTTTGGGGTGAAGGGGCTGGCCTTGGATTACAGCTGCCACCCCTCCCATAGGACCACACTGCAGCTGACTACTGATTGAGGGGCTGGCCAGGACCTGCCACCCCTCCCGACACACTCTACCATTGCCGTGGAACCGGGAAATGACCCCCGATGGACTAAAGTTGCCAATTCAGAAGAGGGAGTCATTGCAGAGGACCGGACGGGACATTGTGAGGGACCCCAGGACTTTAGGTAAGTCCCTTCCATTTTGCCAAGCCCCGGCCGGCCTAGTGCTCCCTCATGCTACTTTCTTCTCCTGCTGTACTGGCCAACAACTGAATGACTCTTGCCATTCAAAATGGCTGAGGATTCTGTCTTGAATCCTCACGAGCCCATCCCTGCCTGCACTCCATCACGACCAGGCCCACGAGAGCAGGTGCTCAGTGCGAGGTAACTGTGGGGGAGAGGCTGCAGGCAGGGAAAAATAGGCAGGGGAAAAATTATTTTTAAAGCGGAGCCCAGCTGGGGCTTCACGTTTGGGGGGGGGGGGAATACCTGGCTAGGGGCCCTCTCTACACCCTGGGGTACGTTCCTGTTACCCCAGCCCCAAAGCACCTGGCTGCCCATATCTGGAGGGCACCAGGACTCTGGGGCACTACACAAGCACAGCAGCAAAGGGAATTATATACAAGATCAGAGTTGTATCATCAAGCTATTGATTAGAAACTGTGGACTTACTGCTGTATATGAGCACATCAGAAAGTGCTATGTACAATAGTACAGCAGTTGTACGGTCACGGACAGTCCTGATCAACCAGGAGAAATAAGAGAGTGTGAGCAAGTCAGGACTAGAGAGTAAGAGATGGAGGCTGACAAGGTAAGGGTCAAGGATAGAGGCTGGCAGAAAAATAGAAGACTACGGAGGCTAGGGTGGATCATGTGCCATAACATGGCCTGGGGAACAGTTGCAGGAAGATTCAGTCAGGAGCCAGGCTCGTAGGTTATTTTTGAGGGCCATGTGGGAGGGGGAGGAGCGGATCGATGATGGGAGCTTGTTCCAGAGGGAGGTGGCAGACACAGAGAAGACCGTACTACCCATGACAGAATGGGTGCGTGGGACTTCCAGGGGAGGAATGGAGGAAGACCTGAGGGCTCTAGGCGTTACCTTCTCTATAAGTAGGGAGGAGAAGGAGGACAGATGGCAATTTCTAAGTGAGTTATCAATTAGGCTGCCCATGGCATAGTCGAATCGTCCCTGAAGGTTGGGCCACCCTAGGGTTTTGTATTGTGTGCAGTGGTGAGTTAAGTAGGGTGCTTGGAGAACAAAGTGGCAGATGGAGTTGTAAGTAGTATTAAGGTGAGAGCAAAGCGAGGGGGTGGCAGTGAAGGAGGAGACAAGGGAGCAGTAGTCAAGCAGAGGGAGGAGGTTACCTTGCGCTATGTCGAGGCGGGCATCTGGGGACAGAAATAGTTTGGTTCTGTAAGCTGCACCAAATTTTTGGCGTATTTTACTTATCACATGTGTTATGTGTTCAGTGAATGTTAGGCAGGGATCAAGAGTCATCCCTAGATATTTGAAAGAGGAAACTGTGTCAACGGGGGGCCAGCTGGGGAGTGTATTAGTAGGGGTGCATTTGCTTTTGCAATCCTGGCTAGAAAAGGCTTGGAGAAGATAGCATGGCCTTGTTTTTTTCTCATTAACAAATAGTTTCCTGGATAGGAACCAGTCATGGGCCATGCCGTAGTTATTAGTAAGAATGGACGAGATTGACTCAAGACATTTGTCACTGTGGTATAGTACCAAATCATCAGCATAGAGGAATGCCTCACAGATTAGGTTTTCAGAAGGGAGAGCATTTATGGACATAAGAAAAGTAGAGGTTTGAGTATGGAGACCTATGGGACTCCAGTCCGTGTGGTTAGTGAGGCAGAGGGCACCCTTCCTATGAGAACAGACTGGGACCTATAGGATAGGTAGTTGCGGAACCATGCAGCAGTGTCAGGTGAACAACCGAAGTGGTACAGGGTGGAGTGAAAGGAGGTGATGGTCAACCAAGTCAAAGGTCTTTGATAGGTCAACGAATACCGCACCCGTGACCTTGCCTATATCCATGTTTTTCAGGACATGGTTCACTATTCTTTTATAAAAGTAGGTGAAAGCAGTTTGTTGGAACTTCTTCCAGAGTGTTCTGTTACAGTGGAATGTCACTGCAGAATAGAATTTTTCTTAGCCAATCAGGTATCAGGAAATCTCTTACTCATTTCATAATGTAGCATAACAGTTTGACACAACAATGAAGTCTAATTTAATCAGCAAAATAAAAACAATTTTATGAGCAAAATAGGACATTCCCAAGTTTGTGGGATAAGCTATGTTACACACCACAGGTGGGGAATGCTTTAAGCACATGCCAGAATATGCCAGATGTTAACTGGATAACATGTACTGCAGCCACATCCAAGAGCAGGGGCATTCTCGATGCCCTGCAGGGGGCAGGCCTTAGACAGCTAGTGTTGGAACCCACTCGGGAGGGAGCAATACTAGACCTGGTACTCTCAAATGGAGAGAGGATCACAAATTTAGAAGTCAGTAGACATCTGGGAACAAGCGACCACTGCACAGTATGCCTCACAATGAGCACAACCATGGAGATAAGCCATACAAAAACAAGGATACTGGACTTTAGAAGAGCTGACTTCGGCAAAATGGGTGAATACCTGAAAAATGCACTAGCAAATGACCAAAAAGAAGGGGTGGAAGAACAATGGAGACAAATCAAAACTGCCATCATAGAGGCAACAAGCCTTTGTGTGAAACAAATAAAGAAAACAAAGCAGAGTTAAAAACCACTATGGTTCTCAAAAGAGGTGGCAGGGAAGGTTAAGGAGAAAAAGGCTGCATTCAAAAAGTATAAGGAATCACAGAAGGAGCATAACAGGGAACTGTATCAATTAAAGCAGAAAGAAGTGGGGAAGGCAGTCAGACTAGCAAAGGCCCAAACCGAGGAGAAAATAGCCAACTCAGTTAAGAAGGGGGATAAAACCTTTTATAGGTACATTAGGGTGCATAGAAAGGTTAAGGGAGCGATAGTGAAGATTAATAAAGGAGAGGGGAGGTGGGCAGAGGGAGACAGTGAAAAGGCAGAGATACTGAATGAATACTTTTGCTCAGTATTCACAAAAGAAGATGAGAAGGAGTTACCTAAACCAGACAATAGAAGCACTCTGGGTCGAGGGGTTGACACCAGTCCATTCACAGAAGAAAGAGTCCTGAAAGAACTCCTAAAACCCAAGGTGGACAAAGCAATGGGGCCTGACGGGATTCACCCCAGAATCCTAAAAGAAATAAGGGAGGACCTAGTGACACCACTGACCGTGCTTTTTAACAGATCATGGCAGGATGGGGTGGTACCTGAGGACTGGAGGAGGGCAGATGTGATTCCCCTTCACAAAAGTGGGAGCAAGGCAGAAGCAGGAAACTACAGACCTGTAAGTTTGACCTCAGTGGTAGGGAAAATGATGGAATCATTTCTGAAAGAAAGAATTGTTGAGTACCCAGAGGCCAGCGGGGCACAGGACCCAAAGCAGCATGGATTTACAGCAGGAAGGTCATGTCAGACGAATCTAATTGATTTCTTTGACTGGGTGACCAAAGTAATAGACCAGGGAGAGGCTGTGGATGTGGTCTACCTAGACTTTAGCAAGGCATTTGACACAGTCCAGCACAAAAGATTAATAATTAAGTTAGCCAGCCTGGGAGTGGGTCCCAGGGTGGTAGCCTGGGTAGCAAACTGGCTGCACAACAGGACACAGAAGGTAATAGTGAATGGAACACATTTCAAAGAAAGGGGGGTTACTAGTGGAGTACCTCAGGGCTCAGTATAGGGTCCAGTCCTCTTTAACATCTTTATAGGTGACATTGCAGAGGGTCTGGAGGGAAAGGTATGCCTCTTTGCAGATGATACAAATATCTGTAACAGAGTTGATACACAAAGGGGGGGGGTAGAAAAGATGAGAAGGGACTTGGCAAGGTTGGAGGAATGGTCAGACATATGGCAACTTAGATCCAATACAAAGAAGTGCAAAGTAATGCACCTGGGAAACAAAAACCCAGGAGAAGAGTACACAATAGCAGGGGAGGTACTAACAACAACAACAAAAATGGAAAGGAACCTGGGGGTAGTCATATCAGATGACCTAAAGGTGGGTAAGCAATGTGAAAAGTCGGTAAGGAGAGCCAGGGGGGTACTGGGATGCATAGGATGGGGCATCACAAGTAGAACAAGCATTTGTCAATGCCGAACGTTCGCTTGCAGGTATTTGCAGTGGTGTTTGGCATGTATGGTGCTTTACCCTAATGCCCTGTGCGATTGCTGGTATTTGCACAATAAATTCCCTAGAGCTAGGACCTCTCACGGCCAAAGAGCCTTCAGCTTTAGGGCCCCCTCCTGGTTCAACACACTGCCCCCCTCCATCTCCGAAGCTCCAACTATATCGTGCTTCAAAACTTCATTATGTAACCACCTTATTAACACCCGATGCTGTAATTGCCACTAGTCAAAGCCGTACTCAATACTTATGACAAAGCTTATTACTAAGCTGCTAAGGACAACATAACTCTGGTATTGTTTGCATCGATCCTACCTGTACCAGCTTGTTTGTATCTATGTCTTAAGTTACTGTTTTACTTATGTGTTGTACTGTTATACTGTGTATTTTTGTTTGTCTTACTGTGACAAGGTACCTTTGTAAATGAGCCTATGGCTCAAAGGTTTTCCAAACTGCTGTTTAAACAAAATAAAAAAAATAAATAAATAAATTGTCAGCATGACCTTTTTGTTACCTCCATTGTGCACTGCATAGGCGGAAACACGTTTTGGGCAGAATGTGAAAAATGACAGCTGTACTGCTCATAAGGAAGTGTGGTAAAATGGCAATGTTGAAAATCTGGAGTGGAAATATTGAAAATTCGCAAACCTAGGAGTGTGCGTGGCAACTGCACAATGAACACTCGTAAAACAGTCATTTCTAGGAATTTTTTCACCAAATTATCAACACAGCCATTTTAAGACCTCTGCTCATGAACAGTGTCACTGTGATTTTCTTAATGTGTCCCATACACTGAGTTCGCACACCGACTGTGCCATTGTGCGCTACATGGGTGGAAACACGTTTTGGGCAGGATGTGAAAAATGACAGCTGTACTGCTCATGAGAAGGTGTGGTAAAATGCCAATGTTGAAAATCTGGAGTGGAAATGTTGAAAATTCGCAAACCTATGAGCGTGTGTGGGAACTGATAGCATAACCTCGTCAAAACAGTCATTTTAGGAATTTTCACCAAATTTCAACATTGCCATTTAAAACCTCTGCTAACGAACAGTGTCACTGTGATTTACCTATGTCCCATACATTGATTTTGCACACCAACTGCGCCATTGTGCACTACATGGGCGGAAAGACGTTTGGGCAGGATGAGAAAATGACAGCTGTACTGCTCATAAGGACATGTGGTAAAATGGCAATGTTGAAAATCTGGAGTGGAACTATTGAAAATTCGCAAACCTATGAGCGCAGGAACCGTGCAACGCACGGTCGTAAAACAGTCATTTTTAGGAATTTTTCACCAAGTTTTCAACATAGCCATTTTAAGATCTCTGCTCATGAACAGTGACACTGTGATTTTCTTAATGTGTCCCATACACTGAGTTTGCACACCGACTGTGCCATTGTGCGCTACATGGGTGGAAAAACGTTTTGGACAAGATGTGAAAAATGACAGCTGCAGTGCTCGTAAGGAGGTGTGGTAAAATGGCAATGTTGAAAATCTGGAGTGAAAATATTGAAAATTCACAAACATACGAGCGTGCGTAGGAACTACGCAACGCAGACTCGTAAAACAGTTATTTTTAGGAATTTTTTCACCAAATTTTCAGCACAGCCAATTTAAGACCTCTGCTCATGATCAGTGTCACTGTGATTTTCTTAATGTGTCCTATACATTGAGTTCGCACACCGACTGCGCCATTGTGCGCTACATGGGCAGAAACACATTTTGGGCAGGATGTGAAAAATGACAGCTGTACTGCTCATGAGGAGGTGTGGTAAAATGGCAATGTTGAAAATCTGAGTGCAAATATTGAACATTCGCAAACTTACGGCGTGCATAGGAACTACATAGCGCACTAAATAAAACAGTCATTTTAGGAATTTTTCACCAAATTTTCAACATAGCCATTTTAAGACCTCTGCTCATGAACAGTATCACTGTGATTTTCTTAATGTGTTCCATACATTGATTTGGCACACTGACTGGCATTGCTGCGCTACATGGAGTGGGAACTGCGTTTTTGGGTAATGGTGAAAAATGACAGCTATACAACTCATAAGAAGGTATGATAAAATGGCAATGTTGAAAATCTGGGTGAAAATATTGAAAATTCCACGAACTTACAAACCTGCGTAGGAACTGCTAGCAGCTTCGTAAAACAGTCATTTTTGGAATTTTGCACCAAATTTACAACATGGGGTTTTGGGACCTTCTCATGAATGATGTCACTGTCATGGCGTTATTCAAGCCGAAGGGTGATTTCGTGCAGTGACTGCACAGTGCCTGCAAAATCACCCTTCGGGCCCGAATAACACCATGACAGTGACATCATTCATGAGAATCGTCCCAAAAACCATGTTGAAAATTTGGTGCAAAATTCAAAATGACTGAGATATGTAATAAAGTTGAAACCCCTATCTGGCCATTATACAGCTTACGGCATTTCCTCAGTCAGCGATTACTTTGAAGAGTGCAGAGCGTATCCCAGTCCACGAAGATAAATCACGCCAGAGTCCAGAGGTAAGTATGGGGTGAGGAGGGTGTGGGGAGGCTGGAGTGCGCAGTGGGTGGAGTGCGGGTTGTGGGAGGGCTGGGAGGCAGCCCTCAGGACCGTTTTATTTTACAGGTTTAAAAAAGCGATGGCGTGGGGCGTTGCCACACTGGGAGTGGGCTCCCAGCGTGGCAGAAGATGGCTGGGGGCGAGGCCGGCGGGGATTGGGCACCCCGTCGGCCAAAAGAAACCGACGTTGCCATGCTGGGGTGGGCTCCTGGTGTGGCCGCAGGATGGCAGGGGGGGCCGTGGAGCCAATGGGATTGGGCACCTGTCGGCAACAATGTTTGCCACGCTGGGGTGGGCTCCCAGCATGGCACCAAAGCTTTGGGGAGGAGCGTGTGACGCGAGGGGGAGACGACATGATGGTGGAGCTCAGTATGGCAGCGGTGCTTTCCTTTGAAGCAGAGGAACACCGCTGTCATACAGAGCTCCTGCACCCATTGGTGCAGGACAGCCACGCCTGCTCAAGGGAGCAGTGCATTGGATAGGAGAGACACACCTCCAAGTGTGCTACTCTCCCAAAACATTCCTTGCGCATGCGCTCAAGCGAACGTAAAAAGGGAAGTGGTTATCCCTCTGTACAGACAGTTGGTGAGACCCCATCTGGAGTACTGTGTGCAGTTTTGGAGACCTCATCTACGCAAGGACATAGACAGGATGGAAGCAGTCCAGACGAGGGCAACTAAAATGGTGCAGGGTCTGCAGCAGAAACCATATAAAGAGAGACTGAGAGAGCTTACTATATATACTGTTGATGAAAGGAGGGACGGGGGGACATGATAGAAACGTTCAAGTACCTCAAGGGAATCAACAAAGTCCAGGAGGGTAGCATCTTTCAGAAAAAGAGATGTGTAAGAACAAGGGGGCACAATTTAAAGATAGAAGGGGGACGGCTCAGGGGTAATGTGAGGAATTTTTTTTTCACGGAGAGAGTTGTGGGTACATGGAGCAGCCTTCCTGAGGAGGTCATTGGGTCTAAAACAGTGGGGGAATTCAAACATGCATGGGACAGACACAAGGCAATTATAGTGGGGGGGTTGCAGGAAGTAGGCTGTTGTTTAACTGGAATCTGCAGCTTATCCAGTAGGTAGGGAAATGGTCAAACTGGGTGGGCCAAGTGGTCCTTATCTGCCATCAAAGTCTAAGGGTACATAAGCAATAAGACATGACAGAGTCTTGGTTGTGCTACCACAACTGTATGCCCAGGGACATAGTAAGGCACAAGACCACAGGCTGAGTGCTTTTAGTCTCTGAAAGTGTGGTTATGGCAGCACAACCAACACCTTGGAGTATCTTATTGCACATATAAAATAGGTAATTTGTAAATAAATATATTTATATATATATATATATATATATATATATAGAAGGTATAGAATAACAAAAGATAATTTAACAACTGTTTAAATTAGATGTAAAATAGTTCCTTTGCCATTGTTGTATGCTACTATGGTGAACCGAAATGTTACTGTGCCATTATTCCATGTGGTTCCCCTGTGACCTGCAGCATACTTATCACCCCCCCTTGAAGGTACTTTACCTTGTTTGGTGGCGAGGGAGTGAACTAGTTAGAGTTGAGAGCGAGCTGCCAGAGCAAGCACCAGTATTTATGCGAGCGTGGTTAACGTGGTGGTATGCTGGCTGCATGTGTTCATTGGTGGCAGCCACATAGACAAAAATACTGCTGTTGTGATATGCAGTGAAGGTGAGTACATCAGTATTCCGAGTTGGGGGGACAGTCAGTACTGAGCAACTTGTGAGGTATTTGACATTGTTTGGTAGTGAGAGAGTGAAGTAGTTAGGGTTGTGAGTGAGCTGCTGGAGTGAGCACTCGTATTTGGAGCAAGTGGGGTTGATATGGTGGCATGCCAGCTGCACCCTTCCATCTGTGGCACCATTGCTGAAGAAAATATTACTGTTGTTATGTGCAGTTCAGGTGACTGTGTGAGCTTCTGATTCAGGAAGGACAGTGGGGAGTGATGTTTGTTTCAGGCAGCTGATGTGAAGGCACTTTTATATGGGTATTGGAAGTGTTTAATTTTTGTAGTGGGGAGTAAAGTGTAGGATTTCTTTGAGGCCCTGCATCCTGATTGCCAGAACTTGTTCATATCCATTGGTTATACTGACCCGGTCCAACGGGTGTGATCATGTTTTGGCCAATTAGTATGCAGGATTTTCCTTGCCCATTTTATTACATAACTTAACCCACACTCTTGTATGTCTCATTCCCCTACGTATACAACTCACTCAATCCTATAGCGCGTACAGTATATGAGTGGAAATGTTCCATGTTTAACATTATTCAAAATGGCCATCATAGGCTGAATAAGTGGTAAAGCAGCAGTGCAATGAAACTGGGTAAAACATTTGGCCCTACCAATTTTTTACCATAAAAGATTTCAGACCCCTTCCTGCTTTATTTGGTGGTGACATTTTCTAGTTCCATCAAAATGTGATTATTCATATAAATGTTTTAATTTAGTTTTTTGTGAAGAAAAAAAAGATGGCTGCCACATTTGGCTTACAAATTGCATTGTTGACCAGGCAAGGGTTAGAACTGGGGGACTCATGGTGCACAGCATAGGAGGTACCTAGAAAAATAGATCTGACAGGTTTTCTAATATGTTTTATTAACTGTAGTCGTATCTAGCGATTCCAAAAAAGCTTGTTTGTTGCATTGCTGCTTTAATGTTTGAAACAGTACAGGACAAGTAAGCAGTAACTCATAACAGGGGCATGGGCTATGTTCTAACAAACCACATCCCAGGTATGTTGTGAAGCACAAGGCACAGCAGAGTGCTATCAATCCCCCTGAGGCTTGGATTAGCAGAGAACAACCCACAATCCCTAGAGTGTGTTACTGCACTTATAAAATTGGTAAAGTAGAGCAGAATTTAAAAAAAAAAAACCTTTTTATGTTATAAAAGTTTTTTTTTTGTTTAAAATAAAACATTAAAAGAAAAAAATTTGTTCAAATTTACCTATGCATGATGCACTAGGAGCTGCTGGAATTCTTTCAGTTTTGATGCTTGGTTTTGTCTGTTGTGTTGTGCAGGTGTAACCCCTAGATGGCGCTATCCCAGGGGCTACTACCCCTGCCTGATTTGCCACCAACAGGTTGAGGGGCCTGGATCCAATGGCGGGTGCCTCCACCCAGAGGTCAGGGTTTGCAATAGTTAAACTAACTTGGTCACAGCCCTCTGGGACACTGCAACCCCCCTTTCTTCCCACTAGTGGCCCACACAATATATCAGAATTACCTTCACAGTATACACTTACCCCCAGGTCTGGTTCCGGCACTGGGACCTCCTGTGAAATGAGATACAGTGCAACAATCACAAGTACAGTACTTTAACATAGACAAATACCTCAGGCAGTATAACTTTACTGAAACAAGCAGCTCTGATTTATTTAGGGGATATAACAAGGACAGGGGAAATCAGGTTAATTAGCTTATCACTCTAATAATCTACCTATGGCTCTGTGCACAGGCCTATCCCTATCAGTTACTGTCCCTGGGTACCCAAGCCCTAGTGGCTAGTCCAAACCGTGGCAGCTGGTGGGGCCCTTTCACACAGAGAAAAGGAGAATTAAACAGTCAGCAGTACAGTAATTCCATTTGGATTTAATGTGGCAATTCAACAGGGCGACCCTGAATTAGTACTCACGACCTCCAAATAAGATAGGGTCCTTCAATGTCAGCAGGGCTCACTTGAGGTACACAAACCTCTTCACACATCCATATAAAAGAAAGCACTATACCAGGCAGGCTGCATCTGTATCCCGATGCCAATTACTGCAATTACCGGAGAACACACAGCAGATTCAGTTCCTGACAGACAGAGTGCAATTCAACAATTTCTCCAGTCTTCTACAGGGTGAGCCTGGTTTCTACTCTTCAGAGATCCTTTGATTCTTTTCACAGGGCCAGTTCAGTCTAACAAGCTGTTACACAAGCTGCAGACGGAACTCTGGGCCTTACACACGTTTTTGACTAAAACTGCACACTGAAAAAGCACAGGCTCCTTCCTTCTTCACTGCCAAAGCTCAACTGAAACTCCAACCGACAAAAACCGGGCACTTCCTTTGAGTTCCTCCCAGTTCTTGACTGGATTGGCTGTCACTCACAATAGACTGCTGCTGTTGGTCCAAAAGGCACTGAAGTCTAAACTACATCTCCCAAGTCACTGCCCATACAATCCTCTTGTGGCTGGCTCAGATTATGAGTCAAGTTCTGATTCGTCCAAGGCACCATTTTAGAGCTAGCTTACCCCACACTGATTGGTCCAGTTCAGCAGTTCAAAACCAGAATGAGAACTAGACAGACACTGTTCTGACTGCAAAGAAAGCAGGTTAGACAAACTGTAATTTCATTATCACTCTAAATAATTTCTGCAAACAGTTACATCTTTCAGATAGGTTCCCTTTGCACTCCTAGTGACTGCAAAAATGGAGTGAATTGGCAGCAGTTCGAGTGGTACTCAAACAGAGAAACACACAAGTCCCCCATATAAACTAATTATGTCTGCAAGCAGACAGCTCTTAAAGAGACAGTACCAGAGGCTCTAAAAACACTCACTGATAAATGGCTTAAATGCCAAACACCATTCAGGCTTGGAGCATTCAAGCAAGCTCCTGGAAGTCTTTTGGGAACCCCCATTTGCAGGGGGGTTACACAGGAATGAAACATATGAAGTTTGCCATTTCCAGTTTTGTAGCAGTGAGAACTGCCATCAATAATTTGCTTGTCAGTTTGTAGGAAAAATGAGATACTGAAAATAAGGCACGAGTGGGACAAAGTTGTGCCTGCACTTCTTGATCCACTGAAGAGTTTCATCCAGATTTACAAAGTGAGACGAAGTTTGACAGCATCGCTACTGATTTGCTGGAGTGGTGTTTGAGGCATGGAAAAAGTGTCCAACTGTGGGTTACGGTCTGCTAATTTAGGAGAATATGGTACTGGTGGACCAGTCAGAGCGCAGGGCTTATTTTAACCCATTTATACCTGTTACCTAGCATAGTGGCCTGGAAAATGGACCGATAAATGCACTCTGACATGGAAATGTAGTTTATTTCCACACTTTCATAGGCATGTTACTGCCACACTTTAGCTGCTTTTGCATTACACTGAGCTGGAGTGTTGCCAATTTGAATTGGATTGTTCTGTTTGCACCGCCACCCTTTACTTTTACGTGCTACAGCCGTGCAGCATTCCCGATGGCCTTCAGGTGTGTTGGGGGCATTTTCAGTGAAGGGGTTTGTGAATGGGAGTGGCAGTGTTTTTACACACTTGCAAAAAATGCCTGCACTTTACACTGCCGGAGCTGCACCAGTGCAACTGATCTGCACCGCTGGCACAGGTACAGATCCGGTAGCATAAAAGCCCCTTTTGTATGTTAAAATGGCATATTTTAAAGCAGAGAAGTCGGCACTGCTTTCCCCACTCCCAAGTGCGGGCATGGTCTCAAGTTGTGCTTTGTGTGCAAAAACAAACTGTTCTACTTACTGTTTGCTGCAGTACAGTAGATTGCATCAGGCTGAGTCTGCTGACTCCCAAGCTGGCATCTGCCATAACCAGAAATCCCACAATCCCCTGCACCTGACATCAGAACAGTGCTGTAGCAGTGGGAGATTCAATAGTCTGCAGCACATGTTAAAGATTTTATACGCTCATATCAGATGTTTGTCAGCCCAGCTGTTCTCCTAGGGCTAAATACAGTCCTTTGTGATGGTACTCAGCCCAGGGAGGACAGTGGGTCCAGCAAACAAAAGATACATGCTTATAAAAACTCTTAACATGCACTGCAGGCTATTGAATCTTCCCACTGCTGCAGCCTTACTCTGATGTCAGCTGCAGGGGACTCTGGGTATTCTGGTTGCAAGAAATGCCAGCTTTGAAATCAGTGGAATTAGTCTGATACAATCTACTATACTGCAGTAAACAGTAAGTAAAAAAAAATGTTTTTGCACACAAAGTGCAGATTGGGACCAGCCCCACACTTGAGAGTTTGGCTCACAGTGCAGACTGTTCCCCTGTTACCAATGGTGATTGACAATACCAAGACCAAATACACAAACCATGATTAGGTAGCCTAAAAAGAGCAAATCAAGCTCTCCTTCATTGTACAGTATACACAAAATATTTAATGACTAGCTCACCTTGTCAACTTGTCCTGCAGAAGGATTTGCATACCCATGATACCCTGCACTGGGTTTGAGCCTTAAGAGTGTATGGATATGGTTATTTATCTACTCATGAGTGTGACTTGCACACATATAAATGCTGTATCAAAAAAGCAGCTATATAATATCGTCTCTGTATCAAAGGCCATTTTTTTTTGTAACTTCTATTTATTCACTGCTCCTGGAATTCTCTCTGGCTGCCCCTGCTCACCTACCACTGCTCTACTGGCCACCTGATCCCCTGCCTCCTCAGAGATAGCTGCCCTCCACCAACCTCCTGCTGGCAGACCCCCCAGCTCTGAACCCCCTGAGGTAGGGCCACCTCCACTTTGGTGCTCTATCTTAAATCTAGTATGCCGGCCAAGGTGGTGGAAAGGACAGAGCAGGCAGAGACAGGGCTCAGTATTGGGCATGTGGCAATGTGGCCCAGAGGGGAGCCATCACCTATCCAGGAATAGGGATTTTGTGCTTGTGGTTCCCCCCGGAAGTGCTGGCATGCATTGACGCCAGCATGGCTCTGCCGTAGGTGTCCGCTGCACTCCTCCCCTTTAACAGCAGTGCGCTAGTTATACCCTTGGTCTCCACTGGGGGTCTCTACTGCACTGGAGACACCCTGGATCCCTCCCAAGGGAAAGGAGAGCAGTCCATCGGACACTCAGTCCTCTCCCTCCACTGCCGACCTCCGGCGCCTGAGCTCGTTTCCGAACTTGGGTCACCAGCATGGCGCAGGTGTGGTGTCCAGCACCTCAACCCTCAGTGCCACCAGGCCGACTCCAAAGGCCATGTTGAAGCTTTCTGTTTTGCACTTGGATGCTGCATATACAAGTTGAACCAAAACTGTAGCACCCCGCATTAGATTGTGTAAGTCCACAGTTAGTACAAGGTTGGACTTCAAATGAGGAAAATTCTGCAAAACCAGGTTTGTGGCTAAAGTGTACACATAGCTGGTTTTGTGGAAAACACCTTACCCAAAAATGACACAAATTAGCACAGCAGCCAACAGGTGCAATAGGCAAGTTGCGGAGGTACTGTAACTGAACGAGTGCATCAGCGGCTAGTCTCACTATGTTCTGGGCTAGAATATTTAATGTCAAATAGCCCTGAATAACCAAATTACTCAGAATACAAAGTGGAAAATGTGTAGGCCATTAGCCAGCACCCAGGAACATTATACAAAGCTGAATTACACAGCAAGTTCATGAATACCTAGCCTACAGGCCTCATAAATCTAGAGTTGAACTTTCTACCTTTTGTTGCAGTCGACTTACAGCTTGACAAGTCTTTTGTGATATATATTTTCTCAGGATTCCTTCAACATAAAAAATTTAGTATACAGTGACTGACACACACACACACACACACGTACGAATAACAGCTTGATATGGGGAAATTCCAAATATAACACAGCCCTGCTTTGTTCAGAATTAGTTCAATATGCAAGCTGGTAAACAAGCCAAAAAAAGATGCGCAGCATGTGGCATACAAACTCACAAACAGAGCTTTTCGCAGAGGATTTAGCTTAGTTGCAGCACTGGCTCAGAAAGAAGTATATTTGAATAATATTAAAGATGTAGTTTAATATCATGTCTCATATTCTTGATATATAGCATAATTGTTTGTATTTTTATATTATGATGTCAATAAATTTCAAGTTTAAAAAAAAAGTATATTAATGTTCTAAAGACCACTTCACATGGGATTTCCGAAGACAAGATTAACTGAACAAATCAGTACTGTGACTCCATCTCTAGACCTGAACAGCATCCTGGGTATGCAAAACCATCATGTAGTGACAGGATGACAAGGCTTCATCACAACAGAAATCCACTTCTAGATGGTCTTTTTACACCTGATCCAGTATGAGCTGAGAACAACAAACTACAGACCCATAATTTTCCTGTTGGGACTTTTCAGTGCAGTGCTGTCATTGTCTCAGCTAAGCACAAGGTCAGCCCCTAGGCATTTAGTACCCTATGGGGTTGCATACTAAAGAGGCAGTTTGCAAGGAAAATAATACTTGGCTCTGTGCTTCTGAGGCCTTGTAAACTCATCCTGCAGAAGGATTTGCATACCCATGATGCCCTGCACTGGGTTTGAGTCTTTAGAGTGTATGGGTCTGGTCTAGAGAGATGCTCGGGTTACCAAATTGTTTATTTAACATTTTAACCGGGAAAGGCACACTGAGCCAAGGCTCATTTCCAGGTGCGACCCTGGGGATGGGGGAATTGAAGTACAGACATAAAGGTAACACACACATCTTAATTGCAAAAATGCAAAATGCAAAATATATTGGCAGTCCAAGTGAGGAGATTAAGAAGCCCCACATGGAATAACAACAGGATGGAAATTACATTGAATACAATGAACTGAGCATGGATTCATTACATGGATACACTGACCAATGCATGCTAGAGTGTATAGATTAAGCATTGCACTGAGTAGAGAACAGACTAAGGGCCAGGTGCACAGTTAGCCTAGAATTTGGGGAGTCACAGGCGGGCGGGGGGTGGTAAGGGACAGGAGAAACTGTGAGAAAAGCTTCAAGAGGAGGAGCGACAGGTACAGGAGGGAGCAGAAATATGCCTTAGCCGGTATCTAAAGGTATGGAGAGAGAAGGTTAGAGATGAAGGAAAAAGGGGAGCTGTTCCAGAGGGAGGGGAGATGGCAGGAGAAAGCAGTTTGCTCAGGATATGAGTGAGGATGGGGAATGAAGAAAGTGTGGGAATCCCAGGAGCATTCATTTATTTTATTTATTTATTTAAAAAGTTTCACCAGGAAATGCATACTGAGCTGGGAGCTTGTTTCCAGATGCGCCCTGGGGAAAGGGAAAGTTGTACAAGAGGAACATTGGTAGCACGAGAGCATAGATACGTATACATGTTGGCAGATCATATATGGAGCAGTGCAGAAGAGCACTCAAAAAATACATTGAGAATAGTACCATACAGGATGAAATAACAGGGAATCGGTGGGAAAATCCATATACAGTGCAGACAAAAAACACTAGAGTTAATAGACAAACATAAGTTTGCAATCATTTACAGGGCAGTAATGCAACCCAAGTTAAACAGACATTTGAGAGATGCAAGTATAGCACATGATTAACTAGATCATAGAATAAGTGCCTCAATCACAGTGGTTACCCGCTTGGTAACGAGACAGAGGAGAGCAGGTGGGAGGAAAATTAGGAGCAATTGCAGGAGGGAGAGGTGAGACCTCTGCAGTGGTTTGATAGGGCCCAGGGGAAGGGGGATTGATGAATGGCAGGTGGGAGGGAGTCCCAGATTTTAGGGATGCAATGACTGAATGTGGCTTGGCCGATGGTCGTGGAGACTGGAGGGACTACTGGAGCATTTGAGTTTCTGATGGTATGGGAGGTGGGGGGGGACGGGAGACGGAGGCTGAGAGGTAGAGTAGGAACCAAACCAGAATTGTCCTACAGAACTGGTACAGTGGGCGTGGCATCTGTCCACAAGAGAGGGAAAAGAGAGACTGATACATACAGCAGTGATGAGTGCAAGGAGAACAGTCAAGAGCATAGCAACAGAAAGAGTTGAAGAGGGTGTCCAGTCTGGCCAGGGCTGTGACTGGGGCAGTACTATAGACAACGTCATCATAGTTGAAGATTGGAAGGATTATTCTCTGGATGATATCACGGCATACCGGTAGTGGAGTACAGTCATGTTTCCTACATAGTGCACCAAACTTGGGGTGCAGCTTTTTGACTATAACTTACACATGGTCAGAGAAATTTAGATGCTGGTCGAGCCAGATACCTAGCTACCTAAGGGTGGTAACATCCTTCAGAGGGGAGCAGTTCAGGGTGAGAAAAGTCAGAAGGGAAGAGAGCCTAAAGAATCTCTACCTTGTGCCAAAGGACATGGAGACTGTCTTCTTGGTGTTGAGGAAAAGCCAATGAAAGTGCACCCAAAGCTGAACTTGATCAAAGTCAAGAAGGAGTCTATGCGCCATGTCATCAATGGAGGGGCCTGCTATTAAAAGAACCGTGACATCCGCATACATGGGAATGGATGTGGACGAGCATACGGAGCGGAGATCATTAAGGAAGATGGAAAAAAGTAGAGGGCCTAGCACAGAACTTTGTGGGCCCCCAGTGGATATAGGCAGGGGAGGGGAGAGGGCATCACCAATCCAATTTTGACTGCCTAGGACCTACCCATGAGGTAGGAGTAGAACCAGTCAACAGTTGTGTCAGAGAGGCCTGCAGCCTGGAGTTTTGCTAATAATAGGGGGTGGGAGACAGTGTCGAATGACTTGGCTAGATCCGTGAAAATTACAGAGGCCGTGATCCATACCATCGTGGATGGAATCGGTGAGTATGAGTAGGGAGGTGGTAGTGGAGTGATTCTTATGGAAGCCAGACTGATGGGGGTGAAGAAGGAAGAGGAGTCCAGAAAGAGAGAGAGCTGAGACAAGACAATTTGTTCCTGTATTTTGGAGAGGATAGGGAGGAGAGAAATGGGTTGGTAGTTGTTAGTAGCAGATGGGTCATTACCTTTTGGAAGAGGAATAACAGTGGCAGTCTTCCAATCAGCAGGGATGGAGGAACAGGAGAAGGAAAGGTTTATGAGGTCAGCCAGGGGGGAGGAGATTGCAGGGGAAAAGAGACAGAAGAGTTTGCTATCCAGGCCATCTGGACTCTTACCCTTGGAAGGGTTGAGGGTCAGAAGGGTGTTGGTGATGGAGGATGGAGTTACATAAGAGATGGAAAACAGGGGGAAGGAAGAAGATGTCTGCCATGCAGACCGGCAGGGTGAGAGGGAGGAGAGGAAAGTGGAAGGGAGGAGAGTGGAAGCACAGGTGGTAAAAGAGGAATTAAACTCTGAGGTGACAGAGGAGTGATTTGAGATCGTTGTGTCATCCACTTTGAGGACTTGCAAGGGGAGCTGAGTAGGAGGGAAGAAGAAATTGTGGATAACCTTCCAAAATTTAGGTGGGTGTCCCATGTTAGCATTGAAGGTGGATGTAAAATACTCGACTTTAGCAAGCCTTACTGCCCTGGTACAGGTGTTGCAGAGGTAGCGATATCTCTGGAAGGCTGTGGGGCAAGGGTTACATTTATTTTTGGACCAGGCCATATTCTGCATATGCAAGCAAGCTATGAGTTTGGTCGTGATCCAGGGTAGGTGCGTTCTCCTTACACTTGTCCAGCAATGGGGGCGTGGTGGCCCCATATTTCAAGGAATCTGGTCTTGAAGTAAGTTAAAGCAGAGTTTATAGAGGAGGCTAATGAGATAGGGGACCAAGCAATGCATCTTAGGTCACAGTGTAGGGGAGTGAGGTCCAGAGATCTGAAAGAGCATATAAGCAGTGTTTTTTTTTTTTGGAGTGGGGCTTTAGGTCAGTGAATCTTGCATACACAAAAGGTAAGGTGTTGGCCACTTAATGCATCTGGTAAGATACCAGCCTTGATAAATACGGTGAGGGTGGGATGTGAGGGCCCAATCAATGAGGGAATGGTTTAGGATTTTAGGCTTTAAGCGAGTTGGTTCATCAATTAGCTGGGTCAGGTTTAAGGAGGTGATATCGCAATGTGTTTTGTAGTGGGAAGAAGAGAGCCAGTTTATATTGAATTCACCTAATATAAGGGTTTCACTAGTGAAAGTACGGGACACAATGGAGGAAAGGATTTCAGTAATACTCAAGGGTGTTATGCTGGGGCAGCAGTATAAACCAGCAATGAAGATGGGAGGAGTGAGGGAGGGTAAGCTGTACAACTAACAGTTCATAGGCAGAAGGGTGAGGTAGATGACATGATTGGAGGACTGGAGGGTGGAGGTGAGATAATGGTCACACCGCCTCCCCTGCTGGGGCGATCTTGATGGATAATAGAGTGGCCTGGGAGAGTGATATTTTTGTCAGGGATAGTTAAGGTGAGCCAGGTTTTGGTCAGTATTAGGATATCTGGTTTGACGGTTGCCATGAGGACCTGTATTTGAGACAGTTTGGGCAGAAGGCTTCTAATGTTTAATTGAACTATTTTTAACCCATGCGGGGGCTGAGGGGAGGCTGCCAGGCTTGGGTTGGATTCAATATCCCCTGATAGGAGCAGCAGCAGAGCAATCAGGTGAAAACTATATGTATAGTTCTTCCTTGAATATGGCAAAGTATGGTCCCGGCTGCTGGGCCCAGTATAAGTGGTGGAGGGTGATGGTCAGAATAGGGTGGCGTGGAGACAGGAGGGTATCCTTTTATGGATCCTACGCACTGCTCATCTTGAAAACTGCCTCTTTGGTACTCTATCTTCAAGTGTACTACTGTAAGTGCCTTCGTCTGTAGACCAGTGGTTCGGAAGACCCAAATAACTGGTGGCTGCAAAGTGCGATCATTGGAACTTATAACTTGTGGCATCCCATTGTTTGATACAGCTAATCATACATAATAATACCCAAAGCCGGGCAAGATGCATACTATTAGAGGGTAACCTGTGAAGTGGGCGCATGAGGAAGGGTGCCATTCGTTACAGCGACACCTTCCTCGCTCAATCCACTCACAGCGACCGACAGGTAGGGCGACGCTGGATGAGGGTGGGCGAGCAAGGCGACAGGATCCTCACTATACGTGCGCGGGGGTGAGGCGAGCACGGTGGCGTGGGCTGGGAAGGTGGTGGAGAGGCTGTAGGGGGTGGCACTGCAGTTGTCGGTCGAGCTGTGGCGTGGCGCCAGGGATTGGGCAATGGCTGGGGTGGCTGAGGTACTGGGTTCGGGTCTGGGCGCTGGTGTGATTTTTATTGCGCCCAGCCCAAACCTTTTATTTTACTACTTTCCTCCCACATGCACCCCTGGAGTTGAGAATCCTTAAGTAGGGGGGTGCGCGGGGCAAAGACCTCCGTGAGGGGTGTGTGTGGGTGGGCACAGCCCCCCCCACAGAAAGTAGTAAAAATATGTCCTGGCACCATTGTGCTGGTGCGCCAGGGTTGTCAGAGTGCCGAAAATGTGTTTGGCACTCTGACTGAGCAATAACGGCGATCGCCTTTAGGCGTTCACCGTTATCACATAGACCCCTTTTAGAGACTAGCTCTTCATCAAAGCAGGGAATGCTCAGAACGTCATTTTGAACAGCACCTGATACAACACTCACCAAAAAATAAATGAACATGTATTTGGATGCTGGTTCTGGTCAGTAATTTTATTTGTGAGTATATTGATTGATAGTGTAAATTTGTAGTTTTTATGCAACTGTATTTACTACCTTTTTTTGATTATGGCCTGGATTGTTGTTTTTAAAGCATAACCAAAATATTTACTGTATTGTGGTCACTTACTATAACAGGGTGAAGTCATGAGCGAGTGAGGGTGCATTAACATGTTGCTTCCTCTGATGTTTTCTTACTGAGCAGATCTACATCAGTAATGCAGTTCTAGAGATCGTTTATGGATCTATAGCATTGAATAACTATGGTGTTTTTTTTGCAGTCAAGTTTTTTCTCCTTGACTAGGCCATGTTACCCTCCTTTGGTCCACTGTCAACAGCTCAGCCTCATCTGTCACTAACCACATCACTTTTGCCAGGTCCTATCATTTTTATTTACATGGCAGGGGTCTTCGGAGGGGGGCTGCCCCCCCTGACAGTCAGAATCTAGGGGCAGGTGATGGACTTTATGGGGTGGAGCCCCAGTGTATCAGCTACAGCCATCATTCAGTTGGTGCCTTGCTGTTTTATCTCCCTGTGGTACTGGTCTCCCACCACAAGTGGCACACACTATAGCCATTGGGAGCCTCAGCATCATACAGATTCCCCTGCAGCTTGAAGGTGAATTTTCCATGGTTCTATCTCAGGGGTTGCTGATTTCACTGAACCATCATGCCAACTCACCTGATTAGGGATGCCCTGCCACTGACAGCCTTCTTTGATCATCTGCCACCTGTTTGCCAGCATCCCACTCACATTCCCGAACCCAGATCAATTGCACAGGTGCACAATGTGCTACCCACTGGGCCACCAGCATCACAATTACCAGGATGTTTTTTTTTTTTTGCAGCTTACTTTAACTAGTAACTCTCCTCCTAGTTAGGGCTCCAGGATTACTCTTAATGGAGCCTTCAACTCTCTGGGACTGTTGAATTAAAGTAAGCCCCAGGAACATGGAGCCACTGTGCCAAGCAGGCAGTGTGCCATGAGTCAAAGCCTGGAGCCATGAAGCAGCAGCAGCAACTCCTCCTCCTTCTCCCCCTAATCCATAGTGAGCAGACATGGTGCTTTCCTTTCTCTATCTGTCCCATAACTATTCTCACTAACCTGCCATTACTCTCTGTCAGTCCTTACCGAGCTGTGCAACTCTCACAGACATGTGAGGCCGGGGAGAGAGAGAGAGAAACAGAGATGGGGTCAGAGCAATACTGGGGGTGGGGTGCACTGACATGTCGAAGGCAGGGCCAGAGGCCGGAGTGAGAGTGGGAGTGAATCACACCCATTAAGCCATACTGATCTGTGAACAAGGCTGCTGGTGTATGACAGGGTTACACTGAATATTAATTAAAAATACTCACAAAATTGGTACCAAACAAGTGGCAGAGAGAGAAAAAAAGAAAGCCAAGTGTGTATGCAGTGACCCCCCCCGCCCCGTATCCCAGTATTTCTGCTGCTCTGAAATAATTCACGCATTCTGATAGGTCCATTTTTGAGGATTTACTTTTGGGTGGCAGAAGTAATTGTCGTCCCTGAAAACAAGCTAAAAGAGGAAATGTGCCTCTGTTGCTGTGCACCAGCACCCACTTTTGAATGTTACCTGCTTCCCTTTTTAATGGAGATAGATAAGTGAGAAGCCACCCCACTGTTGCTGTGAACCTGTTGGGGTTTGTGTGTAAATGTGTGTTTGTGGGTGTGGTGTGTATGTTGTGTGACTGCAGCAGCCCTCCATTCACATTGAAACACCCACGGCCACCGTGGGCCTTTATGGTCCCTCTGCAGGACTGGCAGGGGTACACTGAACCACCTGCAGCCATCATAGTCCTTTACAGCCCACATGTAAGAGTGACAGGGACACATTCAACCACTCACTGCCATGACATTTCTTCACAGTCCCTTATAGGAGCTGCGGGGACACACTGAGTCAGCAACCAGCACTGCAGCCCTTTACCAGGGTTACCATGGTAATTGAAAAAATGGGGAATACATAAACCACTGCTGCCACTGTGACTATTGCTGGTCCCCATTGCTGAGTGTCAAGCATACATTAAACCATTTCCTTCATGTCTTCTTTCTCCTTTCATTTTATCTGGGTTCACAACACCACAGGCGTGAATGCCAACGCTTCATGCTGTCTCACAGCAGCGGTAGAAAGCAATAAGACAACTGCCAGAGTGACTATCCTTCAGCTACTGTAGCTGAACTAACACCTCACATACCCTTATTCCTCTTTCCATAAAATTCTTGACACTGAGCACTAGCTATAACTCACATTCTGGAGAGGACTTTCTGAAGGCGCTTATTACATCCACAGTAACATAACAAAATAAAATCATACCTATCAAACTAACACATACACAGCTGCTGTGGGGCCTAGCCAACTAATGTTTGTATTTGTGTTTGTACAAAACATCTGGTCTTTTGGGAAAGACACTATAAATATAACTAATTGGCTTGAACAAATCTCTGTTTTGCACAGAATACGGTTACAGTAGTCAAACTCCTGCCCCTTGAAACTGTTTCCCACTGTTTTATTAAGATAAGAGCTCACCAGTCCCATTCCAGTTCTTACTGGGGCATGAAGGACCTGCACAGCTGTACAGACGTGGCTGCAGTGTAGAAACACTGATGTGGATCTACTGGTTCCCACAATGCTCACCCACTGCAGACCAGTTCCCACCTACAGTAACTGTAGTTAGTCATGAACACTTGCAGTGCAGGACTCCCCTGCATACTATGTACAGAGAAAGAGAAATCATGTATTTAGCATCTTGTTCTAGTCTTTAGAACACCTCCTGCATTACTCTTTGGACAGCTGTTATACTGCCACCCACCTATCATATTCCTTGCTTCAAAAAATTTCTAAAATTTGTACGTAGACAAATCCAGTTTTTACAGACTATCAAATGTTCCTGTCATGAGGCAGTAGTTATAACTTATTAGTGGGACCAATGAGAGTTTATGTGAAGCTCATAGTGAATCCGCTATTTATATAGTGTGATAAGAGATAAGCAACATCTGAACTAAAAAAGTACTGAACATTGATGTCTGTTACAGTTTAAAAGGTTTCCAGTTCTCAGCAAAGAAACTCACACTTGGCATCGGAAGCATTCAGTTGCACAAAACATTTTCATTAAAGCAGAATCTTTTCCCATGAGGCTTCACCTGTCAGAGTTGCTCATGCCTGCCATGAAATAATAATCCTCTCTACGCATGACATCACAAGATATTGCCGTGAAAATGGTACTGATGTCACAAGCTGAGGATTCTGGCTTGAAGGTAGGTAAAGTAGCAGGAACAGATGAAGTCTCACATTGCCAAGAGCCTGTTTTCTTGCAGACCCTGCAGTAATAAAGAATGGAATGTCTTGAGATTGTAATTTTTTTGAGGAATGTTACGAGATTTGAACCCTGCCGATGCCAACTGTAAGTTTATTTGCAGGAAATTGGAAAATCTCTGTAATCAGTTTTCTTTTTAGCTTGTGAGTTCCTTTAGATACTTTCAAAAAGAGTCAAGAAACCTGATGACAGAGACTGGCCGGCATCCAGGCCCTCAAAGCAGTTGTTTGCAACAAAATGGAAAACAATCAAAGGAACCAAATTAAAAGCAGCACTTGTTCATCATGGGAACAGTATGGCGCTAGAGACTAGCACTGTACTTTTTTATTCTGTTACTTCTTCTGTTGACCTTAGATTTCTCTCACTATTTATTTACTAGAAATTACTCCTGCCAGGATAGCCCCATAAGAGGCAGCATCTTTTTTCATGGTGGTCCCAAGGAGGTCCGCAGCAGTCAACAGGTTAACGTGGTTCAGCAGGAATAACTGCTTGCTGGCTAAAATATACACAGGAAAAAGCAAACTGTAAACGTAAGTACATCCACACAGTAATCAAATCAGCTAACAAAGTGAGGTCACAACAAATGAACATCGAGAGCATTGTTATGCAACATAATCATGGTTGGGGACTGGGAGAGGGATATACTGGACCAAAACCAATACAGGGGTTCAATGGGGTCTGGAAAGGCTGGAACTGAACATCTGCAAGCTAGACATATTGCTTAGCTGAGGAGGAAGTTTGTTCCAGGTGTCTGGTGCTACACATGCAAAGTCCTTTTTTACCAAATTCACACTTCATCCTGGGGATTGAGAAGGTGAGGACCCCCCTCTGCAGCAGGAGAGAAGGGGATTGGGAGATTGTCTATGGCAGAGGAGAGGGAACCAGAAGCTGCATGCTCCAATGTTTGCCAGGATTGGGATTCTGGTTGGAGGACAGGAGGAGACTGAGAAATAAGACATGATGGGAGTGCTGCAGTGCAGCGGCTGTGGAGCAGCAGTCTTCTGGGAGACGTTCTGGAGGATGCGGTGTTGTCCCATCTGCAGGCACCTCTCTGGGCTGAGGGAGGAGGTTGCTCATCTCCAGGCTGAGTTGGCCAGGATTTGTGGGACCTCCTCTCCCACCCAGGGACCACCAGCGCCACTGCCATTGCCTCAGAGGTTGCCAAGAAACAGGAGCGGCTGGACCACAGTGGGCTCAGGGAGGGTGAGGGTGGTGGAACAGAGGTGCATCCCTCCAGTTGTACCTCTCCAAAATTCCTATGCTGTTCTGGAAAAGTGTGGTTCCTCTATGGAGGAACCCACAGTGGAGACCAATGACAATGCTGGGAACCTCCACAAAGGAGACCCACAGGAGGGTGGCATGGGACCCCACAGGGGAAGGAAACAACTCCTGGTGGGGGACTCCATTGTTAGGAAGGTAGAACTGGGGGAAGAAGGGGAGAGGGAGGTAAGGTGCTTGCCTGGTGCCATGGCTTGGAGGGACAGGGAGCGAATCCTCAGGCTCGCAGGAGCAGCTGCACAGGGGAGGGAGCTGGATGTCATTGTTCACCTAGGGACAAATGACCTGGCTAAGAAAGGGATCAGAGCAGTGCAGGAAGTGTTTGTGGAAATGGGGAGGGGCCTTAGATAAGTAGCACGCATGGTAACCTTCTTGGAGGTGCTGCCTGTCTATGGCATGGATGAGGCTAGGGTGCTCCACGCCATGGGATTCAATCAGTGGTTGAAAAACTGGTGTGGAGCTCAGGAATTTGGCTTTATTGGGGACTGGGGGTCCACCTGGAGGGATGCAGGCCTATACTGGCATGATGGTCTGCATCTGTCCAGGAGGGGAAACAGGATCCTAGGTGATAGGTTTAAATGCTTCATTGGCAAGCATTTAAACTAGCCAAAGGGGGAGGCACTGGAGAGGAGCAAGGAAATCCTAGCCCCCTCCCAAAAAATCGGGGTACTAAGTGAGGTAGACACCAACATAGAGATGTCAGTAGGGAGAAGGGCAGGGGTAAATGGAGAAAATGACAGATGCAGTAAGGACAGGGATGGGGCAAAAAGGGGTAAGGCCATCAAGAAATGGAGGGTAATGAGTACCAATGCCCATAGTCTGGGCAACAAGCTCCCTGAACTGGTGGCCTTGATGGAAGAGGGATGCCTGGATATCATAGCAGTCACAGACACATGGTACACAGAGAACCATGACTGGGATGTTAACATACCAGGGTACACAATCTACAGGAGAGATAGGGAGGGGGGAAGAAGAGGGGGCAGAGTAGCTCTCTATGTAAGGGAAGGGATAAAAGCAACTGAACAAAAGAGTAAACAGGGAGGAGAGGAGGCACTGTGGGTCACCTTAGAGACTGGAAATGGCACCACAATCCGCACAGGGGTTGTATACAGACCCCCATATCAGGGGAAGGGAATGGACAAGAATATGATAGAAGCCATACTTAGGATGGCAGAGAAAGGGGAGATACTGTTGATGGGGGTCCTTAATATGCCAGATGTTAACTGGAGCAAATTTGCTGCAGCCACATCCAAAAGCAGGGCCATTCTTGATGCCTTTCAGGTGGCATGCCTCAGACAGCTAGTTTTGGAACCTACTGGTGAGGGAGCAATCTTAGACCTCATACTCTCAAATAGGGACAGTGAAAGGATCTCAGATCTAGAAGCCGGTAGCCATTTGGGAACAAGTGACCACCAAACAGTGTGGTTCACGATAAATTCAGCTACAGAGTCAAGCCATACAAAAGTGAGGGGTTTGGACTTCAGGAGGGCTGACTTTGGCAAGATGGGAGAGTGCCTCAGAAAAGCACTAGCAAACAGGCTAGAATGAGGTGTGGAGCAACAATGGGGACACATCAAAACTGCCATCACAGAGGCAACAAGCCTTTGTGTAAAGCAAATAAACAAATCAAAATGAAAGAAAAAGCCACTATGGTTCTCAAAAGAGGTGGCGGTGAAGGTTAGGGAGAAAAAGATAGCATTTAGGAAGTATAAGGAAACACAGAAGGAGCAGGACAGAGAACTGTACCAGTTTAGGCAGAAGGAAGCAGGGAGGGTAGTCAGAATAGCAAAGGCCCAAACTGAGGAAAAGATAGCCAACTCGTTAAGAAGGGGGATAAAACCTTTTATAGGTATATCAGGGAGCGTAGAAAGACAAAGGGAAGGATAGTGAGGCTGAATAGAATGGACGGTGGGTGGGCAGAGAGGGACAGTGAAAAAGCAGGGATACTGAATGAATACTTCTGTTCAGTATTCACAAAACAGGAGGAAGGGGAGGTGCCTAATCACATTAACAGAAGCACTCTGGATAGGGGGGTTGATCCCAGTCCTTTCACAGAAGAAAGAGTTCTGAAAGAACTCCTAAAACTGAAGGTGGACAAAGCAATGGGGCCAGACGGAATTCACCCCAGAATTCTAAAAGAATTAAGGAGAGAACTAGTGACACCACTGACTACCCTTTTTAACAAATCATGGGAGGACGGTGTGGTACCTGAGGACTGGAGGAAGGTGGATGTGATTCCCCTTCACAAAAGTGGAGCAAGACAGAGGTAGGAAACTACAGACCTGTCAGTTTGACCTCTGTGGTAGGGAAAGTGATGGAATCACTTCTGAAGGAAAGAATTGTTGAGTACCTAGAGGCCAGTGGGGCACAGGACCCAAGGCAGTATGGGTTCACAGCGGGAAGGTCATGTCAGACAAATCTAATTGATTTCTTTAACTGGGTGACCAAAGTAGTGGACCAGGAAGGGGCTGTGAACAAGGCCTACCTAGACTTTAGCAAGGCATTTGACACAGTCCCACACAAAAGATTAATAGTCAAATTAACCAGCCTGGGAGTGGGTCCCAGGGTGGTAGCCTGGGTAAAACATTGGCTGGACAACAGGACACAGAAGGTAATTGTAAATGGAGTCCACTGTGAAGAAAGAGGGGTTACTAGTGGGGTACCGCAGGGTTCAGTACTGGGCCCAGTCCTTTTTAATGTCTTTATAAGTGACATTGCAGAGGGACTGGAAGGAAAAGTATGCCTCTTTGCAGATGACACAAAGATCTGCAACAGGGTTGATACTCAAGGAGACATGGAAAGGAAGAGAAGGGACTTGGCAAGGTTAGAGGAATGGTCAGAAGTATGGCAGCTTGGATTCAATGCAAAGAAGTGCAAAATAATGCACCTGGGAAACAAAAACCCAGGGGAAGATTACACAATGGGGGGGGAGGTAGTAACAACAACAAAAGTGGAAAGGGACCTGGGTGTAATCATATCAGATGACCTTAAGGTTGGCAAGCAATGTGAGAAGGCGGTAGGGAGGGCTGGAGGGATACTAGGATGTATAGGGAGAGACATCACCAGCAGAAAACAGGAAGTTGTTATCCCCCTGTACAGACAGCTGGTGAGACCCCATCTGGAGTGCTGCGTCCAGTTCTGGAGACCCCATCTCTGCAAGGACATAGACAGGATGCAGGCAGTTCAGAGGAGGGCAACTAAAATGGTGCAGGGTCTGCAAGACAAGTCATACGAGGAGAGACTAAAGGAGCTTAAGATGTATACCCTTGAGGAAAGGAGAGAGAGAGGGGACATGATAGAAATGTTTAAGTACCTCAGTGGAATCAACAAAGTCCAAGAGGGTAGCATCTTTCAGAAAAAGAGATGTGCAAGAACAAGGGGACACAATTTGAAGATAGAGGAGGGATGGCTCGGGGCAATGTGAGGAAGTATTTTTTCACAGAGGTGGTAGTGGACGCATGGAACAGCCTTCCTGAGGAGGTTGTGGGGTCTAAAACTGTGGGAGAATTCAAGAATGCATGGGACAGACATTAGGCAATTTTTGTGGGGGGTAGGAAGAAATAGGTTGATAGTTAAATAGGATCTGCAACTTATCCTCTAGGTAGGGAAATGGGCAGACTAGGTGGGCCAAGCGGTCCTTATCTGCCATCAAAGTCGATGATTCTATGTTTCTATACAAGGACATACAATAATTCTATACAAAACAAGTACGTTGCAGTTGACTACATAAATATTTAAGTTCAGTTTAAAATTAGATTAAAAAAAGACACCAGATTTGACTTGGGGCAGCCCGTATTTAAGGGGTCACAGTTTCACAAGGTCACCTATAAGAAAGCGTCCGCAGCAAAACAGAAGGGGAGCAAGAGATTGTCTGTGGCAGAGGAGAGGGAACCAGATGCCCCATGCTCCAGTGTTTGCCAGGATTTTGGCCCTCCCTCCCATCCCCCGTTGCTCGTCGCCCGCCAATAACATAGAGGGTTCAGAGGAAGCTGTCAACAACATCTAGAGATGGCAGTGGCAATTCAAGGTGAGTGGAAGCCAGAAGCACAGCATAAGCAGTAAAGATGGGCAGAGATCGACCAGATAAGTGGTTTTTGTGAGCATAATACCGTTTGCATTTGGGGTTTGAATGCTGAGTGAACTGTGAACTGTGGGCTTATAGGCTAGATTGGTATTTCCTAACTTTGGTGTAACTGGGTTAAAAAAAAAGTGCTTAATTTTTCTAATTTCTGTCTTCTCTTTTTTGGGGCTTGAACTTCTCTACTTTCATCTTTTTAGGGCTGTTAAAAAATTGCAAGTGATTGTGAATGTCGGTGTTCATTGTGGGGTAATATCTGTGCAGAATTCCTTTACAGAGTTAACTCAGCGAGCAAGGGTTAGAGTTATAAGTAAAAGAGTAACCCAGGACAGAACAGAAAAAATCAACAGGAAGCAGAGGGGGAACTATAAATAGTGGTGAGGCTATTATCTAGAAACTGTTGGGCTGGAGGAAGTATGTAAGGCCAGGCTAAAAGAAAAAGTAAAAAAAAGGGGTGTTCGTCTTAGAGCAGGGACAGACAGCATAGAAGGGGAAGATGCTGGGAGTGGTGTAGTGCAGTGGCTGTGGCACAGCAATCGTCAGGAGGACTTTCTGGAGACTGTGGTGCTGCCCCATCTGCAAGCACCTCTCTGTGCCGAGAGTGGAGGTTGCTAGTCTCGGGGCTGCTTTGGCCAGGATTCAAGGAACCTCCTCCCCCACCCAGGGACCACCAAAGCTAACTCCGTTACCTCAAAGGTTGCCTAGCAGGAGGAGTGGATAGACTAAGGTGGGCTTGGGGAGGGTGGGGGTGTGGGACATAGAAGCACAGAATTTGATGGCAGATAAGGACTGCTTGGCCCTCCCAATCTGTCCCAGAGACACATCACCCATCTGGTGCAGCTGCAAAACTCCTATCCTGTTTTGGAGAAGGGGGATGGTCCCTCTGTGACACCCGAAGTTGTGACCTGGAGGGATGAGTGAGTCCTCCATAAGGGAGCCCCAGGGGTGGGTGGCAGAGGATCCCAGAGGAGGAGGAGGAGGAGGAAGCAACTCCTGGTGGGGGATTCTATCATCAGGGGTGTGGGTCTGGGGACAGGTAGTGAGGGGGTGAGGGAGGTTAAGTGCCTACCTGGAGGCATAGTGTGGAGGGGTGGAGAGTGGATCCAGAGGATCTCCAAGGCAGTGGCCAGGAGGGGGATCTGGATATTATTGTCCATCTGGGGACAAATGACCTGGTGAGGGACAAGGCAGGGATAGGAAGAGTGCAGGAGGAGATTAGGAAGTTAAGGAGGGGCCTTGGGCAGGTAACAGGCTCTGTGACCTTCTCGGATGTGCTGCCTGTCTACATCAGAGGCCAGTAATCTCTGTATCAGAGACTTCAACACATGGTTGAGGGACTGGTGCAGAGAGGGGGGGTTTCGGCTTCATTAGGGACTGGGGACCCACCTGGAGGGATGGGGGCCTGTACCAGGGCAGTGGCCTGCATCCATCTAGGAAGGGGACCATAGTCCTTAGTGAACAATTTAAATGCTACATTGGCAGGCATTTAAACTAGTCGGGGGGGTGGAAGGAGGCAGGGAGACAAAAACTGCCCCCCCAACTAGTTCACATTACCACAAATGAGAATACTGAGGGAACAGAACCAATAAAGGAAGCAAATAAAAAAGAATGCCAGGAGGTAGATGGAATGACTATAACTGAAAATTGTAGTGGGCAAAGGGGGGGGGGCGGCAAATGGGAAAAAGCAGGGGTGGTGGGGTGGTGGAGGAAACACAACCTGGAGAGCCACATGTACAAATGCTTGAAATCTGAGCAACACGATAGCTGACCTAGAGACTACCATGGCGGACGCAGAACTGGACCTGGGGACCATCATGAACACCTGGTGCACAGAAAACAAGGACTGGGAAATGGCAATACCAGGTTATACCCTTTTCAGGAAGGACATAATGAGTAGGAAGGGAGGGGGGAGTGGCTCTTTATGTAATAGACAACATGAAAGCTACAGAAATACAGGGGGAACTAGGAGAAGGGGAGGTACTGTGAGTCATCCTAGAGACAGGGAAAGGGGCCACTGTTCACACAGGAGTGACCTACAGACCTCCAGCACAGGGAGAAGAGGTAGATAAAGAACTGATGGAAACAATCCAAAGGATGTGTAGCAAGGGAGAAGTATTGCTAGTAGGAGACTTTAATCGACCAGACATCGATTGGAGCCACCCCACTATGGCAATAGCCAGGAGTAGGGATATCCTGAACTCCCTGCAGTGAGCATTCCTCAGACAACTACTTATGGAATCAACTCGTGAAAGGGCATTACTGAACCTGGTATTGACAAATGGGGACAGGGTTGCTAACATCACAGTGGGTGACCACCTGGGGGCAACGGATCACTGCATTGTGTGGTTTGATATAAAAACAGGGCTGGAATCAAGCCACACTAAGGCAAGGGTCCTGGACATCAGGACGGCTGATTTTAAGAAAATGGGGGAATGCCTGAGGGATGCCCTGGTAGGAACAGGGAAACTGGGGGGAGTCGAGGAACAGTGGGCAAAAATTAAAGAGGGCATCAAAAAGACTACAAATATATGTGCCAAGCAGGTTAGTAAGGGCAAGAGGAAAATGAGACCACTATGGTTCTTAAAAAAGGTAGCAGAAATAGTCAGAGCAAAAAAAAAAAGGCATTTAGAAGGTACAAAAGGACACAGAGGGAGGAGGATAGGGAGAGTTACCGAGAGAAAGAAAGGGAGGCAGGAAAGGCGGTTAGGGCAACAATAGCACAAATAGTGGAAAACATTGCAAAATCAGAAAAAATAGAGATAAAACATTTTTTAGATACTTAAACGAAGGAGAAAAACCAAGGGTGGGATAGTAAGGCTGAAAGGAGAAGGAGGGATGTGCGTGACAGAGGACCACCACAAAGCAGACATACCGAACAAATACTTCTGTTCAGTGTTGTTGGAAGAGGGAGTGGGAAATGGGTCACTGGCAAAGAACAAGGGCATTAAGGGACAGGAGGTGGACACTAGCCCCTTTACAGATGATAGAGTCCTTAGGGAACTAGCACAATTAAAGGTTGTAAAGGCAATGGGACCTGACGGGATATACCCCAGGATACTGAGGAAACTCAGGGAAGAACTGGCTGCACCTCTGGCAGCCCTGTTCAACCTGTCATTGGAAAAAGGGTAGGTGTCAGGGAAATGGAGGAGGGCAGTTGTAGTCCCACTCCACAACAGTGGAAATAGGGAGGAGGCAGGCAATTACAGGCCTGTCAGCCTGACGTCAGTGGTGGGCAAGGTAATAGACAACTACTGAAGGAAAGGATCAGGGAATACCTTGTTGTCAGTGGTCTACGGAATCTGAGGCAGCTTGGTTTCACAGGGGGGAGGCCTTGCCAGACTAAACTGATTGAGTTCTTTGATTGGGTAACCAGGGAAGTGGATCAGGGAGGAGCTGTGGACATGGCCTACCTGGATTTCAGCAAGGCCTTTGACACTGTCCCTCACAGGACACTGATAAACAAACTGGAGGGCCTGACAGTAGGGACTAGAATAGTTAAATGGGTAGAGATCTGGCTAGGAAACAGGATTTCAGAGGGTAGTAGTAAATGGCATTCACTCTGGAGTGGGCAGCATGACCAGTGGGGTGCTGCAGAGGTCAGTACGAGGCCCAGTTCTCTTTAATATATTAATTAGCAACATTGCAGAGGGACTGGAAGGGAAAGTACACCTATTCACAGATGACACAAAGCTCTGCAACAGAGTTAACACAACCGGGTGGGGGTGGGGGGCGGTAGAGAGAAACAATCAACATAAGCTGGAAGAATAGTCACAGGTCTGGCAGCTAGGTCTCAATGAAAAAGGTGCAAAATCATGCACTTGAGGCACAGAAAGCTGGGGTCAACATATCAACTAAGAGGAGTGGAATTAACAGTAACAAAACAGGAAAGGGACCTGGGGGTAATTATTTCTGATGACCGGAAGGTAGCTAAACAGTGTGACAAGGCAGTGGGGAAGGCTAATAGGATGCTGGGCTGCACAGGCATGGGAATCACCACTAGTAGGAAGAACGCAGGGAGGATTCAGAAGACTAAATAGGGTCTAAACTGTAGCTGTAGGCAGGGAATTTATAGGGCAGACTGGATGGGTCAGAAGGTCTTTTTCTGCCGACATCTTCTATGTTTCTCTCCAGTGATAGGGCTGTCCAGACCATATCATGGACCCCACTTCCCTTTCCACTAATAGGGCCGCCCAGACCAAACCCTTCTAAGGACTGGGATGACAGGCAAGTGAGCAACTGTCTTCACAACTGACATCAATGCTGCTCCAGAATTGATCAGCAGGGAGTGAGTGAATGCTTAGCGACCCTTGCTTTCCCTCTCTGGGGGTCCAGTGCCTCCCCTCCATGATGCATCTGTTTCCCAGTCATCCCCAGCGTGGGATTATGAACCCCATAAATGTCTGGTGATTTACACCCTCACTCTCTGGGAGCCACAGGCCTCGTCTCCATGATACATCTGTTTCCCAGTCGACCTGCAGCATGGGATTATAAACCCTGTGAATGTTGGGTGGTGACCTGTAATCTCACTCTCTGGGAGCTGCAGACCTCACCTCCATGATGCATCTGTTCCCCAGTTGACCCCCAGTGTGGGATTATGAACCCTGTGAATGCTGGGTTACCTGAATCTTCCCTCTGTGGGAGCCCAGCGCCTCCCCTCCATGATGCATCTGTGCCTCAATCAGCCCAATGTGGGACTATGAAGCCTGTGAATGCTGGGTGACCTGTGCCCTCCCTCTTTGGGAGATCCATTCCTCACCTTCATGATGCATCAGTTCCTCAGTCAGCCCCCAGTGTGGGATTATGAAGCCTGTGAATGCTGGGTGACCTGTGCCTTCCCTCTCTGGGAGCCCCGTTCCTTACCTCCATGATGCATCTGTTCTCCAATTGGCCCCCAGTGTGGGATTGTGAACCCCATAATTGCTCAGCAACCTGTGTTCTCCCTCTATGGAAGCTGTGTACCTTACCTCCATGATGCATCTGTTCCCCAGTCGTCACTCAGTGTGGGATTATGACTCGAGATCTCACAACACAGTGTCATCCCCAGTGTGGGATTATGAACTGAGATCTCACAGCACACTGTACTTTCTTTCTAACCTGGCTTTAATTAATAAAGTTGCACTTATGTTTGAACCCTGCACAGACTCTTGCCAGGTCCACAATCATGGCTTCTCTGGAGAAGGGGTGGGATCTTGAAAGAAATGCTTGTGCTAACCCCCACCCCCTATTTACCTTCCATTAGGTCCCTACTACATAAAGACCTTCTGTACCTGTACACTGTGGTACCACTGCTCTGCAGGGGAATATCTGTTGGTGTCTCAACCCAGGGAAGAGAGCGGTCACATTGATCGAGCTGGGTTGATGGGGTGCAGCAGCAATGGGAGATGCTATAGCCTTTCCTGCATTGGGTGGCCAGTCTCTTGTTGCTGTTGACACAGTTAAGAATCTTGGGATAATTTTGGACTGCATGCGGACACTAGACCAGCAGGAGTCGGCAGTGGTCTCGTCTAGCTTCTACTGTCTAGAAAACACTGCCAGGATTAAACCGTATCTGGCTCCTGCTGACCTGGTGACAATTGTTCATGCTTTTGTTACCTCTAGGATGAACTACTGTAGTGCTCTGTACTCAGGGCTATCTGGAGGTTTCATGTGATGCCTGTAGCTGGTCCACAGTGCTGCAGCTCAGCTGGCGGTAGGAACGTTTCGGAGGGATCACATCCTGCCGGTGCTGCTTGTGCTGCGCTGTCTGCCTAGCAGTGGTACATAACCTTTAAGATATACTTGTTAACATACAAGGCCATGTGTATTCTAGGACCTGACCACTTGAAAGATCAGTTGATTAATTTCCTCCCAACCTAACCTCTCTGCTCCACCGATGCCGGCCCACACTGTCCCCTCTTCCTGCTTGAAACTATCTGGAGATGTAGCCTTTGGAGCAGCATCTCCAATGTTGTGGAACTCTTCCAGGGAGTATCTGCTCTGCCAACACAATACAGGCCTTCAAAAGATCACTCAAAACATACTTATTTGAGCAGGCATTCCCCAGCTAGCTAGTATCAGATGAACAGCAGTTTACGTATTTTATTGGCTGTGATGTATTTATTCTTGTTATGTTTTATTTCCTTATGTGTTGTGAATGTTTTTAATGTGCTAAATTATGTACAGTGCCCTGAGCCTTCAGGAAAGGGCGCTTTATAAATAAAATTGCCTTGCCTGGTTCCACGTGCCAGTCTGGAATCTTTCTGGGAAAGGATCTTTTTTTGTGGCTTCCCTGCCCACGTGGAATACCTTATCAAATCATCTATGTCATATCGCCTCTGTGGAGGTTTTTGAAAGGGATCTAAGGACCCACCTTTTTGCCCTGGTGTCTGATGGCTCATTTTAATATGTCAGGCATGGGAGGGCTTCGATTCTGCATGCTAGCTGATTTTATAATTGTTTTTTAAAGAGCTAGTGTAGTCAAAAACAGGCAGACAGGCAAATAATACAAATTGTAGCAACCAGTTGTAACTTTTTATTTCTGAACTATTTTTCTTTTTCCTTTTGCTCATCAGCAAGTTTTCTATGTGATAATACTGTGCTGGATGTATGCAACAGCTCTTAGCCTGGCAGCTGACATATCTGACTCTATTGACCCACACTGCATCATCAGCATTATGACCTCACTAACAGTGACATCACAGGTGAATGACCTGGCAATCACTCACTTGCTGTTCCTAAGCAGCAGTGACATCACAGTACTAGAGCAAGATATGTCAACTGCCAGGCTAGGAGCTGTTCCACACATTCCACCTGCTAACATGAGATAATCTTCTAATTAAACAAAGGGAAAAGAAAAGTACCTCTGATATAAAAGCTAATAGCTGGCTACTTTTAAAATCCAATATGAGTTTTAGGCAGTACACTAGCTCTTTAAATGCTTTCACATAGAAATGTAAAAACACAGAATGTGTTGGCAGAAAAGGACTGACAGACCCATCTTGTCTGCCCTATTTTCCTTGCCTGTTACTATACCCGGACCCTTTTCATTCAAAGGTGCCCCTCTCTCCTCTCTTTCCTCTTCCTATTCTGCTCATGTGCCCAACCCAGGCCATGCATGCCTAAATGGAATTTTATGTACAATGTTTCAAGCCCACGGGATGAGGTGCTATATTAGATAACATGTGTTTACTTGTATGAGTTGCTTCTCACCGGGCACTTCTGCCATAATTACAGAAGAGAGCCCCTACTGATTTCTCTTTTAAATACACAGAAAGAAAGCTGTAAAAAGAGTCCTCTATTCACTTCAGTCCCGGGAGGGGGGTAGTGCCCTCTAAACTGAGACCTCATGAAACATCTGAGCATGGGGGGGGGGCAGGACTACAGATCAGGATGTGGAAGGGACTGGGCTGCCAACGCCAAGGAGCCCTACTGCAGTAGATTCTCATTCTCTAAATGTGGCACCTTCTCATTCTTTTCCCACAGAAAATAAATGACACTTCTGCAACTGCTGTATTTGCTTTCCAGGGAGGCCAAACTTGTTCCTGTTTGAGGGTGTTTTGGGATCACATCTGGTTCTCTTTAAAGTAGTACTCAGCAGCGGCTGTAGCCACAAATGGTTGCCAGGGCACAGCTGGGGCACAGCAAATTGCAGCCAGGGCACTGATATATTGTTACAATGGGGGAAGCTCTGCAGCATATGGGGCACCAACTGGGGTACAGCATTTTTTTACCGGGGCACGTGCCCTGGTGGGCCCTGGCGTAGAGCCGCCACTGGTAGTACTGCTACTAATAAAAAGAATGTAGGAAAGAATATTTGTAGCCATGTTGGCCCATAGGAAAGTAAGGTTATTGGACTATATATATATATATATATATATATATATATATATATATACATACACACACACTCACACAGAGAGATCGGCAGTATACAGGTTTCTGGTGTCACACAGGTATCTTGGTTAGGGAGACCTGATGAAGGGACCTGTGTGGCCCCAACAGCTTGTGTATTTTATTAGCTATATAATTACTGTATAGGTGTGATTACACTTGTGTAACCATGGTATAATCTGTCGTTAAAACCAGCCAGTTGTCAGAGAGCTGTCAATCAAGTGCAATAGCACAGACATGCATTGAAGGCCACCGACTACTACAACCACAACCAAAATCAAAACCACAAATGCTGTGAAAATGCTGCCCTCAACATTATTGGGTTGGGTCCTGGAATCCAGGGCATGTAGCAGAGCTGGGACCAGACTTTAAGCACCCTAAAGCAAAATATGTTTTTATTTATTTATTTATTTTTTGTCCAATGACAGGCAGCAGGGCTGGGAAACAAGAAGTACCTGGCACCAGGCTAGTGCAGAAAATTAACTGGAGGTCAGTGAAGTCAGCAATTATTAAAAAGTATGGGTAGGGACCGTATCATTTGCTTTGTTACACACTACCTCAGTGTGCAATGCTTTGATAAACACTTTGAGCTTTCAGGGTTTTTGAGGCATCACACACCTCAGGTGTGTAAAAAACATTATACACCCACCCCATACTTCATTCTCTGTGTAATAACTGGTCAGCCCTCGTAATACACTGATAACCCACACACTTCTTTTGTCATAATTCACAGCTGTAATATTTGATATCCACATACGTAAGCAATAGATAAGATCCATCAGGGTGGTGGGTGTTGGGGGGATACTCAGCTGCTTCAGAGGTGTGGCCCAATGCAGCAGGTGGAGGGTCTTCGTTGCTCCGGGAAGGGCAAGTATCCCCCAATACCCCACAGCCTGTTGGGTCGTATCGACTGCACCCTCCTCTTGCCTGTCAGTGCTTCCCCCAGCATTCCCTGGTAATCTAGTGGTACACCAGATCGCCTGTCCCTTTGTGTATATACTGCCCTGGTAGTCTATTGTTGCCCCCCATTGCTCCTTCCTCTGTGTACCAAGAGTCACTGGTAGTCTAGCAGTCCACCCACCCCCTGATCACTGCTATTATTACTGAATGAAAAGCAACCACCCCCTGATTGCCGTCCTTTATATGCAGCCCACAACCCTGGTAGTCCTATGCCTCTGCCCTCCCTTCCAATGAGGCAAACCTCCTCTCCTTTGACAGAGCCCAGCATTCCACCACCTTTCACCACCACTGTCAGTCACCATCTGCATCGCACAGCCAATGCATACTGTGATTGACCTGTTAGATCCCCAAGCCAAGGACCCGAAGTGTTTAAATCAAAGTATCAAAACCAAACTAAAATCAGTGGGATGGAATCAGATCCGAAACAAGCTTGCCAGTGGTCAAGTTCTCTCATCCTTACTCCTGGGTAAATACATTTCAAAATTAAATTTAAAAATATAGGGTTTATTTTAGGAATAGAAATAGATTATTTACCCAAAAAAGCTAAGACTGTTATCATAAGACTAACTGAATCAAATTCAAAAAGATCAATGTTCTATTCTGGTTACAGAAGCAAAGAAATGCAACACTAGAATGTGATTAAAATTATGTCCAACTAGGAGGGAAAGTGGGGCACGGAAAATGAGATGCGTCAGCAAAAGAAGCTGACATCACTGTGAGTTTTTCGAAGGATGCATCTCGATACTTTGTATGGTATTGATCACACCTCCCCCACTCCCCGAGCAATTCATTTTGTTTCTCAAAGATCACTGGAAATGTAAACTATGTTATTTTACTTTTGTTGGTAGTAGTATATCCTAGTAACAGAAACGGTGTGTAAGAAAAAACAAAAAGTTGCTCAGACTTACCATGGAGGTTATAACCACGTGCTTATTTTCAGGGACGCTCCATTCCTGATCACTCAGACACACGATCATTTGATAATGACATTTTGGACTTTGGTCTCAAATTATTTCAATATTTATGAAGATATAAATTTATAGTGACAGGATTAATTTTTATGTACCAAGGTGTTCAATATTTGAATATTTCTATATTTAGCAGGAGGAAAACCATGCTGAGAGTTAAATAACATCATGCTGTTTCCCATGGAATGTTGTGGCTCCCAGAACTCAGGGCACAAATAGCAGTGACAGCACACAATTTAGGGCCAGACATCAACATTTTATATTTAAATAATGAGTATTTCACAGTAAATAAACCTTGGCAGTGACAGTAACACAAAGCAGTTTTTTATATTTTCATTGATCTTTAAGGAAATTCTTTGGAATGCAGACAAAGTGTAAAGGTATATGCTGAGGTGCAGGAAATTCTGCTACTGTAAAAGAGTTAAATGGGAACTGAAGAACACATAAGGTTAAAACCTGATGCTCAGGAGTTCCCGGTCTACATAGGATGACAGAGGTCCTCTGACCAAAGCGTTGGGGTGTTAACCAGCTTTTGGAGTTTGTGCTATCCTCACAATAAATTACTTAATTTTGGCATTTTGATGCTTCAAGTGTAATCATTTGCTGGATCCTGCTGTGTGCTGAGTATCTCGTTTGGTCCCGGTCTAGACAAATCCTGCTCATTATAATTTTAAAACCAGTTGCTGATGGTAAAATCTTACTTTTAATCTGGTTGATCCTGCTGCCCCTGCCTGCCATTCCATCTTATGTGTATAAGGTGTCAGAATGGCTCAGTTGGTTGTACATCTGCCTTTGGGCCAGAAGGTTGTGGGTTTTAGTCCCACACCATAAATGCTGGCATCCAGGTGCAGTACTAAGAGGGGGCTGTACTGTTAGGGTGTGCCGTTCATTAGATGAGATGTGAAACCAAGGTCCTGTCTGCCATTTCTGGTGGTTGTTCAGGTGGATGCTAATGATCCCATGGCACTTCTTGAAAAGAGTAGGGGTATTTCTCCTATGTCCTCCTCCTTTCACTACAACACCAACAACAACAATAGGAAGTACTGAAGGAGAAACTGGAGGGCATAAGGCGTGAGATGGACATGGAGCTGAAATGGGATATTATTAAATGGGGGGTTTCAGAAGCAACAGAAGCCTGCATCAAGGCACAGAGTAAGAGAAGCAGAGCAAGAAAACCATGCTGGTTGAACAGCGAGGTTGTGGAGGTGGTGAGGGCAAAACAAGTGGCTCACCGGAGGTTTAGGAGGACAGAGAAGGAAGTGGACAGGGAAGAATATGCAAGATGGTCCAGGGAGGTGACCAGAAAAGTCAGAAAAGCCAAAGCCCAGAGGGAGCTGAGATTAGCACATGGAATTAATGGGGGGGAAGAAAGACTTCTTCAGATACATTAGAGGGAAAAAAGAAAGTGCAAGGAGACAATAGTGAGGATGAAAAGGGGTGGGGAGTGGATGGAAAAGGGGGAGGAACAGGCAGAAGCACTGAATGAAATCTTTTGTTCCATGTTTACAGAAGAAAAGGGGGGACCACTACCAGCATGGGCTGGGAGGGTGGGGACAGGAGGAGAGGAAGCGACAGATGGAAGTATTGAAGCAAGTAGAGTCCTAAAGGGACTGAAGGAACTGAAGGTAGACAAGGCACCAGGGCCAGACTGTATCCACCCAAGGGTGCTGAGGGAGATGGCGGAGGTGTTGGCGGAGCCACTGGTGGATCTGTACAGCACCTCACTGGAGTTGGGATGTGTGCCACTGGACTGGAGGATGGCACATGTAGTGCCATTACACAAGAGCGGGCCAAGGGCTGAACCAGGTAATTATCATTCAGTAAGTCTCACCTCCATAGTATGCAAACTCATGGAAACAATACTAAAGGAAAGACTAGTGTCGTACCTGGAGGACAATGGCCTCCAGGATGTGAGGCAGCATGGGTTTGTTTCAGGGAAGTCTTGTCAAACCAACTTGATACAATATTATGACTGGGTGACAGGTGAACTGGATAAGGGTCATGCAGTGGATGTTCTTTACTTGGACTTCAGCAAGGTCTTCGATTCAGTACCTCATGGGCGGCTTAGGGGGAAGCTAATTGGTGTAGGAGTAGGGCCAAAAATGATGAACTGGATTACAAGCTGGCTGAGTGGGAGGCTGCAGTGGGTGGTGGTGAGAGGGGAGCTCTCAACTCCAAGGCTGGTGACGAGTGGGGTGCCACAGGGCTCTGTGTTGGGGCCAGTATTGTTTGGGCTCTTCATATCAGACATTGGACATGGGGTGGTGAGCAAGGTAAGTCTGTTTGCTGATGACACCAAAATCAGAGCAGTGGTGGATGGAGAAGAGGGTGGAAGCAGCTACAGGGGACCTATGCAAGCTAGAGGAGTGGTCAGAGAGGTGGCAGCTGGGGTTCAATGCAAAAAGTGTAAGGTTATGCACTTTGGGGTGAAGAACCCAAGAAGAGAATACTGGCTGGGGGTTAAGCTGGGGATCACTGAGCAGGAGAAGGACCTTGGGGTAATGATAACAGGGACCATGAACAACACTGCCCAGTGCAGGAGAGTGGCTGCAAAAGCAAACAAAATGCTGGGGTGCATAGCGAGGGTTTTTTTGTCCAGGTGAAGTGAGGTGATCTTGCCCCTCTACAGGTCGCTGGTAAGGCAGCACTTAGAGTATTGTGTTTGGTTTTGGAGGCCATACTTAAAGTGTGATATCAGGCTGCTGGAGGGGTGCAGAGGAGGGCAACAAAGATGATATGTGGAATGGAGGGGAGAGACTACGACAGCAGGCTGGAAGACCTAAATATGTACACCCTGGAGGATAGAAGGGACAGTGGGGACATGATAGAGACATTCAAGTATCTGAGGGGAATCAATAAGGATTGGGCAGATGGGGTCTTTAAATTAAGGCGGGGGAGGGTCACCAGGAGGCACGGGCTAAGAATGGAGGGGGGAAGATTTAGGAAGGAAATGAGGAGACACTATTTCACAGAGAGGGTGGTAGCAAAATGGAACACCCTACCAGAATGGGTGGTATCATGTAAATCTGTGAACAGCTTCAAAAGGGCATGGGACAGGGAACAGGGGAGAGTGAGGGTGGGGGGTGGCAGTGGGATGACAAAAGGGAGGGGGGTTGGGGCAGCTGCAGACTAGGGGTATTGGCTGCACATTCGAGCAGGCTTAGATAGACCTGGTGGTCTGTTTCTGCTGGCACATTCGTAGGTTCGTATGTTCATAACAACCTATCTGATTCAGTTTCAGTTGGTTGCATCTGTATCTCACCCTCCTCCTTGAGACGAGGTTGAAAATAGGCAGTATTGTCTTGCCCTCCTTGCCTGGTCAGCAAAAACAAAATAAATAAATAACCCAGAAGCCCATGGGCTGACATAAGCAATGAAAGCAGCTGCAAGGGACTTCAGTGAAAGCAGAAACATAGGTGGTTGCATTCACATTTGCTTAATAAAACAAAAAATTGAATCCAAACAGGTAATAAGTGCAAAAGTAAATTTACTGTGGTCACAGAGCAACAAATACCTCATTTTAGAGTTCATTTTTTATCAAGCAAATATGAGTGTTACCCCATGTGTTCCTGCTTCTGGTTTTCTTGGTCACACCCCCTCCCCAGCTGTGGGCATGCAGTTGAACCTCAGTGATGGCCAGCTGCTGTGTACCCTACTGTTGCAAGGGACTCTGTGACAGCGACAGTTTGATATCAGGAGACATCACATTTGCACCCAGAGCACAGGAGGGAACAGTCTCAGTGGAGGCACCATGTGTCAAGAGAGAACCAGACCAAACATGGGACCATTCACCTAAAGGCAAAAAAGTAAAGTCACAATATTTCATCTATAGCTGCACCACACCTTGTTGGGGGAAGGGCTTAAAAAATGGAAGCCCCACTGGGATCTGTTGTCTGCAATACTGTGTACAAATGAGGTAAAGAAAATGCTTTGCGGTGAAGTGTTTTAAGACAAAATTTTGCCATGGACTTCTATAAGAACTAAGGAGCAGGAATGTTGCGCAGTAGAAATTCCGGTCTTGACTGACATGTGTGAAATGCACTTGCGATGTGAACTTATCACATATTGGAGTATGTCGGGAATGCCTTGTTTGCTCAGGATTGTTCACAGAAAGGTACTCCACATCTTTAACTGTGGTGATATTGTTTACAGTACTGCTCTCAAGTTCACCCTAAGCAGACTAGACCCCCTATTCCCTCCTTCTGCTGCTTTGCCCTGGACTGTCCCCCGATTGCACCTATCACTGTTCCTTGTACTTCTCCTTTTCCTGTCCCTTCCTGGATGCCAGGCACCTTGCCATGCTTTCTTTATCTCCAAATTCTGGCTTGGCTTCTGTTCTGCTTATCTTGCCTCCCTCCTCACTCCCACCCCCAGCTACAGTGATCCCTCACTATAATGAATGGGTCTGGAGCCACCGTATTTTGTTCGTTAGTAGCAGAGGTTCAGTATAGGTGGAAATGCATTAAATTTAATGGGAGTGAATGGAAGTGCAGTCTCAAATGACACAAAGGTATAATAGCTGTTTATACAGATGGCAGTAAAACTCTAGCTTTTTTCAGTCCAGACACTGTCGACTTCAGAACTGTTTTGCTGTTTGCTGCCCCCCCCATAAAAAAAAATTCTCACAAGCTGTTGCAGCAGTTAAAAAAATCATGATCCTTGATAGAACAGAGGGAGCTGAAGAAAGGTCCCTCCCGGTGATCCAGCAGTTAGCAGTTTGTTGTCTTTCTCCCCTCACTGCTCGCTGTTTGTTTTGCAGTTTCCTCTGTTTTTCTGTCCCCCCCCCCCCCAGTTATTACACTCTCTCTTTCTCACACCAAGCAGCTCCATGGATTCTGCCATTACTGTAACTTGTTTTTTTGTTTGTGAGTTTTTGGGCAAGAAACAGCAACAGGACATCAGCATAAATATAACAAGTTAAGCAAAAGCAAGACAGAGTCATTTTATGTAGGCTGCACTAGTGGCCACTTAATGAATTTAGCACATTAGCAGGTGATTGAAAACACAATGGGGTCCTTAGCAGTGTTCACTATAGTCGAGGTTTGCTATAGCAGGGGACACTATAACAAGGGACAACTGTATCTCTTGCACCCTTTGCAACTCTGTCTCTCTCTCTCTCTCTCTGTCTCTGTCTCTCTCTCTCTCTCTCTCTCCCACCAGTGAAATCCTCTGTTGGTCAAGCTGCCTTCTCCTTCTGCTTCCCAAAACTTTGGGGCTCTCCCCCCCCCACCCACACCATCTGCTCTGCTCCTCCCCCTCACTCAAATCTCTCCTCTGTGATATTACTCACTCCTGCATTTTCCTCTGATCTAGGCCATGGGCTGTTGTCCGCCACCCCCAATCCCTGCTCCCCTTCATGCTGCACTTACACTAGTGCAGATCCACCTTCACCCCCCCAATTTTCAATTATTCCTCCTATCCTGAACTCATTATTGCTTTGCTGCACACTACAAATTGTTCTACGCCTGCAATTTGTTGCGTTGTATAGTCACATAAACTGAAGCATTGCCTTTGCACAACAGCTCATTTTGTTGGTGTTGATTCACACATTACTGTATTTTTGTACTTTGTTGTACTCTTCTCTTGCCCCTCCTTCTGGATGCATCTAGAAATGAGCTGTTCCTGGTCACTATGTCTTTCCTGGTAAAACATTTGAATAGTAAATAAGACTGTAAATGCATGCATATGGACTGAGACCTGCAGATGTGTAGCACATAGCTTGAACCGAGTGTCAAGAGATACAGTGCTGAACAGAAGTGTTTGTATATCAAGCAAATGTTTTGTCACAGTGAAGGTAAAGTTTACATTGAGTGGATCCAGATTAAACCACCACCCATATAAGATTGCTAAGGTTGTGCCTGCTTAACCAGGGGGTTCTGGTGCTGTGACCACAAAGATGGGCTTGGGAATCTGAGACTATAGATGCCATAACATTGTACAGCAGGATGCCATGTCAAAGGAGCCATGGCTGTTCATTTCTCCAGTGGAGACTGGCTTTATAAACTATGTACTATCTTGTACTGTACATCAGGAGCTCCAGCGCCTGCCCCTCCCTCAGGGTGGACTGAATTCCATCAATCTGCTAGTGAGGAGTAGAGGGACTTTTAAGTGGACTCCATTTGTTGTTGGTTAAAAATGGTGGAAAAAAGTTTTGAAATTGCTTTTGGGGAAAAAATGAATAGTTGTTTAAGCAAATGTTTATTGTCTCTGTCTAGCTTCTTGTTTCCCAGGCATGCAGGTGTGTTTCCAGGACAAGGCCAAGTAAAACAAGTAGTTGCATTATTCGAGATGCCTCTGAGTGTTTGCACCATGCGTGGTGCCCAAGACAATGTGTTCACAGTGTTAGAATGTGGATGTATACTGAATTTGTATCAACGGAATCACTCCACCAAGTTACTTATGTAATTGAGTTGGTAATATGTAGCAGAGTGGGTTAGGCTTTGGCTACCTAAAGCTGGGTGGTCTATGCTCTGGGAAGAGCAGTGTGTCTTTTATGTCTCTCCAGGAGGAAAATCTGACTAAAGCACTCATTCCTTGTAAAATTTAATATTGTATGTGTCTGGGTTTGTCTGTCCCTAAAACTGTAAAAGCTGTTCAAAAGTGTTTGCTGGCCCTTCTTTCCATGTACCACACAGATTGAGGTCACTGGGAAATGGCATACCTATCCCTGGGGAGAAGAGGGGTCAAGGTTATTTTTAGCATTCTAATACAGGTACAGTAAATGCTTAATAAGGGAATGAAGCATTTAGGTGGGGGAGAATGCAGACCCCACCATTTGGGACTACTAGTGTGCTCTTATACTCCCTTGCTAAGGGAGTATTCAGCATTGGTACAGTCCAGACACTGTGTGTGATAGGGATCCAGACATGAAATGGGGGTTGGGAGTGCTCCAGACTAGAGAGTTCTAGTTTGAGAGTGTAACTGAGTCACTCAGTTCAGACTACCTGGTGCCTGGGGCTGAGAGAAGAGGAAGTTTTCCTTGCGGAGGCACATGCCATCAGTTCCAGAAGAGAGATATCACTGACTTAGCTACATGAAAAGTCAGAGAGGCCACTTCGAATGGAAGTCCCTGGTGAGACTCAAGCCTGAGCCTGACATATGAACAGAAAGGAAGTTGAGAAGTGGCCCATGGATGTGAGGGTTGCCTGTCAGAAGCGACTGTATCCAAAGCATAGATGATACTGGAATGCTTTACTAGGAGAATGAGTGACCCAAGCTCACCAAAACAAGAGATGTTGTTCAAATCTGGGTCACCAGTCTACTGGTGCACATTTGAGGATGATAGCATGGGCTTCAGTCTATCAAGCACCAATGTAAAGGAATGGGTCCTAGGAAAAGCTCCCTGTTGGTGAGGGCTGAGGGCATAACCAGTGCTGGATTGGCCATTTGGGTGTGTGACTGTGTTTCGTTTCATTCTTGGGAGGTATCACCTTTATGCCAGAGTACAGGAAGGAGACAACTGAGTAGAGGCATCACACATCAAGAGAGTGACAAAACCAGAGAACAACACCAAACCCGGGGTCAAACTGTAAAGCCACCCTGTGTGCTATCCACAGCTGCACCACACCTTGTAGGTGGGGAGTTACTTTTGTAAAATATTAGTTTAAAAAAATTATTTTATTTGTTAAAAGCACATGAGTGCATTCCTACTGGACTGTGAAAGAAAATGCAATATTTTACCATCTTTGAAAGGAGGAAGTTAACATTAGCTAAGTAGATGCTCTTTATAAACATTCTTCGACTGTGATAAGTGATGGTTTGTGGTTAGACCCTCTTGGCAACTACAGATTTTTTTAGAGACTGAGAAAAAAACTGTTCTTCAGTGAGACAGATTCATTTAAAAGGAGTGCCAAGAGTACTTAGCAATGTAGTTTTAGTTCAGCAGGAAAAACACATGACCTAGGCTTACACTAATTATAATGTCATTCCAAATAATCAATCTACTGTACAGTATTGCCTCCAAGAAGGAATCAGAATGCCCCATCCTTTTACATGGGAATCTTGAGCCATTACTATGACACTCTTTAGGGCAGAAAGGGACCAGTCCACAGACAGATGTAAATCACTTATGATTTTATTTTCCAAACAAACTTCTATTGCTAATACAATAATTTGCTGGTGATGTCAATTTAAGACATGAATCTGGATTGTTAAATCTACCCACAGTTGTAAGAGCATTAACAAATTATGTACTGTATGTAGTAAGTCTATCATTACTGGAAATGCATGGCCGCAGGCTTGCCAAGCTTTTGATGACCCCTCCAGCTATGAAGATGAGTACAATGGCACAACTGATGAATGTCAGGAACTTCTATTCCAAATCCTGATTGAAATTCTGTGAGGCTGTAAATGATTAAGCCACATCGGGTCTACTCCTCAGAGTTTAGAAACATTGAGAGGCTATGTGCTCAGCCTTGGCTTCAGCACTTTTGCACCTTGCCTGGATAGACATTTTACAGCAGAAAACTAGCAAGACACCTTTACACTGTATGCTGGGCATGTAGTAATAAAAGAAAATTTGTTGTTTGTGAATTTTTTTTTTGTTAGTGCTCGTGAAAGGTACTGGATTGACAGCACTGGTACCTGAAGTGCCCTGCTTATCCACATGACAGGTACAGCATAGAAGATCACAGTGCAAGCTCCCCCATGCTGCCCCACCAACGTGCCTCAGTGCTGCCATGGAGGGACCAACACGTAGGAGAGAGGGTAGTACAGACTCCCTGCCATTCAGTGCTTGGCCTCTCATGTGACACTGCCAACAACAATGCCAATTAGTGCCACTTGTGTTGGTGGTTTTGTGATGTGGACCTCTGCCCACTGGGAATTGGACTGAGGCCACCATAACTCATTTCACATAGGCAACTGAACAGCCCTCAGACGATAATTGTTTTCAACCACTACCAACCTGTCCTGGATTTGAACCCAAGACCTAGAGGTGAAAGGCCCCATTAACCTGTTACCAATCAACTGAGCCATTCAGTTCCTCTAGAAAATGTGTTGTTGATACAGTACTTGTACAATACCATTGGAAGTTGCAGGACATGTCAAGACAAAAATTGTACATTACTAATAGTTTGTTAACTGGCATTTGTCTTTAAACCTCAGTGTTCTTCATTGGTCATTAGCATGCTCCTAGCCTTTAACTGGCAGTGTACGCTAATTGTTAGAGCACGGTGCTGTGAACCCAGAGAAGCAGGTCTGAATCCTGCTACTGCCCCTAACTCTTTAACCCCTTCAAATTTCACTCACTATTAGCAATAGCATACCACTCAGTCTCAAGCAGGCATTGTGCCCTCAAGTTGTGAATCTGGAGACCTAGGTAACTTACTTTTTACTTGATCGATTGATTTTCAGTTTTGTTGATTTAAATTTTATCAAAACCAAATGCAACCAAAAGCGGGAACTGGAATGGTTGAAGTAAAATACAAGTCAGTAAAAAACGGTATCAAAAAGTTGAAAATTAGAAAAACAACATTATATGAAACAGTAACAGAGATGAAAAACAAGAGGCATGCATTGTGTTGTGTGGCATGATATGCAAATACTGACCCGCCCAACAGGGAGGTACTCTCGTTTTCAAATGGGACAATTTGAATAACTCATAAATAATGCCTCTGAGTAACTTTTTGTCATTACGCGTGGCTTTTTCCAGTGCATTTGAGTATGCAAATTTTAATCTACACTACACCTTTCAGGTAGCAAACCATGCAGTCTGTGGCTAGGGTTATATATCTCAGAAACAAGATTCTCTGATGCCTCCTCTCTCTTACTAATATCCAGCTTTTCACATTTACTTTTACTCAGTGCAGCTTCACAATTTACTTCAGTGCCCCAAATAATTCTTAAAGCCCTTTTCTGTACTTTTTTTCCAATTCATTGGATTTGGACACTGTTACCCCCCCCCCCCCATGCCAAATAAAACCACCATACTGAAGAACTGATCTTACAACTGCACAGAGTAATAGTACATCAGGTCAGTTTGGCCAAGTCCAGCTCTTTTTAGAACTGTAAAAAAATAGTCTTTTGTTAGCTTTTTTTAAACCTGCTTTCAGTTTTTGTGGCCCATGAAAAGTTGCTCTGAAATCAAACACCCAGCAGCTTGACAAGGTCAACAGCTTCAATTTCCAAATTTCAAAAAAGTGATGCAGGCAGAGGATGCTCTCCGCCTCCATTGGGTGCTGCATTGCCACCATCTGGATAGCTACTGTTGATTGTACGTCAGAGAGAACAAGGCCTGTCCGAGTGGGGGGGAGGGAACGTGCAGACATTGGCGCGTGAGGCTTGTCGGCACCTGAGATTACAATGCACACTCCTGGAGAGGATTAAAAAAGGGAAAATCAGCCAAGGCTGGGAAGAGGCACTCTAGATAGTGGCACACTCAAGATGACATAGCAGAGGGCAACCTAGGTGATACAGGAGCAGCAGGGTAAGACTTATGAGGACAGGTTAGAGAGCCTCCATAGGTGCTCCATGGAGGACAGAAGCGAAGAAGGGGACATGATAGAGATCTGCAAATAACTACATGGGGTACAAGGTGGACTACAAAGAGCTGTTCCAACTGAACTGGAGTTCATCCCCCAAAGGGCATAATTTAAAGTAAGTTTGAGGAGGGGAGTTCAGAAAAGATGCTGGCAAATGTCTTTTTCATTTGGGATGGTACTGAATAAGTGAAATATCCTACCCAGTGCAATGCAAAAACACATTGCTTGTTTACAAAATGGTGAGGATAGCTACAAACATATTAACCAGGGGAGGGTGAGAACTGGGGGGTAGAGGGTGGAGACATCTCAGTGTAGATCCAGATTGGATTGCAGGACAAACTGGATGGACTCCAAGTCTTTCTCTGCCTTAAATTGTTTGGAGGCCTATAGCACACCCTCAGCTAACTATTTTGCCTCACATCTCCCCAACTTGGCCCAAATAGACTTTGTGGTATTGACATCCCCCACCCCATGTCTTTCTGGTCCTGAACAGCGACTCCCTCCCTTATAAAGAGAGTTACCCTACCATCTTTTCTGTCACCACTATCCCTTCAGAATATTCTGTAGACCTCTATCCTGGTGTCTCAGAAATGTTCTTCTACCTACTAGGTCTCTCTCTGAGTGCCACGAAGTTCTGACCTTTGAAATGCATCAGACCCTCAGTCTCACCCATTTTGCTGAGTGCGATCCTCATATTGAGGATGAACAAGGTGGAGGATATGCTGTGGTGCTGAGATGGGGATGGCGCAGGGGTTGCAGACCCTGAATGTGCTACACAGAAAAATCATCCCTAATATTGTGAATGACCTCTTCATGTCCTAGGGACATGTGTACCCAATATAATTTGCACCAGTATGGATGATGACAGTCTATGTCTCCCTTTAGCTGTGTTGTTTTGCCCTGGATAGGATTAATTTGACCCCCCCACTCCAAGAAGGCAAACTACCTCTCCTGTGATACCAACCTGGGGTGTTAGCCCAGTTTTTGGCCATGCTGATACATTTCTATTTATTTAATAAATAAAACTTTTTTCCATCTCGTATTCCTGGTGTGTGCCCAGCTTCATTCTTTGTTTGTGGTCCACTGATTTTGCTGGAGCACCTTTGAGGGGATTGGTGTGCACTTCATTTCTCCTAAGATGACACCATGCCTCCTCCAAGTGGCAACCTGATCACAGCAGTTGCAGATGTACCCCCTCTGTCCTCTACAGGCAGGATAGTGTACATAGAAACATTGAATGTAATGGCAGAAAAATGACTACTGCCTATCCTGTCTGCCCAACTCTATCTATTACCTGAGCAACAGCCCTAATGAATGTCTTCCTACCTTTTCCCCTCCCCCCTTTACACCCCCCTCCTGTACTTATCAGGCCACTGTGCCTGTCCCACTAATGTTTGAATGCACTCACTGTTTTGACAAATATCACCTCCCTGGCTCCTCCAGCAGTCCATTCCACTAGTGAATCCCACCTGAACCTACCCCCAGCCAGCTTTAGTGGGTCCCCCCCATGCTTGTACTTAGGGTTTCATTTTAACTTGTTAAACCCATAGAGATACTTGTGCACTTCTATCATATTCTCCTCTCTCTCCTTGTCTCCAGGCTGTACCTGTTAGTAGAGATTTGCAAAGTTGGCTAACTATGCTTCATGAAGCCACTTTGTGAAGTTGTGAAGTCAGGAACTTCACATGTGAAGTTTACAAATTCCCAGGCACTGGTGGTGGGCAAACTTCAGGAGAAGTGAAGTCAGCCAGTGAAGCTCCAGGTGAAGTTCCAGGCAAAGTTACAGGTGGCATTCCTTGAGAAATACTGCAATTTTGTGAACTGCTTTGGAAGACATAGTCAGTGACTTTGCTGGAACTTCGCTTCATCTCTAATGTTAAGGTCCCTCAATCTTTCCTTGTAGGATTTCTCCCCCAGTCCCTTGACCAGCTTAGTCATCTTTCTCTGTACAGCCTTCACCTTATCACAGTCCTTCTGCAGGTGTGGGCTCCAGAATCTCACACAGTACTCCAGGTGAGGGCGAACCAAGGATCTATACAGGGGAAGGATCACCTCTCTGCTTCGGCTGATGATTCCCCTTCCTATTTGCCCCAGTATCCTGTATGCCCTACCCATGCCCTGCTGCACTGTACCCTAGTTTTCAGGCTTTCTGATATTATCACTCTCAGATCTCTTTCCCCAATTGTGTTCTTTATTACCACTTCCCAGCAGGTATTGTGTTTTTAGGTCTTGGTTACTGATGTGTTTTACCTTACATTTCCTGTCACTGAATCTCAGCTGCCATATCCTGGACCACTCTTCAATCCTTTCTAGGTCTTCTGTCATTTCTCTGATCCTATCCTTGCTGTCCAGCCTACTGCAGATCTTGGTGTCATCATTGAAAAGGCAGCTCTTCCCTACACTCCATGCCTATATTGCAACTGAATATGTTAAAGAAGATGGGCCCCAGAACTGAGCCCCCTGGTGCACCACTTGTCACCTCTTTAACCTTTGAGTGTTTCCCATTCATGACAACTCTCTGCATTTGCTCATTAAGCCAGTTTGCCACTCATTTTGTTACTCTTTCCTCTGTCCCTAAATCCCTTCATTTCTTGACCAGTCTCCTGGTGTGGGACCGAGTTGAGGTCCTTAGTGAAATCTAGATACAGTACACCTGCTGCCTGTCCTTTGTTGGCCACCCTTGTTATCCAGTCAAAGAATTTAATCAGGTTAGTCTGGCATGCCCCCCCCCTTGTGAACCCAAGTTGCTTACTTTTTGTCTTTGTCATAACCCAGTTCTGGCAGCAAACCAATTTTGCATACATCTTCCCTCATATTGTCAGCATAATTATTATAAATATTATTTAACCAATCTCCAGCTATGAAATATATGGTAGTTTACAATGACCATAAGTAAATAGATATTTTCAAAAATATAATCAACTACTTAGCTTGCTAACAGAGCCTGTATTCTCTTCACCAGTGTGCAACAGTATAAAAAGAAACACACTGAAACTCCCTAAATGGTAGTTTCATTAATACAACATTTAGGTTTGAGGCTAAACTGACAAATAAAAGTAGGGAAAATCTGCCACCCCTAAAGCAAATTGGAGCAGAGTCTTCCTAGGGGTTGTCAACCTTAAAGCTCACATCATTCTACACACTCCAGAAACACACACACCAATAGGGTGAGATTTGCTTTAGGGGTGACATTGGGGTTTTAGGGTTGGGAACCCCAAAGTCACATTTCCCTACTTTTGTCAGTTTAGACTCACCCTAAATGTTGCATTAACACAGTTTTCTTTTTGCAAAGAATTTCCTTACTTTTTGAGATAGAATAATGGTATCCTTATTTTCCTGTTGGAGTGCAGGGCCCTCTGGGCCCTGTCCTACCATGCATACATAGTTCTTCAGATAGTGTATTCATATCCTTATTTATGTGATGGAGTGCAAGGCCCTTTAGGCCCTGTGCTCCCATCCCTCCATAGATTTGTATATGTATGGTTATGGGGAAGCACAGAGCCCTCCGGGCCCCGTGCTTCCATTTGTAGGACAACAGCAACCAAATAATCAGCCTAGCCTTTCTAGTACCCCACCTCATCATTGTAGGATAACAGCAACCAAATTATCAGCTTAGTCTTTCTATTACTGCACCTCATCAACACAACAGTAAAAATTGTGAAATCCCCACCAAAACGTCATTCTGTGCCACTGCAGAGTAATTCCACTGCAGAGGCATGACAATACATTTTGCACAACTTTAGAGAAATGACAGCTGCCACATTCATGAGGTGGTGTAAAGAAATGGCTATGTTGATAATTTGTGGTTAAAATATTGAAAATTAACAGTTATGAGTGAGCATAGCAAAATGTCAACCAATATGCACAACTTGGTCATTTTAGCATATTTTGACTCCAAATATTTAGCATACCCTTCTTATGATCCCACCTCATGAACAAGTATGGTGAAAACTTTGAAATCCTGCCCAAAAGGTGATTTTGCCAACTGACCATGAAATCCCCTTATGGGCAGGATTTGCTAAATGACACCTCCATTGTTCATGAGCAGAGGTGGGTGAAGTCGGCAAAATGTGCTCTGTGAAATATTTTGTGAATTGCACTCAATTTGTGGAACACAATTTGTGAAATTCGCCAACTCACAGAGCACAGATCAATGGTAAAAGTGTGGAATTTCACATGTGAAATTCCACACTTTGAGCAAAAACTACTGTTTGCCCCCCCCCGGCCACCACTCTGCTCCTCCAACCCTGAGTGGGTCACCCGCAAAGCCCTCCACTCACCTCCATGACCAGCAGCCCAACTGACCTCTGAATGAGTAAGTGCATGCTTGTACAAGCACACACTCATGCATTCAGTCAGTCAGCCAGCTTATCATTGTAGGGGATGTTTTCAGGGGCTAGAGAAAGGAGGTGGACTGCTTCAGTCTTTGGCGGGGGGGACGGGAGGTGGATTGGCGTTGTGGACCCTGTGAGGGTCAAAATGCCATTCCTCATCCCCCACAGAAGACCAGAGCAGCCCCTCCTTCTGTATCACCTGTAAAATGTCCCTAAAATGACAAGCTGGCTGACTGAATGAATGAGCATGTGCGCGTTCATTCATTCAAAAGCAGGACAGTTGGGCTTCTGGCCATGGAGGTGAGTGGAGGGCTATGCTGGTGGCCTGCTTGGGGTCAGGAGGAGCAGAGTGGTGGCTGGGGGCACTAATGGGGTGGGGTGGGGATTCTACTAGACATCAGGGATTTTTTTATTGGGGCTGGTGATCAGTGGGGTGGGGGGGTCCACTAGATACCAGGGATTTGGAGTCTTTTTTTTTTTTTACTGGGGCTGGCAATTGTTGTGGTGGTGGTCCACTAGACACCAGGGATTTTGAGTCTTTTTTTTTATTATTGGGGCTGGCAATTGGTGGAATGTGGGGTCCACTAGACACCAGGGATTTGGAGTCCTTTTTTTTATTATTGAGACTGGCGATTGAGGGGGAGTCCACTAGACACCAGGGATTTTGAGTATTTTGTTTTTATAACTGGGGCTGGCGAGCGGTGGGGTGGGGGGGCACATTCACGGTTGTGTAACTTGTCCTTGCTTTGTGTTTTCTTAAGTGCAATTTTCACTTAAAAAACCCACAAAGCAAGGCAAAGTTACAAATGGTAAATTTCCAGGTTACAGAAGAGACTTCACAAACTGCTCAGCAGAGGCAAATTTGGCAACTTTGCTGGAAATTCACAAGTGGAGCAAAACTTTGCTGCATCTCTATTCATGAGGAGGGGTCTCAAAAAGGGCATGTTGAAAATTTGGTGTTAAAAATATGCAAAAATGGCAAAATTATGCAACAAAGTTAAAAATCCCATTGAAACACATGCACTTCCCATATAAAAAAAAAAAATATTTTCATGAGTCATGATACAAAACAAGATTTTTGTTTGTATGACCACAACTTGGCTATTTTAGCATATTTTGACTCCACATTTTCAATATACCCTTCTTATGACCCCACCTCATGAACAAGTACAGTGTCAATTTTGAAATCCTGCCTGAAAAGTGATTTTGCCAACCGACCACAAAATCATCTTACAGACAGGATTTGCGCAATGACACACCCATTGTTCATTGTTCAGAAGGGGTCTGAAAAAGGGTATGTTGAAAATTTGATGTCAAAATATGCAAAAATAGCAAAATTATGCACCAAAGTTGAAAATCCCATTGAAATACATTGATTTCCCATACAAATAAATATATTTTTTGTGAGTCATGTTATGAAACAAGATCTTTTTTCTTATGACACTGATACAAAATAAGAATTTCAATGTTAAACAAAATACACATGTTAAGGGTATTTCTTGAGCAGTAAAGTGCAGAATGCAGCTAAGGGGGTCCCAATAAGCAAGCTACATGTGTTAGTTCTTCTCCAGAATATCATTTTTTTGGGGGGTTCCAAATTTGAATTTCTTAGGCAAAGCTGAAAACAAAATTGTTGCCATATGAAAAAGGATTTTCCTCAAATGAAAAAGGATGATGTCATATGAAAAAATAATATTTTTTCATATCAAACAGCTACAGTATCTTGTGGTGCTTACTGAGCATGCTCAGAACCATTTTGTGATTTTTTTTTTAAATTAAATAACTTTGGAATGGATTAATATTTTTTCACCAAACCAACAAAATGCACATCTGTGAGTCAACACCTTTCTACCCTGAAAATTACAGACCAAAATTCCATACTGTTTTGGCTGTAGCCAAATTCAAAGAAAATAACATTCAAACCAACTAGAAAAAAAACTATGAAAAATCACTTTGTTTCACTATCCAGATCTTGGAAACCACATATCTGACCAGAATGAAATGCAACACATCCAGAGATCTACCAAAGGAGACCACACATGCAAAATGTCATGCAAATCCGTTGAATGGTTGTGAACATATTAAAGTGCAAAATTTCAAGTTTAACATTGAAACCCCTGTTCAACCCTAAATACAGTGGCATGAACGCACCACTGTAATATATATTGAATTTCCCTTGGATAGCTGGGCAGAAATGCTAAATTTATTTTAATTGGAGCCTTGCTTGCCTCCCTTTTTGGTTGGACTGAAGCCCTGAGATGTTATTTGTCTTGCTCATGGTTACACAGTAACAAAGTGAACATAGTGTGATCTGATCCTGGTTCTCAAGCCTGTCTGCTAGCCACTAAACCATGCTTCATCTAGATACATCTATTCAGTTAACAGACCATTCTATTGTAACTCCTAGATGACCTGTGCGGGTCTAGAATGTAGCTATTGATACTGATGGACCAGCTGGGAAACTTAACAGACTCATTTATCTTCTTAGTATAATTTTTATTAGAGAAAATGTTTTTATCAGTGTAATAATTTGCTATGTGTACCTGTCACTGTATTTTTTATTTTATTCAGTTCTTTCTGCATTAGTATCAGTTAGAATATAGCAGCTAAAGGAACAAAGCTGATATTTATTGTGGGGAAAAGCAAGATTCTTAGCAAAGCAGACCAACTGGCACTGAAGAAAATGTACTGTCTGCTGTCTGGTCTCATGGCAGGATCCCTGGACAAGTTATGGTTGGACATAGAAATTGTCTTTTGATGTCAGGAAGCTGCTAGCTAAACCAAACATTTCAGCTGGGCTCATGTCTTGGGACACAAAAAAAAAAAAAAAACTAGGTGTTTGTCCAGAAGGCCAGATCAGAACTGTTTTCCAACCCAGCTCAAGACAAAGGATTTTTAATCTATAGTGTCAGAATGAAATACTGGATGACGTGTCATGGGGCAACTGGAGGGTCTGATGGTTAGGCAAAGCCTGAAAGAGTCAGTCAAGTTTGGGACTACAAACAAACTACCATCCAAGGATTCAAGTCTTCCGTGATCTTCCCTGATTCAACAAAGTGTCTTGTGGTAAGCCATTCTTCCATGAGAGAGAGAGGGGGAGAGAGAGAGGGGGAGAGAGAGAGACAGAGAGAGAGCGAGAGAGACAGAGTTAGGTTTTTTTTGTGTAACCTACTGTTCAAACAATTTATTTTCATTTTTGTAGAATTACTGTTCCCTATAATCTTGCTGTAATATTCTGTATTATCCGGTAAATGTCTAGAAGTATTATACTTCATGTTTCTGTGACCGAATCCTTTGAGGTACAACTAACTGATTTATAATTGACAAAACTGCATTTCCACCTCTAAAGAGAAGGTTACTGATATCATATTCTATTTCTAAAGTAAGATATTCTCACTTGTGACAGAGAGGAGTGGCTCATGTGTCTTTGAGCAAGAAGTGCTGTACTGTGTGAGCAGTGGCTCTGGAGAGACTTGGACCTGGAGATTCCATAAGAGGGTGTGTGGCTGAGTAGTGACAGCTACTGATTACCCTGGCAGGTGTCTGAAGGGCTCAAGAAAGCTGGTAGCAGTTGCAGACTAGTCTGGGAGAGACTAGTTTGCCACATTCAGATACATTTTTGATGTGCTTTCTTGCGCTGCAGAGCTACCAGAACTAGAAGACCCTAAGAAGGAAGCACCAGCTTCAGCATAAGCTGCTGTAGTTTAGGGACTGGACATGAGAGAACAAGTGATGAACCAGGGTAACAAGATCAAGGGCAGAGAGGAATTCCAGGAAGAAACAGTATCCTAATTTCAAGTCCAGCTGTACACTTGCTCAGTAAATGATGATGTATGTAGAGTAACAGTTAGTCTCATTCATAGCACACATTCATTTCATATATATAAAACTGCCCTTGTCTCATATGTCTGTATTTGACTATTGTTCATTTTCTGAAGTTCCATGGTGCACCAGTCACAGCATGGGAGGAAGGGGGCTACACTGCTGCTTGCACTTGCTAACAGGTCACAAATGCTCCCCAGCATATCACCAGGATAGCAACATGGCAAAGTCAAATATTGAGGCACACCACTATTAATGCCTTTATGGCAAAAATAGATTTTTTTAATTATTGATCCCCCCATTTCCCCTGTCACCCACACCAACAATAAGGTTGGCATAGTTTCACATTTCCTCCATCTGGGAGTGTGGGACAGCTGCTGCCTTCCCAACTAATGCTGAGGTGGCTCCCTGATTGGCTGGCAGGGGCCATACGAATATACAAAATTGCTGGCAGAAAAAGGCCCACAGGTCTATCAAGTCTGCCTGATTGTGCAGCTCTTAGTTTCATATCACTACAGCTGCCCCGATCCCACCAACCCCCCCTTCCTCCCCTTTCCCGGTCCTTCCGCCTTTTGTGTTTCTGTCTGTACTAACCCTGCCCATGACTCTATCCCAACCCCACTTAAATCTATCCACTGCCCTTTGAGCGATTAACTCCTCTGGCAGTGCATTCCAACCCGCCACCACTCTCTCTGTGAAGTAGTGCCTTCTCATCTCACTCCTAAACCTTCCCCCTTCCAACTTCAGACTGTGCCCCCTAGTGACCTTCCCCCCTTTAAGCAGAACAATCCTCCCTCCCTCCCTGACTTTGTTTATGCCTTTCAAGTACTTAAAGGTCTCTCTCATGTCCCCCAGTGAATACATGTTGCGCTCCTTCAACCTTTCTCGTATGGCAACTCCCCTACTCCCATGATAATTTTTGTAGCCCTACGCTGCACCCCCTCCAGTAATCTCACAAGCTGCAAGCATGTTGAGTAGCCTGGAGGGAGGGATTCCAGGTCTCATTTGCAAAGCTGAGCTTCCCAGGTGGCAGCTTCGCTGGACCATGGTGGGGAGGAGGAGAATCTTTTACTTTCCAAATATCCACCATAATCCCTCAACCCAACTTCAGAGCCTCAATTGCTGGAAACCAGATTTCAGACAACTGGGGTGTAAGAATTAACCCCTTCGAAGAGAGGCATCATGCCCAAGGCCCCTGGAATTCTGCAGTTGTGGAATTTTCTGCAGAATTTGCATCCTGCCGCAGAATATATATAGTACCACAGAATTCATTGGTTTTGGTGAATTTTCATTCAAATTTACTGTTTTTCCATAGTGTCAGGCTTTCTTTCCCATCACGTTTATCCTGAAGCCCCTCCTCTATGTTCAGCATATGATGTCATTGATGACATCACAACATATTTAGCCAATGGTAGGACTGCGTTCTGCCAGAGAAATGAATAAATCATGCCGTAGAAATCAGAAAATGCTGCCGCAGAAGCTGAGGAGCCCTGCCACAGAAATTAGAATATTCTGCCGCAGAGCACTAGGGGCCCTGATCATGCCCCACTTGTGAACTGTTTGCCAGGGGGTGCTTTTTAATTAGGAGTGATGAACTACTGAGCTGGCAGAGCAAGAGTTCAGAGGTCCTTTGCTGATTCAGGTCACCACCTCTCACATTAAAGCTCAGCCTTCAGTTGTCCAGTCCTCAGATCCCATGATCTGTCACCAGTTTGGGCACCATTGGTTCTGCACTGCTTACTGTCTGTGGGGGTGCTGTTGGTCACAGTGTTTTCTGAAGTGGTGCCTTCATATACCACAGTGTAATTCAACAATCATAACACAGATTCTATAGACAAAGCTAGTGTTCTACACACTCGGTGCAATAAACTATTCTTTTCTATCTCTAAGTCAGGAAGGGGGAGAAAAGACTATCACCAGACAATAAGAATTCTAGCAAAGGACTAAGTAGGGATGTTATTTCTTTGCAGTTTCTCTGGATTTTTCCCTTGGTTCTGGTCTGAGGGAACAATGCTAGCTGGTTTATGCAGTGTAAGCCCATCAAGAAAGCATTCTAACCACATTCTAAAAGCTATCAGGAAATGGAGCACCTGCTACGAGACAGGACCCCTCTTATGTATCTGTCAGTGTCGGCAGACAAATCTTAAGCAGAATACTCTGCTATGATTCAACATGAGAACCTGTCAAAGTGTCTTTAAAAAGGATACATCAACACTACACAAAGCTGTGATGTAACAGTGATAAGAAACACCTTTGTTTTCATCTCCCTCAAACCATCTAGTAGTCCCTGGCTTTGACCAAAATCAATATTATAAATCAGCTACAATCTTCCCAGTCATCATTTCTGAAAAAAACAATTGTGTAAATCAATCTGCCACTGCCAGTGTCTTCACCTTTAAATCATTAGAGTGTCTTCTAGAGTCATTCTTTCCAGTTTTGATTTTTGGGCTGTTTCCTCAGACTGGTCTAACAGATATGCAGGAATCGTGGTGGGAAAGTAGTTCCTATGGAGCCCCAGCAGTGATGACAGCTAATTATGAAATGTCATGTCTGATATTTACTCTTTTATCTCATCTCCCAGAGCCTATGGTCTCTGACAGTGTGCTCTGGTACCCTCTGCAAGAAAGAGGCAAATGTCACTGTTCAACAGCTGTTTGTAGGGTACTGGGATAAACAATGCAAATAAGTAAACTATGCGTGGGGTGGCTGTCACTGAGAGGGCACGAGTTCAGTCATGAGAAGCAGCAAAGTCACAAATGTGTGCAGAAGTGTCACGTAGTGAACAGTGTGGTTACTACTACTTGTGCATTTCTGTAGCTGTACTAGACTATATAGGTCAGAAAACAATCTTCTGTTAATGTTGTTAACAATGTTTATTTCCTGCACAGTCTTAGCATGCTGTCATTCCTGATCTTTATCAGACTGTACAAATGCACTTAATTTACTGTAGAGAACTTGTGCCCTTGGCATCGAAAAATATATTTTACCAATGTATTATTGTGTGGTGTACACTGCATACAGTGTATACAATTTAGTTCTCCAGCAATGACACACAGAATAATGCATAGGCAGAGAGTGAAGCTTGAAAGGTTTATGAGGTCATCACACACTAAGGGTGTAGGAAAAAAACTTTGTAAACACACAGTTGTTCATGTTTTATTTTTTTATAATTACTGGTGCATGGAGTCTTTGACAGAGAAAGTCACTGAACACTGAACACTGAAGTCCAAAGCTGCATTTCATATTTGTTTTAATAAAACACCATTTGACTCACAAAATTTATGAAAAATTGAGAAATTCTCAAATATACCTAAAATGTGGGATGCTGTGTATGAGACTACTAGGTCAAATATGGCAGTGTGTGTGAAAGTGAGAAAATCCATGAGATGTGTTTGTTGGGAGCGAGCGTATCTCTAAGCAGCATCCATACTGAGTGGCTTTTGCATCAGTTTTTTTTTTCTCACTAAGAAAGCTGTTTTGGGTGACTTCTGTGATGTGGGTAATTTCACCAAAGGCAGACCTGTGAACTGTAAGTGTGGAAAGCTGTTAAGTGTAAGTGAGAATTAGCATCTCAAGACAGACTCTCCCACTTGAGGACACAGCTGAACAGAAAGTGATTTCAATACACCATAATAACCAGGTAACATGGCTATTATAGCATTTGAAACATATATTGAGCCTGTGGGCTCAATTTTCAAAGAACCCTTAGATCGCCACAAGTTGCAGCGATCTAGGCTGCAGCAGTCTCGGGGTGTGTCAGGGATGCTGTGCCATAGTTTAAAACAATGAGGGTCCCTGCACCCCAGACCTGAGATTTGCCATTTGATGGAAAGTTCTGTCAACACCTCCCCACCCAGTGCAACACTCGATGGGCTGCAAAGGTGTGTGTGTGTGTGTGGGGGGGAGATTACACCTGAAAAGAGGGGACATGGGGCAGAAGAAGCATGGGGGTGCCCTAGTGGGTGACAGTGGCATGGCAGCAATGTGTGGGAGATGAGGTGGCTCCCTGCAGTGGCGCCCTGTGCTACTACATACAGCTGATCAGACCAGGTACAAGGGGCTGGCCAAAAGGGACTGGAACCCAGCCTTAGGAGGATACAGCCCTGGCACCTACCCCATAGGTGCCACTGACCACAGCACCATCAGTGGGCCTCCATGTGGAGGGCCTGGTACCAGGGGAATGCTGCAGTGCCTGGGGACCATTCCTGGCCACCAATTGCACCCTGCAACATGCAGTCACTGCTGCCTGCTGATGATGTTGTGGGTCAGTGGCACCTAAGGAGCAGGTGCTAGGGCTGTATCCTCCTGAGGTCGGGTTCTGGTCCCTTTCTGCCAGCCCACTGTACCTGATCCAATTGGCAGTATGTAGTCGCACAGGACACCCCTGCCAGGTGCTACCTCATCCCATGCACATTGCTGCCATGCCCCTGTCATCCCCTAGGACACCGCCTGTGCTTCTTCTGCCCCAATCTTCTCCTTGCAGCCCCCCCCCACCATCGCTGCCCTGTTGGGCAGTATCACATGGCCCTTAGACAACCTCCTGGCTGGTCTAAGAGCAGCCCCCTTGTTGTGACCATGGAGTGGCTTATAGAATAGCAGAAAAGGGGATGGTGTAGCCCTGCTGTGGTGCAAGCCCCCTTGTGACCTGGCGCTGGGTGCTTTTCTGCAAGGGTGGCACAGGGGGGCTTTGCTGCATGGCATCCCTATTTTGAGGCAGCCAGTGTTCGAAAATTGGGATAGCCACAAACTTTGATGCAAGGTGCCACTTGTATCATACATCTTTGGTGCAGGCACCTTGCACCAAAATTTTCATTTGAAAATCAAGCCCCGTGTATTAAAAGGTGTCAGCAGTAATTATAATGATTTTATGTTCGGCGCATCACAACTCTTAAAGAGTGCTCACGCGGCCGGAGCAGGACAGATCAAATTTTATACTCAAAATAACTATGTGTTATTAATCCCATAAATCTATTTTTACTTTTCCAGGAAGTACCTGAAATTGCAGGAGAGCATTACCAAAAGAATTAGGAAAACCACGGTCTCTGTAAAGGAGACAGGAAATGGATCTTGGATACCTATAGGTCGGGGCTAGATCCCAAAAGAGGCTACGCAGAGTCAGTTTGGGCCCAGTTGCCAACATGCCCAGAGCTGATAGCCAAAGCAATTGTGCTCCATCTCCATCAATCTCTAAATGCTTTATTACCAGGCAACTAGTGGAGGAAAATATTATTATTTATTTATTTGGAAAATGTTTCAGCCAAGTACACATGGAATCTCTGCAATGTCACGAACAGACTATGAAAATGCTACAGGCAATATTTTCATGAAATACTATTTGTTCTTATAGTTGTTTTGTTAGGCAAAAGCTAGTGTAACCTAGTGGTTAGAGTGCAGAGCTGTAAACCTGGAGACCCAGGTTTGAAGCCTCCCACTGCCACTTATTTGCTGAGTATTCAAACATGTAACAATCAACCTGTGCTTAACCTCCTCTTTCTGTTTTATTTTTTCATTTCATTAAACCTTCTTACGTTCTCACCTAATGGCTGATGAAACTGTTCATGGCTTTTAAAATGTTTTGAGCTCAGTGAAAATTAAAGGCCCCACATCAAGCAAAACTCTTTTACTTTCTTTCCTAGTCAGATAACAAACTGAATGCTACCATCACAATGCTTAAATTGCTTATATGTTTTGATAAAATAAGAACAACATTAGTCCTGCCAGGTACTACAGTAGATATCTGCACACTAATAACAGTATACAGTGGTGTCTGCATGTACGGTATCCCCGTCCCTTCCCCTGAGTCACACCCGGAAACGAGCCTCAGCTCAGTGTGCCTTTCCTAGTTACCAATTAGTAAATAAATATTCAGAACATACGTACATGTAAATGGAACATCTTGTTTCCAGGGCATAGGGACTGACAGTGTCATTCTCATGACAGGATATGCTTCCTATCACACTTTGTTATACATGTATATGCATCTTATGTGTGTATGTATAATATGTAATGTTACATATAGATATATATAGAGAGATATAGATGTATACACTATCTATCTATTCTGTCTATCTACCTGTCTATCTATCTCTATTAACTGTCTGTCTGTCTGTCTATCTATCTATCTGCACATCTATAGTGGGATGCTTGTAAATAATCTCCAGTTCAATGAAAATAATTCTATCTATCTGTATATATTTATATATATATTTTATGTCTATCTATCTATCTATCTATCTATCTATCTATCTATCTATCTATCTATCTATCTATATATCTATATATGTACTATAGGGGCACAGTCACGCCCCTATATTTAGCGTTAAGAAGCCACTTCTATGTTAAATATATATATATATATATATATATATATATACACACACACACAGTATATATGCCACTTCACTATAGTGAACCACTCTATAACAAATTAGTGAACACCTATGATGGCTGCCATTGTTGACTAATTAGGCCTAATAACCCCTTTACTGTAGTGAACCACTGCTATAGTGAAATAATTGGCTGGCTCCAGAGATGTTCCTTATAACCAAAAACCACTATATCTGTATCTGTATCTTTATTTATAGCTATATTTACACAGTTCTAATATATATGTATATATATATATATATATATATTGAGAGAAAGGGAATAGAGATGTCTAGTACAGCACGTAAGATTACTATTAACTTTGCTTACATCTGAACTGCTAATTACAAGAAACAATTTAACAAGAAGTTATATATCACTTACAAAAACATCCATAAGCAGGTGTTCCAAGGTAACTTCAATATCTTCCAGTTTAGCTGCTAAAGTCATGGTTACAGCATATGTGAGGCTAGATCCTGTATACGAGAGTCACAGCCACCCTACAGAATAGCTTCCTGCTCTCTTTTAGTCAGAATTCCCCAAGATATGCATTTTAGAACCTGTTATCACCAACCACTGACAGGAGGAAAAAAAAAATCGCAAAATATAGTACGAAAGATCATCGTGCCTTGAATCTTCTAGCTCAGTGGAGACAGCCAGGAAACCCAACGCCTGATAGTCAGCTGAAGTATGGCAAATTAATGGAGTGTTTCTGCCACTGTGAGATGAATTCAAATGACAAATACGGATGCACGACTTTGCTTTATAAGTTCGCCATCACAGACAGGCAGTGCTGCAGCTGTGAGACCACAACAGAGAAAGAATGAAAGATAGAGAGGATGAAGAAAATTGCTTTCATTACCCCTATTTATAGTACTAGTTCATGTTTTTCACTATAATCTCCCATTTTGTTCAGTCGTGACCTTTCATAAGTGGCCAAACACACTGAAGTGCATTGTGGAATAGGGCAAAGGTCCTGGAAGAGCTGGGTGTGACCAATGCTAGGCCGATTCACACAGGCACGCCGTCAATAGTTCTTTGTACCATGTATCTATTAGGCTCTTTACTGTAATCTGTGATAGAAAAGGCCAGTCTTGGAAAAGAAACAAGAAAGTGAGACAGTCATGGACACAGTTTTTTCCTAGGGACTTTCTAGATTGCTATAAAAGAATTTGAAAACCACTGTTCATTGTTATATTAGCGTTGAATCACGTGCATTAAAAGTACATTTTGGGTGGATGTTGTATCTGACGAGACAGGCCAATGAAGAGTGTTAGTAGAATGAAATACCATGGGGACCCTTCGACGTTTCACCAAACACATACTGTATTCATGAAATGCATGTCATTGTAAACAAAGTAAAATAAACAAAAACTTGCAACAAATAAAACAAATACAAAAAAGATTGCCCAAATGCAAAATGATGCTGATGTCTCCAGCCCTGAAGAATGAACACAAGTATTTTTTACATCTTGAAATATATGACTAAATTGTTAAAGAAAGATTATAAGATAAGTGAAATTTTTTACACATGTACATGATATTTTTATGTAGAAAAAGTTCCACAGCTGACCTCATGACAGAGCGACAGCACTCCCATTTGTGGTACCTGCAATTTGGGTCATGCCCAACTACAGATCATCAGAAGGGCTGGTGGGAGGAAGATCAAGTGTTGCAGGGGATGCTCTCCTCCTTCGGGGTGGGGTGGGGTTCTAGGATCTGTTGCAATAGTACCACCTTGGTGATTGCAGGGGTGGTGCAACTCGAATCTGCAGTGAAGGAAGCTGGGTCACCATGGGGCGCTCTGTGGCCTCACGCCGAGATATGTGTGCATGCACCTGGAGCTCCACTGTCATGGCCTGCAGGGAAAAAAACCAAGGAGACATGCCAGCCAGCAGAACACTTCTGTGGCTCTTTTGAGCTCCCTCCTCTGACCTTGGGCCTCCCCCCATCAGCTGAGTTTCCAGAGGGGTCCTCTTACACCGCTCTGATGGCCTTGTCAGGGTGGAGAAGTCATGAGGGAATGAGGGAAGCATAAGGAAAGGCACAAGTGGAGAGATAGAGCTGAGAGTTCCCACGATGAGGGCAGGAGGGGGATGGCTGGAGAACAGCAGCAGAAAAAATAAATTATATAGATAAAAAGAGTCACCCTAAACATAAGGGGGAACATCAACCAGAAGGAACCCACACCTAATTTGATAGGCTGACCCTAATTTGCACATTCAGAGCAAAAAAAACTGCTGATCATTTAGATTTATCACATTATCTGATTAATCCTGTTACCTCCCGCACCCCTGACATAATGTGAAACATACTGCCCCTGCATTTCATAATTTCCTACAGTTGATATCAAAGTCAGAGATCAGCTGCAAGAGATTTAGCTATAATGAAGGGATCCTGGAGATTTTTAAAGCTCCAGCATGGAGGTCGCTGATCGTAAACTACTCCGAGACTAAGTACAGGCTGCACACAGTTGCGCTGTTGCTCTTGTGAACATTCCCCTGTGAAGATAAGGCTGTGCGAATACCAGATTTGTTATTATGCAAATCATTGTTATATATCATCTATGTATTTAGGTATTCAACATAAAACTAATTAAAACTAATGCTTGACTTTAATTGTTTTCTCACCCATGGAGCATGTGCGGGACTATGCTCACACTCTATCTTAGAACAGCACTCATGAGGACAGTACTGCAGCATTCTATATCAGATGTGGAAGAGTGCTCAGTTGTACAGCAGTGTTGCTATAATTAAGCAATAAGGCATGACAGGGGGTGTGTTATGGTGGAACATGGCCTTGAAGCACAAGGTGAAGCCAAGTGCTTCCACCACCCTAGAAGGGCCATTATCCAGCCATAATGCACTGTCTGGAGTGACTTATTGCAGTTATGAAATGGGTCCTTTTTAGTCAATTGAATGTATGTTTTAAAGATTTGTTTTTGTTGTTGAGCTACTTTCAGCCAGGCTGTTGTGCTGGGATAACAGCCCAGCTCAAAGTATCTCTTGGCCAATCAAGAGCCAGTATTCTTTCTACCCATTTCATAATATATATTACCAGGATCAAGCAAAATGGCTGAAACATTAATTTAATTCCTTCATTTAAAACTTATATGCTGCGATAGCCTTATTTAAGTGCACTACCTAGTTTGCAAGAGGGTCATGTGGGAAAGAACTGGAGCACAGCAACAGTTACATAACCAGGATTTTCTTTTTTCAGTTTATTTACCCAGGACAGCCTAGCTGAGACGCAGTATCTTGTTTCCAGAAGGGTTCTGCTTCTACCCATTTCAACAACAGAGCGAACTGGAACACTGAGTAGTTAAGAGATTTGCCCATTGTCACTCAGTGGTACAGTATCTGACTCTACTGGGGTTTAAACCTGTAATCTCCTGGTTCCCAAACTGGTGCTCTAACCACTAGGCCATTCAACCTCTAAATGAAGGTTTTCATATTAATGCAATGCACTGTAAAGGTTTATTTCTTCATTTGAAAATTGGTGTCAGGGAAAAGCACACTGAGCCAAAGCTCATTTCCAGGTTTGATATCAGGAAGGGAAAAGCAGGAGCGAACACAATACAGAGAATAAGACTATACAGCAAAAAGTGGCAACATAAATTACACTGTATAAATATTTCACAGGTTAACAAGTTATAAAAGTCCAACAACAGTTACATAACAAGGATGCTAATGATTGTTACAAAACAGGTGGGTTAGCACAAATAAATCAATAGAGGAAAGGTAATTGGAAGGTTAAGTGCCTTAAAGGGTTCCATGTCAAGGTAGTGACTCCCAAACGGCGAGAAGTGAAAATGGCACAAAATCACAGTGTGTGTCATATCGGCAAACTTTCTATTTGCAGGTGGCTTTGCTCCTCGTGTCCCTTCTTGTGGGGGTCTTTGCCTCCCACACCTCTTACTTAATATACCATCTCAGGGGGGTGGACTTTGGGGAGGGGGGAACCGTCAGTTGCCGATACGGTATGTGCTGTGATTTTGTGTCATTTTTACTCCCCACCATTTGGGAGTCACTATCTTGACAGGCTGCTGCTTAAAAATTATATACACTTTCCTCATCACATGCCCAAGTACTTTCCAATAAGACAGTGCTGTCCTGCTGCACATACAGTGTAATTTTATATTAGGCCCTTGCTCTTAATATCTCACTTTTATAGTAAAGGATTTTAAACATATAAAAATGCATATGCTGTACATATTCAAGATATATTTGCTCACACCAGCATTTCTGAGAAATATATAACATCAAGCAAAGTCCAATGTGCCTCCCTGATACACAAGTACATTTTACTTTGTGTGTGTGAGTTTTATGGGGTTGCATTTGTCACCAGGGTTTGCTGGTTTGTTGCTTTAGTGGCCTGTGAATTGTATGGTGCTTTGATTTTGTCAGTCACTGTTTGGTGGGCTTTCTGGACCTCTGATTTTGGGAGGGCTTTAAGCCTGAGGTTCTGTGTGGGGGAATAGCTCCTCCCACATCTCATTCGTAAACCCTCCTCTCGCGGCACTTCATGCTTAGAATCAGGAACTCTCTTCCGTTACGTCCCCCCTTGAGCTCCTGTGTGGTGTGTGCTGCATTCAGTTCTACTGCTCTGCATCTCAACCCTCACTTGCTTCCTGTGTTTTGTTTGCTTGTGCATGCTCTCCCCTGTCGCACTTCTGCTCCCTGCCCCATGGCCGTGTGGCCGTGCGGCCGTTCGGCCTCCTACCTTGTTCTTCTGCTGGGTCCGGTCCTGCCTCCTACCTGCATCTCCTTGGTTCGTTGCTACTCTCCTCCTCAAGGTAAGCTCCTCTGTTCAGTCTCCTCCTGTGGTTTTCTTGCTGCCCATGATTTCCCCCAGTCTAGTCGCTTGCTTCCCCGCCCAGAGTTGCAGCTTCGTTTGCCACTATCGCCCCTCCTACATTGCGACTTCTCATTTTCACATAAGTTGCTTCTACTTGATTTTTCTACATGCAGCTCTTACTGGATTTTTTACGCTGTTCTTCCCCTCGATGGGCCAGAAATGTACTGTCTTCATTTTACAGGATATTTCACTGCCAGTCACAACCCTTCTCAGCTTCGTGTTCTTTTCACTGGCTAAACGTCTGATCCCTTCCTCTCCTTGCTCCCTCTGGTCTCCTCCTTCAGCTTCGGCCCTCCATCGATCCTAGATTTTGTTCCCTGTGCCTTTTGTGCAATCCCTAGTTTCTAATTTTACCCTCCTGTTGGTTAGGGGGTTCCAGCATGAGTAGAATCCTCGCCTCTGTCGTGGGTTGAGAGGCAGCTGTACTTATCACCCTGCCCTCACACGCTCTGTTTTATTTCATGAACCCTCCCCCCACGATACTCAGCTGCATGGCTCGACTCATCTGCCTGCCTGCCTGCTCTATTGGGTTCACGTCTCTGGCTCCTCACCACTCATCCTCTGTGCACCTTCCTTTCCATTGGCTTCTGGCATGCTACTCCTGTGGCGCTTGTTCTCCCTACAGTGCCGGGGCTCACCGGCTGCAGGTTATGCCTGTGTTCAGCACTGGCTTGCCATCAAGCTTCACCTGCTTGTCTGGTTCCGGTGCCATATTTCTTTATTCAGCATTCCTGTCTAAGTTGCTGTATTGTGGCCCCACCCTCCTTTGCCTGGACTCCTCATCTGTTCTGTCTGCATCACCCCTGTTCCCGAGGCCTTTTCCAGCCTTTGTGATGCTCCCCTTCTCTCGTGCTATTGTTTTGCCCTAATTCATACTGGTCTACCACCCTGGACTGGTGCGTTGGCGGTTCCTGTGGGCTCGCTATTGTCAACTGAGTGTTATTCCAATGGATAATTTATAATAATCAAAAATGCAACTAAAATAACAAACAAACAAACATTTTCCATTCCTATCCCTCCTTCCTTGACTCCCACTCCCCTTTTTCTCTTCATTTCACCATCCTGCCCTATTAACCCCTTGACTTATTTTTTTTTTTTCAGGTCTTCTTGTGCTCTTCTCTCAGGATTGCCTGCTGTCATCAGCTGGAGCCTCCTGCCTCATGCTCCCATCGTACTGCCTTATTCTGCACCTGGATTACATCTTCCTGTGGTAAGATCTCATCTCCTCTTTCATTCCTGTCCTTCTTCCCCTTCTCCCTCCTCCCGTCTTCCCTTCTCCCCTCTTCCCTGACTCATCCCGAATTGTCCCTTCCCAAGACCTCACCTGCATCCTGCTGCTTTAGCTGCCATCACCTTTCTTTCTTTCTTTTCTCCCTAGGTTTCCATCGTGACCATGTCAACCATCAATGCACCATCTGTTGAGGACTCTTCGCTGGATCCACCGCTCTCTACTGCTCCCACTGGCCGAAAATGCACCTCTAAGTCTCGTCATTCCATTAAGGACTGGACTGTACCTTGGCTCATGTCAGAACTCTCCAGGAAAGGGATTTTCTACCCTACTTCTGCTCAAAAGCAGGAGCTCTATGATGTATTTCTGGCCTCCATTTCCAGCCTGGGGACCCGCCCTGGCCCCAGCCAGCCTATACCTCAGCCTGCCTCTGCTCCGCTTTAGGATATTCAAGACTTCATGGCTCAAATGACTGCCTCTATTACAGATATCCAGTCTCGCCTTTCCTCCCTTGAGGTCAGACCCCCAGCTCCATCGTCTTCTCCTCTGGCTCCTGCTCTGCCCGCCAGCGAGTCATCTACAAGCCTCCTTTCTCCACCAGCCTTGCATCCTCCTCTGGCCATGATGCCTTCTCCGTTGCTGCTTCCTGCTGTTCCTTCAGGTTCGTTCCCCATTCCTCAGCCTCCATTCATATCCCCTGTTCACCTCGTGCCAGTTCACTGCAGCAAGGACATTCTGTGCAGTAAGGAAATCAATTTAGTGTCCCTGCTCATTTCTTCTCATGATGTCAAGGACAATCGCATTGGTTCCTGCAGTGATGTGTCGGTCATCTTGAAGTCTAAGGACTTCCGTCTCCTTCGTAAGATGACAATGTCGGAATTCATTCTAGCCTTCAGCCTCTACTGGGACATCAATTGTTTGGCTTTCCAGGCCAGCAGAGAGGAACTGGACACTTATCTTTACCTCTTGGGTGATCTCAGAGTGCGCTATGGCAGTATGCATTTCTACGACTACCATCACTTCTTTTCGGCCAAGGTGGCATCTACCTTAGCCCACTACAATGTAAAGCTGAATTGGGCCGTCTTGGACAAGGAGCTGTTTTGTCAGCATTTTTCTGGTCAATGTGCATATTCTTGTTCCTTTTGTGGTTCATTCAACCATTTTGCTCCTCTCCATCCATTGGCCGTGTCTATTTCATCCTCCTCATCCATCTCCAAGCCTTCTCACACTCCCAGTTCTCCCTCTCCTTCTGGATTGACTCACCCTGTTTCCAATCCGCGAGCCCTTCTGGACAGGCATGGTTGCCTCATCAGGAACATTGGGAGCAAATACATCTGCAACAATTTCAACTACCAAGATTGTACCACTCCTGGATGTGCCTTCCTGCATCTGTGCTGCCTTTGCGGAGATGCACATGCTTGCTACATTTTCCCCAAGGCTCTGAAACTGTCCAAATGACATCTGGTCCATCCCTCCACTCCTATCAACTTGCTTGCCCAGGCTCACCTCCTGACCACCCATCCTTCTCCAGAGTCAGTGCATTCTCTCCTCTTGGGTTTCACCTAAGGCTTCCATACAGGTGTGTCAGTTCTCCCTATTACCTTCTTCGTCTGTGCCAACTTGCAGTCTGCTGTCCAGGAACCGGAAGTGGTCCATTCCTTCCTCCAGAAGGAATTTCATAAGCACTTCATTTGGGGGCCTTTCCTTCATCTTCTGTTCCATGTTTACTAGATCAATCCCTTCAGAATCGCAGCTCGGAAGTTCTCTGGTAAGAAGCGACTCATCATCGACCTGTCAGCACCCTGTGGTTCCTCAACATCTAGCATCAATTCCCTCATTTCTGCTGATGAATTTTCTTTGTCCTATGCCTGCACTGATGATGCCATCACCATCATCAAATGATCCAGCCGTGGCTCTTGGCTTTCCAAGGCGGACATCTCCGATGCTTTCAAACTTCTCCACATCCATCCTTCTCTCTGGCACCTCTACGGTATGTCCTGGGATAATGCCTTTTATTTTACTCTCCGCCTTGCCTTTGGCTGCCATAGCAGCCCTAAGCTTTTTGCACCTTCACTAAAGTCCCGTGCTGGGCTCTGCTCAATGTTTGCCATTGACCTGCTGTGCTTCACTTACTGGACAATTTCATTCTCATCGACCTGCCTACCTTGCTCCTAATGGAGGGTCTGTCTGCTCTCATTCAGCTGTTTGAAGACCTGCCAATCCCTCTGGCAGCAGAGAAGACATTTGGCCCTTCCACTTCTCTCGAATTTCTGGGCATTGACTTGGATTCCGACCACAAGGAAGCATGTCTTCCTCTGGATAAGCTCTCTCAAATTTAAGAGTTGGTCTCTTCCTTCTCTACCAGATCCTACTGCACCAAGCATGACCTGCTTTTTCTTTTGGGGTACCTCAATTTCACAATGAGGATCATTTCTCAAGGTCGTTCATTCATCTCTTATCTTCTTATCCAAGTTTCATCTGTTTCCAAGCTTCACCATCACATCCGTATCACAGCATCTGTGAGATCTGACCTAGCCATGTGGTCCCTTTTTCTCGCCAGCTGAAACGGATACTCCATATTCCATAAAGATCTGTCTCCCAAAGTCCATTCCCGAATATTCACAGATGCCTCTCCAACCCACGGATATGCTGCTATATTTTCTCAGTCCTGGATCACTGCCCCTTGGCCTCCCAACATCTCTTCATTAAGTGACTTTTCTTCTACTTCTACATTATTCAAAATATACCCTATCATAGAGGCTGCAGTTCTATGGAGGCATCTATGGTCTCACCAATCAGTAGCCATATGTTCTGACAATCAGTCCACTGTAGCCATTGTTAATAAAGGTTGCTCATCCTCACCTTCCATCATGTTATTCATGTGGAGGTTAACCTGGTTTTCACTCATCCATGACTTCATCATCACGTGCTATAATATTCCTGGTGTCAAGAACAAAGCAGCTGATGCTCTTTCTTGATTTTGTTTTCAGGATTTCCACCATCTCCATCCTTCAGCGGATCCCATCATGACTCATCCACCATCATACTATGATCTCATCATGACATAAGTCACTATTGTCATCAAGCATCTCTATTCATGTGGTCCACTTTGGCTCCTTCCACTAGAGCTGTCTACATGACCGCCTGGAAAAAATATGTCTTCTTTTGCACTTCATCATCCTTCCATCCAACTGTCATCTCAGTCAATTTGGTACTAGCATTTCTGACATTTTGCTATCAAGCCTTGCATCTTTCCCATGGTACCATCAAATTGTATTTATCCAGCATCCAGTTTTTTCTTTCCCAATACTCTCCATCCTCACCCTCATTGTTCTCCAATCAGTCAGTCAAACTACTTTTATTGGGCTTTCAATGATCTTCCATTCCGAATAGTCCTGGACGCCTTCCAATAGAAGGACCTCTGTTTTGTAGTTTACTGGACTTATTGGACTCAAACCCATTTGACCCTTATTCCAATCTCATGATGTCTTCAGCAATTACCCTCGCCTTCTATGGATTTCTTTGCCCCGGAGAATTTACCACATCATCATCTCGCTCTTCTACTTTTCTCAGAGTATCTAACCTTAAGAAACATAAAGACAGTTACATATTAACTCTACCTTCTTCAAAAACTGATAGATTTCATTCCGGAATTTCCATAACATTTTATTCCACATCAAACAATTGGTGTCAAGTTGCAAAGCTAGCAAAACTTATGCTGTTCCACGCCAGGTCTACTCCTTCTTCTCCCCTGTTAACCTCCAACTTCAGCTTACTTATGACATCCAAATGGTTCCTAGATCACACAAGAACCCTTATCCAGAGACTCGGACAAGATCCATTCTCCTATTCCGGTCATTCCTTTGAATAGGAGCAGCCACCTCAGTGTCTTGTCATAACATTCCTGTGCACATCATCAAAAGACTAGGAATATGAAAATCATCTACATTCAAAGTACACAGCCCTAATCTGACTTCTGAACTTAAAAATGCTTTTTCTATTATCTCCACTTAGTTTGCCTGGAGGACGAGCAGGTCAGTAGCCATGGGTCCTCAGAGGTTTTCCCCTAAGGGTTTTTTTTCCTGTCCTGAGTACTCCTGATCACACTCTCTGGAGTTGGAGGAGGTAATTCTTTTTGGGCCTCTATTCTCTACAGCTACCCAGCTCTTCTACCAAGGATGGGAAAAGAGAAAAGCCACATAATAAATAATCATCAAAATTCACACTATCACCAAGCACTGCATATTTCACCAACATTGAATGGGAGGGCTTTAAGCCTGAGGTTCAATGTGGAGGAATAGCTCCTCCCACATCTCATTCATAAACCCTACTCTCGCAGAACTTCATGCTTAGAATCAGGAACTCGCCCACCATCCTCCCTATTGACCTCCTTCTTCTCAGGCACTCTATCCACCCTTGCGTACTGCCTCTTTTCCCTACAGCTACCCAGCTCTTCTACCAAGGGTGGGACTAGAGGAAAGACACATAATAAATAATCATCAAAATTCACAGTGTGCCAAGCACTACATATTTCACCAACATTGAACTGGTTGTTTAACAAACAAAAGCAGTTTAGAAGGGCATTTTTGCAGATAGCATTTGGCTGTTGCTAAGTAACAAATCTCTGGTACAGTGTTCTGGTTCTGAAAGCCCATCGCAAGTAGAAAGAAAAGGGAAGAGACTCAGGAATGTGATTTCTGGAACCCAGACTGGAACGTGGACAGAATGTTAGAGGTGTCAAAGAAAACCAAAAGCTAAGCAAAACAAGATTCTTGTGGAGCTTGATCAGGGCAGGGAGGAGTGAAACAGAGCAGTAGTTCCCCAGGGGTGCAAGAGTCACCAGCTTTGTAGAGGGGGAGAACTTTGGCCTGTTTCCACACTTGAGGGATCGCCCTGAGACTGAAAGAAAGGTTTAGATGAAAAAAAAAGAAGGGCACATATCATGAAAGCAGAGATGCACAAGAGTTTAAGGTTCAGTCTGAGTTCAGTCTGTTAGGGCATAGACTTCTGGAGGGATACAGAGAGAGGAGTACAGAGATAGTGTTGTGGAAGGTGATGGGTAAGAATGAGGAAAGAGAGGAGGGAGAGAGGACAGGAGACAAACGGGGTTATGAAGGGGATATGTGGAGAAACAGGGAGATACAAAGGGCACAGATAATGAAGAATTTGAAACAGGAGGCAGCTTAAGAGGGGGTTAGTAATGTGAGTGCTTCCATCAAAGAGGGCAGGGATAATTGATTGGGGGGAGGTAAAAACAGGAATACTGTAAATCACTTTCCAGAACTTTTCAGGGGCTTTAAGATTATTCTGGAGGTTTCTAGCAAAATAGTTTGATTTGGCCTCCTTGGTGGCCTGTTGCAAGAATTTCTAAGCTGATTGTAGTGCAGCAAGTCATCAAGGGAAACCACTACTTTGCAGAAATACCAGGCAGAGCCGCAGGCTTTACAGAGATAAACAGGCACTGCAGAGACCCTGGGAAGGTGGTCTTTTCAGACACGGGTCCTCACAATAGATGCTTTTCTAGCCCACACAGATGTTAAATTTTGATTGGAAGGAGAAAGCCTCATCAATGTCCATGGTGAACGAGAGAGGGGATTAGTTATTGTTACAGAGGTCTTTAGGAAGGGAATTCAGGTTAAGAGACCTAAACCAACTTGACCAAATATATTTAGTCACGGAACAGTGGTGTTGAATTTTGCTGAAACAGTAGACCTTGTTGTGGTCACTGAAGGGATCCATAAGGGCACCTGTGATAATTATGTGAGGGTGCCGGAAGATGGTAAAAGCTGAGGGGGCTGAGAATCAAAAGGGCACTTTTTCTATACTAGTTTTAGCCATACAGAAATAAAAAGTGGAGGGGCTACCGCCCCTTCCGCCCCCACGGTTCTGGCACCTATGTAAATCTGACCCAACTCTGTGAGTGTTCTGTTCAGCTGAGATTATGGCATGTAAACTCAGTAATGAGCTGGGTGAGATTAAGTGATTCCGTTTTTTTGAATGATCAATTTGGCAAGTGTGGTGAGCCACTGGATGTTTTAATCCCCAAGAAGAAGCAGTCCTCTGAGGAAAATAGAGATATAAGGGTGGTGATAGCATCTGATTCTTTATTTATTTTTTTAATTCATTCATTTGGTAACTGGGTAATAGCGTTGGACTAAAGATCCTTTTTTGGCCTTGACCTGGAAATGCAATATGGCTTAACAGCAAACAATACAACACAATTAAACATCAAAATAGAAATACAGTCATCAACAATCACAATTGCCTTTGCTAAGCAAATATTGACTTTTTTTTTAAAAAAACAGGGATAGTGCAACAGTGTTAGCCTTAGGAGATACATAGACTCCACCTACAAAACTATGTAGGGTAAAGGGGAAAAAGAACCTGCCCAGGATGTGTTCGTGTGAGTGTATGACTAATATAAAGAACACAGAGAACAAATGAACTGAAGAGAGACAGTATAGAGAATATGAATTAACTGATTCAGCTAGCCAGGGTTGGGCTGGTTATATCTTGAATTTGTAATTGACTTAGAGAGATGTATGAATACATGACACCCTTCTTAAGTGGCACCCTAGCCACCACTTGGGAACATCATTTCAGGCTGCACCTCATAAATATATGACAAGGAAGCTGGAGGGAGGCCTGTGCAAAAAGGAGACTGAAACAGCAGGCCCTCAACTCATATCAGTAAGGTTAATATGTATGCTAATGCAGCCATGAAGCCCACTCTTAATAGTTGTAAGAGTAGTCTTATGTGCATTCTTAGAGTATGAGAAGCCTGAACCAAAGGAAAGCAGTTCTGATAACCTAAGATTGTAAATGAAATCACTCTTACAACTGTAAGAGTGGTCTCTGTGGCATCAGTTGTATATTATTGATTGAGATAGATTAATATATTAAAATTTAATAAAATAGCTCTGAACATGCCTGTTTCCAGGGCAGCTGTGCATGAGACACTCTTCACAGAATAACAGTGTCTCACAAGCAGAGCAAAGGAGTGTTCTGATTGGTCAGAGAGCTCTCTCAACCTATAATAGAAGTCAGTATGGAATAGTGTATGATTTGACTGAAGGGGGTCACTGTAAAATGGTGATTATATGCTTTCTCAAATCTCAATTGACATTTGTTAACTAAGAACTTCTGTTTAAAGCATGATAAGTAGCTTTTTGAGAAAGTATGGGGGCACACTGGACTTTTTTGAATCATATTAGTCACCCATCAGAGGAACCTTAAAATAATGTTAAAATGTGTTATACTAAGTAGCAAAAGATTGTAACTGTGTGCTGTACTGTGCAATTATTATTTTTTAAAGCAGTAGCATTTGTTCACAAAGAATGTCATCATACAGTGTTTTTTTTAGCAAAAATTAATTTTTGACATCCATGGATTCATCCTCAGTGTACGATTAGTTTTCTCAGATATTTTTTAAAACAGTTTTTACAACTAATTTTGTAATTAATGACTCATGTCATTAAAGATGGCCGCCATTTACAATTTTTATAAATCTCTTTTGTTCAAGTTACCTGTTGAATGTACATGCCAGATTCATAATGTGGATATATTAGGATGGTGTCACCATATGTTTCTGATGGTAAAAAGCACAGCACCATGCCAAGATATGTATTTTTTTATGGTGGGCATAGCATAGTTGCAGGAACTTTTAAAAACTTCAAAATCCTGTATTTTGGTTCAGGAATGAAAGAAAGAGAAAAGGAAAATGGGTATCTTGATATTTTTCCCAGGAAAACATCACTGAAAAAAACAACAACTATACGGTGATTAACAAATACTGTTACTTTAAATGTTGTATATATAAACCAGATGTTAATGTAAATGAATTTCCATCTAGTCCACATTCTAGATAAAAAATAAATATAAAATATGACTAAACTGATTCGACTAGCCAGGGATGATCTGGTTACATACTGAAACTGTAAATACAGAACACCAACGTATGTAACAGTTTCAAATCTGGACAAAAATGCGAGTTATCTATTTAGTCAAGAAACTGTAAGTAAATCACTGTAGGGGCCATTCACAGATGATATGTATATGAACATGGCACTGTACACCACAAATTAAAAAAAAATTAATTAATAAGTGTCCAAAATGAGTTAATTCATTGATACACAAAGATACCCTTTAAGACCGTTAGCAATCACTGTCATGAGTAAAATATTTTGTTTAGAGTAAATCTGTAAGAATACAAAGAATAAATAAAATGTTTTTTTATAGCAACTTTGAATAAATGGTATTTTGTTTAGGACCATTGTGCAACAGAGTGTGAAACTGGTATCACTTCATGGTCTGTATTATGCGGGGGCCAAATGTCTGAAAGAATCAAGCCTTTCATTTTTGTTATACATATACATATAGTTCTGAGCTTGCAGTCTCTCTGTCACAAACACCAACTATCTTTTCATTCACAGAGATGAATGTCAAGGCTATTCTGAAACAGACAGACAGTAGAAATGGTGTCAGGCACAAATAAATTGATGTGGTGAACTGATAAGGACTTCCAAGATATTCATTTAGTCTTGATCTTGGCCACCTGACATGCTACAGTACTGCTACCCTAAGTTGCTTCCAAGGAAATAAGCTTTACAGTAATCTGTCCTGATGCAAAGCAACAAGCAACATTATTATCACATTCAGAGTGGTTGACAGATATTATTATATGGGGGGGGGGGGTTAGAATAAGTAGTCAATAGCCTTTCATATAAGAATCTGTACTCTGATACAAAATGGAGAATTTTTTAACACTTACAGGTCAATGTGCATTTTAGTCCCTCTGTGCAGATTCATTTCCCATGTACCTCATGATATATCTGTTCTTGTTTATATATTTATATTGTTATACAAACTCTGTTTTTATTTTGATTTTTACACATCAGTATAGCCACATTTAAGTTAGACACCAATTTTTCAAGTGGGGACCTGGTGGAAAGTTACAGCAGATAGTACCAACATGTCTCAGAATCAGAATCATGTTATTGTGTTGATATTAAAACCAAAACATATTCTATAATTTTACAGTTCAATATTTACCCTTTAAGAAAATATTCTAAAGTATACATAAAAAGACACATGGCTTTTAATAAAAATCATAAAGAGTGCAGGTTAAAATATGAAATCAGTATCTCTCATACTTCATTTAAAATGGCAAGTCAAAATATATCATGCTGTATTTTCTAGTCTACATAGTTTCAGTTTATTCATTTTTGCAATGAGACTACCACTGGTGAATGCCTGTAAGTTATTATCAGGGACTAGCAACTTTTAAGTTTTTCACAACATGGCAGCTCAGATTTAAGCAATAATGCAAGACAGGGTGTGTGTGTGGCGTGCTGGAGTAATGACACATCTTGGGTGGTTGAACGGGGGCGCAGGCTGAGTGCATCCAGCACCTGACAAGGGACATTATCCCACATGAAACACATCCTTGGAGTACATTATTGCTATTATAATAACTGGTGACCCCTATAATGACTGGATTTCTGGTCTTAATAAAACGCTGTAATAACCAGCTGAATTCCGTAATACATATTTGTGTGAGATGGGTGGTTGCTCAGAGACATGCTCGCTTGCACAAATACAGCTAACAGTTCTTGGCTCTCTTGAAACTTTGTACCAGTTGTTGTAAAACATAATGCTTGTGCAAAGTTTGTTTTATGAGGATTTTTCATACACCCTTGGTGTGTGATAATCTCATAAATCCCTCCATCTTCGCGCTTGGGCTTTATGGATTATCATACACCTTGGGTGTGTGAAAAATCCTCATAATACACACCTGTACAGGCATTATTCTCTCTATATAATAGCTCATTCATAAAAATGGAAAACAAAATTTCTATGTAGAGCTATATGTAGAAAAACATTATCCTGTTTTGGCCAGTAGGTGGGTCTGTTGGTAGATGCCCTGATGAACTGTGTGTCTGTGCACACTCCCCTACCTCCTTTCGGTTTGTGCTGGTGTATCCTCTCTTATCCTGGTTAAGTGTTTTTTTTTTTTGTAATGTGGCATTTGGGAGCAGGACCGGGACCTGGAGAAATGTATTTAATGGGAAAGTTCCCTCAACTTATTTTCTGTATACCTGTGTAGTTTTTAGGCATAAACAATGATTCCCTCTCTTGCAGCCTCCTAATTTCATCCTAATTTAAATATAATTGAGGTTGTTTCACTCAGTTTTGCCCTGGTATGAAAACATGTTTCAGTTTGTCTCCATTGCAAAGGTCATGACTTCACTTATGCAGGGCATTATGGGAGTTGATGATGTGTACCTGCACAAGCCAGCAAAAGTTTTACTCTCATTCACTTCTGTAACATGTCTTGTGAAGTCCCTGCATTCTCTAAAATCATTTTTTCTAACTCAGATACACTTTAAACTACAGAAAACAGCAGGGTACTTACTATGCGTTGAAAAGTTTCATGGCTAGCATCAGACAAGAACATAAGGGTTGCAGAGGACAGCAACAGTACTGACTAATACATTATGACTACTGCAGGCTTTAGCACCAAAATATCATAAAATTCCAGGATGTCTTAAATGAGTTGGGTCATGACCTCTGCAATGGAGTTAAGCAGGTTTTCACACCAGACTTAAGAACCTTCATTTACATTCAATCTTGATGAAATTAGGATGGTGCAGTAGAGACAGTCATTCTTCATGCTTGTAAACTACACAGATAAACAGAAAAAAAGGCTGATAGGACCTTCTTCCCTTTAAAATGGTGGCATTTATGAGCAGCAGTTGCGAGTCAGACTGGGAGTGGGAGAAAACGTGCAGTGAAGGTGTCAATTGGTAAGTGCTATGCACTACACTCCATCATCCCCTGTCTGAAGTAAATGAGAGTTTTTTAAATAAGCCCTGCAGTTTTAATATGCAGCACTGTAGAATGATGGTAAAGTGTGTTTTTTTATTATGTGGGGGAAGCTGCCAGTACCAGATCATAGACTTTATTTTACTCATATCTCCCTGCATTTTAATACTGTATCAGTAACTCTACTTTTTCATTATTTACATTGAGCCCAACTGCATTGCTATTGCTATTATCAACATTTAAGATACTGCCCAGTCCCATCATTTCAACTCCCAATCTAGCTTTGTGAGCCAGTTATTTTTATACGGGTTCTGCAAATGATCCAACCAGCATCAATATGGCAGTTGCTGATCTTCCATGAGTAATAGCGTACTAGAACAGGCAAAAGGTTTCTATGCCATGCCCCTTACAATGAAAGTACCACATTCTACTCTTACAGTAGCTGAAGGTATGTTTAAGGGTATCCCCAGAAGAAATCTAAGGCCATAGGACTGACATTTGTCCAGCATTATAGTATTACACACTCCCCAAACTTCTATGTCATATAAAAGCACATAAAAACTCATCCCATCTTCCTAATGATATATCTGTTCTTGTTTATGTATTGTTATACAAACTCTGTTGTATTTATTTAGGTTTTCCATACCAGTATAGCCTCATTTAAGTTAGACACATATTTTTCAAAAGGGACCTGGAGTACAGTCACAACAGCAGAGGAAGAAGTATAAAAAAGTTACAAACGTGAAGGCTACAAATAAAGCTTAAGACATAAAGTTATACGAAGTACAATTAAAACATATTGTTACATATGTGCATTTGGTAGTAGTAGATTTAAGTAATGGGCTGAATTTTCAGATGCCCAGAATGATGCAAGCCCCTGGGTGTACTGAACATAATACTGTACAGCAGGAAATATTAGCATTCAGTTTATGTTCGGTATATTAGCTTAACTGACAAAAGTGCTAAAATAAGCTGATCGCTAATATTACTGGGAGCATAGTGCTGTAACTGGACATGAAGCTGACACGCTAATTCAATCGGGTGCTAAATAGTACTGCACCCCTCTCTGGGCTAAATAAAGAGGGAGCTAAAATAAACTGCTATACAGTATGATGCATGGGGCTTGTGGCATTCTTCTGGCTGGTGATTGGGATTTTCTATCCTATGTATCAACTGCCATAAGTTAGACCAATTTTTTCGGGTCTAGCTTGCGGCAATCCCGGGTGCCCTATTTGTGGCTCTTGTGCCAAATGATTGGCACAAGCTGCACTAAATCGGGTAAAGTGTTGCATCTGCACCTGACATACCAAAATTGGGTGCAGTTGTAGCACAGGTGTTTTGCATAGCTGTGCCAAGAATAGGGTTTGATGCAAGCCCTGCAGCAACGTTTGAAAATCAGGCCTATGGAATGAACAGAAGCAATATTTTGAGACAGGGGACAGAAAAAAGGGTCTGGGCTAGTCAAGGATAGAATGAGGGTGGAGGTATCAGTCTGGAGAGGATAGTGGAGGGATTTGCATTAGCAGTTCCAAGGGTTTTGGAGATGTTGGAACAATGCCTGTCTCTAAGGGTTGTAGTTTGCTGAGATTTTTTATACTTTCAGGTAGTGTGTTTCAGGTGAACAAAGCTGACAAGACAAAAGCCTTTGATCAGATTCATTTGTGTGATCAAGGCTGGTACAAGAAATTTCCAGACTGGGAACACAGTTGATGATTCTGGATTGGTCTGATGAGGAGGCTGTTTTAGTATGGGTGACACAGAGACCCTGGACACATTTGTATATGGGGTGGCCCATCTGAGCCCTCCTCTTTTATAGAAACATAGACGATGATGGCAGAAAAAAAACTGATGGTCCACTCAGTCTGCCCATTATACCCTATCATACCCTAGGATCTATAGTCTCTGTGGGTTCTATATTTGGTGGTTAAAGTCCATATTTACTATAGAGAGTGCAGTGAAGAGTTCTGTTATAACATGCAAGTGCAAACCAGCATGTGATGTTACAAGCAGCAGTTTTTTTTTGATAAGGCAGTGGTATAGGCTGTCGTGCAGATTTTGCTTTCATATTCTAATGCTATGAGTAAGGGCTACCATACTTGGAGCTTCCTGGTGTTTAGGTTAAGATAAATTGTATTATAATAGAGGAGACCAAGTTTTTGGTCCATGCTTCTGTTCACCCCTGAAAATGGGATCGTTTGGACTCAGTGGGCCTACTCAGTCAACAATATGAAATAAATAAATGCTTCTGATGGACCAAGAAATGTGATCTGCACTGTATGTGTTGGTGTAGACTCCAGCCAGAATCCAAGATATTTAAAGTATTGCACAACTTCCAATGATGTTCTATACAGTGGACAAGTTTGGAAAGAACTGCTTGGGGATGAGATTCTATTGAACAGCTTCACTTTTGTTTTGGAGTTATTTAGCAGGAAACTGTTGTTAGCCATCCAGCACTGAGTTACATAAAAGTCAGACTGTAATGAAGTATTGAGATTGTGGCTAGATTGGGGTTGGATGTAGAGACATTTAAATAGAGACCCATGTTTTTCTTAAATAAGAAATAGCAAGAAATAACAAGAAATTAAGGTATAAAAAGAAATAACAAGAAATTCAAGGTATAAGAAGAAATAGCAAGAAATTCAGCATATAAAAGGAATAACAAAAAAAAACATATGAATAAAGTGAACTGGAGTATGGTGCTAGATTGGAACAGTTAGGGCTGTTTTCAATGGCATACAGAACGATAAGGGGAGATCTATGTTATGTATACAGATCATTGAGTGAGGATATGTTGTGTGAGGCAACTGGATTGGACAGGAAAGAGAGTGTGAGGATGGGTACTAGGGTTCATGATAAACAGCTGAAAGGTGAGAGATACAAAACAAACAGAAGAGGGAGATGGTTTAATCAGAGGGTTGTGAATGTTTGGAATGGCCTCTCAGTGGAGATGGTGGGAGCCAGCAGTTTGACAGCATTTAAGCACCTACTGGATAGGTATATGGGAGATAAAAAATGGAGCTATCCCCACTAGTTTAGTGGCAGGTCCTTTAGACGTCTGTTGTAGCTTATGGACCTGAATTTATCTATGAGCCTATCTAGTCTGACCATAGTTCCCTATCTTCTCTCGGATCTATTATTCATTTGAGGTTCTATCCCTCCCTGTCCACCCTCTATCCCTTCCCTACTGTTACTTACATGAGTAACCACCAAACCTTTCATTCTGTCCCAGCTATGCTTGACATCATTAGATCTTGATGCCTACCACATTTGTTGGCAGACTGTTCTGTTATGCTGTGACTTTGTCATCAGCATAATGGAGTGTGCTTGTATTTGGGTAATCACAGACTGAAGGCAAGTTGTTGATAAAGAGACTGAATATTACGGGGACCAAGATGGAACCTTGTGGAACACCATGACAGTACAGGCCTTCAGGGTAAGCATGGAAACATTTCTGCTTACCAAGGGACTCACTGGGTATCCTTGGTAGTTGAGTGGTTGGGGAATCCCTTTAAATTATAAGTTAAGTCATTCATGTGGTTTCTCTTATGGTATAAGAGAGTCTGTGTGTTAAGTATAATATTTACTTGCCCAATCCAGATGCTACTGTTTTTGACTTACTCTTAGTTTAATATGTATATTTTTCAAATTTGTATACCATTTTATGCAATTTTACTGTAATATGTGGTATTTTGTATGACTGTATTGTTTATTTCTATCTGGATCACACCTGACAATAGGTCCTTGGCCTAACGTGGTTTACTCGGTTAACAAAAACTAAATAAATCCATAAATAGATTGGGTGCAGGGGACTGCAAAGGAAAATGAGTGGTTTTGGCTGCCCAGACCTCATGCTGAGACTCTCTTATACTATGAGAGACACCCTGCGGAGGACCTATTAACTTGTTATAATTAGACCAATTAACTTATTATAATTATCACTTGAGTTAGCTAGAATAATTTATAATAAGCTGTAAGTCACTTTTTGTCTGCATTTGAAATGTGAATCTAGCTGTCCTCACATGAGCTATGAAGCGGAATGCTCCACCCTTAGCAATCCTGCATGAACGATCACTGTACGCAGAATAAGGCAAGGCAATTTAAGAGGCACAGCAGTGCTAAAGTCTGACTGGCTGAAATCCCATAAGTGAGTTACGACAATATGTCTGTGCAGATTACATATTAATTCAATACTCGCTTATGAAGCGTGCGGAGGGTACAACTGATGGACTCAGAGTCCCTTACTATACTGCTATATCAATCATTCTGTGGCCTGAATTTAGTTTATTGTTTCATTTGTATAAATTTGACATCACAAGAGACAGCATTCAATGTATGTTTTCAGTTTTATTATACCTCTGCACTTTGCACAAAATTGGAATGTAGCCACTCACCCATTTCACTGAGGCCAGCACCCTCCTTAATGCCCTTAATGATCTCCATATGGTCCATTGTGTACACAGTATACACCATCCCAAAGCCCCTCCTAAATTCCTCCAGATCCAGTCCTTCCAGTTGCTGGACTTGTCTGTCCTCTGTGCTGACTTGGTAACTACTGACTGGTCACCCGTCTCCAATGCCAGCACAATCAGTTCTGTCCTCAACTACTTTAATACCAAATTCTTGGCTATCTGGGATCTGCATGCCCCCCTCAGGAAAACCAGGGACTGTGGTTCCCATCTCCCTTGTATCTCAGCTGATCTGCTGGCCTGCCTATGTACATATGATTCAGCCTGGAAGGCTCATAAGTTCTCTGTCTCGCTTGATGACTTCAAGTACCCAGCCATTCGCAATGCCTGTAGCAGAGCCACTAGGTACTAGCTGAGTACTTTGCCTCCACCTTCCAGAACAACATGAACCACCCCTCCAAGTTCTGGAAGGTCAACCATGCCCTCTTCTCCCCCCATCCCAGTCCTCCTCCGTAGTCCTCATGGTGGGTGATAACTCAATTTCTGAGCCCCTCTCTGTTGCCATTCTTTACCTCCTGTGCCTCCTCCCAACACCGTACCCCTCCCACTCGCCTTCCCCCTGTCCTGCTAGCCCACCTATCCCCTTCTCCTTTTCTTCTATCACTCCTGATGCCACTCTCAAAGCTCTCCTGGCTCTTAACCCTCTTGAGGGCTGGATCCCTCATGGGTTCGACCCCAAACTCCTCCATCTCTCCGCCCCTGCCATTGCTCTACCACTCTCATCCTTTCTCAACCTTTATTTCTCCCTTGCCTCTGTCCCTGACACTTGGAAATAGGTCACTGTTGTACCCACTCCTGTCCTGGCAACTACTGTCCTATATCCCTACTCCCCATCTTAGCTAAACTACAAGAGCACCTCGTCCTGTCTCAGCTCTCCTCCTTCCTTGATTCTTCTTCTTTTTTCACCCCTTTCCAGTCTGGCTTCTGTAAATCCCACTCCACCTACTCCTCCCTCCTCTGGCTTACTGACTCCAGTCTCTCAGGCATGGATCAGAGCCTTATCACCTCTACCATCTTTGTCGACTTGGCCAAAGTCTTCAACATTGTGTCCAACCCCATTCTCTTTGATAAATTCACAGCAGCAGGACACTCCAACTCTGCTACTAATTGGTTCCACTTGTACCTTCAGGGTAGGACTCAGTCTGTTAGAATTGGAGATTCCTTACCCCCCCCAACTTCCTATCAGCACAGGTGTCCCCCAAGGGTCAATCCTTGGCCCAATATTCTTTTTGGTCTTCTTCCTGAATGATCTCCCTGCTGCTTGCTCCTCTGCATACATCCATGTATACACAGATGATACTGTATTATTTGCTTCTGGTTCCTCCCACACTGACCTGATGGCCAGACTCCAGCTGGACTTCTACAACGTTCAGCACTGGCTCCAGGAAAATCAGCTATCCCTCAATGCCAAGAAAACAGTCTCTATGACCTCTGACACTTGGCAGAGGCTCACTAGGCTTACCACCCTCCCCTACTTCCACACCTTGAATGGGGCCACTATCAATGCTGTTCCTTCATTTAAGCACCTTGGGGTCTGGCTTGACTGGCACCTCAACTTTTCTGTGCATTTGGATGCCATCCACAAAAAAATTCACCCTAAACTCAATGTGTTATACAGAAGCAGAGGTTGCATTCCTCTCCCTGCTCACCAAGCCATTGTCCAAAAGATGATTCTTCCCATCTTCAACTAAGGTGACGTTGTCTACAGTGCTGCTCCTAAATCCACCCTAGCCAGACTGGACTCCCTCTTTCACTCCTTCTGTTGCTTTGCTTTGGACTGCCCATCCCGCACCCACTATTGCTCCCTTTATTCCTCCTATATCCCTTCCCCTCCCTTGAAGCCAGATGCCTCACTCATTGTACCTCCTTTATCTCCAAATTCTGGCTAGGCTTTCTCCTCTCCTACCTTACCTCTCTCCTTTCCCTCCCCCCACCCTCCTCTTTCTCCCTTAGCAACCATGGCTATCACTTCCTTGCCCTCCCTTCAAGGAACACCCTAGCTTGCCAGGCTGCTTTCTCCTACTGTCTCCCCAAACTACGGATGTTTCTTCCCCTAACCATCCACTCTGCTTCTTCCCAATGCTCACTCTCTGCTCTTCGCTGTGATTTCACCTCTCAGTCCTGCACTTGCACCTGACACTGGTACCCCTTCCACTACTCACTATCTCTGCACTTCTGAATTATATTTTTTCTTTGAAACCATCTGGCTAGCTTCTCTGACTCATTCCTTAGATAAATTGCACTTAGCGCTTTATTGTACCTCCTTGATACCCCCTGGGTTGCATTTTCTGCCTTTCCTTCACATTTGTATAATTTATTTAAACTGTCTCTTGATTGTAGCCTAGTATATGATGCTTAATTTTTATTCTCCTTGTTTAAAGAGCAGCCAACACCTTCAGGGCAACTTTAACAAACCATAATATTTAGACACTGTTCAACTTGTATTTCACGTTAGTTCTGTATTTCTCCTCCCCATTATTTATTACTGAAGTCATTTGCATTAAAACAAAATCTTTGTTCCTGAAGAAGTCATCTGTTTCTGTTGCCTTCTTCCTACCTAAGGTCATAATGCACTGCTTGTGACATCACAGTTACTCTCACAAAAACACACTGTGATGTCACAACAGAGGAGTATGACTTGAAGTAGAGAGTAAGCTATAGAGGCAGATGAACTCTAAGGGAACTCTAAGGGATAAAGATCATGTAGGCATGCAAATTTACTGAGTAATAACGAGGAAGAGAAATATATAGAATATATATGGAATGCAAGCAGAATTGTATCAAATGATTATGTTTTTCAAAATTTTCTTTGAGGCATCAGTAGCTCTTTAAGAAATTATTGCTTCGATTGTTATTCATTGTGCTCCTCTACCCCTTCCCCCCAGGATGCATCTGGAAATGAACTATTCAGCTCAGTATGCCTTTCCTGGTGAAACTTTTGAAATACATAAGTAAATTTCCTTTATTGACCTGGTGCCCTTCTAGTACTGCCAATCAAAACAACCTACAGTGCAGATTCATGGACAGCATATTGCATCCATAGAACCTCATTAATTATAGGCAGCAATCAATACATAGTGCTTCAGTTTGCTTTAATTTATTTATTTATTGAATTTTCTCAACATAGGAAGGCACAACAGAGATACAAAGAGCAATCTCCTTGATAGCTGTGACCTGGGGGAAAGGGAAGCTGGGATACATAGAACAAACTAAGGCAACAATCCTAAAATAGCAGGTTTACAAGATTCCATCACACCAAATATGAGTAAGAAATGTAGGAAAACAATGGAGAAAGCAGCACAGAAAGCTGGTGGCATTCTCGGATGTATAAGTAGAGGTATTTCTAGTAGAAAGAGGAAGGTTATCATGCCCCTCTACAGGTCCTTGGTGAGGCCACACTTAGAGAACTGCATTCAGTTCTGGCGACCTCACCTCAAGAAGGACATTGACCATTTAGAAACAGTGCAGAGAAGGGCTACTAAGATGATGCATGGACTGCATCACAGGTCATATGAAGCAAAACTCTGGGAGCTGAACCTATACTCCCTTGAGCACAGAAGAAACAGAGGGGCATGACTGAAATATTTAAGTACGTGAGGGGATTTAACGCAGCTCAGACAAGCAATCTATTTCAACAGAACATGGCAGCATGCACAAGCGGGCATGATATGAGACTGGTAGGAGGAAGGTTCAAAAGCAACCTCAGGAAGTACTTCTTCACAGAGAGAGTGACAGACCCATGGAACAGCCTGCCCCAGGAGATGGTAGCATCAAAGACAATCAGGGAGTTCAAACTCGCATGGGACAGATGTAAAGGACAAGTTAGGACAAAGGCTGCATAGGAAGGGGGTAATTTCTAGGGCAGACTAGATGGGTCACACGGTCTCCATCTGCTGATGGTTTTCTTATGTTCTTACGTTCTTATGACTAGGCCATGCCAATCTTCTTTATCTGTAACTAAGAAATAAATGAAACAACCCCTGGGCTCTATTTACAAAAGATTGTTGCCAGAGCACAGGATGGGTGAAACTATATTGTCAATAGAGACTTTAGTCTCTAGCAAAAGGTGTGAGAAGCCCAGTGTATGGCTTGTAATACAACAGCAGGTACTTCTTTATTTAAAGCAGCAGTGCATGTTATGGTGAGAAATTGTGACCTACCTTTGTATTCTGTTTGAGTGCCCTTGTTCTACAGTCTTGTAATGTGTCTCTTTTCCCCATTTTGTCTGCTTTAGCATTTTTTTCACATCTGAAATAATAAAAGTAGTGGATTTTCCCAGGTTTTCAGCATTATTCTTAGGGGTTGGTGAGCACTGATCATCACGTAAGCCCAGGGATCAGTACCTGTTATATCCTATTTCATATTAGTCACAAGAAAATTGATGTTAAACAATGGGTATTCCAAAACAGCTGTCAATACTGATGAATACTTGGATGATTAATAAATGGAGTAGTACTTTTTTTTTTTGCTGGTATTTTTCCCCTGATCCTGATCAGCCCTATATCCTGCCGTCCTCCCAGCCCTGTCCCCCAATCTTCAGGCTACCTACTCTTCTTCTCCCATGACTTATCCTCCATGGCAGGGAGGTGGGAAGCCCCCAACTCTACCCTCCAGGACTGGATCCACTTCAGGGAGGTGCCTTCTTGGGGGCGGTGCCTGCGGAGGATGGCCATCATACCACTCGATCGGGAAGGTTTTTCTGCATTTCTGTGGAGGGGAGCATACAGTTCTGACAGTGGCTGAGCTGCATGTACATCTGCATGCAGCACGCAGGTCGGCTGCTCTGCCCCCATTCCCTGACGTACAGGACACGGTGTAAAAACACATTGCCTCCGCTAGGTGTCAGGCAGGTGCCAGTCTCTGATCCCTGCTCTCCCCAGGACAGGAGAGCTGTCCCCTGGATACTGGATCCTCTCCCACCCTGGCCGACCCCGATGACCTGCTTGCACCGCGAACACAGGTCGCCGGTGGGGCAGGAGGTAAGGCATGATGCCTCAGCCCTCCATGTCACTGGGCTGACAAGGAGTGCTACTTTTAACTATTTCACATGTCAAAAACTGCTAAAGAAGACTCAAAGCAAGGGAAAAGGCATTTTACAAGGCAGGAAAATAATGTCACTTTCAAATAGCATATAAAGGTTTAGGTCAAATGTTTCACCATAACATGCAAGCTATACCATATTACAGCTTTACTGGAATGCTCCCTTCCTAACCTAACTATCTTACAAGATTAAGTTTTTGATTAGGGTCTCATACAACTTAATAATAGACCTGCTAGTCTGAAACATAACAGTTTGACTAACTCCTCAGTACTTCATCTGATCTTTATGAATAAGCCTGAAATGTTTACTGTCCATGAAGGTCTAGCTAATTCAGTCAGTGATCACCAGGTTACCTGTTGTACTGGTAGGAGAATCAAGCTAACTGGTTTACCCATATCTGTCTCCTAGCACTCGTTTAAATGCTTTGATTACACTTCCTTTATGTCAGAACTGGAAAATGTTAAATGGGATCGAATGGACTTAATTCCAACCATCCAGGGGCCTAGGAATTCTTAAGATTTGAATTTCTTTTTTTTTCTTTATTGTTTTGTGCTGCCAAGCTGCCGTTCCTTCCACCTTGGTCATGGCCCCCTCCGCTTCCACTCCCACATTAGCCATGACTCCCTGATACCCCCTGGCTTACCCCCCAGGGTGGGGTTGCAGCACTGGCCCTAAGTGCCGCAAGCGACGGGATAGGTCAGGGAGCCAGCCCGGGAGCTCATCAGAGCAGAGGGGCAGACATTGTCCAGATGGCAGGCAGATGGATTTGGTCCCCCTATATGCGGGAATGGGGACATGCAATGATGACCAGCGTCTGCCCCACCCCTTGTATTACGTTATGGTGCCAGTCACTGTAGTACCTCTGACCTCCACCAGGGGTCTATCAAGCACTGGACACACTCCCTGCCCTCCCCTCGGAGAAGGAGAGGAGTTCCTGGGATGCTTAGTCCAATCTCCCCAGCTGGCCCTCCGACCACCCGGGTCCGTTCCCGAACCTGGGTCATCGGCGTCGCAAGCGGAAATGCAACTGCTGCACAGACGGGCCACCTAAGATTTGAATTTCTAATCATACTGTATTTAACAGGCATACACCACTTTGCACTAAATGAACTAAACTCCATAATGGGCCTTGGTATTTTTTACACGGATGCAGCTCTCAGAAAGTCAAAGACAGAGCCTAGAAGAAATCCAAAACAACAACAGAAAAAGTGATTGCCAGAACTGTGAGGCACCTTTGTAAAAAATGTAATCAGTGATATCAAAACTTCAAAAATTTTCTTTTTCAGGGATAAACTTGCAAGTTCCTATAATTCCAAACTGGGCTCCTTTTTGGAAACTATTAACGTACGTTAATCAAAACCATGAATTTGTTTTACCCAAGTCCTTTTGGTCAGTGGTCACTATACTGATTGTCCAGATCAGATTCTTAAGGCTCATAGTTCATACTTTTCTGAGGTGTGTAATATTCTGAAGCCTCATGACTCGCTTGATTCTATTAGTTTTGCTTATATTTTGTCTTTCTTATTTACTTGCCCAAAACAAATTCTCACAGTCACACTCAACTTTTAGTCCCCAAAAAGTACTCAAAGGATTGTTATCCTTAAAAGTTAACATGGCAGGTAGCTGTGATGAGACAGATAATAAACTGCTTTCTCATGCTTTCCTGGTCATTTATCTCCACATATATTTGTTTAATTTCTCTCTGGTCTTCAGTACATTTCCTCCTAGTTTGGAGTTTGCCTAGCTCATTCCTATATATACTGTATAGAGATGGGGAATGAAGTCTGTTAACTAACTTTAGACCTAATTCCATTCTACCCACTATCTCAAAATTGTTCGAGAAGCTGGTATCTAAGCAAATGCTTATGTTTTCATTAGACAATAATCTTTGCAGCCCTGACTAGTTTTGTTTCCATCCCAAACATAGCACATTATTGGCTGTTACCTCTGTCACCAATGACTTACTAGTGGGGTATGGATCAGAGTTAAATGATGGACAATTTTCCTTGACTTCAGCAAAAGCTTTGACATTGTGGACCATACATTTATGATAAACAAACTATGTACAGTAACTATGGGTTTACTCCTTCCACTGTGCAATGGTCCTAAAGCTACCTATTTGACTGTCAACAATTTGTAGCCATCACTGGATCTAAATATTACCTCTCACATATTTGCACTGGCATCCCTCAGGGCTCTGTATTTACTAACCCCAAGACACACTTATATGTTGATGACACCATTGTGTACTACAATGCGAAATATCTGTCCAGTATTCAATTCCATTTTCAATATGTCTTTCTTAAAATCCAGCACTCACAGTATTAAAACCAATTGATTCTTAGTTCAATGAAACTCAAGTAATGATTTTCAGCTCCCTGTCCTCTCTTAGGAAAGACTCCAGCGAACTACCATGTCTAGTCTAGACAGTGCTAGCTTGTCTGTGGTACACAATTGTAAATAATTAGGAGTGTGGCTAGATCCTTGTTTAAAATATGACACACACATCAATAAAGTGAAAAAATAAGACCAAGAATTGGCATTCTTTAGGAAAATTGCCTTTCTAAAGGAACTAGAATGGAAATGGTCAGCACAGTGATTCCACCTTTATTTGACTATGGAAACAGGCTATTTGGTCAGGCTGCTAAGACACTGCTTGACATGCTGTACAATAATTTGGCATATCTGTTTTGTCCAGTCTGCATGATACCCATCACTGAAATCTTTCTTGTGAGCTTCGGCAGACTTTGCTGGCTGATTTAGAGATACATTTGCTTGCCCTCAGATACTGTATGAATGGTGCTACCCCCTCACCTCTGCAAGGTGCTTTTAATGAAATCTCCTTGGCTTGGCCTAAGAGCCGCTGCGACCATGAACTGGTATATGATTTTCAAAGACTGAGAGAAGGTGAAACAAACTTCAAAATTTGAAACAACAGCCTGACCCCAGCTCTGCCACAAACAAACCAAATATGGTAGACTCTTTTTTTCAGTAATATCTCTTCCATACCTCACGACTAACTCAAATAACTTCACAATCAGCAACCATGGCAACAGTGAACTCACAGAACCCTGCCTCCTACTGCTTTCCACCATTGAAGCTATCAAGTCATTAGTGTGTAATGAGCTTCAACTTATTAGCTACTTAAGACTATTTTCAGTTTCTGAAAAAAATTAAATCAAGCCACATTTGACTAACCAGATGTATAATATAAAACAAACACTAGGAAAAATTTGTGTGCTCATAAAATAAATCTATTTTGGGGGCTATAGAGTGCATAAACATTTTTGCTCTTTGACTTAGGGTTTATTAGCTCATTAGCCCCTTTTATAGCATTATTTCCTTGTATACTACTGTTTCTTACCATGAAGATAAACATAGTTGGCACACACCATCTCCAAAAACTCTGGTTGTTTCAAAAGTCTGTTATACAAAATCAGCATCTTTATCTCAGCTTATTTAGAAATTATCTAAATGTGGGCTTCATTGTCACCTCTGAACACAATGGTGAACATGAAATATCAGAGCTGGAAATCTTCTGTACATAAGGCACTGTTCTGTAAGGGGCATTAGTGTATCATTGTCTCATGACATTACTGTATTCACCAGCATGATCTTTGGGCAGGCAGAGGCACTGCATGAAATGATAATGTGAACTACAACTAATTGTGAGGGCTTCAAGTTTCAAACACATGGGTTTAGATTTTTAACTACACAGGGATGCTGAGTCCTATACTCCCAGGCTGGGATATTCAAAGGGGTTGCGCCTGGTGCAACAGAGTTGCATCGGCGCAACCCCGCATTGTGCCACAGCGGGATATTGAGAAAGCTGCCTGGGGCAGCACAAGTCCCGACATGCTGGGGTGCAATGTAATTGTATGCAGCGCAGATGCAGAGGCATGCCCATGCATATGCAGCACAACCCGATATTCAGCCCGGGATGTGTGGCGCATATGCCGGCGCACTCCTGCACTGCACTGCAGAGGGGGACTCAAAGTTGAGCCTATGCAGAGTAGGAGCAAAGCCTAGCCACCCACAGGTGGGCTGCTGTACTGCAGGGCACAACACAGCAGCCCAGCAGTGGGTGGCCACCCACCTGCCCAGAACACTATCTGCAAGCACACACAACCCTGGTGGTCCAGTGGAACCTCCTGCCCATAGCTATAATCACGTGGTGTAAGTTACTAAAGCTAGCTCTGGTAGTCTAGTGGCCCCCCCAGTACCCGATGCCCCAATGTGTATCCCATCCCTGGTGGTCTAGTGGTCCCCCTCCCACCTGAGTCCCTGATTCCCCAAAATATGACATGAAGATGTCCCTGATGGTTTAGTGTAAACCCCCCTGCCCATTGCCACGATTGCAGTAAATACCCATATTGCAATGCTCTGGTGATCTAGTGGCACCCCCCACCCCACCCACACAGAACCCCTTTCCCACCCGCTCCCCCCATCATCGGTGGGTGGCTACATGCTGCATACTGCCTGCACACTGCCTGGCTGGCCACCAAATGACAGGTACAGAATGGGCTGTAAACCCATTGGTCCCCAGTGTGGACCAATGGGCTTGTAGGGCATACTGTACTATACAGTCCCAGATCTCTGAATGGCTCCATTCACATATTCAAGACTGTCTCATACAGTATGCCCTGCAAACCCATTGGTCCACACTGGGGACAAATGGGCTTACAGTCCATACTGTACCTGTCATTCCGGCGGCCAGCCTGGTGTGTCTTGGTGGTCTCACAACCGCTTAATAGCCAATGACGGGGGGGAAGGGGTTCTGTGTAGGTGTCAGTGGCTCAGTAGGTAGCACACTCGCTTCTGAGGCCGGGAGATCAGAGGGCTGTGGGTTCAGTTCCCATATCTGACACTTGGTTTAATATCCCAGTACTGACACTGTAGTGCAGCATGAGAGGGGTGCTGCACTTCTGAGGTGCTGTCTTTCAGATGAGACGTTAAAACCGAGGTCCCACCTGCCTGGATTGGTGGTAGATTAGGTGGATGTCAAAGATCCCATGGCACTTATCGAAAAGAGTAGGGAAATGTCTCCGGTGTCCTGGCCAAATTTCCCTCATTCACTAAAAATACCACCAACAGCTTAATCCGGTTCAAGGTCAGCTGGCATTCATCTGTATCCCCCTCCCCTGGGTCGTGCCTGAAAATAGGCAGGATTTGTCTAGTGCACTTACCCAGTCAACAACAACTAACTAACTAACGCTAGACCACCAGGGATGTCTTCATTTCATATTTCAGGGAATTGGGCACTCGGGTGGGAGGGGGGACCACTAGTCCACCAGGGATGGGCATGTTACATACACATTGGTGCATCGGTGACTGGGGGGCCACTAGACTACCAGGGCTATCTTTAGTGATGTATACCGCATGATAGCATCTACGGGACAGGGGATGCCCCAGGATCCCCACAGCACACGTCATGCTGTGCAGGGCACTAGGCACAAGTCACCAGCCTGTCCTGTGCAAGGCATGCAAATGGGACCATAATGACATGCAACTGGCCCCATTGGCACCTTGTATATATTATGGCTTCATTTGCGTGTCTCCTGCTAAAATATCACGGGCGATGCGCCTAGCACAACTGCACTTGCGCTGCCGCATCCCTGTGCTCCCTATCTGTGGCTTATGCTGGCACAGTGCCACTGTACCATGCGCAGTCTGGGTGCCAGCCTTGCCATATTCAATGGTGCTGCACCATGGCGCACCGCCATTGAATATCGCCTGGTCCTGGCCCCGGCACAGCCCAGTTGTGTTGCGTCCAGGCTTGTGCCACTGCCCTGAGCAGTCTGAATATCTGGTCCCCAGTCTCTTCAATGCAGGCTTCGTTAGCTGAGCCCACAGTTTACTTTTAAGGAACTTCCTGCAGTACAGAAGAAACACTTTTAAAACTGTCAGCAGATATCTTCAAACTCAGTTAAGTGAATGTGCTTTTCCTCAAAACATGATTTGAAAGAAGCAAATCACTTACCTACAGAAAATACATCCAAACAGTGAGCAAAGCACAGAAGCTGAGGAGTGAGGCACTCGAGCCATAGAAGCTGACAGTAACCATCTTCCACTTCCTCAGAATCACATGATCTGCAGATGATATGACTAATTCTATATGATTCACAGTCAGCTGCAATCATTTAAATGATGCCTCTGATTTTGCAAACTTGTTAAAGAAGTAACTCCTTCACTGCCGAAACGTTTTTAACTTTAAATAAGCTAAAATAGACCATTTTTTGACTGAGCAAATGCATTACATAAAACAAGTGCTAAAAAGTGCTGTGTAGTCATGAAGTAATGCCCTCTTGGGAGGGCTAAAGAAGTCATCTGCTCCCGCTTTGGACTTATAATTTTATAACCTTGTTAGTCTGACTCAATAGCATTATTTCTTTATATTACAGGGATAGGCCTTTTTCCCACCGTAAAGGTACAGAGATTTAAACCCATATAGTGGAACCAATAAAGCAATCATGACACCACCAATCTGTAGCACTGTATTAAATGAATTATTACTTTACTAATTTTAAACTGATGTAGAAATAAATCAATTATGTTCATCAAAACACATTTTTAAGTTTGCTTCTTATAACACAAACTCAGAACTTTTGTAAACAAGGTTTTAAAGGGACACTGTCAGCTTTTTCTCCAATTTTAGTGCCCCGTAATAGTGGTGTTTGTTAACAGAACTGTAGTCAGTAATGGCTCTGAGTCACTTTGTACAGAATATATGCCTTATTAAATGCACTTTTTGAGAGTTCCTTGTCGGAGGGAGAAAATGAAGGAGCGGATTAACGTTAATACAGCCCTGATATGCATTTTTGGTGAGTATGTGCACAACAGCCCTGCCTCTGACGAATTGGCTGGACTATTGTTGCCATTTATAAAGACTCTGTGTCGGACTATGCTGTGATTTTTGCCAGCTGAACTTCTTCTCCCTTGCCCCTTGCTGGTGAAACGTTATGGGGTATTTTATAGGTATTTATGGCATGTCTACTTACTCGTAGTGTGAACTTTAGCTTTTAACTAATTACTTTGATATCTCATTTTTTTTTCTTCACCGTACTGCTCGTATTACTGCTCAGTCTCTGGGAGATGGTTGGAGGATTTTTGTCTAATTGACATGGTGGCAGCTGGCCTGGTGGCAATGAGGGCCGAGGCACTGGATGCCGTACCTTGTGCTATGCTGGTGACCCATGTTTGGGAATGAGCATGGGCCACCGGGGGTCGGCAGGGGAGGAGAAGGTTTGGTCATCCAAGGGACTGCACTCCTTCTCTGAGGAGGGGGGTCACCAGCAGTCAGTGCATGACTGGCTCCTAGCGGCGGCTGGGGAACAACACACTGACATGCCAGAAAGAGGAGGAGAGGATGCAGACACTTGGAGGAGTGTGTACAGATGTGTGCATGCTCTCTCCGTAGGGTGTCATTGCATGCCTCCTCTCCTAAGGGGAGAAAATGGAGGTAAATGTGTCCCAGGCATGGCAGGATGAATCTCGATCCCCGCAGGCCCCACTCCTGTGAACAGGCAGTAATCTCCACACCAGATCTGTTCCAGCAGGTTGAGGGCTCCCCATCACCCTGCCATGGGGGGGGGGTAAGCCATGGAGGTAAGCGGAAGATAAGCTGTGAGCAGGAGACAGGGCTGGGGGATTTGGTAGGATGGAGAGCTGCCTGGGGACAGGAGGAGAAAGAAACTAACTGTAAATGGCAGGGCGGTAGGGTATGGTACTACAGTTGTTTATAATGTGCTAAACGCAGCCTAATCATTCTCATGGCTGTTATATTTAATGACAGTTACTGTACTGAATGTCACTCAGTCTTACTTCTGGGGTTCATCTTCGTGGATATCATAGCTATAGAGTTCTACTATAGCACAGTTCTCTAGGGACATTGCAGGGTGCTAAACCTGTTTGAAAATAAATGGCAGTACTTATCTGTTTTTTGTATAATTTTGTCCCTGTAACGCTCTGTGCTTCAATAAGCCTTTGTATAACTGATGTACCTATGGGGAGGGAACTCTAGTTTATCCTAAGTGTGAGCAATGATGATGTGTTTAATTTATGTATCCCTCTGTACCGGACTGTTCTTGTAAGTTCTCATTCTGAAACTTATAAATAAATTATGCAAAAAAAAAAAAAAGACTTTATGTCATCCCAACCGAAATTCGTGGTCTGCGTCTTCTTGCGCGTCCCCAACATACAGAATAATAATAGTATAATGATAATAAAACTTTATTTTTACGGTGCTTTTCCAGAACCAAGGTGCCTCACAGTTTTAAAAAACACAACAGATGACACAGAATTAACTAAGTAAAATAATACACATAAATTAAAACAAATACCTCAATCACCGAAAGCTTGGATCCATAAATAGGTTTTTATGGCTTTTTTAAATCTCTCCATGGATGCGCACTTACATAACTGGCAGGATAGAGAATTCCAAAGAGATGGGGCTGCATGCATAAATGCCCAGGCCCCAAACGATTTCAAACACACTCTTGGGATCTCTAGCAACCCCTCGCCAGCTGAGCGAAGTGATCACCCAGAATGGCACTTACAGGATGCCAAACTCGTGCATGAAAGAACTCGTCAATTTTGGAGGCATGTAAAAAAATATAGGGCCAGATTCACAAAGCAAAATGGGACTAAGTCCCACTCTGCAACTCTAGTTGTGCACTGAAATCTCCACAGCTGCGGAGACAGGTATTCTCATCCGCTGCAGCTATGGAAGATGTTACAGCTGGTTCAACCGGCCATAACATATTCCTGCAATTGCGGGGATTTCTATGGAAACACCATCCGCAAGCTAGCATAAATCATGGAGCTGGTCATAAACTGGCTCCACATTTTGTGAATACTGCAGCTGCGGGAAAAACTGCGGCTCTGCAAGTAACAACTCACTTTCCCACAGCTGTGGGAGTTTCGGGAGCTTTGTGTATCCGGCTCATATTGATGAATAGTCTTGAGTGTGCTTATGTCCACCATGTACTTGTTTTTTAAAAAAAGAGGGCTATTTCCTATAATAATTCTTCCTGGTTTCACTTTTCAAACCAGAATTACTATAGGAAATAGCCCTCGGTTTTAAAAAACACAGGTATATAGCAGACATAAGCACACTCAGGACTATTCAACAATATGTTCTTTTTACATGCCTCCAAAATTATCAGACTCATTTGTGCATGAGTTTGGCATCCTGCAAGTGCCATTCTGTATGCTAGGGACACGTGGTAAGGAGCAGACCACAAATTTCGGTCGAGACAACCATAACTCTTTTTAGTAAAAATAAAATGCATTTAATAAGGCACATATGCTGTACAAACTGACTCAGAGCCATTACTGACTACAGCTCTGTTAACAGGCACCACTATTATAAGGGCACTAAAACTGGAGAAAAAGCTGACAGTGTCTCTTTAAATAGCCACTGATGCTTGCAGGAGAACTTTGAAAAACATTATATTTGGAGAAAAGCAGCCTATATTTCTTATGAGTTCTGTATTTCTCATTGCCGTTATTTATTACTGCGCTCATATGCATGAAAACAGAATTTATGTTCCTAGAGGGTTCATCAGCTCCTGTTGCCTTTTCCCATGTCATAATACCCTGCTTGTGACATTACTGTTTTCCCATGTCATAATACCCTGCTTGTGACATCACTGTTTTCCCATGTTATAATACCCTGCTTGTGACATCACTGTTTTCCCATGTCATAATACCCTGCTTGTGACATCACTGTTTTCCCATTTCAAACAAATGCAATGTCACAACAGAGCATCATGATTTCAAGTAGGGAATATGTTGTATGGGCAGATGAACTCTAATGTATGAAGATCCTATTTTTGTGGGGACATCCTCAGTAATAAATATAAGGGAGGAGAAATCTATAGCATGTAAATGATACACAAGCTGAATTGTGTCTAAATATTATGTTTTCCAAAGTTTTCCCAGAAGTGTCAGCCGCTCTTTCATAATATGTAAGATTTGATCCATCCAGCAGAGACTTGTCATTGTAAAACAGTGCATAAAGATTTAGTTTGCTAAACATGGTACTGTACATAAAGTAATAAAGCGCTGGACCTAGTGTTATGCTACCGTGCACCTCCTGCATCGACACACCACAACGGCGTAACACAAAAGTATCATTACAAGCGACAGTCTCTGTAATGGTCCTTTTTGTGTTTCGCTTTCGCCAGTGTTCCGCTGCCTCTCTGGACCAACTCCAACCTGGAGTTGATAATCCTAAAGTCTGGGGTGAGGAGCCCCACATGGGGTGGGTGGGGGCACAGCCCCCACAGAAAACACTGCTGCATAGGTGGTACAATACTGACATATCGGTATTGTGCTGCCGCTGTGGAGGAGGTCAGCATTTTCACTGTCGACCTCCCTTGGTGCTTTCTGTTTCTACTGGGGATGGATATATCCGATGTGGTGGTGGAACCCTTTGGATGGTCTGATCACCAGACTATAGGGTTCAGTTTTGTGGCCCCCCAATAGACCTGCCCCAACAGAGATGGTCTGGTACTGCCCCTTGTGGGGCGTGACTCCTGATGGTCTTATGACAGTTCTGGACCTGTCAGGGAGTTTGAATGTGAGCTGGGATCCAGAGGAACTTCTGCTAGCCTATAATAAGGCAGTGGTGGCTGCTTTGGATTCTGTAGCTCCTGTCCGGGTTCACCCCCTCATTCTTCGCCCTTGGTCCCCAGGGTTTGATGGGACCTTGAGGGACAGGAGGAGAGTAGGGAGAAGGTTGGGGCACTGCTGACGGAAATCTTGCCTATCTGATGACAGACTTAGATTGATGTCCCATTATAAGGACTATCAATCCACGGTCTCCTCTAAGAAGGCAGAGTTCCTGTACAGGGAGATTGTGGCGGCGCAAAATTGACCAGCTCAGCTCTTTCAGACTGTGGACAGGCTGTGCAGTCCAGCCTGTCTCCAGTACCAGATAGCTTTTTCACAGTGTGAGGAGTTTACTCAATTTTTCACAGATAATGTTGCCATCATTAGGTTGGAGATCTGTGCAGCTCTCTCAAATGGGTAGAGTGGCGATTGGTGTGAGATTACAGTCACTCAGTTGGTCTGGTCTGACTTTGACCGGTTAACGATCAAAGATGCGAAGATGTTGTGAAGATTATCCAGGATCTGCAACTGACATACTGTAGTTTGAACCCCAGTCCCACACGCCTCCTGATGGAGGTGTGGAGAGTGGGGTGTTTCTGGACACCCTGCAGGAGGCGGTGGTTCACCCTCTTCTAAAGAAACCTTCTCTCGACTCTGACCATCTTGTAAACTACAGGCCTGTCTCTAGCCTGCCTTTTGTGGGCAAGGTTATTGAGAAGGCAGATGCATTGCATTTCAAGGAGTATCTTACCACTCACAATATCTACGCTCCTCTCCAGTTCAGTTTCAGGAAGATGCATAGTACTGAGACGGCACTGGTTTGGGTGCTAAATGATCTCCTAATAGTGAAAGATGGGAGGAGTCATTCCATTTTAGTCCTCCTTGATATCTCTGCTGCATTTGAAACCATGGATCATAAGTGTTGCTACAGCACCTGTGGTTTTTCTGTGGACTGTCTGGTACAGTCCTGATGGTTTCAATCTTTCCTTGCAGACAGGGTACAGAGAGTGGAGTCGGGGTATTTTCCTCGGCCCCTCACCCCTTGCCGTGCAGGGTACAGCAGGGCTAGGTGCTTTCACCCATATTGTTCACGGTGTATATGCTGCCATTGTGAGACATTATTAGGCAGTATGGGCTGAGTTTTCACTGCTATGCAGGTGATACTACGCTGTACATGTCCTTTGCACCCGAGCATAGTGACGCTGTATTGGTTTTTAACAACTGTCTTTCTGAGATTCAGGATTGGATGAGTGTCAACTGGCTTAAGTTGAATCCAGATAAGACTGAGGTGTTGGTTGTGGACCCAGGTCATCGGGCTGAAGGTCGGGCAGCTGATCAATCCTCCATGCTTTAGCTGGGAGGTAGTCAGCTGCTAACATCTGACTGGGTGAAAAATCTGGGCATTATGCTTGTTGATGAGTTGACACTGAAATATCGGGTGGCTGCCATCATCAAGACCTCATTTTACCTTTCGAGGAACATCACCTGGATAAAGCTAGTCCCATCTGATGATCTTCCGATGCTGGTCCACGCCTTTGTGACCTTGTGCCTTGATTACTGCAGTGCCCTATACCTTGGGCTCCTGGGGGGTAGACCACCACTGCCTGCAGCTGGTGCAGAATATGACTGCCAGGTTGTTGACTGACTCATCTAGATCTTGTCATATCACATCTGTGCTCTGCAGCCTGCACTGGCTGTTAGTGTGGTGGAGGATTATCTTTAAGGTTGGATTACTGACCTATAAAGCCCTACATGGATAGGGACCTCGCTATTTGCAAGACCTGCTTTGTCCCTGCTGCCCCCTTCAACCACTCTGCTCTGCTGACAAGGGATTGCTAGATATTCCCAAGGTCCATTTCACTATAGCTGGAGCTAGAGTGTTTGCTTTTGCAGCCCTGACCCTGTGGAATTCTCTACCTCGTCAGATTAGAGAGTGCCCATCTGTGGAGACCTTTAAATCTGCCTTAAAATCTTGATTATTTGATTTTGCATTTGCTGACATTTGATATGTGAATACCTGCTGTTTGTATCAAGTTTTATGTATCTGAGTTTCATTTATTGGCTTCGTTATTTATTTGGTTTTATCGTTTTAATGCTGTTTTTATGGATTATATACAATGCTATGGTTTCTGTGGAATAGCGTTTCACAAATAAAATTTGCTTGCTTGCTTGCAATTTTGATATCATCAAAACACAGCATTTTCATTTTGCTTTTAAAAACCTAAAATTAGAGCTCTTGAAAAAAAGGTATTTCACAACATATTAGATCCTCCCAGCAGAGAAAATTCACTCTAAAGATGCAAGGCATAGCTATTTAATTTGCAAAACATGGTGATTCAAATGCAAGCAAGCAATAAGCACAACTTTATACAAAACAGTGTTTTCAAAAAGACATTCACTTACCATGAAGCAAGAAACTCTTCTGTAACTAAGTTCAGGATTCTCTACCATTCTGTCTCCATGACAGAAAAGCTTCAGCACTGGAATTACAGTATAAAAACTAAAAACTGTACACTTACTAGCAGCCCAGTGGTGCTGAGGGTTGAGGTGCTGGACACCACACCTCATGCTGCACCGACGACCCGGGTTCGAGAACGAACCAAGAAGGTACCTGTTAAAAAAGCCAGAGGGTGCTGATGTGAGGGTTTAAAAAGAAACTCTGAAGCACCTCTTTAAGCATAATCACTGGTAGTGTATTAACAAAACAACATCTTTATTAAGTTCTTTTTCTTTAGTGTCAAAATATTGTATCATTTTCATTTCAAATATTTGCCAATCCTGGCTGTTTTTGAAGTTCCCTTTTAACACTCTGACAGTAAAATCACTGGTGGAGTGATCTGGTCTAGAAAAATGTTCCCCTACTGGCATATTTTCATTTTTATGGGTAACCGTGAATCTGTGGTGATTCATTCTTGATTTGAGTTCCTGTCCGGTTTCACCAATATGGCAGCCTTCCTCACATTTTCTACATTGTATCATGTATACTACGTTGCTAGAAGAACAAGTATACGAGTTTTGGATTGTAAATGTTTTTCCATTATGACTGACCCATGTCTCAGGAGAGATATGTGTACATAGTTTGCAGCGAGGTGCTTTGCATGGTTTTGTACCTTTGTCACCTAGTTTTAGCTCAGAGGGAAGTTTACTTTGCACCAGTTTCTGCTTCAGGTTTGGTGGCTGGCAGAAGGCAAGTACTGGTGGAGTGGGAAATACATTTTTTAGAGTTTCATCTTCAGACAGTAGTGGCTGTAGATCTTTAATTATTTTCCATAGTTTTTCCAGTTCTGGGTTATAGGTTACTACCAGAGGTGTGGAATCAGATGTTCTCTGTGGCTTGTACCGTAATAGTTCTTCCCTAGGCCTATGGAGTGCAGAATGGATATTCCTGTCAATGGAGCTGGTTTTATATCCCTTCTGTCTGAAAGCTTCTTTTAGTGTAATAAGGTCCCTGTCCCTGTCGTCTTGATTAGAGCAAATGTGGTGGTACCGGATGGCCTGGCTGCATATAATGGATGTTTTGGTATGAGAGGGATGGTAGCTCGAGCTGTGCAGGTAACTGCCTCTGTTTTATTATTATTATTATCTGTTATATTGACACTAAAGAAAAAGGACTTAATAAAGATGTTGGTTTTTTAATACACTACCAGTGATTATGCTTAAAGCAGTGCTTCAGAGTTTCTGTTTAAACCCTCACAACAGCACCCTCTGGCTCTTTTAACAGGTACCTTCTTAAAACAATGGTATGTATTTTCTTTCTGTCTTGACTTTTTAGAAATGTTAATTAATGGTCCAGAGTCAGAGCAAAATTAGACAGCCCTTTAGTCTTACAAGTTGATCTCTCCAACAGACACACTCCAGTGAAAATTAGTCTTCCTGTTTGTAAGTGGTGCAAATTGACTGCAATGCTTTGATCTGTAAACTGCTAGTCTAGGTTTTGAATCCATATCCAACCTTTATATCTGTCATACTGCTCATCTGTTTTCACTTTGACCTGAGGAAAAGAGTTTTATCTCTTGAAAACTAGTCTTAAAAATAATTTTGTTAGTCCAATAAAACGTATCACCTGCAACATATTTGTTGTTTTTTTCTCTGCATTGTTGACTGGACTAAAACAGCTACCACATTTCTTTTTTAATCTGCCAGGAGTCACTTTGGTATTTTTACTATCTCTCCCTTGGTGTACAATGGTTGTTTGAAAAGCCATCGGTATGACTTGCGTATGGACTGCATTTTTTTTGGCCCATCAAGGCATGAACTCTGACTCCAACTCAAAGCCAGAAATTGTGGATGAAACATAACAAATGAAGAACAAACCTGGAACACAGGCAGAGAACTTGAAAGGATGGTACTATGGTAGCATCTATTAGATGAAGGGAGGGTGCGGGACATATTTTTTACAAGGATTTGTAAGTCAGCCTCAGCCCTGAATTGCACAAAACAGTGAAAGATCAGTTTCTTCAGACTAAAAAAAGCTGAAAATAAGTGAAATTAACTTATTACAATTGTGTCTCACTGAAAAAATGGAAAAGTGATGGATTCCCAGTCAGGTCTGAGCAGTGACAAAGCAATGTTGGGTGGCTTTCGCAAGGACAGTTAGTGCAAATCAAGTTGGGAAGAGACACCTGAACTTCGTTCGTTAGCTGAGCCAGATCCAGGATGTTTACACAAGGTAGTTAGTAACTGAGTGGGTCAACTCTTCGATATTTTCACTTACCAGAGGGAAACCCAGTAAAAAAATCAAACCTCTTTATTCTGCTCCCAAAAATCAAGCACAGTTGGTTGTCGGTGCCAAGAGTTATGCTTCTGAGTCCCAACAGAGCTGATGTGCCACAGCCCATCCAAACCTGAATCAACGCAGAGTCACTAATCCAAAATAAGAAAGAAAAGCCACCTGAAATATGGACTTCTTATGCACTGAACGTGCTTGATCCAGCAAACCTTGGCTGCTCTAAGCAATGTGGCACCAGTGGGATTTTGAAATCCTATTACCGCTGCTGACTGGGGAGGTTCAGCACCACATCAGTGAGTGATGGAATGGGACTGGGAGGCAGAGATATTTGCTTGGGGGTGGGACAAGAGATGACTCAACATAAGCATTTTTTCAGTGGAGATGGGAAGGAAGGGAGGAGAAAGAAAGGGGATCCAAATCATGACAGGGGGTCACAGCGGCAGTCAGGACGGGCTTTGTTGTTTTTTTGCCAGAGGTGGACTTATCACGTTAGTTAGCACCACCTGCTATTCTTTCATCTGAAGTCTGAAACCTGTGCTGTGCTGTATGTGTGTGTGTGTGTGTGTGTGTGTGTGGTGCAGAGTGCCGCAGACTCACAGCACTCAACAGACTCAGGCAGCAGAGAGAACAGAACAAGCAGCCCAAAACATATATCTTGGTGCCTCATTTGCAGGCACCCCTAAACAGACGGCGCACCTAGGCTGTAGTCTACTTAGCCTGTTCATAAAAACTACACTGCTGTTAGGCTCTTGGCAGAAGCTGTGTCTCCACACAGCTTCCTGCCTGGACCCTGGTCCTTCACACTGGCACTCTCGGGGAAGGGGGGAGGTTAGGACTTCTCACAGCTACTTAACCAACTATGGAAAAAAACACACACCCTATCATGCATTGTGATCCCCACAAGGGGTGATGGAGTGGATGGTCGGTATACTGCCACCGAGCTCACTGGCTGTCGGGGGAGAAAATGTTCCAATAAAAAATAAAGAAATTAACTTACTTAACAAAGAAATGAATCAAGCCATCTCTCATACGACAGGAAAAATAGTGGAGCAATCCTTTCACTAGTAAAGACTGGCAGGCTGTTTCCAAACTCCCGACCCACTCCACCCCCCCCAAACACACACACACACACACACACACACACACACACCAACTAGAAGCAACCTCTGTCATTTTCTATCATTCTGTGACTCACGTTTGAAGCAGTAAAAGATAACTTCTTACCCAGTTCAGTCTTCCAGCTTCTCTCTTTGCCTCAGAAACACACAGACACACTACAAGACTGCAAGAAATACCCACCTGCTAAGTATTCTCCATCACACACTCCATCCACACACACATACAGTTCATCCTCAGCTTAAGAAAGCTAACCTCTGCAGTGCTGGAAACTTTTTAAAATCTCTAAAAAATGTTACAAATAAAGCCAGTTTCCAGCTACCCAAACATATCATGAAAAAACATATAAAAATTTTATACACAAAGCAAAATGTTATCATTTATTCTGTACATACACTACAGTTTTCTTGCATTTATTTAAGATAAATGTATATATGTATATATATTCATTGCAAAAACACTATGTTAATGCACACATTATGGTTGATGAATGCAAAGCGGACAAAGTAAGTACATGCTGTTGCTCATTCACTCTTACCTTGCCTTTTTATATCCATCATCATCTTTTTGTTTTCCAGATTTCTTTTCTTAACTTGCATATTATTACTTTTTCTCCTGCATTCTTCCCCCTATTTTCATTCCTCAAATATATATACCCCTTATTTTCCCTTACCTCTCCGCTAACTTTGCTTTTTTCTCTTTTAGATAATTTCTGAAGAAGACCTATGGTTGAAACATTGATTCTAACTCTATTTTCTCTTTTCTTCCTGCATGTAACATTCCCATTTTTTCCAGACTACATGCTGACTCAGCACCTTGCTTTTTTGTTCTTACATAATGTAAGGACATGAAGACCATTGAGATTTGGAGTTTCAGGAGTCTTGGTGAATTGGTGTGTGGTGTTTCTTGGGGTTTTCAACCCTAATGCCTGCCACCTCACCCCCAGCCCATAGCCTACCATCCAAAGCACAAGGTACAGCTCCAAGCCAATGCCTCATAGGCATACAGTCTTTCAAGGTAGAGAAGTATGTCTCTTCACATGTAACCAACAGAATCAGTCATAGTTTTCTTCATGCAGGGCCCTGCAGGCCCTGTGTTCGGCAAGAGATCATATTTGTTTGCTTAGAGGAGTGTGTGGGCATTGGGGTTGACAACCTCAAGAAACACCACGCCATTGATTTTCCAAGACTCCAAACCTTGATGTTTTTCATTTCCTTACATTGTCCACTTTGCGTTCTTCAACCCTAATGTGTGCATTAATGTATTTTCTTTTGCAAAAAATGTTTCTTTCTGTAACAGTGAAATCATATCCTCATTCACACTGGTCCCATTGGGACTTGTGTGAACAGATCCAGATGTACATGGCCCCTCTGGGCCCTGTGCCAAGGGAAAAGTTATCTATATGACTATAAATGCAAAGAATCTGTGGAGTTCTTTTGGTGGGCTGTAAAAGTGCAAGGCCCTCTGGGCCCTGCATTTCCATGTGGCTACAGATGCAGATGCACAGGCCAAGAGTCCATCTGGTTGTGAAAGTGCATGGCCATCTGGGCCTTGTGCTTCTGTGCAACTATGGATGCAGAAGTGCAGGCCCTTTGGCAGTATGCCAGGAGAAGCGTTCTCTTCACTATATGGTTACTTGTTGCCCATGCAGCCAACACTGAACTTGCCTTCCCCAGGGTGGGAGTGGTGCCACAAGGCAGCACCTCCCCCCCAGCCTCAGCCCATCCAGCTGGCTTGCAGAACTTACCCCCCAAAGTCATCTTACCAACACTGGATTGCAGTGCACAATCCACTGGGTCAACAGCTGGCCATACACAAAAAGATTCACCATAACTTTTATTTGACATTTTGACTTCACATGTTCAACATATTGTAGTGTTTTTATGACCCCACCTTCTGAACATGAGAGGTGACAGTTATAAAATACTGTCTGAAACATTATTTCGTGGCAGAAGTATGAAAACACATTTTGGACAGAATTTGAAAAATGACAGCTGTCACATTCATGAGGTGGTGTGAAAGAAAATCTGGGATCAAAATGTTGAAAATTATTAAGGTTATGAGTAAACATTAAATAATTTCAATATTCACTAATAACTTGGTCATTTTAACATATTTTTTCACCACATTTTCAACATTTTTTTCTTATGACCTCACCTCATGAACCTGGTAGGTAACAATTTTCAAATCCCACCTGAAAGATCATTTTATGGTCTGCCTGCAAAATCACATTTCAGCATGGTTTTGTAGCATTTCACCTACCTTGTTCATGAGGTGGGGGTCCAAGGACCCAATATAGATGAGGCAGGGTTTGGGGTAGTGGTTGCTGAGTGGAGGGTCGGGGTAGGTGGGGGTTGATCAGAGCCACAAAAGACATCAATGGATAGTTTTCTTTGTTTTATGGAAAAAAGAAAAGAAAACAATGACAGGGGACATTTTTCTTCACTGTAGGTATACTTAGCAGTTCAGTGACACCAGGTGTGGGCACCCCGGTGTTGCTACATGCGTGGGCAGTGGGACATATGGACATGCAGAGGGATTAAAGTATAGTGGCACTGGGGATTGTCACCCCAATGCCACTTAATGTGAAATGTATAGAAATGATGTGTCAACTACTGGACAATTAGAAACATAGAAACATAGACTTTGACAGCAGATAAGGACCATTTGGCCCACCCAGTCTGCCCATTTCCCTACCTATTGGATAAGCTGCAGATTCTAGTTAACCAACAGCCTACTTCCTGCAACCCCCAACTATAATTGCCTTATGTCTGTCCCATGCATGTTTGAATTCCCCCACTGTTTTAGACCCCACAACCTCTCCAGGAAGGCTGTTCCATGCGTCCACCACTCTCCCAATGAAAAATAATTTCCTCACATTACCCCTGGAGCAGTCCCCTCTAACTTTAAATTGTGCCCCCTTGTTCTTACACATCTCTTTTTCTGAAAGATGCTACCCTCCCGGACTTTGTTGATTCCCTTGAGGTACTTAAAAGTTTCTATCATGTCCCCCCTGTCCCTCCTTTCATCAAGGGTATACATATTAAGCTCTCTCAGTCTCTCTTCATATAGCATCTGATGTAGACCCTGCACCATTTTAGTTGCCTTCCTCTGGACTGCTTCCATCCTGTCTATGTCCTTGCATAGATGAGGTCTCCAAAACTGCATGCAGTACTCCAGAAGGGGTCTCACCAACTGTCTGTATAGAGGGATAACCACTTCCCTTTTTCTACTTGTGATGCCCCTCCCTATGCATCCCAGCATCCCCCTGGCTCTCCTTACTGACTTCTCACATTGCTTACCCACCTTTAGGTCATCTGATATGACTACACCCAGATCCCTTTCCATTATTGTTGTCGTTAGTACCTCCCCTGTTATTGTGTACTTTTCTCCTGGATTTTTATTTCCCAGGATTACGTGTACTGTCATGTAGATAAATGTTTATTTGTATATGTTTTAGTTGTAACGTTCACAACAGGTATGTCTTGTAAACTGGGTTACCAACCCAAATGACATGTATCCTGTATAAAAAATAAAATTTTTACTACTACTACTACTACTACTTAATATTGAAAAAGGGAGATTGTTGGCCAACACGGGGGGGGGGGGGCTGTTGGGCACCCCAGTGTGTGAATAAATTTTCCACATACTGCAGCGGGATTGGACATCTGCTGTTGTCAAGACAAGTGTCAGGAGGGTCGGTGGATACTGGCCAGCAAAATTGGCACCCACCAGCTGTTTTTAAACTAAAGACATGGGTTGGGGGGGGTACTGGCTAATGGGATTGGGTACCTGCTGCCCATTTTTAAAAGATGTGGGTCTGGAGGGGTGTACTAGATGGTGCAATTGAGTATCTGCAGGCCTTTCTGTATCAGAGGTTGGGAGAGAGGGAGGCATTCTACAGATAGCAATGGGTAGTGTAAGCAGTGTGGTCAAAATTAATTTCTTTCTTTCAACTTTCCTCAGCTGACTCTGAGGAAAGCAGAAGGAAATCACTTTCAATTAAATCCCCATCAGTTTTCTTCAAACTGCTTTTATCAGCTGGCTGACAAAAGCAGTTTATGTCCCACTAAGCTTTATACATAAGCACATCCATTGCTTCACCCCTCCATGTTTGGCTAATATTGTTCAGAGACGGCTCCTCCAAAGTGCCCTCAGATCTGCCTCCTTTCCCTATATATTAGTGCCAGGCCTGTGGCTCTCAGCAGGTCGGAGATTGTTCACATTCTCTGCTGTGTCCTGCTGGAACTCCTTACCTCCTTCTATCCTGGCCTGCTCCTCCCTCTCTCAATTTCAAAGCTTGCTTTTATCTCACCAAACTGCCCCACCTTGCTCCTGCTTCCATTGACTCCTGATCTCAATTTACTCCTAAGACAATTCTCAACATCAAAATTGAAATGTAAATTGCTTATAGTATGTACAGTTGTGTATGTTGTGTATTACACTGTTTATCTTGTATAGTTACATCAGTAATTCTTGTACTCTGATGCTGTGTCATCACTGCTTGTATATTTTTCCTGTATCAACATATGCACTATCAGTGTACTGCACTTCCTAGGTCACCCCTGAAAAAGGGACTGTCATGTCTTAGAGGGCGCACCCGGTTACCAAAATTCAATAAATAAATAAAAATTAAATACGTTTAAAGGAAATCACTATCGATCATTTCACTTTCACAAAAATCCAGCTATTCAAAGAATGTTCATTTTTGAACTGATAGTGCTCAGAAAATTGCAGTTTTTAACTAATATTTTAAAAACTATGTAAGTTTGAATTTGCAACTTGAGAAAATGTGTACCTTGGGTCAGATTCTATTAAACTTGTAAGTTTCAAGTCTCAAAAATACAGCCAGTTTTTAGCTACAGATGAGCAAAGAAACTCTTTGGGTGAAGTTTAGCATTTTTGCACCCCTGTTTCTTTGCCCCTCTTAAACTGACTGACAAAAAAAATTTCAGGATCCAGAGACCCTGTCCCAGACTTCCCACCTATCACATTTTGGGCAAATTGGTTGAATGAGGACAATGTTATTAAGGTGCAAAAAAAAAAAAAAAAAAGGGTTCCACATTAAGGTGCTTACTCAACCTAAATATACAGGCGTGACCTTGCCTAGTATAATCTGTCTGTCTGTCTATCTATCTTCGCACACCACAACATACCATGTCATGCCACACCATACCACGCCACACCACACCGTACCACACCAGTGGTGAAAAAATTGAATAAATAAATAAATAACTCTTGCTACAGAATCTGGGGATACAAATTTATTTTCACTTGAAACATATGTTATTTCCACATATAACTTGCTCTTTTCACTTAGAATCTGTAATTAGAACACAGAAAACAATGGGTCAGGGAGTTTACAATGAAAGGGCAGTGATAAGATAAAACAGGGTAAAACATTAATAAAAACATTAAAGATGGGTAGTACAGATAATGACTAAGTGCAGTGATTTTGTGTGTAACCATTGCAAGGTGGGAATATACAGCTAGAGAGGAACAATAATGTTTGCTTAGGCAGGGTGGACATTTAAGGGGATCTGTTTGTTAGGCTTTTTTAGTATATGTTGTATCAGTCAATCCACTGTGTATAAGAAAAAACTACTCACTGCAGTAATCTTCTTTCTTTCATGGGGTCATTTAGCATCAGTAACTTTTTGCACTTAGCTGGCTAGGTGCAATTGCCCCGGAGGTGTGCCTTTAAGAGGTTTTTTAATGAGCGTAGGGCTAGCCAATCAAAAGACAGGAGGCGGTGTGAACCGAGTGAAAGCTGTTAACTGCTTCAGAATTTTTTTAAGGAAAAATGAGGGCAAATGCCCCAAAAAATAATTAACAGGATTCAAAAAAACATGCAAATGTCCAAAAGTGGAAATAGAAACAGAAACACGAGGTAAAAACTCATCAATAACAAACGCCAAATTTGGTAAAAGGTGACATAAGAGCCCTTCTCCGACAGGTGAACCGGGGAGGAAGGGTGGGAGCTTACTGATGCTAAAGGACCCCATGGAAGAAAGAAGATTACTGTGGTGAGTAATTTTTTCTTCTTACCCCAGGAGTCCTTTAGCATCAGTAACTTTTTGCAGACTACCAAGCAGTACCAAGTGGGAGGCGGGCAGAGAACCTACTTAGGAAAGAGGCTCTGAAGAACTGCCCTGCCAAATTTGGCATCAGATCTGGTCTGCACATCCAAACTGTAGTGTTTCACAAAGGTGTGCACAGATTTCCAGGTAGCTGCTTTGCAGACATCCAGTAGGGAAATATCCCTTGCTGCTGCAAGCGGGCTGCAGTGCCCCTAGTGGAATGGGCCTTGGGCCCCACTGGAGGTTGTTGACCAGCTTTCTCATAGCAGAATCTAATACAAGAGACCAACCAATGAGAAATAGTTCTCTTGGTAGCTGGTCTTCCTCTGCCTACATCCCCATAGGTGAGGAACAACTGAGTGGAAGAGCCTCTGGACTGTCTAGTATGCTCTAGGTAGTGAAAGATGGCTCTTTTGACATCCAAGCTGTGGAGCTTTTGCTCACCAGGAGTAGATGGCTTAGTAAAGAAGACAGGCAGAGTAATGGATTGGTTCAAGTGAAACTCTGAAACCACCTTTGGCAGAAATTTCCTATTCGTCCTGAGCTCAACTTTATCGTTGTGGTGGATGATGTAATTCGGCTCAGTGCACAGGGCCTGTAGCTCTGAAATCCTCCTGGCAGACGTAATGGCTACCAGGAAGATGGTCTTCCAAGTTACAAACTTGATGTGGGCTGTGGACATAGGCTCGAAACGTGGATTCATGAGTCCATCTATGCAAAGGTTCAGGCTCCAAGGAAGAACAGGCTCCCTGGTTGGAGGCTGGAGGTGCAAGAGGCCTTTGAAAAACTGTTTAAAAATGTCATGAGAAAAAAATGATTTCTTCTTTCCCACCAAAAGGTAGGCTGAAATTGCCGCCATGTGTAGCTTGAGTGAAGATGGTTTCTAAGCCTGACGCCTGTAGGCGCATTTCAGGTAGTCTAGCAGCTGAGGGTCTGAAGCTGATAGGGTTTGACCTTTTCACTTTTGCACCAGAGGGAAACCTTTTCCATTTGGCTGCATAAGTCTTCTTAGTGTTTGTTTTTTTTAGCCATCCTCAGTATCTTAAGAACCTGTTCAGAATACTGTGAGGATGGAAACTCTAACTCTTCAAGAGCCAGACTTTGAGGTAAAGAAAGTGTATGTCTGGGTACTGAACTCTTGTCTGAGGAAGGGTCAGCAGGGAGCGAGTTGGAGGCAGGCGAATAGGCCTGTTGCAGGACATTGAGAGAAGGAGAGGGTACCAGGTTTGCCTGGGCCAGTCCGGAGCTACTAGGATCATGGATGCAGGCTGCTGCCTGAGTTTCAGCAAAACCCAGAATATCAGGGGAAAGGGAGGAAATGCATATAGGAACCTCCCTGACCAGTCCAGGATCAGGGCATCCAGAGGAAGTGTTCCTGGAACTGGGGGCCTGCAACAGTACTGAGGAAGCTGAAAATTGAGAGAAGAGGCAAACAGATCCACGTCTGGTGTGCCCCACTGCCTGAACACTGTGGCTAGTACTTGCTTGTTAGAGTGTCCATTCGCTCTGACCTTGACTGATGCGGCTTGGAGCATCCGCCAGAGCATTGAGTTTGCCTGGGAGGTGAATAGCTGAGAGGCTGACTCCCAGGGAGCATGCTAGAGACCAGAGCTTCAGAGCTTCCAAACAGAGTATTCATGATCTGGTACCACCCTGCTTGTTTATGTAGAACATTACAATGGTGCAGTCTGTTCGAATTTGAACCGCCTCCCCTTCTATGCTGGGAGCGAAAGCTTTGAGAGCTAGTAAGACTGTTCTGAGTTCTAAAAGATTTATGTGCAACTGTGACTCTTCGGGAGTCTTGTTGCCGCTTACTGAGACACAGTCTAGATGAGCTCCCCAGCCCAACAGGAAGGCATCTGTGGTGATCACCTTTGTGGGAAGAGGAGCTTGAAATGGAACCACTGCCTGCAAATTTGCAGGGTCCTTCCACCACAGCAAATTTTGGAGGAATTACTCCGACACCTGTATTAACTTTGAAAATGTGTTGCTTCTCTGAGACCAGCGAGCTCTGAGGTAGGCTTGCAGGAGTCTCATCCTGTACCTGACCCCTGGGACTACTGCAGTAATAGAGGCCATATGTCCCAGAAGTTTGAGGAAATGTTTGGCTGGTCTTGACTGTCCCTGGGTGAAAGAATCTGCCACTGAAAGGAAACTCTGAATTCTTGCCTGTGGGAGGAAACATAGCCCTTCTGAGTGTCCAGCTGGGCCCCTTTGAAGGTGAGCAGCTGGGTGGGTTCTGGGTGAGACTTCTTGAGATTTACCAGGAAAACTAGAGACTCCAGAGTGCATTCTGTGAGGTAAAGAGATTCCTTTACTTGGCCAGGAGACTTTCCTACTATAAGTCAGTCGTCCAGATAGGGGTAGAGAGCGACATCCAGTCTCCTGAGATGTGCTGCTACCACTGCGAGACACTTGGTAAAGACTCTTGGGGCTGAGGACAGACTGAAGGGCATTGCAGTGAACTGATAGTGACCTGAAGGAAGTTTGAACCTGAGAAACTTCCTGTGAGATCTCCTTATGGGTATGTGGAAGTAGGCATCCTTTAAATCGAAGGAGGCGAGCCAGTCGCCCTGCTGTAAGGACTGTATGACCAGTGACAGAATGACCATTTTGAATTTGTTTTTTTTCAGATGTTTGTATAAATATCTGAGATCTAAGATAGGTCGCCACTCCCCAGTTTTCTTTTGTGTCAGAAAATACCTGGAGTAGAGGCTCTTGCCCTTCTCCTGGGTGGGGACCCTCTCCACTGCTTGTAAAGCCAGAAGGTTTTGTATCTCCATTTCCAACAGTGGTATCTGTGATGGTAACAAAGGTCTTGACACCTGGGTACACTAGAGGTCTGGCAGGTGGAGAGGTGACCTGGACACTCACATCAGGACTTAGACTGAGAGGCAGGTGGCTGAGTAGAGTAGAGGTGGATCTTCTTTGGCCCCTTCTGCCCCTGCCTCTGAAAGACTTCCTGTACTGGCTAAAGTCAGATTGGGGATAGGGACTTTAAGGCCTGGGAAAAAAACTTCTGCTCCTACCGCCCCTGGGATGGGATCTCTGAGGGGTGGCGGGTTTAGGCTTGGATGAATGGCTCTACCAGGAGGCCTTGTACTCATCGACCTTTTTTCATGCAGTCAGTGGTTCTGTAATCAAACAACATATTTTGATCACTGGGAAAATCCATGGCCTTGTTCTGAGTGTCTGTGGTCAGACTGGTTGTTCTAAGTCAGGCGAAGCGTCTCAGAGATATGGCATGGGCCATCGCCCTAGAGACTGCATCATTATTGTCATCTGCCATGTGGAATTGGTACATAGTAGCTTCCAAGGCAGTTTTGACGTATCCACCAGCTTCTGTACCATAGAATCTGATCCGCGGCGATAGCCTGGACAGATTTCAAAGGGCTTTCTTGATATTTGGCTGTGAATGCCATAAGAAGAAAGCCTGAGAAGCAGGGAAACTGTGGCATACATTTTCTTTGCTATAAAGTCAATTTTCTTGGAATCCTTGTCAAGGGGAGAGGGCGACAAGGAGACACCAGCTGTCTCACAAGCTGACTGCTGTATTATACTCTCATGGCTAGGGTGTGCTGACAGAAACTCTGTACCATTTTTAGACAATTTATATTTTCTCTCAAGCCGCTTATCAACCCCTAGTACTGAAGTGGGGTGTTGAAGCATCTTCATGGTATTTTTTCTAAATGCATTATAGATAGGGACGACCAGGGTCTTTGAGGATGAAAGACCCTTCATCTCCCTATAATCTTCATCTTCGACATCCTGGTTGGGCTCCTATGTAGGGAGGTCCAGGGTATCCAGCATATTTTGTATAAATGAAAACATAGAGGAAGGATCCTCATGGTCACCCAGGTGATCCTCAAGGCGAGGGTCTGGGGACTCCTGGGGCTCAAGGCCCTCAAAATCCATGTCAGGGGCATCATAGAATTGATCATCATCTGCGTCACCCTCACAGTCTACAGAACAGAGAACTGGAAGAGTGCTTGCCAGCCCCAGTAAATAGAGGACCCATCTTTTGAAGGGTCTGAAATAGTTGCCATGCTTTTTCCATGTCTTGCACTTACGGAAGAACCTGCGCAGTTTGTAAGTGTCTTGTTTTTTCTGAATGCTTTAAGTTGCCTGTTGTCTCACTATTGGCTTTCCCAGGAGCAACGGGAGCACATCTGTCTTGACAGAGTTTCTTTTTAGCCACTTCATCAGAGGCTTGATCAAGCTTCCTTTTTTCGTCATTCTTATTATTTTTCAATTTGTGAGGAACTTCATCTTTGGAAGCTTTATTTTTTGACTGGGATCTGGAGGGTTCCTCAGCACCTCTGCTTTTGGTATTAGTATTTTTGAATGGCCCCTCATCAGAAACCTTTGATTTATCCTCAGCCATAATTATCAAAGGTTTGTCTGCTATGTTCGCCAATTTAAGCAAAGCAAACCAGTTCTGACCTATGAACTGAGTGCAGGTTTCTGTGAAAATGCCACCGCCAGTCCTGCCCCAGTTAATAAACCTCTCTATTACCAGTGCCTTTTTTTTGGTTGTAAAACTGGGATCTATACCAGTGCCAATCTTAATAGAAACCCAGTAATACTCAACTGTGCACAGGTGGCTGCTGGACCCTTACGGACAGTCCTGACACAGATGATATCAAGGTCCAGTAATATAACAAAAAAGGTTTCCTCGTAATTGCCAGTCTAGAGAGAAAACCCCCAGGCACTGTTCAAGTTTGAAATCTACTGCAGGTGCCTCGCGGTAAACCCCGCGAGGTCTGAGGTAAAAAACAAGGCAACTGTCCCCAATTCGACAGTTCCCACAAGAAATAGTCAAAAATGAAGGAAACTGTTGAAAATAAACACCCGCGATAAAATTAGGCTTTAAAGTAAATAGTCATGGTAAAAAATAAAGTCTAAATAGTGCCGTCATGCTAAAAATAAAAAATTTGTGAAGCGCTAATGAAAAAGTAAAAGTTGTCACTCAGCACACTAAAGGAAAAGATTTATGAGGAAAACTTTACCCAGATAAGCACTAGGAGGCTGTCAACAAGGAAAGTTGGGAGATACCTCAGAGGCAATATGCTCAGTCCAGCAGAGAAAAAATTCTGAAGTAGTTAACAGCTTTCACTCAGTTCATACCCCCTCCTGTCTTTTGATTGGCTAGCCTTACACTCATTAAAAAATCTCTTAAAGGCACACTTCCGGGGCAACTGCACCTAGCCAGCTAAGTGCAAAAAGTTACTGATGCTAAAGGACTCCTGGGGTAAGAACATTGTATTCTCATTTTATTATTGGTGGAAATATTTTGTGATTTTAGAAAACCAGCTCAAAATGTCCTGTATTGTTTTATTAAAATAAAAATAAAGTAAAAAAAAAATAAAAACATTAAACTAGGGTGGTACGAGCTGGCGCAGTGGAGGAAGCAGTTGTACTTCTGCCACCCACGCTGGTGACCCAGGTTTGGTAATGGACAGAGTTGCTCAGTGGGCCGGCAGGGTCAGGGAAAGGATCAAGCATCTGACGGCAGCTCTCTTTCCGTGGGAGGGGGAGACTCCGGTTTCACTGCAGATGCTGCCACCTGGTGGAGGTTGGGCAGCAGCGCAGCTGGACAGCGGTCAGAGGGGGATGAGCTGAAGCATAATGTGCTGCTGCATGCGTCACTATGCTCCAGCTTGGGGAGAAAAACTAAGGTGGAAAAATGGCTAGGCTGCTACGCAGCCACACCCCCTGGAGCCTCTTGAATGTCCAACACAGCTAGCCATCCACCAAACCATGGTCCTGTGCAACTGGTGCATAACCAGTAAGTACATGAGAAGGACTGGGTGGGGCTGGGGGGTGCCTTCAGGTAGACCCAGGGGGAGAATAAAATACTGATAATAAAAATAGGGACGTACATATGGAATACATAATGGATTGCAATGGACTAAAACATTTTTCTCCGTTATTGAATATTAAAACCCATAACTCATGAGTGGCAAGCCAAAAGTAAGTTGTAAAAGACCTTAATACTTATGAAACCTCACTCCATTACAAAACAATATTAGAAAGAGGAACTGGGCCAAGGAATACATAGAATTCAGGCTATACCGGCCTGCTGGGATAACAGGAAAAACTCCAGTAGGTTCTGATCTAAGTGGGCCCCCACTGAGTACCTCCTCTGTGATTCTGGTGGGCTCTGGGTTAATGAGGCCATTTCATGCCACTGCCATGATTTATCTTCAGGAACTGATTGTGAGCAGAAGTGGTGCAACACTAGACTGATCCATATGTGACATTGATGGTCTCTCAGCCCCATTTCTGTCACAGCTATCAGTCGGCAGGAGATGAGAGAGTGAGGCTCAGGTGCATATCTTGTTTTTTCATTGCATTCTATTGATGGAATAAAATTTTCTTTTACAGACAGTACAGAAATCCAAATACAACAAAACAGAGAAAAAAAAGTATGCACAATATCTCAGACAGAAGACCGGCACAATTACATTCCTCACAATCCTAGCTATGGATCCCCCAATAACATAAGGACAGCTATCTTCCTTCCTTCCCCTCTACCTAGCTATTTTATTCCTCTTCCTTGGCAGGTCTGGTGTCATTGTGCCTTGACTGCACCACCAGCCTCTGTTGCCTGTTAACCACCTTCAATAATAATGCAGATGCAGTTGCTCTTTTATTCAGGCATGTTGCTTTTGACCTCCCCCTGATGAAGAGGCTGGTTTAAGCCTCAATGTGCCAGGTTTCCTGCTCCTGGTCTTCAGTTTCCATTTCTATGAATTGTGTTCAACAGCAAGATGCTGGAATAAAAGAGCAATGACATGCACATTCATCTGTGAGTGCTTCTTAACCTGCCAGCATTCTGTTCAGCAGACCATCTAATCGAGAAGGTAGCAGGAATTACTGTGTATGGTGCAACCCACCCCCAGGTAACCCCTGACCACCCTTAATAACTTGGCCTGCCAGATGCTGATACCTATTGATGGAGTCCACTAGTGATAGCGCTCACTTTTGACCATGTCTGCTATCTCCATGATCCATCCCTCCGACTAGGGATCAACGTTCCTGCCACCCTCCTCCCTACCCTACCTGTCCCTGCCAACCAACTCACCTCAGGTCTAATATCCTAGTCCCTATCATCAGCCCTCATCCTCCTTAGCTGCCTGCTCACCCCCCTGCACTCCTGTGTGTACCTTAACCTGCCACTCAAGCTGCACATGTACATCCTGAGAGTGTCAACCATCCTTTAGTGAATGCTGGGATATCCCCAACCCTTCATGGGCAGGATGGTGTACATTGCACAGCCCACCCTGCATACAAGTTTTCCTTCCTTCCCAGAGTCCTGCACACCAGCCTCTCCACCAATCCCCTGTTTTGAAGTCTCCAACCAGCTGCCATCCCTCTTTCCTGTGCCCCCATGGCAAATCCAGTATACCAGAGCAGTGATGAGCTTGCAGCGACTGCACGTGTACCCCCACCCTCTGCAACCAGGCTGGCATACATTATGCAGCCCTGATAGCATTCCAACGGTGCTTCCATCCTCCCTAGTTTCATTCTCCTACTCCATTAAAAACAGTCATTAGCCCCCTGGCCAGCTCCTAATTCCCACTGACTTGTGACTGTCCACGGTTGGACCGTTTGCCGCTGGTTCACACAGTGATTAATTTATATGTGTTTCAGTCAGCATGGCACAGTCTCTAGCTAATTAGCCAGTTAAATATGCTTGCCCCTGTTGAAATGCACGACACCTGTTCAGCTGCTCCACCAGCCAGACATTCATTTTGCTGATAATAACCAGTCTGCGATAGACTGTGATATTTCAACCCGCTAGTTCCTCCACACTGTTTACTAAGATTTAAAGAACTGGCACCACAAAACACTCAAAAGAACATCCATGTAACCACTCTGCCACTTTAAAAAATGGCATACCTTTTTTGTAGACTAGGCACTTCTAGACAACATAAGAGCAATTAATATGAAGATAATAAAACCAAACCATTTTATTTCAGATGTCACAAACTTTTTGAAAATTGAGGGCGGGATGGTGCCTGCATGGGATAACACAGGATTCTTTGCAATGACACACGTGCAGACAGATTGCTAGGACTGATGCAATAATGATTCTCACCTCAGTTTCCAACTCACTTATTGATTACCTAATCAAGAAGCTAAGAATGAATTGTAGTTCCTTTCTTCATAACAGACCTTGCTTCACAGCCTCAGTTTGCAAACACCTAATAATGAGTACCTTCCTTCCCACCCCAGCCTTCGTGAAGCAATGTATGGATTGGTCTACTCCTCCTCCTCCTCTTTGCACAAGCTAAATTCCCAGTATTATGCTGCCCCAAGGCTCATTATAAATGCTAAGAAATTGATTCACTGCTGTGATTTATAGTAACTCCTTAGTCTGTTTTCCCCTGAAAACAAGGAGGCAGTTAACTGGTTTACTGATGTTCAGAAGACTACACTGCACAAACTTCACTGTTTTGGTCACCACTAAGTTGTCTTGTATCATGGGGAAGAGAATGGGTTGCGCAGGATTGGTCCAACAGCATCAGGTGACCATTGATTAATTCTCAAGTAATCCATGGTTGCCTGAGAATTAATTAATGGTAAAGTGCACCCACATTTCTGTTCCCCATGTTAGTTTCCTGTCCCAAAACAGTCTTAGCCTGCAATTCACAGTCGATCAACAGATGGCTGTCAAACAAGAATAGATATGCTTAAGTGAAATTTCTTGTAGTTCCATCATAAGTTGCTTGAAATCATCTATATGACTAAGTAATTTTTTTTTGTTTGTGTTACTTGGGTTTACTGGCTCAGAAACACATGCCCTTTCAGTAACTACACAGTAATATATGCCACATATGATTTTCCACATCGCCTGATTTTCCAGATTTCCTCCATGTCTTTTATTAAATATTTTTAAACAAACTACTTTAACAGTGGAACCTAAAAACAACAAAAGCACACACCTTGGGCCAGTGACTATCAAACCAGAAAGTTTCAGGTTTCAAGGTCTCCTATTTGTTTAGTGGTCGGATGGCAAAAAAAAAAGGCTTAACATTTTAAAAAAACTGAGACTTGCATTTCTTTGCACCTCTGTAACTTTGCCTCCCCTGAGCTGATCTACATGGAATTTACAGGATCAAGAGTGTCTGACACAGAAGCTATGCTTTCTAAATTTCATGTAAATCAGTTGAAAGGGGGCAAAGTTATTAATGTGCTATATTGGGTGTAAAAATCACAGATAAAAAAGATGTAAGCCTCAGTGTACTACCATCTGTAGGTCGACAAGGGAATTGCAGCAACAACTTGAACCACTGATGAATGCGTGCACTGTCCACTAATAATGCCCGAGTTCTGTGCAATGTTCACTAATAATGCCTGAGTTCTGTGCCCTCTGAGGTAAGGATGAATCACTGATGATTGTGTGCACTGTCCACTAATAATGCCTGAGTTCTGTACCCTCTGAGGTGAGGATGAACCATTGATGCTTGTGTGCACTGTCCAGTAATAATGCCTGAGTTCTGTGCCCTCTGAGGTGAGAATGAATCACTGATGGATGTGTGCACTGACCACTAATAATGCCTGAATTCTGTACCTTCTGAGGCAAGAATGAATCACTGATGGATGTGTGCTCTGTCCACTAATAATCCCTGAGTTCTGTGTCCTCTGAGGTGAGGATGAACCACTGATGCACATGTGCACTGACCACTAATAATGCATGAGTTCTGTGTCCTCTGAAACTTTGCCTCCCCGAATCGATCTACGTGGAATTTATAGGGCCAAGAGTTCCTGACACAGAAGGTGTGCTTTCTTAATTTCATGTAAATAAGTTGACAAGGGGGCAAAGTTATTAATGTGCAATGCTGGGCATAAAATTCACAGATAAAAAAAGATGTAAGCCTCAGTGTACTACCATCTGTAGGTCGGCAAGGGAATTGCAGCAACAACTACCAGAGCTCGCATTAAAATATATGCATTTCCCATAATGCACAGTAGCCAACTCCCAAACATCAAACATAGCAGAAAAACAGAGATGATTCCACAGTTTATAGAACAAAGTCAGTCAAAATGAGCACATATTCTGAAATGCTGATCACATCTGCATGTAATCAGTAATTGTTCACCATTGCAGCCACAATATAAAAAAGTAAAAAATGTAGTTTCTCCAGTCAGGTGCAATCACTCTTTTTTTTTTTTTCCTCATGGGTGTGGGTCTCTCAAGGATCACTGTATGGCTGGGGGGGTTGGAGCCACCTGGCCTTGGCCTCGTGGGTCTCGACCTCCACCCACCCACCCACCATACATTCATTCCTGAGAGACCCATGCTCTGTTGTGGGTTAGTCCTAACTTGGAAAACGCACTTGTAGAGAAAGTAAAGTAGTTTGATTCTAAACAGCACCTTTCATACACAATATATTCAAAAGCACTTTATGAACAGTTGTGGCACCCCGTAGATGCACACAAGGGGGTTAAGAGAGATGGTGGTAGGTTAATGAAAATTCAGGGAGGTTAAGCACAAAGAAAGAGAGAAGGCAAAGAGATTAATGGCCTAATCCACAACAGGGCCCCTGGCCCTTTCTGTTCTGCCTACAATGAGGGCTGCTTGCAAACAAGTTAGTGCCTTGTTAATGGTGCCTTCCAATAAGGCACATTTAGCAAGTGCCCAGCTTTTGGGGCACTACTTACTGTTAGCAAGGTGAGAACTCATTTTGCGCTTGCTAACCAGTTTCTAATAACACAACCTTCAAATCTTTTGTGGGTTGGGGGGCTTCCATGTTTAGGAACATAAATTTCAAAGAAAAGGAAAAAGGCACTACGAGGGTTCATGATGTGTCAGTAATAATTCAAGTGGAAAAATGCTAGAGCTTCACGCACTCACACAGCAAGAAAAAGTACATTTTCAGTCTGATATACTCAGAGTGCCATACATTCATAAAGTGCAGAACAACAGTGGAGGAACCATGGGCTGACTCCAACAAACATGCCTTGATGTTTTGCACAGTTGTGCTTTCTCAAGAGACAAGGCATACCCCCTGCTGACCAACCTTAAATAGTGCAGCTCCCTAAAAGTACAGTGTCAAATAAATACTTCAGGGGGCTGGAATTACAAAGTGCTCTGTGCATAAGTGGCACATTAAAAAAATTGCCAACACAGTTCTAAGATACAGTCCATTTCTTTATCAGAGTAAGATGTCTGATGCACTTAATCAGAGGTTTTGTGCAATCTGCAAGGGAGAAAGAACAACACAAGCTAATATACTTCTGTTATTCTTTACATGTTACTGTGTTACTTATATCATTTTTCATTTTCCTTTTTACAAGAAAAGTACAATTTTAATTTTGTCATTTAGCCCCGTACTGCTGTTGATCCCAGTTTAAATATCCAGTACCCTTTTCTCCAGTATAAAACGGCCAACAGATCACGCCTCTTCTGTCACGCACTTACTTTTTCAATGCCTGAAAAAGATTACTTGAGCTGGGATGGATCCTGTGAGCAGTCAGTGTGGGCTGCCATTGCATATTTCAAGTTTTGATGCAAAACAGCCTTAACATGTTCACCCACACACTCTTTCAATTTGTGCTTTGTCCTACTTGTGTAGTAAGCATTGCAACTGTAGTAGAGGTTGCAAGACACAATACGTGGGTGATATCACAATTTATGAGTTTACAGATGTCATGTGACTCCCCTGCACTAGGATTCACAAAATGATCAGTGACCAAAATGTCACCACAGTACCTGCAGTGTCCACAATGGTGGCACCCATTAGGTAATGGTGGTAGCCAAGTGGACTGCTGCAGCATTGGCTGAAGGCTATGGGTAAGCTGATCACCTAGATTCTTGGCCCATTTAAATACCATCCTGAGGAATGTTTACAAGCCTGTCTTCATTTGGGTTCCATTTGTAGGATCCTCTGATTTATATGCAGTAGTGACTTCACAGCGTGACTGTGTATGGAATGTGGTCACAAAATCACCTCTCTGTTCAGTGTGACCACATTGTTCTTGATACCATAGGAGGTCTACATGGTCTATTTTTCTTGCTCTTGCACTAGGCCTATTAATGTCCTACCAGGAGTACCCCTTTTGCCTAAACCGCGCATCAAGATTATTGGTATTGCTTTCAAAAGCTTCAATAGAGCTGCAGTTGCTAAGAACTTATAGATATTGGCTTGTAGGGATATACTGTTGCTACAGTGACACTGGCACACCATGAAACCCCCACCGTGCCTATATTGGCAGCGATAGGAGTTTCATTTCGATCGACTGTTTGGCGATGGGGGGGGAGGTAAATATCTAACTCCACTGTCTGTGCGACATGGAGTTAGATATCTATAGTGGGGGGTTTCGGGGGGTGCAGCATCCCTGCATTGAGCGCCACTCTGTTGCTGGTTGTTCCAGGAATGTGTTGGGGACGGGGGTGTCGACGGGTTTCCAGTGTGGTTGACGACATCGGTGTATCTGATGTAGTGCTGGCATCTGTAGGAATGTTCTTGATGGTGTGGCGGGATGGTATCATTGGCAAACAATATTGTATTTCTGTCTGTAATGTATCCACTCCATTTTGGAGATTCTTAAAAACATTGATATCTAGGAACAAAATCTGTTTCAGGCTACATGACCTAGCAAATTTTAGGTTAGGATTACTTTTTTCCAGGAATTCTGTGACATCCATACTGTGGCAAAAATTGGAGGTTGCTACAAATAGAACCAAATGAAGGCATGCTTATGAACATTACCACAGAATGGTATCAAACAGAACAGGAATCTAAGTGATCAGCTTACCCACAGCCTTCAGCCAATGCAACAGCAGTCCACTGGTCTGCCACCTTTACCTAACTGGTGCCACTGTTGTAAACACTGCATGTAGTGCGGTTACATTTTAGTCTCTGGCAATTTTGTGAATCCTAGTCAATGGGAGACACATGACAACTGCAAATTCATAATTTGTGATTAAACTCACGTAGTGTATCTTGCAACTTGTACTGTACTTGTGGTACTTACTATGTGGGTAGGACAAAGTGGAAATTAAAAGAGCGTGTGGGTGATCATGTTAGGGCTATTTTGCATAAAAACTGCAATGACAGCCCACACTGATGGCTCTCAGGATCTATCACAGCATAAGAGTTTGGCATTAAAAAATAAGTGTAGGATGGGGGGATGATGTGTTGGACATTTTATCTGGGAGACAGAAGGGTATGGAATATTTAAATTGAGAGCAATAGGAACACTGGGATTATATAACAAAACTGATATCGTACCTTTCTCGTAAAATGTGAAATGAAAAATGATGTAAGCAACACTGTATCATGCATAAAATAACAAAATATAATAACTTATGTTGCTCCCTTTTCCCTAGCAGTTTGCTCGGATCCTCTCATCAGTGCATCAGGAATCTTATTCTGATAATGAAAAGGATTGTGTCTTAAAAACTAGGGGCTAGATAATCAAAGGAGCTGCGCCTTGCGCAAAAGAGTTGCACTGGCATAACCCCAGAAGCGCGCTATTCAAAAGGGGGAAATGCACTGCGCAGTTCCAGATGTGCCACGGTGCAAAGATAAATCATGCAGCACATCTCCAAGGGGCATGCCCTTGCATATGTGGCACATCTTAATATTCAGCCGAGATGTGTCGCGCATCTGCCGGCATATCTCAGAGATGTGCCACATACATGAGCACAAAGTTATGCCTGTAAAAATGGGCCTAACTGGTAGCCACCCACAGGTGGGCTGCTGTATTTCAAGGTGCAACACAGCATCTGCCAGCTCCTGGATGGCTACCACCCCCAAGCACCACGTCCGATCCCTGTACAGTGCATACAGAGTCTTGGTAGTCTAGTGGTAACCCCCTCTCCACCTGGTACCCCGATCATTGTAAATGTCAGAATATCCCTGTCCATGGTGGTCTAGCGGTCCCCCATCCCTGCCCGGTACCCTGATCATTGCAAAACTTAGAAAAGCCATGACCCTGGTAGTCTGGTGGTACCCCCCACCCACCACCCTGGACCCCCATCCCACCCTGCTTCCCACCCAATCGTGCGGGCAGCAAACCCACCTGCTCCCCTGCGTGGCTGCCCACAGAATGACAGCTTACAGTAACACTTGCAAGATCATTGGTCCCACACTGTTGACCAATGGGCTTACAGTACTGTAATAGTCATTACAACTTTGTGAATGAACGACTTCATTCACAAAGTTGTGAATGACTATTACAATAAAAGGGAGCAGGTGGGTTTGCTGCCTGCCGATGACCTGGGTGGGGGGGGCTGGGATGGGATCCTGTGTGGGTGGGGTGGTGGGGGCTACCACTAGACTACCAGGGTTGGGGGTTTTCTATGTTTTACAATGATTGGGGTACCGGGAGGAGAGCAGGGTACCACTAGACCACTATAGACAGGAATATCCTAACATTTACAGAGATGGGATACCGGGTGGGTAGGGAGTACCATGACAAAACCACGCATACTGTTGCAGGGCATCCAGCACATTCCACTGGATCAGCCCTGCACAATGCATGCAAATTGGGCCATAATGGCATGCAAATGGCCCCATTTGCATGTTCGGGTCTGAATATCTGGAAATTGCACCCGGTGCATCTCCAGGTGTGCTGGCGCATTCCCATTCCGGTTATTCAGACCTGTTTGGGGGATGCGCCAAAGCATCATATTTGTGCCGCCCGCATATTTTGATACATTTAGAGTAGATGTGCCATTGCTCAACTCTTTTGAATATATCCCTTTGTTGCTCCAGTACAACTCAGTTGCACAGAGCAACCACTTGCATCATTGCCAGGTGCATTTTTCAATATCAGGGCCTAGGTTTGCAATTGTTTTAAATATTTCACTTATGCACAGATCACACTGTAATTCCAGTGCCCTGTTGTACCTATTTGACACTGCACCTATAAGGGACTGCACTATTTAAGGTTGATCAGCAGCAGTATGGCTTGTCTCTTGGCAAAGCGGGGCTGTGTGAAATACAAGGTGTGTTTGCTGGAGTCAGCCTATGGTTCCCCCATTGTTATGCTGCACATTATTAAATTACGGCACTCTGAGAATATGAGACTGAGTCTTTCTGTTTTGTGCTTGTCTGAGAGTGTGCAAAGTTCTAGCACTTTTCTACTGGACATAAAGTTCTGTTAGCTAGGTGTCCCAGAAAAATTTCCTTTTTATTAGGGGACGATAGATGTGTACCTTTGATTGTCTTACTGCTGAAAGGTCTGGCTGCTGTGCTATGTCAAAAATGACTATGATACATACTTCCTTAATTATAGTTCCTTCTAATTCAGATTGTCAAATATAACCCAAACCCACTGAAAAAATAGCTATTTTATTAATTTCAACCATGGGAACACATTTATTAAGGAGCTGGAAAGCATAGCCCTATTCTGGCAATGTCTGGGATGCCTGTCTGGACTCACAATAATAAATTTAATCTAACAGTTTAAAATTCTTATGATAATTTGGATATTAATAGAGAATGTTCCAGTCTCTGCACAGAGAGACTGGAGGCAGTGCCTTGTGGAACTTACGAAAGAATAAGCAGAAATCTGTTTTGAGTCATTTTTCAGCTGCACGTAAAATCTGGCAATTAACTTCAGTCTCATATACTTTTAAATCACTTTGAGAGGAGATAGTGACAGAACAAGTAGTTGTGTTTTACGCTTTTGGATCACAAAAGATTGTCTGAAAAAATTACCCTCTGGTAATAATTGTCCTTTACAATTTCTAATTTATGAGAGTCCAAAGACAAATAAAATGTCGGCCCTATTGCCACGATCTTAGATTTTTCAGTGTTCATTTTTCAGTCTCTGACTATTTGATATTGTTAGGACTCATATCTTGCTTCTTTGGCACTAAACAAAGCAAGTAACAACCATACTCAATCAATCAATCTTTATTTAACCAGGTGAAACATCATTGAGAAGAACTCATTTTTAAGACGGACTTGGGCATAATTTATAGTGTTGACGATAGTAAAAAAAACATAGGATAAAGTGAGGTAGACAGCATAATAAGCATAATATTTATTTATTTATTTATTTTATATATTTCAATCTAGGATTACAATACCTTTGAGCCGAGGCTCTTTTACAAAGGTTCCACGTCAGCATGTGCAACAGTCATCATTTATAGTTACAAATATATAATCATTGACTTACAGACAAGTAATAACCAGTACAAAGACTTGAGCTATGAGCAAGACAAGGGAAGGAGGGGTGGTGGGGGGTAAGTGAGGGTAGAGATCAAGGGGAAGGAGGTAGGGGGTAAAGGGAGTACGAGAGGTGGTTGGGGGTGGGGGCAGGAGTGGAGATGACGAGGGGGAGGTGGGCGAGGGCGGGAGACAGTGCAGCCAGGGGGCCCTTGTCGAGGGAATATGACAGGTAAGGTGCTAGGGGTGCAAAGACTGGTTGTAAGTGCTGGGTGCTGGGGCATGTGCAGCTGGAATGGTGGAAATGTTAAGATGGGCATTGTTTACAGGTCAGTACATACAGTGATGGTTATAATCAGAAAAGCATATTGTTAACATCAGTCAACGTGGTATAACATGACATCTGCCAAAGTTAGCAAGGTAGTTCATACAGTGACAGACAACAATCAGATAAGAATAGCATGCACCTAGGCTGAGGTTTTATAGAAGAACCTTGAAACATGAGGAAAAGAAGATAAGATGGAGCCAAAAGTGAGAAACAGATATGAAGAGGGAGGGTAATAAGAGGGAAGTAGAAAATGGAGGATTGGCGAGAACATTTTAGGACACACAGTTACAATTTTCTGTGACAGGACGGGTGAACAAGATTTTGAAAGTAGCCAGTTTTAGTGGAGCGGCTATTTGGAGGGTCTTTTGCAATTTGTTCCACAAGGAAGGAAGGGAATAGCTTATGGCTGATTTGCTGAACCAAGTTCTGACTTTAGGAATAACTAGAGATATGTAAGAAAGGCTTCTCAGTGCATAGCTTCCAGGAGAGCAAATAGGGAGGCAGTCAGAGATATATAGGGGTACTTTCTTAATTATGGCTTGGTATGCCCAATTGGCTGCATTTCTGTAGCGTCTGAAGCTGAGGGAGGTCCAACCAATTACAATGTATAAGGAACCATGATGAGTAGAGTAGGGTGCTCCTGTAATGAATCTTAGGGCTTGATGATATAGGATGTCAAGTTTTTTATGTTGGCGCGCTTGCGCAGCCAACATCTTGGGACAGTGCAGCTTTGGAGGCGCAGTCGCTGTTGGGCAAATGCAGGGCACGCATCAGTAGATGCGTCCCTCATTCCCCAATCAGTCTACATGACGGCGCCACACCATGCATACATAATGTGTCGAGCACATCTAAGAAAAGGTCTGCTGCAATCTGAGCAAAGCTCATCAGATGCAGCGGGCCTATTCTTGCCGTGCTCACCACCATTGTGCTCATGGCGGTATACCGGCCTCTGAACTGCCGACTTTGGGGGTGCCCAATCCCCCTGTCAGTTACCCCTGCCCTACCCGCTGTACTGCCGATGGGGGAGCCCACTCCCCATTGGCATAAATAACCCCCCCATTTGTTATATGCCAAGGGGGTGGCCAATCCCCCTTGGCTCTAAACTCCCCCTTTACTTGTGTGCCAATGGGGAGCCCACTCCCCGTCAGCATAAAGAACCCCTCCCCCATTGTGAAATGCCGGGGTGCCCAATCCTTCGGCTCAGCACCCCCTTTGTGTGCCGACGGGTGCCCAATCCTCGCCGGCATAAATCCCAACCCCCTTTGTGTGCCAATGAGGGTGCCCAATCCCTCATCGGCTGCAAACCCCCCCAAAAAAAAACAGTTAGGTGGCACGCTGGGAGCCCACCCCAGTGTGCCAAACCCCCTGAAATACAAAAAACTGTCCCGCGACTTTTTTTGGTTTTTTTTTTACCTGTAAATAGAAAACGGTCCCTTGTAGTCTCCCTACTCACCACTCGCACCCACCCACTGCACACTCTGCCTCCCCACACCCGCCCTTCACCCCATACTTACCTCCGGAGCTTGGCATGATGATCTTTGGTGGGCCGGGAACACATCTGCACTCTTCAAAGCCGACCGCCAACTGAGGAAATGCTGGTAAGCTGTATAATGGCATAAATAGGGGTTTTTCAACTTTGAATCATATCTCAGGCATTTTTGGATTGCACCAAATTTCTAACATGGGTTTTGGGACCCCTCCTCATTAATTCTGTCACCTTATGACGTTAAGTGGTCCCAAGGTGATTTTGCAGTCACACGAGAATCACCTTTCAGGACTGATTAACACAAGGACAGTGGCAGTGTTCATGAGGTGGGCTCTCAAAAAGCCTGTGTTACAAATTTGGTGGAAAACTCTGAAAAATGCTGTTTTACGAGCATGCGCAGTTGTTATTAACACTGTAACTTCACGATCAAGAATATTTTCACACCATATTTTCAACATCATCATTTTTCTACCTCCTTGTAAACAGTACAGCTGTCATTTTTCACATCCTGGCAGAAATGTGTTTCCGCACTTCCAGCGCACAATAGAGCGGTCGCTGTGGGAAATCAGTGTTTGAGGCAGATTACAAAAATGCAAGTGACACTGTTCATGAGTAGAGGTCCTATGTTGAAAATTTGGTGACAATACTGCATAAAATGACTGTGTTACAAGCGTGCATTGTGAAGTTTGCACACACGCTCGTAAGTTCACAAACTTATAATATTTTCACTCCAGATTTTCAGCAGTGCCCTTGTTCTGCACCTCCTAATGAACAGTACAGCTGTCATTTTTCATATCCTGACCAAAATCTGTTTTTGCAGTTCCGGTGCAGAATAGCGCGGTCGCTGTGGAAAGTCCATGTTCGAGACACATTATGAAAATGGCAGTGGTACTGTTCATTAGCAGATGTCTTAAAATGCTTATGTTGAAAATTTTGGGACTAAAGTCAATAAAATGAGTGTTTTAAGAGCGTGTGTTGTGCAGTTTGCACGCACACTCGTGACTTTGTGAATTTGTAATAGTTTCACTCTAGCTGTTCATCACTGGCATTTTTCCATAACTCCTTATGAACAGTGCAGCTGGCTGAAATGTATTTTCACACGTCTGGCGCAGAATTGCACGGTCGCTATGCGAAATCAGTTTTCGGGACAGTTCCAGGAAATGACGGTGACACTATTTATGAGCAGAGATCCTAAAATGCCTCTGTTGAAAATTTGGTGCCAAAAGTCCCTAAAATTACTGTGCTGCAAGTGTGCATTGCGCAGTTTCCATGCACTCTTGTAACTTCGTCAATCTGCAATATTTTCATGCCACATTTTCACCACTGGCATTTGTGCACACCTCCTTATGAACAGTCCAGCTGACATTTTTCACAGCCTGCCCAAAATATCTTTCCACAGCTGTGGCACACAATGGCATGCTCGCTGTGCAAAATCACCTTTTGGGACACATTAACAAAATCACAGCACTATGCATCTCTAGCTCCGCCACTCCCACTGCCAGTGCCAGTGTGACAACATTCGGCATGGACAAATGCTTGTTTAATGCTGTGCTAGTCCCTTGTCCGTAGAGAATATCCCCGTAGTCAAGTAAGGAGAGGAAGGTTGACTGTGCAAGTCTAGTTTTCGCTTCCAATGTTAATAAGTGCTTAAAATGGAGGAATTTGCCAAGCCTCTATTTTAGCTTTTTGGTTAGTTCTTCTACATGGTCAGTAAAGGTCAATTTATGGTTGATCCACACACCCAAATATTTAAATTTGGACACAAATTCAAGAGGTTCATCGATGAGGGTGGTCATCTGAGGTGGCACACCCAATAAAGTAGTGTGAGGTGTTTTAGAAAAAGGTGAAAAAAGCATAGCCTTCACTTTTTTAGCATGAAGAAGAAGCTTTAGTTGCAATAGGTTTTTCTGAAGATGGCTGAGCACGAGTTGAAGGTCGGAACATGTTTTGTCAATGGAAGGTTCAGAGATGTATAAGATGGCATCATCAGCGAATAGATGAATATTGGCTAACTGGATACTAGTGTGGATATTATTGATATAAATTGCGAAGAGAAGGGGCCCAGAATTGAGCCTTGAGGTATGCCTCTTGGTAAGGTTTTCAGTTGGGAGATGTCTCCTTCAGCTTTGACCTGCTGGGAATGGACAATAAGGTAACAGTCAAACCATTTAAGAGAGAGGATATCAAATCCAGTGTTGTGGATTATGTTGAGGAGTAGGGCATGGTCCACTGTGTCGAATGCCTTGCTTAGATCCAGAAACAAGGCACACACATAGAGTCTGTAATCCAAGGCATTCAACCAGTCATTAGTGACTTTCACAAGTGTGGTGGCTGTACTATGGTGTGGTCTGAAGCCTGACTGTATTGGAGTAAGCAGGTTATGTGAGTCTAAATGGTCTGTAATCTGTTGGTTAACTAATTTTTCTAACAGTTTAGAAGGGGTGGGGAACAGAGAGATGCTCTCTCTTAACAAGTAAAGAAATCCATTGCAAAAAAAATATTTTGTAATGAATTTCCTTAATTTTTCAGGAAGTAGGACCAATACTTGTTTCTTGCAGGGCCTGAGAAACAGGAGGCGAGTTGTATCTTGCATCAGACAAGATGCATGGTTGCTGAGTGGCACAGAGCCTTTCACAAAGAAAGGGTAGAGTCCTTACTAGCTTTATATCATTGGGCTTTGTGAGGAGCAGGACGTGCAGGGCCCAAACTGAGTATGAGTTCAAGCTTTCTTTGCACAGGGCTTTGTGTGTTTTAGAGAGAGCTGGAGCATCATGGGACATGGCTGTTTTGAGAAGGAGGTTGGAGGGAGGTATTCGGTTAGTGGGATGTTTTTTAGGCTTGAGCATGTTTTGTAGGTAGAACGTTTGTATTTTAGAGGCTGTGTTTGTGAGAGGTTGTAAGGTGCTTATGGGTGTTGTTACATTTATTTATTTATTTATTAAAGGTTCGGAATACAACCTTTGAGTCAAAGACTCGTTTGCAAAGGCTCCACGTCAGACATACACTGTGGGTGGAACATGGACATGAAACATACAGTTGAGTACAAGAGATAAATAGCAACTGGTATAAGCATCAGAAACATAAATGTACATAAGATAGAACATTTGTTACAGAACAATAATGAAGAAGTTGGACAGTTATTCTAACAAGGAGGACAAGTATTGTGGGCAAGGTCCCTTGTCATATAATGGTGAAATAAGATGCTTCATAGTGTGTTTGTCAGATGTTAATGTGTCATTATGATGTTAAGGTAATTTTGTAGGCAGAGTGGAGCCAACAGGATGCAAAGCAGTGTCACAGATTCCTGCGTAACACTGGCATTGCACTGTTTCCTGCATACCTCTCAACCTCTTACCTCATAAATCAGGGACAAAGCTTAAAATAATCAGGGACAGAGACCCAAAATCAGGGACACATCTTAAAAATTGGTAATACTCACTCAGAAAGCTGTTAGGAATAAGGGAATTAGAGTAAGAAGCATTTTCTGATGAAGAACTAGTCTGTAAGTTTAATGTTTAACATTACTTTATGCTTACAATCCCCACTGTTCAGTCACAAAAACAGAAATTTTATGAGGGGACAGAGGAAAATTTTGAGGCAAAATCAGGGTCATACCTGAAAATCAGGGACAGTTGAGAGGTATGGTTTCCTGCAGTATGTCTGAAGAATTTTGTAGTATTCTGCATTGCATTCTGGCAGACTTCACAGTATATGGCACTTAGTTGGGTGAGTATATGGAGAAATATATAATGGCATATATACATATTTTGCCCTGTTCATATGGTGACCAGTTAGGGTAACATGTACAGTTAAAGATCCATTCAGATTCATACAGAGGAATAAAAGAACAAACAATTTAAAAGTACATTGAGTAGGACACTGTCTAATATAATAAAAATACGATACAATACAGAACAGTACAATACAATTTAATATAATAATATAATATATGAGAAGCAGCCTTGAACTTACGAAGTAAGTGTTTCTTAAAGGGAAACTGTCAATCCCCTTATGCCTCAAAATGTCTTGAGCTTAAAAAAACACATTTTATGATTGGACACATTCTGTACAGATTGTTTCCATAAATGGTAGTTTGATTCTACCTCATTTTTCTCTTAAAGGAGAACTATGCTGAACTTTGTGCGTGTCATTTTCCCTTGCAAAAGTCATTTTTTTTTTAAATATTGGCTTAAATTCTGTAACTATTAAATCTACATGATTTTTAGTTATCCTAGTGGGTGTCTTTGATTCACACACAAGTAGTAAGCACCATTTTAGAACTGCATGATGTAGTTTCTGTCCCTTGCTCATCTCTTCCATTGTTGGCACAATGCATCCATGTTCTATTGTAGAATGATGTGGCTGAGAGTGACATAAAGTACATCATGCAGTTCCACGTAACATTAGAGTACAAACCAGAAACACCCAGTGTGTTCAATAAAAGGCCTGTATAGAGGGAACGATAACAAACTGGGGTGGAGGAACAATGGGAGAATCTTAAGGGAGCCATGACGGAAGCAAAAAGCCATTGCATTAGGCATGTAAGCAAAACAAAGAGAAAGGAAAAAACACTATGGTTCTCCAAGGAAATGGCTGAGAAGGTAAGGGCAAAAAGGGTGGCATTCAATGGGTACAAGGAAACACAGAGGGAAGAAGACAGGGAACTGTATCTGGAAAAGCAGAGGGAGGCAGGGAAAGCAGTTAGGAGCGCAAAGGCACAAACAGAAGAAAAAATAGCCCAGGCAATAACAAAAGGGGACAAGAACTTTTTCAGGTATGTCAGTGAAAGAAAAAGAGACTAAGAGTGGGATTGTGAGACTAAAAAGGGAAGGAGTCAAGTGTGCAGAGGGGGACCAAGAAAAAGCAGAAATCATGAACAAGTATTTTTGTTCCATATTCACAGAAGAAGGGGGAAGGGAGGGACCAAAGTTAGGTGATGGAAGCACCACTGGTAGTGAGATGGACACCAGTTCATTTAAGAAAGAAGAAAGTCTTAAAGGAACTTGCTAATCTGAAAGTGAACAAGGCAATGGGGCAGGATGGGATACATTCCAGAGTATTAAGAGAACTCAGGGAGGTACTAGCAGCACCACTGACAGCCCTGTTCAACAGTTCATTGGAAACAGGTGTGGTACCAAAGGACACTAGAGGATGGTGAATGTAGCCCTCTCCATGAAAGTGGGAGCAGGGAGGAGGCTGGCAATTACAAGCCAGTCAACCTGACCTTCGTGGTGGGGAAACTAATGGAATCACTACTAAAAGAAAGGTTTGTGATATATATCTCGAATCCAACAGAGCACAGGATCTGAGGCAGCATGGATTCCCAGCAGGAAGATTTTGTCAAACAAATCTCATAGATTTCTTTGACTAGGTGACTAGGGAGGTGGATAAAGGAGGGGCAGTGGATGTGGCCTACTTGGATTTCAGCAAGACCTTCGACATCATCCCACGTAGGAGGTTAGTATGCAAGTTGGGTAGCCTGGGAGTGGGTCCCAGGGTGGTAAACTGGGTCACAAATTGGCTGAGTGATAGAACACATAGGGTGGTGGTGAATGGAGATCAATCCAAGAGAGTGGGGTGACCAGTGGGGTCACACAGGGATCAGTGCTCAGACCAGTTCTCTTTAATGTCTTCATAAGTGACATTGCAGAGAGGCTGGAAGGGAAGATGTGTCTCTCTTTGCAGATGACACAAAGTTCTGCAACAGAGTTGACACTCTAGGCAGGGTAGAGAAAATGAGAAGGGACCTAAGCAAGCTTCAGGAGTGGTCAAGGGTGTGGCAGCTAAGATTCAATGCAAAGAAGTGCAAGATCATGCACTTAGGGTATAGAAATGCGGGGGAGGAATTCATGATGGGAGGAGGTACTAAAAGCCACCAAACAGGAAAGGGACCTGGGAGTAATCATATATGATCTTTGGAAGGTTACCAAACAATGTGAAAAGGCTGTAAGGAAAACCAGTGGAATCCTGGGGTGCATAGGGAGAGGTGTCTCCAGCAGAAGGAAGGAAGTAGTGATGCCACTGTATAGAACATTGGTGAGACCTCATCTAGAGTACTGTGCCCAGTTCCGGAGGGCGCATCTCTGGAAGGACATGGACAGAGTAGAAGCAGTTCAGAGAATGTCGACAAAAATGCAGCAGGGGCTGCACCGAAAGTCATATGAGGGGCGACTGGAGGATCTCAATATGTATTCCCTGGAGGAGAGGAGAGAGAGGGGGATATGATAGAGACTTTCAAATACCTCAATGGTATGAATAAGGTACAAGAGGGTACCAGCTTTAAAAAAAACAAAGATGTTCAAGAACAAGGGGCCATGATATCAAAATAGAGGGAGGTAGACTTAGGGGTACTTGAGAAAGTATTTTTTCATGGAAAGGGTGGTGGATCCATGGAACAGCCTCCCAGCAGAGGTTGTAGGGGCAAAAACGGTAGGAAAATTCACAAACACATGGGACAGACATAAAGGAACTCTATCGGTAGGAAAAAGAGGATAAGCTGCAGATCATTTTGGATCTGCTGTATATGAAACAGGTAGGGAAAATGAGCAGACTAGGTGGGCCAGGTGGTCCTTATCTGCCATCAAATTCTATGATTCTATGTTTCTAAACTGGAACCTGTACTTAAAAAAAGTTACTCCTGGGGGAAACAGTTTACAGGTTCAGTGCAGTTCTCCTTTGAAAGTGAAAAACAGACTGCCCACCATACTGGTATTACCACACAAAAACGTTTGTTTACATTCCTTGATCAACCCCCACTGCATATTTCCTGGACTTAGGAACACCCACAACACAATCTAAGGCACTCATGATGCAGTAGGAGGAGAGGAACCTATTAAATAATCAGTGACTGCACTGTTTAGGGGTTTTTCTAATGCTCTGGAAGTATGTAATAACAGTAGACTAGGGATTTGAAACAAAACAAGGTTGGTGTATAATGACACCACTGGCATGCATTTCAGTTCTACTAAGAAAAGAAACATATAAAACAACCTGTAACATCAATTAATTTTATAAAACATAAGCAATCATAAATTGTGGGTTTTCATGTAGAAATAACATGATGCAAAAAAGTTGACAATGTCCCTTTAAGTTCCTAATGAGTGTTTGTATATAAGACTTCGGTGCTGGATTTGAATGAAACAGTAAGACACCCAAGTCATATTGTGTAACCTTGTATGTAATTCTTATTTCTTTAGAATGAAAATCAACCAGTGTTTTAATTCAACAGTAGTATTAATCCAGAGACCAACAGCATGCCAAAAATGCTCATCACTTCTGACCACTAAAAACACACCAACCTCATTCTCCCCAATTAGATTAATTACAGTTTTCATACTGCAAACCATGCTTCTAGCACCCAGAATGCAATTATCCCCTCATTTAGAGAAGGAACTATAATAAATTTAAGGTATCTCAACAGCCTCCATCAAATTGGAACTGGGGACCCTGGGATCCTATTCTCTTGATCAGGCTCTTGAAATTTTAATTGAAGAGCAAGGTAAACCCATTTTAATTAGATATTTAATCTAAACCTACAACAGTTTCATTTAAAAAAAGGTTTTCAACTGCACTGTCATTTGTGATTTCTGTATTTATGAAATAAATGCTAATCTCTGATACCCCAAAAAATTATTGCCAGAGAGGGAAAGCCCTTATCTTAACATTGTTGCTAATTTACACCATGGGAATGAACATATACAAAATCCTCAAAATCCAGAAAATGGAGTAGAAGAACTAAGCAGTGCTGCGTGTTTTACGACATTATAGTCATCAATTTGTCACTGGCTGAATACCTGTGGCATGTAATTACATGTTGTGTTAATACCCAATGCCCCTACATAGATAGAGGTCATTTTAGAAGATCAAACAATTCACCATAATTACAGCAAGGCTCTTAATGCCACTGATGATTTCTAGAGGAAAGCCCTTAATAATATGTTTTGATTCTGTTCAAAACACATGAGTGAGTATGTATATTTTATTGCTTTGAAGTTAATGCTACTGTATTTTGATTATAATTTCTGAAAATAAAAAGATATCTATATAAAGAAAGCAGTACTCAAAAACAGTAAAAGGCTATATGAATAGCATTAAAATATACACTTTTGCATCTTACTAAAAATTGTATTTATACAGGGTTACATGGCAAAGACACATTTGTGTCCTTTGTAGTGTGGCTGTGCTAAGATGGTAGCAGGTTATGGTTACATACATAGTCGCACTCTCATTCTCAGTTATGCAGAGTCACAAACCAACACTGCAAGTATATAAAAGTAAATATACTGTAAGTAGGACACTGTCTAGTGGAAGGGTGAGACAAACCTGGTACAGTACAAAACTAATGCTCAGTAATTCCCATTTAACTCCAAAAACACTGACTAAATTCGTCAGTATGAGGCTTTTTAAAGTCCATTCTAACTTTGAGGGGTTGCTCAATAAGTGATGAATCCAGATATCGCAAGGAGAAAGAGTCCACCATTAACTAGGTCCTAAAAAGTAAAACTTATGTATATATATAAAAATCAAAATAATTGAGTTAATTCCTCTCATCGTCTCATTCCCTACACACAAACAAATTAAATACGTAAAACACTATTTACAGTTCTAGTTTCTGGTGTTGCTTTAGTGACCATTGAAAATCCCCCTCCTATCTTTACCAGCTTGCTAGGAAAATCTCTGCTGCTTATCCTGCCATAGATAAAATTGAGGCCCGGGCACCATATGAGGCCTTCTGTTAGTGTTAGTGTGCGTGTGTGTGCGCGTGTGCATGTCTGCGTGTATATGTGTGTGTGTGTGTGTGTAAGTGTGTGTGTGAGTGGGGGGAGCATTTTGCTGATGGAAATTAGCAGAATTTGGAATGCTCGTGTTCCATGGCATCCATACATTCTAGGCAAATTCCACTCACTGGCCCCCGTATGCAGAGCCGGCCACAAGCACAGTGTAGTCTGCTGTGCTGAGCTTGCCATGGCATACAGCCAGCTCTGAGCAATATTCAGTTAGGTGATGCATGCCGATGGAGCTTGGTAACTGACTAAACATCAGGCCACGCTGGTGGAGTGCCAAGTGGATCTGTGCTGTGCCACATGGACTAAGGTTGCACGTGGCCCACAGGAGATAGCGCTGCCTGAAACAGGATAGCACCGGGGCTTCTGTTGGACATATTCAGCCAGAGCACGCAAATGAGCTCATTGGGCGTGCAAGGTGCTGTTGAGCCATATGCATGCCTATTATGAGCTCATTTACATAGGAGCAGAGGACCCCTAGTGTCGCTGCAGTGGTAATACTGTTATATTAGTCAGTGGTCTCCCCACCCCCAATCACCCACTCTTTTATGTAAAGTCATATCCTTAGCAGTCTAGTTGGGATCTACATTGCCAGCATGACAACACAAACATCAACGGTAACAACAGTGACATGAACAGCACAACTGCAAACACATCGCAGACACAGTGCATTGAAAACGCAAACCATGGAAGCCCCAACCATGACTGGCACACTCATCAATAGCAACTGCGGTGGCCCCCCCCGCACCCCCCCCGCTGGTGGACATCACCAGACTCACCCCCTCAGAGCCCCCCAATAAACCCCACCACCGAAGGCCCACTACGAACCCACCCAACCCCCTATGGTAAGCAGGGCACAGCCACACATTGCACACACCATGGAACAACAGGACATGGACGGGGCAATGTTACAGTGACATTTATTACAGTGCCATGAATACAGCCAGCAGGTCAATACTGTGCCAGCCTCACCCCAACCACCACGACCACACAGTGGAATGCAGACTAAACACAAGCAAGTGCTATAGCCTGACACAACATGGCCATTACGCATGCAGCCTTATGTTAAGGGCAATGCCCCTCAAATAGTCCCGCAAGCTCCTCAGCTCATACTGCTTGGCAATGTCTATCAGGCATACACAACTGTCCCATGCCTTCTTTCTGGACCCACCAACCCCTGTGCGCTGCAGCAGCTGCTGCATCCTCAGCTCCGTCAGCCACTGCTGCCTCCAAAGCACATCCCTGAACCTCCACACCGTGGGATGGGATGCCCCCATCAGGGAGCTGAAGCCCCTGTGCCAGCCTTCTATTGCATTGATGGTCCAAAGTAGGCCTTCTCTCGGAGCGGCATAGCAGCTCCAGAAGTCCAGTGGACAGATGGGATGCTGCTGAACCCCACTCTGAATGGGGCATCCCAGCCATGTGTCCTCATAATAGTTGAGGCATGGTACCAGCTCCTCCTCATAGGTCACATTGTACTCCCAGCCCTTCATCTTCTCGAAGGCACTGCACACATCAATTGGGTGGCACAAAGGCTAGGGCAGCTACCATGTGGATGTGCATGGCAAGTTCATTGTTTGCCACATACAGCTGTGCGAGGGTCCCATGCTGCTGAAGTTTCCTCTACAGACACTGGGAAAAGTGGAAGAAGCAATCATGGAGCCGGGCATGCGGAATACAACTTGCAGTGCCTTATATGCTGTATGGTGGCTGGGTGGAATGCGTTACCTGCTGAAGTGGTATGCAGTAGAACAGTGGACTGCTTCAAACGAGGATGGGACAGGACAAGGGGGAGGGTTAATGAAGGGGAAGGGTGGAAGGGAGGGGCAGCTGCAGAATAAGGGGTGCTAGCTGCACATTTGAGCAGACTTGATAGACCTCTAGGCCATTATCTGCTGGCAAATTTCGTATGTTTGTATGTAGCAATCTCAAAGTCTATCATTATAGACATGGGTTCCAGTCTGGAACACAGTTCCAGCAGATGCCTGAATACCCCTGTATAGCTTCCAACCTCCAACTAGCCATCAGCACATAAATGGCATTTGAGAAAGGACATGGTGTCCGAAACATGTCAGGCGTTGTCTACTGTTATTTGCATTTTAATTAAATGTGAGTGTTTTTTTGTCACTTTTGCTTGGTGTACCAGTTTTTGGTTAGCTTGTGTTTCCTTACACCACAGCCTTGTGCACACTCTATGGGATTTTGGATTCCATACATGGTATCGACCTGCTTCACCTGTCAGCATGGTGAGCAGCTCACTTTCATACACCTGCCACAGAACAACATGGCCCAACTTGCTGTCAGGCTTTGCTGTTGTGGGGGCATACCACACCAGGTGGCGCTGGTTCCTTGGCATGCCTTTTCAGCGAGGTTGTCTGCTATTCATCCTGCCGGGTCACCGTATGGCACCTGCTGACACAACGCAGCTCACTGTGGTTTACCTGCTGGCATTCTGCACACCTCGTTGACAGGCACTTTGCTGCCATTGTTTTGCTGTTCTTGCTTTGCTACCAGGGGGGTGCTGTTGTGATGGCGTACCGTCTAAGTTGTCCCCCACCTCCCCATCACCCATACATCATTGTAAAGTCATATCCCTGGTAGTCTAGACTAGTGGACCCTCACCCACTGATCACCTATCCTTCATTGTAAAGTCATATCCCTTCTAGTCTAGTGGTCCCCTCACCCTGTGATCAACCATCTGTCATTGTAAAGTCATAATCTTTGTAGTCTAGTGGCTCCCCACCCCAACTGAGTGCCAACTGCCACTCACCAACCTGCTGAGGACCCCCACCCTGCAACTCTCTCACTCAATCACCACTCACTATTAAGACAGGAGCAGAGCAGAGCAGCAGCCAGCATAGCCCTCCACTCACCTCCTTTGCTGGCTGCTGTTTGACAATCACAGAGCATGATTGTGTGTTCCTATCTAGGAAGGGACTGCTCAATGTTCTGGCACACAGATGGCACCTTGTGGAGGGCAGTCGAGCCTTCCATCACATGGGGTTGATGTGTGTCAAGGCCTTATGTGACCACATATTGTTGACATGAAAAAATGGGGTTTGATATATTTTGGCTATAAGAATACAATTCTACTATCTCAAAAAGAAGGTATATTCATTGCAAAAACCTATGTTAATGCAGATCTTAGGATTGATAAAGTAGGGAAATGAAAAAGACATTTGGGTCCTGGGTCTCAGCAGTCTTAGTGATTCAGTGGTTGGGTGTTACATGGGGTTGTCAACCCTAATGCCCACCTCCTCCCCTGAGCAAACAAGGTCACATGTGACCTCTTTTCGTCATGCAGGGAATTGTTTGAAGAAAGCTATGACTGATTCTTTTGGCAACATGAGCAGAGCCATACTTTTCTACCTCCAAAGAGTATATCAATATAAGCATGAGACACTGGCTTTGAGCTGTACCTTGTGCTTCAAGCAGGAGGCTAAGGGATGGGGGAAGGGGTGGCCATTAGGGTTAACAACACCAAGGAACACCACACCACTGATTGACTAAGACACCTGAGACTGAAATTCCTAATGTTTTTCATTCCCCTACTTTGTGCTCTTTGCAGTCTTCAGCTCTAATGTCTGCATAAATGTAGTTTTTTGCAATGCCCTTATAGTTAGGGTTGAGTAGGGTGTTCAATGTTAACCCTAATTTTGCATTTTAAAAGCTTTGTCAACGTTTGTCGAAATTAACTGAAATTTGGCATGTGTTGTCTAGAAGGCAAGGTCTAGATCTGTGGAAAGTTTTGTGATGACAGCTTATGTGGTTTCTGAGATCTGCATATGCCATTTTCTTGTAAATGTCTAATTTTTTCCCTATACTTTACATGGGCTTTTTTCCCCCTCTCACCTACAGCCTATGTGGAATGGAATTTTTTCCCTAAACTTTCAGGGTAGAAGGGTACTATAGCAAGGTAGTGCCTTTGGAAGATTTCAAGAAAAAAAATGTTAAATGGTTCCTGATTTAAAGTTTTGTGTTGCTGTTTGTTTGTTTGTGTGTGTTGTTTGTTGTTTGTTATTTGTTGTTTGTGGTTTTTTTTTTATTCTAAGCATGCTCAGTAGGGTCTTTGGGATAACATTCTGATACAACACCAAAAATTTGGTGTTGTGGGACCATTTTTAGTATTGTGAGAAGTTGTGTTCACGACACCAGAAATGTTTTTTTTCATTTTGTGACAGCTACTGTCTTGTTTCTCACCCCAGTAACAAACTACTGATTCAAACTTTTATTAAAAAGAACAACAACAACAACAACAAGAAAAAAACTTAAATCTACCTCATTAGAGCATACTGGGTCATATTCAAAGGCTTGTTTCAGTCAATAATGATTGTAAGTATGTTTTACATGTTTCTTCTCCTGGCCATGTTAATGTTCTTCCCATTTTTGAATTGTGAAACACTTTTCTGTGTTGCACCATTAAGGTGGTGTAAAACTAAATTTGACTTTCGAAACTATTTTTTAATTACGATTCAAAAAAAATCTGTTGGAAACCCAGTTTGATTGCCCAGCATAAATATGTGTTTTACAGCAGAAAAATGGTTTCTCAGCATGAAATTTAGTTGCATATCTGAATTTTTTGTTTTGCAGCAGAAAATTATTTTCCGTACGAAATTTGATTGCACATCAGAATGTTTCATTTTGCAGCAGAAAATTGTTTTCTCAGTATGAAATTTGATTATGTACCATGATTTTTGGTTTGCAGCAGAAAATTGGTTTCTTGGTATGACATTTGATTGCACACCAGAATTTTTCATTTCACAGTAGAAAACTGGTTTCTCGGCATGAAATTTGATTGCACATCAGAATTTTTTGTTTTGTAGCAGAATATTGGTTTCTCAGCATGAGATTTGATTGCACAGCAGAATTTTTCATTTTGCAGCAGGAAACTCGGCATGACATTTGGCTGCGCACCATGAGTTTTCATTTCACAACAAAAATTAGTTTCTTCACTTGAAGTTCGATTGCGCATCAGAATTTTTCATTTTGCAGCAAAAAATTGGTTTCTCTGCATGAAATTTGATTGCACATCATGGGCCAGATATTCAAAACTTTGCCCCAGGGCTAAATTAGCACTGCCAGGTGGGCAAACTTAGCCCGGAGTACAAAGCAAGCTATATTGAAAAGGAAATAGCCTGGTGCTAATCCTGCTAAATATAGCAGTCTAAGGAAGCCGGGCAAACCGGTCTGGGAGTGCAGGGCAAAAATAGCCCAGGAATAAGACAGCACTGAATATAGCAACAGGGAAGTGCAAACTGCATCTGCAGCACATTAGACTCTGTAGCAAGCCAGTGTTGCAGGTGGAGAACATTGTGTGTGATTGCACAGAGATGTCTCACACCAACAGAAGTCTGCAAACAACAGTGTAAGCCACACACTGCAGAACTGTGCTATGCTGAAGTGAGATTTGCCCGGGCTAACCTAATTGCACAGTGCTAACACATTAGCTCGGTGCAAACTGGTTAGCCCGGGGCAAACGGGAGCTATATTCAAAGCTCCTATGCAAATGAGCCTACTTAGGTAATCTGTGGGCAAACAGGTACATTTGCACCTCATTAAGTGCTGCTTAGCATACATTACCATGTAGTTTGCCCGATGCTACTGCATGGAGCACAAAGCTTCCCCTTTTGGTCGGAATGGTAGTACAGGCTGGACACTGCAGGCCAAGGCATACCCATAGCATCCCCTGTTGGTTGGAATAGAAGTACAGGCCAGAAGCAGCAGGAACTGTGTGCTGCCAGGCACAGTTGGTGCATCCTGACCCATTGACAATAGAATTTAAAGTATGTCCCTGGTAGTCCAGTGGTCCCTCCACCCTCACACACATATCCCGACCCCAGGTGCACATATTTAAATGACATTTTCCCTGGTAGTTTAGTGGTCCCCCCACCCCCATGCACGTATCCCAACCCCTGGTGCACATATTTAGATTACAATTATCCCTGGTAGTCTAGTGGTCCCCCCACCCCCACGCACATATCCCAATCCCCGGTGCACATATTTAAATTACAATTATCCCTGGTAGTCTAGTGGTCCCCCCACCCCCACACACATATCCCGACCCCGGTGCACATATTTAAATTACAATTATCCCTGGTAGTCTAGTGGTCCCCCACCCCAACGCATGTAACCTGACCCCTGGTGCAAATATATTACATATGCTTTCCCTAGTAGTCTAGCGGTCCCCCACCCCGGCGGTGACATCCCGTTCATCCAAATCATATCTGAGAACAGAGCCGGTGACCGGCTCAGCCCTTCTCTCACCACCACGGCCGACCGCCGACTGAGGTAGGAAGGAGACATACAACTATATCATTAATCTGTTGACAGCGTGAAGGCTGCGGGGGGGGGAATTAGCAGGTATGTTCTCTGCCAAGTTGCCATAGGAAAGCTGAAACAAGGAGTTGGAACCTGTTGTAAACATTACGTTTCTTTACTAATATAAGAAAAAATAAGACTATTACAAGCATGGGCATCTATTTAAGTGATAGACTAAAACGTGATTTATTTAAGGAGTCTCCTGACAAAAAATATTTACAAAGATATTTTTCTTTTCTTTTTTATGGTTAGGTCTTTCTTAAAAAAGACTTGGCAGAGAACATACCAGCTAATCCCCCCCCCAAGCCTTCACGCTGACAACAGATTAAGTTTATAAGTTGTTTAACAGGTCAGTTCCACCTGTATGTTCAGCAATATATTTAATATTTAATATATTTTTTTGATATATCACCATGAGAGTGACTTATTGATTTAATTAATGATATATTTGTATGTCTCATTCTCATATCCCTGTGGCTCACCGCTGCCATCTACGAGGGACTGCAGGAGGCGAGGGAGACCCGGCTACAGTGGGTCCCCGCCCCCCGCGCATCGGGACCGATGGTGATCGCGGAAAAAATCAAGTAAAGAAAAGTGGCTGAACTGAACGTTGCTAGTGGGAATGGGCTGCAGCACGGTGGCTAGTGCTGACGAAGGTGCTTGCTGGACTCCTTCACATTCCCCCCCCAGCCCCATTCCCTCCTCCCCGTTCCCTCCTCCCGTTAAATGCTCTAAAGCCCCTCCCTCTAAGGCCCTGTACACATTAGAGCTGAAGATTTGCACCGGTTTAAAAAACATTTTAAAAATGTTTTTAAAATCTCCACAGCAGCCCATCCAGATCAGTCTTCAACCGAGTTTTAACTCTGTTATACCACAGCCGACTCCTGTGCGCATCTGCCTCCAGTAACGTTTTTTAAAACGGGTTCTCCACGACCCTTAACACGCTTCCTGGAGGAGCAATATGCAGATGCCTTTCCACACTACAGGGTAACATGCTTTTTCTCATAAAACCATTTTTAAAAATGGACTTGAGACTAGCTCGCAGCAGGGTTTAAGCACGGTTTCCTAACACGCTTTGAAACCGTACTTAAATGCGGACGGGAGCCGTGTTTGCGCTAGTTAAAATGTTTTAAGCACCTTAAAATGTTTTAACTAGCCTGATGTGTACAGGGCCTAACCTGGGGTGAGGCTTGCATTCTCCTTATTGTCTGACCCAGGCAGACTTACCGCTGTATCAATCAAACTGCATACATTGTGGCTCTACCCTGTTGTACTGTAGCTTCCAATAACCTAATATTTTTGATCGAGTCTCTGAGCCCGTTTCAGCATATTATTGTCTTAAAGTATGAGCCAGTTCTTGCACATAACTGCGCAGTTTTTTTCTAATTTACTGAAGTTATGATCAGCACCTTATTGCTTATAGTTAGGGCTAGGTTAATCCTTATGTGCATACCCAGCAACGTTGGAACATGGGGCAGCTAATCATTGTCCTCCCCAGCTGAGTTAGGGTTTCAACTAGGACTCATGTACTCTGGAGTGCTGTAACCTCCCTATAACTGCATTCTAAGCTGTGTGTCAATCTGTGGGCTTTGGGTGTTGTATATCATGTACATCTTAATGCTCGCTTCTACACTTACTGCTTGCTTTCTTTCTAGGAGCTATTGTTAGTCTGCACTGGACGCTGCATATTATGAATATTCCTATGTTCATTGATGCATTACACTACCTCCTATACCTCCAGGGGCTACTGTTAGACTGTGTTGCTCTGTTGTACCTTGCCAGTGTGTGTTTGCTGGATTTAGTTTGAAAATTTGCTGGGGTGCTCCTAACTGCTTGTAAGGTTACTGTGGGTTCAGACGGCTTCATTCCTAGCTCCACTGCTGTGTCTCTACAGGACACTGTGTACATTTCAGGAGAGGGCTGCCAAACATGTGGGCCCCTAAGTATCATAGGAGTGTTGTAGACTCCCACCTTCTATCAACTGTACTTTTCAGGTGGCTGCCCTTGACAATGTTCCTCCCTCTCTGCATTTCTGGCTGCGCGCCCCCTATGGGACAATCTGAGATCCCACTTGGGCTACCTGTTGAGAAGGATTTTACCTTTTCTAACATAATAGCCCATGACAGGCATTTTCCCTGGCGATCTGCTGCCTTAACCTGCAGAACTTCCATTATGTTGCCACATTAGTCAGGCATGCAGGGCGCAGGCCGCCCACTAGGGTTGGCTCCCCACCTCTGAGACATCTTCTCGGGCTTCTCTTGATTATATTAGCCCTTGCTGGGGATGTGGAACTGAATCCTGGTCCTCCGTGCCGAGCATTCTCCTCTCCTGTGGGCTGGATGGCAATGGGTTGAAAATTGCACACCTTAACGTACGTAGCCTTCTGTCCAACATGGCGGAACTCCTTGCCTGGGCCACCTATTATAAGCCTGACATCCTCAGGATTACTGAAACCTGGCTGAAACCCTTTACCTCAGACTCGGCCTGTGCACTCCCTGGCCTCGACCTTGTTAGGCATGACCATCCAGGTAAGAAGAGAGGGGGAGGGATACTGGTATACTACAGGAGTCACCTTAATCTCTCAGTGCTGGCCTGCCCACAGTCTGAGCAGTCTTCCTGTGAATTGCTGCATACAGTGCTGTTACTGGGGCATGCTAAGAAAATACACATTGTTTGTGCCTACAATCCCCCACCGGTGGAACAGTGGGCTTATCCTTCCTTCTTGACTCTATCGGCACTAGGACAAGGAATAATGAACTCTAATCCTTGGGGACCTTAATCTAAACTGGCATGGAAGCAAGACCAAGCAACAGTATGAGACTATGCTTGCAGGTCTCTCACTGTCCCAACTGAATAACGAGCCCACTAGGTGGACGTCCACTGGTGGTACCGGCACGCTTTTGGACTGGGTCCTGTCCAACAGGCCGGAGAGGATCAGCTCCTCAGTCACCTTCCCAGACTCCATCTCTGACCATGCCCCTGTATATTGTACATGGAAGGTTTCAGCCCCTAAGATCCCCCCTAAGATAATTCATGTTAGGGATTTCTCCAGGTTTGACCTTGGCGCTTTTCAGGAGGATCTTATGATCACAGACTGGTCTCCTGTGATGGAGGCCCAGTGTGCTACCTCAGCTGTCGGTCACTTTCTCAGCATATTTAGGGTGCTTCAGGACAAACACGCCCCTCTTGTCAGACAGAGAGTAAGGGGAGCAGCTATGAAATGGCTACATGGGAGCCTCCCTGCCCTTATGAGGCATAGGGACAAATGCTGGGCCAATTTCAAGACCACAGTGGACCAGATGATTTTCCAGCAATACAGGAGACTTAGGAATGATTGCAAAAAGGCTATCAGGGCTGTAAAAAGTGAATTTTGCAAAGCTGCATTATGGACCTCAGCAAAGGACCCTAGGAGCTTCTGGAGAAATATTAAAAATATTGTGAGTGGCTCCTCCACCCGTGAGGCCCCTCATATGCTTATTGAGGGTGCCAGCTGCAATAATCCCCTGACCATAGCAAATGCATTTAATTCGCATTTCTCGGACCTTTCTGCCTTCACCTCCTCATCCTCCTCCAATGGTATCGACCGACCTGTCCAGGCCCCATCATCTCAATCATCTCCTTCTTCTCATCCTCTGTTCTACCTCAAGGCTGTAACGGTGCATGAGATGCAGAGACTGCTCTCTGGTCTCTCACCCTTTGCCAGTGCAGGTCATGATGGTATGGAACCAAAGCTTCTCCGCCTTGCGGCTACCCATGTTGCCTCTCCTGTGGCCCACATGGTCAACCTATATCTAGCCACTGGGATTATTTCTGACCTGTGGAAGGTGGTGAGGGTTGTCCCTATACTTAAACAGGGCAACCCTAGGATTTTGGATAACTATCGGCCGATTGCCATCCTGCCCGCTATTAGTTAGCTTCTTGACAGAGTGGTGGCGGGGAACTCACAGACTATATCCAGTCTCATGAGCTATTGTCTCCCTCGTAGCATGGCTTCCGTAAAGGTCATAGCACTACTTCTGCCCTTATCACTGTCACTTCTGGGATAAGGGCTGCTATGGACCAGGGCAGACTTTCTGGGGCTATCTTTATCAATCTCTCTAAGGCCTTTGACCTAGTTGACCATACCTTACTATGCACGCAGCTTAGGACACTGGGACTGTCCCTGCCTGTACTTAGATGGTTTCACAGTTATCTCCAGGGCAGGCAGCAACATACCAAATATAGTAAGATGCTCTCTGACTCCGCTGAGGTGCCCTCAGGGGTTCCCCAGGGGTCATTCCTTGGTCCCCTGCTCTTCTCCATATTTGTCAATGACCTTCCCTCCTCAGCAGCCTCTTGCAAGGCAATCCTATATGCTGATGACCTCGTTATCTTCACTCATGCCCGGGACATCAGGGTCATTAATCACCAACAGAGAGAAGACTTCATGAGCGTCCAAACCTGGATATTGTCTCACAAGCTGGTCCTAAATCTTGGAAAGACTCAGGCCATGCTGTTTGGGTCCCAGGCTAAGTTAAAGGCCTCCTCGGTCCCTCCATGCATCTCAGGGACTGATGGTGTTCCAGTGCACATCACCAACTCCATCAAATACCTTGGGGTGACACTTGACCCTCAGCTCGACCTTGGTCAACACATCCACAATGTGTGTCAGGCTGTTAAATGGAAATTGGGTGTGGCTTACAGGGCGAGGAATTAGCTTACCACGGTTGCTCGACTTGCATTGGCCAGAGGAGTGCTCCTCGCATCTCTATCCTATGGGTTTCCCTTGTTTGCCCATACTAATAAGGTTCACCTCACTAGGTGGACCGTAGCTTACAATAATATCTGCCGCTTTGCTCTCACAGCCCCTCATCAACCCACCACTGCAATCTGTACAGTAGGCTGAAATGGCTCTCCCCATCCAATTACATGAACTTTGTCCTGGACTGCTTCACGGGCAAGGTTCTGGGCTCTGGCACCCCGGATTGGCGGAGTTTCTTGTGCCGACTCCCTCCACTCACTACTCCCTAAGATCCCTGGGTCCCGCTATTCTCAAGGTTCCTGTGACATGCACCCAAATGGGGGATAGGGACTTTGCATCCTGTGCCTAGAGGCTTTTGAACTCTTTCCTGTCCAGGTCAGGACTGCCCCTACCCAGGCGTATCTATAAACCTCCCTAGGGAAGCACTTGAAGCTCTCCTCAGTATGCGATTGTTCCAGACCTCCCTGAGTCTCTGCTCCGTACTCGAGCTCAGTATCTCTCGTACCTGGCTCCGGCCCTACTTGTTGTTGCCTGCCTGCCTGGGTGTGGCCCTGTGCATATTGTATATATTCTGTATATTCTTGTTAGGTATATTGATATTGAAATTGTTCTGTTATATGTTCACATTTTATGGTGTCCACTGCTGTAATCTGAGCTATCTCACTATGTATGTTATGTTTCCTGACTTCGGGATATGTCTGTACCTTATTTGCATCAGTTTGTACTCTGTATGTTCTTTTATTCTTCTGTACTCTCCCGGGTCGTTCCTGAAAATAGGCATATGTCTTTGTGTATTGTACTTACCTGGTTAACAAAAGCTAAATAAATAAATATAGATGGTATGAAAGCTCCAAGTCTGAAGAAGGAACTGAATTTGGTTTTGAAATGTTACAATATAAAAATATGGAGCACTTGAAATTGTTCTAAGTTGTTACTAAGGATGTTTATATGAAGGAGACAAAAAAATCTTTTGAACCATAAAGTTTTAAGAAAACCATTAGAATATGAGAACGATTATATATTTTGGCCTTTCGTCTTTTGCAAGAGGGTAGAGGGAGACTTTGCTGTTTGATTTCATTAATTTGGTTGCATGACATGAAATTTGATTGCCCACCAGAATTTTTAATTTCACAGCAGAAAATCAGTTTTTCAACATGAAACTTGATAGCACACCTTGATTTTTCATTTTGTGGCAAAAACTGGTTGCTCAACTTCCAATTTGATTGCACATCATAATTTTTGGTTTTGTGACTTAAATTGGTTCTTCACCATGAAGTTTGATTGCTCATTTTGTGAAGACAACACTTCTTTTGTTATAGGGGCCTGCATGTCTCACCCATGGATGGCAGAGGGCCCTTTGCAATGGCTAACAGATACTGTAGACTCTTTCCCCTGTGCATCTGTATGAGTAACTACATGGAAGTGCAGAGAATATAGAGCCCTGCAATTCTGCAGCACACCTGACAGCCCCATGAATTCTTGGCATCCATCGCTGCATGGAACTGCAGGGCATGCAAGGACTCTGCACTTCCGTAGACAGACAGAGTCTTTCCTTTCTTTCCTTGGGCCTGCACATCTACATGTTTTCACGCAGGTCCCAAAGGAACCTGGGTGAATGAGGATACAATTCCACTTTCTCAAAAGGAAAGGAAATTCTTTGCATAAAACTTTGTTAATTCACCAGTTAGGGTTCAAGTTAATGCCACAAAAGTAGGGAAATGTGGCGTTAGGGGTTCCAACCCTAACTACTTACCCCCACCCCCCCAAGCAGCAAAAGAAAAAAAAATTAGGGTTTTGGGTCTCTGGAGTTTTGGTGAATCTGTGGTAGGGTCTTCTTTGTGGTTGTCAATGTTAATTCCCACCCTGTTCCCTGAGCAAACAAGGTCAGATGTGATCCTCTGGGCCCTGTGTGAAGAAAGCTACAACACATTGTATTGGCAGCATGTGGCGAGACATACTTCTCTGCCTCAGAAGAGTGTATCAATATGAGGCCCTCACTTGGAGCGGTACCTTGTGCTTCAGACTGGAGGCTCCAAGCTGGGGGGAGGGGGGAGCATTAGGGTTGACAACCCCAAGGAGGATCCCGCCACTGATTTGACAAGACTCCAGAGACCCAAAACCCTAATTTTTTTTTTTCCTTTTGCTGCTTGGTGGTGGTGGGATTTAGGGTTAGAAACCCTAACACCACATTTTCCCACTTTTGTGGCACTAGCTTGAACCCTAACTGATGCATTAACAAAGTATTTTGCAAAGAATATGAATGCAATAATGCATGAAAGGGTGTATGATTATGGGTCAATAATCACACACCTCTCTAGGGTGTTGTTAGGCATGAAGCGCTTTCACTGAGTGTCTTTAAACACCCGAGAGAGGTGTGTGTGATTATTGACAATAATCACACATTCTGACATGCCTTATAGTTCTTATAATATGTGTAAGAAAGAAATCATAGTAACTGATTTTTCTTACACGTGTTATAAAATTATAGTAACTTTTATTTTATGGGGAAAGTGATAAAACTGAAAAAAAAAAGTTTCTCTAAAGGAACACAGGATTCCTGCAATGTTTCCCTCACTCACTGTGAGACACAATAGTGATGTGATGGAGCGGTGATTTCCCAGAGGGTTATGACACACAATGGCTGCCACTGTAAGTTTTCATTGATTTGTTTTTTTCAATTATGAGACGGCATGGCTCCCTTGATATCCTCGACACTTGAGTGCCACTATTGTTTTTGACAAACACTTTGTGTGGCTCCAGCAGCACGAGCGTCAGATCAGGATTTGTGCTTTGAAGTGGCTGACACCTTGAAAGAAGTGCAGGCATGTAATTATGGGCAGATAAGTACACGACTGTACTGGTGTTTCAGCCAATCACAGTACAGGATTTTTCTTACACATTATATATAACAGACACACACACACACCACTAAATTGGGTGGATTAGTCAAGAGGATCTCTGGTAGGATCAGTATGATCAATCACTGAAATAATTTTGTGGAATGGACTAGAAACAACAGTATGCAATTCAGCTTAGGAAAGTGTGTAGTCATGCATTTTGGCAAAAATAATGTAACCAAGCTTCAGGCGGCTGATAGTTAAAGAGATTTAGGTGTGGTGATTGATAGCAACCTGAAGAGTAGTACTCATTGTAAACAGGAAGCAAACAGAGTTAACCATTTAACCAGCTGCGTTAAGCAAGCTTTTGGTTTTTCAAAAATGCATCTGTCCTACTGGCCCTTTATGAGTCACACGTAAGACTGCACCTTGACTACTGTACCCAGATTTGGAGTCCCTATCTAAAAAAGGATAATGCTCTGCTTGAGAGGACACAATGTAGATTTACCAAGTCAATCCATACCTCTCAACTGTACCACATTACGAGGAACGTTCCTCATTTTACGTCACCAAAACTCCCTGTTCCACATTGTGAGGACTTGTTCCACATTCAGTGTTAACATTTTAAAGCAAAAAGCTATAGTAAATGATGCAAAAATATATTATTCAATTAACAACAGACCTTTTTAATATAAATGCAAACATTTTAACAGTGTTCTGAGCTTCTTAGGTAAAGGTTTGATTAAGTGTTCCACATTTTGCTCATTTGTTCCACATTTTGAGAGGTAGTGTTCTACATTTGGGGGAAAAAAGGTTGAGAGGTATGAGTCAATCCTGAAGATTAGGTCCAAATCATATGAGGAAGGACTTGCAGACTTGAGGGCTATGGTCCTTAAGACAAAGGAGACTAAGAGAGGATCTATTATTTTTGTATAAATTACTGGAAGATACAGAGCTATCTAATGAGTCGGGTCTAAAGTTTAAGGACCACAACCATTACTTGAGAGGCCACAAACACCAACTAAAAGACTACACACCTAGAGCTGATCATAGGAAATATACCTTCCTGCCCAGAGCAATTAGAATGTGAAACTAATTAGCAGGAAATGTTGTTGAAGCACCTAATCTTGCCAGTTTTAAGGTCAGACTGGGCAAATTTCTCCAGGATGGTAACTCTTGTAGTTACTACCACTGAGTAGTGGGGACAGTTTACATGGGCTCATGCCTTCAACTGTCCTAAATACACAGTATTATCCATAGTATTATAAACAAATAAGCAAAACAAGCACTGTCATGGTGAGACACTGTATTAAGTAGCACTTGCAAGTTTTTGTGTCTCCTGTCATCTTTTACATTCAAAGAGCTGCATGCAGACTCAGAGGTCAGGCTGGCTTCAAGACGGAAGGCAGGACCAGGAAACTGAGCCAGCTGATCAGGACTCACACAATGGGAGTTTAAAACTACATTCTATAAATCCAACTTGATGTGCATTTCAGCAGCCTGCAAGTGCCAGCAGCAAGGGGCATGGAATGAGGTTCCTAATGGTAGACTAACAAAATAATTGTTTTAATTGTTTTATTTTTTGTTTCCAGGATCTAAAAGGAGACTTGAAGGTTGGAGCTGCTTTAGGAGGGAAGTTGGGTCAAGGAAATTGAGCCAGCCAATCAGAGTTCACGCACCATCCCTGTGCAAGGTATAAATTCCCATTCACCCTGTGCGTCCCATTATGCTCATGTCCCACAGCATGAGTGGAAAATGAAAACATAGAAAGGTGATGGCAGAAGGAGACCAGTGGTCCATCTAGTCTACCCATTTGGGTTCTGGAACCCCTGTGGGTCCAGGGGCTAACACAACTATTGCTGCTGTACAGTGCTACACTTTCCCCTACCCTTTGCTTGCCTATAAACTCTATCCCACACATGTTTGAAGGCAGTGACCGTATTAGCCTTGATCAGTTCCTGAGGTAATCTATTCCATGGTCCGTCTTTCGGATGAGACGTTAAACCGAGGTCCCATCTGCCTGTTCTGGTGGTAGTTCAGGTGGATGTTAAAGATCCCATGGCACTTCTCAAAAAGAGCAGGGGAACTTTCCCAGTGCAATGGGCAAATTTCCTCCATTCACGATAAATACCACCAACAGCTTCATTTGATTCAAGGTCAGTTGGCATTCATCTGCATCCCCCTCCCCTGGGTCATGCCTGGAAATAGGCAGGATTTGTCTAGTGCACTTACCTGGTCAACAAAAACTAAACAAATAAAAATAAAAAAAAATAAATTACATGCTCAGAAAAGAAATGTTTTCTGATTTCGCGTTTGAATCCTGCCCACCCCCCGAGTTTCCAATTGTGCCCTCTTGAGTTGGTGTTAGTGGACCTAGTGAACGGATATGAGAAAGGCACTTTGTTAATGCCTTTTATGTACTTGAATGCCTCTATCATGTCACCCTTTCCCTCCTAGACTCCAGTGAGAACATATTGAGCTCCTCCAAGTGTTCGTCATATGAAAGCTCATTCAATCCAGTTATCATCTTAGTAGTTCTTCTTTGCACTGACTTGAGTCTTTTTATGTCCTTCTTCAGGTACGGGCTCCAAAACTGGACACAGTACTCTAAGTGGGGCCTGACCAGGGATCTACCGAGAGGAAGGATGATGTTCCTGCTCCTGCTATCGAAACTTCTACTGATACACCCCAACATACTACTGGCCTTACTAGATGCAGAGTTGTACTGACTGGATACCTTAAGGTTGTTTGAGATTAACACCCCAAGGACCCTTTCATCAGACGAGGTGCTGAGTTTAACGCCATGTAACCAGTATTCTATTCTAGGGTTGTTCTTGCCAAGGTGCAGCACCTTGCACTGTTTGGCATTGAAGTTAAGCTGCCACTCCTAGTACCGTGTCTCTAGTCTTTTTATGTCCTCCTGTAGACTTTTTATGGCTTTTTCACTGTCCACCCTACCCCCCAACTTAGTATTATCAGTGAAGAATGCTATCCTACCTTTTATCCCTTCTCCAATGTCACTGATGAAATTGTTGAAGAGGACAGGTTCAAGGACCATCCCTGAGGAACTCCGCTGGTGACGTCTCCCATCTTAGATCCGACTCGGTTAACCACTACCACTACCCTGTTTTCTGCCCTGAAGCCAAGTTGACATCCATTTGGTGATGTTCTCTGCTATACCTAAATCCCTAAGTTTGGACAGAAGTAGTTTGTGGGGAACCAAGTTGAAGGCCTTGTTGAAATCAAAATACAGGTAGTCCACTGGGTGACCCCTATCAATATCCTTTGAGACCCAGTCAAAGAATGAAATAAGATTTGTCTGGCACAATCTACCCACCATGAAGCCATGCTGCCTGGCATTCTGAAGTCCATTTTTGTCCAGATAATCCACAACATCCTGTTTAATCAGTGACTCCATCAGCTTTCCTACAACTGACATCAGACTGACCGGCCTGTAATTACCAGCTTCTTCCCTGCTCCCTCCCTTGTGAAGAGGGATCATGTCCATGATTTTTCAATCAGGCACCTCCCTAGTTTGGAGTGTGTGGTTGAATAACATGCTTAAAGGCTCCATGAGTTCTTTGCTAATTCTTTTAGAATCCTGGGGTGTATACAATCTGGGCCTGGTGACTTTTCATGCTTCAACTTCTTGAAGGATCCCTAGACTCTGTTTATGGAGAATGAAGATGGGTCCATCGTTGGTACCACACTGGCAATAGACCTAATACCACTCACTGGTGTGGGCCCATGCCTTTTCTTAGTGAAAACTGAACAAAAGAAATTGTTCAGGACTTCTGCTTTTTGTTTGTCATCTTCTACTACTATATCCTCATCCTGGAGTTTGATCACTCCTTCTGCCTTCCTTCTCTTCTCATGAATATACTGAAGGAACTGCTTGCTACCTGATTTGACATTGTTGGCTATGTTAAGCTCGGCTTTAGATGACCTGATTGTTCTTTTGGCCTCCTTACTCCTTTCTAGGTACACTTCCCATGAGCCATTGCCTGGTTCTTTCTTAAAGTTTAGGAAGGCTCTTCGTTTGGATCTTATAGCCATCTTCCCCTGTTTATTAAACCAAATGTTTTTTTTTTCATTTATTCTTCTTGGTTGATGTTTTCACATAGGTTTTTTGTGGCCTCTGAAATAGCTTGTTTGATTTGCAACCATAGTTCCTCAACTCCAGAGTGTCGTTTGGTAGAACTTAATTTCCTTCTGATAAATTCCCTCATGTTGTCGAAGTTGGTACCTTTGAAACACAGTACCGCAGCACAGTACCGCAGCTCTGGATTGGGAATACAGAGCCCCAAGGGAACAAAGCAGGAATGGAACAGGATTGGTGTCTTAGGCATCCACAGACATAGCAGGCACACAGGGAACTCTGCCAGTCCACTAAGATAAGGAAAAGTACCTGTTTACTTGTTGCTGCCTGAGTAGGAAAGTACCTAAGAATGTAAGGGGGTAATAGCAGGGAACAAACAGTCTATAAAACAGTAACTACCTGCGAACATATGAAATTTGCTAGCAGAAACAGGCCACATGGTCTATCAAGTCTGCTCGAATGTACAGCTAGCACCCCCACTCTTGCAGCTGCCCCTCCCCCTTCACAATAACCCCTTCTCACTATGTCCCATCCCCTTTTGAATCCCCCCACTATTCTGCAGGATACAACCTCCTCTGGCAGAGAGTTCCATTCTGCCACAACCCTCTCCATGAAAAAGTGTCTCCTCATTTCACTCCTATATCTTCCCCCCGCCAATCTAAGACCATGACCTCTCATGTCCTTCCCCCCTCCTTAACTTAAATATCCCTTCTGTGCGTGTGTGTCTTGTTAATCTCCTTCAAGTACTTGATGGTCTCAATCATATCCCCCGATCTCTCCTTTCCTTCAGGAAGTACATATTCAACTCACGCAGCCTTTCCTCATATGGAGTTTCCCCCAGGCCCTGGATCATCCTAGTTGCTCTGTGCTGTACCCCTTCTAGTAGTCTGATATTCTTCTTTAAATATGGGTGCCACTGCACGCAGTACTCCAGGAGTGGCCTGACCAGTGAAATGTAGAGAGGCAGGATCACCTCCCTGTTCCTGGAGGATATTCCTCCCGCAGTACACCCCAGCATCCTGTTGGTCTTTGCTGCCACCCCTCCTGCACTGCCCTGAGTTGTTCATTTTCCCAGTTAAAACCATCCCTAGGTCCTTTTCCTCCTTGGTGGTACCTAGCTGTACTCCACCCAGCTGTTAGCTCCTCCCTGGGTTCATCACTCCAAAGTGCATCACCTTGCACTTTTTAGCAATGAACTCCAGCTGCCATTCTTCCGACCACTCCTCCAGTTTAGCCAGGTCATTCTGCAGTCCCTGCCATCCCTCTATGTCACTCACCACTGCCCCCAACTTGGTATCATCAACAAAGAGGAGGATCTTATTCCTGATGCCATGCGAGATGTCTGCTATGAATATCCCAAACAACACCTGCCCCAGTACCAATCTCTGCGGCACCCCTCTTGTCACTGCCCTTGGAGTCAAGAGCTCCCCCTCCCACCACCACTCTCTGATGTCTTCCCTGTAGCCAATTTTTGATTCAGTTAATCATCTTAGTCCCAACCCCCACATACCTCAGTTTCCCTCCAACCTCCCATGTGGCACTGAATCAAAGGCCTTGCTGAAGTCCAAAAATATTAATCCCTCATTACCCAGTCAGAATACTCAACTAGATTAGTCTGAAAGGACCTTCCTGACACAAACTCATGTTGATGACTGTCCTGGAGTTCATTATCCTCCAGAAATGTCACCAGCCTCTCCTTCAGGATTGCCTCAATCAGCTTCCCCACAATGGATGTCAGGCTTACAGGTCTGTAATTGCTTGGTTCATCCTTAGGACCACCTTTATGGAGGGGCATCACATTGGCCATCCTGCAGTCCTGTGGCATGCACCCTGTGTCCAGGGAGGTGTTGAATAGGTCTGCCAGTGGCCCAGCTAATACCTCCACCAGTTCCCTCAGCATCCTGGGATGTATGACATATGGACCTGGTGCCTTATCCACCCTCAGAGCCCTCAGACTCTCCAGTACCCTACCCTCAGTGATTACCCTGTCTGTCACCCCTCCCCCCTTGCTCAACCTTTCCACCCCCTGAGGAAGCTGCCCACCCTTCTCTCTTGTGAATATGGAACAGAAGTACTCATTTAGTGCTTCTGCCTGTTCTGCTTCTTTCTCTGCCCACCCCCACTCCTTCTTGATCCTCACTATCTGGTCCTTGCAGTTCCTTCTTTCTCTTATGAGTCGGAAGAAGGCCTTTTCCCCATCTTTGATTCCTGAGCCAGTCTCAGTTCCCTGGAAGCCTTGGTCGCTCTAACACCCTTGGTAACTTCTCTGAACTTCTTCACATACTCCTTCCTATCCTCAACCCTCCCAGATTTCTTGTATCTATTAAATGCTGCTCGTTTTGCCCTCACCTTATCTAAAACTTCCCTACACATTCAACTTGGCTTCTTAGCTCTTCCCTTCTTGCTCTGCAGTTTGGTACAGGTCCCAGTAGCCTCGACAAGCCCCAATTTGATTTCTTCCCATTTCTGGCTGTGTGATTGAATTCCTGTCAGGTACTCCTCTAAGATTTCACCCATCTTTCTGAACTCAGCCTTTGTGAAGTCAACCACCCTGGTCGCTGTACCTGCCCATGTTGAGCATGAACCACACAGATTGGTGGTCAATCCCTGCCAGTGGATCCGCCACCCCACCTCCCTTACAGCCTCCCCATTGGATAGATCTAGATCCAGTGTATTACCCAATCTAGTCAGCTCGGTAACCAGCTGTGCTGAGGTCTGTCCCCGGAATGCTCTAGGTTATCTGTTCCTGGCATCGATAGGATCAGTACCTAATCCACCCTGGCTGATTGAAGTCCCCCACAATCGCTGTATTACCCTTCCTGCACACCTTCCTAATTTGCTCTGCTAGCACCCTATTCAAGTCCTCTTCCTGAACTGGTGGCCTGTATACCACCCCTATCCTGAGAGTCCTATTTCTCATGCCTTGGAACTGCACCCACAAGGCTTCAGTTCTACCCTCCTCCCCCTCTTCCCTTGCACACCTAATCCCCTCCCTCATGTAAATTGCCAGCCCACCCCCTTTCCCTCTGCTCCTATCCTTCCTGAAAATCCTATATCCTGGGATCAGTAGGTCCCAGTCCTGGTGTTGGTTGGGCCATGTTTCAGTGATGGCCGCTATGTCCAACCCCCCCCCCCACCAGTAGAGCCTGAAGTTCTGCAGTTTTGTTTCCTAGGCTTCTAGCATTCAAGGAGACAACCTTCCAGGTTGATCCCCTTACTTCCTTCCCCCGTGTCCCACCCTTCTTAACCCCTTGCAATTGATCCCACTCTGGCTCCATCCCTGCTGGTACAGGGGTAGGCTCCTTTGGCTCCCCCCTTCAGAGACATCTCCTTCCAGGTGCCCACTCACTACCCCCCACCTAGTTAAAAGTAACCTTTCTCTCTATGTACCCTTCTATCCCCTGCTTTCACACCCTCTGCCCCTCCCTGCTCAAGTATAATCTGTTCCCTGTGAACAGATCACTATTGTCCCAAACCCCACCCCAGCCCCCCACTATCCCATACCCCTTGGATTGACACCATACCCTCAGCCAGGTGCTGAACTCCTGTATCCTACCCTTCCTCACCATACTTGCGCAGGGCACTGGCAGTATGTCAGAGAAGGCCACTGATCCCCCTACCTCCTTGCACAACCTCCCCAGTTCCTCAAACCTCTCCCTTAACACCTCCACCATTTCACCCACCAGGTCATTCATCCCTAAGTGCACCATGACATGTGGTTTCAGCCTTCTACTTCTTGCACACCTGAGAATAGACTGTCCTGCCCTACCTGCTGTCAACCCAGGTACGGACTCTACACATATGCAACTATGCCTTTCCCCTTTATTTCCCCATCTGACCCCTTTGAGTATAGAGTCTCCCAGCACTAGTACCGTCCCTTCCTCATTTCTTCTCCCTTCCCCCTTCCCTTTACCCATGTAGCTGCTTTGAGGTTTCACCCCAGTCTGTCCATCCGCATCTCCCCCTCCAAGCCATTCTGTATCACAATCTTCACCAATTGTTCCATCTCTGTGCCCGGCCCTGTGTCGCCCCCTCTGCTAGTGCCCACCCTGTCTGACCTCCCCCCTTGTCCCAAAGCTCTGTGTCTGATGCTATCTTCCCTGCGCTTCACACCACGCCCCCTCCACCATTCCCCCACCTCAGCTGTGATTCCCTCGTATGCCCTTTTTGCCCGACCTCCTCCCTTTACCCATGCCCACCACCTCTGGCCGAATGTGCCCCTGGGCACCAGCTCCCCCTTCCTACTCCTGCCCCCTCACAGAGATCCCCTCCATCCTCATCCCCCATAATAGCCAGCACTGCAAACCTATTTCCTGTCCCTGCTGTACTGCCACTTGTGGGGCTGTCCTGCCCCTCCAACACAGTATAGAGAAGTGCCTCAGCCCCCCCCACACCCTCTCTGAGCCCACCATGATCCAACCACTCCTCCCTCTGGACAGCCTATGAGGTTTAGGTTGTGGTTCAGGTGACCTCTGGGTGAGGATGAAAGCCTCCTGTAACCTGGCCAACTCGGCTTGGAGACAGGTGACCTCCTCCTCCCTCAACCCAGAGAGGTGCCTGCAGATAGGGCAGTATTGCAGCTACCTGTTGTGTAGGAAGGAGAAAACACCCTGTCCAGGGTAAGGGCACAAAGGTATTAGTTTCAGGCAGGCCAGCAGGCAGGCAGGCTACTAAAATTGTGCTGCAGAGGAGAGGAGAGAGAGCACAGTGTGAGCCTGCACCGGCAGCTGCAGGTCCTGTAGCAAGAGCAGAAGGGCAACCTAAATTTAGCAGACTGGGACAGGTGCACTGTGACTGGGAAGACAATGGAAGAAGAGACCATCGGGCTGTGCACAGGTGTGCACGGTTCACCAGTCTGATCTCTAACTACTATACCTTTTATTGCCAGTGGGCACAAACTAAGCTCAAATTATGTAACCAAAAAGGCCTGCCACAAGTAAGCTACTGTATTTCATATTAATTTCTGACTTCAAGGCTGTTTATCCCTCTGTTTGTAGGCTGCTTTTTACCCCATGCCAATACTGACTTTGGGGTCAAAATGGTTCAGATGAATTCTTGAAGCCAAACAAAATTAATAGGCCCCAACTCGAAGTGGAGTTGAAGCTGCAAATGGCCCACTTCTCTCATATTTAGGTGGGTGGCATGAGGTTGCACAGCGTGCACATCTCAATGTCTTGGGGACACATGACAGTGTCTGGTAACCTATGTCACCAAGTATGCCTCTGCTGGGCCACAACCAGGATCTTTAAGAGTAGTGCACACCCCTCCTTCCCTCCCTCCTTCCCTCCCGGGGAGGAACTAGGTCAAGAGGATGCATCTCATCCTCCCCACTGGTCTTGGCTCCAGTTGTTCTGGGTGTGGGGTACAAATCCAGGTTGATAGCATGCTGAGCAGACATCTCTCCTCTTAGTGCCATGGAGCTGCCTGGGGTAAATACTTTTTCTCATATATATTTTTGGATGTCATGCATCCTTGGTCTCAGAGACATCCCCCCAAACATGTCAGTGACCCATTTTGGGGACTTACAGGTTAAGCACAATGGTGGTCAGTCCTGTGGGATCATGCAGTGCCTGCAGAGGATGCCAAAGCAGGCCAGGGCATTTTCCTTTGGTATTTTGTCTTCTGTTTCCCCTGTGGTGGTGGCATGCAGTGATGATTACGCACCCACGTGTTTGTTTGCATGCAAACATGCAGCATCTGCCACTGACCTGCCCCTTCTTTCTAATCTTGCTGTTGCTACCAGACGGGCTCCGCCAGGTGGCATTCAGGTTGCAGGATGCAGGAACTCCCCATCCCAGGGGAGGAGAGCTGTCATGGGATGCTCAGTCCTTCCTCTGCCAGCCGGTCTCCTAGTGATCCTGGTCCATTCACGAACCTGAGTCACCAGTGTGGCTGGTGGTGTGGTGTCCAGTGCCTTAACCCACCAAGCCAATGGTCTGGCTTGGGTCAAATCATTTTAAATCAGTTTCACACAATCAGGGTTCGCAGTTACAGCACGTGAATATGTGGTTAATTGTCCTTGTTGTTTTTCATCCTTTCCTATTCTTTTACATGCTGAATTAAACTTGATAGAGGTGGTTGCATGCTCTTTTGGTCTTCTGAAGTAGGCGAGGCACTCACATTACATAAACTCTTTATATTATTCCAAACTCTTTATGATATTGGCAGTGTGGATCAGATTTCCCTCTTAGAAAAGGTAATCATTTTAATATGTATTTCATGCTCACAGATTTCTGTTAAACAGAGCCCTTACTGTTGTGTTGCTGTTTCTCACAAACAAAAGTAGAACTATAGAACATGTACACCTAGCCAAGCTTATCTTGCACATATAGAATGGCGTCCAGAAGAACAAAGAATGTCTGAAAGATCTAATTACATTTGGGCCCTTTCCCAAGGGTTTATGATAGTGCCCCTGGGCATGTCCAAAGAGTACAAACAGCAGGCTGAAATGACAAACACTTCTAATGAATCCAGACTAGAAAGGAGGAAAAGCCACAGATTAGTCATGGACTGAAAATGAAGAAGGGAAATGACAGAAAGCCTTGAGATGGTGTGGGACATCTCCTGAAATCAAAAGGAATAGCAGAGCATAGTACTACTGCAAACAAGCTTTTCTGCTGAAGTATGTTTGAATGTCTTTTCATGAGTGAATACTGTATGTCATCAACCACCGATACAAAAGTATCCTTTTTACCCAGGGGGATAATAGAATGCTTGAAAACATCAGCAACATACTGCACCTGTAAAGCACTACATAACATTTTTTAATGCTCGGAAAATAACGGAGTTTTAATTGTTGGAAGTTTAAATATCAGTATTTGTGAGATGGCAAAAGACTCATCCTGTAGTTATTTTGTAACAATGACACATTTCTACCATCCTTGGATTCATCATCAGTATATGTTTAATTCCCTTAAGTATTTTTATCTATTCTTCAATGCTCCCAACTATTCAGTCCCTGCCCACTTTGATTTGTCAACCTGGCTCTATCACCTGCCATCTCTGGGACTAATCTCAACTCTCGGAGAAGCCCCAGTGAATTGCCTCACTCCTGGGTCTTCAGGTGACCCCAGTCCCTCTGGGGACTGAATCCAGTGTTGAGGAAGGAGCCTATTTGGAGGTGCAGGGCCTTGCCTGCGGGCAGCACATATCATCCTACAGGTCTGAGGCATGTTCCCAGTTCTTGCCCTCCCTCCCACAAGATGTAAGGGCAATGTGCCCCTCCCAAACACGCCCACAACTGGCATGTGGAGGGGCTGTCCACATATCTCACCTTCCCTTTAGTTCAGCCACCATGCCTCACCCCAAGGATCCCCTGGGGGTGCTCACATTGCATAATATGGTCAGTCTCTCCCCGCAGAGGAGTTGAGAGTCCACTGGGATGCTCAAGCCTTCTCTCTCTACTGGCCCTCTGGCACCCTACATTTGTTCCCAAATCCTGGTCACCAGCCTCACACGCAGCGGCACTGTACCTGCACTGATAGGCCAGTCATCTGCAAATATTTTTAAAAGTGCCCTTTTTCTGTTTACTAGTTTTGGAATTAATAACTCAGCAATTCTTAAAAATCTCTTCTGTTGAGGGTTGTTTTTTACTGTACATCCTGGCATCAAACTGTGGCTTTATTATGATGGTGCTGACACAGGTTTCAGATGGCAAACAGCACGGTACCTCACTAATATATTTAATGTTTTCATGGTGAGCGTGGGAGAGAGCAGAAACTTTTAAAAATGTTTGAAAAACCACATATTTCAGATTAGACTTTAAATAAAATGAACATTAGCCAGGAAAACTTTATTACTAAAAGCTGTATGATGCCTTTTTTTTTGTCCATCAACAAATATTGCTGCTTTAACTAACAAATTGGTAACTGGCCAGATCATCTGGAAATTCACTGCTGTTTGTTTAACTGCTTTCAGTTATAAGATCTGGCTTGCGGTAATTCTTTTACTTTCTTTCGTGTCCTTGTTAAAAGTGGATAAATAACTTTGATCTATTTATCCCAGGGCGGACCAAGCTGTGCACCATTAGGGTGACCTTTACAAACGACTCCCATTACAAGGCAACAATTATTACGGAAGAGATATAAACACACGAAAGATGATCACACAAACATAGTAAAACCCTGACTGCCATAATGTAACAATGTGAATATAAAATAAACAATAGAAATAAAACAAAAACTTGTAATGTAAACAATACAATGACAAATTAATGAGATAACCTTTACATAAACACATGAGCATAGCCAGGAAGTCTGTAACATAGTCTATTTATTTTGTGAAATTTCAGTAAAGCTCTTTTGAGACATAACCACAGGAACAAAGAATACAGAACCAACTTGAGTAGTTAGGTTTATAAGTTTATAGTCAATCAATTGTGAAGCACAGGATAATCTTAAACCACTTGGGAAGTGTCGTTATATAGCATAATTGCACAATAGAGTGCTTCACTGCACTTATAAAATGGATAAGTAAGGCCAGCCCACCGATGCAGCGGTTGGGTTTCTGACTCCGACACTGATGCCCTGGGTTCAGAAATGGACCCAAGGAGTTGGAGGGCTAGCTGAGAGGAGGTGGATTGAGCATCCCAGGGACTGCTCTCCTCAGGTGGGTGGATTAGTGATCAGTGCATGGTTGACCCCTGGTGGAGGCCGGGGGGAGCAGTGACCAAAGCTGAGTATTTCGGGAAGTGTGCCTGAGATTGCGCATTATGTTATTGCATGCCACACCTCCCGCTGGGGATAATGCATGCAAAAACCGCCAGTCCCACTGATGATGCCTCAATTCCTGGTCCTGTTGTGCCCACCACGACCCCCAGCTGCGACCAAAATTAGTCTTCCATTGGGAATGGTCTGACCCCATGGCTCCACCCTGGGGGGGCAAGCCAAGGGAACCCTGCTGGTGGAAACTGGACTTGCTGGTAATCTGTACCAGTCTCCATTGGGGGCATACCAGCTCAGCTGCCCTGCCCAGGGGGCAAGCCTGTGTGGATCTGCCAGCTCAAGTAAGTCCTGGGGAGTGGGTGGGCGGACTGGGAAAGTCAGGGGCTGAGCCACATTGAGGGTGATGGCACAAAACAAAATGGATAAACAAGCCCTAAAACTAAAAGGAAAACATTTTTAAACAACCTTCATGGTAACAACTCCATGGTTATGTGATTGGACAGCACTAATCACAGTAATGGATTTCTCTCAGCAATTTATAAATGTGACATATAATATTATACTTCAAAGCAGGAAGAGTTTGTTACTACAATACTTGCTACTGCACATTTTTTATTGGGCATATAGTATATTCTGTACTGTAAATATGGACCATTGAATAATTTTTGTCATACATTGAATTACATACATATAGCACAGGAGCTCTATGCAACAACACTTTAAACATCCAGTTCCCCATTTAAACACTTTACACACCCAGTTCCCCATTTATTTTACAAAGGAGATGAGTGTGTAAGGGGTGGATGACATTTTACTGAAGACAGCCTTATGCAGGGATGAAGCTTAAAAGGAATTCAATCATCATGCCCTCAATAACCATGTTTGAACAAACTGTAAATGGTAATCTTTTGTGTTAACAAATTTAGGTAGGAGTTTGTGTCAAATGGTTCAAATAATAAGAAAAACACTAACAGAACCTTTGATGTTGTGACAAAATATGTTTTTATTTATTTTGACTTTGGTAACTGGGTGAAGGGCAGTTGGATACTACCCATTCACAGGGGTGACCTGGACATGCACATGAACAATACAGAAATACAGATGTCAATATGTGAGTGGACAATTACATTTCATGTAAAACATTTTACATTTACATTGGTACTGTTTACAAGAACATTTAAAGGACCTTAATGATTTGGCCTGCCTCCGGTAGACAGGTAAGTTGTTCCTTAATGAGTAGATATTTGATATCAAAGGTATAGACATCATCCTTTTGAAAGGTACACAGGGTGCCATCGTTTTGTGTGATCAGCCCAGTCACAGGAGGAAATGTGACAATAATATAGAGAATAAAGTACGGGGTGGTGTGTGTAACAAGATTTTACACACACCTGAGGGGTTGGATGCCATATAAACCCCAAGAGTGAAGCTTGAGGGTTTTATCCAGGCATCCAACCTGAGGGTGTGTGTAAAATTCAAGTTTACACACACCTCCCTGTATTTTATTTTATATAATTGCTTGGATAGGCTTTTTTACAACTGCCAATTATATAAAATAAATGGTCTGGTGCGGCTGCGGTCTGGATGATATTTAGCCGAGTCCGTGTTCTCTTTGCAGTAGTTTACTTTTTCTTGTTTTTTGTCCCCTTTACTGTGTGATTTTTGTCAGGAAGTTGTTTTATTTAAATAGTTACTTACCACCTAGAGATAGTGGTGGCTGTGCGGTTTCGACCAAGGAGGAAAGCTGGTGGCGAGCGGTGAAAACCCGGAAGAGCTGTAGGTTGGGCATGTGCATAGCTTAGGGAAATCAGGCAGTTTGCCGCTATAAACGCCTTTATAACGGCAAATTACGCCACGGTTTCCCTATGGGAAAAAGCCTAAGCCAGTTATTATTACATAATAGTTGTCATAATAGAACAAAATCTATTATTTGGCTATCTGCTCAAAACAGAGTTCCTGTTTACCCAATCAGGAGGCAATAAAGCCAAAAATTCAATGCAAGATTTTTGCATATTTATTTATTTATGAGTTTTTATTGCCCAGATAAGCACACTAGACAATTACAAAGCCTATTTTTAGGTACAACCCAGGACAGTTGCAGAGCCAAACAGTGGCAATAGCCCTTTATAGAGAGGGTTACAAGGTGGCAGGAAGGCATGAAAGCATAACATGAAACAAAATACAGTATAAAATACAAACATCCAAATCCAAATGTACGATGAGAACTACAGATATCAAAGCAATTATACAACACTATATAATCACTAAATTAAAGTGCACAAGCAGTATACTGTAACCATTAGGGGCATGTGCTCAGGAGAGTTCAGGGAACCCCAATGCAAAGGGGGACATAAACTGTCAGAATTAAATGCACACGCAGGCAGTCAGCTTTCAGGAAGTCTCTGATGGGTCCCTTGCAAAGAGTATCAGAGAAGGCCCTTCCTTCCAGGGACAGGAGGGAGGTCCAAAAACTAGGTGCACAGACAGTGAAGGACTGGTCACCAGAGATAGTGCAGGTCTTGGGTACAACCAGCAGGGGCTGATCATCAGAACAAAGGAGGTAGCTCAAACTAATAATTTTTAACAGACTTGCAAGGATAGGAGGGATAGTAGTTCTGATAACCTTGTCGATAAAACAGCACAGAGAAAATGAATGACTATTTGCTGTGGATAGTCAATCAAGTTTACTGTAGAGCTCGCAACAGTGCATGAGATAGGCTGCAGATAGGGTAGGGCAAACCTGCAGATGTTATTGTAGGTTACATCCCATTTACATAACGTGGACTCTGCAACATTGGCATAGGAGATGATCCCATATTTAAGGCTAAGGAGAAGCAACCCCCTGGCAAAGGCAAGACAATCGACTGGGGTAAGGATATGCTTGGCCCAATAGGCCAGGCCCAGTTTGCAATTTACTGCCCTACAAACATTAAGGATGTGCAGGATAAAGTATACCAGAGGATCAAGAGTCACATCAAGATATTTAAAGGTGTGCATTGTGGTAATGAGGACCCATCAGCACTAGTGGCCACCAGTGGTTTTGGGAAGGAGCTAATCTTACCTCTGGACCCAAAGAGCATAAGTTGCATTTTCTTAACATTGAGGACCAGTCTGTTCTCAGTGCATCAGGATTGGATGTGGTGGAAATACTAATTTAACTGGGAACTGATATTCCTGACATTATCAGAACTAGTTAGCAACACTAGGTCATCTGTATACAGGGTAGAGCTGCATAAGGCAGGTACCTGAGGGAGGTCATTTATGTACAAGGAAAATAAAATAGAACATAGGGACTAGGCCTGGGGACATCAAGTTTGGCAGGGGTTAGCTCAGACAGTGTCTTACTGAATTTAACCAACTGTTGCCTGCCTTTAAGGTAATTAAAAAACCAGGCAGCATTCTGAGCAGACAAACACAAGGTGCTTAGCTTGTGACATAGAGACTTATGTTCAACCATGTCAAAAGCTTTTGAGATGCCAACAAAGATGGCCTCTAACAGCTTGCTGCAGTCCATGGTGACCATTATTGCAGATGTGACTGTGACAAGGGCAGTGGAGGTGCTTTGTCTGGAAGCCATGCTGCTCCAGGGCCAGCAAGTCATATTTTAATTTATTTATTTATTTATTGCATTTTACCAGGAACGTGGACTGGATCAAAGATTCATTCAACCATGCCTGGGGATAAGGGAATACAATAGGTTAACAATATAAAACAACATAAAATAGATAATCACTAATATATAAAATCACACATGAACCCACAATACAAAGCATCATGGGCTGCATATGCAAATCACCACAGAATATTATGCTGGTTCAACTTTAAGCAGAAATGCATGGTGCTGAAAGGCCTCTCACACAGTTTCCAAAGGGTGCTAACAGAAGACATAGACATGTGTTTCGTCCTACCAGGACTCATCAGTATGCCTCGTCTGTCTGACACCCCAGTGGAATGAACCAGCTACCCTAAGATAGTCTATCACTGGGGTGTCAGACAGATGAGGCATACTGATGAGTCCTGGTAGGACGAAACACGTGTCTATGTCTTCTGTTAGCACCCTTTGCAAAGTATGTGAGAGGCCTTTTGGCACCATGCATTTCTGCTTAAAGTTGAACCAGCATAATATTCTGTGGTGATTTGCATATGCAGCCCATGATGCTTTGCATTGTGGGGTCATGTGTGATTTTGTATTTCTTTGAAACTTGGCTTCCCAGCCAAATGCCCTTTGGGGTAACCATTGCCTTAGTGCTTGCGCACAGAGGTTCTTTGTCTCTTACTAATATATAATACAATAAATACAAATATCTATAAATGATGTAACTATGTAACTGGATTTCATAAGAACAAAATCAGGGTACGTTGAAACAATGACAAATTGACAATGTCTTCATATGTTCTCTAAAGTTTCTCTTAAAAGCACTAAGTTTGGTATAAAAATCTAATCCCTCTTCACTAAAATTGTTTATTAATATCAGTCCAAAATGTGGAAAGGAATGCTCAGCTAGCTTTAATTTACATCGGATTTCACTGTATTGTTTCATGTTTCTTAACCAAGTATTTTGCACGTTCACAAATCTTATATTTAGTTCCCTTGGTGGTCCTGTATTCAAAATTCTATATATAAAATTGAATTTAAAATTCTATATTTTGGGGAAGAATTTTGAAACTCCTATATAAATCACAGTGATGTGCCATCCTTTCTGTCTCTGTAGCAAACTGAATTAGGATGTTAAAAGTAGCCTCATATTTCCTAAAACTTGCTTCTGTCAAGTTATACAAAAGTAAAGATTTATATTCTAATGCAAGAAGGAGGACTTGCTTTGCAATGGTTCTTTAACCTCATTTGTTAAACTGTTCTTATTTCTGTACAAAAACCCAAGTATATTATTTACCTTCTTTGTGACTTTTGCTATATGATCACGGTAAGACATGTTTGATCTAGCATTACTCCAAGATAATTAAAACATGTTACTTCCTCAAGTTCATAAGCATTTAATCCTTTTACTCTTAAATTTTTTGCTATTCCCCCTAATTTTTATCATGTCCCAAAAGCCATACTTTTGTTTTCTTTTCATTTAGTAACAATTTATTATCAAAGAACCATGTTTGTAATGCATTGTAGAAGGGCTGAAGGCTCTCGTGCAGGTCCAGTTTTTCCTGCACAGTGAAGAACTGTGTTATCAGTGTATATTACTACAGATGTCTTGTCATAGATCTCCAGTAGTTCATTTGTAAATATGGAAAACAGTAGTGACTCAGGATCGAGCCCTGAGGTACCCCCCATCAATGGTTCTCATCTTTTGATTTTTTGGTAACAGTTTTTACCATTTGCATTCTATTAGTTAAACAGTCTTTAAACCAATTCAAAGTATAATCCCCTACACCCAGATTTTTTTAACTTTCCTAACAGCAGAGGATGATCCACCAAGTCAAAGGCCCTGGTCAGGTCAAGAAAAATGGCTCCAATAAGCATCCCTCTGTCCATATTATCATACATACTGTAGCTGTAGTCAACCTGACCAAGGCCGCAGCGTGCTGTACCCCCTATGAAAACCTTATTGTTCTTTTGTAAGTACGTTTCCTTCTTCTAAGTGTTAAGACAACTGATTAAAAAACACTCTCATGAGGAGTTTTGCTAATACTGAAAAGACATAAACTGGCCTGTAATTTGTTACAGACAGTTTATCTCCTGACTTAAAAATGGGTGTTACTACTGCTGTCTTCTAGTAATTTGGGAGTTTTATTTGTACACAATGATAAATTAAAGAAAAATGTAACTGGTTTCGCTAATTGTTTGACTCTTACTTTCAATAATCTAGCCTCTTCTGCCCCTTTCTTAGTTTTGAAACCCTCCAACAACTTCCGCACTTCTTTTACTGACACTCTTGAAAAATGTAATGTTTTTACTTTATATTTTTTTTGTAATTAACAAATCCTTTCCTGTATAATTTGTGTCTATTTGTTCTTTATACTTTGATATGTTTGTAAAGAAATCATTAAAGACTTCAAATATTTTCTGGCTATCCTGCAGCAATTGTTCTCCATTCATTATACTATCTATTATTGTTTTTCTAAAAGGTTGGTAAAGATCTTTAAATAAATCCCAGAAGTGTCATAGATTTGATAAGTCCTTCAGCTGCTTATCTTTGTAAAATGTCTGCTTTGCTTTTTTAAGCTCATCTTTACAGAAATTTCGAGTTCTCCAATGGGTATTTAAATCACATGCAAGTCCTGTCTTTTTAAATTGCTTCCACAATGAATTCCTTGTTCTAATCAATTTAAACAGATTTTTGTTTAACCAAGGTAGGCGCTCTACTCTTTGCCTTTGCTTTTTTTGGCGGAGCAAAATAGTTTATTATACTAAGTAAGCATTGATTAAACAAGTTTGTAGCAAGTTCAACTGACATTTGGTCATAACCAGATGGGTTCCAGTCAGTAACATCGCGGAACAAAATAAAGTGGACAAAAATAAAGTGGCAAAAACAGTGTCACCATCAATATTGGCAGCACAAAATGAAACGTGCCAGAACAATGCAGGCCACATGACACGCAGGTAGCAATCAACATCCACCGCATGGAGGCACTGCACTGGAACACACAGCAGCAGGCACCGGTGCACAGGAACAGCACAGGGGTGCAGGGAGTTGGAACAGGGCAGGGTGCAACCACCACTGGGGAAGCAGGCAACTGGACACCTACCATGGTAATCTAATGGCACAGGCACCCACATGGTGGGGTACCCCAACCCAGAATGCTGAGTGATGGAGAACGTGCACCGGGGTAACCACTGGAGGACAGGTGGACCATGGCCACCATGTGGATGGCTGTGTAAAGTGCAAGGGGCCAGAAGCACAAGCCAGCATGTTCCCAGCAACACACACAACACACAGGACAGGGGAGATGGCATGCTGGCTTGTGCTCCTGGCCCCTGTGGTTCTAGTGCAGTGTCTCCATGTGGTGACCATTGTTTGCTACCTGCATGTTGTGTGGCCTGCATTGTTCTGGCACGCTTCATTTTCTGCTGCCATTATTGATGGTGACACTGTTTTTGCCGCTTTATTTTTGTCCTCTTTATTTTGTTCTGTGATGTTACTGACTGGAACCATAGTTGACCAGTCTATCTTGGTTATAGTGTATGGGAAAGTGCTGTTGCTTAAAATTCGATGGAAACACAATGCTGTTGTACCATTGATGTGATGTCAACATGGTGTTGTACCATCTTGAGGACGTCACATCGATGGTACAACAGCATCGATCCTCATTGCGCATGTGCAGTCAGCAATGCTCAGCTCCTCCATAAACAGCCACATGAAGGATGGATCTATTTCAATCATGGGGAAAGGACCGTGGTGATGAGTAGCGTCATATTTAAAAATATTTAGTCTGTGACAGCGGGTGAACGTGGACCAAGCGGGGCTTCTTCTTGTGGTGTTGGGGGGGGGATAATTACAGCTGATGTCCATACACTATACAAGAAAATGTATGGGCATCAGTTAACAACATCGCTGAATTCACTTCTCGAGGTTACCAGGCAACAGTAAACCTCTCGAGCTACGCTCTCGAGGTTTACACAGTTGCCATGGTAACTCTCGAAGTGAATACAGTGTTGTTGTTAACTGATGCCCATACATACCCTCTATATCTCCTTGATAAATATCTCATCTGTTAGATTTTTAAAATATCTAGTTTCTGTTAGTATTGTTTTAGTAACTTTGTCTTTTAAATTTTTCCTAACTAGAAACACAGGACTATGATCCAGTATGGTGTCAGTTAAGGTTCCAGACCCCATAAGAAAGCCAAACCTATTTCTTAACACCCAATCTATTATTGTTCCTCCACCAGTTTTATAATTTTTCTACTATGTTCATTTATTACTTGATTATAACCACCTGACAGTAGAAATCCTCTAGTTTTGTCTTTACTTCTCAAGGAACCCCAATCAACATTAAAATCTTCCACTATTCTATGTTCTTTATTATCTTTTCACACCCTTACCAAACATTCTAATACTAAAATATCAGTCTTAGCTGTTTTAGGAGGAAGATATACAACAGTAAAATAAACCACCGGGCCTTTGTTACCACCCAGCAAAAGTTTAATTGTTAGTTGTTCTGCTGATCCAGGATTTATATTGTCAGTAACTTGTGCCACCTGCATACTTTCTTTCACATAAATTATTAACACTTCCTGTCCTTTCCCTTTAATCTATTATCTCCATGATAATGGTTGTATCCCTCTAAAGTAACACACTTGTCAGGCATAGATTGTTTTAACCCTGTTTCACTTAGTGCAACAATCACAAATTTTTCCATTTTCAGTCCAGAGTTTTAGCTCATCTAAGTGTGCTAATAAACTCCTGGGGCTCGATTCTCAAAGCAGGCTTGGAACTGCGCAAGCTGCGGCAAACAGCAGCTTGCTCCAAAGCCCGGTGTGGCAGGGACCCTGTGCCCAGTTCTCTAAGAAGCAGGGTCTTGGTGGCTAAGTCCCTAGGTTTGCAGCTAGCCAGACCAGGTGCCAAACACACGGTGCAGCAGGAGGGCTTGCCGCATGCTGTAAGGTGGCTGTGCACTGATCCAGCAGGGCCTTTGATGGTCCGTGCCCCCACCCTTGCCCCGATATATCCATTCCTATAATGTCATCCAGGTGGTCTAGTGGTCTCTTTCCCCACCCCGATATGCCCATTTTGTAAATCATTAAGTTAATTTCTCCTGGTGGTTCAGTGGTCCCTCCTCCCACCCCAATATGCCCAGTATGTAAACCATTAAGTTATATTCTCCTGGTGGTCTAGTGGTCCATCCCCCCCACCCTGATATGCCTATTATGTAAAGCATTATGTTAATTTCTCCTGGTGGCTCAGTGGTCCTTCCCCAACCCCCATATGCCCAGTATGTAAACCATTAAGTTCATTTCTCTTGGTGGTCTAGTGGTCCCTCCCCCCTCCCCAATATGTCCATTATTAAATTATTGATGCATTTCTAACCTGGCATTCCAGTGGTTACCCCCCACCACCATGGCATGAGTGAATTACCCGCACCCCTCAACCTGTACCCGAGGCGGGACTGGCACAACCCCTCCTCACACACCTCCATGACCGGCCCCAACTGAACTGTCACTGGGCGCATAATCACAACACAGTCAGGTGTGCCTACTGTATTGTACATACATGCTCCAGTGTCAGTTCAGTCGGGACCAGCCATGGAGGTGTGAGGAGGAGCTGCAGATCCCGCTTGGTTACGGTTGGAGGGCGTGCGTGGTAATCACTTCAAGCCATGGTGGGGGGGGGTAGGAACCACTGGACCACTAGGTTAGAATGCATCAATAATTTAATAATGGGTATATCAGGTGGGGAAAGGACCACCAGACCACCAAGAGAAATGAACTTAAAAGTTTACATAATGGGCATATCGAGGTGGGGGGAGGGACCACTAGACCACTTGGATAAATGAGATCAATGGGGTAATAATAGGCATATCAGGGTGAGGGAGGGAGGGAGTGCTAGACCACCAGGGTACAATTAGGATGATCCCAATAAGGGGCATATGTGGGCTGAGTGTGTGTGTGTGTGTGTGTGTGTGTTGGGGGAACGTGGCACATTGCCGAACTGGCTGAACACCTCCAGAGGACATTGTTCTAAGTACCCTTAGACCAGCCCTGCCTGGTCTAAGGGTACTGAAAAGTAATCTCTGGAGGGCCTGAGAATCTCATTTAGGGGCTGTGGCAGCTGGTATCTGCCATGCCCCTAGCGCCAGGTCACAGCTCATTTTTGGGCACACCGGCAGCGCAGTCCTCATTTGGGGAATGCAGGCTGTTTTTGAGAATAGTTCGGGGCATTTTTTGACACAAGGTGCCACTTGCGCCAGATATGTTTGGTGCAGGCACCTTGCATCAAAAGTAGGGCTTTGAGAATTGGGCCCCTAATGTTCAAGTGAACAAATCTCAGTCATTTCAAGTGTGTCAGTTTAGAGGTACTTTGATTTGTCACACCTGGCCCCGGGTTTCTTTCAATATCCCCACTTAGTAACAGCAACATCAGTGAGAGTACTCTTTTTATTTGTCCCATGCTTTTTAAATTCAGCTTATTTACCCTTAGTGGTTTCTTTTTAACAGAGCAAAGCTTTAGTGAATCTTGTTAAAGCCAGTTTGGAACCATGCAATTTCTAAACTCCACTATATCCAAATTACAAAATCTTGAATGTTCTCTCCAGATAGCAGTAGACTTAGTCCTAACATTTTCCTCATACAATGTCACATTTTCTTTAATATCTATTACTCTTGCATTTGTTAAGTCAAAAAGTGATTGGACGCTAGCTATACACATCAGATATCTCAAATGATTCATTGCAAACCTGTATTTTAAATTATTATAACAGCCAATTTAATAGACTCTACTGTATAATCTATTTTATAAATTTATCCTCAGTAAGTACTTATTATAGTTTTAAATATTTCTGTATTTTATATGTACTTACTTCATCAAAGGACGTTTACCATTGTTCTAAGTTGTGGAGTCCTTTAATCAATTCACACCACTGAAGCCAATAACATACACAAAATAAAGTCCTTTCACCACTCAGCACCCTAAAACCAGGATCATACAATGGCTCAGAAAATGCTGTACTCTGATTGGCTGACTGACACCTTTTACCCATTATAAATTTAAGCAATAATGCCCGACAGGGTGTGTGTCATGCTGGGATAACGTCATGCCTCAGGTGGTTGGGCACGAGGCCGCAGGCCGAGTGCGTCCAATAACTGAGGCATGACATTATCCCAAATGACACACACCCTGGAGGGCATTATTGCTATTATACAATGACTCGTTGTTATACAGAATAAAAAAAATCACTTTAAAGATGTTTTTGTGTGGAAAAATATTTTTGTTTTTTAAAAGAAGATGAAACAATGAAGCACATCATCAAGCACATCAAGCAGCACATAATTAAGCAAAAGTTCATCTACAGGTTCACAGTGAGGCTGAGACTAGACCCGTGATGTTGTACTGGGATAACATCACGGGTCCAGCCCAAGACTGACCAATCAGAGTCCAGGATTTTTTCTTGCCATTGTGTAATCTGGCATGACCAATGGGAAAAGGTGCCAGTCAGATGCATCTACTGCCCATCCTTACTGTATCACTCCAACTCCCCCCCCAAACATACACATCAAAACAATTAGTTTCCATCTTGATCGCTGCTAAAGAAACTGGTAACACACCAAATTCAAAAAACATGGACACCTCCTTTGCCTGTCTAGGTAAAACTATACTGACCATGACAAAACAACTGCAAAAAAAAAAAGTAGCAGTGCTGAAGAAGAGGACCAGTAGGGAACTCACTTTGTTGAAACCCATCCTCTCAGCCCTCCTCCCACTGTTTCGACTGCAGCTCTCTCGCCACTGGCTCCTGTCACTACTAGATCCTCCGGCAGCATATTTCTTTTTTTCCCCGACCCAAACTACAGCACCAGCTCGTGCATGCCTCCCACCATCCCCAGCTAAATATACATTTTAACACTTTCAGGAATGCTGAACTCAAGAAAGTGATTCTTAGTGAAAAATGACTGCTAAAAGTTGTATACATCACGACAGAAAACCGGACCAGTGATACTGAGCATACGTCTATGAATATGTATACACACATGCCCAGTATCACGGCTCAGCTTTTTGGCCCTGATTTGTGTAACTTTCAGCCCTCATTTTTTATTAAGAAACAGTTTCCCCACTTCAGCATTCATCAAATAAATAAAATATGTCTTCAGCTGTACTGACTCCAAAACTACCCCCTGAAGTGCCGCATTCCCACATCGACTGTGTCCCCCTTCAGCTCCATTCAAGCTGCCGAAAGGCAGCATCTCTGTACCAACAAAGAAAAACTGTCAATACAAGTACAAAAAAATCCTGTTTACCTGCTGACATTGCCAATCGCTGGGCATCCTCCCACATCAGCTCTATCTCCCTACAAGGCAACCTGTGACCTCAGCTCCACCTCACTAGCATTATAGAACTGTTTTATCTGGCGGAGGAATAAATACCATAAAAATAATTTCAAATAAAAAAAGAAAACGTTTCTTCTTTTTTTGGGGTGAGAAAAAAATAAAGAGAGACATTGCATAATCACAATATACCATTCCAGGGTGTGGGTGATGCAGGAATTTACCACTTCTGGTGTGGTTTACTCACTCAGCCTGTGGCCTCATGACTGAGCCACACCAGGTGTGGTAAATCCCAACATAACCCACACCTTGTTGTGGTATATTGCTTAAATGTGTATACAACTACTAGGTGTCAACCTGCAATTTCCTTTCCTAATTGACATTCAGCACTTTGTAGCATGAACTTTTTTTGTGTACTTTTCGTTTATTGAGCTTGCAAGTAAAACACTTACAAAACAGACATACATAGGAGGTTAGCAAACAATACATTAAACCGTACATTCTTTTAAAAAATAATTAGTGAAAGACACCTCCCTATTCAGTACATCATAGGAGGGAATACCAATATAAAAAGATATTTAATATAACAACATGATTGCATGCAGCCACAGAAGGACAAAGAGGAATCTAAATAAGAGGAAAAAGATAAAAAGTTGCTCTTTTATCATGGTGGCTCAATAGCCATACTGATTCCCCAAGGCATACGAATTATACACTATTATGAATAATTCCCCAACTCCCGAGGGAAACAAGCACCCATATTCTCAACACACCCATTAGTTTTGAAACTTAAGACTGGCAAAATCTAAATATCTAATACAGTGCTATGAGATACACAAACTCTGCACACCTAAACGGAAGACCTCTCTTAAAAGTCCAATAAGAAAAAACTGCAATGCAATCAGCTGACTACGACGAGAGTTTCCCTCATAGCAAAACAGTCATTCATCAGATTGGGAGTATGGCCACAAAAGAGTTCCAGTCAGCAAATCAAACATAAGGCGCCATCTGAACAAGAGTGGGTATATAAAATTGGCTCATACCCAATAATGTAGTAAAGAAATAAAAGTTATCCCAAAGCAAACATAATGCAAGTTTGATCACTAACTTCTCCAGCTGCAGTCCGAACAACAAAAATAACAGGGTGCAAGTACAGTCCCTAACTTCATAGGCTGCAAAGCCAACCTCATAGCTAACACCTTTCAGTCTTATCAATGGCCTGCCCCTGTGACCCCGGCATCCAAACTTATACATAGGCTGCTTCTTCGCAACTCAGTCCTCATCCAAGGAATTCCCTTCTCCGTCCTCCACCATCATCTCCTGCTCAATGTGGTGAACCAGGTTCTCTGCATTCTTGACTTTGTTGAACAGATATTGTTGCCCATTCCACACCAGCCAAAATTTGGCTGGCAAAAGCAGTTGATGCTGCACTTTCAGTTGCTGTAGGTGACTCTGAAGACCATCAAATGCCCTCCAGAGCTGGTGGGTACTATAAGAAAGATCTGGAAAAAGCATCACCGAGGTTTCCCCGTACTTCAAAGATCTGCATCTCCTGGTTATGGTAAGGGTGTGATCTCGATCCCCTATGCCTGTGCAAATGATCATGAATGTTCTTGGGGCAGCAGAGTCCATTGTCACCCTCGGCGGTGTGATACAATAGGCTTTTTTTATGGAGAAGGTGGTATCTTAGATAGATACACAGATACTGTCAGCAGATAAGAGCTACCAGGCCCATCCAGTCTGCCCATTTATGCTTCCTGACAAAGCAGCCAATGACCCTATCTGGTCACTGGCTTTAGTTTTTTCATCTCATCTCTTATATTCCTTTATTCCTGTCCGATGCATGTTTGAAGACTGCCACCATATGGGTGGCCACCACTTCCTGGGGCAGGCTGTTCCATGCAACCACCATCTTCCTCTGAGAGACCCAAGATTGCTGGCAGGAATATTCTCGAAAAAGCCAAGGAGTCTTCCCCCTCAGTAGCCTCCACTAAAGCCACCACTCTGAGATTCCTCTCTCGCACCTGATTCTCCACAGTGTCTAAATGCTGGTGCAACTGCATATTTTCTTTTATTAATTTAGTAGTCACATACGTAGTTTTAAGAACTGAGGCCTCTGATCATTGTACCACAGTTTCAGAATGATCCATATGCGTTTTGAGTGCTGAAACCCTCGGGTTAAGCGTGTCAAACTTTTTATCTAAATCTTGCACCAATCAAACCAGTTGGTTAAGAGTAGCTAGGATGGAGGTTAGAGATGCTTCTTCAGCTGGTGATTCAGCAGATCCTGAGGACATACCACTTTGTGCAGTCTGGTCCTCCTGAACTGTTTATTCTGGAGCAAAAAAATCAACTGACGAGGCATTTGCTCTTCTGGATTTACCCGTCTTGCCAGTCATAGAAATGCCAAGCACTGCTAGGAAAAGTTCCAAAATGTTTAGTGGTGATTTTATATAGATTAAATTATTTTAATTAATTTTCCCTCGGAAGCGCGAGAATGGTGCTGCTTCCACTTCAGCTGCTCAGCAGCACCCTCAGCATGAATTTTTACATCCAAAATTGTACCCGATGTCACAATTACAAATTTCACAAAATTCCTAACAAAGCAAAGCAAATTAAAATAACTGAGAGTAAATTTAGTAAGATAAACAATAAAATAACAATATTTTAACTAAACTAAAACAGGCTAATAAAACTGTATAACAATATGACTAAAGGTATACTGTTAGTTGAGAGACCACAACCTTCTCAAGGAGCTTGCTGATCACATATAGGATCACTATAGGGTGGTAATTCTCCATAGTTTTTGAGTCACCGTGCTTAACTACTCGAACTACTCTGACAACCTTCCATATATATGGGACAGCCACAGAGAGTAGGGATAGGTTAAAGATATGAGATATGGGTAGGGCAAGGAGGGGGACACCCATTCAAATGAGTTTTGGTTCCCCCTGGACTGGTATAGGGGGCAAGACTGCCCAAACAACTGGCAGTTTCAGTTACTTAAAGAGAATCCGTACGTTTCCTTATGAAATTATTGTAAAGGTTACTAGGAGGATCCAATATGTAAATTGTTGGTTATATTTAGAGAATGTTTTCAGTAGGACAAAAAAATACTTTTCAAATAGGGAAGTGGAGGCATCCATTTTGTGGACAGGAATGGTGTTGTGATGATGTCACTACCTCACCAGTGTTAACAGTGTACAGTGCAGTATGTGAGAACAGTTCAACTGTGCTGTCAGAGATTCTATTATATTCTGAGGAACACCCAGGATTTTATGTTTGGTAGAGTGCAAGAAAAGAATCCAGTGCTTCTCTTCATGATAGAACAAGATCCCTATCTGTAGAAGCAGTTTGCTTTAACCTGCTTAATTGCATACTGTTAGAGCTGGTGAGGCGGTGACATCATCATCATCACAGCACCCTTCCTGTTCACAAAATGGATGCCTCCACATCACAATTTTAAACATATTTTTCTGTCTTACTGAAAACATTTTCTAAGTATACCCTAACAATTTTCATACTGGATCCTAATAGTAATCTTCACAATAATTTTGTAAGGAAACATATGGATTCCCTTTAATGGTTTTTAAGATACAGGAGGGGTTGCGGGGAGGGGAGATAGGAGGGAGATGAAGGGGAGTCCAAAGCAAGGGAACTAGAGAATAGTGAGGTGAAGGAAGACAGGTCAGAGAACTGCCTGTTAAATGTATTGGCTGTCATTGAGGGATTGTTACAGCTGACCCCAACCAGGAGGAGTTTGCACACTGTGAGGCAGAGCCACCAACCATAGTATTGATGTTCCACTAGGACTGCATGTATCCCTAGCTAAGGCAAGGAGAATGGAGCTACAGAATTAATTTTTGCCATCCGTATGGCCTTTTTTTCAAACATTTCTGAGCCGCCTATACCCAACAAAGTCAGCCATGGTGTGGGCTGACTTAAATCTGGTCCAGGATTTATCCCTGGGTTTCATAAGGGACAGCAAGTCACTATGAAACCACTTAGTGACAATTTCCCATACTCTCCTTTTGATAAAAGAAGCATGTTTGTCCCACAGGGAGGAGAAGATGGTGAGGAAATTGGTGAGGGCAACTGACACTTCAGCAGCCAATAACACAGTAGACCAGCTGGAGAGTTCAAGATCACTGAGACATGAGTATTCATCAAAATTGGATAGGTCTCTGAGGGAGATATCCTTGGGAGGCACTCTCAGCAGTTTCACTTTCCAGTTGGAGTGTGGTCTGTGATGGCATCTGGGAAGTTCCTAGATAGAGAGATCCTCTCCTCTCCTCTCCTCCCTGTTAGACGGTTCTATGTGACAATAGCAACTTCACAAAGGTGATCGCTATTATTGTGACCTGCATTATCACTAAAAACAATTTCGGTGATATGCAGAAAAAGGCTATCGGGAATTGTGCACGTGGGGGGGGGGAGCTGTGCCCCCCGCGCACCACCCTGCGGAGGGGCTTTGCCCCTGCATCACCCTAAATATAGATTCTCAAATCCAGGGGGTGCATGTCGGGGAGGGAGGCACATCCCGGCTCAAATAAAATAAGCCCTGCAGCTACAGGAATCGCAAAAGGAAACACCCGCCCCCAGTACCGAACCCAGGACCTACTCTGTTGGAGCCATGCAACCTACCCACAAACACCACATGGCTGGCTCGGTGGAAGCAGATTCCCCATAGGTCACATCCTTGTTCCCCATCCCTCCACATCCTGTCACCCATCCTAGCTTCGCGATCGAAGCATTCGCCATCCCGATACGGTCGCCCACAATGAAAGCGCCGTTATATGGGTCGCCGTTATGATGGTCGCCCATGTGCAGTCACCATCATCACAGGCTACCCTGTTGGACAGGATCCAATCCAGTAGAAAATGCTGACCCCATTAGTGGAGAGTCTAGTGTGGGAGGAAATAAATTAAGACCAAGCCCCTTGGGAGTGGCTCAAAATTCTTGGCATTGTTCCCTAGTCAGTTTAAGTTAAAATCTCCCATACTGTAGCTGTCAACATCACTGCATGCAACATCTTTGAAATCTTAGATTCAAGGTACCCAGTTTCATAAAAAGGGTTACCCAGTATTATGATGCATGATCAAAGATATTAAAGAAATAAATGGTGAATGACATCATTGTAAGGGGGAAGATGAGTGTTAAATTACTGATGCCTTTGTTTGAAAAGTTAGTCCAGCTTTTGGATCAGCCCACTCAGGCCTACTGAGTGAGAAAGAAAGAGTTCTGCTTTGTTTCTGAGAACTGAATTTACCACATCTGTAACCAACCTGTTATCTCCTTTGCCAGCTTCAAGGAGTCCCATATCTTTTTTGCCTGAACAAATACAGTATATTTTATTTTTATAAGAAAAAATAAAGTGCACCTTATTTTTGTCTTCAAGAAACAGGGAGGATTCATAGTTCAATGCATGTTCACAACTTAGTGAGAAGTTATGCTTGTGCAACTTTGTTGATAGTCTGAAGGTAGTTGAATGAATGTTTTGTTGACTGTCATATGTGGATGCTTGGGCCATTCACACATACTAAGAAGCCAGCAGAAGAACGCCATTTGATCTATCAAGTCTGCTCATATTGCAGGGTCCACAGCTTGAGCTACTGTCCCTACCCTCCTTCCCCACTCCTCCCATCTTCCCTAACCATGATCCATGCCTTCCTCCTATGCCTATGCCAGCCTCTCTTAAAGCTGCCCACTGTCCTCAATGAGATGACCTCTTCTGGCAGTGCATTCCAAGTGTTCATCACCCTCTCAGTGAAGAAGTGCTTCCTGACCTCCCTCCTAAATCTCCCAGCCTCCAGCTTAAGACTGTGCCCCCTCATGTTATGGTTGTCACTCAGCTTAAAGAGACTCTCCTTATCAACCCTATTTATCCCTTTTGAGTACTTGAAGGTCCCAATCATGTTCTCTCTCTCTCTCTCTCTCTCTCTCTTCTCTCTCTCTCTCTCTCTCTCTCTCTCCTGTCTTCCAGGGAGTACATGTTCAGTACCCTAAGTCTCTCCTGGTATGCCTTACCCTGCTGACCCACTATCATCTTTGTAACCCTCCTCTGGACCTTCTCCAGCAGGTTAATGTCCTTTTTGAGGTTTGGGCACCAGTACTGAACTCCATACTCTAGATGCAGCCTTACCAGTCACACACTGTCCCATGGGGAACTACCAGCCTGTTAGGGTACTGTAAAGGAAAAAGAACCCTCTTGAGGATGGTTCCATCCCTAGAGGTGCTGCAGGAACATAATTCCTTTAGGCTAAAGGTACCTTAGGAAGAAGCCCAAAAGTACTGCACAGCAGGTGGTGAACACAGAGCCTGAGTAAGGACAGACTGACAGCAACTAGTGATGACTGACAACAGACACAGACTGAACTGAGCAACAACTGACAGTAATTGGTAACTAATAACAGCAAGAGGCATGACTTTCATATGGAGAGAGGGAATGGGAAAATGGAAAGAGGGCTGCCATCCAACCCCAACTCGCTGCCAAAACCAACTAGGATAAATGCTATACTGATATAAATGTACTGCATTATGGACCACCTTCTGTGGAAACTGCTTAACTTTTATGACTACTGGCATGGAACAGAGGAAAAACCCCTTATGAGGAAGAAATCTCTGGGGATCCAAGGCCTTGGTTGCCTTCCCTCCAGGCTTGGGATAAAATTAGTGATGGCTCGGTTACTGCAATTTAGAGACCCAATTCAAGGGAAAGATTTTTAGAAGAAGGGCTGTCACCCTATCCCTCTAATGGGAATGCTGTGGGGGTGCCATGAGCCGATCTCAGCAGCTAAAGGAGGTTCCCCATGTTGGAGGCCCAACCCCAAGATGGGAGTGAGGACAGCAACAACTGCTGAAAGGCACTCACCTGGCCTCCACCCAGGGGAGGCCTAGACAGGAAGCTGAATCCCTGAGGTGTAAGGCATAGGAGTTGGGCCCTTGAGTGGCCAGGACCTGCATAATTGTATGATCTTCAACCTTGAGGGGCAGAGGAAGGGAAGCAGGTGGAGACCAAGTGACTCTTTGGTGGTTGTAGGGGAAATAGCTTTTGAAGGTGCTGCCGACATGGTCTGCACTGCTAAAGGAGCCCCCGTGGACTTACAGGTCTCACCCACCAGCAACTGAAATCTTAAATGCTACAACAAGAGGTGCTGCCGAGTTGCCCTACATGGCCAAAGCATCCCCTGGAGCTTAGGAAATTCTCACTTGAGGGGCAGAAAGGGAAGGACCCTGCCTGAATCCAGGGACCCACCTTCAAGATGCGGACTTCAGGGGAGCAGAGTGAGACTGTTGGCATCAAGGGCAGGGAGCTCTGGAAGCCATGCTATGATCGTGGCTGGCATGCATGTAGGAGTAGTGGGAGGTCAATGGCAAAGCCTGGCAGTCATGAGCACAAGGTAGAAAGAAAATGTAGGCAAGGCTGGGTGACTGATTGCCACATCACATTACAAATAGGACACTGTATGAGGCTGAGTGACTGATTGCAGCATCACATTACAACTAGGACACTGTATGAGACTGAACAACTGACTGCAACATCACGTTACAACTAGGACACAGTTCCGTTGAGGTCGCTCACTCCCCCTCTCTCACTCGCTCATTCTGTTTCTGCCGGGGCTGCAGGCTGGCCTTTTGTACTGGGCTCCTGCCTACGTTGCTGCCTTTTTCTGCCCACAAAGAAATCTGCAGCAGTCATGATACACCTCCATTGAGCTCGGTCACTCCCCCTCTCTCACTCACTCATTCTGTTTCTCCTGGTGCTGCAGGCTGCCCTTTCGTACTGGGCTCCTGCCTGCATTGGCATCTTTTCCTGCCCACAAAGAAATCTGTAGCTGTCCCGACACAGCTCTGTTGAGGTCACTCTCACCCTTTATCTCACTCACTCATTCTGTTTCTCCTGGCACTGCAGGCTGCCCTTTTGTACTGGGCTCCTGCCTCTGTCTGCATCTTTTTCTGCCCACAAAGAAATCTGTAGCAGTCCCGACAGAGTTCTGTTGGCCTCACTCACTCCCCCTCTGTCACTCACTCATTCCTTTTGTGCCAGCACTGCAGACTGCCCTTCTGCACTGGACTCCTGCCTGCATTGCCACTCTTTTCTGCCCACAAAGAAATCCGCAGCAGTCATGATACAGCTCCGTTGAGCTCGCTCACTCCCCCTCTATCACTCACTCATTCTGTTTCTCCCACCGCTGGAGGCTGCCCTTTTGTATTCAGCCCCTGCATGCATTGCTGCCTTTTCCTGCCCACAACAAAATCCACAGCAGTCCCAACAGAGCTCCGTTGACCTCACTCACTCCCTCCCTCCCTCACTCGCTCGTTCTGTGTCTCCCGGCACTACAGGCTGCCTTTTTGTACTGGGCTCCTGCCTGTATTGTCACCTTTTCCTGCCCACAAAGAAATCCGCCGCAGTCCTGACAGAGCTCAGTTGAGCTCGGTCACCCCCCCCCCCCCAGTCGCTCAATGCTAATCTGTCCCAAACACTGATTTCGACAGCAACTGTGGTATTCTGCTACCGGAACGTACACATATTTCGCCAGAATGTGAAAATGACAGCTGTACTGTTCATAAGGAGGTGTGAACAAATGCCAGTGTTGAAAATCTGGCATGAAAATATTACAAATTTGCAAACTTACAAGGTGTGTGGACACTGCACAACACACGCTCGTAACACAGTCATTTTATGAAGTTTCATCACAAAATTTTCAACACAGCATTTTAGGACCTCTGCTCATGAACAACGCAGTGTGATTTTCTTAATATGTCCCAAACACTGATTTCCCACAGCGACCGCTCTATTGTGCGCCAGAAGAGCGAAAACACATTTCGGCCAGGATGTGAAAAATGACAGCTGCACTGTTCATAAGAAGGTGTGGCAAAATGGCAGTGCTGAAAATCTGGAGTGAAAATATTGCAAAGTTGCAAAGGTACGAGCGTGCGTGGAAACTGCACAATGCACATTCGTACCACACTCATTTTATGGACTTTTGTCACCAAATTTTCAACATAGGCATTTTAGGACCTCTGCTAATGAACAGTGTCACTGTCATTTTCATAATGTATCCGAACATGGATTTCCCACAGCAACCATGCTATTCTGCGCCAGAACTGTGAAAGCACATTTTGGCTAGGATGTGAAAAATGACAGCTGTACTGTTCATAAGGAGGTGCAGAACAATGGCAATGTTGAAAATCTGGAGTGAAACTATTATAAATTCATGAAGTTACAAGCGTGCTTGCAAACTGCACAACACACGCTCGTAACACAATCATTTTATGGAGTATCATCACCAAATTTTCATCATAGCCATTTTAGGACCTCTGCTCATGAATAGTGCTGCTGTCATTTTCTTAATCTGTCCTGAACACTGATTTCCCACAGTGACTGCGTTATTCTGTGCCAGAAGTGCAAAAACACATTTCAGCCAGGATGTGGAAAACGACAGCTGTACTGTTCACAAGGAGGTCTGAAAAAATGCCAATGTTGAAAATTTGGCTTGAAAATATTGCAAATTCGCAAGGTTATGAGCATGTGTAGCAACTGCGCAACGCACGCTCGTAAAACAGTCATTTTTTTATTTTTCCCACCAAATTTCCAGTATAGGCTTTTTGAGAGCCCACCTCATGAACACTGGTACTGTCATTTTGTTAATTAGTCCCGAAAGGGGATTCCGTGCAGTGACCACGAAATCACCTTTTGGGGCTGAATAATGCCATGGCAGTGCCAGAATTCATGAGGAGGGGTCCCAAAAACCCCATGTTGAAAATTTGGTGCCAAAATTCCAAAAAATGCCTGAGATATGCATCAAAGTTGAAAAAAACCTATTTATTCCATTGTACAGCTTACTGGCATTTCCTCAGTTCATGGTCAGCTTTGAAGAGTGCAGACGTGTTCCTGGTCCACCGAAGATTGTTGCGCCAGACTCGGTAAGTATGTGGTGAGGGGGTTTGGGAGGTAGGTGTGCAGTGGGTGGCGCTGGTTGTGGGAGGGGGCAGGAAGAACGCCGAGGACCGTTTCATTTTTAGAGGCAAAAAAAAAAAATGACATCAAGGGACCATTTTTACTTTTACAGGGGCATGTGGCATGTTGGGGTGGACTCCAGCATGCCAACGGAGTCTTCTGTTTTGGGGAGCATGTAGCCAACGGGATTAAGCACCCCGCCGCACACAAGCAGGGCATGGGTGTTACAGTATGCCAACGATTGGGCACCCCATTGGCAGACAACATAAGCAGGGGAGTTACATAATGCCGATGGGGAGTGGCTCTCCATCGGCAACATTACGGCACTGAAGCCGACAGGATTGGGGCCCCGCTGGCAAACAAACATGGGGAGGGGGTATATGCCGTCGAGGGGATTGGCACCTGCTGGCGGGTGTGTGGAATATTGTTTGTGAACACGGCGGCAAGCTGCTGCCATGTTCACAAACAATATCAATGTTTCAAGGTTCCGCCCTGCAATGACAGGTCGCTTCCTCATTGCAGGGAATGGCTGACGCTGCAATGACGAGGCGGCCCTTGAGTGCAGCAGCTAATTTTTTTAAAGTTGGTGGCATGCTGGCTGAACTAGTGTCAGCAGCAGCGTGCCATGGCATTGAGGGAAGGGGGCCAAGCCTTTACAGGCTGTGGGGGCATTGGCTACAACAGTGCCGCTCCTTCACAACCTGCTTCTGGAGAAAGCTGCTGAAATATGTTTCTTGCACATGCGCACAATCAACATAAAAAGGTAGGGCACTGTGAAAAGCAATAAGTACAAATCAGAAAGGAACAGGAGTTACAAGAGAACAGGAATACAGAAGAAGTGGTTGACTGAGAGAAGAAGGAAGCACAAACTGCAGCCAGGAAGGTAGAAGAAAATGAAATACTGACATAGAAAGCTACTAAAGACACAAACCAAATAGAAAGTCCAAAAGCACAAAGGGAAAGTGGGAGACAAACACTGAGGGGGCATATCCTCTGACTGCAGAAACAGTGTTTCTGAGTTAGGCTGGAGGATGATGGCTTATATAATTCAGACAGAGGGCATGACTGGTTGCTCCAGTCCACTGAATGGAAGGCATAGCCTCTGAAGTCTCTGAAGGTCACATAGAGACAATCCATTGCTGGTGATGGACTATGTGGTGAAAGGCGTATCTAGTGTAAGTTCTTAGCTAGATGTACATGAAGGGTGCTGGTGGCTGCTGCTACCCCAGGACTGGCACACTCAGTACACCGGTGAGTGCAGGGGCTATGTTCTGGTGAAAAACAGAAAAAAATAAGAGGCACACCCAGCTGAGGCTAAGTGGCCTAAAGAGACAAACATCACATTGTTCATAGCAGCATAGTGGGCGTGGAAACTTTCTGCATGGACAGACTTTGCAAGGAGTGCGCTCACATGATTCAGACATTCTGCAAAAAACATGCAAACAAGAGCTGTGATGAGTGCATAATTAGAGGCGTTAAAGCTGCAGCTAGAGCTTGTCGAGTCACAAGCCATGCAAAGGCAGTTTGAGACAGAGAAGATACTGTTTGATGAGTGATGAGTTTCCATTCAGCTTGGTAATGGAAAATGATCTCATGCTGAGAGCAGATATAACATGCCCAGTCACCTGGAGCATGTCAAAATCATTCCTGCAAAACAGGAAGTTGGACTCAGGAGTTAGTATGCAGCCTGCTGTAAAGCATGGTCCTGAATGGGAGCACAAAGGCATGTTAAGACACAAGGGGTGGTCACAGAAGTACAGAAGGGTAGGGGGACCCAAGGATTTCTACATCACAGTCAACTGGGAACACAGTCATCATGGAACATGACATAGACTGGCAATGAATCCAGAGGGTTCCAGTTCATGTTCTTACACTGGAGTCAAAGAATGGGAGACACGAGCTGTGCCTTGATGCTTCTCAGTCTGGACTAGCACAGGAGGTGGAAGTCAAACCTAAGGGGGTTGGAGACTAGGAACAATGTGGAGGGTGACCAGTGATGGACTTATGCAGATTCCACACAACACAAGGCAAAGCACTCCACAGTGGATATTTCTTTGTGCACAGGGTGACCTGTTATGCAAGGGAAAGTATCCAGCTGCCAAACTGTAAGTGTGCTGCAGGAGAACCCAACTCTGAGCAAACTGAGGGAAGATTTTAAGGGCAAATGTCAACAAAAAGAAGTCCCCTTATGCAGGTATCCAGGACTTTAAGGATGGACTATTGCTGAGAGAGTGACACAGCAGATGTAATATGGGGAAAAGGGATATGTACCAACAGAATGTCATCACACATGAGTACCAGGAACAAGTGCTGTCTCTGGCTCACAGTATCTCTTTTGCTGGTCATTTGGGGAAGCCAGAACCAGGAGGTGGTTGTGGCAGACTTTTTACTGGCCTGACATCTTTTTCATGTAGCCAATTATTGCAAAACTTGTCCACAGTGCCATAAATGTGGGGCAAACAGGAGACTTGGCTAAGGCAGAACTGATACCATTACCTATCATAGATGGGCCTTTCCATAGGGTTACAATGGACATTGTGGAACCTACTGTAAGCCATCTTAGGAAGGCCATTCCTTTAAGAGTGTCTAAGGACCTCTGGGCATGCCATTCTCTGTGCCCATGAAGGACTGGGTCAGCTGGTCTGACTTGGCATTCCATGGGGGAGGAATCAGCAGCCTGAGCTGAAGAACACAGGCTGGCAATTGTCAGTTGGTAGGAGGTGAACATCAAGCACAGAGTGCCTGCTCCTAAGTGCAGAACAGTCTATCTTAAAGTTGGTAATGGTTAAGCACTGAGTCATGGTGGCTGTCATTTGAAAGTACTCTTGAAAGGGAGTGCCCCCTCATTCCAGCAGGAGAAAAATGAGGAGAATAAGAGTAGAACAAGAGAAAAGTGAGAGATCAGTGACCAATGGGACTGAGGTGATATTCATTCTATCTGACATGTAGAAGTGACTGTGTTTGGTACCACAACTGCCCACCCTCCCAGTTTGAAACAAGAGAGTATTTTGAGCTGCATGTGAAAAGAATCGTACTATTGGTGTCTAGGCATTTCCTCAAGTGTGCTTGACAGGCAGGCTGCACAAGAGACTCTGTGGAGCCCCTTTCTTGCCATGTGGTGACATTACCCTGAGTATGCCAGATGGACAAGTAGAGCACAGAGACTCGGGGCACCCTGTTGCAGTGAAGCATTGGAGCGGCAGGGAAGAAATGAGCTACTTGAAAGTGTCAGAAGTTAAGAGTGTGTTACATCTCTGAGACACAGCAACCCTGAGTGGCAACTGCCTGAGAGAGTGAAGTGGAGGAGTGGGCTGGATTGCATCAGGAGGTGCACATTCATGCTGTCTGGAATGTGGACCACAGTGTGACTGACACTGCCCCTCCACTGGGGCCAGTATATAGAGGCTTGTACTATACCTGGGTTTGCTTGCACACCCCCAGGAATGCCTGGCCTTACACCCCTCGGTGATCACCCAGAGAATGGTAAAGAACTATGAGTTAGAGGAGTGAAATGAGTTATCTGACATGTCTGGAACTATCTGCATAGTACCCTTGAATGCAACAGTCAGAGAAATAAAAGGATCTTAGTTTGTCTTTTAAACCCAGTTTGGACATTCTATTTTGCTCTGTGTCCCTGGTCTGCTAATCCCCTTTGTTTTGCAACCCTGATTGCCCTGCTGAGTGTCAGTGGCGCTCCAGAGGTCAAGCTCCAGCCTGGAAGGTCAAGTAAGTGCAAGTTAGTGGTTGTGTGGGTCCCCTCCCTACAAACACTGTTGCCATCATAAATAACTGTAGACCATGCGGTAGGGCTTACATATGACTAATGCAAGTCACTCAGACAAGGTTCATATAGGTGGTAGTTGATTTTGCTTCCTCATATCCAGAGGCAGTTGGTATGCCCTCTGTGGAGGCAGAGAAAGTGGCAGTTGGACTGATAGAGATGTTTAACTGAGTGGGGATTCCAGAAGAAGTTTTGTCAGACAGGCAAGAATTTCATGTCTGCTCTCATGGTGAACCTATGGGAGAAATTAAAGTGCTAGAGTCTGATAACTTCTTTGCCCACCTGTTACAAGTACACAATGTGTGATCATACCAAGCATTCTGTTTTTGCTGTGCCTGCAAAAATGCTCCTTGGTAAATTCTATGTACTCATTTAGCCTGTCCCTGAACCCCACTACATATTCCACAACACTTTCCTCTGTTGTGGTGGCTTTCAGGCCACTCCTCCTTAACAAAGTCCAGGTGACCCCTCATCCTGCATTCATATAACAGCTTTAATGGTGAGTACCCAGCAACTTGCTGTGGCACTTTCCTGTATTCAAATAGCTGGTGGGGTAAATGCTTATCCCAGTCCAAGGGGTGTTTACCAGTGTGTCAAACGTTAGTTATATTTCAGCTAAATACAGAGAAAATATTTCAAACACATGATACACACGGGAGGCCACATCATATATTGTATAAAAATCCTATTCTGGAATGACTGACACCACATTTTCATGGAGGGCTTTATTTGTACAGCAACAGCACTGGGTAACAAGACCCTCCCCCGGACATTTTGATAACACCAATGGAGTTGGGCATTCAGTTAACCCTAAAAAGAAGCAGTAGAACTGTTGTCAGGGAAACATGGGAAGTAAATATAATCTGTGATTGTATCCTAAAGGCTAAAACCCTTAGTAACCTGATTGCTGGGTGCTGGAGCCGGTGTTGTTCATTGTCTTCATCAATGACATTGGAGATGGCATTAAGGGGAAAATGTGTCTATTCATGGATGACACCAAGCTCTGTGGGAGAGTGGACACAGCTGAAGGGATACAGGACCTACAGGAAAAGATAGAGAGGTGGTCCAGGATCTGGCAACTTGGCTTCAATGCCAAGAAATGCAAAGTTATGTATATTAGAGTCAAGAATCCCAGGATAGAGTACTACCTGGGTGGAGTCCGAGTATCTGCATCAGAGGAGGAGAAGGACCTGGGAGTGATGATCACTAGTGACCTAAAGCACTTCACACAGTGCAAGAAAGCAGCAGCAAGGGCAAACGAGATCCTGGGATGCATATCTAGGGGGATCAGTAGTAGGAGAGAGGAGGTTATACTGCCCTTGTACAGGTCAATGGTAAGGCCGCATCTAGAGTATGGAGTTCAGTGTGGTGCCCACACCTCAAAAGGACATTAACCTGCTGGGGAAGGTCCAGAGGGGGGCTACAAAGATGATAGCAGGTCAGCAGGGTAAGGCATATGAGGAGAGGTTGAGGGCACTGAACATGTACTCCCTGGAAGACAGGAGAGAGAGAGAGAGAGAGAGAGAGAGAGAGGGACATGATTGGGACCTTTAAGTACTTGAAAAGGATAAATAAGGTTGATAAGGAGAGTACCTTTAAGCTGAGTGGCAACCATAACACGAGGGGGCACAGTCTTAAGCTGGAGGGTGGGAGGTTTAGGAGGGAGGTCAGGAAGCACTTCTTTACTGAGAGGGTGATGGACACTTGGAATGCGCTGCTGGAAGAGGTCACCTATGTTGAAGACAGTGGGCAGCTTTAAGAGAGGCTGGGATAGGCATAGGGGGAAGGTAAGGATCATGGGTAGAGAGGATGGGAGAAGTGGGGAGGGAGGGCAGGGACATTAGCTCAAGCTGTGGACCATGCAATATGAGCAGACTTGATAGACCAAATGGCCTTCTTCTGTTGGCTTCTTCATATCTTCGTATGTATGTTTGTATGAGTGTAGGCCAGCCAGCACTGGTGCATCCCCTACAGGTCAGTCACTGAGCAGCATGGTGTCAGCCAGGAAAGCAGTCACTCATTTTCGGCCAGAGGAAGGCTGCAGCCATTGCGGACTTGATCAGAGGGAACAGGAGGCTATCACTGCAGTTTATAGGAGGTCCACCAGCCCCAGTCTCCCGCCTAGCTTGTAAGTGTAACCAAAATAGTTTCACCCATTCACACTCCCAGACATACTGTATGTAGTGTTGAGGCAGGTTCTTTGCTGCAAATTGTACAAATTGCACATTGTTATACATTTGTTTATGCCTTTATTAGCATACAATAAAAGTTTATGAAATGGCTCCTTATGAGCACCCAATGCTACACTACCCTTCCCCCAAATCCCACACACTGCTAAAATAACCTGTAAGTACCAAAAAGGCTCTTTACTACTCAAGTTGCATTTAGTTTTATGTTCCTGAAAAGGCACAGGAGCCATGCTCTTCATTATTTCACCATCTGCTAGAATATTTTTCTCCTTCCATTCACTGAAATTCATGGGACATTTACTAATCAGAACAGCTAAGGTCCCTATAATGGTTGCTCTTCATTCCCCAATAAAGAGGCTACTAACCAAGATAACACATCAGTTGTTTATTTGTCCTGGCTCAGGTGGCTATTGGTGATGTTTTAACTCTACTGGAGCCTTTACCTGTGGGGTATATAGGAGTATAAACAGATGGAAATCATACTTTCTACAAAGGTTCAGTTTATTTCTAGCCACAAAGAAATTAACGTACCTTCTGGTTGCCCTTTGTTTTACTTTGCTCATCTGCAAATACTGATTTGCTTGGAATGCCTGATAGTAAATAGATTTGAAAGGCATAAACCTTCCTGCATTTTTGGTAAAGCCAATGTTTGATAAGCCTTCCTGGCCATGCAATTTTGCCACAAAAACTTCCAGTATTTCAGCATGAACAGAAACGCTCACGACTTTCCGGGGGTCTGAGAGGGTGGCCCACTGCCGCAGGTCCCCTCCCTCTGCTACGGACTTGCAACCAAAAAGACTCTCCTTGGGGCTGAGGTGCAGGTGCTGGTGGTCCTCCCTCAAAGCCTTTCTTGAACTAATTGAACTGTTTTCTGGGACCAATTCTGCAGCTTCTGTTACCATGGGCTAAAGAAATCCAACACCGGAGCATTCCTCTGCCGATTCTGAGCGCCAAATTTGAAAAAGGCGCTCTGAGCCCATTGGCCAAATTCAGCTGGTGACACTGGGATGGCTTGCAATTTAAGCCAACACCGAGCCCTGCTGGCCACAGAAACGCCCGTGACTCCCCGGGGGTTTGAGAGGGTTGCCCACTGCTGCGGTTCCCCTCCCCCTGCTATGGACTTGCAACTGAAAAGCCTGTCTTTGGGGCTGAGGCGCCGGCGCTGGTGGACCTCCCCCAAAGCCTTTCTTGAACTAACTTTTGCCGCCCACCTACCCCGTTCCCTCCTTCTCTTAAATGCAGCTTAGTTCCACCCACTAAACCTAGAGGATCTATCTTACTGGGACTGCGACTGGGACTTGCCCTGAACAATGGTAACTTTTTCTTTTACCCCAGTTTCCCAGCTTTGCAGTTTATAGTCCTAGCTGTGCCAGCATTGTTACCTGACCTGCCTAATCATAGGGGTCTTAATTATCATTCTGACTGCTTTTATGATCTGGCTTGAAAATTTGCTACAGTGCAGTTTGACTTTTCTAATTACAGGGGTCTTAATTTAACTAAGGGCTTAACCCCTGTAGTGCTAGATTTACAGCTGATATTTTTCTTGCAGTAAGCTGACACCACCTCACTAGGGGGGTTCATATGCTAGCTTACTAGTTCATTCTGTTTACTGTGCTTACATCCTAAAATACTACCAATTTTACTGTTGCACCTGATCTAGTCTAGTTTACCTCCTGTACCTCATTAGCTGTGGTGCAGTAAGCTGACTCTACCTCACTATTACTGTTGCACCTGAACTAGTCTGTTACCTCCTGTATCTCTTTTGGTGTGGGCCCCAGGCCGTGCACCCCCTTTCCGAGTTAGGACCATGCGGTGCCCAGGACTGATGGCCGCTGTTACCTATATAGCTTTGATACTGGGAAAGGACCAGCTCTACTCCTGGGGTCACTATCCCATGGACCCGGGCGGAAACACTGGTCACCTCCCTCTTAGACCTCTTGAACCCCTGGGGGAAGAGACCAATGCACTTCTCCTGTCAGTATATGAAGTAACCAGAAAAGGAAACTGTTATAACTTTTTCTAGTATGTAAACCTGGGCGGTAGACAGAGGCTCCTCCTCACCCCCTCCAAAATCCTTCAATACCTTGCCTGGCTTAAACTTGCTCTGGGGGGGAGGCGTAGAACCAAACGCTGGTCCCCACTCCCCCAATCTCACTCTCTGTGATCCTAAAAACCCTCTCTGGGCCAATGCCATGGGTCTCAAGCTGGTTCACATGAACATCAGCAGCCTAACACATAAAATCCAAGACCTTGAAGCTTGAACGGCACTGTACAAACCCGATGTACTAGTGGTGACTGAGATCTGGCTCAAGCCCCAAATCCTTCCCTGTGAAGTTGACCTAATTGGCTACAATGCATTTAGAAAGGACAGAATAGGGAAGAAAGGTGGTGGGGTTCTCATTTATACCAGCACAATCTTAAACGCTACGCAGTTAGATCACCACCCCCTTTGTGGCTCAGTAGATGAGATCATATTTGCTAAAGTGCCTCTTGGAGACACCAAACCCTTGTACATAGGGTGTGTCTACCTCCCGCCTCAGTCGGCTGCCTCTTCCCTCGAATCTCTAACTAAGGCCTTGGCGGAACACCCCCGGGGGGAGACCATTGTCCTTGGGGACTTTAACCAGAACTGGATCACCCTGGGAGCCTCCGTTAGCAAGAACCTAGTACTTGACTCCAACCTGACCCAAATCATTGACCTGTCTACTAGGAATAATGCCAAATCTGGCAATCACTCCTTACTCAACTGGGCCCTCGTCTCTTGACCAGACCTCATATTGACAGCCGGGATTATGGCAGACTCACTGAGTGATCACTCACCAATCTTCTGCACCTGGTCCAACAAACTCCCGAAACTGGCACCTAAGGTTATAGAAGCCAGGAATTACAGCAGGCTCATACCAGCTGACTTCTGCTCTGACCTTCGAGCTGTAGACTGGAATCCTCTAGTCTCCCTTCCCACCCTGGAAGAGGCTCTGGACTACTTTACCTGCTCATTTCTGTCCGTGACCAACTTGCATGCACCGCGGAAAAAACTAAGGGTACAGGCCTGGCCTTAAATGAAGCATGCTGCTCCGAGACTGGGCCTGGGGGCTTTACAAATCCTCTAGCTGCAGACCTGACTGGGAGAAGTACCGGGAACTGAGGAATTACTGTAAGAAAGCCTCCAAACATTCCAAGGCCAAATACCTGCCGGATATCCAGACTAGTCACCTACGTGATCCAAAGAAATTCTGGGGCCAAATAAATCTGCTTCTCAAGGGTGCCCCCAATGCACAGGATGAAGCACTCTTGGTTGGGACTACCCTGGCCAATGACCCTCTAGCTGTAGCAGAGGCATTCAATGCCTCCTTTTCCAACCCTGGTGGACTCCTTCCCCCTGATCTGTCTGGCGTTCTTAGCAAAGGCAAGGCTGATTGGGAACAAGCCAGACCTCAGTTTCACCTGAAACTTGTAAAACCTTCGGACATACTTCCCCTGCTACTTAAAATTAACTTTGGCTCCTCCCCAGGACACGACTTGCTTGAACCAAGGCTGCTAAGGGCTGCTGCCCCTGCTATCACCGGCCCTGTCACTAACCTCATCAACAGGTCCCTCCTTGAAGGAACTGTCCCAAGTAAATGTAAGGTAGTGACCATAGTCCCTGTCCATAAAAAAAGGACCCAGGGACAAAGTGCGGAACTACAGGCCAATCTCCATTCTCTGCCCTCTCAGGAAGATGCAGGAGAGATTGGTCTATAACCAACTGCAGGATTACTTGGAACAGCATCTTCTAGCCAACATACAGCATGGCTTTAGGAAAGGCCACAGCACTGAAGCAACCCTCATCCGGCTCATGTCAGACATCCTTGATGCCATGGACTATGGCTCCCCGATGGGGGCCCTATTTATTGACCTGTCCAAGGCGTTTGACTTGGTGAGCCATAAACTGCTTCTTTCCAAGCTCCACCTACTAGGACTAGATGAGCTCTCACTTTCTTGGTTCGAGAGCTACCTGCACAATTGCACCCAAAAAGTTCAATGGAGAGGATCCCACTCCGGCACTAGACCTGTGGTCTCTGTGGTACCCCAGGGCTCAATCCTGGACCCCCTGCTGTTCACCATCTTTGTCAATGACATTGAGGGAGTCTGCGGACCAAGTAACCTCATCCTCTATGCAGACGACACCATCGTCTACTGCAGTGATGCACTACCTAGCGTTATCACTGCCAAGCTGCAGGCCAGTCTCTCGGCACTTGAAGCCTGGTTCTCCTGCAACTCACTCATGCTGAATGAAGAGAAGACTAAGGCTGTCTTGTTTGGGACCAGATGCCTTGGGGCAGTCAGGTGTGACCTGCTCCAGCGCCACACAGCCACTGTAAATTACTGTAAGTAGCTTCCATGTATGTATGTATTCTTCTGCTGTAACTAATTCCGGGTCACCCCTGAAAAAGGGACCTCTGGTCTCAGTGGGCTTACCCAGTTACCAAAATCCAATAAATAAATAAATGAATTTCAATAAACTTGTTTTCAGTATCTACAGTATCATGGGTGGCATACTTGTAGTTCTGATAAGTAAAGACATTAATTATTTTATAATTACTGGTCACTGTGTTTATTACTTGGATTGATGCCACTTTCAAGCATCGCAATAACCAGGTTCTGTCTGTAATAACCAGGTGGTTATTATGATGTCGGTGTCAGCCAGATTATCAGGGTTCTTACTAGCTGCTTGGTTTGCTTGTTTAAGTCCTGGTAAAAGATGTCATTGCCTGGGCCATCACTTGCACACATCCAGATCATTTGAACCCTGAAACCATCAGCAAATACACATTTCTATAAAAAAAAGAAAAAAAACTTATTTGAAAAACTAACTGTAGCACCAAGTCTGTGCTGTTTGTTTTCACTCTGATTCGCCTTTATCCACTGCCATCCGGTAATGTCTACTCTGCTCTTGCATCCTAACATATTTATTTATTTATTTTATTTATTTCAGTTAAGAAATTACAACCTTTGAGCCAAGGAGGCTCCTATACAAAGGCTCCATGTCATGGAAAAAAACCCAATACATAACAGAAAGACTTGCAGTGGCAGTAATAGACAGGGTAGGTAGTTGTGATTAAATCTGTTGGACATATGAAAAAAACAGAAACACATATGCAGATTTGGAAACGTGCAGGACATGTAACTTAACTCCAGAACAGTCACAGATAAAACAAAACCAGTTGCTAAGTGCAGAGAAGTCAGTTGCTAAGTGCAGAAGGTCAGAAAAATAGAAGCCAGAAGTGGCTTTGTCATGGAAGATTCCGAAGGGCTGTGGGTGAAGAGAGGGAGGGGGGAAGGTATGAGGGAGTGGCTGCCAGATTTGGCTGTGAAGGTGGCGTGATGGTGAGGGATCAAGGGGGGGCAGCCAAGATAGGGTCACCAGGTCAGAAACCAAAAACCTGAGCTGGGGGTGGAAGAGAATGGGTTTGGGGGTGGGGTAGGGTATGACTTGGGAAGAAGGCATGAGAAGATGCCAGGGTTGGTTGCTAAGCATAGCAGTCGCAGTTGTTGGTACCAGCCAGGTGATGATGCAGGGCTTTCTTAAATGGGTCAATGTTTTCATATTGTAGGACGGTGGAGGGTAGGTCATTCAACCATTGTGGGCCACGATAAGAGAGGGAACGCTGGGCCAGGGAGGTTCTTTTAAATGGTACACGTAGTAGGCCCTTCACTGAACTTCTCATATTTTGCAAGTTAGGTTGTGTTGGAATAGTTTAGAGGGTGACTCATGTGTTTGTCCTAGTAGCACTTTTTTCCCAAGTAGGCAGGCTTGGTATTTGGTCCTTAGGGTAAGGGGAAGCCACCCTGTCGAGGAATATAGGCTGCAAGTATGAGTGTGATGATCAGCCCCCAATATGAACCAGCAGGCTTTATTGAGGAGAAGTTTTACACGTTTAAGTGAGGTCTCAGAGGCTGTACTGTATATGACTATGGAGCTCTGTGTGCCGAGTTTGAGGGCCTCCGGGTTCATAGCTTTTCTCTGTCGGTATAGGATCCCAAGTTTGATATTTGCAGATTTTGTGACGTGGTCTATAGGGTAGCAAAAGAGGGGAGTCATCAATGTGGATCTCAAGATATTTGAAGGTGAAGACCTGTTCCAGGATGTCACCTTTGTGACTTAGGATGATCGGGGGTGGCCATTCTTTTGGACCGCTGAAACGAGAAGTGCATAGATTTAGTTTTTTTGTAATTTAATAGGAGCCTGTTATGCGAGAACCAGGCCTCAAGTTTTGAGAAGCTGTCTTTAAGAGCAGTATTTATATCTAGCAGGTGGTGACCAGGGACAGAGATGACTGCATCATCTGCATAGAGCAGTATTTTGGCAGGGCAAGCACTAGGGAGTGAATTGATAAAAAGGATGAAGACCAAAGGCCCTAGGATTGATCCCTGCGGTACCCCTAGTGTTACGTTCTGGGGTTCAGATGTGACTCCGTTTATCCTAACATGCTGATTCCTATGAGCGAGGTAGCTTGAAAACCAAGATACTGTGTCAGCAGACAGGCCAAGAGTCGAGAGGTTTTCGAGCAAGATTTGGTGATTGACAGTGTCGAATGCTTTGGTCAGGTCTATAAAAATAGACCCCACCGTTATACCAGAGTCTAGAGTGTCATAGAGATGGGAAGTGGTCTGTGAGTGCTGTGATGGTACTGTGGTCTTTACGGAACCCATGCTGTTGTGGACAGAGTAGTTTGTAGTTGTTCAGGTATTCTGTGAGCTGGTCTGACACCAATCTCTCAAGAGCCTTGGAAAGAGGTGGTAAAATGAAGATTGGGTGATAGTTACCCAGGCTAGTTTTGAAGACCGGTATGACTAGGGCAGTTTTCCATTTATCTGGGAATATGCCAGTCCTAAGGGAAATGTTGAAAAGTTTAGTTAGAGGACAGTCTAGTTCTTCCAGTGCAAGGGCAAACAACTTCATGTCAATAAAGTCACTGCCCATTCTAGTTTTGCCTAAGACCCTTCTAGCATATTTGATGGTTTTGGACCATGAGACCTGCTTGAAGTAGAAGAGGAGTTGTAGGGGGTTAAGGGTATGTGAGGGGTGGAGACTAGGGGTGACCTGTTAAAATTGGGGTCTAGGTAGTCTGGGGGGGGTAGCACAGAACTTAGGTCCTTAAAAGCTTGATTAAAGGCATTTGCAAGGTCTTTAGGATGTTGCACTGAGCCCGAGGGAGTAACAATTAGATCAGGCGTTGCTTCTAAAAATCAAAATAAGAAATGTTTAATACAAAAAGTCATCCATTTTGAACTATAAATCAAGAGTGATGGAGCAATCATGAAATCAAAGTGAAAGACATTAGACAATGGAGAGCTACATGCCTCATGCTTCTGATTCACAACTGCTGTTGTTTTTGGACCAGCAATTAAAAAAAATAAATATTGGGTGTTGTAATTATTGACTGCTTTGTGCAACTTTGGTGTGTGATACCATTACAAGACGCTCTTGCTTCGCACTTATGGTTATATGGGATCACACACCTCACATGTGTAGAAAAGGCAGTATAGCACAGTGGTCTAAGCCTCTGAGCTGCAAATCTGGTGACATCCAGCAGACCAGATCTGGGTTTAAATCCCACAGCTTCCACTTGCATACTGTGTGACTCTGTGCAAGTCACTCGTGCTCCCAGGTCACTTCTGTAAAAAAGCTTTCAGCTTAGTGTGCTATACCTGGTTAAACAACTAAAAATAAAAAAAACTCATAATGTACAACACAGCACTCGTACATTTCTCTCTCTATATATAAATTCAGCTCCATAAACTTAGGACAGAAAGAACATAAGTTTAAACTCTGACCTTTATTTATTTTATTGTTTGTTAACCGGGAAAGGCCCACTAGACAGAAGTGCCTGTTTTCAGGGGTGACCTGGGAGCACTGGGCAGTTAAGTGACTTGCTCAGAGTCACACAGTATGCAAGTGGAGATTGTGAGAATCAAACTCAGGTCTGGTTTGCTAGATGTACCACACTCATTCATACCTTGTTCCTCTAACCTATAGGCTATTCTGCCAGCCTGCAAACATCATGGGTGTGCTACTCCCTTGTACCTTAGTTGAAAGACACCCCTATAGGCTGTTCAATAGTCAAATCTGAAAGGAATCTGACCAACAGTACTAGTGCTGAGATAAGTGGCATCTGAAAAAACATGTAAATTAGACGTTGCTTTTCATATGGCTAACAGTTTGACTGCAGTGAAATACAAATTCCACAGAAAGAAAAATCAGACATTACAGAAGTAAATTCTATATTTCATGGGGGACTTTAAATTCCTATTCAGAACTGATAAGTGGCCATTTCAGGCTAAAGTGAGACCAACGATCTGCCCCCAGGACAAGATATTTTGTAATTATAATTTTCTTTTAAGTGGAAGGGGTTGGGAGTGCTGTATTACAAAGGCCTCATGGAAAAATTTAATCAGATCTCAGGGAAACGAGGTAGAATAGCATTAAAATACAAATGACGTAGTCAAGTCTCCTTTGTGTGCTTTTGGAATTCATGTAGGGAAAACCATTTCAGTCTCACAACCCAGGTCTTGGGAAGCTTTTTTTAAAATGCTGAATTGCAGCCAAAACCTGTCACACTTAGATACGATGGGGAATACAAGGATTAACTTGCAATCATCAAGGACACAGCAGTACTTGAAACATTTCATCTGTAATCTTTAAAATGAAATGACTCCACAGGCTGCTAAGCATGAATGGATCAGCTATAAGCATCAGTATGCTTTTGATGCATGCTCCGCATTCTACAAAATTTGGAGAAACACACAAAAAAAACTGTATCGGAGACGAAGGCAGCCATCCGCGCCCCCTCAAAAAAAAAGCAAAAATAAATAAATACTTTTCCTTACCAGATAATATTATCATCCTGCTCCACCAACTGACACATGGAATGACATTTTCCTTCTCTTCAGCTTGTTTGAATTTCTGCTATTATTTATTTATATTTATTTATTAGCTTTTGATGACCAGGTAAGTGCTCTAGGCAAGAAACCTGCCTATTTTCAGGCACGACCCGGGAGAATTATTAGAAGATGGATTGCCTTCCCAGCTACAGTATTTCCTCTTAGCCCTTGATCCATGATTAACTATGGTTTAACAGTAGTCAGTGGAGCAGGGATTTGATTGCTGATTGGCTATCATTTGATTTACTACTTTTTCTCCCTACTGGGCCTCCTGGTCAGAAGCTGTTTCCATTGACCATTTCCCATTACCCATTACCCACTCAAGGAACCCATCCGGCATGGCTTTTGTCCTAAATGCTTCTGCTACTTGCCTTGCCCCCCCTGCAGAGGGGTCGAGTTGGCATCAGCCCTCCAGCACCAGACTGGAAGCCTGACTCCAGCAGACAGGAAGTGAGAAGAGCTGTAACTACAAGACCTTTATAAATGTGGAGGGAGGAGACATAATCTGTCCAACCAGACTGTTTCTTCCACATTCCTCCTCATAGAAACATAGAAACATAGAAGTTGACAGCAGATAAGGACCGCAAGGCCCATCCAGTCTGCCCATTTCTTTTTCTACCTTATAAATGTGCCATCGGCCTTTGCTCTGTCAGTGGCCTATCTATTCATAGTCATTTGTATTGCTCCCTTATGCCTATCCCATGCCTATTTGAAGCCCTGCACTGTATTCATAGCCACCACTTCTTGTGGTAAGCCATTCCATGCATCCACCACCCATCCACCATCCTCCCTCCGAAAACATCAGAGGAAGGCCTATATTCTATGGCAGTGATGTACTAAGGGCTTTGATGACTCCCCTTTCTGTTTATGTGTGTCTGCAATAAATCCATGCCAGCAGTCCTGGGTCATCAGGGGGGCAATCTCAGGCAATGAGACAGACAGCCTTCTCTCCCCAGAGAAAAAAGCATCTCCTGGGACATGAACTCCACCTTCCGCTAGCCTGCGGCAGCATTCCTGGGCTAGGACACTAACCCAGGTTGCCAGTATGGCAAGCAACTCCCAAGCTGCTGTGTTACCAGCTGGACAGTTGACAGCTTATGTATTTAATACTAATTGCTAACACTCTAAGCGAACAGAGTTGACACATTTTTTAACTTACTTTGCTTTATGGATTCTGATGGCTCCCCCATTGGCTCCACTGTCCACACCACTATCCGTGGCGACCTGAGGCCACCTTATGCAAAGTGACCCCTGGATTGCCCCAAAGGGTGGGGCCTCTGGGACTCCCCCTCTGCCCTGTCACAACTCTACATTGGGGACGGGTTTTTCAGGCATGGACAATGGGAGGTGTAGTGTGCACTAATACCAGTGGTATGAACATGCCATGCATCTGGCACACCTTCCCACCACAGCTCTAGCTAGGGCCCCTGGTAACCAGCATCCCATGGTCACCCAGGAGCATGTTCTGAAGATATAGCCCACCCCTTCCCCAGAGGTGCAGAGCATGCAGTAGCCACTCAATCCACCTCCCCCTGGTCAGACCTCTAGTAACCAAGTCTGCTCCCAAACCCAGGTTGCCAGTCTCACAAGCGGTAGCCCTACCACTGTGCCAGTGGGCCAGCTCTGACACATACATTTTAGCAATCATCTATTAGCAAGCAATGGCACAGTGGTCTAGTGGTTAGAACCCTGAACAGTGAAACAGGAGATCACAGGTTTGAATCTCACCATAGACTACCAGAGCTTCAGTCCTCCCAGTTGTCAAACAGGGTAGAAGGAATAACCCACTATTAACTTTTTTTAAAATTTATTCTTTAGTACTTTTTTACAGTTCAGACTTGTTCCTTCTGCTATTGCTACCTTCAATGACTGCAACTGCAGCCTCACCTGCATGTGTTTACATACATCTGATTGCTTTTTCTTCCAGATCTTCCGCAGCCTTCCTGTTTCTCTGGGGCTTGCTCTACCATGGTAAGGCCGTTATAATCAACCTGCACACTACTGGCTACCATGGAGTAGTCATAGTCAGAGGAGGCAGTGGGGCATCAGGGCATGGAAGGCACTGGAGTGGATGAGCGCATAGTGCTGTCACCCATATGGGAAGACCAGATTCTCCCTGTAACACCATCCCACCTCTCCTAGCAACTATCAATAGGTACCCACAAAACCATCCTATGGGTGGGAAGTGGCCAACATTGCACGATGACCTACAATGTCAATGCTGCCACCACTTCTACCATAGGTGGTGCTTATACTGCAGGCAGTCCAACTCCTTCCCCCTGGGGTCAGCACACAATGCTTCTGCACTGCACCCTGGACCCCCACCATCATAGAGCAGGGAAGGCTTGACACAGACTTGATCCTAGGTTCCCCAAGTTGTAGAGCAATTCTCCACCTGCCAGTATCAATGAACCAGGCGACAATAACATTTTAAATTGAAATAATCAATAAAGCTTTCTATAAAGGAGATCAGTGTGTAAAATTAAGTCTGTTTATAGGGACACAACATTTCTTGTTAACTTATAAGCACTCAAGTGAGAGGTCAAGAACACTGTTATATGGATGAGCTGTTTTTATTTTGACAAGCACGTTACATAGTGTTTGAAATATGGAAGAGGCCACAAACTCCACATCATCAGCAGTGTTGGCTCTGAGTAGTAGCTACCTGACCATATAACTTTCTTTTCATCATTTTGCTAAAATAAAAAAATGGTTTTCATTAGGCACGGTTAACTACTGCTTTTTATGCCCTGTTAGCAAGTGTTCATTTGAAAAACAGGGCTTAAACAATAGAGGTGGTGGCCAAAAATAAAACAGTGGGGTTAGCCAAATGGCTAACTATGTTTTACATCTAGAGGCGGCACTGAATATGATACCTCTTCAATGGCCTATGTGAAAAGAGTGGTGCAAGTTTCTTATGTTGTCCACATCACCAAAACACCTTCACAACTGGCTTTTTGCATTCTTGTTTGCAGTTTCACATGAAAGGCCAAGGGCTGAATATACATGGAGTCTTCCCTATCTCTCTCCCCTCTTGAGACAGTAGGGACCTACTTGAAGGCGATGTGGGAGAAGTGTTCTCTGAGGCTATCCGTGTTGTACAGATGGAGATAGAGTACCTTGGTCTCCAGAGCTGTAAATCCGGCATCTACAGCAAGCACTCAAATTTAGTGCAATCACTTAAGTTATATATAGCAATAAACAAAAAGAAATATGAAGTTATAGTTTTTGAACTGGGATCTACATTTGGGTCAGAGTGCCTTCAGTCATAATAACAGAAAACTGTGATATGATTAACCAGCTGAGTCCTTCTCATGAGAACACCGCTGTGGGCGAGAGCTTTGCATTATCATTTTTATTTCATTTAAGCCAACTTCACTTGGATATTCGTGAAAAGAAATGGATATTCAGAAAGTTGGTTTAAGGACAATAACTGTGCAAAAACTGAAGAACTGAGGCTGCTTTTCTGCTCGTAATCCATGTTTAATTTTACGACTGCATACAGATCTGCCAGGACCACACTGTAAATAAGAACTGTCATTTCAGCTGTATATCCTGGCAAAATTATTTCCATAACCAACCCAACCAATCAAACAGTGGCTTAGATCTCACTTTAAAGTCAGCCTTCATAAAGCTTCATGTGTTGGTAGCTGTGCATGGAAGTTGTTGCTTACTATGCAAAATTCCAAGTGCTATATCTGATGAGCATCAGTGCTAGTCTTCATCCCCAGTGCATGCCAAGCCTGACAACATTTTTTTATGAGACTCAATCACTGCGCCCTCCTGCAGTCAGAATTAGAAGTTGCATTTGTGAAGTGTGTTTCTATTTCTGAATTTCAGAACATCAGATGGGAATCTGTCCTTGATATCTGTCACAATATTTATGGTCTCTTTTAACCTGCACATTATTAATTTTTAATTGCTTGACAGACAAGAAAAGAAAATACTGTATAACTAAAATATTTTGCTGCCTTTTTGTTGTCATACTATTTGTGCTCACCAAAATAGCGCTAAATTAATTGGATAGGGAAATATTATGAATAAGGCTACAGTGCGACAGCATGCAGCATGCTACCAGACAATTAATAACTTCAGCCAAGACAACACACAGTATAACATGTTACAATAACAGTTACACACCACAAAAGACAAAATACAAAGTCTGGCCATCAGGTATTCCTATAACCAGGGCCCCTGGTGTTCTGCTGCAGAATTTTCTGATTTCTGCGTCAGGGCTCCTTGACTTCTGCGGCAGCATTTTCTGATTTCTGCGGCATGATTTATTCATTTCTCTGGCAGAATGCAGTCCTGTCATTGGCTAAATATGATGTGATGTCATCGATGACATCGTATGCTGAGCATAGACGAGGGACTTCAGGATAAACAAGGTGAGAAAGAAAGCCCGGCACTATGGAAAAACAGTATATTTATATGAAAATTCACCAAAAACAATGAATTCTGTGGCACTATATATATTCTGCGGCACAATGCAAATTCTGTGGCAAATTCTGCAATCGCAGAACCACAGAATTCCATGGGCCTTGCCTATAACTGAGTTTTATTAGCAACCAAATAGCTTGCTATTGTCGGTGTTCACCGATGATCGCTTACATTCACTATTTACTCTGATAACTCACCAGCTTCATACTACTTTTCATTCTCCACCTGTCTTTTAAGTATCCTGATTGTTCCCAGCACCCCCTAAAAATCTTGCAGCAGATCAGAAACCTGGTCCTCTAAAGTGCTGACCAGCTACTCTACCTCGATGATCCTCGCCATGTGCCCCTAACCATGTACCCTCTGCATAGTTTGTTGCAGTTGGCAAAACTGAACATTAGTGGTTGGCTGTACTAATTTCTGACTGCATGTCCTTCAGAATCTGGGCAGAGGAATAGACCATGGTTGCCATAGCACCTGTCGGCGGTTGCAGCATGTCTACTGACCAGCTACCTCTCTATCTAAGGAAGGCACAACTTTAGTAGCAACTGGTGAAAGCAATAAATAAGTTGGCAAAATAGATTGCATGCAAAGGAGCCCGCGGCTACTTCCCCGGCGCTTCGGGTCTAATTCATGACCCTTTCACGAATGAGACCTGAAGCGCCGGGGAAGTAGCCGACTGCATTTATGCAGTCTATTTTGCCAACTTATTTATTGCTTTCACCAGTTGCTACTAAAGTTGTGCCTTCTCTGTCTGGTTTTTGAAGTTAGCACCCGTCGTGAGTAGCAAACCTCTCAACTGTCCCTGATTTTCAGGGACGTCCTGATTTTACCTCAAAACTTTACTCTGTACCTCCTAAAAATTCTGTTTCTGTGACCAAACAGTGGGGGCTGTAAGCATAAAATAATGTCAAACATTAATGTTATTGACATGTTCTTCCTTAGAAAATGCATTTTACATTAAACCACTTATTCTACCAGCTTCCTGAGTGAATATCACCAATTTTTAAGGTGTGACCCTGATTTTAGACCTTTGTCTCTGATTGTGTTAAGCCTTGTCCCTGATTTATGAGACAGGAGGTTGAGAGGTGTGGTGAGCAGTGCGCTCCCTATCCTGTGCTTGATTGATACCTCTAGTCTCCAGCGGAGAAGGTTGCAGCAAGGTGAATGGAGTGCCCAGTTAAAAAGGTAAGTGGATTTGCTTTCTTATGCAGATGTGACACTATGCCACCTTTTGAGATGAGTTAAGTGCTGACAAGATGCTGGGGCACAAAAATCCTCCGACATGAATAAGGGATCATCTCATCTGACAGTTGCGCTAAATGTAAAGACAACAATTTTAAACAGGTATACAGTAACTTGCCAGTACAGTAACTCAGCCACACTCTTTGGACTGGTCCTGTTGGCACCAGGATCATGCAGGAACAGTAGAACTTTTGACCATCTGTGCCATAGGCACTTTGTCGATGTGCAGCCTCATGTGCAATGGTGCTATATAAATGGTGTAGGCATCACCAACTGCCTCCGTTCCAGCAAGAGAAAATGGAAACCTCCAACAACTTTCTTACAAATACTATTAACATGAGCAATTACTAGTGTATCAAGTTTGAGAAAGGCATTAGAAATTGTTGTTTAAAAACACCAAACAAATCAAACATTTTGGCTCTCTTGACCACCACCACACATGAACACAACAAGGGTCAGACAGAACCAAAACCATTAGTCATAACAGCAGGCTGCCTGATGCCACATTAGTTACTTGATAAAGGAGAACGGCCAGATTCGAACCCATCAAAGATACAGTTCAGAAACATTTGCAGGAGGATGAAAGGTGGGAGAGTGAAGCTCTGTGGAGGAGAGTCTCTGGAAGATCTACAGCTTAACATACTAAAATGCCAGCAGAATAGGCCTAATGGTCTCTTGAGTCTGCTCGATTTTCAGCACCCACACTGAGGGCCGATTTTGGTGTCCCCCCCTCCCCCTTGGGTTATACTGTCCCCAGTCCCAGATGTTCCACCTGTATTGGGCCTGGTCAGATTTAACCTCCCCCTATGCCCGTCCCATCCCCTCTTAAACCCATCCACAGTATCCAACTCAACCAGCTCCCTGGGCAGTGCATACCATGGCTTCACCACCCTTTCAGTGAAATAACATCTCCTCCTCTCCCCTCTGAGCCTTCCCCCTTCCAGCTTACACCCATGACCTCTCGTTGCCCCACCCTCCTTCCTTTGGAGCACTCTGACTGGGCCTCCTTTATTGATCCCTTTCATGTACTTAAATTCCTCTATCATGTCCCCCCATCCCTCCTCTCCTCCAGGGTGTACATGTTGAGCTGCTTGAGCCTCTCCTCATAGGTCCTCTCCCCCAGGCCCCAGATCATTTTGGTTGCCCTCCTTTGGACCCTCTTTAGGAGTGTAATGTCCCTCTTTAAATGTGGTCTCCAAAACTGTACACAATACTCGAAGTGTGGCCTAACCAAGCAGTTGTACAGTGGAAGGATCTCTTCCACCTTTCTGGAGGTAACCCCCTCTGGAGATGCATCCCAGCATCCTATTTGCTCTTGCCGCTGCCCTCCTACAGGTCTCTGAGTTGTTCATTTAGACATCTACCACTACCCCCAGGTCCCTCTCACCCTCTGTGACTTGAATCATGTCTTCTCCCAGGATATACCCCTGGCCTAATTTCTGACTCCCAGGTGCAGAACCTTACACTTCCCTGCATTGAATTTTAGTTTCCATTTCCCCGACCACCTTTCCAGAGCCTCCAGGTCCTCCTGCAATGCCATCCTCCTCTCCTCCTCATCCACCACTGCACCCAGCTTTGAGTTGTCTGCAAAGAGACTAATCTCACTCCTGATCCCCCTCCTGATGTCTGAGATATAGGCATTGAATAGGAGTGGCTCCAGCACTGACCCCTGGGGAACCCCACTAGTAGCCCACCTTGGGGATGAGGCTAACCCTCCAACCACCACCTTCTGAGTAAGCTCAGAGAACCAATTTCCTATCCATCTTAACAGCTGACTCCCTACCCCCATTTTCTTCAGCTTAGCCAGCAGGCCACTGTGGGGTATCGAATCAAACACCTTGCTAAAGTCCAGAAAGAGGACGTCCACTGGCCTACACTGGTCCAGGGCCCTCATCACCCAGTCATAGAACTGAACAAGGTTTGTCTGGCATGGTCTTCCCATGACAAAGCCATGCTTCCTATTGTCCAAGTACCCAGTTTGCTCCAGTAAACCCCTAGCCTTTCCTTGACAATACCCTCCATCACCTTGCCAACCACCGATGTCAGACTAATGAACCTGTAATTTCCCGCCTCCTCTCTTGATTCCCCTTGTGGATCAGCATGACATGGGCCACCCTCTAGTCTTGGGGCACCCACCCAGTCCTCAGAGAGATGGTTGAAAGCTCTGCTAGAGGGACTGCTAGGACATCCACCAGTTCCCTCAGCACTCTGGGATGTATCTCATCTGACCCAGGTGCTTTCTCCGTCTGAAGGGACCTGGAGGCTTCCCTTACTCTCTCTACTGGGATTTCAGCCTCCAAGTCCTCCCCCTTTTCACCCTGCACTGCTGGCCCCCACCTGTCTGTGGTGGTCACTCCCTTTCCCCAGACCCATCAGGGCCCCTGGTCTCTACCGGTCCCACCCCTTCCTCTGGTTTGCCCCTGCTCCCCTCGCAAGACATAGCCCCTCCATCCCCGGTAAAAACTGAGGCAAAGTACTCATTTAGGATTTCTGCCTGTTCCCCGCCTCCTGTGCCCAACCATCCCCTATCCTCATCTTGCTGATCTGCCCCCTTACTTTCCATTTTTCCCCTATGTATCTAAAGAACCCCTTGTCCCCCCTCCGGATCCCACTGGCCAAGGACTGATCCTTTTTGGCCTTAGCTGCTGTCACCACCCTGGTGACTCTCTTGGCTGTCAGCTCATATTCCTCCTGATCCCTTTCACTCCTTGAGCACTTGAAGCGCCTATAGGCCATCTTCTTTTCCCTCACCACCTCCTGTACCTCCCAGGTCCACCAGCAGGGTTTTCTGGCCTTACCAAACTTATGCCTTCCCCTTGCGCAGGATCTGGCAACATCCTGTATTCCCCATCTAATGATCCCCCACCTGCTGTCAGCATCCATATCCAGCCTTATCCTGTCCAGATGATCTTTAAGGATCCTTCCCATCTCCCTGAGTTCTGCACCCCTAAAGTCAGTTACTACCATCCTTATTCGGCTTTCCTTCCCGCCTAGGTCCAGGAAGAACCAGAATGTGGCATGATCACTCCCCGCCAATGGGTCCCTCACCTCTAGACCTCTAAGCTGATCACTGTCTGCCAGGACCATGTCCAGTGTCCGGGCCTCTCTAGTTGGCTCACCCACCTGTTGTGTCAGAAATGCATCCTGGAAGACATCCAGCAGCCTCTGCTCTCTGGCCACTGGTGACGTCATAGTCCCCCAGTCTGTTTCTGGCATGTCGAGGTCCCCCATTACCACTATCCTTCCCTTTCCCAATCTACAGTGTCCCTCGAGCTTCTGGAAAGTAATTTTCCTATTGCATCTTCTTCAAGGGTATTCCACACCCTTTTGGATTATTAGTGTAACCCCCGACCCCTGCCTTTTTTGCAAATGACAGGTGGCATGCTGTTGAAGCTGACAGCAGCACCCGGTGGGGACTGGGTTCGGGGAAGACTAGGTTACTCAGCACAGGAGGCCTAGGTTTGGCTACTCTGCACAGGGGCACCCAAATAAATCCGAACACAGAAAGCAATAACTGTAATGTCCAAAACCAGGAATGGGATTCTATAGTGTGGCTTTTATTTACATCCAAACTGAACAAACAAAACATAGACGGACCCCATGGGGCTACACAGCCCGACTTGTACACTACTTGGGTTTTCCCCACTGGTCCAGCTCCCCCACCAGCCACTTGATCCGCGGTCCATTATGATAATGAACCAGTTTTCCAATTGGTGGCTCCCCAAACCACCTTAGAGCCTTCGACTTCTAGAGGGAATTTTCCTTCCATCCCACATCTGGGTACTTCCCTCATCACTGGCCAAGTGCATGAGGCAAAGTAGGAATCCACAGAGCAAATCCGTAGAGGTGGATCTGGTTACTAAAGATGGGGGGTCTCCCACCTCCGGCTCCCACAATCCATACCCAGCCATTTCTCTGGAAACTAAACAACTCTTTTCTGAAAGCTTGGCAATGTAGATTACTGGGTAGACGTATGTCACATCTCTACATGTCTTGACTTCCCCTATTTGCTGGACTTGAACATACTTTTACTTTTGGCTAAGCCTATTACTCTAGGCCTCCCACTACTTCAGTAGTCCAATCCCCACTGTCACACAAGTCCAGGGTGAAACATGGGCCCTTTAGAAAGAGCAGAACTCACCCTCCGGTTGCAGGTGCCCCACAGGCGAATCATGAAATCTTCTTGTTTCCCATACTCTTGGACAAAATAACCCAGCTTCTTCACTAGTAGTAGCCAGGGGGTTGCCCCTGGAATATGCAGGCTAAACTTTCCTGCCCCATCCCCTCAGGGATGGGGCACTGAGACCCAATTCAGCAGTCTCCATCACTTTAAAAATAGCTCACTGTGTCTCTCTTTAGGTGGAAACACACGCATTTCCCTACTTGTAGCCCTATGTCAGGGCTGAGGCTCACAAGAGCCTAACACAGAGCTGCTGTGCTCCTCTCACAACAAGCTCCAAACTCCAACTGACTACAGACTACTGTTCAAACCTCCCAACATTCTACTCCAACTCCTGCTGCAGATTCCACTGTGGCTCATGCAGCTGCGATAGTTCTATGGTGATGTCATCCCTCAGTCTCTGCTGAGACTGAGAACAGAGTGAGACAGTGTGAAACCCATTTAACTGGAGTTTCACAAGCTGCCTTCCCTGCCTACCACTAGGTCTTACTGGGATTCTAGTAACCCTGGGTAACAAGGGGGATACTTTAGAAAGCATTACCTTCAGTAAAGCATTTCTAAAAAACTCTCATGGGACGACAGATCAAAGGACATGGAACTATATCATGAAAATAGGCCTTGGAGTACTGCTGGGCCAAAGCTAACCTCTTTTCCTGGATATCAGGGTTAGACTACAACGCTTTTTAAACATTTACACTTTACTTAATATGCCTACATTGCAAATCTTGGATGCTGACAAACAGCTGGTTGCATAACCTGTTACCCCTACTGACTAATTCATGCTATGCTTCTGGTACCGTAGTCCTATAGAGAAAGAAATCCACCTTAATAGATATTGATTGGAAAGAGGCTTATCTGGATATTGCAGAGCAAAGAATATGATTATCTAGTTCAATTGTCTGAGCAATCTTGTTCTGTCCATGTAAAAGAAGGACGCACCTGTGCCATCTGCATATCTTGATGTGTTGGTACAGATCCTGAATACTCAACACAGGCAACATGACACATCCAGTCTACCAGGGCTAACATAGAATCCCCCGCAAGAACATGTGGAAGTTTTTGTAGACTATATACTCATTCAGAGCTCTTATGTCTAGCACTGGTCGAAACCTGCTGTGTGTGCTTTGGCATGAGGATCTTCAGGGAGATAAGAGCAGAAGCCTTGACTCTTTCTTCAGCTTGAGCCTTCTGGATACAGGCTGTGTAGGAGTGATTGTACGTCTGCTTGCAAAATTGCTAGGTGTTCCCACAAATGCTTGCTATGGACGGGGGGTGGGGGGCGTTGTCTGGAGTTCAGGTGAAGAATTTTACAGAGTATTTTACCCTGACTATCTCCAGAACCCATTAGTCTAAGGTGATTGACTACTGCTGGGCTAGAAACAGGGACACTCTTCCCCCAACGTGGAGCCTGGACTGCGGTATAAACAGAGGAACTTGTGAGTCAGAAGGAGATGGAGGTTGTGGTGGGTTGCTGCAGACCACCGCTGCACACCTTTTCCCTCAAACCTTGCATGTAACTATAGGAACTCTGATTATAACTTAGCTGTAAAAGGCGTCGGGAGAGTTCCTACATCATTGCTTCCATGTACATGAACATACAGTACATAAAAAATTAAAATAAAGGAGACCACCAGTGGTACCATAACAATACTGAGAACAGTAATTTATATAAAAAAAAATTATAACAAATAAAATACACCAAAAGTGTACACATAATACTGTAAATATACTGTTCAGAGTTCCGAGGAACACTATGGGTGAAAACATAAATGTATGCATTGGTTCACTGACATGCATCTGTAATCTCTGGCATAACAGAGGGACTGTCCTGATGTGAATATGCACTGCTTCGGATATATAATGGAAATGAAATAAAACATTGGTGGACTAATGCAGTATTTAATCAATTAAATGTTTACATGTGCATGTCATCTATAGTAAGGACTATGTCCACTACCCCTGACACATGAACCCAGGGAAAATTAACCCCATCTTAGATCCACTGTAGCAGAGTTAACAACTTTTCTGATTGCTCACATACAGTCATCACAAAATCTACAACAAATTACATTTATACAATTATTTCTTCCTGTGGTTGTGAGATATATGTAAGGCACCTCAGAAGAAATAGGTTCATAAATCATCCACCCCCCCAAAAAAAGCAAAAGCCCTATTTATGGCATTTTGAAAGTTAAATATGTTACAGTAGTTTAAAATCAAGAACAATGGAAACATAAATGAAAAGATGAACAAAAGTTATTTGCACCCATGAATATTTTGTAACAAATAACTACAGGACAGACAAAGGAATCTTGATGTATCCTACTTGATGATTTTGTTGCAATGAATTGTTTTTTTTTTTTTTTTTTAAATTGGGATAGATAAGCCCTCAACTACTTGAGATGCTTTGATGAAGCATTGAGCTTAACCATTAATTCAGTTTGGAACCATGGAACCACAAATTCTAGAAATGACTGTAACATGTTTTGTTGGGTAAGTGTGCTTCAGCAGTTTGTTAATCTTGAATAAGCAATGAGACACAACAGGACATTGGTTGTCTAGGGCTAATGCATTTCCAGGTGCATAGTGAGGCATGATGCACTTCTGCTGAGTGTCTTTAGTACAGTAGAAGCCGCGTAATTGGGACACCTTGGTGGATGCCTTTTTACATCTGTCTCAGGCCTACCTGTCTCCACGATAACGTACAGTAACACATCCAGTAGCTAAGCAATGCTCAGAGCATTTGAACAGTAATGTAATGTAGTCTTAGGCAGGAGCAGAGTATTTTTTTAGAAAACACAAAAGAAAATTAAATCATTTTTCTACAGCTTAGCACTGAATTCTCTGAGCAAGCACATGATGTCATTGCATCATCAATGACACTGACATGTTTAATTTTAGCTTTAATCCTTGTTTAAAAAAATAATAAAGTATGAGTCCACAATCCTGGATAGCTGTGAGTCCCCATTCCCTGTTCACAATCTCTCTTATCAACACTGAAATGCAGTCGTGCCAACATGCCGACATGAGGTGGAAGTAGAGGGATCATACCAGAGCGTTTACCGACGCTTCCTCGCCATTGTGCTTTATCAACTGAAACCACAGTGACAACAGTGCCAGGTCACTGTAGTGTCAGTGGGGGACTCTGGCACTGCTTTCTGGGGGGTATTGCATCCCTTCCCTGAAAAAAACTCTGACTTGGAGTTGATTATTTAAGTAGCGGGGGGTGTTCAGGGATGAACCCCCTGAAGAAAATGCAGTTAGATGTGACTCCCTTTATGCCAACTGCAAATGCTGTCAATATAAAGGAGTCACTGTAACATCAGTCAACAACAAAATTGTCAACCGACTGTCATAGATCCATCACAGAGATCAGGCAAGGAATTATCATGGAGATCGGGTAGGGTACAGATACAGTATGAGAAGTTTAATAAAATTAAAAAAGCAAGTCATTTAAAAAACATTTTTTGGTGTGGTTTGCCACATCTGAATGTTCTGGAAGGGAGGTGGAGCCACCAGTGACTACCGCATACAACAGCAGTAATGCAGGGAGAGTGGGACAAGTCATCACAATAAGCTGGTGGCTGCATCCCCTTTAAGCAGTTTGAGCCGCCATAGTAAAGCATTGCTACTTAATTGGTGCCCAATGGGATGTGCCAATTAAGCAGATGTCCTGTTTAAATGCATCCTGATTAAGTGACTTATTGTAGCTTGAAGTTCGTTAACCTGAGATAACCAACAACCTGGAGTGTCTCATTGCACATAAAAAATAGCTACAGTGAGAAAGAATTGTTAAAAAAAAATCAACTTTGTACTGTTACAAACACTGTATTTAATTTTATTAATAGTATCTAGAAAAAAGAAGTTCCTCTCCACCTGTCAATCATCTGGGTTTCCACACATGCAATAGATGGAATGTTTGTGTATCGTGGAATACAGGAATTTAAACTTCTGCAGAATTCCTCTGGCAGAACATTCATCACCTCACATACGACGGAAGGCATTGTACACAACCATGGTTTTAATTTTATCTGATGGAGCATTAACAGCAGAGGTAGCCTTGACAAGCTGGTAAGAATACAAGATAAACTGTGACTAGCATTGCCTTTTTTTAAATGTGTTTATGTGTGTAAGGGATCATAAGAGCAAAGAATGGTTCATTATTTATTTACTTTTTTAATTTAAGGACGTTTTAGGGCCTTGTTAAAGGTTTTCATTGAGTAAAAGTGTTAGCCATGTTTATGATGTCAATCAGGGATGAATGAAGTGGGTCATGAATTCTGTATGTGATTTGCCCAAGTTCCAAATCCCACTGTGTGAACTTACAAACATAGACTTGTACCAATTGTGCATTTCTAAGGGATTGCTGAGAGGGGTCTGGGGGTGGTGGTGGATATCAAGATGAACAACTCGGAGACTTGTAGGAGGGCAGTGGCAAAGGCCAACAGGATGCTTGGATGCATCGCTAGGGGGATCTCCTCCAGAAGGATGGAAGTGATACTCCCACTGTATAACTGCTTGGTGAGGCAGCACCTCGAGTACTGCGTGCAGTTTTGGAGGCCACATTTAAAGAGGGACATTGAACTCCTGGAGAGGGTCCAGAGAAGGCAACCAAATGATTTGGGGCTTGGGACAGGATCTGTGGGGAGAGGCTCAAAGAGCTAAATATGTATACATTGGAAGAGAGAAGGGACTGGGGGTACATGATAGAGGTCTTCAGGTACATGAAGGGGGTAAATAGGGGAGGATCAGTCAGGGTGCTCCAAAGGAAGGAAGAGGGGGCAACTAGAGGATATGAGTGGAAGCTGGGGGGGAGATTCAGGGGAGAAAGGAGGAGGTGCTACTTTACTGAGAGGGTGATGGAGCCATGGAATGCACTGCCCAGGGGGCTGGTGGAGGCAGAGACGGTGAAGGGGTTCAAGAGGGGTTGGGACAGGTACAGGGGAAGGGTTCTGGAAGCAAAAACCAGTGTAGCGAGAATATCCGGGACTGGGAAGGTAAAAGCCAAAGAGGGAGAGGGGGACAGCAAGGTCAGCTCCCAGGGTGGGGGCTGATCAATCGAGCAGACACGAAAGACTGTTAGGCCTATTCTATTGGCATTTTAGTATGTTAGTGTTAACATATGGGTCTTAGAACCTATTTAGCCAATCAGGAAGCAGGACATTTCAATTCCATTTTATAAATGAGGTTATAGTATATGTTAGGATAAAACTTGGGGGGAATATATTTCCTCCATGGAATATTTAACTTTATGGCTGCGTACAAAAACAGGTAAATATGAAAAAGGATTTGGATTTTGCTCTTCCAGTTCTTTCTGCAGTAGTTAACACATACACGTGACCTGTAATTTCAAATGGCATGGGAGCCAAGCTGTTCTGCAATGGAATGTTTCCAAACGGAGAAGTGAGACTTGAATATTGTGTGGTACCGAAGGTGTTCAACCTGTAGAAAGCTTATCATAACTGGGAGTTGTCTGGTGAATAAGCAGAGATGTACACATCCTAGTGACATGCATATGAGTGAAAGCACCACATAAGAGCTCTGTGGACTGAGACAAAGTTGTGTGGTAGGCCAGGAAATGTCTGCGTGTATGGAGTGGATTGTAAAAGCAATTAAAAAAAATAACTGAATAATATATTGAATGGCGTGAAGCCTTTTTCCTTCTTGATTGCTGTATTTTAAATGCATTGAAAAATAGAAAAGCCTATACTTTTCTCAATCAAGAAATTATTAACTAAAAAAAACAAAACAGAACCAAACTGGGACAGAATGCAGCCATGATTTTCTGCAGTTTGGGTTTTATGGATTATTGCAAGCACACTAATATGCTCCACTTTGAATTAGACCGATATACAGTGCTATATGTTCTAGTCCTACATATGCGCTAGCTTAATTATAATAATTATGTCAGACCACATGGAGGGGATTATTAAATAGTGGCACTGCTTCAGGATGCACTAATCATGTAATGCACAAAACAAGTGGCGTAGTAACATAGTATATTGTGACAGAAGGTACTTAGGACTCATCTTGTCTGCTCCTCCTGCCACACAGCAGTGTCAATACCTCATTTGAGTAAGGTCACACATTCAAGCTTCACTGCTAGAATGTTACTCCAACTCATGCTGTGCAACCCTCAGTATTATTCTCCCTCATGAACTGGTCTAGTCCTGCTTTGAATGATTCAACAGTGATTGCTTTCAAAATCCCACTAGGTAGGCTATTCCTTATAATAAGACAAGTGCTGGAATAACATAGAATGGTGCAACAAGGGACTTAGGGTCCATTGTGTTTGGTCCTCCTGCCACGTGGCAGGGATTATACCCATGAACACCAGTTTACAATTTTGGGAAAAAGTCAAAATCTTGAGTATGGAGACACATACAAGCTTAACTGCTATTACCCTTATGCATGCAGTGTAACACTCTGGGGACTTCACCCTCAGGAAAATGCAGAATGTTCCAATTGTTTACCAGCCTCTGTGAACTAAAGCATGCTAATGTTTCTGCCATCCTGCTCCCATCACCTCAGTTTGTGTACATGTCCTCTAGCTGTGCTTGCACTCCCCAGCTCAAACATCTGTGTATACTCCACTGTCTATCCCTTTTGGTATCCAATATGGAACAATATTATTCACCTAAACTAAAACATTCTACAACTCTTCAGTAACATGGCATCAACTGAGAAATATGACAGGGCTTGGCAGGTTTGTAAGTGCTATCTCTTTTCACTGAATTAAACATTCCTGTGTTCAGAAATTAAAATGGCAATGCAAACCATGCATTCTTTTACTTCTATCACATTCCATTAGCTGTTAAGCATTTTACAGACAAAGCAGTGTACAGAAGTGCATCTGAATGAATCCCGATAATGAAGCATTAGGCAACTTAACAATGTTTGGTTCATTTATTATTTTATGACCAGTGGCACACTAACCAAAGATTCATTTTCACCATTAAGTTTTCTCACTTAACCTTGAGGAAGTGGTTAGGGGTCAATTTGTGAAGGATGCAGTCTGAAATAATGCCCCGGGAGAGGAACCAACACTCAAAACATCTCTTCCTTAGAAAGATGAAAGTTAGCATTCATTAGCAGTTGCTGAAATGTGGAGATGTGATCTTTCGTACAGGCATAGAAATGGGTGCCATAATGCAGTTAAAATGGAAACAGCTCAGAACATGAATATTTAGCCAGCGCGCTGCACTAATACATTATATATTATATCACCATTTGCCTCCTGGTCCCTTGGATAAGATTATTATATTACTCAGATGGAGGACATCAGGGGTAGGAGATCTGGACTGGTCCTCACTGGGACCCCTCCTTCCCCAGCACAGCCAGCTGCAGGACGGACTTTAATCTTTATTTTTTAACCTTCTGCTGGACACAATATCTTTGTTTTTGTTAACGTTCTGCTCCGCTGCTATGGGAGCAGGACAGAGTGTGCAGTTCTGCGAGCTGAAGAAAGCCCCCAGCCCCCCAAGTCTCCCTTGTAAATGCCCCTGAATAGTCGGTGGTTGGCTGTTAGTGAAGGGAAAATACAGGACTTTCCAGTGGTACCCGAGTTTGGTGTGTCTGCACTCATAAATCTTACTAGCTTACTTTTCAGCTTCTGTTATTGCAGAAAACTGTGGTTTATATACTTGATCTTTTCAGTAGTATTCTACCCCTTTTGTAACCCTGTAGTGTGATAAGCTGGCAGAGAGAAATCTTTCAGACCTAAATCTGTTCACTGTAAGGAAGAGACAGTGTGGGATGGACTTTGGTACTGTTTTTTTTTTTTTTGTCTTCCTTTTTTTTTCTTGGAACTGTCTGGTTTTGTGCTGTTACTTAATGGTCTAGTGCACAAGCAGGGGTGTCCTGATATTACTTCCCACCCACCCATCCACCCACGCACCCATTCCCATTTCATTACCTATATATACCACATCAAGGGTGGACCTCTGACTATACCTAGGGGCTCATCGGCCCGATGGATGAGTAGAAGGGGCTCTGATAAACAGTAATACCAGTTAGAAGGTTATGGGCTGTAGAACAAGTCTGCCTTACAGCTGAGGCTAAGACTTCAAGGTCCCTGTAAGTGTGGGATTACAAGTAGAAAACGAGGCTGTCTACAGTAAGTGTCTGCTGTCTGCTAGGGGGCATATTAATAGTAATAGAAATTGTCTCGGATCATATAAAAGTTTCTCCAGAGGGAGCAAATGGACACGAGGAAGTGACCTCTTTCACCTTCTCTAATCTAATAACCCCTAAGGATAAAACCTCAATCAATAACTGGTACTTAAAGAGCATCAACACAGCAAAATTAGGGTGCTACTTAACCGCCCATCCTATCCAAGGACCAAAGGGCTACAGGCATCTGCAAAAATTCATCACAGAACTATGGCTTTACCTATTATATCTATCATGGTCAGGAGACATTGAAACAAACCCTGGGCCTCCTCTTGGGACCGATCTCTCTATGATCCCACAGTGGTTCAAAACTCAGGAACTAAAGGTTGCACACATGAACATTAGAAGCCTGATTGCAAACTTAGATGAACTAGAAGCATGAATAACCCACTACTCCCCAGACATACTTGGACTAACCAAAACATGGCTAAAACCAAGCATCCCTGCCTTGTTATGTGCTATTAAGGGTAACAAATTATTAAGAAAGGACCGTGGTTCCACCGAAAGGGGAGGTGGAGTTGCCATTCTGATCTGTGCTTACAACCCACCCAGGAGTGGCCTGCCAGGACTAACTAGCCTCATGGACTCTCTGGCCTCCCTAAAAGGACAAAACAAAGTTCTATTAATGGGTGATTTCAATCTGGGCTGGGCAGGGAAACACTTAGGATCTTATGAAACTGCACTGGGAAAACTGCATCTAATGCAGCTAATTACGTGCCCAACAAGGTTATCGCAACAAAGCAATCACAAATCGGTGCTGGACTGGATAGTCACAAATAGAGTGGAACATACAAGGACATATGGAACACTTCCTGACTCCATCAGTGACCATGCCCCGTTTTTTTGTGTCTGGAGCGCGCATATACCTAAGCCTCCTTTCAAGCAAATTCAGTTCTGTGATTTTTCTAAGCTAGGCACAAGAGACCTTCATGTTGACCTCAGCAACATAGACTGGACCCCAATGTACCAGACAAAGGATGTTGAAGCTGCAGTGGCTTTTCTCATAAACACCCTGCAGGAGGTGCAGAACAAATACATACCCCTAAAAGGAAGAAGAGTACATGGCACCGCTACAAGATGGGTACATAGTGATCTATTAGCCACCATGAAAGTCTGAGATAAGACCTGGATCGCCGCAAAGAAATCAAACAGACAAGCAGACTGGGAGGAATACAGAAGGCAGAATAATGCCGTCACAGGTACTCGACAATGGTGCCCTCTCCCAGGACCCCAACACCATAGCCAATGTCCTGAACAATTCCTTCGTGGACCTCAGTCACATACTCTCGCCAAACTTCTTTGACCCTCTTCCCAGGGTCCCCTCTACCACCTCCCCTAGGTCCATCCTCCTGCCCTTCCAGCTCAGAACCATCTCCTGTAGTAAGGCCAAACACTACCTGTCTAAAGCCTTACGAAACAAGAGGTACAGCAGTGACTCCATAGACCTCAAAATCCTCCGTCTAACTCTAGATGTGACCCTTCCACACCTCACCAAAATATTCAACTACTCCCTGAGCCTAGGCCAATTCCCTACACTCTGGAAAAGGGGAATTATCATGCCAATCCTTAAAAAGGGTGTTCCAACCGATCCTGGCAACTATAGACCCATCACGATACTCCCCCCCCAAAGCCCTCGAAAGAATAGTGTCAGACCAACTCACAGAGTACCTGGCTAGTCACTCACTGCTGTGCCAAGAACAACACGGCTTCAGAGCAGGTCACAGCACAACCACTGCTCTTCTCGAATTTACATCCTACATACACAAGGCTCTTGAACAGGGGTCAATAGCAGGTGCAATCTTTGTTGACCTAACCAAAGCATTCGACACCATCAGTCATGCTCTACTTTTCCACTTACTCCCCTCCCTCAATCTTGCCCCAGACACAATACTCTGGTTCAAGAACTATCTCACTGACCGGACACAAGAAGTCAAAATCAACACCACCCTGTCCGACAAGAAACCAGTTCTTGCGGGTGTACCTCAAGAGCCAATTCTAGGCCCATTATTATTCACCCTCTTCTTGAACTCCATCCCAAAAGCCTGCAGTGGTAAGCTTCTGCTCTATGCAGATGACGCAGTAGTGTACTGGAAAGATAGCACTCCCAACTCCCTCCAACACACACTACAAAGCTACTTTCATGAACTAGAGGACTGGTTCACTGAGCATCGATTAATACTAAATTACCCTACACTAAAACCAAATCCATGATCTTTGCGCACCACAAAAATCCCTACAGTAGCACCCACCTAAACATCTCTAGCTACCAGGGCATCCAAATTGAACAGGTCCCACACTTCAAATACCTAGGCATCACACTAGACACTTCCCTTACCTACCACATACACATCAATCACCTCTCCTCCTCAGTAAACACCAGACTATGGATTCTCTATAGGCACAGACACTGCCTCCCAACACAGGCCCTACGGCTGGCAATAACTCGCTAAGTCCTATCACTGGTTGACTACGGGATAATAATATATGGGATGGCTGACCTCACAGCCCTTAATCGCATCAATCTTGCACTCAATAAAGCCAGCTGACTGGTCACAGAAAGTGATAGACTTACCCACACCTGCGACCTCTACAAAAGAGCGGACTGGCTGACCTTCAAAGGGCGGCTAAAATACCACACTTGTCTCCAAGCCAAAAACATACTCATGAAGCTTGCACCCACTGGCCTTCACTCCCTCATCCAGCCTAACCCTCACAGGAGCACCCCTAGGTACCAGGCAAGCACTCCCATCCTAGTCCCCCACTGTAGGACCACACTAGGACAAAGGTCTTTTAGCTATCGGGCTCCCATCTGGCTCAATGAACTCCCTTCTCCCATCTCCCTGGCCCCTAGTCTAGGCCAATTTAAAAATGGAATCAAGAGACATCTCATTGACTCCGAGATGTGTGGCTGCAACTAATCTCACTACACCTCGACGACCCAGGGTCTATAATCAACCCTAGAGAGACAAACCAAGTACAGTAAATGTTTGATGTAATCATGTAAAGTCCCAATGTTTTATTCTAATTAATGACGTTTGTTCAATCTGTCTTAAAGAAATATGTCTGTTTGTACTGACATGGAGCCTTTGCAAAAGAGTCTCTGACTCAAAGGTTTGTAATTCCGAAACTTTAATAAATAAATAAATAAATAAAATAAAGAAACCCATTCTCACAGCAAAAAGGACCTACTCAATCCAACTACTACAGGCATTGGCCAAGGACACCCGTGGTTTCTGGAACCACATAAAATCCTTCATGGGGCAAGGCAGCAACCAATCTATAGAGGATATGACACTGGCTGGAGCACACTGTAATAATATTAGAACAATAATAAATGCACTAAACTCCCACTTTACTGACCTCTCTAGCTACGAGAGGCTCACAAACCAGTCACGTACTCTATGTACTGGTGACATACCCCCTGCCTCTACCTCTCCCTCAGCTGTTCCTGCTGTAACCCTCCTTAATACCTATCCCTCATTTCTGCCTTCCTACCGTGACCCCCCGGCAGGGTTCTCAGCATCCTGAAGAGGGAAATCAGGAAATGGCTACCCCTTCTCCTCATAGTCAGTTCTTGCCTCTCCCCCTCTCTTCTCCCCCTGCCCTTCTGGGTCACCAGTGTGCACAACCTACCCCTTCCTTTTTACTCCAACAGCACTTGCGTACTACCTCGAGCCTGCTCCTGGTACACTCATGCACTATAAATGGTTCTATCACATTATTACTGTTTTGTACTTTTATATGTTCTTTTGTATGATTTTGGACATGCATTGTAATTTACCCAATGTTCCACTACCATTTATTGTACAATATTTATGTGTTCCAACTGTTGCACAATCTTACAATGTTGTATTGTTTGTACCACCCACATACTATTGTAACTGATCATCCTTCACAACCCTATGTAACCCCCTTCCTCCAGGTCACACCATGAGGCGAGCAACTTGTTGTTCAGTTTGCCCTCCTGGTGAAATATTTCAATAAATAAATAAATAAACAAACACCACTTAACCTAAGAGAGGTTAACACAGTGAAAGTGCTAAGCCTCCTTAGAAAAATTCCGGCTCACGGATTGGCTGGACCAGATTGCCTGATTCCAAGGTTCCTTAAAATAGCAGCTCTAGCCATAGTGGCACCGGTCACCAGGATCTTCAGCCTCTCACTCAGTACAAAGACGGTCCCGTCTCTCTGGAAAATTGCCCGGGTAGTACCAATACAGAAAAAAGGGGATACCAAGGTCATAAATAACTACAGATCAATTGCCATACTATCTCCCCTGAATCAGCTACTAGAAAAAACTATGGCAACCCAATTGGCTGAACACTTACAACAGAATAACTTTCTTCTGCACAACATAGTTTCAGAAAGAGCCACAGCACAACCATGGCTCTTATCAAATTTACAAATGATGTGAAAACTGCAATGGACAAGGGCCTCTGCACAGGAACAGTCTTCGTGGATTTAACCAAGGCATTTGACCTTGTGGACCACCACCTGCTTCTATCAAAACTGGACACACTTGGTCTCTCAAAAGACTATCTCATGGTTTGACAGCTACCTCTCTGGACGTATGCAATTCGTTGAAATAAACAACTACAAATCTGATCTTTCCATCACCACCGTCAGGGTGCCTCAAGGATCCATCCTTGGCCCATTGCTTTTCTCGCTGTTCATAAACAATCTATCAGAGATGTCTGGCCCCTCCTCTACTACTCTGTATGCAGATGACATGGTACTGTACACAAGTGCCAAAGACGTAAACACTATAAATTCCACTCTAAACACAGATTTGAATGCCTACATACATGGCTAACATGCAACAAGCTAATCCTAAATGCCAAAAAAATGGTGGCCATGATGTTCGGCTCAGCACCAAGGATCAAAGCTCAGACATCTGCACTGTCAATCTCAGGAACAGATGGCACCCTGTTGGAAGTGGTGGGCTCCTTCAGGTACTTGGGAATAATGCTGGATCCCTTGCTTGACTTTAACCTGCACATAGCCTCCACCTGCAAAGCTGTAAATCTAAAGCTGGGGCTGGCCTACAAAATCTGTTCCTCGCTAAACGTGGCAGCTAAACTGGCCATCGAGCAGGGTATTCTTACACCTAGCCTCACCTATGGCATAGCGACCTTCCATGATGTAAACAAAAGGGTACTACAAAGGTGGGGCACCTGCTACAACAACATCTGCCACTTTGCCTTATCGGTCCCCAGGCGAACCCACAGGTGTATACTGTACTCAAATCTAGGTTGGCTCTCCCCTACCTCTTATCGCGCTTACACCGCAGGATGTACAATTGATTCCATCATTAGATCTGGAACACCAGAGGTGCTGGCCTGCCTGTTACATCAAGCAAAACAAGCTTATTCACTTAGGTCAGCAGAAAAGACTTGCCTTAGTATACTTAAATGTGCCATGAAAATGGGTGAACGAGCCTTTTCAGCATCGGCCCCCAAACTTTGGAACACCCTGCCCTCATCTAGTAGGCTCTCCAAATCACAACAGGTATTCAAAAATGAGCTGCGTGCCTACCTTATGGGTACAGATAGATACACATGCACCCAAATCACAGGAATACCCGCCTAGTATAGCTCTCCCAAATCTAAAGCACTTTCCTTGTATGTATGCCACATTTTTATGTGGGAAGGCTTAATCTCTCTGGTTGTGACCACCTGTTTCTTTGGGGGACCTGCACTACCTGATCTGTTGCCATATTGATCCCATATGCTGCTAACCCCTGCACTAGAACACACTTTGTATGATTTCTTCCTCACTTATTGTTTCTTGTTTGCAACTGCCTATCCAACTGTGATGCAGCAATACCTGAGATATCTATTATAGTCTAGTTTCCTTGCACTAAATCATGTGATGTTATTTGTCTCCTAACTTGCTATTGCCTCTATATGTAACTCTGTATATAACTGTATCTCTGTATGTAACTCTCCCAAGTCGTGCCTGAAAATAGGCAAAGTTTCTTGTCTCGTGCACTTACCCGGTAAACAAAAACTAAATAAAATATAGAATAATACATGGGCAACCATGTTCAACAAGGCTGTTTCGACTGAAACATAGAAACATAGAAGTTGTCTGCAGATGGGGACTGTATGATCCATCAAGTCTGCCCTTGGTTTTCAACGCCCCCCCTTACTTAACTACCTGCTTGAGTATCCCACATTGTCTGTCCCATGTCCGCTTGAATTCCACCACCGTCTTGACACCCACCACCCCCTCCGGCAGGCTATTCCACGCTTCCACAACACGCTCTGTGAAGAAGAATTTCCTCATATTACTCCTGAATTTTCCTCCCTTAAGTCTAAGGTCATGCCCTATAGTCTTGTTGTAGTCTTTTAACTGAAAGAGGTTCTGCACGTGCACCCTGTTGTTGCCTTTAAGGTATTTAAATATTTCGATCATGTCCCCACAATTCCTGCGTTGCTCTAGGGAGTATAATTTGAGGTCATCTAGTCTTGCCTTGTACGGTTTGTAATACAAGCCCTGCACCATCTTTGTTGCTCTTGTCTGTACCGTCTCCAGCCTATCTATATGTCCTTCCTGAGGTGTGGCCTCCAGAACTGGACACAGTACTCCAGGTGAGGCCTTACCAGGGATTGATACAAGGGCATGATTACTTCATGCCTTCTGCTTGTGATGCCCCTCCCTATGCATCCCAGGATGCCACTAGTTTTTAGCGCTGCCTTTTCACATTGTTTACTGACCTTGAGGTCATCTGATATGATCACCCCCAGGTCTCACTCCTGCCTAGTAGCCATTGTTTACTGACCTTGAGGTCATCTGATATGATCACCCCCAGGTCTCGCTCCTGCTTAGTAGCCACCAGTAGCTCTCTTCCCATTGAGTACAGTTTCCCTGGGTTACGTTTTCCCAGGTGCATGACCTTGCATTTTTTGGCATTGAATTTCAATTGCCAGGTCCTGGACCACTTCTCCAGTTTTCGGAGATCAGCTTCCATGCTATGCTGTCCCTCTGGTGTGTCCACCCTGTTGCCGATTTTGGTGTCATCTGCAAACAGGCACATCTTTCACCTTCAGTCCATCTGCAATGTTGCTGATGAATATATTGAAGAGGATCAGCCCCAGAACCGAGCCCTGCGGGACCCTGCTAGTCACCCTCCCCTCTTCTGACAGAGTGCTGCCCATGTCCCCTTTGCCTGACATCTGGAGGATGGTTTCCAGGATTTCCTTATCCCTGGCTTCCTCCTGATTTGGGGGTCTGTAGATTATTCCTACCCGAATGGGTTCCCGGCTTTCAGCCCTGATTGTGATCCATAGATCCTCTGTTTCCCCTTGTGCCTGCTGCCTTTCTGTTGCATTGATGGTATCCTTAACATAAATAGCCACCCCCTCCCTTTTTCCAAGTCCTATCTCTCCTGAACAAGTTATACTCCGGGATAGTCACCTCCCAACCGTGATTGTCTGTGAACCATGTTTCAGTCACGGCAACCCAGTCTAGTCCTGCCTCAGCTATTGTGGCAGTGAGGTCAGTCATCTTGTTAGCCAGACTGCATGCTCTGAGGCATAGAGCTGATCATTCTTGATGTGTCACTTTGTTTGTCATGCCCCCCTGATCTTATTGTTTGTCCCTTTGCCTTTGTTTATGTTTTTGTTTCCTCCCTTTCCTTTGCTTTGGTCATCTGCAGAGTTGGAAAGGGTTTCATGTTTCCTGCTGTCTACTTTTGCTGTCCTGGAGTGTGTAGATATGGTGCTAGCTGGAGGGGGAGAGATGGCAGGCTCTATGTGTGCTTCTCCTAGAGCTACCGTCATCTACCCTCCCGCTAGTTTAAATGCCCCATGTGGACGTCAGATTTCTGGCCCAGTGCCCTGACTCCCTCCTTAGTCAGGTGGAGGCTGTTGAATTTAAAGAACTCCCTTTCCCAGAGGTTGCACCAGTTCCCGATGAAGTGATGCCCCTTTGTGTGGCACCAGACCTTGAGCCATGCATTGAGCTCACTTACCTCTTTCTCGTTCTCTGATTTTCTGCCTGTTCTTCCCCTTTTCCCAAAACAGGTAGAATTTCAGAAAATGCAATGCTGGACGAAAATGAAACCAATTTCTCGCCGAGCTGTGTGGTGTGCTCCTTAACCTCCTTGACTGACCGGCTAGCAAGGTCATTGGTCCCTAGGTGAACCAGGATGTTTGAGCCATCTTCTTCTCTCTTAAGTATGTTGACTATTCAGTCAGTGTCCCTCCAAGCGGATGCTCCTGGGAGACATCTGACTTGCACATCTGCACATTCATTTTGTCTCAGGAGGGGAGTTCACACCACGAATCATGGAGTCCCCTATGATTATGAGTTTTTTCCTGTTGTTCTTGAGATTTTGTTTATGATGTTGTTTTGCTATCCTGTTGCATTTGGCTTTTTGCTGGCCCAAGACATCCTCTGTCCTTTCGGATGATATGGACATAAGAGGTGTGTACCTGTTTCCTATGTTTAGAGTGCTTTGTTTGTTTGGGAGAGTTGCCCTAGCGCTGCCCCTTTTTCCTGTAACCAGTTGCTATCCCCCAGGCTTGGTCATTCTCTGGGGGAGAGGTGTGCTGGTTTGGTGTCGCGATGTGGAGGTGCACTCCTAAAAGAAATGTTTCCCTGTAGGTGGTTATGTAAGAGGCTGGTCTCACCCTATGCCTTGTGGAGCTGAGCCCTGAGGTGACATATCTCCCAGCATATGGGACAGCGGCTCTGTCTCCGGGTGATATGACCATTAAAGAGTGTCCTGCATTGTTGGCAGCCAATGATATCCATGTGTGTGCCAGTGGACAGAACAAATGAGTACAAAATTAATCAAATTAAGAGGAAGACAATCTGTTGTCCTGAGTGGTCTGAGCTGTTGCTTCCAGCTGAAAGTTTTCTATTAGTCGACCACTATTTCAGTATTGGTACAGCAGTACAAATGCTGATTTACATACAGCAGCCAGGAATTCTGGGTAGGTGTTCCAACTGCTCCCTATGCTGAGAGAGCAGCAGCTGGCTGAGTCTGAGCACAGCGATCGAGAGGAGAAGTCGCCTCAGCGGAGATAGGAGGAGAGAAGCTGCCTCAGCAGAGAAAGGAGCCCAGACTGTGCACTCCGAGGAGGATTCAGGTAGAACTGCTGTCAAGGAATCCCTGCTTCTGCACCTGTCGGAGTCTGCCTTCCCTCCGTGAGTGGTCTCTCTCCCAGCTGGTGAAGATCAGTGAAGCTCAGCAGACAGTAAGGCTAGGGGCTGAACTGCACTTGGCATATGCCTCCTATGGTTGCCCTTTGTGTCTGAGCTGTTGCAGCTGGTTGTTTCTGGCTGAGAGCTTTCTATTAGCCAACCACTATTTCAGTAGTGGGTACAGTAGTCGGTGAAGGTCAGTAAACAGTAAGGCTAGGGGCTGGACCGCTCTTGGCATATGCCTCCTAGGGTGCCCTTTGTGTCGGGGTTGAGACAACAGCATATGGACCTTAGGACCTTAGGAGTGAAGCTTGAGAGGTCCCTGATGTTATCTCAACCCTGAGATGGAAACACATGTCGAGTAGTGTTTTAGTTGCCCATATATTATTCTTTATAGTACTGTATGATGGTTTTATAAAAGATCTAGCTGTAGTACTTCTGTTCTTAGTGAAAACAAGGAAAAAAATTACTTTAAAAATATAAAATGTAAAACATGAATAGCAGATTTGGTTTCGGGTGATGCAGGTGAGTCTCATGAGGAGAGACGATTGGAATAAACTTCAAAGGGAAAAGTTGTTGTAGTAAAGTAGTGATGTCACTACTATACTTCAACTTTTTGTGACCTTTAAACTGTACTATAACACCTTTTTCTGACTTTTGAACTGTCCTACAGCAAAACCATTTCATGTATAGAAATCCATACACAATAGGGGCTAAGCATATACTATATGCACAATCTTTCTTACTAAATACCCTCACAAGGTTCCATTGGTTGCCTATGTCTGTGTTATGCATATTATGTAGGGCTGATCAGGAAGTAAAATGAAACAAAAGAAAAAATTACTCACCACAGTAATCTTGTTTCTTCTAATGGAGTCTTGCTGTATTCTGACTAAATGCAGTTAGCCTTTCCAGTTCAACTGCCCTGGTGATGAAAGAGTTAACTCTATGCAAATGCATAGAACGTTGAGCTCGAGCTCGATTTTCAAACCTCTGTCCCTAGTACATTCTATGTAACCATTAGATTCTTACGAGCACTAAGCAGTGGCTGCTATGCTACACTACATACATAACAATTTAATAAAATAGTTGTCAACAGACTACTAGACAACAAAAAGGGCAACTAGAAAACTCAAGTCAGAAATGCCCAAGAAAATGCCACCCCAGTGGTGCAGCACTCAAAAAATAGAACAGCTGTAATGCAGTGCCGTCCCTTCGGGTTCTGTTAGGGGAGGCAGGGAGGGAGGTCAGAACACAGCAAGACTCCATTAGAAGAAAGAAGATTATTGTGGTAAGTAATTTTTTCTTCAAACAACATGGAGTCTTGCTATATTCTGACTAAATGCAGACTACCAAGCAGTGCCCCATGGAGGCGGGTACAGAACCTACTTAGGAAATAGGCTCTGCCATACTGCTCTGCAGTACTGCTGTGCCAAATCTGGCATCACTCCTAGCCTGGGTGCCCAGGCAGTAGTGTTTAGTGAATGTGTGAACAGTTTTTCAGGTAGCTGCTTTGCAAATTTCAAGCAGGGGAATATTTCTGGCAGCTGCAATAAAAGCAGCTGTTCCCATAGTAGAGTGGACTCCAAGGCCAGCTGGTGGCTCTTTCCCCAGTTTACCATAGCAGAACCGAATGGAAGACACAATCCACCAAGCAGTGGTCCTCTTGGTGGCAGGCTTGCCCTTACCCACTTCCCCATATGTGAGGAACAGTTGTTTGCACTCATTCCTATGGGCCTTTGTCTGATCCAGATAGTAGCTAATAGCCCTCTTAACATCCAGGCTATGTAGTTTACGCTCTCCTGAACTAGAATGTTCAGTGAAGAAGACAGGTAATGTCATGGACTGATTCAGGTGGAAGTCAGAGACCACCTTGGAAGAAATTTCCTGTTTGTCCTAAGGATGACCTTGTCCCTATGGAGTGCTATGTAGTTAGGCTCCACTGACAAGGCCTGTAGCTCACTAATCCTCCTTGCAGGGGTTATGGCTGCCAGAAAGACAGTTTTCCATGTCAGGTACTTGAGCTCAGCAGAGGACATGTGTTCAAATGGGGGGTGCATTAGCTGTGCTATGCAGATATTCAGATCCCAAGAAGGGGTTGGCTCCCTGTGAGGGGGGTGTAGGTGGAGCAACTCTTTAAAGAACTTCTTGAAGATTGCATAAGAGATCAGGGAAGGGCCCTTCCCTGCTGAGAGATAGGCAGAAACAGTTGCCAGATGTACCTTCAAAGTAGAAGGCTGAAGACCTAAGGAATGAAGGTGGGCTAAATAGTCCAACAGGACTGCCAGTCCAGCTGCTTGTGGATCTATTTCCTTTTGTGCACACCAAAGAGTAAATCTCTTCCATTTGGAAGTATAAGTATTTCTGGTGGCAGGTTTTCTGGAAACCTTCAAAATATCCAGGACCCCTTCAGAGAGATGCAAACCTGTGTACTTTAGGTCCTCAAGAGCCAGGTCCTGAGCCTGAGGGGCTTGAGGTTGGGGTATAGGATCCTCCCTTGTGAGGACATTAGAAGATTGTGCCTCCTGGGGAGGCAGATTGGACTGGTCACTGCCAGAGACAACAGCATGCGATACCAGGGTTGTCTGGCCCAACCTGGAGCAATCAGAATCATTGATGATGGTTGGCTCCTGAGTTTGATCAGAACTCTGAAGATTAGAGGGAATGGGGGAAAGGCATACCGGAATTTGCCTGTCCAGTCCAGTATCAGTGCATCCAGAGGCACCAAACCCTGAACTGGAGGTCTGCAGCAGTACTGGAGTAGCTGATGATTGTCTGGGGCTGCAAACATTTCTATCTGTGGTGTGCTCCATCTCCTGAACACTGCATGCAGTATTTCCCTGTTCAGAGACCACTCATGGTGACTCTGATTTATTCTGCTGGGGGCATCTGCCAGTACATTGTCCTTGCCTGGCAGGTGAACAGCTGAGATGGACGTCTTGAGGGAATAAGCCAGACTCCAGATCTTCATTGCCTCCATACACAGGACAGAGGACCTCATCCCACCCTGCTTGTTGATGTAGTACATGGTGGTGGTGTTGTCTGTCCTTATCTGCACCACCTTCCCCTCTACCATCTTTATGAATGACTGAAGGGCTAAGAACACTGCCCTGAGCTCCAACAGATTGATGTGGAACAGGGACTCCTGGTGAGACCATGTCCCATGAGCAGTGTTGTCCCTGTGTGAGCTCCCCACCCTAGGAGAGAAGCATCTGTGGTCAGAACCACTGTAGGAGACTGCTGGAGGAATGGAACACCCTCCCTGAGGTTGTCCTTGTCCTTCTACCACTGCAATGCTTGGATCAGGGTGGCTGTTACTAGGATCAGTTTGGACAGGGAATCCCTTCTCTGGGAACAATAGGACCTGAGATGAAACTGGATATCCCTCATCTGAAACCTGGCTCCTGGAACCACTGCTGTAGAAGCTGCCATGTGCCCCAGGAGCTGGAGGAAATGTCTTGCCTGATGAGATACCTGTCGACGAAAAGAGTTTGCCAGCTGGATGACGTTGTCTACCCTTCCCACTGGCAGAAGAGCCTTTGCCTGGACCGTGTCCAGCTCTGCTCCTATGAATTCTAGGATCTGGATGGGCTCCAGTACTGACTTCTTTAGGTTTATCAGAAATCCTAAAGATATGAGGTTATCCTGCACCAGACTCAGGGCACCCCTCACCTGCTGAGGGGACTGACTTACAACTAACCAGTTCTGCAGACAGGGAAACACAGACACTCCCTGTCTCCTTAGATTTGCTACCACCACTACCAGACATTTTGTGAATGTTCTGGGGTCTGAGGTCAGGCTGAAGGGCATTGCCCTGAACTGATAATGGCCTGACGGTAATCCGAACCTTAGGTACTTTCTGTGAGAGTGTCTGACTGAAATGTGGAAATAAGCTTCCTTAAGGTCCAAGGAAGCTAGCCAATCTCCTTGCCTGAGGGTAGGAAGAATTTTGGTTGGAGTCACCATCTTGAATTTGGGTTTTGTTAGGTGTTTGTTGAGATACCTCAAATCTAGAATGGGCCGCCACTCCCCAGTTTTCTTCAGGGTAAGGAAGTATCTTGAGTACAACCATTTTCTTTTGTGAAGAGAAGGAACGGGTTCCATAGCTTTGTGCTCCAGAAGTGTGGTAACCTCTGCATCCAACAGAGCTGTCTCTGAACTGTTGGCAAGTTTGAATGACCTTGCTCTTGTTCTTGGAAATTGTTTGAAATGGTATATACCACCCTGACCTCGACATTTCAACAGCGCGTGACACTACAGTGTCACATCCCTGTAGTGTCTGCCCTGGAACCCAACACTGTCTTTCAGGGGTCCTGCACCCCCCCAAATCAGCTCCAACTTGGAGTTGAGAATCCTTAGTAGGGGGGTGCGAGGGGTGCAACCCCCATGTGGGGGTCTGGGGCAAAGTCCCAAAGAAAAACACTTGTTTTCTTTTGAAACCAGCAGCCGACTGCAAAATGCAGTTGACCTGCCGGGTTCGCTGTCTGGTCGTTCGACAACATTTTTGTCAACGACCAGTCGTGGATCCATTTGAAACTTAGAGCAAGGACTTGGCTCACTGCTTCCAGGAACTACTTGTCTGTGGTAATGGCTTTCCAAGCCTGGAAGTAGTGAGTCAACCTGCCTCCTACTGGCAGTGGGGAGGCGGCCCTGACTGACACATCAGGGTGTCTGCTTGGCAGGATTCCTAGGCTGAGAGGTGGAAGCAGCCCTACTTACACCCCTCCTGTCTCTGCCCCTGAAGAATCCTCTCTGCTGCTGGTAAGCAGGGAATGTCTGTGCCTGGTAGAAAGGTCTTTGTTAAGGCCTACCTCTGCCTGGCTTAGGCTGCTGCTTTTGTGGAGTTGCAGCTTTTTCCTTAGCAGCTGCAACTTCTGTAAGTAGACCTGTATTCATCCATTTTCTTCATGTAAGTCTCTGTCTGTTCCCCAAATAGAGAATTCTGGACAACAGGGAAGTCCATAGCTTTAGACTGGGTGTCCTGGGAGAGACTGGCACACCTGAGCCAAGAGAATCTTCTTAGGGAGACTGTAGTAGCTATGACTCTAGCAGATATGTCATTTGAGTCCACAGCAGAGTGAAACTGGACTTTGGATGCTTCAATGCCATCCATGACTCTTTGCTCCAGATCCTTAGCTAGTTGAGGAGGAGCAGTCTTAGCCAATTCCAGAACAGATTCCCATCTGGATTTCTGGTATCTAGATATGTATGCCATGTATGAAGCGTGTCTAATCCCCAAAGAGGCAGCCAAATACTGCTTCTTGGCCATGGCATCAATCTTCTGAGAGTCCTTTTCAGGAGGGTGCGAGGCCAGGCTGTCCCGCCGGTGCAGCAGTTGGATTTCCGCTTGCGACGCCGGCGACCCGGGTTCAGGAATGGACCTGAGTCGTCAGAGGGTCAGCTGGGGGGGAGAAGGATGGAGCATCCCATGGATGGCTCTCCTTCTCTGGGGGGAGGGTGGGGAAGTGCCCAGCACACTGAGGACTCCTGGCAGAGACCAGGAGATACTCGTGCCACCAGCACTCAGCTCATGGGAGGTGGGGCGGACACTGGCGTCATTGCATGTCCCCACCGCCAAGAACACAGGAAAAAGGGGTAGGCGGGCAGAGGCCACTGTCTAAGTGAAGCCCTCCTCAGGGCTTCGATTAGCCATCATCACCGCATCCCCCGACCAGTCACTAGTCCCACAGTGCAGATTGGGGACTGTTGCCACGGCCCCATCCACCGGTGGGTAAGCCGGGGATAACTGGGGGAGTAAGCGGCAATAGATGACGGTGGAAGTCCCAGGGGCCGTGACCAGGGCTGAAGATTGACAGTGGCCCTGCCAAGGGAAAAAAAAAAAGGAGGGTGCGAGGCCAAGGGGATGCCAGCCTTATCACAGGTAATCGCCTGAACAACCCCTACATGGCTACAATGGTTATACAGGAACTCTGTACCACTGTCAGACAACATATACCTCCTATCCATTCTTTTGTTCACAGGGGGAATAGAAGTAGACATCTGTAGAATTTTGTCTGTTTTTTAAGACACGTATGAAGAGGAATTGAAAGTCTCTTAGTTTCAGGGACATCCATCATTTCAAGGAAATCTGGCTCCTCCTCCTCTTCAGCTGCCTCAAGAGTAGGCAGCTGTAAGGTCTCAGCTACTTTTTTGAAAAACAAATAGTGAGAGGAGGATTCCCCAGGCTGTCGAGGAGGAGAAATCGACTCTGGTCTATCAGGGGAGACATCAGGCTCAATGGGGTCACAAATGAGTAAAGCTAGGCGGAAAATGCACCAATTATCACTACTATATGTTAATTGACTTGCTGCAGGAGCTTCACTTGAAAACCAGAAAAAATTATTTTGCTTTAAGCAAGTCTGTGAAATAATAAAATCTTCACGCAGATTCTATTCTCTTCCGCTGCTTTTTATTCAGTGGTTCTTTTTTAGCCCCCTACGTTTCGCTCTGCTAAATCTTGTTCACAGGGATTTCTTTTAAGTTCTGTTAATAAAAATATTTAAATTCATTATTTAGTTTATCAATGTTATCAATCCTCATATTTATCACACATATTTAACTAATGTATTTTCAAAAGCCATTTGTTCTCCTCAAACACTGTTATATTTTACATTCAACTTGTTTCTTCATTAGTTGAACATGTTACTTTTCACTTAAGAAGACATCTGAAAGGTGAAAAAAAGAAATCATAAAAACATTGTTCCACACCATATCCAAGCCACATCATTGCCAAAATTAGCTGTTGCCTCTGGCCTAGCACCCCATACCCATGGATGAGAACATACCTGATTGGGCACTTATGTAAATTTCAATTTCTGTATGTCCTTCACACTCCACTTCTTAAGTGGTCTTTGTGATTTGCTTGTTTCTACAAAAAATGGTCACAATACATCCCGCTTTAATTTCCTGCTAAGAAGATGTCTTTACTTAACATGATCTCATATTTTTAGCCATCTCAAAAATTGGGCTGTCAAGTTTCTATTACCTTACTGGATATGTGCCCTTATTTCCAAAACATTTTCCTTGTTATGGCGTTCTATTCAAATGCTGCGCCACAAGATTTTTTTCTCTTCCCTAATCCTCTCGAGTCCGTCTTGTTGGGTATTGTGGGGTGACGTCACAGCCCAATGTCTCACCCAAGTGCTCGAGATGGTGCGAGATAAGTTGCTAGGCAACTGTCCACTTTCTCCTACGGAAAGCATTACCCAACAAGACGGACTCATACAGGGCAATGATGCGCTTGTGTTCTATAGAACTCTGGATGCCCAATTATATCATTTAAAAACAGAAGAATTTCTTCAGTTTACACCAATGAATACATTATCTTTCTGTTTGTTTCACCATACTAAAAGAAGGGGGGGAGTGAAGGGGGCCGCTTCTCTTCAGATGTAGAATGACTGTGGATTGGGGGTTGCCAATGGGGGATGGGTAGAAGTTATTTATACAAAACCTATTGTAATTATTTATGATTTCTTACTGAAATGCATTTATAGCACTTCTTTATCCTATTATATATCTTATATTTGCATACTTAAACATGTTGAAATTAATGTTATAAATTCCATCTGTTTATTCCCATATTGTAATGCACAATATTCATGCTGTTCAAATACAGATCTATAAACTGAAATACTTCAATGCTGTACAATTCTTATAATAATAATAATACTTTATTTATAATGCACCTTTCAAAAAAATAAGGCTCCTTAACAATAAGATAAGACAGAATGCAGGGTAGGCTTGATGCCACAAGTGGGTTTTTAGGGCCTGTTTAAATCCTTCAACGGTCATACACTCCTGGAGCTGACGGGGTAGAGAATTCCACAGGGCTGGGGCCATGTACCTAAATGCATGGGCCCCCGAAGATTTTAAAGAAACCCTTGGAATCTCTGGCAACCCCTTGTTAGCTGAGCGGAGCGATTGCCCGGGGCAGTAAGGAACCAGAAGCTCTTTCAGGTAGTCCAGGCCCTGTCCGTGCAGGGCTTTAAAAGTCAGAAGTCTGACTTTAAAGGTGATCTGCCACTGCACTGGCAACCAGTGCAGTTCACACAGCACCGGAGAGATGTGACAAGTCCAGGGAGTTCCCGTCAATAGCCAGGCTGCAGCGTTCTGCACCAGCTGCAAATGGCGGATATCATCCCCAGGTAGTCCTAGATAAAGGGAGTTGCAGTAATCAAGGCATGAGGTCATGAAGACATGGACCAATGTAGGAAGATCGCTGGATGGAACTAGGTGCTTAATCCTGGAGATGTTCCTCAGATGATAAAAAGAGGATTTGACAACTGCCGACACCTGCGATCGCAGTGACAGCCCATTGTCAAAAATAACCCCTAGGTTTTGCACCTGTTCAGAGGTAAGGAGCTGGGAGCCTCCAAGGAAACATCCTGAAGGCAAGCCGGATCCCAAGCCCTCTATCCAGCGACCCGGGTCCACAACCATCACCTCAGTCTTTTCCAAGTTCAACCTCAGCCAGCTCGAATTCATCCAACCCTGGATTTCAGTGAGGCAGTTATTAAATAACAGAGAGCTCTATCCTAGTTGGGTGCAAAAGACAGATAGAGCTGTGTATCATCAGTGCAGAAGTGAAACCTCAGCCCATACCTTCTTACAATGTCTCCGAGGGGTAGCATGTACACTGTGAACAACATGGGGGGCAACACTGAACCCTGAGGTACCCCACATGACAGAGAGACTGGGTCAGAGGAATAAATCCCCGACACCACCCTCTGAGTTCTGCCAGTGAGGAAAGATTTAAACCACCTGAGGACTGTATGAGACAGGCCATAGATGAACCTCAGGCATTCGAGAAGAACCCCATGGTCCACAGTGTCAAATGCTGATGAGAGATCCAAAAGAGCCAAGATGGAATGGTTTTTCTGATCTCTCGCCATCAGGAGATCACTGAGCACCTAAACCAGAGCAGTCTCAGTACTATGCCTTTTTCAGAAACCAGATTGGAGAGGTTCATAGATGTCATGGATGGCCAAATGGTTCTCCAGTTGTAGGGCCACTACTTTCTCAATCATCTTCCCCACAAAGGGGAGGTTAGAGATTGGTCTGTAGTTGGCAGGGCAGTCTGGGTCCAGAGAAGCTTTCTTCAGGAGGGGTGTCACCACTGCCTCCTTCAGACAGCTAGGAAACTCACCTGTCTCAAGGGAGCACCAGACTATCCATGCTAGCACCGGGCAGATGGTATCACAACAACCCATAATCAGGGTAGTTGGGCCCGGATCCAAACTACAGCACGTAGGATGCATACCCTGGACAATCTACATGACACCAATGAACTCCAGCCGGTTGAAGGTACTCCAGGAAAATTGAGGGATGGTGACCAAGCGCTGATCCATAGCATCTCTCATAGAGTGTGCTGGTTGGAGCTCCACTCTGATGTCAGCCACCTTAGCCACAAAGAATCAAGTGAGCTCGTCACACTCCACTTGTGAAAAGGCTCTTCGAATCTGCAGGCAGGCTGGGTGCACAGCCTGTCTACAGTTCAAAAGAGCTGAGCCAGTTGGTTCTGAGCAGCCATAATTTCCCCAGACAGGAACTCTGACTTCTTACGGGTGATTGCAGATTGATAGACTTGAAAATGTTCCATCAATCTAAGGTGGACGGCCTCCAGGATTTACACCTTTATTTACAAAGGTTCCTTGGATGTCTCCTAAGCCCTGACTCAGTCATACTTTCAAGTCACTGGATGTGCCAGTTCTTGATCATAATCCCCCCTCTCTCAGGTACAGCCACTACCTCTAACCCCCAGAACCTGAGTGATGCCCCATTATGGCCTTCCTGATTAAAGTGTACTGCCACTAGTGATTGTTCATCACCCCCTCTTATATCTCCTTTATGCTCTTGTATGTGGGGTTTTAATACCCTGCTGGTTTGTCCAACATAAAGGTGATCACAAGAGCATTGGATCACATATAGCCCTCTTACACTGTCACAATTGATATGCTGGTATATCTGAAATTTTTCATTGGTGTGTGGGTGAATAAATTATTTTTTTCTTGATGTATGCCCACACACTGAGCACTTGCCACGGGGTTTCATACCCCTTTCTAACGGTCCTAGGAGTAGTTGTGGCTTTGTAGACATTTTAAACTGTGATCTTACAAGCTGATCCTTTAAATTTCTCACTTTTTTTGGCAGCCACTATGGGCTTTGCCTGTAAACTTGGGATATGTTTAGTGTCCATTTGAACTAAGTATCAGTATTTGTTAACCACTTTTCGAATATCTGTGAACTTATGATTATATTTAGTGGCTAGCACAATATGTGACGTGTCAATGCTGTGTTCCCTTCCCATCAAGAGTTCTTCTCTACTGTTACTTTATATTCTAGCCTTTGCTTTATTCAAAACGTCTTGTTTGTACCTTCTTTGTTTAAATCTCCCCAGCATCGGCCCCAAATGTCTCCGTGTTTCTTCTTCTGTACTGCAATTTCATTTTACTCTCACCAATTGGGAATATGGGATGCTGTTTTTTAGCTGCGGTTCATGATAACTGCTTCCATGCAAAAGTGTGTTTCAGTCTGTCTCCTTTCTAAATAATGTAGTTTGAAACACCTTTCCCTGTATTGATATGAGTAGGTCTAGATAGGAAATCTGTACTTCATTATACTGTAACATAAATGTTAAATTTCTGTCTCTTGTATTTAGTTCTCCATAGAACTGTAAAAGTTCTTCTTCATTCCCTGTCCATATGACCAGTACATCATCAATAAAGTGGTACCAACGAAAAATGTTACTAAATGTGTTCTGTTGTTCATCCAGAACATATTGTGTCTCAAAACGATACATATAGGTGTTTGCATACGCTGGGGCTGTGGTACTTCCCATAGCCTACCCCTGTTTTGCTGATAATAATTGCCATCAAACTCAAAGTAATTCTTGCTTAATATTAAGTCTGCCATCTCTTGTAAGACTTGTGTTTTAGGTTTAACCCCTCTTGTTCTGCCAGCTAGGATCCTGCCCAAACATTCTATTTCTTCTCTATGCGGAATAGAGGTGTATAAGTCCGCTATGTCTAATGTGGCTAATATGATAGATTGTTCTATTCTCTGATTGTTTAGTTCTTTCAATTTTAGGATGATGTCTGATGTGTCCTTAACATAAGTCTCTGTTTTTTCAATCAGAGGTTATACATGCTAATTAATGTACTTTGAAATTCTGTCAAAAACTGAATCAATGCCCGAGACTATTGGTCTGCCTGGAGGATTTTCCATATTTTTGTGTATTTTTGGAATACAATAAAACGTGGGAGTACATGGATAGTCATTCTTCAGTAAATCTGCCTCCCACGGTTGTATCCAACCCATTGTAACATATTCTTCTATCATATTTTTAATCGCATTCTGTATTGGGACAATAGGATTTCCAGGCAGAGGTTCATACTTCTCTCAGTTGTTTATTAAAGTCAAGAACATGTCCCTATACTGTTCCCTGCTCTGTATCACTATTCTTCCCCCCTTGTCTGTCATTTTGATCAGTATTGAAGAGTCTTGTTTGAGATTATTTAAAGATTCTCTTTCTTCTCTTTTTAAATTCTGGAAATTAGGTATTAAATCCTGCTTTGTTTTGAATAACTGCATAATATCTTGTTCTACCAGCTTACAATAGGCCTCTGTACCATTGTTTTTTCCTGTTGAAGGATTAAACTTAAATTTAATGTTCATACTTTGTCTAAGTTGTCTTTGATACTCATCAAATTGTTGCTCACTTCCAAAAATGTTCTTCAAAATTAGTGTCTGAAAATTGTTTTGATGATCTACCTCCAAATCGAAAAGGTTCGCTGTCTGAGTCAGTGCAAAAGACAACCCGAGGGTCAAAACCTTAATTTCCCGAGGTGTAAATGTTTTTTCACTTTAAATATGGGAATTAAATCTGAGAGAGGGGTAACTATAGAGATATGTTACTAAATTGTGAAATGAAATGGATATTTTATCTAAAAACACTGGATGCAGACATAGGATTAAATATAGAAACAAACTGGCAGGCATGCCAGTAAACAACTGGATATATGGTAACAATACATACTAGATGATAATAAATAAACTGGTATTATGATCAAGAACTGGCACATCCAGTGACTTGAAAGTGTGACTGAGTCGGGGCTTAGGAGACATCCAAGGAACCTTTGTAAATAAAAGTGTAAATAAGAATTGTACAGCTTTGAAGTATTTCAGTTTATGTATCTATATTTGAACATCATGAATATTGTGTATTACAATATGGGAATAAAAAGATGGAATTTATAACATTAATTTCAACATGTTTAAGTATGCAAATATAAGAGATATAATAGGATAAAGAAGTGCTATAAATGCATTTCAGTAAGAAATCATAAATAATTACAATAGGTTTTGTATAAATAACTTCTACCCATCCCCCATTGGCAACCCCCAATCCACAGTCATTCTACATCTGAAGTGGAGCGGTCCCCTTCATTCCCCCCCCTTCTTTTAGTATGGTGAAACAAACAGAAAGATAATGTATTCATTGGTGTAAACTGAAGAAATTCTTCTATTTTTTTTTTTTTTTTTACTTTATTTCTTTATCCCTCCTTGCCTGCTCCCGGAGACCTCTCCTTCCTTCCTCTCAACCCCCGTTCCACCTTCGGTGGGATCTGCCCCTAGAGTGCCTCCTCTTTTTCCCCTCCCGCACATTGGGGTCTGTCCCTCTTTGGTGGTCCGGATGGTACCGGAGAGGCCATCATCTAGGCCGCCGGGAGGTGTTTTCCATTTTCTCCCTGTTTTCCCCCTACCTTCAGGGACGTTGAGCGCTAGGACGTACGTCCCGAGTGGTGGCGTGCTGATGCATGCCAGACCTCTCATGCGCCGTCAACGTCCCCCTTCCCCGGCTCCAACGAACAGAGCCGCCTCCATCCTCTTCAATTGTCAGTGCTTCCACCTGCTATGAAGGGGATGCAGAACGCGAGTGCATTCTTGGCTCCCACCCCTGAAGGAGGAGAGCATCTGTTGGGACGCTCGATCCTCCTTCTCCCCTGCCGACCCCCGGCCACCCGAATCCATTCCCGAACCCGGGTCACCAGCGTATCGCGAGTTGTGGCGTCCAGCGCCTCAACCCTCAGTGCCACCGGGCCGGATGAAATTCTTCTATTTTTAAATGATATAATTAGGCATCCAAAGTTCTATAGAACACAAGCACATCATTGCCCTGTATGAGTCCGTCTTGTTGGGTAATGCTCTCCATAGGAGAAAGTGGACAGTTGCCTAGCAACTTATCTCTCACCATCATGAGCACTTGGGGGAGGCATCGGGCTGTGACGTCACCCCACAACATCCAACAAGACGGACTCAAGAGGATTAGGGAAGAGAAACAATCCTGTGGCGCAGCATTTGAATCGAACGCCATAACAAGGAAACATTTGGAAATAAGGGCACATATACAGTAAGGTAATAGAAACTTGACAGCACATTTTTTGAGATGGCTAAAAATACGAGATGGTTTTAAGTAAAGACTTCTTCTTAGCAGGAAATTAAAGCGGGATGTATTGTGACCATTTTTTGTAGAAACAAGCAAACCACAAAGACCACTTAAGAAGTGGAGTGTGAAGGACATACAGAAATTGAAATTTACTTAAGTGCCCAATCAGGCATGTTCTCACCCATGGTATGGGGTGGTAGGCCAGAGGCAACAGTGAATTTTGGCAATGATGTGGCTTGGATATGCTGTGGAACAACGTTTTTATGATTTCTTTTTTTCACTTTTCGGACGTCTTCTTAAGTGAAAAGTAACATGTTCAACTAATGAAGAAACAAGTTGAATGTAAAATATAACAGTGTTTGAGGTGAACAAATGGCTTTTGAAAATACATTAGTTTAATGTGTGTGATAAATATGAGGATTGATAACATTGATAAACTAAATAATGAATTTAAATATTTTTATTAACAGAACTTAAAAGAAATCCCTGTGAACAAGCTCTAGCAGAGTGAAACATAGGTGGGCTAAAAAAGAACTACTGAATAAAAAGCAGCAGAAGAGAATAGAATCTGCATAAAGATTTTATTATTTCACAGACTTGTTCGAAGGAAAATCATTTTTTCTGGTTTTCAATGGGGTAACCCAAGCCTTCCTTTTCCTCACCCTCCCACTTGAGTTCATAATAGGCCTCTGGATCACATGAACTGGTGGGGGAGTGAACTGGCAGGTGGCCAAACCACGGCATGAGGTTTCTGAACCGGTCTGGTATCACCTGAACCGGTCTGTAAGGACTATCTAATCTATATTGCTTTAATGATTTCCTTAGTGGTTGGAGCTGCAAATGTTGGCTTTAACTGACTGATTTTCTCTTCGCAGGTACCGACTCCTCAGTATCTGCCTTCCTTTTGGTTGAGGAGGTATCGCCCTGGTCAGAAGGCACCTCCTCTGGTTCCTCAGCTCCCTCAGAAGCCGAACCGGACCGGCCATCTGGGTCATCGGATTGTTTGGCCATTCTTTCTTCAAGCCTGGCTAAACACTTATCCAGCATGGCTTTCGGAAAGTTTTTGCAGATTTGGCAGTCTGTTTTTAGGTGGTCAAATCCCAGACAGTAGACACAGATGAGGTAGGGATCAGCATCCAGCACCTCGGGGTGTGTGTAAAAACTAAAAACACACAACCCCATGCATTATTCTATATGTAATATTGGAAAATATAACATAATGCACCTTAGTAAAACAAATATAGATCTGATTACTTTTTGTTTGGTAAAGATGTTACTACTAGTGACAGCAAAACTATCATGAGCATCACTGTTAGCAACAGACTAACATGGAAGCTTTAGTCTAGAACTGCAACACACAAAGCAAAATGACATCCTTGCCATCATTACAAAAAATAATAAGACACAATGATGCCATTGTTATGGTCGTTTTTTTGGGTCCTATCTTGGGTATACTGTAATGTATGGTTCTGGTCTCCAGTCCCAACTACTAAAGAAAAAAAAAACAGAGTCACTAGAAATAACTCAGAGCAGAGTAACACAAATAATGGATGGTATGGGAAATGGAAATTTTGAGGACAGGTTATCTGATCTGGGGTTGTTCTAAATGGAGAAAAGAAAATGATGTGGAGATATGATAACAGTCTTTAAATTAGGGAAAGGAATGACTCCATCTGATCAAGTAAAGAATTTTAATAAAGCACAAGATGGTAGAACTAGATGGTGAAAATGGGCAGTTAAGGGTACAAGATACAGCAAAAATACTTAGAAATATAATTTCATAGAAAGCTTTGAGGAATTGACTTCCATCTACAGTAGTTTCTACTGACAGGGCTCTTGTCATTAAACTAAGGGTGAAAAAGTACCTAGAGTAAAGAGGACCACATCGTTCTGTCCATTGAACTGAAGAGGGAAAACAACTTGATGAACGGTCTTCTTTCTTTTGTAGGTTCATACATGTATTAACATTTATTGGGAAAGAACTGTATAACAAATGTATTTGAGAATCCTGAAACAGATGACAATGTCAGTGAACTAAAAAAAACTGAGTGAAAAATTAAAATATCTGTTATTCACTGTTATTTTAAAGGACCGCCTGTCTTTCTGCATAGTTCATTATAGGACAACCCAATAAAGACAGCCATGTTCTCTTTTAGTGGTGGTAGTGGTGGCAGTGGGTGGGGATGAAATGACTACTAAAGTGTCTTCTTTGTTTTCATCATGTGTTTATCCTCCTGCACCTCCCGACCAAGGTTAGCATGCATGCAATGATGCGGATGTATGGCATGAAGATGACACATGCCCTCAGTGCCTGTGCCCAGCATTCTGAGAGGCAAGTGCTGCTGTACAATACAGCCTCCTCTAGGTGGCAGCAAAGCAATGCCACACACTGTCCCCCCTCCCCAAAGGAGGAGAGCCGTCAGTGGACGCTTAGTCCTTTTTCCTCTAGCCAGCCCCTGTGTGACCCTGGCCCATTCCTGAACCTGGGTCACTGGTGTGGTAGGTAGTGACACTGCCCCCCATACCAGTGGACAAGCCCAGTGTCTTCTATTCTTGACTGTTTAGCATACTACCTGCCAGGTATACACTATCATCCCAAACTATGAGTGATGGTTCTGTGATGTGGACTGCTAGTAACTAGGACCTGACCTTAGGCCATCAAATGATATCAAATAATGCGCAGGGCTTTCCTTGGTGATTAAATAAATACCTTTTATTGGACCAACATATATTTAGTATAGAGATGTTATAGTACACAAGCTTTTGGAACACATACTCCTTTTGTCAAGTGGTATATTGGTGATTAAAGAAGGGCTACATGACTTGGTAGATCTGCTGCTTACTAACTCTCCAAGAAATTTTCAGTCTATACAGTAAGTTGCTATTGTCATTTTTAGCCAGATGTTTTGGAAAATAAATTCCAAACATAATGGAATACCTTAGAAGAAATGTTCCTGTCTTAGGCCTTGCATTATTGTGCCACCAGCTGTGCTTGTGCTGAACACTGTATTGTTTTTTATTTTTTCCAATTCTTTGGTAACCAGGTAAGGCCCACTAGGCACAACGGTCTGTTTTCAGGGGTGACCTGGGAGCACTTGGGAAGTTAAGTGACTTGCTCAGAGTCGCACAGTATGCAAGTGGAGATTATGGGAATCAAACCCAGATCTGCTAGATGTACCAAGCTAATTCACAGCTCATTACTCTAACCTCTAGGCTATACTGCCACCTGAATGGTCATTTTCCTAGAGGTCGGCGACTGATAGGTTGACAAATCAGATCATGGTACTTGTAACCTTACACTCCTAGAGGCTTTGTAATTACATACTGGTGCAGCTGTAGCCAGAAATAAATCCCAGTATGTATTATCTTGGACTATCACAGGAAATTCCTTTAAAATGATTACGGTAGCCGCTGATAAGTATTTACTTAGTAACATAATTTAAGGTTGGAAGGGACTGTAGTTCTACCAGCCCCCCTCCTTAATAAGCACAGTCTACGTAGTATGCTGTACAAACATGTACAAATGAATAGGGATTCCCCATCTACCCCACTACCCAGAGGAACCTGTGGTTCCCTTGTTAAGCACATATTGTTCAACCTTACCTTGAAGGCCTGTACTGTCTTAATATTTATTGTCTCTGCTGGTTGGTTGTTCCAGAGGTGCACCACCCTCTGGAGAACAAGTGCCTCCTAATATTACTGCAAACGTTATCACCTCTGAGCTTCAGGGAGTGCTTGAATCTCACATTGTAATGAGAAAGGAATAATAAACTTTAAATGAGAATTGACCCGAAGCCCCAGAATACCATCTCGGTATTCTACTACTGACCTATCAGACTAGGTTGGGTAGCTAGAGCTTCCTGCAGTCACATTTTCTCGAGATTGCTTCTCCTGCACCTAGGAACAAATGAAGTGGCACAGTAATTAGTGATTGCTGCAGTATTAGCCAGTTATAGAGGCTTATAATTGCACCTGATGAGCTTAACCTCTTACATCTAGTGCTTATTTAAAAGCAGCTGTTCATGATGGGCTGCAATGCTGCTATGTGCTTCTCAGTAATCATGAGGCCCCTGCCAGTACTGAGGCTCAGGTGGAGTGGATTAACTCCGCAGTACTAATGCTGAGGTCTCCCAGTCCAAGAGGGCAAGTGCCCTGTGGGAACAGTCTCTCTCAGCTGGTGAACTGAGATACTAAAACTCACAGTACTGTTGCAGTGCTGAAACCCAACCCAACACAGACGCTATGGTTCTAACTCACAGCCTCTGAAATTGGCAGGTTGAGAATGCAACACTGCACATTTGTCCTTTTCATGTTTGAAATAATAATGGACTGAGTTTAGAAAAAAGAAAGCTTAAAAAGCTAAATACTGCCTATAACTAACATTAGTGTTTAAAAACTGTGAACCCTTACCTTTTATATCTGAGGTACTTTTTCTTTTCCCTTTGGTTAATTAGAAGATTGTTTACTTGATGTCTGTAGGTGTGATGTGTGGTACAGCACTTTGCCAGAAGCTGACATATCTGTCTCTATTCCCCTCCGCTACATTATCAGCATTGTGACCTCACTGGTTGTGATATTCCTACTGCCCAGAAACAGCCAGGTCATTCACCTGTGATGTCTCTGTCCGTGAGATCACAGTGCTGATGATGTAGGGGGAGGGGGGCAGAGACAGATACATCAGCTGCCAGGCTGAGAGCTGTTCCACATGTCCTGCACAATAGTATCACATAGAAAACATTATAATGAGCAAAAGGAAAAAAAAATACTTCAGAAATAAAAAGTCACAATCGACTACTTAAAATTTGTGTTACTTTCCTGTCTGCCTGTTTTGGCTCAAGTAGCTCTTTAACATAACACAGTAACATAGCATTATGGCATTGGACAGAAGGGATGTGGAGTTCATCTTGTCCATCCCTCCTGCCACGTCAGTGACCATACCCTAATTTGAAAACTGATACAGATCCCAGCTTAACTACTGGAATGTTACCCGTAGTCATGCTGTACAACTGGCAATGCTTTTCTCCTTCAGTAGTCTGTCTATTCCAGCTGTGACAACCAGAGCACTACCTCACTGAGTATTCTGCTCCACATACTGACCATACTCTGTGTGAAGTAATACATTCGGATGTTTCCCTCATTCCTCCCATACCCTGTGTGAAGTAATACATTCTGACGTCTCCCTTATTCTTCCTCTCCTCCTTCTGAGCACATGCCCTCTAGTTCCACATGCATTAACCAGTCCAGACAGCTGTGCATGCTCCACCATGTTTCCATATGCATTAACCAGCCCAAACAGCTGTGCATGCTTCACTCTGTCTCCACATGTACTAACCGGCCCAGACTGCTGTGCATGCTCCACCTTGTCTCCACATGCACTAACTACCCCAGACAGCTGTGCATGCTCCACCCTGTCTTCATATGCACTAATCAGACTAAACAGCTGTGCATGCTCTACCCTGCTTCCACATGCATTAACCAACCCAGACAGCTGTGCATGCTCCATCCTGTTTCCATATGAACTAACCAACCCAGACAGCTGTGCATGCTCCATCCTGTCTCCATATGTACTAACCAACCCAGACAGCTGTGCATGCTCCATCCTGTCTCCATATGTACTAACCAACCCAGACAGCTGTGCATGCTCCATCCTGTCTCCATATGTACTAACCAACCCAGACAGCTGTGCATGCTCCATCCTGTCTCCATATGCACTAACCAACCCAGACAGCTGTGCATGCTCCATCCTGTCTCCATATGTACTAACCAACCCAGACAGCTGTGCATGCTCCATCCTGTTTCCATATGCACTAACCAACCCAGACAGCTGTGCATGCTCCGTCCTGTTTCCATATGCACTAACCAACCCAGACAGCTGTGCATGCTCCATCCTGTCTCCATATGTACTAACCAACCCAGACAGCTGTGCATGGTCCATCCTGTTTCCATATGCACTAACCAGCCCAGACAGCTCTACATGTTCCACCCTGTCTCCACATGCACTAACCAACCCAGAAAGCTGTGCATGCTCCATCCTGTCTCCATATGTACTAACCAGTCCAAACAGCTGTGCATGCTCCACCCTGTCTCCACATGCACTAACCAACCCAGACAGCTGTGCATGCTCCACCCTGTCTCTGTATGCACTAACCAGCCCAGACAGCTGTGCATGCTCCACCCTGTCTCTACATGCACTAATCAGACTAAACAGCTGTGCCTGTTCCAGCCTGTCTCTATATGCACTAACTAACCCAGACAGCTGTGCATGCTCCACCCTGTCTCCATATGTACTAACCAACCCAGACAGCTGTGCATGCTCCACCCAGTTTCCACATGCACTAGCCAGCCCAGACAGCTGTGCATACTCCACCCTGTCTTCATATGCACTAACCAACCCAGACAGCTGTGCATGCACCACCCTGTCTCCATATGCACTAACCAGTCCAGACAACTGTGCATGCTCCACCTCGTCTCCATATGCACTAACCAGCCCAGACAGCTGTGCATGCTCCACCCTGTCTCCAAATGCACTAACCAACCCGGACAGCTGTGCATGCTCCACCCTGTTTTCACATGCACTAACCAACCCAGAATGCTATGCATGCTCCACCCTGTCTCCACATGCACTAACCAACCCAGACAGCTATGCATGCACTGCCCTGTCTCCATATGCTATGCACTAACCAGCCCAGGCAGCAGTGCATGCTCCACCCTGTCTCCATATGCACTAACCAGCCAGACAGCTGTGCATGCTCCACCCTGTCTCCATATGCACTAACCAGCCAGACAGCTGTGCATGCTCCACCCTGTCTCCATATGCACTAACCAGCCCAGGCAGCTGTGCATGCTCCATCCTGTCTCCATATGCACTAACCAGCCCAGACAGCTGTGCATGCTCCATCCTGTCTCCATATGCACTAACCAACCCAGACAGCTGTGCATGCACCGCCCTGTCTCCATATGCTATGCACTAACCAGACCAGGCAGCAGTGCATGCTCCACCCAGTCTCCATATGCCCTAACCATCCAGACAGCTGTGCATGCTCCACCCTGTCTCCATATGCACTAACCAGCCCAGACAGCTGTGCATGCTCCTCCCTGTCTATCCCTTTTATTCTGAAACCCTGATTATGTCTCCTCCTCCGCCTTCTCTCCTCTATGCTAAATAGATTGAGTATGTCCAGTCTTTCCTAATAGCTACTGATGCTTAAGTTGCTAATCAGCTTGGCGACCCTGTGCTGAATCTGGGCCAAATGTGGTGCCCAAAACTGGATGCAGTACTGCAGATGTGTCCACAGTTCTTTCCTTCTGCACAAACAGAACATGAAATACTACCCCAAAGTTACCTCAGTTTCAACTGTTGTTTTTCAATGCCCCTATAACTCACCATAACAGTTAGTGTTACTATAGCTGCACCCTTCCTCCAGCCAGAAGGGTAGCTGAGTGGCTGCCATCACATACAATGCCAATGTGACTTTGTTATTGGCTGGAAGAGGGGGTGCAAATGCCAGGTGTTCAACTCCCTCCCTCCCTGTAAGTTGAAAACCTGATGCCTGTGGCACTTTTGTGGATTTCTGGGGCTCACATGCAAACCTCAGTCTCCCAGGTCCAGCCAAAATATATTGCAGTTTGGGATTTTTATAATCAGGAAGTTTCATATTTTTGTTTACTGGTTTTGGAAATCTAAAGAATTCACTGGGGGAACCACAACACCATCGATCTAGGATGCATATACGGTATGCCTGTCAGGGGTCTGGAATATTTTTCCCCACTGTGTATTGCATTTTTTTTTACTTTATGGCTAACACGTTGACGAACAGCAAACCCAAATAGCGAGTGAATTTATGAGCTCTTTTCCTGTGGTAGCATTATTTCAGAAGTGCACAGCACTTTCTGAGCATTTGTTTTACATAATGCATTTGATTAGCAGAACAAGGGCTTGTTCTTTCAGAGATTCTTAAAAAAAAAGCTTTCAAGATTTTAGCTTGTGAAGTACTAATGTCTTGTTGATAGTTTGTACAGTAGGTGCAGGAAACTGTTTAAAGCCCTAGAAGTGGTCCACTATATACTAATACTAAGGTTCATACTAAGGTTTTGAGAGAGCAAGAGAGCCAAAGGCCATGAGAACGCCCATACTAATCAAAAGTCATAATATGTTGGAAGTGTATCTGATAATAAATAAGCATCCAACCGTGCTTTAAATTCTGTCTTGTTTTCCCTAATAATGATGTTAAGTGGACGTTTGTTCCAGAGGTTAATAACCCTTAAAGTGAAGAAAAATGTCCTCCTTAGGTAATTAAAGGTTTTACCAATTAATTGGAGAGGGTGGCCTCTGGTATCATATATACTGTCCTTAAATTGTAGTCCTAAGTTTGTCATTAAACCGGGGTCATAGATAATATCGTATGGAAATAATAAATCCCCACGTAGACGACGAGTCTCTAATGACAGCAGGTTGAGGCTATTTAATCTATTTTTATAAGACTGGTTATACATTCCTTTTATGTGTTTGGCGTATTTTTGCTGGGCTTTTTCTAACTGATTAATATGGGACTTCTTATATGGGCACCAGAGCTGTGACACATACTCCAGATGTGGCCTGGCGTAGGCCCTAAACAGAGGCATCATCGCCCTAGGATCTCTCATTGTGGTGTTACGCTTAATAGACCAAATAAATTTATTTGCCTATTAACCACTTCATTAATATGATGGGCATATTCCAGGTTATTAGAGACTGTCACCCCCAGATCTTTCTCATCAGTAGTAGTCACTAAAGTGAAATTTCCCAAGACATATATTGTCATAAGATTCTATGAGCCTAAGTGCATGACCTTGCATTTGTTATTACTTAACTTCATGCCCCATTTAGTAACCCAGGTGGAGATTATATCCAGATCACGTTGGATGATATCAGTGTCATCATTATTGGCACCAGGGCCTCCAGTTTTGATATCATCTGCATATTTAATAGATGTGAACGAACAGTTCATCGTAAGATCATAAATGAAGGCCTGAAACAAACATGGGCTAAGCACCAAGCCACGGGGTACCCCACTGGTGACATAGCCCACATCGGATAATTGTCCATTAATAATGACTCATTGTGTGCGATTAGTCAGCCAGTTGCAGATCCATGTAATGATATATTTGTTAGTATGTAAGTTTTGTAGTTTAATCCTTAAGGCTCAGTGAGGCATCACATTGAAGGCCTTGCTAAAATCTATAAAGATACTATCATACGGTGTTTTATTATCTACTAGCTAACTAATTTTTTCATAAAAGCACATTAGATTAGTCAAGCAGCCTCTACCTTTCATGAAACCATGTTGTTTGAAGTCTGATTTATTTAGAATGGGATCTAAAATGTCTTTAACCAAGTTTTCAAATATTTTGCAAAGTGGCGAGGTAAGGCTGATAGGTTGATAGTTTAACCAGTCAGATTTTACTCCCCCTTTTATGAATAGGTATAACATTAGCAGTTTTCCATTCTTTAGGGACAAAATTCTTTATGACATGATTCAAATAAGAGTTTTAGGGGGACCACCAAACTCTTGGTAAGTAGGTATAGAAAGTGTCTGGCGATATTATCAGGCCCCATACATGTTTTACCTTTCTGTGATAGTAATTTGTCAAATATTGCATCAACTTCAAATGTAATAGGGATTTCACTGGTATATGGGGGACAGGACCCAGTAGGAATAGTACCTGTGTAAATTTTGCAGAATTCTTCATTAAAGATATTTGCCATATCTCTGGGATCCTGAATTACTGCATTATTGGCTTGAATTGTTCCAACCTTGCATTGTGTTTTTTTTTAAAGAATTTATGTATGAGAAAAAATGTTTACTATTGGATTTATTTGCATTCTTGGCTAAGTTAAGTTCCTGTTTTCTTTTAGCTTTTTTTAATGCTAGCTGTACATTGTTTTTAAGCTGAGAGACAAACAGCCCAGTTTTTTATGGTTTTAGAGTTCAGATTTTGATTTAAAATATTTTGCATAGTTATTATTTTTTAACTTTATAACTCTTCTAATGGATTAATTAAGCCATTTTGAATTAAGTTTCCCTTTTTTTTATTTCTCTCTGGTAAGTATGAACCTATCTTGTATTTGTAATAAGGTGCTATAAAGTAATTCCCAGTATTCCTGAACCGATAGATCCTCATGTGCTTTATTCCAATCAATTTGCCCTAAAGCTTGTTCCATCGCCACTATATTAGCTCTGTCATACATGTATATCACGGCTGATTCAGTGTCTATTGAACACTTACACTTTAAGGTAAAAGTAATAGAATTGTGATCACTATTACCAAGTGGTGCTTCTATCTGTACATCCTTAACATTAAGGAAGTCATTATGCAACACTAGGTCTGATATGTTGCTACCTCTTGTGGGAAGAAGAACACTTTGTTTTAAGTGAAGCTGTGCACAGGTGGTCAAGAGTTTTTTTACTGTTAGTGGACTTGGCTAAATTGTTACTCCAGTCTGTATCACTAAGATTAAAATCCCCCAGTACCATGATGTTCCCTAATTCACAAGCAGTCTCTAATTCATATATAATTGCTTCCAGGTATACTGTGGAAGAATTTGGAGGCCGGTAGCAAGTACCCTTGATTAGTGGCAGGGAGTTCACTGGTGTTATTTTAACCCGTATAAGGCGCTTTTACACACAGGTCTATGTAACGGAATAACTGTTACGGAAACAGTATTCCGTTACATCCCTTGTGTGTAAAGTGCATTTGTTTGGTTCCCTTGGTGAACATTCATCCAAACCACAATCTTTGCTTCTTGCTGTTTGCACCAACGTGTTTCGTTTGATCTGGCTGTGTAAAACAGCCATCCTGGTAGCATTGCATAAACTGCCATTAGAGCAGCAAACTCTGGGGGAGCCGAAACAAATGGAAGCGGGATTGGCCGGAATACTCGCAGGTTATAAAAGGAAACCCGAACGCAACAGAGTACAACGGCGCCACACAAGTAATGCTTATTTCATTTTACAAGCCTGTGTGTAAAAGCGCCTATAGATTCTGTAGTTAGATTATGTTTTTTTAGATATATATATATATATATGTAAGTAGAACTTAGTATCTGTATTGACATATTTTGGAAAGCTGCATTGAAATGAACATGCTGTAATATTACATGAGTCTATGGATCCTCTAACTGGTGGTGTGGAGGTGGAGGAACAAAACTGTTGAGAAACACTTTTTTAAAAGTCTGATTGTGAGGTTGTGGCAATATATTTTTAAAAAAGGTTGTTAGTGACACAGATCCAAAGATATGTGATATGAAAAAAAATGCATTATTTTTTATCTACTGGGAAAAAGGCATAACCATGTGTGTATGTTTCATATACATATGTATGCAATTGTGTGTGTGTGTGTGTGTGTGTAACAAGAACCTTCCTTCAACCCGATGTAGGCTAGAGGTTGTTGGCAGCTCTCAATGCTGGTTAAGTCAATGTCTATTTGCAGCTCAAGGCTTTGTGACTTTTTACAGCCTTTGTGAACCTTTTATCTAGTCAACACATAACTATACAAAGGAATTTTTAATGAGCATACATCTGTACAGATGGGGAGGGGGGAGTCGGGAAGGAAGTTCCACTACTCACAAAGTCATTCACTGACAGAAACCAGCCAGACTCTGTCTGACTGCTGCCAGTAGAAGGACATCTACTAATCCACAGCAGAGCTAATTAAACCCCGTGTTCTTGTGACCTTGTTAGGATTCACGTGGTGTCATCTGTATGCTTAATGATAAATACAGAGCAGCTCAATCTCCGCTGTCTCAGTTGTGCAAAATGCTAATTCTGATTACTTTCCTTCTACTGTACGTATGATTTGACAGATTTGTGCTTTGCTGATTAAACTAATTTGGGTTCAGTTTATTAGATGCTCTTCTGCAAGTAGATTATATGTATTTCACAAGAGAGAATGCATCATTATTGGAATTACATTTTATGAGGGTTGGAAAAAGGGGGTCCATGTGTACATTGTCTTTAAACAAAGTGCCCCCTCCCATGATAAGTAAATAGGAAGGAATGTTACATGAACCACCGGGGCTCACCTCGCAGCTATAGAGGCTAAGCCCTTTAATGTAATGACTATCTATCTATCTTAGAATTGTTGATCAGGAAAGGCATACTGAGCTATGTCAGCTTGTTTCAAGGTGCATGGAGTGGGGGGTGGGGGGCGGACATGGACCTGTTTTATTGACATATAGAATGTTAGCCAGGGCACCGAGGCAAATCCACTGCTCTAACAGTAAGTGCAATGGGATCTTTAATTTACACCTGGAGAGCCACCAGAGATGAGCAGAAGGGACCTCAGTTTAACACCTCATCTGAAGGACAGCAGCTCAATAATGCAGCACCCCCTTCTGCTACATGACAGTGATGGTATTGGGTATTAGTGCAGTTTCTGGTGTGGGACTAGAACCCATGACCTTCCAATAACAATGATACAGTATAATTTCAGGTTTTATAACCATTGGATATTGATGCAATATTTAACAGGTACTGATATTTTTACTGATGATCTATATCTCATCTACATCAGTGCTGTCATTACATGATCAGTGCTCCAAAACAGCTATGAACACCTACCTGGTGGTAGCCATGTTTACAAATTATTGCTTTTAATTTTCCATATTCTAAAAAAAATGGTACCGCATAATCAGCAAGAGTAATAAATGACATCTTAGTGGGTGGTGAATGGCAAGTTAAAACAGAATAAAAAGATATTGGTACAAGAAGCAGATTGTTGTGTGGATCCGGCCAGGCTCTGCCTTACATAACTTTCTCTCATCTAACTGCTCCTGCTTTAACCCTCCTTAACTGTCCTTCTATACCTTTGCTACTCTTCATGACTCACATCCCCTATTAAACCTCCCCCCCGAGCCTGCTTCTCAGCATGCTCTCCTCTCCCTTCACCGCTTACCCCCTCATTCCTACCCCATAACCTTCTTCCATTACCAACTTGCCCCTGCTTAGTTTTGACCTATGGCAGGGTTCTCAGCATCCTGGAGGGGTCTAGCACTGGGCAAACCTCTTCCTTCCCCTCACTCTCCCCCCTCTCCTCTCTACGCAACTTGTCTTCGCCTAAATCTGCCCTCTGTCAGGATTCTTAGCACTCTGGCAATGTCTACTCTCAGATAAGTTTCTTCCCTCCCTCCTTTTTTTTCCTTTTCTCTTCTATCCCCCCTATTCCCTCTGCCCAATTTATCCTCGCCTAATTCTATTCCCTGGCAGGGCTCTCTGCATCCTGGAGGGGCCCAGCACTGGGCAATTACTCTTCCTTCACTCCCCCTCCCCCTATAGCCTTTCTACCCAACTAGTCCTCGCCTGATTCTGCACTCTGGCAGGGTTCTCAGCATCCTGGAGTGACTTAGTCTTAGGCAAGCTTCTCCTTTCCCTCCTCTTCCCTAATTTCCCTTCATCCTTTCTTTTCTCTCTTCTCAACTTGTCCTCACCTAGTTCTGCCCCCTGTCAGGGGTTTCAGCATCCTGGAGGGGTCCAGCACTGGGAAATGACTCCCTTCCCTCCCCTTTCACCTCCATCCTCTCTACCTAACGCATCCTTGTCTGACTCTGCTCTCTGGAAGGGTTCTCAGCATCCTGAAGAGGCCTAGTTTTAGGCAAGTTTCTCCCACCCCTCCTCCTCCTTCCCTTTATCATCCCCTCTACTATCTCTACTCAACTTGTCCTTGCCTACTCCTGCCCCTTATTCTAAGTCCTCACCTCATTCTACCACTGGCAATAATCTCTGCACTCTGAAGGGGCCAGTTCCAGGTATGACTCATCCTTCCCTACCCTATCCCTTACCTCCACCTCTCTCCTGCCCCCCTCTCTACCCCTCTGCACTTAATCAAAAGAATTAGTTGACTTGAACTAATAATGTGCACTTTTTGTTCTGTCTGAGGTGCTCCCAGATTGCACTAGCCCTGTGTTAACTTCCCCCTCACAACTGATTTTTTTTGCTCACTTTGCTCTGGTAATGTCCCCCTCCCCCCATCTTTATCCTATCCTTCCCCCAGCTGGTTTCACCTATCTACCCCTCTACCCTGCTTGATGTCTCCCCACTGCACCTCATTCATGCAATAATTGCTAAATAATCTGCCTCTTAACCATGATCCATTCCTGCAAGGAGTTGGCTCCAAGGCTATGTTAAATTTCTGTACTATGTTCCTCAGATATGCCACTTGTAATTAAATGCATATTCCGCAGGTATGATATATTTAACTGTATGTTATGTCACAAATGTGATAGTATGATTATTTATGATGTTTTTTAACTGTATGTCTTGTTACAAATGTAATTGAATGTTTAATTTCTAGTATATGTTAAATGTTAAACTGTATGTCTAATTCTTCATCCAGTTGTACCCCCCTCGGTCTCACCTGGAGATGAGCAACTTGTTGTTCAGTGTGCCCTCCTGGTGAAACATTTCAATAAATAAATAAAAATGTGCAAGGCAGTATGGTCTTTGTGTGACTTTGCAACATGGGTTTTGAATGAAAAAGTAACCAAGAGGCCAGCAGTAACCTGAGAGTGATTAACTGTGTTATAGGAAGTGGTACTGAAAGCTGGTAGAAGCATCTGCTATCATGATTCATGTCATGCAATGTGACTTAAATTGTGAACTAATCAGGCTGAAATTAGAAATTTATCAAAACATACATATAGTAACTTGGTATGTCACAAAATTGCTGGACTCCATCTGTCACAAAGTGACTGTTAGAGAGCAAGACATCACTGTAATATAATAAGACATCACTGTAATATATATAATGTACATGTATAGGAATAGAGAGCGTGTCTTAGTTTGGTATGATGAAAGGAACAAATTAGATTTCATGTACATCCTTTCACAGAAATTGTATCCAAATAAGCTTTGCAATCCAGAAGATGGGAGGAGATAATGCTGTAAAAGGGTTACCGTTACAGGAGGGTGTGTGAATGTTGCAACAATGCAAAAGTCATGCTCTTAAATACAGTAATTCAAGTTCGAGTTTATTGTAGGAAATCTCCGTTGAGCAAGCTCATTCACAGTGAGGTCCTTGGACATAAACAGGCAGTTACAGATTGAATAATCGTTGATAAAACAGTACAAATTCAAGTACAGAAATATGAAGCAGATAATAACCTGTTGCATAAACGACGATATCACAGGAAAATGCAAGTACAGAAATAGTTCACCATTGTTGATGTTTAGTATGCGGACTGCTGGGCTACTTGTTGATAATGCTAATACTGTTTCTAGATGTTGCTTGCATGCTGCTGATTATTTGTTTCTGAATCCTTCTGTACCTCTCCCGGGTCATGCAGGAAAATTGGCATTCATATGCCAAGTGTAGCTTACCTGCAAATCAAAAAACATACAAATAAATAACATTTTAGCTCTTTTTTTTTTCAGGGGGTAGAAGTCACTGGCTGCTGTACATGAGACAGTGGTGTTTTTTTTGTCACAGCCCAATGCATATCTGCACCCGGGGTGTCAAGCAGAAGGAAGTCAGCCAGGGAATCTTAGTGGTTCAGGTCTCAGTGATCAGGGGGGCTAGACAGGGTGGTGGGAGGGTGGTGGATTGGTGGGGAATAGCCATATGCCTTCTTGGTACATCGGCCATTAGGAATATAGACAGGATAGGGAAGGTGGCAAGGGGGGAGCTGTGGGTGCTGGTACACTTGGGTACCAACATTCTGGTAAACCAACCAGTAGAGATGGTGGAACAGAAGTTTTGCACACTGGGGGACAGATTAAAGGTACACTTGGCCTCCCTGGCCTTTTCTGAGGTCCTCCCTGTGCAGAGCAGAGAAGTGGGAAAAGTTAGAATAAGGAGGGATGAGACTGAGGAGTTGAATGGGTGGTCAAAGAGATGGTGTCAAGAGATGGGGTCCCACTTTATAGGGGACTGGGGGGATTTCTGGGACAGGAAGATCTTCAAGGGTGACACTCTTCACCTGGCAAGAGAGGGGACCAGTGCACTGGGACAGAAGTTTGATATATTCATTGGACAGGTAAACTGACTGAGGTAGACTGAGCTAGAGGAACCCTGTTGAAGGGAGAGAGGAAAGGGAACCTAGCTAGTACTCCCCCTGATCTGGGGGCTTGTTGCAGCACAGTGGACAAAAATAAGGTCTAGGTTCAAACTGGGCTAAGAGAAGGGACAATGTAAGGATTCACAAAGCCAGCAATCATCATGAAAACCAGGACGTTAAGGAGACTTGGGAAGACTAAGGTTGAAAGACAAGTAAAAAACAAAAGGGGGATCAGGAGTTAGATGGAAAGGGGTCTGCATTAACGTCAATTGGGCCTCAAAAAATAATAACTGGTACCAGACAGTCCCTGGTTACACAATATTTAGGAGGGATAGAAGAGATGGTAATGGGGGCATAGTCTTATATGTCAAGGAAGGCACTGAGGCTGTGGAAGATGGATACATCAGGGGAAGTGATGGGGAGACAGTCAATGTGGGTGCAGTTAGGGTGCCTCAGGCAAGAGACTACAGTTGGGAGTAATCCATAGACCACCAGGACAAGGGGAAGAGAGGGATAGGGAGCTTGGTTAAGAGCTAGGAAGGGAAGTGGAAACGAGGGAGGTAATGGTGGTTGATGATTGGAACCTGACAGATATTGATTGGGATGTTCCAGCTGCTAGGAGCACCAGAAGTCAGGCCCTACTGGATACATTCCAGGACTATCAGCTGGTGCAGCTGGTTAAGGAACCCACCAGACAGGCTGCCATTCTTAATGTAGTGCTCACCAACTAGAAAGTGATAGGAGGTGTGCAGGTATGGACACTGTTATGGTACAGTGACCATTTGCTTCCAGCTGGCCCTTTGGACCTGAAAGCTTCTATCAGGTGCTGAGATCCTTTATTTCAGAAGAGTCGACTTCAACAAGTTGAGGGAGTTGATCTGGAACAAGTTAGTCATGGTAGATCCCATATGGATGAGAGATGATGGACAATTAAGAGAGGCATTCTTGAGACATCTAAGTTTTGCATGAGAACAGTAACCAAAAGAAACAAGTACAAGAGACCAATATGGTTCTTAGAAAGGGTCAAGGAAGCAGTGAGGGCCTAAAAAAGGCCTTCACCAGCTACAAAGAAATGCAAGGGGAGGAAGAATGGGGAGATACTAACTGAAAAACAAGGAAGCAAAGAGGGTGGCTAGGGATACAGATGCAGACACCAAGCTACGTACTGCAGAGGGAGTCATGGGTAGGAAAAAGCAGTTCTTCTGGTAAATTAGGGAAAAAAGAAAGGAGTAGGAATTGTAAGGTTAGCTGAAGGAGGTAGGGTACTAGAGGAGGACATGCAAAAGGCAGCCATCCTTAAGGATTACTTTTGCTCTGTCTTCACAAGGGAAGACAGCAGGTACCTGCCAGAGAGAGGCATCAAGGCAGACATAAAGGGGGTCTCAGGGATGAGGCAGCCAGTATGTACGAGCAAAACAGTCCAGAAAGGACTAGCAACCCTAAATTAGATTGCGAATGCCCTGGGGCATGATGGGATGCATCAGAGGGTACTCAAGGAACTAGCAGTGAAACTGGCTGAAGCCCTGGTAGGTCTATTAAATAGCTCATTACAGAGTTGGATAGTTCTGAAAGACTGGAGGGCAGTAGATGAAGTTCCACTTCATAAGTTGGAGGGGAGGGAGACAAGGAGCAAGTAGGGAACTATGAGTCTGTGGATCATCAAGGTTGGGTGCATTTGGAGCAGAAGTTACTTCACTGACTTTGAGGACCTAAGACTAGTTTGAGAGGTAATTCTTGATCCAGAACAGGGGCATGTAAGTTAAACCCTTGTTATGAACTGTAAAAGGTCATGATTCACAAAGTCAAAAGACATGGTGAGATCAGTGAATATGGCCTTTATTCAGGGTAGTTACAAGGTCATTCATTACTTTAAGCAAGGCAGTGCTAGTTGAATGGTTGCGACAGAAACCAGATTATGCTTCAGTAAGTAGGCCATGGTCTCAAATGAACTCCATCAGTTGCATATGCACTATGTTTTTGAGAATCTTATTGAGAATGGATAACTCTGTGATTGGATGGTAATTGTTAAGGTCTGAGAGAGGTCCTGATTTATGGAGCAGGGTAACTATCACTTTTTTTCCAGATTTCTATTTTTGTTCCAGTATAGAAGGAGAGATCAAAGTGTGTAATTATTCGTGCACATAACTTCAGTAGCAGTTTTAAGCTATCAAGACTTAATCTCACCAGAACAGGCACTTTTAAAGGTATCAAGCACTTTGAGGAATTTAATTACTTCAGGCTGGTTAACTTCCCTAAATGTATTTATTTAGTTTCTCTTGACCAGGTAAGTACAAGTGCATTCCTATTTTCAGGTACGACCTGGGAGATTACAGTGAAAAAAAAAGTTAGCAAAATTCAGGAAGGATCAAATAATTCAATGAAAGGATAGACAATATATAAATTTAGTATACAATAATCAGAGGCAACAGAAATATGATTAGTCCAGTATTATAAAACTATAAAGTATAATCTTGGTCTATAAGTGAGGTGGGGCAGATGCCTTCAGTAATGTGAGCATTCTGAATAGGATGATGATGTGACTTGGAAAAAGATGGAGGCTGAGGTTATAAATGTGTAAATTCAGAGTATTAACTGTTTCGTTAGTAAAGTGCAGATTCATAGTAATAGCTGTTTCAGAGCTCTCAGATATTAGCATCCTGTCATGGAGCAGGTGCATTATATGCTATGATTGAACCTTGCCTATGAGGGTATTATAAGTCTAATTTATTATTAATGAGGCAAACATGTGCTCTGATTGGTTACTGTACTGGGTGTTAATCCCTTTGAAATGTCCAGTACAGCTCAGTGGGGTGTGCACATTTGTAAACTCTAGAAACAAAGCAGTGTTCCTTTCTTATTAATATGATTAGACTTACAATTACCAGTAATGACCTCATAGCCAGTCATTTCCTAAATTAACTACCAGCTGGAAGGACTTGGAGCGCGGAAGTGCCTTGGGCTACCCTTTCCCCCAGCTGGTCATTAATCCACAGGAAATGACTGTCTGTTCAGTCATTATTGCTTAATTGATACTTGATCAGAGGTTTTATGGGGAACTAAAGTGTTTCCCAGCGCCTTGCGTTGTATGTTACCCTTGCTTCCCTGGTTAGCGTAACAGCTGAGTTTCTGAGTTGCCTGTATTTTCACCAGTCTCCATCATCATGTGTTGCTTTAAAGGTGTTCCATACTTTATCTTGAAACTTATAACATGCCAGCAACTCAGATGTGATCCACCTGTACTGCCTCCCTCTGACTCTGGCAAGTTCTTTTGGGAGTACAATAGTTGGTCACAGTTCGATTTAATTTCACTCGAGAAGTAACTCCGAGTCTCATCAATGCCAGGGATAAGTGACAGCCTTTCCCAGGTAATTTGGTTGATGTTCTGACACAGCATGACATAATAATAATCAGAGTGCGTCTGTCGTTCCTGAAGAGATTGTTGGAAAGCCACAGGATCACCATGTTGTTGTAAGTGAGGGTGAGCAGTAGTGTTATCAGTGAAACTTTTACAGCATCTCTGAAATGTTTAATCTCTTCTCATTGCAGAACGTTTGCAGATGACACTAAGATCTGCAATAGGGCAGACATTCCGGGGGATTGAGAGCTAAGAAAGCCTGAGGAGTGGTCAAAAATGTGGCAACTAAGTTTCAATGCAAAGAAGTGCAAAATCATGCACTTGGGGGCAGAAACCCAGGGCAGAGTACAAATTGGGGGTGGGGTGGAGAGAGACCTGGGGATAATCATATCTGATGACCTACAGGTGGCCAAACAGTGTGACAAAGCAGTGGGGAGAGCCAGTAGGATGCTAGGGTGCATAGGGAGGGGTACAACCAGCAGAATGAGGGAGGTGGTGATACAACGATGTAAATCACTGGTGGGACCTCACCTAGAGTACTGTGTCCAGTTCTGGAGACAATAGTCTGGATTTTCAAAGGACATGCTGATGCCGTAAGTCCCTGGTGCGCCAAACATGTGGCGCAGGAGGATTGTGGCATTCCGCTGACACATCACAATTTTCGGTCCCCTGCGCCAAAGCACAAATGTTAGACCAGCTTCCCCCTGGTTTAACTTTGGACCAAATGGGGACCCTATTTATGGGGCTTGTACCAAACCTTTGGTGTAAGCTACTGTAAATTGTGGAGACTGCCGCAACTGCGCCTGATGTACTAAAATCGGGCACAGGTTGTGGCAAACGAGCGCAGCTGCACCAGACACTGCAGTTGATGCAGGGCTTGACACAAGCCATGCGTCAACCTTTGAAAATCTGTCCCCACCTCTCTGGAAAGACATAGACATGGTAGAGGTGGTCCGCAGGAGGGCAACTTAAATGGTGCAGGGTCTGCATCAAAAGTCCTATGAGGAGAGACTGAAAGTCCTCAATATGTACACATTGGAGGAAAGGAAGGAGAGGGGAGATATGATAGAGACTTTCAGATACCTCATGGGTATAAATAGGGTACAAGAGGGAAGCCTGTTTTAGAGAAAAAGATGCTCAAGAACAAGAGGTCATGTTATGAAGTTGGAGTGGGGTAGGCTGAAGGGAGATGCAAGGAAGTACTTCTTCACAGAAAGAGTGGTGGATGCCTGGAACAGCCTCCCAGTGGAGGTGGTGGGGCAAAACTATAGTGGGATTCAAGAGGGCATGGGATAAGCATAAAGAAAGCTTAGTGGTGAGCAATGGGGGGGAGCTAGAGATCAAGTAGGGTCTGTGGTATTACAGTAAGTTGGGAAAATGGACAGACTTGGTGGGCTAAGAGATCCTTATCTGCTGTCAAATTCTATGTTTTTATGATTCTGAGTTACTGCAACATAGAGTACCATGTGCAGGTTCGTGGGTGTGGTGAAGGAACCCACCACTGACTAATGTACAGTGGTATTACACTACTACCCATGGATATGAGGAGAGGGAACTCAAATGGGCTACCTTGTTATATACTGTACGTGTGTGCTTGGGCAGTACTCCATCATTCTCTGTAGGCTGCTAATGCAGACCACCCAACAAAACGTGATAAGGTCACAGGCCAAGGATCTCCTTCAGATACCCCAAGGTCAGAAGTCAACCGGCATGAAGGCGTTTTCCATTACTGCTCAATCGATTTGGAATTTCCTCCCTAGCAACGTAAAGGCTATGGCCACTACCAAAGGTTTTAAGCAAGTCATATTTGCCTATCTTCTTGTGTCCTGACAGAACCCCTAATTCTAACTGCTGACTGTCTCCTCTAAATGTCCACCCTCTATATCCCCTCATAGTAATCTCCTGTACATTATTATTTTTTTTCTTTATATTTTTTTTGCAGCCAGGATATCTCCTATCAGCCCAGCCTTCATGTGCGATCACCGTAATTAGTGGCACCTAGGCTTGCCTCATCCGGTATTCCTCCCTGGCTTACCCCAAGGGAGGGGCCTCCGGGACCTCCCCTTAACCCCTTCAGATGCCGCTTTTGATGTCCGCTGTCCTGTGTTAGTTATGTAGTGGCAGCTGCATGAGGAGGGCAGCATCAAGCTTGTCCGGCTAGGGTTTTTCCAACAGTAGTTGTGGGAGGTGTGGCATTCAATGACGCTGTTGTGTGGGTATGCCGTGCATCCGGCATGCCTCCTGTTCACTTGCTGGGTTGCTAATGGCAGGACATCCTGTGGTCACCCAGAAGCCCTGCACCAGGGATGCTTCCCTCCTTCTCTCCCCTCCCCAAAGGTGGAGAGCATGTAACCCAACCCTAGCTGGTCCTGCAGCAACCCTGGTCCATTCCCGAACCTGGGTTGCCAGTGTCGTGAGCAGCACTACCGCTGCACTGGTGGGCTGGCATCTCCTGTACATCATTGAATAATTTGTGTTATTATATATATGTTTTTTTTCTCAGTCATTTAACTAGTCTTGTAATGTTAGGTATTACTCTGCTGCTTTAACTGTCCCCCAGCACCCACATGAAAATTAGGAATTATGCCTAAATGTGTATTTCCCAGTGTCAAAATTCTAATCAATAAATAAATAAATATTTTTCAGCACTCAAGTATTTATTAGATATGGATATAATTATTTTAAAAATATTTTTTTCTGCAGCTGCCCCACTGCCGAAAAGTAACATGTCATGCTATAATACAGTTGACTTTTGTTTGGTAGCAAGCCTGAGAACCTCTGAGAGGGAACCAGTGAATCAGTGAACCCTGTGATGGACCACACAGGCTTGCCTCTGTCCAGAAGAAATGCTACATATTGGTGTGACTATAGTGTGGCACTGTGGTTTGCAGTGAGGATGAGGGAGGTAAGAGGGCAGAAAATCTGGTTAAAAAACTTGGAGGCTGTGACTATGACAGACCACCACCCTAGCAATCTTATACTTGTGGTGGGCCATGAACTATATGCCTACCTCCATCCACAGGGGATGCTTTGTGTGTGTGTGTGTCCATTGTGTGCTGCTGCAAAGTACTAGGGGGATGAGGCAGGCCAAGGGGAGAAAAAATTTGGATTAAAAAACTTGGAGGCTGTGGCCATGACAGACTTCCCCTCAGCACTCTTGCACCTGTAGTGGGCCATGCATGTTTACCTCCATCCCCAGGGGTGCTGTGTATATGTGTGTGTGTGTGTGTGTCACCATAGTGTAGCACTGAAAAGTGCTATAAGGATAAGGGATGCCAGGGGAGAAAATCAGGGTAACAAACACCCTGGAAGCTAACCCCCCCCCGAGTATTCTAGAGCCTCACATCATTGATTGGTGCAAGTACTGGGAGGTTATCTCAAAGCAAAGCAGGCCAATTTCTGTCCAGAGCCAAGGCAGGAATGCAACACCATATGGGGGAGAAAATCTCAGTTAAAAATATCATTTTCTCTGTTAAAAAGTAATTTTATTAAAAGATCCTGTGTTTTCAGCAGGCTCGGTGGCGTTGAGGGTTGAGGCGCTGGACGCCACACCTTGCACCATGTCATTGACCCAGGTTCAGGAACAGACTCAGGCTGCCTGGGGCTGGCAGGGGAGAGAAAGGATTGAGCATTCCATGACTGCTCTCCTTCCTCTGGGTTGGGCACAGGACATGCACCGTGCTGCAGCGGTGCCTAGCAGAGGCTAGGTGCACTGCCAGTGGTGGGCATACTAAGGGGAGGGAGCATGGCGGGCATCTGCACATAGGTGCATCAGACACCATTGCACATCTAGCTCCCTTAGGGGTTGTAATGGCAGAAAATTGTTGGGGGGGGACTGTGGTGGCTCATGGCCGAGCCCTGCACCCCCGGACATGAGAGGCATGGCCTCCTGGTACAGGCCCCCGGGGGGGAGGAGGTCCTGCTTACGAACCAGGCCTGTGTGAGTCAGGCGCACAGATGCATATGCCAGACCTGGTCTGGGGGTATGGGTGCTGGCAGTTGCTGTGACCCACTCTGCAGAAGAGGGGGAAAAAATGTAATAATATAAAAAAGAAGATCTTGTGTTTTCAGCATGTTTGGCTAACAGTTTCTTACGGGTAAGCCTCTTCTTTTCAATTCCCTCTTATGCTCATAGTCTCACCACTTTTCATAGACAAAGAAACTGAATTACTTTCAAAATAAAAATTGAAGAAAAACACTTCATCCACTTTAAAATGAATGACAGTAAGCCCTTAGGGGTCAAACAACCCTACCCAGAGCTCATCAGTGGGCTTCATAATTCACACCTCTTCAATGATTACTAGCTTTGAAAAGACATTTCCAGTAGACTTCAAAAAATGAGATTGCTTGGTCCAATATATTGTATTGTTATGATCTACCTGTCCATACAGTACATGTCACATCCCTTGGCCCTTGCAGATTAAATCATTAGATCATAACCAAAAAAAAACCAACACTTTAATTATGCTCTGATGCTTAAGATATGGAGTTGCTTAACACTGGGTGAGGGGCAAGTTGTCTTAAGAAGAAAAAAATTATTTATTTATTTATTTTTTGCGTTACAGTGCTAAATGAATAACTAAATCTGGACAGCTTCCTCAGTGTATGATATCAGAATGTAGTTTTATGATAATACTCACCTTTCTGTTCATGTCAGACTTCCCTGTCCTTGAATTGCTAGTTCATGTGTTAGATCTTTGCATGTTTTCTTGCAGTGTCATTATCTCAATAGATTGCATGCTTTCTTCTGTGGCTAGAAGAACTGAAGGTTACGAGTTCTAGTCCCACATCAGGAACTTGGGCTAATACTCAGTACTGACACTGTAGTGTAGCACTAGGGAACGCCGCACTGTTTGAGTTGCTGTCCGGATGAAATGTTAAACTGAGGTCCCTTCTGCCCATCTCAGGTGGCCATCCAGATGGAGGTTAAAGATCCCATGGCACTGATTGTAAGAGTAGGGGATTGTCATAGAAACATAAAAAATTGAAAAGTGATAGACCTAAAAAAAGACCTGAACAGTCCATCTAGGTTAGCCTGAGATTCCTTACTTGGATATGCTCTCCATGGAGCCTGGGCAAAAATTCCCACTGTCAATAAGACAGGCCCATGTAACCCAGCCCCAGGACCCACCTAGTTACTAGCTTAAACAGCTTAGTTAATTTTTCCTGATAACAAATTACATAAGAAATAACCCACAACAGGGTATGGGGTTTTTGGGATTATAAAAGGGATTGGAAAATTTCTGCATCCTGATTGACTAAGAGGTGCCCGTTGCAGTCTCCTTATCAGGGTATATTGTAACCAGCACCTCTTCAGCCACTCAGTATGCATTACCAAATAAATCACTGTGTCTCAGTCTGCTAGCTAAACCTTCCTGCCCGAGCTGCAAAATAGTCACTACCCCGCCTCACCTGCTGAACCTTCATAGCCGAGCTCCATAACAGTCAATTACTCAGTCCCCCCCCCCCCCCCACACACACACATTCCAGTACAGCATATCTTTTGAAAAGTGATAAAATGCTGCAAAATAAACTCTGACATGTGGTTCTCCAAGAATGGCAACTGAAATGAAACCAAATGATGCCACATGCTGCTATGACCCATCTCCCGAGTCCCAATCAAAAGTCCAAAGCCACTCCTCCACTTGCTGTCTTATGTGCCATTTTTTAACTAAAGCATTTATTTTAAAACCTCCACATTTTCATTATAATAGAGTGAGCACCTGATGTTACAACCCGCTATTTTACAAGTGGTAAGTATGGCAATGAACACACTCAGTCTGAATAAAAAGGGAAGCTCGGCTACAAAAGAAATGCCTGCTCTGCTAGGCAGCAGAAACACGCTGATTTAAATTGGGTACGTGCCAGTTGGGAATACAGTGTCAGGGCAAATGGAACAACAACCTGCCCAGTATCTGTGTGTGTGTGTGTGTGTGTGTGTGTGTGTGTGGTGGGGTGGGGGAGAGTGCCCTATACTGGCCATCAACAATTACCAATAGGGGGACTATTTTTCACTGTTTCTGTATCAAACCTGTTTTTTTTTACATTTTTTTGCTATGTTTTTTGCTCTTTTTTTTTTCTTAAATAGTTACTTGGGGGACCCATTTTATAAGCACAATAACACACTCTGAGGTTTGGGTTATCTCCTGATAAGAGCATGCCCAGGTGCATAAGGCACTCGGCGCAATCGCCTCACACCCTATAACACAACTGGGCATGCTCTTATCAGGCGATAAGCTACACATCATCATGTGTTATTGCTTGCTCAATCAACACCCTGGGTGTGTTGTGAAGCATGAGACCCATGTTATAAAAACAAATAACTAAATAAGTAAATGTTACAGTATTACTCTCCAATGCCATTTTGGGATACACTTGTACGAAGGATACTATACAAAGCAAAAGTGCATTGCATTGTACATTAGAACATGCACTTTGGATTTCAGTATTATTTTTATTTGTAAAGCCCCAAAATATTATATATTTGCACTGCAGAAAAAAAACAAAACTAATTGTAACAATGGTAGCTTACCACAGATAAACAAGAGCTGGAAAATAAAAAAAAATGGAATGTAACAATTAACACTACTTGATAGCGGGTTAGGTCAGGGGCAGGAGTAAATTGGTCAAAAGAAGCATTTTCCGCAGGAGTGCCAATCAGTTGTTATGCTTTACCAAACAAGGCTTTGGCTTTGGATGTGAACATAGTCAATCTTAGGAAGGGAGACCTTTAAACGTTTGGGGGTAAAGCATTGCACAGTCTTAGAAACACAGAAACATAGATTTTGATGGCAGATAAGGACCGCTTGACCCACCCAGTCTGCCCATTTCCCTACCTAATGGTTAAGCTGCAGATCCTAGTTAACCAGCAGCCTACTTCTTCCTACCCCAACCCCCTAGAATTGCCTTATGACTGTCCCATGCATGCTTGAATTCCACCACTGTTTTTGACTCCACAACCTCCTCCGGAAGGCCGTTCCATGCATCCACAATCCTCTCTGTGAAAAAATACTTCTAAGTTACCCTCTGAGCCACCCCTTCTATCTTCAAATTGTGCCCTTGTTCTTGCACACCTCTTTTTTGAAAGCTGCTACCCTCTTGGACTTTGTTGATTCCCTTGAGGTACTTGAAAGTTTCTATCATGTCCCCTCTCCCTCCTTTCCTCGAGGCTATACATATTTAGCTCCTTAAGTCTCTCTTCATATGTCTTCGGTGCAGACCCAGCACCATTTAGTTGCCCTCCTCTGGACAGCTTCCATCCTGTCTATGTCTTTTGGAGATTGGGTCTCCAGAACTGCATGAGTACTCAGATGGGGTCTCACCAACTGTCTGTACAGAGGATAATAACTTCTGTTTTCTACTGGTGATGCCTCTCCCTATGCATCCCAGTATCCCCAACCCTCCTTGCTGCCCTTTCACATTTCTTGCCCACCTTTAGGTCATCTGATATGACTACCCCAGGTCCCTTTCCATTTTGTTGTTGTTAGTATCTCACCCCCATTGTGTACTCTTCCCTGGGTTTTGTTTCCCAGGTGCATTACCTTGCACTTCTTAGCATTGAATCTAAGCTGCCATACATTTGACCATTCCTCTAACCTTGCCAAGTCCTTCTCATCCTTTCCACCCCACCTTGTGCATCAACTCTGTTGCAGATCTTTGTGTCATCTGCAAAGAGACATACTTTTCCTTCAGTCCCTCTGCAATATCGCTTATAAAGACATTGAAGAAGACAGTCTAATACTGAACCCTCATGGTACCCACTAGGTAACCCCATTTCTTCAGAGTGGACTCCATTTACTATTACTCTCTGTGTCCTATTCTCCAGCCAATTCTTTTACCCAGGCTGTCATCTTGGGACCCACTCCCAGGCTGGCTACCTTATATATTAATCTTTTGCATGGGACTGTGTCAAATGCCTTGCTAAAGTCTAGGTAGGCCATGTCCACAGTCCCTCCCTGATCTACTACTTTGGTCATCCAGTCAAAGAAATCTATCAGATTTGTCTGGCATGGCCTTCCCGCTGTGAATCCATGCTGCCTTGGGTCCTGTGTCCCTCTGGCCTCTAGATACTCAACAATTCTTTCCCTCAGAAGTGATTCCATCATTTCCCTGCCACTGAGGTTAAACTAACAGGTCTGTAGTTTCCTGCTTCTGCCTTGCTCCCACTTTTGTGAAGGGGAATCACATCTGCCCTCCTCCAGTCCTTGGGTACCACCCCATCCTCCCATGATTTGTTAAAGAGGGTAGTTAGTGGTGTCACTAGTTCTACCCTTAGTTCTTTTAGAATTCTGGGATGAATCCCATCAGGCCCCATTGCTTTGTCCACGAACCCTTTCTTCTGTAAATGGGCTGGTATCAACTTCTGTATCCAGAGTGTTTCTGCTGTTTGTTTTAGGTACCTCCTCCTCTTCCTTTGTAAATACTGAGCAAAAATATTTGTTTAGTATCTCTGCCTTTTCACAGTCACCCTCTGCCCACCCTCCTTCCCCTTTATTAAGCCTCACTAACCCTCCCTTAGTCTTCTCATCCCCTGATGTACCTATAAAGTTTTATCCTTCTTAACTGGAGTTGGCTATCTTTTCTCGGTTTGGGCCTTTGCTGTTCTGACTGCCTTCCCAGCATCCTTTTGCTTTAACTGATACAGTTCTCTGTCCTGCTCCTTCTGTGATTCCTTGTACTTCCTGAATGCTTTCTTTTTCTCTTGAACCTTCACTGCCACTTCCTTTGAGAACCACAGTGGTTTCTTACATCATTTTGTTTTGTTTATTTGCTTCACACAAAGGCTTGTTACCCCTGTGATGGCAGTTTTTATTATTCCCCATTGTTCTTCCACCCATCCTTCCTGCCCGTTTGCTAGTGCATTCCTTAGGCACTCACCCATTTTGGCAAAGTCAGCCCTCCTAAAGTCCAGTGTTTTTGCCTTTGTATGGCTTGACTCTATTGCTGTGGTTATTGTGAACCATACTGTTCGATGGTCGCTAGTTCCCAGATGGCTACCCACTTCTACATCTGTGATCCTCTCTTCATCTCCATTTGAGAGAACCAGGTCTAAGATTGCTCCCTCTCGAGTGGGCTCCAATACTAGTTGTCTAAGGCATGCCCCCTGTAGAGTATCTAGAATAACCCCACTCTTCGAAGTGGCTGCTGCAACTGCACTCCAGTTAACATCTGGCATATTCAGATCACCCATCAGCAATATCTCCCCTTTTTCTGGCATTCTAAGTATTCTTTCTATCATTTCCTTGTCCATTTCCTCCCCATGAGAAGGGGGTCTGTATACAACCCCTGTGCGGATTGTGGTGCCATTGCCAGTCTCCAAATTTACCCACAGAGCTTCTTCTCCTCCTTGTTTTCCCTTTTGTTCTGTTGCTTTGTCTTGATCACTAAATGCAGAATGCACAATCACCCTTTGTTTTTAGTCTCAGTGATGGGATCATAAGGAGATCTGGGGTGTGAGAACGTGGGAGTTCTTTGAGAGTTTGGTTTCTCTTTTAATATACAGTATGTGAATACTGTAACTACAAAAAACTGCTTGGTATCATCTGCATAAAATATTTAGGGTTTGGAAATGTCTGTCTCACATTTAGCTGTAGAGACTCATACTTTAACTATAGATATACTGACTATTATAATTCCCAGTTGGCTGGCCTTCCAGATACTGCCTTGTCATGTCTCATGAGTTCAGAACACCGCTGCTCCAGGCCTTACTCTTTTCAATATCCACAAATACATTACTCCAATTTTTCACTCATGCGACTGGCTTTCAGCACAGGAGGACCAAGTATGAGATTTTGATTATTGTATACAAATCACTGCATGGTATGTCTTCAGCATATTATTTTGGAGATCATTTCTTCTAACGCCACTGTAAGGAATTTTCAATTTCAGAGACCCAGATCTGATTTAATGCCGACATTATCAAACACTAGACACATCCTCCATTAGAGTCTGTACCAACCGTGGAGACCAATAAGGGCAGATTCAAAACTGTGGAAATATATGAACTCATCTAACATTTAAAGTATTAGTTCATATTAAAAAAAAGTATATCCAGTCCACGATGCTGCCCCTGCTATCCATTTATGTTGCCAAATCCATTTCAGTGGTGCCACGTGTTATTCTAAAGTGATCATGTTAGAGCAGATGTTTTGTGGCCCTAACACATTTCTTTTGTGTGCCAGTTTATGACAGCTACAAGAAGAATGATGCTAAATAATGCATTTTCAAAAACTACTGAGAATACGGATGAAAGCCAGGGGGCAGCCATATCTAACAGATTTCTCTTTAAGTTATTTCAAGTTTTAAAAAATGCTAAAGCAGCTTCAAAATTGGGAAATATTGCACCTCTCAGAACAGGATAAAGGGAACAGTCTAAAATGAATTAGTCTCGAGATTTCTTTATTTTTGTGTGTAGTTTAAAAACTGTTGCTACTACATTAAAAAATAGAAACACGACATACATTGTAAATACTTCACAACTTAAATTAATACTGCATCATTAACCTTTATTGAGAGGCAGAGGTAAACACACAAGAGATATTAAATAGTCCATGTGCAAATATCAGTACATTAAATAAGTTTCAAGCTCCAGTTCTTCCTATTTCCCACCAGCTCAGTCCTTTTTATTCAGCAACTGCAAATGAGATTGTAGCTTTTTGTCATACAATCCACCCTACATAACTGTATTAGCAAGTCTGCTTTCTCTTGCATCTTAATTTTTTTTTTTATTGGGCATAATCATTTCTTCCATAATATGTCTAATGTATTATAATATAGTATAAAATTGAGTAGGTGGTTTACTACTTCCTGATTGGCTGAGAAGTTTCGGAACCAAATGCATTACGTGGTAACAGCCACCGCGGTAGGGAACCCTTTCAGCAACCAGGATGCCGCATACTTAGATATCAATGCCTCACAGAAATCTTTTAAAAAAGATGTTTGGCAGCCATGTTTGTAAGGTAAAAGACCTTAACTGCCTGCCTTGCCTTAAGTTAAAGAAAATACATTTTATCACGTTTTTAAAAACCTTCCTACCAGAAACAAAGTAACACAACCCAAACATGTGACAATAAAAAAATTTAAGCCCACCCTTTTACCTTTTTGTTTCTTTTGCCTCATTTTTGTATTGGATGCCTCTAATCCTCAATATGTATTTTCTCTTTCCTGCTGCTATCCTACATGGACCACAGCCTATCATAACCTCCCTCCACCCATTGCTATGGGATGTCTCAACCTCCCACTTACCAACCCAACCACTCACTTTCTGCCCCATCTGCTTCACTGCTCACTTGTTGTTTGTTTTTTATTGTAAAGGTTATCTCTTATTTCAAAGGGGAGCCACAACTGATGAGCATGTGCCTGACAGCACAGCACACAACACACAGCACACACAGTGGCAGCCGCAACACAGCACTCATTCACTGTCTCTCACCTAAGCTACGCTGTACTCAAGCAAGGACTGCAGAATACTTTCTCACTCCCTCTCTGCCTCTCACCATTTAAAACTGCTGCAAAACCAACAAAATGAATTACTGTCATACTACAAGACATCCCCGGCAAGACCCACTCCAGAAAAAACTCAGCAAAGAAGTGCAGTGCCACATAGTGGCACACTAGGACAAAGTGACCTGAATAGGAACTACATTTTCCTTTTATACGCTAAAAATTTTAATTCTTCCTTTTTGTCCTTGTTTTTTTTCCATTTCTTTTGTTTGCATTCAAATTTTTTGAAAGGGGTCCCATTTTATAAGTGCAATAAGACACTCCAGGGGTGGTGGTTGTCATGGGTTAATGCACATTCAGGGGCAGAAGGTACTCAGTGCAATGTCCTGGTGCCTCACAACACTCCTGGGGTGTACATTAACCCATGACAACCACCACCCCATACTGTCTTATTGCTTACCTAAAAAATGCGTTACATTCATAGTAGCTTTCCCACATGCTCATGCACTACTTTGGGAATCTGTATACCAGTTTGATTTTCTATTAAAAAATCTTCATTCCAAATTGTACAAATTACTTGTAATGATTGTTGCTTTTGCAAAGTGTCAGACATGGTTCTTTTTTCATGAACTGCTTTAAAATGTTAATGAAGGAGAACTGGTTATAATCCCTTATATAAGCTATGCCTAGTTTTCTAGAGATCCCCTTTATTCTGCTGCTATAACACATACTCTTGCCTCCTCTCTGTTTTACAGAAAATATTGTTAGGCATCATCTTATACATAATGGATAATTCAGCTCCTTAAACTATAGTTAGAAACATAGTAACATATGGGCCCAATTTTTGAAGTTGCCTGCATCAGATGCAACTCACTGCAGAAAAGGGAGCTGCATCCGAATCAGTTGTGGCACATGCAAAAGTTGCTATTCTAGAAAGTTTGTCACTTGTGGCAGACTTTCTGGAATAGCCACAACATGCAGCCCTGCATCAGGAAGAGGAATGCAGTTGGTGTCTGTGGTGCAGGGCTGGGATGCATCTCTGGACAAGTGGGCAGGGGGCAACTGATGTGCACCAAGACCAGAACATAGGCACAAAAGGGTCAGGCCCCACAAGGTCATGGTACCAGGTATGTAGCCACCATAGGGCAGTGGTCCTGTCCATTCCCAACACCCCTGTGCCACCACAGTGTTGTCCATGCCATGCCAGGCTACACTCAACTCCCACCAAGCCCTACTATGGGCATAGTCCAGTGGTGGTATAGTGTCCCCTCCCTGAGCTCCGATCTCCTGGCAACAAAAAAAAAACACAATTCCCAGTTATGCTCCCTGGTGGTCTAGTGGTCCCCCACCCTCCCCACTCTGACAGACAGTGATGAACCATTCTGCTCCACCCATCCTCAACATGCATCCACGGCTGGCACAGCTCTCCTCACACCACCACAGCCAGCCGCAGAAAGCAATCACACAGATCATGTAAGTGTACTGTTCATTTATGCAGTTTGTGAATCACATTGTGCAGCTGGCCATGGTGGTGTGAGGAGGGCTGTGCCAGCCATGGATGTGTGTTGGGGATGGGGCAGGCAGAGTGGTTGACCAGTGTCTGTCAGGGTGGGGAGAGTGGGGGGCCACTGAACCAACAGGAGCCTAGGTATGACTGGGAATTTATTTTTTGCTGGGAGATCAGGGATGGGGGGGGCACTGTACTGCAGGGGCAGATGTCATTCTTCCTGAGGGAGATCGGGGATTGTGGGGGGGGGCACTAGACCACCAACGACATGGGAACCCAAAGGGGATGGGGGAGGGATGATGGCTACAGTGCCATGCTTTCTGGGCACAGAGGTGCCCATTGGGTGGTGTGCCAGTCCAAGCTGGTGCCATCATGCCACATGCTGGGGGGTTGCCACCCCCCATCCAGGCCCCCACCATGACATGTCCTGCCCCTGGTGCATCCCTACTAGCTCCTGTCCCACCTCACCCCATTGGTGCAAGCCAGTTAGACCTCCTCTTGACTAGTCTAACTGGTGGCCCCTCCTGTTTCCATGGTGGGGCTTCCAAAATCCCCAAAAAGGGGATGTGGCAGCCCCATCATGGTGCAAGTCCACTTGCGACCTGGTGCCCTGGGTTGTTGGATGCAACCCTGGCAGAAGTGGGCTTTGATGCAGCTGTGTCTGAAACAGATGCAAACTGCGTTAGAAAATCCTGTTTGATGCAAGTTGTGATGCAAATCACAACTTGCCTCAAACACCTTTGATGCAAGTCCCTTGTATCTGTCACACCAGACTGAAAATCGGGCCCATAGATTCTGCCAGCAGATAAGGACCACTTGGCCTACTTAGTCTGCCTAGTTTTTTTCCTGCCTATAGTATCACCGCATATCCTCCTTGATTTCTAGGCTATTTACCCACCCCTTTTCCTTTTCCCTAAGATTTCCTTATGCCTGTCCCATCCATTCTTAAACCCCACCACTGTTTTCACCCTCACCCTCTCCACTGGAATATTGCTCCAGGAGTCCACTTCTCTTTCTGTGAAGATGTACTTCCTCACATCCCTTCTGAATCTACCCCCCAACTTCTCATCATGCCCCCTTGTCCTTCAGCATCTTTTTTTCTGAAAAATACTTCCCTCTTGTACCTTATTTACCACCATGAGGTATTTAAAGGTCTCTATCATATCCCCTCTTCTCTTCCAGGAAGTGCATATTTAGGTTCTTAAGTCTCTTGTCATAGGGCTTCTGATACAGATCTACACCATTTCAGTTGCCCTCCTCTGGACCACCTCTACTGTTTCTATGTCCATCTGGAGATGTGGTCTCTAGAACCTGACAAAGTACTCTAGATGAGGTTTTACTAGTGGCCTATACAGAGGCAATACCGCCTCCATCATTCTGTTTGCATTACCCCTCTCTATGCAACCCAGTATCCCACTAGCCTTCCCAACTGCCTTGTCCCACTGTCTGACCACCTTCATGTAATCTGATATGATCACCCCCAGGTCTCTGTCCTGCTTGGCCGTCATCAGTACCATTCCTCCCATTTTGTACTCTGCCTTTGTGTTTCTGTGTCCCAAGTGCATTAATTCACACGTTTTCATGTTGAAGCCCAGCTGTCATTCCCTTGACCACTCCACAAATTTTTTCAGGTCTCTGCTCATCCTTTAGGCATTCCTCTTTCCAACATAGGGATGGGTATGTTTCACCAGGCTTTTACAAACCCATACACCAATATCTCCGAGCCATTATCAGAGCCCATGCTTCTAATCTTAGCTTGCCTGTTTCAGCCCTAAGGGCCGCTCCTGAAATTTTATCTGGGATCCCCAGTACTAGTCTAAAAAAATATATTCTGTATTGTTTCCAATTTGTTACTTTATAAAATGAAAGAAAGTCTAGCGATATAATGTTTTCCACAGCAGGAAACGACGATGCTGTCCATTAGCATCCTCCTGTAGTTTGTCCATTATATAAATGTATGCACTGTCAACGTTAAAACAGAAATGCAATAACTATGTTTTCCCATTTGTATTGCCCCTTTTCTTTACTGAAAACAGACCTTTATATAGTGGGGCCACAAAGTGTGGTCTTGGGGTTACAACACTGGTTGTGGAACCAGAAGATTACAGGTTCAAACCCCACTGGAGCCAAATACTCACTGTGTGACCTTAGGCACTTAACTTCCCAGTGTTCCAGTCCACCCATCTATGGCAATGGGTAGAAGCAGGACCACACTGGAAATGAGATGTTGCATTCTCAGCTGGTCTATTCTGGGTATTATAAAATAAAAGTGCCTAAAACTGGGACATTGCAATGGAAGGACCAACATGTGACCTTTTTCTATGCAGCATTCTTGGCAGTAAAACGTATTTTGTGTCAAATCCTGTAAAATACCATGTATCCTCATTGGAAAAAAATAACACATCTCAATTCAAAAGTGATAACACACACATGCAAAACACACACACACACATGCACAAGCATGCATACACACACTATTTTATAAACAAAAGTCTTTTTCACATCACCTTCACTAAACCATTTATTGGAAGCCCCCCCCGACAGTGCTCTAAATGTTATTAAAATGGTGGCCAGAATGTAGCTGACTTTCTGTTTGGCCAAGTTAAATCTCAGTAAGTAGGCGGTATCGACACAGAACAAATGCTTCGGAAAACAAGACCTCGTCCTCAAATCAGAAATCATATTCGAAGTATAGCGTACATGTCAGACTAATCAGAAGCAACACACAAGAAACCTAATGCTCTAAATTCTGAAAAACCTCTATAGTGATGGCAGATGCTTAATGATATATTATCTTGGACTTGAACGAGGTCAAGGTATATTGGAGAGGTTATTAGAGGGCAATGCTTTTAATCAAACTGTCTTCCTTTGCTCTTAGAAATTCCATTGATTAATGATGATGAATTGATGATGAATGATAGGAGGAGGAGTCTTGCATAGATATTAATATAAATTAAATGATAAATCATTTTATAATTGAGGAGAACATAATAAAAAGTTCCTCTGCAAAAATGACGTTGTTGAAAACTACAGATGAACACAAATATATCAATATTCATTTGTCGTTATATACTGAGAGTCTGTTTCTTGGTTATTTATTTATTCTTCTAGTTTTTGTTGACTGGGAAAGGAGGGCTAGACAATACTGCCAGTGTTCGCCCTTGATGGGATACAGGTACAAACCAACTGAAATTTAACTGGAGCTGTTGGTGGTGTTTTAGTGAACGCTTGTCCTGTAGTGTGTCAAACACTAATATTGTAGACATGAATCACTTCAGTGTATATCCTTGTCATTTTTTTTTTTTTTGTTAAAAAGAAAAAGAAGGCCAGCACCATGGCCCATCAGCAAGGTGTCTGCTTGTGGTGCTGACGTCCTGGGTTCGGCAACAGACTCAGGAGTTGGAGGGCTGGCCAGGGAGAGAAGGATTGAGCATCCTGGGGACTGCTCTCCTTCTCTGGGGAGGGAGGGAGGAAGAGTGTCTGGTGCAATGCGGACCTCTGACGGAGGCTGGGGGTACTGTCGTGGCTGACACCACATGTTGGGGGGGCAGGGTGGACACAGGTGTCATTGCATGTCCCCGTCCCCCACAGGGAAAACCTTGCACAAAAATGCCTGCCGGTGAATGATGGTCTCCATCTCTGCCGCCTCTCCCACTGCAGATTAAGTTACACTGGAAAGGGGTCCCGCTCCCGTGGCCACACCCTGTGGGGCAAGCCAGGGCTTAGTGACCAAGTGCCTTGGGGAGGAGCCAGCGGCCCTGATCAGGGGGTAAGCTTGGGGATGAGGGAGTGGCAAGTGGAGTGGTAGTCTGGAGAAAAGCCGACAAAAAAAAAAACACCGAAAGAATTAGATGAGCCTTGGTAGAAACCTGGATATCTTTCACCTTAATAAACAACTCTCTTACTAACCTGCCACAAAACATGGCAACCCAAATGTACTGCAAAAATCCAGTATACATTGTTGAGCTCTGTATTACTTCTGGCTAAACTTCTGGCTGATGCCATACTCAAATAAAAAAGATAAAACATTAAAAAATGGTTACTGTAGATTGCTGAACAGAAAAATAAATCAATATGGCATTCTTAACAGACATCAACTGAAGTCCAGCACACTCTAAAACTAAATCACATCTTTAATGACTCAACTAATGATCAAATAATGCTTCAGCACAGTACAGCTATATTTAAAAAGGTGCAAACCAGCAGCAAGACTAGTGGTTTCCCTAGACCAAGAATTGAACCCAGAGGCTTTCCTGAGAGGAGGAGGATGAAGAATGATGGGGCTGCCATGCTTGTCACTTTCAGCAGGCCAAGCAATGTTTTGGCTTTGGCAGCCCCAGGCTACACGGAAAGAGCAAATCCGGAGGACCCCAAGAAACACTTTTTAACTATGTTAAGTACTGCTGCTGGGTCAGTGTTGATTACTGTACATTACTGCATGCATCCCAGGCACAAATGGGTTCCACATTAGTGACTTTCTGAGGTGATACATTTTAATTAATCATAATGAATATCGCCCCCCTCAAACTGCCAATAGCACCACTGTACTCCATTGTTTTTGAGAGAACTAATGCATGTATGAATCCATAATAACTCTTACGGCCTAAAGCCTTTAAATGGCATCTAAATTTAGCTGTAAATATAGCAATATTTTTTTACAACACAAATTTGGCTCAATAATCATGCTGTGTTGCTGGGTTAATATTATTGTTCTAATCATATTTTATTTTTCGTTATTGTGTTACAAATCTAAACCCTGCTGAATAGAAACATGGCAATCTGCATCCCCTGGCCATGCTTACTGGGCTTGACGTCGCTTAGATAATATGCACTTTATTATTACCATGTATCTCTAATATTTGATTGTTGTAACCTCATTACTGCCACCCCCAGACATCTCTGTAACTAAGATGTCCTTTTCAAAGATTTTAATAACCTGATTAAATAAAGATTACTCCAAACTTGTTTTATTAGTTTCATTATTTATTTTGAATTTGACCATGAAAGGCACACTGAGCTGAGGCTCAATTCTAGATGGGATCCAGGGCAGAAAATTACAGAAAGAGAGGGGAATACAGCAAAATAAAATAGTACTATAGCAGCAAGTTGGAAGGTAAAGGTATAACACATTCATATATAAAGTAATATGGAAACAGACAAGACTAAATTAAAACTAGAAAAAGTATATATTTTTTTCTGTTACATAACAGACGACAGAAAGTGTCAAAGATTAGCAACAGTATTTTAAATTTGAAGACTTAGCAACATAATATATTAAACTACAAACATGGCTGACTACAAGCTCTTAGTTAAAAAAAATTAAGTTCCAAGCCATAATGGTTTCTTTATTTTTTGAAAGGTCTAACTTTTAAAACATTTGAGCTGGAAACTGAATTTTTTAAAGGAAAGCTCAAAGTCAGTTTGATATGAACAGATCATATTGATAAAGTGTTTATGCGTTGATACAGCTATATATGTTGATATACTATGTCTGTGGTAAACATGCACATTATATTGAAAAATATTTTTTACTTTTTAAAGGTAATATTGATATAAATATTTTCATAGCGATAGTGTGACATTTAGGCCATTTCCATATAATGATACAAATATTTTGATATTGTTATATATATATTGCAAAACCTTTATGAATCAAAATAAAAATGAGAGATGGTTTTAAAATAAGTATTTTTAGAAGAAGTAATACTACACCTTATTTCATTAGGAACTGTGTAGTTTTAAACTTACAATGCTTTTCTCTTATGCCCTTAATTATTGTGGACCTTCCACTCTCCCTTCAAATATTGCCAAATCTTACTTGCTTTCAACAGGTTTGAAGATAATAAAATACAGCTGTCACTTCTGAGGTGCAGTGGGGGCATAGGAGGGGGTCAGAATATGGGGGGACTGTGTCTAAAGGCAGTAGTGGGGCAGACTTAGCCCATGTATGGTGGTATGTTTAATCCACTGCTGTCCTTTTTCTTTGCACTCACTTTATACCCAGTATTGAATTGATTGTATCAATAAAATGGGTCTGTGTAACCCACCCCCAGGACAAACCTGAAAATGTGCAATTACAGCTTAGTGTGCCTTTCCTGGTAAAAAATTGTGAATAAATCAATAAATAAACCAATAAATAAATAAATGAATATACAGTAGATTGACTTGTACTATATAGTGTCAGTGGCTCAGTAGGTAGCACACTCGCCTCTGAGGCCGGGAGATCAGAGGGCTGTGGGTTCAGTTCCCACATCTGGCACTTGAGTTAATATCCCAGTACTGACACTGTAGTGCAGCATGAGAGGGGTGCTGCACTTCTGAGATGCCATCTTTCGGATGAGACGTTAAACTGAGGTCCCATCTGCCTGGATTGGTGGTAGTTCAGGTGGATGTTAAAGATCCCATGGTACTTACTGAAAAGAGTAGGGGAATTTTTATTGAAAAGAGGACTCCAGACAAGCAATGAATCAATTACAAAAAAACAAATACATACAAAAATAGATCAGAGAGCATCTCAACAGAAACAGAAGGAACATAAAAAATTAATCAGCCCAGCCATTTTTCACAATTCACCCATAAAGAAGAACATTTCACTCAGCCATAGGTATTCATATCAGATTCATAAATTTTCTGCAAAGTAGTCGTAATATTAAAAAAGAGTTCCTCAAATGAAACTATACTCTGCTGAGTAGACCAAAAACATCTAGATTGCCAAATATAAAAACGAATAACAAAAAAAAAACTAATAGTAAAGTGTCAGCAGGATACATGGACCATTCACCCCTATTTGTACCATACATTAGAGTCCCATACGAAATCAATTTAAATAAAGGCTCTTTCCATCTTGCTGCCAACATAACCCAAAAAGATTTAATATAGGGACAGTCTAAAAAAAGATGTTCCTGCGTTTCTAACAATGATACACACATCACTCGGGTACACCATCTATCACTAAGCTGTTTGTGTTTATGCGTGTTACCCACTGGTAATCTGCCATAAGAACTCAACCAAACACTATCCCATATAAAGCCAGGTAAACGTTTATGAGAGAGCATCAATAGAACTCTTTCTTGGGACTGAGGAGGACAATCTGGAAAAAGCAAAGTATCAGAAAAATCAGATAAAACAATATAACTATACAATTGCTTCCTAGTCATTGTTTCCAAATGAGAAACAGTGATCTTCCATTTCAATAAAAGACAAAAGACCTCCATTCCATACTTGGGAAACCAGGGAAGCCGAGTAAAAGAAGTCGACTTGCCCTGCTTCCACAGAGGTAAACCTAGCAAAAACCATAATCTAACATAATGAAACCAAACCTTCGTACCAGGTCTTAGTAGAGGACTGAAATTGTAGGAAATAAAAACACTAAGAAAAAGTGCCACTGGATGGATCATACCAACCCCACCTTGTCGTATACTCCTATAAGTGAAGCCTCTTTTAATGGGATTCAGTCTACTACCTCAAAAGGCCTGGAAAAAAACACTATATATGGAAGTAAAAAGAGACATCAGAGGTGGAAACACATAACTAACATACAAAAAAATAGGCAACATCAAGGTTTTAATAAGCAATACACGTTTCCGTTTGGCTATTTGTTTACCCTTCCATCTTGCTACCATCAACTGAGCTGTACCTAATTTATGAAACCAATTTGCATACATCATATCACCATCACTAAATTCGATTCCTAAGATAGTTATCGGATCTTTAGAGATGAAAACACCAGCAAGGGTACCGGTATCCGGGATAGTAGAGGTACCAAAAGGGAAACCTCTACTCTTCTCATAATTAATCTTTGAACCAGAAACACTAGAAAATAAATTCAACACAGTACTTACTATGGGACCTTCCGCAACCTCTGGAAGACAAACAACCAAGTCATCTGCGTATGTAAGAATTTTTATGGGTAAGACCCTATCAGCAAGACATACTCCTGCCAGACCATCATGAACACTAATCATACGAAGAAATATATCAATAAAAAACACATATAACACCGGACTCAAGGGGCAGCCCTGCCGAACCCCTCTCTGTACAGCCACTGGAGTACCAAGCCAGCCATTCACGTTCGGTAGAAGAGAAGCTGAGTGATATAATATCTGTATCCAATCAATAAAACCCTGTGGCAAACCATAAGCACACAACACAGAAAACAGAAACCTATGGGAAACACGATCAAAAGTCTTTTCTTGATCAAGACTAAGTAAATAACCTTTCAGGAAACCTGACTGTGATGCAGAAAAAAGTTCCCGTATTAACAATAAATTATCATATTGGGTTCTACCTGGTATTGAACAAGTTTGGTAAGGGCTTATCAAGTTATCCACTACAATGGTCAATCTACACAATAAAATTTTACTTAAGATTTTTAAGTCCGTATTTAATAAACTCAATGTCCTCCAATTACTCAAATCAGTTTTCAAACCTTTTTTATAAAGCAAAACAACCAATGCTTGATTCATTGAGGGGGCTAACCGGGAAGTCGACAACATTAGGTTAAACACCGTAGTCAAAATTGGAACCAAATCTTCATGAAAAATCCATTAAAAAGCCACTCCAAAGCCATCCGTACCCAGCGAAGAATCTACATTCAATGAAAAAATAGCATCTCTTAATTCAGATTCAGAAATATTACGCAACATCTGCTGGCTTTCCACTGCAGATAATTGAGGTATTTGTAAACGATCAAAGTCTAGCAATCCGCTCTGAACATCATCATCTTTCTGTTATAAATTTCCCAAATAACGTCCAACGACCTCAAGTAGAGCTGAAGGAGTCTTAACCAAGTCACCCGATTCAGCTGTTAATTCTGTAATGAAACGTTTACCTACCCTGTCTTTACAGTCTTGAAAGGGATCCAACACACCCTTGTGCAATTTCAGATCAAACCTGTGTTCATGATCTAAAGACTTAGCTCTATCATATCTATATTCCAACATATGTTTTTTGACATTTCTAATTTGAGTACTATAATCAAACCCCTCAGTCTCAGTTAAAGAAATCAATTTTTGCAACTGTGCCCTGAGACGTAAATATTCCAAATATTGTGAACTAATCTTAGAACGAGAGTAAGTCTGAAAAAAAGTTTTCCAGTCCTTCTTAGTATCCTCCCACCAGGAAGCCGCATCATCATAAAAATCAAAAACAGAAAGCCTGTCACGCAATTCTGACTTCAAGCTTGTTTAAGAGGTTCATCAGTCAATAAGGAGAATTCAACCTCCACAAATTCTTTTTACATCGAGGAGTACCCTCCCAGGTCAAGCAAACCGTAAGAGACTTGTGATCAAAGAATTCCCATACCCTTAAATTAACCAAGATGACTTGTAGAACAACAGAAAGGAAAATGAAATCTATCCTGGTAGACAATGTATTTTTAAAAAACGTCTTACCACCCTCAGAATGGACACTACGATATGCATCCTTGAGCTGAGCAGTTTCTAATATCTGTATCAACTTGTGAGAGTCACAAAACAATTTAGACGTCTTCATACCTCTATCTCCAACACTAAGTGCACAATTAAAATCACCAGCCCAAACAATTAAACGAGAAGTATACAAATAGGGTTGAATGTCATTTAGTAGTGCAACCTGGAGTGCTTTGGTCTGCAGAGCATAAATATTAATTAATCGAAATCTTTCTCCCCCAAAATTAAGATCAAGTAGTAACGCACGTCCCGGACAAATGTCCACCATCCTTGAAACCTTTAACGCCGAATTAGTAAATAATACCCCAACCCCTTCACAGGGGGATTCCCCATTCGACCAAAAAGACACTCCCAAAGACCATAGGTTTCGAGCACGTTGCACTTCACAAATAGTTTTTAACCTCGTATCCTGGAGACAAATCACATCACTGCATAATTGTTGTAAACAGGACATAGTAGTGACCATCTTTTTGTGACTTTTTATGCTATTAACATTAATAGAGGTAAACGTTAAAGAAGCCATAATAAAGGTGAGACAAAGAAAATTAGGATGAAAACCCATACCCATTCAAAAATAAACCAGAAATCAAGTGACTTTGGAAACCCTTCTACGCTGAGAGCATCTAGGAAGACCCTCAACCTGTACCACTTCACCTCCATCACCTTCCGAAAAATTGTCAGTGACCACAGAAGCTCTGGAAGAAAGGTCTGATTCTTCACCATCAAAGTCTTCCTTAGACCCCAAAACAGCAAAGCTGTTGCCTAGTTTCCATGACTCAGAAGTAACTCCGCTAGTAGAGGCCATAGGTACTTGCCGAGCAGGAATTGGCTTCCCCGATCTATGACGTTTTTTGGCAGTAACCTTTTAGAAGGCAATACTTGAGTTGAAGGAGGAGGCATCTCCGGATCATCTGACTTTTCATATAACGATAAGTCAGACGTAGAGGGTAATGAGACAACAGAGGGAACTACTACCGAGGAAAGCTGGGTCTTGGTAGCCGGCAAGTCAACCGGAACAGAATCTCCTAGACCTGCGCTTTTAACTGTTAAAGAGGATACACTAGGTAATGGTGACTGAAGAAGAGAGTCTCCACTAGTAGGGGGTGGGATAGGGACTGACTCAGCATGCTGAGCAACTACAATCAAGCCTTCATGTGAAGGACAATCATCCCTATTATGGGATGCCCAAGGACATTTAGCATATCCATGTCCGGTCTGTTCACATAAATTACATTTAAATAAATTCAGACACTTAGCGGCCAAATGCCCAAATTCAAAACAATGGGAACAATGAGGGGTGTCACAGGCTGTATTGAGACAAGTTCTAGAACCACATTTAAAACAGGACTTCGGCTGACCAACATAAAACAAACTACCTCTATCCTTCCCCCCAAAAAAAATATTGGGTAAATGCTGAGGACCATTATTGGAAGCAAAAAGTTTTACCCTTAATTTCCAACCCCCATTCCAAATTTGCTCACTATCAAGAATTGGTACAGGTTTATCCAGAACTTCACATCTTCTACGCAGCCAGAAAAGAATATCCTCAATATGTACCCCCTCATTAGGAAACATAATTGTAATCAACTTAACAGACGGTTTAGTAAGGGGCACAGCCAAAAAAGGTATCCAGAGTGGAGAATTCTTAACAACCTGAAAAGTTGTTCAAAAATGTTCCAAACCTGAAAGGGTTTTGAAATTAATATCATAGTTGGAGTTACCCAAATGAATCAGTGCATATATATCTGCAGACAAAATTTTCATATACCCTGTTAGCAAAACTTTAACAATATAAAGTCTATCAGGCAAATCTTCCAAGCCACCTTTATAAATCAAACAAACAGCATTTCTACGGGGAGCAGGTTCACCCTTATTAGAAAATAAGTCAGAAAGCTTAAATTGGGGGGACCCTTATCCGTCTGCACAGGGTTAGAAACATTCATTTTAGAAGTTACACTTGAAGTAGATAATTGGTCAACCAGTGTAGAAACCACAATAACAGGTACAGCTGAAGTAGACTGTTTAGATGGTACAGTAGCAGATTCAGTACGTGTTGAGGGACAAGAAGCCACTGAGGCAACAACAGGGGGATGATAATGCTGCACTGCTGCATATTCTGGATCTGGCACCCAGTTACCATTTGGGTGTTGCAACCACCCCGCTGCAGCTATCGCTGTTTCAGGTGACCAACCCGAAGAATCATTATTAGCCATAGAGGGTTTTAAACTCTGAACGGCGGGAGAAAGCTGAATTGCAGGGGAAATATGCGAGACAGACACTTCTGTAGGTGTATCAATGCCCGGGGTAACATTTCCCACTCCCATACGTAAGGCCCTTCCCCTCTCAGCTGAAATCATAGAGTCATTTTGCACCACCTCACCCTGCATAACAATGCTAGTCATACCCATCCGTTTCGTTGAGAACGTTGCTGCTGAAAGTACCAAACCTTGTGGTTCTGTAGCTTCCTCATTCCGACTGCCAGTCTCCGAATCTCGAGCAGACAAACAAACAGGACCTGACTGAGGTTGTGAAACAGGACTGGACTGCATCCGAGGAGCAGGAATGCACTGCTGAGCTCCAAATCCGACATCACAGTGCCGCGACCAGGAAGTACGGGAAGCCGGAGCGGCCAAAACTGGAGAAACTGAACGCAATGCAGCAATTTCGTTTAACAGCTGTGCCTTATGATGCGTGCATTGCTCAGCAGTAGAAAGCACTTCATTTAGTAAACGTTCCTTCTGGGTAAGTTCATTACTCGTTTCCATCGTTTCAGCACACAGTACAGGATTCTCAGCCACCTCAGCAAACACTTTCTCAGTTGTGTCAAAAAACTCCATAGGCAAGGAAGCGTCTTGGAGAACAGCTACCAAACTCTCAGCCTCAGGTTCCACAGGAGCAGGGGAGGAGGCCCACTCCCCTATCCCAGTCACTTCCATCTCCTCCGAAGGCTGAGCAGAAGTGGCCATCTTGCGTCCGACCATTAAAGGATCCCCCCTGACGAGTAGGAGAATTTCCTCGGTGTCCTGGCCAAATTTCCCTCATTCACTAAAAAAAATACCACCAACAGCTTAATCTGGTTCAAGGTCAGTTGGCATTCGTCTGTATCCCCCTCCCCCGGGTCGTGCCTGGAAATAGGCAGGACTTGTCTAGTGCACTTACCCGGTCAACAAAAACTAAATAAAAAAATACCTCATTTATTATCTTATATTTATCTGCTTGTATTATTGTCTTGCACTGTTCTCCTAACCCCTCCCACCCAGGACACATCTGGCAATGAGCTGTTCCCAGCTCAGTCTGCCTTGCATAGTAAAACTTTTGAACTAACTAACTAACTGACTGACTGACTGACTAACTGACTAACTGACTAACTAACTAACTGACTAACTGAGTAACTGACTAAATACATAAGATGGGAGCAGGAACCATGGGATTCTCTAGACCTAAAGAGTTGAGGAGCTTAGTCCATAAAAAAGTAATTATTGGTCAATATATATGGCTTATTTAATGAAAAAAAATAGAATATTAGGGGCAATTCAGCACTCCAAGCCTGCCCTTGGAGCTACCCCTGGCAGGAACTGTGGCTAAGAGCAGGGCAGGAGGGGGCATGTAAGGGGGAAAATTGCAGTACTTAGTGTGTGATGCGAGGTCCTGTAGGAAATGTAAAATTTCTCATACACCCATAATGCAAAGTATTATGGGAAGTATATGCAAATCACCATGAAATAATTTAGACTGGTTCTGCTTTAAGCAGGACAGTATGGTGCCAAAGAGCTTTTCACACAATCTGGGTGAGAGGCCTTTGGGAGTATGTGTAATTTTACATTTTTTTAAACCTGGCCTTATTGTTAATGCCTTTTCCAGGTAACCCTTGCCTCAGTGTTTTTGCAGTGAGGGTCTTTGTCATGTACAAACATTTTGAAGGAGAGTACGGAGGAATGGAGGGCAGGAGGTTTTTTTTTCAGAGAAGGAGGAGGTAAGAGGAGAAGGCAAATCTCCTGGCTGTGGTTCTATATGGTGGCGGAGGGGTGAGAAGGAGTAGGACTTCATGGAGCAGTGGGAATAAGTGGAGGAGGGTAGGGATGGGGAGAGGAGGAAGGAGAGGTACTGTAACAAGGGAGGGAGCTGAACCAGAACATGGATACAAAGGAGACACAGTGGGAAAGCACCTGCCTTAAAGTATGGAGAGGGAGAAATTGGAATAAATGCAGCAGTGTTGAATGGAGGGAGGGCAGTTTTGGGTGAAATGGCAAAAATATAGTGAATGGTGGTCCAGTCTGCTAGGGCAGTTTTTAGAGCAGCGCTGTATACCATGTCTGCATAATCAAACACTGGGAGGATCATCCTGATAATCTCATGCCAGTCCGGGAGTGGGAGGAAGGATTTGTTGCAGTACAGTGCACCATGCTTGTGGAGGAGCTTTCTGTTGATGGCATCAGTGTGGGAGGAATGTACTCTGACGCCCTCCTATGGCCCTACTGGACCTCAAAAGTGACAAGGCTGTGGGCCCTGATGGCATCCACCCAAGAATACTTAAGGAACTGAGGAATGAGCCAGCAGAACCCCTGGCAAAGATTTTTAACATGTCCCCTGAGAGTGAGGTGGTTCCAGAGGACTGAAGAAGGGCAAATGTGGTCCCTATTCACAAAACCAGGGTAAGGCGGTGGCAGGAAACTACTGCCTGGTCAACCTTACCTCAGTAGCGGGCAAGATAATGGAATCCCTTCTTAAGGGGAGGATCTTGGAATTTCTCGAATCTAGCTGTTGGCAGGACCCAAGACAATGTGGCTTCACTGCAGGTAGAGTTCTTTGACATGGTGACCAGAGTGGTGTGATCAGGGAGATGTGTTCCCTTGACTTCAGCAAGGCTTTTGATTCCGTGCTCAAAAATGTTGTAAAAAGTAAGATATAATCCAAAGTCTATCAAAACTCATATATTTATTAAACTCTTTCTTCACACCCATATACATGAGGCAACAGTTTCGTGGCTTAACGTCACTTCCTCAGGCCAATCGTATATGAACAGTGTTGACACTAAATTAAAAACAAATAAATCCATTCAGATACAGTTTTTAAATTTCTGCTCCTTTTACATTAATATGTCACATTGGTATGTATTGCCAATAGTTCTTTATAATAACATATTGAATTAAGTCAAATTTTCGATTAAAATTTCATTTAGAAACTAATTATAAAACATCTTCTCTTTCTTAGGTAAATCCCAATCCATTTTATATTATTGTCCCCATATTAAAGTCAAAGTTTAGTTCAATGTAGTATAAACTTTATATTATTTTCAAATATGCAAAAAAATACCTTAATTTTCATTTATTTGAACTCCACTGATCTGGAAGTCCTGATATATTACTCTCAAAATAAGCACCATGCTGCCCTGTATATATGTATATGTATATGGGTGTGAAGAAAGAGTTTAATAAATATATGAGTTTTGATGGACTTTGGATTATATCTTACTTTTTTACAACATTTTTGAACATTGAAGCCTATAAGTAAGATTGTCCAGAATTACACTATATGTAAGAGCATCCTGTATCAACACCAATAGTATTTTGATTCCGTACCCCACAGTAGGTCAAAATGGAAGCTGGATAACCTGGTATTGGGGCAGAAGACGGTAAACTGGGTGAGAAATTGGTTATATGCAGAACACAGAGGGTAGTTGTAAATGGTAGATTACCAGAGGAGAAAGAGGTGACCAGTGGGGTGTCTCAGTGGTCTGTATTAGGTCCAGTACTATTCAACGCCTTCATCAGTGACATTACAGATGGATTAGGGGGCAAGGTTTGTCTGTTTTCAGATGATACAAAGATCTGCAACAGTGTAGACTCAGTTGGGGGTAAATTGAAGGAGGACCTCAGAAAGCTGTAGAAATGGTCAGAAGATTGGCAGCTAAAATTCAATTCAAAAAAGTGCAAAGTCATGCACTTGGGTAGAAGAAATCCTGGGTTGGAGTACTTCATGGGGGGAGAAAAGCTAGCTACCTCAGTACAGAAGTGGGACCTAGGGGTAATTATATCCAGGGACTTAAAGGTGAATAGGCAATGTGAAAAAGCCGCATTGAGGGCAAGTGGTATGCTGGGGTGCATAAGCAGAGGCATCACCAGCAGAAGGATGGAGGTCATATTGCCACTGCATAGGTCCTTGGTAAGGCTGCATCTGGAGTATTGTGTCCAGTTCTGGAGGCCACACCTTAGAAAAGACATAAACAGGCTAGAGATTGTCCAGAGGAGAGCGACAAAGATGGTCAAGGGGCTGCATGAGAAACCATATGAGGAGAGGCTGCGGGAGTTTAACATGTACTCCCTCGAGCAACCTAGGGAAAGGCGGGACATGATAGAAACCTTCAAGTACCTCAGAGATATTAACAATGCACAAAGCAATATTCATTGGGGACTGGGGGTCCACCTGGATGGATACAGGCCTATACTGGCGTGATGGTCTGCATCTGTTCAGGAGGGGAACCAGAATCCTAGGTGATAGGTTTAAATACTTCATTAGCAAGCATTTAAACTAGCCAAGGGGGGAGGCACTGGAAATGAGCAGGGAAATCCTAGCCCCCCCAAAAAAAATCAGGGTACTAAGTGAGGTAGACACCAACATAGAAATGTCAATAGGGAGAAGCGAAGGGGTAAATGGAGAAAGTGACAAAGGCAGTAAGGACAGAGATGGGGCAAAAAGGGGTAAGGCTATCAAGAAATGGAGGGTAATGAGTACCAACGTCCGTAGTCTGGGCAACAAGCTCCCTGAACTGGTGGCCTTGATGCAAGAGGGATGCCTGGATATCGTAGCAGTCACAGAAACATGGTACACAGAGAACCATGACTGGGATGGTAACATACCAGGGTACACAACCTACAGGAGAGACAGGGAGGGCAGAAGAGGGGGGAGTAGCTCTCTATGTAAGGGAAGGGATAAAAGCAACTGAACAAAAGAGTAAACAGGGAGGAGAGGAGGCACTGTGGGTCACCTTAGAGACTGGAAATGACACCACAATCTGCACAGGGGTTGTATACAGACCCCCATGTCAGGGGGGGGGGATGGACAAGGATATGATAGAAGGTATACTTAGGATAGCAGAGAAAGGGGAGATACTGTTGATGGGGGACCTTAACATGCCAGATGTTAACTGGAGCACCTTTGCTGCAGCCACATCCAAAAGCAGGGCCATTCTTGATGCCCTTCAGCTGGCATGCATCATATAGCTAGTTTTGGAACCTACTCATGAGAAAACAATCTTAGACCTCGTACTCTCAAATGGGGACAGTGAGAGGATCTCAGATCTTGAAGGGGGTAGCCATTTGGGAACAAGTGACCACCAAACAGTGTGGTTCATGATAAACTCAGCTGCAGAGTCAAGCCATACAAAAGTGAGGGTTCTGGACTTCAGGAGGGATGACTTTGGCAAGATGGGAGAGTGCCTTAGAAAAGCACTAGCAAACAGGCTAGAAGGAGGGGTGGAGCAACAATGGAGAAATATCAGAACTGCCATCACAGAGGTAACAAGCCATTGTGTGAAGCAAATAAACAAATCAAAATGAAAGAAAAAGCCACTATGGTTCTCAAAAGAAGTGGCGTGAGGTTGGGAGAAAAGATAGCATTTAGGAAGTGTGAGGAAACACAGAAGGAGCAGGGCAGAGAACTGTACCAGTTAAGGCAGAAGGAAGCAGGAGGGTAGTCAGAATAGCAAAGGTACAAACTGAGGAAAAGATAGCCAACTCGGTTAAGAAGGGGGATAAAACCTTTTATAGGTATATCAGGGAGTGTAGAAAGACAAAGGGAGGGATAATGAGGCTGAATAGAATGGATGGTGGGTGGGCAGAGAATGACAGTGAAAAAGCAGGGATACTGAATGAATACTTCTGTTCAATATTCACAAAAGAGGAAGTGGGGGAGGTGCCTAATCCAATTAACAGAAGCACTCTGGAGAGGGGTCGACCCCAGTCCTTTCCATGAAGAAAAGGTTCTGAAAGAACTCCTAAAACTGAAGGTGGACAAAGCAATGGGGCCAGATGGAATTCACCCCAGAATTTTAAAAGAATTAAACAGAGAACTAGTGACACCACTGACTACCCTCTTTAACAAATCATGGGAGGATGGCGTGGTACCTGAGGACTGGAAGAAGGCTGATGTGATTCCCCTTCACAAAAGTGGGAGCAAGACAGAGGCAGGAAACTACAGACCTGTCAGTTTGACCTCTGGTAGGGAAAGTGATGGAATCACTTCTGAATGAAAGAATTGTTGAGTGCCTAGAGGCCTGTGGGGCACAGGACCCAAGGCAGCATGGGTTCACAGCGGCAAGGTCGTGTCAGACAATTCTAATTGATTTCTTTGACTGGGTGACCAAAGTAGTAGACCAGGGAGGGGCTGTGGACATGGCCTACCTAAACTTTAGCAAGGCATTTGACATAGTCCCACACAAAAGATTAGTAGTCAAATTGACCAGCCTTGGAGTGGGTCCCAGGGTGGTAGCCTGGGTAAAACATTGGCTGAACAACAGGACACAGAAGGTAATTGTAAATGGAGTCCACTCTGAAGAAAGAGGGGTTACTAGTGGGGTACTGCAGGGTTCAGTACTGGGTCCAGTCCTTTTTAATGTCTTTATAAGTGACATTGCAGAGGGACTGGAAGGAAAAGTATGCCTCTTTGCAGATGACACAAGATCTGCAACAGGGTTGATACACAAGGGCGTGGAAAGGATGAGAAGGGACTTGGCAAGGTTGGAGGAATGGTCAGAAGTATGGCAGCTTGGATTCAATGCAAAGAAGTGCAAAGTAATGCACCTGGGAAACAAAACCTAGGGAAGATTACACAATGGGGAGGTAGTAACAACAACAAAATGGAAAGGGACCTGGGGATAATCATATCAGATGACCTTAAGGTTGGCAAGCAATGTGAGAAGGCAGTAGGGAGGGCTGGGGGGATACTGGGATGTATAGGGAGAGGCATCACCAGCAGAAAACAGGAAGTTGTTATCCCCCTGTACAGACAGTTGGTGAGACCCCATCTGGACTAGTGCGTCCAGTTCTGGAGACCCCTTCTCCGCAAGGACATAGACAGGATGGAGGCAGTTCAGAGGAGGGCAACTAAAATGGTGCAGGGTCTGCAAGAGAAGCCGTATGAGGAGAGGCTAAAGGAGCTTAATGTGTATATCCTTGAGGAAAGGAGGGAGAGGGGGGACATGATAGAAATGTTTAAGTACCTCAGTGGAATCAACAAAGTCCAAGAGGGTAGCATCTTTCAGAAAAAGAGATGTGCAAGAACAAGGGGACACAATTTGAAGATAGAGGGGGGACGACTCAGGGGCAATGTGAGGAAGTATTTTTTCACAGAGAGGGTGGTGGACACATGGAATAGCCTTACTGAGGAGATTGTGGGGTCTAAAACTGTGGGAGAATTCAAGAATGCATCGGACAGACATAAGGCAATTTTTGTGGGGGGTAGGAAGAAATAGGCTTTTGGTTAAATAGGATCTGCAGCTTATCCTATAGGTAGGGAAATTGGCAGACTAGGTGGGCCAAGCGGTCCTTATCTGCCATCAAAGTCTATGTTTCTATGTTTCAATACTGGCTGATGAAACAGAGCAGGAGGCTGCTGGGGAAGGCACAGTAGAACAAGAGTCAGGGGACCGGGGGGAAGGGGGAAATACAGGGTACAAGGTGAGAGGGAAGACTGTGGGGTAGAAGTGGGGAGTGGCAGGGAAGCAGGTCAAGCTGGCATAAACACACTAAATAAAGGGGGAGGAAGGCCAAAACATGTTGGGAGGGGGAGGAGTCACAATGCAGGGGGCAGTGGGAGGAGGTACCGGTAATGGAGGGGGAAGGGTTGTGGAAGGGAGTGAGCACAGAAGGGACGGAGGAGGAAGTGAGCAAGTGAAGGTGCAATTAAAGGAGAAGGGAGGGGGAAAAGGCAATGTATGGAAGGAGAGGACACTGAAGAAAAGGGGATCATAGGAGGGCAAACCATGGGGGAAGTGCAAGGGTTGGGGGAGTGAGTACTTGTATTAGGAGATTCTATGCTGTGGGGGATGAGATGGGAAAGTTAGGGAGCAAGGAAGAGCCAAACCTGGATGGAGTGTATGCCAGGTATGACAGCGGGGAGAGTAGGGCAGTGCATTCAGAAATGTATGAAGAAGGTGGGAGGGAAGCCTCATATCATTGTGCAACTAGGAACAAATAACCTAGAGGGCAGTACAGTGGAAGAAGTACAGGAGAGGTTTAGAGAAGTGGGGGGTATCTGCAGTCAGGTGGGAAGCTCAGTGACATTCTCTGAGGTACTCCAAGTAGCTAGGGCAAGCACGGTGAGGAAGCTAAGAATACAGGAGTTTAATGGGTGGCTGAAGGGGTTGTGTGCAGAAATGGGGTGTGGGGTAGTAGGGGAGTGGGGCGAGACATGGAACAATAAGGGGCTTTATGCCAAGGATAGGCTGCATCTCAGCATCGAGCGTACAAGGGCATTGGGACAGGGGCTGGAGAAGTACATCAAAAACAACATAGATTTAAACTGGGGGGGTGCTGAGCTGGATAGCAGGGAGAGGGCACCTTCCAGGGGAGACCGGAAGGCCTCTCCCCCCAGAGAGGGAGGAGGAGAATGAGGGAAAGTGACCAAGACAAAAATGTAAGGGGGAAAGACGAGAAGAGGAGGGTTGGGGCACAAGGTGGACTGTAGTATCCTTGAATGCAAGCAGCTTAGCAAACAAGGTGGCAGAGTTCCAGGCAATGATGCTAGAGGGACAGGTAGATATTGCCACTATCTCAGAGACCTGGGACACCCAATACCATGACTGGGATCTTACAGTCCCAGATTACAAGGTGTTCCACAGGGACCGGGTGGGGGGATGAGCTGGAGGGGTGGCTATTTATGTCAGGAAGGGGATACTGTGTACCAGGGAGGAGGGGGGATGAGGGGAGGCCAAAAGCCATATGGGTATTGCTCCAAAGCCCCATAGGTAAGAATCTCAGGATGAGGGTGGTGTACAGGCCACCCTCACAGAGCGAGGAGGTGGATAGGGAGCTGGGGGAGCAAATCAGGAAGGTCAGTTGCAAGGGAAATACAGTTATAGTGGGAGACTTCAACCTACCTGGGGTTATCTGGCAGACAGTAACTACAGCACATGCCAGGGGACAGGTGCTGCTGGAGGCTATCCAAGACAGCTACCTAATACAAATGGTGATGGAATCTACTAGAGGGGGGACCATACTAGGTTTGGTGCTAACAAATGGTGATCAAGTCCAGGATGTGGTAGTACAGGACCCTCTAGTAGGAAGCGGCCACCGCTCAGTGTGGTTCCTCCTCAACACAGAGAGGGAGTCGGCTAAGACCAGGACAAGAGTGTTGGACTTCAGGAAGGCAGATTTTGCCAGAATGGGCAGCATCCTAGAGGGGTATTTAGCTAAAAATAACCCAGTGATGGATGCTGAACAGAAGTGGGGGGCTGAATGAGGCCATGAACACGTGTGCCAAGTCTCAGAGTAAGCAGTCCAGGTCCAAAAAACCTAGCTGGCTCAGCAAGGAAGTGGAGTGGAAGGTGAGGGAAAAAAGATTGGCCTTCATTAAGCTAAAAAAAATTGGGACGTGAGGAGGACAGAGAGGTGTTCACAAAGGCATCTAGGGAGGTGACCAGGTCAGTCAGAGCAGCCAAGGCATCAAAGGAGCTGAAGTTGGCTCAGGGGATCAGAGAAAGGTAAAAGGGGTTCTTTAAATATGTAAGGGAGAAGAGGAGTTGTAGGGATGACATTGTTAGAATCAAGAGGGTTGGGAGATGGGCAGAACAAAGGGAAGAACAAACAGAGGCACTCAATGAGTACTTCTGCTCGGTGTTCACAAAAGAAAGGATGGCCCAATACTGCAGGGAAAAGGGGGCAAGGGTGAAGGGGGGGCAGAGATAACAGATGGGGTCATCCAAGAGGATAGAGTTCTGAAGGGCCTTAAAGCCTTGCGGGTGCACAAGGCACCAGGACCAGATGGTGTACACCCAAGGGTCCTGAAGGAACTGGTGGAGGTGTTGGCAGGCCCCCGATGGACCTCTTCAACAGCTCCTTGGAAATGGGAAAGGTACCCAGGGACTGGAGGATGGCTCACGTGGTGCCCCTTCACAAGAGTGGCCCCAAGGACCAACCAGGCAACTACAGACCAGTAAGCTTGACGTCCATAGTGGGGAAGTTGATGGAGACCATTCTAAAGGCGAGGTCGATAACCTTTCTCAATAGTAATGGTCTACAGGATGACAGACAGCATGGGTTTGTCTTGGGAAGATAGTGCCAAACTAACCTGATCGACTTCTTTGACATGGTCACTAGGGCGGTTGTCGAAGGCCATGCTGTGGATGTCCTGTACCTGGACTTCAACAAGGCTTTCGACTCGGTGCCCCATGGGAGGTTAATGAGCAAGATGAGGGACATGGGGATGGGGGAGAAACTGGTGGGGTGGGTTGAGAGCTGGCTGCAGGGCAGACAACAGAGGGTAGTTGTAAGGGAAGGGGAGACACTCAAGCCAAGGTCAGTAACATATGGGGTACCACAGGGTTCAGTGCTGGGCCATGTTTTGTTTAATGTCTTCATTGGAGACATTGCAGAGAGGGTCAAGAGTAAGATCAGTCTGTTCGCAGAAGACACCAAGATTTGTGCAAAAGTGGACAATAAGGAAGGGAGGCAGGCACTCAGGGAGGATCTAGATAAACTCGAACAGGTCTAGGGAGTGGCAGTTGGGGTTTAATGCTAAGACATGCAAGGTCATGCACCTCGGAGCAAGAAATCCCAGGACCTGCTACTTGCTGGTGGGAGTGCAGGTAACAGATTTAGAGGAGGAAAGCGACCTCGGGGTAATAGTTACTGGGGACATGAAGGTATCAGCACAGTGTAGGAGGGTGACAGAAAGGGCACTAGGATGCTGGAGTACATTGCCAGAGGGATCGCCTCTAGAAGGGAGGAGGTCATCCTGCCCTTGTATAGATCACTGGTGAGGCCACACTTGGAGTACTGTGTGCAGTACTGGTGCCCATACCTCAAAAAGGATGTGAGACTACTGGAGGAGATGCAGCGCAGGGCTATGAAAATGATCATGGGACTGGGGGAGTTGCCGTATGAGGAAAGATTGAGAGAGCTCAACATGTATTCGCTGGAAGAGAGAAGGGAAAGAGGGGACATGATAGAGACCTTTAAGTACTTGAAAGGCATAAATAAAGTCAGAGAGGGAGGATTGTTCTGCTTAAAGGGGGGGAAGGGTCACTAGGGGCCACAGTCTGAAGTTGGAAGGCGGAAGGTTCAAGAGGGAGATGAGGAGGCATTACTTTACAGAGAGAGTGGTGGCGAGATGGAAGGCTCTGCTGGAGGAGTTAATCGATATGAGGACAGTGGATAGCTTTAAGTGGGGTTGGGATAGAGTCAAGAGCAGGATTAGTACAAACAAGAACACAAAGGGGGGAAAGACCAGGAAAGGGGAGGAAAGGAGGGGTTTGGGTGGGGCTGGGGCAGCTGTAGTAACATGAAACTTAGAACTGCACAATTGGGCAGACTTGATAGACCTGTGGACCTTTTTCTATTTGCAATTTTGTATATTCGGATGCAATAACCCTTTTCAGTTCAAAAATAATAGCAAGATGAGAGGTCATGAAATGAGACTAATGGGAGGAAAGTTCACGGGTAACACAAGGAAGTTCTTCATAGAGATGGTGGTGGATGCTGAAGTCAAAACGAACAGTGCATTCAAGAGAGCATGGGATAAACACAAAGGTATCAACTCCTGTAAACTAGGTGGGGGGGGTTGTTTATTGAGCAGACTTGATGGATCAGGTGAACCCCATCTGTCGACACTTTGTCTATGTTTCTAAGAGTAATCAAAATTTCAGTCTAGCCACACACCAATGTACTTGAAATGGGGAGGGGGCTCTTCAAGTGAGCAGCCATCCAGTGTTGTGTCGACGGTTTTGTGGAGCCTACTGAGCCTCTGCTCTCTGCCAGAGATCATGGAGACCATTATTTGGGCACGAAAGAAAAGTATTTTTTTTAAACGGTTTTGAGACACTGTGGTCCATTGGATAGAATATAGATTATAGATTAAGGGAGTGCTCTTGACCAATTGTAACACTCACAAGCAAATGGAGCACTCCCTTTCCCAGTGTGTGAGACACTTATACTGTAAAGATTGTCTCACATGCAGTTGTCCTGGAAATGGGTATGTTTGGGGGAGGCTTTTTAATACTTTATTTATTGTGTTAATGTTATACTGTTATGTCCTCCAAGACCACTCTTTCAGTTGTAAGAGTGGTCTCACTTACATTCTTAGGGTATCAGAAGCACTCCCCTTCAGTTCTCAAGTCTCGTACTCTAATATGCATGAGACTCCTCTTCCAACAGTAAGAGTGGTCTTTCAGATTTATTAACATCCACACTGGGGACCCTCATGGTTCTGATTCTTTACAAAGATACATAAAAATGTGACAGCAGAAAAGGAACGCCTGGCCCACCTAATCTGCCCTCTTGCCTAGTTATCTGCTAGCCTAAGACATGTCTTCCCCCCTCACCCTCAACAGTCCCTTGTGTCTGTCTCATGCTCTTTTGAACTCTCCCACTGTTGTTTCTGATTTATAAAGCTGATTTATTTACTGAAAAGGTGTAAAACCATGGCCTTTAAAAAATAAACATACAAGTTCAGTTTTTGTTTTTAAGTAAAGTATTGGACCAACAAGCAATGGACGATGCAATATGCTACTCTTTTCTTCTGGCAGCATTACAGCAGAAAAATATAACAGCATTTTAATACCAGGTTTACTTGCTGCACTGTCTGGGGATATGTCCTTTTGCTTACCACTCATCCCTCTACCTGGGAGAAGTATATCCTATGGGGGTGTGGCCACTGGGGTGGAGGAGAGGCCTCCTAAATGTGTATTATTTTTTAAAAGGTTTACTCTTTATTTAATTTTTTATTGACTAAGAAAGGAGGGCTAGAAAATACTATATATTTTCGGCCTTGTCCTGGGGAGGCAGTGAGGGATACAGATGCAAACCAATTGAGATTGAATCAGATTAAGCTGTTGGTAGTATTTTAGTTCATCTAAATCTTGCTACCTTGCTCTATTCTTTTGTTCTAATCTGTTTATAGACTATAGTATTTTCGCATGTGTGTGTGTGTGTGTGTGTGTGTGTGTGTGTGTGTGTGTGTGATGAAACTGATGTTTCAAAATGCACTTGTCAGCGTGTTACTTTGAAATGTATTTTGTAAAATTAAATAAAAAGAAAGTTTAAAAAAAACAGGAAGGACATGCTGAGCTGAGAACAGCTCATTTCCAGAAGTGCCTTGGCTGTGATATGGTGGTGGTGGGGGCTACAAGCGAACAGAAAAAAATTCAAAAGCATCCAGTAGGTACCAAGCAATAAGCTCAATAATTCTGCCGAAAGAGCATGTTAGTTAGAGATGGCCGAGCAGCAGCTGCTCACATATCTCCGCCTGACATGCTCATTGGGCAGGATCATATTTGGGGACTACAAGCAGCCATATTTATGAGAGCACTGCTCAGAATGAAATATAACAAAAAAAAAAGAGTACCATCCTCATTTCTCCCACCCCTTCTTAACTTTCCCCCTGTCTGCCAACCCTGACTATTAAGGCTTTAGTGGTTACCCCCTATCTTGGGCTAGGAGTGTGGGCAAGAGGTTGCTGTCACAACTGGTTCCACTGCCACCTCCATTAGTTGACTAGTGGGGAGGGAGGTAGATTAAGTCCATGTGGCCTCAGCACTTTCCCCTCTGCAATCCAAGCACCTCGCCTCCATGATAACCTTGGCTAACAGCCGAACGTAGAGTGGGATTCTGGTATCCCAGGTGTCAGCTCAATATATAGCTAACACACCACAGGGTCCTTAGCCCAAGTCTTTATTTCAATAGCAAAATAGGAAGTAAATACAAAAAAAATCACTTATATAGGTTTCTGTTTATACACTTGTCCAGGGCTAGAATGGGGGATGACACATAGGCACTTTGCAAAATAATGCTTCTTCCAGCCCCCATTGTATACATCGGCCTTTCAAGTCTGACTGGAGCACATCCACACTTTCCTCCCACACAATTTTAACCCCTGACACTGCCATAAATAGTCAGAAACCATGACTGTGTCCCTTCAAGCATGTTGGTACTCAGGATTATGAGACACAGAAAGCGAGAAAGTGCATTAATTCAGCAAGATCTTTTACTCAGTAAACTAAGACAAAGAGAAAAAAAATAATGTTAAACTGCATTCATAAGATGGAAGATTCTGGATGCATGGTATTTCCTAAGCTGGAGTGGCTGGATGGTAATACCCTTTTCACTTCCATAAAAAGATATACATATCAGGATGTATTGTTTCACAAACATACATCTTAATGGAACACTACTATGTGAGGGATATTTCTTTCACCACCTCTGCAAAATAAAGATGCAGAAGTACCTTTTTTGCAAGGTGACAATTTCTAGTCACTGTTGTCTGCCCTAGTGCCCCTTGTCGCACTAAACTCCTTCCTGTAATTTTCTGAAAACTGGATGCGTACCCAAGCCCTGTGAGTCATGTCGTCTCAGTGGTGGCATCAGGCCTGGTACAAACGGAGGGGCCCATAAACAGGAAATAGATCTGATGTGCCAAGATGCACCCCAGAAGGACAAAGCTGCCAACATAGTCCAGATTTCAGCTCTACCTGAATGCTCAGGCACATGATCTGGGCACCCTGACCGTGCCTTTATGCATCCTGACTTCCTGAAGCTGCCGCTGAAGTGCATTTTCACCATCATCAAGCCAGCAACACCAATGATATTCTCTGCCAGAGACAATATCTGTGGATTTCATGTGATATCTTACAGTACAGTGCATGTTTATCTTAGTCACTTTAAGGAAAGATGTACATATACAATGTCTGTAAACAATACCTAGGATAAATAATGTGTGCCTGTTTCTTTATTTTAAATAATTGTTTAGCCTCCCTGCTGCCCACCCACTCTCCAGCCCAGACCTCAAACAACCCCCTTATTTTCCCAGTGGGGAACCCTCATATGGAAGGGCCTTCATGGGGGCATATCACCTCAGTTGACTCCAGGTTCGGTGGCAGAGGGCTCCTCCTACAGGGTGGGCAGGAAGAGCAGGGCACAAACATGCCTGCTTCATCCTGCTGGGAGGGACATTTTTCTAAATATCTCTTCCCCTCCCGCTGCTAAGCCTGCTCTGCATGTGAAACCACAGGTGGCACTTGCAAAGTGACTGCTGCTCTGTCGGGATGCCTGTTAACATGCATTTGTTAAGAACTGTGCTTCTAGCACATTGAGGTGTGTTAATAATTCTTCATTATTTCTCATCATTTATTCTAAAATAATTTTCTAAAATATGTCCAATGATGAGCTTTAAGAGCGGTGCCAGTTTGGGCTGTGGCAAGGGTCAACCTGACAGACATATAAAAGGTTATGGGTATACTACTTATCATGACATTTTTCAGCAAGTAATTCTAGATTCAAATTACAAGAAATAATAAAGGGACACTACAGTGGTTAGGCAGAACCCGAGCATCTGGGAGCAGGGTGTTTTTTTTTAAATGTTAACTATTGTAAATTAAAAGTGAGATTGCATTTTCTCTGGAGACACCCCCCTTGTCTTTATGGAAACTGAAGACACAGAACGCTCTTAGCACATTGAAACAGTGGAGGCTGCCGCACACACGTAAAAGAGAGGCCAGCAACAGAACAGAAGTGTGACATGCAAAAATAATTCAGCGGAGTTATACATAAGGTAAAGTTTAATCAGACTAGATGTACAGAACAACACAACCCAGTGTGAGAACTGTTTCATTCGAAGAGCCGGGATGTGTTGTCCTGTACATCTGATCTGATTAAACTTGCACTGTGCATATGACTCTAACTTTCTGAATGTTTTTTTTGCACCCAACACTTCTGTTTCATATTGTTGGCTTCTCTAGGGGAAACCTGTCCTGCACTTTCAAAAAAAAAAATCCTTCTGCATGGGTTTCCATGAAGAATGAATTTTAAGAACCCAGTAAGAATGAGCTGACCATCTTTTAGACTTATGTACACTCTTTACTTGTTGAAAAAAGCTACTACCCTTCATCAACGGAATATACAATATTTAGACCACATATAAAACTGGAAATTATCAGATTTCTTGCCATGACATTCAAATACAAAATCTATTTTCATTCATAATGTTATATTTGGCAAAACTTTAATAACTTTTGAAGTTTTTTGAACTATTATAAATATAGTGAATGATAATGTCACAAATACATCTAAGTGCTACTTTTCTTACCAATTTACTGCATTTGTGCTTTCCATTTGGCTACAATAAATGCTGCTGTATTGGCCCTGGCTTAACATCAATGATGGGTTTAGATGCAGTCTTTGACTTTCTTACTAAAGTCCTTCCTCTACCTCGTGCTAGCAAAATAAAGCTTTATCTTTGACACCATAATTCTGTAATGACTATTGACAATGGCTATATAAACACTCAGCTCCTAATCGTCTTTTCTTCCTGGAAAAAGGAGACTTTGAGGTGACCGAAATAATGGAGGGGACTGATAATGATGGCCATGAAGAATGTTTACTGTGGTAGATGTTTCAAGAATGTAGGGGACATAAACCAAAAATTTGGAAATGTCACAAATCAGTGTAACTCTGGTCAAAAATAACAAATAAATAAAATAGGAATATAACAACAAATAAGACTGAATATTTTCATTGTAAGGTACTAGCCACATGGAATGAGTTGCCACAGGAGGCCACTGAAGCAACCTGTATACATAGGCTCAAGAGAAATTTGGGGCCCTATTCTCAGTTGCAGGGGCCCGTTAAGAAGTCACTACGATGCCCAGTTTGTGGCTGTCTCTTGCATGCGACCCCCCAGGTTATAGTCAAGGGAGTCACAGATTCCTTCTATGCCACTGCACATCAAAGTGAGCTGGTGAGCAGAAGGGGTGGGGTCCCCACGCAAATGCCACACAGTGCCATACCCAAAGAGCATGGGGCACCACAGTGACAGGTCACACTTCTGTGATGGCCTCTGCCTGCAGAATTATTACAGGCAGGCAGTAAGGCCATGACAAAAGTGCATCCAGAACCAAAGAAACAGCAGGGGAGATCAGTTAGGGACTAGATCATGAAGGGACGTACGCGCACATTTGCAGTTAGAGAGGGCACCACTGGACTAACAAGGGCATCTTTTGGATGGGGTTTGGGTTAGGGCAACCTTCACTACTGGGGCCAACAGCAATGGAAGTGTGGACACTGGCTCACAAGCAGGCCAAAAGTATGGGTTAGGGGATAGGAGAACATTTTTTACACACTCACTAGCACAGATCTAGTGCAGATTCCACCTTTCAAAATGACAGATGAGATCCGGGCTGAGAGCTGAACAGATTGAGTCAATATTTGATGCCGCTTTATCTTTTTTGGTAGGTATTTTTGATTCTGTTATTACATTAACCTACAATTATACTTTGAAGTTGGGAGAGTGAGAGGTAACCCCCCACTTTCATCATATTAAAAAACATGTTTTCCTAAACAAGAATGATATTTCGATGCAACTCACATCTGCCATATTGCTAAGAGGTGTGAGCTGCACTCCTTCCACACAGGCATACACTGTATTTATCGGATTCATAGGAGGATTTCAAGCCTAGCAGCAGCAGTTTGCCTATACCGGCTTGCAGTTTCTCAGTGGTAATACCTGTATTTATTTAATTTAATGCAGTACTCATCCAAGGTTTTTTTTTAATCCATATTTCCACAGTGTAATTCATTTGGAAGTTCATTCCATATTTTCACTACTCTTTGTGTGCACCACATACCCCCAGTTTTGGTTTTAGACATTTATTTATTTTTTTGAAAATTGGTAACCGGAAAGATACACTAAGCAGAGGCTCATTTCCAGGCGCAACCGGGGGGGGCATGTGAAATACATGGCACAGACACAGTTCGCAGTTACAGTAAAGTGCAATCACAGTGACAAGATGACCACAGGTATACGTGCAGTGTTGATAAGTGAGGCAAAAACAGCGAGCGCCTCAGCCAGGCCTGTGCCAGGGTAGGACAGTAGTTTCAAGTGAAATGTCAGGGAGAGGGAATACAGGAGCTGGGGGGAGGGAAGGAGTTTCAGCTGATGCCTGAGGAAGCCAGGGAATGTAGTAAGTGAAGTGGAGGGATGCAGGAGGTCACCTTTTAACTGTAAATTCTGCGTTCTTGTGTCCTATGCTAATTTCTTTTCTTGCAGCTCCAAAGTCCCATAAATCCTCTTGTTGAAAGGCCCCAAAAATAGACATAGCTCTCCCCTAAGTCTTCTACCTTCCAATGAGTACATATTCAGCTGTGTTGTTCTTTGATCCTAAGGCATGTCTCTCAATCCTACCCCATTTTTATTGCTTTTTTCTGTACTCCTTCTAATTTTCTAATACTTCTTTTGCTTCGAGGGGCCCAAACCAATGGATGTATGAAGAAATTAGGACTACAGAAAAAAGCAACAAAACATGGGGGTAGTTGGTAGGTATGTGCTATTGCATTGGAGTGTACCATGCTTATACATGCTTGTGGTGGCATTGTGTTGCTTGTGCACAGTAACACCTGCTGGTCTTAATTTGCATTTTGTCATCTGCACCAAGCAGTGTATGTCCTCTGGTGCAGGTAACCTCCCTTCTCAATATAGCAATTTTGCATGCCAGTGCAACAGTGAGCAGGCGTTAAGGGGTGTTTGCCCATACTAACTGGGTTTTGCACCCAGTTCATGGATGGGGTCTATAGTCAGTCACTCCCACAGTGTGGGCAAAACCCATTAGCACCCAAGTGTTAGCTTATCTCACCACCTATGCAAATAAGGGGTCCTCACCTGTATATGGGCACATTGGGAAATTCAGAGGTTTACACAGGAGGTAAATGCCACCCAAATTTATTGATTTATTTATTTATTGAAATTGTTTCATCAGGAAAGGCACACTGAGCAAAAAGATGCTCGTCTCATAGTGCGACCTGGGGGGAAGGGTTACAGTGGAGGCAGATCATATATAGACAAAAAATATTGAATTGAGCAATACAGATGATGTACATACTGTAGCTGGGAGGGATAACATAAGCACATTATTTACAATAGGTGGAACAATACAGGAGAACTATAGCGCATTTAAACAATGTCTTGTGGCCCCCCACACTGCCTGCACTGAGCACACCACCCAGCCACCCCCCACACATACCAAAATAACTGTGCTCTGTGGAGGGTCTGATATGATGACTGGCACAGCCCTCTCCTCACCTCCTCAGCCGACCGCCATATGGGATGACAGGGAGCACATGTTCAGTCAAGTAGTAATCTGTAAACGCACTCCCTGTCATCCCATATGGTGGTAGGCTAAGGAAATGAAAGGAGGGCTGTGCTGGTTGCCATATTGGACCCTCCATACAGCATGCCTATTTCAGTACATGGAGGGGCTGGGGGGGTGTAGTTAGTGTGGGTGTGATGGGAGCTGCTAGACATCAGGAACTATGAGCTGTCTACAATGATGGGTGCTCAGAGGGCAGGGGTGCCACTTGACACCAGGGACACCATACTTATCACAGAGCCAGGCAATTGGAGGGGGAGGGTGCCACTAGGTACCAAGGAAATCATTCTTAGTGTGGCGGCAGGTGATCAGTGGGTGGGGAGTGCCACTAGACACCAGAAAAATCAGTATTCATACAGAAGTGGGTGATCAAATGGTGGGGGTGGTGGGGGGTGCCACTAGACACCAGGAAAAGCATGACATTTATGGCTACAGGTGATTAGAGGGTGGGGGGGTACCACTGGACACCAGGGACATCGCTAACATGGTGGCAGCAGGTGATTGGAGGGTAGGGTGCCACTGGACAGCAGGGAGTATATGTAAATTGAGGGGATGGGTGTTTGGAGTGTGGGGGCTGACCGCAGCCATGCTTGCATGATGGATGGTCACAGGATGGGTACAAACCTGCCACTGCTTTTCATGCAAATGAGCCCAAATGGGCATGCATATGGCCCCTTAGAGCCTTGCTTGCTCAATGGGCTCATTTGCATGTTGTGGCTGAATATCGTACTGTGGGTCCCAGTGCTATTGGGTCTGGGGGTGCAGTTCCCTGCAGTTCTGTATGGGCTGCATACAGCCTAGATCCATGTCAGAGCAGCGCTACTTGACTCCGCACAGTGCTGACCTGGCCCTATATTGAGTCGCATAGTGCTGACATGCCATCGGACTGAATATAGGAACCACTGGGTCAGGTGCGAGGGCCAGCGCAGTGCAGTGCAAACATTTGTGCTCTTTTTTTGTCCATGTTTGAATATCGGGCCACAGGTGTCTTTCTGGAGAAAGCAAGGATTGAGGGACATGACATAAAAGCGGGGGAATTAAAATCAACTTAAATAGGGCAGGCCTGGCCTGTTTCTATCAAACAGTACTTTCTGTCCCCAGAATTCTTATATTCTCTATTGCAACCAAATTTACATGAGCAACTTGTGCAAGTACAAAAAAATATTTAAGTCATACTTTTAGTTTTCTTCTAGATTATGATTATTTATAACATGGCCATAAAAGGTTAATTCAATCATGTTTAGAAAGGGGGATTTGGTGGATTTGAATGTCAGCTGCTCCAATCCATTAGTTACTTCATGCATCTGTTCTAATGCTGTGATGTACAGATTCTTTTGATGTTTACATGAAACAGTGTGGTAATTTCTCTGTACTTTCTCCAACTAAGAGAAAAAAAACAAAACAAAACTGCCCAACATGTTGCAAACACATATTAAAGCTGAAAACTATTGGTATTCTGGCAAGTGACACAAGCGAACAGACTATAGTAATTTATTTTATATGTGCTGACAGCAACTCCTGAGCAGTATGTAATGATCATGTTGTTGGCATTATAAAGTGCACGAGGGGCTAAAAAAGTGAAATAAGAAAATTAATGAAGCAACACAGTCACTATCAGGTAAATGGCACAAAGTGATCAAGCAGGAAATTGTGTCGCTCATGGGAGTGTTGCCATGGCATCCAAAAGCGTTTACCAGTATCACAGACCGTGAGTATTCTGATTGATAGTCCATTGCTTTTCTCCTGGCATAAGCAAATGCGATGACAATATTAAGCAATTACTGATAATGTCATCCAGCTGCTCCTCTGCTTCGCCAGAGATAATATTTCAGGAGAGACACAATATTAGCAAACTTATCTAGGTGGGGGTAAACCCTTTATATTTCCGAGACAGAAATCAGATAGGTGGCTGTTGTCAATGTGCAGCACGCCTTTTAGACTAGTATCCAGGGCTGGCCTCTCTTCAGACCTTAAATAAGTGCTAATTGAGCAACTTACATGTGGTGAATACAGATAAAGTTCGGAAATATTCTTATTTTACAGGAATGAAAAGACCAAACACTGCCTGTTATTCATCATGTGAAGAAGTAATACACAACCTGCAGCGCCCCCTTACTTACAGTTTTTGAATATCTAGGTTATTTTAATACAAAAAGAATACTTCAGGGTCACAAAGGTTCCAAACCAGACTGCCAATGCAGCATAATAGGGAATTTTATGGTTTTGGTATTAACTTGATATAATGAAATGCCCCCCCCCCCCACACACACATTCTGTTTCCCACCTTCTGTTCTAAGCGTGCCTATTATCACTTTTTTAAACATACACCAACCTATTTGCTCTCCACAACACCCCTGCTCTCTCTCTCTCTACTCTCTTCCATACCTGTGCCACTTTTCTCTTTCTACTGTAAATCATTCCAAAGAAGACCTCTAGCTGGAAACATTAATTCTTGTTCTATTCCTAGAGCACATTCAGTTTGACCCCTCCATTTTATTTTCAGGCTACATGCTGGCACGGCACCTTGTATATTATTTTTCCTAACATATAGGAAAGTTACTTACCAGTAAACCTTGATCTTCTTGAGTATCTACTTCCACAGAGTCACACTCCTTGGTCTTAGGTCTGGAGGTACTAAGACCCTGCGGGAGTTAGAATTTTGGGGGCCACTAGCACTGATGCATAGTGCCGGTGCATGTGTCAAGGGCAAGACAACACTGTATATAGTGACGTCAATCCCAACCACATCAGTACCTTTTTTCCACAGAAAACAGGGAAATAAAAAAGTGGATACCATAAAGAAACCCAGAAAACAGAAACGAAACTCCAGGGGGACAGTACCTAGAGATGTGGCAAGAATATAATACAGCAGAAGGCTGGCACTTCATCAAATCACAGACAGATTGGCATTAACAGAGGGTGCATACAGAAGAGACAGCCTATGCATACAGTAATTGTGTCATAATTGCTATGTTGCACACCCCATCAAATTAATCCCTTTTGAAATGAGTCGACAGAGAGAAACAGGGTGACAGCAAATGTAGGGTTAAGTGACAGTGTCAGGTACCAGAAGAGGCATTGGAAGACACTACTAATATATCTGTATAGGAAAAATTAGTCATTTGTTCTATATTATTCATTCCTTTTGCACACTGGAACCCTGACTAAAGTGATACTGTGTTAAGACATGTAAATACTAAACAGAAAACATTAGCCTGGACAGGCCTTATACTATACTACCTGAACATAATAGAACAACAAAGGACACCGATATTGTTCAGGGATGGCAGAAGGGCACAATGTGGCTCTATGGTGGAGATACTCAAGAACACCAAAAGTTACTGGTAAGTAGCTTTCCTGTCTACCAAGAGTCAGTCTCCTCCATAGATGTTTATGTTGGGGTGTGCTGTCCCCACATTTGTTTTTTCAAACAGGTGGGTGTGAGGGGTGAAGTACATCAACATAAACAAATTGCATATCACAAGCCAGATTAGACATCAAAAATAAAATATGAAAAAAGGAATTGCTCATAGCTTGTGCAACATAGCACAGTCAAGCTTTATACACATGGAAGCATTACCTCATTACGATATTAGTATACCCTGCCTGTTTATGTACAAGTTAAGTGAGGGCCCTTGGTCCTCCACCTATGCCAAACAAGCTCTGGCTCAGCATAGTTTCCTGACTAAAATGTTTAAATCAATTAAATTTGCAAAGAGGCTTGGATACATTATATAGTTGGACAAGTAAGTGGATAATTAAGCAATAATGCAGGACAAGGCATGTATCATGCTGAGATAATGTCACACCTCAGGTGGTTGGACAAGAGGCTACAGGCTGAGTGCATCTGACTCATGAGAAGTGATATTATTCCCATGACACATGCCACGGAGTGCATTATTACAATTATAAAAGGGTTTGCTTAAAAATAAGAAAAAAGTAAAAAAAAATGTAAATACATCTTAGCTGCTTTTTGAATAGGAGTAATGTTGTGCTGGGATAACGTCACTGTTGTAGGTCAGCACTGACCAATCAAACCCCAGAATTTGTAATGGAATTTAACAAATGCAAATATATGGCTTTATACACTGGAATATAAACAATGAATGAACATTCAAGTGCGGGGCTCACCATTAGGGCGCACTGAGCAGGAAAGGGACATAATTATTTCTGTAAGGTTTTGGAACAGTGTCAGGTGGTGGTCAGGAAGACATAAAAAATTTGGGTCTGTATCAACACACTAATCAGATGAATGAAAAGGAGGTAAAAATTTCACTTTATAAGGCACTGGTCTGGGCACATCTGGAGTCATACATGCAGTTTAGAGCACCATACTACAAACCAGGTACAGAGAAACATTAGAGGGGGAACAACATAAGACAATAAAGGCGATCAGATAACTAGAGAATTTAATATATGAAAGGAGCCTGAAATAGCTGCAATTGTTATCTCTGAAGAAAAGGAGAATTAAACTGGTTTACTAGAGGCCTTCAAAGACTTAAGTAATACATTGATAGGTAACTGTAGACTATGCATCAGATCTTTGGCATTCAGAAGAATGGGCCCACTGAAGCTGAGGCGGGGAAATGTTCATACACAATGAAAACAAATATTTTTCACTCTGAGGAGTTTGTAACAGGCTACCCGAAGATTTGCAGTATGCAGATAGGATGTATTGCGTTAAGTCCTGATCAAATAAATTCTTATGGGACTACAGTATTGTCACAGGGCCCTTGGCTGACAACTGACTCAACACACTTCACCTGTGCTGCCAGCAGACTGTTGCAAATTTAGCACTGAGCTGTTCCCTTCTCATCTCTCTAAGTACTTGTGCACATAGTAAAAGGCTTGGACTTTGGAACAGCCAGTTTTCATCAGGCACTCCTCAACAAGCTGTTGTATTAGAAGCACCATAACTTTAGTACTGTTTCTAAAAGCCTAGGGGAGGTCCTATACCCCCTATGTTGCCCCTTGGGCCTGTATGTACCCTATGCTGTGTGACCCACTGTTGTTGCATTTATGCTAATCCCTACGCTATGTACTACTGCTTTAAAATCCCTTGTTTTATTCCAGTGTTGGAGCATGTTGCTTCGGTTTGTAATGTTGACTATGTATTTGTCTCACGTATACCTTATAATTCTCCCTGGTCACACCTGAAAATAGGCACTAGCTGTCTAGTGTGCTTACCCGGTTACCAAAAGCAAATAAAATAAATAAATAAATAAACTTTTGTACGTGTTCTTGGAGATGGAATACAATGTTTGCAAGTAAAATAAATGTCCTGTGCCTTTTAAAAACAATGCACAGCACAGATGAATTAAATTTAAAAGGTTTAATATCTACAGAATATGCAAGATATACAGACAACACATAGCTAAATACAAGACACATAAAAAATACATATAAATAGGATTTACGTGAAAAAGTACAAGTGGAAAAAAACACTTAACTAAACTCAATTCTAAAGTTAAACTCAATTCTAAGTTCTTAGCACTTAGGCCGTAACAAGTTCTTAACACACAGTTTCATGCATGAATTGAGACAGGCTCCTTTTAGTTGCAGGATCAAGCAGTGTTCACACAGTATTTGCTGGATCCTATACGTCTGACTGTTTCAAGAGTAAAAATCCCAAGATAAAACTGCCTTGTGCACCGACGTTTCTCTGGGTTAGTTCATTCTACTTTTCTTGTTCAATCCCCCATTTGATCTTCTTTCTCCTTGAGAGACTGCCCTCAAGGTCAACCAGCAGCAGATCATTAGGTTAATCAGTTTATTTATTTAGCTTTTGTTTACCAGGTAAGTACACTAGACAAGTATTATGCCTATTTTCAGGAACCACCCGGGAGAGTACAACATGAGGAACAACAGTCAAGGAGACATGGCAAAGAGAGTACAGTTTTTTGTCACAGTAAACAAACGTGGGAAATACATCATTTGACGCTAGGGGAAGCATACAGTAGTAAGCACATTTCAGATTATACACTCTAGACTAGCTAGTTCAACTGACAGATATATACAGGTCATCATACATAGGAGTGGAGCATAGCTCAAGGACTGGATTGGTCATCATATAACTTATAACATTGTCGTATACACCCCCTAGGCTAGTTGGATCACGGACAGGTATATACAGCTCATCACATTTTTCTAAATATGCACCGTTAGACAGAAACAGAAACACTTGGTAGTACAAGTTTCTACCAAGTGACCAAGGTGCAATATGTCATGGTTAGCCTATGACCGTGGAGCAATAATGGGTGTAAAAATGCCCAAGGCTTTTTAGGCAGGAGTAGTCAGAAGTCACTGATACAGTGGGGAAAATATCTCCAGGAATTCAATGGAGACACCCTGGGGAGGTTCAGACAGAACAATTTGACACTTTACTCTAGGGAGGTTTGGGGCAGTCACACTCTGATGCTAGTTTTAGGAAACCCCACAGGGAATTTCGAAAACTCAGATAGGAGGGGGCAGCTCGGATATCCACAGGCAGCGAATTCCAGAGTCTGGGCGCACTTATGGCAAAGTCCAGATCCCCCATGAGGGTCCGTGTAGGAGGGACTTTGAGCATTCCTGATGTGAGAGACCTAAGTTGGTAGGGGGTGGGATTCAGTTTAGGCAGAAGCCGGGCCAGCCCCTGGTGGGTGCTAGTTCTGATCACTTTCCCAGAGAGGCATCCCAAACCAAAATCAAGGTATCTAGCTGGTGAGAGCCAGCAGAGTTTCTCATATAGCTCACAACGGTGGGTGAGTCAGGGGGCAGCCAAGGCAAAACAACAAATGTTATCGTAAGCAGTGTACCACCGGGTGAGATGTGTCTTTGGAGAGTGAGCAAATAGGTGCAGCCCATAGCTGAGGAAAGGAAGGAGCACACCCTTAAGCTGGAAAGCCTGGCTGCCGGTGTAAGTTTATACTTGGCCCTATAGGCCAGACCCAGTTTGCAGTTTGCCGCCCTGCAGATGTTAAGGATATGATTACCCATGTCAAGTTGGGGGTCAAGTGTTACCCCCAGATATTTGATGGAGCTCACTATGGGTAGTGAGGATCCATCTGCGCTGGTGACATGTAAGCAGGCCGATGAGGCTTTGATTTTAGCCATTGAGCCAAAGAGTATAGCCTGTGTCTTTTTCAGGTTCAGGACCAGCTTGTGACTAGTAACCCATGACAATACCCTGTTAAAGTCATCGGTCAGGTTCTGGTTTAGGGTAGTGGCATTCTGGGAGTGAGCCAGGAATACCAGATCATCTGCATACATGGTGGCGCTACAGCTGGTAGTAACCATGGGTAGTTGATTGATGAAGAGGGATAAGAGGAGGGGACCCAGTACCGAGCCTTGAGGCATGCCGGAGGTCACTGGTAGGGGCTCAGAGAGGACTTTATTGAAGCAGGTACACTGCTTTCTGCCATGTAGATAACCCACTAGCCATTTCATGGCATGGGGGAGAGGCCAAGTGACCACAACTGTGCACCAAACAGTTTGTGGTCAACGAGGTCAAAGGCTTTGGATAGGTCGATAAATATTGCACCAGAGAGTTTGCCCTGGTCCATGGCTGTCCGGATACTTGATGTAACCGAGATTAAGGCTGTGGTGGTGCTGTGTCCTTACGAAAGCCGTGCTGGGCTGGGGACAGAAGTTCATGAGAGTGGATATATTCCGAATGCTGCTCAGCCACTACCTTTTCAAGGAGCTTGCTAAGGGTTGGGAGAATGGCAATCTGTCGATAATTGTCAGGCAGTTTGGGATTTCCTTGCTTCAGTACAGGGACAATGCTCAACTCTTTCCAGATGTCTGGGATGGTCCCCAGACCAAGGGATAGGCTGAAGATAAAGGATACTGGTGAGGCAATGCATGCAGCACCAAGCTTAAGGAGTTTAGGCTCCAGGTTGTCTAGGCCAGGACTGGAGTACTGGGAGAGGCCAGCTAAGCATTTCTGCAAGTCCTGAACTGATACAGTTACCGTAAGCTTGCCCCATTCTTATTCAAGCAGGATCTGGCTGGTCAAGTCTGTCCTACAATGGAGACTACATGTTTGGTTACTATAGTTGGGATAACAGGGAGACAGACTCAATATATCAGTGGTCTTTCTTTCTCTTACTCCGTTACTTATGCAGTCAGGCCAGTTTGAAGGGCATCTCGCAATAAAAATACTATTTTGCATGCATGTGACACCACACTTTTTTTGCATGTATGCTAGCTGTTATGAAGAGAGATGCGAGTTATAAACTTCATCTCCACCAATCAGATTGCAGAATTAGTCTCATGATAAAGTCCACTGCAGCTTTGGGAACAGTAGACCAAGTGCTCAAGATACAGTACATAAAATGGTTTAGGGAGTATTTTACACGTCGAATCTGTGATCTGGCACATAAATGCTCCCCCCAACATTGTACCATTACCTGCACCCTCCAAACTCCGAAACACACTCCTTGCATGTGTTTTTTTCCTGGATTCAAGCCTCAAATAACCACCAATCCTTCCATGCTTCCTGGTTTTCTGACAATACAGAAAACATAAAAAGAGAGGGATGTGGCCACTGGGAGCCCACCCAGGTGTTGAACAATGTCATATTTAAAATTAAAAAATAAAATGCATCCCCCATGAATCCCACAGGTGCTTGGAATGGGGCAGGGTGTGTTCCGGGGGGGGGGCGGACAGGCGGTGTAGCACAGAATGCCAGAGATATCTGGAATAGCTAGAGTGTGGGAGGGGTGCCACTGGATGCCGGGGATGCTTGGACTTGGGTAAGGTGTAGGAATAGGTACCACTAGAAGCCAGAGATACTTAGAGTAGGGCAGGATGTATGGTGAGTGGTACTCATGGAAACTTGCAATGGGGTAGAGTGTGGGGGCTGCTACAGGATGCCAGCGAGGCTTGGACTGGGGCAGGGTGGGGGCTACCACTGGACATCAGGGACTTGTTATCTGAGACAGGGTGAGGGAGAGGTACCAGTGGACACCAGGGTTTGCTTTGCAAAGGGATGGGGTGATGGTTAGGCATACCACAGTACTACCAGGACTGTTTGGCACAAAGAGGGGCAAGGTCAGGGAGTGGTACAGTGACCGGCTACTTCCTGCCATGAAAAGCACAGAGTAGCGCTTATCTGTCATTAATTTTCCTTTCCACATGTAAAGGAAATGTGACAATAGGGTAAATAAAGCTCTGTGAGCCTTGGTGAGTCTGTGGCATGGTGTTTCTCAGGGTCTGAGTGATCATGCAGCACAGCGTTGGTGTTACCCTAACTTCAACACTGTCATTCCAGGCACAGAAAAATACTCACACATCAGTGCATGGAGAGAGGGTGCCAAATTTATGGCAATGCCAGTGCTGCATTGCACAATTATTTAAAGCCCATGAAATACCATGCTACAGAGTCACCAAGGCTTGGGGAATTTTTTTACCCTAATGTCACATTTTCTTACTTTTGTGTTCTTAAAGTTGAACTCTTAACTGGTGCTTATACAAAGTATTTTGCAATTAATACATTACAGTAAGTTGAAGCACATGGCAAAAAATCTTGACCACTTTAAACAGGACCCAGTAATCTACAGTAATTAGGTTTCATGTTTTCATGAGTTGAGGAACGTATGGCTCAATAAATCTGATAGATAGATAACTAGATAGACAGACAGACAGACAGGTAGATAGACAGACAGACAAACAGATAAATGGCTAGATGCTTTATTTTTATACAGGATGGGGCATGTGAAGTCCAAAGGACGTATATTCAAAGGAAGAGGGGGAGGTACCTAAAACAAACAGTAGAGACACTCTGGATACAGAAGTTGATACCAGCCCATTTATAGAAGAAAGGGTTCTGAAAGAACTCTTAAAACTGAAGGTGGACAAAGCAATGGGGCCTGATGGGATTTGTCTCAGAATTCTAAAAGAACTAAGGGTAGAACTAGTGACACACTAACTACCCTCTTTAACAAATCATGGGAGGATGGGGTGGTACCCGAGGACTGGAGGAGGGCAGATGTGATTCCCCTTCACAAAAGTGGGAGCAAGGCAGAAGCAGGAAACTACAGACCTGTTAGTTTAACCTCAGTGGTAGGGAAAATGATGGAATCACTTCTGAAGGAAAGAATTGTTGAGTATCTAGAGGCTAGAGGGCACAGGACCCAAGGCAGCATGGATTCACAGTGGAAGGTCATGCCAGACAAATCTAATAGATTTCTTTGACTGGGTGACCAAAGTAGTAGATCAGGGAGGGCTGTGGACATGGCCTACCTAGACTTTAGCAAGGCATTTGACACAGTCCCACACAAAAGATTAATATACAAGTTAGCCAGCCTGGGAGTGGGTCCCAAGATGACAGCCTGGGTAAAGAATTGGCTGGAGAATAAGACACAGAGGTAATAGTAAATGGAGTCCACTCTGAAGAAAGGGGTTACTAGTGGGGTACCTGCGGGTTCAGTATGGGACCGGTCTTCTTCAATGTCTTTATAAGCGACATTGCAGAGGACTGGAAGAAAAGTATGTCTCTTTGCAGATGACACAAAGATCTGCAACAGAGTTGATGCACAAGGTGGGGTGGAAAGGATGAGAAGGGACTTGGCAAGGTTAGAGGAATGGTCAAATATATGGCAGCTTAGATTCAATGCTAAGAAGTGCAAGGTAATGCACCTGGAAACAAAAACCCAGGGAAGAGTACACAATGGGGGTGAGATACTAACAACAACAAAAATGGAAAGGGACCTGGGGTAGTCATGCATCAGATGACCTAAAGGTAGGCAAGCAATGTGAGAGGGCAGCAAGGAGGGCTGGGGGGATACTGGCATGCATAGGGAGAGGCATCACCAGTAGAAAACAGGAAGTTATTATCCCTCTGTATAGACAGTTGGTGAGACCCCATCTGGAGTACTGCGTGTAGTTCTGGAGACCCAATCTCCGCAAAGACATAGACAGGATGGAAGCTGTCCAGAGGAGGGCAACTAAAATGGTGCAGGGTCTGCACCGGAAGACATATGAAGAGAGACCTAAGGAGCTAAATATGTATAGCCTCAAGGAAAGGAGGGAGAGGGGGGACATGATAGAAACTTTCAAGTACCTCAAGGGAATCAACAAAGTCCAAGAGGGTAGCATCTTTCAAAAAGAGAGGTGTGCAAGAACAAGGGGCTAATTTGAAGATAGAAGGGGGCGGCTCAGAGGTAACTTAAGGAAGTATTTTTTCACAGAGAGGGTTGTGGATGCATGGAACGGCCTTCAGGAGGAGGTTGTGGAGTCAAAAACAGTGGTGGAATTCAAGCATGCATGGGACAGTCATAAGGCAATTCTAGGGGGTGGGGGTAGGAAGAAGTAGGCTGCTGGTTAACTAGGATCTGCAGCTTAACCATTAGGTAGGGAAATGGGCAGACTGGGTGGGCCAAGCGGTCCTTATCTGCCATCAAAATCTATGTTTCTATGTTTCTATGTTCAAAGGCTGCCCTGCTGCTTAGTACATTACATTTAAAGGGACACTGTCAACCCCCTCAGGACTCAAACTGTCCCTAGTTTAAAAAACACATGTTGTGATTGCTCACATTCTGTAGAGTTTGCTGATGTAGCTGGTCCTTTGATTCTGATTCTTTTTTTTCTTTTTAAAAGTAAAAAACAGACTACCCACCATACTGGTGTTACTACACAAAAACATGTTTGTTTACATTCTTTAATCAACTTCCACTGCATCTTTCCTGGACTTAGAAGTGCCCCTAGTACAATCTAGCCACTTGTGATGCAGTGGGAGGAGAGGAGACTATTGCATCATGAGTGGCTGCACTGTTTGGGGTGTTCTAATATTCAGGAACCATGCAATAAGAGTAGATTAAGGATTTGAAGCAAAACAAGGTTGGGTATATTTGTACTAGTCCCATGCATTTCAGTGCTACTAGTTAAGGAAACAGATCAAACAGCCAACAACTTCAATGAGTTTTAGAAGATAAGCATCGTAAAATGTGGATTTTCTACTAGAAATAATAGGATGCAAAAATGGTTGACAGTGTCCCTTTAAAATACTCAGGTATACCAAAAATGCATTACACTCAAAAAGTAAAATTTGCAAACTTGGGGTGGGGCCGATTCTAAAAAGGGTTAGCAGGATGCAAGAGACTTGCATCAAAAGAGTTTAACGCAAGTGGTGACTTGCATCACTACTTGCGTCAAACTGCTATTCTGGACTTCCAGTGATGTCACTGTGCCATGCGGCAGCAGTAAGTTAGAGCTCATATAGCCCCACAAATAAAAGAATAATTTTGGACTTCCCAGTGAATCTAAAATATCCTAACATCAGCCATACTATCTTTCTGAGAGATGGTGATCAAGACAAAGCGGTGGTTTAAAGCAGCAAAAACTGAATCTGAACCCAACAGCCCTGACCAAAGGTACCCCAGCAGCTAGGCCTCCAGAAACAGTGGAGCCCGAGTTTGAAAGTGGCTCAGAGGAAGATATCACCTTCACCTCACGACAGCTTTGCTGAGAACTCCAGAGCCTCACCTGCACTTCAGATATGGTGCGTGGGGAAATTGCCGACAACAAAGCAAAGATTAAACAGCAGGGCAAACAACTGCAGTCGATTGAGGAACACCTCCACCCCTACTCGTATGCTTTAGACTTACATAACAGTGCTATTTTATAACTCCATGACTGCTCTCAACTTCTCTTCCACAAGATTGAAGATTTTGAGAATCGCTCATGCCAAATTAACATTCGGCTACATGGCTTGCCCAAACAAACAGAAAGCAGCAATTCAGCAGAATTCATGGACAGCCTGTTAAAAGAAGTGCTTAATCTGGACAAAGATACACTATTAAATATTATTAGAGCTCACCGAGCACTCCTAGCCCCACCTAAGGATCCAAAAGCCAGGCTGTGCTCCCTGATTATAGCCTTCCTGGACTTTTGCACCAAGGAAATGGTCCTCGGCAAAGCCTGGTCAATGAAGAAGATTGTATTTGGAGACACCATACTCTTTATCAAGCTGGACTATGCTCCAACCATGATGGCTAGAAGGAAACGTTGGTTCCCGGTTGTAAAGGCACTCCAGAGCAAGGGCCTCAAAGCATGTGTGGATTTTCCAGCTAAGCTCAGGATTACCTTGGACAGAGAGGTGATGGTCTTTGATACTGTCCCTGAGGCAAAGAAATATCTTTCTTCTCTAGACATTATGGTAGATGACTTGATTAACCCTTCCCTTATCAAAGATCTTGAGAAGAGGCAGTGGCAAACAGCTGGTTGAAGCTTTAATAGAAGAGGTATACCCAGCGGACTTAAAGTAAACTCACACCCCAGCCCCTGGTTCAGACTACAGGAGCTCACCAAGGTGGGACTGTGATGGTTTTTCAAAGCCTTAACAACTGCAAGAGGGAATGGAGGAAACTTGCTCAAACATGGATGCAGAGGATTTAACTGAAGAATCTGGTCTCAATACCTGACTTTATGTGGAACACTGGATAGTTATAAAGTAATCTGTTATATGGAGGGCGGTCTAATGTAGCAACTTCCCAGGAACATTCTCTACCGAATTACTTTGGGTATATTGTGTTAAAAAATTATACAGATGCTCAGCAAAGTTAGGACTGGTTTTGGATATATATAAATTATTTACATGAATACTGTGCTGATGTGGGGGAGGGTGCATAGTTGTTAACCTCTCAGGTCCTAGGTTGGGGGGAGCCCCCCATCACTGTATATCGAGATGATGGCTCTGCACTCACTTTGACAAAGTCTGTTTCATGGGCTTTTACCACTTAAGTGGTGTTTCATGAAAATGGGATGTCTACTGATTGGGGGCAAGTGCAGGGGGGGCATTTAAGGTGAGGCCTCCCATCTCAGTTGGACACCTCCAACTACATAACCAATAATTTGGGGGAAATTCGTGGGGGTGGGGGGAAGGGGGTTGCATGGCAACTGACACCACATGAGTTGCAAAGGGACCACCTTGAAGTGGTCTTGCAACATGGTGCAGGATTTAATCCCACACATCCCATCACCACCAAGCATCAGAAGAGTGGTGGGTTCTGTGTGGCATCTTTGAAGCGAGTTAAGGGAGTGGGATTGCTCCCACATAATTATAAGTTTTATTTACATTTTTTTTTAAATTCCAATTGCTATGTGTAATAGTTGTGTTACACCTGTTCTTGTTAACTGTTTTTTTAATATGACTGCGCATTTTCTCCTCCCTCACTGGTTTCCAGATGTCTGCCTCAACGAAGCAGCAGTGAGGCCACTGGGAAGTTATATTCTGGGGACAATATGGATACAGAGGGATCTGTGTTGGATAAATGGGTGATCTAAACATCATATCTTATAATATCAGTGGACTTAATAGTCCATTCAAAAAGAGCCAGGTTCCTTCAAGAACTGGGGAGGATGGGTGCAAACATTGCCTTACTACAGGAAACCCACCTTATAGAGAGCGAACACAAGAAATTATGCAGAAGGTGGGTGGGCAAGGTATACACCTCCTCGTATGAAGCTTATCCTCACAGCAGAGGTACAGCCATTTGAATTCATAAAGCATGTCCTTTGCTAGTTGAGTCAGTAGTAACTGACCCTGAGGGGTGCTATATGGAGGTGCACGTGACATTTCGTGAAACCTCATGCACCATTGCACGTATAAATGCCCCCAATGAAGAGAGAGAGGCCTCCCATTTTAAAAAAAAAAAATCTTTATAGAAGTGATTACAGTGACACATCGTCTTGCATCTTAGGGGGGGACTTTAACACAATTCCTTCCCGAACAATGGATAAAATGGGGTAGTTCTGAGAACTAAACTGGGGGGCAGCGGGGACTACTTTAATTAGGCTTAGCCACACCTTGGGGTTATCAGAGGTCTGGAGAAGGGTCAATGGAAGTCAACAGAATTATTCTCAATTGTCAGACAGACATGGGTGCTATACTAGGATAGACTTCCTTTTCCTCTCTGAGGAATGGTTATACATAGTAGCCTCTTGCCAGATTCTACCATGCACTTTGTCAGATCATGCCCCAGTCAAAATGGCGGAGTTGGTGCCATCAACTTGCAACTTTCACTGGAGATTTAATGTGGGCCTTTTGAACAGCCAAGAGTTCAAGGATCTGATAAAGTCCACCATTAAAACCTATGCCCAGGACAATCCGGAGGGGACGACTTCGCATGCAGACTGTTGGGATGTATTGAAGGTGGTCTTTAGGAGGGTTCATAATTAGCTTTGCCTCTACAGCCAAGAAATGCAGGAAGCAGAAAAGAAGGGAATTGGAGTCTGAGTTACAGCATAAAATTTCTTTGAACCAGTCAGTCCAAAAAGAGTTAATGGAGAGGAAAGCAGCTTTGGAGGCAATGCTTATATCCCAGCTAGAGGCCAGTTAAAGGAGAATTAAATAAAATTACTATGAGAATGGCAATTGGGCGGGAAAGCTGCTTGCTGCCATCCTGTCGCAACAACAAATCAGCAGGGTAGTACTACAGTTGAGGGATTCAGCTGGGGAGGGCACCAAAGTTAGTCACCCTGAAGAAATAACTTAGCTCTTTGAAAAATGTTATGAATCTCTGTACACCCAGGATCTGATTTCCAATTTTAATGACAAAGTAGCATCCTCTTTTGAGGGCTAAGAAATACAACAGCTGTCTCAGATGGAGGTGGACAAGTCAGATGAAGGGGTCACCCTGCAGGAACTTCAGTCCCAATTGGCCCTATTAAAAAATGGCAAATCTCCAGGCCCTGATGGGTTCCCCTCAGAATTTTATAAGGCATTTGCAGAGTCCCTCTTGCCATTCTTGATGCCAGTCTGCCAGGAGATAACGGATGGTGGGGAAACCCCTGATTCATGGCAGATGGCCCACATCTTGGTCCTTCATAAAGAAGGAAAGGACCCTCTGGAATGTAGGTCATATGGGCCTATTTCCCTTTTAAACGTTGATCTGAAGCTGTTTACCAGATTATTAGCCAAGAGATTGCAGACGCACATCCCTTCACTGGTGCATGCAGATCAAACCGGCTTTATCTCGAGTAGATATCTACCTGACAACATTCGCCCATTGCTTAATATTATTTCATCTCAAAGCAATCGAGAACAACTTCAATTAGCTATTTCCATGGACACAGAAAAAGCATTTGATAGGGTGAAAGCAGTTTTTAAAAGTCTCCATGGAAATAATGAAATTGGGCCCCAGATTTTTACAAACTGTCTCCCAACTTTACGAGAGTCCCAAGGCACTGGTGAGAGTAAATGGGATAAGTTCCCCTTTCTCCCCCCTATCTAGAGGAACCTGAGAGGGCTGTCCTCTCTCTCTCTCTCCATTGCCATTACTTTTTGCCTTATGTTTGGAACCCCTAGCGATTAAGATAAGGCAGAGTCCTGAGATAAAGGGCATTAAGGTGGGCAGCTTTGAACAAAAGATTTCATTATATGCAGATGATTCCATTTTTTTCCTATCTTCCCCAGGGAGCTTGGTGCCCTCACTTACTGGAATGCTGCACTCTTTTGGGGATATTTCGGGTTATAAGATCAATTTCTCCAAATCAGAGGCACTTGTGCTCAGTGGGGAGGCAATGCAGAGATTCAAGGATACTTTCCCTTTTTGGTGGGCCGCTAGGAACCGGATTTGGTATCTGGGCATACAAATTAGCACAGATTTGTCCAAACTTTTCTCCATAAATTACAGTAAGTTATGGGAAACCACTGAGCAGGACACCTCCTCCTTAGTTTTTTTTTTGGGGGGGGGGGAGTGGCAGTGGTAAAGATGAATATTTTGCCTCACCTCCTGTTTTTGTTCAAGTGTCTCCCATTCAAACTTCCTTTGTCTTTTTGGAACAAACTGTTACTGGGGGTTCAACAATTCATCTAGCAATATGAGAAGCCCAGGATAGCCAGGTGGTTCTTATTCCTGCTGGGGCCAGTATTGCAGAGAGGGAAACAGGTGCTGTGGCCCCATAAAGGTGTAGCAGGGGGCATCCTTCCCCCGTAGGTCGCTGTGCCACACCTGCCTGGACACTCCGATGGCATATCTGCTGCGGCAGGCTATAGTCAACCCTTGGAAAGCATCAACCTAGGAACAATGTCATGTACATATACTCCCCCCTCTGATGCACAATATGCCCCGATCCCAGCTGTCCATTGTGTACCAAGTAACCCAGGTCCCGGTCTGTCCCTCACCACCCCAACACACACTTAGCTCTAATCCCTGGTGTCCACTGTGGTAACTATCATCCCAATGCCATTCCATTCCCCTCCACTCCTGCTGTGTCTGCAACCATATTCCAAGATCTACCCTGGTGGTCTAGTGGCCTCCCACCCTCCCCACCCTGATGGACAATGCCCAAGCACTCCACTCCTCACATCCCTGTCCTGCTTTTGTGACTGGCACATCCCTCCTCACACCACCATGGCCAGCTACAGAATGCATTATGCATGTATTATATCGTGTTTTATACAGTGCCTTGCTGCATCACTGCCTGTTGGAGTTGGGAGGGTGGGGGATCACTAGACCACCAGGTTATGACTGGGCAGTTCTGTGTGGGCAGATGGGAGTGCGCTGGGTGGGGGGGACACAGACTGGGACCACTGTAGTCTGTACAAGCAGGACCAAGGATCATGGCTAATGCTTATTGGGGGGGCAATTGCACCACTAAAGTCATCGGGGATTGTGGGGGTTGGCACTACCTGCCACAGCAGGCAGTCTGCATTGGAGGCATGCAGGTGTTCTGGCAGTGCCGAGATGGTGCCATATGAGGATCACATGCAGCAGGTGCCTTGTTTGTGTGAGGATAACACATTTCCTGCCCTTGGGCTACCTGGGTGAGCCCCTGCCACCAGGCCACTGGCTGCGTCATAGACTTGCAATTATGCTGCTCTTTGTGCTACTCCTTTTGGCACAGGGATGCAATTTGCAGCTATTCCAGTTAGTTAGCTGCAAGTGGCAAACTTTCTAGAATAGCACATTTTGTGGTTGTCGCTGAGCCAGTCACAGTCCCCCTTTGTGCCGCACTTTGCACCTGGCATGGGCATGTTTTAGAATTGGCCCCAATCTAACAATACATGACATTTCTGACTGGGACATAAATTAATCTTTCCTCTATTCAGAGCCTGAGTGAGTATGTCACAGTGATTGGTTTCATCACAGACCACCTCTTGTGAAATACAAAATTTCAATGTCCATCAGCAGCAAAACATAGATAGAATGTCAAGTCTTCACCATGAAACTCTGTGAATCCAACTGCCATAGAAGAATGGCCTTGTGCTATTCAACACAAGAAAGGGTGCATGCAGCATGATAGACTAATCGGTTTTCACATATTTTTGTAGCACAGCCATGGGCACACAAAACCAAACTTGCACAGCTACAGTTCACTGTGGAAGTGCAAACACTGCACATCTGCTACATTACATGTCCTTCAGGCTACTAGAACTCTCAAGTTTTTCTACCGATTCAGCTGGATGAATCTTGCGATTGCACAGGTTTTAAGATAATTTATGCGAGATTGCTGTTGTAGAGTACCCAAGATGAGAATTTTTAGCTTTGCAGTGCTATGCTTAAGATAATTACAAGACCTGCAATAAGAGACTGATTGAAGATGAAGAGAGTAAGCAAGGAATAATCTGTGAAATTTATAGCCACTGTAAACATTTACATTTGTTAACACCAAAAATTACTATGCAAGGCCTGTGGGTTTTCCAGTACACAACCACAAAATACCTTGTGTTATGTTTGACTAAGATTTCTTTATTAGTTTATTTAGTCATAATAGCCTAACTGAGATACATAATGTCATGTTTTTTTTCAGTTGGGTCTTGCTTCTACCTAGTTTCAGTTGGGAGTGACTGAAACAGGGGAAGTTTAAAGACTTGCTCATGGTCACACAGTGACCCAGTGACTGTGGTAGGATTTGAACTGGCAGTCTCTTGTTCTGGTAGCCAGTGCTCTAACCGCTAGGCCATACTCTTGTTTCATTCATACTGACATGTGGAACATAGTTTCTCCCAGGTGCACATGGGCATTGCAAACTTTAATCTGAAAGGAGCATTAGTGACTTTAAATGTAACATCAGTAATATATGTGTCTTCAAGGATGTAATAAAATGTTACATACATATATATATATATATGTGTGTAACCCCTAGATGGCGCTATCCCAGTGGCTACTACCCCTGCCTGATTTGCCACTAACAGGTTGAGGGGCCTGGATCCGATGGCGGGTGCCTCCACCCAGAGGTCAGGGTTTGCAATAGTTAAACTAACTTGGTCACAGCCCTCTGGGACACTGCAACCCCCCTTTCTTCCCACTAGTGGCCCACACAATATATAAGTATTACCTTCACAGTATACACCCCCAGGACTGGTTCAGGCACTGGGACCCCTGTAAAATAAGATACAGTGCAACAATCACAGTACAATACTTTAACATAGACAAATACCTCAGGCAGTATAACTTTGCTGAAACAAGCAGCTCTGATTTATTTAGGGGGATATAACAAGGACAGGAAATCAGGTTAATTAGCTTATCACTTTACTCATCTACCTATGGCTCTGTGCACAGGCCTATCCCTACCAGTTACTGTCCCTGGGTACCCAAGCCCTAGTGGCTAGTCCAAACCGTGGCAGCTGGTAGGCCCTTCACACACAGAAAATAAAAATTAGTTAAACAGTCAGCAGTACAATAATTCCATTTGGATTCAATGTGGCAATTCAACAGGGAGCGACCCTGAATTAGTACTCACGACCTCCAAACAAGATAGGGTCCTTCAATGTCAGCAGGGCTACTCTTGAGCTCCACGAGACTCCTCACACATTTATATGACAAACTGCAAAAGGCAAAAGTCCTTTAATGGCAGCAGGATTCACTTGAGCTACACAAGCCTCCTCACACATTTATATGGTAAAAAGAAAGTACTATACCAGGCAGGCTGCTTCTCTATCCCAATCGCAATTACTGCACAATACCCGAGAGAACACACAGCAGATTCAGTTCTGACAGACCGGCAATTCAGCAATTTCTCCAGTCTTCTACAGGGTGAGCCTGGTTTCTACTCTTCAGATATCCTTTGATTCTCTTCACAGGATGGATTCAGTCCTAACAAGCAGTTACACAAGCTGCAGACTGGAACTCTGGGCCTTACACACGTTCCCGACTAAAACTGCACACGAAAAGCACAGGGCTCCTTCCCTCTTCACTGCCAGAGCTCAACTGAAACTCCAGCAGACAAAACCGGGCACTTCCTTTGAGTTCCTCCCAGTTCTTGGCTGTTTGGCTGTCACTCACAATAGACTGCCCTGTTGGTCCAAAAGGCTCAAGTCCAAACTACATCTCCCAGAGTCACTGCCCATACAATCCTCTTGTGGCTGGCCTCAGATTACAAGTCCAAGTTCTGATTTGTCCAAGGCACCATTTTAGAGCTACCTTAACCCACACTGATTGGTCCAGTTCAGCAGTTCAAAACTAGAATGGGGAACTAGGCAAACACAGTTCTGACTGCAAAGAAAGCAGGTTAGACAAACTGTATTTTCATTATTACTCTAAATGATTTCTGGCAAACAGTTACATCTTTCAGATAGGTTCCCTTTGCACTCCTAGTGACTGCAAAAATGGAGTGAATTGGCAGCAGCTCGAGTGGTACTCAAGCAGAGAAGCACACAGTCCCCCCATACAAACTGATTATGTCTGCAAGCAGACAGCTCTTAAAGAGACAGTACCAGAGGCTCTAAAAACACTCACTGATAAATGGCTTAAACGCCAAACACCATTCAGGCTTGGAGCATTCAAGCAAGCTCCTGGAAGTCTTTTGGGAACCCCCATTTGCAGGGGGGTTACATATGTCTTAAATGATGTAATAAAATGTTTTATATATATATATATATATATATATATATTTATATATATGAGTGTGTGTCTGAAAGGATGTAAGAAAATGTTTTATATATACATATATGTGTGTGTGTGTGTCTTAAAGGATGTAATAAAATTAAATATATATGTGTGTGTGTGTCTTAAAGGATATAATTAAGTGATACATATATGCGTGTGTGTGTGTCTTAAAGGATGTAATAAAATGTTTCATATATATGTGTGTGTGTGTGTGTGTGTGTGTTAAAGGATGTAATAAAATGTTATATATATATATATGTATATACATATATATATATATATTTATACCACAGGGGTGAGAGCTTTGTCAGTAGGATATCCTGTGTTATTTCCACTGCAGTGAGGATAAATCCTGATTACATAAGCAGAGTGAGGATATTGGCATAATAACTGGTTACACTTTCTTCCCATAGGAAAACCGGGTTATAATTCTAGCATTATAACCATCTGGTTATAATGACATTCACGTGCCCAGTTTCCCTACTTCAGCGCATGCACCTGCACCAAACTTCCTGCTGTTTGCCCGGTCTGTCCCCGCTCTTCAACGCTCTCAACTTCCCCGACAGAAGTCAGCGGTAAGTTCTTTTATTTTAACTGAATACTACTGGGCACAACAACAACAAAAAAAGTACCTAATCAGCCCCAAGTTAAAGAAAAAAAGCTGCTTGAGTTTACGAGCAAGCCGCTATGGACCACGTTGAAACCTCAACGGTCCACGGCTTGACTCCGTACAGAAATCTAGTTGTTTTGTATAATTGCTGTGGCGAAAAAATGATCCCCAGCAATTATACAAAATAAAAGATGGGTAACTAGTTAAAACTCGGATTTTATACACCCCCTCGGGGTGGGATGCCTTCTATAAACCCCTCGAGCTTCGCTATCTCAGGGTGTATGTGGCATCCCACCCCTCGGGGGTGTATAAATCCTCGTTATAACTAGCTACCTATCTATAATTCTCTATTTATCCACATTCTCTGATGTCACCAGAGTGAGAGTATTTGCACTGCAGCTTGCATTCTAAACAAAACTGCTTCAGAAAAGTTTCTCTTTCTCACTGAAGCTGTAACTTATTCAATTAGCTTTGCAAAACACTCTCACCTGTGTCCCATTGTGTTTCTAACATTCCTAGCCCATTACTGTGCTGATGTCAGTTCAAAACAACCTGAATTCTAAATGAAACTTTTGTACACAGCAGTTTCTCTTTCTCAGTGCTACATGCAGCAGTTTGTCTTTCTCATTGAGCCTCTGACTTACTCAATTAGCTCTGCAAAACACACTCACCTGTGTTTCTTACTCCCAGTTCATTCAGAACACACACACACACACACACACACAATGAGCAGCAAACACACAGAAACAGAAAAAAATTTCCTAAAGCTCTCACCCTCATGGTATAAATCTCACACATGATGTACAGATCGTGGGATATGGAAAATATTCTCAGTCCTGCAGAGTGAGCTGTGCATTCTCACTCTGCAGGAGTGAGAATATTTTCCATATCCCACTCCTGCCCATCACGCATCCCATATATATATATATATATATATATATGTGTGTGTGTAATAGATAAACCACTCTGATGTGTGCGGTCGCGGCACTGATATACGCACAAGGTCAAGAGGGCGAGCGCGCCAACCACCTGCGATCAGAGCGCAACTGCACACCTCAGAGTGGTTTATCTATCTTATAGAATGTCAAAATTGTTTTGGAGGGGGGTAAAAGTGCAGGTGTGCAGTCTTGCTCTGATATACACACGGTCATGTGATGTGGTTTATACAATCAGAACATTGGATTTGGACCATTTATCTTTACTCATTTTATATATATATATATATATATTATGGTAGCACTGTAGTGCTACCATAGTTAGGGTTGAGGAGCCATTTCTATGTTAAACCCCAAAACTTTGCACCTTAATAACTTTGCAACCGTTTGATGGATTTGCCTGAAATTTGGAATTTATGATCAAGAACCATAGGCCTTGGGATCTGCTAAGTTTCGTACTGGTTTGATATACGGCTGCGGAGTTATTAAGTGTGATCTGTGCACGCGTTTACTCTTTTCTGGAATTCTGTGGTCGCGCCTACAGGTTGTATGGTTTGCGTGACCGGCCCGAAATCTTCAGGGAACATGCAGCCAGGGTCCCTGATGTGTCTTTCAAAGATTTCGTGAAAAAATATTAAACGGTTCAAAAGTTATTCAAAAAACAGTTTCCATTATAAGTCAATGGGAAAAGTTAACAAAAGTTCAACACTTCAGCAAATGCATTTTACTTTCTAAATGGGCTTGTTACTTTCGCAAATCGGCCATTTTGTTTTCAGTTGGTGATCAGAAAAATGGTTGGCATTTAAATTTGGGACCCTCTAGCAACCTAATTTTTTGTATTCACCTAGTCGGGCCCTGAGGATGCTTGCCATGTCTTTATTTTGTGGTAAAACACCCCAGAAATATGTTTTCAAATTTCTGGAAAAGTACTACCATGAATACTAGTAGCTCACGAAAGTGTCAGAAATTTTTGGGGAAGCTTTCGTAAATTGCGACAGTAATTTTCTAGTCTGTGGGAAAATGACAGCAATTCTTTGGCACTGCACTGCAAAATAACCGTTGGGAGTTTTGGGCTGAAATTTGGAGGAAACGCAGCCGACATCTCACAGATGTGCCTTTCAGTGTTGTATTGAAAAAATATTACATGGCGGCAAAGTTATGGCACTCCAAAGTTGACAGTTTTTCCCATAGGATAACATTACGGCGCCAGAAGCATTGCAGGAATCCTTTGGCACCCTGCTGCAAAATAACGGTTTGGTCTTTTTTCCTGAAATTTGGAGGGAAGACAGCCAACAGTACACAGATGTGCCTTTCAGTAGTTTGGTGAAAAAATATCACATGGCGGCAAAGTTACGGCACTCCAAAATTGACAGTTTTTCCCATAGGATAACATTACGGTGCCCGAAGCATTGCAGGAATCCTTTGGCACCCTGCTGCAAAATAACGGTTTGGTCTTTTTTCCTGAAATTTGGAGGGAAGACAGCCAACAGTACACAGATGTGCCTTTCAGTAGTTTGGTGAAAAAAACATTACAGGGAGGCAAAGTTATGGCGCTCCGAACTTTTCTTTTTTTCCCATAGGATAACATTACGGCGTTCGCCGCGCCTTTCAGGGCCCGTATCTCGGAAACGGTGCGAGATACAGACTTTTCGTCGGACAATTTCTTAGCCCCATAATGGGGCTAAGAACCAAATTAACCAGGACAGTTGTAAATAATATGACTTTTAAATTTTTTTTCTACGTCGTATGGTTCCTGAGATATAATGTATTTAGTATTCCAAGATCTCATTTTCTGCGCCGATACTCATTATTTTGCATACATTATTTGTACTCACTGTCTTTCTCAATGCAGGTTTTGGGGAAAACCAGCCTGTCTTGCTTACATTACTGTTACTGTTGCCCTTTCGGCTTGTGGATCCGTACCGTTCACTTACCATTGACGTCTGCGCCACCATGTGCGTTATCCTTTGCGTTTTCATTTGCGCTTGCGTTTCTGTTATTTTTTGCCATTTCTGTCTACAGTACTGTTTATCTTACTGTTTCACTTTACATCACCATGCCCATTGACATTTCTGTTTGCAGGCACCATGTTACTATGTGACAACACATCACGTGGCAGACCATTCCCGTCTACGTCACCATGTGCGTTACCCTTTCTGTTCTCATTCGTGCTTGTGTTACCATGTGTGCCACTGTTAGCATTTCTGTTTGCGTTGCTGTCCCTGTTAGTATGCCACAACACATCATGTGGTGGGCCCCGCGCCCCGCAGCGCATTATGCAGCGGGAGCGCGGGGCCCCCGCTGCATTACATTCACTATTTCTCGTTATCATTCTCAAAAAGAAGGGAAATTAGAGGCAAAAAACTCCGTTTAATGCATTAGTTAGGGTTGTTCCACAGCGACAAAAGTGAAATTTGCTGTTAGGGTTGAAAACCCCCTTGGACCCCCACCCCCAACTGGCATTGGGGTGCGCATTGGGATCGTGGGTCCTAACTCTCACCCATTCTCCTATACTTCTGCTGCTTTACACATGTCATGGGGTGAGAGTTGGGGCTGGCGGATCCCAATGCCGTTGCGGTGGGCGGGTCAGGGGTTTCAACCCAACAGCAATTTCTCACTTTGCCGCTGTGGAACAACCCTAACTAATGCATTAAATGGAGTTTTTGCCTCTATATATATATATATATATATATATATATATATATATAGAGGATACATGATGAGCAGTAGTGAGATATGTGAAATATCTTCATGAGTGAACAGTGACCTCTGGATACTCATGAATGCTGAAGGCACGAGTGAGAGCATCCAGAGGTCACTGTTCACAAGTAAAGATATTTCACATATCACATGATCTGCACATCATGTATGCGATTTATACAATAGGTTTTTCTAAAGTTGTTCTGTGCTGCTTTCAAACTGTGTGCAAGATAGAAAAACATATTCCACATTTATTGGTTTTGTTTTCTTCTGTAAGGAGAATTTATTTATTCTTCCAGTATAGTTCAGCTGTATCAAAGTATGTTTGTTGCTTTGAGTCTACATGGTTTGATGTATTTAGCAGTCAGTGCTCTTTTTTTTTCTTCCAGTAGGAACTTTAGAGATCTTCTCAGCATGCGAGTGTCTGCGAGACTGAATGCAGTAAACCTGTTGTTGGGGCTTCAGGTACTTGAAAGACAGGTGAATTTCATTTGTTTTAATGAGCTGAAACAAGTTGCAGCACTGAGGGAGAGTTAATGGGCTTGTCTGTGACATCACCACAGTGAGAATAAATGCTTGTGAGGTAAGCACAGTATGTATAAACAGCATTTATCATCACTGTGTTAGCCTGGGCTTACATTTATCTCACTGTGGTAGTAATATGTGCTTTTATCAGTGAAAAATATAGCTCGCTCCTATTGTATATGTGTATATACTGTATATATATATATATATATATATATATATATATATATATTATATATATATATTTGTTTTCCTTTTCTCTTTGAAACTGATACCACCTACAGTATGATGTCAGAGCAGCCTGATGCCAATCTCATAGTCACAGAGAAGGTTTCGACCAACAGCAGGAAGCAAATATGCAAGATAATAGTATATAACAAGAAAAAGAAGGGGGAAAGTGATCGGAGGTTGGGGGGTGCCTCTAGGAACCAGGGAAAGGGTGGCTCACATCTACAACTGCAGCCGGCAGCAGGAGTTTCAGCTGTGGCTGCAGAAGTCAAGAAAATCCCGCTGTTCTCATACAGAGAACACAGTAGAAGGCTCCTCTCGCTAATCTAGGCAGCCGGGATTTCGAGATATAGAATAATAGATAGGTATGCAAGGCTGGGTTTCCAGCAAGGGGTTTCTATGATGTCATAGAATCCCTGAGATGGAAACCCACCCTTGTTGTGAATACTTGCCCTGTTACTTTTTTTTAATTACATTGTGACCCCTTATTGTTAGCACAGGAAAAAAAAAGTGGAAACAATCTGTTTTGTGTCAATAAATTAAGCTTTGCGGTGCTCAAATTACACTAGACATTTCATTCACAAAGAGCACCAAACAGCAACTGCATTCTATTCACGTCAAACTGCAACGGCAGATGCCATTTACAGCCAATGGCAAAGATTTCAGTTAGACAACACAAATAGTAAAAAACTGTTTGAGTCCCTGCAATGAACCTTGCATAAACATGTGGAGCTAAACAGAACCAGGCAAACCTAAAAATTGCCCCAATCACTGCTCACCATGAAACCGACCTGGCATAACAAGTAAGGTAACAGAATCAAACATAACCACGTATTATATAAAACAAATGCTGAGTATGTGTGGCATACAAGGCCAGATACCCAGCTCGGTGGACTATTTATATAATAAAGCCACTTGCCCTTCAGGCTTGTGGCCTTATTATCTAATTATCCCCCTTGGTTACTATATTTCCTTGCATACCACACATAGCCATCATTTATTTTTGCTCTCTCCCCCCTCCCTATATGTATACATTCATACTTAGTGGCCTGAATCAGAATATACCACATATCTCCATGAGTAAGGAGGAGGAGGCAGGACGATACCGTATGAGTGGCACAGCCAATAACAAATTATGTAAGTCCTGCCCCCTCACAAGTGATATTAAATGATATATTCTAAGTCAGGCCATTATATGCACAATCTATACAGTGTAGTTTACTGTCATCAGCCAGCGCTCACGGTGCTCTCCCATTGATTAAGAGTTCCTTCATGAACTGTCTTAAAGCAGCAGTATTTGTTCATCATGTATTTTTTTTAGTAGTAATATATTTCTGTCAAAAACCTCACAATACCAGTTTTTCATTTTCATTCATTGCTGAATCAAGATACATGATTCTGAAGTTTTTTAAAAAGTTGTTGTTCCTTTGCAATGCTGACCATGAAAAAAACAAGCATTTGTCAATGCTGAATGTTTTCCTGCTGGCATTGGCATTGGTAGTGTAGAAGTTATAGAGATGCATAATGGAAATGGCAGTGAAGTATTGAACTGAAGCCAACCCCACCACTACCCTGCAGAGACTGACAGGCACTGGGGTGTGCCTGCCTTTGGGTCATCAGGCATAACGGCCATGCCATTTCTCCACACCCTACCCTGCAGACACCACCAAGTGTCACAGTGTGCCTTGGAGTCTTTGGGCCTTATGTTCACCCCATTCCATAAGAAATACAATGAGATGGGTGCAGTATAGGAGAATGGGGTGAACTTTGGGGCCAAATAGTCCAAGGCACACCTCGATGCCTCTCACTGGCTGCAGGGTGTGGGTGGGGGTGGAATGGTATGAGCATTACAGGCGACAATCCCAAGTCACACCCCTGATGCCTGTCAGTCTCTACAGGGTGGGGCGTTATGGTTGGAAACCCTAATGTCCCAGGCGTTCGTTGGTATTTTCACTCCAAATTTTAAACATGTGTGTTTTGTGACCCCCACCTCATGAACAGTGGCAATATCAGTTCGTTAGTGGAAAGCTGATTTTGTACAGTGACTACGCCATTTGGCACCACTGGTGCAACAACACATTTCAAACAGGATGTGAAAAATGACAGCTGTACTGTTCGTGGGGAGGTGTAAAACATGACAATGTTGAAAATCTGGAGTGAAAATATAAAAAAACTGGTGAAGTCACGAGTGTGCGTAGAAACTGCTCAACGCACACCCATAATGTAATTAGTTTGGGGATTTTTTACAGCAGATTGTCAACACAGGCATTTTGGGACCTCCGCTCATGAACAGTGTCACTGTGATTTTCTTAATCTGTCCTGAACTCTGATTTCCCACAGCAACCACGCATTTCTGTGCCAGAAGTGCGAAAACACATTTCAGCCAGGGTGTGAAACATGACAGCTGTACTGTTCATAAGGAGGTATTGAAAAATGCCAGTGTTGACAATCTGGACTGAAAATATCACAAATTCGTGAACTTACGAGGGTGCGTGGAAACTGCGCATTGCACGCTCGTAACACAGTCATTTTATGGACTTTTGTCACCAAATTTTTAACATAGCCATTTTAAGACCTTTGCTCCTGAACAGTGTCACTGTGATTTTCTTAATCTGTCCCAAACATTGATTTTCAAGACACTGACTGCGCCTATTTACATATGGAACACATTTTTGGCAAGATGTGAAAATGACAGCTGTACTGCTGATAAGTAGGTGTGGTAAAATGGCAATGTTGAAAATCTGGAGTGAAAATATTAAAAATTCGCGAACTTACGAGCGTGCATAGGAACTGCTCAACGCAAGCTCGTAAAACAGTCATTTTTGGGAATTTTTCACCAAATTTTCAACATAGGGTTTTTGGGGGCCTACCGCATGAACTGTGACACTGTCATTTCATAAATTGGTCCTGAAAGTTGGTTCCGCGCGGTGACGCAAAATCACCTTGCGGGACCGAATAACAAAATGACAGTGCCAGAATTCATGAGGAGGGGTCCCAAGAACCTCGTTGAAATTGGTGGAAAATTCAAAAATGCCTGAGATATGCATCAAAGTTGAAAAAACCCTATTTATTGCATTATACAGCTTACCGGCATTTCCACAGTTCGCGGTTGGCTTTGAAGAGTGCAGACGTGTTCCCGTCCACCGAAAATCATTGTGCCGGACTCAGAGGTAAGTATGGGGTGACGGGGGGTGGTGGGAGGCAGGGTGCGCAGAGGGTGGCACGGGTGGGGAGGGGGACAAGACAAACAACGAGGGACCTTTTTTTGTTTTAGGTCTTTTTTCTTTTAGGAAGACGATGTAGGACTTCTGCCACGCTTAGGGTGGACTCCCAGTGTGGCAGCTGGAACTTTGTTTTGGGGACAGTGGAGCCGATAGGGGATTGGGCACCCCCGTCGGCCATACAGAGGTTTGCCACGCTGGGGTGGGCTCCCAGCGTGGCACCTGGAAGTGTGTTGGGGGGGTGCGCTGAGCCGACAGTGGATTCGACACCCTCGTCAGCCATACGCTGTATGGGGGAGCACATGAGTATGCTGGGGTGGGCTCCCAGCATGCACCTATGTGTTCGTGGGGGGGGACTGTCTATGACAGACAGTTCATATGCAGTGCCGACGCAGGCAATTTGCATACTGCTGACAACAGTACGCAAATTGTCTGCAGTGTTTTCCTTTCAACTGTACTCCACTGCATTTGAACAGCTGTCATAGACAGCATCCGACATTCATTGGCATGGTGCAGCCACACCTGCAAAAGGGAGCAGGGTATTAGAAGTGGGGAAGGCACACCTACGAATTCTTGTATGGTGGCACTATGTTTCTTGCACATGCATGCAAGCAAACATAACAAACATAAAAACACTTTCTAAATATTTATTTAATATTTGGTGACCAGGATAGGCACAGTGTGCTGGGACTCATTTCCAGGTGGTTCCCGAGGACGGAATAGAGCAAGGAATAAAACATCAATAACAAAGTGACAATGGCTGCCCCACTTAGGCAGAGGGTGGATTTCCTTCTGCGATGCCGGCGACCTGGGTTTGAGATCAAACTCGGGGCATTGGAGGGCCAGCCGGGGTGGAGATGGAGGAGAACTGAGCATCCTTGGGACTGCTCTTCTCATTCGAGGGGAGGAGGTGAGTAACTGGAGTGTAATTGATCCCAGAGATGGCAGGGAAGAATACAACTGCCAGAGCTGAGCTGTTAGGGAGGCGTGCCAGACGTTCACATATTGCACACTACATCATTGCATGCCACACCTCCCGGGAAGCCCATTATTTGAAAAAGTGCGGCCAACTCTGCTCATGACACCCCATCTCTCTGGCACCACACCACCCTCTGTGACATTTGGCCAGTGACTGAGTGAGAGTCTCCATCTCTCCATCAGTGCAGCCCGGCCCTGCCTTGAAGTGTAAGCCTTGGAGGCCTCCCGGTGGTTCTTCCACTGAGAACCATGTACAGTCTTCTGGGGGAGCCATGCTTGCCCAACAGTCCCGCCCAGAGGGGGCAAGCCTGGTGGATCGCAACTCTGAGTAAGTCCGGGGGTGAGCAGAGGTTGGAGGAGTCGGGGACTGAGCTCTTGGGGGACTGGCACCTAAAAAGCCCACTAAATTAAAAAAACCAAAAAAACAAAAACAAAGTGACAATAACAGGGGCCTGTACATACAGAATAATGGATAGGTATACAAGGCTGGGTTTACAGCAAGGGTCTTCTATGATGTCATACAATCCCTGAGATATAAACCCAGCCTTGCTGTGAATACTTGGCCTATCTATTATTTTTTTTATTACATTGTGACCCCTTATTGTCAGCACAGGAAAAGAAAAATGGAAACTAATCTGTTTGTTGCCAATAAATAAAGCTTTGCTATGCTCAAGTTACACTAGCCATTTTATTCACAAACAAACAGCGCTAAACAGCAACTGCATTCTATTCATGTCAAACTGCAATGGCAAATGGCATTTACGGCCAATGGCAAAGATTTCAGTTAGATAGCACAAATAGTAAAACAGCTGTTTTTTCCCCAAGTCCCTTCAAATAATTATTTTAAATTCTTGTCTTTTCTGGAGACTGCTGGCATGCTTGAAGATCTATCCTAAAAAAAAAAAATCTTTAGTTGGCAGGGCTACCACCCCCCAGCATATCAATGAAATTTCTTCAGTTGGCAGTGCTATCCCCCCAAGCATATCAATGAAATTTCTTCAGTTGGCAGTGCTATTCCGCCCCCCCCAGCATATCAATAAACGTTCTTCAGTTGGAAGTGCTATTCCTCCCCACCAGCATATCAATGAAATTTCTTCAGTTGGCAGTGCTATTCCCCAGCATATCAATGAAATTTCTTCAGTTGGCAGTGCTATTCCGCCCCCAGCATATCAACAAACGCTCTTCAGTTGGCAGTGTTATTCCCCCAGCATATCAATGAAATTTATTCAGTAGGCAGTGCTATTCCTCCCCAGCATATCAAAGAAATTTCTTCAGTTGACAGTGCTATTCCCCCAGCATATCAACGAAATTTCTTCAGCTGGAAGTACTATTCCTCCCCAGCATATCAATGAAATTTCTTCAGTTTACAGTGCTATTCCCCCAGCATATCAATGAAATGTCTTCAGTTGGCAGTGCTATCCCCTCCCAGCATATCAATGACATTTCTTCAGTTGGCAGTGCTATTCCTCCCCCCCTCCAATATATCAACAAATGTTCTTCAGTTGGCAGTGCTATTCCTTCCCCCAGCATATCAATAAAATTTCTTCAGCTGGCAGTGCTATTCCTTCCCCCCAGCATGTCAATGAAATTTCTTCAGTTGGGAGTGCTAGTCCCCCCTGCATATCAATGAAATTTCTTCAGTTGGCAATGCTATTCCTCCCCTCTCCAGCATATTAATGAAATTTCTTCAGTTGGCAATGCTATTCCTCCCAGCATATCAATGAAATTTCTCAATTGACAGTGCTATTCCTTCCCCCCAGCATATCAACAAACGTTCTTGAGTTGGCAGTGCTATTCCCCCCCAGCATATCAACAAATGATCTTCAGTTGGCAGTGCAATTCCTCCCCCAGCATATCAATGAAATTTCTTCAGTTGGCAGTGCTATTCCCCCCCAGCATATCAACAAATGATCTTCAGTTGGCAGTGCAATTCCTCCTCCCAGCATATCAATGAAATGTCTTCAGTTAGCAATGCTATTCCCCCGTATATCAATGACATTTCTTCAGTTGGCAGTGCTATTCCTTCCCCAGCATATCAATGAAATTTTTTCAGTTGGCAGTGCTATTCCTCCCCAACATATTAATGAAATTTCTTCAGTTGGCAGAGCTATTCTCTCCCCAGGATATCAATGAAATTTCTTCAGTTGGCAGTGCTATTCCTCCCCCAGCATATCAATGAAATTTCTTCAGTTGGCAGTTCTATTCCTCCTCCACCAGCATATCAACAAACATTCTTCAGTTGGCAGTGCTATTCTCCAGCATATTAATGAAATTTCTTCAGTTTTCAATGCTGTTTCCCCCATATCATTGAAATTTCTTCAGTTGGCAGTGCTGTTCCCCAACATATCAATGAAATTTCTTCAGTTGGCAGTGCTATTCCTCCCCAGCATATCAATGAAATTTCTTCAGTTGGCAGTGCTATTCCTTCCCCCATATCATTGAAATTTCTTCAGTTGGCAATGCTGTTCCCCCAGCATATCAGTGAAATTTCTTCAGTTGGCAGTGCTATTCCTCCCCCAGCATATCAATGAAATTTCTTCAGTTGGCAGTGCTATTCCTCCCGCAGCACATCAATGAAATATTTTCAGTTGGTAGTGTTGTTCCTCCCCAGCATATCAATGAAAGTTCTTCAGTTGGCAGTGCTATTCCCCCAGCATTTCAACAAGCATTCTTTAGTTGGCAGTGCTATTTCTCCCCAGCATATCAATGAAATTTCTTCAGTTGGCAGTGCTATTCCTCCCCGCATATCATTGAAATTTCTTCAGTTGGCAGTGCTGTTCCCCCAGCATATCAATGAAATTTCTTCAGTTGGCAGTGCTTCCCCCAGCATATCAACAAACATTCTTCAGTTGGCAGTGCTATTCCCCAGCATATCAACAAATGTTCTTCAGTTGGCAATGCTATCCCCAGTATATCAATGAAATTTCTTCAGTTGGCAGTGCTATTCCTCCTCCCCAGCATATCAATGAAATTTCTTCAGTTGGCAGTGCTATTCCCCCAGCACATCAATGACATTTTTCAGTTGGCAGTGCTATTCCTCCCCAGCATAGCAATGAAATTTCTTTAGTTGGCACTGCTATTCCCCCCCAGCACATCAATGAAATTTCTTCAGTTGGCAGTGCTATTCCTCCCCAGCATAGCAATGAAATTTCTTCAGTTGGCAATGCTATTCCTCCCCCAGCACATCAATGAAATTTCTTCAGTTGGCAGTGCTATTCACCCCCAGCACATGAATGAAATTTCTTCAGTTGGCAGTGCTATTCCTCCCCCAGCACATCAATGAAATTTCTTCAGTTGGCAGTGCTATTCTCCCCCAGCATAGCAATGAAATTTCTTCAGTTGGCAGTGCTATTCTCCCCCACATAGCAATGAAATTTCTTCAATTGGCAGTGCTATTCCCCAGCATATCAATGAAATTTCTTCAGTTGGCAGTGCTATTCCCCAGCATATCAATGAAATTTCTTCAGTTGGCAGTGCTATTCCTCCTCCCCAGCATATCAATGAAATGTCTTCAGTTGGCAGGGCTATTCCCCCCCAGCATATCATTGAAATTTATTCAGTTGGCAGTGCTATTCCTCTCCCCCAGGATATCAATGAAATCTCTTCAGTTGGCAGTGCTATTCCTCCCCCCCCCCAAGCATATCAGTGAAATTTATTCAGTTGGTAGTGTTGTTCCTTCCCCCAGCATATTAATAAAAGTTCTTCAGTTGGCAGTGCTATTCCCTCCCAACATATCAACAAGCATTCTTTAGTTGGCAGTGCTATTCCTCCCCCCAGCATATCAATGAAATTTCTTCAGTTGGCAGTGCTATTCCTCCCCCTCCAGCATATCAATGAAATTTCTTCAGTTGGCAATGCTATCCCCCCAGTATATCAATGAAATTTCTTCAGTTGGTAGTGCTATCTCCCCCCCCCAGCATATTTAATGAAATTTCTTCAGTTGGCAATGCTATTCCCCAGTGTACCAACAAAATTTCTTAAGTTGATAGTGCTATCTCTCCCCCCAGCATATTAATGACATTACCTGAAGTAAAAAGTCTTATCTAATTGGAGTCAGAAGAGTTTGCAATCATGGCAAATCTGTACTTTTTTGGGGGCTCTGCAGAGAGATTATGTATATTTATTGTCACTCCTTGTTGGAAAACACTGTTATTTCTGCAAATCGTCAGACATCTTGTGTCTGTTAGTGGATTTCTGGAATGGACTGGAGGTGGGGCATCACTGTCATTTGATGGGCTGGTTGCTGTATAGTTACTGGTTGCTTGCAAGGAAGTTGTCATTGACCTGGCAAAAACAGCAGAAGTCCTCCTCTATTTTTGCTCCGAGATTACTGAATGTCCATTGGAAATTTCGGTGATCTGACACTTGTGCCACTTCTGTTGGGGGAACATCGTAATCTGTCAGGATCTGGATGGAATTCTTACAGGTGGAATGGTTTGTGATCTTCTTATACTCAGGTAGTCCAGCAGAAAATGTCATCATTTTGAGCATATATTGAGTTTTACTCTTGTCAGCAGTCATGCTTCTGTACCACAGTGACAGACTCACTTTATGGTTGGGGTTAGGAGAAAAGTAAAATGGCATGTCTGGCTCTAACATTTGTTTTGGATGCTGAGAGCCATATTTCAGGTGGGCAGTTCTTTGTGGGATGGTACAGTTTTTGTACATTCTGGGCTTTACAGGTCTGATGTTTCTGGAGTTGTCCCCAGTTTTGCTTGGTCTGTTGCCCATTATTCTTCAGAAAACAGTTGCCATCAGTGTCCTGTCCCAAAGTGACATCTCCTCATTTCAAGGTATAATACCCCATGGTCCTTAATGTGAAATACAATCCATGTTATAAAGCATCATGGGCCAGATATTCAAAACTTTGCCCCGGGGCAAAATTAGCACTGCACAGTGGGCAAAATTAGCCCAGAACCATTTCTAAGCCATATTCAAAGGAATAGCCCTGAAGTTACATGAGTTGAATATAGCATGCAAATGAAGGTGTGCAAACAGGGCTGAGAGTGCAGTGCAACAATAGCCCAGTAAATAAGACAGCACTGAATATAGCAACCAAGAGCAGTGCAAACTGCAACAGTGGCCCAGTGCACACAGAGGTGGAGTGAGTGAAGGCTGAACAATGTGGGCTATGTGTGCTTACAAAGAAGTGGAGCACAACAACAGCAAACAACAGTGCAGGCCAAATACTGCAGAACCATGTAATGGAACATTACAGTCTTGCACGGCGCTAACACGTTTGCGCGGCGCTGATACTTTTGCCCAGCGTAATCCCGTTTGTCCGGCACTGAAGTTTGCAATATTCAAAACTGCTATGTAAATGAGCCTACTCAGGCAATCCGAGGGCAAGCAGCCACATCAGCATCTCATTACAGCCTGCTTAGCATGTGGATTGCCCGGCACTATAGCATGGTGCACACAGCTCCACCTGTAGGTCCGACTGGGATTACAGGTCGGGTAGCCACATTCCATGTGTGCTCACAGCTCACAGAACAATAGCTGCAGTCTTGATTTGGACACAGATGCAAAGACTAATGTGGCCCAGAGGAGTAGCACTACAGGAACAGATGGTCATGTTGCATGCCAGAGGCAAATTGTTGTTCCTGTCACAGTGTTTGTCAGATGGTACAATACCATAGTAGGTGATACTGTGAGGTACACAACAATGCCTACGGTGTGTCAGGAACAGTGACTGGTACTATCCATACAGTGATATGCACAGCTGGAAGGTGTGGTCTAACAGTGGACACCACAGTCATACTGTCCTGTGACCCTCATGTGCTGCACCAGTGGCATGGGATCCCCACACCACCATACACATGGTTGTCTGTGGGGAGCCTGTATAGGTGCAGGGTATGTGCCCGGGGGGGGGCACCCATACCAACATACTGGAACACTGCTGTCAGGGACATTATCGTCAGTGAAAAATGTGCACTGTGTGGATGGCCCCAGCTGTGTGGCAGTACCCACTATGTGGTATGGCCAGGCCACCTGTATACCCTCCCCCTCAACACCCTCCATTTCCCCAGTGCAGCATGTGTCTGCTGGATTGTGCTGGTGTACACCAGTGGGGGGAACTGGAGCTGTGTGTTGCATGGACGCACTGCCATGGAGTCCACTGGGTGCTGGAGCACCCTCTAATGCCTGGCAGGGTTTGGACCAGTGCCAGATAACGGTGGAATGGGAGGTGCCATCTGTGTGCAGCATGTCTCAGCCACGTATGTTTTCTGTACATTGTTCTGTCTCACCTTGTTCACCGGGTTGGCACACTGGGCCAAGGCCCAGTGTCAGGAATGACCCGGAGATACTAACTGTGCAGCTGAGATGCAATAGTGTACAATACAGACATACAATGCACAACAGCACATAATACACAAATGTCACATAAGGTACACATTACAGTACATTACAATACATTACATATAGAATAATGCATGGGGAAGTGTGGTTAACAATGATTTTATGCACACCCAAGATGTGTGATACCCCATAAACCCCAAGGGCGACACCTGAGGGGTTTATCTCTGGGCATCACACACTGAGGGTGTGCATAAAATCTGAATTCTCAGACTTCCCCATGTTTAATTTTTTGATATTTACTGGTGGGTAACACTGCGCAAAAGTGACTTTTCGTGACTTTGCACAGTGTTGCACAGCTTTGCGTGACTTTGCGTGACATAGAACCGTAGTTTATGGAACTCCTTACTTCTCAAGTGTGAGGTATGGAGTTTGTGAGGGTCTGCCAGCTGTGGTTTATTGACCCTAAACAGTAAATATAAATAGTTTGTTGCTGCAAGTGGTGTTCTAGCTCAGTTGTATCATTTACATGAGTGTGCACTTCACAACATTGTTGGGCATTACATTCCACAGTTTGTGTCCCTGTGCATATGGAGTGGCCCAGGGTTGCCATCCGCCCACACTGCCTCCTCATAGGATGCATATAGCCTTGTTCCCTGTTGCTGCTGTGTCCACGCCCCCCATCCTGGGTTTGCCTGGACTTAAGACTACCTATTCATAGGCAGTAACTAGCACTATGCTAAGTGTTACACAATTGTGCCTTGTGCTGTGCTGAAGTTTTGAATAGAGTGCTGCACATGCATGCATGGTCCCGCCCCTCACTCTGTCCCATGTATACATCATCTTGCTGCTCTGGGTTGTGCTGGCACTATTTGGTCTTTTGAATATTGCACTATTCTGGTGCAATTCTGGCACAATCAGTTTATGCCGGGTGCAAAACTTTGAATATCTGGCTCCATATTTTGTAGAACCAATGGACTATGCATACTTGTGGTACCTGAGGTGTACAGCATCTCAATGTCTGTGTGAGTGAAAGCTTCTGGTCTATAGGGTCTATTGCCTTTGCCAACTTTTGAAAAATATTTTTGTTTTGCTGTCATGGTTGCTAATGTTTCTTTAAAAGGAGAATCTCTGCCATGGTAGTTGGAGTGGCCATAGTTCTGTTTTAACAGATACCTTTCAACAATTCCCAAGATAACACGAATTGTACCTGGGGCATTGGAAGGTTATTGACTTTGGTGGGGTGTTTTTCATATGTACAATCAGGCGTTACTATAGCTGAAGACGTCATTGCTCATTCATTCTGTAGTACAGGAGCAGCCAGAACACTGAACATCTAAGAACAGTTTCTTCTTTACTGGCATTATGATGGTGGCACATATATCCTTTTTTTCATGGGGCTGGGGAAGAGAGGAGGGAATTTAAGGGCTAGAGGGCTAGAGGGCCGTATGATCATGGTATTCACTGACACTATATCTCGGGGTCAGGAATGGGGTGGGGGAGGAGGGTGGTGAGTGACATATACATGTGGGTAAGGGAAAGGCCATTCTTTGACTACCTTGGCTTTTACTGACTTGAAATTGACTAACTTAGCTGGAACAGGTGGGGACGAGCTAGGTGGGTGCTGGAGGTTGTGTGGATGAAGAGACAATTTAAAATGGTCAGAGTGGTGGGAAGTGGTGTGTTCTCTGTTTGGCACAGTGAATGGGGGTGGGTTCTTTTTATTTTAAAGACATTTAGAATAAACAAACAAAAAACAAAACACAATTTATGTAGTTTTTGCCAGCAACGTATACTGTACTTTGCCAACACTTTCGCTCAAGTCCCACTATGCATAGCCCTCCCTGGTCAGAGACAGACACTTTGCCTGGTGAAAACTACAGTATATGAAGGGGGAAGCGAAATCAGGAAACCTTTACAAAGTACTTCATGAAGTGAACGTCCCTGACTTGGCACATCTCTAGTAATGTAATACCAGGTCATCGGCATACATTAATAAGGAACAGAAGGAAGTGACAAGAAATAGATTGTTAATAAAAAGAGACAAAAGCAAATTACTTCAGATTCAGCCTTGCATGACACCAACATTCGTGACAGTCAGAGCAGAATGAGCGTGATCAATTTTTGTACAAGTCACTTCTGGTTATACAATACAGGAAACTTTTAAACCAGGATACTGCAGTGGAGGCGATACCTAAGGCTAGTAGCTTTAAGCATGAAATGGAGTGATCTGCAAAGTCAAAGGCCATGGTCAAGTTGAAAATAGAGCACCTGTCAACTGACCCTTGTCAGTTGCTTCACTAGCATCATTAGTTACATATGAACATAGAAACATATGAAGAAGCCAGAAGAATAAGGCACTTTGGTTTATCTAGTCTGCTCGTATTGCAGGGTCTACAGCCTAAGCTACTGACTCTGCCACCCCCATGTCTCCCATTCTTTCCATCCACCCCTCCCATGACCCCTACTTTCCCCTTATGTCTATCCCAGCCTCTCTTGAAGCTGCCCACCATCTTCAACGAGACCACCTCTTCCAGCAGCACATTCCAACTGGCCACCACCACCCTCTCCATGAAGAAATGCTTCCTAATTTCCCTTCTGAAACCCCCAACTTAAGACTGTGCCCCTTTGTATTTTAGTTGCCATTTAGCTTAAAGAGTCCATACTCTTCCACCCTATTTATCCTTTTCAAGTACTTTAGGGTCTCACTTATGTCTCCTCTCTCCCTCCTCTCCTCCAGGGAGTATACGTTCAGGGCCCCCAACCTCTCATTGTACATTTTACTCTGCTGCTCTGCAGTCATCTTCATTACCCTCCTCTGAACCATCTCCAGCATGTTAATGTCCTTTTTAAGTTTGCTTAGTTAATTTTTTGTTAGTTTAGCAAGTGCTATAGAGGTGCCTTAACCCTTCCAGAAGCCATGCTGGGCAGGGAACAAAAGGTTGTGTATGTAATTGTAGTCTGTGAGTTGAGCAGAGACCAGTGTTTCAAGGATTTTGCTAAGTGAGAATAAAATAGCTACAAGGCGATAATTATAAATGATTTTAGGGTCATCCCTGTAATAAATGAGAGCAACTCTAGCTGCGTTCCAAAGATTGTGGACTGTGCTTGAGGTAAGGGATCAGATGAATATGCTAGTCATGGAGGAAGTCAGAAAGAGGGCAACCAGTTATGGAGCTTGGGTTCTAAAAACAGCTGAGCCTGTACTAATACACACACACACACACACACACACACACATACACACACACACAGATATATATCTACAGTATACTAGGGTTGCAAGTTCAGAACTAAAAAAGAATACACACCTTGAAGTTTGGGTGTTTGATTTTTTCAGACTATAGCAAATCTTTAGGGGAAATAGGTGGATTTTCGATCCCGCTGCTTCACCCTGGTCCAAAAGGTGTAGATCAGGCAAATCAGTTAAACTGCCAACCGCAGTTCACACTTGAAATAGTTAACTAGGGCACAGTGTGAGTAACAGCCTTGTGTTAGAGCTACACTGAGCTGAACCACGTGAGCCAGCTTGAAAGCTCTCTTGCGTGCTCATCGTCGGGCTCTACGGTAGCTCAGGCAGGGCTGTGATTCACTTCTAGTTAGATTAGCTAGGAAATGTTTCAAAGCAAAGATAATCTTCAAATGTTTGACCTAGACTAGTTCTGCAACAGAAGGATTGCTGAAGGCGGTGTATTTAGAAGGAAAAATGACAACAACAAGCAAAAAACCGAAGAGGCAGGCTGAGCAGCAGTGTTGCAGCAGGCCTCTGGGACCAGGGGCCTGCCTGAGATGGGAGACCTGGGAGAGACTAGACTCTGGAGGGGAGGAGGAGTGTGCTTGGAGCTGGGCAGTGGGCAGGTGGGACATGAGGCGGCAGTCTGTCACTGCCCACTTGTGGTGGCCTACTGCCATCAGTGCAGTACACATTTTGTTCAAGCAGAACTAGCAGGGCATTACAAATACAACTAGATTTTGACTAAAGCCCCAAGCATGCCAGAAGCCTGAGCACAGATATGCTTTTTTTGGTGGGAGTTACTTTTATTTACTAATTTTACTGGGCAGTAGATGTGTGCCAGCTGGCAGCAGGACAGTGCCTGGCCACTGGTAGTTGGCACCTTGGTGGCATCCCATAAACAATTTAAATATCACATTCACGACTTCACATTTCTTTTTGTGGCAGTTTCAATTTCTTTACATTCACCCAAGCTGTAGACCAGCTTGTAGCAGTTACATCTTCCTCCTCCTCCTGAGCCTTGAATCAGTCTTTTGCGAGTATTGGGCATGGCAGCAAGTGTATGCCAGCTGAGAGCATGCTGGTGCCCAGCCCCTGGTGGTTGACACCTTGGTGGCATCCCATAAAAAATAAAAAAAATAAAAAAAAAATGTTTTCTTTATGTAACCCCCCTGTCGGGGGCTTACCTGTGAACCCCCGAAAAAGGCTTATTTCCCCGTGGGTTTTGGTCCACCCTTCCATTCTTTTTTTCTCCTGGGTCCCATTTCCTGGCTTGCCCCCTGTGTTTTGTGTCTCTCCTGCCGGCCTCCGCATTGGTTTCAGAGAGAGTGGGGTCAGGGGCCAGAAGAGCAAGTTTGTGGAGCCACCGGCATTTGAAGTGTGTACCAGGTCATAATGTTGCACGACATAATGTCGCATGACATTACAGCGAACCCGGACTTGTGTGCACCCAGGTTGGACCCCCGAAGTTGAGAATCTTTAGTCTCTTGGTCCAGAATTCACAGACCCCGTAACTGGGGTGGGGTGCAGAGCCCTCCACAGAATAAAGGTATAAGACCTCATGGCATCAATCGCGTAGCGCGATTGTGCCATGCGACATTATGTCACGCGACATAGCGACCCCATGCCATTGAAGTGGCACTGTGGTGCTGACAAGCTCCACGCATGTGCAGAAGCACAATTTTGTTTCCACCGTTCAAGCCCATTTTGGGCTGTCTCTCTGGTGGTCCTGATCTCAGGGAAGGTCAAGAGAGGGACTGGGTCCCTTAGCAGAGAGCGAGAGACAGCTGGAGAGGAAAAGCAGCCATTTTTGTGAGTGCTCGGGAATGCAAATGCCACCTCATGAATATTAATGAGGTGGCACCCATTGAAGTACCAAGAGCCTGTCTAGCGCTGGGGAGACAGTGTTTTAGCACTAGTGACAGGCAGGGGAAGACGGAAAATGAGTTAAATGAATAAAGCCCTAGTGTGAAAGGAAAAGGGGAAGACTGCCAGTCCGTGGGGGAGATAAATAAATAAAAATGTGTTCACGGAGTGCAGCTAGTGAATGAAGTTGGGGCATACTTGTAATGCATTGGGGCTTGCGTTGGCTGCCAAGGGGCAATAGAAAACAGCAACAGTGACTGAGAGAGGGCAGATTAAATGTGTTAAATGATGCATTCGCTGTGCAGCGCACAGGGGTGGCAACCAAATGGTGGGGAAATGAATAAATGAGAGTAAACAGTTTGGCTGAGGAATGCTTAAAACCTGGGACTCTGATAAATGTTGGGATATTGTTTATATCAGCCACCATGTTGCAGCAGCTATGTGACACCAGCCAGCCAACCACTGAGCCAGGATTCTTGCCAGGGACTCTGGGGCTGATGTGAATGGACTTTTGGGGGAAATACCGGGGAATATTTAGGTGCCTTTTTCTGCACCAATGAGGCATCGAGGGAGCCTCATACATATTACTTTTTCTTAAGGACAGTGGCTCCAGCCAATGGGGAGTGAGGAAAGGGCTCCCAAAAGTTGAGGACTGTTGGACTTTGGGTCAGTTCAGTGGGAGCTCCTCCAGACGGAGAGGGGCTCCTGCCCCTGGAGAGATTGGGGCTCTGAGATGGGCCTGACTGGGTGCTGCCAGCAGTTTGTCCCCCAGGGAAGGGAGTGTCTGCCCCATCGGTAAAGGAAGAAGCAGCTTAGCAGACAGAAAAAGGGAAAGCTGCAGGATGCTGAAAGTTCTGTCTTGTTCTGAAGTTACACTACAGTGGTGAGAGAAGCGCAGCTTAAATGGCAAAGGGAAAGCTGCCGACTGCAAGAGGGAGGTTGTGTCCTGAGCCTGAATAAAAGGACAAAGGTTGGGCCTGAGCCTGAATAAAAGGACAAAGGTTGGGTCTGAGCCTAGAAAAAGATCAAGGTTGTGTCCTGAGCCTGAATAAAAGGACAAAGGTTGGGTCTGAGCCTAGAAAAAGACCAAGGTTGTGTCCTGAGCCTGAATAAAAGGACAAAGGTTGGGTATGAGCCTAGAAAAAGACCAAGGTTGTGCCCTGAGCCTGAATAAAAGGACAAAGGTTGGGTCTAAGCCTAGAAAAAGACCAAGGTTGTGTTCTGAGCCTGGAAAAAGAACAAAGGTTGTGTCTAAGCCCGGAAAAAGATGGGATACAGAGGAAAAGGGACAAGAGAATATAAATGTGCTGAGACAGAGAAAAGGAAGAGCAAGACTCTTCAATTAGAGAACTGCTATGTACCTGCATGGTAAGAAAAGGGACTGTGAGTGCAGGTGATATGTGTGAGCCACAGCAATAATGTGGCTGTATTCAAGTTAAGAGACTGTGAAAGCAGAAGGATGGACAGGTGCCTTTCGGGGATCAGTGCCTGTGGTTGTCTGCTCCTGAAATACAGGAAGGAAAAGAGAGAGAGACAGAGAAGAAGCAGAAGAGAATGTGCTGAATGTGTTTCTGCTGACACCCAGGGCCAGGTGGGGAACTCTCTAACCCCCATCAAGTGGGGTCCGCCGCTGCAGGGGGCCACGGGTCTTGTACCCGAGTGCTAGGGTGCTCTGATTGGAGGGAGCCGGTCTGGGTCCCCTGTAGTTGGCAGGCCTTGCACATGTGCCCTGCAACAGGGCCTGTAATGGCCAAAGGGGACAAGCTGTAAGATCTGCAAGCAAGAGAGAGAGAGAGAGAGAGAGAGAGAGAGCACGCTGTAGCCTCTGTTTTAAGCTTTGTGACTGGTTCTACTACGTTGCCACCATCCCCAGGAATTCAGGAACTGTGCCATCCCTGGACTGATTCTGCAGAACCATGAGTAAATTGCAGGAATTGCCCTGCACCTGGGGACTGTAAATAGTTAAGCAAGCACACTAGGGCTAGAGGTAGAGCCAAAGAGAAAGGAATGTAAAAGAGTTAAAGTTTAATTCAAGTAAGCATGCCAGCGTGGCTACCAGCTGCACCTCAGGCCTGCAACTAGAATCTGGGCACCCAGTGAAGGACTGTGGGGTTTTAATGGACTGGGACCTGTGGGTCTGGGTTTGGGCACCTGCAGCAGTTAGCTAGTTAGTCAGAGATGATGGCTGCCTTGATTGAAACATGGGATTGGAACCGAAAAAAAGGAAATTTGATTTGGGAAGTGCAAATTGAAATGCTTACTTGAACTCTGTTCCATTTTCCCCCATTCCTAAAACCCTCCCCCTGTAAATAAACCATGGATTTATAGTTTTGCAGCAAAAATGGATCTAGAGCCTAATTTTAGTGAACCTGTTTATTGGATGAACTGGAAAAGGTAAATGTCTTAACTGAATGTGGGGAGGTTCGAACTTGGCAAGTCCACGTCTGGGGTAACTGTTGGGGAGGTGGGTTGGTACGACATCCCGGGCGTTTGTAACGCAGATAACTGGACCCACTGAATATATACTCTGGGCGGAGGCACCACCATTTTGTTTTAGCTTTTGTGAAAGAACCCCCTTGTTATAGCTATGGGAACCCAGGCCCCTGTTCTGGCTAGTGGCCACCCAGGTAGGGGTAGTGGCTCTCTCCCGGACGACACCAGAGAGGGGCTACATTTATGTGGCACTTTTCAAACTGAAACTCTCAGTCTTAATGTTGCCCCCAAGTTGCTGGATTTTGTTCGTCCTGAGTCCTGAAACATCATGTGTGTATGTTGTCCTGAACTCTGCTGTTGCAGTGTGATCTGGGCAGCAAGTATGTGCCACCTGGTAGCATGCGGGTGCCCAGCCCCTGGTAGTTTGCACCTTAATGGCATCCCATAAAAAAAGCAAAAAATATAGTAAGAAACAATTCTCCACATTTCCTCAAATTGTTGAAGTTCCTTCCTCCTCCTCCTGAGTCCTGAAGCAGAGTGTGTGTGTGTGTGTGTGTGTGTGTGTGTGTGTGTGTGTATGTGTGTGTGGTCCTGAGCTGTGCTGCTGCAGTGTGATCAGGACAGTGACCAGCAACTGTGTGTCAGCTGGTAGTTACTAATAAGTCAGTGCCTGGCCTCTGGTAGTCCCTGGTATCATCCCATTGACAAAATAAAATTTTAAAAAATAACATCTCATCCATAGGACAGCACATCCCAATAGTACAGCACACCCAGCACTGAACTCAGGTGCCAGCATTTTATGGTATGAGCTAAATCCCACAGTGAGATAGGAACCCACAACCTTCTGGCCCAGAGGTGGCTGTGCTACCAATTGAGCCATGCTGACACCTATCTGGAATATATTTGCTACTTCTTTTAATTTAATACCTTTATTAAAATAGCATTTCAAATTTCACATCAGCTTCATTGAAAAAATGGCAACATGCTACAGTAATTACCTAAGCACAAAATCTACAGTTTGCTTAGTGGAACCTTAAACATAAAAATATTTTGACCTGTGGTAAAAGTGCCCATGTATAAGACATTTAAGCTAACTGGGCATTCACCCAATAATAACATGGCTACTGGCCAACATACAGTACGTATGCTACATAAGATAATGAAGGCTGTGCAAAAGCTTGCTTCCTTTGTATATAGCCTTTAAAAAAAATCAAGAGAGTTTGAAATTTGGAAGTCATAAATTTCATGATCAAAGAACATTCAAGGCCACATTTTGGGAACATATTCGCTTTAAGTAAACTTCAGTTAAAATGTGCATTGTCACGATCATTGTTTTCTCAGGTGACTGGTCTGATTGCTCCAACAGTTAAACCAGATTCTTACACACCAAAGAAATACATGAATGGAAGTGTTTGAACTGCTTTCCCTCAGGCTTCTGGCGCATACCTTTTTTTTTGTTAAATTTCAAACCACTTTTCCCTGTTATGGTTATTTGTCACCAATGCAAAATGACACCTGCAGGTGGCAGTAAGATAGCACCCTGTCTGTAAGTATTGCTACAGCAGTGTGCCCTGCCAGCACTGGCAAAGTCTGGGGCACAGTGAACTTATTAAGGCTCAGCACTATCGACTAGAAAACATTAAGGGGTTCAGGCAGCAGGGACAGAGTAAAGGGCTTAATAGATACTCAGGAAGGCAGCAGTAAGGCAGGAAGTGAGGTGGGGGGGGGGATGAGGGTGAAACCCCCTTCTGGAGAATAGGTGACGGGGTAGAGTAGGATAAAACTGGTCAGACTGGATAGACCAATGGCCTTTTTCTGTCGGCATTGTCTATGTTTCTGTGTATAACAGCTGTGCCAGTTCCCTGGGGTATGTGGAAATATATTTAAGGCAGGTAACAAACATAACTTCTGTACCCAAGGGGGGAAGTCATTACCTTGTTTACCACAATGGTTGTGCTTGAATGCTTTGGTGATGCAGTAAAAGGAAACTGAATAAAATGCCTGACTCCTGTGTGATTTTTTTAAGCATGAAGCTACTTGTTGTGGCAAGAAAGATCAGCAGGGTTCTCCCCACATTGTCAAACTCAGGAGTGCTATCCACTTTATTTTACTATTTTATTTACTAAGGATATCCCAGTTAACTGGTAGCATCTTACATTCAGCGTGGTCCTGCCTCTTCCTAATTTTAAAGCTGGGAGGACTTAACTGCCGGAAGGTCAAGTGACCTGCTCAAGGTGATGCAAAGCTTTTGTGGGATGAGGACCTGGGATCACCTGTTTCACAGTTCAGTGCTGTACGCACTAGAGAGCATTGCCTTCCAGTTCTTCCCACCCAATTTATATTGCAGACAGATCCCACTTCAATTATCTCCATTGTCTTTCTGACAAACCAGTCAATATCAAACCTGTGACCCTGGAAATTACACCAGAGCTAAGAATTCCACTGTCATAATTTTGTTATTGTATAGATTATTTTACATTATACAATGGCAAGAAAGAATCCTGGCTTCTGATTTGTCAGTTGGCCATCACAGCAGGGATGTTATCCTGGCATAACATCCCTGCTGATTGTTTGTAGGATTTATTGCAACATTTGTTGGATTTTCTCTTAAGAAAAATAACTTATTTTTATACACTAACAAAAACATACTTTAAAATATTTTTTTATTCTGTATAAAACAACAAGCCATTGTATAATAGGAATAATGCCCTCCAGAGTGGGTGTTATGTTGGGATAACATCCCTTCTTGGGTGTTGGACGCCCTCGGCCGGTGGCCTCGGGCCCAACCACCCAAGGCAGGATGTTATCCCAGCATAACACCCACCCTGTTGGGCATTATTCCTTTATTAACGTCTTCTTGACTGAAGTGACAAAATGTGACCACGTCACCCCAAGCTGTAGAGAGCTGTACTGGTAGCACTACGTCTGGCTACACTGGTGATTCGGGTTCAGAAGCAACCTCAGTCCGCTTGTGGGGGATTCAGCCAGGAGAGGGAGACGTTTGCATGCTAGAGACAGCTCTCCTCCCAGGGGGTGGAGGATAATGCATTCCAATGCTTGACTGCTTCTTGACAGAGACCAGGTAGTAATGCAATGAGAGCTTACTACTGGGGAAGGGATTGCCACTGGATGCCATGCATGTCACTGTGTCCATGCATGCGTGTCATTGTATGCCAGCACCCTCGGGAGAAACAGATGGACAAAAAAATCCCCAGTCCATCTAGGGGTTGATGTTGGTACCTCCCCACAGACTGATGCATAACCAACACGGCATGCCAACCATCACCTTACTGGTCCTGGGTAAGCTGTGGATAACCTGTAAGTCCATGAGAAGGTCAGTTGTGGGGCTGTGGCGAGGTGCTGCCAGAGTAGGGATAGACAGGGGAGTGAAGGGGCAGAAACCAAGGATGGAAGAAAAAAAGTAGTCTAGATAAGTCACTACTGCCCCCTGAGAAACAATACCGACCCACTGTGGCTCCACTGGTCCAACCCAGCCAACTTCCACACAGTGTAATAACAGACAATACAGCCTTCTCACTCTTTGTCAGTTACAAAACAGTGACTCCGATATGAGATATTCAGCTACAACAGGTGCTAATTTGCAAAAGAGATAGGGAAGGGAAAGGGTTAATGCAAAGCAAATGCTATAGTTAGCAGCTGGTAATGACTTTTTGGCAGTGCTCATACCCCATCTTCAATGGCAACACTGCCAGCTGTACAAGCTGTACAGACCCTACCTCCCCACTCCCACACTGGTGCCAGTTGCAATTACCTCTGTACAGTCACTGGATACCCAGTTATTGGAACGATGCAGACCCTCAACCAACGCATTGCAGGTGTCAGCTGGTGAGGGGATCAATCAAATTAATGTGAATGCCCCAATTGTATTCCACAGTCCCACTGACCCACTTGTAATTCACTATGTTAATAAAGTTATTTATTAAACATGGATTATGCCCTAGAATATAAGCTCTGTGCCCACCTGATGTATCTGCTCAGTGTGCATGGTAGTGTCTATTATACTGGGGTACTGAACAGGGAATGTCATCAGGGGTCATGAGTGTGCAATTGCCCTCTCCATTGGCAGCAGAGAAGCTACTATCCTGTGTAACAGTTGAGCAACATACAGCAATGGTGTGAGTGCTGAAAAGTAGAGGCACTTCTCTCGCAGAAACAGAAACATAGAATCTGATGGTAGATAAGGGCTGCTTGTCCCACCCAGTCTGCCCATTTTTCCTTACCTGCATTCTCACCGCAGACCCTACTTGAGCTACAGTTCTTTCTCCTTCCCTCTTTCCTTTCCACTACTATTTTCTTGTGTCTATCCCATGCATTCCTGAACCCCACCACTGTTTTCACCCCCACCACCTCTGCTGGTAGGCTGTTCGAGGAATCCATCACACTTTCTGTGAAGAAGTACTTCCTCACATCTCTCCTGAATCTACGCCACTCCAGCTTCATAGCATGTCCCCTTCTGTAACTTATTTACACCTGTGAGGTATTTAAGGGTCTCTATCATATCCACCTCTCCCTCCTCTCCTCTCCTCCAGGGTGTACATATTGAGGTTCTTTATTCTCTCTTCATATGGCTTTTGATGGAGACCCTGCACCATTTTAGTTACCCTCCTCTAGACTGCCTCAAATGTATATCCTTCCAGATATGTGATCTTCAGAACTGAACACAGTCTTCAAGGTGGGGTCTTAAAAGTGATCTATACAGGGGCAACACCACCTCCATCTTTCTGCCGGTGATACCCCTTCCTATGTATCCCAGTATCCCACTAGCCCTCCCGACTGCCTTGTCGCACTGCCTGGACACCTTTAGGTCATCTAATATGATTACCCCAAGATCTCTTTCCTACTGGCTTGTTGTCAGTACCACTCCACCCATTTTGTACCCTGTGCCCAGGTTTCTGTACCCTAAGTGCATTATTTTGCACTTTTTCATCTTGAAACCCATCTGCAATACCCCTGATCACTCGTCGAGTTTTCTCAGGTCTCAGCTCATCCTTTGCACCCCCTGGAGTGTCCACTCTGTTACAGATCTTGGTGTCATCTGCAAAGAGGCAGACCTTCCCTTCCAGCTTCTCTGTAGTATAACTTATAAAAACATTAAAGAGGACTGGTCCCAGCACTGATCCCTGAGGCACCCCACTGGTCACCCTCCCTTCCATGGAGTGAACTCCCTTTACCACCACCCTCTGTTGCCTATCCCCTAACCAATTTCTTACCCAGGTTACCACCTTTTTACCCACCCCTAAGCTACCCAGCTTGCTTACTAGTCTCCTTTGTGGAGTGGTGTTGAAAGCCTTACTAAAACCTAGATAGGCCATACCCACTGCTCCACCCTGATCTAACTCCTTTGTCACCCAGTCAAAGAAGTCTATCAGATTTGGTTGACATGACCTCCCCCTGTGAATCCATGCTGCCTCGAGTCTTGTACCCAGCTGATTTCAAGATATTCCACAATCCTTTCCTTCAGCAGTATTTCCATTAACTTTACCACCACCAGTGTTAGGCTGACTGGCCTGTAATTGCCAGCCTCCGCCTGCTACCACTTTTGTAATGTGGAACTATATCTGCCCTCCTCCAGTCCTCCGGAACCACTCCATTTTCCAGTGATCTGTCAAATAGTACTGTCAGAGGTGCAGCTAGTACCTCCCTTAGCTCCCTCAATACTGTTGGATGTACCCCATCTAGCCCCATCGCTTTTCCCACTTTCAGATTAGTGAGTGCCTTCAGAATGCCCTTCTCTGAAAAAGGACTGGTGTCTACCTCCCCTCCTTCAAAGCTCCTGTTACTTTTTTGAAGTCCCTCACCTCCCCTTCCCCTTCCTCTGTGGACCCTGAGCAGAAGTTTCTGTTCAAGATAGCTGCCTTTTTGTGGTTACCCTCTGTACAGTTTCCCTCTTACAATCCCTCCTTTGACTTCTTCTTTTCGCTTCCATACCTAAAAAAATGTCTTGTCTGCCTGGACTATTCTGTCGTCAGTTTGTGCCTTTGTGCTCCTTATTGCTTTCCCTGCTTCCCTCTGTTTCTCCTGATACACCTCCCTATCCTCTTCCCTCTGCATGTCCTTGTGCCGTCTGAATGCAATCCTTTTAGCTTTTACCTTTTCGGCCAGCTCCCTTCAAGAACCATAGCGGTCTCTTTCTCCTCTTGTTTTTGCTCACTTGCTTGATGTAGAGGTTTGTTGCCTTCACTATGCCCCCTTTTAACTTGGCCCACTGTTCCTCCACCCTCCCTAGCACAGTGATCTCTGGTCCTCAGGTGGCCTCCCACCTTGACATCAGCAACACTGTCCCTGTTAGTGAATATCAGGTCCAGTATTTCCCTCTCATGAGTGGGCTCACTGACTAGTTGCCTGAGAAATGTCCCCTACAGGGAGCCACAGTTGGGTGGCTCCAATCTACATCGGGCAGGTTGAAGTCCCCGACCAGCATACCTCCCCCTTTTCTGCCTTTTTGCTAGTCACTTCTAACACTACCTTATCTAACTCCACCCCCTGTTCTGGAGGTCTGTAGATCACACTGGTGTGACTAGTGGCTCCATTCCCTGACTTCAGGGTGACCCACAGTACCTCTGCTCCCCTATATTCCCTGCATCTCTGTCACCTTTAGACCTTCCATTACATAAAGCACCACACCCCTCCTTTCCTTCCCACACTTTCTTTCCTGGTATGGCCATGTCCCAGTCATGATTTTCAGTGCACCATGACTCATTAATGGTCACTACATCTTGGTCAGCCTCTGTCATGATGGCCTCTAGTTCTGTAATTTTATTTCTTAGACTTCCAGAGTTTGTACACATGGCCTTACAGATATTGTTAGTACTCTGCTATTAACCCCTTTTCTCCTTTTTGCCCCCCTTCTTCCCCCTCTCTTTTTAAGGTTTCTGTTCCCCTCCCTCGCTGTTTCTTTCACCCTGCTTCTTTTATTAATTAATTACCCCCTTGGAGTTCCTCTCCTCTCAGGATCTCCCTACTACTTAAGCCTGTGGGGTAGGGGCAGTTTCTGCCTCCCCAATTCCTTCCACCGCCCCCACCTTGATAAGTTTAAATGTTCATTGAAGCAACATTTAAACTTTCCACTGGGGACTGCAGTTCCGAATGCAGGCCATGCCACTGTATAGACCCTCATCCTCCCAGATGGGTCCCCAGTCCCCAATGTAGCTTAACCCCTACTCTTTGCACTATTCCTTCAGCCATAAGTTGAAACTCCTGGTGTGGAGAATCCTCTTCTCCCTCCTATCATAGAAAGGCAGCATGTCAGCGAAAGCCACTGCGTCCACCAGCTGTCTAAGTTCCATCCCCCATCCCCAGTTCCCTAAACTCTCCCTGAACTATCCCAGCTCTGTCACTAGCCAAGTCATTGGTTCCCAGGTGGACAATGACATCCAGCTCACCCTCCCTTCATGCTTCCCTAACAATCCCCAGGATATGGTTCCTATCACTCCGTGCCATGGCATCATGTTGGCACCTGACCTCCCTCTCTGCCCACCTTCCTATTCCCAAATCTATCCCCCTGATGATCGAGTCCCTCACCAGCAGTTGCTTCTTCTTCTTCTTCTGGGGTTCTCTCCCTCCCTGCTTGGGGTTTCCACTATGGAGGACCCCACATCCTCCCAGACCACTACAACAGGTGCCTCCCCCTGGCAGTCCTGCCCTGCCAGAGTGACATAGGAATTTTGTACTAGTACCAGTTGAGGAAGGTACTTCCAACCCACCCTCCACCCTTCCACAGCCCACCATCCCCACCCTTCCCAAGCCGACCATAGTCCAGCCTCTCCTCCTCCCTGGCATCCTCTGAGGTAACTGTGTCAGACCTGGTAGCCCGTGGGTGGGGGGAAAGGTCCCGAAGCCTTGGCTAACTCAACCCAGAGACTAGCGACCTCCTCCTTCAACCCAGAGCGGTGCATATAGATGGGGCAGCAACACAGCCTCCAGAAGGTCTCTCTGAAAACTGAAACCTCACATCCATTCTGGGGTTGCACTGCAAAGTACCTTGTGGAACCAGAGAGGCAACTACTTGTGGCAGCTGGGTGGATGGGCTCCAAAGAGCTAAAGGTAAACTCCACACTTTGGGAGGGGGGGGGTTACACTTTAATTCTTGAAGGCTTAGTCTCCATTTATTGTCTCGACTGTACTCCCAAGCTTCTCCCCACTAGTGACAGATTCTTCAGTTTCTTAACTCCCACTGTCTAAAACCGGCTTCCCATCGCACTCCAGCTAGCAAACTTCCCACTCTCAAAATCCAACTTAAAAACCTCATTCCTTGCTTGCCTCTGGCTGTTAACTCATTCCCATTAAATGATCCTCTCAGTTTCCATTTCCTCTCAACTGCAATTGAATATATTATTTTTGGTGTATTTAATTTTCATCATAGAATGATAACGTTACAGTCGTGCTGTGTTAGTCTACACAAAACCAAGAGATAAACAAAAACAGAATCATTTTGCTTCCTGAAGAACAGACAATACTTCAGGCCTCAAAAGCTTGTATCTTTAGCTTCTTATTAGCCTAATAAAGGTATTATCTGCAATGAGCAAAACAATTCTCTTTTTGTTTCTCTCCTTATCATAGAAAGATGCACCTTTCATACACAATGCACCTCAAAACATTTTGGACACATTGCGGTACTGTGCCACAAAAAATGATTAGTTCTGCTTCTTGTGGCTGACCTTGTGGCTGAACAGTGGCAGGTTGTGCTGCAGTGCAGAAAACCTGGATTACAGAGAGATCTTGGAACTCTTGCTCCCCAAGTCTGCAGAGAGCAGATGCATCATAGAGGAGACCAAATACAGCTCTTCTGAATGAGCAAGGATTAGATTGAAGAGGAGGGAAGAAGGGGAGGACAGAAGAGAAAGATGAGGAGAAGAACGGTAGTAGTGAAGTAAAGGGAACCAGAATTTGGCAAGGAATGAGGAACAGTGAGAGAGGCAACTATCCTCAAGAGAGGGGTAAAGGGTAGTTAAGAGTGAAATGATAGAATGAGTGGAAGAGGGGTCCAGTTTGGAAAGGGTAGATTTGGGGCAGCACTGTAGACACATTTGTATAATCAGACACCAGCAGTGTCATCTTAAGGATAATCTTGGTGCAGATTTAGAATGGAAGGCATGCCTTGTAGTGGTGAAGTGCACCAAGCTTGGGACGGAGATTCTTATGCCTGGTGTCTATGTTGCAGAAGGAATCAAAATTAAATTTGAGTCATACACCGACATACTTAAAGTGAGGCACTTCTTTGGGGATGGTGGGGTGGGGATACCATCAACACTCATGTAGACTAGGGTAGGGGGGACCAAGATTAGCCTCTGCTTTGTGTCAGAGTTTATGGAAATCATCTTTGTGGTGTTAATAGAGATATGGTTTGAGTGGAACCAATGTTGTGTATGTTAAACACACAATTTTCTGCTCAGGGGCTGAGGCAACTGAATTAAAAATTACAGTGTCATCCATATACATGTAAATGTGTGAGTGGATGCAGACAGTGGATGATCAGTCAAGAAGATGGAAAGAAGGACTGGGCCCACAATCAGTCCTGAGGGCCTGCAGAAAGGGTGGGGACTGGGGGGCATCATGGGCCTGGATTGTCTTTTGCAATCTGAGAGGTACTGCAGGAATGGAGCTAGCTGACTGTGAGGTCAGAAAGTCTGTCCTCCTCCAGTTTGTCAAGGGAATGGGGTGGGTCACAGTGTTGAATGCCTTGACAAGGTCAACAAAGATGGCTACAGTGATCCAACATTGGTTCATCCCCTTCAGGATGGAATTGGTGATCCATTATAGGGTAGATACAGTACAGTGATCCGACGTTGGTTCATCCCCTTCAGGACAGAATTGGTGATCCATTATAGGGTAGATACAGTACAGTGGGATGTAAAAATCCCAGTCCACTGATGAGAGTACAAGGGGACACATGATGACTTTGAAAGAAAGACAATTCAAGGGAAATGTCAGGGAGAACTTTTTACAGAACATGTGGTAGGTACTTGGAATAGACATCCAAACAGATGGTATCAGCTGGTAATGTAATGACCTTGAAGCAGAGATGTGACAGGGATCAGCTTGATGGACCACTGGTCTTCTTTCCTGCCTAAAGCTATTTTCATGTATGTATGTGTGTAATGTGTAAACCTACTGCTGCATAGTGGCACCTGATCGGGTCCTCAAAACAAGGATCTATGGGGTGATAGCACTGCTTGTAGAAAGGCCCTAATCAGGAAGAAAGTTGATGGATTACTTTATGCCTTTGTGACTGGGTGTGCCAGTTACTGGACAGCTGTACCCTCTATTTTGTCTATAACAGAAGTGATACATTTACTCTTAATGGGGAGAGGCTTAGTGTAGATCGCAATACTGCATCCCTCTAGTGCATGGTTCATAAGTGGTACTTGGCATTAACTCAAGAGTTACCAGTTTGGGGGGTGCTGTGGAGCCCGAGCAAGATGGCCACTCCTAGCTAAAGCTCTGCATATCTTCAAGGCTAATATCAGATTAAAAGTCATTTCCTGAGAACTAGCGTCACTCAGTTTTGCTTTCAGCTTTCTTCTAAAACCTACAGATAAATATGGGAAATCCTCAGAAAGATAAATCTTTTGGCAAAGGAGCAAAACCAAAATCTATCTCAGGTGCTCCAGCCACGAGGCTGACCCAAGTCCGTGAGTCAGCACCAACTGAAGTTATGTGAGATGAAACCCTGCAAACATTGGGGATGGAGATCAATCATCTTATTTCAACAGTAGCAACACCCTCCGATAAATCTGACAATCTAGCAAACAGGGTAGCTGGTATTGAGACAACACTGAACTCAGTTACATCAGCCACAAATGAGGCTATGAAAAGATCGGTTGCTGCTATGGAGGCAGTGACCTCGGTAATCAAAGAAAATGCTCACCTCAGATCTAGGCTGGAAACCCTGGAAAACCAGGCTCGCGCATCCAACTTGCGAGTGTTGGGTCTCCCAGAGAGTTGTGAAGGGGATCACCTGCTTTTGTTCCTGCAAGAATGGTTGGTGCAACAATTGGGTGAGAAGGTAGCACCAAAGACCAAGCGATTTCAAAAGGCCTACCGGGTTCCCCCGTGGCCACCTGACAATTTGAAAGCACCGAGGACTGTGGTTATTATCACAGAAGGAGTGGAAGTCCGAGATTACTTTCTGGCGATGGCACGATAGAAGTGTTCCTCCTCTATGCGATGGTCAGCCTTCACTTATGTTCCCGGATATCAGCTACGCCACACAGCAGAAACGCAAAAAGTTTGATGGTGCAAGGGCCATGCTCTGGGAAGTTGGTGTCTCTCTTGGTATGGTTTTTCTTGCAAGGCTCCAGATTGTTCATCGGGGGAAGGTATTCTTGTTTACCGACCCAACAGATGCCCTAAAGTGGTGCCAGAGGAACGTAGCCAAGCCCTGAAAGAGATCCAGAGAGGATTCTTCATCGGAGAAGGACGAAACCTGAAGTGGTAGAGTTTTGGGACTGTTTAATAAGCTCTGCAACCCTGTACTGTTTATGGGGGCAAATTCTAAAATTATGACCTCAAGTTCTTGTTAACAACCAGAAAGAAATGGTTAGCTTATTGTCTAATTAATGAACGTGGTCATTAAGTACCCCAAATAGTAAGTTCAGCATGTTGGACACTAATATGTCCTGTTTTATGTAATTGTGTTCAGTTTTGTCAGTGGCTCAGTGGGCAGCACACTTGCCTCTGAGGCCAGGAGATCAGAAGACTGTGGGTTCCATCCCCACACCAGGCACTTGGGTTAAATCCCAATACTGACACTGTAGTGCAGCATGAGGGTGGTGCTACACTCCTGAGGTGCCGTCTTTCGGATGAGACGTTAAACAGAGGTCCCATCTGCCTGTTCTGGTGGTAGTTCAGGTGGATGTTAAAGATCCCATGGCACTTCTCAAAAAGAGAAGGGGAATAAGAACATAAGAACATAAGAAAAGCATCAGCAGATGGGGACCGTCTGCCCTAGAAACTACCCCCTCCCTATGCAACCTTTGTCCTAACTTGTCCTTTATGTCTGTCCCAAGTGAGTGTGAACTCCCTGATTGTCTTTGATGCTACCACCTCCTGGGACAGGCTTTTCCATGGGTCTATCACTCTCTCTGTGAAGAAGTATTTCTTTAGGTTGCTTCCTCCAACCAGTCTCATATCATGCCCTCTCGTTCGTTCTGCCATGTTCTGTTGAAATAGTTTGCCTGTCTGAGCTGTGTTAAATCCCCTCACATACTTAAATGTTTCAATCATGTCCCCTCTGTTTCTTCTGTGCTCAAGGGAGTATAGGTTCAGCAGCCCGAGTCTTGCTTCATATAACCTATGATGCAGTCCATGCACCATCTTGGTAGCCCTCCTCTGCACCGTTTACAAATGGTCAATGTCCTTCTTGAGGTGAGGTCTCCAGAACTGAAAGCAAGTACTCCAAGTGTGGCCACACCAAGGACCTGTAGAGGGGCATGATAACCTCCCTCTTTCTACTAGAAATACCTCTACTTATACATCCAAGGATGCCACCCGCTTTCTGTGCTGCTTTCTCACATTGTTTTCCTACCTTTAATTTAACAGTGATGATTATGCCGAGATCTCGCTCCATTTGTGTCTTCTCAAGTTGATGTCCTCCCAGTGTGTACTTTTTTCCAGGGTTCTTCTTTCCCAATTGCATTACCTTACACTTTTTGGCATTAAATTGTAACTGCCAGTCCCTGGACCAATCCTCTAGCCTTCTAAGGTCAGCTTCCATGTTGTCTGCTCCTTCCCTTGTGTCCACTCTGTTGCAGAGTTTTGCATCATCTGCAAACAGGCAAACCTTTCCTGTTAGTCCATTCACTATGTCTGCTATAAATATGTTAAATAGGATCGATCCCAGTACTGATCCCTGCAGGACGCCACTGGTCACCCTACCCTCCCTTGACAATGATCCATTGACTAGCACTCTCTGGGTCCTATCATTCAGCTAGTTACTGATCCAGCTGACCATCTTCTGGCCAATTTCCATATGTTCCAGCTTGTTGGTTAGCCTTCTGTGAGGGACAGTATCAAAGGCCTTGCTGAAATCTAGGTATACAACGTCCACCACCCCTCCCTGATCCAATGTTCTGATGACCCAATCGAAGAAGTTGATTAGGTTGGTTTGACAAGATCATCCTGCTGTGAAGCCATGTTGCTTTGGGTCCATTTTTCCAGTATCTGTTAGGTACGCCATTGTCCTCTCTTTTAGTAGTGACTCCATCATTTTCCCCATGACTGAGGTCAGATTGACAGGGTGGTAATTTCCTGTCCCTTCCTTGTTTCTGCTCTTGTGTAAGGGCACGACGGTTGCCTGCTTCCAGTCCTGAGGTATTTTCCCTCTGTCTAGTTACTTGTTGAAGAGCTCAGCTAGCAGTTTGACCTGTTCCTCTCGGCGCTCCTTCAATATCCTAGGGTGTATGCCGTCCAGTCCCATGGCTTTTTACACTTTCAATTTATTAAGCTCTTTTAGGACTCTCTCCCTTCTGAAGGGGCTAGTATCTGCACCCTGGGTATCTTCCTTTGTCCTGCTCAGTGTAGGACCTTTGCCACTGTCTTCTATGGTGAAGACAGAGCAAAAGAACCTATTTAGCACTTCTGCCTTGTCCTTGTCACTCTCTGCCATCTTACCTTCCTTGGTTGCTAGTCAGACTATTCCTCCCTTAGTTTTTTTTTTCTCTTTTGTATCTATAGGAGGTTTTGTGTCCCTCCTTTACATCCTGTGCTATTTTCTCTTCCATCTGTGCTTTTGCCCTTCTAACAGCTTTCCTCACCTCCTTTAATTTGTTCTCATATTCTTCCATGCCTGCTTTGTGTTTTGTTTGCTTGAATTGTGTAAAAGCCTTTTTTTTTCTCTATGATTTTGGATGCTACCTCGTGAGAGAACCATAGAGGTCTTTTCCTTCTTTTGGACTTGCTGATCTGCTTAGTGTATACAGTTGTTACTGTATGCATAGCAGCCTTCAGAGTATTCCAGCAGTCCTCTACATCTCCTGTGATTCCTCCCTCTAGCATGGATGCGATCATAGTTCTCATTTTGGGGAACTTGGCTTTTCTGAAATCTAGTACCTTTGATTTTGGTGTGACTTTTCTCCTCCATAGTGTTCACAGAAAACCAGACTGAACTGTGACCACTGGTCCCTAGACTGGCTCCCACCTCTGCCTCAGGGACCCTTGTGCTGTTTGTTAGCACTAGATCCAATATTGTGTTGTCTCTGGTGGGTGAGTTCACCAGCTGACGCAAACCTGCTCCCCTTAGTGCAGAAAGGAATTATTTGCTTTGGCTTGAGGATGCAGTGTATGAGGATCAGTCCACATCTGGTAGATTGAAGTCCCCCACAAGCAACAACTCGCCCCTGTCCACCATCATCAAGATGGTTTCCAAAAGTTCCTTGTCTACATCGGCCTCTTGGGATGGGGGTCTGTATATGACTCCTACCTGGATAGGGGCTTTGTCCCCGACTCCTAGTGTAACCCAAAGGGCCTCTGCTTTACTGTGTTTTCCCTGGATTTCTGTTGTGCATGTGTCATCTCTGACATTCAATGTCACCCCCCTCCCCTCTTTCCCTCCCGAACTTTCCGGAATAACGCATATTCTGGGATGGTGACATCCGAGGAGTTGTTCCCAGTGAACCATGTTTCCATAACAGCGACCCAGTCTAATTGTGCATCTGCCATTACGGTTGTGAGATCAGAGATTTTGTTTGGCAGACTATGAGCATTGACACACATTGCCTTCCATCCCCTTCTGTTTTGGCCATTTGCATTTTTAATATGTTTTGGTTGTGTAATTTTGTTGAAATGCTAGGTCTGAGTACATCTGGTGTGATGTTTGGTCCGAGTATGATTGGCGCATCCTTGTGCTGAACTGGTTGGTGATGGGGAGGGGCATTTGGCAACCCTTTTAGTGCTAGGGGTGCCTGTGCCCCCCCCATCCACTAGTTTAACTGACCGATGTGAATGTTGCATTTTTGCCCTAGTGCTCGGGTCCCCTCCTTTGAGAGGTGCAGGCCGTCAAATTTAAAGAACTCTTGTTCCCAGAAGTCCTGCCATTTTCCAATAAAGTGGTGACCTTTTTCCTGACACCAATCCTTTGGCCAGGTGTTTAGCTCAGAGACGTCCCCTTTCCTGATCTTCTGCCCACTGTCTCCCTTTTTCCAGACAGGCAGAATCTCAGAGAAGGTGATAGTGGATGAAAGGGAAGCAAGCTTGTCACCCAGCCTGGTGAGCCTGGTGAATTTTCCAGGTGCCTGGCCAAATTTCCCCCATTCACTAAGGATACCACCAACAGCTTAATCTTGTTCAAGGTCAGTTGGCATTCATCTGTATCCCCTTCCCCCAGGTCGTGCCTGAAAATAGGCAGAATCTGCCTAGTGCACTTACCTGGTCAACAAAAACTAAATAAATTAAAGAGTGAATGATTCATTTAAAGAAAATAAAGCACCTAGTTTATAGTTAAAATCTAGGTCACATGCATAGCTTATTTGTAGTGTATTAAGAATCTACGTTGTAACTATAATTATATGGTTCTCAGTAAATATAATAGGGAGCTTCTTGGAGGAGGGAGCAGAGCTTTAACTTCCATTGCAAGTAGCACATTTTGTGCTTTAAACTTTGAGACAGCATGGTGGACTCTTCTGACCTCTCTTCAGAGGGGTGAAGCATAAAGGACAGTATTTACCAATACTTTTCAGAACTAACCATGCAGCTCATGGGCTCATCCCCACAGCTTTAATTTTTTATACTATTAAATTCTTAGTTTGCTTTACAGGAGTACCCCCGCATGACGTATCTGTAAGCTTTTGATGGTTTAAATAGAATGTATTAAGAGGAATGGCACCCTCTCGGTTTTAAAGTGTAACATGTTGAATCAAGAGCTGGTGACCTAACTGTATGTTTGTTTACATATAGTAATAAACATAAAGTTAAAAAAAAAAGAGTAACCAGTTCACCCTCAACTCTCATGGCCAAGGAGAAGTGGCAGTAAGGAAGCTAAAAGAGAAGGTAGGAGACAGGAGTCTACAATGGGAGTATAGGGTGCCCAATTTGGATGCTGAGAAAGTGAACCAGAAAAGAAAAAACATTAAGCAAAAATGGAACTTAAAAGGTTATAGCTTAAGAACTTAAAAGGTTATAGCTTAACTATGTCCAAATCAAAACAAACAAGATATTGTCTGTAGTCTTTGGGTCTGAGCTTGACTATACTATCTCCATCAATTGACTTTCTGTGGGGGAGGGGGGAAGTTAACAAGAAATGGCGGATCTCATTACAAACGCTATAAGAAGCAATTACCAACAAAGCAGATCAAATATATTTGACAGTCATGTAGACTGGTAACAAACTGCACAAACCGGCTAGCAGAATTACCAATTTACAATTGTAGTTCAAGGTTATAGAGACGCCCTTTATGGAGATCAGCCCCACAAGTCAGTCCTTATAGTATGGGAACAAAACCCTTTTTACACTAATCTAGCAACAAGGACCACCATAGCAAGAGCACCACAATCTCAAGATTAAGCTACAGCATTTGAAAGATCAAATGAGACCACAAAATAATAGAATCCAGAGACTGCCTGAAACAGTACTGAAAACCTATAAGCCAACCGTGCCTACAAATATCTGAATAACACCAATATAAAGATGCACTGTACAGGAAATTCAGGAATACTGCACAACGTTATGGTTTGAAATGGAAAAATAAGTGAAGGAAGAGTTGCAGATTAGAAAGCTTCCTAAACAGATAACTGCTTTTAGTGTTCTGCACAGTCTTTGAACTCCTGTAAGAATCCTACTGAATGCTTTAAAGATCACCAATCCACTTCCTTGTAAAAACAAAATGTGGCAATTCTTCCTGTATCTTAAGCAGGCCATGATATTTTTTGATTTTTGAAAAGCATATTCATCACCGGATTTACTTCTTCAAACTAAAGATCACATCAGAAAGCACAGAGATATCATTGCTCCCTGCATACCATGTGGCACTGATTTTCCTGACAACTGTGTTGTCACTGTATGAAAAGTGATACCATGCTCTACATACACAAATACTGGGACCCATTTTAAATTAAATGTTTTGATTTAAGTAATGCAACCACTGAGTGGGAGCAGGAACTAGCTGCTGAGCTGGACAGAAGGTTTGCAGAGCTTCTACAATAATGACAGTAAAGCAGCAGTGCAACAATAAATGTCCTTCTAAAAAAGAAGTTTCATTTACACTTAATAAAAAAATATTAGCGACTGTCCTGTCAGTGCAGCGACAGAGCTACTGCTTCTGATGCTGGTGACCTGGGTTTGGTAGTGAGCTTGAGGCATCAGAGGGCTGGCCGGGGGGAGGAGGATTGAGCATCCAGAGGATTGCTCTCCTCCTCCGAGGGAGGGGGATTGCAGTGCCCAGTGCATGCCTGGCCCCTAGCGCATGTTGGAGGAAAGGCACCCAGGTCTGCATTGAAACAGGCAGGAGGAGCGGGCAGACACTGATGCATGGCATGCAGGTGTGTGGGCCGCACATCATGGCATCATTGCATGTCGTGCCCCTCAGGGGAAGGAAAATGAGGAAAAACTCTTGGCAGCAGGATGGTGCCTAGACCCTCGCTGGCTCCGCACCTGACTAGCTGGGCTCACTGGTCCAAGTACCGGATCTGTTCTCATGGCAAGTATTGAGGTGCTCTGCAGACCCCGCTGAGGGGGGCAAGTTATGGGGGTACTGGCTGGCAGTAAGCCCTGGCAGACGTTGGGGTAACGGGGCTGGGGGTCAGAACAGATGGGGACCAACAGGGAAGTAGGGGGATAAAAAGAACGTGGAAAAAAAATGTGATTACCTGTCACACCTACTTTTCTAGGTACCTCCTGTGCTGTGTACCCATACTTTTTTTATTTTATCAATCCTAACCCTTGCCAGGTCTAGAATGCTATTTCTATATCAAATGAGGCAGTTATTTTTTCATGACAAAAACTAAATTAAAACATGCATTAAATACTCAGATTTTGGTGGAACTAGAAACTTTTACCACCACATGAAAAAAGAAGATGCATGGAATTTTTTATAGTGAAAAAAGGTTGGATCGATTCTATTTCCCCTGTTTCATTGCACTGCTGCTTTAAAACTTGAAAATAAAGGGCTCTGTGCACTATGGTGCAGGTTGCCTACGCTGAGACATGTAAACAACACTAAGTAGGAATGCCGTGCAGCGTGGGTCCAGTGGACCCCTGTGGCATTCACAACAGGTGCACAAGCCCCTTGTGCACTCGATCCTCCAGCTGCCCACACAGTCATGTACCACAGGCAGTCCAGGGGTAATGTCGGGGGTGTGCCACACTGCACTCCATTCACTAAGGTGCAGAGTGCCGAGCATGGGGGGGGGGCACAAGATACTGCAGGGAGGACCCTGCTGTAAAGACTATGTGCCCCCCCCACACAACAGACAGCTGCCAGCTGTGGTGGGATGGGAACACCCTCCACCCTTCTGCCCCAGCCCCCCAGGCTGACAGGGATGGCTGGGGGCAGCCAGTTGAGCACTTACCCATAGCTTTAAAAAAATAGTCCTGCACCTTCCCAGGCTTCTCTGCTGGTGCGCAGCAGGGGATCCATTTTGGGACCCAGGATGGGCATTTGGTTGGATGTCCACCTGTGGCCCATGATCTGCCCTTGTGCAGCTGCATGCTGGGTGGATGGGCCCATGGACAGGCAGCCGGTGATAGTGAATGCTGGCTGATGTGTACCTGTCCACAGATGTGATGCTGCATGCACCAGGTATGCGCTTCTTGCTCTTGCCTGGCACATATTAGTACATACAGCCCAAAACCCTTAAACTGCAGTGGAGCAATTTTATACTGGCAGATCTAACTCAGCTTGACAATCTGAGCATTTTGATACCAAACCTACTGGGTGGAAACCCCATGAAAACTACTCAGAACCAGAATACTGTGCTTCTAGATTTTTTTGGCTATGTCTATGCTGCTGCATGGACTACAGGCATCTTCACTGGGGGCTTGAGCACCAGGGATCAATACAGGGTCTGCCTTGGAAGCCCTTCAATCAACTATGCTTAGGTAATAGAAAAGAAATTAGATTTTATACCGAACTGTTTGACAGTCATCAAGCAGCAAATGGCCGGCATTAAGCAGAGCACAGCAGAAACAGCAAACACTGCATGCCGGTTGTGGCTCCACAAGCTGCTACAGTCAAGGAGAATATGTAGTATCAGGTATGTCTTGAGGCATCGGAAAATTTGCTCTGAGTGAAAAACATCAGGATTCTGGGGCTACCTGAAAACACTGAAGGACAGGATGCTGTCAGTTTCATGGAACAGTGGCTACAGATGCAGCTGTTGTTCACTGTAACTGTCTGGCTGGATAGAGCCTAAATGATCTCAATTAGGGGAGCATTGACTGGACTGGAATATCCCAGAGATATGCTGATCTCCTTTTATGTCACTAAGGGACAGGGACAAAGTGTTCTGGGGGTTCATAGAAACTAGGTAACCATGTGTAAGGGGGTCATCCTCCTGTGTCTAGGGATATGGATAGTATCTTGTCAAGGAGAGCACCCAAGTGCTGTCAAGCCATGAATACCAGTTCAGCACCACAAACACATGCATTATCAACCCTAGTTGGGATAATGGGGATCAGCAGCAGTATCTTAAACCATACTCTGTGGCATCAGTAATGTGAGACCAGATACAAACTAGAATGTCCATACAGGAGTGAGGATCAAGTGTGGTGGTTTATTATATACGACCTACAGTAGGTGGTACACAGCTCTCCTGGCATTCCCTGGACATAATTCTTCATGATGGCACTTGCAAATACTATACATATAAACACAAAAACATAGAATTTGGCTGCAGAAGAGGACAGCTTGGCCCACCCAGTCTGCCCAGATGTTCCCACCTAATCTGTCTCCACAGACCCTAACTGGTCTCTGGCGACCCTCTCCCACTACATTTACTACTATTCCCCTATGTCTGTTCCATGCATGCTTGAAGCTGCCCACTGTTTTTACCTCCACCACTTCTAATAGCAGTCCGTTCCAGCTCTCTACCACCCTTTCAGTGAAGTAGTACTTTCTCATATCCCTCTTAAACTCCTCCCCCTCCAGCTTTATTGCATGCCCCCTGGTCTGGTGCTCCTTCTCATTTGAAAGAGACTCCTTTCCTGCACCCTACTCACCCCTGTGAGGTACTTGTAGGACTCTATCATGTCCCCCCTTGCTCCCCTGTTTTCCAGGGTGTACATGTTGAGATCCCTTATTCAGCATTCCATGGGCCATGCCCAACACATTAGTTATGTCACATGCTCCTGGGTTTCTACATAAATCCCACACCCCTATAACTGGTCTGATTGTACCCAGCTTACCCATGGGGACTATTGCCCACCTCACAACTGTATTAGTTTCCAGGTATATCCCCAGAACTAAAGGGGCACAATTACATTTAGCAAATAAGTACTGGGTCTCTTTCAACCCTATGAAACCCTACCTCCCTTGCATAGTCTCTGGAGCCCTGGCACTCCCAAGACCATCGGTGTCATGGCACACTCCCCAGCCAAGGCTAGCACTAACCTGGGGGGGCATGGTGCCAGCACATGCCTCAGTAGTAGGTATGCCTTTTTGCAGATGACAACAAAATACGTAATAGGGTGGACACTCGTGAGGGGTTAGAGAAAATGTGTAAGAATCTTGGGAAACTCAGACTGGTCAAGAGCATGGCAGTTGAGGTTCAATGCCAAAAAGTGCAAAATCATGCGCCTAGGGCATAGGAACCCAGGAGCTGAGTATAGGATGGGGGAGGTACTGACCATCACTAAGCAGAAAATGGACCTTGGGGTTATCAGATCTGATGACCTCAAAGTGGCAGGGCAGTGTGACAAAGCAGTGGGTAGGGCCAGCGGGATGCTGGGCTGCATAGGATGAGATAACTCCAGCAGGAGGAGGGAGGTGGTGTTGCCACTATATTGCTTGCTAGTAAGACCCCACCTGGAGTATTCTGTTTGGTTTTGGAGACCGCACCTCAGAAAGGACATAGATAGGGTGGAAGCAGTCCACAATAGGGCAACTAAAATGGTGCAGGGGTTACACCAAAAGCCTGCGAGGAGAGAGATTGAGGGATCTCAATGTGTACACCCGGAAGGAGAGTAGAGCAAAAAGGTACATGATAGTGACCTACAAGTACCTCACAAGGTTAAACAATGTGGAGGAGGGGAGTCTCTTTCAAATGAGAAAGAGCAGCAGGACCACAGGGCATATGATGAAACTGGAAGGGGCAGGTTTAAGAGGGATGTAAAGAAGTACTACTTCACTGAAGGAGTTGTAAATGTCTGGAACAGACTGCCAGCAGAAGCGGCGGAAGTGAAAACAGTAGGGGACTTCAAGCATGCATGGGACAGATATAAAGGAATATTGGTAAACAGGCAGGGAGGAGGGAGGGTCGCCAGGGGCCAGTTAGGGTCTGCAGAGACAGACTAGGCAGGGACCATCTGGCCAGACTGGGTGGGACAAGCAGCCCTTTTCTATTGACAAATTCTGTATTTTCTATGTTTCAGTGTGCCCAGAAGAACAACAAACAGAAAAGTGTATCACCATATGATAGCACTACTAAGTGCATAAAGCATGGTTGGTCCAGCCATGTGTGCCTCCCTTCGACACACTAGTGATAGCCCTAGTGACCCAAAAAGCAGAGTCTCATGTCTGGTCAATTCCCAGGAACTTACAGAACCCACCCCTTGCCAGGCTGTCTCCTACCGGATGCCCATTCATTGGGCTATCTGCCAGGGGTTTACAATATGAACAGCCTAGGACTTTACACAATAAACATGTCAATATTGCAAGTTTAACTTACAGTTTGCTTCAAACACTGATGTCTCCCATTTCTTTCCCTGCTGGGACTGACTCTGCAAGGGTTCTGGTGACTCTCCCAAACATGCCTTTCGGGTGCTGATGGTTTCCACTACTCTTAAGACATGTTCCTGGGGCTTTCATTCCTCTAACTATTCCTGATGGTATCCTCTGGAGACCAGTCACAAGGGGACCAGTGCCACCCAATCCCAGGGAGCCTGCCAACATCGCTGGGACTGCAGGCCCCCTCAGCCCAGTCACAACCAGTAATGCTGAACTGCTCATCTTCTCTCTTCCCTGCAAGACCTCTAAGCACACATTGCCCTGATGCCTTCCCCTTATATAGGATCTCAGGGGGAAGTGTACAACCATTCATATTCATGATTTAGGCTACTGTTCTTAGCAAAGTCAGGCCACTCAAATCATGAACATCCAGACATCCTGTTCCTGAGTAATTTTCCCCCCCTTATGGTTTGGCTTAACTCTTTGAGTGCTGTCTGGTAAACTGCCTCAAGCCAGACGAGGAGACAGGCTGGTTATAGGTCGATGGCTCCAAGATTTTATTTTTCCCTGACTGGTCATATGCAAGTAACTAGAGAAATAAAACCTATGATGGAATAAAATGGGAGCTCCAACAGGCAGTGATTTTCTGTCCACTGCTGCCACCAGTCAAGTGGCATGTTACTGCGTGAAATAAACAGTATAGAAACATAGAAACATAGAAACATAGACTTTGATGGCAGATAAGGACCTCTTGGCCCACCCAGTCTGCCCATTTCCCTACCTACTGGATAAGCTGCAGATTCTAGTTAACCAACAGCCTACTTCCTGCCACCCCCACTACAAATTGCCTTGTGTCTGTCCCATGCATGTTTGAATTCCCCCACTGTTTTAGCCCCAACAACCTCCCCAGCAAGGCAGTTCCACACATCCACCACTCTCTCTGTGAAAAAAAGATTTCCTTACATTGCCCCTGAGCCGTCCCCCCTCTATCTTTAAATTGTGTCCCCTCGTTCTTACACATCTCTTTTTCTGAAAGATGCTACCCTCCTGGACTTTGTTGATTCCCTTGAGGTACTTGAACATTTCTATCATGTCCCCCCCGTCCCTCCTTTCATCAAGGGTTTACATATTAAGCTCTCTCAGTCTTATTCTGAATATCAAGGTGAGCCAGCACATTGTGAGTGGCTCACAGTCCCAGCCATTCACACTGTGAGAGAAATGACTTAAAAGTTTATTTGACTAACGTAGTTTCATTTCAGACACCAAAAGGTACTGTACACCAGCACATTTTGGCTTTAGGCTTTAGGCTTTAGGCAGGAGGAAGTGCTCTGAACTAGTTTTACTTTTAGTGAGTCCCTTCCTTTCACGTAATGATCTCTACGTCAGTTTTATGAAACTGAGCAGTGATAGCTATAGGCTCATATATTTATTGTTAACGAAGTCAAGTACAATATGTAAATTGACCCTGTATGCCTTGCTGTAGACAAACTGAGGACTGAAGTCTGTATGGGTGGCTGTTTGTGTTTGTCCGTGTCTGTAGCTAAGTTTTGGGGATTTACAAGAGCTTCTGCTTGGAGTAACTACACCATTCTTGCTCACTACATCTGTGAAGGTCTCCTGGACTGGATTTTCTGCAAAGCATCCCCACAAGGTATTTACATTTTCAGTCTTAAAATCAACCTTTTGGAAGCTATCTCAAGCAAAACAGAAATCAAACAACTAGGTCTGACAAATTCCAGTGACTCTGGGTCCTGCTCGAATCCACATTTTCGTCTGGCTTGCACCTATGGGATCTATTTGTGGCTTTTACTAACATACTAAAATGCCAGCAGAATAGGCCTAACGGTCTTTCGTGTCTGCTCGTTTGGTCAGCCCCCACCCTAGGAGCTGACCTTGCTGCCCCCCTCGCCTTCTCTGGCTTCTCCCTTCACAGTTCCGGATATTCTCGCTGCACTAGATTTTGCTTGGGAAGGGTACAACCATTCATATTCATGATTTAGGCTAGTGTTCTTAGCTAAGTCAGGCCACTCAAATCAATTTTAAACAGCCTCTTCGAACAACAAAGGATGCACAAGGACAAAAGGATTTCACATCCTGCACTTGTAGTTGAGTAGGTGTGCCCCAGGCTATCAATATAATGGGGCTGGGGAGTGCATGCCTGCAAGGTCTTGCATAAATAAAGCCTCTTGTCAATCCCTGCCTAGCTGTGACCCTGGGTGACCTCTGTCATGAGTTGAACCAATGTTGTACCAACAGTCACACCATGACCAATAGCTGTCTGGGTGTTGCCCTTGTAACTTTTCTTGTCCTACTTTGCCTTGACAGAATTACATTATCTTTATGGAATAAGGATGGCTCAAATAAATCTAGGACCGAACACTATGATTTTACTTTCTCCAACCTTATTGTTTATAATACAAGGATACTACAAACTAATCTTCTTCTCTATCAAAAGGGCTGTCCCTACCGTTCTTGCTATATGTTTAGGAAACTACGGAATAAGTCTATATTATCCCATCCTTTTCTAAACATGGGGCTGTGGTTCCTTGTCATCATTGCCATTCTGCTATCTGGGGATATAGAAACAAATCCTGGGCCACTAGATGCTTACTTCTCAGCAGATGACGTACATAGTATGTCCAAACATGGGCTGTTAATTGCACACACTTGAATATAAGAAGTTTGATGTGTCACTTCATGGAGCTGGAGTCATGAGTCAAACTCTACAATCCTGATATCCTCTGTCTCACTGAGACCTGGCTAAAACCATTGGTTACTGACTGCCTCTGCTCCCTGCCAAATTACTCTATTATTCAAAGGGATAGGAAATCGAACAAACGTGGTGGTGGAGTTGCTCTGTACTACAAAAATAATCTGACTGTCTCTCTTCTCGCTATCCCAGATGTTCAATCGGCATGTGAATACTTGCATGCTACCCTTGCATTGGGAGCCAAGAAACTGCATGTTATCTGTGCATATAACCCCCCAGCGGGAGGGATTGTGGGTCTAGAGTATCTGTTGGAAAATACCTCTCAGGATTTTAATCATAATGAGGTTGTCATCTTAGGGGACCTAAACTTAAACTGGCTTGGGGCAGCTCTCAGTTCTCTTCAATCTCTGACTCATAGCTACAACCTGCATCAGATGGTGACAGTGCCGACTAGAAGTCTGTCTTCATCACCACTAGGCACACTATTGGATTGGGTGCTGGTAAGCCCGGATCGAACACATCTCAGCCGCTGGTACTCTTGCTGATGCCTTAACTGACCACTCTCCTACTTTCTGCATCCTGTCCTTGGGGGCACCTCCATCTCCTCCACCATGTCTCATCACTCTCACAAACTTTGCTCACCTAGACCAAGAGGTGTTTCTGTATGATGTCTCCAGAATTGATTGGTCGGAGATCTATGTATCACACTGTTCTCTGGACGCTCTTAACCTCTTCATCACTAAATTCCTTACGGTTCAATGTAAACAGGCCCCAAAGATCACCCGGAAAGAAAGGGGTAAACAAACAAGATGGCTAAACAAAGACTTGCTCAAAAGTTTGCGCCGCAGAGATAAACTCTGGAAGCGCTACAAAACATCAGGCCAGCAAACAGATTTCAACGCTTATCGTACGCTACGGAATTCGTGTAAAAGACAAGTTAGAGCTGCTAAGAGCAAGTACTGTAAAGACCTACTGATTAACGCGGCCAATGATCCCAGAAAATGCTGGTCACACATCAAATCCTTCCTAGGATCCTCACAGTCAACTACCCCTGGTGATATGCTGATAAATGATGTGCATTGCAATGACTGACAAACCATAGCTAATTCTTTCAATCTGAATTTCTCTGATCTCTCCCAATATACCTTTTCCTTCGATCCCACTGCAGTGTCCTCCCACTCCTCATCAAGAACCTGTCTGGATAAGCTGGAAGTGTTGTCCCCTGTGCCTCCTTATACTCCCCCATTCTATTTTAAGGCTGTGTCTAGAAAGGAAGTCCTGAAGCTTCTTAGGTCCATTTCTGATCATACCAGCTCTGGCTCAGACTCCCTGGAACCCTGCCTCTTGAAACTTGCAGCTCCCCTTATTGCATTACCACTGGCCAAAATTTATACGTTATCACATTCAGGTGGAGTGGTCCTTGACCTCTGGAAAGCTGCTCGGATCACACATGTACTTAAAAAAGGGGATCCTAAGGTTGTCATGAACTACAGACCAATTGCCATACTCTCGGTACTGAGCAAAATCCTGGAGAAAATTGTCGCAACTCAGACAACTGACTATCTAGAGCAGAAACTCTTCAATATTTGATTATTTGACTGCAATTGCTATCCATGCCTTAAGACTTGTGCCAGGTCTAATTTTAGGGCTTCTCTAGTATTATATCTCTAATCGGAGCTGCAGTGTGTGCCCTAGCAGCAGTAACTGGCTCATTTAATTAATTCTGTTCAGTGATTTACAGTTACGTGTAGAGCGAGTGCCCTAGGCTGTAGTTGCAAGGTTATGCCAGTTTAACTTTGTTATTTTACCGAAGCATTCCGGCTTAGATCTTACAGCTTATGCTTAAAGTTGATGTCCTATTAACGCTGTCTTGCTGTATCTCCTCCCCTTTGTTCCCCAACACAGACCACATAAAAACCTTACCTATCCTCTGCTTTCTCCACAGATGACTTCGGTGCGATGCGTGAGGCTAGTGACTATAAGCCCTCCCCACCCCCACCCCGACTCCAAGCGGACAAAGTGCGGAATAATCTGGCAGTGAACCACCGAGCTTGCTGCCTCCTTTCAAGGACTCTGTTGTGCTGTTGGAGTTTGACCCCGCCGACGCAGGATGTTGGCTCCCCACCACCACCCTTGGTGAGCACAGGGCTGTAGCCAGGCATTTCAGATCTGCACACCAAGTGGACTCACTGCTACCCCCCCCTTGTTAGGGTGAGCTACCCCACCCCGGGGTGAAGCCACACAATGTACAAATGTACACCAAGACCATGTTTGTTGCCTCATTTGGCACAATAAATACAACTTTTGTATCTGATGACAATGGTTGTTGCCATGCATGGGTAAATACAAATGCCATGCATTGTTCCCTAAGACACCCACATACCAGCCCAGAGCCTATAAAGTTGTATTGTCCTTGGGATGCAAAGACAGTATTAGTGACCAGTCCTTCCAGTTTTGACTCCTATGAATAAAATTACAGAAAGGTTCAGCATCTTTGTTAGTTTTCATGGAAAAAGGAAGCAGTTCAGAGCCTATTTGCATCCCCCCTTAAATAAAACTGCACACCATGGAGTACTTGGAGTATGCCTGGCTACACCCATGGGTGAGCACTCCCTTTTATAGGGAGCTGTAACCAATCAGCCAATTTTCCCATTAGCAGCTTATATTGTTTATCCACTAGAGGCTGCTCTACTGCCTGATCTCCTGTTTCTCTGGCAGTCCTTGTTCCTCCAACTCTTAGTTTCAGGATGATTACTATAATTTTACTGCTTTGCCTTTTGCTCCCCCCTGCCCAGTCCCCCCCCATCGTACCCTGATGTACCCCAGACCCTGCCCCATTTGACTGAGTCGAACGCTGGCAGCTAGTCTTATTTTGGGTAACCACCAGCCCCATGCACCTGTTATAGGGCTTGGCAGTTAACTCACCTCCTCTTAATTACTATGCAGGCCTGCCTTATCAAGCAACCCTGGCTGCACCCCCTGGGGCTGTCCTTACCCAGAAACCTCAACATGCAACACTGTCATCCACCCTAGACTTTCATTACCTCCTTCAGGCTTACCTTAAGGCACATGCAATACCCATTCCTACCGTCTCCACCACTATACCACATTCCCTGACAGAGGAAGTGTTCTAGGTACCCCTCCTCAAGATTCCTCCTTCTCCTCCTCCTCTTTTCTGGGAATATCCATCTTAATCCTGGACCACCAAATGGCATGATGCCACCCCAACGTACCTCGGGACAGTTGCACATTGCCTCTCTCAATATTTGTAGCATCCTAAAAAAGTGGGACTCCTTCCAGGCCTGGGTACTTCAACATCAACCGGATGTCATTGCAGTGTGTGAAACCTGGCTCACCCCTCGGACCCCGGATTCCTCTGTATCATTGCCCGGGTTCTCCCTTTACTGTGCAGATCATCATGGTATGCGAGGGGGTGGCTGTGCCCTCTACACTAAGGATACCTTACAAGGTCACCTACTCCTCCCCTCATCTGGGAGCTGGCTTTGCACAGCCCTCACTGTCAAGCTTGATCTGGGAAGAGCCAAAACCCATTGTACATTACAACAGTATACATTCCTCAGGGACCAAAATCAACTTTCCAAGCAGTATTGTCATACCTGGACACATTACCATCACAGTCGGAACAACTTGCTTGGTGATTTTAATATCAATTGGCTAAGTAAGGATGCCATCCACACATTGATCTCGCCACAGCCCAAGACCTAACTCAATTGGTCCTTCCCCTATCATTTGGATCCCGTACTGGATCCTCCTCCCTCTGGACCTCATCTTTTCCAATCGCCCGGCAAGATTATGAGCGTTTCTGTCCTTCAGACACCCTCATTGACCATTCTCAGTTCTCTGCTCCTGGTCCTGTAAAATTAAGATCCTCCAAAATAATTGTGCAACATAAACTTGGTCCTGGTAATTGGCACAATTGAGCAAGCGCACTCTCAAGTGCGTGGATTGGTTCTTCATTTTAATACTGTAAACCTTGACAGTGCCTTGGACTTATTTAACCGGTCCTTCAATAATATCTGTGATCTCTATGCACCATTCACGAAAAGAATGGTTAAAGGCAACCATGTACTTTGGTTCACTGAACGGCTCAAGACTTTAATGCGAACCAGAGACTCGTTATGGTACCTCTCCATTGAGTCTGGCCTCCCCCAAGATAGACAGAATTATAGAATGGCTAGGAATAAGTGCACTTGGGCCATTCGTAGGGCAAAAGCAGATTACTATAAATCCGCCTTAACCTCGTCCTGGGGCTCCTGCCGCAAGTTTTGGAACAACATTAAGGAAATATGCGGTAAGGTCCCCAACCTGGTCACCTCCCAAATCATGTCTAATGGGTCCTTGACCTCTGACCCCACTCACATTGCTGCAGTTTTCAGTGACGCTTCTCCAATCTGTATGTTCTTCCCCTAATTTCTGTGACCCACCTGCTCCTAGCTCACCCACCGCACCTTGGTGACCCCCCCCTTCACTTTACTTTATCTCCCAAGTCAAGCTAAACCATATCTTGCTGCTGCCCTTAGTCACACTCCTCCAGCAGCTCCCTTGACCTCAATTTCATCTCTCCTTAAGGGAAGTCCTTGCCCTCTCACCACATTTCAGCCTCTAACTTTTCCTTAGCAAATCCTGCCATTTGGAAATCGCCTATATCACGCCCATATTTAAAGGTGGGGACCGCTCCTCTGTTAACAATTACCGTCCTATCTCCATACTAACCCCCCCTCTCCAAGGCCTTAGAGAAGATAGTTTCGGATCAGCTCACTAACCACCTCAATAAATATGACCTACTCTGCAAACAACAACATGGTTTCCATAAAGGTCACAGCACGACTACTGCCCTGCTTGAACTAACATCTCACATCCACACTGCACTGGATAAAGGCCACATCACAGGTGCGATCTTCATTGACCTCACCAAGGCCTTTGATACAGTCCATCATTCACTACTCCAAACCTCTTTATAACCTGGGTTTCTCACAGGAAGCAGTGGGATGGTTAGCTGACTATCTTGCCAACGGACCCTTACAAGTTAAAATTGTACACCTATCACCAAAATCTTCTGTCCTCTCAGGGGGTCCCCACAGGGTCCATTTGGGTCCCACCCCTATTCAAGCCTCTTCCTAAACTCCCCCGCATCCCAAACCTCCAACTTATTACCAGCATGATGATGTCATATTCTCCTCCAGCCCTGACCCTCCCTTCTACTCCACCACTCCTCCAGTCCTCCTTTAATGCGGTTGAAGTTGGTTCTCCTCCTGCGCCTTATTATCAACTATAAAAACCAAGGGCATGCTATTCGCACATCTGCAGAATTCCAGGACTGGGCTCTTCCCACAAATACTATCAACGTCCCAGACTCCCCTTGAATTTGTGCATTCATTCAAATACCTGGGCATCACTTTGGACACTGGCCTTACCTACCATGACATATACATCAATGACTTAGGCCCTAAATATCAGGCTAGGGCTCCTGCCGCTATAGACAGTGCCTTACCCGGAAGCCCTTAAACTTGCCATCTCCTCCTCGTTACTCTCCTGCTAGACTATGGTCTCTGACTTTTGGAGGGGCTAGCTCCTCAGCCCTTGATAGTCTTAGACTCATCCTAAACAAGGCCTGTCATCTTATATTAGGATGTGACAGACTTACCCATACCTGTGCTCTATATAGGACACCAACTTCGAAGCAACCTTGACAACAGAATCAAATTCCACACTTGTGTCTTGGCAAAAAAATTACCCTTGGCCTCTCCCCACTGCACTCACCCTTTAATCACTAAGGACTCAAAGTTAAGCACACCAGCTCTGACACCCATCGTTTCTCCATCCCTTCCTGTCGCACAGCTCAGTTCCAAATATCCTTTTGTTACAGGGCACCCTTGTGGATGAATAACCTACCCTCCTTCTTGTGTTCTGATCAAAGAATTGGTCATTTTAAAACACACCCCTGGGCTCACCTTCGATCCACAAGTGACTGCGTCTGTACGTGAATCGATGCCACCTTTTCCATCTACTACTGACAGTGGCCTCTGGCCTGCCTCTGCTAACAGCTCTTAATCTCTCCCCCCTCCCAGGGATGTTAAGTCCAGTTTTTTTCTTTCAACTGCCTCAAACCATTCTAGTTCTTGTTTGTTAGCTTAACTGTTCCTGTTATTAACATAGCTCTACTCTGTAACAAGTACTGCATTGTGTATCTGTCCTAACTGTATTGTATATTCTGTATATATTATATGTGATGTGGAACCTTTGTAAAGGAGTCTTTGACTCAAAGGTATTTCTGATCTCTGAAATAAATAAATAAATAAATCTACTTAAGCACAGCCTGCTCTTGGATACCCAACATGGCTTCAGGAAAGGGCATAGCACAATGACTGCACTCCTTAAATTCACAACAGACACTCTTTCAAAAATGGATACTGGCAATCTGACTGGGGCTGTCTTTATTGACCTCACAAAGGCTTTTGACCTTGTTGATCACACTTTGCTTCTCTCCTCACTTCGACACCTGCATTTCTCCTCCTTTGTTGTTGACTGCTATGAAAGCTACCTGACAAATAGAACTCAAGTGGTGAAATTTAATTCCTCTATATCGAACAGTACCACCATTAACATTGGTGTACCTCAGGGCTCCATCCTAGGGGCCCTCCTGTTCTCTCCTTATATAAATAACATTGGAGCCGCTCTAAAATCCTGCTCCACTATTCTAGATGCTGATAATCTTGTCATCTATACAAGTTCTACTAATATAGGCACTATCAACACAACCCTTTCCTCTGACTTTAACAATATCCAAAACTGGCTATACGACCACAAACTGGCTGTCAACACTAGCAAAACTAAAGCCATGCTGCTTGGATCGGCCCCAAAACTCCGGGCTTGCATAACAGCACTGATGGTGCAGGACTTAGAAGGTCAATTACTGGAATGTGTGACCTCTTTCAAGTACATGGCATCAGATCAATCTCTTGATCTTAATCTTCATCATACTGTCTGTCTGCAGAGCTGTCAACTCAAACTAGAGTTATTGCATATGAACTAGTTATATGCTCATGCCATCGGCTAAAAATGACCATTGCAAGGGAATTGTGCTCCCACCCTAACCTATGGGGCTTCCTTATTTGGGGCTGCTCATAAACTGACCTATTCAGATGGGATATTACGTTATAACAACATATGTCACAGCGCCTCTTTCGTCCTCGGCTTAAACACCACTGTCAACTTTATAATGATCCTGGTGGTCTCTCTCCGTTAGCTAGTAGGAAGTACTACCTTGGCTCTCTCATTGATTCAATAATTCAAAAAATCAAACCCCTAGGTGTCTTGCAGCTATGCTTGTTCCTCAGGACACACTCCATGGTCTACGATCGGCTGATAAATCCTTTCTGAATTTGCCGAGGTGCCGCGCTAGAAAAGGAACTGTTGCATTTGAGCATGCAGTTCCACAGCTGTGGAATTCCCTGCCCCTCGACATTAGACTTTCTATCTCCCACACATGCATTAAGAGAAAACTGTGCTTGAATCTGCTGATTGCTGATACCTGTTCCTGCTTTCACCCTACCTAATAACCGATGTTTCTGGCCATACAATAGTATTTCCTCACCTCTATATAACCCTCTTACTGCTTCAGCCTGTCCCTGCTCCCTTTACCTGCCCATATACAATCTTGCACTGCAGGCATCTCCCTTACACTTACATACACTCATATAATCTAATTTCATGGCTTGCTCACCTCTTCCTCACCTACCAACCTTTTCCTTAATGACACCCCCTGCTCTCAGTTGTTATTTCTTTGTTTTGTAGTACCTGTTTTTGTTTTTGTGTACCTTGTTCTGTTCATATGATATGTCACCTGATAATTTATTGTCCAAGGTCCTCTCTATTCATTGCATAGGAAGGCACCTATGAACTTATGAATGGTCTACTCTGTATGTCTCTGATATATTGTATCCACTTTAACTCACTAGTAGTAAAGTAGTAGTAAGTAGTAAATCATTTTTTATTCACAATGAATAAAAGGATACATTCAATTGAGCAAAGCTCATTTTCAATGAAGTTCCAGATCGCAGTAAGTTGTACATTTCAACATTTACACATAAAACCACACATAATTAGCAACTATACAAAACCAAAAAAACCATTATACAAATTGATACATAGCTAAAATAAAAATACATAAAATCCCTAACAATTTAGACACCTAGTATCATTATGTAACACAGCGGTACACCAACTCCTCAGTTTACTTTTGTTAGAATTAGTTCTATTTATACACTGTATGTAAAGCGCTTTACTTTGGTTGTTCTGATATATTGTATCCTCTTTAACTCATTGTATGTAAAGCACTTATAATTTGTTATCCTGTTAAGTTTCTGCATGTCTGTACTCTCCCGGGTCGTGCCCGAAAATAGTCATTTTATGGCTAGTGCACTTACCCGGTTAAAAAAAGCTAAATAAAACAAATAAATATGGGGAATGCGTGTGCAGTGCACATCTATTATACGATCAAGTTTTCTTACTACTTGAGCATATTCCTTGCAAGTGCAAGGAACATAGTGTATTGTTTTGCAATATAATCAATAAACAAAGTATTAAAAGGTAATATGGCCAGAGGCTGATCCAACCTAAAGTTATGGTGACCGTGCAAAATTACTTTAACTGTAGTTCAGATTAGTCATTGGCCTCATTATGTGAAGTGATGCTCGAGTTTCGTGCAAAGCAATTACACTCTATACTCTGTATTGATAGGATCCAAACTGATACATCCCCCTACATATTTTATTTCAGGACATCCCTTGCTTATTACTTAAGACAATTGCACAAAAACAAGGTGATTTTACGTCATCTGAACCTGCTGCTTTTTCTGCCCTGAAATTCTAATCTTCCCCTTGTGACATCAGGAAAATATCCACAGCAAGAGGATGCGATAACATAAGCAGATAAGCAACTTGAAGAAAAGAAGCCTGAGGGAACAAGATCCTGCCTCAGTGATATAGTCTTCAGTAATAAAATATGGAAGACCCTAACATTTATTAGTAGAAATGTGTTACCGAGTTTCTGTTGTTGCCAGCTGTAAATGTTTTGCTAGAAACCAGAAAATATCTTTACTGAGAACATAACCCTGCTGTTTACATTTCGAACATCATTACTAAACTGGGCATGAAGTCTGTTTTTAACCCCAGTGTATTACTTTGAAGTGTTTGGTTTTTAAATACTCGTATTTTTACCCCATTCTGGATCCCTTGTTAATGCTGCCCTTTTTCCACCCAGTGTTTATTTGTATGTTTGCTTCCAGATGCAGCAGAAAGCAAACATCTTGTTACTACTAAGAGAGTAAGGGCTGCAGAGGTGTGTCAGTGTAGCATCCAATGCAGCTCAGGCTTTAGGAGGCTCACCACTGAGAGCCCAATGGGGAGCAGGCTGATAGTGATGGTGTTCAGCCCTGTTGAGGGGCAGAAACTTTATGTAGTTGAAAGGATGCAGCCACACTTATCAGAGTGCAGCTGTGTCCTTTCACTTATAAGATACCGCCCAGCAACCAGCTGAGAAGAGTCATGATCAGTCTGCTGCTCAGAACCCCCCTAACCTGATCACTTTCCGGTCCTGTTCTGTAGACAAAAACCCCAACCACTGCCATAGCCCTCCCCCTCCCGATCACTTCCCCACTTTCTAAAACTACCCCACACTTTGTCATAGCCAGCCCCCCGACTGCATCCCCAGTCATGGTCTCGTTAAACCATCCCACCCCCTGCCGTAGCCTGCCCTCCTTCCAATCACTTCCCCCCTTCCCAGTCTCCAAACACAATCACACCTACTGCCATAGCCAGCTCACCTCCTGATCACTTCCCCAGTTCTGGTATCTGAAAAAATTCTCATCCACTGACAAAGCCCCACCCCCTCACCTCTCCATCACTTTCCCCAACCTGAAAACAAGAAAATGGTCTAATGATAACTTCTACCCCCGTACTCCCCAACCCCACCTCAGCACCTACCGTCATCCATCCCTCCATCCCTCACTTACGTATTCAGTCCACTGGCTTGTCGTGTTGCTTCCACTGGCATGTACTGCTGCTCTGGAACCTGAGCGGGAACTGAGAAAACAAAGTAAATTGAGTTAATGGCTTTTTAATGAGTTTTGAAATTTTACCCATATGTTTGTCATTTTTTAATTTGTTTGCCTACCACATTTTCAACTTAGTTATTTTATTACCCCTTCCCTCCACCTCACGAACCAGATTGGTGATTTTTTTCAGTCCCCCTGTGAAATCACATTTCAGATGGGATTTAAAAAGTTACCCCTGTCTTGATCATAAGGTGGGGTAATAAAAAGAGAGTTTTAAACATTTGGGGTCAAAATCTCAAAAAACAACAATACTATTAAGAAATGTTAAAATTCTCCAACTCAGAACTTTGCCATTTTGCCAGATTTTGACCCCAGATTTTAGTCATATCCTTTTTTTTACCCCTCCTCATGAACAAGCAGGTGTATTTTTTGAATCCCCTCTATAACATGTTTCCACAGTCACTCTGCAAAATCAACTTTTGAATGTGATTTAAAAATTTTCACCTGTGCAGATTGTAGGGTGGGGTAATAAAAAGGCTATGCTGAAAAGTTGGTAAAAATCTCAAAAAACAACAAAATTATGAAGAAACATATAGGATAGTGGATGGACAACTATGCACAACCAGTGTGTTGTGCCACTGAGGGGTTCTGATTCACTGTGACCTCGAGAGTGAAGCTCGAGAGGTCCATGGGAATCAGATCCCCAAGGTGGCACAACACACTGGTTGTACACAGAGTTGCCCATCTGCTATTCTATATAGTGTACGGGCATCCATGCCTATTTCAGAAATTGCACCTGGTTTCAGTGAACTGGTGGTTGGGGGGGCACTTGAGGGTTGGTGGTAGGCTCAAATTACTGACACAGTGTGCTGCAGATGTTTCTGCAAGTTCAAGTTTAAAAAACAACTTCCAGCTTAATTAGATAGGGGAAAGCAAGTATGTGGCAGCATTCTAGGTTGTTCTGCTGCAGCAGTGACATCACTACTGCAGCAGAAGAACATAATGATGTCACTACTGCAGCAGAACAAGCATATTCCAGGGATGTAATTCCATGCATAGCAGCATTCCACCATATACTATATTGAAACACTTCAAGGTTGACTCCTAGCTTTGCTATTTTACCAGACTTTGACCTCACATTTTCAACATAGTAATTTCGTACCCCACCTCATGAACATATGTCATGCTTCAAATCCTCCCAAAAATTTCTTTTCACACTTGTGCCACAAAATGATATTTTAAACATGATTTTATAAATGAGACCTATCACCACACCTCACGCCAGAAGCTTTGAAGGTTGCAATCCTGAGCTCTGTAATTTCTGTAATAGACTATGGTCTCATCATTTATGGCTCGGCCACAACCACAACCCTTAGACGCCTCTCAACTGCCTTAAATAAAGCATGTCAGCTCATCACTGGTGCTCACCGTCACACCCACACATGTGACCTGTACACTCAGACCGGCTGGCTCCAACTATCAAACTGCATAAAGTTTCTCACCTGCTTCATGGTCAAAAAAATCTACCTTGGCCTTGCACCTTCTGGGGTCTTAACTCTGTTACAACACCAAATTAACAAATGGTGCCTTAGGAGATCCACGCTACAGCTACTGAAAGTCCCCCACTGTCACACTTCACAGGGACAACAATCTTTTGCTTATCGAGCACCACTCTGATTCAATGGCCTCAGCCCAACCATCTCCTCTGCCCCAACTATTGGTATGTTTAAAACTAGGCTCCGGGACTATCTCACTACCAACAGCTCCTGTGACTGCCCAACTTAACCTTGTTTCTCCACTTCCCTTTCTGCTCTAGTTGTCCCCTCCTCCCCTCCTCACTGGATTCTACCCTCACATCTTGGTATACCCAATGCTGCACTTTTCACCCTCTCACCACCCTTCCTACATTCCTTCTCCCCCCTACCCTCTTCCCTCTCCCTATGACTCTGGCACTTCTTATCTGTTGTCTATTTTCTCTGACAAATGCCGCTGGCTGCCTTGTTACAATGCTACCCTTGAACTGTATTAATCTGTACTCTGTTTGCAATGTCCACATTGTTGTAATGCCTGTCTTGATGTTCCCCATAATTTGTATTTCTCTGATGTGGAACCTTTGTAAAAGAGCCATGGCTCAAAGGTATTTGTAATCCTAGACTTGATAAATAAAACAAATAAAATAAAAAATGTTCATAAGGTGGTGTAATAAAAAGACTTAAGTGTTTGGGATCAAAATTGAAAAAAAAAGTTATGAACAATTGTTGACATTTTCCAATGTTTACTCACAATGTTGAAATATTTTTACTTCTTGAACCCATATTTTTAACACACTCGTGTTTTAACCCCTATCAAATGAACATGGCAGGTATCATTATCAAATCCCCTTCCAAAAGCTGTTTTCGCAGTCTTTCCACAAAACAATGGTTCAGGTCGCATTTCATAAATGACACCTGTCATGTTCATATGCTGTGGGTTATAAAGACTGGTATTTTGAAAAGTCAAGGTCACAATCTCAGAAAACAATGCTATCTGTGAATGTCTTCATTTCCTAATCATGCCAATTTCATTATTATAACTCATGTTATAATTTGTTAATTTTGGTCTTTGCACTATCAATGCCCAACACCTACACAGAAAATGCAAGTAAGCAAAGATTCTGCATTGACAAATGCTTGTTTAATAACTTAGACGTTCCAGAACCCAGTAACATCAGCTGGGCAGAAGCCTACAATGACACTTTCCATGCAGGGCTTCTGCTCAGCTGTTGTCACCAGGTTCCAGAACTGAAAAGTAACTAAAATATGAATATAGTGTATGGTGAAATGGTGTTCTATGTAGGAATGCATGCCTAGAACAGTGTTGTTGTGCTGCAGTAGTGACGCTGCGGTGTTATACAGCATTAGCGATGTGCTACTACAGCACAACAAAACCCTTTTGCATGGACACAGTACATGAGCCACGGCTGCCTTTGTTAGCACTGTCAAGTCATCTTGTCAGTTTAAATCAGTGCTAGCAGAGCAATGGCAGCTGTGGTTCACTCATAAACAGCATCAGAAATGGAAACGTTCATCTCCGTGCATACGATGATTGCCTATACACTCAAAAAGATTGTGTATAAGCAACCATACACATACAATGCTGAGTTTTAATTTTGAGGTTTCCATGCTAGTAAGAGACCTCTTGAGCTGCACTTTTAGGTCTATTGTTACCATAGAAACCTATTGATTAAAACACAGCCTTGTTGTGTATGGTTGCTCATACACAGTCCTCTATATAGTGTATGGTAGAATGTTGTTAATAATGGAAATCTGTAACTATAATTTCCTTGCTGTGCTGTAGTAGCTATGTCATCATGCTGTTGTGCTGCATAGAGTATGTCACTACTGAAGCACAAAAGAGTCAAATGGTCCTGCGCAGACGCCTTTGTAAAACTGCAGCACTAATTGCTGATGCTCACATTTACAAGACAGCCTCTGTGACCGTAACAGCCACACTTTTTTTTTTTACTTATATTGCTCTTCCACTCGGGCTTGGCAATTGAGGAACCTCACAGTCATCTGGATTTAGAAACAAATGGCAAGTTTGGTGACTCTGAGCTCATCCTTTTGCATCCACTCCACTTTTTGTTCTGGTAACAAACTTGTCTCAGTGAATGAATGTCTTTACAAGACAGTAAAGTAAGAATGTTATAAAGCTATTTAAGCTGTTATGATAAAGACTCAGAGTTTGTGTGTTTGGGTGCCATACACTACAAAAGATTGTTTATAATTCTCCATACACAAACAAGGCTTAGTCTGATTCTCAAGGTTGCCACGACAATCATGGGATTCCCCCCACCCATGCCAACCAGGGGACCTCTTGAGCTATGCCCTTGAGGTCACTGGTTGCCACGTCAAACTCTTGATTCAGACACAGCCTTGTTGTGTATGGAGGACCATACACAATCCTTGGCACTGGGTGGCAGAAAGGCAACATTAGAAAAGGACATTAAATAACATATAAATAGGACTATTTTAAAGCAAACAAAAAACAATGCACGGGGATGTTAGACTTCATACATGCCCACATTCACAGATACATATCAAAATATAAACAGGATTTACGTTCCTTTTAAATAATAAAATACAAATTTTAACTGTTCCAAGAAATCTAATATAGAGAGCACTGCAGCAATCCCCATACAGTGATATAATGGTTGCAAGCAAGATTGGTGCCTCAGGCCCCACGAAATGCTATTGTCACTTTCTGATATAAGCTACAATTTTAAGAAATGAATCAAATGATAGATATACTTTTCTGAAAATCAGAAATACCAGGGATGACGTAGAACAGGAACAGATGTGCCACATTTTGCTTTTAAACACATTTTTAAGGGTGCACACTTGGTGCCCTTTAAGCTGCCACATATGGTAAGGTTAAGTGCAGTGTCTTATTTACAACCTCTAAAAAATTAAAGAGCTACAGTACCGGCTGAGACAATGACTTCACTGCACTGCACTGCACTGAGGAGTCCCATGCAGCCAGGCTGATTGTGAATAACATACCTGTGCTGCACAACCTGCACTGGTCGCCATTATAGTGATGCATCACTTTCAGGATTGCACTGTTAACAAACAAAGCCCCACTGGGACTAGGTCTGGCCTCAAAATCTTAAGATCTCTTGGCCTTATATGGTCAGGGCTGCACCCTTCTGCTCCACAGATCTTAGATCCCATATGAAAAAGTCTGGGGACAGAGCTGTTACGTTGGTGGATTCCACTGGCTGAAACTCACTGCCAGTTTGTTTTCAGAGTGCCTTCCTGGTAGAGGCATTTATAATGGGGCAGAAATCTTATGTTATTGGATAGATGTTCTGTGATAGTTCACAGGCTATTGCTTGTCCATGAACCATTTTTCCAGGTTTTCTTTTTTATTGTGACGGTGCAATAATGATCACCTAAGAAGCCTTTGCTACTGGATCTTATGGCACTTACTCCTGTTTTAAATCATATCTCTGTACCACTTTACTGTAACTGTGAACTGTGTCAATGCTATATAATTGCATTACTGGAAAGTAACTGTGTACAGTGTCTGTGCTATGGATTTGCCTCCCCTGTTCTCTTCCCCTGGGTCTCAGGTGGAAACAACCCTTGGCACAGGGTGCCTTTCCCAGTCACCAATTTTCAAATAACATAACATAACATAACATAACATAACATAACATAACATAACATAACATAACATAACATAACATAACATAACATAACATAACAAGACATGACATGACATGACATAACACAACATAACAGCATAGCACAAGCACAGCATAGCATAACATAACATAACATAACATAACATAACATAACATAACATAACATAACATAACATAACTAAATGTGCAGTACGAAAATTTGTTTCATATGAATTTGCCATGTTTCATTTGTCTGACTTTTGTGTGTGTGTGTGTGTGTGTGTTGGTATCATGTATTATGTAAAACACTCTGAGCCTTAGGGATAGGGCACTGTAAAATTAAAACTGTCTTGCCCTTGACAAAAGAATGACACTAATTTCTGAAGTTTGTCATTCTCAGCCTCCACAGTTACAGATGTAAAAGGCTTGCCTAGAAGGCAATTTCCATTCTAGTGAAGCCTTGTCAACCTGCCTTGCACAACAATGTATATACCCATGATGCTTTGCACTGTCTTTGAGGTTTTGGAGTGTATATAGGTGGGTTGGAAAGATGCACAGAAACCGGAACTATGTACAAAATGTATGTGTAGTTCCTTCTGCTGGTTGCAGTAAGGTTGCATCAAGTATCATAGAAAAAAACAGTTTTGTCGTGTGACTACAAACAAGTTGTGTTCTCTTTCCCTATGGTATAGCACACAGCATGGAATGGAGAGAAAAACAATTCCTTTGCTTAAATATCCTACAACAGTCATGGCAACTTAATTAACTTATGCTGCAAGCAAAGCAAGCAAGTCCTAAAAAAATGGGCTACCTGAAGTCTAGCAATTAGATGTCACTGGAGGCGCGGTTTAAGTGAAAAGGATACAGTATAGAATAATCCTTAAGTGCCCAGCGGCCTCTGACTTATGAACCCAGACATTTACCCATACAGTGACTGTGTACTGAAAGAGCAAAATAAAAAAAAAATTGTAACATGCTGTGAGACTCCAAAGATCACCTGCTTTCCAAATGCCAGTTACTGTACACTGTGCAGCAGAAAAGGAAAACAATTGTGTTCCCTCTAAAACATGTTCTAATCAAAAAGCCTGCACTTCACTTTGTTGTACTCTGCTATGCTGAAGATAAACTGCCAGAATAAATCATGCACCTTTCAACATCCGGAAGAGCTGTTAGATTTCTTGAGATGGAACAGTAACAGTATTCCCTGATTGGGGGAGATGCTGACATGTAGGAGAATCCCAGAGTCATGAACTGCTTTAAAGGTTCTACTCAGTGACTGCCTAAAAATTGTAAATCTTTATGGTGACAGTCTTCACATTCATAGAAATTATACTGCTTGAAGATTTTTTTTTCCAATGACAGCCTCTTTGATCGTGGAATCATCTTTCTTTGAATAATTGTAACATAACCTGCTACTTTACCATCTTATATACCATCCCTTTAATGCATGAAGATTTATTATTAGAAATGACTCGCAGTCCTTTGTCTATGTGGAAAACCACATAAAGACACATTTCATCCCCCAAGCTACTGCAACAATGCATAAGGACAGAGGGTTCCCTTTTATATGTATTGTGTCCCCTGGCATTGTAAGCAGTGTTTTCTGCCCACTCTCTCTCATTTGCCTTAATACTATGCATGTGAATCGATTTACCCTTCAAATCAATGAACTTAATTTACAAACAGAAAATTCTCTGGACCTGTACAGTGGTGATCAAGAGAAAACCTGAACTTTTTTTATTTAGCTACTCAGATTTGTAGAAACGTGTAGTCTCATCTGAGCAATTCCATTCTGCAGTCAGTAAAAGGTAGGTGTAAGTTAGATGTCTACACACAAAAATGTCATTTGGATCAAAGAGGAGAGTGACAACATGAGGCAGTTGCACTCTTTTCCTTTGAAGCAGCTAGCTGCATCCTGAACACAGGGTTAAACTACAGTAGAAGGAGGTCTGGCAATGTGCAAGGGTCAATGAGGCAGTATACCAAAGGGACTATGTTCCCTCCCTCCACTCAGAAATCTGTGAGAATTCCTGCTCCTCAGAAACCTTTGCTCACTGAAAGCTACAACACAGTTCCCCAGCTTACAAAAGTGGCACTGAACGTTTCTCCTAAAGATTTCCAAATTAACAACAGCAGTAAGATTTTCTGCATTTGTTAAATATGGAATCATTTGTTGTTCTTTTGGAATATGAGTTCCTTATAGGCCAAAGGCACTCAAGGTAAATCCTCTTTCAGCATACATGTACTACAGCAGTAACTGTGGTGGTCTGCAGATGATCTGCTCCTCTTACAGTACTACAGTGTGTCCCATTTAAGTGCACATCGAATAAATGCATGCGGGATCTTTCTATCAATGGGCATCCCTTTGCACTGTTTGCATTGAACTTTAACTGTCATATTCTGGACCACTTATCAGACTTTTCCAAGGCTCTTTTTAGTTCTCTAATACCCTCCTCTATGTGCACCTGCCACAGATCTTAGTGTCATCAGCAACGAGACATACCTTATTCTGGATTTCCTCTCCTATATTTCAAATTAAGTTTTTGAAAAGCACAGGTCCCAGAACTGATTCCTGTGGTACCCCACTTGTGACTCCCCTGGGCTCTGATTGTGCTCCATTGACAACCAATCTGTGTGCCCTGTGCCCCAGCCAGTTCCCTATCCACCTGGTCAGTTTGTCCACTACCATCAGGTTGTCCATAGTTTTTATGAATCTTCTATGTGAAACAGAATCCAAGAACACAGCCTTTGCTTGGCTCTTGTCCATTGCCATTCTGAACCGATCAAAGAAATTGATCAGGTTAGTTTGGCAAGCTCTCCCTGATACAAGCCCTTGCTGCCTCCTGTTCTGCCTACCATTTGCCTCCAAGAAGTCCACTATCTGTTCTTTAATAGTGGTTTCCAGTAACTAATTTACAATTAAGATTAGAATAACTGGTCCATAATTTCACGGGGCATCCCTGTCCCCGTACATGTGAAGTGGTACTACATTAGCTACCTCCAGTCTGCTGAAACTACCCCTGTCTCCAAGGAACAATTAGGCAGATTTGCCAATGGCACTGCCAGTGTCTGTCCCACCTCATTCAGCACTCTAGGGTGCAACCCATCAGGAGTAGGCACTTTGTCCACCTTCATGGTTTTTGTGGCATCTGTGCACCCTTTCTTCCAAGACTAATCTTAATTTCAGTCATGTCCCCCCTTAGGCTTGCACTTCACACTCTGATAGTTGCCTCTCCTCCGTGATGAATACTAACCAAAAGCATTTATTCAGTAGACGCCTTTATCCCATCCTCTTCCAACCATGTCTCTTTGTTCTTTAATCTGAAACCCCCCTCTTAGTTTTTTTTCTATCCCTTATGAACTTCAAGAAGGTTAACTCTCCATCCTTGACCCCCTCTGCTATTCTCAGCTCCATCTCTGCTTTACTTTTTATGACCATTATCCTGGCTTCCCTTAGGTTTTTAAGACAGTCCTCCTGTTTGGCCTCATTCTGTTCCCCTTTGTGTTCTTGACATACAAAATAGATTAGTTGCCATATTGGTCCTTGTAAGAACAGATCCAGAAGCAAATGGTTTGATACCTTTTAATGGACCAACATAGATGTTGCAAAAAGAAAACAGTGTCTAAGCTTTCGGACCAACCAAGTCCTTCCTCAGAGATTTCTGACAATTGTTCAGACAGTCACAATCTATTAAACCCAGATCATACATAACAAAAACAGAAAAACTTCTCATTGATTAAAAGTACCTTTTCCAAAAAATCACACATTTGAATGGAATGAATAGCATCTCTTTTAGCTTGTTATTACTGAATATTCTTTCAAGGACAAATCCATAGATAAGCGGAACACTCATGCAGGCAAAGCCTCTAACTGACATTATTAATGAATGTGTGTGTTAGCAGAATACATTCAAAATTAAAAGCAGGACGTTTAGATTAATACTGCAAATGTTCAAGTTAAAACGTGATAGTATTGTATGATTAAAAACTGTACAACAGAAATATATGTATGGAAATAAGAGGGGAATAAGAAAAATGTACCTTGTATGAACAACTGTTTAAAACATTCATTCAGAATTCAACTAATCTGGAGATATTTTCTAAACTATACTCTCAACCAGTTAACACACTCCATACACATTAAAACCTACAGTATTGTAACAATATTATAACAAGATAATATCAATTGTCAGTATTATTGCCAAATAAAAAAATAATAAAAAAAAAATCTCTCAAAGACTACTCAGAAAATGAGTTCATGCAACTTAAAATGTTCTAAGTTCAATAATGAGTCAGTATACAACCAATCAACTATATGAGCAGAAACAGTCTTAAGAATCTGTTTAAAACCCTCATGAAATTACTCCCCCCTCCCGGGAAAAGATAACAAGAAAAGAATGCACCATGCAATTCTGCTTAAAGTTGAATCAGCATAACATTCTGTAGTGATTTGCATATGCAGCCCATGATGCTTTGCATTGTGTGGGCATGTGTGATTTTGTATTTTCTTGAAACTTGGCTTCCTAGCCAAATGCCCTTTGGGGTAACCCTTGCCTCAGTGTTTGCGCACAGAGGTTCTTTGTCTTTTAAATAGTTTTTTATTTTAATGGGTTCACCACAACATAACCCAGACAGACCATCTTAGGGTAGCTGGTTCATTCCACTGGGGTGTCAAACAGACGAGGCATACTGATGAGTCCTGGTAGGACGAAAAATGTGTCTATGTCATCTGTTAGCACCCTTTGCAAACTGTGTCAGAGGCCTTTCGGCACCATGCAATTCTGCTTAAAGTTGAACCAGCATAACATTCTGTGGTGATTTGTATATGCAGCCCATGATGCTTTGCATTGAGTGGGCATGTGTGATTTTGTATTTTCAAGAAAAGAAGTGTATATGAACTATATATGTGAACCAAGAGTCCTAACGCCCTGTAGCATTATTATGACATGTATCCCTGAACAGTAGTCTGAACAATTGTTATAAGTCTTTGAGGAAGTACTTGGTTGGTCTGAAAGCTTAGATACTGTTTTCTTTTTGTAACATCCATGTTAGTCCATTGAAAGATATCGAACCATTTGCTTCTGGATCTATCTGCTGTATTTTTGGAATGCTATCCTTTTTGCCCTTACTGCCTTTCCCATCCCTCTGGAAAGCCAAATCTTTGTGCTTTTTGTTCTTCCTAACCAGTCTCATGTATAATGCCATCACTTGTGTTACACCCTTCTTTATGACATTGCATGTAGCTTCTGCCTCCTCTACTACTATCAGTTTATCTGTCAGCAGTTCCCTTTTCTTGACAAAGTCCACCCTTCTGAAGTCTAGGACCACAGGTTTTGAACTGGAGTTACGTGTTCTTGTGGTTATGTTGAACATCACTATATTGCAGCCACTGGACACCAGTGATGCCCTCACCTCATGCATCTAAGAATATGTCAGTGCTTGACAGAACCAGAACAAGGGTCTCCCTTTTTTATTATTTCCTGACCCACTGCATGAGAAGGCAGTACAACATCACATCCACCACTGCCTGACTTCTTGTGCTACTGGCTGTCGGGATTTCCTAATCCACGTCCAGCATATTTAGATCCTCTACCAGCCCCACTTTCTGTCTGCACTGATACCTTCATGATCTCTGCCCCCCACTCCCAATTTCCAGTCTTATTCCTTCTTTTGGTTCAGTATTCCATACACCAGTTCAAACTATGTCATTTTACCTTCTGCTGTCAGTTGCAGCCAGACTGCTAATATTCCATGTCCTCCCCCAGAATACTATCTTCCGTGGCCTATATACCTTCTCTAACATACAGTGTGCTACCCCTTATCCCTGCCTTTGTCTGTCCTTCATGTAGAGTCAGTAGCATGGCACAGCATGTTCCTAGCTATTGTTTCTTGTTGCCCATGTTTCTGTAATGGCTAACAGTTCCATTTTAGCCTCTGCCACCACTACCTTGAGTGCACTCATTGTAATCCTCGGGCTTCTGGCATTTAAGCAGACCACATTCCAGGACCCATATCTCCGACCCTTACCCCTTCTGTTCGCCAGACCTACTGTACTTATTCCCTGTATCATCTCACCTTTGTAACCCCCTCTCTAGTGTGGTCCCCAAATCTCTGACATATGCTACTTTAACCACCCCATCACCACCATACACTGATCGCCCATGAAAATGGGTCATTTGGCCCATGGTTTTATCAGTATAAACAAATAATACAAACAAACAAACCACCCCATCTGTGTTACTTTCCCTCCCTGATTTCCCCATCTAGTTGGGGGGAGTGCTAGCTAGGTCTCCCTCAGCTGAGTTCTTCTTACAGATAACCCTAGCCCCAGCCTCCCCCTGCTAGTTTAAATGCCCCAAAATGTATGCCTCAAACCTCAGAACCAATGCCTTTCTCCCTTCTCTATTAGGATGAAGACCATCTGGTTTATATAGACCTTTATCCCACTGAAAAACACACCAGTCGCCAAGGAAGAGAAACCCTCCTTAGCATACCACTCCTTCAACCAACTGTTAAATTGGAAGATTAACAGCATCCTTGCCTTCCTTCCATCTGAGCACCATGAGGGCCTCAGAGAAGGTCATAGTATTCCAGCCAAACTCTTAAGCCTGGAACTCAACATCTTGAAGCTAGCCATACAAATAAATGTCCACTCTGAATTATTGGTGGTGCCTGCAGTAGCAGAGTACAAGCAAAGGAAAAGAAACTGTGCACTCACCACACTTCGAAAAGATGAGGACTCACTCCTGAAAACTTTGCTTGCTTAGGTGAGTTGATTCCATTTAAAATGATTAGTGCAGTATAGCATACAGGAATGCTTGGAGCTGGGGTGCCAACTCAATGTTTCACAAGTGAACCTTGCTTTGTCAAGAGGAGTAAACTCACTTACGCAACCAAAGTTTTTAGGAGTGAGTCCTCATCTGTTTGAAGTGCGGTGAATGTGCAATCCTGCAGCTAACCTTCACTGCTCCCAATGGCCTTACTGCCAGATTATTTGTCCCCAGATGGACAGTAATGTCTGGCATCCCTTCCACTTCCCTAACCAATCCATGTATTCTGGGGTGTACCCTATCTTCTGTCGCTCTGTAGGAGACAGTGCATAGCCACCCCCTGCTGAAGCACAGACCCATACCTCTCAAGTGTCCCTCATTATGAGGGACATCCTTCATTTTACCCCTCAAAATTGACCTGTTCCTCATTCATCCCATAATGGACAAAGCATTGCACACACAGAGAATGTGCTGTAAAGTCAGACTTTGAAGTAGAAATCAATAATATTCTAAGATGCTACAGAAAAAATAACCTTTGTACATATAGAAGAAATGGCTTCAAAGGTTCTGATCTTGTAGTCCCATGTCTGAAGATTTGTTCCTCATTATGGGAGTCAGTGTCCCTCATTGTCCCTCTTTTTGAGTGTCCATATCCCTCATTTCAGTGAGGAAAGGTTGAGAGGTATGCACAGATCCCAGTCTGCATACCCCTAATTACAGAATTCTCCTACTATAAGTACCCTGCTACTAACTCTCCCTTCCTAGCTGCTGAGCCACCCAGCAGGCATCACTGCTATTTTAGTTCCATGTACAGGGAAGTAAATCTGTCAGATAAGATATGCTATTTGAGCCTGTGATGTCACAGCAGAGAAACTAACATTATTTGTCCCACAGACATGTTATTTTTGCATGTTGTGAAAGTATGTTTATTTTAAGGGCAAATCTTTTAGCCCCTGTTCTTTATCACTGTTTTATGAAAGGGTGGCACGTTACGGTGCCTATACGAAAGAGTCCCAAGAGTCGCCATATCCAATTATCAAAGACCGATTACATGACTGGTGGTATTTAATCATTCTGTACGAATGTAATGCATTTGCAATCTTGTGTGTAAGTGCAATTTAGCCAGGCAGTTTATTGTAATTGCAGTATCCTGCTTTTGCCGTAATTGCAGAAGCTGAATACCACATTTACTTTAACTTGATAAAAAGGAAATGTGGAAGATAAACAGAATAGTAGATAAGTGTGTATTACAAGGCAGTAATACCTCGAGAGATTTTGGGGACATGGAACCTCAAGAGCGAAGCTCAAGAGTTCCTAAAGTCCCCAAAACTTAGAGATGGTATTATTGCCTTGTAAAACACTTATCTTTCCATTACTTTTGTAATATATGTATCCATTGATAATACTACAGTTGAAGATGACCTTTGAGCTGTAGTATTATCAGCAAAAACAATAGTATTATCACTTTTCAGGATAGTATTATTGAGAGTAGTGATGTACTACTGGTAAATTTTTGTATAACTTAGTGTAGTATCATTTAAGCAATAAGGCATGACCAAGGGTTATGTTAATGGTCTGTTAATCACCTTCTGAGGGGTGTACTGTGGTCTTGAGGTGTGGCAGGTGCCACGTGCTAAATGGAGATGTAACTGACTATAACATAATCCCTGTGAGTGCATTATTGCTATTATAATAAAAAATGTTTTTAAACAGTGTTAAACCTTGTTCAGCATATGGCTACGCTCTACATGTATGTTAATAAAAGATTAACCTAAGGCTGTTAGAATGTTTGCAGCCAATCAGAAAGCTCCATTTCTCAGACCCTTTTTATAATGAGGCTTATCTATATATTACAAAATGGTGAATGTATTACCACAAGCTGGCTTGGCCTTCTCTTCATCCGCACTAACTGCGGATGAAGCCACACCTTGAGGGGAAATGTCTACAATTTTATTTTTAGACTTTTTATTTCTGTTTTTCACAACTATATATTGTGACCTTCTAGGGCCTCTGGTCCTGACCTAAATCAATATCAGCCAGTGAAAATATCTGTTATCGAGGCCACTCCTGCTCCTGAGCCCGCAGGAGACCCCAGGACTTTGCACTCAACTTACAGCAGTGATACCCCCTCAGGTTGTTCTCCAAGCCTGGGCTCTGCCATTTAACTCTAAGTCAGGGGTTGGATAAAGATATTAAGATTTCTGGTTTTATGTGATAAGGGCAACTTACTAACAGTGCCCACCAAAAAGACCGAACCAAAAATTGCCCACTGTCAAAAGGGCGACCAGGATTACAGTGACAGTGATGGTCGCTTACTTCATAAATGGCACCAAAGCCCCTGCACCCCCAAAACTACATACAATCAACTCCGGGGGACATAGGGAAAAGACAAAAAAAATAAAAAAAAAATATCCACCACAGCCGGACCCGAACCCAGGTCCGCTAGCTCCAGCTGCAGTGGCTGAACCCACTACACCAAACAACCAGTTCAGTGGCGCTTGGCTGAACATAGCCCCATATATTACAGCAGCTGGTGCAGCTCACTGCTACATTTGCTATTTATTAATCCTTGCTACCTTTCCCCACTTGCTATACATACTGGCGGTCAAACTGAGTCGCTCAAATTGACTTGCTCAACTTGACTCGCCCACATCACATGCTACCAGATTTCTCCTCACTCATGGCTTTGCCACTCTTGAGATATCATAATATCATTAGTCTCTCATGAAGATTAATATAATATCTTCAGTCAGGCCATGTCATATCCCCTATTAAACAACAGGTGTAGCAATAAACTGTCCACGATATGTTATCTTTGCAACCCACATGCAAGATAACGTGGTTCTTTGAAAGTTGGATGTGTTGTAATAACTATATTGAAGGCTAGGTACAACACCATAGACTACTGAACCAATTACAGAGCAGCTTTCTCACTGCTGATGACATCCCAATAGCCCTGTGCAGAACTAACGTCAGCAGCTAAACTCAAAGAGAAACAGTTAAATCTTTATACAAACAGCTGATTTAAAAGATAAAACTAGTACACTGATGTTATATAAGCCAAACATGTAATGACCAGACTCAAAATATGCTGCCTATCGTCACTTGTGGTGGGATAGGACTTTTATAAGTTATATAACTCACTTGTGTTATGTTCTTGTTCTCGTATGCAAACAGCATGTTTTGAGTCAGCTCACTTTCCACTGTTTTCTTCCCTCCCAACACTGTCTTTGTCGCCTTCCTTATTGAATTAGGTCACTGAATATCATTTATCTGACAATCCAGTTCTGCCAGGTGTACATAACCCTTTACTCCAAGTACATTATAGACCAAAGCATTAGGTATTAGTAGTGCAAGGACAATATGGAGCTAAATACTGCAGCTACAAACACACACCGTTTTACAAATTTATGGAAACAGAAAATACTGGCAATCACTACCAGACAGCTATTTGACCACACTTGGAATACGCGAACATTATTACTAATCACTTTTGTAAAGCAGGTGAGGAACATCTGCAAGGATTATTTTTATGTCATTAATTTTGTGTATTTGACATTTTTCTCTAGGAAAGGCATACTAAGCTGAACCATCTTGTTTCCAGATGCATCTGGAAGGGAGGGAAGGGGTGGGGGTGGGGCACAATACAGGTAAATGCAGATTTACAATAGACAGCACATCGACTGGTACACTGCATTGTAAAGTGCAGCAGCAGCCAGTAATAAATGAAAATAGTGGCCTGAAGCTAGCTGCTTAAAGTAAGTTTATTTGACACTACTGTAGATACTATTTTTCCTGAAACATAGAAACATAGAAGTTGATGGCTGATAAGGACCGCAAGGCCCATCCAGTCTGCCCATGTTTTCTACCTTGTGAATGTGCCATAGGACTTTGCTCTGTCAATGGCCTATCTATTCATACTCATCTGTATTGCTCCCTTATGCCTATCCCATGCCTATTTGAAGCCCTGCACTGTATTCATATCCACCACTTCCTGAGGTAGGCTGTGTCATGCATCCACCACCCTTTCTGTGAAAAAGAACTTTCTCACATTACCCCTTAATCAGCCTCCCTTTAAACTCATGCTGTGTCCTCTTGTCCTGCTATTTTTCTTATATTGAAACATGACAGACTATTTCACCTTGTTACTTGAATGTTTTGATCATATCACCTTTCTCCCTCCTTTGTTCTAGGGTATACATATTGAGCTCTGTTAATCTGTTCTCATATGTTTTCTGATGTAGTGTGTGCACCATTTTGGTTGCCCTTCTCTGGTCTGCCTCCATTTTGTTAATGTCCTTGTGCAGGTGTGGCTTCCAGTACTGCATGCAGTACTCCAGATGGTGCCTAACCAGTGTCTTGTAAAGAGGGATTATTATCTCTCTCTTATGACTTGTGATACCCTGCTAATACACCCCTACATCCCCTTAGCCTTACCTACTGCTTTAGTGGTCTGCATGGATAGTTTCAGGTCATCTTGATGATGATGCCCAAGTCTCTTTCTTCCCTTGTGATTGCCAGCAGCTCCCCTCCCAACCTATAGGTGGCTTCAGGGTTTCTCTTCCCTATGTGTATGATGTTGCACTTCTTTGCATTAAAACCCAGTTGCCACTCTTCTGACCATTTTGCCAGTTTATCCAGATCTCTTCTCATTCTGCCCACCCCATCTGGATCATCTACTGTGTTGCAGATCTTGTTGTCATCTGCAAACAGACAAACCTGAAACTACTTATAGACTCACTGAGAAGTTAAATTTGAACTGTACTGTAACTAGTGGGTTAAAATAAATATTTAGAGCTATTTCCAAAACACTTACAATGCCAGATCCCATGAGTGAATGTGTGTGTATGTATGCGTTGTATAATATTTAAATGAGAAACAGCCAAACCAAACCCAGCCCATTGTCCATCCTTTCACATTTGTGTATGTGTGTACACCTTTTTGCAGCCATTAATTTGCATCCAGTCCATTTCCATGCTTGATTTGGATGCAGCCTAAGCGCTTGCATAAACAGTCAGCTACTACCCTGCCCCCAACGCACACCACTTGTGTGGAGTAAAGGCATAAACAACATGGCAGTGCACGGAAATAGCCTTCTAACACAAAGTGGCACATTCACTTCTTGAGGAAATATCAGGAGTTCCATGTAAAGGCTGTGCTCCACCTTGTTAGCACTTCTACCAGCGAGGCCAAGGATGCCACAATACACTAAGGCATCAGTGTGCCACAGAGTCAAAGTACCCTCCGCAGTTAGCCAGATATTAAAATGTTCACTTATCTTCATCACCATGACAACAGTATATCACAGTGCTTTCACCGCACAGCTCAGTTTTTCCTGTTATTCAGGACATCAAAGCCTTGGGAAAAGATCCTCTGCCCCCACGTTCTTAAGACAGTTATGAAAGAACTCCTTTCCTTTCTGAACTGGAAAGTGGATAGTCATACCTGCCTATTTTGTCATTCACATTTGGCCTCTTTACAATATTTTGGGGGTTTAAGATTAAAAGCTAAACAGAACAGCTCTAGTTTTCCTCGCACCTAGGTAGTAGATGAAGCCCAACTCATATTTGTTTATTTCAAAATCTTTAACTACAAGAAATTATGAGGAATGCATCATCTCATCTCAAAGTGTATCCTGAGAAGCAGTGCTGCAAATCTGTCAGCTGAATATTTGCAAACTGTAGACTTTCATTTCTGACATATGAAAACACATTCCCCCCCCATTTACAAGGTCTCATGGCTTCAAAAACTGACACCTTTTTCAAGCTGCACTCTCATTTTATAAGAAATTATAAACCTCATAGAATGTTCAGTGGAGAATCCCACATTCTGAGTGGTCCACTAGCGGATCTTTTTCTAAATGGACTTCTAGTGTAAATAGAATGCTGAACCAGTTGCATGCATGCAGCACTACAACTGTTTTAAAATAAGTCTTTCTTAGCTTTATTTTACTTTAAAAAAAAGTCAGGAAGTTTATAATAGCAATAAGGTTCTCCATATCGGGCCTTATTAGTCAGATTATTCCCCAGGTGAGTAAATCCCTCTAAACTGGGCCTTACCAGTCAGGTTATGCCCCAGGTGGGTAAAGCCCTCTAAATCAGGCCTTACCAGTCAGACTATGCCCTGGGTGGGTAAAACCCTATAAATCTAGCTTTACCAGTCAAATTATGCTCAGGGCAGATAAAGTTCTCTAAATCAGGCCTTATCAGTTAGATTACACCCCACGCAGTTAAGATTCTGTAAATCTGGCCCTACCAGTCTGACAATGCACTCGGTGGGTAAACAACTTTAGCTGCACCTCAGACCCTTCTCTAACCACCTGAGGTATTATTTGACTGATAATGCCTTCTCCATTTGGGACTTATGGCTTAAATAACTCCTTCGTTCATCTTGCATTTTGCTGTTCAGAAATGTCTGTTTTACTGGCGCACCCCCTTTTGGCAGGCCAGCCTAGCAGTCTGCAAAAAGTACTCCACACCTATACACACAGGTACATACAGTAGCCAGGGCTTGCATTAGTGCCAATGTATCCTTCTACTGCTATAGTTGCGTGTTCCAGGAATCTGCTTAACTGTCATTGTGCTGCACTGCTGGTACTATCATAGCTACTGATAAGAAGGAAAAACTTTTCAATAGGCAGGTCAGTTCTGTAGCACAACTTTTATTTCTATGCTCCAGAATCCTCATAAATCCTGTATGGATCCTTCAGTAGTGGGTTACGCTGACTCTGGCACTGTAGCTCACAGAAAACTGGCATCTACTTGTAGCATGCAGATGTTGGAGCAGCACACTTTACAGAACATAACTCTTGCAGAAACAGCTGATTGTTTACACTAAACTACATTTTCCATAGTATTCAATTCCTGACATGAATCAAGAGCACCAATAATGGAAAAGGATATTTCTTACAGTTTCAGAGCACTTTTTGACTATGAATAGCCAGGAAGCTGCACACAGAGAGAATAGAGATGCATTAAGCTGTTGGAACAGTGAAGTCACAGAAGTTGAGACTCAGCCCAGTATAAGCTGTAGCAACATTTTATTGCATGTGCTAAACAGAGAAGAAGACTACCCACAGCACTTCAACTCAAACCCGAAAGAGCAGAGTTACAAGTTGAAGTGCTAGTTAGTGCTACTGCCTTCTTTTACCACACATGCAATAAAACATTGCTACAACTCCATTCTGAACTGAGTCTTGACTTTCTGCGACTTCACTGTTCCAGCATCTTAGTGCATCCCTGTTCTCCCTGAGTGCAGCTTTCTGGGTTTTCCTGGCTGTTTGCAGCCTGCCCCCATCAGCTTCTATGCAGCACGTGGCTTTGTGTTCTGTGTTCAGTGCATGTTTTGACTATAGTTAATATTAACTTCTGCATGACATCTAAACAGTAGAGATGCTAGTGAAGATGTGGCAACAAAGTCATGAACGTCACTCTGAGTAAAGGTCTGATGAAGCAACATTTCATAGAAACATAGAAAACATGACAGAATAAAAAGACCCAAGGTCCATCCAGTTTTCCCAGGATCCAACCTATTCCCAGCTGATCTATAGCAAAACTACACAGCGTGCTTCACTCGTGAAACCTATGCTGCTTTGCAAAGTGTAAATAGCTGGACAGGTCACATGATGTGCAAAAGGCTGATTACATGGTTACACATTGCCATACCTCTCAACCTATTCTCCCCCAAATGTGGAACATTGCCTTTCAAAATGTGGAACAAATGAGCAAAATGTGGAACACATAATCAACTCTTTACCTAGAAAGCTCAGAACACTGTTAAAATGTTTGCATTTATGTTCAGAGAGTCTGTTATTAATTGAATAATATATTTTTTGCATCATTTACTATTGAGTTTTGCTTTAAAATGTTACTACTGAATGTGGGACAAGTCCTCACAATGTGGAACAGGGAGCTTTTGTGAAGTAAGATGAGGAACGTTCCTCGTAATGTGGTACAGTTGAGAGGTATGCACATTGCTGTCGGAAGTACATGGATCTAACCATGTGACAGTATGCTGTCCTAGCCTATTAAGAATATGATTAAGACATGGTTCCATTCTACTGCTGTGAAGAAGGTCAGACAAAACCAAAAGCACTGATTTACAGCACCTATTGTGTGACAGTTTGTGTTTAGAGTACTTCTATGTAAGACTGGATGTAAGGCTGTAGAGATGAAATGGGCTTAAAAAAAACATTTTACAATACAGGTATTTGTCTAGCTATTCAGTGTTTACTCTGTGGTCTGAGTTGTGTTTGCAAGTGAGCTGGGTTTAAAAAATGTTTTTTAACACAGATATTTTTTACAAAAACTGACTTTGCACTCTCATTCTGGTAGCTGTGATTGAAAGAGAAAGTGATCTGAGGTGTGCTGGGGCTTTGAGAAAGCTCAGAGAGGTACTGGCTGCACCTCTGACATATCAGTTTTATAAATCACTGGAGACTGGCATGGTCCCAGGGAACTGGAGAAGGGCAGAGGTTGTCCCACTTCACAAAACTGGTAGCAGGGAGGAGGTGGGCAATTATAGGGCTGTCAGCATGATGGTGGTGGGAGGCAAGTTAATGGAAACACTACTAAAGGAAAGGATTGTGGAATATCTTGTATCCAGTGGATTACACTATCCAAGGCAGCATGGTTTTACAGGGGGAATGTCATGCTAAACACATCCGATCGAATTCAATGACTGGGTGACCGAGGAGTGATAGATGTGGCCTACCTGGATTTCAGCAAGACCTTCAACACTGTTCCACGTAGGAGACTAGTAAGTAAGTTGGGGAACTGGGAGGTGGGTAATAAGGTGGTAAGCAGGATAAAAAACTGGTTACAGGATAGGACACAGAGGGTAGTGGTAAATGGAGTTCGCTTGAGGAAGAGAGGGTGACCAGTGGGGTGCCTCACAAATCAGTGGTGGGAGCAGTCCTCTTCAATGTCTTTTTAAGTGACATTGCAGTGGAACTGAAAGGAAATGTCTGCCTCTTTGCAGATGACACCAAGATCTGCAACACAGTGAACACTCGGGGGGCAGGGCTGTGCCAATGCCTGTAAGGTCCCCTGCAAAATACTTTGTGGGGCCCTGCTTCCCCACCATAAGTGTAAAATAACCATTAGCACATATAAAACATTTATAGCATAGGTTCTTGTGTTATTTCATATCAGTCCTGCTGAGCATCTGTAGTTTGTCCATATTGCCCCCTTTCCCTTGCTGGCACCATGATCAAGAAACTGAAAATGTAATGTGTCCCTGCTCCTCATGAGGCCATCAGCACCCAGATCAGATGTTTTTCATAATGGGCTCTATTGCTTCTTTGCTCTATACTCCCCCTATCCCATGAAACCAGAGTTCAAACCTGCAGCACGGACCCCACTGCTACCACTATTGTCAGCCCCAATTTCAAATGGATAAGCAATGTACAAAAAGAAAGTTGCAAGCTTGTCTGTGACAATAAAAGGTTTTCATAATGCTGACCTCTGAGGCAGTGGGTCCCCTGATAGTGCAGGCCCTCCTGCAGCCTCATCTCTTGCACCCCCGGTCACGTCCCGAGGTGTGAGTGTGTGGAAAGGATGGGTAGGGATCTGAAAAGACTAGAGGAGTAGTCAAGGGTGTGTCAGCTGGGTTTTAATGCAAAAAGTGCAAAATAATGCACTTGGGCCATAGAAACCTGGGAGCGGAGTACAAAACGGGCAGCGTGATACTGGGAAAGACCAAGCAGGAAAGACACCTAGCGGTAATCATATCTGATGACCTAAAGGTGGCCAGGTAGTGTGACAAGGCAGTCAGGAGGGCTAGTGTGATGCTGGGATGCATAGAAAAGGGTATCACCAGCAGGAAGAGGTAGGTGGTGCTGCCCCTATATAGATCGCTGATAAGACCTTACCTTGAGTACCACGTCCAATTCTGGAGACCACATCTCAGGAAGGACATAGACAGATTGGAGGTGGTCCAGAGGAGGGCCAGCAAAATGGTGCAGGGTCTGCATCAAAAGCCCTATGAGGAGAGGCTTAAGGTACTAAATATGTACACCCTGGAGGAGGGGGGGGGCTATTTATTTATTTAGTTTTTGTTAACCAGGTTAGGTGCACTAGCCAAAGTTGACTATTTTCTGACTATGACAGAGACCTTTAATCAATCAATCAATCAATCAATCAAATCTTTATTTATTCAGGCGAGCATCATTGAGCAAGGCTCATTTACAAGATGGACCTGATAAGGTCAAGGTTCGATAGTTGGTACACAACAGATACCTCAATGCACTAATATATGCATAACAGATACAGGAAAAAAAATCACTTATAAATACAATGATCAAGGGTAAGAAGTTGATTCAGACATACATGACAAGGTAGGCTATAGGAAAATTATACAAAGATAAAGTATATACATATCCCAATAGAGGAGTCAAGGCATACACACAGCATAATGTAATACTAGGATGAATGGGGAGCATTTCGGAAATGATTTAAGGGCCAGTGATTAGTGGGAGAAGGATTAGGTAGGTAGTAGCTAGTTAGGTAGAATTAAATGGAACTGGGGTACTATAAAAAGGGTGGCTGCCTGGGAGGGAGAACTGTGGAACAAAAATATGCCATATATGGTGGCTGTCTGGAAGTGGGGGTTGTGAAATGGCAAGTCTAGCTCTTGTGGTAGCAGTTGCATTTCTCTGCGAAAAAACTTGTGCAAAGCTGTTTAAAGGATGCTATAGGTATAAGATTGGACAGCTTTAGGGATTTCTGTAGAGTATTCCAAGCCATAGCTAGAGAATAGCTGATTGCCGCCCTCCCTAGCCGGGTGTTGACTTTAGGTATTTTGAGCATGATGAGGTTGTTGCTTCTTAGGGCATAGGAGCTAGCTATGGCCTGGGTGAAGCAGTCTAAAATATAGTTTGGAAGTTTTTTTAGACAATGCTCTGTAGATCCATAGTGCTGCATTTCTGTTCCTTCTGAGATGTAGGGAAACCCATCTAACTGCAGCATAGAGAGAGCAATGATGAGTGGTAGCTGGAAGATCTGTTATGAATCTTATTGCTCTATGGTACAGGGCATCAAGCTTGCTTAGGTAGGAGATGGGGCAGTGACTATAAGGAAGTCTGCATAGTCAACAACTGAAAGAAAAGTGGCCTGGACTAACCTCATCTTTGAGTCTCTTGTTAGGAAGTGTTTTATTCTATAGAATAGGCCAAGCCTTTGGCGAAGTTTTTTCAGCAGTTCTTCAATATGATGTGTGAAGTCAAGTCTGTTATCAATCCACACACCTAAGTATTTGAATTTTTCTACATACTCCAGATTTTCTCCAAGGATAGTGCATAGCTGGGGGGAGACTGCTTAGTGAGGAGGTGCTGGTGGAGCTTTGATTGGAGAAAAGCATTGCTTTTGTTTATTTTGCATTTAAAAGAAGCTTTTTCTCAAGTGGTTGATATTGCAGCAAGGAGAATTCTGCCTGTAAAATTTCACGGGCAACTGCAGGTGATGGGTTGCTGACATACAAAACAGTGTCATCAGCAAAGAGGTGGACAGTGGCTTTGGTGAAATTTGAATCAATATTATTAATGTAGATGGCAAAAAGGATAGGGCCCAGGATAGATCCTTTCGGAACTCCTCTTATCAGTGGTTTTAAAGGGATAGATCACCTTAGCTTTCACCTGCTGTGACCTATCCATAAGGTAACACCTGAACCATTTAAGGGAGGGTGGATCTGAGCCAATGGAATGCAAGGAAGAGAGTAGCAGCTCATGGTCCACAGTGTCGAATGCCTTACTTAGGTCAAGAAATACTGCACAGACACTATTTTTTTATCTAATTTGGTTTGCCAGTCATTTGTAACTTTGGCCAGTGCAGAGATAGTGCTGTGCCTGGCCTAAACCCAGACTGAGCTGGATTCAAGAGGTTAGCATCATCAAGGTACTCTCTTAGCTGGATGCTCACTATTTTCTCTAGCATCTTGGATAGCACTGGAAGAATGGAAATGGGCCTGTAGTTATTAAGGTCCATAGGGTTCCCTGATTTTAGAAGGGGAACCACTTGGGCTGTCTTCCACACTGTAGGAATAGAACCAGAGGTTAAAGATAGGTTAAAGAGATGTGTTAGGGGAACTGCAAGTACATGAAATGCAATCTTTAGAAAGTAGGGGTCAAGAGAGTCTGCCCCTGCGCTTTTTTTAATATCCAACTGCCATAAAAGATCCTCTACTTGCTTCAACAGGACAGGTTTGAAGGAGAAGGAAGAATCAGCACTCTGGGCACCAGTGTACTGGGAGCTTAGTTGTGCATGCAACCGATTAGCTGGAGAGGTGTCAAAGGCAAGGCCAGCAGTTGTGAAGTGGTTGTTGAAGGCATCCAGAACTTCCATTTTGCCAGAGATAGAACCATTATTGTGGTGCAATTGAGTTGGTAGAGAGGTGCCAGAATCCTGCCCTACAATACCCTTGATGGTGCCCCAGAACCTAGCAGGATTGTGATAGGAGGAGTCAAGTTCAGCCAAGTAAAAGGCAGCCTTTGCATCCCTTACTTTCTTGGTGCAGCTATTCCTGGCTTTCCTAAATAACACCCAGTCATTTGGGTTCTTGGTTTTTCTTGCCTTCTTCCATAATTTGTCTCTCTCCAACAGTGCAGATTTGAGGTCAGTTGAAAACCAGTGGCAAGATTTGTTTTTTATTCGGACACTAGTGATTGGTGCATGGGTATTAAGGGCACTTAGTATTATGCTGTTTAGCACCTGATGTGCTTTTTCCACAGAGTGTACAAGATAACACTCTTGCCAGCTTGGAGAGTGAGCTAGATCATGCAGATATCCTTCAATACTGAGGTTTTTCTTGGCTCTCCTCATTAGAAATTTTGCTGGGGTTGTTGGTTTGCTGGAAGATCTTACTCCTGTAATGAGGCAGTGATCACTTATATCACTGAAAAGCACTCCAGTGTGTGTGAATAGATGGGGTTTGTTCACCAGCAAGATATCAAGTAGTGTGCTGTTGTTTCTATTCATTGAGTTTATTCTTGTTGGCTCATTTATCAGTTGTGTGAGCCCATGTGTATCACAGAACGATACCAAAGGTGCAGCTGCCTTGGAAAGCCAGTTTAGATTCAGATCACCTAGGATAATGACTTCTTCAGAGCCTGATTTGAGTAGATTCCCCCCAGGTGGGATAAAAGCTTGTGGTCAGCAGAGGGGGGCCTGTAGCAGCCTACTAGCTGGAAAGCTGCTGTATTAGGGAGAGATACTTTGAGGGATATACATTCGAATTCTTTGGGCATCGAGGTTGCAGTAAAGCAGGATACAGGTATACTGGACTTTACATATATAGCTACTCCACCGCCCCTTGTTAGGCGATCCGTTCTGAATAACTGATAATTGGGTAGATTAACATCCCTATCTGCTGTGGTGGATTTGAGCCATGTCTCAGATACCATGAGAAAGTCAGGCAAGGTATGGGCAACCCAGCCTTGTATCAATGTAAGTTTTTTTAGGAGGCTGCATGCATTAATATGTAGAAAACTGAGGCCTTTGATAGAGGTTAGGTCTGCTGGTGAGGTGATACACACAGGGGGGCCTGGGTTGATTTCCACATTTCCAATACAGAGTAGTAGAAAGAATAGGAGTTTCATAAGGGCTGCAAGAGATAGGAAGAGGGGGCTGTCTTTGGTCCTCCTTTTCTTGCTCTGTCGCCACTCTTTTGGGGTGCTCCAAAAGGGGCTATGACACTGTGTCGAGACACTGAGTAGCAGTTTGGTAGTCAGGCGTAAGGGGGAACTGTATATGCAGTAATGGAGCATTGATCGGAATACATATATGGTGATTTGCATCCCTTTATGGCGGTCACCCCACGGATACTGATGCAGCAATGGTAGGGCATATATGAGAGTCTGAACATTATTCAATGAGGATGAGACAGAGAGGCTAGGCGGATGGGTCACCAAATTTTGTGTGATATGGACATCCTCCTTAAGGAACCCCATGCATGACAGGGAGAGAAATAGCAGGAGGAGTCTCCCCATTGTGAAAGTGGTATTGATGGTTAACTACCGGGAGGACAGTAAGGGGAAGGATTGCTGATTAGGTGGTACAGCAGGGCGGTGATGCAGTTTATTGGCTAGAGTAGTGCTGAGGGCGGGGGAAGAGATTTCGGAAGGAAGATGCCTATAAAAATAACACACAAGGAGGGGAAGGGCGGGTGGGCAAAAATTTTGTGGCTTTTCCATGCCTTTCCTTGGTGTCCCTCCGGCCTGTGGTCCCCTGGTCGGCTTAGTAGTCGCCGACCGCCTGCTGGCGGAGCGTGAGCTCGCCGCCCAACTGTGCTGTGGGCAGGGGAAATCAGACTGGAGAGAGACAGAGGAAGGAGCAATAATTAGTAGAAAACAGAAACAAGTGTTTCTGCTGGTCAGAGTGACTAAAATTTGCACAACAAAAGGCTGTGGGGGGGCTGGGGCGCCGTAGTGTCTGGCCCACTTTAAATTACCAAAAAAGGGCTTGTAATCACAATTACACAGAATTTAACATTTTCCCTCTACATTTACAAAAAAAACAAGTTAAGCAGCTCTTTTTTGAAGTTTTCAGAAAAAATTCCAAGTCCCAGAACAGCTTCAGGTAATGCAAGTTCAGTCAATGCAATTCAATGGGGCAGGAGGACCAATCGGTTGCTCTGCCTTGAAAGCACTTGCTTACCGGGGATTGGCCGCTGCTTTCCTTGCCTTCCTCGGGGTGTCCCCTCCCGCCCTCGCGGGTCCCTGGGTCGGGCTTAGCGGGTCGCCGACCACCCGCTGGTGGAGTGTAGCCCCGGCTCTCATCTGGGTGCTGTGGGCAGGGAAATCAGACGATTGGCCGCGGCTTTCCCGTGCCTTTCCTCGGTGTCCCTCCCTTTAAATACCTCACAGGGATTAATAAGGTGCAGCAGGGTGTATTTTCCAGAGAAAAGTTGCTCTAGAACAAGGGGGTGTGCTATGAAGCTGGAGGGCAGTAAATTCAGGAGGGATGTGAGGAAGTACTTCTTCACAGAAAGGGTGATGGATGCCTGGAAAAGCCTGTCAGTGGAGGTAGTGGGGGATGAAAACAATGGAGGTGTTCAAAAATACCTGGGACAGGCACAAGAGAATCAAAGGGGTAAAGAAAAGAGGGGAAAAGATGGCGCTGTAGATCCAGTTGGATCTGCAGCAAAAAACGAAAGTTGAGAAAATGGACAGACTGGGTGGGCCCAGTGGCCTTTATCTGCTGACACATTCTGTATTTCTACGTGTTCTAGTTTTGCTGTCAGGGTGACATAGGTGCAGATACAGCAGCCCACTGGATGTAGGCCGCCACTGTTTCCAAAACTTTTGCCTGCCTGAGATGTTAATTGTTGGTGGCAGAACAGCAGGCAGGGCAGCCCACATGGCAGGCTGCCAGTGTTTTAAAAGCTATGCCTGTCTGTCATGTCTGCTGTTGCTGGTAGGATAGCAGGTACAGCAGCCTGCATTGTAGGCCACCACTGCGAACAAGGAATAACATCTGTCTGACAGGTAAGGAGAAGGAGTCTTGAAGTTACTGAAGGTAGACACAGTGGAGTAGGTCCCACAGGAGGGGGGAGTAGCAGGAGGAGCCTTGCAGTGACTGAGGCTACGCCCACTGCAATGCACCTCTGAGGAGGATGGACCAACCTTGCAGAGCTCCTTTAAGTATTTTTTTAAAAGGTAGGACTGATGGACTGACTCATCAATGACAATGTCATTCAATTCATATCTTCGTTATAACCTTCATATTGGTATCCCCCCTTCTTCATATGCAGTATGTTTAGTTTAGTTTCTCATTTAGGCAAGGGCTTAATTTCAAAAGCTCTAATGTGAAATGTCCAAGTATATGATATGTGTGTAGTAACAGGCAGGAATTCTGGCAGGACTTGCAATGCAGACTCTTCTTTAGTCCATGGCAGCAGAGATGTGATGTTGTGTGCGATTAGGTGGCTAAACATTTTTATGAATGTGAGTCTCGCAACATTTCAGAGTGGCAGATCTGTGCATTTAAGAAGCAAGTTGTACTAACACTCCTGATTCCTGTTAGTGTATATGGAATTTCATTCTACCACCCGATGCATCAGTACACCGGGTGATCAGTACAGGGACAATTAAGCCATCTATAGCGTGGTGCAATGTACCGTTGCACTGTCACTCCATGTGGCTCTTTAGCAGCTTTGTTCATTGTGTAAACACTTTGCACATTTATTGCCACAAACTATTTCACCGAAGGAACATTTCCCTATCATAACGTGTACTTTACCTCACTCTGCCTGTTCCCCACATAGCACCTTTTGAAACAGCACTTCACTTTTCGTCTACAGCTTCAATTCAGACTGACTGCACATTCCCCATCGTATTGCACATATTCAGATACCTCTGATGAAGCCATGACATCACAGTGAAACGTAAGCAGCCCATCCGTGTGTGCACTCAATCAGTATATGTTCCTCCCTTCTCTGTGGCTAACTATTCACGGCTCAGGAAGTCTGAATAAAAAGTAGATAACCTGCAGTACTACTAGAGATAATAAAAGAAACATGGGAAGATAACCCCGCTCAGAAAGAATCTACTACATCTCATATGTGTGCACTGAGAAAGAAATTGGCAAAATATGTTGAACTTGTCCACAATAATCAGGAAGAAGTCCCAAAACAGCAGAAGGTGTATTATGAGCATGGGGTAAAATAAAACGTTTTTGAGCCAGGTGAAAAGGTTTTGTTACTGTTACCCACTACAGAAAACAAACTGTAATGAAGTGGCAAAGTCCTTATAGAGTGGTTAGACATACTGGTACAGTTAACTATTAGCCTGTGACATAGAAACATAGAAACAGAGACAATGATGGCAGAAAAAGACCAGAGGTTCATCCAGTAAACCCAAGTTCCCTACAACCCTGGAACCTACTGTTCCTCCAGGGTTCTAACCCTCCCCATCCTCTCTACTCTCCTTGGTCCTGTCACCTCCAGTAACCATTATTCCCATTATTATGTCCCACTCCTGCTTGAATCCCCTGTTTTCACATCTATCATTTCAGCCAACAGACTGTTCCAAGGTTCCACCACCCTTTCTGTAAAGCAGTTCTTCCTCACATCTCTCCTGAACCTACCTCCTGTTAATTTCCATTTGTGTCTGCATGACTGCGAATTGGTATTCAGGCTAAAAAGTTCCCTGCAGTTCACTTTGTTAATTCCTTTAAGGAACTGAAAGGTCTCTATCCACAGCTCGCTCCATGGCCCACGAAGAAGCCATGAGGGCCCTGCCGGAAGCAGCCCTCCCCTGATTCCAACACAAGCTTGCTCTGTGGCCCATGAGGAGGTTGTAAGGGCCCTGCCGAAGCAACCCTCCCCTGATTCCAACACAAGCTTGCTCCATGGCCCATGAGGAGGTCATGAGGGCTCTACTGTAGCTGCCCTCCCCCAATTCCAACACAAGGTATGGCGACGGTGTTCCGACTTGAGATGTTGCTCTCCTGTGATTTGAATGTGGTGCTATTTTATTTGAATCAGGACTCAGTTCACATGTCGCAGCAGGACTGCAACAGTATTAAATGTCGGCACAGGCCAACAGATAGTTTTTTTGGCTTAAAGTTTTCCCAGCAAATTCATATATACTGCTTTAAATGCTAATTACTTTAAGGGATTTTACTGTTACTGTTAACCCGAAATATGTAGTTGCCTTGCTGACTCAGTTGCTTACCTAAGGGGTTTAAGTCCCACTGTTTCTTTTTTTTTTACTCTTATTTTATCCTCCTGCAGCCACTGACCTGTCAATCTCCAGCCACCTCTCCACCCCCGACGCCGACCCCGGAGAGGGTGGTGCCCAGCCGGCATATGCAGCTATACCCTCAAAGGGGACCTACCCATGTCCCCGCGCCAGGCCAGGATCCAATGCCGGCACATGATGGATACAGGCATCGTCAGCTGGTGAAGTAGCGGCTATCAAGCTGTGCGAACAGTGCCACCATTTTCCTCTGTTTTTGCCTCTCGGGTGCAGGCGTGCAATGATGTCAGGCACTGCGTGCTGACATCTGCCACACTCCGCCTCTTTCTGGGACCACTCTGACAGTAGCCCCTGGTCATCACCTGGGGTTGCTGCAGAGTGGTGGCACCCTGGAACCCTCCCTGGGATAGGAGAGCAGTCCTTTTTGGACGCTCAATCCCATCTCTCCTCTGCCGACCCCTGACAGCCCAGGCTCATGTCCGAACCCGGGTCGCCAACGTGGTGTGAGGTGCGGCATCCAGCGCCTCAAACCTCAGTGCCACTGGGCCGGCGTAAGTCCCACTGTTTTAATGCATTTGTGTAGTCACCTTAAATTAACTAATTTTAATTTAGCAATGTTGAAGCTGCTATACTCTGAAATAAATCTGGCTGACAAACTGAAGATTTATGCTGAGAGTCAGTTTCACTCTGTATTCAGATTGCCACAGGAATTTTAACTTTATTGTCTAAATACAAACTCACTGTGGGGTCGGGTAATTTTTTAGCTCCAGATTTCTGTATGGCAGTAACATTTTAAAACATATAAAGCCAAAATCATTAGATCACACTGCTTTCTGCTATGGGAACAGCCCGCCAAATCAAATGCTTATTTAAATTTCATGCTATGGCAAACTGAACTCCTCCCCAGTCTGCATTCAATTCTTAAGCAAATTAGCCTTACCCCTGTAGGTCACCCCCTCAATTATATCTGGCTCACCTCAGAAACTTCTGTCTCCACAGCTCACTCCGTGGCCCATGAGGAGGTCATGAGGGCCCTGCTGAAGCAGCCCTCCCCCGATTCCAACACAAGGTATGGCTACGGCGTTCTGACTTGAGACGTGGCTGTCCTGTGATTGCCCTACTGATTTTTATAGTATCTCTTACGTGTAGTTCTGAGCCAAATAGCCAACTTTCTCATTAGCAGCCTATGTTCCTTCACCACTTGAGGCCACTACTGTACAACATACTGGTTATCCCTCCCAGGTATTCCACCATGTTTCCTCTCTACCTCACCCTTCTTGCACTGCTATTCCCTATAGTGATACTCCCCCCCATGGAACTGGTTCAAAATGTTGCAGCTTGCACACTGCCCACTTGGCAGACATCCTCTAGCACCCCTCACACTGGGCTGTACCCGATGTTGACGCTGCTTCTATGGCTGGCCGGTCCCTCAATCCTGCCACCCTCCTTCTACGCTGGCCTCATAGCCCTAAACTCTACTGCACAGAATCCCCCATTGATGGCTGCCATCCACGGCTCACTACCTGCAAACCTCAGAGCTCCATGCCTTATAACAAATTTCTAGTGACCCTCCTGCTGCTACATTCCGGGGACGTTGAGACAAATCCTGGGCCATCTACCACCCCATAACCAGGGCCATCTACTACCCCCCCTCAATCTACCATGTGGCCTAAAACTGATTCATTTAAATATCTGCAGCCTACTAAATAAAATAACCTTGCTGATGCCAGCTATCACCTCCCTAAAACTTGACGTCCTGATTATTTCCAAAAACCTGGCTCAAGCCCCACAACAAGGATTTTAGAATCTGTATCCCAGGCTACTCCATTATCAAAGCACGACTGACCAGGTAATAAAAGGGGTGGTGGAATAGCTATGTATATCTCTTCCTCAATCCAGTTCAACCCAGTCAACTTACCTAGACTCCCTCAACCAATAGATGCACTATTGATCAAACTCTCCCTCCCCCATACTACTCCAGGATTTGTAGTAGGGTCTTACTGCCCCCTGAATCCATGATACCAGTTATCCTGGAACACCTGGACTCCCTGAAATCATATGCCAAGGGTGGAGAGCTCCATATCCTGGGGGATTTCAATTTAAACTGGCTATCCAGCACCACCTCCAAGATCCGTAACCAAGTTGTTGCACTTAGTCTGTCGCAACTGATCACTGAACCCACTCGAATGAATATGAAATCGAAAAACCACTCCCTTCTGGACTGGACCCTTACTTTCCACCGGCATCGCACCATCGCCTCAGGCACCCTACCCGACTCACTAGGTGACCACCATATGATTTACTTAATCCGTAAAATTTTCAGGCCCAAAGCCCCCTTCCCAGGACCATTCTCTCATGGTCATTCAAATCCCTGGACCTTGCCTCACTCGTAAACGACCTGGCAGCCACTGATTGGTCTATCATCCACCGGGCCTCCACTATCAGTGATGCATGGCTCTATTTCAAACTCAAGTTCTTAGCAGTATGGGACATCCATGCACCACTCAGATGGTCTCAGGTGCGGGGTCCCCACTTGCCATGGATCATTGCTGACATTATGTCCCTCATCAGAGCCAGAAACCCAGCATGGAAGTCTCTCAAGGACTCAAGTTCCCCTATTGACCATGCAAAATACCAGTCCTTATGCAACACCTGCACTAGGCAAATCAGGCAGCCTAAGGCAACTTACTTCAAATCTTCCTTCCAGGCTAACATAAACCAACCATCAAAATTCTGGAAAGTGGTCAAATCCTTCTTCTCCCCACCCTCTCAGCCCCCCACACCTGCATTAAATGTAGACAGTATCGCTGTAATGGACCCTCTAGCAGTAGCATCCAAATTTAATTTCTATTTTACAAGTTACACCTCGGCTTTGCTGTCCGCACTCCCCCCATTCCAGCCCAACCCCTCGGCCGCGGTCACCCTTGCACAAGCCCATTCCCCTTTTGCCCCTACCTTCTCTTTCTGTCAAGTCACACCCTCAGAAGTTTTCAAAGCCTTGATCTCCCTAAACCCTAACAAAGGTAAATGCCCCACTGGGCTGGATTCTAAGATGCTGTACTTAGCTGTTCCTGCCATCGCCGGTTCCCTGGCTGATCTCTACAACCTCTCCTTTTCTTTAGCTTCAATTTCCTTGGAATGGAAACATACTACTGTCATCCTGCTCCCAAAGGGAGGTGACACCTCTGTCCCCAGAAACTACCATCCTATTTCCCTCCTCCCTATTCTGGCGATGTTTCAGGAGAAACTAGTCCTCTTCCAACTCCTCCTCCTTCTTCTCACCCTACCAGTCTGGCTTCAGGAAGTCCCACTCCATAGCCACTTCACTCCTACAGCTCACCAATTCCATCCTTGATGGCATGGACAAAGGTCATATCACCTTCACTATTTTTGTCAAACTGGCCAAGGCTTTCAACATGGTTTCTCCTGCTAGATAAGCTCTCCATTGCAGGGCTATCTGCCAAGGCCACCAGATGGTTCCACTCCTACCTGGTAGGCCAATCCCAATCCATTAAAATCGGTGATCCTCCCCCCCCCCCAGTTGCCACCAGAGCCCCCAAGGCTCGGTCCTCGGCCCACTCCTATTCTCCATCTTCCTAAATGACCTGCCCACCACCTACCCACACACATCCATACACATGTATGTGGATGACATGGTCCTGTATGCTTCTGGTCCTTCAACCGCTGATGTAGTGACCAGGTGGCAGAAGGACTTCAGTGAAGTCCAGCTCTGGTTTCGCACAAACCAGGTATTCCTCAGTGACAAGAAGACTATCTCCATGACCTTCGGCACAAGGCAGAGACTCTCTCAGCTCACCACTATCCCCTCTTTTCACACCCTGGACAGGACTACTCTAGAGGCTGGTCCCTCCTTTAGATATCTCGGGGTCTGGCTGGACCAGCATCTCGATTTTTATGTACACATCAATGCCATCCACAAAAAACTCCACCCCAAACTGGGTGCTCTCTACCACAATCATGGTTGCATCCACCCGCCAGCTTCTTGTACAGAAAATTATTCTCCCCATCTTCCACTACGGGGATGTAGTTTACAGTCCAACCTAACCAGACTGGACCCCCTTTTCCACTCTTTCTGCAGATTTGCCCTTGACAGCCCGTCCTCCTCACACCACTGTGCCCTCTATCAGTCTCTCAATCTGTCCTTGTTCCATGACCGTCAATAGGTACACTGTGCCAAGCTCACAGCAAAGTACTGGTCGCAGTCCTTGCCTCCATACCTCGATGCTGTGCTAGTGGCACATATCCCTCCTGTTTATTCCCTGAGGAATGCTGACACCTGCTTCCTGTTGGTACTGCATATGTTCTCATCAACTGGCCAAGTAGCTTTCAGACACCACATGCCCAAATTATGGAACTCCTTCCCTGCAAGCACTTGGCAAATGCCCCCATCTCAGCACCTCAGCTACCTCATAAATGAGCACTTCTCCACACCCTGTGCGTGTGGCTAGATGTGCACGAAATAGAACATTTGCTCCAGCCTCGCATCAGCTTACTGTTAATTTGACTCTGATCTTGTTGCTTGCTTATCTTCCGCAACTACTGTATCTCAAGTGCAGCTATGAAGTAACGTATTTAGCTTAGCTGTTTTTGTACATACCTCTGTATTTTGTGTCGCAATATTGTATTTACATGTATTGTACAGTTTCTTCTCTCTGTTCCCCCTTCCCCAGGATGCATCTGGAATTGAGCAGTACTCTGCTCAGTGTGCCCTCCTGGTAAAACTTTTCAATAAATAAATAAATAACTATCTCCCCTTCTCCCTTTTGGTCTCCATTGAGTACATATTTAGTGCCTTGAGGTGCTCCTCAAAGGATCTGCCCTGCTGGCCCTGAATCATTTTTGTTACTCTGCGCTGCACTGTCTCCAACCTATCCTTATTCTTTCTGAAGTGAGGATTCCAGAACTGGGCACAGTACTCTAGGTGAGGCCTCAACAGGGATCTGTAGAGGAAAAGTATTACCTCCTTTCTTCTGCTATCAATATCCCTATCGGTACATCCCAGCATCCTGTTAGCCTTGCTAGAGGTCTTGTTGTACTGACTTGATTGCTTAAGTAAGTTGCAAATGATAATTCTCAGATCCGGTTCCTCAGCTGTAGTGCTAAGTCTTTCTCCTCCCATCTAGTACTCTGTCTTGGGGTTCTTTTTCCCTAGGTGCATTACCTTGTAGTTTCTAGCATTGAGTTTTAACTGCCAGACCTTTGACCACCCCTCTAGCTTTTGTAGGTCTCTCTGTATTTCCCTTGTTCCCTCTTCACTATCCACCCTCCCACATAGTTTTGTGTCATCTGCAAAGAGACACAACCTGCCCCGGATTCCTTCTCCAGTGTCACTAATAAACAAGTTGAAGAGGACCGGACCCAGGACTGATCCCTGTGGAATCCTGCTGATAACCTCCCCCTTCTCTGATTTAACCCCATTAATCACCACCCTCTGTTGCCTCCCGCCTAGCCAGTTACCCACCCAGTTCACTAAGGGTTTAGCTGCACCCAGGTCTTCCATCTTCTTGATGAGACTTAGCGTATATGCGTCTATAAGACTCAGCGCATGCGCACTAGTGCTGGTGGTGCGCATGTTCTGAGTCCTGTTTTTATTTTCTAGTAGTGATTTCTTTATGAAATACTGATTGGTTTGTCAAAATACTAGTATTGCCAATCACTGCACACTTTTCTTTATACTGCCAGCTATTTGTTTAACAGCCACAAAAATTGCCAAACTCTTTCATGCATGAGTTTGGCAGGATTCAGCAGCGGTGATATGCAGGGCATGGAAAGGAAAAAGTCAGTCTGACCAAAGTACATTTTTTGGAAAAACACCACCATGCCTTCTAGTTTACGTGGCACATCTGCTACCTTCCTGTGGTACATGGATGTAATTCTAGCCCCTCACACTGGTTATTGTGCTGCTTACCTGAATGATACTGTGGTATACAGTCTGGACTGGAAATGCCACCTGGAACACCTATGCGCAGTTATCTAATCTATCAAAACTGCAGGTCTGACCATTAATTCTACCAGGTGCACATTAGGCATGCAGGAAACCAGATATTTGGGTTATATTTTGGGAAAAGGAGAAATAAAGTCTGAGATTTCCAAGCTAGAAGCAGGAGCTAACAGCCCTGTCCCTAAAACAAAGAAACATGTCAAGTCATTTTTAGGTCTGCCTGGTTACTACTGGAGATTTGTTCCCAATGTTGCTGAGTTAACTACTCCCTTCACTGAACTCATGAAAAAAAAACAGTACCTGAATAATGTCAAATGGTTCCCAAAGTGTGATAAGGCTTTTCAGGTAATCAAGGCTGCTTCATGTAAAGCCCATGTTTTAAGAAGTCCAGACTTTGAGAAATAATTTCTGTTACAGACAGTTGCATCAGAGGTAGACCTAGATGCAGTCCTAGTCAGAGTATAGATGGGAAGGAACATTCTGTTCTGTATATCAGTAGGAAACTGCATGACAGAGAGAAAAAGTACTCCACTATTGAAAAAGAATGTCTTGCTGCAAAATGGGCAATGGAGTCCCTCAAGTTTTATTAGCAAGGAGCTGACTTTGTACTTATAACAGATCATAATCTTCTATGTTGGTTTAATCAAATGAAGGATAAAAATCCCAGAATCACAAGGTGGTACCTGGCATTACAGCCATTTAAATTTAAAGTGATGTACAAATTCAGAAAAGAGAATGTCAATGCTGATTTTGGCAAGATATGGTGCAGGAATTGAGAATTTTGAAGGCTGAAAAATTGTGTGTGTATAACTCAAATGGTTGCTGTAACAGGCGTTATGAAAAAGGGATACTGCATATGCAAAAATCTGTAAGTGTTATGCGGCAATGTTAAAACATAATTAAAAGAAGGTTTTGGAAACCTGCTTAAAAAACAGGTTCCCTCTTAAAAAGAGGTGTGTGTGATAGAGTTGGGTAAGACCCTGTCCCATTTGTTATACAGAGAGAGTTAAAAGGAAGGATCTAGTTTGTCCCCTCCTTTTCTACCTCTTGTCTGTCTCTTGCCTGATTGCACAATCAGATTTTCTTGTTGCACCTAGGAATTGGCCACTCCGATGATCCCACAATTTCCCTCTGTTATCTCTATTCCTTCACTTATTGTTTTGGTTCTTCCTTTCTCCCCTTGCTCCTCTTTGGTTAAAAAAATATGTGAATCTTTATGTGAAACTGAGATCCCTTGGTTTACAGATGTGTATAATTATATTGTTGAAATGACTGCAGAATGCTATTTGGATTCATTACAAAGATATCAATCTGTAACACAGGGGGTTGAGATGCATTTTGACCTCCACTGACTTGTTTACAGAATTGTCAACAGGAAACCAGCTCTGGGACAGCATGTTCTATTTTGCTGCACCTGTTAAGCAAGCCGGCAAGTTTTTATTTATATAAGGTGCCCTTCCAAAGCTCAGGGCACGTTTACACTTATAACATTAAAATCACCATACATCATAAAACATATAAAACATACTAAAACAACCATATCAGTTTGAACTCTAAATATCCCTGAAAAGGCCTGGTTAAACAAGTATGTCTTAAGACAATTTTTTAAACCATCTACGGTCTGGCTATCTTGTATCTGGCAAGGTAGAGAAATCCAAAGGGTAGGAGCCACAAAGACAAAACTAAGACTAGATGCACTCTTCAAGCTTGTCACAGGAAGGAAAGTGACAAAGTTTTGAGACATTTTGTGAAAACAGGAAGTGTAACTTATGAGATCAGGATGCAGAATTTAAACTGCCAGAAAAATACATCTCATAAAAAGAGAGCAATATTTTGCTTACTGGGAGATAGGGAGATTAAGATTTAAACTGAGAGAGAGACTTGGATGTAGGATTTTATTTGTTAGAACTGCCTGTATGAAGAGCCATCCTGCACAGTTTTATTTTTCTTATTTTACTGGTACTGATAATAAGAAAATGCTACATGTGAATTTTATAACTCCTGGTTTGCGTGTGCTTCCTGACTTATGCCCCTATGACAGTTTACCTATGCTGCAGTGACAGCAATGCCGTTGACATCCCCAACATTGACAGACACAATGCCAAGTGTTGGCATTGTGCTGTTGGGAATCTTGGTGCTGCACCCTCAAACCCCCCATGTGGGGGGCTCTGCCGCCCAGTATTTAAACATCCAACTCTGAGTTGGAGTTGTCTTGGGGAGGTGGCAAAACACCGGGAGATGCACTGCCGGTGTCATTGAAGACCATTACAGCGACCTGTTGATTTCTGTTGATTCCTGTCACTGTAATGGTCTTTGCTGAGGATGTTTGCTGTGCGGTTGGCATATGCGCCAGGACACCTCTTTTACACTGGCTGACATGTAACTTGCATGGTTGGCATATAACCCCATTCTCATCTGACAGATCAATGATAAAACACAGTAGTCACGCAGAAACAATTTGGATGGGTGGCAATAACTTGCTGTGGTGGAAGTTTGGGGGAGCTTGGGGTTTTGCAAATACTTTCTTTGGTTGCAACGCTTGAGGCTGGTTTTTTTTTTTTTTACCTTGACTGTAGACTGTTTAATACCATAATGGCGGCAGTGTCAGTTTTCACATATTTGGGACTTTTAGCACTATACTGAGTAGCAGACACACATACATGTTCTCAGGGTTGCACTTGTTCAGTTTTTCTTTTTTGGATTGAGGTTCCAATGGAGTATCTGTTACATCAATGTTGTCACCTGCAACTTTCCCTGCATCTTCTTCACTGGCCTCCTCAGACATGCCCACCCTTCCTTGACAACATTTTCTCAACTTTCCCCTCCTCCTTATATGTTAAAACTACTGTGAGGGCAGACTGGGGCTCAGTCTTCCTGCCTTTCTTGTCAGCTGCTGTCATCCTACCTGTGCTTTGTGATGCTGAATGGTGAGTGCTGCTACTTACCACATCTGGTGGCGAGGATTTCTGCTTTTCCTTCTCCTAATTCATTCTGATAATGAGCCCCCTGCCCTGACCTTTACCGTCTCTAGCCCTTTCTTGTCCCCCCCTCATCATAAACCACAGAAAGTTACACTGAAGTGACTTGAGCACCAAGGTGCCCTGGGTTGTTGTATAACAGCACTACACTAAAAATATTGGACTGTTGCCCCACACAACCTGGAAATATTTTTTTTTATATAATACTTAATAACTTGAAAAACTGTATGCTGCCTATGTACTGAGGTGCCCTGGATGGTTACTTCACAACCCTATACAAGTAGCTCTGACTGTCTTGCACAGCCCCAAAGGATTTGTTTTTCTACTTGAGAAACATTAGCGGACTTCCAAAATTGTAAGTCCAGTAGGCAGATCAGTGGCCTCTCACAATCAGTTGTCAGCAACACAGACCATTAAAACCAAAAAGCTGCACTGGTAAAAAAAACACAAACATTAAAAGTTAAAAACATTTTGTAAAACAAAAATGAAACTTGGAGCTGCTGCTGATTTTTCTTTCCTCCAATAGATTCAGCTCCGATACACTATAACTGTAAGCACAGCCCCCCCAAAAGGCTATTAAAATATCTGCTAAAAACATTTTCTTTCTAAAAAAAAAAAGCTTTTGAGATCCCTTCTACAAAGTCTCAGCACTCAAACTGAGCTAATCTGCAGTAACTAAGATTTTTTTTAAACTACTGTAATACAACTGATTTTGTTTAGCATTTAGAGACACAAATCTTCCTCATTCTGTTTTTCACTCTCTGACTGCACAGCCATTTAGCCCCAGCATGTACCATGTGACTATAGGAAAATCAGTCATGTTACTGTCTCTGTCTTGCAGTCTGCTGGTGATCGTTCACCATAGGGAGACTACATGAAGTTGCAACACCTCTGCTTTGCAGCAAAAACTATGCAAAAAGGCAAAGGTCATATGAAACATTGCAGATGGACTTCGCCCATCGATACTTAACAGGTTCTACATTTACATATTTTTGTAACTTCATTGAAATAGAAGAAAATCAAAAGGAAATTTAAATGAACTTTAAGACCTCTAAATGAAGCCTAGCTTACTGAAGAAAACCGTGGGCCCAATCCTCAGATGCTGTTGGGAGCAACGCAAATAGCATATGCTGCTGTCAGTGTATGACCAGCGACAGTAGTGCGGTGCAAAGTTCAGGTTCAGATATAAGTCCGTGTAAACAGGGTTTGCACTGGCAAATTTCCTGTCACGTACCTACAGCTATACTGTCGCATGGCACTGAACCTGGTGCATGGTACAGTGCAATGCTGAACCATGGTCAGTACCAAGCAAAACAGCTGGTCTTCACCTCATCCCATCCTGAGAGTTATGGGCCCTAGTGGTTCAGTGGATCCCCTCACCTACTGTTTTTTCCCATGGCATACAGGTATGCCCAGGTAGTGCAGGGGTTCTCCCCTCCCTAAACCCAGTATCCTGTACTCGTGATGGGTTGGTTGTTCTGTCCAAGTCCACACTGGGGGGTTGTTGAGCAGCCATTGCACCTGTGTGCTGCACTGCCTCCCTGTTACAATGTGCTACTAGCATGCAACTGCCTGAGTGATGCACAAGCCCGGGGGGGAGGGGGGCGCCATCTGTTTGAACTTGGCCCTGAAAATCATTAATATGGTGGCCTGCCCCTTTTCCTTACAGCTTTCAATTTCCTCATCCGGTACTTCAGAAGGGGTTTGTGACCCTTGAAAAGCATGGATCAACAAGGTCCCAGCTTCTGTGCTAGCGCCAAACTCACAATGACCATTTAGCACCAGAACTTGCAACTGAGAATGGGGACCTGTATTTGTAGTGCAATAACAGTATAGTGCATTATCAGAATTGTTTATATGCCAGGAATGTGCTCAATACAAGCAAAAAGCACACCAGCGTTTTATGTTACCACACCAATACGGTACCCTGTTTTTCTTTTTTAAATGGGCCTCACTGAGAGGCCCTCAATACTTAACTGCATTCTGTGTTTGACACTATAAAAATCTACACATTATTTTAAAAATGTAAAAGATGGCCTTGTGAAGGGGGTGGGGTTGATAGCACTGTCATGCTTTTCTTTGGAAGCCTTTGGCTGAGTCTTTGGCTCAGGGCAGCAGACATAGTTTAGTAGCCCACTGTTTCAGGCAGTGGGCAATATATTTCAGTCACTAATCAGTCACTGGACAATCAGTAATTCTGTCATTCTAATTTGGTAGTAAGGTATGGGAGGATCATAGGTATCAAAATATATCATCCCCCAGAGTGCTTCAGCACTGTCGTGAAATGCGTTAAGGCAGTCGTTCTCACACACTGTCATAGTGAGCCTTCCCCAAGCCCTGGAAAAGATCTTGAGCCCCCAAATATAGAAATAATTTTGGGCCTCCCCATAGTTAGAACAATTATCATACTTTGCACAGTACACAAGGAATACAGTGACACTCCTTTGAGTAGTTGAGTTTATTCTCCTTTTATTAACCTTCTTATTCTCCATCTGTATAACCCCCCTCCACATGCCAGCCTACTCACTCCACACTTCTGGGTTTTGGAACCTATTTACTGTACCCCTTGTTGTAATACCTCCATGAGTCAGATTACTTTCTTTGTCAGTTTAACCTTGCTTTTAAACAGCTTCTCAGGGACCATTTTGCTTTGTCCTGCTCTTGCTCCTAGTACTTCTCAACCTAGCCTTTGCATTTGTGGTTTTCTGCAGCCAGTATAATGGGTCAGTTGTTATCTTGTACCTATTCATTTGTATTATTTAGCATTTTGTTTTGCACAATTTCCAAGAACTGTACTTCCTCCATTCAGCTTTCCCCCCATGTCATACCAGGAAACAAATGTTTGTTGAGTGCGACTTTCCTGGTCACCCATTTTGTACATAAATTCACATGCCATTATTCACTTTAGTTTGTTGCATCCTATCACACAAAGCATCCAAAACCTTACATTTAAATATAGTACATTTTAAGGCTTACTTGAGCCTCCCCTGGAACAGGTTGGGACCTCCCCTGGGAGGCTGGCCTCACCATTTGAGAAACCCTGCGTTAAGGTAATCATTTTTTTTCATACTTTATAAAAATAACCCCTGTGCTTCATGGAACAGTTAGGTATGCACAATCTGTATGGTTAATAAGTGGTAACCACATGAAGTGCGGCCAATCAGGAGACTAGATTCACTTCAGCAGTTTTATACTGTAATCAGTCTTGTCAGTCTGGTGAGTTTTCATGACACTGTGTGGACTATCAAAAAAAATGTAAGCAGTAGCCTCATGCCAGAGGGAAGGAGATGAGGGATAATATAACCTGAAATTCTGATTTATAGCTAAAGTATCTGCCTCTGGAAAATTGGGGCACGGTGCAAGTCATCACTAGCATTCAAACTCAGGAGCCTTTTTTTTCAAAAGGCAATATTGCTAATTGGTTTTCTTTGACTTGAGTTATTTCCCATCGGACAATTAGGTATAATTCAATAACTAGAATACAGAATGAAGATGTGGCATACAATCCAGTTATCACTAAGATAAGAGCACGTATACAATATGTGCATGCACACTTTTACTACTGTGACAGCTCAGAGCACAGGGAAGCTGCTTTTGCAGGTCTTCTGTATTGCCACTGAAAATAACCAGTTGGGATGCACAATATCTCTTGCTTGTCAAGAGTGAACACAGCTTCTCCATAGTATGTTACGTTCTACCATCCTAGGAAATCTCAGAGTTGCAGTTGTTCCAAAAATCCTGTCTGTCTCCCCCGCTGCAGCATATCATGCTGTTACTAAGACTTTTCTGTCATCTTTACCATTACCAGATCATGAGTTTCTACTCCAAAATGATCATGATCAAAGGAAAACTGTGGACCTGATGCAGGTAATTCAACAGTACGTAACCTTGCCCAATGCCCATGTCAGGGTTAAATGTTACACTTCTCTACTCCTCTCCTGCTGTCAAGGACTTTTACTCCTACATTATATTCCAATAAATATAAATCTTTATAATAAATAGCAAATTCAGAACCATAGAAACAGCTTCACATGAAGCCGCAGTCTCATGACAGCCATCAGTACCATTCCACAGCCCTATTATTAATGCAGATAACAGCGTTCTTTTGATATTTTTAGGTCAGTGCTATGGTAACCATAAATAGCATCCTTCAATAAGCCCCAGTGAGCTAGTCATTCAAACCGAATGAAGTGCTGCAAGTATAATTACGGTGCAGTGGAACAATAATTGTGTTCAACTTTCTGTTGCACATAAGAATTTTACACAGAGAAACAGACCCAGAATGAACAATATTTGAGAAGAATCATCCAGGTTCCTTTTGCCATGGTATCCACCATAAATGCAGTTAGGTTCTACTATGTTACTTAGGAGCATGGCCATATTCCGTCCTGTTCTTCCACCTGCAGATCTGACTGCACTGGTGCATGCAGTCATCATATTGAGATCTGATTACAGTAATGTACTGAGCTGCCCAAGAGATCTGTTTGATGCCTGCCACCAGTGTAACATACTGCAGCATGGTGACAGGGGGCAGCAGTCTGTGCAGTTGGTTGTGCATGTAATTCACCCTTGGGCAGTACTAGTGCTGCTTGGATAGTATCTGATGGAATCAATTACTGTGAGATACCTCTGATTTTTTTCAGATACTGGATGGCAATGGGTACTGTTGGTATCCAACTACTGGATCCCATCACCTAGGAGCCAACTGGATACCAACTATCCAATGTCACTATCTGTGATCTGAGGCAGACATACAACCTTGGATCCCACTATTAGATCTCAGATCCCTCTATCTGACCTTGAATCTGAAATCCAAAAGGGGTCAGATAGGATCTTGGATCTGGGATTAGATAGATGGGCTATCTGTTGGAAACCATTAGGAGAGTCAAAAGTACTATCTGAGCATCACTAGCAGGAACTGATTGAAAACAAACTATCGATCTTAACTGGGCCGTCCTGTTAAATATCTTTTTAAAAAAATAGACTAATTCATGCCATTTTGAGTGTATTAACCCCATGTTCATGGAATTACGCTGGATTCTAGTTAATACTCAAACAGACTTCAATGTGCTAGTGTTGCTATATACTGTATACTGGTAGCTATCAAGACTGTCTCTCTCTCCTGCATATCTGATGTACAGGAACTACTTGAACCTATCTGTGAGGATTCTCAGTTCATCATGACCACCAGGTTTTGTTCTGCTAGTGACCAAGTAACTTCTGCTTATATTTTTTGCTGTTGGAAGCCCTTACCTAGCAAAATTTGACAGGCAGGCACTCTTGGTCAAAGATTTCAAAACAAGTTTAGAAGCTTATTTACCTCAGTTTTAATCTCAGATACATACTTTATTGAGGTTGTGTTTTGTTTGATTCTGTATTTATTTAGACGTGTAACCCCCCCTGCCCTGATTAGGGGTCATGGTAGAGAGTAACCATCTCCCCGGCACCGCATCATCTTCCTTCAAAGGGTGTGCCTACATTTGACATGTGATGATTATTTCGGGTTTTGGGGTTGGAAGGTGGTCAGCTGGGCCATATAGTAGAAGAGTGCCTGACCTAGGAGCATAAGGACAAATATAAAAAATATAATCCAAGTCCAGTCTGGTGGAAATGTGAGCAATATGCTTCTTTGCCATGTGTAACACAGGTCTGCGACATGATAAGAATTCCATGCCATGCCTGTGAATCTTGAGCATACTCTAGACAGAGTGCATTCCGACTTTGAGGAGAGGGTTGGAGAGCACCTGATGAGGATTCCTACTTTAGGTCTATGGCGTGAAAACCTAAAAGCCCCAGTCTGACATATAGGGTAATTGCTGCTAGAGACTCTGAGGGGAATGATGTTGTGCACTCACTAAATGGGGCCTCCTACTGTCACTGATGGGCTGCTAAACAGTGTGGGCTGTGGTCCCACCTACAGGTTGTTGCATTGGTAAGAGGCTTTCTATGTCTATGGGGCAAAAACATGATCTTTTTCAATTCTGCAATACAAATGATGGCTAGAGGCCAGGTAGTCTACATCCTATACTTGGATTTCAGCAAGGTCTTTGATTCAGTGCCACAAGGAGACTAGTAAATAAGATGGGGGATCTAAGTCTAGGGGAAGGGTTAACTAGATGGACTGGAAACTATTCGACTCTGAGGGGGGTTCTGAATTTAAAATTTTCTAATGTGAAGGAAATAGCTAGTGGAGATGCCTCAGGGGTTTGTCCTGTAGCCACTACTTTTTAACATGTACAATACATGAGTGATGTACATAAGTGATATACTATAGGGGTAGGTTGCCAGGAAAAGTGAGTACATTTGCAGATGACTCAAAACTCTGTGGGAGAGGGACCATGAGGAGGGAATTAGCAGCAATGCCTAGAAATCTATATACAGATTATTGCATCCATGGGGAAGTGTGTAGTACTCAAAGGAGGAAAGAGACCTAGAGGTGATAATTAGCAATAGTCCAAAAACCTCTTCCCAATGCAGAAAATCATATTGGAAGACAAACAAGATGTTAGGATACATAAGGAGGGCTTCACCTTTGCAGAAGGGTTTCTGTTTTTTATTTATTTATAATTTTTGACCAGGAAAGGAAAGGTAAGGGTAGTAATACGTCCACTGTACAGGTATTTGGAAAAAAAAAAAACAATAGGAGGTGAAATGTTAGGACTTGTGTTCCCAACTGCTGTAGCATTTTTTTTTTAACTTTTTATTTTGAATCTCTAAGTACATTCATACACTGGGCTTAAACTTGCCCTTCCATGTTAGCACACGCAGGTGTTAAACAGATTGAGAAGATATTAAATACAAGTAAAGCATTAACAAAAATATTTGACAAATGTCCTTGTCCTTTCTTTTCTTGTAGGTTAGAAGAGGATCCACCCTCTCTTCTCTTACCGGGAGCCCTCGGGGCCGGTCCAGTGTTGCCCCATCTGAGCTTCCTTGTGTCCATGTGAGTGGTGTCTCCCTTTTGGAATGTTCTCTTCCTACTTTTGTCAAATAGATTGCTGCTATAAGACCTGATCCAACAGGCCCGTTGAACACATTCAGGTTAAATCAGTGATAACTAGTTCAATAAAGCTATTGCCATAGAAATGCAGTTAATAAAGAATAAACTTCTAACATAACCATTTTCAAACTGTGTGTCGTGTGTGGTCATTCGTTTCTTAACTAGTAAACATATTCTCTCTCTCATGCAAGGATTATTTCACCTCAAGACACCTCTTCGTCCATCTCTCTTTGGTTAAACTGAGCCTTTATGAGCCAAGGGAACCATATTGACAAGTGTTTATCTAACTTTAAGTGGACAGAGGCGGTGAGTTTATCCATTCTCTCCACCTCTTCCACCTTTTGGATCAACATGGAAAGTGTCGGAGGTTCTGGGGAAAGCCATTTTAGAGTGATACACTTGAAGGCCACTAATCTCAACATGTGGTATAGTCTGTGGGTGCCCATAGCATTTGTTAATTGACCATCTACTCCTAGGACTAAGGCCTGGAAGGTGCATGGGTAAGAAAACTCCTAAATAATCAAGATCTGGGTGTGCATCTGCTGCCAAAAAGATTTCAGCCCTGGGCATTCCCAGAACACATGCCAGTGTGTCCCTCTAACCCCACATCTCCTCCAGCACCTATCAGTGTCTGTGGTGGCAAAATTTTGTGTTCGGGAGGGGGTTAGGAAGTATCTAGCTATCAGTTTCCAATTAAATTCTCTCCACAAGGGGGAGGAGGTTATTGCACACCCTTTTTCTAATCTCTGGAACCAACTGACCTGTGTGATTTGTAGATTGGCCTCCCCTTCCCATGCTGTCTGCAATTTGTCTGCTGTTTGGGGGGTGCTTTCTGACAGGAGACTGTATAGTTGAGAGATGGGCCTTAGCTTGGCTGCCAACCTAACCCACCAGAAGAAAAGGTCTTCTAAGTCTGTTCTGTGTCTTAGGACTAACTCTCTATGATTTCTCTGCTGGAGGAAGTTCCTTACTTGGAGAAATATGTAGTGGTCTTCCTGTTTTAAGCCAAACTTCTGTTTGAGCTGTGCAAAACTCATACATACCCCCTGTGAGTAAAACTGTGAAAAGCACACTAACCCCTTTCTTTCCCAGTGGGTATAGCCCTTATCAATCGTGGGGACAAAGTCTACATGGTGTCGTATCAATGTCAGAGGGCCCAGATCATTAGGAGAGCCTAGTCCATGCCTCAGCTTTATCAGTGTTTCTATTGTATGTTAAGTCCAAGGATTATTAATTTTGGCCCAGATTGAAGTTGAAATCTTAGCTGTAGGCAGTGCCCATAATGATATCCCTCATTGCATGGGCTGCCATCCCTGGGTACCAATAAAAAAGGGCCATTATCTGGGAAGGGTCCACTGCTTCCCCATTCAAAAAGACTGGTGTTCTCAGGAGGTCCAGAGGTATGATGTTCAGTTAGAGCCCTTCCCCTTAAACAATGCCTACCACCTCCTCATGCTCGTGGATAAAGCAGATGGGTGAAAAGCCCCCCCCCCCGACTCAAGGCCCAGTATTGGTTATACAGTGGAGCCCTCTGAAGTGCACACCCTTGGGACAAAAGTATTTTGTGCACTTAAGCGGGCTGTGCATTTAACCAGAAAATCACTTCCAGGCAATTTCACTGTTTCTGTAATGTGCTTTATTAAATACCAGGAGCTCAAGTTAAAATGACATTACTGCACCATCCTACAACACAGTGCTACTTAAAAAAATCAGTAATCTTTTTCTTTGTGTGGTTCAGTGTAGGATTGAAGGCTAAAGTCAGTCTTTTATTTTAACAAAATGAATTTTCTTACTGTGACCATGCTAGACAGCAGTATGGCTGCAGTTAAGATGTTAAGTTGGACTATTTAAGGTGGTACTGTACAAAATGTGCACTTAAAGCTGTGTTGGACTGAAAATCAATAGGAAAAGTAAAAAAGAAATGTGCATTTAACTGAAATGTGTACTTACATGTAATGCACTTAAGAGGTACATTTAATATTGGATGAACAGGAAAAAAAATCTGGATATGGAAAACATGTGCATTTAAGCGGGATGTTAACTTATCCGATGTGCACTTAGGTGGGCTCCACTGTAATTTGTTATGAAGCCAGCAAAGAGGCTGGAATTGCCAGAGGCTACCCTTAGGGAGGGATCAAGTATCAGGATGAGTGTATAGCTTGCTTAACTGAAGTTATCAGGTCCCCATCAGGGCCACTGAGAATGTGCCTCAATGTAAATGGTTGCTTAATCCTCAATCAGGGTTCACTGAATGACAGTGCACATGCCAAGCCCAATGACTGTCTTCCATTTCAGGAGTACAGTTGAGTGTTGCGGATTGTCTGCAAATGAAATTAATTCTGCTTGAACTTGAAAATTTACAGGGACCCCATTTTTTATTTGGTATCATTTGCTTGTGTCCTTGGGGAGTGGGGGTGGGTGTTGCATGTTTCATGGTGTTCCACACCATTTACCACTTAAACTAGAAACCCTGACTGGCTTCCTTGCTATAAACACCTCCAAGACCCAAGGGTTACATCCACATTTTAAAATGTGCTATTTGGTACTGGGAGTGGTTTTCTAGATGGATGCTGTATAAATTAATTGAAGTTGACCAGGCCAAGTCAAAAGATATTGCAAAGCTATCATATCTCTAACATTGCACACTATGATGCCCAGGTACAATATTACTGTTCAACAAGAAAATAGTTCACTGAGACAGTTTAACGATATAATTGCTGTTAACTGATTTATGTCTAAAATACATTTTTATTTCTGGCAGCTAAAGACAAAACATGATTTCCCTCTAATGGGCTGAGCTAATGTCTTTATTTCAAGTTAAACAGGGCAAGTACTGGTGGGAGGAGGGGGGCAAGAAGCTAATGGTGGGAACTTCATAAACATTGTTTGATCTTTCTGAAATTTGAAGATATACTGTATGACAAAAAATCTGGAATGACATTAATGGAGTATGCTAATCAGATCTAATTTACCATCTTAACTGAGTTCTGATTGAAAACAGATTTATATATGTTTAAATGTGTGGTTCTATGTCTCTTGTGGTTAAAGGGAAGCCTTCTTTCAAGTACATTAGGAGCTGTGAAGCACATCTGAATAACTCCAACACCCAGAGGGCTAACAGGACACCAATACCATCAGGAACAGTATTGTAACTCTTATTAACCCTGGTGAACAGTGATTCAGTTACTGATTGCATGCAGATGTGATCAACATTTCAGAATATGTGTTCATTTTGGCTGACTTCCTTTTGTGAATTGTGGAATTATCCCTGATTTGCAGCTCTGTTTGCTGTTTGGGTGATACTGGAGCTCTCTGGGCCCCCAATGCACTTAATTTCAGACTTCAGGTATTATGGTACACTGACATAACATACGCACACTGCTGAATTTGATATGAAGGGTTGCTATTAGGATATTACACACAGCAGAGAACAAATAAAGATAATACATAACTGATAGGTTTTGGGAACGATCTCTGTTCTGGGAATCTAAAGATAAGTAAATAAATAAATACAGAGACACATGACTGATACACACAATGGAATGAATTAGAGCTTCTGACTGCTGAAATGGATATTACACACAATGGACAATACAGAGAGAATACATAACTGATGGATTTTGGGATCGATCTCTGTTCTGTGGAATAAATGAAGAGACACATAACTGATACACACAAAGGAATGCTGAACCGGGTGTGTGTTTGGGGGGGTGGAGCCCCCCCCAACTTAAAGACTGAACACACAACGTTCAGAGAATGCATAACTGACGGGTTGTGGGAACAAGTTCTGTTCTGGGGAATATAAAGATAAATAAATACAGAGATACATAACTGATACACACAATGGAATGCCGAAACGGGGGTGGGGTGGGGGCTGGAGCCCCCCAACTAAAAGACTGAACACACAACATTCAGTAAGATTTTTGGAACATGTCTGTCAATAAAAGGAATCAGGGGTGGGGAGGTGGAGCCCCCCAACTGAAAGAGAAAAATAAATATTTTCTGTATTTCTGTTTTGTTGCGGTATACTTCTTTGGACTGTGAATACAGTGCATTTCAATGTTAACAGGTGTAAGTCTCTGTGTGAAGACGTCCACATAAGTACCGTAATGCACCCCCCCAAAAAAAAATGAGTACGCAGGGGTCCCGGAGTGCTACGGGAGTGCCTCTGTTTGGATTTGGCTGTTGCACATTATTCTAAATGCATATATTTAACTGCATTCTGTAGTATGCTGAACAGGCTGATTTTTATTTTAATATTGTGAGTGCAACAGTGAACAGTCATTCAATTACTGATTACATGCAGATGTGATCAACGTTTCAGAAAATGTGTTCATTTTGGCTGACTTACTTTTGTGAACTGTGGAATTATCTTTGTTTTTCTTCTGTGTCTGCTGGTTGGGATTTGGCTGCTGTGCATCATGGGAAATGCATATATTTAAGTACACAGGAGATTTTAGTTCTGGTAGTTCCTGCAATTAATTCCCTTGGCAGGCCAACAGATGGCTGTCAGACAATGCTAGCTGCACAGCACTGTTACACCAATTTTTAGATCAATTTCCAAATGTACTGAATTGAGCCAATCTGAAAAAACTTTCATAGACCAAGTAAAAAAAAAGAAAAGCCCACATTACATAGCCATATAGACGTCTTAAAGCTACTGTAGATAAAGATTATGACAGGGGGAATAGATATAGTGGGCACGCTATTGTAAAATGGGGAACACGAATGGTGAGCACTCTACCATGGATTAATTCAGAAGGAACCATCATGTACAGGAAACTATAAAATGAGGAAGAGATATGGTGCGTATTGTACCATGGATTAATTGAGAATTAATCCATGGTCACCTGATGCAGTTTCTCCAATCAGGCTCAAACCTTTCTCTTGCCCATGTTACAACTCATATCAACCCTTTGGAGCCTTAAATAATTTTTTTCTGGAATGAGAGTTTGATGCACAGTGATCCTGGAGTCTGAAAAAAAGACTCACAGATTTCCTGGATTGATACAGTGAATTGAAAGGGTGTAATCACATGGCATTCAGTTCTGTACTTCCCCTGATTAAAATGAGGTACGATGTATATGTTAGTACCTATGAAAACGTGGCATGGTGGATGCTGGACTGTGGAATGCATTGATACCTCAGTGTCATTCTCAAAAGTGCTTAATGCAATTATGCACTTTTAATAAAAAAATAGATAGGTTCCATAGGATTGAAAAGCTTATAGCACTAGAAATGGCAGACAGAGAATGTTATTAATTTTTATTATAAATCATGACAGCAGTTTTTCCCCATCAGGATTGTTTATTTCTAAACATTCCAGAGACTAGTATAATCATTATATATTGAAAGAGTGCTCCCAACCAACTGGAAGTGGCCCTTTGCTCTGCACAAGAGACACTCTCATTCTGTGAAGAATTTCTCGCATGCAGCTACCTTGGAAACAGGCATGTGCAGGGCAGGTGGTGTTTTAAAATGGCAACATAGTATTGATTGATCTTGATCAATATGTTATATTAATATCACCGTCAAGACCACCCTTATGGTTACGAGTGATCTCATGAATATTCTTAGGGTATGAGATCCGGGAACCAAAGGAGGGGTCTCTCATGCAAATAGTTCTTATTTCTGAAGTTCTAAGTTCAGTTGGCGCAGTCCATTTCTTGCACTTTGGGTTGTCTTCGTTTCCAAAGAGTAAACATTTTGATTTTTTGAAATCAAGTTTAATTTCTTTTAAAACAAAAGTTATTTAACATGATTTATAATATGTTTATATATGCAGTTCTTGTGTCTCACATGGTTATAAGAGTGCCTTCTCAAGTCTTTTACGTGCCAGAACTGCTCAGCTTTGCTTCACAGTAGTCTCACCCAAAGAACTTGAGAAAGTGCTCTAACACAACGTCTTACACCACATCTTAACCCCTGCAACACATAATGCCCCCCAAATTGCAAGCTTAAACATTACACAAAACAAATGCCCCAAAGATATGCCACAAATCAGTGTAAGGGAACAAAAGTCTTGCACAAAATTATTCATCTGAGAATTCCACATCAGAGCTTGCCTGTTCTTCTCTAGTTACAAATTCCCGTCTGACTTTGACTGTCACCTTGCCCATGTCAGGAGAGTTCTTACCTCCATAGGAAATACAAAGTCTCACTGGCATCATTAAATCACGAGGAATGCCCAACTCACATAATTGCCCTTAACAGCATCAAAGCTTTTTCGCTTCAGGCACATGGCTCAGGTCAGGAAAAACTCAAATCTTCTCCTCCCAAATCAGTTGGCCGAGTCTATGAACAGCAGCTATCACCGTGTCCTTTTCTGCAAGGTTAGCCATCACTGCCAGGATAGTTCTCACCAACTAAGCAGCCTCTCTTGCTCTTCTAGGGGTGATTCCATATGCCTATACAATGTGGAACTCTAATGTCTCTAATCCCAAAAACTCTTGTAACCAAATTAGGGGAAAGCTCCTTAAAACATCTCCCTTGAACTATTCCAGGAGCCCCACCAGCCTACTGGAGGTACTCACTGTGTTCTCCAAGTTTTTGGGTGGACCCTTAGTAAGGTGTTTTGACACGAGCCCTGTAATAGTTGTTAGGGCTCTCGCTGTTGTGAATTCAGCCACCTTGGTCTCCTGGTATGTAGTAACATCAGCTTCTAGGAATAGCCTTCCAATTTTATTATCAGTAGTCTGTATTGCCTTTAATAAGGCTGTGCTAGTGAGCTGATTCTCACCCAGTGCCACTGTTACCACTCGATCCTTACGTGGTCCTGCTCATTCTGTACTTGGTTTGGCAACATCATTTGCAGGGGCTCCATGGTTGCTGCGACAAATGACTCCAGAATACACAGACATGCAACAATATTTATATCTGCAGATGCTGCTCGATGAGATCTATTCAGGGGTGGTAAACATTTTTAAATTGTAATGTGCTTTCTAGTTAAAAATCACTGTTTATTATACTCTAGATGTGCAGAGCTGTAAAACATGCATGCACACTGTTTGGCTTCTGGCTCCGCCCTCCCCGGTTGACTACTTTTAGAAGTAAATATACATTTCAGGAGGTAAAGCTCTTTGTTTTTCTAAATGAGTTTTAATGTAAAAGTAAAATGTTTCATTTTATTAAAAGAATTGAGGTAGCATAGTATAGTGGTTAGAGCACAGAACTGTGAAATAGAAATCCAGATTCAAATCCCACAACAGCCACTGGCTAGCTGCATGACCTTTGATCAAGTCATTTGTCTTCCAGTTGCTTTAGTCCTTCCTCCCAGATGTAAAATTAATAAACACCCACTGTGGAAGAGGTTTTCACCTCAAAGTCCTGGGGCTTGTGGATAGGTGTGTTACAAATGTTTAATTTGCCCACCAATTGCGGCGAATTTGGCTGCTACGCACTATGCGTAGCATTTGCGTAGTGCCCACTATGCAATCTGCTGCAGTTGTGGTGAATTTTATTAACACAAATTTCCACAATTTGCACTTTGTGGTGAATTTTTGCCATGAATTGCATAGTAAAATTTGTTACAACTGTGTAGTGCATGCATACTAACAGTCACTCAATAGCAAACATTTTACTGTATGAATTGCAGCACTACACTCCATACATTGTGAATTTTGGAGGTTTTTTTTGTATCTTTCCATGGATCTAATTGTGGATCATATTCAGCATTTGGTAGATTATGTTTACCTCTCCAGACTTTGTGCCACAATAAAACTATTGTCTATAAGACACTTTTGCATCTTGGCTGTTTGGAGTGCACACCTATTCATTATTTGTTAAAATTAGTAGAAGTTGGTTCCCATGGTGAGTTGGTTTCAGGAAGGCGTCTGAGACGTTGGGGGATGGCTTGGGGGGAGGAAGATCGGGCATCCCAGAGGGCCCACTCCTCCTCCAGGGAGGTAAGGAGGGCAGCAGGCTCTGCTGCAATACTGACACTTAGCTGACCATAGGTGGCAGTGCTGTTGGAGCAACTGGTAGTGGGATTGATGCCAGTGGGTACTGTGCACAGATCATGCTACTGTGAGTGCCTTCGCACTTAGCACAGTTGCCACTGGCACTTTGGGTGGGGAGACAAAAACTAAAGGAAGAGCACTCCAGGAAGCATGGAGGATGACACCTAGTGCTTTTAGGTCCACTGTCCTAACAGGCTACTCTACCTCCCGCACTAGTGGGCCAAGGTGGCAACTGAACAAAGCACCCCCCCCCCAGGAAGCAACACAGGGCAGGGGTTGCTCTGTGGCATTAGAACTGGAGGCAAGTACCAGAGAAGGGATGAAACAGAACTGGAAGTCAAGCCTTAAGCAGGTTGCAAAGGTATCAAACAGTATAATGAAGAAGCTGGGCCCCACTGTAAACAAGATGTTACCTCTGAAACTGGAACATCAAAGGTAAATGACTTGGTACGAAAAAATGTGATGTTCCTGAAACCCTATTTTCAAAAAAATGTTTGACATGGGCACAAAATGGGAGAAACTCTTTTGTAACTAGGGCTTCAGTCAACACTGGGAGCAGCCACAGGAAGCTCTGGTCAGATCCGTGACTTACCTTTTAAACTTTATTCCTTCTGCAACTTGCTCTACATGTGGCCCCTATCTGATGGGGCAACGTCCCAGACCCATGCATGCCATCTTTGCTACTTATGTCACCATCTCCTACCTGGAACTTCCCCCTCCAGGGTGAGGTAAATGGTAAGCCAGATGCTGAGCTCCCCACTGAAATGACTTAGTTTTGGGAGGTGAAGGACGGTCTGCACATCAGGCCCTAGAGTGCTCTGCCTTATTCTGCTTGCATGCGGGGGCTTTGTTCTCCCTGCCTCAAGACACCAACATCAATGGCTCAGTGACAAGCGTGCATGCAGAAGTCAGTCAGTGTCCACCCTCCCACTTCCTAGTCAAGTTGTACTGCCATCTGTGGTCCACCAGATGGTGTAAAAGCAGTGGAGTCTGCTGCCCACCCTCGCTGAAGAGGAGAGCATCTTCTGGGATACTCGAGTCTCCACCCCCAGAAACCAGTCCTCCAACATCCAGATGTGCTGGTGTCATGAACCACAACCCTGCCACTGATCTGATGGGCTGGCCCCTGGGGCTAGCAGTATAGTCTAGAGGTCAGAGTAACGAGCTGTGAATGAGCTTGGCACATCCAGCAGACCTGGGTTTGATTCCCACAACCTCCACTTGTGTACTGTGTGAATCTGAGCAAGTCATTTAACCCCCCAGTACTCCCAGGTCACCCCTGAAAACAGGCACTTGTGCCTAGTGGGCCTTACCAAGTAACCAAAGAGTAAAATAAAATAAATAAAATAAAACATAGTACTTTAAAGGCAACTGTGAAGCTAAGTAGGGAGGGAGGGAGTTCCAGATAGAAGGGAGTCTCTAGGAGAACACAGCTTGCCCAGCAGACAGGTGATGACTGGTTGGACGTGGTACAGAAGCAGTTTGTTAAAGCAGAGGGTGTTAGACCCAGGAACACCTTTTTGGCCAGCAAACATGTTAGGAGCTTTATTCTACTGGATAAAGGTAACCAGTTAGTGAGTGAATGAATGAATAAATAAATAAATAAATAACTGTCTGTGCATGCAGTTATCTGCACCAAGTACAGATTAACACACCTTACTACAGATCAGCTTCACTCTGTTTAGCACCATGTTACAGGCAGCTGCGTAGACAGGGAGGCCATAATCTATGAGTGACAGAATGGAGCTGACCACAATAAGGCATCTAGCATGTCCAGTGATATTGTTCCAGTTACAGTACAGGTACAGGTCACCCAGTCTTCTGTAAACTATTGACTAGTGTTGCTAGGCTAGTGCCGCCGTGGATCAGCTAGTGATTCGGCAGATGGTGTCACTATTTGAGTTGAATCTGTCCTGGGATCTGGCCAAATACGGAGGTCAGATCCCTGGTCAGATCCTGAGTTATCCAGTGCCTGATCCAGGGATCTGGTGTTGGATCCTTGGATCCAGCCATCGAATAACGCCGGATCTGACCAGGGATCTGACAGGTGGATCCACAGGCAGATAGTGGAAGTATCTGGCAGATCCACTATCCTGCTGCAAAAGGGCAGAGATCTGCGGATCCGGATTTGTCCAGATTCATCTGCGCAACACTACTATTGACGCCAGATTGTCAACATGGTGGTGGGGGGAAGGGGCAAAAGATAAGGTATCATCCAGAGTTAACTCCAAGGTATTTGAAGGTCTCCACCTGTTTAAGGTTTTGCCCCTGCTCGTTTCGGATGACAAAGGGTGGAACTTTCCTCTTCTGTGGGACACTAGATACAAGCATGGTCTTTGTTTTTTTGTAATTGAAGACCAGTTAATTTTTGGAGAACCAGCTTTCTAGTGACCTAAAGTTACTTTGGAAAGTGGTGGCAAGGCTATTAAGGTCAGGGTTTTTGGAATAGGTGACTGCTTCATTGACCCAAAGGAGTACATTGACTGACGAGCATCGAGCAGTTGATTTATGAAGAGTCCAAATAGAAGTGGGCCCAAAATGGAGCCCTGAGGGATAACAATAGTTACTCTCCTAGTGTTGGACAAAGATTTACTGATCTTGGCATGCTGGGTGTGATTGGTGAGATAGCTATGGAATCAGTCAACTGTGTTCTGTGACAAACCCAGGCCTAGAAGTTTGTTAAGTAGGAGCTTATGGTTGACCAGCTCAAAGGCCTTAGTAAGGTCAATATATATATATAGCTCTGATGTGGTCACCATTTTCAAGGGCCTCATGAACATAGATGGTGTATTCCAAAAGCACCATGTTGGTGCCGTGGATCTTCTGGAAGCTATGCTGCTATACACACTGGACACTGTATTTTTCAAGGTATGTGACAATTTGGTCAGAGACTATTCGCTTGAGGGCCTTGGACAGGGGGAGAGAATAGAAATGGGTCTCTAATTGGCAAGGCTAATGCGATGTCCACTTTTGAAAACTGATGTACCCAGTGCAGATTTCCACTTCTCAAGGATAAAACAGAAATTCTAGAGATTTGGTGGGAAAGTTTATCTACTGACAGGACAAGAAGTTTCATATCAACTGAATAACTCCCAAACTTGCACTTGGGTTAATATCCCAATACTGACACTGTAGTGCAGCATGAGAAGGGTGCTGCACTTTTGAGGTGTCGTCTTTCGGATGAGACGTTAAACCGAGGTCCCATCTGCCTGGATTGGTGGTAGTTCAGGTGGATGTTAAAGATCCCATGGCACTTATCGAAAAGAGTAGGGAACTTTCCCCGGTGTCCTGGCCAAATTTCCCTCATTCACTAAAAAAAAAAAAAATACCACCAACAGCTTAATCTGGTTCAAGGTCAGTTCATTCATCTGTATCCCCCTCCCCGGGTCGTGCCTGAAAATAGGCAGGATTTGTCTAGTGCACTTACCTGGTCAACAAAAACTAAATAAATAAATAAATAAACTTAGTTTTGCCAAGTATTCTACTGATGAATTTCAAGGTGTTTGTGACTGAAGTAGCCTTAAAGCAGAATTTAGGGGACCCTGATTCAAAGCCCACCATCTTGGAGGCTTCAGGACCAGGTTCCCCGCAGGGGTTCTGGGCAGGCTCAGTGGGATGACAGAACTGAGATCAGTAAAGGCTGTGTTGTTTAAATGCATCGGGTTTTAAAGGGATTAACACTGGTACCAATTGGAAGAGAGCTATGTCCCCAGTACCAGTGGGCAGGAGAGAGACACTGCACTGTGCACTGTGGTTTGGGGGCAGACTGCATCAGAACTGTGCCTGGGACGGCATTTTTAATTATTGCCTGGGAAAACTATTTTTTCCCCCTTGTCTGGCTGGCTCCCTTCTGCCTCTGTGGCACCCCAATCCCATCACCTGCCATCTCTGGGACTTATCCTGAGGACTCACCTGTTTCTCCACAGCTGTACACCTTTGGTGGGGCCATCAGGTGTTCCTCAAGCCCCCTCTGGATGGCTTTGCTCAGTGTGGTGGGTCCTGTGCCCAGTAGGCAGTGTGGGATCCATGAGGAGCTGTGGGCTTCATCCTACTGCAGGTGGTACTTCCTGTTTTGTTTCCCTGATCCACGGATGCTCCACAGAGATGACAGCTTGACGTATACATGTCATTAGACATGCTGACTTCTTCCATCAGGACCGCTACTCCTAGCCACACCATCGCCCATGGCCTCTAGGTGGCAGTGTTACAGCAGAGCGGGCTGCCCTCTGTCTCTGGAGGAGGAGAGTGTCCACTGGGATGCTTAATCCTTCTCTCCTCCCAGCCAACCCTCCAGTGGCCGAGATTTATTCCCAAACCTCGGTCACCAGCATGGCAGCAGTAGAGTCATGGATGCCTCAGCCCTCCATGCCACTGGGCTGCACTGGGAAAACTTTTATGTGGCCTTGTTTGACAGCATTAGGTTGAGTCTGTGTAGTGCACCAGAAGACTGGCTAGGTAACAACTATCTACTTCCTTTTTTGTTTACAAATCATTTTCCCTCTTTAGAATATCTTATTATCTGTTCATAATTGTGACTCATGAGCATATTATTAGTGGTGAGTATATTATTGGAAGAGTGTTAGTAATTATTCTTTTTGGATAACTGTAACTGCACTGTGTGTTTTCACTGGTGGGGTGAACCTGTGTGGCGGTAGGTTAGGAACTGCATCTCAGGGGGTTGTACTGTACTGACACCAGGCCTTCTTAAAACCTTTCTCTGGGTGGAAGCACTATGCCATTTAATCTAGCTTGGATACGAACCACTACAGTCAGGAGTTTAATGACCCAGGTCACTTAACCTTGTTTGCCCACAAGGCAGGGGTAGTAACTGCAATATAGATGGCAACCCGGTTACATGTAATACCTACAATTCCAGCATCGGTAAATATTTGTGCTGGATATCTTTCTCTTATCAGTCACATTCATTTATCTTCTAGGCCATACATCACCAGTTTAGAAATTGATGGTTGAAACCTTCTGAATATTGAATATAGCCGCCCTTGCTGCTCTTCAATGTAAAATTACCCCCATCACAGTGGCTGCTTAAAATATGCTATGCATTATCTCTAACCTTCGAAAGCAGAAGTTCTTCACTGCGAAATGCCCGGCAGCATGTTAACAAATGCCAGCTGGTGCGTCATCATCTTCTAAGACCTGCTGCCTTTGCAGATCAAACGGTCAGCCAATTCCTCATCAACTTTCAGAAACAGTTATCCATGCAGCTCTGAGAACAAGGTTAAGGGTGGCCTCAAGACTATCAATCAATCAATCAATCAATCAAAATCTTTATTTATCCAGGCAAACATCGTTGAGCAAGCTCATTTACAAGATGGACCTGGTTAGCTCCGGGTCAAATGGTACAACGCATACAGAGATATTTACAATAAAGCCAAATAGCACAAGTAAAAAAACAAATAATGCAATTAATGCAAGTAAGTACTCAATGTTACATCAGTCATATCAGTTCAGAGTGCTTCTGTAATATTTAAGGAGGACATAAGATGAGGTTTAGTAGGAACTTCAGTAGGGAGAAGTGATCGGCTGCCTGTGTAGGGAGCTGACGCAAGCACAGAATTTCAAAAGTAGTGTAATCACACAGTATCCCTAGATGTAACACTCTAAACAGAAGGATAAGGGTCTTTACAGTCAAGGAGAAAACTAATTACAGCTCATTTTTGGCAAATTTCAGCATGGAAATCAGAAAAGAAATCAGAAGACTAGTATGAAGCAATCCTAGAAGGTGGACTGTGGTTCAGACTCAGCCTTGCCATTAACCCTCTCAAGCTGCCCGTGCCTATGCCTCAGAGACTTGAAGTCCCCCAGGATCACCACCACAACAGATTTGGCTGCTGCCATCATTTCCTCGAGCAGTTGGGCGTCATGCTCCACTTAGCTGTTAGGAGTAAAAAGATAGAGGCACAACATCACAGGCATTGCAAATAAGTAAAATAGAGAATAGTATATAGGGTGGTGTGTGTAATGAAAATTTTACACACACCCGAGGTGTTGGATGCTACATAAACCTTGAGAGCGATGCTTGAGGTTTTTATCCAAGCATTCAACACTGGGGGTGTGTGTAAAATTTGAGTTTTACACCACCCCATAAATAATTTCATATAATTGCTGGGGTCTCATTTTTTTGCCAGAGCGATTACATAAAATATACAGTGACAAGAAGGGGAAGAGCAGTACCTGTAGCGGAGTCGGCAGTTTTCTGAAAGTAGCAATCCGGTGGCATCAGTGAGGGCTATGTTTAGCTCCATTAGTTTTTTTTTTGTGAAAGTCCTTCAGTCCCTTGATGGTATTTAGCATGGAAAAGAGCCACAACAGTGAGAAGGAGGGAGCCAAGCAGGAGACACAGTAGCCAAGCCATGGCAGTGAATGAAAGCAGATAGTAAAAAGTGTCAGGCAAAACAGAAAGGACCCAGAATGACCCCAGCTGCCCTTCACCACTCCAATATTAAAATACCTCCAGCCTCCCCCATGCTGACCGCTTAATGTATTAAAATAAAGAAAAGAAGTAAATAAACGTAATTTACAGCACCAGACAGTATGAAAAAAAGCTCCTGAGAGGCAGAGCCACTGTGGCTCGTGGTTTTACAGTAGTGAACGCGGCGCTTATTTAACCAGCTGGTTATAATGGCAAATTACAGCTCACTTTTACTAAGGGAGAAAGCCTTGCTCTTGAGTTCAAAAACAATATTTATGACACTAGAGGTCACAAACTTCAACTTGCAGGCAAACATTTTAATTATACAAGAAGAAAGTATTTCTTTACCCTTACAGCTGTAAATCCTTGGAATAAGTTACCTATAGAAATAATTATTAGTAAGACTAAAGTTGAATTTAAGAAACGTCTGGATGGCCGGCCTGGTGGCGCTGAGGGTTGAGGTGCTGGATGTCACACCTTGCGCCACACCGGCGACCTGGGTTCAGGAACAAGCCCAGACAGCTGGGGGTCGACAGGGTAGGGAGAGGATTGAGCATCTGGAGGATGGCTCTCCTCTCCTCTCCCTGGGGTGGATTCGGGGGCTCCTCAGCACAGTAATGACACCTGGTGGAGACTGGGTATACTACCTGTGCCTGGAACACAAGGGGAGGGGGAGGAACACGGTGGATGCTTACGGCTTCTCCCTGCAGGCATCACTGCACGTCCAGCTTCTGGGGTACTCACGCAACAATGGAAAAAACCCTTATGCCTGGATAGTCGATGGCTTCTCTCAGGGCCACTGCCACATGCCACTACTGGGCCTTGCCTTCTCCTCTCTCTCCCCTCCTCCTCCTCCTCCTCGGCCGGCACTAAATTGTAGATAGAGCATTGGATGGAGTGGCGGCCCTGCCCCAGGGGGCTCAGAGCTGGGGGGTTCCCGGTCAGAGGTTGGTGGAGGGATAGCATCTTTGAGGAGGCAAGGGATCAGGTCGGCGGTAGAGCAATCGGCGAGCAGAGGCAGTCCGAGAGAGTTCCAGGTCGCAAGGTGAAAAAATAGAGAAAAAAAAGAAATGTCTGGATATTTTTTGCTTACAGGGCAGAAATTAATTTATTATTCATCTTAATGTTACAGGAGCAGTCATGGGCAATACCTGTCTTCTAGCCCCTTATTTTCCTTAGTATGATACTTAATAAAAAACGTGAACCAGTAATTATAATACAATAAGCAAGTCTAATGGCCAAATTGTATGTGTGTGCACAAGTGTGTGTGGTGTGTGTGTGTGTGTGTGTGTGCACGCATGTGTGTGTGGGACTTAAAGTGGCCTGGGTCTGGCAGGGTGTCAGACCTGGCAGAAAAAAATTTTGAGGGATTTGAGGGGGTCTCAAAGCAATCTCTTACTCCATGTTCGTTTCCCCTTACCATGAGTTCAAGAGGGCAGCATGACCCTTAGTTCCTTTGTCCCTCAATTCCCTACAGTATCTTCATGTTTTGTGCCTGCATTTGACTTATTACTGAAAAACTCAATAATAATGAAAAGGCAAATTCCACACCATGAAGGAAAAAACAGGACTTCCACAGTAGTAGTCCATGCATGTTTTATAATTATAACTCTTAGAGACCCAGCATTTTTTTGTATGCATTTTGTAATGCATGCATGCATGCATACATGTGTGCGTGTGTGTGTCTGTATACACAGAACATGTGTACATAGGTCATTACTTTATTGCAAATGCTGTTTTTCCACTTCATTTCATTCCATGACATCCTGAATTAAATGGGATCCAGTCTTAAAGCAAAACAGATAAATGCAAAAAACAAGGGGCACTGCTTGCTTGCTGACACCTTTGACATGCTATGCTCCTCCAGGCTTTACTTGCATTCTTATTTAAACTACGCTGTGCTGCATTTAAAAAAAAACAAAGAAAATGAAAATTCATTGGCACAATAAGTGGTGTGCTTGCTCTCATAGCCATTATCCTGTCATAGGCCCTATAACTATTGCTCTTGTTCCAAGAACCAGAGACGAGAAACACTAACATGGTGGAATCTTGCTCTGGCTCACACAAACTGATTATATCCACACTCATCCTCCCTTCTATGCTACCAATTTTCATCGGGGTGATCTACGCCTCCCTGCACCTTGCCTAGAATGCCCTAGTTTCTTGCTCGTCCTCCTTACCCCCACTGCATTCGCAACTACTCCTACTAGGGGACTACAGCCTAGACTGGCTCTCCCCCTCCTCCAAAAATGCCACATCCAAATTAGGAGCTCTTAACCGCACCCAGTTAATTACTGATCCCACCCGTTATAATCCACGCTCAGCAAACTACTCCCTAATTGATTGGAACTTTGTGTCCCATCCACATAGAATTTCCACTGCTGGTGTATTGGACACAGCCCTATGCGACCATTGTATTACACACTGCACCAGAAAAATTCAACTTCCAAAATCAGCCCCTAAATACATCATTACACGTCCTCTAAATTCACTAAACACCAGCTCTGTCCTGCATGACCTAAAGCATGCAGACTGTGACCCTGTCTATTCCACATCTGACATCGACTCAGCCCTGTCCAGCTTCCTACCTACTTTCAATAAGGCCTGGGACTCCCATGCTCCCCAGGTTAAATCTAGGGTCAAAAAGCACCACAACCTGTGGATCTCCAGCACATTAATGCATCTTCTTTGTATAGTTTTAAAAACAAATTAAAAATGTGGTTACTATCACTGTATACAAATAGATGTTTTAATAATTGTTTGTATGTATTAATTGTCCATGTCTAAAGTTTAATGGTGGGTTACACCTCAAAATAGGCTTGTCTCAGTGTCCCTACCCGGTTAACAAAATAAAAACAGACAAATAAGCAAACATTTAATTGTCCTCTGTAAAGCTTGTGACAAGGCCTGGTCCCTATTTAAAACCACACAAACCCCCCAATCTAAACAGGCCTACAACTTCGCTAGAAATGCCTGCACCAAGACTATAAGACAAGCCAAAGCTGAATACTTTAAGTCCTGTTTAAGCACTGCCCATCCTTCCTCCTTCTGGAAGGTGGTCCAGTCCCTTACTGACCGCTCCTCTCAGACCACCACTCCAACTCTCAAGCATAAGGACCAAACAATTTCTGACCCTGTGAAAATAGCAGAAACCCTAAACAACTTCTTCACCACCTGTGCCCTTCCTGACCTGACCTCCCCCCGGGCTCTCACCCGGCTCACTAAACCCTATCCAAAACAACTTCTCCTCACTTCCACCTCACCGGAAGAAGTCCTTAATGTCCTCTACTACTTGAACTGTGCATCTACTTCTGCCTTGTACTTATCCTGTCCTGTATTAATGATGTAAATACTGTGTATAAATGGAAGTTATTGTGATGTAAAGTAATGCCTGCTATGTAGCACTGTGATTGATCACTTATTCTTAATGTATTCATGTGACTATGTAATTGTACTTCTCCCACTCCCCTTCCCCCCAGCACACATCTGGAAATGAGCAGCACTGCTCAGTATGCCTTCCTGGTGAAAAACCTGAATAAATAATTAAATAAATAAACAAACAAACAGATATCTCAAACTCCAGCTCTGATGGCATCCACCCCAAAGTCTGTGTATATCTGCACCTGTAATTGCTGTTCCCCTCACTTACCTACTAAACCTGTCCTTCTCCTCTGGCAATGTCCCACAAGATTGGAAACTTGCTTATGTCATCCCTCTCTACAAGGGTGGTGACCCCTCAGTACCTGGAAACTACCGACCGGTCTCCCTCCTCTCCACTCTTGCCAAACTGCAAGAAGCTGTTGTCCAGTCCAGACTGTCTAACTTTCTCACATCCACAGATTTCCTCTCCCCATATCAGTCTGGGTTCAGAAAGCACCACTCCACCATATCCTCCCTCCTTCACGTCACCAGACACATCCAGTCCGCCGCTGACCAAGGCCAACTAACTGCTGCAGCCTTCGTTGATCTGGCAAAGGCCTTTGATTCTGTTTCCCACTCCTGCTCCTTGACAAACTCAAGGTAGCTGGACTCACCCCTCCTGCAATTCAGTGGTTCAGATCGTACCTTGAAAATAAGCTCCAGTCAGTCAGTTAGGATTGCAACCTTGAAAATAAGCTCCAGTCAGTCAGTTAGGATTGCAGACTCCACTCCCCCCCCACCATACTAGCCGGTGTCCCCCAGGGCTCGATTCTAGGCCCCCTTCTGTTCTCTCTATTTATTAATGACCTCCCACCTCTCTGTTCAAGATCCCTCATTCACACATATGCAGATGACGCCATCCTTTTCACAACTGGCCCAGTTCTAAGCAACATTCAATCACGGCTGCAACATGGTTATCACAACATGCAGTCTTGGTTTCACGCAAACCATCTCAAAATAAACTCATCCAAAACTGTTTCCATGACTTTCAGGTCTGCTCAAAAACTCATGAGAGTATCTTGTCCACTTGCTATTGCCTCCCTAGACGGGACCCCACTAAACGCTGTCTCTACATACAAATATCTAGGAGTATGGCTCGACCCCCAGTTAAACTTCTCGAATCACATCGATGCCATCACATCATAGCTCCACCCTAAGCTAGGCCTACTATACAGAAATCATGATGCCCTCCCACTACCCATTAGATGCATATTATTAACAAAAAATGATCACTCTCATCTTCGACTATGCTGACATAGTGTATGGCACTGCCCCCTCCTCCTCATTATCCAGGCTTGACTCCCTCATCTACACTTTCTGCCACTTTGCCACAAATTCCCCTCTCAGAACCCACCACAGCTCTCTCTTTTATTCCCTTGGGATACCACCCCTATCCCATCGTCGCTTCAGCCACTCCATCTCCTTCAAATCCAAATTTGGGTTCAACCTGCTCCCCCCTTTCCTGGCAGAGAGGCTAACACCAGCTGCCATTTCTCCATATTCACCATGCTCAAGGAACTCCCATTATTTCTCCTTCCCCAAACCTTCCTCATCCACTGACAAATCCACCTTCACTTGCAGACTCCCCTCTTTATGGAACCAACTTTCACCTCTCCTAAGAAACTCACCCTCTCACAACTACTTTAAATACCAAATCTGACAACTTCCACTCCCCACCTGCACCTGCTCCTAGCCACTTACAGGCCTCATGCTAAATGTTTTTTTGTGGATAGTAATCTAATCCTCAGAACTGTATGATACTACTGTATTTGTACGTAGTCTATCTCAATGTACAATATTGTGCTGTATAACTTATGCAACTACAGTATATATTTAGGTCATGTATCTATTATATATTTTCTGCGTTATATCTCTTTCCCCCTTCCCTGGGACTCACCTGGAAATGAGCCTCAGCCTAGTGTGCCTTTCTTGGTTATCAAATATTTAAATAAATAAAAATTACACAACTAGACAAGCAGGGGTGAAATTGGACAGGAGCCCACAGAAACTCAGTTCCACCACCTCTTAAAAAACTGTATGACAGTTCTGCCACCTCTGTCAACTTTCTCCATTGACTTTTATAGGTGAGTTCTACCACCTAGAAATGACAGTTCCTCCACCTAGAGATCTAGATATAACAGCTCCCCCACCTAAACATTTCCAGTTTAACCACTGTGACAAGTCCAGTGACAGCACCACGTCTCACATAAGTGGATTCTGAAGCACTGACGACCTTGAAAGGAGCTCAGATTTGGATTCATTTATTCAACTGAGTACAACATTAAACTAAAAACCTCAGCTATACAGTAGCTGTCAAACAATGTTATTAAATAAATGCTGCTATGCATCTGGTGGTGAGGCAGACAATGTGTCAGATTATTAGGAGGTCTGCAATTACGATGCTTGGTTTATAGGCTCCAGTTTGGGGAACAGGGAGGATAAAAAGCCAAGTAGGTTATGTGCAGCCTCTGTGGCACATGTGATGCTGGTATGTTGGTCTCACTACTACAGGGACTGGTATTGGACATTGTATCCAATCAGGGGATGGAGGGGTGGCTCTTAATAAGTAGAATAGGCAGTTGATATGCATGATGTCAGAGGGTGCTCACTGGCCTCCTATCCTGCTTCTACGTGCTGGCTGCCTGGATGTGCCACCCAGTCAAAGCCCCAGTCTGTGGGAAAAGCCAAATGGAAGGATGGAAAGGTTAACAGTAAGCAGAACCTCTACAACTTGTGAATGAAAGGAGGATACCCCCCCCAAAGAAAAAATAAGGCAGAACTGAATAGGTTTTCTTTCATGTTATAGCTAGTTTCTCTTTAGCTGGCGCATATTTAATAAATAAACAGAACAAATTATTCTGTGTGAGGTTAGTGGCTTCAAGTTTTGCCTTATCATTTCTGACACTGTGGTACTTTTTTTTCACATTTCACCACTTTAAAATACATTCCTGCATATTTATGCCTTGGTTATGTAAATCCCAAAAGGATAAACAATGAATTGCCATAATTTAATCTGCTTACATCTATTATGTGATAGAATGCAATAACTCTTTGATGTATACTTTCTCATAGCTTCTATTTTAAACTAGAAATCAAATTTAAGTAACCATGATGTTAAGTCTACTGTGCCTCCTAGATCTCACAAGCAAAACAAAATGTTTGCTGAAATGAAAAGTAACAGCCCAAAAGCCAAGAGAGTGAAGCCCTGTTTAACACAAAAGCCTTGGCAACTGGCAGATTTATTCTTTGAACCAGATTATGCTCCTATCAGTGATTGTGGTATTCAGGTATTTATTTGAAATTTGCATCATTCAGATGGATGGTTGGCCAATATTTGCCTTTCATGGAGGTTCCCTGGTGCCAGGAGGGTACAAAGTGACGATGTTGCACTGCAGTTTGGTGAGGTACAAGAATAAAGAACATGGTGGTGAATAATTCTGCACAAAGAGGTCATAGAGGAGATTTTCACACTAGCAGGCCAGGTGTTCTGTTAGTCACAAGTACGAGGGAGGGGCAATGGGAAGACAAGGAACCATTACCTTGTGTGAGTGCTGTGGGGTTTAGTGGGCCTGGGGTAGGACAGGTTGTAGGATGGTAACTCCCTGGAGGAGAGGGAGAAGCTAGAGTAGGTTAGTGAGCAGTAACATTGTTAGCTGCAGGCTACAGGCATCTTTGGGCTGCCCCAGCAACAGAATTTAGAAAGCAGGATGGTTAAGGGCTAGTCCGAGGGGGGTTGGCAATTTGTTCCAGTCTGCTGGGCATGTGAATGAGAAAGCTACTCTGCTGAATATTTAAGAAGGTTTTATTGATAAAACTGCATTATGAAAACACATTGCATATTCCAGTGTTCTGTGCACAGCTTTTTTATTCTTCTGACAGGTCTTTCCCATTTATCAGGTATTTGTTTAGCAGCATGTAATTATACATAATAGTTGATATACTTAGACAGCACATACAAATCTGTTCATGCTAAATTTCTTCAGGTATCTGTTTAAAGCAGAACTGCACAGAAATAGAAAGCCTTTTGTTTTCTGTAGAAGCTGCTTTATACACCAAGTACTGGGGTGTGTAAATGCCTTTGTTTGAGTATTCTGCCAGGTATTTGTTCTCGGGGCCAACTATTTAGGTATTCATTGCTGGGTACATGTTATTCAGCAAAAACAAACAAACAAACATAAAATGCCCCACCTCAGTGGCCTGGGCTAGTCTTCTGGCTACACACTCCCTATACCAGTCTCTTCTCACCTACTCCTGTCTCCTCCCTTGCCCCAGACACTCTTTCATAGAGACATTTCAAAACAGCCAGTTTCTGGTACCACAGTAGACGATGACAGCATCTTTGAATTTATACCTCTGTCCCTAGCCTGGGTCCCCAACAGCAACCAAAAGTTAATAGTATACTTAAGGCCCCCTTCCAGACCATGATCCATTAGTTGTTTTTTTTTTGGGGGCAGTAGAAAGAAAATCTGGCTATCTGAGTTACCCACTCCCCTCCCACAGCATGCCCACCCCACTCTGGGGTTCATAGTATGAAAGCCAATGAGGGGAGCAGAAACATGAGCAGGAAGGAGGGAGGGAGGGACAGAAACATTACATCATTAGTGTCACTAGGCAGACTGACTGAGTCAACCTGTCTAGTGTCACTAATGAAACAATCGCTCAGTCCCCTCACTTCCAATGGCAAACCAACTTGCTCCATTCACTCTCCTACTATGGAGCAGGGCAGCTGTGCTGTAAAAGGGGGTGGCAACTGAGCCAGTCAGATTTTCTTTCTACTGGTACATCCCCCGAATCATGGATCAGGGTCAGAAGGGGGGGGGCTTACATATACTACTACCTTGTGATCACTGGAGGGGGCTCGGGTCAGAAGGGGAATACTGATTCAAAGATGCTTTTGGCTTCTGGTATGGTGCCAGAATTTAGCATTTTGGTGGATTTTCCATGAAAAATCATCTGGGTCAATAGGAAGATATGGCTGGGTGGAAAAAAGACTGGGATGGGGAGGGGGTGACTAGAAAATGAGCCTTGACCACACGAGGAGGGCTAGGGTCCTAAATTCCCTGAGCACAGAGTACAAAAACAGCAGTTATTCGGTCCCAAGTCAGAGGTTGAAATTGGCACTGGCCCACTAGGCAAATATTGTTAGATTTTGTACTGGACTAAAATTAGCCCTACTGGCTTGTACATGAAAATGTAACGTTTCAGTAAGTTCCCCAGCTGCATCAATGGAAAGTTTTGTGGGGCCAGTTGAGTTACTACCCCTGTTGGCTAGTGGCTTCAAAACTTAATTTTGACCCCTGCGAGTACTCAGGACCCTACTATTCTCGGTATGGTATAATCATAGAAACATAGAAACATAGAATTTGACGGCAGATAAGGACCACTTGGCCCACCCAGTCTGCTCATTTCCCTACCTAATAGATAAGCTGCAGATCCTAGTTAACCAGCAGCCTACTTCTTCCTACCCCCCCCAAGAATTGCCTTATGACTGTCCCATGTATGCTTGAATTCCACCACTGTTTTTGACTCCACAACCTCCTCCAGAAGGCCGCTCCATGTATCCACAACCTCTCTGTGAAAAATACTTCTTAAATTACCTCTGAGCCACACCCCCATCTTCAAATTGTGCCCCCTTGTTCTTGCACATCTTTTTTTTAAAGATGCTACCCTCTTGGACTTTGTTGATTCCCTTGAGGTACTTGAAAGTTTCTATCATGTCCCCCCTCTCCCTCCTTTCCTCGAGGCTATACATATTAAGCTCCTTAAGTCTCTCTTCATATGTCTTCCGGTGCAGACCCTGCACCATTTTAGTTGCCCTCCTCTGGACAGCTTCCATCCTGTCTATGTCTTTGTGGAGATTGGGTCTCCAGAACTGCACGCAGTACTCCAGATGGGGTCTCACCAGCTGTCTGTACAGAGGGATAATAACTTCCTGTTTTCTACTGGTGATGCCTCTCCCTATGCATCCCAGTATCCCCCCAGCCCTCCTTGCTGCCCTCTCACTTTGCTTGCTCACCTTTAGGTCATCTGATATGACTACCCCCAGGTCCCTTTCCATTTTTGTTGTGGTTAGTATCTCACCCCCCATTGTGTACTCTTCCCCTGGGTTTTTGTTTCCCAGGTGCATTACCTTGCACTTCTTAGCATTGAATCTAAGCTGCCATACATTTGACCATTCCTCTAACCTTGCCAAGTCCCTTCTCATCCTTTCTACCCCACCTTGTGCATCAACTCTGTTACAGATCTTTGTGTCATCTGCAAAGAGACGAACTTTTCCTTCCAGTCCCTCTGCAATGTCGCTTATAAAGACATTGAAGAGGACCGTCCATTGGATTATGGATGTCACTCACAGAACTCAATAAATTACCACACCATTCATCACTTTTCAGCAGCTGTTACCATTTATATACTGTACCATGCATCTTAAAGAGCAGCTGATGCCATTAGGACAACTTTCACAAAGCATATTATTTAGACACAGTTCAGCTTGTATTTCATATTAGTTCTGCATTTACTCTTCCCACTATATATTACTGAGGCCGCTTGCATGAAAATAGGATCTTTGCTCCTGAAGAGTTCATCTGTTCCTGTTGTTTTCTCCCTACCTGAGGTCATAATGCTCTACTTGTGACATCACAATTACTCACATGGTAACTGATTGTGATGTCACAACAGAGGACTATGACATGAAGTTGGGAGTAAACAAAAGAGGCGGATGAACTCTAAAGGATGTAGAGCATGTTTCCATGCAAATTTTTCAATAGTAAGTAACGGGGAGGAGAAGTATATCGAATACATATGGAATGCAAGCTGAACTGTACCAAAATATTACGTTTTTCAAAGTTTTCTTTGAGGCGTCAGCAGCTCTTTAAGCACCGATGCCCTGGAAATGGACACATTCAAGGGAAGGATTTTAAAGTTTTAAATATATTATTGAGCACCCTCAACAATCAATAATATATAAATATGTCCTCAGAGACTACATTTACAGTTGCAAGAGTGGTCTCACTTACTTTCTTAGAGAAGCAGAACTGCTCACGTGCGAGTTGTAGATCTCATACCCTAAGAATGCACATCTGAGCATGCTTTATACTGTAAGATTGCTCTCCAAGAATGTATTAACATACAGTTCCTACAGTTTTTCTGTCAATTACAAGAGCTCTACAGTAGAGCACAGATACATTGGTACAACAATTTTAGAGCACAAGGACATAATTTGCATCATACAATTCTAAAAGAGGCCTCATGCCTTAGCATACACATGCTGGAGGAGTGCCTATTAAATCAAATCAAATCAATTTTATTTTTAGAGCGCTTTTCATAACCAAAGTGCTGAGCAAACAATAAACAAATGTCAGATAAAACAGCATTAAAACAGATTAATACAATAAAATACAATAAAATTACAACAAAATTAGAATTAGCCGAACTTCGGGAAGGCTAACTCAAATAAATAAGTTTTTAATTCAGTTTTAAAACTATCAATGGTCAGGCACTCTCTTAACTGATGAGGTAGAGAACTCCACAGGGTTGGTGCAGAAAAAGAAAAGGCATGAGCGCCAGATGTCTTCAAGCGAACTCTGGGAATCTCCAGCAATCCCTTGTTGATGGATCGGAAGGGACAGATGGGGCAATAGGGTACAAGGAGGTCTTGCAGATAACCAGGTCCATGATCACATAGGGCTTTAAAGGTCAGTAAACCAACCTTAAAGGTGATCTACCACTGAACAGGCAGCCAGTACAGTTCGCGGAGCACAGGCGTAATATGACTAGACCGAGAAGTCCCAGTCAAAAGCCTGGCGGCTGCGTTCTGCACTAGCTGCAAGCAGCGGATATCAACCCCAAGTAGCCCTAGGTAGAGGGAATTACAATACTCCAAGTGGGAAGTAACAAAGGCATGGACTAATGTTGGAAGATCATCAAGGGGAACCAGGTGTTTCACCCGGGCAATATTCCTCAGATGGCAAAAAGAGGTTTTGACAATGGCCGACATCTAAGACTTAAGTGTCAAACCCTTGTCAAAAATAATACCCAGGTTATGCACCTGGCCTGAGGTAATGAGTGGGACATCATCAAGGAATAAACCCGACGGCTGTCCAGCCCTCATACCCACCCCGAGATGACCAGAGTCCACTACCAACACCTCAGTCCTATCAGGATTCAGCCTTATCTAACTGGTATTCATCCAACATCTGATCTCAGCAAGGCAATTATTTAGCACGGAGAGCACATTATTCTGTCCAGGTAGAAAAGACATATACAGCTGAGTATCATCTACATAGCAGTGAAAACTCAAGCTGTATCACCTGATGATATCTCCCAATGGAAGCACGTACACTGCAAACAACATGTGGGCCAAAATGAATCCCTGTGGAACCCCACAGAGCAGAGGTTATGCACCAGAGGAATAAATTCCAGTGGCCACTCTCCACGATCTGCCCATGAGGAAAGAATGGAACCACTTGAGGACTGTACCAGACAGTCCACAAAAAAGCCTCAGGCGATCCAAAAGGACACCATGGTTTACAGTGTCAAATGCAGCAGAAAGATCAAGAAGGACCAAGATGGTACGTGACTTTTGATCTCTGGTCATTAGAAGGTCATTCAATACCCAGACCAGAGTAGTCTCTGTGCTATGCTTTTTCCTGAAACCAGATTGGAGAGTATCATAGATATTGTACATTGTAAGATGATTGTCGAATTGCTGTGCCACTACCTTTTCTATAACCTTACCAAGAAATGGCAGGTTAAAGATAGGTTGGTAGTTAGCTAGGCAGTCTGGGTCCAAGGGAGATTTTTTAAGGAGTGGTCGAACAACCGCCTCATTAAGGGGATCAAGAAAGATACCCCTTTCCAAGGACTGTCAGACAATCTCAGCAAGGATCGGGCAGACAACATCTACACAACCTACTAAAAGGGGTGTAGGGCCCGGATCCAAACTACAACTGGTGGGATGCAATATTTGGACGATCAGCTGAAGTCTGACCAGACAGATCAAGTGAATGTCACCTCCCGCCGATCATCACAATCCTTCATAGGAGAAGATGAGGTGATGCCAGACCTGATGTCAGCAATCTTATCTGCGAAGAGACGAGCAAACTCTTCGGATTTCAACTGAGTAAATGCTTCTCTGGGCTGGAGACAGACTGGATTGCACAGTCTGTTAACAGTCTGAAAAAGCTGAGCTGGTCGATTCCACACAGCAGAAATCTCCCTGGACAGGAATTCTGCCTTCTTACGGGTGATTTCTGATTGATAGCCATCATAATGTGCCATCAACCTAAGTCTGTCAACATTGAGACCGAACTTACGCCATGCCCACTGCATCCTTCAATCAATGAACTGCATCTCCTTCAAGGAGCCATCAAAGCAAGGGCTCCTTGGGTGAAGGGTGAGAGGTTGAACATGAACAGGAGCAATCTTGTCCAGGACATCTCCCACCACCTTATTATAAGCCAATACAAGATTGTCTGGACTCAAGCCTTCACCCGACAAACCCGATAGGTCCAGTACCACCGACAGGTCACCAGGGACAACTCCCCTCAAAGGGTGGTACTGGACCATCTCTGTGGGGGTAGACCTATTGAGGGGGGTTCTGAAGCTGAACCTTATGGTGTGATGGTCCAACCAGCTGACTGGTTCCACCCCTAAATCAGCTATCTCCATACCCAGTAGGAAGGAAGTAGGAAGGATATAGTATATTCCAACAAATACACACCCTGTTGTGCATTGTTGCACATATCTATATCTATTTAGCTAGTAAGTTTGTTAGTTTTTGTTGATAGGGTAAGTACACTAGACAAACACATTGTCTATTTTCAGGCACGACCCAGGAGGTTACAGAACTATAGGACAACATTAGAACAGCAAGTCAGCAGAAAACAATACAGTTTACAGAAAGGATGGGGTACAAAGCATGACATATATATGTATGAATGTGTATATATATATATATATATATATATATATATATATATATATATACAGTATATGTAATAGATGACACTACAGGGTGTGTGGTCATGCTCTGATATACACACACCTTGGTGTGCATTCAACCACCCAAGGCATGCATATATCACAGCACGACTGCACACCCTGTAGTGGACTATCTGTCTTATAAGACAGCCAAAATTGTTTTGGAGGGGGGAGTGAAAACTAGAAAGAAGTGCAGGCATGCAGCTGTTGTGGGATACAGCAAGTCATGTGATATGCTTCATCCAATCAGTAGACAGCATTTTTACTGATTTTTCTCACACATTTTATAAAACAATATATATAGGATAAAGTATGGGGAGAAGTGTGTTACGAGAATTTAACACACACCCGAGTTGTTGGATGGCACGCCCTCGGGGTTTATGAATGCCATCCAACAACGAGGGTGTGTGTTAAATTCGAGTTTTACACACTTCTCCCCATATTTTATTTTATATAATTGAAGGGATCTGTTTTCTCCCAAAAAAAGTCGTTTGTGCTTACATTGCAGATAAAAGCTTTTATTTGTGTGAGGAGAACAGAACTGTGGTTAAACATTTAACATAAACATTAACATAACATTAAATTTCATTAAACAATAAAATTAACTGGCCACAAGTCCGGTATGGAGATTCTTCGTATCATTTCCTGGTTGAATGGTATTCTCGTTTGACCTGCGGATGAAAGGTTAGGGTTGAAAGGGAGAGAGTTAGGGATCATCGTTTAAGTGTTAACTGCATAAGTTAGGTCGATAGAAAAAACAGTTAAATGTTTGCATTTTTCGGGGGTCTGTGAGGCTGCTGGAGGCTATCTGGGATGGAGGTAAGTGTTTTTTGTCAGTGGCAGTTGAAGTGAGAGGGACAATTTGAACGCGCTATGTTTACTTTCCTCGAGCGCTTTGTTGTTGAAGGGAGCGCGTGAATGCCGTAACACCTACTCAGGTGTTACGGTGTTTAACACACGGTTTTCACAATAGAAGAAAACGGAGACCGTTAATTATATATATATAAATGATGGGTAAGTATTGTTTACAAAGAAATAATGCCATCTGGTGGGCTAACCAGAACATAAGGCCACAAGCCTAAAGGGTGAGTGGCTCTATGAGCTGGTTAACCCCCTTGTTAGGCTTATTTCTGAGCATAGCAGACCTGCTCATCTCTGATTTTATATACCACATTTAGATGGTTACTGTTGGTACTGCTGCATATACAGAGAAAGGGTACACAAGGAAATAACTACTATTTATATGGGGAAAGGTCCCATCCATTTAATACATATATATATATATATATATATATATATATATACAGTATATACAGCAGAAACCATTTAGACGGGACGCGCTTAAGCGGATGATCGCTGAATTGGGACATCTCTGGTGGAACAGATTTCTTATAGTGTTAAATATAGTTGCTACTATTCATTTAAATGGGACTCCATTAAATGGGAATGCTGCTTTAGTGAGATGCATAACTGCTGAAACAAAGCAGATTACAGCCAATTACCATGACATCACAGTGGCATTTTTCGCTGGGTGTAATCTGCTGTAATGAGCTGGCAATGGTTAAAAGTAAACAGTTACTCCGATCAGTTCTGTTACTTTTTCTAACAGCTTTGCCATGTGTTAATTTCAAGGCCAGTGAAAGATGCATCTCTCCCCCCCCCGCAGCATTCCCAACGGAGGCACCAAGCAGAGGCAATGAGCACCATGAATTTTCTCATTCTCTCTGTGTGCAATCAGCAGCTATCTTGAACCTGTCTCTGAGATCTGTGCCCTGTCTGAACAGCAAGCGACATGTGCCTGCTCTCCCCATCCAGCGGTCCCAACGGATGCATCTTCCTCCACTGCGTTCCCACCAGAGGCACTGAGCACCATGAGCTCCACAAGCTGTAGTCCCTCTGTGTGCAATCAGCAGCTGTGTTGAGCCTGTCTCCAAGATCTGTGCCCTGCCTGAACAGCAAGCGACATGCGCCTGCTCTTCCCATCCAGCAGTCCCAATGGATGCATCACCCCCCCGCCGCGTTCCCAGCAGAGGCGCCAAGCACCATGAGCTGTAGTCCTTTTACCTGTCTCATCCTCTGTCCATCCAACAGTCCCAATGGGTGACTGCAGAACAGAGAGTACTACTCAAAACTGGGTGATTGAATCAAATCCCAAGCAGATAGATGAGCAGCAGATAAGTGAAGTTCTTCACTAGTAACATCCAATTCTTCACTTGTAACATCCCCCATTCCCCAATTCCAGGACCTCACACCAAAAAGTCAACTTCAGTTTTCTGGGATGGCCGCTAAAGTGGGATGCTTCAGCATTCCACTCCAGCTGTCCCTTAAGTGGCTATCTATATATATATATATATATATATATATATATATATACATACATACACACATACAACACACACACACACACACACACACACTGTTGTATGTTAATGCACCAGTTAGGGCTTTTGAAACATCAAAAGTAGGGAAATCTGATGTTAATTATTTTTAAACCTTGACCCCCACCCCATGCACAACCCCTGAGAACTTCACTGAAATGAGTGCCAAACCACAATCCAGATCCAGTCCTGAATGACCCTGCATGAACCAAGTTAATGTCCTTAATTTTTTGAAAAAGTAAACTTGTAACTTGCTTCATGCAGGGCCCTTTGGGCTTTGCACAAAGCAGAACCTGTTTTCCAACTTGCTTCCTGTAGAGTCCTTAGAGGTGCCTCCTAATCCTTGTTTAATATGACATTTCAGTCCTGTCAAGCAGAAATACGCTGGGCTATTTCTGAAATAGAATTGACTACTAACTTGCTTGTGAGTTGAGCTCTAATTTGCTTTCCACAGAGCCCTTCAGGACCTGTGCAAAACAAGACCAAGTTCAAACTTGCTTCACATGTTTAAAATATGGATTGTGCTTTAGCATTCAATTTGGTGGGTTTCACAAGGGTGGTGCCTGCACATGGGCAATGTTACAGTTCAAAAAACCCTAACATTGCATTTCCATCCTTTTGCTGCTTTAGTAATACACCCAAATATCTAGATTAATGTCATTTTTTGCAATAGTAGTATACTGTATATGCATATACACTTCAGTACGTTATGCTACTAGAAATGCCAGCAAAGTATATTAAAAAATGAAAAATTAAAATTAAGTGTACATTTTATCATGCAGCTTTATTTAAACATGTCTAGGATTTATGCGTGAAAGCTGAAAGAAGAAACTGTATATAATTACTAGGCCAACACAGTTTAGGCTTTTAATTTTGTGTCAGATTACACTACAGAGCTACTTACAGTTACTGAAACATTTATGACCTTTAAGTGCAATCACATCCTGTATATAAAAAAAAGAGCCCTGTATGCTTGAGATTTCTCTTTCATTAGCATTCTGTGTGCTGTTAAATGGTTAAACATTACTATGCCCAAAAATACTGTCAGGTATAGTGCCCCGGCAGGATATGGTGTTTATGTTCAATACAGTTTTTGAAGGGAAACTCAGCCAGCAACAGAAAAGGTCAGCACTACATCATTCAGTATTCCTATCAAATAGTAATGCTGCCTTGTAAATGCGAGAATGATGCAAGTCACTGCTGTAATATATGGCAGTGTCAACCTGCAAGCAGTAATTTCAGATCATTAGTCACTTTTAGAGCTCTGCACGTACTTAATATAAATAATGCTATCTCCAAACATTATTCACATGGACTGGCTCAATTCTGTGGGTTTCCTTAAGAACCTAGGAGTGCTTGTCAAGCTGTTTTGCTTAAGGCGGTTGTTTTAAAATACAACTGCCAGCACTTGCCAAAGATAAATCATAAAACACTTCTATGTGAAGTTATTTCACTTCTAAAATTCAAGACATGAATACCCACTATAAGCCCTACATACAGGATATCATTCTTAATTTGTTTTTTGGGAAAAAGTGCCCATGGTGCCTGAGTTTCACCTTAAGTCCTTATCTCGAGTGCTCCCCCAACTTAAAAAAAAAAAGACAGATGACCCTGGGGACCAAGCATAGGGGATGGAAGTGAACACCTTCCCCAGACATGGAGTGTCATCATAAAGATAACAAACGTGAGCCTAACAGCATTCCCCTAAAGCTGGGTAGAATGCTTGGAAGGCTTTGAATGTTGCCAGGTTGTATTTATTGTCATTGGTTGCATATAGGTACCTCTTTAACTTCAAGTAAAAATGTGATGTGTGGATAAACAGCACGTTTCATGGCAACTGGTGAAATGGTCCTCATGATACACCTTTGCAGGTCTCGCCTTCCTTGTAACCCTTACATATACCACAGTACGCACTACCAGACGCTGAACTGACTCAGGCCCTGCTATCAGGAATGGCTATGAGCTGTAACCCATAGTACTGTGAGAAATAGTATGGATGGTAGGAGGTATTCATAAGGGTGTTCGGCGTGAGTTCTGTGTGAATATTGCCAGTGGTAGCACGCCAATGCATCGTGCATCGGTTCCCTGGGCAAAGATATCAGGCGCAATGGGTATGTCCCAAACAGCTTAACGCCATTGCTGCTGGGTGCCATATTCAGAGGCCAGGATACTAATGACCACATATGGCATGTAAGGCACTAAAGAGCCATTTGCAAGCTCTGAAAATTCACTGAAAATACCACCAACAACTTAATCTGGTTCAAGGTCAGTTGGCATTCATCTGTATCCCCCTCCCCCGGGTTGTGCCTGAAAATAGGCAGAATTTGTCTAGTGCGCTTACCCAGTCAACAAAAAGTAAATAAATAAATTACCAGATCTGAGCAATGCCTCAATGCATTTCTATGAGTGGAGACGTTTTGCAGATCTATGGCCCATTGCCCCCACCATCACCCAATGACGAAAGGAGACATCCTTGGCAGTCTGGTGGTACTCACCATCCTGTGGATCTCCACTTTAGAGTGGAATACCCTGGCTGTCTAGTGGTACCCCTCCCGCCCAATCCCCTTTGTAGAATGAATAACCCTGGCAGCTCAGTACTACCCCCTGTGCACCCCATTCACTGTTGTAGAATGAAATAACATGGCAGTCTAGCAGTACTCCCTCCTGCCCCACTCTTGTATGTATAATTAAATACCTTCCCAATCCCTTGTGTAGAATGAAATACCTTGGCAGTCTAGCAGTACCCCCCTCCTGCCTCACTGTTCTATGTATAATTAAATACCTTGTCAGTATAAGAGTACCCCCCAAGTCCAGGTCCCAGTTTGTGGAATGAAATACCCTGGCAGCCTAAGCGGCACCAATTTCCTGCCCAGCTCTCCAGTGCAGAATGAAATACCCTGATAGTCTAGTAATACCCCATCCACCCCAATTCTCGTTTTGCAATGCTATAACCTCCCCTTCCCAGTCCACCCTCTCAGCTCCTAGCACCTTCTAACGTCCATCTGGCACCCAACTCACCCTAGCACAGCACATCCAGGACTGCAGACAGAACATTGATGGCACCGATCTTCCTCTCTTCACATCGGCTAGCTGCCATTTGAATGACAGGAACTGAGAACTAATGGGTACTGTACAAGCAAATGTTTTATTTTATTTTTTTCTTTAGTTGTCTACAAGTGTTGCAGTTAGTGTGTGTACTGCCATCCTCTAGGACCTTCATGGAAATTTGATGCTTACATCATGAGTCTATCTAGGAGAAAAACTCTTTAATCAATAAAGAACCACAAATTTTGGAGGCTTTAACTCCGGCCGGGTATTCGGTAATACACTGCCCGAGATTGGACCGTGTGTGGGGGCGGGGGTTGCGGTCTGTTTCAAGACCGAACTGGCCCACACGAATGTACTAGCTGAGGAGGCTGAGTCATTTGAGTGTGTCGTAGTGACAGGTATAGGATATCGGATTGCCCTCATCTATCATCCACCCAGTGATGAGAAGCGATTCCTTCAGGAAGTGGTGGACTTCGTCGTCGACATGACGTTTGAGTCACACAGACTGATGGTTCTGGGTGACTTTAACACCTGGGTCGATGACAAACTCTCGCAATTTGGTCAGCACTTCCTCCAGTTGATGACATCACTGGGCCTTATACAGGTGGTTACCATTGCCACTCATAAACATGGACACTCTCTTGACTTAGTTTTCCTCCTAGGGATCAAAACATCAGACTTGGGGGTGGAACCAGTTGGATGGTCCGATCACTACATTGTGGGGTTCAGTTTTATCACCCCCCTTCATAGGCCTACCCCGTGGAGATGGTTAGGTACCATCCTTTACAAGATATAAGTTCTCATAGCCTGGCGGCGGTGCTTGACCTATCATCCCTTTCGTTTGCAAGCAGTGATCCAGAGACCCTTGTGATGGCCTATAATTTGGCCGTCGCAGTGGCTCTGGATTCCATTGCTCCTGTATGTGTTCATCCTCTCTCCCTTCACCCTCTATCCCCTTGGTTTGATGGGACTCTGAGGGAGATGTGGAGACAAGGACGAAGGTTGGATCATTGCTGGCGGAAGTCCTCCCTTGATACCGACCGTCTTAGATTGATGGACCATTATCAAGTCTATCAATCTGCAATCACCCATAAGAAGGCAGACTTCCTGTCCGGGGAGATTGCAGCCACTCAGAATCGACCAGCTCAGCTTTTCCGCACTGTAGACAGACTATGCAACCCAGCCTGTCTACAAGCCCGAAAAGCTTTTTCGCAATTAGAGTGTGAGGAACTTGCTCAATTCTTTGCTAATAAGGTGGCAGATATCAGGGCAGTACTCCAACCAGCACACTCTATAGGTGCTGCTTTTGATCAGTGTGCAGTCACTGCATCTCGGCCTTCTTGGAGTACCTGCAGCCGACTGGAGTTCATGGATGTCAAGCGGATCATCCAGGGTGTGCGCCCTATGCGCTGTAGTTTGGATCTGGGACCAACTTCCCTAATTTTGGTTTGTATCGATGTCATCGGTCCAGTCCTTGCACAGATAATTTGGTGCACCTTGGAATCTGGAGAGTTTCCTAGCTCCCTGGAAGAGGCAGTGGTTACACTGCTTCTGAAGAAAGCTACCTTGGACCCAGACTGCTATGCAAACCACAGACCTATTGCTAACCTCTCCCTTCTAGGGAAGGTAATTGAGAAAGCAGTGGCAGCACAACGGGAGTACCATTTGACCATCCGTGACATCTATGAACTGCTCCAATCCAGTTTTCGAAAGAGACATAGTACCGAGAAAGCACTAGTTTGGGTGCTCAATGATCTCCTGATGGCTAATGATCAGAAGAATCGTTCCATCTTGGTTCTTCTAGATCTATCTTCAGCATTTGACACCGTGAACCATGGGGTGTTGTTTGATCGCCTGAGGTACATTTGTGGACTGTCTGGTACAGTCCTCAGGTAGTTTACATCTTTCCTCACAGGTAGAACTTAGAGTGTGGTGTCTGGGATTTTTTCCTCAGACCCCATTTCTCTGTCGTGTGGGGTCCCTCATGGGTCAGTGCTATCACCCATGTTGCTTGAGGTGTACATGCTATCCCTTGGAGACATTGTAAGAAGGTATGGGCTGAAATTTCACTGCTATACTGATGATACTCAGCTCTAGCTTTCTTTCTCACCTGACCAGGATGGAACTCTCTTGGTCTTTAATAACTGTCTGAAAGAAATCCAGGAGTGGATGGATTCCAGCTGGCTGAAGTTGAACTCTGAAAAGACTGAGGTGTTGGTCGTGGACCCAGGTTGCTGGATAGGGGGGTCGGTGGCTGGTTCACCTTCAGGATTATTTCTTGGTGGCATTTCAGTCCCAACCTCTGAATGGGTGTGTAACCTGGGGGTAATTTTTTACGAAGAGCTGACCCTGCATTCGCAGGTGTCAGCTGTTGTCAAATCTTCCTTTTACCATTTTAGGAATATCACCAGGATTGGGCACCTGGTTCTGTCTGGTGACTTACCTGCGTTGGTTCACGCCTTTGTGTCCTCGTGCTTAGAATATTGCAATTCCCTTTACCTAGGGCTCTCTGTGTTGGAAATCCTCCATTTGCAGCTGGTGCAGAGCGCAGCAGCCTTGCTTTTGATGGGAACTGCTCGATCATGTCATATTTCACCAGTGCTGCGTGAACTGCACTGGCTGCCAATACAGTGGCGGATCGCCTTTAAAGTTGGCTTGCTGACTTTTAGAGCCCTACACGGACTGGGTCAGGCCTACCTGAAAGAGCTCCTTTGTCCTTACTGCCCTGGACGATCACTCTGCTTGGCCGACGAGGGGTTGTTAGAGATTCCAAGGGTGGGTTTGAAGTCATTAGGGCCAAAAGTATTTATGTAAGCAGACCCTACCCTTTGGAACTCTCTACCCCATAGGTTACGGGAGTGCACAACTGTGGAAGGATTTTAAACAAGCTTTGAAAACATTTTTGTGGCTCCAGTCTTTTAACAATTAATCTTCATTTCTGATGAATATTTTATTGTTATTTTATTGATAATGTATTCTTGATTGATTCTGTTTTAAATTGTTAGACACCTTAGTCTTGGATAAGGCACCATATAAATAAATTTATTATTATTATTATTAAATGTAACAGCAAATCATAAGGCAGAATTCATGCATAATGAATGTGGCCAAGACTGTAGAACAGGTTAGCAAGCTGAATTAACACATCTGTACAAATTTTAATTCAAACAGGGTAAGTGTTTCTGTCTTTATAGAATATAATGTAGCCTGCCCATCACAGCAGTGGAACCACTGTAGCTTGCAATGCTGGCACCTTGGGTTTGCACCTGGACTTTCAGGGAGCCTTTAAGGAGGAGGACTGGACATTTTTGAGGATCCTTTTTTCCTCTAGTGAGGAAGGGTGGCTGACTGCCTTGCTAATGTCCTTTCACAATGGTGCACACAGTTGGCAGGCCATGTTGAGTAGCTTGAGGGAAGGATGACACAAACTAGTTCTGCATGCTTGCCCTTTAAGCCCCTTGGGCCCAACCCTTCTTCCAGAGGACAATGGTGGAATTGTTTTCCATTGAGGGATCATGGTTTCCCCCCAAAAGGCCCCACAATTGGGGAAAGCTGTGGGGACAATGCCTGATATAAGACGGTGTCGGTCTGAGCATTGGTCACTCACAAAGGGCAGATGGGGGTACAAGGCTGGATGAAAACAGCATTAAGAAAAATAAAAAAAGAAATAAAACAGAATGCAACAGCGTGCACAGGATGACACTCTCAAATACCAAATACCTAGGTAACAGGTCCAGTAGTAACCCAATAAGTATTTTTCAAAATAATGGCAGAAACTTTTTTATATAATTTCTCTTTATAGAACCTGGGCCTGACCATGGAAATTCCTTCTATCACTCTCAGTGTCCCTTTTCTCACTCATTAAACCCCTAGGATTTGACACTCCACTCCTTGCCTTGTTTCATTTTTAATTCTGGCCCCCAGACAGGTAGCCAGTGGCTTGTCCTCCACAGGTGGAACCTCGGAGGGAGGACCAAGCCTCCAAGGAGAACACTTTGCTTGACAAGTCTGGGAAGCCAGAGGGAGGAGCCAGTGAGGAGGAGGTGGATCAGACAGACCATTTGGGTCTGGTGGGACAAAGGGATTTCATCTGCCCCTTATTTTTTGCATAACTCCACCCCTTACGCCATCCACAGAGCGTACTCTTGTGGAGTTAGCCAGCTTTTCACCTGTCAGAGTCATCGGAGGGATAGGTGTGTAGCTCCGCTCCTTTCTTCTCTGCTGGTCCTGCTTTAGGCATGTGATGTCTCTGTATCACACACTAAGTGAGTGGGTGCATGCCAGTGTAAGGCAGCTCTGTAAGGGAGCATAGTGCCTTCCTACATAACACCCCCTCTCCTTGGGTCATTACCAGGTGGTCATGCAACAGAAGGAGGTATGCTCTCTCCACCAAAACAGGAGGCATCCCTGGCAGATGCCAGAATCCTGCCTGGCTTGTTTGTCCCAGACATCCCAGTCATGGGCACGAATGTCTGAAGGGCAAGCAGTAGCGCTACTACTGTGCTAGCCATCCAGCCCTTGGCAAAAACATCTGTGCCATACTAATGAAAATGGGTGTTATAAAACTCATTCAGAAGTCTGGAACCCATGCATAATTACCATATGTCACCATGGCCAATGTTCAATTACCTTTAAGAACTCATATCAGTGCATGTCTATAGGAGCTTTGGATGAAATCAGATATGGGCTCAGACTGTGACACCTTTAAGAAACAGCAGAAATAACCAACTGGTCAATTGATTACTTATACTGACAAAAATACGAAGAGCAAGTCAAAATCCCCTACAAGTTCCCATTAGGGAAGATTTCTATCCCATATTCCCTCGCCCCTTTCCTTTCAGGTACCTATTGCTGCCCTGCCATCAAACGTGACCTCCTTATTGATATTCTCTCCTCTATCTCTTCCCTTGGCTCCTCTGGTGAACTCCTAGTCTTTGGTGATTTTAACCAACAAATGATCCAGCCCCTGCTCTATAACAACAAGTGCAGAATATATTGGCTGTTCCCGAAACACATCACATCTCAGAGTCAACTGAGTCTAACCCCTTCTATGTCTACATCCTTCATGATTAACGGTGTACTCCTCTCATCCCTAATGCATAGCGAAAGCTGGCATTCTACTCGATACACTCAGTAAACAGGCAGTGTACAAGATGCACTCAGTACCCATTGTATGGCCTTTTGTACACAGAAGATTCAATGTCCTAAGTTCCCTTGAGGGCAACCAAAATGATCTGGGGCCTGGGGGGACAGGACCTATGAGGAGAGGCTCAAGGAGCTCGACATGTACACCCTGGAGGAGAGGAGAGGAGAGACAGGGGGGACATGATAGAGGTCTTTAAGTACATGAAAGGGATCAATAAGGAAGGCCCAGTCAGGGTGCTCCAAAGGAAGGAGGGTGGGGCAGTGAGAGGTCACGGGTGTAAGCTGGAAGTGGACAGGCTCAGAGGGGAGAGAAGGAGATGTTATTTCACTGAAAGGGTGGTGAAGCCATGGAATGTACTGCCCAGGGAGCCGGTAGAGGTGGAGACTGTGGACGGGTTTAAGAGGGGATGGGAAAGGTACAGGGGAGGGTAAATCTGACCAAGCCCAAAACAGGTGGAACATCTGGGACTGGGGACAGTATAACCCAAGGCGGAGGGGGGGGACACCAAAATTGGCCCACAGTGCGGGTGCTGAAAATTGAGTAGACTTGAGAGACCATTAGGCCTATTCTACTGGCATTTTAGTATGTTAGTATTATCCAGTTTAGGCCCTTCATGTCCCTAGATGTATCCTTGCTGGCCGATGTATACACTACAAATTAGTACCCTATCACAACATCCTCTGGAGTTAATGTTGCCCTCAGCAATTTTCAAAACCATCTGAGAAATACATGTTCCTCTTTGGATGGCTCTTGTAAAATATTTCCACCTCTCATGGTCTCAGATGAGCTTACTGCATTATCTCAATGCCTACAGCCAGAGCCATACCACCCTGAATTTGCCTGATCTCATCTGATCTCAAAGCTCTGGGCTCTGCAAGGCACAGTCACAAAGCCTCTGACATTCTGGTGGACCTAATGAGGTCTGTGCAACTTCATAATGCTTGCAGAAAAGCCACCAGGCTGGCCAAGCCAGATTACTTTGCTTCTAATCTCCAGAATAATTTAAAATACAGTAGTGATGATGTTAAAGAAGCAGTTTTTAAAAGAGTAACTGCAGTAGTTAATTCGTCTCTAAGATGTTAAAGTGTAACACACTAGGCGAACGTACTTCTAGGAGCTGTAATAACTACAGTTGTTAATGTTTTGACGTTCTGTTACTTTAACATCATACCCTATTGTATTCTTGCCTGTTTGACTTTTGTCCCCTCATTTAAAGGTACCTGCCCTCAGCTGTTGTTAGATTTAGAATTTCTTGGCCTCTCCTGCTCCCCACCCCAATCCATTCCCTACTGTTCGTTTTAACAGCTCCTCCCAAAATGTACCTGTTTTAAATCCTCCTGTTCTCTGCTTCCATCCACAGATTGAAGAAAGCAGCACTCCGGTGGCTCCAGCGAGGGTCCAAGAGGGCTTAAGGACGCCCTCCCCCACGACTGGCCACAGGTACGGCAGCAAAACGAAGTGCACTCGGTGCTGTTTGGGAAACGCAGCTCAGTTCTCTGAACGGAAGAGGGACCTGCCGTTGCTTCACTCTGGCTCCCCACTGCCCCCACCACCACCCTTGGTCGGTATTCCATTATATAACAAACTCCATTATATAGCAAATGTCACGTGAGTGCCAGAACCAATCAGCCTACTTCCCCATTAGCAAGTTATCTTTTTCCACCACAAGAGGCCGCCACCTCAACCAAAAATCTTCTTGACAATGACCAGCTCAGCCACTATGTTTCTTACACTACAAATATGCCTCTTACTTCAATCTCCTCTTTCACGCTCCCCTGCTCTCTGACCCCACCTCCCTCATCTCATCCTCTTCCCCAACACTACACTCCATCCCCTACTCTTCCCCTGAGCCACCCTTTCCGTACTCCCTCTGGCACAACACCACAATTCTACCCACGATCTCCTCCCTCGCACCTAACACTCTCTCTTCCCTACCCCACTCACCCTTCCCCTTACATTGACCCCTCACTGCTCCACTCACACCTGCTAAATCTAGAGGCCTTCCTCCGGTGCCTAAACCTCTGAGCTCCACTCCCTAGGTGCCCAACAAGCAGCACACCGCACTCTCCTTGCCCCTGCTACTCTTGCTCCTGGCAGGTGATATTCACCCAAACCCTGGCCCTACAGTAACAATACGAACCTCTCCAGCACCTGCACCCCATCACAGTCCTTCCCCAAACTCACTCCCAAAGGGTCTCCACATATTCCACATTAACGCAAGGAGCCTTCTCCCTAAACTTGATGCCCTCTCTGTCTGGACAAGCCAATAACAACCTGACATACTCTATCACTGAGACATGGCTCTCTGCCAAAATCCCAAACCCCTCTCTTGCCATCCCAAACTGTATCCTGTTCCGGCAGGATCGTGGCAAGCGAGGCAGGGGGGGTAGCGCTGTACATCAGACAATCCATTAATTGCACCATAACTTTCAAAGAATCATGCCCATCCTCCCATGAATTCCTAGTGGCTCAGCCTTCCCCTCGTCCACCCCCCTTTACCTAGGGGTACTGTATGCCCCACCTAAGCCCTCACCCGACTCCCTCATCATGGCCATCTCAACCATCTCATCGACCACCTCAAACGGCGAACTCATTCTTCTAGGCAATTTCAAGCTAGACTGGCTCTCCCCCTCCCCCAAACCTGCAGCCCTGAGGATTGAAGCCCTAAATCTGTCCCAGCTAATCCAGGAACCCACCCGACTCAATCACCGATCGCAAAAACACATCATTCTGGACTGGATCCTAACCACTCACCTCCACAGGATCACCGCCTCAGGCACCCTTTCTGACACCCTAAGCGATCACTGCATTACCTACTGTATTCGTAAAATCCGTTCCCCGCACTCCAGTCCCAAATTCATCGAAACCCGCCCCTTACACCTCCTCAATGACTCCGCCCTACAGCGTGACCTGGCAGATACGGACTGGCTCCCACCTTGTGTCGCACCAGAGACAAGGCCTGGAGGCCTTACAAAACCTCCCTTGCCTCCTGTGACCTCCTATCCTACAAGTCTCTCAGAAACAACTGCACCCTAACTCACCATGCACCAAGTCTCCCCGGCAGCCTTCTGGAAGGTGATAAACTCTCTCATAAACCCTCCCACCAAACAAGCTAGTCCTAGCCTCAACACAGGCGGCAAACTCGTCTCCAACCCGGCTTCTGTATCTGATCTCTTCAACTCTTTCTTCATCTCCTCTGCCCTGCCCAACTCACTCCCTCCTACACCCACCTCCAAAACCTCTCCCCTCCTCATGCCATGGCTTTCACACACCCCTGGAAGTCTACACCTCTCTCACCTCCCTGAACCAGCTCAAAAACAGCCCAGATGGCCTGCATCCAAGGCTGTTCCACATCTCCACCCCGGCCATAGCCACACCTCTAACTCACATACTAAACCTCTCACTCACCACAGCCACGGTCCCATCCACCTGGAAACTCACCAAAATCCTCCCTATCCATAAAGATGGTGACCCCTCCCACCCGGGAAACTACAGACCCATCTCTCTCCTCCCTTTTCTCGCCAAAATCCAAGAATCCCTCATGCTATCCAAATTGTCCCCTTTCCTCTCAACAAACAGCTCCCTCTCCCCCTTTCAATCAAGCTTCAGAAAATCTCATTCCACAACCACCACCTTATTAAGTGTAACCGAGACCATTCTCTCAGCCATGGACAAGGGGCAAACCACCACCGCCATTTTCATCGACCTGGCAAAAGCCTTTGATTCAGTCTCTCACCCTCTACTGCTCTGAAAATTAAGCTCCTTCGGCCTCAACCCAACCTGCCATAAACTGGTTCCACTCCTATCTCCAAAATAGGAAACAGCAAGTACAAATAGGAGACTCCCTCTGCCTTCCCCTACCCATCCTCTCTGGCATCCCCCAAGGCTCCATCCTTGGCCCCATCCTCTTCTCCCTATTTATAAATGACCTCCCCTCCACCTGTCACTCCTCAAATGTGCACCTGTACGCTGATGACACCATTATCTACACATCAGGCCCCTCCCATGACAGTGTACACCCAAATCTCCAAAGCGATTTCCACCGAGTACATAGAAAACATAGACTTTGATGGCAGATAAGGACCGCTTGGCCCATCTAGTCTGCCCATCTCCCTACCTACAGGATAGGCCACAGATCCTAGTTAACCAACAGCCTATTTCTTCCTACCCCCCCACAAGAATTGCCTTATGTCTGTCCCATGCATTCTTGAATTCTCCCACAGTTTTAGACCCCGTAACCTCCTCAGGAAGGCTGTTCCATGCATCCACTACCCTCTCTGTGAAATAATACTTCCTCACATTGCCCCTGAACCACCCTCCTTCTATCTTTAAATTGTGTCCCATTGTTCTTTCAAGTCTCTTTTTCTGAAAGATGCTACCCTCTTGGACTTTGTTGATTCCACTGAGGTACTTAAAAGTTTCTAACATGTCCCCCTCTCCTTCTTTCCTCAAGGGTAGCCATATTAACTCTTTAGTCTCTCCTCATACGGCTTCTCTTGCAGACCTTGCACCATTTAGTTGCCCTCTTCTGGACTACCTCTATCCTGTCTATGTCCTTGCGGAGATGGGGTCTCAGAGCTGGACACAGTACTCAGATGGGGTCTCACCAACTGTCTGTACAGAGGATAACAACTTCCTGTTTTCTGCTGCTGATGCCTCCCTATACATCCCACTATACCCCCAGCCCTCCCTACTGCCTTCTCCCATTGCTTGCTAACCTTAAGGTCATCTGATATGATTACCCCAGGTCCCTTTCCTTTTTGTTGTTGTTACTACCTCCCCACCCATTGTGTATTCTTCCCCTGGGTTCTTGTTTCCCAGGTGCATTATTTTACTTCTTTGCATTGAATCCTAGCTGCCATACTTCTGACCATTCCTCCAACCTTGCCAAGTCCCTTTTCATCCTTTCCGCCTCCTTGTTTATCAACCCTGTTGCAGATCTTTGAGTCATCTGCAAAAAGGCATACTTTTCCTTCCAGTCCCTCTGCAATGTCGCTGATGAAGACATTAAAAAGGACTGGACCCAAGTCTGGCTCCAGAAAAAACAGCTAAAACTTAATACTAAAAAAACAGTCTCTATGGTTTTCAGCACCAGACAAAAGCTCGCCTCCCGCCCAGCCCCACCTCCGATCTCCACCTTGGACGAAGTTCCCCTCGAATCGGTATCCACTTTCAAGTATCTGAGAGTCTGGCTAGACACAAACATCAACTTCGCCAACCATGTTGATGCCATCTGTACCAAACTCCGGCCCAAACTCGCCATCCTCTACCACCACAAAGCCAGCCTCCCCATTCGCACTCAGTGTGAACTAGTTCACAAAACCGTCCTACCAGTACTGGACTATGCAGACATCATTTATGGCACAGCCCCAAACTCCTCCCCTTCTAAACTTCACTTCCTGCTCAACTCATTTATCCGGTTCGCCACTGCCTCCTCCCACTCACTCATCACTGCCTCCTATACTCCACCCTATCCCTAACGCCTCTCTCGCACAGGCGGACTGCCCACAGTGCTCATCTCATAGTTAAACATTGGCTTGGCTCCCTTCCCCCCCACCTCTCCTCCCGCCTCTCCCAAGCCACTTCTCCAGGCTACTCACTCCGCCACAGACACGGTCGCACCTTCCACCTCTCACGCCCCCTCTCTGCCTCTGGGCAAACCGCCTTTTCCTACAGGCTCCCAATCCTTTGGAACAACCTTCCACCTAACCTCCAACAGGCCCACTCCTTATCAGCCTTTTAAACAGTTACTCAGGTTTCTCCCCCTACTCCCTGCCGAAGCTGCACAGCAAATCCTCCCTCTTTCGGGCCCAGTATTACCCCCAATTAGCCACACCAGGCAACTATTACTCCTCACGCCAGCTCAAATTGCCCAACCCCCACACCCACCCTCTCTTTGCTAGACCACTTTCCGGACAAACCACTACTGTAAATATATATACACTTGCATTTGTAAATTATACAGCATAAGCGACTGTTTAGAAATGAAATGTCATGACGTTTTTCCCACTGGCTGTTCAAATCAAAAAAGTGTTACCATGCTACCAAATAATATGAAATGTCCTTGTACTGTATTGTCTGGCAGAAACTTGTTGTTTGCTTGTACGTCTCTGCCTTCCACGTGTACACCTTGTACCCGGGTCGCACCTGGAAATGAGCCTCGGCTCAGTGTGCCTTTCCTGGTTACCAATTTTAAATAAATAAAAAATTTTAGGCAAGGCAATTTTATTTTATATAGCACCCCATCCCATGGACCATTGTATGTACAATCTCAAAATCAAATTACTGAAATGAATAACAAAGTGCTCATTAAACCAATTATTGTATTACAAACTAAGAAATCTAAACTAATAAATTATGATGGAAGACTTGTGCACATAAATGTGTTTTGAGCAAAGTTTTAAAATTCTGTATTATGGTACAGAGTCACATATTTAGAGCCAGTGTTTTCTATAAAATTTTATTTATTTATTAATTTGGTTATTTATTTATTCATTTTGTTAACCAGGCAGGCCCATTGAGACTCAACAGTCCCTTTTCAGGGGTGCTCTGGAGCTAATTACAGAGGCAAAACAAAAATACAGAGAGTTGGTATCTAAAGAAAAATTGCAAGTACATACAGTCATACAGAGAGCCATGAACAATACAAATGTCACCATTACACATTATATACGCCATGATATGAAGAATTAGCAAAAACAGTGCATTTACAACAGAGCTTGGTGCTGCAAGGGAAAACACCCAGGGCTCAATTTTCAAAGAGCCCTTAGATCACTGTAAGTTGCGGTGATCTAGGGCTGTGGCAATCTTGCTGTGTGTTAGGGACCCTGCACTGTATTTTAAAACAATGAGGGTCTCTGAGTCCAACACCTGAGATTTGCTGCATCTGCAGTGTTGCGCCAAAGAAGTGGCTCACCTGCAGGGTTTGACTGAAGGATCCATCATACTCTTTCACCCGGTGCAACACTCAAGGGACCGTGAAGGTTATTGGGGGTAAATACACCTGCCAGGAGGGGACCAGGGGCAGAAGAAGCAGGGAGTATGACCTAGGGTGTGACTGGGGCATGGTGTAAATGTGTGGGGGATGAGGTAGCACCCTGCGGGGGTGTCCTGTGCTACTACATTCAGCCGATCGGACTGTGTACAGAGGGCTGGCAGAGAGGGCACCCCATGCTTCTTCTGACCCCAATCCACTGCTTGCAGCCCTCTCCACAGCTGCCCTGCCCAGCGGTGGTGTATGGCCACCTGCTGGCCTGTCTAAGGGCATCTCCCTGTTGTGACCACAGCGGGGCCTGTAGAATAGCAAAAAAGGAGATGGTGCAGCCCCATCATGGTGCAAGCCCTCTTGCAACCTGGTGAATGGGCACTTTTCCCACAAGGGTGATGGGGGGGGGGGGCTTTGCTGCATTGCATCCCAATTTCAAAGCAGCCGGTGTTCCAAAATTGGGATTGCTGCAGACTTTGACACAATGTGCCATTTGTGTCATACACCTTTGGAGTAGGCACCATGCATCAACGTTTTTCATTTGAAAATCAGGCCCTCTGTCTCCAAACACTGTTGCACTTTCCATTTACTGCTCTGGTTGACATATTTTGGAGGCTTATTACAATTTCATGTTTAGCTCTAGGACTTGTCATTAAACAAGTTAGCCCTGCTTAATATTCTTTTCCTGGGAAAACAAGTCAAGTAAATAAATAATTTACACATAATAAGGTAATGTCAGCTGAGATTAGAAAACTTTTTTTTTTTTCCTATGTCTTTATCCCCCAGGGGCCACCAGTCTGCCTTACCTTTTCCGCATCTGGCATCTCCCCAGGTCTATCCGGCTGCCATCTCCTCCTCGGGCTACCTCCTCCGACGTCTACATTCGGGCCATGCGGCTACCCCCACGGCTTGCCCCCCGTGGTGGGGTGGTGGGGAGCACTCCCTCCAGAGCTCAACCCACTCCAATCAGGATCTGGTACTGCTGCACACCCTCGGCGCCGAGAGAGCCCCCCGCTACGGAGATGGCCATCATGCCGCCACGACCAGTGCCCCAGTTTTTCCACTTTTTCTTTTCCCCCTGAGCCGGCAGGCATGCACTGACGCCAATGGCCATGAGCATGCACGTGTCCGCCCACGCTCTGGCCAGGCATCAGCCCCCGACCCTACACATGTGCTCCCAGCAGCAGTAGTACCCCCAGTCTCCACCAGCAGTCCCCTCCACCGGGATGCCTCTGGATCCCCAGGAGAGGAGAGCTGTCCCAGGATGCTTGATCCTACTCCCTCCCTGCCGACCCCCAGCACCCGGGCTCATTCCCGAACCCGGGTCGCTGGCGTGACACGAGGTGTGGCATCCAGCGCCTCAACCCTCAGCGCCACTGGGCCAGCTGAGATTAGAAAACTTTAAGTTATATTATCATACTATTCCAAGTTTGAACCCAATTAGATAAGGGCTTCTAAATATATAGCCAACCATGTAATAGCCAGTTACAAGACAAACCTTGACCATAATTAGGTTACCATAGCCATGACTATAGCATCCTCAAGAAATTGTACCAATGAATATCAATATCATGTGTCATTGCAATCTGTCAAGTGGTTCTCAGGATATAGCCAAAACTGTAACAACAGATCACTAGGCAGAAATCATTGACAAATAACATGCCATGATCAAATCCAGTAGCAAATGATTTGATACCTTTTATTAGACCAACACAGATGTAACAAAAAGAACAAAGTGCTTTAGCTTTCAGACCAACAAGTCTGGATCTGTTCTCACAAGGACCAATATGGCAAATACTAAATCTGTATTTTGCCATGATCAAGAGATTCTGAAAAACTTAAACACACTGTGTTAACAACTTTTGGCACCACAGTGTGTTTGTTCAAAATAGGAAACGTGGTTCCCTATAAATAACATAAATGATGAACCTTTTGTCAGTGTTATCTGTTAAAAAATGTGTGCTAACTGGTCTAGCAAACATGCAATATTTGTTAGTAAATGTCCAAGAAATGCTCCCAATAACATCATTCTGCTGGATGCTGTGGTTACTAAAGGGACCATCACATCATCTAAAACAGTTATAATAGTTTCAGACAATTGAAAAAAACACAGTTATAGTGATAAGCCCTCAGACTTTGTCTTTTTCTGTAGGACTGTAACATGAGGGAGGTTAAGGCCCTGGGCTCTACCATGGAGCATTACCCACTCCCTCCGGTCAATAACCTCCAACAAATGCCATTATCTTTAACCCTTATTGTATAATTGCAATGACCAATTAACAAGTGAAATTTGTGTATTATTAGGCTATCATTGACAACACAATACCCTCAAAAACACATTAACTGGACATATCTAACAAATATGGCAATAATCTGATAAATGGTCTTCAAGAATACTGTCAAAAACATAAGTGTACCACACATATGGACAGGTGTTTTAGAAGCAGAAGATACAACTCATAAACTTTACATCGCCATAGCCAATATTCTGACAATTTCATGAGCTCATAGACAAAGCCCCCTGGATTTCTGCACTTCCAAGGCCATGGAATGTTCCACAGAACTAGCATCATGCCTCATCACAAAGGCAGGGCCAGCAAATTCATTGCTCTGTTATTGTTTCATTAAAATCGTTTTTCCATAGTGTGTCTGTGGCTGTCTTCTCCTCCTTTATCCTGAAGTTTTTCCTCTTTGCTGACCAACTATGATGTCAACAGTGACATCACATCATATTGTAGCCAATGGCAGGCCTGCATTCTTCCACAGAAAGGAATAATTCCATGCCACAGAAATTAGCAAAGACCCCCAAAGAGGCCTAGAAGGAGAACTAGGGGCCCTGCTCATAGGTCACAGGCCTGAATGTCTCCAGCAAGTTTGGTGAAAATCAGAAAAGAGTTTTTAAAGCTATAGCCAAAAAGGTTAAATGCGATGAAAAATAGAAGATGTTAAACATATAATCTTATTGTGCTCCTTGTATACAACTCTAAGAAAGAAATTCTTAGGCAAAATTCTAGGAGAGATATGCTGCACCTTAGCCCAAAGAAAACAATATCCTATTTTCTGGGAACACCAATAAATCCATACTCATAAACCTAACACTTTATTTAAAAATATAAAAATAAAGGGTATAAAGAAGATTTTTGGTAGTGAATGACAATCCCTAAAAAGTCAACAAAATCAAACAAATCATTGAAATAACTGTTACAATAACTGTTACAGCTTTTTTCCTTAAGACCAGTTTTGATAATCACTATGCCAAATTTTATGAATTCACTCCTTGTCTAAAGAAGGAATCCAGTATAATTACTGATCACTATATTTAATATCCCAATTTTGAACAGTTTCAAATCCCATAATATACATGAGTGATATTACACATGTAATAAATAAGGCATGAATGATGACAGATAGCTGGATGGATGGATTTTATTTATTGAAATGTTTCACCAGGAAGGCACACTGAACAACAAGTTGCTTGTCTCCTGGTGTGACCGAGGGGGTACAAATATCATAAATAATCATACAATCACATCTGTGACATAACATACAGTTAAATATATCACACCTGTGGAATATGCATGTAATTACAAGTGGCATATCTGAGGAACATAGTACAGAAATTTAATGTAGCCTTGGAGCCAACTCCTTGCAGGAATGGATCACAGTTAAGAGGCATATAGAGAATAGATAGATAGATAGATAGACAGACAGACAGACAGACAGATAGATAGATAGAATTTGACTTATATAGTGCCTTGCCCTGAGCCCAGTGACTACCAGGTCAATATGCTGCAGATAGCACCACACAAGGAATACCGCTCGGAGAACATCGTGCAGTGCACTAGCGCGATAGGGTACAAAACCCCACATGACATATATGGTGCACATGGTTTTGTACCCTATCATGCATGGTTGGGGAGGAGGAGTGATGTATAGGTTAAAACCTCTGTTCAGGAGGTGGTCCTCCGAGCTGCCACTGTGGCTCAGTGGAATGAGCCGTGGCACTACAGGATGTTGCTGTGTGTCTGGACCGGGCTTGAATCCTGGTCCCTGACATTTTGGAAACCACATTTGTGCAGTGTTTATTTTTTCCTGGTCCCAGTGTTTCTCTCCATCCCTGTGTTGACCCCTGCTGGAGTTGAATATTTTTATACTGGGGGTTTCAGGGGGTGCAGTCCCCCCATAATGAAGGGTGCAGGGGCAGAGCCCCATGCAGAAAACAAAACAGACACATGTTCCTGTCACTGAAATCCTTTTCAGCAGTATGTCTGTGCACCAGCAATGTATCTGATGATTTTACAGCACGATACATTGCTGTGCGGTTTTGTCATTCGCGGGAATGACCTCGTGCCTTGAGCATTAATATGTACAGTAAAGTATAATGCAAAATAAAAAAAAGCACAGATTGGCCAAATATTCAAACAAGTTAAATAATATTACTAAAATATCCCACATACTCAAGTTAATAGAGCAATCACCAGAAAATGCAGTTGTAAAAAGTTAGGTTTTCATTCTAAATGTAAAAACTTCCACTGAAGGAGCAGTATGGAGAATCTGGGAACAGCATGTCTAAGCCTAAAAGCTGCAACAGCAAATGCTTTGTCCCTAGAATATTTCAGTCCAGAAAGGGGGATCGCCAAGAGCTTCTGAGTAACTGGGCAAAGGACCTCTGATACCACAAAGGTCTTCTTGGTAGATTGCAAGGATCCCAAATGCAAAGAGGCCCAGTCCATTCATGGCCTTATAAACTCTCAATTAGATTTTAAACTCAGCTTGTCATTTTTCAGGAAGTGAAAATCTCAAAAAGCTGCAATATGTTGAAATGTTGATATAAGATAGTAACATAACATAGTAATTGATGGCAGATAAGGACTGCTAGGCCCACCTAGTCTGCCTATAATCTCTGCCTGCATCAGCGGCTGCTGACCCTGCTTGGTCATTGGCTTTTGCCTCTCTTTCCGATCATTAGGGTTCCCTTATGCCTATCCCATGCATGTCTTAAACACCCCCACTGTGCTAGCCCCACCACTTCCTGGGGTACGTTATTCCAAGCACCCACCACACTTTCTGTGAAGAAAAATGTTCTCATATTCCCCCCCTTGTCCTGCCCTCCTCTACTCTCATATTGTGCCCCCTCGTCCTTGTACTTCTCCTATACTGAAAGATGTCCTCCACCTGGACTTTGTTTAAGCCCTTAAGATACTTGAAGGTTTCAATCATATCTCCCCGCTCCTGTCTCTCCTCCAGTGTATACATATTGAGGTCTTTCATCCTCACCTCATATGTCTTCTGGTGCAAGCTCCTTACCATCCTAGTTGCCCTTTTCTGGACCACCTCCATCCTGTCCACATCTTTGTGAAGATGTGGTCTCCAGAACTGTACTCCGTACTCCAGATGAGTCCTCACCAGCATTTTGTACAGTGGCATCACCACCTCCCTTCTGCTAGTAATACCCCTTTCTATGCACCCTAACATCCCACTGGCCCTCCTCACAGCCTTGTTACATTGTTTGGCCACCTTTAAGTAATCTGAGATTATTATCCCTAAATTTCTTTCTCCCCTGGTAACAGTTTGCAACTCTCCCCCCCCCCCCCAAATCCTGTAACTCACCACAGGGTTTCTGTGCCCCAGGTACATGATTTTGCACTTCTTTGTCAGTCAATAACCTGCCTGTTGCATTCTGAATCACCTGAAGTCAGTGAAGCTGAGTAGCTGAAAGGCTATAGCAGAGAATGTTACAGTAGTTAATTTGCGAGGTAACTAATGCTTGCACTATATGGCTGAGGTAGGGACACACCTTGCTGTATTCTTTAGATGATAGAAGCTACTTTAGACAATGGCTGTAACTTGAGAAGACATGGTCAGTGTGCCATCCAAAATGACACCCAGGTTCTAAACCTCTCCTCATTGCTAACTGGAACCCATCAATGATGGGCAACCAGTAGGGATTGAAGGGGGGAGCCATGCTAGTGAGTGGCCCAAATTCAAACATGAAAGAAAATCAGAATGAGACTAAACATTACCTGAAGATAAAGAAAAGATGTATTAGAAAACTATACAACTGTGAATTTTAAGTAAAGTAAGAAGGCGTCCCATTCCACCAAGAGGAAGGGGTTTACCTCGAAACATTGGTAGGAGCTTAGGGTATCCTAAGATCTGTCCCTAAATAAACATATGATATAAACCTTAAATTTGTTGGATTACTCCTATTTCTTATGAAAAGAAAACTGGAGGTAGTCCCTCATGGACAAAACCAAGTGATCTGGGCCCACCAGAAAAAAAAACTCAGTTTTGCTGGCATTGAGTCTCAGCCAGCTGGCAGTCATCTAGCCTCTCATTTCAAAAGCCAAACATATGGCATCTAAGGCTGCAGATTATGTTACAGAGCATATGGCTACTCACATGTGACATGACACAGACTGTATACCTGGCTGCACCCCGTAATAAAATTTGCAAGGGGAAACAAGCAGTTACAGTGAGACTCAGTAACAACTCAAGGTATAGTATTCACATTTCTATAGCTAGTCCTTCAAACAACTATACCAGCAAAATGACAAAATGCTGGAAAATATCCATAGGTGATACAGTACTGTTGTCCTTTACTTGTGTTCACGCACTGTGATAACCAGTCTTAGAAAACCTGGCCATTTTTTCTCCTTCCACAGCTGTAATGACTGCGCCTCAACAACAAGCTACTTGAGAAAATAGTCCCTAGCAAGAACAAATAAGGACCTGCTCAGCCTACTTTTTTTTTATAGATCCTCCAAATACAACCAGAATCCAGTGCATACACCCCACCACCACAATAATAGCTGTCTAAAAGGAACTTGCAAATAAATCACATTTAAGGTTTTTCCTACTTTTTTAGTTCTTACTCATTTTTTTCTTTATTCCATGATTGTACCTTGCACTGGTGTATGGTCAATATTAGCTGCAAATACAATCATACAATCCAGTGCCCCCCCCCAAAAAATAAAGCTGCCAAAAAAAGTTGCAAAGCTTGCTTATAATGTTACAGTGCTTCCTTGCTATACTGAACCCCACAACAGTGAAAATTCAGCTATTATGAATGCTACCTGTGGCTCCTGGTTGAAAATGATATTTGCTGTTTCAGGTCGCTACCTTCTGCTCTTCCACCAAGATTTCATACTCTTTGCTCCACACTGCACAGCTCTGTTAGCTGATTCTCTGCCAGTTGATTCTTCCAATCCCCACCAACTACACCAATGTCACTATGACCTTGATCGTACCTTCAGCCGCCTCTCAGCTGATACAGTGCTACCAATCCCCTGCTTCACAACTGTGCCAACATCACCAGGATGTTCCACTCTTTTTCCCTGTCTCTCTCCACAGCAGGCTATCAAAGTTCAGCTAAAGTGTGCTGTGACATTTTACCACTGTAATGGGTGAACGTGTTTCCAGCCAGATCAGAAAAAGATTCAAAGTGATTTCTGGAAGTTGTCATGTTTTACAAAATTTTGGAGCTAAAGCTGCCATTGGGATGCAGAGAAGAATGAGGGGTAAAACAGCAGCTAAATACAGTCTTTTAGTTCTGTAAGAGATACAGTAACTGTGGGGCAGCAGAGTGACATTAAGGCCAACAGGTACAATGCAAAAACAAGCATTTGTCAATGCCGAATGTTGTCGCGCTGGCATTGGCAGTGGGAGTGGCGGAGCTAGAGATGTATAGTGTTGTGATTTTGTGAATGTGTCTCAAAATGTGATTTTGCACAGCGAGCACGCCATTCTGTGCCACAGCTGCTCAAACAAGTTTTGGGCAGGCTGTGAAAAATGGCAGCTGGACTGCTGTTAAGGAGATGTGTACAAATGGCAGTGGTGAAAATGTGGCATGAAAATATTGCAGATTAACGAAGTTACAAGGGTGTGTGGAAACTGCGCAATGCACGCTTGCAACACAGTCATTGTATGGACTTTCGGCACCAAATTTTCAACATAGGCATTTTAGGACCTCTGCTCATGAATAGTGTCACCGTCATTTCCTCAAAGTGTCCCAAAAACTGATTTCGCAGAGCGACCGTGCAATTCTGCGCCGGACGTGCGAAAACACATTTCAGACAGCTGTACTGTTCTTAAGGAGGTATGGAAAAATGGCAATGATGAACAGTTGGAGTGAAACTATTACAAATTCACAAAGTCATGAGCGTGCATGCAAACTGTGCAATGCATGCTCATAAAACACTCATTTTGTTGATTTTCGTTCCCAAATTGTCAACATAGGCATTTTAGGACATCTGCTAATGAACAGTGTCACTGTCATTTTCATCATGTGTCTCGAACACAGACTTTCCACAGCGACCATGCTATTCTACGCCAGAACTGCGAAAACAGATTTTGGTCAGGATGTGAAAAATGACAGCTGTACTGTTCATTAGGAGGTGTAGAACAATGGCACTGTTGAAAATCTGGAGTGAAAATATTAGGCGTTTGCGAATGTATGAGGCGATGCATGCAAACTACTTAGCATAACTAAATAACACCTGATTATTTTATGGAATATGGTCCGCAAATTTTCAACACAGGTATTTTGGGACCTCTGCTCATGAACAACGTCACTGTCATTTTCGTAACGTGTCCCAAACACTGATTTCGTACAGCGACCATGCTATTCTGCGCCAGAAGTGCGAAAACACATTTTGGCAAGGATGTGAAAAATGACAGCTGTATGGTTCACAAGAAGGTGTAGTAAAATGCCAGTGTTGAGAATCTTGCATGAAAATATTGCGACTGCGCTAACTTACGAGCGTGCGTTGCGCGATTGCTACGCATGCTCATAAAACAGTCATTTTATGGAGCATTGTCACCAAATTTTCAACACAAGCATTTTAGGACCTCTGCTCATGAATAGTGTCACTGTCATTTTCATAATGTGTTCCAAACACTGATTTCGCACAGCAACCATGCTATTCTGTGCCGGAAGTGCGAAAACACATTTCGGCCAGGATGTGAAAAATGACAGCTGTACGGTTCACAAGAAGGTGTGGCAAAATGCCAATGCTGAGAATCTGGCATGAAAATATTGTGAATTCACTAACTTACGAGCGTACGTTTCAAAGTTGCTACACACGCTCGTAAAACAGTCATGTTTTGGATTTTTCCCACCAAATTTGCAACATAGGCTTTTTGAGAGCCCCCCTCATGAACAGTGGCACGGTCATTTTGTTATGCGGTTCGGAAAGGTGATTCCACACAGTGACTGCGAAATCAGCTTTCGGGACTGAATAACGCCATGACAGTGCAAGAACTCATGAGAAGGGGTCCCAAAAATCCCATGTTGAAAATCTGGGGCCAAAATTCACAAACATGCCTGAGATATGCAGCAAAGTTGAAAAAACCCTATTTATTACATTATACAGCTTACTGGCATTTCTACAGTTTGTGGTCGGCTTTGAAGAGTGCAGACGTGTTCCCGGTCCACGGAAGATCATCGTGCTGAACTCCAAAGGTAAGTATGGAGTGAGGGGGGTGTGGGGAGGCAGGGTGCACAATGGGTGGGTGCGGGTGAGGGGAAGGGGGCACGGAGACTACGAGGGACCGTTTTCATTTTACAGGTTCAAAAAGAAAAAAAAAAACATTGCAGGACAGTTTTTTTGCATGGGATTTAGCATGCTGGGGTGGGCTCCCAGTGTGCCACCTAACTGTTTGGGGGTCTGTAGCCAATGGGGATTGGGCACCCTCGTCGGCAAACAACACAAGGAGGAATTTATGCCGATGGGGATTGGGCACCCCCGTCGGCATACAAAGAAGGGTGGGGGGTGCAGAGCTGAAGGGGATTGGGCACCCCTCATCATTAAAACAATTGCTGGAGTTCTTTCTGCCGACAGGGAGTGGGCACCCCCATCGGCACACAAGGAAAGAGGGGCGGGGTAAGAGCTGAGGGGGCTTGGGTACCCCTTGGCATATCAGAAATGGGGGATGCTTTATGTCGACAGGGCAGGCTCCCCATTGCTTTATTGGGTCAGTCAACAGGATTGGGCACCCCCGAAGTCGGCAGTTTGCCGCCATATGCATAATGTCGTGAGCACATCAAGAAAAGGACTGCTGTGTCTGACGAGCTTTGCTCGGAATGCAGCGGACCTTTTCTTAGATGTGCTCACCACATTAGTTATGCATGGTGTGGCAGGCTGATTGGGGAATGTGGGACGTACCTACTGGTGTGTGCCCTGCATTCGCCCAACAGCGACCGCACCTCCAAAGCTGCACTTTCCCAAGATGTTGGCTGCGCAGTTTGATAACTGGGTAGGTACACAGGTCTGAGGGACCATTTTCACAATTGACCTGGACTATCTATACTGCACATACAGTACAGCAGAATCAACATACAAGTTGAGGTGGTACATACAGTCCAGTCAAGCATATTAAATAACAGGTAAGTAAATTATAAAAATAACATTGTCCTGCTACCCTAGAAATCAACTATCAGTGGTTCCCCCACAGCTTCAGGGGAAAGGAAAGATGAAGGGCGCAAATCAGAAGAATTCACAGGTAGACAGATCCTCTTGAACATTTATGTATATTTCCTTTATTATGAATATAGGTGCATATCCTCTACGTTTCACCAATATGTCATTGGCTTCCTCAGGAGATGCCTCTTAAACATTCTTCTATTCCTATATACAGACCAATGTAATTCACTTAGACATATTGCGGTCAATGTTGTTTCTTATTCAGCCTTTTGTGTGTTCTGCACATCACAGTTTTAGAAAACAGGTAGATAGCCCTCTTTAAAAAACTCTTTCTGGACTTCTCATATGCACGTCCACGCTGTGGCTCAACTTGTATTAAATCCACAATTTTGCTTCTGCATCGTATAAAATATTTACTGCATTTCTACCTAACTTCTGTAACACCAGGATTCTGAAACATCTATGTGCACTGTTCCCCCGTGTTTCTACTGGTTTGAACCAAAGACAAAAGTACTGCGAGATAAGGGCCAGAAGTATAACTTAGTTTGTCTGTATTTCACACTGTAATAATCCAACATTAGATACAAAAGACTGATGATGAAGTGATGCTTCGAAGGCTGAAGGATTCCCCTTTTCTCTGCCAGTAAAAGCATGTCAGTAGCAACGACTGTCAAGGAATAAAACATATTCTGCATTGCATCGGTTTCATCAATCATATAGCAATCCACTAATCACGAAGCCATTATGAAATCAACAGAACAATTCTGTCTAAAGATAGCTGAATAAAACCATCATCACCTGAGTCTGGCAATAACTGGAAGCACCAAAACGTGCTCATCATCAGCAGAATACTATACTCAAATCAAAGGGCACTGATGTGTCTTACAGATCTGAGAAGTATTTTTCACATGTTCACTTCCAAAAATGTTAACGTATTGCTGCTTGAGTGTGCAGTGTGGGATAGTAGATCACAAAATATCACCAGTACAGAGCAAATCTACAATGTCTCTGCAATGCTTCCTAACGGAACCCTGCATAACATGTTGCATCTAGCCTCTTCTGAAAGGCGTTGGAGTGAAGCTTGTCAGCACCTCTACATTCAGTTTAGCTGTCATCAGTGGCTACTCATGAGTCAATCTGCAATTCAGTTCCAGTATGTAAACTATTCAAATACTGTACACTTGCTCATGAAAAAAAAAAACACACAAACACAATAAAAATGCTTCTGGCTGATCTTTCAAACTGACTGAATGTAAGAATTTAGCTGATGTGATTTTTTTTCTGCATGTCAAAATTTAACAGCTTCAGGGCATGGTTATTTTTAACTTGCTCCTAATGCAAGCTTTTAAAGCACATTTTCGTTCACCACTTCATGAAGGTTATTTGGCTCAACAGTGCATCAGCAGCAAAAATCAAAGGTCTCTTAGGCAATGTCTGACGTAAGAGCCTTTCTATGTCCATTTCATTTTCTTGGAGAATCCTCTGCCCTCAGCTACAATAGCAAAAGACTACAAGATCAGCTCTCTTGCAAATAACAGCTTCCAGCATGTCTTGGAGGGTGATCGGGACTTAAATGGACATAACAACAAACCCCAAGTGAATGGATAGCTTGAGAATGACAAAAGACAACCTCATTTAGAATCCTCTCTCTCTCTCTTCACACAATGAGAAGGAAAAAAAAAATTCTTTGTAGCTTTTTCGCTTTACCAGAAAATCTGTTGTGTTATACAGAGACCAAGAACAACAGCTTTTTCAGAAATGCAGTTCGCTGGTAGACAAAAGCTCAGTGAGCCTCCAATTCATAGAAGCATGCCTGCACCTCCCCTCCTTTTTCACAGTGTTAAGCAGCACCAGAAGGCATTACATTTACCTACCTTCGTTCTCATCGGAGACAGAAGACCTTCCATTTTGGTCTGATCCTCATGCCAGTCCTGTTTCCCTGGTTAGTCTTTATTTCTGCAGTCAAGCATCCCACATGAATAGAGCCATGTCAAAAGTGATGCGATTCCCCCCTTGAAGAAACCGAACAGCCAGCCAGCCAGCCAACCAACAACCTGCCTAACTTGAATCCCCAGCACAGTAGCACACTGCTCCTGGTGGAGTCTTCCTCTGTCCCTCTCTCTGTCTCTGCATAACCTGCCTCCAGCTAGGTTTGCTCCATACTCAGTGACATACGATCCCAGTGTTGCATAATGCATTCAACAAGGGGAAAGTGATCTTATAGTAGCCAAACCACTGCGATCAGGTCACACACAGAATAAAAGGAAGGTGCTTACCTTTCACTATTGTACTAAGAGAATAAGATATTTTATGTGCTGCACTCTTTCATCTTTTTTTGTGTGGCTATTATTTTAACTGCCCTAGAAAGGTCATTGCGCCTTCTGAAAAACAACTTCATAAAACAAAGCCATGTCTCAGAGTCCCTGCCAAAAGCATTCTTTTGCAGATACTAACCTTGTATTTGACTTTAACCCTTTCTTAGCTCAATGATGATGAAAGAGCAGGTGTTTACTTCTAATAAATAGACAACTGAATATTGTATTTATTGTAGTTTAATGTGTTACTAATTTCTTTCTGTTTTTATAATAAAATAGTTGTTAGTGCAGTGAAATAAGTGGATTTTCTCCTTTGCTTTTCACATTGCTAGTAAAGAAGAATTTAGTAGAATTCTGGTATTGTGATATCTGAAACTGTGAACTACTTATGAGCCCAATGTACTTCAGTGAGAAACTAAATACGTTTCCATCTTTTCCCAAAAAAATAGATGCTTCTTTCAACAACAAACTTTGCCTTTTTATGTTTGCACTATTGTGCTCCATCTGTGTGATTTTACAATGTTCAAAGTAGTAATCAGCTTCTCTTTTCTTCTTCCCAAGCAAAATATGAAGAACATGTCACCTGCTAAATTATAACAAAAGATCACAGGTTATCAAAACAATCATGTATTTCAATTAAATATATCATATTTTGGTGGTAGAAAGTATTATTTCTCTATAAAAATGGGTAAATACACTACCAGCCTTGCCAATAAAACTTTCCTGACATCTTAATACAAGAATTTTGTTGGATTCTTTTTTTTTTTACTAATAGTTGGCAAAATACAAATAAAATTATGAAAGTGTTACTAAAAAATATAAATAAAAGCACATAAAATGGTTATTGAGGCATCCGAAGGCCAGAACCTTCTCTGTTTAAGATATACATCCTTACTAAGCACTTGCTCTTTAAGGCTTTCTTTGCAGCGTGACAATTTAGGATCTAAACACTTTGTATTCTGGTGTTCCATCCCCAGTAATTACATACTGATAGTTCTACGTATTTAACATTCCAGCTTCTGCACTGTCTGTTGATGCCTTAGTGAGGAATGTTTTTTAGAATCCCTTTTGCTCCTCAGTCAACAAGAACTAAACTTTAATTAATGTTTCAAGCTGGGAAAAAAATCAGACAAAGCACAACAGAGAAACTGAAGAATTCCTAGTTTTGACTCTGTACTGTAGCAAAACATATCACAATAAATCCAAGCTTTTACTCAGATGCAACATTTTTTCTGGATTAAGCCTTTTTAATTCTGGCCCACCAAATGCCCACCCTCCCGTCTGGACAACTACCCAGCAATGACATTCCATTATCTTTACACTGCAGTCCACCAAGCATCAGCCCCCATGACTGGCCTCTGGAAATAGCTTCCCCCCTCCTCCACATCATCTGGATCTAAGCTTTGTGGCTTAAGGCCTGGGTGTATCTGATCATCATTCTGACGGCAATCAGGGGTTTACACCTCTATACTGGAGTCACTCCAGCTGCTCATCACTTTTGATGTTAGTGTAACCTACCATGACACAGTGCACCAGTCACACAGCCCACTCTTCACAAGAGAGCAAGTTCCCCAGTACACCAGATGCAGTGTTGGAATTACAGGGGGCTTGCCAGGGCTAAGCCTCCCTAGCTCTGAGGTCATCCCTGGTAGCTCACGCATCACTGCCATTGACTTCTAATGGGAAGGGGGGGCTCAGTTTAAACATAGTGCTCACTTAGCCCCCCCCCCGCAGCCTCCAAAGTTTAAAATGTGCAGTTCCAACACTGACAAGGAGGGGGGGTCTCTGTGCCAGCAGAAGCCAGTATCACCCTCTCCAAGGTTGCCTAATGCAGCTATAAGCAACACTCCATGCATCCAAATTCTATTTCTGGCTCCCTAAGTCCACTCCTGAACTCAGGTAACCAACACAGAATTACAACATGCTTTCACTGGCCAGATCTAAATTTAATCTAAATTTAAGGACATTTTTCATTTCCAAGTAGGCATTGCAGGTCCATTACTTTACATAGTTCAGAATGCAGCTGTTAGGGAAAAACATGATTCCCAACCAAAGGCAGTTGTAGTATCATCAGATACCCCCCTTTTGATATATGGCCAGTTTCTGCTGCAGTTTGAGTAACAGTGCCCAATAGTCACATGGTTACACCACCTCTGCAGTGGTTTACCTATTGAATGCTGTTGCAGTGATTTGCAGCAAAACTGTCACCACTCACGTGGCATAAGTGCCGAAGGCTCCACTTTGTAGCAGCAAATTGCAAATCCAACGTAAAAACTCAAGAGCCTTTGAAAATTAGGCTCCTAAGTTTTGTGTATCTTGGGAGGATGCTGACATGCTGGAAGATAGCCGCGTGCATCAGATCTTCCTTTCTGAAAATACTGCCCCATGTGTCTGGCCGAGGAGTTGCACCTAAGTATCCTCTAGCTAGAAAGCACAACAGGGCTACCATGCTGGAGGATGTTAATGTCATCCTGTCCCAGCCTGTGTTCTGCTGTCCGCAGCACTCCCCAACCCAGACTGCACCCAATTCTGGTTCTCCAAGTCTGTTCCCGATCCTGGGTGAACAGCACAGAAGTGTCGCTCTTTCTTTGGGACAGAGTAGATGGACAGTTCAGGACTTTTCTTGTCTGTTACATTTGTATGTTTTTTTCTATGTTTCTATGGGAGTATCAGACTTCTGTGATGAGTCTGATTGAGCTGAATGACAATGGATTTGAATATTGACTTGTCCCCCTAGTGAAATACACTGAACCAGCAACAGCACACATTGACAGATACTCCCTCCCCAACTGTGTTATAACTGTTTTGCATCCTTTCTCTGCATTACTAGCTTTGGTTCTGTCTGCCCTCCAGCGCCTTACATTTTCAGTAGCAATTTTCCAACCATTTTCGTCATCACCACCGGGGGGAATATAGCCTACAAATTCATAATTATTAATTTCAAAACAATTACATTTTTTTAACTGTTTTATTAACTCAACTCCTTATTATGTTGGGGAAAACGTGATCATATAAATCAGGGAGCTGTTCGTTCCCAGCGGAAGCATGGGCACATTAACATGGCAGTTCCAGCGCAATTATGGCATAGTCATCATAACTTACTCCTACTTCATCATTAGCATTCATAGTCAACTTATTAAATCTGTAAAGTGTACTAATCTGCTGAACTAACAAAGTCACACACACACACACACACACACACACACACATAGTGTCTGTGTATGTATAGTATACTGGTATATACTATATATAGCAAAAAATTATCTGCCTGTCTGTCTATCTCTCTTTCTATATATATATATATATATATATATATATATATATATTTATCCATCTAGTGACAAATTATACACAAAACAACAATAAGAAAGCAAAAAGCCCATGCAGTCTTAGCCAAATGATGCTTCACAGTAATATCATAAATAAAGGCAGAATCATTCCATTGAACAGTGATGAGCCGCCTGACCTTTTAATGCTGACGGAAGTTTGTCCTGCCACTGAGAATCGAAGCAGCAAGTGACCTTATACCTTAGGAAAGTAGAATGGAATGTAGAACAAGACACATCAGATAGACATTGGTTATGCTTATATGATCTGTTTCTTTTCTCCCAGTCTTATCAAGTAAAAACAACATGACATATATGTACTGTTGGCAGGACTCTTCCAGGAAGGCCCCTGTGTGTTCGGGTGGTTAGAGCACTAAGCTGTGAAGCTGGATACCAAGGTTTGAGTCCCACCACTCACTCACTGTGTGGCCCCGAGCAAGTCACTTAAAAAGCTATTAATGCTTTCTTTTAACCTGGGGCAGGAAAGTCACACCAGGATGCTGCCTGCCTCAGGAGCTCAATTTTATTTTCGCAGAGTAACTACAGTATAGATAACTCAGTTGCAGGGCCAGCTTGTATTTGGAGTTCCAAGCTGAAGTTTCAGCCCAAAATAGCCTTTTGATGATGCTAGGTGAGGGACAAGTCTATAACTGTTTATCTCACTTACTGAACTTAGGAATCCACCTTGTATTTTTTGAGGTAATAGACTGTACTATCATGTTTAATATACTACCAGCCAAAAAGAAAGATGGACTGGGGCAGACAGCAGTCTGGCATGACTTACCTGCCTAGATCATGTCAACTGCTGTTTAACCCCTCTATAATCAATCTCTCTCTCTCCCTCCCTCCTCTTTCTCTCCCTCCCTCCCTCTCTCTCCCTCCCACACTGTCTCTCTCCTATCATCAAAAACATTACCTGACCCCTGAGGCCCACATAGCTAATGCACTAGGGAATCTGCTCCCCCATTATCAACTACTGTTCTCCCATCTACTCCCATGTGTCCTCCAGCCTTAACATTAGAGTAATGTCAGTCTACAATAGTGTCTGTCATTTCACTCTCCTGGCTCCATCCTCTATCCATCACTGTGATCTTTACAAGTCGCTCAGTTGGCTTCCTCTCCAAGGCCACTTTGATTATGCCTTTGGCTGTATTGTTGATAACACCTAAGAGGATGCACTGTATCCCCATACTCATCCCTCCTCAAGGTCAGAGCTGTGCCCAGGAGTCTCTGTGAATCCTCTGTTTCCCCCCTTGAGGTTCCTAGAGTGTTCTCTAAGGTAGCTGCAGTCTAATGGACTGAAGTGCTGCACACTTGGAGTAGACTAGATGTCCTGATTGGGGTTACATGTCATAATAGTGAATGCAAAAGAGCAATCATTATTATGGTGAGTGTATATCGCCAAAAGCAATTCAGCGATATACGCAAAAAGGCGATACTACATCCGGCCGGTACTTATCAATGTTTATGAGGGGTTGCTGCCCCGGGGGGCTTCTCCCCCCACACACCCCTACTGAAGGGTTATCAACAGCAGAGGAGTGCATGTCAGGGAGGGGGAAAGACTTCCGAAAAGGAAAAAAAAAAAAAAACCAAGAGCCGCAAGCAGTGGCAAAATATTTCTCCCTGTCCTGTCCCCAAACCCAGATCCTCCTATGCCAGAGCCAGCCACAACCACAGCACACAGGCTGGTTCAGCAGCACCAGGAACACTGCCCCACAGAAACCCTCTATCTTATCCCTTCCCTTCCCTTCCCCTCACTATTCTTGCCTTCTGGTCGCCCTTTTGAATGGTCGCCTTCGACAGGGTTGCTACCCTTGCAGGGTAGCTGTTAACCATTTTGGTATATATGACTCACTCATTTGTGAGTCACTCATTTGTAGTCGCTGTTTTGATGTGATACCCTGAAGGGCCTGTATCTTCTGGCAGTTTCGTATGTTCATATGTAACATGGGAGGAAAAGCCCTATCTGTAGCAGCCCCCTCTCTGTGGAATAGAATCCCCACACCCCTCCAGTCGTCTGACACGCACCTCATTTTTAAATCCCACCTCAAAGCCTGGCTTCTGGAGGAAGCCAGTTGCTCCTGTTCACCAGGGTAGCCCCTTGCCCCCTTCCCTGTTTCTCTATCTCCCCGCCCTGCCCACCTCAAGCTACTAGCCCTCTTCTGGGGTGTGTATCCCCTTTCTGCTCACCTCTGGGGGGTACCTTTGTCACTTTGTAACTTGTATTTTCACTTGTTACTGTGGTGACTTCGTTTGTTGACTTGTATTCTTTGATGTTTTAGACATTTGCATTCTGTTGCCATGAATTGTACTTGTACCTTTTGTATGCTCACAATTTTCATTTGTAACTATGTTGGATTTCATGTGTGTTTATTTCTGCATTTCTGTATTGCTGTTTCTTACAGATGTTTTGCTTTATATGCTTTCTGTGCCAACCGATGGCCCAGATCATGTCTGAAAACGATCCTTTGGATCAATGCACTTACCCGGTAACTAAAGACATAAATAAATAAATACATAAATAAGTAAGTAAGTAAGTAAATAAATAAATAAAACTAAGGTAAGTGTGGTTCAATGTATTTCAATGGGTTTTTCAACTTTGATGCATAACTTTGTAATTTTTACATATTTTGACCTCAGATTTTCAACATGGCCTTTTTGAGACCACACCTCATGAATAATGTCAGTGGAATTATACAAATACGTCCTGAAAAGTGAGTTCATGGTCATTTGGTGAAATCACCTTTCGGTCATGATTTGAAAATTTTCATTCCCTGTTCATGAGGTGGAGTCATAAGAAGGGTATATTGAAAATTTGGGCTCAAAATATGCAAAAATGGCAACGTTATGGACATACATTGAAATTTTGATATGCATACTCATAACTTTGGCAATTTTAAATATTTTGACTGCAAACTTTCAACATAACCTTTTTATTATACCACATCATGAATGTGACAGCTGTCATTCTTTAAATGCTGCCAAAGCTGTCTTTTCACACATGTGGTGTGGAGTGACATTGCAGTGGTATGTACTCACATTTTGCAGGGAATTTTGAAAGGTTCAGTAATGTGTATGTGAGGTGGGGTAATAAGAAGGCTATGCTGACAATTTTTCACACATGTGGTATGGAGTGACATTGCAGTGGTATGTACTCACATTTTACAGGGGATTTTGAAAGGTTCAGTAATGTGTACGTGAGGTGGGGTAATAAGAAGGCTATGCCGACAATTTAGTTGTTATCATACAAATGGAAGCTCAGGGCCTAGAGGACCCTGGCTTCCACAGCAACACTTGTGTGCGCATCTAAGGAGGTATGAGAGTGCAGGGCCCAAATAAGGATATGATCAAACTATGTGAAAAATTAGGGATGGATGGGATGCAGGGCCCAGAGGGCCCTGCGCTCCCACAAGAAAATAAGGATACAATTATACTATCTCAAAAAGTAGGGGGATTAATTGCAAAAAAACTTTGTAAATGCATTAGTTAGGGTTAAAGTAAAAAAAGTAGGAAAATGTGGCGTTAGAGCTTCTAACCCTAACACACCACCCCCCATGCAGGCAGCAAATCAGGCATAGGGTATGCCTTGGGGATCTCAAGCCTAACACTCACCCCATTCTCATATACTGTACACATCTCAGCTTCTTTACTGATGGAATGGAGTGAGCGTTAGGCTTGAGAACCCCAAGGCACACCCCATGCCTAGTTTTCTTTTTTTTTTTGTTATTAAACATCTTTATTAATTTCCACAAGAGAAAAAAACCCAAAAACCTCAATACAGATACATAGTTGAGAGTGCGAAATGGAGGAATATAAAACAACCAGACAGTAACTCACCCATTCATCGGAAAAATAAAATACCTCCTTCCCCCCACCCCCCCAAGGCTACATGCATAAGCACACCCTAACTTGCCAGCCCTGAGGTGTTCTGAGGGCCAGGCCTCCACGCCATAAGGAGCATTTCAAAAGAACTCCAAAGCGCCGTGTATGCTTTCAATCTATTCTGCATACAAGTGATATGTTTTTCTAATTGTACTGCCAAGGTACATTCTCGGTACCACTCCAACAAGGAAGGAGCTTTATCACTGGTCCAATGCCTTAAGATTACCAATTTAGCCACAGCGGATAGAAGCGACATTTGGGCCTTTTTAGCCTTGGGAGTGCCAACTGGAAAAAGGCTCATCAGACATACCTCAGGGTAAACAAGTTTGTTAAGCCAAGGATAGGGTCTAAGAGATTGTTAATAGCCAGCAAAGGACCTGAATTGAAGGGCATGACCATACCATGTGATATAAAGTACCATCTTCCTTCCTACATCTCGCTCAAAGAGATGTATCCTTTTGCCCCATATTTGCACAATCGGGATGGGGATAAGTATAAGTGGTACATTAAGTTAAAATGTACCATCCTCAACCAGTCTTGTTTTACATATTTATACATTGTGAGCCACAACTTCTTCCAGAGATCGGGTGCCTCAGATATTCCCAGCTCCCTTGTCCAATAGAAGCATACCCCTAGAGGAAGTCTGTGGTCCCATTCCTGAAGTGTTCTGTATACCTTAGAGACTGAATTTGGTTGAGAGGCTATGGTGAAAAGTATATCAGTGTCTCGGTCCCCATAATCAACTAGAGCCCTCTGAGAAAAAATAGATGTTAGGGCCTTACTAATTTGTAGCCACTTAAAGAGGTCCTGATCCACAGCCCCGAAAACATTTACCAACTGATCAAAAGACCGAGGACCCCCGTTCACCCAAAAATCTGACATTCTGAAGTGGCTTACCTGGGGCCAAAATGTGGGGGATAGGGTCTTACCCCCAACCCTGATGTGGAGATTCTCAAAAATGGGTTGGTTGATGGATAGATACCATTTAACTGCGAGGTAATTTTGCAACTGCTGAAAGGCCTTTAATGACCATCCCATAGGGTTATTTTTCAATGGTTTGGGTATAGCCGATGGAGAGGCATATAACAGGGCCCATAGAGAGCAGCTCACCCTCTTCGCCAACCCTTGCTCTATGTCAACCCATAAGGGCAAGTAAGCCGATTGGGCGCCTCTTGCACTCTAATAGACCAACTTGCCTACGTGCTGCGCGACATAATATAGAAAGAGAGAGGGAGCAGCTAGTCCTCCCTTTAATTTCGGGACTGTTAATTTAATATAAGACCTGCGTTCCCTTTTCCCTTTCCAAATAAATAGATTAAATGCCCTCTGTAAGTTGGTAAACCACGTCTTCGGGAGGTATACGACGAGCATACCCAAGGGGTATAATAATCTGGGCAGAATGCTCATTTTTATGACATTCAGCCTACCCCAAAGTGACAAAGAGAGCAGTCTCCACCTATCCATATCCCCAGAAATGGTTTTAACTAGACTACTCAGGTTATTTTTGATCATGTGATTCAGTCCAGTGCTAATACTTATCCCGAGATACGTGAGCGACTTTACCTCCCAACATAAGCCAAACGATGATAAATCAGCCTTTCTAACATTGGTATTTAAGGGGAGAATCTTTGTTTTCATGCGATTTAACTTGTAGTAAGATATTTTGGAAAAGGAATCTATTTCCTCCAAAATAGCTGGAACCAAGGTCTCCGGATCTTCAACATGTAATAGTATATCATCTGCGTATACCAAATACATGTATCTGGCATCCCCCACCTGTATACCCTTAATCAAACAGTTTCTAGCCAATCTATGTAATAAAGGCTCTAGGTATAGGTTAAATAGTAACGGGGATATGCCTAGTTTTCTGCCTGCACAGTGGGGGTGGGGTGTTAGGGTTGGAAACCCTAATGCCACATTTCCCTACTTTTTTCACTTTAACCATAACTGGTGCATTAATGACGTTTTTTACAATGAATATATAGTATATATATCTATGCCATCCCTGTTAGGGTAAAAAATAGCAAATAACAGTGATCTTTTTGCCACTATGGGGATCTAGAAGGAGATTATTAGTGTTACTCTCACACTAGGTTCATTTATCCACACACTAGGTCCATAGTGGCAATGGAGGTAATTGCATGAGTGGTTGATGATCCTGTTCATGCACTGAGCTTGTGCCGGGCTAGCATCACTGATGAAGGTGGCCACTGAACAATCCAAACACAGGATTTTTTTCTTGCCATTGTATAATAAAAGGCATGTCATAAATCAAATATGAAAATATCACTGATATTTTCTCTCATGCAGTTTGGGCTTTTGACATCACTTGTGGCTTTGGAACTTGTGATGAAATAAGATCAAAATATACTCAGAAAACATATCAGTGATATTTTCATTAGGGCCATGCCTCTCCCTTATAGATAGGGAATATATAACTGGCTGCAGTGGAAAGACACATTTATATCCAGTCATGAATGGTGAGACTCATAACTCATAAGTAGCAAGAGTTAGTGGTTTAGGTTTTACCACTCATGTAGGGATAGAAATGTAGAAACATAGAAATTGACGGCAGGAGGAGGCCAAAAGTCCATCCTGTCTGCCCCTACTATACCACCTCACTCCATCGATCTACAGTACTGCCCTGTTATGCTCCAAATGTGTTATTCTGCACCAACCCATTATGTCGTTGACATTTACCACACCATTTGAATGTTTTACTTTGTTTTTTAACTTCTTTTTCTTAAAAGGTTTCCATATATGACATAGCTACAATACATGACACAGATAAACCAGTACAATAACATTCAATTGCTTTTCTTTCTCTTATGACTCTTCACCTGGTTCATTGTTCTCTGTGTTCTGTTTCCAGATTTAAGATGAAAATAACGTATTCTAAATAAAAATACAATTTGTATCCCCAAATAACATAATTTACTTTCTTGATTGTTCACTCCTGATGTGGTGTAGCGTACATTTATCAGGGCGAGACAGATTTTGGACAGATGCATGGAACGGCCTCCAGAGGAGGTTGTGGAGTCAAAAACAGTGGTAGAATTCAAGAATGCATGGGACAGTCATAAGGCAATTCTAGGGGTTGGGGGTAGGAAGAAGTAGGCTGCTGGTTAACTAGGATCTGCAGCTTATCCATTAGGTAGGGAAATGGGCAGACTGGGTGGGCCAAGCGGTCCTTATCTGCCGTCAAATTCTATGTTTCTATGTAATTTTAAAAACTGCATTGTGGCAGACATGCATGCCTTCTCCCCTCATTTGCAAGGGCACCATGTAAAAACTGCTTCGTGCATCACAAGCTGGGCTATTAACTTGCAGTGCTAACTTCTTAATAGGCCTGTTTGTGAGGGGCAAACTCAGTCTGCATCACGCAAACATTTAAAAAATCTTGCCCCAAATATGTATCTGGAAAAGAAATGGGAAAAATGGCAGGAAAAAGTTTGAAAGACCACAAGCGAAAGTATAACACAAACTCATAAAAACTATTTGCAGAACTATTTTTAATTTTTTTTTACAAACCAGTATGCAGAAAAAACTTTAAATAGCAGAAGGGATATCTGTTTAAACAATTTCAACCGCAAAGCTGATGTGCATGTATGAACTTATTAACGTCACACACTGCAGAGTAACTGCTGTGCAACAATAATGTAGTTCAACAAGCTGAGGACACAAAGTTCACAAACTGCTGTGCCACTTCAGGTACAGTATGCCAAAGAACACTGGCAGATGTACATACACCTGCCGAACAACCCCTTAGGCTGACCAGTGATAAACTGAAGTGTCAATGAAGGCCAGCGGCATCCCTCTGGAAAGCGAAGTAATCACTGGGATCACGTCTATCTTGTAATGTCTGGAATTAATCCTTGTGAAACTACTCTGCAATAGCCAATATCCACCATGCTGCTAATTAGGACAAGCAGATCAGCTGCTACACTTCACATGTACTGTACAACTCAGTGATCACGTGACTGGGAATAACATCAGCTAAACAAAAACCAGCATTGAGCTGTTACCATGGTGATGCAAGAGCGTAATGCAAAACTAAAGCTGTTGGAAGTCATCAGTCTTCCAGCTTTTATTTTTTTTTTTTTTTTAATGGAGGTTTGAAATCAGAAAGCAAATCAATGATCTAGTAGTGTTGACAGGGAAATTTAGACTGTTTCCCCCTGCATTTCAATTATTCCGTGCAGTACTACTCAGTGGACATTAATAAATGATAGAGAAGGTCTGAGGGGATTTATGGGAGTTCCTTCTAAAACTAAACTGTCAATTTCCAGAATGAGGCCACTATTGAAAGGACTCAAAGGGGAGCAATGCATATTTTGAGTCCGTCATTTCTATATGCGTCCCCTAATACTAGCCAAATCCTAGGCAACTATACAGTGAAGTGAGATTGGCATGGTTGATTAACATGATAGAGAGTGTGTGTGTGTGTGGGGGGTGGTAGCTGTAAAGGGGAAAACTGCAGGGAAAAGAAACATTTGAAAATATTTTGATTCAGTCTTTGTTAGAAGTAAACTATCTAATTTTGACACTGTACAATGGTGCTTCCCTTTACAATATCCAATTTCAACACTGCTGACACAGACATGGCTGCATGCATTTTTTCAGTAGCTGGATATATTTGCTTTCAGACAGTGAATCAATATGCAGAGGTGGCAAACAGTATTTGAAGATTTCAGTATCAAGGACCACAGCTCTTGTCTTGACAACATCTAGACAAAATTAATTGCAGCTTCTAAAGGTTCTGTTTGCAGAAATGTGACGCTCCCCTTCTATGTTGCACGGCTGTGTGTGCACTTGTTACAGTGCTCAATTTGTTCCCACTGGCGCTATGTAAAAATGTGACAGATAAAGGCCTGTATTTTCGAAGATTACCTCCAGCGGCAATACCACTTTTGTTTGTCATTACTAACCCAATTCAGCAATCTCCCATGCTATCCAATGGCACATAACTGAATTGTGTCAGTAAAGGCAAAGTAAAGTGGAGTTTATATTGCAGGTAATGTTCATGGATATAAGCCAAAGCCTTGATGACTTTGGGGTTTGGCTACTTATTTTATCTGACTTGCAGGAAACAAAATGTTACCAGTGACCAAATATACAGTGGCTACGTCTGTACTCTGGATGTCACCAATTTGGGTTATTCTTATTAATTATGTACAGCACGGCACAGCTTATGTGTTCTGATTTGTCCTTATATGCAACACAGTATGAAATAAAGTACAGAAGGCAAGCAAGTAACTTGTCCAGTTTCCTGCAGAAAAATTGCAGTTTGCATAAGCAAGCCCCAAGTCTCACAAGATTAAAATGAATTTCAATTTCAAAACTTTCCACTCTTTATTATTAAAGTCAGAGGACTTGGGGACATGCCCTGAAACTCTGGGGTGGTAAATTCAGGGGTCGCATTAGGAGATATGTTTTCTCCCAGAGAGTGGTAAACCTACAGTATGGAACAGCCTAACCACAGGGACAGTGAATATGACAGTACAGGCTTTTAAAGGTAAGCTTGGACAAATTTTTGCTTATTATGGGAATCCCGAGTAACCTAGGGAGTGGAAGGGAATCTCTATAAATGTATACGTTTACACAGAATACTTATTTTATTCTTGCTTATGTAGCGGGGGAGGGGTGAACATGATGGACAAAGAATCTCTTCTGACCTTACACATTACTATGCATATTTGCATGAAAACAAGCTCCATGCACCACAGACTTTTTTGTGCATTGTTTTGCTAACCTTGTACAGTAAGGCCCACTGGGCACAAAGCCCATTTACAGGGAAGACCCGGGAGCACAGGGATGTTAAGTGACTTGCTCAGGGTCACACAGCATACAAATGGAGGTTTGGGAATCAAGGCAAGGTCTGCTGGATGTAACAAGCTCATTCACAGCACATTGCTCTAACCTCTAGGCTATACTGCCAGCCCACTTCACCTTCAGATTTCATCAGTCCCTGATGCTAATACCTACCCTGGTCATAATTCTCTGTTTTTCACATCAGAATTAGTTCCATAACAGTAAATTGTGACACCATAAACAAAGAGGATCAGCAACAAGGGCAGCTAGACTCTAAGGGGAATACATAATAATAAAAATATCTTCTGTAATAAAAAAGAAATTATTCTTTGATTGTGAAATTCAAATTTTGTGCAACAGAGTTCTGCTGATGCTAGCTGTGAATTCTTCACCGGAAACCAGAAAATCTCTTTAAGAGCACTGAACAGTTTTTGCCCTGCTTTTGTCCACACCAACCAACATATCCTGGATTAATTCCCTCCTATGGTCAAAGTCAGCCTTTGACAAGGGTATACTGATACCCGGGGCCAGTGCAGACCGTATGGTGTTATGGTAACTGAACCCAAGTGTTCTGAAACCCACTCTGTGCCTACTTTTTCTGAGTTGGTAAGCACCACATCAAGAATGCCAGCCTGCCTTGTGAGTTCCCTGAACAGCTGCACTTGCAGGCAGCCCTGCTACATATCTAACAGGACTTGACTTCTGGTGCTCTTAGCTTCTGGAATGTCCTACTCTGTGTCTGGTAGGTTGAGATCCCCTGCACCACTACCTTCCCCTTTGTGGCTCCTTTTCTGTTAATGCTTCTTGATCCCTATCACCCTCGTTCTCCTGTCTACAGACCATGCCAGTGTGCAACTTCTTACCTGATGCTGTCATGAGCTGTACCCATGGTGTTTCCCCATTTCCTCCCCGATGGACCCATCCTCTACTGATGTGTCAGTGGAAGTCAAACACTTAGTGCTTATGAACTGGAGCTATATGAGGATGCCCACCTTTACACTGAATAGTAGACTGCACTAGGCATACTAGCAAGGTGTGAGAGACAGACACTTCATTGATCATAAAGTGAAAGTGTACAGTGCCATCGGGGCACCCTTGTTTACATTAGTTTTGTCTAAGTCTGCACAGCTGATTGTGAGTGAACCAGAAAAAGACAATGAATTCCTACCCATACCTGGGCTCCCCAGATCCTAGCTTACTTCCTACCAAAACCCTGGTTAAAAGAGTTCATGGGCCCCAATTTTAAAACAGCCCTTAGAGTGATATAAGTTGTGTCACTCTAGGGCTGCGGCAAACTATGGGTGCATCAGGGACCCTGGGCCCAGTTTTATAAAAGAGGGGGGGGTCCCTGTACCCAAGACCCAGGAGTTGCCACAGCCATAGGCTTGTGCCAAGTATTTGGTGCACCTGCTGCGACTAACAAAGAGATCAGGCTACCCTCACCTGACATAACACTAGAGGGGCTCTGAGGGTTGGGGGTGAATATGCATGCCAGGAGGGGACCAGGGCAGAATGAGCATAGGGGGTTCACTAGGGAGCTCAGGGAGACAGCAGCACTGCCAGGGTTGTGAGGTGGCACCTGGCGGGGATGTCATGTTGAAAGCCACACAGCAAATAGGATGAGACCACTTCATGGGGGTTGACAGGGACAGACACTGACATGGCCCAAGGTGGGCACAGCCCTGGCACCTGTCCCATAGGTGCAACACACACAGTCCTCTAGGGAAGAAAGTGTAGCTGCAGGTTGAGGGCTGCCAGTGGTGAAGAGGAATGTTCTCCAGGCACCGCAACAGTCCCCTAGTACTTACCTTCATTTGTTGTGGCAGGCTGCCTCCCACCTACGGGGTTGTGCATTGTTGCACCTATGAGGCAGGTGCCAGGGCTGTGCCCACCTGGGGCTGTCAGTGTTCTTCCCTGCCAACCACCCACAAAGCTATCCCATTCTATCAGCTGTGTGGCTTTCCACATGGTACCCATGCCGGGTGCCACCTCACAACTCTGACAGTGCCACTGTCGCCCCAACACCCCCTAGGGAACCCACTGTGCTCTTTCTGCACCCAACGCCCCTCCTGGAAGGTCTCCCCAATCACCACAGTATCTGGCAGTGGCACAAGTCCATTAGACCATCTCCTGGCTGGTCAAACTGGCGCCCCCTGTTGTGTCCATAGCGGGGTTTTGAAAATTACAAATCAGGGGATGGTGCAGCTTCACCATGGTGCAGGCCCCTTTGCGACCTAGTGCAAAGGTCCTTCTGTTGTAAGGGTGGCACAGGTTGACTTGGGTGCAAGGCATCCCAATTTCAATGCAGCCTGCGTTGAAAAATCAGGATAGCTACAAAGTTTGAAGCAAGGTACCACTTATGTCATACACCTTTGGTGCAGGCACCTGGCGTCAAACATGTCCTTCTGAAAATCCAGCCCCAGGTTTCTATGTTTCAGACCTTGCAGTCTACACCCCTTAGGGTGCATCCTTCCATGAAAAATGTCTTCCCTTTCTTGTAATCTCTAGGTGCCTAAAATGGTTACTAATACATGAAGTACCAAAACTACATCTGTAGTTAGAAATGAAACATAGAAACATAGAAACATAGAAACATAGAAGTTGACGGCAGATAAGGACCGCAAGGCCCATCCAGTCTGCCCATTTCTTTTTCTACCTTATAAATGTACCATCGGCCTTTGCTCTGTCAGTGACCTATCTATTCATAGTCATTTGTATTGCTCCCTTATGCCTATCCCATGCCTGTTTGAAGCCCTGCACTGTATTCATAGCCACCACTTCTTGTGGTAAGCCATTCCATGCATCTACCACCCTTTCTGTGAAAAGAATTTCCTCACATTCCCCTTAATCGGCCTCCTCTAATCTCATGCTGTGTCCTCTTGTCCTGCTATTTTTCTTATATTTAAACATGTTAGACTCTTTCACCTTGTTTATGCCCTTAAGGTGTTTAAATGTCTCGATCATATCACCTCTCTCCTCCTTTGCTCAAGGGTATACATATTGAGCTCCGTTAATCTGTCCTTATATGTCTTCTGATGCAGTCCCTGCACCATTTTGGTTGCCCTTCTCTGGACTGCCTCAATTTGGTTAATGTCCTTGTGAAGGTGTGGCCTCCAATACTGCCGCAGTACTCCAGATGAGGCCCTAACCAATGTCTTGTACAGAGGATTATTACCTCCCTCTTCGACTTGTGATACCCCTACTAATACACCCTAACACCCCCTAGCCTTACCTACTGCTTTAGAGGTCTGCTTGGATGATTTTAGGTCATCAGTGATGATGATGCCCAAGTCTCTTTCTTCCTTTGTGACTGCTAGCAACTCCCTCCCAGCCTATAAGTGGCTTCGGGTTTCTCTTCCCTATGTGCATGATTTTGCACTTCTTTGCATTAAATCCCAGTTGCCACTCTTCTGACCATTCTGCTAGTTTATCCAGATCTCTTCTCATTCTGCCCACCCCATCTGGATCATCTACTCTGTTGCAGATCTTGGTGTCATCTGCAAACAGACAAGCCTTACCCTCTAGTCCATCTGCGAGGTCACTAATGAAGATGTTGAATAGGACTGGCCCCAGGACTGATCCCTGAGGTACCCCACTTGTGACTTGCATCTCTTCTGACTGTATACCATTTACCACCACTCTCTTTTTCTGCCAGTCAACCAGTTTGCCACCCAGTTGACCAACTTCTGACCCACCCGAGCCTACCTAGCTTATTTATCAATCTTCTATGTGGAACAGTGTCAAAAGCTTTGCTGAAGTCAAGGTAGGCGACATCAACTGCTCCCCTTTGGTCCACCACTCTGGTTACCCAGTCAAAGAAATCTATGAGATTAGTTTGACAGGACCTTCCTTTTGTAAACCCATGCTGTCTTGGATCCTGTGCCCCTATGGATTCCAGGTACTGCACTATCCTTTCCTTAAGAGTGCCTCCATAATCTTGCCCACTACTGAGGTAAGACTGACGGTCTGTAGTTCCCCGCCTCCTCCCTGCTACCACTCTTGTGGAGTGGGATCACATGAACCTTTCTCCAGTCTTCTGGGACCTCTCCTGTGCTCAGAGACTCACTAAACAATTCTGCTAATGGCTCTGCTAGTTCCTCCTTTAGCTCCTTAAGTACCCTGGGATGTATGCCATCAGGTCCCATTGCCTTATCCACCCTGAGCTTAGCTCTTGTAGGACCCTTTCTTTTGTGAAGGGAGTAGTGCTCACCTCCCTCCCCTGTGTCCATGATGCTGAGCTGTGGGCCCTGCCCTACCTTCTCTTCAGTAAATACTGAGCAAAAGTATCTATTTAGGATAGATGCCTTTACAGGGTCCTCCTCCTCACATGCTCCCTTTTCTCCATTAAGCTTAGCAATACCCCTCTGGACTTTCTCCTTTCACTAATGTATCTATAGAAAGTCTTGTCACCTTCTTTTACTGTTCGTGCTAGTGTTTCCTCAGTTTGGGACTTTGCCTGCCTTACTGCCTTACCTGCTTCCCTTAGGGCAGTTTGGTATGCCTCCTATCTTCATCCCGCTGTGTTCCCTTATATTTTCTGAAGGCCAGCCTTTTGGCTCTGACCTTTTCTGCTACTATATTTGAGAACCAAAGTGGTTTCCTTCTTCTTTGCACTTCCTTTTCTGTCTAACACAATGGGATGTTGCTTCAAGTATTGTATCCTTAATGCTTGCCCACTTTGCCTGTACCTCCTCACCTGTGTTTCTTTTTGCCAGGGCTAGCTTAACTCTGTTGGCCATCTTATCAAAGTCAGCTCCTCTGAAGTCCCATATTTTTGCCTTGGAATGGGATGATTTAGATGTAGTAGCCAAATTGAACCATACCATGTGATGGTCACTGGCCCCAGGTGACCTTCTACCTGGAGATCTGTGATCCCTTCTTTGTTAGTCAGTACTAGATCTAGGATAGCCCTGTCTCTTGTGGGTTGCTGTACCAGTTGTTTGAGGCCCTCCCCTGCAGGGAATCCACTATGAGTCTAGTTCTGGCAGATGTTCCTGCTGGTATTGACCAATCTGTATCTGCATGTTGAAGTCTCCCATTATCAGAACCTCCCTTTAGCTGTCATGTTTTGTATATCTTCTAACAGTAATGTGTCTATGTCCTCCCTCTGGTCTGGGGGCCTGTAGACAACCCCAGTTCTTATGGCTGTCCCATTACCTGTTTCCAGGGTGACCCACAGTTCTTCTGGCTCCTTATGTGTATTCTGAATTTCTGTAGCTTTGATATTTTCATTAACATACAGGGCCACCCCTCCCCCCCTTTTTGCACCTCGGTCTCTTCTGAACAATACATATCCAGGTACTGAAGTCTCCCAAGTGTGGTTACTGGTAAACCACGTCTCACTAATTGCTACTATGTCCAGTTTAGCCTCTGACATTATTGCCTGCAGGTCTGGGATCTTATTTCCCAGGCTGTGAGCATTTGTGTACATGATTTTCCATTGGCCAGATTTTGGTGTGTTAGTTGTTGGGTGAAGTTTGGCATTACCCCTGTGCATCGTATGGGGAGACAAACCTTTTTTCTTACCTGGTGATGCAAATGAATGGCAAACACGCTGAATTCCTGTTTGACCACTAGCTGAGGGGGGAGGGGTGTTCTTCCCATTCGACGTATGGGGTGCTGCACCCCTCTCCCCATTTGCTAGTTTAAATAAATGAACCATTATGTGAAATTGTTTTGACTTTTGTAACTCTCCCAGGTCATGCCTGGCATTGTTTTGTCTAGTGCACCTACCCGGTAATTAAAACTAAACACACAATTAAATAGATAAACAAATAAATAAATAACCACAGTATGTACTGTTATAGTATTGATTTTGTTACTGTCTTTTTTAAGCTTCATTACAAAAGTAAACTCAAAAACAGTTTCTACTGCTTACATGGATTGCCAAGCATGGTATGCAAAAAGGTTTGTACCACTGATGTACCAAGATGGGAATGTGAATTAGTACACAGTCAGTGCCACTATTTTACTTCTTTTGCCAACAGTTTAAATAGCTTTTAATAGCTTTCTTTCTGCTATTTTATCACTTTTTCCACAGAAATTCTTATTCGATTTTTATTAGACTCCAGGGACTAGATATTAAAAAATGTGCAAAAGTAGAGTGTAAAAGGCTGGCCCAGTGTGCAGAGGGCTGAGGGGCACCATGCCTCACCTACCACCATACCAGCAACCTGGGTCAGGAGTGACCTTGGGGCATCAGGGGTTGATTGGGAAGAGGAGGATCAAGAATCTGATTGACTGCTCTCCTCTTCTGGTGGGATGGTTGGGTAGCACCCACTGCTTGCCTGTCTCCTGGCAGAGGAGGAGATGGGGCAGACGCCAGGTTGCTCAGGAGCATGTGGTATGTTCCTGGGTGTCATTACATGCCACATCTCCAGGGGGGATCCAGAACATTGGAAAATGCTGGCAGCTGGATGATGGCAGGCACCCTCAGGTCCCACTCCCCGAATAGCTAGGCTTGCCAGCCTGAAATGGATCCAATCATCGATGGAGGCCAGGGGACACCCTGCCAACTCTGCCAGGGGGAGCAAGCACTGGGGGAAGAAGATTAGTGGCCGTCCCAGTGGACATCAGGGGGACAGAACTGGGGCACCCTCCTGAATGAGGGCTGACTGGGGGCAAAGAAACAGACTAGGAAAAAAAAAAGAAAGTGGAACATAAAAGGTTGTGCTGCACTTGTGCCTGACCTGGGGGTGGCCATATTCAGTCGTACAGTGAACCGGTGCTAGCTGACTGAGTATCAGCCTGTGTTGGTGCAGTGCTAAGTCAATTGCTCTGCCCCTACATGGACCTGGGCTGCAGTCAGCACATAGGGAACTGCGCTTCCTGACCATATAATGCCATGAGCTGCAGTGCGACAGTCACAAAATGCAAATGAACCTATTGGGCATGTAAGGCACTAAGGGGCCATTAGCATACCTATTATGGGCCCATTTGTACTGGAAGCAGTGTCCTGGTTGCATCCAACCTGACATCATCCATGGTGGCTAGCAGCACCCCTACCCCCAAACACGTGTCCTGCCAATGTGTAGCCCCTGCCCTGGTGTCTAGAGGCACCTTCCACCCTCTGACCAGCCATCCCTGGACTTCACAAGTTTACCCTGGTATCCAGCGGCACCCCCCCAACCACCGATCCTGGTACAGCAGATGTAGTCCCTGGTGTCTAGTGGCATCCCTGATCACCAGTCCAGTAGATATGTGGGCTATACCTAGTGTCCAATTGTACCCCCTACCCTCTGAGCACCCATCCTAATATGGCACATGTAGCCCTGGTGTCCTGTGGCACCCCCCACCCACTGATCATCCACTTCATAAAGTTCTAGGTCAGCCCTGGTGTCTATCAACATCCCTCACCCCCCCGAATGCCTTTCCCCTATATGTATATATATTCCCTGGTGTCTAGTGGTACCCCCCCACCTGCTGTTCACCTATCCCAGTGAAACCATTGATGACCCAGTGGCTGGTGGATCCCCAACCCACCAAGCCTCCATCCCCATCATACCAGTGATGCCCTGATGTCTTGTGGATCCCCCACCCTCCAAGCACCCATCCTGGTGCTACCGCAGAAGCTGTAGTGGCCAGTGGAAGCCCTCACTCTAGCCTCCTGGCTCATATAGTTCCCTGTTTCCCTGCTGTCCAGTGGCATCCCTCTGAAACTCTTGGCCCAGGTAGCTGAGCCTATAACTGGTGCCAAGGGGTGCCCCCTTGTGACTGCCAGTTGCTAAATGGAGAAGTGCACAGTGGCAGTTTGCTTTCCCCCACCACATCTGCACCAAGTGCACCACCCACCAAACCCTCCCCTCATACCTGTTCTATTGGGGCTGTGCGGGGGGCCTGAGATGATGTCCAGCATGTAGTCCTCCTCACACCTCCATGGCCGGCTACCATATGGAATGACAGTGAGCACATGTACAGTACTGTATGTGCACTCACTGTCAATCCATATGGCAACCAGCCACAGAAGTGAGAGCAGGGCTGTGCCGGTCATTTTCCAGGGCCACCTGCATGGCCCCACCAGCGCAGATACAGTGGGGTTGGCTGGGTGGTGTTGGTTGTGGGTGGGTGCCTGTGGAACTGCCACGGTGTGCTGCTCTGTGTAGGAACTGGCGGTCGTGCTGGGGTATTAGGATTGGGAGTTCAGAGGGATGCCACTGGACACTAAGGAGGCAGAGAACTATATGGGCTGGGAGGCCAGAGTGGGGGGTGTCTGCTAGTCACCAGGGTCTCTGTGGTAACACAAGGATGGGTGTTCAGCAGTTGGAGGACCTACTAGTTACCAGAGTATTCCTGGTATCACTGGGATGTGTGAACAATGGATGGAGGGTACCACTTGACACCACAGCATAATATACATATAGAGGATGGGTGCTCGGGATAAGTGGGGGGTGCTGCTGAACATAAGGGACACCATGCCCATGTTCAGGATAGGGGTGGTACTGGACACCCGGGATGACCTGACTCTCTATGGGACAGGTGCCTGGGGTGGGGGTGTCACTGGACATCAGGGACACCGTTCTGATACTGGGATGGGTACCCAGAAGGGGGCACCAGTAGCCACCAGGGTTACTGTGCCCACACTGGGATGGGGCTCATAGGGTGGGGATGTCACTACTCAACAGTCTTCCCTCCACCTTTTGAGGCTCCTTCAGTAAATAATAATTAGATTGGTGAAATTTTGGACTCCCATAATAGCTCTAAACATGAAAAATAATCACAAAAGGGAAAAACTGGAAAAAGGAAACAAAATGCTGGTAGTAAAGCTAGTAAAGCCAATAAAATAAAAATAAATCTAAGGATGCTGATGAAAAAATAAATAATAACACAGGACAGTACTGTGATGGAAGCAAAAGACAGCGGGTGCAAACTTACTAGTAGTGCTAGTCTGGTCAGTCAGGACATTGGTGTTGAAGAAAATGACAAGACAGTTAAAAAAGAGGAAATAAATCAAAATATACTATTTGAAACAACTAACTAAAAATAATCAGGATCAGGATTCTAGTCTTACTATTAGAGGATTGAATCTGGACAAAATAGCAACCCAAACTGAACTCATAGAAGTTGTTAAGCATATATTTAATCATGACTCTAAGGAAACTGTTGACTTATATGCCCACTGGCATGATTTCAATGATAGGGAGAAGGCAGTAACAGTTTTAGTAGTAGTAACAGTAGTAGATGTTATTTATTTTGGGCACCCTTCCCTGAAGGCTCAGGGCGCCCTTACAAATATAAACAAACAGTGAAAATAGCACATGATTAGACAGTTCAATAAAATCAACAACAAAGTTCATCAAAACAGTTCTCTAAAAATATGAATAATTCTGCTAGTCATGAATCAAAGGTGGCTTGAAATAAAAAGGTTTTCAGACCCCTTTTAAAACTTTCCAAGGAAGGCACCTACCGGAGGCAACCCGGAAGAGAATTCCAAAGAACTGGTGTCGCAGTCTCAAAGGCCCGATCACCTGATGATATTAATCTCATCCTGGGCACCTCCAGAAGGGCCTCTCCCACTGACCTAAGGGAACGACCCCAGGTATAGGGATGCAGGAGCTCTTTAAGGTAACCTGGACCCTGCCATGTAGAGTCTTATAGGTCAAAAGACCTATTTTAAAGGAGATGCGCCAATGCACTGGCTAGTGCAGGTCATGCAGAACTGGCATAATATGACAGGATCTTGGCAGATCTAGCAAAAGCCAGGCTGCAACATTCTACAGCAGCTGCAGGTGCCTCAGCGCACCTCCACTGACCCCGAGGAAGAGATCATTATAGTAGTCAAGCCTGGAGGTGACAAACGTATGTATTAGGGTGGCCAGGTCTTCAGCAGGGACAAGGGACTTAATTCAGGCGATGTTGCAGAGATGGTAAAAACCAACATGGACAATGGCCAACACCTGAGAATCAAGTGTTAACCCACTGTCCACCACAACACCCACATTTTAACCTTAGGGGAGGCCTCTAGTTCAGTCTGGCCAATAAAAAGCCCTAGACTTTCTCCAGAGGCTACCTGCCCCCCCCTTTTGACCCAGCTCCACTACCAATACATCGGTCTTACCTGGGTTGAGCCCCAACCAGTTAGCCATGTCCAAGCCCAGATCTCAGCCAGATACTTATTCAGCATGTCAATGGCATCAGGTCTTCCAGGTGTGAAGGACAGATAGAGTTGGGTATCATCAGCATAGCAACAATGAAAACTCAGCTCATACCACCTAATGACCTCACCCAGGGGCAGCTTGTACACTGCGAACAACATGGGGGAAAGGATAGAGCCTTGGGGCACTCCACAGAGCACGGCCATCAAGTTGGAGGAATAATTCCCTAAAATTACCCTCTGGAAACTGCCCTGCAGGAAGGACTCGAACCAGCTGATGACATTGCCAGTGAGTCCTACGTACTCCTGCAGCCTGTCCAATAACACCCTATGGTCCACAGTGTCAAATGCAGAGGACAGATCGAGGAGAATGAGAATAGTTCACTCTCCTCTATCCCTCACCCTGAGCAGGTCATTCCACACCCTAACTAGTACTGTCTCCATGCTGTGTCTGGCCCTAAACCCAGACTGGAAAGGTTCATAGATCTGAAACTCCGTGAGGTGAAACTTGAGCTGTTCTGTGACTACCTTCTCCAAAACCCTCCCAAGAAAGGGAAGGTTCAAGATAGGACGAATTTTTCACCAAGATGTCAGGGTCCAAAGATGTTTTTTTCAGCAGGGACTTCACTAGGGCCTCCTTAAGAGGCTCCAGGAAAACCCCTGCCACAAAAGAACTCCCAACAATCCCATCGAATATTGGTCCCAGGGCCCCTATTCAGCCTATGATTAAGTGCGTCGGGCCCGGGGCCAAGTCATAGAAAGTTGGTTTAAAGCCTGAGATCACCTCACAGACCTCTGCCACCATAACCAGTAGGAACTCTCCCCAGGCCCACCACTGCTGGATGCTGATATTCCGCTCGCTGAAATCCCAGCCCTCACAGAGGACACTGTCTGAGAAAAATTGAGTGAACTCTTTACATTTTTGAGTTGAAAATGCTCTAACAGGCTCCAGACAGGCAGGATGTAAAACGCTGTCTACAACCTGAAAGAGCTGAGCCAGTTGATTCCTCCCAGCTGCAATCATCCTTGACATAAATGCTGCCTTTTTATTGATGATTGCATTCTGATAGTCATTGTAATGACTGATCAGAACCAACTTGTTCTCCAGGGATCTGGTCTTCCTCCAGTGCCTCTATAACCTCCGTCCCTGGTTTTTAAGATCCTTAGCTTGCCGTCCTACCACAGTGAGCCAATGAGTGAAACCAGGGGACATACACGGACTGGTGCCAAGTGGTCGAGGGCCCTGTGACAGTCCTGTAATGGGCTGTCCTGGCCTCCCCCAGACCACTAGCACAGGCCTCCAGCACTGATGAAATATCCAGTTCTGCCAATAGTCCCTCATGCTGTATCCCTTTTAAAGGGCAGAACTGGATCATTTCCACAGGGGGTGGGACAACAAGGGGGGTGCTAAAACTGAACCTGATGGTGCAGTGATTCGACCAAATGACTGGATCAGTTTTAGTGATGGTAATCTCAAAACCTGGTGAGAACACCAGATCGAGGGCATGGCTGGAGCAGTGGGTCCCTGACGTGGAAGCAAGAGAAAGACCAAAGGACTCCATACTGGATAAGAAGACCCTTGCGCCAAACAAGTTCTCGTCATCCGCCCAGGTGCTGAAGTCACTGAGGACAAGTCATTTTGGTGACTCCAACACCCTCTTTGCGACAAAAGCCATTCATTCTTGCAGAAAACCCCTGTCCCAGCCAGGATGCTGATTGACAAGGAGGATTCTAATATCCAGTCCAGGACCCTCCCCCCACTCAACAACATGGATTAAAAGTATATGGTATAACAGGAAGCATTACTTGCTGTTGGGGTTGGAGTTAGATCCCCTACTCTGTCACAGCTATTTTGGAATGTCAAAATAAGAAATCAAAACCCCTGGGTAGAGAGCAGGTTGACAAAGTGGTATCTCTACACAATTGCATCTCAGATCCCATAAATAAAACCAAAAAAGGTAACAGCATAACATATAAAACCCTTTCTTTATTTGGTTGGAAAATATTAGAACAAGAACCTATAGTTATAGCAAAGATACATTTGGCTCTATTTTTAGAAATATCACTGGGTATAGAAGTTGGTAGGGCATGAGTTGTTTGAATAGCTGTTAATAGGGACCATTTTAATAGTTCACAAATAAATATCACTTTCAAGAAGAATATTACAGCAGTGCTATTTATTAAAAAAAAGTAGTTTTCAACATAATTCTTTTACTTTACATCTCGTGAATTTAGAAAACATGAACAACCCTATCCCTCAGGAGTCTAAAAACATTGCTGAAACATTACTCAGTCCCATTGAATATATGGTAACTTCTTTTCTCAGCTATTTACAAATACTTAATGAAAACAGATTTTTATTTTATCTATTTTATTTATTCATTCTTGGATTACAATACCTCTGAACACAGACAGCTCATTTACAAAGGTTCCACATCAGTGGGGAGGAGAGACAAAACATACACAGGGGGTAAAAATACAATGTTTCCAAAACAATAAAATAAAGTGAGCAAATATATATGTATCCATACACAGTTCTATTGTTCTAATAGGAGGAAAGCATACATGAGAGGGGGAAGGATAAAGATGGGAGAAAGAAAAAGAAAGGTAGGAAGTGGCAGCCATAGGCCTTGTCAAGCTGGTGTGTGGGGTAGGGACAGGAGGTGAGGTGGGCAGGGGTATAAGAAAGGTAGGAGGTGGCAGCCATTGGCCTTGTCGGGGCTGGTGTGGGAGGGGTAGGGACAGGGGTGAGGGTGGGCAGAGGTTAAGAAAGGTAGGAGGTGGCAGCCATAGGCCTTGCCGGCCTGGTGTGGGGGGTAGGGGCAGGGGGATGAGGTGGACGGGGTGGTAAGAAAGGTAGGAAGTGGCAGCCATAGGCCTTGTCAAGTTGGTGTGGGAGGGGTAGGGGCAGAGGGGTGAGGTGGATGGGGGTATCCAGGGGCCTTGTCAAAGTGCGAAAAGGGGGGAAGCCTCAGAGTTATTGAGGTAACAGCAGAGATACAGGGTCATCCAGCTGTGAGGAGAAGATTGAATGCTAGTAGATGGGAGTCTCAGATGAAGCAGTCACAAGAACTGTTGGCCATGAGATGTTGGCGTAATTTCAATTTGAATGGTCCCAATTTAGGTAGGGTAGTTATATCACTATGAAGAGATTTGCATTATTACAAAATATGCCAAGCCGATGATAAAATAAAGTTAATTATTTACAAATCTGGGAAAAAATGGTAACATTCAGGAAAATATACAATATAATACAGAAAGTGGAGAGGTCTCCTTCTTAGATAAAATTAAGACAGCTGTGACTGGTAATATAAAAATAATTTCATGGAACATAGGTTGACTTGCCAAAAAGTTGGTAGATAAGGAGCTTATGGAGTTTAAGTGGAATCACGATTATCATACAGTATGTCTTCAAGAAATGTAGTGTGTGTGTGGGGGGGGGGATCGGGGGATGAACACTTAGTATTCCCGGGATATAAGATTTTCTCAAAATGTGGTAAGAAAAACAAGAAAAAGGATAGCTATAATGGTAGTCTCTTGATTTCAGTTAAACTGGCTTTAAATGTTACATTATTCGAAATCTTTTAAAATTTGCAAGAATTAATGGGGGATAAAGACTACTTTCAAAAAAGCCAATGTTTTTCTCTTGGATATATTTCTCCTGAAGATTCAGGTAATTATTATTCAGAGCTATGGCAAGGAATAAATGATGCCTCCTGACGAAGGGGTAGAGAACCCCGAAACGCTGAAGCTAGTTCCACCTCCATTGGGAGCTGGATGTCTACATTTTTTTACATTTTGTTGAAAAGTGCTGTGACTTGCTGTGATTGTAAGTACTGAACACAGTTGCATAGTAAAGCCTTTACTACTCTCACTGAATTTTGTGTCCAGAGTGCTGATTCCAATATTATTGATGAAACTTTCATTTTTTCAGCACCCTCCTTCACTTGTGAGCCACCTCACTGGTCCCTTCCCTCACCGGCCTTTCACTTAAGCCATGGTGCGGCTTACACTGTGCGGCACCCGCTGCTCTCGCTGCTGCCTCCTTATTCTGCTTTCTTCTCTCTCTCTTTCTACAACTCCCCCACGGGCGTAGTTAGCTTTTTTTATGGGGGGCAAAGAGTGCTAAAAGTCCTGCTGTTTGTAGTAAATCCCAAATCAATAGGCCGTGGGTCTGGGGGCCACCTAGGTCCCCAGAATCTATAAGGTTTTCGATGCATTCTGGCTCATTTTTTGGGTCATTTTGACACCATTTGGCTACTTTTAACACCTTCTTTGACTTGTTACAAACAATCAATATTCCTATCAAAATAAGCAACTTTTTATTTTCTTTAAAAAATCGTCAAAACTAAAGCAACTTCTTGTTCAGTATCAAGAAGCAGAAGTCATCTCTTATCCAGAAAATTCAGCCATAAAATGTTTACGTCAGTAACCATATTACACATCACATATGATTTACACATGCTGTTAAAATACAGGATAAGGGAATGGACCATTTTGAGGATGAGATCCCTTCAGCTAGAGGAGAGACAGAAAGGGAGTTTAGCTGCTGAGTGTGTTTGTAAGTTGATTTAAAATATTTTTTTTAGCTGCCATTTCTGTGTGTTGGACACTGTATTTGAGGTATGTTCCTAACTGACTTTTTTGTGCTTTAAAATTTGGTTTGGGCTAAGGTTACCACCTACTCGGTTTTTGACCGAATGATTCGGTTTTCTAGGTCCAGATTCGGTCCTCCTGTTTTCACCATTGCAAATTCGGTTTTTATGGTGGGTCAAGCAGCACCTGTTATTCCCCACTAACTCCTATCATTTTCTTCTCATCTGACTGTAAGCAAGTGTTTGATATTTTAGTGTGATTGCTTGCTTGCAGTGCATGCTAATCAGAAAATGCCTTCAAGAGCAGGGCACTTAAAGAGCCAAATGTGTCCCTGTCTGCTTAGTTGTCACCTCTAACTTCACACCAGCAAATTGGAAGATTATTCTCAGGAAGAGTAAACAATACCACCTTAATTAACACCCTCATTTTTCTGATACCAGACAGGCACCACATTAGGGTAGCTTCCTGTCCCAGTATGGACTGTACAATGTGTTTCAGAAACTTTACCTGCTAATCCAGTTTTATTCAGAGGTAGTACTTTTTCAGTCATTTTTGAATGCTCACATACTTGTAAAACGGATTCTGTTAAATCTTTCACCATTTTACTTGCATGGTCGGATTACAAACAAATTCTGATGCCATGCAGACCTTTGTTTGTATACCAGTCAGTCTGAGAGGTGTAAAGTAGTGCTATTAAGACCATTAACAGCAAATCAAACTAATCCTTTCCAGGCTGCATTATGAGTTTGGTCTTTGACTGCTGTGATAAGGAATACTTTTATACCTTTAAATGTTCACCATTTTTTTCTTTTAGGGTCTGTCCTATATTTTAATATTTGTTAGCCCTTTTGTTGTTAAATTAATAATCTAATATTTTATTTAATTTCTAGCAATACTATGCTTCTCTCTTCTCAGTAGTTATTGTTGTCAATTTTCATACTACTTAGATATTCCAGGAAGACCAATCCAGGCCTTTCAGATGAACAGCACAGAATAATGGGGCTAGTGTCATGCTAAACTACAGAAATGAGAGAAGGAAGAGAGAGAGCAGTAGCTGATGAGATGACAGGAAAACAATCTAGATTTGATGGCACTGCAAATTTAGGCAATTTATCAAAATTTTTTCAAAACATTAATATTTTTTTTTTACCAGAAGAGACACACTAAGCTAAAGCTTGTTTACAGGTGCAACCTGAGAGCACAAGGGTATATTAAGTGATTTGTGTAGGGTCACAAAATATGCACGTTTGGGCTGTAGGATTCAAACCCTAGTCTCCAGAATTGCAGCTCAGAGCTTTAAACCACTGCACTATACTGCTTCCACACTACATATCACATATCATGCTATCTGCTATGTATGACTGACATGGAAAACAAAATAAGGTATTTAACAGCACAGAATAATTCCTATCACTTTTAAAAATTTCTCTGACATTACAAATAACTTTAGAGTAGGAGCAATGGGAGGGACAGTAGCACATCTTAAAATGGCAGATGATATTTGTAATTACATCTCGTCCACCATTACTGGTGTAGTTTATTTATTGAAAGAGCTTTACCAGAAAAGGCCAACTGATCCAATCTAGCCAGTTGTCAGAGGTGTCCTTGTAGTCTTTCGATTTGTCAGCTAAGCTGTATACACAGGATGGAAAGTCCCCTGAACCCCTCTCCAACCCAACCAAATGTTAACACACACTGAAATGTAAAATATTTAAATCTAAATCAAACAAACGGAAAATAATAATCACGATGTAATTTAAATAAATTGTACACAATGTTATATCAGCAGCAATTCTGAATAAATCAAGTGAATCAGAGTTCAAGCGATGTCCTCATTAGTCATAAAAGGGGCGGGGTTAGGGGTGGAGTTTGGGGGGTGTGGTTTAGTATTCGGTTTTCATCTCATCCAAAGGTGGCAACCCTAGTTTGGGCAGGATTAAGGGATTCTAGTAGACAAATTGGTGATTGTGTGTTTAAATGTTGCCCTTTGGCCTGTAAGTGCAGGCATCATATTACAGGGATTAGTGATGTTAGAATGTGATGGTTAACTGCCATCTCAGTCAGTCTTCAGCTAGAGGAGAGAGAGAAAGGGCCATTAGCTGCTGAGTGTGTTTGTAAGTTGATTCAAAGTAGTTTTCTTTAGCTGCCATTTCTATGTGTTGGACATTGTATTTGAGGTCTGTTCCTAACTGCCTTTTTTTGTACATTAAAATTTGGTTTGGGCAGAATTAAGGGATTCCAGAAGACAAATTGGTGATTGTGTGTTTAAATGTTGCTCTCTGGCCTGTAACTGCAGGCATCATATTACAGGGATTAGTGCTGTTAAAAGGTGATGGTTAAATGTCATCTCATTCAGTCTTCAGCTAGAGGAGAGAGAAAAAGGGCCTTTAGCTGCTGAGTGTGTTTGTAAGTTGATTTAAAGTAGTGTTTTTTAGCTGCCATTTCTGTGTTTTGGACATTGTATTTGAGGTCTGTTAATTGCAGAAGCAGTTGGGGTCTGGCAGAGGTTGTCTGAATCTTCTTTTGCTGAGCAGTTGGGGAAAGGATTTACTTGCTGGATAAGCATTACATTCTTTTTCAGTCTGTGAATTTTGGCTCAGTAGTGTGACTTGTTTAATACAGTGTTTGTGTGGGACGTTCCTCCAGAGGAGGTTGCAGTGCTTGGAGGTGCAGTGAGGGGCAGACACAGGGCTGATACACTCTTGTGAGAGTGAAGTGTGGGCCCTAATCCCACCCTCCCCCACCCCTCCCTCCCCAGATCACAACTCATTTATAGGGAAACACCTGCCCTGCAATTAGAGGAAGGGTGCTTCAGGTGCAGCTCATTTACTTCCATCCAAAAATGCAGCCACAGGGCAGGGAAAAAGCATAGATAGGTCTCAAATAGGAGTACAGCATCCACAGTGAGTTGCTGATAGTGTGATAGGTGGATATTGTGGGGGTCTTCCACTGGAATACATCAGGTATTTCTGTTAGAGGCTGTGCTAGGATTACTTAATTCTACTTGCTGTAGGGATAGTTAGTGTGCAGAGGCTGTATAGGTAGTGTGGACCATGGGTAAGATTGTTGGGTGCAATGGTTGTGGGGCAGCAATGCAGATGTATATACTATGGAGGCTGGGAGGGTGCCCAATATGCCACAGGCTAAGGAGGCTCGAGGAAGAGGTTCAGTGGCTGGGCAGGGAACTGGGGAGGTTGAAGGATGAGGAGAGGATTTCATCGGTAGGACGGCTAACATCTGAGAGTATTGTGGGGGCACCACAGAAAAGGAACAGTGGGTCTAGGGAAGGGGGAGGGGGCAAACTAGATAGGAAGCCAGCTGATGAAAGGCGGACTCTAGTAGAACCTAGAAAAAGAGGAGCAGCAGTAGGCATTAGGGAGGAGAAAGCACATAGTAAGCAAAAGGGGATAGGGAACATGTTAACTTTGCTAGAAAAACATGGAAAAGAGGATGCAGGAGGTGACTGCACAAGGGATAACACTCAAAAAGAAGAGGGTGTGAGGGGCATTACTAGTGGAGAGATTGAGCATGGTGTGACAAGGGAAGGGATAATACTCGGAGAGGTGAGAAGGGAGAGGGAGGTTGGCAGTCAAACAGGTGGAGAAGGAGGGGTCTTAATTGTGAGGGACAGGGGGAAAGACACTGGGGCACATGGTAAAAACACGGTCTTGAGTGGCTCCAAAAATGAGAACCTGGATAGGGGGGGGTGGCGACGGGCACAAGGAAAGAGGAGGGGGTGTACTGGTGTTGGGGGACTCCATACTCAAGGGGATCAGATGGGGTGGCAAGGGGGAGAGGCACAGTCAGGTATGGGTGGAGTCCATACCAGGATTAAAGGCAGACATGGCAGGACAGGCAATCCTACGGTGCGTAAATAGGGGTAGAAGGAAACCACACATTGTGGTACATGTGGAGACAAATGACCTAGCAGGGGAAATGGTGGCTGTAACAAGGGAGAGGACTGAGGAAGTGGGAAGGTTGTATGAGGAGACTGGGGAGTCTGTGGCCTTCTCTGAAGTGCTCCCAGTACCCTACGCAAGCACAGTGAGAAAGGAGAGGATTAGAGAGTTGAACACATGGTTGGTAGAATGGTGTCGAACTAAGGGGTATGGGGTTGTGGGCAGCTGGGGAAGTACCTGGGATAATAACAATATGTTTGCAAGGGACAGGATGCACTTGAGTGGGAAGGGGAAGGAGGTATTAAAGCAAAGACTGGAGAGGTATATTGTGACAAGGGTAGATTTAAACTAGATAGGGGGGTGGCAAGTAGACAGCAGGTAGGCAGGAATCCGATAAAGTGGAGTCACAGCCAACCCCTCAGGCTAGCAGGGAAGGACTCAGGGAGGTCAAAAAGGAGGGAGTAGAAGGGACAAGATGGAGGCTAGTGAAGGGAAGGGGTCATTATGGAGGGTGGTCTCATTGAATGCAAGAAGCCAAGGAAATAAATCCGCTGAGCTACAGGCACTCTAAGCAGTATGGAGGGTGGATATTGCAGCTGTCACAGAAATGTGGGCAACTGAGCACCAGGACTGGGATCTGGCAATCCCAGGATACAAATTATACAGGAAGGACTGTAAGGAGGGAGGGGTGGGATGGCAGTCATGTGAGGGACGGGATCAAATGCACAAGGGATGAGGGAGAAGAAAGGAGAACAGAGGCAATCTGGCTGCAGCTCCCTAGACTCAGGGGTAGGAAACTAAGGTTTGGGGTGGTATACAGGCACTATCCCAGTCTGAGAAGCGATGGGAGCTAGTGGGACAAATCAAAAAGGTATGTAGAAAAGGAAAGGTGGTCATCGTGGGGGATTTCAACTTGCCGGGGGTTGACTGGAGCACTCCGGTCACCTACAGTGCTAGGGAGCAAGTGCTCCTGGATGCCATCCAGGATGGTCTCCTGACACAGTTGGTTACTGGTTACTGTACCTACTAGGCTAAAGAACACTTTAGATCTGGTATTGTCGAATAGGGAGGCAGTAAGGGAAATATATGTAGAGAACCCACTATCCGACAGCAATCACCAAACAGTGTGGTTTAATATCACGTGTGGGGAGCCAGAGAAATCGGTTACTCGGGTGGTAAACTTCAGGGGGGTCGACTTTGGAAGGATGCAGGAGGTACTGAAAGAGAAACTGGAGGGCATAAGGCATGAGATGGACATGGAGCTGAAATGGGATATTATTAAATGGGGGGTTACAGAGGCAACAGAAGCCTGCACCAAGGCACAGAGTAAAAGAAGCAGAGCAAGAAAGCCATGCTGGTTGAACAGCAAAGTTGTGAAAAGGTGGTGAGGGCAAAACGAGTGGCTCGCCAGAGGTTTAGGAGGACAGGGAAGGAAGTGGACAGGGAGGAATATGCAAGATGGTCCAGGGAGGTGACCAGAAAAGTGCCATTACACAAGCGCAGGCCAAGGGATGAACCGGGTAATTATCATCCAGTAAGTCTCACATCCATAGTGTGCAAACTCATTGAAATGATACTAAAAGAAAGACTGGTGTCATACCTGGAGGACAATGGCCTGCAGGATGTGAGGCAGCAAGGGTTTGTTTCAGGGAAGTCTTGTCAAACCAACCTGATACAATATCATGACTGGGTGACAGGTGAACTGGATAAGGGTCATGTGGTGGATGTTCTTTACTTGGACTTCAGCAAGGCCTTTGATTCGGTGCCTCATGGGCAGCTTGAGGGGAAGCTAACTGGTGTAGGAGTAGGGGCAAAAATGATAAACTGGATTACAAGCTGGCTGAGTGGGAGGCTGCAACGGGTGGTGGTGAGAGGGGAGCTCTCAACTCCAAGGCCGGTGACAAGTGGGGTGCCACAGGGCTCTTTGTTGGGGCCAGTAGTGCTTGGGTTCTTCATATCAGACATTGGAAATGGGGTGGTGAGCAAGGTAAGTCTGTTTGCTGACGACACCAAAATCGGAGCAGTGGTGGATGGAGAGGAGGGCTGAAAGCAGCTGTAGGAGGACCTAAGTAAGCTAGAGGAGTGGTCAGAAAGGTGGCAACTGGGGCTCAATGCAAAGAAGTGTAAGGTTATGCATTTTGGGGTGAAGAACCCAAGGAGAGAATACTGGCTGGGGGGAGTTAAGCTGGGGATCACAGAGGAGGAGGAGAAGGACCTTGGGGTAATGATAACGGGGACCATGCACAACACTGCCCAGTGCGGGAGAGCTGCTGCAAAAGTGAACAAAATGCTGGGTGCATAGCGAGGGGTTTTTCGTCCAGGCGAATTGAGGTGATCTTGACCTTCTGCAGATTGCTGGTAAGGTTGCACTTAGAGTATTGTGTGCAGTTTTGGAGGCCATACCTAAAGCATGATAGCAGGCTGCTAGAGGGGGGTGCAGAGGAGGGCAACAAAGATGGTATGTGGAATGGAGGGGAGAGACTATGACAGCAGGCTGGGAGGCCTCAATATGTACCCCCTGGAGGATAGAAGGGAGAGGGGGGACATGATAGAGACATTCAAGTATCTGAGGGGAATCAATAAGGATGGGGCAGATGGGATCTTTAAGTTAAAGAGGGGGAGGGTCACCAGGGGGCATGGGCTAAGAATGGAGGGGGGAAGATTTAGGAAAGAAATGAGGAGACACTATTTCACAGAGAGGGTTGTAGCAAAATGGAACACCCTAACAGAATGGGTGGTATCATGTAAATCTGTGAACAGCTTGAAAAGGGCATGGGACAGGGAACAGGGAGAGTGAGGGTGGGGGGTGGCAGTGGGATGACAAGAGGAAGGGGGGTTGGGGCAGCTGCAAACTAGGGGTGTTGGCTGCACACTCAAGCAGACTTAGACCGGGTGGTCTGTTTCTGCTGGCACATTCGTATGTTCATAAGCAGCAGCAACCAAACAGTCCCAAAAACAATGGTGCATAAAACAAACCCATTTATACTGATAATGGTCCCTCCAAAACATGAACCACAGAGTGTGAACCAGAGTTTGAAACTGAGGATGACAGCTATCCATCTGCACAAAACCTGTGTAAAAAGCCCTACTTGTGTCAGTAAATTCCACACAAGCGCGAGCATGGTCTGTGGGAAAATAAAAAAAGCTGCAAATAACCAAGACTGTGCACACAATAGTGTCCCAAACCACACCCTACCACCTACAACAGATGGGAAGACAGTGCAAAAATACTGGACATGCCACCAACAGCTTAATCTGGTTCAATGTATGTCAGTTCTCAGCTGGCATCCATCACCCCTTCAAGAGGGGTGATGGATGCCAGCTGAGGGCCTTCCCTGGGAATGAGACAGACAATAGACAGAATTGTTTAGTCGTCGTTTCCCAGTGAATAATGAATGATACAAACATTCTGTCAAATCTGGGGAAAAAACAAATGGAATTTACAAGAGTTCTGTAGTAAATTAATAGCTAAATAGAGTATGCTCGTGAAATGACATACTAAAGTGGAAAGCTGCTTTTTAACCTGGTGAGCAGCGAGCACATTTACAAACCAATGAGTGAATGAATGAATGAATGAATGAATCATGAATGTAGCAAGATTAGTCCAAAAATTGTTTCACCAGGAAGGGAAGTAATAAAAGGCTTTCATATATACATCCAATGACCCTTCTAGATTACTCCCATACTAGCCACTATCCCACCCCACTAGTACCATATAGACATACACACTTCTTTATCACAGTAGATTTCCTCATCAATGTGAACCAGTATATTTCATATATATGTTCAGGATGGAATTGCTGTACATATACAATAGTTAATAGTGTACTCACAGCTCATGAATGCGCATCAGAAATTCAGAATATGTTCATGTTGATGAGTTGTGTGAATTAAACTGCAAGGCAGAATGGTGGGGAGTTAACATGAGACAATGCCACCACCCCTCAAATGCATAGCAACATTAGCCATCATTGGCATTGGCAAGTGGGGGGGGGGAATAATTCCATCCAACTAAGACCCAGACCCAAGCCAGTCCCGACTCCGGACCCTATCAGTTTTAATTTAATTTCTTTGTACAATAACTGAACTCAGGTGGGTCGGTCGAACAGGATGAATTGAGCCTCTTGGTAGTTGGTCAGTTTCGAAGGAGAACTATGGAGCTCAGGCCTCGATTGGAGGAGATGGTTTACTTAGGTTAACAAAAAAAAAAACAGCGAGAGCCTGGATGGATCAGTCACAGTGCCAACAAACAGCCAAATGACCATGTATAAAAAAAAAAAGTGATAGAAAACAAACCCAAGCGTTTTAAGTTTTTAGAGCCAAGCCAGGTTACATACATAGTACCTACAAGTACTACTACCTAACTTTTACTGTCTGCCATCTGCTTATGGTTATTGTATAATATTTGTATTATAAATTAATGGTCTGTGTATGAAATTTTCTCACACAAGTTAGCAGTTTGGCTTTTAACCTTCAAGGTGTCAGTGATGATGTTGTTGAACTGACCAGGGAAAAACCTAATTAATGCCTTCCTTCTAGAGGGGTAGTTTATGGCCCTCATAACCTGTGCTGCCTTTGAAGTGTTCCACATATATGAATTTTATGACATAGCAGGAAGAAGAAGTCTTGTCTGACTCTTATTGGTTTTCTCACACCTTAGTGTAACCCCTTTGTTACCCGGGGTTACTAGAATCCCAGTAAGACCTAGTGGTAGGCAGGGAAGGCAGCTTGTGAAACTCCAGTTAAATGGGTTTCACACTGTCTCACTCTGTCCTCAGTCACAGCTGAGACTTGAGAGATGACATCATAATAGAACTGTCGCAGCTGCATGAGCCACATTTGGAATCTTCAGCTCAGAGTAAGTTTAGAACCTTGGGAATTCAAAGTCAGTCTTCAGTTTGTCCTTAAGCAAACAAGAAGGACACCAGTAGTTGTCTGTTTACCGTGGGAAAAGTTCTCTATGGGTTCAGGGCAATCCCTTCTCCCACCCTGGGAAGAAAGCTGCCTGTTTTAATTTAAGTTCAGTCTGTTAGTGTATAACAGCAAAGGTTACAGTTCTTAGCCTGTGGGCACCTGCAATGAATGGTGAGTGTTTGGCTCCATTGGAAGGGCAAACAACTTCTTTTCTTCAGTTGGATTTCAAGTAAATGTGGACTGCTATTTGGGAGGACTATGTCAACTAGGACAAACAAATAGAGCAGTCATCTGTTTAAAGTGTTAATGGATTTAAAGTTCACTGTAGGGGGTGCTTCAGGTCATCCACCGTTCAATCTAATTTTAAAGTCTAAAGTTCTGTGTGTCCAGAGAAATGGCGGGTATGGGCTGTGGGAGCTGGAGGTGGGAAAACCCCCATCTTTGTAACCAGGTCCACCTCTACAATTTCTTCTGTGTTTTGCTACTTGCCTCATGCGCTTGGCCAGTGATGGGGTGGGTACCCAGGCGTGGTGCTAACTTGAAAATCTCTCTAGCAGTAGACTCTTAAGTGGTGTGGGGAGCCACAGGATGGAAAATTACTCCTTGTTGGATGGGAGTCTCCCTGTTTGATGGGAGTTTCGATTTGGAAGTACGAAAACAAAATCTCTCTAGGAGTCGCAGACTTCAAGTGGTGTGGGGAGCCACAGTTTGGGAGCCTCCTTGTTTGATGGTATGTCTTTCCAAGTAGAGTTTGGGTTCATTCGCCAAGTGGACCATCAGTCGAGTGGCCGGCAGGTGAGCCGGGCCAGTCGGGCTGTGTATCCAATGCGCATGCAAAGTCCGGGCTGAGTGCCTGGTGTGTCCAAAGCCAGACAACTGTTGTATTGTGTTCATTCCTCAAATGGACTGCTGTGTTTTAAAGTCTAATCTGCACATACAGTTATGTAGCCCTTTGGGGGACCATGCAGTGCTTTGTTTATGTTCAGTGAGTTAATAAATAAAGCCACACTGAAAAATCCCAATTCTGGTTCTGGACATTACAGTTATTGCTTCCTGTAGTTGGATTTACTTGGGTGCCCCTGTGCAGAGTAGCCAAACCTAGGTCTCTTGTGCCAGGTAACCTCATCCTTCCCCAAACCCGTAGAGACATATGTATATCCATGTTATAAAAATGGACATATGGGTTACATTAGTGACAGATTGTGGGGTTGTAAACCTCAAAGGAGATGTTGATCAAAGACTGTCATATTTGGGAAATGGCTTTTTGCTGATGTTCACATTGATTAAAATACATCCTTGTAGATAATTTTAAGAATTAACACAAAGGGAGGGTCTAACTGACCTCACAAAAGGGGAAGGGAGATGCCTCCTGAAATGATCCAGCATCTGGTGAATATGTGATATATGATTCTAGACTCTGAGAGAAATAGTTCTCTGACTTGGAAAGCACTTAGAAAGGTAACAGAGAAGAATTAAGTGTTTGTGGTAGGAGTTTGTATTCTGTAACTTTCCTTTTTTATTGGTAGATGACTGTAAGATTTGTGATATAATTTGTTCAGTATTTTATTTTACCTGTTTTAAAACTTTTTAGTACACAGCATTTTCTTTAAAATACTGCCTGTGCTCTTTTCTGTTGTTTCACATGTGCTTGCTGAACCTGTATTTAAGGCTGACAGCTGTTAAAAGCTTGATTGTGTTACTGAGCTTGCTTAAAAGTTAAGAAATACCTAGGTCTCTTATAGAGTTCTAAGGATACATTTTGGAAAACCTGGCTGGTTGCCATGGGTGAAGGATTGTACTGCATCCCCTGAAGAGGGCACATATCCAAGCCTGTTAATTGGATATGCTAGTATAAGGTTCACAGTTTGAATCCCTCCAGAACTCGAGGCTAACAGGTGATTCAGACCCAAAGCAGACAGGAAAGTTACCCTGTCTGTTACCTGTTCACACTATTGCGCTCTGAAGTTGGCACTGTAGGAGCAGAGGGCCTGACCTGCGGAGTGCGTTTGTGACACCTACTAGTACTACTACCTAACTTTTACTGGGCACTGGGATGGCAGTAGCACATAAACACAAAACACAGCAGCCTACTAACAATAACGTGGCTTTATTGAATCTTTAGGACTGGAGCTGGAGGTACATACCTGTCTAAGTCAGACTCGTGTTGGTGTACTGTCAACTTTCCACTCCACTCCTTCCTGTCCTTCCTTCTATCTGGCAGAATGCAACATCCCGGTGCCTCGGATTGGAACTTTGGAAACAGAAATAAAAAATTAAAAAAAGCCAAGCCTAGCCCAGCAGCAACCAGCATTATGGTTGCCCCTGTCGAGTCAGTCCCAGATGACTGAGTGAGTTTGATATTGTACATTTAGTCCAGCTTTTCTCTCTTTGGTCCAGGCCATGGTCCAACTCCTCCGACACAAGAGCCATGTGAAAAGGAGTGACTGACTTCAGGGATATTTCTGAATCAAAAGAAAATGGAGCAGATGTGCTTTTTTATGGCACATTTCAAGCTACGCTTACGCTCCTCGTGCCACGCGGGAGACTCGAGTATGGTATGGCCACTGCAATTGGCTGACAATCGGCGTATCATGGTCTGAGCAGCCAATTGGGACACTATAAAAAAAATACAAGGCGCATCCAATTGGGGCAATTTAAGGAAAGCAGCTCCCCTCCCCCCACACATGCACATGTCTCGTTCCGATTCCCCAGGCCAAGAAGGAGAGAGAGAGAGAGAAAAAATAAATAAAATGGACGGAGAAAAAAGTCCTGGTCAGGGACTTTTCTGCCAACTGACAGCTTGGTCAATGCATTCCTCACACACTCTCATGAAGTGATCAAATAGTTAAATGCCATGAGGTCTACAGGGGGTGCCGCAACATAGGTATACAAAATGGTAGTCCTGTAGGAAATTATCTTTCTTTTTATAACCAGCCCATTTTAACTGAAGCTAACGTTCTGTTGGTATGACTAAAGATAATCGGTTGAGTTTTCTGCTTTGAAAATACTGGCCTTACTCTGAATAATGCACTCATTAGCCCCGAGGTAGACCGCTGAAATTAACTTACAGCTGGACAAGCAAAAGATGCAGCTTATCTTGATAGAAGCTTCCTTAAGTCCGCAATAGCTGAAGTGACCAAGTCGGGCTAGCTATGGGCTGAAGGGGGGGCTAGGACTGCAGCAACACAGATGGGCATCATAAAGCCTTTAATCTAATGCACACTCCTTCTAAATTTTTATGTTAAACACTATTCGGGTAATTAACAACCCAGTTGGATGAGACTTGGCTGTCTGGGATACGCTAATTAATATAGGTGGCAGTTTGCTTATGACTGTCCATTCTATGCACTGCTTATGGTAGGATTAAGGCAATTATCTGCTGAGTGGAACTAATGGAGGGGGAATTTTTTATCCCTGGTAGCCCCATCCCCAAGGGAGCTAACCCACTGGACCACCAGAGCATAATTTTACACAGGGGCTCCTCCCAGGGCATTTCCTAGCCCACACAACCACCAATGCCACTCTTCATTTAGACAAAAAGGGCTACTAGCCTCCCACTACTCAGCACTAGCCATCTGTGCTAGTAAAGAAATTACTGGCAGCTCAGCCACCATTATGGGCAAAGGGGTTCTTAGCTGAGCCCCCTTCCCCAAAATACACTCCCTTTACTCTGCGTTTGCTCATCTTACATCTTTTCCCTTCTTAACTAACCTATTTTTTCTCCTATCTCTACAGGTCTGACCCCATCAGATAAGTATAATTTTATTTCTCTACTGTCCTTTCTGCCCTATTTAACCCCCCTAAGACCTGTGGATACTTTGTGACACACTTGTCTCTTCTTTTACAGGTGTGGCAGATGACAGCTCCCCAGGACTACCCTGTGGCACCCTGCACTCAGGGTAGTCCCTCTCTTTCACCTATATTTTGGTGGGTTTACTGTAATGGGGTGGCCACAGCCATTACAGACTTTCCTTTTGTAAAATTACCTGCTCTTTTAAGTTGGATGTGGGTCGGGTTGTGTTCCTTTTAAATGGCAAATGCATTCGTACGACTTAATTCTATACCTCTTCTGTGCTTCTTATCATCACCTTTTCCTCATGATGTGGTGGCAGTGGCACAACATTTTTGTTTAAATAAAGTATTTGCCAAGGATAGCCCAACTTCTTATTTTACTGTAAGAAGGGTGCTCTTTCCTGTTAACAGTAGCTAACATTGGGGAGGTAAATGACTTGTTTAGGGCCACACAGAAAGTGGCACATAGCATTTGAACTTCGGCCTCTTGGTTAACTGCTGTGTAATATATCCCAAGGCTACATGGTCTGCCCATCTATTGTATATGGTATATTGCTCCCATAAGTTGTGAATAAATAAGACCCTTGTATGGTTAATGAGAAATGCTGCTGGTCAAACGCATGTAAATAAGCCAGCAGCCAAGGCTGCTGGGAACTGTAGTCCTGCTCCACTTGGTACAATAGCAATACCAATGGTAAACTTTCAGCATTGCCAAATGCTTGTTGTTATTTACTTATGCACTGTATTTATGTAGTATTGTATACTATCTTTTAAATTCCGTGTAATTAATTCTGGGTTGCTTCTGAAAAAGGGATAGCTTGTCTCAGTGAGCCTACCCAGTTACCCAAATCCAATAACTAACTAACTAACTAACCTACAATAAACATGTATAACAGTTGTTGACTGTCATGAAGCTGAACATCTATCCCTAGATGTAATAAGAAATTTGAACATTAATTCTTGTGAACAAAAGTCAAATCAAAGTAGTTTAGCAATAATCAGTGAAAAGAAAATTACATAGACAGGAAATAACTTAGAAAATTCTTCTAATATATTGAATCCACTCTCAAGTTACTCACAGTAAGGACTTTATTCTAGACCCTGAAAATGACAAAGACGTTTGCTCTAACCTTGAAAACTTGAATAAGATCTTAGTGCCAAATTTATACACTCAAACCAAATCAAGTACTGTAAATCTGCTACCTCTTGGTTTAATGCTAGATGTAAAAGAGAAAAAACAGCTTGCAGCATAATATAAAAGTTAAACAAAATAAAACTAGAGATAACATCAGGCTTTTAAATAAGGCAAGAAAACATTATAAAACAGTTTTGGTACAAGAAAAAATACTTATTTCATCAGAAAAAGTGGAAGGAACTCAAAGACACTATTGATAGTAAGGATTGTAAGGCATTTTGGATTTTAGCAGTAATAGATGACAATAAATTAAGCAATAATGCATGACAGGGTGTGTGTCGTGCTGGGATAACGTCACCCCTCAGGTGGTTGGGCATGAGGCCACAGGAGGAGTGTATTATTGCTATTATACAATGGTGCCTTCACTGGACACCAAAGAAAAGACTAAAAATATATCTTAAAACACATTTCCCTTACATTTTGACATTCGAACATAAAGTAGTCCCTTTTTCTTAAATCAGTTAACTCTTATTTTGTTAATGGTTACAACGGTATAACAGCTAATATGTTGATTTACATACAGCAACAAGGGATTATGGGTAGATTCTAAAGTTAACCTAAATGTTCCTTACTCAGGACAGTGAGGTCTCCTATTTCAGTAGTGGTAACTGCAGTCCTTTCTGGCCATTAGGGTGCTGGCATTACAGCGCCAGGTCATTATGGTGCCAAATACCGGATTCGCCGCCCCCTCCCTGAGGTTCACCCTCCTGGAGTTAGTAACCTTAGAAAGGAGGGTTGGGGGTCACAGGGAGCACAGCTACCCACAAAAAGACAGGAAAACAACTTTCCCACCTGGTGCTGTAATGACCAGGTGCACTGCTACCGCACTCTGAAGTGGTGGAACGAACTGCAGTATAGCACCTTAACATAATGGTTTCAGCAGTATAACAGCTGATATGTTGATTTACATATAGCAACAAGCAATTCTGGGTAGATTGTAAAGCTAACTTGGATTTTCCTTACTCAGCAGTGCAGTCTTCTATTCTGGTGGTGGTGACTGTAATATAACACCTAATACGTAGATTCATATGACAAGGCATTGTGGGTACAATATGAAGCTGTCTTTCATTTTTTCCTTACTGGGAGGTGCAGTCTACTTTTTCTGCAGTGGTTACAACAATGTAACATTTTATTTTCAAAATGAAGCACTGTGTGTACACTGATAGCAGACAAGATTTCTTTACTGAGAAATGTAGTCTCCTATTTCTTTAGTGAGTACAGAAATATAATAGCCTGTGTACTAATTTACATAGTGAGAAATTGTGGGCACAGTGAATAGCACATTGTTCTATCTCCCTAATCTGCATGTGGATTCATTTTTTTAATTGATGACATTTGGTCATGTGTGTGCTGGGACTAGATCCATGATGTTGTACTGGGATAACATCACGGGTCTAGCCCCAGGCCTGACCAATCAACAGAGCCCACAGATTTTTCTTGCCATTGTATAATATTCCAATAATGTATATCTTTCTTTCTTTCTTTCTTTCTTGCTTGCTTGAGGTTCACCAGGAAAAACATACTGAGTTAGCGGCTCGTTTCAAAATGTGTCATGGGGGGAAGGGGATTTGGATAGTGCAGTAGTAAGTTACATCAGCGATGTTACAATTATAAAACAATAATAATAATTATAAAAAGTAAAAAGTATGCAGATGACAACTGAGAGGAAGCACAAAGTAAGTAGTACAAAACATAGCATATTGATAGAATATCAATAGCAACAGTTCTGAGAAGTGCCGCTGGCAGCGAAATGAGGGAGGAAAAGGAAGATTGTGAGTACAACAGCAGGCTAGTCAAAGGGAAAAGTAAACCAATAAACCTGAGCAGTAGGGGGAGGGAGTGTATAGAGGGAGAAGCAGTGGGATTAGTTTAGGATCAGTGGCAACTTCACAAGACACCAGCGAAATCATGGAGGAGGGATTTTAGTGATATGAATAGAAACAGGGACGTTTGGGGAAGTGGAAAGAAAAAGCAGCTTGACAAATGCTTGACCAGCAGAGGATTTTATGGGGAGTGTCAGAGGGTGGGTGTCAGAGCTGCAAGGGGAGTGAGGGTTAAAGGAGAGGAGAAGATGAGGGAGGAAAGGTGGAGGGATCCCAACCAGAATTTGGAGACAAAGGTGGCACAAAGATTGAGGATCCTGCTATCAAGGGAGGGCAAGGAGAGGCAGGAATACAGGGAACAGTGGGGGGTTCTAGGGAGGCAATCCAGGGTAAAGTGGCAGAAGAAGTGAAAGAGGGGATCCAGCCTGGCAAGGGTGGATTTAAGGGCAGTGCTATATACAATGTTGCCATAACTGAAGATAGGTAGAAACATCTTCATAACAATGTCTCTACAAGCAGGAAGGAGGATACTTGTTTTGTTTCTGTAAAGTGCCCCATGTTTAGGGTGCAGCTTCTTGTGGATAGAGCCCAGATGAGTAGAGAAGTCCAGATGACAGTCCAGCCATACCTTGAGCTATTTAAAGGAGGAGAGATCCTTAATCAAAACAACACCATCAAGGGTCTGGAAGGAGGGTAAGAGGGCAGAGCTTGGCAAGTCTCTGCCTAGTGCCAAAAATCATTGAGACCATTGTTTTGGTATTGAGGGACAGCTGGCTGGCCTGAAACCAGTGCTGGCTATTGTTGAAAGCCAATTGGAGGCAGAGGAGTCAGAAGCATAGAGAACCATGTCACCCGTGTACACATGAATGAATGCAGAGGAGTCAGAAGCATAGAGAGCCATGTCACCTGTGTACACATGAATGAATGCAGAGGAGTCAGAGGCATAGAGAACCATGTCACCTGTGTACACATGAATGAATGCAGAGGAGTCAGAGGCATAGAGAACCATGCCACCTGTGTACATATGAATGAATGCAGAGGAGTCAGAAGCATAGAGAACCATGCCACCTGTGTACATATGAATGAATGCAGAGGAGTCAGAGGCATAGATAACCATATCACCCGTGTACATATGAATGAATGCAGAGGAGTCAGAAGCATAGAGAACCATGTCACCTGTGTACATGTGAATGAATGCAGAGGAGCAGGCGAGAGCCAGGGATGCATCCTTGGGGAACATCAGAGCAGATAGGGAGAGGAGATGAGGCCAGATCATCAATATGGACAGCTTGGGTCTTACGCAAGAGAGAACTTTATTGGATTTACACATTAGAAGCATACAAAGTTCAAGGTTTAAATGAACACATTGAAATTAAACCATTTCTAAAGAACAGGCGGTAAAATTACTTATTTTTCCTTTGTAGATATATTGGTTTGAAAGAAATATGTTGGAGAATTGTCAACAAAGTGGCATGTCTCTTCCTACTGTTTTTCATTACTGTTTTCACTGACCCTTTGACAGCTACATAGTACAGAAGTCCTTAAAATATGGTTCTTTTGACATAGCTTGAACAGGTTCTAGTGCTTTACTTCAATTTGAGATAGGCACCCCCTCATTATCTCTCCCCCATTCTCCCCCTACCATCCTCCATTTGCATCCCAAACTTTGGCCTTTTTGTAACTTTGTTTATGTATTTATTATAGTTGATAACCGTGAGAAGCACACTGAGCCAAGGCTCGATTCACGGTGCGACCCGGGGGAAGGGGTGAGTTGAGAACAATACATACATATAAGAGAAGCAGGCAGGTTAACAGTGGACATTGCAGGCAGGTTACAGTAGCCTGAGCAAAAGACAGGAACAATATCACAGCAAGGCAGGCAGGTTACAAAGGCATCTGAGGGGGTAGTTATCCTGAGGATACAATAAATACAAGCTTGAAATAAACTGAAAGTCAACAAAAGGTAAACAAAACAAGCACAAAATAGCAGTAGACAGTTTTATAAAATAATAATTTAAAACAGTGTATCATAACATAATTAAAAACTAAACATAACTATGAAAAATGATGTTGTTTGCTCTTTGCTTTGTTTGCAGGACTGAAGGAAAACACTGTGACTGTCAGAAGGTGAATGTTTGGTTTCATGATCCACATATATGTAACGTGATCAGGCCAACTGGGATGCTAGCTATGTGTACATTGCCAGATTCACACATGGCCAAAACCTCCAGTCTGACCAATTAAGGACAAGGAATTTTCCTGTCCATTTTGTAATTAAAAAAGGAGAAATGCTCCCCAATGGGCCTTAGTTCCTTGGAACATCAACAAAAGCAATGTCTGGCAGTTGGCACAAGTTTGTTGAATGCCAGTCATTGATTTTGTTTGTGTTCTGAATTTCCAAACCTCTTTTTAAAAGCACCTTGACTACTTCTGATTTCCAGCACTGACACTTCATGAGCATTATCAGAGAAACCCTAAACCCTCACCAATGGCATCATACCGAGCAGTTCATTCATTTATGTACTAATGATGACCGCTTCTATTGAACCGGTGTCTTTGTTTACTATAAAGGTTCCATGCAACAGGTCTGGAAGCAAACTGCTCTTACAAGAAATGACATCAGTAAATTGGAAAAAAAAGGATTTTTAATTTCATCAGACTATGATTCCATTCAATCTCTGCACTTATTCTGATGGGGAGGTCATGTTTATGATACGTAGCTTATCAATGCTGTGGTAAACAAACCGTATATTTTCGGGGGGGGGGGAGCAGGCTTCAAAAAACAGAGAAAAGCATGTGCTGCATTTAGTCCCGTGCTCTTCACTGGGCACTGGGAGCAGCACTGAGTGAATGGTAGAAATTGAAAAGATTACCAGAGAGCTTCTGCAGTGTCAGATAACCCAGCCATTTGACAAATCAAATCTATTGAACAGGAAGACTCCGCGCAGCAGAAATAATTGACTTGCCCGTGAGAGAGAACGGAAGAGATGCTCGATAAAACACATATAGAGCTCAGCAATTCATTTCAGATAAATTTGAAATAACTCTGTAAACATGTACATTAAATTTTTACCTCCATAAAATTGTTCACATTTATAGTCAAATAAATTCATTGTAAGCACAGTTACTTTTAGGGGTGTAGTTATGTGTGTGCCTCTAGTTATATCTGGGAAGGGGGATTAAGTAGTCATGTTCTGTTTCCTTTGATGCAGGAATAATAATTGCGGAAGGCAGGTTCTATCATGTTTCTATAACTTCCAATTTATATGGTGCTTCTTAAGGCATCCCAAAAAATACCAGAATTTAATAAAAAGAGTTGCCTTGCAGACGTCGCTGCAAGACTTGATGTAAGAAACATTTGCAAAACAATTTCTCTACAAAATATAATGTTTTAAACATGGCACTGAGCAACTGCTCGACTAGATAAACTGCCATAACTGCTACACAGACAGAAAGATGTATATAGCAATAAATTTAATTTTATGGGACGAAATTTCTATGCTACAATAGTTATTTTCAGATTTGCTCCTAGGCCTTCTTTTTTTTAAACCCAGACCACTGCCTGGCAATAAAATGGTGCTCTGTGACTCAGCCCTTCACTGGGTTTGTCTATATTTACCCATCATAATGAGGCATTCAGTTAATACTGTGTCTGAGTTTACACACAATGAGAGCTTTCGCAGCACCAGTGAATATTCTCCCGTCTCTGCTCTTCACAAGAATAATTATTTACTCTGGGAAGAGGAAAAATAAACTACAGCACAGATTCAACAGTGGACACCAGTGCTGAATAATTTATTAGCCTGTATTTATCCAGGGTAATGAAACAAAGATACAGCATCTCATGGGCCCTGCCTCTTCTACATAGTCCTACAGCTGGGAGGAAAACAGCAGAGGGAGATCAAGTGACTTGTCTGACGTTGCACAGTGAATGAACAGCTGAGTCTAGGATATGAACCAAGATATCCTGGCTGCTTGTTTTGATTCCTAGCCTTTAGGTCACAAGACCTCACCTTTGTAGCGACTCTTTCCTTTTTTGTTGATTTATTTAGATATTTTTTGTTGACTGGGAAAGAGGGCTTGACAATACTGCTTATTTTCAGCCTCATCTGGGAGGGGAGTGGGAGCAAAGGTGGATATAGATGCCAAGCAACTGAAATTGAACCAGATTATGCTTTTGATGGTATTTCAGCTAATGGGTGAGATTTTGCCAGGACACCCGGGATACTCCCATACTCTTCCAGTAGGGGGACCTCTTGTTGTTGGATCAAATATGACAATGGCCATCAATGGATGAGTAGCAGCTACCACACTGCGAGTGGCCGGGATTGTGCCTCACCCCCGATCGCAGGAATGGATCGCATGGAGGTTCAGGATGGAGGAGTCGCCTTCTCGACTCTGGCATCGGACGGCACCACCATTACTTCAACGGAAGGAGTGGCAGCACCGAGTGGGGCTGTGCATTAATCACAGGAACAGGAGCTGTGTTTGCAGCATCAGTGATGAAAGGACATTTTGTTGGCCCAGCTCCAGGCAGAGGAACATAGTTTTCAGTCACAGGTACTGTCTTTTGCTTCTGGCTCTGATTTATTGGAACTGTCATTGAAGTGTTCACCATTGATGAGTGTAGGTCCTAGTACCATGACTGCGATGGTCTCGTTGATGCTGAGAACATTTGGGATGAGTACTAGGGAAGCAGGGCTGCCGTCAATGGTCCCACCATGTATTACTATGGACCCCTCAAAGTCTGCTCCCCTGGACTCCCCGTCAACTGGTGTAATGGAGATTCCTGTCCAGCTGACAGTGCTGTCAATGGGAGTTTCTTTGCCTTTCAGTACTGCTGCAGTTCTAGTGGCTGGAGGACAACAGGATCCTATGAATGTCTGTATACCCTTCACGCACTAAGGTACAGGAGGATCTGATTTTGGGTGAGCCCTGGACACCAGAGAGGGCTCTTTCAGTGGCTGTTTGGAGGCCTTCGGGGTGGGATCATGGGTCCCAGACACATCGGATCTGGTGGTGTGTCATTATCAGGCCACTGTTCTCGTCTCAGCTGCTGGGACCCTGAGCGATCCCCCCTGGCTAGTCTGCTTGTTATGCCTGCTCTTTCCTTTGACCAGGCCCCTGAGCACCAAGCCCCTGAGCACCTGATGGACCATTCCCTGATATTGCTGGCATCACTTGAATTGGAACTGCCTGATCTTGGTCAGGCTGTCTGTCTTCTGCTGCCGATCTTGACACCGGCTGCGACTGCAACATCTTCGACTCCTGAGGTGTGCCCACCTGTGATATACCATGTACCTTTGGCTGCAGGAGGCTGGGGATTGCTGATGTTTCTTTGTTGGGATGGAGCTCTGCAGTCCCAGATGGGTGCTTCCAACCCCCACCAACACCCCCTGTATAGCCTGACCTGCCCCCAGACAAATCACGACAGGTCTCGGATCTTTTTCAAGCACGTGGTGAACCGGCCCCTGGAAGAAACGTGGATCGTCTGATTTACAAAGGGGGTTTGAACTTGTTTCCAGACTGTGTGTACATGGCCAACACATTATTAAAGGCTTCTTGTCAGTTTCGAGTCTCAGACATTTATGCTGTCATCAATGTGGGAGATGCTACTTTTGATATCAGCTTTAAGCGTGTCTCGGGGGCTGGAATGGTTTTGGATACATTACAATGCCCATCAGACTTTTCTTCTGTGGTCTCCCTTTTTGATGATCCCATTGACGAGACCTACTGTCCACACCCTTACTGTGTTATTCCATAATGAAGGGGTTAACACTGCTGATGTTGTGAGTTGGCTCAGGAGGCGCTGTGAAGTTCTGGAAAGACCTGAGTCTATTATTGATTAGGAGCAGCTGTGGACTGGGGGGTGGCGAATATGAGTAAAACTAACACATTCTGATACTGGAGTACTGTATTTACCTAATTCCTTTTTTTTGGGTTGGGACAGGGGTTCGTTGTTCTATCAGGGACGACCTCAAACTTGTTATAAATGTGGCTCTGGTTCTCACTTTAGTTCTGCATGTGATAGTGTCCGGTGTGGCCATTGTCTGATATTTGGTCATGCAGCAAAAGATTGCCCTAATGTTTTTTGTTGTAACATTTACAATCAACAGGGTCATTCCTATGCGAAATTCCCCATGGCTTCCCATAACAAGGGGTCACGCTTTCCCCAGGAGATGTCACTCACGCGCAGCACAAGAGCACAGGCCCTGAGCAGCAGCCTTCTTTTGCAATGTCACCTCAGGCTCTGGCCCCTTGCTCCCTCAGGCTTCACCTGACCTAGTTTTGCCTACCCCTGAGTGAATTGATGGTTTATTGGCTGACAACTTAGTGACACCTGGTGTAGCTGATACCTAAAGCCTTCCCTCTGAGTTCCTGTTACCTGCTTTGGCTACTCACCCTCCAGTGGTTGAATTTCCAGAACCCACCCCATCTGACACTGTCCTTCCTATGCTCAAAATGCCCCCTCTCCCTACTCCTGATGACTTTGAACCAGTTCCTGTTAAAGGGAAAAAGCAGTTGTCTAGACAGTCTGGCACTCCCCACTCCCAGGGAAGGAAGGGTGTGGCTACACTGGTCCACAAGAATAGGTTTGGGGCCTTGGCCAATCCGACTGCGTGAGGAGATAGATATTGAGGATTGCGATTCTGAAGCTTTCTCTGTACATTCTTCCCACATGAATTATTCCTCAGATGTTGACTTCCCTCCATCTGACCTTAGTACAGCTATGACGGACCGACGGCGGACCAGGTATCAGAATGTTGTCAAGTGATTTCATGCCGATGGGAATTTCTTTTAATGTCTTCCATTCTTGATGGGTTCCCTAAAGGTGACTACTATTAATGATAATAATATTAAGAGTTATGGTAAAAGACTGTTAACACTTATGTCTTTGCAGGCTCTTACAGCACACATTATTTTTCTTCAGGATACCCGAATGAAATCAAGGTTTGAATTGACTCAAGCATCTTGTTTATGGACCACGGGTCCCTCGTTTTGGTCAGTGGGTGGTGATAGATGTGACGGGGTGGGGATTCTTTTTCACTCTCTGGATGTTAGTGTATCCAGATTAGTTGAAATTTGACCTGGCCATGCTCTGGCCTTAGATGTTTCGCTACAGCGCTATAGACTGCGACTCATCAATGTGTACGCTCCTCAGTCTAAAGCTGATAGGGCGTCCCTGTTTCAATCAATTCAACCTTTCTTACATACCTCCCATCTAGTTGTGTGGGGTAGGGATTTTAATTGTGGATAGGGTAGGGCAGATTGAGGTTTGCATACGGACAAACTCTTTTCAGATTCCAACTGTTTGAACTCGATCCTGCATCCAGCTTTCCAACTGGATACCTACAGGGTGATTCACCTTGTTGGGGGACGGACATATTTCCAAGGCCCATTGTCAACACATATCGATTATATCTTTGTCTCCCAACTCATGATGGTGGTGACTGCCCAAACTTGCGGTAAGGAGTATTCTGACTAAGCAACTGTCTTGCACCTTGTCTTGGTTGGAAACACCAATTCATGGCAAGGGACCCTGGAGGCTGAATGCTGTGGTCTTGTAGGACCCCTTGTTATTAGTTGACTGGAAGTCCCTCTGGATGGCTCAGGAATCTGTATTATGTATGTATGATTCCTTGGCGGACTGGTGGATTGACTATAAGTCTGATTTCCGGACTCTTTTTTTTTGCCAATATACTGGCAAAAAGGCAGCTAGTGGCTACCTGCACTACTTGTTCCTGCAGGATCAGTTGCAGAGAATGTTCTATCTGGCTGAGACAACAGGTTTGGATTATGGCACTCAAATCTGTGCTTTGCAAACAGATATGAGGCAGCTGCAGTATGACTGGGCACAATCCCTGCAACAAGAAATGCTCTTTGGCACGCAGTGTTTCACTCATACTTTTAACCTGTTTAAAGATTGTAAACATCAAGTCAGAAGTTTATCCATGCAGACTCTGCGGATGCATCTGGCTGTCTAGTTTGTACTGGTCATGCTATTTCTTGGGTGGTCTCTGAATTCTCGAAATCTACCTTTTCAACCACTGCCCAGACCCCCATGGATTGATCTTTTCTGTCCAGTGTGTCTTCTCCAGCCTTGTCTGTGTCTGATACTTTGCCGCTGGTGCAGCCAGTCACTGTGCAGGAAGTCCTGTGGGATATTTCCTCTCTCCTGGCAAACACTGCCTCTGGCCCAGACGGCTTGTGCCCTAAGTTTTACAAGTGCTTTAAGGAAACACTTGCTCCTGTGCTAGCAGATGTTTTTAATGACTGCCTCACACGTGGCATTCTTCCCGCCCCTGTGTCACAGGTCCTGCTTATCTACATTTTTAAGAAAGGAGGTAAGACAGACCTCCATAACTGGAGACCTCTGAATCTGTTGAATGTGGACTATAAGGTTCTGACGAAGGTTCTAGAGGCCTGTTTTAGTAGGGTGGCCTCCTTTTTGATTAGTCCATTTCAGACTTGTGCTGTACCTCACAGACGAATACAGGACAACCTGTTGCTTCATAGGGAAATTTTCACTAGGAGTGCTGCGCACCAGTTAGATGGCTATGTGGTTAGTTTGGAACAGGAAAAGGCTTTTGATAGGGTCTCACAAGAGTACCTTTTTCATGTCTTATACAAATTTGGTCTTCCCCAGGTTTTCGTGCAACGGCTACATTGTTTGTATGATTTGGCTACGGCCTGCCCTTTGGTAAATGGTTGGTTGGGACCCTCCAGTCCACTGCAGACAGGGTTGCCCCCTCAGTCCTCTCTTGTATGTTTTCTGTCTGGATCCCCTCCTTCATCACATTCATGCCAGTAGTTCATTAAGGGGACTCAGCTTGACTCCCCAGGAGCTACCGCTAAAAATCATGGCATACGTGGATGACATAGTCACTTTTTGCTATTCAGAGACTGAAGGACCAGCACTCCACCATCTTCTGATGGCATACTCCACTGTGGCTTCTTCTAGTATTTATTATCATAAGAGTATGTATTACCCATTAGGGGTGGGGTCACTTTTGCCTCCATCTGACATTGCTTCTATCCCCATACAGACCTTGGCAATTAAGATCTTGGGTATTTTGTTCAGTTCTCCTAATATGAATGTTGATAATTGGGAGGTGTGTATGCAATGAGCTGTACTTCAAGTGTTAAAATGGAATGAAGCTTGCTTGTCAAAATTGAAATGGGTCCTGCTGATTAAGATATATTTTGTTCCAATCATCCTGTATGTTAGGTATGTCTCCCCCCCACTCCAGCCTTGAGACATGGTGTGACAACCCACCTCTCCCTCTGGGCTGAAACAGCTTTTAGAGAGGTGTCTGTCCTCGGGTATTCGCTGCCACCAGCCGGACTTTCCTTCCGGCACTTCTTTCAAGTGTACAAACTCGAATAGTTAAACGTGCAATTGCACAAGTTGAAGTCTGGTAGTGTGTCTCTCTCAGGTGGCGGATGCTACACAGAGTTTACCTCAGCTAGTGGAAACCAAATATTACCTTAGAAAAATGACATCACAGTCACAACTGTTGAGCAAATAAATAGCTTTTACTTAACAGAAAGTGCACTGAGCATTTACAGGATATATATTTACAACACAAAAGAATAACACTCATACAGGAAAAGTAAACAAATGTTTTTAAATAACAGATGGCAAAAGAAGAAAGCTATTACTGAAATATGCTATCACTAAACTTACCCTTCCTTGTCCTTACAAGAGACACTGGACCCTGTTCTAACTGCCAGCTCCCACGGACATGGCTACACGGTAGGCTCCAAACTTATGTTTCCCCTCCCAGCTTCCAAAGCACAAGAGACCCTTCTCTGCCTTTCAGAAGGTTATATACTCTGTGGAGCATAGCTCATTCCTATTCTTCCTTTAAATGCACCAACCAACTAACATGTAAGTATTTAATTGTCCCAATCAGAGTGAACACCTATCAGTGACCAATTATATTCCCTTTTCACCTTAAGTTTATATCTGAATGATCCAATCCATTCAAACTGCCCTGTGTCCATGTCTGCAGGTCTGTGTGTGTCTGGAGATGTCCACTCGAGATTTATGACCCAGCTCTTATCTAGCAGCTAGGAATTCCACAAGCTGGATGCTGCTGGACAGAGGATTTCAGCCTGACTGTATTTTTTCCAAACTGCTAAAAAAATAAGGCACCTACAGAATCCAAACCATTAACTCTTTCCTGCCCATTTCTGTCACACATGGCTTTACAATGTTTTCTTCCATGCAGTTTGGGGGAGTAGGCTTAACCCAGTTAAAAGGGACATAACGTATATATCATGACTGAAGGAAGGGGGTTGGACATGCTGAACCCCCTAGTATTTTTCTTAGTATCTTTATTTCCACAAATCTTTCCCAGGTACTCTGAAAAGCCCATGCTTTGTGGGTCCCTGCTGTGAAGGAATGGGTGGAGGTGTACCTCCCGGGAATGGAGGTGGTCTTGCCTACATAACATTCGCAAGTCCCTATTTATGCCTAATTACATGATAGTAAGTTTCCAAAAAATAAAAAAATGGAAACTTTCTTATGGAACGGTGTTGACAGCTTATAGGAAGTCGCTGTATCAGTACATCATGGCAGAACATTTTTGTCTGGTTTTACTGTTCCAGCTTTGCCCAACGTCTTCCACAGACACAGTTTTGAAATACATGAACAACCCCAGATTGCCCCCTTTTGTTTGGTACCTGGTGTGGCTTAGTTGCCACAGTCAGCTGGGGGTTCGTATCACACATAAGCATAAGCCTGTTGCAGACCGTCACTGTTTGTGGCCCAGCTGTGATCCCATATTGGAAACCCAGAAACACCTCTTTTTGGATTGCCCATATTCGCAGCAGTTTTGGTCCTATGTAGCAGCTCGATGGCATGACCCACGTTTTCTCTTCTTTATGTACCTAGAGTTGGTACTGGGTTTATTTTCCCCCATTTGGAAGTCACTTACATGCTCCACGCTACAAGTCTTGCTTGCCTTATGTAAATACTACCTATGGCAGGCACGGTGCTTGTGGGTCCTCCAACAAAAATCGGTGACCCATCGAGAATTATTTATTAATGTTCAGTTGGAGTTTTACAAGGTGTATGACAGAGACAAAAACACTCGTCAGGATTGGGGGTTTCATGAATTATGGGACTCCTGTATCCCCTATCTTTGACATGTGTATGTACTTGATTTGACTGTTTCCTCCTACTGTTCTTTTATCTCTCAGTGTTTTAAGTATATTTTTGGTTTTTGTGTTTTTTCCTTACCTCTTCTTTTCCAGAAATGTATGTGTTGTTCTTGCCCCTTTATGTGTTCTATTTCTTCTCAAGAGTTTTTGTTGTTGGAGGGGTTCCTTGAACTCTGACCTGTATATAATTGGTGTATTATTTCAATAAAAATTCTCCTACTCTCCTGTAGGGGCTCCCAGGCTGCCTGGCGTTCTGCCCAGATGGCCTCTGACACCGGAGCTGGGAGCATGGCTGTGCTGGCTGCTGGGGAGGGAGCCGCCTCCCCTGCATCTGCTTCGCTTGTGCCCATGAGGAATGTTCCTCTGGAAAGCTAATACTGCTCCAGCACCTACTTTTATGGACACCACTATGACTCTTGCTGGACCTCCTGTGTCAGAGGATGCATTCCTAGTCGAGGAACAGCATATGCAGGCTGACTTAGATGAGATAAAACAACATTTGCTATGGCTAATTGAGGAAGAAGAAAAAGTTTAGCAACTCAAATGGAGACATCTTGCAGCAGCGTCCTTCACGCTTTCTCAGAAGGCAGATACTATATTAAATGAGACCGCTGCCACTTTTATGATTTCTGGGGCTGATTCAAATAACACTTCGCTTTTCTTGCAATGGAATTCACCAGAGATTACAGCCATTTTGGTGGCTATCCTGGACTCCCAGAGTATTACTGATTCCTGCACCTCTCTGGATGACTCTCCTTCTACTTCCACATTCCTGTAAGACAACAATTTCTCCCCCTTGGCAACACGACAGGTGTCAGGTGGCCCTACTGAGACTATTGCTGTTGTTCTTACTGTGGCTTCTCTTCCGATGCTTGCTGAGCTTGGTCATGGGATGGGTGCATGTGCAGGACACCAGTCTATGGATCCAACAGTGTTGCCATTCTGTTCTTTCCAACCGGTGGCAGCTCAATCTCTTTCCCCTGTTACGGTTCCATTTTCTACAGAGAGTACTCTACTTTTGCCCACTACACCATTGTTGGTGGAGTCTCCTCTAAGCCATGTTGTTCAGCTGCAGGATGTGGATCTGGCTCTTCAGAGGGGCCCTGCCATTCCTACGGGGTGGACCACTGCAGCTACATACTTAGTGGCAAGGACGGACACGTGTGATGATAATAACCATTCAGCAAGTTCTGTTCAGGACTCCTCAGGTTCAGGTGTTATTTCAAGTATGGCTTCTGTGCCCTGTCTTACACACCCTACTGCCCATAATACTATGGTCTGCAGAGGTGGCTTTGTTATCCGTGAGCTGGATGAAAGCAGCAGATGGGGTGACCTGGATCCCTATGCTGACAGTTACTTCTACCCCTCTCTCTGAATCTGTGGGCTCTGTCACTTTGCAAGGTGCCCCCAGTACACCCTCTCCTAGTGAGGTGAGGAAGCCTGGTTTGTTGCGCTCTGCCCCAAGTGTCTCCCCAAGGTTGTCAGCTCCTGCAGCTCTATCCTTTTCAACCCCCAGTGCACAGCAACCTGCTCTAAATTCTTCTGATGATCCTTATCCCCCCCCCAAGATGTCAGACTTGTTTAATACTGCCATGGATCCTATTCTTCACAGAAATGTGGTCAAGCTCAGATACTGGGGTAGCTTGGATTACCCTCCAGACAGAACTTATATTATTCATAAGCTGTTGAAAGAGTCTCTGGGTTATATGGCATCGGATTTATTTGCAACCATCCACATAGCAAGAGAGGAAACATTTGATATAAGTTTTTGTACCTTGGTCTTATTGAACCTATTTTGGATAAAGTATGAAAAATTATGAGACTCCCACCTTTGGGTACCCTTTCTTGCTATACCACTGACTAACCCCACAGTTTGTTTTTTTCTGTATAGCTTTTTGCTCCCCCATTACCAGCTCCACCTTACTTGGCAATGGGGAAGACATTAGTTTCTTGTTTTTACGCCTCGCTATCCCAGGACCCTGAATCACAGTCGTGCATGGGTGTGGAGGTGTGCATGCACTCTGTGGCCTCAGTAATAGCCCCATTCTCCCACCCTTGGCCTAGTGCCCAAGTTCCTGTAGCTTGGCGCTACCACCTAGCCTCCACCGGGAGGCAGCCAAGAGCTGGGGAACCTACGCGTCCCTCCCTGGAGAAGAAAGCTGCCTTGCGGCCACTTGATCCAGCTTCTCACCCTCCCCCTCCAGCCGGCCCCTGGTGGCTCAAGCTCGCTCCTAAACTTGGGTCACTGGTGTGGCGTGAGGTGTAATGTTAAACACCTCAACCCTCAGCACCAATGGGCCAGTGAGTAAACCAACTGTTAAAATTGTTACATTTCTCTTTTGGAATGAATGTATAAACATTTTGGATGTACTATACTGGGTGAAAAAGAGATGTGAGGTCCTGGATTCTCCCGCCCCCATTATAGACACAGAACAAGTGTGGATGGGGGTTGGAAGCTTAAAGTGAAGTTATCCCAATCTGCTGCGGGTATTGACCATCTGCCAGGCAGCTTTTATATCAGGAGGGACATAGGCATTTGTTTTTACCTCGGGCAACCCAAGGCATGTCACAAATGTGGGGCTCGCAACCATCTTAGCTCCACTTGTGATGCAGCCCACTGCTCTAGGTGTCTGGAATATGGTCATCTTCTTAGAGACTGTCCCAACCTGTTTCATTGCAATTTATATGAAGCTCTAGGACATTCATTTAGGGACTGCCCTTGGGCATCTCACAACAAGGCTGATGGTCTGAATCAGGATGCTTTTATTGCTCAGGGCTAGTCCCTGGTGGTGACTGAAGATGAGGCCCAGGTTTCCATGGATGATCCCCCAGTCATGTCCTCTCCCAAGGACGTTTCTGGAATGGGAGCTGTGACAACTGTGTTAGATCAGGATTCCACTGATCATATAGAGATTTCCCAAGATGGCACTGTGCCTTCTTCTCTCTTTCTGCTCATGCCCCTATGCTTCCACCCCCACCTCCCCCCTTCAGATGTAGACTTTACCGTGGTCCCTACCAAGAAGACAGGAAGACAAACCAAGAGTCAGGGCAAATGCATGGCCTCCCCAGTCGTTTCTCTTCACAATCCATTCACTACCTTAGCTTCTACCTCCAGTTGGGGTGATACAGAGGATGAAGTAGGTGGGTCTGATGTCTCTGTCTCCTCCTCTCATAAGGACTTACAGTCAGATATGGAAGATGGCTGGGGTCTGCAATCAGCTAAATGTGTCTGTAGTTGGACATATTCCCAGATGTTGCTGGGGTTGGTAAACCACCATGACATGCATATCCTCCATCATGCATTTATCCTTTCTGTCCCTAAACGTAAATAGTATTAAGTCTTACAAAAAGAGACTTCTTACTTTTTCCCTGTTCCCTGCATACTTTAGTGGATACAGTGGTTTTCTTACAGAACACATGCCTTAAGACCATTTATGAATTAGAAGCTGCTCAGAAACAATGGACTCTTGGTCCATCTTATTGGTCACAGGGCCCTGACCTATGTGATGGTTTTGGGATCCTCATTCCGGGGTATGACTTTACATTAACGAGGGTGTTAGTACTAGATCTCTCTTTAGGGCTCCCGGTGCTTTAGACTGATAAATGTGCATGCCCCCAAATGAAAGCTGACAGTGGTCATCTGTTTTGTCTGATTCAACCATATCTGTTTACCTCTTGTTTAGTGGGTTTTGGTGGAGACTTTAATTGTGGGTTAGGCTTGAAGGACTGGGGTGGAAAGACAACCAAGGGGTACTATGATTCAAATTTTTTACAATCAATGATTTTGATGGCATGACTGACAGACAGTTAGATGTCATCATTGGGAGTCCCTATCCCAACATTTATGAAGGGCTCTATCTCAACATGATTGATTTTCTTATTTTATCACATAGTCTCCATGCTGTAAAGTCTTTGGTTATCCCTGTGGAATCATCAGACCATGTGGCACTGTGTTTCATATGTGCTGTGGATCCTTCCTTCCCAGCTTGGAATCCGCCCTGGTGGCTCAATGCTAGGTTGCTTTCTGACTCTGCTGTCTATTCCAGGTGGCAGACTGTATTTTTGTCAAGATGGTCAGTCCTGGTAGCAGTCCTGGTAGCATATGATGTTTTTGTTGCTTGGTGACTTCACTCTAAGCGGATTTTCCATTCTTTTTTTCGAGGAAAACTGCATCGGATGCACACTGACAGTTACATGAAATATCTAGATTTGCAATACAGGTTGCAGAAGTTGATTTGCATGATGACTGCCACAGGCAGAGACTGTATTGCAACTATTGTCTCTCAAGTTCCAGATGTTAGTTCATCAGTATGGCAGGGCAAGATCCCTTGAGATGGAATTGAAATGTGGTACTCAAGGCTGGGGTCAATCCTTGGATGAGTTTCAGGCATGTAACATGAGGCTGCAGTGTAGGCACATATGGGCTTCATGCCCCTCGGACCTTGCTGAGCCTTCATTGGATCCTGTCAGTATGATGTCCACAGTCCTGGGTTATGTCCAGCAAAAGTTTGGGCAACCTGTTCCCCCTATACTCCCGGACCTCCTGCTCCTTCCTTAGATGTCCCGTTATTGCCTCCTTAGGTACGAGACTGTTTGGCTTTCCCGACTACTGAAGCTGAGGTCAGGGATGCTACTGGGGGACTGCCAAGCAATGCTGCCACTGGGCCTGATGGTCTCTCGGTGGAGTTCTACAAGAGCTTTGTTGATTATCTGGCACCCATGCTACAGGTGCTTTACATGCAACTATTTGCTGGGCCCTCCCTGCCCTCTACCTTGGGTGAGGCTTTTTTCATTTTCTTATATAAAAAAGGTGACTGTACATTATTGAGTAACTAGGGACATTTGTGCCTCCTTAATAATGACTATAAAATTCTTGCAAAGGTGTCGGCCAGACACCTTGCTGGGGCAGTGGAGTCCTTAATCTCCATATCCCAGAGTTGTGCGGTCCCCTGATGCCACATCTTGGACAATCACATTTTGCTTCATGAGGTTTTTGATTGAAGCTCGAGAGGCTGCACCCAGGGATGCCTTCTTTCCCTGGCTCAAGAACACGCATTTGATAGGGTTTCCTTACCATATCTGTTTGATATTCTCTTGCAGTATGGTATTCCTCCCATTTTTGTGTCCTAGGTACAAAAGCTGCATTCCATTGTGACCTTGATACCATATGTGTATCACTGTGTATATACCACTGTGGTTCAAACCATTGGCATGCGGCAGGGATGTCCGCTGAGTCTGCTCCTTTATGTGTTTTCCATTGATCCTCTCCTACAATTTCTACTGATGTCTCCATCTATTAGAGGGCTGCATTTTACTCGAGATACCCTGGAACTTCGGGTTTTGGCATATGCTGATGACCTCTGTGTCTTTATAAGGGATGTGGCATCTGACAATGCTGTTAAGACCCTGGTGGACACCTTTTCTTCCTTATCCAGGTCCAAAATTAATTTTGAGAAGAGTAAAGTGATCCTGTTGGGGGACTTTACTAGTTCCAAGGACACCACTTGTACCAGTATTCGAGTATGTCATGACCCGGTGAAACTCCTCAATATTCATTTTAGTCATTTTGAAGCTGCACTATTTAATTGGATGGACCAGTTTAAAATGGTGGATGGGATATTGGCCTGTTGGAGGCAAAGAACTTTATCAAAGTCCAAGAGAATTTATTTAATAAAAACACTTTTATGGCCCTGTTTTACACACCTTAGTTATGTTTATCCATCCCCATCATCATTGGAGACTAGACTTTACAGCATTTTGTTTCAGGGTCTGTGGGGATCTCGCCTCAACCCCAGTGTTGGAATTACACTTTATGAACTTTGGGAGCTAGGGGGGCTCATAAGGGTCCTATCTTTAAGTTTAGTCCCCCTTCCCATTATACGTCAATGGCAATGATGTGTGAGCTACCGGTGATCACTTCAGAGCTACCGGGGCCGAGCCCTGGCAAGCCCCCCCTGTAATTCCAACACTGCTCAACCCTATTCAGAGGAATGTCACTTATTTGTCTAAGAATAAGGGTGGTTTATGTATGGTGAACCCTGTGGTGATTTACTTAGCAATTTTTTTTTATTAGTAATTTTTCTCCGGTACTTCTTGGTGCAGGAAACACTTGGGTACCTTGGTTGAAGATTGATTGGTCCCCTTTTCAACATATTGGAATACACACTGGGCTTGGCCCCCAGGCCATTATTGCACCTCCTGGGTGCCTTCTTATATGTTGACAGCTGTAAATAAACTTTTTCAGTAGTGCATAACTCCTCAGGCCTTTGCTACTTCCCCTTGGAAATCATAGTACCAGTATATTCTTGATGGGAACTTTACCCCTAGTTGGTATTGAAATTCTGCCCTCCTACAGCGTGCCATACTGCACTGTCTTAATTTACTAATCCCTCCATTCTGTGGTTTATGTGTGATGTGGTGTAGCTTAGTCTGCATGAAAAACTGGCTATTCGTGACAGCCTGAAACATAAAGCATTAGCACAACGCATGTGTCCGAGGTACACTGGTGCTGGGTTATTAGAAACTCAGTCTCACTTCCTTTTTGAGTGTCCTTATAGTAGGGACTTTTGGCAGTGCTTCAGTATACTGTGGCACAACCCTCTTTTTGCTACAGTCACGTATGAGATTGTCTTGGACTTGTATCCACCACCACCATGGTCAGGGTTCACTAGTCATAGTCTTCAGGTTTGCTTTACATCATGTAAGTACTTTCTTTGGCAATCACTGTGTGCATTTACAATACAACAGAGATTTACTGCTCCTTTAGTTATGGCAAACGGTGCATAAATCTATTCAGGCACCATATCTGAGAGACAAGTCGTCATTTTCAGTTACTCTGTTTCTTAAAGTTATGGTTGGGTTTTCACCATGTCTTTCGCTGATAATATGATTGTTTTCATTTGCTTATTTTTTTGTGTGTGTATATTGCTTGATGTTCTTATCTTAAGGTTTTTCTCATTTATTGGTTTTGCTGAGATTTTCATTTAGCATAGTATTGCATTTTTCCTTTTTTTTACCTGTACCGTTGCAAGCCATTCATGCTTATGACATGTTGCTTGTTTCATTGTACCTTTGTTGTTTGATATTTTTTGTTCAATAAAAATTCCCCTACTCTTTACCAGAAGTGCCATGGGATCATTAATTTCTATCTGAACAACCACCAGAACAGACAGATGGGACCTTGGTTTAATGTCTCATCTGAAAGACAGCACCTGAGGAGTGCGGCACCCCCCACACGCTGCACTAAAGTGTCAATATTGGGATTTTCCCCTAAGTTCCTGGTGTGGGGCTAGAGCCCACAATCTTCCAATAGCTTGACCTCAGACGTAAGTGTGCAACCTGCTAAGCCACTGACACTGATGTGCGCCTTTAATGGTGGGGGTGAACATATACGCACAGGATTTGTTCCTGACCTGGCGCCCTCCTCCACGGTGAGTTCTGCTGCTGTGGCTGACCTGCCCATCCAGCCCAGCACAACAAGACCTTAGGAGATGCATAGGATTCTCCCCTGACTGGGCACCCCTCCTCCACGGTGAGTTCTGTTGCCGCAGCTCGCCTGCCTGCCCAGTCCAGCTGAGCAAGACCTTAGGTATAAGGTATGCTGTCTGCCTGCCTCTGAGAGCTCCTGCCAGGGCCTGCTTTTTGAATTCTGGCAACTTTTTTTTCCTCTTTTGTTCTCTGCCTCCACTATTGGTCATTACCCAATTGCTGTAGCATGCATAATGTTAATGTGTTTAAATTGTTCTCAGATTTTGTTGTTAGTAAATAGGACTGTCTGAATAATTTTTTTTTTCATTCATTGCCTGTTATTGATGCGAATCCCCTGTTTATTTGGCCACCTAATCCCTCTGTCTCTCTGTTCCTTTCCCGTCAGTGTAAGTCCCTGTAACTGCTGCTCCAACTCAAGTGTGTGGTTTGATTTACCCTGATCACCCCAACCACAGACCGAATCGCAAAATCTGTACTTTTTATTCTCCCCTCTTTCCCTTTCCCCTCCTTGGTCCTTGCCTGCTCCGATTCGGTTTTCTGGTTCCTGTACCGACAACAGCCTGAAACAGAGATCCCTTCTGCCTACTCCTTCTGCCTTCCTCACTCCCCCTGTCTTTGTCTAAAGATCCCTCCCACCAATTAATCACACTATTTAACTATTTCCCTCTCCTCTCTTTTCAGGAAGTGCACAGTATTTTCCCCCGACCGGGCGTCCCTCCTCCATGGCAAGTTCTGCTGCTGCGGCTTGCCTGCCTGCTCAGTCAAGCTGAACAAGACCTTAGGTATGCTGTCTGCCTGCCTCCGAGATCCCCTGCCAGGAGTTCCCTGCTGGCACTGTGTGCCGGCTCCCTACCTTCCCCCTCTCCCACCCGCCTTATCTGGCGCTTTATATTTATAGTCTTGTATGATCACATGACTAAGAAACATTGTGATTATAGAGTGTCTACTTCCCATTTGCAGTTTATACGCTTTGTCCACCAGAGGGTCCCCAGGCTACTCTCCTTTCTCTACTGTTTTACTCTAACTGCAGTTTACTTCCACTCCTCAGACCACTGTTCCTCCAGGCTATTCTCCTTCCTCTACTGTGTTTCTCTAACTGCAGCTTACTTCCACTCCTCAGACCATGTTCCTCCACACCTTATCTACTGGATCTCCCTCGAATTACATATTTTCTATTCTTCCCTTACAACACCATCATAACTAACTCTCCTCTAAGCACACTCTGCTCTGGTACTCTTTGACTATGCTATAATACAAGTTTTCTACCCTACTTAGCCTATCTCTACTATTAGCCTTCCTTCTTCTTTCCTCTGAACCTTCTACCTCCCCTAACCTGTCCTACAGTACATCTCCTACTATGACTTTACATCATTACTACACAGGCACTGAGTTCTTCTGTCGGGCAACAGGCCTACGCCACCCCTTGACATCTACCTTTTCTACTCCACCTACTATTATCTCCATGCGAGTGGCTCTATATGCATTGTTGGCGCTACATTGCCCCTACACCCCTCATCCACCATCAGCCAGACCCTTGTATCACAGATGGAGTCAATACCTACACCAAAAAATGCTCCTTGATATCCTTGGAAAACTTATGCTCCTGTTATTGCTCTGCTCAGGAAACGTTGAACTAAATCCAAGACCTCCCATGTGGATCGAATCCCATGGCTAAAAAGCATCAGCTTCTTGCATATTAATGCTTGCAGTATGCTAAAAAAGTTGGACTTGATACAGGCTTAGGTCCTCCACACTAAGCCTGTCCTGATGGTGGTAACAGAGACCTGGCTCAGAAGCTTAACCCCAGATCACAGCATTAATATTCCCTCTTACAATGTGTTCAGGGCCGACAGGTTATCTCAGGGATGGGATGTTACCATCTTTGTCCAAGGCAAATATTCAGTCTCTGTCATCGACTCCACCTCGGTGCCTAAAGAATTTGAAAGTATTACTGTAAAGATTTCCCTGCCATCAGAAGAGAATATTTTCTTATCAGGCTGCTATAGAACACCATCTGGGGGCCTCCAGATACTACAACACTTTAGTAAAATTCTGGAATATTTAAACTTAGAAATGGTTATCATGGGTGACTTGAATTTCGATTGGAATTCACTATGCTCAAAGCCCTTAAAAAACCTCTGTGATAGCTATGGCCTCTCCCAGGTTACTCCTGATATTACCCACCCTAACATCAAAACCCCTGCACACAGTACCCCCCCGATCTAATTCTCATCAATAGACTTCATAATTTTTCACACACCGGGGTATTCAATAATGACATTAGTGAGCACCGGCCCATAGCCTGTGTAAGACACATCTCTAAATTAAACCCCACTCCCACCTTCAGGCTAAAAAGGAACCTTAGAAATTTCAACTGTCAAGTATTTCTGCTTGACCTAAGTAAAATCACTTGGCAAAAATTCTACCTGGCTACTTCAGTGTTGGAGGCCTACACCTGTTCAGGACCTAGTCCTGAGAGTCATTGACAAACATGCTCCAACCATCAAAGTAAGAACAGGGAAAAAACCTTGCCCCTGGTTTAACAGTACAATAAAGAGAGCCCTACATGACAGAGATTGACTATGGAAAAGGGCACATAAAACTAAGTGTGCCCAGGACTGGTTGGAATTTAGAAGGTCTAGGAATTCATGTACTAAGCTTATTAGGGCTAAAAAAGCTGAATACTTTCTGTTGGCTTCATCAAAAAACAATGCCTCAAAATTTTGGCAAACACTTAAAGAGATAGAATGCCACAGCACCTCTTCGTCCCTGCCATCCAAAATTATCAATGGCACCAATACCTTCACGAACAAACATAACACTCTTGAACAACTCAACCACTTCACCACTGCTGGTCTTGCATTTGACTCTTCTTCTGCGTGTAAACTCCGTGCACAATACTGCCCTGATAACACTTCATGCCCCCCTGCCAGGGACCACCTTCCTTCACCTTCATTTAGTTTCAAACCAATATCTTACAAACAAGTAGAAGAACTACTACTCACCCTAGACACCAATAAAAGTACCAGTACAGACCTAATTGAACCCTTCTTCTTGAAACTAGGATATTACTTTCTAACACCACCGATCTGGCATCTCTTTAATCTCTCCCTCTCCCAAGGTGAACACCCTGTAATCTGGAAAATCGCTCATGTTATCCCTCTCTTCAAATTCAGTGACCCACGTGACCTCAACAAATATCGCCCTATCTTTCTGCTACCCACCCTATCCAAATTGTTAGAGAAAATAGTTAACACCCAACTGAGAGAATGCCTGGAATCCTATAAATTGCTTAACCCCATCCAATCTGGATTTAGGCCTAACCATAGTACAGTCTCTGCCCTTAGAAAGATCTCCAATGACTGGCAGATTGCTCTGGACTTAAAGGACTAAGTTTGTGCACTTTGTTTGGACCTTAGCAACATGTTGATCATGACTTGCTACTGTCAAGCCTGCATAGTATTGGTCTTCATGAAAATGCCTTGAAATGGTTCTCTTGCTACCTGGTGGGCAGGCAACAGCAGATAAAAGCTCAAGGCGCTCTCTCACCACTCAAAACTCTGCTGAGAGGGATACCTCAAGTCTCAATTTTTGGGCCCCTGCTGTTTACAGTGTACATTAACGGTATTGGCCATAGCATTGGCAATGCAGATGTTCATCTATTTGCAGATGACACAGTTCTGTATGCTGCTAGACCCACCCTTGAACTCATATGTAAGGACCTACAGGTTGAATTTGATACCCTCCAACAGAATCTGCTCCGGCTGAAACTTCTACTTAATGCTAAAAAGACTAAAACTATGTTTCTCTCTCTCCCCATACTCTCGTAACATCTGCTAGCCCTATCAGTAACAACCTACAGATATTGACCATTCTGGTGGAACCACTAGAAACAGTCAATAACTTCAAATACCTGGGTTTCTGGCTGGACTACAAACTCATTTATGGTGCACATCGAGGAGATTGCTAAAACATTTAGACAGAGACTAGACCTTTTTCACTGTATTAAACACCTACAAAACCAAGAGGCTAAAATAAGACTGGCGCAGTCCATCTTTCTCCCCCTCCTTGACTATGATGACTTATTATATAGCCACTGCCCTAAAACTGCTCTAACAAAACTCGACACCCTGTATCACAGAGCATTAAAGTTCATCACTAATGTTCCCTACAGCACCCATCATTGCGTCCTCTATGAGCAGCTTTGTTGGCTAGCACTTACCTCCAGGAGGCTGAGAAATGCATCACTTTGGGCCTACAGGGCCATTACTCATAAGCTCCCTCCCTACATTTCTGTCCTCTTCGTACGCACTATTGGCAACTATTCTCCGCGCAGATATTCCTTCATCCTGTTTAACATCCCCAGGATACGAACCTGCTTTGGTGCTTCTGCTATAAGTTATACTCTTCCACGTTCTGTGGAACAACCTCCAGAAGCCCTTAAAACCTTTTTAACTTATTGGGTTGTTCTCCTTTAAATCTCTCTTAAATTGCACACTGCAAGAAACATACAAATGCTATTCTTAAATGGACACGGAGCTTGAGAAATGACGATACCTACTCCAGCACTTCCCCCTGCAAGGCTATAACAACCCTGTACTCATTCCCTCCCTGTCACATCCTCTTGCTATCCCTTTCTCCTCTGCCCCCTCTCACTCTCCCATCCTACTCTACTTCCCCATACTTCTCTCACCCAACCTTCTCACCCCCCTCTAGCCCTTTCTTTGCTGCATCATAACATCACTGGCTATGGCTCTTCTCTGAGATATCCTCTCTCTAACCACAGCTCTGCAGCACCCCTCTCCTGACTCCTTCCACTATATCTCTGTGTGCCCCTCTTACTTTTACTCTCACGCCTCCCTCTATATTAGCTACATCTTCCAATTTATGCCACTAGTAGTGACACTCTATCCCACTTTATTCTCTACCTCCACCCTCTGCCTCCCCTCCCCACCTCACCTCTGCTTTCCATCTTATCCTCGATATCTTGTCCATTATCCAACTCCCCATCCCCTGCCTCAATCGTGTATGTTGTTTGATATTTAAAGTAGTACTTTTAGTTTCTGTACGTATGCTGACATTTTCTTTGCTAGGATTGATGTGTATGTATCTTATGAATTGTCTTCATGAATATTGTACCTTGACCTTGTTGACTCTTTGATATATGATGTATATTTTTTGTATATTTCTTTACTGTATTGATCACTGTATTTTTCACTGTATCTTTTTGTTCCCTGTATTTTACACTGTGTTTACCATGCTCAATTGTCCACCCAGGACCACCTTGTAAATGAGCTTGCTCAGCATTGTTTTCTCCTGGTAAAATAAAGATTGCTTGATTAATTGATTGATTATGCCATCAGGCACCCCTTTGACCAGGTCAGCTGCAGGGTGTGCATCCCTGCCAGAGTGGGTGGGGAGATAATGGAAGCCTTTGTGTGTGCTGCGCCACCCCCTCCCAAAGACTCTCTCCTTTCCCGGTTCCCCGATCTCACTTACTAACTGTTCTTTTTTTTTAAATGTGCTCAGTCCTGCTGTTTAGTAAATATAGAATATTCACTTACTTTATGCCCACAGTCATGTTCATGTCTTACCCCAGGCCGTTACTCGAAGTGCAGCGTTTCAGTTAAGCGCATGCGCAAATACACTCACTGCTGTTGTACCATTGATGTGATGTACTCAAGATAGTACAACAGCCAGCTGACGTAACATCGATGGTACAACAGCATTAGCTTTTGATGGATTTCCGGGCACAATAACGTTCTCCCATATACTATAAATAAATAAACAAACCACAGACAAGCCATATGCTATACAAAATAAGAAATGAAGCAACAAAGCACAACTCAACTGTGTTTCCATCTTGGGGTTCTGATGACATCAAGGATCTTTTGAGCTTTGCTCCTGAGGTCCCTATAATGTCAAAAGAACCCCACGATGGAAACAAAGCCTTGTTATGCATGGTTGCCCATGCATTAGTCTGTATAATTACTTCTCTGATGGATTGTATGGCCAGCATTCATTAATATACATGTTTCCTAATTAAAAAACAAACATTTTATTTAACTTTTTAGATGTTGCAAAGTAAAATGGATGCTTGTAAATTTAATAGCTGGTAGTAATTTATTATACACTCTCACCTACCGAAATCTTTCTATACATCATCAATTAGTTTTAAAGGACAGGTACTGTAGGTACAAATGACAGATGTGAGAATATATCAATTTATGTATAGAAATATCTTCTTGACAATAAATCTCCTGGATTTGCTGAAGGAATAACAATTGTAAAAGGTTTACACACAAGACAGTGCCCCAGGGACAAACAGTTAAAAGTTATATTACTCAGAAGGAGAATAGTGTATATATTTGCTTATTCCTGTCATTATTTTATCTATAAAACTATTTTTTCTTTATGTATATGAGCCATTAATATTAGCCAGTATAGTATTAATGAAAGCAATTAATTCTGAATGTTTATTAGAGCTGATCACTTGAATTTAAAAGCTGCCCTCTGTATGTGAACAAAGTAAGGAACAATAAATGGCAAGGTGTATGCTTATAAGGGAACAATGCAAGTCTTTGGTGATTAGTCAAGTGCCACAGACACCCGAGGCATGCATTATTCCCTTATAACCACATGCCCTGAAGTTTGTTATCCCACTTATAAAATGAAAATGGACTTTTATTTATTAAAAAAGGAAGTAGTACAGGTGACGTGAGGTTGTCAGAAACTAATCAATGGTCATGTGACTGGTTTCCACTAGTAAAGTTATAGGATTTTCATGGCCCATGTTATCACATTAAATTATAAGGAGATCAGTTCATTATGCTGAAACTTATAACTTAATCAAAGTATCGATAGTACTGAAAAGTGACATGTTGTCCTATGCAGAAGGAGAACCCCACTGGAAATGAAATGCAGCAACTCAGCTTTGCTAGCCTGTGTAAATAAATAACTTGTGAAGTACTTTAGGATACAGTGCATGACCAGTACTACTTTTCAGTCCTTGCACTACCAGTAATTATTCAAAATACCAATGATACTGAGACGTACCATTGACCATGTTAATATGCAAACCCCACCAAAGCTAAGGGCATGCACATGAAAAAATAAGGCCAACACGTTTATCCCATCACCTATGAGATAGTGGTGCTTGATTTATTCCCATCTAGGTTACACAGATATCACAAAAGTACATTACAGTTAATATTTGCCGCATGCAAATATTATTTATGGAAAGTCAGATATGCTTTCACACTTCAGCAAAAAAATAACACATGCAACATTCATTGTTCTAAAAGTGAAAGCAACACTGCAAAATAAAATGTCTTTATAAAAGAAACAACTTTTCTACACAGCAGTTTGAGTATCTGTGGAGACACTGTACATGGATTCCTAATGCACTATGTCCTACATAATGGGGTTCACATAGGTAGTTGCCTCTGCTACTCATAATCAGGGTCACTCACTTGATCTGGTCTTTCTCCTGGGGATCGAGTCCTTTGATTTGGTGGTGGAGCCAGTCATGTGGTCCAATCACTACACAGTAAGATTCAAATTCCACACCCCCCATAGGCCTGCCCCTGTGGAGATGGTCAGATACCGCCCATTGAGAAGTGTTACCCCAGAGGGTCTCTCTGTAGTGTTAGACCTATCGGGAGTTTTGAGGGCAGGCAGGGATCCAGAGAATCTAGTTTTGGCCTATAATAAGGGTATCAGTGGGGCTCTGGATACTATCACCCCAATCTGTGTTCATCCTCTCTCTCTCTCTCTCTCTCTTCACCCTCGGTCCCCTTGGTTTGATGGGACCTAGAGGGAGCTGAGATGGGTGGGACAAAGGCTAGAGCATCGCTGGCAGAGAATGGCCCTTGATGCCGACCACCTTAGATTGATAGACCATTATCAAAGCTATCAATCAGCGATCTCACGTAAGAAGGCAAAGTTCCTGTCCAGTGAGATAGCTGCTGCTCAGAACCAACTGGCTCAGCTCTTTTGAACTGTGGACAGGCTGTGCAACCCAGCTTGTCTACAGGTTCAAGGAGCATTTTCACAAGATAAGTGTGATGAGTTTGCTCCTTTCTTTGCAGATAAGGTGGCTGACATCAGGGCTGAAATCTGCTCAGCACCCTCTATGGGGGTTAGAGGTGGTCAGTGCAAGGTTACTTCCCCTTGGTCCTCCTGGATATCTTTTAACTGACTGGAGATAGGGGACATCATGCGGATTGTCCAGAAACTGTGGCCGACTTGCTGTAGTTTGGATCCCAGCCCTACATGCCTATTATTAGGGTGTATGGAGACCATCGGCCTAGTTCTTGCAGAGATTGTTTGGTGTTCTTTAGATTTGGGAGAGTTCCCTAGCTCCCTGAAAGAGGCAGTGGTGACACCGCTTCTGAAGAAAGCTTCTTTAGACCCAAGCATCTATGCAAACTACAGACCTATCTCTAACCGTCCCACTGTTGGGAAGGTGATTGAGAAAGTAGTTGTGCTGCAACTGGAGAACCATCTTACCATCCACAATGTCTTCGATCCTCTCCAGTCAGGTTTCCGGAAGAGACATAGTACTGAGACCACTCTGGTTCAGGTGCTCAATGGTCTCCTGATGGCAAGAGACCCGAAGCACTGCTCCATCTTGGTGCTGCTGGATCTCTCTTCAGCATTCGCCACTTCACCACTCTGTGGACCGCGGGGTTCTGCTCGAGTGTCTGAGGGTCATCTGTGGACTGGCTGGTAGAGTTCTTAGACAGTTCTGCTCTTTTCTAGCTGGCAGGTTTCAGAGGGTGATGTCGTGGAATTTTTCCTCTGAGCCATTCTCTCTGCCACGAGGGGTGCCTCAGGGCTTGCTGCTGTCCTCCATGTTATTTGCAGTGTATCTGCTGCCCCTCGGAGACATTGTAAAATGATATGGGATGAGTTTCCACTGCTACGCAGATGACACACAGCTCTATCTGTCTTTTGCACCCAACCAGGATAGTGTGGTCTTGATGTTTAACAGCTGTCTGGTGGAAATCCATGGCTGGATGAAGTCCAGCTGGTTGAAACTGAATTCCGGGAAGACTGAGGTGTTGGTGGTGTATCCAGAGCACTGAATAGAGAGGTCAGTAGTGGGGTTATCATCTGGGCTTTGGATCGATGGTGTACAGCTACCCACCTCCGAACATGTGCGTAATCTGGGGGTGGTATTTGACGATAGGCTGACACTGTGGACACAGGTGTTGGCAGTCATCAAATTCTCCTTTTATCATCTTAGGAACATTGCCAGATTTAAGCAGCTTGTTCCGTCTGATGATTTACCCATGTTGATCCATGCCTTTGTGACCTCACACCTTGATTACTGCAACTCCCTATACCTAGGGCTTCCAGGGGTTGATGTCCACTGCTTGCAGCTGGTGCAGAATGCGGCAGCAAGATTATTGACTGGGACTTCTTGTACCAGTTATATTACTCCTGTACTGTGTGATCTGCACTGACTGCCTATACAGTGGCGGACTACCTTTAAGGTCGGTCTTATGACCTATAAAGCCCTAAATGGACTGGGACTGGGTTATCTGCAAGAGCTCCTGGTTCCTTACAGCCCTGGCTGACCTCTCCGCTCTACTGATGAGGGGTTGTTAGAGGTTCCCAGGGTGCGGTTGAAAACATCTGGTGCAAGGGCTTTTATGTTTGCTGCGCCATCCCTGTGGAACTTTCTACCTCGTCAGATAGAGAGTGCGGGACCGTGGAGAGTTTCAAGACCAGTTTAAAAATGTATTTATTCAAACAGGCTTTTAATACTTGAAATATTGGGAATTCAGAAGATTTTAATTGAAGCTGCTGTGTATGTTTTATGTGATTTTATTGAGTTGTTTTAAGATGTATATAAAGCACTTTGATGTTTGAATTGCGCTATACAAATAAAAATATTATTATTATTATTATTATAATTGCTAAAACAGTTGATCTATATATGCCTTGATGTATTCTGGATTTGACTACTGATTCTTCCTTTGTAGTGTGTGCAATAATAGCTTGACTATTGCTATTAAGATGATTATTTCTTTGTAATTAACCCTCTAAGATTGTGACAGATCTGTCGTATGTCATGGAAGTCTTTTCTTTCAGTAATTTTATTTAGTGGGATAAGCAAAGTCTGGGGTATCATTGCACGTGTTTTCTTTTTCTTTCCCCATTTTGTGGTGTTTCATTTTGCTATGTTTTTGCAATTGCATCCCAAGATCTTGCACATTTTTCCTCAATAAAAAAATGTATCTACTCTTGCCAGTAGGGGCAACCTCTGGCAGTCTGGCAGTCATCTAAGATGGCCATCTGTGGAGGTCAGAGGATAGATGTCTCTGGAGCAGGGAATCCTGTCTCTTTCCCTGCTTCACTAAATCAAGACGCGAATTTGGAAGACGACTTGGAGATGACAGCTGCAGCTAATGAAACTGACATGGCAATAACTAAGGTTGGTAGCCACAGTGAGGTGGAGGAACAGGATTGTAAACAAAAACTGCTGGCAGGGGAAGACAAGTTAGAAAATGCTATGAAAGAGAAACAGAAATTGCAGTTGTTTCTTATGGCAGAAGAAGAGGCCATGTATACAGTAAGTGGAAAAGAGAACAGTTGTCTGCTGAACTATTGCAAACTTCACAGAATCACAGTTACTTGCAATTTCCTCTGGCGTTTCTTATTTGTATATCAAGCTGGCTCAGCTGCTGAAGACTGCAAACAGTGATGTGGATGCATCAAATGCTGATAGTGTCAAAACTGCTGTCAGTTCCTGTCAAACTCTAGAACTTTCAAACCCTCTAATATTGCCAATTGAACCAGTGTCAGGCTATACCATGGCCACTACCACAACCCCTAAGATGTCTACTGATCCTAGTCCATACCAAGCTTCTTTCCCGAGTCCTGATTCAGTGCAACAGGATCACTCAACTACCATGGTACCACCAACAACGGAGCTCTAGGCAACCCGCCCACTACAATCCTGGATGTTACTATGAACCTACACCTGCCCATTTAGACACAGGAATTGGAACTGCGTTTGTCAGCAGAGCACACTGGCAGACCTGAGCACTCTGATACTGAAAGCTAGAAGTGACAGCGGGGGGGGGGCAACATGCTGGGAATGGCTTATATGGGTCACAGACTCGGCATAATACATCATTCCCCTACTGCTCCCCTGGCCAGCAAAAGTGTGGAGAAGTAGTCAGTTGAGTCCTCTTTGTTGGCCGCAGGCTGGAGAAAAGTGGAGTATAAGGTATCCTGGGTCCCAACAGATAATGACTGTTATGGAACAAAAGAGATAAGCCACTCCATGACCACATCCTACTCAGTGTGCAGGGCCCTGAAATGGGGGGTCCTCCTTTATGGCTACATCCCAGGACATTTCTGACAAGCACCTTGTGGAGGGTTCATGTTGCTAATATTATCATACCTGCAAAATGGCAACTGTATCTATGGAGGCATTGGATGTTGGTAGTTTGGGCACACAAACCCCTTACCCCCAACCCCCACCCTGCTTCAAGGACAGACTCTGAGCATGAAACAGAGAATACAACAGACAATGCTTTTGAGGCTGAGAAAAAGGGCTTTGGAGCATATTCACCATGAAAACAGGGACATTCCCCCCACCCTTCTCACCACCAGAATTTCAACCAGACCCCCAGGCAGCATAAAAAAGGAACTTTTAGATGTCTTACTTATTTTCATCACAAGGTGAATCAGCCCAGAAGTGCAATACCATAAAACTCAAGTACAATGGCAATTTAGACCCATATCCAAACAGAGTGCATGTTATCAGAAAAATGCTAAATGATTATATGGGTATTTTTGCAGCAGAACTATTTGCTGTAATACATATCTCTGGGAAGAGCACTTTTGATGTCAGCTTTCAGAATTTCAAGGCTTTAGGTAGAGTTTTGGTCAAATATGAACAATTTAAGGATACTGCTCTTTGGGAACCTTTTACTGTAATCCCCCTGTCCAAACCTGCTATAATAACAATCACTGTCCTTTTCGGCAACAAAGGTGTCCACATCTCTGACATTAGTTACTGGTTATGCTAGAGATGTGAGATGTTAGAAAAAACTATACCTATGATTGAGTGAGCTGGTCTGGATGTGGGGGGGAGGGGGTTAAGGTAAAGTTACATCAAACCAACAATGGTGTTTGTCACCTGCCGAACAATTTTCTTCCTTGGCAGGGACAGAGGAATGTGCTTTTATCTGGGCCAACCCCAGTCTTGCCATAAATGTGGGGCTAGAGCACACAATCACTCAGCCTGCAATACAGACCAATGTAACAACTGCATGGAGTATGAACACCTTAGCCACTGGTATCCAAATCCTTTTAAATATAATTTGTGCGAGGAGCAGGGGTACTCATACATGAGGTGTCTCTGGGCCATGCATGATAGAGGAGGAGGTTTGGATCAAGATGATCTGATTATTAAAGGACAGGCTATGGGCATAGCTACTGAAGGGGTTCAGAGATTTACAGATCCTCACCCAAGCACTGTAGAGCAAGCCAGCACTTCTGACCCTGCATATACAGATACTATTACTGTACCAGTTGGTACTGAAATCCTACCCCGGCAAAGGTAATCCCAGAGCCTGACCCTCCCATTGCAGAAGCCACGCTGTTAGAACCAGCACCTCCTAACCCTCTGGAGACAGTGTCCCCTACTAGAGCTCAGATAGTTACTGAGGTGCAGGCCACCTCACCTGCAGTGCTTCCCTCACCCCTCCCTCAGGAGGAGGACATGACATTGAGGGAAAGAGGGAGGCATAGGAGAGTTAAAACCAAGTCTGCCAAACTTGTGGTCATGAATGCAGAGAATAGGTATGTTGCTTTAACAACAGCAAAACAGTGGGGCAATACAAAAGGGAGCAAAGAGAATTCTGAAGCCCCTTCCTTAACTCCTTTCCTCTGAGATAACTCCTCAGACCTAGAAGAATCTCAGTCTGAAGCATATACAAAAATACATTTTAGATGCAGGACTAAGTCTCTGACCAGGCAGGTACTGCCCCCCCCCCAACATACTATTAGATGTTTTTGGGGCATTCTCTGTCCCCACTCACACTGAATATAAACAGTATAGAGGCCTTTCAAAGCAGACAACTACCATGTCTTCATTAGAAGCACTACCTGGGAACATGTTTCTTCAGAACACGAGACCCAAGACTTTGCATGAAACCTCAGCAGCAAAAAAGGCTTGGTTAGAGGGCCCATCCTTCTGATCTCAAGGCCCAGAAAGACGGGATGAAATAGGATGGGAATTCTCCTAAGGGGCAGTTCATTTCAGGTCCAACGCCTATTGTAGATTTCTCCAGGAAGGGCATTGAGGCTTGATATCCAACATGGCTCCAATTCTTTATGGTTAACAAATATTTATACCTCCCAGCAAAAGCTGGGTGGGTTGCTGGGTTTGGAGAGGTCAGACCCTTTGTACACACAACAGAGTGGTAATTTATTTTGGAATTTTAACTGTGACCTTCTGCAAATAGACCGTAGTGGGGAAATAGTTAAAACCTACCGTGACTCTGCTTATTTAAAAGACATGGTACAGGTAGCTGATCTCACTGATGGTTCTTCAACTTGGGGTACAAGTGCAGTTACCTTTGTTACAAGCTCTGTAGCCACAAGAATTGTTTTTTCATTTCTCTCAAAACAACTGCTAGTTAAAGGATCACACACCATTCCAGTAGAAACCTCAGATTACTTAGTGGTTTTGTGTCACTGCATGGCTGAGCTCACTTACACAGTTCCAAAGAAACTACGTGGAGGTTGAATGCCAAGTTATTAGAAGACCCAGAGGTAATTAAAATATGGGAACACGTGTTCCTAGATACAGGTCTCATACTTAATGCCTATGATAAGGTACACTTGTGGTGGAATGATACAAAGTCTGATTTTAAAAGCCTTTTTTAGTAACATGCAAAAAAAGCTAAAACTGCAAATTATTTACAATATTTAGATCTTGTGGGAACACTTACACAGGCTATTCCACAATGCATCAGGAAGGGAATGATTTAATGGATCAGATAAATAGAGTAGAATCAGAAATTAGACTGTATTGATATAACAGAGCTGCTACTTTAGCTCCAGAAATGAAGCTTGGGACTCAGGGAAAACATAACACCTTAGATAGTTTTAAATCTTGTCTAATCAAGTTCAGCAAAGAATCATGGAAGGTTTGCACCATACTGATTCTGAAAATATCACCTTGGATACAGACTCTGTTCTGTGTGTTGTTGAAGAATTTGTCCAAGACAGCTTTGGCATTCCATCCACCAAAACCCACAATTACCCACCGCTGGAGAACATGGAAATTCCTGCCATTCCAGACAATTTGCTGACAGCTTTAACTGGTCCTATTAATTGGCTGAAGTGGAAGAAGCAATAACAAATTTACAAAATAATATAGTTCCTGGACTAGTTGGAGTACCATCTGAATTTAAAAAAAAAATCCAAGGACTATATTTTGGGCCACCCTTGCTATTTTTATGTAATCACTTTTTATGTTCTGAATCATTCCTCTCTTCCATGATGCAGACTGCATTAATCTTTCTCTACAAAAAGAGAGACAAAACATGGTTGCAAAATTGGAGATCACCTAGTCTTATGGACATGGACCTGAAAATTCTGTCCAGAATTCTAGCCAAAAGATTGCCTCTAGTCACACCACTAATGATCTCCCCCATATAGACATGTGCCATTCCAGAAAGACACATACAGGGCAATATGATAGTACTAAGGGAACTACTGGAAAAGGGCAAACAGGGCTTAGTTGCTGGGTTCCTAGTTTCACTAGAGCAGGCTGAAGCCTTTGACTGCATCAGTCATCATTTTTTTGTTCACAATACTGGAAAAATACGGTATACCTAAAATTTTCATTAAGTAGATCATGATACTATATAACAATGCTGTAATGCTTCAACATGTAAACTCCTGGCAAGGTCCTCCAGTTACAATGCTTCAGGATGTGAAGCAGGGCTGCCCTTTAAGCCCTAGCTTAAATATTTTTTCTATCGATCCACTTCTTAGGCTACTTCAGGTTAACCAGAAAATTAATGGAATTCACCTTACTCCTGATTCAATGGAATTAATAACTTCAGCATATGCAGATGATGTGTGTGTAATCCAGAAACACCAGCACTAGAAGTTAGACAGGTTATAAATTACTACTCTTCGGTCTCAGGCTCACGTATAAATTATGACAAAGGTTTTTCTATTAAGATAGGAACTTCATGAAAGGCTGTACCTCCATTACAGGTTGCTGGGATTAAAATCACCTTGGACCCAATAAAAATACTGTGTGTCATGCTTAACCATGAAAATGAGGCGTTCTTTAATTGGCATCTGAGCATTCAGAAGGCAAAATGTCAACGAGCTATATGGAAACATAAATGCCTTTCAAAGATCAAACAGGTGTATTTGATCAATTCTTTATTGCTCCCTTCTTTTATTTTCCTTACACATATTTTCCACCCCCTGAAGAATTAGAGGCAAACATTTATAGCATATTTTTTCAAGATTTATGGTGGTTGAGTTTTAACCCATAAAAGAGGAAATGATTTATAAAACACCAGAACAAGGCGGTGTTAAAATGATAAACCCCCTGGCATTTTGTTCAGCATCTTCATGTACAGTAATTTTGTCCCTGTACTGTGTAATAGCCAGACATTATGGTCTGTGCTATAGGAAGATTGGCTGGAGCCAGCCATACAAGATTGGAACAGTAATAATTTCCCTTGCTCATGAAGGACTCAGTACATATCATACCCCCGTATATCACACATGCTTTTATGAAAAAAAGAAGTGGAAGTTGACAGCACCTTTACAAAACAATTGTAGATAAAAAAAATTTCTCCTCTCATGGAATTGAAATATTTTCAACAGAAAAACTTGCTAGATGCCACTAGTCAGTTAGTTAACCCTAGACTCCCCAGATCATTGTGAGACCTGGTCTGGTTAGGTACCCATGGCAAAATGTCAGTTAGGGATACCCTAAAACACAAGAAATTAGAAGAGAGAGCCTGCCCACGTACTTCTTGCCAATATTGGAAACCCAGAGTCATTTTTATGTTGGCACGCTTGCGCAGCCAACATCTTGCGGCAGTGGGGATTTGGAGGCGTGGTCGCTGTTGGGCAAATGCAGGGCATGCACCAGTAGGTGCATCCCTCATTCCCCAATCAGCTTGCATGCCGATGCCACACCATGCATACTAAGCTGGCGAGCACATCTAAGGAAAGGTCTGCTGCACTCTGACCAAAGCTCGTCACATGTAGCGGACCCTTCCTACATGCTCGCCAGCTAGTAGCATGGCAGCACAGTGGCCGCTACACTGCCGACAGCGCCGACTTTGGGGTGCCCAATCACTCGGTCAGCTTGCCCTGCCCCATGAAGTATGTACTGATGGGGGAGCCCACTCCCCATCAGCAGAATGTGCCCCCCACCTCATTGTTTGCCGACGGGGGTGCCTGATCCCCGCCGGCATCTGCCCCCTTCCTGCTGTACTGTGCTGATGGGGGGAGCCCACTCCGCCAGCATGATATCCCCCTTCTGCTGTGCTGATGGGGTGCCAATCCCCATCAGCTACTGTACCCCAAACAAAAGAAACGACCTGTAAAAAGAAAACCGCCTTTTATGTGTTTTTTTCTCCGTGCCTGTAAACTGAAAACGGTCCCTCGTAGTCTCTCTACCCACCACCCACTGTGCACCCTGCCTACCCACACCCCCCACCCCATACTTACCTCCGGAGTCCGGCGCGATGATCTTCGGTGGACCGGGAACCTGTCTGCACTCTTCAAAGCTGACCGCGAACTGAGGAAATGCCGGTAAGCTGTATAATGGAATAAATAGGGTTTTTTCAACTTTGCTCCATATCTTGGGCATTTTTTGGAATGTTTGCACCAAATTTTCAATATGGGGTTTTTGGGACCCCTCCTCATGAATTCTGTCACAGTTTTGACATTAATCGGTCCCGAAAGGTGATTTCGCAGTCACTGCGCCGCACACAGAATCACCTTTTGGGACTGATTAACCCAAGAACAGTGGCAGTGTTCATGAGGTGGGCTCTCAAAAAGCCTATGTTGCAAATTTGGTGGAAAAATCCAAAAGATGGCTGTTTTACGAGCGTGCGTTGTAAAGTTGCTACGCAAGCTCATAACTTCGCGAATTCACAATATTTTCATGCCAGATTTTCAACATTGTCATTTTTCTATACCACCTTGTGAACAGTACAGCTGTCATTTTTCACATCCTGGCCAAAATGTGCTTCCGCACTTCCGGCGCACAATACCGTGGTCACTGTGGAAAATCAGTGTTCGGGCCAGATTACAAAAATGACAGTGACACTGTTCATAAGCAGAGATCCTACAATGCCTATGTTGAAAATGTGGTGATGTTACTCCATAAAATGATTGTGTTACTAGTGTACATTGCACAGTTTGCACGCACACTCGTAACGTTGTGCATTTGTAATAATTTCACTCTGGATTTTCACCATTGGCATTTTTCCATACCTCTTGATGAACAGTAAAGCTGTCATTTTACATATCTTGCCTGAACTGTGTTTTCGCACGTCTGGTGAAAAATAGTGTGGTCGCTGTGCGAAATCACTTTTTGAGACAGCTTGAGGACATGACGGTGACACTGTACATGAGTAAAGGTGCTAAAATGCCTATGTTGAAAATTTGGTGCTGAAACTCCATAAAATGCCTGTGTTACAAGTGTGCATTGCGTATTTCCCACACACCCTTGTAACTTCGCATATTTGCAATACTTACATGCCACATTTTTACCACTGCCATTTTTTTACACCTCCTTATGAACAGTACAGCTGTCATTTTTCACATCCTGCCAAAAATGTGTTTCCACACTGCACTACCAAAGCCAATGCCAGTGCAACAACATTCGGCATTGACAAATGCTCGTTTTTTAACTAAAGTGCTCATCTAGCAAGCAGTTTTGGCTCATTTTAAGCCAGATCTGGCAAGGACAGTTGTTTCACCATGTTTTCTGTTCCATTGTGGTCTTGGGAATTTACCAAGATGGGTGAACAAAATATTACAAAGGCACCATGCACCTACGTTTTGCAGCTTGCAAATATTACTTGTGGTGAACAAGAAGTGCTCTTACCATCCAACAAAAGGTCATCTTCCAATATGAAGTTATAAGAATGGTGACAGTTTGCAGGAATCCTATAAGAAAGATATATCAACAACACATTCTGTAAAGGTTTAGCAATCCTGGAAGCACTGCCAGGGGATTTTGCACTAAGGGGGATGGAATCAGGTTGTACATATTCTTTCTATTATTACACACATTACCTTTTTTGTTTGATAATGACATGAAATAATGTGTTTGTGTATTTTCTGAGTAGGCATTTATTGTTTTTCTTTACTGAAATGTGCAGTTTTGTTAGCTTTTATTTTATTCTTTGTATTCCAGTGTATATACATTTTCTATCTGATTCTTTATTTCAATAAAAAAATCCCCATCTCTTTTCAAGAAGTGCCTTGTGATCTTTAACATCCTCCAGAAAAACTACCTGAAAAGGCAGACAGAACCTTTGGTATAATGTTTCATCTGAAGGACAGCACATCCTGACAGTAAAGCAGACCTTTAGTACTGCACCTGGGTGCAAACGTTTATGATATGAGCCCAGTCCTGGTATGGGACTAGAACCCACAACCTTCTGACTCATTGGCAAGTGTTCTACCAAAAGAGCCACACTGAGATCTGAGTGTTCTTGAGCACACTAAGGCAAATGCTGGTGGGCATTCTGGCAAGACGAGCTAAAGATGAACAAGAAATTAGCCAGCTAAAGAGTTCCTGAAGTCACTTTGAAAAAACATCATATCTAGTCATATTTCAATTCATGTTTCATACTTGATATGAATTTAGTGCTCTCTTTGTGTTAATAACCAATAATCTTATGCAATAACACAAAAACAGGATCACTGTCAGTTAGACTTTTATCTGCTCTGGACACTTGCCTACAACTGACATCACAATCCTCTACTTGTGATATTGAAGTCATTCCCCCTGCAACAGCCTGTTATATCATAAGCAGAGGACTATGATGTCAAGTGTAGATGAGCAGCCAGAGTATAGTATATGTAGTCTTGGGGAAAGTAATCCTTTTTGTGTTTTTACATTAATATAAATGGTCATAAAGACAAAGAGGAAGCTAACTTGATGGAATATTAGTTGAAATCTGTCTAAAAATGTATTTATTTATTTATTGAATTTTGATGACCGGGTTGGCCCACTGGGCCCACGAAGGACCCTTTTTCAGGGGCGACCCGGGGAACAGAAGCAATACAATACATACAGTCAGGTGATACAGGGTTTACCATCCAACAAACTTTAAATCAGAAATGCTGTAACATGAGAAAATCATTATTAACTACTGGGCCAAGATATATCAAAGCAGCAATATTTTTTAGTCAGCAAAACAATTAGTTACCTAGCACTTTTTTAGCAATAACATATGTCTGTCATTCTTAGAGTCATCATCATTATATTTGTAATTACCTCAGATGCATATATTTTTTAAACTTATATTTTATTTTGCAGTGCAGAAGAAAAGCCATTACAAACAATTCCTGCCCAGGGAACAAAATATAAAAACAGTGCAATCAAATAGTACATCATATATACTGTAATAATAAATAAACTTTAACTGTATTGCTTAGTATGTGACACAACATTGGCAGGAACAATCAATGACTTTTTCTACAGAGATATTAAAATAAACATGCTGAGACAATCCACCAGGGAGTGTCATGGTCAATGCAACATTCTAAAAAATTCTGAAAAACTAACTCTAAATTCTTAACCTATACCATGGGAATCAGGGTATTATGTATCTACTGTACTGCATTTGATGTAGAATGTCTGCATACCAGGACATCCACACTAAGGCTGTAGGCATTATTTTCAAGCGGGTTCTTGGAGGACAGTTACGGCGGCAATTGCTACAAACAAATATATTAAGGATACAGGGGTCAAACTACAAGTTAGTTTGACCTCAGTGGTAGGGAAAATGATGGAATCACTTCTGAAGGAAAGAATTATTGAATTCCTAGAGGCTAGCAGGGTACAGGACCCAAGGCAGCATGGATTCACAGTGGGAAGGTCATGTCAGATGAATCTAATAGATTTCTTTGACTGGGTGACCAAAGTAGTAGACCAGGGAGGGGCTGTGGACATGGCCTACCTAGACTTTAGAAAGGCATTTGACACAATCCCACACAAAAGATTAATATACAAGTTAGCCAGCCTTGGGAATGGGTCCCAAGGTGGTAGCCTGGGTAAAAAATTGGCTGGATAACAGGACACAGAGGGTAATAGTAAACTCAGTCCACTCTGAAGAAAGGGGGGTTACTAGCAGGGTCCCACAGGGTTCAGTACTGGGACCAGTCCTCTTTAATGTCTTTATAAGTGACATTGCAGAGGGTCTGGAAGGAAAAGTATGTCTCTTTGCAGACAACACAAAGATCTGCAACAGGGTTGATACACATGATGGGGTGTAAAGGATGTGAAGGAACTTGGCAAGGTTGGAGGAATGGTCAAATGTATAGCAGTTTATATTCAATGCAAAGAAGTGCAAAGTAATGCACCTGGGAAACAAAAACCCAGGGGAAGAGTACACAATGGGTGGTGAGATACTAACAACAACAAAATGGAAAGGGAACTGGGGTAGTCATATCAGATGAGCTAAAGGTTGGCAAGCAATGTGAGAAGGCAGTAAGGAGGGCTGGGGGGATACTCGGATGCATAGGGAGAGGCATCACCAGTAGAAAACAGGAAGTTGTTATCCCTCTGTACAGACAGTTGGTGAGACCCAATCTGGAGTACTGCATGCAGTTCTGGAGACCCCCATCTCTGCAAGGACATAGACAGGATAGAGGCTGTCTAGAGGAGGGCAACTAAAATGGTGCAGGGTCTGCACCAGAAGACATGAGGAGAGAGACTAAAGGAGCTTAATATGTATACTCTTGAGGAAAGGAGGGAGGTGGGGGCATGATAGAAACTTTCAAGTTCCTCAAGGGAATCAACAAAGTCCAAGAGGGTAACATCTTTCAGAAAAAGAGATGTGCAAGAACAAGGGGGCACAATTTGAAGACAGAGGGGGGATGGCTCAGAGGTAATGTGAGGGAGAATTTTTTTCATGGAGAGGGTTGTGGATACGTGGAATGGCCTTCCTGAGGAGGTTGTGGAGTCAAACACAGTGGGAGAATTAAAAAATGCTTGGGACAGACATAAGGTAATTCTAGTGGGGGGGTAGGAGGAAGTAGGCTGTTGGTTAACTAGGATCTGCAGCTTATCCATTAGGTGGGGAAATGGGCAGACTAGGTGGGCCAAGCGTTCCTTATCTGTCATCAAATTCTATGTTTCTATGTTTCTATACTACAAAAGAAGCCCAGAACAAATGCTGTGAGGCATGCGTTATCCCGGAGGATATTGGCCGTATAGCCAAATTTTAAAGAAAACACAATTGCACATACCCCAATAATGCAAAGCATTATGGGATTTGCACGTGTGTCCCGTGATGCTTTGCATTATTGGAGTATGTGCAATTGCGTTTTCTTTGAAATTTGGCTGTACAGCCAATATCCTCTGGGATAACCCATGTCTCAGGGTATTTGCTCTGGGGTTCTTTTGTAGTTCTTTTCCTTCTCTATTTTGGGCTCCCCATGCCCCAAACAAATAACATACCCCTTAAGGAGTGGCTGGCTCTCTCTTCCTGGGCTAAGACACAGATATGGCACACTGATGAGTCCAAATGAGGATGAAACACATTTACGTGTCTACTGTTCTTAGCCTTTGCTGATTGAACTGTGAGGCCTTCTGGCACCATGCAATTCTGCTTAAAGTTGAGCCACTCCAAATTCTCTCGTGGGGATTTGCATATGTTTCCCGTGATGCTTTGCATAATTGGGGTATGTGCAATTGTGTTTATATTAAGGATACATCTAATATTAATTTTACAAATTACCTACAGATAGGGTATGAAACTGTACAGAATGTAGGATAAAAACACACATTTCAAAGCCATCTGTAAGAAGGCTCAGACTTTGAACCCTTAAATCAGCAGCTCTCAATAAAAGTGAAAAGGCTTTTAATACAGCAATGCTTCAGTTCCAGTGGTAAAATAATTCCCCCATACTGGAAAGAAACAAGTAGTTGTTTATTTGGTAATACGTTCTCCCAGTCACAACACAGACATTCCAAAATTGCAAAATGAGAGATAGGGGAGAGAAATGAACATCAAAATACAAAAACTACCAACACACATATAACAACACAACAAAGAGCAAATATGCAAATGTACATTTATAGAAGGTATACCTGAATCACTAGATGTAAGAAAGGTGGTAAGAGGGGCACAGCTAGCAGCCTAGCAAGGCAGATGTGCTTCAGTGGAGCTCCTGCTCAAACTTGCAAACTTATCGTAATTTAAAGCATTTCATTTAAACTTTTCTTTTCTACAACTGGACTGAGCATTTCTATACAGTAAACAGGCATTATTTTATCAAAAAAACATGAAAAACCCGCACTACCATGGTGTAATAATACTTGTTTAAGCTTAAGAACCAAAAGGCAGATGGCAAGTAGGGTAGCAATGCCTCTACTACTATTATCCAGATAGCTGGGTCTGAGGATATGTTACAGTTACTGCAAACATCAACCAATGCAACACCTGACAATACAGCAACTCAATAGAAAGTGGACAAAGTCAAAGACTGGGGGTATATGAATAATACATGAAATCTGTTAAAACTTAACGGAAGATGCACTCTCTAATGCAGGTAAAGTCATGGCTGTGATGGCTGTGTTAGTCAAAGGCAACACAAAAATATAATTTAGAATGTAGCATACAAAAAATTGTCTACAGGCCTGGAACATCAGACTACTTGGAATGCAAGAAGGTCAAGAAGGTAAGGACATCATGACCTTTCTTTCCCTACTATTTTGCACCTGAAGACAGGCACCTGACTTGTTGATTAAAAGAGTTTACTACTTTACCTGCAGAGATCTCAGAAAGACCCTCCCTGGACAATTCTATGCCTTTTCATGAACCTGAAGCAAAATACATACAGTTCTGCTGGCTACAAGGGCCTAGAGGAACCATAAAACAGAGGGAGACAAGATCATGTTTTGTTTCAAGACTATAGTTATGCAACAAGGCAGTGTTGTAATTTCTTCGATTTGGCCCAAGCACATAGGAGTCCTGAGACCAGTGTCAATACTCAATTATAGGGATATAGGAAATGCTTGAGTTTGAGGAATTCCACATGGCAGGAGCTTCAGAGAGAAGGAGAAATTCCCCATCACCACCTGTTGCTTCCTACCTGAGAGATAGAACTCAAACCAGTTGATGACCATACCGGCGAGTCCACAATACTCTATAAGGTGATCCAAAAGCACGATGTGGTCCACAGTGTCAAATGCTGAGGAGAGATCAAGGAGAATGAGAACCAACCAGTCTCCGCTATCCCTTGCCCTGAGGAGGTCATTTTGCACCCTGACCAATGGTGTCTCAGTGCTATGCCTAGCCCTCAATCCAGACTGGAATGGCTCATAGTTGTCAAAGATCAAGAGGTGTGCCTTGAGCTGCAGTACCACCTCTTTCTCAACAACCTTCCCTAGAAATGGGAGGTTGGAGATAGGTTGATAATTTGCCAGGACATCAGGGCCAGATGACAGTTTCTTCAGAAGGGGCCTCATCAACGCCTCCTTCAAGGCGTCAGGGAAAATCCCCTCCGAGAGTGAGCACTGGATTATCCTGGTGAACACTGGACCAATGATCTTGGCACATCCCACTAGGAGATGGGTCAGGGCCGGGTACACTTCACAAAAGGTGGGCCTCAGCTTTGAGATCACCTCAATGACCTCAGCCACCTCCACTGGCTGAAACTCCTCCCAGACAATAGGAGTGCCTATGGTCCTACCAAACCCCCCACCACGGGGCTTATCTTGCCCCACTGGAAGATCCCAGACTAAATAGTGAACACACTGTTACAGAACTGAGCAAACTCTTTGCACAATGTGATTGAGAATACATTTTTCAGCTGCAGACAGATGGATGAAGCAGTCGGTCCACAGTCCAAAAGAACTGAGCCAGTCTGTTCTTCCCTGTGGCAGTCTGCCTTCTTATGGTCAATTGCCCCTTTATACTCATGATAGTGACTTCTCAAGGCCAGTTTGTCCTCCTTAGACCAGGTCCTCTGCCAGGAAAGCTCCAACTTCTGACCCTTGATTTTCATCTCCTTGAGAGCCCCATCAAACCATGGGGGTCTCAAGCGAGAAGATCTGGGTCATATACGGACTGAAGTGATGGCACTGGGCGCTTCGGAGACAGCCTTATTATAGACTGCCACCACCTCGCCCATGTGAACTGCACATGCTGTACTCACACTAGACAGATCTACTACCACCAAAAGTTTTCTGGGACAATCCCCTTAAAGGGCGATAGCTGAACATTTCAACAGGGGAGGGACTATCAAGTCCAAAGTGTGCCTGTGGTGATGGGTCTCAGTAGCAACTGCTTGTGCTAGGCCCAGTGATCTTATCAAATGGAGGAGGTCATGACCAAGATGTGAGGATTCGTCATCGACCCAGGCATTGAAGTCTCTCAGAATTAACCATCTTGGTGACTCCAACACCCTGTTGACAATGAAATCCATGACCTCCTGCAGGAAATCTCCTCCTCCGCCCTGAAGGACAGTAAACAAGGAGAATCCTGCAACCCGCACAAGGACCCCCACGCACTGCCACACATTCAAAGACAAGGAAGAACCCACTGGGTGCACAGCAAAATTCAGGCTGGATCTAAAACAGATGGCCACACCCCCACCCCTCCATTCCTGCCTTGGGCAGTGCACTACAATGTACTCGGCGGGGACTGATGCCCCTAAAATTGGCCCAACATCTTTCCCCAGCCAGATCTCCATGATGCAAGCCAGCTGACCGAAGAAATCAAGTCCACCATAATTGAAGTCTTGTTCCTCATTGATCTGGCATTGCACAGCGCAGTCCCAAGAGGACTGGTAGAGACTCCAGGCCCACTAGCTGCCTGTCCACTCGGTCTAGAGGGAACCATGGGGATGAGCACTAAACACATCAGGCCTCTCTCATGGCTCCATTTAGCCCCAGGGTGCCTCCTGCTCCTAACCACCCCAATACTGCTCACCTCCACTGTACTCATAGTGCCCTGCTGCCAACTAACTCGCCTCCTACTAAAACCTATCTCCCAACAGCGCCTCACTACTGTAGCTGAAAGAAGGAGGTCGGTAAAGGGGTGGAGGTCATATGATATGTGTGAAAGGAATTATGATTCTGAATTTATGAGAGAAGCTGCTGCCTATTGTGCTTTATTCCTTAACTGAACTGCCCAGGTTATTCATAAAAATTACTTCTAAATTTTTAAGTTACATGGCACCCGCTTTGTGTGAAACATCTGACGATATGAGTAATTGTTCCTGTATTGATGTCATACATATACCAGTGTGGACAACACCATCCTGTTACAATTTACTATTCTTAATGCCATAGTCACAGTATTCACCAATAAAGGTGACAGTTGTCCTAAACAGAATACATGTACAAAGTAAGTAATGAGACATTAACATGAAATTTCATTGCAATGCACATGAAAACCCGTGTAATGAAATAGGAACCGATAGATAATTGATCTCTAATCATTAATCATGAATTTATACAGCAAATCCCACCAGGATGCGATACAGAATACTGCAGAATTCTGCAGAGTTGCATACTGCAGAAAACAATGCAATTTCAGTATCAGTTAATCCCTTTCGTCATGCAGGAATCTGTGATATTGTGTTACTTCCTGATGGGCTCCACTGTAATGAAAAGAAAGAAAAACAATTTTAAAGAGAAAATCTCACTTACATACAGTATGACCATATACTTATTATCCACATCACACACAGTATGACCATATACTTATTATCCACATCACATACAGTATGACCACATACTTATTATCCACACTCACATACAGTATGACCATATACTTATTATCCACACTCACATACAGTATGACCATATACTTATTATCCACATCACATACAGTATGACCACATACTTATTATCCACACTCACACACAGTATGACCATATACTTTTATCCACATCACATACAGTATGACCATATACTTAACATCACATACAGTATGACCATATATTTATTATCCACACTCACATACAGTATGACCATATACTTATTATCCACACTCACATACAGTATGACCATATACTTATTATCCACATCACATACAGTATGACCACGTACTTATTATCCACATTCACACACAGTATGACCATATACTTTTATCCACATCACATACAGTATGACCATATACTTATTATCCACATCACATACAGCATGACCATATCACATCACATAGTAGCATTTGTTTCAACTCCCTTATGAAAGTATGGAATCTCAAAAAGAGAGTAGCAAGGAGAACAAGAATAAGTTTTATGGCACAAGACAAAGAGTTCAACTGAATGAGGGAGCAGAAACTTAAACATCCCTCTTACTACCTCCAGGTTTCTATTTATTGAATTTTATTTCCATCAGAATAACTGCATGAGATGCAGCGCCATGTTTTTGTGGAGGTTCCAGGGAGACAGCAAGAGACAAGAAGACAGGGTTGGCACCATTGTAAGCATATTGAAGAGACAATATACAGTATACATACATAATACATTTGTAGGACAATTAATATAAGTAACGTTAAAACAACTGTCAACCAACAACTGGCAGTACATGAGGATTTCATGGTTATATACATGCATAGTTAGAGGTATTTGCATTGCTCATTCAGATAACAAGAGAATATGTTCTTTAAAAATTATACAGACTTGGAACAGCCTATACCAAGACTTGGGCTGCATGGATAAAATAATGCCTATCTACTTCTCTTCATTGTAGGAATGTTGACATTCAGTTTGGATGAGTATCTTAACAATATCTGCCATCTGAAGGCATCAGTAGAGGCAAAAGACAGTTGGGGGCTCTACCCTCTACCTTGAGTGTAGTTATTTACCATGGAGAGCTAATGGTAGCTTTTACGGTTCATAGGGCTAAGCCAGTTTATCTGATCATCAAAGATGCTATGGCACATGTGGAAGTCACATTCCTGCAAAACATATTGTACTGGTAACCCAGTAAGCTTGTAGAACATATTTATGCACAGCAAGATACAGTAGATGAGGCCTGGAGGTGCTGAGGGTTGAGGCGCTGGACACCACACCTCCCACCACACCGGCGACCCGGGTTCGAGAACGGACTCGGGCCATCGGGGGCTGGCAGGGGAGAGGTTGGATTGAGCATCCCTGGAATGCTCTCCTTCCTCTGGGGTGGGCTTGAGGGTTGTGTCATGCTTGGGTGGCCCCTAGCGAAGGCCGGGGGAAGCGCAAGATGTGGCACTAGCATGGGGCGGAGTTCGGCAAGATGCTTGCTTGTGTGCATTGCATCATTGCACTGACGGCTCCGGGGGGACAAACAAAAAAACCTAGGTGGAAAAAGGACTGGGCGCGACCGAGCAGCTTGATGGCCGTGCACCCGTCGACCTAGAGGCCTGGTCGTGGAATCACGCCGGGGGTACAGTAATGACTGTGCTTGGACCTCATGCGTAGTGAGCCTACTGTCCTCCGGGTCGGTGGGGGCTGGCAGCTGGATACCCCCTCCGGAGCGCTGCAGAAGGCACAAAAATTGGAGTAAAATAAAAAGATACAGTAGATGGCATCTACATCTCCAAAATTCAAAGTTTGCAGAGGAAATGAGTGACATCCGTCTTCTAGCTTGCGCACTGAGACAACTGTTGGATCTAAAAAGAAAGCAAGCCTAGTCAGTGACCTACGGTAGCTAGAATAACAAGGTAACATAGTAATTTAGGATGAGAAGGGACCCACATGTCCATGCTGCCACCCCCCCACCGCTCAATAAACAGTGGAAGAATACGTATGCTGTGCAAACATGTACTCATGTATTTTGATTCCATACTCAGTCTTCTACCCAGGTTATCCTGTGATTCCTTCGGTAAGCAAAAATCTGTCCAAGCTGACCTTAACTCATTTTCACCTGGGCAGCCATTTTGTATCAGGTTAAGCAATGGGTGGTTTAAACTTCTTACATTGTTTTTGGAAGTAATGGGTATTAAAGGCCTTTGTTGTCTATGGTCAAAGTATTTGTCAAAGGTTAAGGAGGTCTTTACGCATATTCCTAAGTACATGGTAAAGCTGACTTGCTCCATCTGCTAAATTAGGTTCAAGGATGGGAGGCTGTTTTTACATCAAAGATTATGTACCAAACTTGTTCACATTTACATATTATATATTATTGGATTTCTGCTTCCAATGGTTCTGTACAGAAGCATATAGAGTTCCATTTAAACAATTTACATGAGACAACTATGTACCTTTTTTCTTATCCCTTGGGATTGCCTCCACTCCAGCACTTTCAGGTTTATAGAATCAACACTCACCAGGTATGGAGTAGGGTGGTCTTGTCTTTGCCCTTGCGACAGGTTGTGTTTCTCTACCAGGCTTTGGCATTTGACACCATTTTTGCTCCCACAGATTGGGATATAACATTTTGCTGGTGATGGACCCTGGGTCTTGGCCATATACAGTATTCCTATTTTTCCATACACAAGGTGTTATATCTTTTGACAACCTGCAATGGACTTATTGGGCTCAATTTTCAAAGCCCAGAATGACGCAAGGTGCCTGCGTCAAACAGGAATGACGTAAGTGGCACCTTGCATCAAAAGACACAGCATTCCCAATTTTTGAATGCAGTCTGCATTAAAAAGGGGAGCTGCTGTACCAAAATGGTACTGGGCTAGCCCTGTGCCATAAAGCGGGGTGCACCAGATCTCAAGGTGGCTGGCACCATGGTGGGGCTGCAACATCCCCTTTTCTGAGATTTTGCAAGCCCCGCCATGGAAGCAGCAAGGGGCCCAACTTAGACCAGTCAGAACATGGTCTAAGCAACTTGCACCAGTGCCACACACTGTGTTGAATGGGGGGATCTGAATGTGGGGTTAGGGGGCAGAAGGGGCACAGGAGATGGCATAGGGAGAGTAGAGGAGACAGCCGGGCTTGTACGAGACTGACGTGGCATCTGGTGGGCTACGTTTGCTGTTGTATTTGTTGTGGAAATGGCTAACAATTGGAAGTAGTTAACTACACAGTACTGTGCCCATTAATTATACTGTACATACATAAACAGATCAGAAACAAGAGGGCAAGTGATAGTTCTCAATGACATGGCATCATATTGAAATATAACACAGCAGACCTCACAACTGCTATGTTATACAGACAGCAACAATCATCCACTATATACCTATTATTGGGGATGCTGTATGATTGTTACAGTCTGTATAACTTAACAGTTGTGAGGTCTGCTGAGTTATGTTTCAATATGATGCCATGTCAATCAGAACTATCACTTGCCTCCTTGGAGCTGATCTGTTTACATATGTACAGTATAATTAATAATATGTAATACTAATATGTCCAATCTGAATACAATATTACAGTACTGTGTAATAAACTACTACAAACTGATAGACATTACCAGAATAAATACAAAAGCAAACACACCCCACCGGGTGCCACATCACTTTCATACATGCCCAGCTGTTCCCCTAACTTCTCCTATGTCACCTCATGTACCTCTTCTGCCCCTGGCCTCCTCCTGGCAAGCAGTTTCACCACTCCCAACCATCTCAGCCTCACTTGTGTTGTACTGGGCAGGGTGTGGGTGTGGATCCCTGTGGCAATTCCTACAGGTGCACCAACTGTTTGGTGCAACTGTGGACTTGCAGCAAACCCCGGGAATTTGGTGCCAGGACCCTGATTTTTCTAAAATTGGGTGTAGGGTCCCTGGTGCACCTGGAGTTTGCTACAGCTGTGCAGCAATGTAACTTGTGTCACTCTAAGGGATCTTTGAAAATCAAGCTCATGATCTTACTAGTAGGGAGCTTTTTCATTACATCCATGTCCAGGCACATCTGTTGAAGCAGGGCAGAGAAACAGCTAAACTTTCAGACCACCTGCTTTTGAAGAATGAAATGTTTAAGTACTATGGGGAGATACCTGGGGTCATTTAATTCATCATTTTTATCGTGCATTATGAGGGACAACACCCTGATTCTACAATTATACTTCAAAGGTGGAATAAGGAGCTGCAAACTAATGTAAGCCAGGAATTATGGCTCAAACATGCCCTCCACGCCATAAAAGTTACTTCTTCTCCTGTATGGAAGTGCCAGAGTCATTATTTTACAATACCCACTGTACAAGCAACCTACATGGGTGAGGTATGGGGATGCTGTTGAAGGAAATGTGGTGAAAGTCACGTTGATCAGATACATGTGTTTTGGAGTTGTCCACAATTAAGTCTTTTGGGAAGATGCTGAGCATCAACTAAGTACTATTTTCCTAACATTATCCTCATTATCTTTCCTTTTGATATTACTACATATCCCCCCTCCAACCCTGTGAGATCAGGGCTAGGGGTAATTCTGCCCAGTTGTTGTTTATTTTCTTATTAGTGGCCAGTAAGACGACAACCAGACAATGACTACATGCAACCTTCCCTACATGGGAGCAATGGATGGTAATAATTAATAAGATTTACCAAATGGAAAGGATGGTGTTTACATGTCATAATCATCCCCCCAGTTTTTAGCTCTTTGGCAGTCTTCTATTTTTCATGTGTCAGCTCTCGAGCCATGTTTCATACCTTGAAACACTAGATTAGTAGTATGAAGGGGCTTTTCTGATACATTTTGTTTTGCTAATGAACTATCACACAGCTGGTTTGCTTTAAATTGGTTTATTGTCATATTTTCTTGCTTCCTTTCTTAGAATACAATGAGAAGCAATATACTGACCATTGTGATAAGATACTGGATTTATTATCTCATGCAGTCAGACTGAGTTACTGTTGGCTGCCATGTATTGTGAAACTTCGGTCTATATTGTATTCAGATTGGACATATTAGTATTACATATTATTATTATAGTTTTGCATATATTTGTATAAAATAAGCAAAAAAGTCAATGCAAAATGAAAAATATTACGTACTGAAGACCATTGTTTCTATCTTGCTTGCGTTGAAAGTAAGCCAGTTCAGTTCTACTAAACTTTTTTTGTAAGGCAGATTTCAATTCAAATGGTGAGACATAGTGATAGATGACCATGCCATCAGTCAGCATACATTTGAAGTAGGCAAGAAGCACTCTGGGAAGGTCATTTATAAACATTGAAAAGAGTAGGGGACCCAGGATCAATCCTAGGGGGACACTCAGCTTAATCTCTTTCAGATCAGAGTTAATACCACTCAGTGACTAGCTTTGATCTCTGACTTAAGCAGCCATTTAGCCAATTTAAGGCAGGCCTACAGAGGCCACAATCTTTGAGCTTGTCCAGAAAAAGTATGTGATAAACCAGATCAAATATTTTTGTCAGGTCAATGAAAATAGCCCCAGTATACAAACCTTTATCTATAGCTAGTAGAAAGTCATTCATGGCAGAGTTGGTGGGATGCCCCCTCATAAAAACCCTAACTGTGTGTGTGGGGGAAGGGGGAGGGGACATCAGGCAGTGTTTGGAGATGCTCAGAACAAAACCCTGAAAAGCATGTTCATTTACGTCTGACCCACCAGAGAGGTTTGTTTTCACTATTCCCCCCCCAAATCTCAAAATTCACCTGCTTCTCAGGCCCCACTTGGTAGACAGGCCTACCCGCAAGGTAACACCCAGCAGGGCTACCAGAGAACCCTGCCTCCATTCCAGCCTAGCCAAGGGCTTAAGTAAGCTATCAGTCCTCTTTAACGCATTTGGTACTGCCCTCCCAAACCCTCCCCACACACACACACACACACACCATACCGACAAAGCCCTCTTGTGCTGCTCCCCCATCATAGCCCCGTTTCACTATCCCCAACCTCTCGCTTTCTGCGGTTGGTTCAAACCAATCCCCCTTGTTTCACTGTCACCCAGCGTCTCACCATCTGGGATAGCGTTAAACCCTATGCAGTTACTCTGCCATAGTCTATCAACGGATTTGGAGGGTTCCAGGGGTGTGCTACCTAGGGCAACCGATTAGAATAGCTTAGTATTCAATTACAACTGCTCAGTTTTTTTTTCCTATTTGTCTAATTGTCATGTAATTGCTCTTTAATGCCTAATGATCAGGCCTCTGTAACCACTGAATATGTGTATTGTCTTATTGTCCACCCTGATGTGGAACCTTTGTAAAAGAGCTCATGCTCAAAGGTCTTTCCGAAATACTAACATACTAACATACTATTTGCCAGCAGATTAGGCCTTACGGTCTATCCAGTCTGCTGAACCTAGATCCTAGTTGGATGCCGAGACCCTCCATCCCTTGATCTCCAGAAACCCTATCATCCATCCCCCGGACAGGCCATCATCTGATACATCCACTTTCTGTGTCTGTCCACCTCTCTGAAGCCCTCCACTGTGGATCTCTGAACCAGCTCACCAGGCAGTGCATTCCAAGGGTCCACCACCCTCTCTGTAAAACCTCCTCTCTTTCCCCTCACCTTCCACCTTCCAACTTCAAACCATGCCCTCTGGTGATACCTCCTTGCTTTAGTCTAAAGATCCCTCCATGTTTACCCTATTTATTCCCTTGAGGTACTTGAAGACCTCAATCATGTCCCCTGCTCTCCCTCTCCTCCAATGAAAACAGGCAGAGCTCCTCAAGTCTGTCCTCATAAGTCAAATCCCCTAGCCTCGTGTCATCTTTGTTGCCCTCCTCTGTACCCTCTCCAGGAGCTGTATGTCCCTCTTCAAGTGTGGTCTCCAGTACTGTACACAGTACTCAAGGTGTGGTCTAACCAGTCCATTGTACAGTGGCAGATACTTCCTTGCTCCTAGAGGTGATCCTTTACGATGCATCCCAACATCCTGTTTGCCTTGCTAGCTGCTCTCCTGCACTGCTCAGAGTTATTCATACATGTATCCACCATGACCCCTAGGTCTTTTCCCTATTGAGGCCTCCAGCCTCCCTCCCAGGGTGTACCTGTGTTTAGGGTTTCCCGACCAAGATGCAACACCTGCACTTGGTGATATTGAAATTTAATTTCCATGTGTGAGCAAGCTTTCCAGGGTGTCCAGGTCCCCTTGCAGGGCCACCCTCCCTCTTCTCCCTCAACTACTGCTCCCACCTTGGAGTCATCCATGAAGAGACTCATTTCACACCCTATACCCTCCTGATGTCTGATATGTATGCATTAAACAGGATCGGACCCAGGACGAGCCCTGTGGTACCCCACTACCAACCTCTCTAGGGTTCGAGAGCTCCCACAGACCACTACTCTCTGATGCGTCCAGCTAGCCAGTTTTCAATCCATCTGACCATCAAAGGCCTACTCTAACCCCATCAGTTTCTCCACCAGACCATTGTGGGGGACAGAGTCAACACGCCTTGCTGAAGTCCAGAATAATACATCCACAGGCTTACCCTGTCCAGTTCTGATGTTATCCATTCATAGAACTCCACAAGGTTGGTTTGACATGATCTACCTGGCACAAACCCATGTTGCCGACTATCCAGACCTCCACCTCCTCCAAGTACACCCCAACCGTTCCTTTAGTATACTCTCATTAATTTTCCACCACGAGGTCAAACTGATGGGTCTATAGTTACCTGGTACTTCCCTCGACCCCCTTTAGTGGATTGGTACCACATGTGCCTCTCGCCAATCCCTAGGTACCCTCCCTGTCTCAAGTGACCTGCTGAAAAGCTCCACCAGGGTGCAGCCAGTATGTCCGCCAATTCCATAGTACTCTCGGATGAATGCCATCATTGCCAGGAGATTTGTTTTTCTTAGGGCCTTGAGGGCTAACCACACCCTTTGGTGGAGATAGCATCATCCGTCCCCCCCTTACTGGTCTTTTTATCCTTATCCAGATGTGACACCCCTGGGGTACCTTTCCCTCCCTCTTGCTCCATTTCTGTTGCTCCCCTGATCCCACTCCCTTCCGCTTCTATCCCCTTCATGCCTTGCTTTGTAGATATCCCATCCCCTTCCCTAGTGAACACAGAGGCAAAGTACTCGTTAAATACCTCTGCCTGGTCCCTCGCCTCTTCCACCCACCCTCCTTCTGATCTCAATCTGCTGAGATGGCCTTAGTTTTCTCCGCTCCCCAATGTGCGGAAGAACCCTTTTCCCTCCATGTATCCCCTGTGCCAGCCGCTGTTTTACTGGACTTTGCTCCCTCACCATCTGTGTGACTTTTCTAAATGCAAGCTGGTACATTTCCTTATCCCTATCCCTCTTGTTGTTTTATATTTTTGTAGGCCGCCTTCTTTTCTCTGACTGCTACCTGTGCCTCACTGGACCACCAGCATGGTTTATTGACCTTGCTCCCTTATGTTTCAACTTAGCGCAGATCCTGACTGCCTCATGAAGTCCCGTTTTATGACCCTCCCATCTCCTTTTCACACTTGTCGCTGAGGTAATCCCTCAAGTGATCCTGAGAATATTCCCATGCCCATAAAGTCTGCCCCTGAAGTCCACTGCCAGTGTCCTAGATCTCACCCCACTCCCCCATGCTTATTTGAAACCAGACAGTATTGTGGTCACTCCCAGCCAGGGCCGTGAGCTATGTCCCTTACCAGATCCCCATCTGCCAGAACCACATCCAGGACCTGCCCCTCCCTTGTGGGCTCCATCACATGCTGTGTTAAGAACACATCCTGGAAGCCATCCAGCAGCCTCTGCTCCTTGGCCACCTTAGAGGACATGGTTCCCCAGTTTGTACCTGGCATATTAAGGTCCCCCATCAACACCACTCCTTCCCCTTTTGGACCACACTGGGCAATGATGTTGTCCAGCAAACCATCCTCTAGAACATCACTCATCCCGGGGGCCTATATGCTACACCCAGCTTGACCTTATCTCCTGCTGGGGATCGTGGAGTGACCCATAAGGCCTCCCGTTTCCTCTGCCTCTTCTACCATAGCAATTTCTATATCATCTCTAATGAACAAAGCCACTCCACCCCTCTGACCTCCTTTCTATCCTTCCTAAGCATGGTGTACCCTGTACATTAGGTCCCAGTCATGGTTTTGTTGACCCGTCTCGTGACCGCGCGCCACATCCACCCGAACAGCATGGCCTGGAACTCCTGGCAACTTGTTTCCCAAGCTCCTGGCATTTACTAACACCAACCCCACCCTTATCCCTGATCCTCTTTGTTGAACCCCACCAGATTCCTTTACTTCCATCCTCCCCTGCTCCTCCTGAACCTCCACCTCCAGTCTGTTCCCCTCCCCTCTTGGGCTTGGGCTACTCCCTCATCTGGAGGAGAGGCTTCTGGTCAGCCCCTCCTCATCCCTTCCCCCTTACAAGTTTAAACCCCACCTTTCTTGTATGTAGTCAGCCATCCCCTGTTTAAGGACTTCCTTCCCTAATGGGGCAAGATGAAACCTGTCCTTGCATATAGTCCCTTATCCTCCCAAACTCCATTCCAGTTCCCTAACACCCCCAATCCATTCTCTTCACCCCACTTCCTGAGCTAGTCATTAACCTCTGTAGCTTCTTTTTCCTCCACTGAGGCCTTTGGTACTGGCAATATCTCCGAAAAGGAAATGTTGCATCCATTATCCCGACAGACTCTGGCAAGTTCTTGGAACCTTGCTTGGATTTCCAAAATGCTATTTCCTCTAGATCATTAGTTCCCAAATGCACAGAAATCCAGTTTCCTCCACAATCCCTAACCATTTCATACACCATGAACTTTGCTCTGTCACTGTCAGCCCAGAGATACTCACTACCTTCACCTGGCTATGGCATCCACCCTGTCCTCCCAATGGATACCCCTAATCATCAGATCTCCCAGTAACAGAACCTTAACACCGCCATCATCCTTATGGTTACCTCCACTATGCCCCTCAGCCCCCTTCCCCCTTATTCATGATCTCAATTTCATGGGAGTCTTCCTGCCTTATTAGAACTCCCTTGTCACCCTCCCTTTCTGCCTCCTTGCTATTTTGCCCACTTAACTCAAACCCCTCTGAATAGGTGTCCCTTTACTCTCTCTTATCTGAACCATTTATCCTGGCCCTGATGGTTTCCTTCCCCACACCACCATCCTCCCCCTTGTAATAGTACCCCTGCCTCCAGAGGCTTTCTGTGGGTCCCCTTTAGCTAGGGCCCCATCCTTGTGTGCAGTACCTCCCTGCTGAAGGGCTCCTCTCCCACCTCCTTGTCTCCAGTTTCTCTCCAATCATGCTCTCCTCCTCTATGTCTGGAATATGTTGCATCTCCCATTTGCTTAACATATATGTTTCCCTTCTCCCTCTGGGACTATGTCTGTCCTTTCCATAGCTGGTCTGTGATGCCTATGGGTATCCGACTCCCTCCCCCTGGCCTCTGTATAAGTTTCCTCATTTCCACCAACCCCTTCCTCCCCCTCTAGGTTGCTTAGTAGCTCAAATTTATTGTGACACTCTATGTCAGCCTCCATCAAGTAACCCGAGTTTCCCCTGACTGCATCTCTAAACTGGACCTCTTCTTCCTGTCTTGCACTGTTCACCTTAGGAGCTCCCTTCCCACAGTCTGCTGTTTTAGGCTTCCACACAACAGCCCCTCCTGACTCTTCCCCCTCCAGTCTCTTTGTATTCAGAATGTTCACCCCGTACGCTTTCCCCTTAGCATCAACTTCCCTATCTAAGGGTCCTCTGTCCCTAATATCCCCTCCTGCTTGCTGTAACATAACGTCCTGTAATTTCAGAGTGTTGCCCCAGCCTCCCCTCAGCCCCATCCTTCTGCTGCCCATATCCACACCTTATCCTTGGACACCCCAGCTCCCACAGCTTACTCCTTAACCAATATACCTCACTCCTGATACAAGATAGCTGTCTACAGAGTGGGCAGCCTCCTCTCAGGCCCAATTTGGAATTATTCCATCCCACAGCCTGTGCAGCCTACAACCCTTCGAAGATGCCATGGTGGAATATGGCCACCCTGATTATCCCCTCTGTTTATAATAGCACACCCTTTCTCAGTCCCTTTCCCTGGAGTACAGTTTCTCTCTATACTGACTGTAGTTATTTACAAACCCACTTCAACTCCACCAATAACGTTCCCAAGTCTCACAAACACATACAGTCCAGTGTGTGTTCGGTCCCACTAACAGTGTGTGTAAGCAGACATCAGGTACCATATGATGTCACAGGCCCTACTCCTGTTGCTTCGAACTTCAGTCCCAAACAGAAATACTCAGCCCTTCAATCCCAACCCCAGTGGCTTTTCAGTATTTAAGAAGGCATACAAAACAGGGTGGGTGGGAGGTCTTACAAACACCAGGCAAACAACACATTTAAATTTCCCTCTAAGTATCCCTGCCAAACAACTATCCCCTAAGCCACCAAAGTTACAATGTAACAGTTCTAATTCAAGGTAATAATTTTAACACATAAAACTAATTTCACTTACAAACTATTCAAATATTTCAGTTAAAACAGAATATAACTCCAGCCCTCTTTCCTACCTGCTGCTTGCTCTCAAGTGAACAATGAAAGCCAAGGTAATTCCTATTTAAAGACAAGGTAATTGCAGCTAATGTCCCTCCCAACCACCAGGCAAACAACACATTTAAATTTCCCTCTAAGTATCCCTGCCAAACAACTATCCCCAAGCCACCAAAGTTACAATGCAACAGTTCTAATTCAAGGTAATAATTTTTAACACATAAAACTAATTTCACTTGCAAACTATTCAAATATTTCAGTTAAAACAGAATATAACTCCAGCCCTCTTTCCTACCTGCCTGCTGCTTAAGCTCCCAAGTGACCAATGAAAGCCAAGGTAATTCCTATTTAAAGACAAGGTAATTGCAGCTAATGTCCCCTCCCCCAACCACCAGGCAAACAACACATTTAAATTTCCCTCTAAGTATCCCTGCCAAACAACTATCCCCAAGCCACTAAAGTTACAATGTAACAGTTCTAATTCAAGGTAATAATTTTTAACACATAAAACTAATTTCACTTACAAACTATTCAAATATTTCAGTTAAAACAGAATATAACTCCATCCCTCTTTCCTACCTGCCTGCTGCTTAAGCTCCCAAGTGAACAATGAAAGCCAAGGTAATTCCTATTTTAAGACAAGGTAATTGCAGCTAATGTCCCTTCCCCCAACCACCAGGCAAACAACACATTTAAATTTCCCCTCTAAGTATCCCTGCCAAACAACTATCCCAAGCCACCAAAGTTACAATGTAACAGTTCTAATTCAAGGTAATAATTTTTAACACATAAAACTAATTTCACTTGCAAACTATTCAAATATTTCAGTTAAAACAGAATATAACTCCAGCCCTCTTTCCTACCTGCCTGCTGCTTAAGCTCCCAAGTGACCAATGAAAGCCAAGGTAATTCCTATTTAAAGACAAGGTAATTGCAGCTAATGTCCCTCCCCAACCACCAGGCAAACAACACATTTAAATTTCCTCTAAGTATCCCTGCCAAACAACTATCCCCAAAGCCACCAAAGTTACAATGTAACAGTTCTAATTCAAGGTAATAATTTTTAACACATAAAACTAATTTCACTTGCAAACTATTCAAATATTTCAGTTAAAACAGAATATAACTCCAGCCCTCTTTCCTACCTGGCTGCTGCTTAAGCTCCCAAGTGAACAATGAAAGCCAAGGTAATTCCTATTTAAAGACAAAGGTAATTGCAGCTAATGTCCCTCCCCCAACCACCAGGCAAACAACACATTTAAATTTCCTCTAAGTATCCCTGCCAAACAACTATCCCAAGCCACCAAAGTTACAATGTAACAATTCTAATTCAAGGTAATAATTTTTAACACATAAAACTAATTTCACTTACAAACTATTCAAATATTTCAGTTAAAACAGAATATAACTCCATCCCTCTTTCCTACCTGCCTGCTCTTAAGCTCCCAAGTGAACAATGAAAGCTAAGTAATTCCTATTTAAAGACAAGGTAATTGCAGCTAATGTCCCCCCCAACCACCAGGCAAACAACACATTTAAATTTCTAAGTATCCCTGCCAAACAACTATCCCTAAGCCACCAAAGTTACAATGTAATGCTTCTAATTCAAGGTAATAATTTTTAACACATAAAACTAATTTCACTTACAAGCTATTCAAATATTTCAGTTAAAACAGAATATAACTCCATCCTCTTTCCTACCTGCCTGCTGCTTAAGCTCCCAAGTGAACAATGAAAGCCAAGGTAATTCCTATTTAAAGACAAGGTAATTGCAGCTAATGTCCCTTCCCCCAACCACCAGGCAAACAACACATTTAAATTTCCCTCTAAGTATCCCTGCCAAACAACTATCCCCAAGCCACCAAAGTTACAATGTAACAGTTCTAATTCAAGGTAATAATTTTTAACACATAAAACTAATTTCACTTACAAACTATTCAAATATTTCAGTTAAAACAGAATATAACTCCAGCCCTCTTTCCTACCTGCCTGCTGCTTAAGCTCCCAAGTGAACTTTTAAATTAATTAAAAATTAATTAAAAAATCCCCTCTTTATCTATATCTATCTATCTATCTATCTATCTATCTATCTATCTATCTACAGGATGGAGGCAGTCCAAAGGAGGGCAACTAAAATAGTGCAGTGTCTGCACCAGAAGCCATATGAATTCAGATTAAAGGAGTTTAACATGTATATCCTAGAGGAAAGGAGGGAGATGGAGACATGATAGAAACATTCAAGTACCTCAAGGGAATCAACAAAGCCCAAGAGGGCAGCATCTTTCAGAAAAAGAGATGTGCAAGAACAAAGGGGAACAATTTGAAGATGGGCGGGGATGGCTCAGGGGCAACGTGATAAAGCATTTTTTCACAGAGAGGGTGGTGGATGCATGGAACAGCCTTCCAGAGGAGGTAGTGGAGTCAAAAACAGTGGGGGAATTCAAGAATGCAAGGGACAGACATAAGGCAATTCTAGTGGGGAGAAGGAGGAAGTAGGCTGTTGGTTAATTAGGATCTGCAGCTTATCCGAAAGGTAGGGAAATGAGCAGACTGGGTGGACCAAGCGGTTCTTATCTGCTGTCAAAGTCTATGTTTCTATATTTATTATACTGGCATGGTAGCACCAGTATAGTTAGGGTTGATAAGGGTGTTTAATGTTAAAAGCCAATTTTTGCAGCTTAATAACTTGGTAATGGTTTACTGGATTTGCATGAAATTTGGAATGTAGAACCACTGGGGGTAGGTCTGTTTATGTGACAAATGTTGTTTGAATTGCTTTTGACGTTTTTGAGAAAAAGAGTGTTGAAAATACAGAAGGTTTTGTGTTTTTTGGCTGTTTTTTTGCTCATGTGTCTCAAAAATGGCTTTAGTTTCTGGGCTGAAATTTCCAAGGTAGAAATCCTTGGCCTCACAGATGTGCCTTTTCGAGGTTTGGTGAAAAAAATATTAATCCGTTGCAAAGTTATTCAAGTTTTGCATTTCCCATTGTTTCCCATGGGAAAAAAAATTGATGTCAGGCACAATAAAGAATTCTATGTCGTAGGAGCAGCTGCGAAGCAGGATTCTATATCAAACACATTTGCTGCATCTGCCATGTTGTTTCTCTGCTTGGCAAGAGAAACAAATCAACTAATTCTGATATCTGGACATTGGGAAGCCCACTCCCAGTGTCCAGAAATGATTTTAAACGTGATGGGGAACAGTTTCGTTCCATTTTAATCATTGACTTGCTTACGTGTGGATTTTTTTATCTATTCTTTCATTGATGAGTCCCCCTCCCCCACAGGTGACATCGTGACACAAGCATCCCAGCACTGTGCTGCGATGATAACCCCTTTAGTGCTCCTATCGTATTAAGTGTACCACGCAGTCGTGTTGTGGCAGTCAGCGATTTCTAAAACTAGAGGTACTGTCTTTGGTCTCAGTTAGATGTGCCATGCCACTGATCACTGTGCTGATATGCGTCCCCACCCCACCCCACAGGTGACATGGTGACACAAGCATTCCATACCAACCATGACTTTTCCCAGCCACCCACCACATGGATCGCATGCACTCCACGTATAAGCTTGGCACCCCTCCCCACGTGGTGAAGTCCTGACTGCATGTTTCCGTAGCACATCTGAGTGTTCCACCCAGCCACCCTGTGGATTGTGGACAATCCATGAAGTAGTGACCTGAAAGTGCAGTCACAGACTGTGCCCAATTCCTGACTTTCACTGGCAACTGGGAGGCTGTTTGTTGTGATCTGTGCCCTCCCGGTTCCACTGGCAGTTGTCGGCGCTGTGTTCCTGCTGGGGGGGTTGGTGCACACTGTATCTTCCTAGCAATGTAGCACTTGTTTGCAGCATGCAACAGAACTGTACCCATACCATTGTGGACCACAACCCCTGACGATGCAGTGACTGTCACTGTGAGACGGACACAGAGAGAGCAAACATCACAAGTTGATTTTGTCTCTGTGTCAGTCTGTCTCCAAGTTGACATGGTGACACAACCATTCCATACCAACCATGACTTTTCCCACCCATCCAGCCCATGGATCGCTCACACTCCATGTATCAGTGTGGCATCCCCTCACCCATGCAGGTGAAGTCTGATTGTTCCCACCCACACACCCTGTGGATCATGGACACTCCATGGAGCAGTGACCTGAAAGCGCAGTCACAGACTGTGGCCACTTTCTGACTTTTGCTGGTGACTGAGAGGCTGTTTGTTGTGATCTTCACTCTTCCAGTTCCCCTGGCAGTTGCCAATCCACTCATCAGACCTGTACAAGTAGGCAAGGAGTCTGACAGGGTGAGACTGACATAGTCGGGGTAGTTAACAGGGGCACAGTGACCTGCTCAGTGCTGGACAGCACAAGTGCATGGCACGGACCTTGCAGATTAGTGGGTAAGCAGGAGCACTGGCAGCCATTATCGAAAACACAGCCGCTGCAGAGAAACCCTATATTCTGCAGCAGTGGAGGTCAACGGGCACATACTGCTTCAGTAAGGCACCCTTGCACAGGTATACAGAGGGCGGGTTTCACAATAGAGGGTGGGAGGTCCACAATCCGCACCATGCTGTTCACCAAACAATACAATCAGATGCAGCACTGGAGCTCTGATTACTCATAGGTGTCAGCCAATATTGGGGTTCCCAATCCCCTTTTCAGCATTCACCCCCCCAACTACTGTTGGACACTGGGAAGCCCACTCCCAGTGTCCACAAATAATTCTTTTAATATTTATTTTTATCTCCTCCCCAGTGGACTGTGGAACACTGGGAGCCCACTCCCAGTGTCCCCAAATAACTATATTTTTTTTGGTTACCTGAAAAAAGAAAACAGTCCCACAATGACTTTAAAGAGCAACTGACAGGTCTCGGTAGAGATGTGCTAGTAGTGCCCTACCCTGCCTACAGTACCTCCCAACAGTGCTGCAGAACTGGCATTTCACCAGCAAAATTGCTGTGAAGTGCCAATTCCTCGGCACTGTTGCTGGCAAAATGGAATTACACCAGGTCCCCATCCCTACCTGACGTCATCCTCAGGAATGGATCAGGAAGGGGACCTGAGGCTGCGGCGGGGGTGTGCACTGCACTCCACTGCATCTGTACAGTAAAATATTACCTTACAGTACCTCCGTTTGCTGTACTCTCTGCACCGGGAGGTACTGTAGGCAGGGTAGGGCACTACCGGCACATCTTTTTAGACATGCCAGTTGCTCTTTAACTCTTTTTTTTTCTACCTGAAAGAAAGAAAACCATTCTTTGCCATCGCTGCTGACCACCTATCCCCATCCAGACCCTCCCACTGAGCACCCACGTTCCCACACCCCCCTTACCCTATATTTACCACTGGAGGTCATCTGCTATCATCTTCTGTGGACCGGTACATGTCTGTGCTCTTTAAAGCTGAACCGCAAACTGAGCAATGAAGGTAAGTGTCGTGTAATGTATAATGGCGTTTTGAACTTCTGTTAATATCTCTGCCATTTTTGAGGATTTTTCATCAAATTTTCAACATGGCCTTTTTGAGACCTCACCTCAAGAACACTGTGACTGTTGTTTTGTAACTCAGGCTCAGAAGGTGATTTCATGGTTGCTGCATTGACAAAATGACAGTGCCAGTTTTTATGAGGTGGGGTCCCAAAAAGCCCATGTTAAAATTTTGGTAGAAAAATTCCAAAAAAATGACAGAGTTCTGCATGCTCATTTAAATTTTTCTATGCACATGCGTAACTTTGGTAATTTTTAATATTTTGACTCCAAATTTTCAACATAGCTATTTGTTCACACCACCTCATGAACAGTACAGCTATAGTTTTTCACATCCTGCTGAAATGTGTTTTCATGCCTGTGGCACAGGATGGCGTGGTTCCTGTGTGAAACCACCTTTTGGGACCAATTAACAAAACCAAAGTGCCAGTTTTCATGAGGTGGGTTCCCAAAAAGCCCACGTTGAAAATTTGGTGAAAAAATTCTTAAAAATAGCTGAGTTACACACGCCCGTTGAAACTTTTCAGTGCACTTGTGTACCTTTGGTAATTTTTAATATTTTGACTCCAAATTTTCAACATTGCCATTTTTTCACACCACCTCATTAACAATAGAGTTGTCATTTTTGACGTTCTGCCCAACACATGTTTTTGTGCCTGTTGTGCGGAATGGCATTGCAGTTGCGCAGAATTACGTTTTGGCAGGATTAGAAAATTTTCTATACCAGGGTACATGACATGAGGCAATAACATGGCTATGCTGACAATCTGGTCACTGTACTACTATGAATAGAGGGCCCTGTGCTTCCATGGGTGCATACGTATATGTATGTATGTATGTATGGAGGGATGACAGCATCACAGACAAATATCTACATGATTACATTATCTAAAAATGTTAGGACAGTCATTGCAAAAACACTTGTTAATGCATCAGTTAGGGTTGTTATTAAAGTGAGAAAATCAGGGAAATGAGGTGTTAGATTTCCAACCCTAACACCCCACCCCCATCCTGCAGAGACTTACTGGCATTGGGGGGGCCTTGGAGTCATCATCCTTAAAGCCCCTACCCCCACCCTGCAGAGACTGAGAGGCATCAAAGGACTGCCTTGGAATCATTGTCCCTAACACTCACCCCATTCTGTAGGTAAATAAGCTGAGATGGGCACAATATAGAAGAATAGCATGAGCGTTAGGGCTGATGACTCCAAGGCACCTCCCTGACACCTCTCAGTCTCTGCAGGGCAGGGATAGGGGTGTTAGGGCTGACAATGCCAAGGCACCTCCCTGATGCTAGTCAGTCTCTTCAGGGTGGGGGTGGGGTGTTAGAGTTGGATACCCTAACACCCCATTTCCCTGCTTTTCTCGCTTTAGTAACAAAACTAACTGATGCATTAATGAAGTTTTGCAGTGACATATATATATATATATATATATATATATATATATATATATATATATATATATATATATATATATATATATATATATATATATATATATATATATATATATATATATACACATATATATATATGTATATATATATATATATATATATATTCATACAAAAAACTCCATTAATGCATCAGTTAGGGTTGATTCCACACCAACAAAAGTCTTGAAATTCGATATTAGGGTTATCAACTACCCCCCCTCCCACCCCACCATCCACAGACCAAAAAGTGCCGGGGTGTACCTTGGGGTCGTCAGGCCTAACTCTTACCCCATTCTCCTATGCTGTACCATCTCAGTTTGTTTACACGTGCAATGAGGTGAGAGTTAGAGCTGACGACCCCAAGGCACACCTCGGCGCCTGTTGGTCTGTGGATGGTGGAGGGGTGGGGGGTAGGGTTGGTAACCCTAACATTGAATTTCCAGACTTTTGTTGGTGTGGAATCAATCCTAACTGATGTATTAATGGAGTTTTGTGCAATGAATTTCCCTTCTTTTTGAGAAAGTGAAATCTTACTCATATGGTATCCAAACAATCTAAACAAAGAAAATATTATATTTTCTTCTTAGTTCTGCCACTGGATCAGTGTAGTCTGGCCAAGTCATGTGCTTTTTTTGCACACACTCCTTTGCACGCTTAATAATCTCACCAATTATACAAGTTCCATGCTTTCCAAAGGCCTCTTCTCCCAGTCACAGTGTTCCACCTCTGTAATTAGTTGAGTGTCCTGAGGAGGCACAGCAGATTGGGTTGACCTGATCCAGGAGTGAGTGTCAGAGGGGTTCAGATCTGGAGTACTAGGATCAGGAGAAGCCTCTGAAGTAAAAGGAATTTGGAGAAGGGTCCACCTCATCTAGCTTCTATCACAAGACAGCCCCCAACATCTGGTGTGGCAGTAGTAGGGTGACCAGTCATCTCTGTTAATCCCCTTTGGGCAATTTTTTGTAATAGCAGGTCACTAAGGAACAAAAACAGCAGTGACAGCAGATTTCATTGCACAAGTCTTGGCAGACCTTGTATGCATCATGAAGACTTGGCTGGGGGATGAATCTGGTCCTGTACTGGAGGCAGCTATCCTACCTGGGTTCTCCATGGTTTACTGCCAGAGCAGAGAAGGGAGAGATAGCCATCTGCTTTACATCTAATCTGGGCTATGCCTCATCCCCAATGATGGAGAGCAAGTCATTAGAATGTGTGGCCATTAGGGACATTATGGGCACAGGGTGCTGGATTCTTCATTTACTATCCAGCTATGTTAAGGAGTAACTCACTGTAAGAATTTGCAAATGTCATCACCAAGCTGGCTGTGGATTGCCAAAACCATTAGTTTTGGGTGTCTTCAATGCCTGGGCTAATGATGAATCCTCACAATTTGCTCTGCAATTCCTCCAGCTGATATGAACATACGAAGAATGCCAGCAGATACAAGCCTGATGGTCTATCTAGTCTGCCTGAGTGTGCAGCTAGTAGTCTGTTACACTGCAACTACTCCCAGTCCCCCCTCTCCTACCCACATATCCAATTTCATGCCTGTACTAGCTGTTAACCCTTCCCAGTGCCTCATTAGAGACCTTCCCCCTGACTTTGTCCCATCCCCTCTTAAAACTGCCCACCGTCTTCAAAGATACCACCTCCTCAGGCAGTGCCTTCCACACTGTCACCACTCTCTCTGTGAAATTGTGCCTTCTCATTTCCCTTCTGAATCCATCACCCTACAACTTTAGATTGTGCCCCCTAGTGTCCCTCCCTTTCCTTATCTTAAAATTCCCTCTGTACCATTTTTATTTATGCCTTTCATATATTTGAAGGATTCTATCATGTCCCCTCTATCCCTCTGTTCCTCCAGGGAGTACATGTTGAGCTTCCTCAGTCTCTCTGCGTAGGATTTGTCCTCCATACCGAGGATGATCCTGGTTGCTCTGCATTGGACCCCCTCCAGCAATTTAACATCTTTCTTTAAGTAGGGGTGCCAGAACTGCACGTAGTACTCCAGGTGTGGCTTCACCAGTGATGTGTACAGTGGCAGGATGGCCTCTCCTCTCCAGGACATAATTCCTCTGGCAATACATCCCAACATCTTATTAGCCTTAGCTGCCGTGTTTCTGCACTGAGCCAAATGGTTCATTTGAAATGTTATTATCACCCCAGGATCTTCTTCCTCCTATGAAGAGGATAACTGTACCCCCCCCCCCAGTTGGTAATGATTTCCTGGATTTCTTACTCCCAAATACATGACTTTGTTATATGATGACAGAACTGGACTTTGTGCAGGTTATTTCCATTATGACAGATGACATGGGCCATACCATGAATCTGGTTGTGTTTTGGACACTTGACATATTCAATGTCAGAGTTCATCTGGTAGCTTGGTTAGATCATTAGGTGGTGTGGTTCTGTTTTGGGACCCCCTGAGTTTTTCCATCTCCTGTGGAAATGGTCTGGTATCATCATAGGAATAAATTTGAGCAGGGTAAGCTGAAGGTGATACTGAACATTTCGAGTACAGTTGCCACCTGGACTGAAAGTGTTGAGGCCATGGAGAGGTACAACAAGACCCTTTCAGTCGCCATTTACACCCTCTTGATGTTTCTTGTCCACCTTAGGATCATCCACCAAAGCTTGCTGTTATATAAAGACAGGCTGAGGCAGTTGAAGAAAGGTGGAGGTCAGAGCACACTGTACCTGAAGGAGATCCCAGTCAGTGGAGGACAGACTGGCTCAGAGGGCTCACTATGATGAGTAACAGAGAAGCAATCCCCTGAAAAAGGCAGTGTTCCTGTCCCAGATGATTGTGACAGTGAACAGCAGGCTGGTTCAGTTCTTCCACACTAAGGACCAGTTATTTTGTCCAGCGAGTCTGCTGTCCAGAGGAGTTTTTATGGCTGAGAAAAGTCAGGGGTTTAGTAGCTTTTTCTTTGACAGGGTGTTGTCTATTAGAGCAGGGTTCTCTCAAGGTGGTCAGGTTCTGATCACAGTGTTCATGCTAGAGAAATTTTCCTGCCGGCCTGATGAGGGCAGTGGTTAAACCTCTCCTCAAACAGCTGTTTTTGGACCCAGAGATCCCAGCTAATTATAGACCTACCTCTAACTTTCTCTTTTTGGAGAAGGTGCTTGAAAAGCTGGTGGCACGGCAGCTTGTGGTCCACCTGGGAGTGCTATGACATCTGTAGGTATAAGCCATTCAGCTGGGTTTCAGACCTTGTCACAACATGGAGACCCCTCTTGTAAAGGCAATGAAAGAACTTCTCATTGTGGGGGGATCAAGGAGAGCACTCTGTAGTTGTTCTCCTTGAGCTCTCATTGGTAGTTGCTACTGTTGACCATCAGGTTTTGATAGATTATGTGAGTCATTTTGGAGGAATCACTGAAACAGTCTTGCATTGATCTGAGTGCTTCATCTTTTCCAGAGAGTAGTCAGACACCCCCTGGAAGGCTTGCAGCCGATGCGCTGGGTGATCTGCACTTGGTGGTCATTAAATGCAACATTAGTTGAATTACTTGCTGTTGTGTTTCTTTTGGAGCGTTTCCTTTGGAATTTTTGAGTAGTCAGATGTGCTGGGTAATTTCTCATCATCACATCAAGGCTTATTACTGTACCTGATTTTATTCACAGTGTACATGTTGCCTGTGGGTGAGATTGTTAGATGATACAACTTAAAAATTTCACTGTAAATCAGAGAATACTCAGTTGTATGCCTTTTGCACCTGACGGGGTGGACTCAGTGTTTAAGTTTGATCACTGTTTGTCTGAGATAAATGACTGGATGGCCACCAGCTAGCTAAGTCTCAACCCAGGCAAGATGGAGGTGTTGTTTACTGGAGCAGGCACCCGTAGGTAAACAGCTACGAGTGGTGGGTAGTGGCAAACTTCTACATTTAAATAGCACTTCTCTCTGAGCTATTGATAGGACTAGGGACCTGAGAGTCATGATGAACTGCAAGCTGTTGGTAGACCATCATGTAGTAGTGGCAGTCTAGTGTGACTTTCCAAATCTGCAAAATATTGCCCAGCTGAAGCTCTAGTTAGCAAATGAGGACCTGGATTTTACTTCATTTTGAATATGATTTATCACGTTTGGAATTATCATGCAATGCAATGCAATAAGTAATACGTAAAATACAGTGAGTCACAGAAAACCCAGCCACACTGTATAAGTGGCATATGATGTGGGTTTTTGCAGTAGATACATTTTTCTGTCATCACTTGTTATGAATGGAAATTCCTGACTGCACTCATGGCTGCGGTTCACTCTGCCACTCGTAATGTCAGTCGTTCCATAACTCATAGAGAAGAAAAATTCATGTGCAGCCAACCAATGTTGTATCCCCTATATATTGCATTATAGTGGGCCCCCTATGCCAGCCCAACAAATCACTTCCCCCTGAGAAGTCAAAGAGGTAGGGCTAGTCCCTCCATCTCCACTGTGTGATGTCCTGGATCAACAAGCAGATGGGGGCTTCAAGTTCCCAGGAGAAAATGATGGCGGTAGATTGTTAATGTCTGACAGTAGCAATCAGCCAAGAACATGGAATTAGTCCAATAGCTCTTTCAGATGTAATTTTTTTCTTTTTGCGATATACAAGTAATACCTGGTAAAATCATGTTTATGTCTAGTCATGAAGTACTGCATGTCATTTAAAAAAGCTTATGACAGAATTACGTACAGGCAGTGTTCCATGCCTCTCAACCTCCTGTCTCATAAATCAGGGACAAGGCTTAACAAATCAGGGACAAAGGACCAAAATCAGGGACACATCTTCAAAACTGGCGATATCTAGTCAGAAAGTTGGTAGAACAAGGGGCTTAGTGTAAAATGCATTTTCTAAGGAAGAACAAGTCTGTAACGTTAATGTCTGACATTATTTTGTACTTACAACCCCCATTATTTGGTCATGGAAACACAATTTCTAGAAGGGACAGAATAAAATTTTGAGTCAAAGTCAGGGACATCCCTGAAAATCAGGGAGAGTTGAGCAGTATGCAGTGTTCTTTCTTTTCTGGTTTTGACTCTCAAAGAATGGCAAGTTCCAACTGCAGCTGATAGAGATGGAAATACTTCGGGCTGCTGCAAGATTCAACAAACTGGTACCTGTAAACTGTGATTTGAGGGCCTCTCATTTATAATGATATATCTAACTGTGCTTGTCAGTGAAGTACTGTATGTTCCTTAAAGATACTGTAATAGCTGTTTTCAAGGAAACAAGACAGTTTAGTCCCCCAAATTTCTGTATAATTATAAAAAAAAAACATTTAGTGTAGGTTCTATTTTTACATTCCTCCTTCTCTTTGCAACCAAGGGCCTCAATATGACAGCTGGATCATTGTTCCCTAGACTTGATCTGCTCTGACTGCTTGTTTAGCCCTGATGTCAAAACCCTCTGTTTATGATATAACGGTTTGTTGTGGGGGAAATTATGATGTCATAATGATCATTGTGATGTCAGCTGTAGGCATGCAGTCAGAGCAGATGAAATCCATACGAACATATAAAATGCCAACAGAAACAGGCCTCATGGTCTATCGAGTATGCTTGATTGTGCAGCTAGCCCCTCAACTTGCAGCTGCCCCTCTCCCCTTCCCCCTCCTCATAACCACCCCTCCTCACTCTGTCCCACCCTCTCTTAAATCCTCCCACCATTCTACATGATACCACCTCCTTGGGCAGAGTGTTCCACTTATCTACCACCCTTTCTGTGAAAAAGTGTCTCCTGATTTCTCTCCTGAATCTTTCCCCCTCCAATCTCAGCCAATGCCTTCTAGTGTCCCTCCCCCTTCTGATCTAAAAATTCCCTTCTGAATTTATCCTGTTAATACCCTTTAAGCACTTAAAGGTTTCGATCATATCCCCCCATCCCTCCTCTCTTCCAGGAATACAACTGCAGCTCTCCCAGCCTCTCCTCGTAAGATTTTCCCTCAAGTCCCTGTATCATCTTCGTTGCCATATGCTGCACTTCCTCCTGCAATCTGATGTCCCTCTTCAGGAATGGCCACCAATATTGCATGCAGTATTCCATGTGTGGCCTGATCAGTGACCTGTACAGGGGTAGGATCATTCCTCTGTGCCTGGAGGAGATTCCCCCCACTATGCACCCCAGCATCTTGTTTGCCTTTGCAGCTGCCTTCCTGCGCTGAGCTGAGCAGTTCATACTCCCCGTTATTAGTACCCCTAGATTCTTTTCCTCCACTGTGTTTTCCAACTGTACCCCTCCCAACTGATATTTCCTCCCCTGGTTCCTTGTTCCGAAGTGCAGTACCTTGCACTTGTTGGTGTTGAACCCAAACTGCCATGTCTCCGACCATTCCTGTAGTTTGGTCAGGTTTTCCTGCAGCCCCCTCCACCCATCTATGTCAACTACCACTGCAGTGATCTTAGTATCATCTGTGAACAGACTGATCCTACTCTGAATCCCGTTTGAGATATCGTCTATGAATATCTCGAACAGCACTGGCCCCAGTACCGAACCATGGGGCACCTCACTCGTAACATCCCTTGGTGATGACAGTCCCTCCCAACACCGCTCTATGCTACCTACCCCTTAGCCAGTTGGTGATCCAGTTGACCATGTTTGTCCCCATCCCAATGTATTACAGTTTCCCCCCAAGCCTCCCGTGTGGCACACAGTCAAATGCCTTGCTGAAGTCCAAATATAGGACATCCACTGCATGTCCACTGTCCAATTCCTTGGTAACCCAGTCATAGTACTCAACTAGGTTCGTCTGGCAGGATCTGCCCTATACAAAACCATGCTGATGGCTGTCTTGGAGCCCGCTGTCTTCCAGGAAGGTCACCAGCCTCTCTTTTAGGATTGACGCCATAAGTTTCCCCACGATTGAAGTGAGACTCACTAATCTATAGTAGCATGGATCATCCTTTGGGCCATGTTTATGAATGGGCACCACATGGGCCATCCTCCAGTCCTGTGCCACACATCCTGTGTCCAGTGATGTACTGAACAGGTCAACCAGTGGTTCCACCAGGATCTCAGCTAGCTCCCTAAGTACCCTAGGGTGAATGCCATGCGGCCCCAGCGCCTTGTCCACCCTCAGTGCCCTTAGCCCTCCAGCACCCTTTTCTCTGTAATTCTGATATCAGTCACCCCTGCCCCCCTTTGCCACTCCACCCTTCCCATGGGGTATCTGCCCCCTCTTTCCTTTGTGAACAAAGAGCAGAAGTACTCATTCAGTGCCTGTGCCTGGTTCTCCCCCTTCTCCACCCACTCTCCATTGTTCTTAATCCTCACAATCTGGTCTTTGTTTCTTCTTCTCTCACCTATGTATCTGAAGAAGTCCTTTTCCCTGTCCTTGATTCCCTATGCCAGTATCAGCTCTCTGGAACCTTTGGCTGCTCTGACTAGCCTGGTAATCTCCCTGGACTTCTTTCATGATGCAGTCAGTGATCCATTTTCATTTTTATCTGTATAGTTGCAAAGAAAAGGGGGATGTTAAACATAGACAATAGATGAAATATAAATTTAAATGTCTAAATATGATTGTTTATTCCAAAAGTTTCCATGGAGATTTCAGGATCATTTTAAAGTGATTTACTAGTTTTCTGCTAAACACTGACATTAGCAAGACTCAAATAACATAAAGCTGAATTAATGCCATTCTGTTTCTTTACTACTAAAGACATATGCAAGAAATCCGGCTATTTATCCCTTAGAATTCTTTTGTTCCTCCTGCTGTTCCTGACTTTAAGTCACAATCCTCTGTTGTGACATCATGACCAATTGCCACAGAAAAGCTTCTTGCATCATATGGAGGATTAGGAAAATCAGGAGGGGCACAGATAAAGTCTAAAGGGCTAAGAGCCTGTTTTTATGCAAAATGTCTTCAGTAATAGGAAACTGAATGGTCAGAAATTCTAATTTTGGTAGAATTTTGAGCAACTGAGTGTTGTTAATGCCTACTGTATTTTTTGCCGATAATCAGAAAATTGGGCTGGACCATTGGGGCAGCAGGGCGGCCCCTCATGATGCCAGCAACCTGGGTTCAGGAACAAGGCCGGGTCATCAGGAGCAGGGCCAAGGGTGGAGTATAGAACATCTGAGAGGATGCCCTCTTCCAGGGTGGGTGGGTGGGTGGCATGCTGCACTACTGTAACACCACCTGGTGACCACAAGTGGCTATGGTGTTGGGCTGCTCATGGGAGGGTTGATGCCATCTGGCTCCGGCTGTGAAGCTGCATTTTGTTTATACAGCCTGGAGCCCTTGCTGATGGTGTCTGAAGGAGCAAGCACAAGGCAGGAAACCCCAGGAGCTTGCATCCAGATCTCCTGTACTGCTGAACCAGCCACCATCTGCTTCTCCACATATGATGAACCTGTGGGGAGCTTCCCTAGTCCCAAATGAATCACCGTGGGGAGTGGAACTGATCCATGTATCCCCAAGGATACATGTAATTCATGGAGAAGGGAAGGACAGGGTTGAGAAGTCACCAGGTTGAGGTGGGCAGCACCAGTGACAAGGGGAGTAAATAAAGTGTGAAAAACAGGAAAATCAGAAAATGACTTTACAGGAACACTGCCAGTGTTTTATTGGATTTGGGTAGTTTCTGCCACTGTCCAGTTCAGTAAAGGTGCAAACATGGTTTGCATATACTTCCTAAATGTATTCAATTAGGATTATAGTCCTCTTTGTTATTTTTTTATTTTTTATTAATATTTACCAATTGTGAGTGGTCTGCTCCTAAAAATGTTTATTCAAGGTCCCTTGATATGATCTTGTCTAAGGAGCAGAACTGCAAAAGATACACGAGCATCTGCCAATCACAGGGGCTGATGCTCCTATACTACATCCGTATAGCTGAATAATAAAAGCTGTAGCCCTTGTTTTAGTACCTGCATAGAAGGTAGATATAAACTACATATAGTATGCCAGAAATTACTAAAAATCGGCAAAAAACTCTGCCAGTGTCCTTTCAACACAGCATGAAGTAGAACAGAAGCTTCAGCGATTGCAGGCACAGAATACAGATTCTTCATTAGTGATGTACTTTATATCAGAAGACTTCAATCAGAATTCCCCACACAGTTAGTGTCCTTGACCGGCAAGCATTTCTTTTAGGCACAAAGGCTTAAAGAATTTGTAATATATAACCTTTTTTTTCCAAAAAATGCAGTAATATTTAAGAAGTTTTTTGATAATTCACTTGGTGGGTTGAACAAAAAAGAACTCAATATATTCATTGTTTTTCATTTTAAGATACAGTAGTTCTCTTTTTTAGGTTCTTAAAGCTTGCTCCCTTTCCAGACCTACCATCATGGATACAGTATGTAGATCAGGGTGATGGTGTGTTGTGTTGTTAGTCATCAGAAACATGTGATAGAACCCCTCTGCCATATCTTATTTATTTATTTTATTTAGTCATTCTCGGACTACAATATGTCTGAGCACAGACAGGTCATTTACAAAGGTTCCATGTCAGTGGGAAGGGGAGACAAAACATACAAAGGAGCAAAGTACAATGTTTCCAAAAGCAGTAAAATAAAGTGAGCAAATATGTATATATAATATATATATATATATATATAGTGTATATATATATATATACACTATATATATATATATATATATCTGTATGCGGTTTTATCATTCTAATAGGAGGAAAGCATAGATGAAAGGGAGAAGGGTAAAGATGAAAGAAAGGTAGAAGTGGCAGCCATAGGCCTCATCAAGCTGGTGTGGGGGTAGGGGCAGGGGTAAGAAAGGTAGGAGGTGGCAGCCATAGGCCTTGTCAAGCTGGTGTGGGAGGGTAGGGGCGGGGGGCTAAGGTGGATGGGGGGTAAGAAAGGTAGGAAGTGGCATCCATAGGCCTTGTCAAGCTGGTGTGGGAGTGGTAGGGGCAGAGGGTGTGAGGTGGACAGGGGGAGTATCCAGGGGCCTTGTCAAAGTGCGAAAAGTGGGGTAGCCTTGGAATTATTGAGATAACAGCAGAGATACAGGGTTATCCAGTTGTAAGGAGAAGATTGAATGCTAGTAGATGGGAGTCTCAGATGAATCAGTCACAAGAACGGTAGGCCTTGAAATGTTGGCGTAACTTTAATTTGAATGGTCCCAATTTAGGTAGGGTAGTTATATCACTATGAAGAGTATTAAACCAGCGAGGAGCTCTGTAGGCAAATGAGCATTGCCCCTGGGCTGTCTAGCATCTGGAAACATGGAGATGATGGGTGAAAGGGATTTTGCAGCATGTACCCCCAAACTTTGGAACGCCTTCCTAGCCCAGGTCCGTGTTGCCCCCTCTCAGGGCAGCCTGCATTCCTCCCTATGGAACCATCTCAAACTCGGATTGGCCTGCGGGTGCCAAAAACCCCCGTGACATATGTTAGCACTTGGCACTCATGCATAACAGCTGGCCCTTAAGATGATAGTTTTGTACTTGCTGCTACCAATCCTTACCTTGTACTGCTCCAAAACAGACACACACCGCTTACTCTGCTGTACCAAGTCTAACTAAATGTGCCTCATATGCTTTGTACTTTGTGTATTCTACATTACGTTTGCATGTGACAATCGAGTTGGTTTTTTTCTAACTTGTACCTTGTTGTCTCATGACGTGTAATCTTTTCCTAATTATGTACCATGTTGTCCCAAGTGTGTAAGTATGTAATTTCCTGTTCTCTCCTGGGTCGTACCTGAAAATAGTCAAATTGTCTTGTCTAGTGTACTTACCTGGTTAACAAAAGCTAAATAAATAAATAAATGGCTGTTCAAGCGTTGCGTATGCTGTGAACTACGATGGGGGCTTAGCAGGTTTGCGATGCCTGGTGGCAGAAGGCTGAGAAGTGCTTTTTTGGCCAAAAGACAGGTTTGGTATTGGATCCTCCTGGAGACCTGAGCCAACCAGTCTCACCGTAAAGATCACAGGTGCGAGTGAAATGTGTTGGCCCCATGAGTAGTCTGCATGTCTTGTTCAGAGCAATGGATATCCTGTGCAATGAAGACATGGGGGCTGCTCCATAGGTTACAAGACGATAGTCTACAATGGATATGACAGAACTATATATATCCATATTATGAGTCGACTGTGCACAGCTGAAGTGTGATCTCAGAGAAGCTGACTCTTAAAAACCACAGATGCTGTAATTTTTAGTCTAGCTACAACATAGTAACACAGTATTGTGGTAACTGGAAGAAACTTAAGAGTTCGTCTTTTCCATCCATCATGCCATTTGAGGCATTGTGGTCTAGTGGCTAGACAATAGGCAAGTGAACTAAAAGAGCACAAGTTCAAACCTCAACAGAGCCAAATAGTCACAGTGTGACACTGAACACATCACTTAACCTCCCAGTGTGCCAGTCCACCTATTTTGCAGAAATGGGTAGCAGCAGGGCCCCACTGCAAATGAGATGATGCATCTCAGCTTGGCTAGTCTGGGTAAATATACTGGAAATAAATAAAATACAGCTGTGATTATTCCCAATTTGTATCCCCAAGCTTATCAGCTGGAATGTTTCCCCTACTCATGCTATCTGACCCTTCGTGCCATGTGCCCTCAGGAATCTGTCTAGTCTGGCTGTGAAATCCTTAACGCTGCTGTCCTGCACAGCCTCATTTGGTAAGCTATTCTACCTGCTACCCACTTTCTGAGTAAAGTAATACCTTCTAGTGTTTCCACTTATCCTCCCCAGTTTTAGTACATTCCCTCTACTTCTGCCTGCACTTACCAGCACTGATATCTGTGCATATGCAACCTTGTCTATCCCTTTTAGAATTTTGAACACCATGATCATGTCCCCTCTTGATATGACTGTCTCTAATTTTCACACTTGGAAACAAGCCTTGGCTCAGTGTGCCTTTCCTGGTTACTAATTTTCAAATAAATAAACACTTTATTAATTGTTTACTGCAATTATTTTTTGTAACATAAGTACCTTTTTTTACTTTTGTGTCTCTAGGAGTTCACTAGAACCGAGACCACGTGTGTCAGTGAGCAAAATCTCAATTAAAACCATCAATAAATAAATAAATATTGTCTTTCTATTCTCTAGACTAAATAATTTGATTATGTCCAGTCTCTGCTTGTACTGTAACTCGAGCCCCCCATAACTGCTAATATCCTTGTTGGTGCTGTGCTGAACCCTCTAAACCTCTTTGATGTCCTTTCCATACTGTGAAGATCCTAGAATGGATGCAGTACTCTAGGTGCAGCCTAACCAAGGCCTTATGGGGGGGAGCACCTCCTTTGACATGCTCCTTAATCCCCCAACCTAATGCATCCTAAAAATGTATCTTCTCGCTTCCCAGTGGCAGCATATTGCTTGCCTGACTTCAGTTCACAGTTCAGAGTTTATTCATGGAGTTTTTTTCTGGGCTGTGCAGTCCACAGTTACACCAGACAGGGTGTATGCATGGCCCTGATGCCTCACCCTGATGTGTAGTATCTTGCACTTCTCCATGGTAAATGCAAACCCCCGTTTTAGTGGCCTGTGGCCTGATTGTGTGCCGGTCCTGCTGTAGTGATCCCTCTTATTTGTTCACTCTTCTTGCCAATTTAGTGTTATAAGACAAGTTCTGCAGCCCGATCCCTTCCTCCAAGTTATTACAGTTTGTTAAAGAGCAACATCCCCAGCACTAACCCCTACTGTACTCCACACTTAGAAAGTCCCTCTGCTCACAAAGGTGAAAATCCACCACCACTGTGCCTCCCTTCAACCAGTTTAGTATCCACACCCTGTCACCTTGTGGACTCTACATTGCATTTCTTTCTCCACTTCAGTGCTTCATTTGTTTACTCCTTGGGATTTTGAATGGGGCCAATTTATTTAATTCCACCAGTGCTACATCTTCTTTGACAACCATTTATTCCAGTCCATCAGTTTTATGCTCACTGAACTGAACTTTGTTAGGGTCTGTATCCTGATTAAATACAGACTCGAAGTATGTATTTAATTCATTTGCCATATCCACGGTTTTTTTTATAGGTTACATTATCGCAGATAATAGGTCCTATTGTTGGAACATGTCCCTTTGGAGAGTTGATACAGGAGAAAAAGACCTTACTATTGGAACTGCTAGCTCTACTTCGTGGTTTCTCTTGCATTTCTGAATTTCCTGTTGGTATATTTTAATAATTTCCTCGTATCTCATATTAATTACTGGATTGTTATCTGACTTGGTTTTTATGCACAATTGTTTATTTTTGGATAATAACTGTTGTATTTTAGTTGTTAATCATTCTGGTTTTAGCCATCTACTGTCATATTCAACCTTTTGGGGGTACATACTGGCTTTCAAGTTTTAGTGGCATATTTTTAAAAATGTACTCTTTATGATTGGCATCTTTTCCCCTGAATGCTTGCTGCCAGTCTCAGTTAATCAAATGCTCTGATATTTTTCCGTAGAGCTATTTTATAGTTATAGAATTGGGTTTTGTTAGTTATTTTAGGTGCTGAACAGCTGAGATATAGTTCTAACATGCTGTGTTCACTGGCCCACAAGGGGTTCCTTCACTATGCATGTATTGTTCGTATTTTTATTGTTGGTTAGTACAAGCTTAAGTATTTTATCTCCCTGGTTGGGTTTTTCACCAATTGCTCAAAACCAAATGTACTTATTATTTCTTTTTTTTTAATTCATTTTTTTTATTGATACATGTGGACCAACATTTACATAGAATGACTAGGAGAAAGTTCACAGCATACATACATAACATTAGTCTCCCTTGGTGTACAGGTTTAAATACCTATTCTATTTTAGTCCAGTTTATTTTGGTGGGTCCTTCTTGTTCCTTGAAGTGTGAATTTCTCTTGCTGTGGTTCTGGCCTTCTTAAGGTCTTCATTATATCTGCAGGTCCTGATTAGTGTCCATCAGGTTACGACAATGTTTATTTAAACTATAAGTGTTAGTGGAGCGGGAGTGGACAGGAGGAACATGCCCCCCCCCCACCAAACTGGTCCATGCACCTCCGGATTCCGCCACAGTGGCTCCTACTTGCCTAAGACCTTCTTCTCCTCAGGGTACCCCTCTCTGGTCCCACCTCCTACCCCCCCGCCTGCCTATTCTGTTAGGTCCCATTCATGGGACAAAGTCTGTGTAGAAACATAGAAACGTAGAATCTGATGGCAGTTAAGGACCGCTTGGCCCATCCAGTCTGCCCATTTCCCTACCTAATGGATAAGCTGCAGATCCTAGTTAACCAACAGCCTACTTCTTCCTACCCCAACCCCCTAGAATTGCCTTATGACTGTCCCATGCATTCTTGAATTCCACCACTGTTATTGACTCCACAACCTCCTCTGGAAGGCTGTTCCATGCATCCACAACCCTCTCTGTGAAAAAATACTTCCTTACATTACCTCCGAGCCACCCCCTCATCTTCAAATTGTGCCCCCTTGTTCTTGCACACCTCTTTTTCTGAAAGATGCTACCCACTTGGACTTTGCTGATTCCCTTGAGGTACTTGAAAGTTTCTATCATGTCCCCCCAAGTAATGTTCTAATTGGAACATTACCTACTTTCTTCACTTTTGATCAAAGGCCCCCCACCCGGTCCAGGAATCGGGCAGTAATTTTTTCAAGGGTATAAATTTCTTGGACCATCTTTGTCCATGTTTACTTTGTTGGGGTGGCTGTGGAACCCCACATTCTAGTGATCATCTTTTTGGCTGCAAGTGTCATCAGTGTCACTTGTCTGTATGTTTCTCTATTAATCTTGATTCCTTCTGGCAGGGCAGCTGTTAGAATATAGACTGAAGTGAATAGATCTGGGCAATCATATAAGGTTGTTAATTCTTCTATTACCTGTTGCCAGTAAGTGGCAAGGCATTCACATGACCACATACTATGGCTTTGGTCTGCTCCCCTGTATCCTCATCCCTCAGCATTTACCTGTGTTATCATTTGTGTAGTTTGCTATCACTAATGGTGTGCAAAAGAATCTGGTTCTGCTCTTACACACGAACTCCCTCCAGTAGGGAGACGTAGAGATTCTGATTGCAGGGAGGATCAAGGCATTCCAATTTGTTATTGAAATTGGGATCTGTAATTCCTGGGCCCATTTTACCTGTATGGTTTCTGTTGCGTCTCTAGGTGTTGCCCTCAGGGCTCGGTATGTTATGCTTATCAAATGTGCTGGTGTCATTCCCCTGATTTGTGACATAATCAATGTTAGCATGGGTGAAGGTCTTTCAGCAATGTCCGCTAGGGCATTTTCTGCTGTTTGTAAATAGGATTTAAATTGCATGTATCTATGAAAATCTGATGGTGGGAGCTGGTAGCGAGCCTGCAGGGCTATGAAGTGTGCTATGCCTGATGTGCCTATCAGCTGATGGATGTATTTTAGACTTTTGTCGTGCCACCTATGGTACATCTTTTCTATGTTATTAGGGGGAAACTTTAGGTCCTGTGTAATTGTGCTGAGAAATAGTTGTTCTGATGGACTTAAACAGTGACGGTTAACATAAACCCATTGTCTAAATGGCTCAGCTGTATATTGTGTGAATTTTGTCAGTGGGACACACTGGAGGGGGAACCAAAGAGGTAGCCCGAGAAATTGAATAAGTCATGTTGGGTGAGCTCTATACTCTTCCAGTGTGCTTCGTAACATGGAGTCACCCATCACCAAAGGGTGCGTAGTTGCGAAGCTATCACATATTGTTTTAGGTTGGGTAAATTCAGGCCTCCTCATTCTTTTCGGAGTTGTAGTATGGTGTAACACACCCTTGGGGGTTTGCCCACCCAAATAAATCTAGATGTTAGCTTGTCCCAGGCCGTAAAGTAATGTTTGCTTGGAATAAACAGGAGGGTCTGTAGGAAGAATAAGATCCAAGGCTCCATTCTCCTTAGGACACCCATTGGCTGTAGAGACCATCTTGACACATCTTCCATAAGTTGCTGTGTTAATGGTTCACAATTTAATAGTTCTGTGTACATAGGGTTCTTTGTTATTTTTATTCCCAGGTATCTTATATTTGTTTTACACCATTTAAATGGGTATGTCTGTTTTAGTATCACAGCAGGGATGTAATTATATAGGAGAATGTCTGTTTTTTGTTCATTGATTTTATATCCTACCAAGGACCCAAACAGGGAAAGTTGTTCCCAAACTGCTGGAATAGACTGCTGTGGTGACAGCAGGGTAAGCAGGATGTCATCTGCAAAGAGGGATATTTTATGAGAGTGCCCCCCTATGGGTATGCCCACTACCTCAGGTTATGATCTAATAGCTTCTACGAGGGGTTCTAAATATAGGGAGAATAGGAGGGGAGAGAGAGAGGGCACCCCTGCCTCGTTCCCCTTGTCAACTTAATGGGGTCTGATAAGGGAACCATCTATTTTAACATAAGCCTGAACCAATTGATATATGTTTTGGAGTTGCCTGACAAATTCTCCAGGGAAGCCCATGTGGTGCACGGTAGCCCAGAGCAAGGGCCAGGCAACTCTGTCGAATGCCTTTTCCGCGTCCAGCCCGAGTTCACTGATTATTTCAATTAATCTAGTTTCTCCTGTACTGCTGGTAGAGTGTATGTTCCAATCTATTTCAAAATCACCCATGATAATAATATCCTTGTTGAGCTCACATCTTTCCCTGATTTTTTTTACTATTGGACATGTTTGGCCAATATTGCTGTCTGGAGGCCAGTAATATGTTCCCACCATTATTGTCTTTTTTGTCTGCTAATCTCAACCCAGATACTCTTGTTATTGCCTACATATTTATTGATTTAATTATTTCAAATGTTTCACCAGGAAAGACATACTGAACTGAGTACAGCTCATTTCCAGATGTGTCCTGGGTGGAAGGGGAAGAGGAGGCAATAGTTGACCCAAAAACAATTAACAAGGTGGTACATGTACAATTTAAAACAAGTATAACGAGCAGTAATGATTAGGCTTAATCAGCGATTATACAAGCTAAGCATGGAACCAGCACTGGAAACAAGACAAAACAAGTTTAAGGTGCATTGTGTGATTTATACTGGGAAGGATGGTGGTGATTTAATTAGGAGATACGGGAGAAGCAAGGAGTGATGAGGGGGAGGCAAGCAAATAAAAGAGAGAGTGGGTGTGAGTAAGTAGGTGGGATGAGGGGAGAACGGGGGAAGGCAAGGCACGAGGGAGATGGAGAGGGGAGTAGGTGGATGGAGGAGTGAAGAGAAGGTGGGGTGAGGATCAGGTGCAGTTACAGGAGGGATAAGTGAAGTTCTGAAGAAGAGGAGACAGAGAGTGAAGACAGGGGGCAGAATGGATGGGTAAGCGAGGGAGTTTCAAAGTTTAGGGAAGAGGAAGGAGAAAGCGGCCTGACCTGCTGAAGTCGTCCTGGGGGGAGAGCAAGGGAGCGAAAGTTAGAGCTGCGAAAGGGTGTAAGAGGTTGGGGAGTGGGGAAAGGAAAGAGGTGAGATAAGAGGGGATAGAGCCAAGCCAGTATTTGGCTATAAAGGAGGAGCAGTTGCCTAGGTGCCTGGCTTCAAGGGAGAGAAGGAAAAGAGAGATGTAGAAAGAGCAGTGGTGGGACCGGGGCAGACAGTCCAGAGCAAAATGACAAAAGGAGTGAAAGAGGGTGTCCTGACCAGATAGGGTGGATTTGGGAGCAGCACTGTAGACTATGTCACCATAGGTGAATATCGGGAGAATCCTTTTCTGAACAATAGTTCTGCAGGCCAGTAAGGGGACTCAGCCACAGTTTTGGTACAGCACACCTAGTCTGGGGTGCAATTTTTGTGGATGGCATCCACATGTTCAGAAAAGTTAAGGTGCCTATTAACCCAGAACCTGAGGTACTTGAATGAGGGCACATCCTCGATGGTGGATCCACTCAGGGTGCAGAAGGATTGAAGAGCAGAAAACCTAGTGAGCTTTTGCCTGGTGCCAAACATCATGGAAACCATTTTCTTGGTGTTAAGGGCCAGCTGATTAGAGTGGAACCAGAGCTGAACATTGTCAAAGTCCAGCTGGAGTCTGGTTATCAGATCGGCGGTGGAGGGGCCAGAGGTAAATAGAACTGTAACATCAGTGTACATGTGAATGGACACTGAGGTGCAGGCAGCAACGAGGTCATTTAGGAAGACTGAAAAGGGTACTGGTCTGAGGATAGAACCTTGGGGGACACCAGTGCAGACTGGGGGGATTGGGAGTTGCCTTTTCTTACTGATTGAGTCCTATCCTTAAGGTAGGAGCGGAACCAATTAGTGGCAGAGATGGAAAGCCTGCTGCTGTAAGTGAGGAGTAGGGGGTGGACTACAGTGTCGAAGGCCTTGGCCAGGTCGGTAGAGATGACTGAGGTGATATGGCCCTGATCCATGTCTGATAGAATGGAGTCAATAAGCTGGAGGAGGAAAGATGAGGTGAAATGGGATTTACAGAACTCAGACTGGAAAGGGGTGAAGAGGGAGGGAGAGTCGGGGGGGGGGAGCTGGACAGCACCAAATGCTGTTGGAGTTTGGCAAGCGTGAGGAGAAGGGAGATAGGGTGATAGCTGCCTGCACTGGAGGAGTCACCACCTTTGGGGAGTAGTATGACTGTGGTGTGTTTCCAGGTTTTGGGGAAAGAGGCAACAATGAAGGGTAGGTTTAGAATGGAGGATACAGGGAGGGCGATGGCGGGGTCAGAGAGATAGAGGAGTATAGGGTTGAGTCCATCAAGGCTTTTGCTCTTGCGAGGGTTAAGAGCTAGTAGAGCCTTGAGGGTGTCAGCAGGTAAGATAGGAGAGAAGGAGAAAGGGGGTGTTGAGGGGAGGGTGGGAGGAAGGGAAGGGGATGGGGGAAGGAGAGAAGGAGAAAATGGAGGAGGTGCATGTAGTAAAGAAAGTATTGAACTCAGTGGCCACCAAGAGGTGGTCAGAAATGGTGTCATCTCGCACCTTGAGGTCTGGGATGGTGGACTGGGCACTAACTGCCCCACCATTGTTTTGATAATAAAAATGATACTCTTCATTTACTGAGTGCTTTACAAAATTTAAAAGCATTTTCCAGTAGACACATAACGCAGTATAAATCAAGGCATATACATATAAAGCCACACATTCTCCCTTTTATTGTCCTATTTTTGTGATATAGAGAGTATCCCTGAAGATTACATCCTCAGGAAGGAGCTTCTGACCACCAGGTCTCAGTGATTGAAATGAGATCATATTCCTAGTTATAGATGGCTATTTGTAAATCTCTAATTGTATTTCTTAATGATCTGGCATTGAGATATAATATTTTCAGATTCCAGATGTTAGGTGTAGGTGATTTAACCCTCAGGTTGGTCACTCACGATAATTTATTAGTTCCAAATCACTTCTGTTTATTACCCTTACTGGTTCCTTAGGTGTAGTGTCACAGTCATAGTGCTCCCCAACCCCCAAAACACACACATTTTCAGCTTAAATTGCACTGGATAGCAGTTATTAATCTTTACCTACTCAGCTGTGACTCTGTGAAGATATTGGTATTTTTGAAAGTAAGCTAAAAATGTTGCTATACTGTTTAAGCTATAATGAGACTTGATTTATACTGCGTTACGTGTCTACTGGAAAATGCTTTTAAATTTTGTAAAGCATTCAGTAAATGAAGACTATTATTGTTATTATCCAAACAATGGTGAGGCAGTTAGAGCACTTGTAGCATTTCTACTTGCTACACTAATGAGCCAGGTTTAGGAATGGACTTGGGTTGCTGAGGCTGTTGGGGAAAGGCAGGATAGAATTGGATGGCACGCTTCACTCGGGGAGGAGGGATTGCATCCTCTGCTGCTCTTCTGCCACCTAGAAGATGCTGGATAACAACACAGTGGAGGCACACATTTGGGGAGAGGTAGCCACAGGATGCCAACAGCAGGCTTATGCACCACTGCATGGCATTTTCAATCACATAAATGTGGTGCACACATTTACGTAACACAAACAAACAGAGCCGAGAAAGAAATTACTTGAACCCAGGCTGCCCAGAATACCATTCCGGTTGTACTACCAGCTGCAACACCAAGGCAACTGGAAACTAGGCCATCCTAGAGCACATTACTTTTTCTCCAATGCACAGCCTGGTACTGCAAGGCATGGGTGTCGGCAGGCATACTCAGCATACTCTACTGAGCACAGTTAAATCTGGAAGATCCAGGGGCAACATGAGCCTCAGGCCAGGGCAACAAACATAGCAGAGGCTGATGTACTAACTGAAGAACTGTTTTTCCTCTTCTTAGATGCTTTAGTGTGAGTCTATGGATGATATTTTCAAGATGTGCAAGTGCTAAAGTTTGAGACCATGCTTGTATGAGTGACCCATCAAGTAAGTATGCATGAGTGGTGGCGTGAACAGACTTCTGTAAGGCTAGCTACCTTGATGTGGTACAGAGGATTATCACAATATATCCTAACCACTGTAACTAAATGCCAGCCAACTTTTGTCTGAGTGGGCGTGCATGTCAGATAAAATAAAATGTTGTGACTCTGTTAGGATCATTGGCAATCTACTGTACATATTGTTGAATGAAATGGGGGTGGAGCAATGTATGTGTGGTGGGGCAACACATGTTTTGGTTTGTGTTTCACAGTGGGAAGGTCATGTCAGATGACTCTAAGTGATTTCTTTGACTGGGTGACCAAAGTAGTAGACCAGGGAGGGGTAATCTGTGACGTGGGTGCATGAGGAAGGGCGCCGTCTGTTACGGCGACACCTTCCTCACGCAATCCACTCACAGTGACCGACAGGTAAGGAGTGACCAGATGAGGGGTGGGTAAACTAGGTGACAGGATGTCGCTACATATGCCGGGGGGGTGGGGCGAGAACACGGCGGCGTGGGCTGGGACGGGGTGGAGAAGCTGTAGGGGGTGGCGCTGCGGTTGTTGGTCGAGCTATGTCGTGGCGTCAGGCATTGGGCAATGGATGGGGTGACTGGGTACTGGGTTTGGGTCCAGGCGCTGTGTGCAATTTTATTGCTCAGGCCTGAACCTCCATTTTACTACTTTCACCCCCGACATGCCCAGAGCTGAGATCATAAGTAGGGGGTGCGGAGGGCAAAGTAGTAAAAATATGTCCTGGCGTCGTTGTGCTGGTGCACCAGGGTTGTCAGAGTGCCGAAAATGTGTTCAGCACTCTGACTGAGCGATAATGGCGATCGCCTTTAGGCATTCACCGTTATCACATAGACCCCCAGGGAGGGGCTGTGGATATGGCCTACCTAGACTTTAGCAAGACATTTGACACAGTCCCACACAAAAGATTAATTGTCAAATTAACCAGCCTGGGAGTTGGTCCCAGGGTGGTAGCATGGGTAAAACATTGGTTGGACAACAGGACACATAAAGTAATTGTAAATGGAGTCCATTCTGAAGAAAGAGGGGTTTCTAGTGGGGTAAGGCAGGGTTCAGTACTGGGTCCAGTCCTTTTTAATGTCTTTATAAGTGACATTGCAGAGGGACTGGAAGGAAAAGTATGCCTCTTTGCAGATGACACAAAGATCTGCAACAGGGTTGATACACAAGGATGCATGGAAAGGATGAGAAGGGACTTGGCAAGGTTGGAGGAATGGTCAGAAGTATGGCAGCATGGATTCAATGCAAAGAAGTGCAAAGTAATGCACCTGGGAAACAAAAACCCAGGGGAAGATTACACAATGGGGGGAGGTAGTAACAACAACAAAAATGGAAAGGTACCTGGGGGTAATCATATCAGATGCCCTTAAGGTTAGCAAGCAATGTGAGAAGGCAGCAGAGAGGGCTGGGGGTATACTGGGATGTATAAGGAGAGGCATCACCTGCGGAAAACAGGAAGTTGTTATCCCTGTGTACAGACAGTTGGTGAGACCCCATCTGGAGTACTGTGTCCAGTTCTGGAGATCCCATCTCTGTAAGGACATAGACAGGATAGAGGCAGTCCAGAGGAGGGCAACTAAAATGGTGCAGGGTCTGCAAGAGAAGCCATATGAGGACAGACTAAAGGAGCTTAATATGTATACCCTAGAGGAAAGGAGGGAGAGGGGGGACATGATAGAAACTTTTAAGTACCTCAGTGGAATCAACAAAGTCCAGGAGGGTAATATCTTTCAGAAAAAAAGATGTGCAAGAACAAGGGGACACAATTTAAAGATGGGGGGAGGGCGGTTCAGGGGCAATGTGAGGAAGTATTTTTTCACAGAGAGGGTGGTGGACGCATGGAATAGCCTTCCTGAGGAGGTTGTGGGGTCTAAAACTGTGGAAGAATTCAAGAATACATGGGACAGATATAAGGCAATTCTCGGGAGGGGGGTAAGATGAAATAGGCTGTTGGTTAACTAGGATCTGCAGCTTATTCTGTAGGTAGGGAAATGGGCAGACTAGGTGGGCCAAGTGGTCCTTATCTGCCATCAAAGTCTATGTTTCTATATTTTTATGTTTACAAGGGGGAAGAGGCAACAGTTCTATCATCTTTCATCTCGGGCACAAGTTTAAAATTCCTGGCTACACACCTTTCAATCACTTGAGTGCAGTGCACATATTTATGTAACACATACAAACAGAGGAGAGAAAAAAGTGCCTCCCAACTGAGTCACTTATTTGTTTCTCTCCTCTAATTGTATGTGTAACTGTAGCATGGCAGCAGAGCTCAGTAAGGAGAAAATGGTGGAATAAACCCTGACTGGCAGAATGATGTCCAGTCCCCTGCAGGCCCAGCACCACTGACTAGGCAGGCACCCTCCTCCATACCTGATGCTGACCCTGACAGAGAGGGTGCACTCCCTGGGGACCTTGCCATGGGGTATAGGAGGCTGGGGTAAGTAGCTAAGGAGGTAGGGTGATGGGGCTGGGGTGAAATCAGAATGAGAAGAAGTAAATTCAAGCCCATATCTCATCCTGTCTTTAAAGAAAGCAGTAGACAAGCTCTCATTCTCCATCCTGACATTACTCTTTTGAGATGTAACTTTCCTGTTATCTAGTCAGAGACAGTTAGAGAAGTCCCTTGCTTCTTCATGTTTAAACTGTTTTCCTTTAACTTGAATATCTCAGTCAAGTACCTCAGTGTGAAGAACATGTTTGGTGCTTTTAGTTCTTTATTTTATTTTTAATCAATTTTTTTTCTCATCCCCAGTTCATCTGATGGCACTCCAGATCCACCCCATCACTCACCTTTTCATGGATTTACTGGTTATCCACCGCTTGCTCAGGATCACAGTAGTGGTAGGGTGCCTAACATGTCAGTGGTGTGTGGACCTCTGGAGGGGGGTGCCGGCACAATGGCAGATCAGGGCTTTTTCCTCCAGATCCTGGTTTTCTTTCTGAGGGTGCCAGCATGCAAGGAAGCACGTGCATGAGTGTTGAGGCAGACGTGCATGGGTGGCTGGCATCTGTCAGCAAGCCCTGCTCTGTGTGCTCCTGTTGTGCTGCCACCTAGCCTTGACGTGGTGGCAGTCAAGCAGAATAATGCAGCAATCCCCCCCCCCCACCGGGAGGCTAGCTATCCCTGAAACGTTCAATCCTCCCACCCAAGACAGCATCCTAGCAGCCAGTCTGTTCCCGAACCTGGGTTATCTGCACAGCAAGCAGTAACACTACTGGGCTGACTACATTTAGCTCTTCGCTTGCCACCACAACTTTGAAGGAAGATGACTGAAGTACAAGCATTTATAACTTTAGCTGTGAGCATAATATTATTTGAGATTGACCTCATCTTGAAGATCATGTTCTACTTATTACAATAATGGTATCAGCTATATCATACAAGTTATAATTTCTTTATAAACAAAGATAATTTGCAACAGTCTCTTCATAAAAGCAGTGACCTGTCTCATGTTTACTCTTGTGTAGCTCCTTTGGGTGTAAGAATACTCTTGGCTTGTTGTCAGATCTGAAGCATTTAAGAAGTACACAAAATCACAAGGCTACCTAATTTATTCCAAAGGTAAAATGTACTCTTTTCTTTTTGCATGCATAGAAGTGATGCTGTGTCTCTTTTCCTCACTGCTGTGGAATAAAACCCATGATACTACGTTGAATTAAACATTAACTAACTACTGTATTCTCATTTGCACTGACATGGAGTACTGGGGAATGTAATCCTGGACCTTGTAATGTCTAATAAGGACATTATAAGCAATTAGAGAGCAGAGGATCCTTTGGGGCAAAGCAACCATGCCACTGTGAGTTTTACAGTAGCACCATTCTAAAAGTTCACTGCTTAAACTCCAGCACCATGGTCCCTATCTTCAAGACAGAAGATTTTGAGGGGAGGGTGGATTCTGGGACAGCAGGCTGAAGGAAATAAAAGAGGTACGGGACTGGAGAACAAATGAACAGTTATCAAAATTGGGGTATTAGGGGCCACACAAAAGTGTGTCAAGTATGCTACAAAGGGCAAGATACATAGAAAACCAATTTGTCTCAGTGACCAGGTGAAAATCAGGGAAAAGAAAAGGGCGTTTAGGAGATAGGATCAGGCTACCGCTAATAGGGAGGATTATTAGAGGAAACTAACTTAGGCAAAAATAAATTGTGAGGAAGGCAAAAGCTGCAACAGATCTGAAAACAGTAGAAAGGGGTTAAGCAGAATGCACAATCATTTTGCATTTGCATAAGGTAGCAAAAACAGATGAGGGAAGGAACTGAAAGGATGAGGAAGGATGGGGTGAGTGTGTTACGGCTAGGCAGATGTCATTAACAACATTTTCAGGTCTGTCTTCATCAAGCCTCTGGACCAGTGATTGAAAGAAGGTACAAATTCAGAGGTCCCTCAGAACTACAGTTAGAGATGGGGCAATTTCTGTGGAAAAACTGAGCAAATAAACAAATTCCCTACATCTTATGGCATTCCCGCATGAGTGCTGAAAGAGACCAGGCAGGCTTTGGTTGCACCCCCAGCAAAACATTTCAACAGTTCCTTAGAAACAGGGGAGGTTCCAGGAGACTGGAGTAGCAAATGTGGTATTGTTTCACAAGGGGGAGATAGGGAGGGCCCTGGAAACTATAGACCAGTGAGTCTAACTTTCATAGTGGGGAAGTTACTGGAAACTGTTGTCAAGCAGCACATCATGAATTTCCTGAAAGCAAATGGATTTTATTTATTTACTTATTTATGTATTTATGTTTTTGGTGACTGGGTAGGCAAGCTGATCCAAAGGACCATTTTCAGTTGCAACCCAGGCCATACAGTGGCAGACAATACAAGGTTGAAGCAATAGGCACAAGTTACATTACGGAAGTAGCACTATACACTGAGTAACATGAAATCAACAGCAATGAAACATTATACATCAAATCTAACACACAAGTTTCATAACAAATGCAAGAGTGCATGCCTGGGTCTCGGATACTTGGTTGATCACAAGTGGAGCGGTCACATCATAGATCCACACATCACTTGATCAGTCAGGATATGTGACAATGCATGGTGGAAATACCTCACGGTGATCCATGTGAACCCAGGAAGGGGCAAGCAGTGCTAAGAGATACAAACTAGTGGTCAGCATCCAGGTGGTAAGTCGAGAGATACAGTATGCCTTCTACAGTGGCTGTTTGGCAAGAGGGTTGCCTAGGGAGCATGTACAGGTAGCCTGGGACTTTAGCCACTCTCTCAGTTGCAATTTGAAGGACTGATGAGGGGGTGCATTTCTGATGACAGGTGGAAGTTTGTTCCAGAGAAAGGGGGCAGAGATAGAGAGGGCCTTACTCCCCATGACAGTAGATACACGGGGGACTACAAGAGGGGAATGGAGGAGTCTCTGAGAGAACGAGTAACCACATGGGCAGTGAGAATCGGTGAGAAAGGCGACTTCAGAGAGTTTCTGAGAGAGGTGTCGACTAGATTGCCAAGGCATATTCAAAGCGGCCATGGAGGGATAGCCAGCCAAGTGACTGGTAAAGAGAGCAGTGATGAGTGGAGTAAGGAACCTGAATGAAGAAATGACAGATGGAGTTATATGTGGTACTTAGCCGGGAGAGAAGTGAGTCAGAGGTGGTGGAGAAAACTGGAGAGCAATAGTCAAGGAAAGGCAGGAGATTTCCCTGGGCGATAGCAAGGCGAGCTTCAGGGGTCAGGAGATGGTTGACCCGGTAGACTTCCCCCAACTTCTGATGGACTCTTTTTACAATATTATCAATGTGGGCATTAAAAGTAAGGGAAGGATCAAGAGTTACTCCTAGGTATTTGAAGGATGATACTACATCAAGAGGAGATCCAGCAGGGGTTTCTATCAGAAGTGTGTCATTTGTATTGGCAACCTTTGTGAGGAATAGCTTTGAGCCAAAGAGTATGGCCTTTGTTTTTTTCTCATTTTACCAGTGTAATCCCCCCTGCAAATGGGGGTTCCCAAAAGACTCCTAGGAGCTTGCCCCAATGCTCCCAGCCTGGATGGTGTTCGGCATTTAAGCCGTTTCTTTGTGAGTGCTTTTAGAGCCTCTGGTACTGTCTCTTCAAGAGCTGTCTGCTTGCAGGCAGGATTAGTTACATGGGGGGACTGTGTGGTTTCCTGCTTAAGTCCCGCTTGAGCTGCTGACAAATCGCTCCGTTTCTGCTGTCGCTAAGTGGGCAGAGAGAGCATTTTCAAAGATGTAACTGTTTGCTAGAAATCATTTAGAGTGTTAGTGGAAATGTAATTTATCTAACCTGCCTTTCTTGCAGCTGGGACTTTGTGTGCTTTGCCCCTCCATTTTGGATCTGAACTGCAGAATAGATCCAATCAGGTAGAAGGGGCACCTAAAATGGAGCTTAAGCAGACCAACCAGGATCAGGACTCTCTCGGGAGCTGGCTGGCCATGAGGGATATAGCCAGTAATTCTGGGAAGTGAAGTTCTGGACCGTGGCGCGCCTTTTCACACCAATAGGGGGAGTATTGAGTGATTGGCAACTAGGCCCACCAATTGGACCGGGTGGCGCCCAACTGTAATTCCCTGCCTGGTGTCTGGGAAGGCAGATCTGTTGTGACCATGACTGGGGAAGGAGCTCCAGGCTCCTGCGCTGCAGAGTTTTCGCGTGGGAAGCTCGTGTGGAGGCCTAAAGTCAGGCGGCGCATTTGCCATGGTGATTCGTACTGAATACACTATTGCTGAGGAAAGAAGAGGCTGAACACTGAGAACCAGGCTCACCCTGTAGAGGACTGGAGAAACGGCTTCATCGCGCTCGGTCTGTCAGGAAAGTGAAGCTGCATTGTGAACTCCCGGGTTGGCAGTAAATGCGATTGGGACCTGAGAGCAGCTGCCTGGTATAGTAATTTCTTTTACATATAAATGTGTGGGGTGCTTGGGGAGGACAGCTTAACGAGTCCCCCTGGTCCCGTGTGATTCGACGGGAAGGCAGTCACTTGCAGGTGGACTGAATCCGTTGCTTCCTGAAGCTGTGTCCTGCTTGCAGAATCTCATCCCCCGCTGTGTGAAGGGCATCCAGAAATCCACAACACCCTCTGGGACAGTGTCGAGCATTAAGTTAGTGAGTGCAAATCAGGGTAGCTTCTGGCCATCTGTACCTTTAATTGCAAGTGTTTCATCTGATTTTCTTTCTTTCTTTCTACTTGAACTGAGCCAACCAGCTCCGGATAACAATTTGGTATTGTGCAAGTGTTTTTTTCCATCACAGGGCCCCAACCAGCTGCACCGATCCTGGTTATCCCCCCCCCCCATCCTGGGTACCCAGTGAAAGTGACATTTAGGGACTCTGAAATTGTGCACAGTAATGTGATTATTCATGTGATTAATCGAATTGACCTGATTTCCCCCTGTCCTTGTTACAACCCCTTAAATAAATCAGATCTGTTTGTTTTAGCAAAGTTACACTGACTGAGGTATGTGTTCATGTTAAAGAATTGTACAGTGGTTATTGTATTACCTCATCTTGTTTTACAGGGGGTCCCCAGAGTCAGGCTGATTGAACCAGTCCTGGGGGTAAGTGTAATTGGTGACTATACTCTTGGGGCATTGTGTGGGTCACTAGTAGGAAGAAAAGGGGGTCTCAGTGTCCTAGAGGACTGTGACCAAGTTAGACGAACCACTGTAAACCCTGACCTCTGGGTGGAGGCACCCTCCATAGAACCTAGGCCCCTCAACCTGTTAATGGTTAGGCAGGCAGGGGTAGTAGCCCTTGGGATAGCGCCACCTGGGGGGTTACACCAGGAGTTTTTTTGAAAGGAACCAGTTTTGTGCTGCTCCATAATTATTGGAGAGGGTGGAGGATATGGTTTTGAGAGATCTGGCACTGTGGTAGATGACGAGGTCATCAGCATAGAGTAGGGCATTGTATTTTATTTTCTTTGCAGGAAGATTATTTATGAAGAGAGAACAACAGAGGCCCCAGTATGGAGCCCTGGGGTACACCAGTGTGGACTGTCAGAGTGGCAGAGAAATAACCTTGCCTATTGTGACAGACTGGGTTCTGTTTGCTAGGTAGCTGCGGAACCAAACAGCCGCATCTATGGAGCATCCTAGGTTGAGCAGGGTGTCAAGTAGTAGGTGGTGGTCCACAAGGTCGAAAGCTTTTGAAAGGTCCACAAACACTGCACCTGTGGCCAAGCCAATGTCCATGTTTCTAAGGACATGGTTGGAGAAAAGGGCCAGGGCTGATGAGGTGCTACGGTGTTTACGGAAACCGTGTTGGAGTGGGGTCAGAAGTTAGTAGTTTTCTAGATATTCGGAAAGTTGGTGGTGTATGATTTTTTTCTAATAGTTTGCTTAGGTGCGGGAGGAGGGAGATGAGATGGTGGTTTTCTGGTGCAGTCGGATCACCAGCTTTGAAAACAGGTACCACATGCGCATGTTTCCATGAGTCAGACATCGTGGAGGTTGAGAGAACGAGATTGAAAATGTGAGTAAGTGGCCTGACGAGGGCTGGGAAGATGACTTTGAAAAAGGAGGGATACAGGCCATCATTGCCTGGGCTGCCCTTAGCAGGTAGCCCTCTTAGGAGTTTGCCAGTGACCCTGTGATCAATGGCTCTTAGGTAGAAAGCAGGGCAAGGTGGATAAGGATGTCTTTGGTGGTTATTTTGGTCAGAGGAGGACTGGGGAGGGATTTTGGCGGTGTAGGAGGTGAGGTCAGTGAACATTTTGTTGAAGATATTGGCAATGATACCTAGACCGTTTGTAGGACCAGCAGGGGAGGTGAGCTTGGTTATTGGTTTATTTGGCTTCGGGTTCAGGAGGGTGTTAATGGAGGCCCAGAATTTATGGGGGTTACTAAGTGACTCATTTTGCAGATTGGTAAAGTATTTGTGTTTTAGTACTTTTACCGCCTGCTTACAGGAGGTACGGAGCGACCTGTAAGCATTCCACAAAGGAGGGGGAAGGGGATGCCTTGAAAGCTCTCCATTCTTTGTCCCTTGCTTTCATTTGGGCCAGCAGTTCATGTGATAGCCCACGGGTGTTACCTCCTTTAATCCTCCTGATGGTGATTGGGAAATATCTGTCCTGTAGTGTGTGAAGAGCCCCTGAGAAGGCTGCCACTGCCACAGACACATCTTTAAGTTGGTAGAGTGAAGACCAATTTATGTCCCAGGCATCCCTTAGCACTAGGTTCAAGTTGGAGGTTTTAAATTTTCTAAAAGATAGTAATTTGTGTGGTGGATGTATTGATTTGGTGGTTACTGCAATATACATGGGGGTGTGGTCACTGATTGCATCTGCCATAGTGCCTGCTTGGAGGACTCGACTCAGACAGTTGGTGGCAATCCAATCTATGGTGGAATGGTTGGTTGAGCAAGGACTGTATCTGGTTGGAGAGGAGATGACTTGCTCAAGGTGATGTGACTTTAGGAGGTGTACATATTCAGAGGCAGGGGATTCAGTCCAGTGGAAGTTAAAATCCTCAACTAAAATGGTGTCCCTAGTGGAGGGGGTAGAGGCTAGGCCATTCAGGAAACTAGACAATCCCAGTGTTCCTCCTGAGGGAGGGTTATAGCAGCAGCAGCAGCCTATATACAATTTTTAGATGCTCCCAGGACAATTTCAGCAACGAGACACTCACTAACCTCAGAGGGGGCAGAGTGGGCAATAATGGTTGCATTAATATGGTCCTGCATGTATAGTGCAACACCACCAGCCCTCTTTCTGCCTGGTCTATCAAGCCACAGAAGGGAGTAGCCAGAGAGTTAGTAGGAGGCATCACTGTTGTATGGCTTGAGCCATGTTTCAGATAGTCCCAGGACATGTGGTTTGTATAGGCATACTCATGCTTCGAGCTCAGAGAACTTTGTTGGAAGGCTGCATATGTTCAGATGTGCAACCCTTAGGCTACAGCACCCTGTCCAGACCACATTGGCATGGTCAATATGGACGTTTGAGGGACCAGGGTTGGTTTCTACATCCCCTGCTAGAAGGATATGTGAGGAGGTGGCAGGTAGAGGGGTGCCAGCAAGAGGACGGTATAGTGAGGGAGTGCAGAAAGAGAGCAAGGAGATGTTGATCATGCTTAGTCAGGAAGGGCCAAGGTTGCAGGGCCTATGGGAGAGAGCTGGTGTGCTTTAGGTTTGGGTGGGGGGTCATTGAATGATGGTGCTTCAGGGAAGAATTGTAATTCAGCCTAGTCTGAGGCGAGGATGATGGCACAGAAATCAGTGACAAGTAACAGGCCTGCTAGGGAGCATAAACAATAGAGGACAGGGGAGAACATCTTTGTGTGTACTGACAGGTGGCAAAAAAAGATATACTTCCCAGAAGACCAAAGAGAGGTCAGCTGCAGGGGAGATCGCTAATATTAGCTGGGTTAAACAAAGACCCAAGTCTGATTATTGGAAAGCAGAAATATAATTTGAAAATCTGCAGCAGCGTCTGCTTCTTTAAGGAAGAATTTGGAAAACGCAGGAGGTGAGGGAGATGTCCTGGAGGTGGAGCCAAAGTGTACTTAATTAAGGTGCGAGGTGGGTGAGGGTGGGTAGGCCGAAACACTTGCTGGGGAGAAGTCGGATTGCAATACTGCTATTTAAAACAAATCCTGCTTTGGCGCCAAGAGGCCGAGATTTGGAGTGGTGAACTACGATTGGATGAGAGGCCTTAGAGGGTGCCGACTGACCAATGCAGATCACAATATCCGCTGCAGCCACCAATCACATTGGCGACCTGCGAGCCCAGCAGAACCAGCCTCTGTGGTACACAAGATTAGCACAAAATGGCCATATCTGGTAGGCAGCAGAGAAATCCTGTAGCAACTGACTCATCCTTCTGAGCCATGCCGCCAAGCAGCGGTGCACCCTGTGGGGCGGCGGGTCCTAAGGTCAGGCTATAGGGGAAAAGAGAGAGAAATGAGGAGAGGCTCCAGTATAAGCTGACTAGCAGAGCAGAGAGGGGGCAGGTCAGTGCAGCAATACAAAGGGCAGAGGAGGGAGTGTGAAAGATGGTCTGGTCTAGGAGAAAGGGCTAAATTTCAGTACAGGGAAGTAGCACCAATTTATTTCAGGCAGTCTGGCCACACAAAGAAAATGCAGATTAGTAAACTGGGGGGTAGGAGAAAGAGCAGTTACTGAGAGGAAGAGAAGGGAGGAGGGGTCAGGGCTTGGAAAAACAAGCTGCAGGGGCTGTAAAGTTGGCGACAGAGACACAAAGACAGTTTAAGTGGGCATATAGAGTCTGGAGCGGGGCGCTGGTCAGCGAAGAGAGATAGGGCAATTTCAAGACTTGGAGGTAAAGCCGCGCCAGGGCAAACACTTCAGTCTCAAAGAGGTTGTAGCTAAAAACCAAGGGGCCAGGGAATATGGGAGCTAGCAGGGTGAAACAGCAGCATCTTACGTTAAGAATAACAGCTTACAGTGATGGTAACAGTTCTAAGATCGTTTCAAAAATTGTTTTAAAAACTAATTCAACAGTTCTCAGGAGTTTGCGTTAACAGAAATTATTTTGTATAAACAAAATTATTTAAAGATTATTTCAACAGTTGTTCTCAGGAGTTTGCATTAACAGTAGCAGAATTAGAGATTATTTCAAATGACTGTCTCAGTAGGCTATATTCAAGCGGCAGGACAAGCAGTGAAAAGGCTACCAACACAATTAAACAGGTTGCAGAGTCAGCCCATAAACAATGCAAGTGATTCAGATGGTATTTAACAGTTGTAGAATTAGCTAATTAAACATTTCTAAATTGGCCAAAAAATTGCTGGAAAGAAGTTGGATTACAATACTGCTGTTTAAAACAAATCCTGCTTTGGCGCCAAGAGTCCGAGATTCGGAGTGGTGAACTCCGATTGGCTGAGGGGCCTTGGAGGATGCCGACTGACCAATGCAGAGCACAGTGTCTGCTGCAGCCGCCAATCACATTGGTGACCTATGAGCACAACAGAACCAGCCTCTGTGGTATACAAGATTAGCACAAAACAGCCGTACCTGGTAGGCAGCAGAGAAATCCCGTAGCGACTGTCTCGTCCTTCTGAGCCATGCCGCCAAGCAGCGGTGAGCCCTGTTAGGTGGCGGGTCCTAAGATCAGGCTGGTAGGCAGCAAAGAAATCCTGTAGTGACTGACTCGTCCTTCTAAGCTGTGCCGCCAAGCAGCGGTGCGCCCTGTGGGGCAGCAGTTCTTAAGGTCAGACTGGTAGGCAGCAGAGAAATCCCATAGTGACCGGATCATCCTTCTGAGCTGTGCTGCCAAGCAGCATTGCAGGACAGGAGGCAGTGCAGGTTTGTGAGAGGCAGGCTGTGTCAAAAAAATCTGATTGTTTTCTTCATTTTGGTGACACAAGCAGTGGACAGAAGGCAGGTGGCAGATATTCTTTATCTGGATTTAGTAAGGCCTTCAGTTCTTTTCCACACAATAGCGTGGTAAAGAAGGTGGGAGATTTGGAGCTAGGGAATAAACTAGGTGGTTGGGGACGTGGTTGGAGGGCAGACCCCAGAGGATGGTCCTAAATGGTAAGTGCTAAGGAGTGGAGGAGAATTGAGACCGAGCCCAAGGGGAAACCATTAGCAAAATGGCCAGCAAGGGGGACATTTTGTTAATAGGGGACTACAATCTGTTGGATGTAGACTGGAACATTCTTGCCACAGCTACATCAAGAGGTAGGGCCATCCTGGACTCCATACAGGCGGCCTTTCTAAGGCAGCTGGTTTTGTAACCCACTAGGGATGAAGCCGTGCTGGACCTAGTACTTACAAACAGAGACAGCATTCCTGATGCTGCAGTGGGTAGTCCCCGGGGTAAAAGTGATCTCCGTACTGTGTGGTTTGACATATGGCTAGGACAGGAAAACAAAACACACTGAGATAAGGGATCTGGACTTTAGCAGAGCAGATTTTAAATAAATGGGAAACTGCCTCAGAAAATGCCTCAGATGTGGGGAAGGTAGCGAGGGAGTGGAGGCTCAATGGAGAAAAATTACGGAGGACATAGCCCACACAACAGCATGCTGTTTGAAGGACGTGAGCTAAGAAAAGAGGAAGATGAAGCTGCCATGGTTCTCTAAGGAGGTAGTAAAGGCAGAGAAAGAGAAGAAAACAGCATTTAGAAAGTATAAGGAGACTCAGAAGGATGAAGACAGGGAGGTATATCTGGCAACACAAAGGGAGCCAGGAAGGAGAGTGAGGGCAGCTAAAGCACTAACAGAGGAAAGGACAGCTAGGAAGGTCAAAAAAGGGACAAGACCTTCTTCAGGTATATGGAGAAAAAGAGGAAGACAAGGGGAGGGATCGTGAGATTCGGGGGGGTGGACTGTGCAGAGGAAGATCAAGAGAAAGCAGAAATACTAAATTATTACTTCTGCTTGGCCTTCACGGTAGGGGGTGGGTGGCGGATCAGCATGCTGCAGAAAACAACAGTGAGAGGTAAGTAGATACAAATCCATTCTTGCTGGAGAGGGTCCAGAAAGAATTGAAAGCCTAAAAGGAGAATAAGGTGTAGGAACTGGATAGGATTCATCCAAGGATCCTGAAGGAACTGAGCATGGTGCTGGCAGCACCTCTGACAGCACTTTTTAGCACCTCAGTGGAAATAGGAGAAGTTACTGAGGACTGGAGGAGAGCAGATGTGGTCTCTCTGCACAAAAGCAGCAGTAGGGAAGATACTAGCAACTGCAGGCCAGTCAGTCTCACATCAGTGGTGGGGAAAGTTGATGGAGACATTACTGAAGGAGAGGCTTGTGGAGCACCTGGAAGGAAAAGAGCTGCAGGACCAGCAACAGCATAGTTTCACAAAGGGGAAGTAATTTCAAACTAATCTCACAGATTTCTTTGACTGGGTTACCAGGGAGGTGGATCAAGGGGGTATCACATCAATACCACTCATCATTTACAGCGCAAGCATTCCCGTGCAGCGTTTAAAGCGCAAATGTACACAGCGAAAGGACAACAGCAAAACGCTTTCAGCACACGGTCACATGCAAAACCTTTCCACTGTGGCTACACAGCCTCAGTAAGTATCGATTCAGTTGGAGAGGTAGCTGCACACTGATCTGCTCACTGAGAAGGCTACATTCTATTATACTATAGGTAAATCACCGTTGCCACATCTATTTTAACAACTCTGCCTCTTACTGGCCTTACTTATTTTATTCATCTTCTTGTATACCACTGTTTTTAAATAGGGTTACTTTAATTGATTACTTCATTTATCTTTTATGAATCACTGCTTATCACTTCACTACTTTATTGTTTTGCTTATCACCTCACTATAATTTCACAAGGTAGGACAAGGAGTCCCATGGTGCTCAGTCTCCTACTGGTCTTATCTGTGCTACCGGTTGGTTGCCCCGTTGTTGCTACTCAGTTTTGCCATTCCAGGGTAGGACAAGGAGTCCCATGGTGGAGGAGCCCCACTGTGGGAGCCCCCAACCCGGACAGAATAACAGTGAGCTCTGTAGAGAGCTGAGGGGCTTGTAGATAAGTGCTGGTGGCACTTCAAAAGAAGGCACCATCATTTGACAAAGGACTACCAATAACACTCATTTATTTTTACGAATCACCACTTATCACTTCACTACTTTATTATTTTGCTCATCACCTTACTATAACTTCACAAACTAAGCTTAAAAGAGCAATTATTGAATTCACTGAATTCAGAGTAATAACACAACACTCAGTCAGTTGCTCAGTTGCTCTGTTGTCCTACAAATCTAATTGCTTTGTACACACATTAATTTTCTATTAGAATTAATTGAGGCAATGCGTGATGTTTACTATTCACTTTGACTGCACGCCGCAATTGTATTTAATAAAATTGCACAGCGCACTAATTGGAAACGGTGATTTGACCGCATGTAAATCTACCATGGCAGTTTTGTTTGCGCTCAGCAGATGACATGGAACCGATCAAAGGAGAGCAGTGGACATGGCCTATCTGGACTTCAGTAAAGCTTTCAACACTGTGTCACACAGGAGGCTAGTTAAGAAGCTAAGCAGGCTGGGGGTGAAGAAAAAGTGACAAGCTGGGTATCAAATTGGTTAAGTGACAGGAGGCAAAGAGTGGTGGTAAATAGTAGCCACTCAGGTGATAGGACAGTGACTAGTGGGGTAGCACAGGGTTTGGTACTGGGACCGGTCCTCTTCAATGACTTCATAAGCGACATTGCTGAGCAGCTTCAGGGTCTCTTTGCAGAGGATACAGAAATCTGCAACAGGGTTGACACTTGAGAAGGGGTGGAGAGAATACAAAGGGATCTGAGGAAACTAGACTGAGGAATGGTCTAGGGGTGGCAGCTGGGTTTCAATGCCAAAAAGTGCAAGGTTGTGCAATGTGCACTTCATTTCATTTCATTTAATTTTTTATCCTTGTAAGTCTGATGAGCATAACTGCCAGTTTTCACAGACGACAAGCATTACATAAATATACAATACAATGACAAATACAATACAGACATTACAAAATAAATACAATATTAAATCAACATGTGCATTCCTGGAAAAGTTGTAAGTGCTTTTTCAGTCTGGTTTTAAAAGACAGTAATGAATTATAATTTGACACATCCTGGGGGAGAGAATTAAAAAAATATGGACCCCTGTATAATGAAGAACATTGGCCTAAGGCTTTCTTGAAAAATGGTAAGCCAAATGTAAACAAAGATTGAGGTCTGGTACCTTTGAAATTTAGATATCTGGAGAAAATTAGTTTATTGATATAGGCCGGGGTTCTCAAATGGTGAGGCGCGCCTCCCTGGGAAGGCGCAAGCTCGTTCCAGGGGAGGCGAGGAGACGTGATTCCGATTTGCATTCTACCGCCGCTGTACACTCTGCACCTCTGATCCCCGATCCCTACCAAGCCTGATTTTGTATGTGCTTGAGGGAGTAGGCAGGGGGATTCTGAGCCAGCCAATGACAGTGCAAGAGAAGTTATTCAGCAGACCAATAGGAAGCCTAGCAAATGTGCCATGCCATGCGTGCGGTGGGACGGAAACTCCAGTGGGAATTGCTGTTGCATTTTTTTTTGTTGGATCCCATGCAAGTAGCCATCGCTTTTCACTACTCGCCTTCCGACTCCTGAAGCCGCCATCTGCCCACTCCGCCTGTCGACTACTGCTGCCCTTCAGCTGCTACAGTCACCGCCGTAGAACGCCGATCGCCGCAGACAGAGTTCCTGAGACTACTCTGGTGACATCCACCGTCCTAGCAGAGCCTGTTGCAGACCGGATCCTTCCCCAGACTTTTTCAGGTAAGAATGCTACTCTGCAGTCAAATGTATTCTGCATTTTGGGAGCTCCAGTGGGGTTTGGTCTCGCTGGCCTGACTGGGAGGTTGGGGGGGTGCACTGCCTGATGGCCTGACTGGGGGTGCGCCTGATGGCCTGACGGGAGTTGGGGGTGCTGCCTGATGGCCTGACTGGGAGGTGGGGGGTGCTGCCTGATGGCCTGACTGGGAGGTGGGGGAGGTGCTGCCTGATGGCCTGACTGGGAGGTGGGGGTAATGCCTGATAGCCTGACTGGGAGGTGGGGGTGCTGCCTGATAGCGTGACTGGGAGGTGGGGGTGCTGCCTGATGGCCTGACTGGGAGTTGGGGGTGCTGCTGATGGCCTGACTGGGAGGTTTGGGGTGCTGTCTGATGCCCTGCCTGATGTGCCTCATACCTCTCATGGGGGGGTGATTCCTCTCATGGTGGTGGGGTGTGATGGCTCAGTTGGGTCTGGTAGCCTGAGCAGGTGTTCAGAGTGTGTGTGTGTGTGTGTGTGTGTGTGTGTGTGTGTGTGTGTGTGAGACTGTATTGCCTCACAGCTGATCTGGCTTGGTGGGAGTTTGGGGGCCTGATGCCTCTTATGGGGGGGGTAGATGCCTCTCGTGGTGGAGTGTGATGCCTCAGTTGGGTCTGGTAGCTTGAGCAGGTGTTCGATGTGGTGGTTGGGGAGGGAGGACTGATGCCTCTCAGCTGGTCTGTTCTCAAGCAGGGATTTGTAGTGGTGGGGATGTGGGGAGGTGCCTGTACTGCCTCGCAGCTGGTCCAGCCTGAGTGGGGGTTTGGGGGTGGTTACACATAATGCCTCTTGGCTGCTTTGCCCAGGGGTAATGCTGCTGCTAACAGAGCCTGAGCGGGGGATGCATCTCACGGTGGTGGTGATGCTGCCTCAGTGGTAGCTCAAGCAGGTGTTTGATATGGTGACTGGGGACTCTGATGCCCCTTAGCAGGGATTTGTCGTGGTGGTGGCAGGTGGGGGGGGGTTGACTGTAATACCCTGCAGCTGGTCTGGCCTGAGTGGATGGTGGTGGTGTCACGCATGAGCCTGAGCAGGGGGAAGGGGTGAAACCGTGCTGGGGGGGGCATGCAATGATGCCTCTTAGCTGGTTTGGCCAGGACGGTAATGCTAAGCTGCATGATGTCTCTCAGGGTTGTGCCATTTTATTCTTGGTTGGGCTGTTTCAGCAATGGCCCAGAGGCTGGGGGGGGGGGGTCACACAAGATGCCTTTCTATGCTGTGCAAGCCTGAAATGGCCCCTATCCTATTTATATGGTTGTTGAATGAGAACTCCTCTTTTAGGGTGGGACACTTTGGAGTGAAGGGCCTGCTCTTGTTGCTTGGGTGTGGGGGACCTTCCCTAGGTCTGTTCAAGGAGTGCCCACATCCTCCACTCACACCTATGGCATGCAACTGCAAAGCAGCTGCATCTGACTGAACCACCAGTTTATGTGGTGGTGGTGTTGAAATGGTGGCATGTGGTTTATATGTGATGCTTCTGTGTAGGGTTCAAATGTTAGTTTTTGTAACTGATGTTGGGATTGGGGTAGCCCGTGTGTTCGGGCAGGGGCTTTGGAATGAATAACCTGATGCTGTTGCCTACTACCCATGTAAGTTCAATTTACAATGTTGGAGCTAACAGAAAAGGAAATTGTGGTAAGCATAATTTTTCCTGTTCTCCTGCTGACACCCAGTTCTGTCTGTGGAAAAGAAACCTACATCTGGCCTGCATGGTGGGGGTGGAAGTGAAGAAGCTGCTGGATGAGTTTTTGGAGTGATTTGCTGGGTGTGTTTTGACCGAAGGACCTGCTGGCGTGGCACCAGCGCCACTGGGTAACTACTGAAGCACCGTCTTACCTTAGGAAGGAAGTGCTTTTACACAGTACAGTGCTTTTATTTGTTTTGTTTGTCATCCTTGTCTCATTTATAATTGTTGCTGCTGCTGGCCCAATATGATTTGGGCCATTACTAGAGTAGTGTTGTCCTTGTGCTGAGAGATTTTAAGTGTCGGTATCAGTGTGGCTCAGTTGGTAGCACATCCACCTCTGGACCAGAGGGTCATGGGTTCTGATCCCACACTGGGATTGGAATCGTAACCAAGTGCTGGCACCATTACAGTATTCAAGGGGTGCTGTGCTGCACTAGTGCTGTCCTTTGGATGAGATGTTAAAACCACGGTCCCTTGGCTTCTGCCTGTCCTGGTGGGTGTCCAGGTGGAAGAAAAAGTCATAGAACCCGTGGCATTCTTTGCAAAGAGTAGGCAGAGGATATTCCCAGCGTGTGGGCCAATATTCCCCTTCACATATCTGATTCATGCAATTGTCAATGATTGCGAATGGGCCTGCATCTGGGGGAGCATATAAGATGTCTTTTGGGGGTGTGGGGTTGAAATGGTGCATGGTTTTTTGCTTATTTATTTTATTGATTTGGGCTGGGTGGTGGAATTAGACTTGTTTCCTGCAGATTTAAAATGGTGCTGTTGTGCATATGTGATGTCTCTGACTTGTAATGCATGGTTTTAAATGGCACACTTTCTTTTTGCCTTTCTGATGTGGGCTGGGTGTGAATGAGGAGCCAGCATTTTTGGGTGGGGGGGCTTTGAAGCGAGGGGTTGGCTAGCTTTGCTTGGGCTCTTACCCACATATATCTCCCCATTGACAATGTTGGAGCTAACAGAAAAGGAAATTATGGTAAGTGACAGAATTTCTCTTATCCTCCTCGAGTACTCAATGCCTTTTGCTAGTTTAAAAAAGACCTGGCATCTGGATCTGGCCTTCAGGATGGTGGGCTTGGACTCTGAGCAAAAGGGTTTGCTGGACTCTGGAGGACACAAAGGACCTGCACTAAAATCTGAATGCACAGTACATTTATCTGCATGGGTAGCACCTTTGACATGAAGGACAGATGAGACGTAGCAGAGCAGTTTTGAGAAGTAAAATGAAGTGCATCGCTCCTGGCTGGTCACGTGTCTGAGTGGTAAGGATGGAGTGCTGTTTTGGGACTATGGCTGGAGACTGCAGCTTGTGATGCTGGGCCTCTGTGTGTATGAATGCCTGTGTTTTGCAATTCAAGGCAGTCTGGGGTTTCAGACTGCTGCAAGGTGGTCACTCTGCTGTGATCCTGCCTGAACTTTGTCTGGGGGGGGGGGTGACGGAGGATTACAAAGTGCTTGTTCTGATCTGGTCCTGCCAGAGCTTTGTTGGGGTGGCTGATTACATCTTACAAAGTACTGCTGCTGTGTAGCTGCAGTCCTTCACTAATGATCCTGTCCTACTGGAGATCTGTTGGGAGGTACATTTACAAGGTGACGCAAAGCAACAATCTTGATCCTGCCAGGGCTGCTACTAGCAGTTGCCTGATTAAAAAGGGATGCGCCTGCCCAGTCTTGATATTTCAGATATTGCTTTTTTATGTCTTCTTCTTTCTTCAAAATGTGCTTCAATTAATAAGTGGTGTTCTTCTTGTCAGTGTGCCTCAGTTGGTGGTACATCTGCCTGTGGACCAGAGGGTTGTGGGTTCTCGTCCCACACCAGGATTGGACCCATGCCAAAAACACTGGCATCCAAGTGCTGTATTGGGGGGGTCAGTACTACTGGGAGTGCCGCGTTTTGGATGCGATGTCAAACTGAGCTCTTCTTCTAACCTCCTGGTTGGTGTCCAGGTGAAAGTAAATCAATGCACTCTTTGCAAAAGTAGGGTTAAGTTCCCCTATTCTCCTTGTTTACCATAAAATAGGTTCATGCAATTGTCCAGGCTGTGTCTGGTTGCTGATGTGCGATGTGGTCACCACTTCAAATTCAGTCACTTCACTACCAGTCTACCATTGCTTGTTCAGTGCTTTGGGATACACTGCATATGAAAAGTGCTATATTCTTCTTCTTCTTGGCAGGTATTGTGTCTGTAGCAGTTGTACTGTAGCAGTTCTGGCGGAACATTTGGGCATGCCCAGGATGGTCTGGCCACAGACTGGCTTAATTGATGTCAACTTCTCATCAATATAAATTTTTCATTGCATTGCAGACCAAGAATGGATCGCTTTCTGATTGGAAGGAAGTGTGTGCATGAGGAGATAGAACCTGTTGGGCAGAGAGAACCTCAAGCAAAATGCAAGACCAGAAGATATGATGAAGACTATCTGAAACTAGGATTCACCTGGATTGGGACCAGTGATGCACCACGACCCCAGTGTGTTGTGTGTGCTGAGGTTCTGGCACAAGACAGTATGCAGCCCTGCAAGTTACAGCATCATCTGGAAACAAAGCACCCCAGCTTACTTTCAAAACCAGTGGAGTTCTTCAAAAGAAAACTGAGCGAACTGCGAGGGCAAAAAAAAGTTGTGGAGCACCATGGGACTGTTCCTGCAAAAGCTGTTGAAGAGTCATATCTTCTCTCTCTGAGAACTGCCAAAGCTGGAAAGCCACACAACATTGGAGAAGAGTTGATAATTCCTGCTGGAACGGAAATGTGTTCAGTGATGCTTGGAGAGAAAGCAGCTGCACAGCTGGAAGCAATCCCTCTTTCAAACAACACAGTTTGCCGTCGTATTGAGGACATGTCTGCAGATGGGAAGCGTCAGATCATAGATTCCATTCATCAGAGCCCATTCTTCTCTCTGCAGATAGATGAGTCCACTGATAGCAGATGCTGCACAGCTTCTGGTGTATGCTCGGTATGCCACGGACACAGATCTTTGGGAGGAGTTTCTATTCTGCCATGCACTTCCTACGAGAGCAACTGGGGAAGAGCTGTTTTGCCTGCTGAATGCTTTCATTGAGAATGAAGGCCTTGATTGGAGTCGTTGTGTTGGTATCTGCAGTGATGGAGCTCGTTGCAATGACTGGAAGACACAGCGGGATGGTGACCAGGGTACAAGCAGTGGCTCCCAATGCTGTCTGGAACCATTGCATGATTCACAGGAAGCTCTGGCAGCCAAGAGGATGCCAGGTGAACTCAACAAAGTTTTGACTGATGCAGTGAAATCCGTGAACTTCATCAAGGCACGTCCAGTGAATTCCAGACTGTTTTCGGTACTGTGTGAAGAGATGGGAGTGAAACACACACAGTTGCTCTTGCACACTGAGGTCCGCTGGTTGTCCTGGGTGAAAGTGCTGACCTGCCTCTATGAACTGCGTGTTGAAGTCCACATATTTCTTGCAGACTGTAACTCTCCACTTGTGGAACATTTCCCCAATCCACAGTGGCTTGCTTTGCTTGCATACTTGGCAGATATCTTTGACAGACTAAACTCTCTTAATCTGTCACTTCAAGGACGGGACGCCAGTGTTTTCACAGTCAGGGACAAGATCAATTCATTTGGTTCCAAGCTTGAACTTAGGTCCACACAAGTGCAGCAAGGATCAGTTGCCACATTTCCAACCTTGGAGGATTTTCTTCAGGAACATGAACTTTCAGTTGACTGTGTCAAAGCAGTAATTACAGAACATTTATGTGGGTTGCAAGGCAAGCTACAAGACTACTTCCCTGAACATAGCAGAGAGGACAGTGACCAGTGGGTCAGGAATCCCTTCATTTTCAAGCCAAGCTCTGCAGACTCCTTATCGCCAGAAGAACAGGACAGCCTCATTGACCTGGCTACAGACCCAACTCTGAAGGTCTCTTTTGCCCAACAGCCCCTTGCAAACTTTTGGCTGTCAGTTGGACATGAATTTCCAGCACTGAAAATAGAGCTCTTGCTGTACTTATGCCTTTTGCCTCAACATATCTTTGCGAATCTAGATTTCAGCACTGACTGCAATAAAAACAAATGTCGAACCCGTCTTAAAGTTGAAGATGACTTACGCCTCTACCTTTCAAATGTAAAACCAAGAATATTACAGCTGACTGCACAAAAACAGGCTCACAGGTTGCCCTCGTAACAGACTGGCATTATTTGATTAACAGGCAGCAGAATTTACAATACATTTTACTACACAACAATAAACACAATTTTTATTTAACAGTGGGTGTGTGTGCTTTTGTGAGTTATTCATCATTACTGGTATCTGGCAAGGTACAGTGGTAATTGTGCAAAAGGTGGCCTGAAGCGCAATTTAGTCTATGTGCAGTGCGCTAATGATCAATTTTTATGCGATTACCGCCGTATGCAAATGAGGTCATGACTCATGGGGAGGCCTGGAAGTCTTCCAAGTCCAGTAGCGGAGGCTCGCCGTGGCAAGGTCTGAGAACCCTTGATATAGGCAAAAGACCAGCTTTGATTTTAAACAAAAAAACACTCATTTTAAAGCCTCACTTTAGACTGTGAAACCATGGGCTGTGTATAAGATAGAGGGAGTGGAGCTTACAGTCACCAAGGAAGAAAGAGGCCTAGTGGTCATCATATCTGATGACCTCAAGGTAGCTGGGCAGTATGACAAAGTAATAGAAAAGGGTATGCCCCCCCCAGAACAGCGACATTTCTACAGCAACATGCGTCGATATCGACAACAGCACCATGCCACTGTAGAAGTGCCGCTGGGACTAGGCAACCCCTTCCCCTGACCTGCACCCCTTCCCCGAACTAACTCTGACCTAGAGTTAGAATCTATTAGTATGGGGGGTGCAGGGGGCAGAGCTCCCCACGTGGGAGGGATTCGGCGGGAAAAGCCCCTGATGAAAACACACACACACCGATGTGTGCGTCTCCATGCCGACTACAACTTGCAGTCAACATGGAGCCTGGCACTGTGATGCCGGTCAACGTGATTCTTGTCGAACCAGCATCATAGAGCAATAGGAAAGGCTAGCAGGATGCTGGGGTGCATTGGGAGAGGGATTTCTAGCAGGAGGGGGGAGGTGGTGCTACTGTTGTATCACTCACTGGTAAGGCCCCACCTGGAATAATGTGTCCATTTCTGGAGGCTGCACCTCTGCAAGGACGTTGAAAGGATGGATGCGATACAGAAGAGGGCAACCAAAATGGTTAAGGGGTTGCATGAGAAGTAATATGAGGAAAGGCTGCAGGAACTCAACATATACTCCCTGGAAGAGAGGAGAGCAAGAGGGGACATAACTGAAACCTACAAGTACCTCACAGGAATGAACAAGGTGCAAGTGAAAGGTCTATGTAAGGCAAAGGAAGGCACTAGAACAAGGGAGCATGCAGTGAAGCTAAGGGAGAAGTTTAGGAGAGATGTGCAGAAATACTTCTTCACAGAAAGGGTGTAGATGACTGGAGCAGCCTATTAGAGGAGATAGTGGGGGCAAAGACTGTGGGGAGCTTCAAGCATGCATATGAGAGGCACACAGGCATATTAGGCAGAAGAACGAGGGAGAGAGTGACACTTATGACCAGCAAGAGTTTGTGGTGACAGAACAGGCAGGGACAAGAGGCAGACTGGGTGGGCCTAAAGGGCCTTGTCTTCTATGTCTATGTTAGGGGGTGAAGGAGGTTGCCAGTGTCAAACTCCAGTGTCTTTTATAGGCCCATCCTCTTAAACACACACACATACTATATATATATATATATATATATATATATATATATATATATGCAGTATACACACAGTAGAATCTCGTTTACCTGAACTGCGTGGGGGACATCCGATTCATTTGGATAAATGGGAGTCCAGGTGATCGGGATCACTATGAGTCAGTAACAGCCACTGCATAGGTATGAGTAAATAATAGCACTTCATTATTTCTTTGTGTGTTACATATTAAAAACATGGTACCAGGCAGTTAAATAACAGCACTGCGTTTGTATAAATGTCTGTTTGCTCTGCATTATAAAGTGCTTCAGTACAGTATGTGCTTCAAGTTATACATGCTATGTGCTGACAGTAAAGTGCTATGTGCCTATGTGCTTACGATATGTGCCCACAGTAAAGTGCAAGAATTAAAGTGCAAAGTGCAGTAAAGTGCTAGAATTAAGAGCCACTGCAGTCACTTTAAAGTGCTTAGACTAGTGTAGCTTAGAGCACAGTGTACTGTGCTGTATCTAGCAAAATATCTAGAAATAAGGATCAACTAAAATCACAGACAGTTCAAATGTTAGCATGAGCCGATGAAGTCATGGCACTTGTCACTGAAAATGCAGTCAGCGATGTTGGCAAACAGAGAGAGAAATGTATGCCAGATGACTGAAGGTTAAAGGTTTTAAATCACCCATTAACTGTTGCCATTTAACACAGGATCAGCACAGTATAGGTGACGAGTTTCTCTGGGCTGAGGGAGGAGGTTGCTCATCTCCAGGCTGAGTTGGCCAGGATTTGTGGGACCTCCTCTTCCATCCAGGGACCACCAGTGCCACTGCCGTTGCCTCAGAGGTTGCCAAGAAAGAGGCGGTTGGACCACAGTGGGCTCAGGGAGGGTGAGGGTGGTGGAACAGGAGCATCCTCCAGTTGTACCTCTCCACAATTCCTATGCCATTCTGGCAAAGTGTGGTTCCTCTATGGAGGCACCCACAGTGGAGACAAGGAGGATGCTGGGAACCTCCACAAAGGAGACCCACAGGAGGGTGGCAGGGGACCCTGCAGGGGAAGGAAACAACTCCTGGTGGGGACTCCATTGTTAGGAAGGTAGAACTGGGGAGGAAGGGAGAGGGAGGTAGGTGCCTGCCTGGCGCCATGGCTTGAGGGACAGGGAGCGAATCCTCAGGATTGCCTGAGCAGCTGCACAGGGGAGGGAGCTGGATGTCATTGTCCACCTAGGGACAAATGACCTGGCTAAGAAAGGGATTAGAGAAGTGCAGGAAGAGTTTGTGGAATTGGGGGGGCCTTAGTCAAGTAGCACGCACGGTAACCTTCTCGGAGGTGCTACCCATCTATGGCATAGGAGAGGTTAGGGTGTTCCACACCATGGGATTCAATCAGTGGTTGAAAAACTGGTGTGGAGCTCAGGAATTTGGCTTCATTGGGGACTGGGGGTCCACCTGGAGTGATGCAAGCCTATACTGGCATGATGGGCTGCATCTGTCCGGGAGGGGAACCAGGATCCTAGGTGATAGGTTTAAATGCTTCATTGGCAAGCTTTTAAACTAGCCAAGGGGGGAGGCACTGGAAAGGAGCAGGAAAATCCTAGCCCCCAAATAATCACGGCAGTAAGTGCAGCAAACACCAATATAGAGGTGTCGATAGGGAGAAGGGTAGGGGTAAATGGAGAAAGTGACAAAGGCAAGAAGGACAGGGATGGGGCAAAAGGGAGTAAGGCCATCAGGAAATGGAGGGTAATGAGTACCAATGCCCGTAGTCTGGGCAACAAGCTCCCTGAGCTGATGGCCTTAATGGAAGAGGGATGCCTGGATATTGTAGCAGTCACAGAAACATGGTACACAGAGAACCATGACTGGGATGTTAACATACCAGGGTACATAACCTACAGGAGAGACAGGCAGGGAGAAGAGGGGAGAGTAGCTCTCTATGTAAAGGAAGAGATAAAAGCAACTGAACAAAAGAGTAAACAGGGAGGGAGGAGAGGAAGCACTGTGGGTCACCTTGGAGGCTGGAAAGGCACCACAATCCCACAGGGGTTGTATACAGACCCCCATGTCAGGGGAAGAAATGGACAAGGATATGATAGAAGGTATTCTTAGAATGGCAGAAAGGGGAGATACTGTTGATGGGAGACCTGAATATGCCAGATGTTAACTGGAGCACATTTGCTGCAGCCACATCCAAGAGCAGGGCATTCTTGATGCCTAAGGTGGCAGGCATTAGACAGCTAGTTTGGAACCCACTCGTGAGGGAGCAATCTTAGACCTCATACTCTCAAGCGGGGGCAGTGAGAGGATCTCAGATCTAGAAGTGGGTTGCCATCTGGGGACAAGTGACCATCAAACAGTGTGGTTCACGTTAAACTCAGCTACAGAGTCAAGCCATACAAAAGTGAGGGTACTGGACTTTAGGAGGCTGACTTTGGCAAGATGGGAGAGTGCCTCAGAAAAGCACTAGCAAACAGGCTAGAAGGAGGTGTGGAGCAACAATGGGGAATTATCAAAACTGCCATCACAGAGGCAACAAGCCTTTGTGTGAAGCAAATAAACAAATCAAAATGAAAGAAAAGCCACTATGGTTCTCAAAAGAGGTGGCTGTGAAAGTCAGGAAGAAAAGATAGCATTCGAAGTATAAGGAAACACAGAAGGAGCAGGACAGAGCTGTACCAGTTAAGGCAGAAAGAAGCAGGAGGGAAGTCAGAATAGCAAAGGCCCAAACTGAGGAAAAGATAGCCAACTCAGTTAAGAAGGGGGATAAAACCTTTTATAGGTACATCAGCGAGCGTAGAAAGACAAAGGGAGGGATAGTGAGGCTGAATAGAATGAACGTTGGGTGGGCAGAGGGGGACAGTGAAAAAGCAGGAATACTGAATGAATATTTCTGCTCAGTATTCACAAAAGAGGAGGGGGAAGTGCCTAATCCAATTAACAGAAGCACTCTTGATAGGGTGTCGATCCCAGTCCTTTCACAGAAGAAAGGGTTCTACAAGAACTCCTAAAACTGAAGGTGGACAAAGCAATGGGTCCTGATGGAATTCACCCCAGAATTCTAAAAGAATTAAGGGAGGAACTAGTGAAACCACTGGCTACTGTTTTAATAAATCATGGGAGGATGGTGTGGTACCCGAGGACTGGAGGAAGGCGGATGTGATTCCCCTTCACAAAAGTGGGACCAAGACAGAGGCAGGAAATTACAGACCTGTCAGTCTGACCTCTGTGGTAGGGAAATTGATGGAGTCACTTCTGAAGGAAAGAATAGTTGAGTACCTAGATGCCAGTGGAGCACAGGACCCAAGGCAGCATGGGTTCACAGCGGGAAGGTCATGTCAGACAAATCTAATAGATTTCTTTGACTGGGTGACCAAAGTAGTAGACCAGGGAGGGGCTGTGGACATGGCCTACCTAGACTTTAGCAAGGCATTTGACACAGTCCCACACAAGATTAATAGTCAAATTAACCAGCCTGGGAGTGGGACCCAGGGTGGTAGCCTGGTAAAAATTGGCTGGACAACAGGACACAGAAGGTAATTGTAAATGGAGTCCACTCTGAAGAAAGGGGGTTACTAGTGGGGTACCGCAGGGTTCAGTATTGGGTCCAGTCCTTTTTAATGTCTTCATCAGTGACATTGCAGAGGGACTGGAAGGAAAAGTATGCCTTTTTGCAGATGACACAAAGATCTGCAACAGGGTTGATACACAAGGAGGCGTGAAAAGGATGAAAAGGGACTTGGCAAGGTTGGAGGAATGGTCAGAAGTATGGCAGCTAGGATTCAATGCAAAGAAGTGCAAAATAATGCACCTGGGAAACAAGAACCCAGGGGAAGAATACACAATGGGTGGGGAGGTAGTAACAACAACAAAAAAGGAAAGGGACCTAGGGATAATCATATCAGATGACCTTAAGGTTAGCAAGCAATGTGAGAAGGCAGTAGGGAGGGCTGGGGGTATACTGGGATGTATAGACAGAGGCATCATTAGCAGAAAACAGGAAGTTGTTATCCCTCTGTACAGACAGTTGGTGAGACCCCATCTGGAGTACTGTGTCCAGTTCTGGAGACCCCATCTCCGCAAGGACATAGACAGGATAGAGGCAGTCCAGAGGAGGGCAACTAAAATGGTGCAGGGTCTGCAAGATGTACCGTATGAGGAGAGACTAAAGGAGCTTAATATGTATACCCTTGAGGAAAGAAGGAAGAGGGGGGACATGATAGAAACTTTTAAGTACCTCAGTGGAATCAACAAAGTCCAAGAGGGTAGCATCTTTCAGAAAAAGAGACTTGCAAGAACAAGGGGACACAATTTAAAGATAGAAGGAGGCGGTTCAGGGGCAATGTGAGGAAGTATTATTTCACAGAGAGGGTAGTGGATGCATGGAACAGCCGTCCTGAGGAGGTTGTGGGGTCTAAAACTGTGGGAGAATTCAAGAATGCATGGGACAGACATAAGGCAATTCTTGTGGGGGGTAGGGAGAAATACGCTGTTGGTTAACTAGGATCTGCGGCCTATCCTGTAGGTAGGGAAATGGGCAGACTAGATGGGCCTAGCGGTCCTTATCTGCCGTCAAAGTCTATGTTTCTATATGTTTCTAAGTTAGCCATCATTGTTAATGGGTTGTATTCACACAACTAATCACACTACTGAATGGCAGGAGTGGTAGAAGCATCATTCAATAGTGAGGTTAATTGAGGTTGTCTGAAGTGGCATTAACTATGGGGGACATGACTTCAGTCTGTTAGATAAGAGGGGTTCGGATAAATGGGATTCTACTGTGTGTGTATATATATATATCTATGGAATAAAAGGGGGGACTAAAAGACTTTTTTAGATATGTCAGGGAGAAAAGGAAACACAGGGATGGCATAGTGAGGATAAAGATGGGCGGGAGGAGTGGGTGGAAAATGGGAAGGAACAAGTGGAAGCACTGAATGATTACTTTTGCTCAGTGTTCATGCAGGAGAAAGGAGGACCAGTACCACCTTGGACTGGGAGGGTGGGCAGGGGAAGGGAGGTGCCTGACGGCCTGATCGAGAGTAGTAGAGTATTAGAGGGGCTGAGGGTGCTAAAAGTAGAAAAGACACCTGGGCCGGATGGTATCCATCCCAGGGTGCTGCGGGAGATGGTAGAGATTCTGGCAGAACCACTGTCGGACCTGTTCAACACCTCCTTGAAAACAGGTGCATGCCTCAGGACTGGAGGATGGCCCATGTGGTGCCGATACACAGAAGCGGTCCAAGGGATGAGCCAGAGAACTATAGGCCAGTCAGCCTCACGTCTTAGTGTGCACGCTTATGGAGACAATATTGAAAGAGAGGCTAGTGGCATTTCTGGAGGATAATGACCTCCAGGATGGGAGGCAGCATGGATTCATTTCAGGGAGATCCTGCCAAACTAACCTTATACAGTATTACGACTGGGTGACAAGAGAATTGGATGGGGGCCATGCTGTGGATTTCCTATACCTGGACTTCAGCAAGGCCTTAGATTCAGTGCCCCATGGGCGATTATGGGGGAAGCTGACTGGAGTGGGAGTGGGGGTAAAGATGGCATGCTGGATCTCAAACTGGCTATGTGGTAGGCTACAATGGGTGGTGGTGGTGGGGAGGTCTCTGAGCCCAGACCAGTGACAAGTAGGGTGCCACATGGCTCAGTACTGGGCCCAGTACTATTTGGGCTATTCACCTCAGACATTGTGCACGGGGTGGAGAGCAGGGTAAGCCTGTTCATGGATGACACCAAAATGGGTGCAGTAGTGGATGAGGAGGAAGGTTGGAGGCAACTACAGGAGGACCTAACCAAGCTGGAGGAGTGGTCAGAGACGTGGCAGCTGGGGTTCAATGCGAGGAAGTGCAAGGTTGTGCATTTCAGGGCAAAGAACACTAGGAGGGAGTACTGGCTTGGGGGAGTAAAGCTTGGGATCACTGAGGAGGAAAAGGACCTGGGAGTAATGGTAACAGGGAGCATGAACAATACTGCCCAATGCAGAAAAGTGGTAGCGAGGGCGAACAAGATGCTAGGGTGCATAGCACAGGGGTTCACATCCAGGCACAGGGAGGTAATCTTACCCCTCTACAAGTCACCAGTCAGGCTGCACTTGGAGTACTGTGTGCAGTTCTGGAGGCCATACTTGAGGCAGGATGTCAAGTTGATGAAGGGAGTGCAGCAGAGGGCATTGAGGATGATTCAGGGGATGGAGGGAAGGGACTACGAGAAAAGCCTGGGAAAACTGAATATGTACTCACTGGAGGAGAGAAGGGATAGGTGGGACATGATCGAAACCTTCAAGTATCTGAAGGGAATCATCAAGGTGGGGGAGAGGGTAGGGCATTTAAACAAAAGAATGGAAGAGATACTAGAGGGCATGGGCTAAGAACAGAGGGGGGGTAGATTCAGGAGGGAGATGAGAAGGGAGATGAGGAGGCATTATTTCACAGAAATAGTGGTGTCAAGGTGGAACACTCTACCAGTAAGGGTGGTATTAACAAGAATGTGGATGGCTTCATGAAGCATGGAACAGAAAGCAAGGTGGGTAAGGGTGGGTGGGGTGGTGGAAAACCAAGGGAACAAGGGGGTGGGGGAGGGGCAGCTGCAATCTGAGAGCTAGCTACAGAATCGAGCAGGCGTTGATAGACCAGGAGGTCTGTTTCTGCTGGCATTCACTCATATATATATATATATATATATATATATATATATATATATATATATATATGTTATAGAGGGATAGCTAGGATTGAGCAGCAGTTTCTATGTTAAACCTGAAATTGTGCACTTTAATAACTTTGCAACTGGTGAATGGATTTGCTCAAAATTTGGAATGTGCTGTCCTCTTGATGTGGCAAGTTTAAGTCTGTTTGGATGTGCAGATTCTGAGATACAGTTAGTGAACAAAGTAAAAAACCATAAATTTTTGGTTTTTTCCTCATCACCTTGCAGCCAGACGGCGTGGAATTTCTGCATGATTTTTGTAGGGTATAAAGAACTTTGGAAGAAGAACAGACAGTAAAATGTTTGTGCAATAATATTAATCTGTTGAAAAGTTCTTATATTTTTTTGTACCCATTCTCCTATGCTGTACCCATGTCACCTTATTTTCTATGAAATAGGGTGAGTGTTAGGGTTCACAGCCTCAAGACAGACCCCTCTCCCCACCTGTGGGTCTGTGCAGGGTGGGGAATGGGGTGCCCTAATGCCACATTTCCCTAACTGCTGCAATAACAACATTTTGTGCTATATATATATATATATATATATATATATGACATAGGAGAAGGGGGGAAGGGTAACAGGGCAAGGTGTGTCTTTTTCCAAACAACACCAAACTCTGCTGTAGGGTGGATGGTGCAGAAGATATAAGTAATATGAAAGGGGATGTAGAGAGGATGGAGAAAATGGTCTAGCACCAAAAGATGCAAGGCAAATGCAATAAGGATGTGAGAAAGTACTTCTTCACAGAGAGCATGGTGGATAAGTGGAATAGCTTACCTAGCACAGTGGTCAATGCAAGCACCATTACTGGGTGCAAAATAGGCTAGGATGGATTCAGTTGGTTTATTAAAGGGAAGGAATGGGGGATAAAAGGGCAGTAGTGTTAAGGTAGGGTTCCATGGGAGATCAAGCCCTGTGTCAATCCTGTTCTTTGGCGCAGGTGTGACAAACTCCTTTGACACAACTGCACCCAATTTTCAGTGCACTGGCTTCAATTGCAACAGTTTTTGCTCTTTACAACAGCTTGTGCCAAATATTTGGCACAAGCCTCTTAAAATGGGTCTGCCAAATGGCCAAGTTAGACCAGGGAAAACATAGAAACATAGAAGTTGACGGCAGATAAGGACCGCAAGCCCATCCAGTCTGCCTGAAAACATGGTCTAACTTGTGGCATTTGACCCTCAGGATTGAAAATAGCCGATGGGTGGCTGGAAGAATGATCGGCGCACCAGGGGTTTGCAGCCTTCTCAGGGCTCTGAAAATTGAGACTCCTTACAGAAAAGGATCATGCCAGAGAAGTGCAAACCAGCCAGTGTTGCTCCCCTCTTGCAAAAGAAACAAGGTTGGACACAGTTAACTGCAGACCTGCGAGGTTTACTTCAGTACTCGGCAACATTTTTGGTTTATTCTTAAATGTTGAAGAGGTTCAGCAAATGGGAGAATGGGCTGGTCTCTGGCACGTGACATAGCTTTGCAAAAGGTAGATCCTTCCAAATCAACCTGTTTTTCTTCACGGGAGTAACAAGGGAGGTTTATAGGGGCCAGGCAGAAGATGTAGTCTGTCTAGATTTAAGCAAAGCCTTTGACAAGGTACTGCATGAAAAGCAAGATCTTCCTCTGGTAAAACCACATTGTGACTTGTCTGTTAAGTTCTTTGAATCTATTTCATGATTTATGTGGTGTTTTAGTAGTGTTTCATGTCAAAGGATTTGCTTAAGTCTAGACAGACTACATCTTCTGCCTGGTCCCAATAAACCTCCCTAGTTACAGCACCTCAAAGCTGTGTAATGTGCTAGAGATCAGCCTATTTTCCCACTTGCTGGACCATCTCAGTAGAGCTGTGTGGAATGATAAAATTCAGACTCTGTGGAATTTTGATGAAATTTCATGAAATTCAGTGACATTTCATGGAATTTTTGAAATGTATTAATTTGGTCATAACTCGTCTGTCACTTTAGCTAGAAAATCTGAAGTTTGGCATGATAACTTGTTGATAGGATCTCTAAACTTGCACAAAATATCCTGACATTAGGATGCATTGTCTCAGAATTATAGATGCTCATAAACATGATATAAAACAACACATTAATTGTAAAACTGACCACGCTGTGTACATCCTACAATGCCCCTGTGATAAATTGTATGTGGGGAAAACTAAAAGGGAGCTCAAAACAAGGATAAGCAAACACAAGAGCAATATTCATCTAAAAGACCCAAATTCCTCAGTAGCTGTTCATTTCAACTTGGTGGGACATTCTGATACCACTCTTCATTTTTGGGGACTTGAAAAAGTGAAACAGCCCACAAATGGCAACATAACTTGGGATGGTTTGCCTCTAAAGTGAGAAGTGTTCTGGATCTATACCTAGATTACTTGAATCCCACAGTAGGAGTCAATGAGAGCTGCAGCTGGAACCTTTATTGGTAATTTTTGTGGAATATGGATCCTGTGAACTGTAAGGACACTTTATGGGCTCCAATGTATTGCCATTTTCCACCCCCTCCTTTTCTTAAGTTGATTACTGCTTGAATTCTGAATTAAACATAAAATGTAAATATCTGAGTGAAAAATGAAAGAGCAATTAGATGGTATGTTTAGAACATATAGAAAGTTTAAAATTAATTTGGAAGTTAAGAAGATGTTTCAGTAATTATAGCCAAGGGTGGAGGGCAAACTGCCTTTAGGACTGCCTCTGTGGTGTGAAGTGGCTGCCCATAACATCCTACCCACAACACCAATGAGCAGTTATTACCTGTGAGCACACAGGATAGCAAGGCACAACTGGGGTGGAACAGGCTGTGATGTCATCGCTGACATTTACAATCCACCTCACTGCGGTATTTAACCAAGTATGCTCTGGCAGGCCCCACTCCTAGTTGGGGAGTCAGCTGGCAGTCATGCTGAATGCAGTTTCTGTAAGTGTTTCCAAGTTTACTTTTACTGTTTGTAAACTTTGTGAGTGGTGTTATATTTATTTGACAAGTGTAGTGAAGTTAAAAAGCACTGTTTATACTTCAGGAAAGAAAGGGCAAAAGTGGAGCCAACAGGAAAAGGAACACAAATGTCAACACACTTATGGTGAGCTTTGAAAACAAAATGGCAGTCAGAAGGAATAATCTGGGTGATTGGAAGCATAACAAAAATGAGCAAAATAATTAGAGGTCCAGTACTAGAATGACTTGTAATACTAAACAAAGGGAGAATAACTAGAGGATTTTGTTTTTATAAACTCACGGCATAAAAACATAAAACAACGATGACAGGCTGATGAAAGAATAGTGAATGTTGAAACAAAGGTAGTTACATTTAAAAGAAATATAAGAAAGTGGGCATGTTATGTTTGCATTTATAAAAAGGGCTTTATTTTGATGCTATGAATGAAATATAATTTGAGGATAATATATGAAATGGGGTATACACTCCCAGATTACAGCTATCAGCACTATTTTTATATATAAGATGAGCAGTATGTATATGCACACCTATATTCTAAAATCTCACTGGCATGCCTCACTTTTGGGGATCTGTATAGGAATAGAGTGATGAGGCTGATTATGTATTTTATGGTAAAATTCAGCTTATTTGTTTATTACTCTCCTGGTGAATTAATCATACCAGGCGATTTTAACTTGAACTGGATATTCCCTCCTCAACCTAGGATATATTACAATACCACGTCTTTAAATTAACTCAACTTGTCACTGAACCTACCTGTCTTAACCACTGATCTCTCAAGCACGCCCTGCTTGACTGGGCCCTCACCTCTTAACCCCACCACATAACTTCTGCTGGTATTCTCCTGGACACCCTCAGCGACCACCATATGGTCTATTGTGTCTGGAAAATCCACCATCCCAAAGCACCCCCCAGCAAATTCTTCTGCTCTGTTCCTTTAGATCACTAGATCTAGCAGCCCTCCATGATGACCTAGCTGCTACGGACTGGTCACCTGTATCAGCCTCTAGCACTGTCGACAATGTCCTTCACTACTTCAAATCCAAATTTCTCTCCACATGGGATCGTTACGCCCCCACATGGAAAACCAGGGTCGGGGCTCCCACCTCCCCTGGATCTCTGCCGAACTCTTAGCCTGCTTGCTCACCAGGGACTTAGCTTGGAAGGAGCACAAATCCTCAGGCTCCCCCTTGGACCTACAAAAATATCATGTCCTGCGCAATGCTTGCACCAGAGCCACTAGGTTAGCCAAAGCGGACTACTTTTCTTCTACCTTCCATAACAATATCAGCCACCCCTCAAAGTTCTGGAAGGTTGTCCATACCCTTTTTTCTCCCAAGGCCCAACCTACCATCCCAGTTCTAAAGTCAAATGACTCATCCATTACTGACCCACTCTGAGTGGCCAGCGAATTCAATACCTTCTCCACCTCCTATGCCTCTTCCCTCTTCCCTCTTCTCATCGTTTCCACCTGCTTCACCACCCAAAAACAATGTTATTTGGAACTTCTGCCAGATTAAAAGATAACAGCAGCTGCCTGCAGGTTAGGTCCTTAGATGGAACTGGTTATGAGAATGTAAATAATATAAAATATTTGGGAGTCACACTAGACTCTACTTTGAGCTATGGCCTTCGTGTACAGGCAATACTTCATGTACAGGCAATACTTCATGTATAGGCAATAACAGCCAAAATTCATGAAAACAGGTATTCCTATTAGTTTGAGTGAACAGTTAAAGGAACATAAACTTGATGCTAAAACAAGATCCGCCTATGATCTGACTTTGCTGAAAGTTCCTTATAAGCGTACTCTAAATGGACAGTGCTCCTTTGCATATGCTGCATCAACCATATGGAATGATATTCCATCAAATATAAGATGTTTAACAAGTTATAATACCATTTCTAGAACTCTAATGTTACATTATAGGGACTGTGTGAGAGGCCTTTCGGCACCATGCATTTCTGCTTAAAGTTGAATCAGCATAATATTTTGTGGTGGTTTGCATATACAGCCCATAATACTTTGCATTATGGGGTATGTGTGATTTTGTATTATATTTGGGACTTGATGACATGTGATTGTTTTTATGTATTTTTAACTAAAAAAATGTGGAAATTGTTTCCTATTTATATGTAGTTTTGATTGTGTAGTATGTTTTGTTTGCTTGTATGTTTAATTGACCATGGGTCCTATCTGTAAAAATGATTGTATCCCAGAGTGCTTACCCATATACAAATAAAAATCAAATCAAACAGAGACTAATTTGAACAATGACTGACAGCAACTGGTAAGTGATAGCAAAGGTATGACTTCCGTATGGAGAGACGTAACAGCAGGATTGAAGGATAAGTGAGCCACCATCCAGCCCCAGCTCACAGTGGAAATGTACTGCTTGGGTAAATGCTACACTTGAATACATATACTACATTATGGCCTTCAGCACTCAGGAGAGAAAAAAAACTCTGTGGAGATCCATGGCCTCAGTTGTCATCTCTCCTGGCATGGGAACTTACTAATGTGACAGCTCAGAATGCTAATTTGAAGTTCAAAATTCAGGAGATGTTTTGGAGGGATAGCTCTCTCTGTATCCATCTAAAAGGATAATGCTGTCAGGTGGCACAAATCAATCTCTGCAACTAAATGAAGTTCCCGTGAAGGAGGCCCACCTGTCAAATCATGAAATGAGGAGAGAAGAGACTGGAGAAAAGGCTATCTCCCAGTCTAGAAACAATGAGAGGGCCTATTCTTGAATGGAAACTAAAGGAAGGGGATAGGTAATGAGACTAGGTGGACCTTAGGCAGATGCAGGGAGAATAGTTTTTAGAGGTGCTGCTGACATGGTCTGTACAGCTAAAGGAATCCCTGTGGGCTTAATGATTCACCCTCTGACAGCTGAAGTCATAAATACTACATAAGGTGCCGCCATAAAACTTTCATCAGAGCGTTGGACTATACCAACCAATGGGCCTGCCGGGAGGCACTGCAGGAGACAAGTGGCCTTGATGTACCTGAGATAAGGTATTCACCCTCAAGATGCAGACTTCAAGGGGAGCAAGAGCTGTCTATCCACTTGGAGAACCCTGACAGCAAGATTCCAATTGTATGATGACTGCTGAATGGCATGTCTAATGTTGATGGTAAAAACAGTGACTAAAAGGTACTGAGATTTAAATGTACATCAGGGTCAAAATGAGAGGTAAAACCCAGCCTCATCTTGAAAGGCTGAAAGCTGTAAATACCCTAAGACTATGATGGAAAATGCTCAGTAAGCTGACTGAATAAACAATTTACAAAAAAAAGCAGAAATGGGAGCTGCTGCCTTGCTAGGAAACCAGGTGAAAGCAATAGAGGAATGCAGGTGAACTGAGAGTTTTGCAGTGGCCTGATATGAACAGCAAAATGGCAAAGACTGAAGCAGCAGAAGCCCAAACAGCAGAATGACATAGACAGGACATACTGTGGAAACTAGTAAGTAAACCAGAACCAAAATAGAAACAAAGGAGTTACATGATGACTGACATGCAGCAGGAGTAGCTGACCAAGAGAAAGGAAACACAAGCTGTAACCAACAAGGTATAAAAAACAAAATACTGACCTAGAAAGGCACTGAAGACACAAACTGAAGAGAAACCCAAAACCACAAAGGGAAGGCAGCAGGCAAACATGGGAAGAAAAGGGGAGGTCAGAGTCCAGCAGAGCCTCTGTCTACAGCATAGAAATGGTACTTATGAATGAGGCTGGAGGAAGCTGGCTTAAATGGCCATAGGCAGAGCCTGGCCCCTGAAGCCCTCAGCATAGCAGTCCACAGCTCAGGAGGTTCCCTAGTGGACTATGGACTGACAATATATGGCTCTGCCACAGATACTGCCCTCCAATGTATAAAAACTGCCCTTAACAATGCTTGCAGGCTCACCTTAGGTGCACACCGACTAACCCACACCTGCGATCTCTATGCAAAGGCTCACTGAATAACGCTCTTTGGTCATTTAAAATATCAATCCTGCCTCCTGGCCAAAAAGATCTGCCTTGGTCAGCTCCCGACTGGAGTCCAACAACTCCTAGTTCCCAGCACTAATCCCAGGCCCACCCAAAATTCAGAACTTCAGTCCCTCCTGACTCCAAAATGTTGGACATCTCAAGGACAAAGGTCCTTTGCCTATCGGGCACCGTTGTGGTTCAACCCCCTCCATGAGAACATTATTAGCCTGCCCACTCTGTGGACCATCAAAAAGAACCTAAAGAACCATTTAATACAGGAATTTCAATGTGTCTGCCATTGCTAGACCCTACAAAGGCATGTCCTACCATCTGCCCATCTGCCAAACAGACCTCTCTCTCTCTCTCTCTCTTGGACACCCTGCACTTGGGGCTCAACCCTCCACTCCGTGTCTCCAGCACTTCTATGTGCTAACCCCCTCGTGTTGCTGACAACTAACAGGCTCATTGTTAGGCACAGTTATTTAGTCTGCTCCTGTATGTATCTGACTGTTTACCTATTCCAGTTTTAGTTTTCACTGTATTTTTTTGCATTCCTTTGTTCAAAGACCAAATGTACCTAAATGTTCTCATTCTAATTCTATTGTCTTGTTTGTCTCAATCCTCTGTATAATCACCTACTTGTTCTAAATGCATTAACGTGGAACCTATGTAAAGAGCTCTGAGCTCAAATGGTTAATCCGAGATCATAAATAAATAAATAAATAAATAGCTCGGGGGGGGGGAGGGGCTGGTTCCTACTGCCCATTAGACTGCAGTCATAGCCTTTGTGTCGTGGAGAGTGCAGCTTAAGAGGATATGGATGTGGAGCCATCAGAGCAGTGGCAGTGAGGAGGCAGAGGGGGAAGCACATGAGGAGAAAGAGAAAGGACAGGGAAAGCATACCATTCCTGAATGGAGAAAGAGGGGCAGGGGGAAGAAAAAGGAGAAAAGAACTTGGGTATGAGGAAGCAGGTGTAGGTGAGGAGGATGAAGCATGAGAGGAGCCTTGAATGTCTGCTGTCTATTACACCACCAACTTGTAGTGATGATGAGTGTGACGATGAGGAGTGGAGGCCATCTTGGGAGGAGATGTAAAATTAAAAATGGTAATGAAAGAGAGAAAAGCAACAGAGCAAGTTTCTCAGGTGGGGACATTTATAAACCAGCTATGCACCCAGCATCCCCAAGCATGATTAGCTCTGTAGTACTGTGCCACCTACAGCCATACCTCTCAACTGTCCCTGATTTTCAGGGACGTCCCTGATTTTGCCTCAAAATTTTACTCTGTCCCTCCTAAAAATTGTGTTTCCGTGACCAAACAGTGGGGGTTGTAAGCACAAAATAATGTCACACGTTTAAAGTTGCAGACTTGTTCTTCCTTAGAAAATGCATTTTACACTATGCCCTTTATTCTACCAGCTTCCTGAGTGGATAACATCAATTTTGAAAACATGTCCCTGATTTTGGTTCTTTGTCCCTGATTTTTTTAAGCCTTGTCCCTGATTTATGAGGCAGGAGGTTGAGAGGTATGCCTACAGCTGCTCTCTTGTCTACCCACCCCAAGCCATATCATACCACAGTGGCAGAAAAAAAATCATCTCATATTTGCATCCAATTCCCCCCAACCAGCAGTCCACTTATGTAGGGGCTCCTTTTCTGAGAATCTAGTGGCCCCAGTTGCTGTTTTTTTTTATTTCATTTTGCTTCTCACAGAGACAAAAGGATAGCTGTTTTGTTATTTTGAACAAAACAACTACAAATTGTGATGTAACATTTGGCATGGTTTGATTGGTTCTCCCAGTTTGAACCAGGTCGAACTTCAGTTCATCATGTCTCACAAAAGTTTGAGTTGGTCTAAAAGTAGTCAGCCAACATTGAACTTGGGCAAATCTTTTGTAGAGTCAAACTTATAGCTTTATTCTTAGCCCATGTCAGTGGGCTATTCCCTTGCCAACATCCTGGATCTACAGGCTTCCTTAATGAAGCAACAGTTTTCAAAATGATTAAAGGGAAATGGTAAGCACTGATTACCTTCTTTTCTCTTTCTGTATTTGTCTCTTTCCTTTCTGTCTACCAAATATTTAATACCATCTCAGTATGTAGCCACTCCTCATCATTATAGATGCTCAAACTAGTGGCATTCTCATCTGCAATCTTTCAGGGGTTCCTGATGTTGACAACACTACTTGAAGTTGGAGGTACTGATACAGTACATTGATGACAGCAGAGCAGCTCATATGTGTGCTCAATCCTCATCGAATAAGCAGTTTATGCAAGTAGCGGTAGCAGCATCAGAAGTCATTACCTGATTGCAGTTGATGATCTCACTCAGTGCCGTTTTTATCATTAGGCTAAGTAGGCTGCAGCCCAGGGACGCCAGCTGTTGGGGGGTGTCAGAAATAAAAAAAAAATGAAAATGAGAACTTTTTTTTTGACTGCAGTCCTCCCCCCTGCCGCTGTCTGTCTCGTCAGTCGCCCCCCCCAGAATGTCTCTGTCTCGCTCTCTCTCCCTGAGCCCCCAGACAGAACAGAGGACAGACACTAGTCCAATCAGTGGACAGTCAACTCACAGTGCGCGCTGCGCATTCATTATTTTGATTTTTAGATCCTCCCCGGCTCGGCTCCAAAAGACAAGAGCACTGCGCATGTGCACCCAATTGAAAAAAGGCGTGGTGTATGCTGGCACCGCAGCACTGACTGACTAGTCTGCAGACTGAGAAAAGTCAATCGGAGTGACAGCAGTCATTGGTACTTGCCCTGCAGGCCACTAGTAGGCCACTGGCCACCCTGCCAGCCCAGCCCAGCGACTCGACTCGAGGAGCCAGTGCCTGCCGCTGCTGACCAACCCAGCCGATGAGTCGACTCATGCCGAGGTGCCCCCTCTGCTGCTAGTGTGCTCCTCATTGGTCTACTGACAGCTATATTTTTATTGTGCTTGCTTGGTCAGGTCAGATTTGCCGGTTGGTGTGTGGTGGTGATGATGGAGGAGGGGGAGGAGTGCCGGATGGTCCAGACCACAGTGAGACTGGTGAGTAGTTAAAACAATGAACTAATAACTTGTGGAGCTGGCACCAGGAAAATGTCCAACTGAACTTAAACAGTAGTACCACATGCATCATCACCACCACACCTCAAATGTGGACCGCCCCCGTAACCTCCTCCACTCCACCTAATGAGATCTTTATCTGAAGGGGAGAACAGAAGCATAGTGCACTCCTGAAAGTAGTTACATTTATATTTAGTTGAGTATTAGTTTTCCCAGATGACACATACTGAGCTGGTATCAGCTTGTTCCTCACGCATCCGGGGCACCTGAAGTTTCCAGCCTATAGGCGCCATGTAAGTTAATACTGCTCTGATCTCACTGGTTGGTACACCACCAATGGCTCTGTGTTGGGTCATAACTGTGAAAGGAAAAAGGGCAACAGCAAAAAGGGTGAAGGCAGAAGGGCAACAGTGCACTGTCCTCCTGATGCCCTCTGTGAGGTGGCTGCTGTGGACATGAGGATGGTTATACACAGTGACGGGAGGTATGGAGGGCAAAGTCCCCCACATGTATGACAATTTCTGCACTTTCACCCATCTGCAGTTCACCCCCGCTTCTAACTGTAATTGCTATCACCCTTATTCTTTAGCAATTATTGCATGGTACCAATGGCTCAGTGGGCAGGGCTACATAGGGAGCTGGTTTTAAGATAAGGGAGTCCCAAAACAAATAAGAGATATGTATACAGAAAGAGAGCATGGGATAAGCCAATATAAGTTGGGAATGAATATGTTCTTTCTACAGCATACTTATTAATCCTCACTTATAAAGCAGGGCAGGACTTGCTGGACCTAAAGTCCTTTCTGACTTTAAAGTACATAAGAAATAACACACAACAGGATGTGTGGCAATGCTAAATTACTGCATGTCCCAGATGGGTTGTTAGACATGAGGCACAGCCGAATGCCTTCAACCACCTGAGAAGTGCTGTAATTTATGGCATTACCACACACACTGTGGTGTGTTATTGCACTTGTAAAATGGTTTTAAAAGTTATAAAATAAAAAAAAAAGTAAATTCTGAACAATGTGGCAATGTGAAATTAATGCATGGTCATGTGACCAGCTTTGGAATGCTACAGTGGGTTCCTGATATGCTACAGTGGGTTCCATCTCCATTGAAATTAAGAAGAGAGTATGCACTACAAGTGTTCCCAGAATAAACAAGATTTTAAAAATGAAAACAATGTTTTCATGCAACAGTTTAATTTAGAAGAAAAATGGAAAGCTGGGCTTTTGGAGCAGTGGTAGCACTTCTGCTCGTGGTGCAGGTGTCCTGGTTTCGGAAGTGAGCCCAAGTCATTGGAGGCCAGCCAGTGGGAGGTGAAATGAGCATCCCAGAGGACACCCTCCATCTTTGTAGAGGGAGTTCAGTGTGCCATGCTGCGCAATCACTGCCTAAGTGACCACAGGTCGCAGTGCAGGCAGGAGCTACGACGGGGATGGCGGGCACCTTCTGACTGGAACATACCCATACTTGCGTGCATGTGTCCATTCAGTCCTAGCCTGTGAGACACCTGAGGGGAGCAGAAAAAGCCAAAGAAACCATTGGCCACTGCAGAATGATGATGCATTCCCTAACAGGCCCTAAACCACCCACTGGGTGACATGCCACGGCATTCAAACTAAATTCCTTCCAGGCTTGGGGAACCCAGGAGGCTCCGCCTTGGAGGGGCATAAACCATGGGGCACTAATGGTTGCAGGCTGTAAGCCCATGGATGGTAGGGGACAGGGGTGGGGGTAATGATAGCTGATCAGGGAAGACCAAGAGAAGGTGAGTATAAAGCATACTAAATGAAAAAAAAAAGAAAAATGGAAGAGAAATATAATTGAAAGGTCAAAAATCCTTTTATTGCTATGTAGTTTGTTTCACACGGCCATCTATAACAAGGAAAACAGAAATATACTTCTATATACAGACTCTGCCATTTAATGCAAAGAAATGTTGATGTAAATATTACTCAGTAAGAACATACGAATAAGTACTAAAAAAGCATCAATTATCTCATACAGTACAGACACTATTTCTCAAAATACAACTTGCGGTGATTATTTCTAAAGTAGTTTTGTTACACAAATGGCTGTTACCCCAAATTGCTGCTTCAATGTCACAAAGTTCTTTTCTTTCAAGTAGCTTTTAAATAGTATCATTGTAATTCCTTAATTGGAAACCAACCCAAATTAACCCCCACTTAACTTTACCAAATCAATTACCTTCATCAAGGTAGAACAATGAACAATTCACACTAGAAATGGATCAAGCAGCATACAACACTATCACGTTCTTTCTGCTGTGTTAATTTCTGTTTTTTTTTTTTGTGTGTGTTGTGGTTTTACGAACCCAGGGAAATCAACTGTGCCAATAAGCTTCCACTTAAAAGAATAAATTAAAAATATGATTTTCTAAAGGCACCTACTATGATCAGATGCATAAATAAGTAGTACTGTAACCTAAAGGTCACTCTGTAAAGATCCAGTTGAAAGATTATATATTGAAAGTCTCTGCATGGGGAAACTAGAAATCAGTGAAATAATTCATTAAGCAATAAGAAATGTGTAGTAATGTGTAACTGAGCACTGTAGCATGGGATCCGTCACTTACACAAAAGACAGGATCAAGACTTAAAACAAACCCAGATGCATGAAAAGGCACAATAACTTGACCCTTTTCAGTCCATCGTTGCCATTAGATTGCTGCCCCCTTGATGGATGGAGTCACTTGCATTTGGTTAGGTTGCAGATTGAGAAGCTGTGTAAATAAAGCACAGTGAGAACTTGACTTCATTATCGACTGCGTGTCAGTCAATCAAGACATAAAATGCTGTGTTATTATCATCAATTTTAACACGCCTCTCAATGGTAAGTGCAGTGTGTCAGTATTGCCTACACTTGTGAAGCTTACAAATTATTTAATATCCTATGTATCTCATTAAGGATACAGCACTAAAGTAATTAGGGCCATCAACATACAGCACTGAAGTGTGTAATGTCTTGCAAAACAGGGTAATAGGAAATGAGAACAGTCATCCCTACAAAAGAGAACAGTGGGACCCTATTTTCAACTGGTTTTGTCATTAACTAAGAATGAGAGAAAGCAAGCAACACTTTTGAAAATCAGGTGCAGAGAATTATAGCCCTGCATCAAGGTGTGGCAGAAACCTTTGAGGGTGGAGTATACTAAATATTCCAGACAGCAGCATGCCATCCATCGTGTCGTAGTAATTTAAAGCTGGAAGGGATTTATAGATCCATCATGTCTGCTTCCCTGCTTCATAAGCAGGTGAGAATAATTGTGCCGTGTAAACATGCTCTGACTTAATTAAAGGAATTGGGGTCCTGCACGCAAAAAACGAAATAATGCATTTTCCATGTAATGCCATGACATCTTTAAACTTCATCTTTTAGATTCATGTATGCACGCTATTATCTGTCATCTTCAGCCTACTCCACCCTCAAAGGTTTCTGCCAACCCTTTATACAGTGTGACTTTTGCCTTACAACAACAAGGGTTGTGAGACTACAGCCAAAGGGGCTCCCGTGCACCACACAGACCTTGCAGCATCTCATAGCAAAAGCTGCTATTTTTCATGTGGACACTTGCCAACCAATTGTCACCCTCATAGGATTTTTAGGAGGTTACAAGTCAGTGAGCCAATATAGACTTGCCATTTCTCAATGGGTGTTTGAGAGTATTCCCTTTTGTAATAGATGTTCATTCAGAACTCTTTTGAAGGCATTCATGGTCTTACTTGAGGCCAGGGGCCCAATTCCAAGATGAATGTTACAACTCGCCGGGGACCCTGCGCCAGATTCCAGAACAGGCAGGGTCCCAGTGACTATGTCCTGGACTTGTGGCACCGCCAGTGGTGCACCAAGGGAAGGGTGCACCTCAACTGGGATCTGTAAGCCACAGTACTGCCCTCTGACAAGATGCATGTTGTGACTGGCAAGGCCCCCTCCAAAGCCACACTCCCCAACACCATGGTAATGCCCTGCAGGAATATTCATGCCCCCCACCCCAATGGCAGCCACCCAGAATCCTGACATCCCTGGTAGTCTAGTAGCCCCCACCCCCACCCGGCAGTGCTAGTCCACCCCTCCACACCTGGTTGGCGGCTGGCATACCCACCTCTGACCCCCACAGCCACTGCCGACAACGTTCCCTCAGAGTGCGTACTACTGTAGTCAGTACATGTTCCATCAGTTATAGAGAGTGTACTGTATATAGTAGGATGCGCTCAGATGGAGGTCAGTCGGTGGCTGGCCGTAGAGGTGAGCGGTGGGTTGTGCCAGTCGCTGACTGGTAATGGGTGTGGGTGGACTGGCACATTTGGATGGAAGGGTGGGGGGGCCACTGGACTACCAGGGATTGCTTGGCATGGCATGCATGCATGCCAATAGCGGCACATTGGGGATCAGGGCCTGGGGACCAGGGGATGTGGACTGCCCTGCGGGGCAATGCTCGGGGATGGGGGCATGGGGGTGCCAGCAGCCCAGAGAGGGCTTCCCTGCCAATGGGGGCCAGGTGGTGGCCTTTGTGGAACTGTGGGGGAGTGGCTGCTGGGGCATCAGGAACAGAGGTGCACCCCCATGGACGTAGAGTGCACTTAGACCAGCTAATATCTGGTCTAATTGTACTCAGACCACAATCTTCTGGGGGCTGTCTTGGAATAGCACATTTGCTATTCCGACAGCCAGACAAAACCAAGCAGTAATGCGCTCCAGGAAAACATTTCTCTGACACCAGCATTTTGAAACAAAGGTATCTTTTACTTATAAAAGCAGTTCACAAAGTGTCAGTACAATTAGCAAAGCTTCCCAGTAGTAGCTACCCCTAGCGCTTCAACTCTCATGAGTCTTCAGTGGGGGTATTCTGACAACTACCCTCTTGGAATCGGCTTAAATACCTGTAAAACCCTCTTGTGCCATGTCGCGGGGGTTTTATGGTGTAACGGTGGCATAACACCTTTAGGCAGGCAGCCTGTGACATGTCGCAGGCTGCCATTTGGAATACCAATTGTCATAATGCATGGCACAAAGTGCTACTTGCGCCATTTAGTTTGGTGCAAGTTGCTTTGTGACATGCATAACTGTTCTGGAATTGGGCTCCATGTTTCTGGGAACCCTTTCCAAATTGAAATCATTATTTGGTTTATTCATGTTCCTCTTTTACTAGTTTTGTATAGCTCTCTCTTAAGTTGTTTATTATGGGATCTTCCCACCATGAATAGACTTCCTTGACTGTAAGCCTATACATTCCCACAAGTCTTTGTCTTCAAAAGCTTTCTATATCAAGCACAGGCCTCCTTTGATCCTTCTGTGTTCCACTGAATACATACTGAGTCTATCAAGTCTCTGTTCATAAGTTAGACCCTTGATTCCACCCACTAACTTGGCTGCCATCCATTGTACGCCCTCTAGCCCCATTATACTCCTTTTCTCATATGGAGCCCATAACTGTCTACAGTATTCTACATGTGGTCTGATCAGAGCCACATATAAGTGGCAGGATCACCTCACCTGCTCTACTTGATATGTTCTGGTCTGCAGCCTAAAATGTTATTACATTTTTTGCAAATTTCTTCACAGTGACTATTGAAGGTGAGATCATTGGCTACTAACACACCCAAATCTTTTTCCAGGTCTGCCTCCTGTAGTTCTTTACCCAGAAGTGTATATGTAGCAAGTGTATATTCAGGAAGACCAAGAGTGAGGGGGATAGGGAAAATTATCTAAGGTTGGCTAGTGAGGCAAGTAAGGAAGTCCGGCAAGCAAAGGCACAGAAGGAACTGCAGATAGTTGAGGGAATTAAGAAGGGGGAGAAGGCCTTCTTTAACTATATAAGTGATAAAAGGGACAAAAAGGATGGGATTGTTAGGCTTAAGAAAGGGGAGGAGTGGGTGGAGGATAATGGGGGAAAAGCAGAGATACTAAATGAATACTTCTGTTCCATCTTCACCAGGGAGAAGGACAGACCAGTGCCTTCAGGGGGGAGAGTAGGAGCAGGGGGAAAGGGGAACATAGATGTAGTGATAGATGAGTATAGATTGAGGGAGGGGCTACTCGCATTGAAGGTGGACAAATCACCAGGCCTGGGCACAGTACATCCAAGGGTGCTAAGGGAACTGGCTGAGAAACTGGCAAAACCACTGGCAGGCCTATTTAATAGTTCACTAGAGCCAGACATGGTACTGCAGGACTGGAGAACAGCACATGTGGTGCTCCTCCACAAAAGTGGTCCCAAGGATGACTCAGGAAATTACAGATCAGTCAGTCTAACCTCAATCGTGTGCAAACTGATGGAGACCATACTTAAGGAAAGGTGTTGGTAGAATATCTTGAGGAGCATGGTCTCCAGGATACAAGGCATCATGGATTCATGGGTGGGGAGATCGTGTCAAGTGAATCTGATTGACTTCTTTGACTGGGTCACTAAGACAGTAGACAGAGGCCAAGTGGTAGACATCCTCTATCTGGATTTCAGCAAGGCCTTTCACTCTATGCCCCAAAAAAGGTTGATCAGGAAGTTGGCGGATCTCTGGGTTGGGGATAAGATGTCCAGATGGGTGAAAAACTGGCTGAGGGACAGAACCCAGTGGGTGGTTGTGGGAAGAGAGTTATCTGGCACCAGTGAGGTCACCAGTGGGTCCCGCAGGGCTTGATGCTGGGGCCAGTGTTGTTCAATGTCTTCATCAATGACACTGGGGATGGCATTAAGGGCAAAATGTGCCTATTCTCAGATTACACCAAGCTCTATAGGAGAGTGGACACAGCTGAAGGGATACAGGACCTACAAGATGATCTGGAAAAGCAGGGGAGGTAGTCTGGGATCTGGCAGCTTGGCTACAATGCCAAGAAACGTAAAGTTATGCACATTGGAGCCAAGAATCCCAGGAAGGAGTACTTCCTGGGTGGAGTCCATGTATCTGTATCAAAGGAGAAGAAGGACCTGGAAGTGATGATCACTAATGACCTGAAGCACTCCCACAGTGCAAGAAAGCAGCAGCAAGGGCAAACAAGATGCTGGGATGTATAGTTAGGAGGATCAGTAGTAGGAGAGGGGAGGTTATACTACCCTTGTACAGGTCACTGGTGAGGCCACATCTAGAGTATGGAGTTAAGTACTGGTGCCCACACCTCAGAAAGGACATTAACTGGCTGGAGAAGGTCCAGAGGAGAGCTACAAAGATTATAGTGGTTCAGCAGGGTAAGAGATAGGCTGAATACGCTGAACATGTACTTCCTGGAGGAAAGGAGAGAGAGGGGACATGATTGGGACCTTCAAGTACTTGAAAGGGATATATAAGGTGGATAAGGAGGATCTCTTTAAGCTGAGTAGCAGCCATAACATAAGGGAGCACAGTTTTAAGCTGGGGGGGGGGGAGAGGTTTAGGAGGGAGGTCAGGAAGCACTTCTTCACAGAATGGGCGGTGGATACTTGGAATGCGCCCTGCAAGAAGAGGTGGTCTCATTGAAGACAGTGGGCATCTTTAAGAGAGGCTGAGACAGGCATAAGGGGAAGGTAAGGTTCATGGGTAGGGAGGATTGGAGGAGTGGGGGGTGTGGCAGGGACAGTAGCTCAAGTTGTGGACCCTGCAATATGAACAGACTAGATAGACCAAATGGCCTTCTTCTGCTGGCTTCTTTGTATATTCGTATGTTTGTATGTAGCTTTTTTATTCTTTGTGCCAAAGTGCATAACTCTACACTTACTGACACTGGATTCCATTTTACTAGTCTGAGCTCACCTTTCAAGTTCACTTATCTCATGTTGAAAGTTTATAATAGCTTCCTCTGAGTCCACTACAGCCCCCATCTTCATGCCATCTGCAAATTTACATAGCCAGACTTTATTTGTGCATTTCACAGGTAACAGGTCGATGTTAAAGAGGCTAGGGCCCAGCACCGACCCCTGTTGCACCCAGCATTTCACTGCTCCCCAGCTAGACATGGAACCTCGTATGCTAACCCTTTGTTTCCTGTCTTGCAGCCAGTCCAATAACATCCTGCTTCATCAGTGTGTTAACCAATTCCAGATGGGGTACCTTATTGAAAGCCAATAGTCCGAGTACATCATATCCACTGGCAGGCTGCAGTCCAATGCCCTACTAACAGGTGAAAAAACACACAACAGTCTAGCATGATCTTCATTTCTTAAAGCCATGCTGGGTAACACAGAAACATAGAGTGTGCTGCCAGAAAAGCACATCTCGTCTGCCCTATTTTCCTTGCTTAACATAGAAACATAGAATTTGATGGCAGATAAGGACTGCATGGCCCACCTAGTCTGCCCATTGTCCCTACCTGTTTCATATACCACAGGTCCTAAATGATCTGCTGCTTACCCTCTCTTTCCTATCCTTTCCTATCATTAGAGTTCCTTTATGTCTGTCCCATGCATTTTTGAATTCCCCTACCATTTTTGCCCCTATAACCTCTGCTGGGAGGCTGTTTCATGGATCCACCACCCTTTCTGTGAAAAAAATACTTTCTCACATTACCCATAAGTCTATCCCCCTCTATTTTCATATCATGGCCCCTTGTTCATAAACATCTTTTTTTTTCTAAAGGTGCTATCCTCTTGTACCTTATTTACACGCTTGGGGTATTTGAAAGTCTTTATCATATCCCCTCTCTCTTTCTCCTCTCCTCCAGGGAATACATATTGAGATCCCCTCATATGACTTTTGGTGCAGCCCCTGCACCATGTTTGTTGCCCTTCTCTGAACCGCTTCTACTCTGTCTATGTCCTTCTGGGGATGCAGCCTCCAGAACAGGATGCAGTACTCTAGATGAGGTCTCACCAATGTTCTATACAGTGTCATCACCACCTCCTTCCTTCTGCTGGAGATACCTCTCCCTATGCACCCAGCATTCCATTGACTCTCCTCACAGCTTTCTCACTTTGTTTGGTAACCTTTAGATCATCAGATATGATTACTCCCAGGTCCCTTTCCTGTTTGGTGGCCGTCAGTACCTCCCCTCATCATGTACTCCTCCCCTGCATTTCTGTGCCCCAAGTGCATGATTTTGCACTTCTTTGCATTGAATCTTAGCTGCCACTACACCCTGGACTCTATTTGATCACAGGTGTCCCTCCCTCCTCCCTTTCCTCTATTTATTATACCCATGTGCCTATCCCATGCATGTTTGAAGTTTCCCACTGTCTTTACCCCGACCCCTCCTCTGGCAGGCTTTACCAGGCATTCACCACCCTTTCTGTGAAGAAGTATTTTCCCACATCCTAGTAAGCTTCCCCCCCAAGCTTCGTGGCATGCCCCTGTGTTCTGGTACTCCTCCTATGTAAGAGACTCCCCTCTTGTACCTTGTTCACCCTCAGGAGGTATTTATAGGTCTCAAACATGTCCCCTCTCACTCTCCTCTCCTCTAGAGAGTATATGTTGAGCTCCCCAGCTTCTTCTCATATTGCTTCTCGTTCAACCCCCCACACAATTTTAGTAGCCCTTCCCTAGATCGCTTCCACCCTGTTGATGTTCTTGCAGAGGTGTGGCCTCCAGAACTGGACACAGTACTCCAGGCGGGGTCTCACAAGTGAGTGATACTGGGGCAAGCGATACTGGAGCAACGCCACCTCCCTTCTCATGCTAGAGATCCCCCCTCCCTATGCATCACAGCATCCTGCTTGCCTTGCCTGCTGCCCTGTGACACTGCCCTGTTACCTTGAGATCATCAGATATGATCACCCCAGGTCCCTTTCTTGCTTGGCAACTATATGTTTCGTCCCCCTATCTTAAATGCTGCCCCCAGGTTTCTCCGCCCTAGGTGCATGACTTTGCACTTTTTGGCATTGAAATTCAGCTGCCACACCCTAGACTACTCCTCCAGTTTCCCCAGATCTCTTTGCATTCTCTCAGCACCTCCACCGGGTGTCCACCCTGTTTCAGGTTTTTGTGTCATCCACAAAGAGAGACACCTTCCCCTCCAGTTCCTCCGCAATGTCACTTATGAAGATATTGAAGAGGACAAGGCCCAGTACCGATCCCTGTGGTATTCCACTGCAATTCCACAGTATTTTTACAAAACCATTGCATTTCATTTCTTTTGCTGTAACCCCTCTCTTGGGTTGCACCTGGAAATGAGCATTGGCTCAGTGTTCCTTTTCCGGTTACCAATTTTAAAATAAATAAACTATGGCAGAGTCCAGCTTTGAGTATTTGACCATACCAATATTAGATGTCCTCACCTTCAGTTCTTGGTACTCTGCTGTGGTAAATTATCTAATACTGGAAAATGGGCTTCAGGAAATGAACACTGATTGATTGAGAACCCCTGGCACCCATGCCTTTATTTCTTAACAATGCCCACTTCAAAACAAGTACCAGCTCACTACCCATCACCCCATGACATCCCTGTGCCCATGTTCAAAACCAAAAGAAACTAGCCACCATTTTTCCTGAGTGCCCACTCGAAAGCCCACTAGCCACTGGCAAACAAAAATGTCCGATAATCTCACAGTAAAATTTGAGCTCCTAACTCACTAGCAATGTCAAGAAATGCATAGCAAGAAGGAAAGTGCCACAGAAAGTATGCCATCACCAGAAAAAAACCACAAAACTGTAAGCCGAGAACACATTGAGTTAAGTGACACCACTGTCGATCAAACAGAGGCTGACAGACAAGAAGAAAACACCAAAAAACAAATGGCTTGGGCAGTTCAAGTGTTTGGGATTGGCAACCACCCAAACACAAAATTTGACTGGAAAACTGCCTCTCTTGGAATGATAAACAGCATACTACATCAGTTTTATGCTGAAGTAAGAGCAACAGCAGGAGAGCAGTATTCCATCTTGAGATACTGTTCCCTGCAAGCAGGAATCAGCCGGCACCTGAACTCACCAGAGATTGACTGGGACATCTCCTTAATAGGCAAAACTGCACTGAAATCATCTAACAATGCTCTCTCCTCAGTCCTCAAACAACTCAAGAAAGAAACATAAAGATACTGCAGCCCACCACCAACCAATAAGCCCAGCTGACCTGGAAAAGTTAAGAATCTCCGTTGCTATCTTTCCTGTCATTGCACCTGGCCAGGTCAGGAAAGTATAGTTCAACATACAATTACAAATGGCCAGGCATGGATAGGAGGGCTTAAGAGAACTCACTCTCGAATCATTCACAGTAAAAAAAAAAAATGAAGATGGACACAGATACATCACACTAAGCCACAACCCAGAGACTAAGAATCATAAAAACCTCTTACAGCCCAACAAGGAAGCACACAGGGGTTACATATACTAGCAGCCAGACTACCCACTGTGCCCTGTAAAATCTTTCCTTAAATATGTCAGCAAATTTCCAGCAGATGCCAAGTCATTTTGCCTGCATCCCAGATACTTGCCACAGCCATTTCTGGATACACAGACCACCTGATACACCAACAAACATATGGGGAAGAACTTCCTCAGAGCACTCATGGTTAAACTGAGTGCCAAAGCTCAACTCAGCCAGAGGTACACCAATCACAGCATTACTACTAGGGCAACAGCAGTCCAACTGCTTTCTAATGCTGGTCTAGCTCCCAGGGAAATTGTAAGTGTCACAGGACACCAATGTGAGGCAAGCCTAGCCAACCACTGGACTGCATCATCCACTGACAGGGAAGAGTGGAGCAGCATTCTGGGTGGCCAACAGAAGACTACAAAAAAAAAAGGAATACAGAGAACAGCCTACAACTTCAGCAACAACCTCCAACTCACCAATACCATCTACAGGGTCCAAGATAGCAGCATTTTAGAGCAGCAAATCCACAACTTCATTATTTACAACCTCAAATAACAGGCTTTTTTAAAAAAAAATAAGAATCCTGCAAAATAAAGTGCATCCCAATTTAAAAAGCGTTTCATTTATTTTTCCCTCCCCATTCCCCAAAACACTGACTATTTTTTCCTTCCAGGTTTTAAACAAGTTAAAATTTTAAGTCACATTTTTCTTCTGTAAAAATGCCTCTTTGTTTTTGTTTCTTCTCTACAAATAACCCATTTTCTAAGTGCAATGATACCTTCCACAGTGGGCAGTGTTGGGATACACCGGACCTTCTAGGTGCTATAAGGCCTTTTGCCTGTGGAGTTTGGCCTCATTACACCCCTGAGCAGTCTGGTATATCCCAATACCACCCACCCTGTTGGGTATTATTGTTGATGTAGAATCAAACATGTTAGGTTTTAAGGTTGCTAAACATTTCTCCACTATAGAACATCTGAGCCAATGCTAACTGACAAGTTATTTCCCCCTAGCAAATAAAATGTTGTTCAAAGAAATTAATTTAATTTAGAACAATGATGACAACAAAAGTAAACTAAGCCATAGACTGTAATAATAATAATAATCAGATTTCTTGCTGTTTCTAAAATCACTTGTTTTACGCCATTGCACATTAACTTTCCTCAGGGTGAGCCTTTTTTTATTTCCTACAAAAATATGCTGCCTATTGTTTCAGAATGCATCTTTGTTTACTCATTTTCTATATGATGGTTTACTCTAATCAGCATCCTTTTTGTAAAAGAAATGCAGTTTTGTTAACTGGAAGTGTTGGTTTGGATGTTTTATTGATCTGTTATTTTTTAAAATTTGATGTTTTGGCCCTAGTTAGATTGATATGGTGCCACCCCTCAGTACCTCACTGTGGGGCACCAGTCCCATACTCCAGCATTTTTATGCTCCTCAGTTCCCCATGACACCCAGAGCTTCCCCCTCCAGAAGGGTCCCTGGCAAAGCAGGAGGAGACCCCATCTGATAGGGAAGAGAGTAGCTTTGGAAACAAAATGTTTCTGTTGACTCCTAATGGAGGAGGCAGATGCCTACAAGGAAGTCATCTTCTGAAGCCATGTCCCTTTTCTAGGTTTCTTGCCTCCCACCATGCGGAGCCAGATCATCTCCTCCCTCCCATGGGTGGAGTCCCAAACACCCTGCACCCAACATCCTCACTAATCCCTCCTGCTGTAATATTAGTGAGTAATGCTGCAACAGAGGATCCTTCTCTCCTTTCGTTCCCAGAGGAGAGAAGCTCTTAGGAGGCACTGTGGTCTAATGGTTATAGCACCAGCTTGGAAACCAGGAGACCATAGGTTCAAACCCTGCAAGGGCCAAATACTCACTGTGTAACTTTGGGCAAGTCACTTACTCTCCCAGTGCTCCAGTTCTCACAGCTGATGAAACAAATAGGAACAAATTGAAGCAGGACATGACTAGAAAAGAATGTTGCATCTCCACTGGGCTATCCTTGATATAAAAAAAAGTCTTCCTCTTGCCAAAGTGCAACAGTATTTTTTTTTAAGTTTCTCTTTGCTGACTGGCCCCCATTCACAGGTCCCCTCAGCCCTGTCACCCTGGGCATCCTCTGGGATGCACCTTGTCCAGGACGAGACCAGACAGCTGGGTGCAGAGCCTGTGGGAGACTGGTGTCATCCTACCAGTTGTCAGCTTCCCTGTTTCTCCCCTGGGGCAGAGGAAGGGCCGTGCAATGACGCTAATGATGGTGCCGCACATGATCCCACATGCAGCATGCCAGACATCTGCCCCACCTCTGCCCCCCCCAACTGTACTGTCGGTGTGCCAACCAGAGCCACTGCTAGGGGCCAGGCTAACACCGGCCATGGTTCCCCTGCCTCCCTGGAGGAGGAGGAGAGCAGTCCTTGGGATGCTCAAGCCTCCTCCCCCCCCAGCCAACCCTCCAACTCCCAAGGCCGTTCCCAACCTCGGGTCATCGTCATCACAAGCACTAGTGCTAGCACTGCACCAGCGGGCCGGCTGCAACAGTATTTTTAACTCAGGATGTGAACCTGCATTATCAGCATGGCAAGCAGTTCCCCTAGCTGATGGACTGTTGGGCTGGCTCTCACATGTAAGTCAGAGTAGGTTATCGTTCATTCATTTTATTTGTTTACCTATAAAGCATGTTGAGGAAGCAAGTCCCCTTTCACAGGTGTGACCTGGACACATACTACAAATAACAGTGGGATAGTAATGTAGGTACATTGAACATGTTGGAGTGCACAGGGAGAGGTATCACCAGGAGGCGGGAGGTAGTGATGCCTTTGTATAAAATACCAGTCAGAAAGACAACATAAAGACTCAAAGGCAAAGAGACAATAAGACCTTTATAGATATTCTAGTTCCCTCTCTAAGTGATAGTTCTTTATTTTAATACCGATTTACTCAAGATTAAGATGTTAATTACTATGTCTAGGCTTCTAAGGGAATAGGCCTTGGCTCTCAGTTATCTGATATTCCTCTATAGGCAGGAATATTGCAGCCTCATCAGGAAAACATACTGTTCTGAGTTGAGAAGGGGGGGGTATCGCGTGAGCTGGCGTTTACCTATGACAGTTCTGACCCTACCCCTTTACTCATGGTTTAATTTTTTACTTTTCCTTTTCTACTTTATTTACTGGGAACAGTGACTTGGTTTCCTGGAGGCCTCAGACATTACTGTACTGGGATTACCTCCACCTTCATGGAGAACACAGATAGTTCATGGGGTTCTACTGGAGGATACAGGGAGGGACATAATTACCTCGCCACTATTGGAAGTCCTTTTTGATTTATTGAATGTATTGCAACATGTAATTGTATATAGATTTTTTGGGTTCATAGTTCAGGAATCCAAATTATTTAGACAGTTATTTGCTTACTATTGAAAAATTGTTCAATGTGGGATACTTAGACTCTTTAACATGCATAAGCTGTGTATGCTTCGAAACTTACAGAGAGATATGAGGCACGAGTTTCAGGACAGAATTCTGACATTATGGGTCCTGAATATGAAAGGGAATCAATGCAGAAGGAAGAATAGTAAGGAGGCGGAATTACATATAGAGGGATTTAGAAAGAAGAATGGTGAAACCTGGGCTATTAGATGTTGAAGGGCAGACCATGTCCACCAGGGGGAGTTAGAGACTAACCAGACAACATGGCAGGAGATATAATAAAAATGATATCCTTAAACATAAGTGGAATTAACAGTCCCATCAAAATGTCTAGACTTCAGCAGTATTTGCGCTGGCAGGGGTGGACTTAATTTATTTACAAGAGACAAACTTGTCTCAGACTAAGCATGTAAAGCTCTCAGTGGGTAGCAGATACTCTGTCATCTCCCCATCTAGTAAAACTGGGAAATGCAGAGGTGTAGCAGTTTTGATACCCTCTGCTACCACATTTGTGAAGGAGCAGGAATGGGCCGATCCTAATGGCTATTTTGTGATTACTCAGGGCCGAATGTACAAAACTGAAGTAACGTTGGCAAATGTGTATCTCCCCCCGGGAGCTCCCCCGACACACTTAAGGTGATTTATGAATAAATTATTAGACATACAGAAAGGAATTATGCTTATTGGAGGAGATTTTAATATAACATTATAGCCCCAGTTGGATACAACTCACCCCCAGAGGCACAGGATCACTCCCACTCAGAAGCTTCTCAAGGCACAGGCTGCTGCCTATGCTGGGATTGATCGATGTCTGGCAACATTTCTTCCCCTCCAAAGGGGGATTTACATACCCTTCCCCTAGACATTACACCTCGTCCAGTATTGATTACTTTTTATGTCCTCTGAATTTGTGGATAGACTTCAGGATATCACCCTAGAGGCACATATTATGTCCGATCATACACCTATGCAATTGAAAGTTGCTCTGGATAAAATTAGAAAAACTTCTTTATGGAGGTTAAACCTTTCTGTTCCAAGAGACCCTAAATTTAAATCAAAGATAGAGGAGAGCATCCCCCAAATTATTCAGGAGAACTCAACCGCAGATGTTTCCTCAGTGTTGTTATGGGACACTATAAAAGCCGTCGTAAGGAGAGAAATCATGGCCTGTTCCTCATGTAAAAATAAAATAAGGGAGGCCTGATATAGACAACTATAGGCCATGCTTCAGGACTTGCAAATGGTGAAGGAAGAGGAAGGGAATATTCCACAGGCAGAAATTCTGAAGCTTCAATCAGAATCAGAAAGTATCCTGGGCTCTAAAGTCCAGGCATCCCTTCTGTATACCAAACATTTCTTCTACAAAGGGGGCCCGAGGGGTGCTAGAAACCTCGCTAAGTGAACCAAGGCTTTCAGGCATTCAGCTACAATTACAAAGGGCAGGGACCCTAACTCTGGAGCAATGATCCATCAGGGATAGGGTATAATAAAAGCATTTCAGCACTTTTACAAGACAATATATTCAGAACAAAACTCCCCTTTAGATGATAATATACAGGCCTTTTTGACTCCCCTGACCATCCCAAAGCTCTCTCAAATGCAACAAGCTTCCCTTCTAAGCCCGATATCCTCAGATGAAATCCAGGCAGCAATAAATAAAACTAAAACTCTGAAATGTCCAGGACCTGATGGTTTTTTGGCAGAGTGGTACAAAACCTTCTCTGCTATACTTGTGCCACAAATGAGAAAGGCCTTTCAGGAAGTTCAAGAGGGAGAGCCACCCCCAGCCTCTTGGGCATATGCGGTCATATCGGCCATTTCAAAGCCAGGGAAGGACCCATGGCTCATGGAATCCTATAGACCCATTTCGGTCTTAAATTGTGACTATAAGATATACATGACTGTGTGGACTCGGTGCCTTGAAAATATTTTGCCGGGCCTGATCCATACAGATCAGGCTGTTTTTTTAAGAATGAGGCAAACCGCAGATAATATCCAGAGAACAGTCCATTTATTGGACTATATGATATGAAGATCAGTGCCCTCCCTCTTGATAAGTCTAGATGCATTCAATGCCTTCGACACGGTCTCATGGAGGTTCCTGTGGAAGGTCTTGACATCTTTCGGATTCCCGGGGGAATTTATCACTTGGCTCATCAATATTTACTCTTCCCCTAAAGCATATATAAGAATTAATAGTAATATATCTAACCCCATTCCACTGGAGTGGGGAACACATCAGGGGTGCCCCCTTTCCCCACTGCTTTTTGCAGTCTATATTGAACCTCTGGCAATTGCCATTAGGGAGGTGGTGGAGATAGCTGGGGTGCCAGTTGGAGACCGTAGTCTGAAATTAGCTTTATATGCAGATTATATTTTGCTCTCCTTGCTGGATCCAGAGAGGTCCCTCCCTGCTCTTTGGGATATCCTGGAGGAGTTTGCACAAGTATCTGGATATAAAATAAATTCCACTAAAACAGAGGTCCTGACCTTTAATTTTTCCCCCTCCCTAGAACTGAAGACTCAGTTGCCATTCTATTGGCGGAGTACAAAAATAAAATATTTAGGAGTCCACTTACCCCAGAATACTAACATACTATTTGCCAGCAGATTAGGCCTTATGGTCTATCAAGTCTGCTCGAACCTAGATCCTTAGTTGGGCGCAGAGACCCTCCCATCCCTTGTGCTCCAGAAACCCCTATCATCCATCCCCACCCCCCCGGGACAGGCCATCATCTGATACATCCACTTTCTGTGTCTGTCCCACCCTCTCTTAAAGCCCTCCACTGTGGATCTCTGAACTAGCAGACCAGGCAGAGCATTCCAAGGGTCCACCACCCTCTCAGTGAAAAACCTCCTCCTCTTTTCCCCCCTCACCCTTCCACCTTCCAACTTCAAACCATGCCCTCTGGTGATGCCTCCTGCTTTAGTCTAAAGATCCCTCCATGTTTACCCTATTTATTCCCTTGAGGTACTTGAAGACCTCAATCATGTCCCCTGTCTCTCTCTCTCCTCCAATGAAAACAGGCAGAGCTCCTCAAGTCTGTCCTCGTAAGTCAAATCCCTAGCCCTCAGTCATCTTTGTGCCCTCCTCTGTACCCTCTCCAGGAGCTGTATGTCCCTCTTCAAGTGTGGTCTCCAGTACTGTACACAGTACTCAAGGTGTGGTCTAACCAGTCCATTGTACAGCGCAGAATCACTTCCTTGCTCCTTGAGGTGATCCCCTTGCGATGCATCCCAACATCCTGTTTGCCTTGCTAGCTGCTCTCCTGCACTGCTCAGAGTTATTCATACATGTATCCACCATGACCCCTAGGTCTTTTTCCCTGTTGAGGCTTCCAGCACCTCCTCCCAGGGTGTACCTGTGTTTAGGGTTTCCCGACCAAGATGCAACACCTTGCACTTGGTGATATTGAAATTTAATTTCCATGTGTGAGCCCAGCTTTCCAGGGTGTCCAGGTCCCCTTGCAGGGCCAACCTCCCTCTTCTCCCTCAACTACTGCTCCCATCTTGGAGTCATCCACGAAGAGACTCATTTCACACCCTATACCATCCCTGATGTCGTATGTATGCATTAAACAGGATTGGACCCAGGACCGAGCCCTGTGGTACCCCACTACCAACCTCTGTACGGTTCGAGAGCTCCCCACAGACCACTACTCTCTGAGTGCGTCCAGCTATCCAGTTTTCAATCCATCTGACCATCAAAGGGCCTACTCCTAACCCCATCAGTTTCTCCACCAGACCATTGTGGGGGAATATACAAAATATTATCCTTATAAATTATGAACTCCTCACTCAAAAGATAGAAAGTGATTTAAATGTTTGGTTTCAACTTCATCTCCCTTTTTACTCTAGAATAGACCTGATTCGAATGAACATTTTACCCAAACTACTTTATCTATTTCAAACATTACCTGTCTTCCTCACTGTCTCATATTTTAATTCATGGAATGAAGCCCTAGCTAGATTTGTCTGGGCTGTCAAAACGCCTTGTGTCTGATGGTTTATACTACAACTTCCTAAAGACAGAGGAGGCCTTGGACTTCCTATCTCCAACAATATTCTCAAACAACTGTGCTATCCCGAATCCTGCAGTGGGTCAATCCATCATATACTCTGCCATGGAAAGTAATTGAATTGTCACCTAACCAGTTCCAGGATGTCACAGATGTTGTCTCACCATGCGTGTTAAGAGATTATTATATTGGGGCTCAGTACAGCTTGCAAGCCTGGGATCGGTTTAAGATCTCTCCAGAGTTTGCGGTGGTCAGCTATTTCTTGCAGCTATTACATTCTGAAGCAAGATTCTTCACTGCCCAGGTAGCACAAGCTTTTATGGGTTGGCACCAGTGGGGCCTCTTTTTTATTTTTCAATTATTAGATGTACAGGGAATTACACTCTTTTCAAAATGCAGGAATCCTATGGCCTTCAGCACAAGGATTACCATATATATATATATATATATATATATATATATATATATATATATATATATGCAATACAGGATTTCTTGGAACAGAAGGGGCCCCAGAGAAATTGCCTCCCTAGCCCTCTCCCTCTTCTATTAAATATTTGTTTTGACTACTCTAAATGGGCGCATCTGGCCGCATTTTATTGGAATGTTATATAGGGGACTCCAGGAGCTAACTAGGGAATCTACCAGGGGAATTCTAGAGGCATGGATTAGAGAGCTTACTATCCCAGTTTCTGAAGAAGATTGGGCTAAATATGTTAGGCCCTCACTGGGTGTCTCTAAGGCACCGTATTGGAGGGAATTTGCCTGGAAGACAAGAAATAGATTTTTTAATACCCCGACAAAACTGGCGAGGTTCCTGGAGGGCCCTATAGGATGTTGCTGGAGGTTGTGCAGGGAAACCAAGGCAGGGCACGTACATGTGTTTTGGTCATGTCCAAGGTCGAGACAGTTCTGGCAAGCAATATCAGACTCTCTGATAGAACTGGTAGGTGAAGAGGCCGTTCTTACTCCTGAGTTGGTGCTCCTATCAGTACCACTGGAGGGCCTCCAAATTTCAAGGGGATCTCTTCTTTTCACTTATATTCTGGCAGCCAAGAAGGCAATAACATGCCTTTGGAAGCAGAGTAATCCACCCTCTTTACAAGACTGGTATAAAATCATGGGAGAATTATACATAATGAAAAGGCGTGTTGCCCAAAGTGGGAATAGAGAGGACAATTTTAAAATACGATGGAGCAAATGGGTCATCGATATCTCTGTTCAGGATCCTTTTTTTATCCCATGAAGAATAACACAAGTATGAAGCAGGGAGGTGATGGAGGGAGTGGAGTAGTACTTGGGGGATCACTCCAACCTCTATTTACACCCTGATTTATCAATTTCTGAGACTTCAATCTTTAATTTTCTTTGTTTTTCAAGTTGTACTCTCTCTTTGGATGTATTGCCTATTATAAAAGACAATGTGATGACTGTATACAACAGGTCTTGCTGATTGATGTTAACCATATGAACAGTATCCCACAAACGTTTCATTGTATTGAAAATTCAATAAAAATACAGTTAAAAAAAAAACACTAGTCAGGCCTCACCTGGCGTACTCTGTGTAGTTCTGGAGGCTGCACCTTCATAAGGACATTGACGGGGGGAGGCAGTCCAGAGAAGGCAACTTAGATGATACAGGGCTTGCACCACAAAACTTATGAGGAGAGATTGAAGGACCTCAATATGCACTTGTTGGAAGAGAGGAGAGAGAGAGTGAGTGGGGACATGATAGAAACATTCAAGTACCTTAAGTGTACAAGGTGCAGGGGAAAATATCTTCCAATACAGGAGGAGTACAAGAACAAGGGGGCCATGGTACGAAATTGGAGGGTGGCAGGTTAAGAGGGAATGTTTTTCTTCATGGAGAGGGCGGTGGACACTTGTAATAGTCTGCCTCAGGAGATGGTGGGGGCAAGCACTGTGGTGATATTTAAACATGCCTGGGACAGGCATAGGAGAACCTTACAGGTGGGGCAGAAGGTGGGTCAGAGGCCATGACCAAGTATAGGGCTTATGGGCAGACTGGATGGGCCTAGTGGTCCTTATCTACTGACAATTTCTATGTTTCTAGGAATTTTAAAGCAATACAGGTACAAGTAATAAAAAGATTATAAATGGCTAAGCATAAAGTTCCTATATAAGTTTTCTTTCAACATCTTTTTAAACAACGTGTAATTTTGAGTTTGTCTATCATTATCAAACATAACCCTCTGGGAATGCAGCACTCAGTTGCAATTCCCATGATAAGACACATCTTTCAACTCTTCGGTGGTCCATTTGTTAATCTTCTTTGTGATATGGGCTTCAGAATCTGTAACTTCTTGGTCTAAACACATCACCTGACCTTTCATTAATCTCTGGTACATGGTCACTTTGTGACTAATCTTCCTTAATCTACCTAGCAACACTCTAACTATATGAAAACCTTTTTCCATTAAAATAAAAACTTTTCCACTTTCTAAATGCAAAAGCCCACAGCTGGTACATGTTTCTTCAAAAATAAATGCCCTTTCCTGATTTATTTAAGGCACTTAGCTTTTGTTACCAGACACACATATTCTACCTAGCAATACCCTAACCAAAGGAAAATAAAACTTTTATGATTAAAAAACAACTTTTTCCATTTTGCAGTGTAAGCGCAGCACCCCACTCCATTACAAGGATTTCTTGAGAATTAATGCACTTCCCTGGCACATTGGAAGTCACTCGACTATTGATCTCGTGCCTGCCATTTTACGTGGTGCATGCATTCATTCTCTTGAAATGCATGCCCTGCTGTGGATCATTACTTACCTAAGAAAGAAACAAACAAAATAACAATCAGTATGAGCAGATTCAACTACAAAATTTCAAGTGCCTGTTTGGGCACCAATTTATTCAGTAAACTTGCCCTTTAGCCTCATTCATTTTATTTGTGTGGACACTAGAAATCTAACTGTACTGTAAGTAAAAAGGAAGGGGATGTAAGAATCTTTCTTGATTTTAGGAAGGTTTAAGTGTCCGCATTTGACAGTTATCCTATGCCCAGAATAAGATGATTTGGTGGACAGATTGGGAAGTGCCAAGTACATCAGTACCCTCGATCTCACCAAAGGTTATTGACAAATTCCCTTAACTAAAGAATCCAGAGACACAGCTACATTTACCACTCCTATTGGATTCTGTCAGTTCACCACCATGCCGTTTGGTTTACTTGATGCATGCACTACATTCCAGCGATACATTGAGGTAATTCTGATCCCTCAGGTCTGTTATTGTGCTGCTTTTCTGGATGATGTTGTGGGGTACAGTCCAGACTAGAAAAGCCACCTGGAACACCAACGAGCAGTTATCCAAACTCTCAAAAATGCAGGTCTGACCAATAATCCTACCAAATGTGCATTAGACATACAGGAAACCAGATATTTGGGTTATATTTTGGGAACTGTAGAAGTAAAGCCAGAGATTTCTAAGATAAATGCTGTAGCTAATAATCCTGTTCCTAAAACAAAGAAATATGTCAAATAACTTTTAGGTCTGGCCGGTTACTACCAAAGATTTTTTCCCAACTTTGTTCAGTTAGCTACCCCTCTCACTCAACGCGTGACAAAGCAGTACCCAAATAATGTGAAAATGATCCCCAGAGTGTGACGAGGCTTTGCAGGCCATCAAGGCTGCATTATGTTCAGCCCCTGTTTTAAAAAGTCCAGACCTTGAGAAACAATTTCTGTTACAGACAGATGCATCTGATGAAGGCCTAGGTGCAGTCCTGAGTCAGAATATAGATGGGAAGGAACTTCCCATTCTATACATCAGTAGGAAATTACATGACAGAAAGAAAAGGTACTCCACCATTGAGAAGGAAAGTCTTGCTGCAAAATGGATCATGGAGTCCATTAAGTTTTATTTGCTAGGAGATGACTTTGTGCTTATAACAGATCATAATAAAGGCCCCTGGAATTTTGTGATACTGTGGTTGTGGAATTTTCTGCAGAATTAGCATCATACTGCAAAACATATAGAGTGCCGCAGATTTCATTGTTTTTGGTGACTTTTCATTCAAATATACTGTTTTTCTATAGTGTCAGGCTTTCTTTCCCATTTTGTTTATCCTGAAGCCCCTCCTCTATGCTCATCATATGATGTCATCGATGACATCACATAATATTTAGCCAATGGTAGGACTGCATTCTGCCAGAGAAATGAATAAATCATGCTGCAGAAATCAAAAAATGCTGTCGCAGAAGCAAAGGAGCCCCTCCACAGAAATCAGAAAATTCTGCCGCAGAGCACTAGGGGCCCTGATCATAATCCTCTCTGTTTGCTTAATTAAATGAAGGATAAAAATTCCAAAATGACATGGTGGTACCTGGCACTACAGCCATTTAAATTCAAAGTGGTGAACGAATCTGGAAAAGAGAATGACAGTGCTGATTTTCTGTCAAGATATGGATCAGGAATTGAGAATTCTGAATGCTGAAAAAAAATGTGCATGTGTTTAAACTGCACTGTTTGCTGTTAAATGTAGTATTGAAAAAGGGATACTGCATATGCAGAGAACTGTGAATGTTATAAGGTAATGTTTAAAGAGAATTAAAGGAAGGTTTTGGAAACTTGTTTTTTTTCCAAACATGTTCCCTCTTAAAGAGGGGGGTATGTGACAGGGTTGGGTAAAACCCTATCCCATATGTTGTGCAGAGTTAAGAGCAAGGATCTGTTCTGTCTTCCCCTATTTCTGCCACTTGTCTGTCTTTGCCTGTCTGATTGTGCAATCAACTTCTTCTGGCATCTAGGGACTGGCCACCCTTATAGTAACACAATTTTCCCCTCCTATGTTTCTTCCTTAACTTGCTCGCTCTCTTTCTTCCTTTCTTTCTTTCTTTCTTTCTTTCTTTCTTTCTTTCTTTCTTTCTTTCTTTCTTTCTTTCTTTCTTTCTTTCTTCCCTTCCTTCCTTCTTTCTTTCTTTCTTTCCCTTACTTCTTTGTGGCTAAAAAATATGTGAAACTGTTTATATGAAACTGAGATCTCGTGGTTTGCAAATGTATATAGTTATGTTGATCGAAATGTATTGCAGAGGTATATTTGAGAATCAGAAAAGGTAGAAATCAGTAACACTGGGAGTTCACCATGAGAAGTCGTTCGACTTCCTCAAGCTTGCTAACAGAATCTTCTAGTCTGTTCTGTTTTATTACACCTGTTGAGCCTGGATGCAGTCTATGCAGGAAAGAAATTTACAAACTTGTTGGATTTTAAGATAAACAAGATGCACAGTTAAACTACCAGAAAAAGAGATCTTATAAAGAGAGCAATTTTGGGTTTTCAAGATTTAGATTTGGAAATGCACTCAGAAAAAGGACTTTTTTTTACCTGCCTTTATTCAAACATTATCCTATATAAATCTGTTTTTTTATTTTATTGTTAGTGGCAATAAAGTGCTACTTGCAAATTTTATAACTTCTCCTGGACTGCTTATGCTTCCTGATGTTTGCCTTTCCAACAGCTGGCATTTTAGTCACTATGCTTCTGCATTTTGGAGCACCCCTCCTAGTCCCTGTGCAATGTTTACATCTCTTTAAAGCAGAGCTGTGCTGGAGAGGGTTCTCACAAGTTTTATAAGGTGGCTGTTAAAAAACAGGTATTATCTGCTGAATAAGTTGTTTAAAATATTTAAAACAGTATGGGCCAGATATTCAAAACTTTGCCCCGGGGCTAAATTAGCACTGCCTGGTGGGCAAACTTAGCCCGGAACACAAAGCAAGCCATATTCAAAAGGAATAGCCCAGGGCAAACAGAACTGAATATAGCATGGGAATGAGGCTGGGCAAACTGGGCTGGGAGTGCAGGGCAAACTTAACCCTGGAATAAGACAGCTCTGATTATAGCAACCAGGAAGTGCAAACCACAACAGCAACACAGTGCACAGCGATGTGAAGGTAGGTAGAGGTGAACTATGTGGCCAATGTATGTGCCAGCAAATGCGTGGACCCAGTACAGCTGCAGGCAGCAGCATATGTGAAAGTACAGTGTGCAAAACTGTAAAATATTCCCCAAACTGTTTGCACAGTGCTAGCACATTTGCACGGGTTTAGCGCAGGGCTAAACCGTTAGCCCAGTGCAAACAAATTTGCCCGGCGCTAAACTTTGCAATATTTAAACATGACATGCAAATAAGCCTACTTAGGTAGTCTCTGGGCAAACATCCAGATTAACATCTCATTATGCCCTGATTTGCATGCAGTTTGCACTGGGCTAACGGTTTAGCCTTGTGCTAAACCCACGCAAACGTGTTAGCGCTGCTCAAACAGTTTGGGTTATATTATACAGTTTTGAACACTGTACTTTCACATGCGCTGCTGCCTGCAGCTGTACTGGGACAACACAGCATAGGCACAGATGGTGGTGGTGCTGAATGCAACTGTCACACTGTAGGTCATGCTACAGTGCACAGCAGACACTACAGTAGCAAGGCGGCCAGTAGTGTGTGGACACAGCAATGCCTGTGGTGTGTAGGGCAGTGATGATGACTGCACTTTACACAGTGAGAGGCCCAACTTGCAGGTGTTTTCTGACAGTGGACATTACTGTAATGCTGTTGTGTGACCCACAGATGCTGTATCTCTGGCATGGGATGCTCACAGTGACATATACATGTCTGGCTTTGTATGCTGTGGCAGTTGTACAGCTGTGTAGTATGTGGCCGGGGGGGCATATATTATCAGAAAGGCACACTGGTGTTGGGGTATTCCCAATACTGGCCCATGTGCACTGCATGTTGTGTCCCAGCCTTGTGACCACACCTGGTCTGTGGCACAGCCTGGCCACCCATACACTCTCCACTCAACGTCCTCCATGCCCACAGTGCTGCATGCATGTGCTGGCATCTGTTGGTGTCCACAGAAGAGTAGTCCGCAGGTGTGTGCTGTATGACCACACTGCCATGCTGTCCACTGGTGGCAGGGTCACCACAACTGCCTGGCATGGCTGAGACTGGTGGCAGATGATGGCATCATTGTGATGCCATCAGTTAGCAGCATGTTTCCTCTATGTTTGGCTTTGTCTATGTGTCATATTTATTTGTTAGGGTCACTCAAAGCTGCTCAAAAGCCATGCAAACACCGCGCAAAGCCAAAGTGTCATGCAAAGCTGATTGCCCAGGGCTAAGACAAGCTTTTCCTGGGCGGTAATGTGCACCATGCTAAGTGTCGCGCTAAGTCGCGCAAAATCACTTTGCATGGCGCTAGTCACTGAATATAGCATTGCGTCTGTATTCATGTCAGTTTGCTCCTTGCATATATGAATTTACCCAGGACTAACACAGTTTGCCCACGCTATTTGGCCTTTTGAATATAGCAGACCCGCACTAATCCCGCGCTAAACCTGCACAAACTGTTTTTGCCCGGCACAAAGTTTTGAATATCTGGCCCTATGTTTTTAGCAATTCATTGAACCTTAACATTTTCCAGCTATTTTGGTGTCGTCCAACTTGTTCCATTATCACTCATTAAGTATTTCACAATTACAAGTTATTTTTTCATTACCTGTATCCATCACTCTTCTTATTACCTAAGAATCAGTCAGTTATCATCATAAGTACCATGATGTCATAAATCATGCACTAGGCAGTCAGCAAATCTTAATAGAAGCTATTCACCCAGACTACAAAGATAAGTTAGCAAAACTGTACAGCAAAACCTAGGCGAAACAAGTACAGTTTATAAAAAGGTATTCTCTAGTACATTTTAATAGCTGAACAGGTTATGGCTTTGAAATTACAGTATATGCGCAGATAGGTACCTGGGACTAAATCTTCAAAGGCTGACGCAGGGCTGACATCAAGCCCCGCCTCTACCCCGGACTGTGGCACAGCTGCACCAATCTCATTTGCCACAACTGTGCCTGATTTTCATAGGTCAAACACAGGTGGAACAGTTTACCTGCTTTTTGACAGCTTGTGCTAACTCCTTGGCGCAAGCACCGTGAAACGGGTCCCCAGGACTGCCACAAGTACACCAAAAAAAGTTGGTTTAACTTGTATCAGTTATCGCAAGGGACAGAAAATTCTGTTGGTGATTGCTGTAAGCTCCATGCACCATATCTCCAGCACAACTGGAGTGTTCAGCATTCTGGCACTTCTGAAAATCAAGCCCCTGCTCTTTAAATTCCAGCCCCTCCCTTCTGAAAATGAATGGGAAAGGAAGGGAAGAGAATCCCTTCTCACATCTTGTTGGTAAAAAATTGGCAGACCATCACTACTGACATATCAGAGAAAACATGGAAAAAAATATTTAAACACAATTAAACATTCATGTTCTTTATTTATTTTCTTCATATTCCTTACCATAAAGAATATTACTGTGCAGTACATGAAAATCAGATTTTTGACTCCTACATATCCTCTGCTGCTCCTCCTGTTTATCTGTACCTGAAACCATAATCCTCTGCTTTTTACATCAAAGCTGAAATGGCTGTGGGAATCGTTGTAATGTCACAAGTAGAGGCTTCAGAGTTTAGCAGGAAACACGCAGCAGGAGTAAGTGAAAAGATCCAGGGCTCCCATTCTCAGCCACAAGGGACTGGCACAAAAGTGCTTGCATGGTTCTTTTGCGAGGAGTCCTTGCATGAGACACCCCAAGTTGTACTCAAAGGTGGGTCGCAGACTTTCTCCACACAGTTGCTAACTCTACTGTGACTGTGAAAGGAAGAGGGCAAGGATTGCCATGCAAAATGCTGTTCACAAAGTGTGGTGTGACCCTTACAGTCCTGGTCGCAGCTTAAGTGACTTGCCCTGCTTGTGCAACTATATGACAGGAACCAAAAGAGCTAGTGGGGATGAAGACTGGTGAAGGACAGGATAAGAAATGCAAATTCGTGGGATGGGACTAAGGGGGGGGGGGTATTCCACTGGTCACCAGGGATTTTTTACTGGATTTGGAGTGGAGAGCACTGCACACCAAGTACTATTTACTGGATTAGGAGTGAGTTGAGTAACTGGGCACCAGGGACTGTTTACTGGCTTGGGAATGGGTGGGAGCTGCTAGACACTGGGTACTGTTTAGTAGATTGGGAGTGGGTGGGGGGCACTGGACACCAGGGAATATTTACTGGATTTGGAGTGGGTGGGGTCACTGGACAGGAGGAACTGTTTACTGGCTTGGGAATGGGTGGGATTGCCACTGGATACCAGGGGCTGTTGCTGGCTCTGGAAAGGGTGGAAGGGCCACTGGACACCAGAGATTATTTACAGGACTGGGAGTGGGTGGGGGCCACTGGAACTAGCTACTATTTAGTAGATTGGGAGTGGGTGGGTGGGCACTGGACACCAGGGACTAGTTACTGGATTGGGAGTGTGGGGACACTAGACACCAGGCAATATTTACTGGAAAAAAAGTATGCCATTGGACCATCAGATACTAATTCATGGAGTGAATGGGGTGTACTGGACCATCAGGACTGGCCATAGAAGGCCACACATGGAGTAGTTGACTTCGGACCAGAATTTGAAATGGTAAGGGTTGGGCAAGTGGTGGAAACTAAGGTGGTAACATCTGTGCCCGCCTCTATCCATGACAGATTAGCATGAAGCTGGCACTCTGCCATGTACAGCTGCCCATGGGTGTTACACAGTAATCATTAAAGTGCAAAAACCCTGTTTTTACACACTAATATCAGATGACCCTCCTTTGCATTTGACTTAGTTGCAGGCAGAACACCTCCCACTCCCCCCAGTAACTACTGTAAATCAGAAGTTTGCGAACAGCTGCAGCTCATGGCTGTTTGCCTCATGACTTGCATTTCCATACGTTGCAGCTGAGAAATGAGGTGTTCAAATATTAAAAATATTATGTTTTTCAAAGTTTTCCCCAAGGCATCAGTAGCTCTTTCAAAACTACTTTTTCACGTGATGTTCCCTTACCAAGTCTCCAACCCCCCCAAACAACACACATCTGCCCCTTTTCTCCAACCACCATTTCCTGATCAGTTGTTGCTCTTACCACCTATCTCAACCACTCTTTAGTCATCCACCAGCCCTTTTATCCTCATTTGTTTAGCATTTGTATTACTGACTGTCTCTTGGTTAAATTTTTTGTAATGTATTTTGAGATACTTTGTATGACAGATGCTGTATAACAGTAAATTATGCTGTATTGAATTTATAGTCTAAAAGAAACTCAATTGAAGGTGTTGGATAAAATCCCAATAAATGCTCAATCAGATGTTCCTTATTAGGAAAATTCTGAGCCCTATAAAAAACTATTTTCATACATACTTATCAAGCAACAACCAAACAGTGCTAGAACAAAGGCTAATAACAGAAATAATAGCAGCTGGGCAGACCTGCAAAAATGGTAATTTGTGCTAATCTTTAACTTCTTGTGCCTCATACAAAGTTACAATTCATAGTGATGTAAAAATGGGGTGCAACAGGTTCTCCATTGCACCATAACACGTTTGCGATATGCCAAGCATATCCGCTGTCACCAGGGAGTGGAATCCCCTCTTGCATCAGTGCTGCTGAGCACTGACATATAAATGAGCTGATCCAGATGTAAGTGGGTGCATAAGGAGTGTTCACCTACCAACATGCTGGAATAAACAGAAACATAGACTTTGCTGGCAGATAAAGACTGCTTCACCCACCTGTTTGTGCCCATTTTTACCTGCCTATACTAATATCACAAATCCTGCTTGATCTCTGACCCATACAACAGCCTCCCCCATCTCTTTCCCTATGATTCCCTTATGCCTATCCCATGTATTCTTGAACTCCACCACTGTTTTTTCCCTCACCACCTCCACTGGGAGACGGTTCCTGGAATCCACCACTCTTTTTGTGAAGAAGTACTTTCTCGCATCTCTTCTAAATCTTCTCCTCTGTCTCTCTCTCTCTCTCTCCATAGCCTCAGGCAGAGGATGGCACCGCTGCCCTGGAGCAGACCCCCACCTGACCTAAGACTGCGGAACGTAAGCCTTGGCCAGAGGAGGGCACTGGTGCCCTGGAGCAGACCCCCACCTGACCTAAGACTGCGCAATGTAAGCCTCGACCAGAGGAGGGCACCGCTGCTCTGGAGCAGACCCCCACTTGACCTAAGACTGCTCAACGTAAGCCTCAGCAAGAGGAGGGCACCGCTGCCCTGGAGCAGACCCCCACCTGACCTAAGGCTGCACAACGTAAGGTACGAATCCAGGACGCCAATAACTAGGCAGATGAACTCTACCTCTGTCCCGTCAAGGTTTGAATTTTGGCGCCTTTTGTGTCTGACTATAGTCAGAGCTTAGCTGTTGGGACCCTGCATGGCTGCTTCCCTGCCTTGCCTGCTATGAACTAACACTCTTCCCAGGAGCCAAATTTAGGCACGGGGGCCATTGATTTCACAGGGCTTTTCAAAGGTTTATGTGTACGATTAAGCCCTGCATGTGGTCCCAAATTAGTCTGTGTGGAATTAATACGAATATTCTAGGGCTCAGCTCCCTACATAGCCCGTGGCGCTTTATACCAAACTTAACCCAAAAGTACCTGTGCCTTGCTCGTGTCTCAATCAGCTCATCAGCTAAGCAGCTGCTCCACAAGTAATCTGGACTCTGTGCTGAGTTGCAGAGTGTGTGTAAACATTTGGGGAATGAATAGAAAGGCAGCTCTTCTCCCTTTACAGTGAGCAAAGTTAGCGTGCTCAACCCGCAGCCACTAGGTGGCTGCTCCCCCCAACCCTCCACCTTACCCACCCCTGGCTAGCAATTTTTTTATACTGTGTGTAGTCACGCCCAATTAACGATCTCCTCACTTTATCATTTGCAGCTTATATTTAATCGCCACAAGAGGGCGTCTGCATACTTCTCTCAACCTGTTTATATACAGCATTCTCTAGTCTGCTTATCACCAGCATAGTTAGTGTACCTTGGCTAAACTTCCTCTTCTCTAGTCCTGCTCTGACCTAATAGCTGTATTTACAGCACCTAACACTCCACACTCATGGCTATCTCATTGTCTACCAGCATGGCCCTTAATCCTTGTGCAATATTCCTAATAGTCTTTATTCTTACTCCTCTCTTATGCATACCTGCGGCTAGCTGCCCATCCTCCTAGAATGGCCACAATACATACCCTAATGATTTCAAGTTTTCCAATCTGATTATACTACTCCATGTGTCCCCTGCCACGTCACAACTTTTTATCTCTAATAGAATCATCTACTATGTTGCCTACATACTACATAACTTCTCTATTCACATCCCCTGCCTGTTCAATTTTATGCATCAGAAACTGTGATACCTGCTCATGCTAGCACTAATATTAGCAGGAGATATTGAACCCAATCTGGGACCTGGAGGTAACATCTCCCACACTGACAGTACGTGGAAGGACGTTAAAGGTCTGTGCATTGTTCATCTAAATATCAGGAGCCTTCCTCATAACGTAACTGAACTTGAGGCATGGGTTACTCAATATAACCCTGACACTGTATGCTTGTCTGAAGCCTGGCTTAACCCCTCCAACCCTGATCATCTATGTCAGTTACCTAACCAGAAAATAATAAGGCAGGACAGGGCAACATCCAAGCGTGGTGGTGGAGTTGCAATATTTTACAAACCGCACCTCTTACTACACCACAATTTCTCTTTTACCTTCTCTCACTGTGAATCTATTCATGCCACCCTACAACTGGGTGCTAAGAGGCTGCATATAGTGTGTGTCTATAACCCTCCTGCCGGTGGCATTACTGGTCTCGAGGAACTACTTTCCTAGGTGGACCTAGTTGTGGGATGCAAAGAGGTCCTTATATTGGGGGACCTAAACCTCAACTGGACTGGTAAAGTAAGGCAGTCCCTTCACACCTTGGTACAAGGCAATGACGTACACCAACTAATCACTGATCCAACTAGGGTCATGCCCCCTCCCTGATCCAGCACTCTAATTGACTGAGCACTAATGAACCATCTGGATTCTACAGTCACTGCTAGTACCCTTGCAGACACTATTAGTGATCACTCCTCCATTTTCTGTATCTGGAGCGCTGTTAGACAACCATCTCCTCCCGCAGAGCTTATCACCTTCTGTAATCTGGCCAGTTTTAATCAGACACAGTTTATGTATGAATTCTCACTGACTGACTGGTCTCCTATCTTTGTCTCCTCTGATGCTCTGTCTGCCCTCGACTACTTCCTTGTGAAGTTCGGGAGTCTACAGGACCTCCATGCTCCTTGTGTCACCTGCCACATATGTGGAACACAAACTAAGTGGCTCACCAAAGATCTTCTTACATAGTTCTGAGCTAGTGACAAAAGCTGGCGGTGCTTTAAGACCTCAGGTCTTCTGGCAGATTATAATGACTACAAGGCCAAGAGAAATGCCTGTAAAGGAACACTCGCTTAGCCAAAAACTCCTTCTGTAAAGACTTATTAATAAAAGCTGCAGGTGACTCCAAGAAATTCTGGTCTGTTATTAAAACTCTCCTTGGAGCGAATCACTCGACCAATACTAATGATATGCTATTAAATGGCGTACATTGTAATAACCCGGTGACCATCGCCAACTCCTTCAATAACCACTTCTCAGACTTATCAAGTTACTCTGCCTCCTTCCCCCCTGTCCACCCTACCGACCTCTGTGGATACTGAATCCCGACTCTACCATCCGTCTTTCCGGTTTCAGTCCATCTCAACAGCTGAAGTCCTAAAGTTGTTACTCAACATTTCTGACTCTACCAGTGCTGATGCTGATGGCTTGGAGCCCAGACTTCTTAAATTCGCTGCTCCTCTCATATCCTCCCCCTAAAACCAAAATCTTTAACCTGTCGCTCTGCCATAGCACTGTTCCTGACATCTGGAAGATAGCGAGAATTACCCCATTCTTAATAAAGGTGATCCCAAAGACATGTCTAACTATCGACCCATAGCAATCCTATCTGTGGTAAGCAAAATGGAAACATTAGTGGCAACCCAAACCATAGCATACCTACAGAAACACAACCTCCTCTCTGGTTCCCAGCATGGTTTCCGCAAAGGCCACAGTACTTCCACTGCCCTCCTAAAACTAACAAATGACATTTATGATGCCATAGATTCAGGTCTCTTAACATGTGCTGTCTTTATTGATCTAACCAAGGCCTTTGACCTGGTTAACCTTCCCCTTCTCCTTACTAAACTCCAATCCTTTGGTTTCTCTGCTGTGACAGTGGCCTGATTCAGCAATTATCTAACAAATAGAAAGCAGGCCATAGCTTTCAACTCAGCTATGTCTGCTCTTTCATCCATTCATATTGGAGTTCCTCAGGGATCTATACTTGGCCCTTTGCTCTTCACTATCTTTATAAATGACCTCCCAACAATAGCACCCACCTGCTCTTCCCTGCTCTATGCCAATGACCTTGTTATCTACCACAGTGCTAGAAATGTTTTAGAAATAAACAACTCCCTAGCCTCTGACTTCCTAAGCATACAAACCTGGCTTACTGAGAATAACCTTGTGCTTAATGTAAGCAAAACACACTCTATGCTCTTCGGCTCTTCTTCTAGAATCAAAGGGAATAGTAACTCCCTCTTAATATCCTGTGCTGATGGCTCCTTGTTAGCTAACACCAGCTCCATCAAATACCTTGGCATTCTTCTTGATGAATCCCTGGAGTCTGATCTTCATATTACTGCTACCTGCAATTCTGTCAATGCAAAAATTGGAGGAGCATACCGCACTAGCTATGCCCTCACCCCATCAGCAAGGCTTGCTGTGGCACAAGGTCTCCTGCTCCTGGCCTTGGCCTATTGCTTGGTCACCTACCAAGGCACCACTAAGACCTCTCTACACAAGTGGGACACTACCTATAATAACATCTGCCGCTTCGCCTCTACCTCACCATGTTACAAACACCACTGTCAGCTCTATGTTGACCTAAAATGGCCTAGCCCTGCTGCTCATTGTCTCTTGTCCCATGGCTCTCTCATTGATGGCATAATAAGATCAGGTCTCCCCCAATCTCTCGCCTCCATGCTACACACCCAAACCCCCTACTATGGGCTCCGATCAAATGACCAAGCTCCTCTCTACATCCCTAGACGTAAAACCACTATGGGTGCACGAAGCTTTCTCTTATGCTGCCCCTAGGTATTGGAATTCTATCCCCCAAGCTACATGGTTAGCATCTACCCATGTTGGTTTCAAGAAACTCCACCGTGAATATCTTCATGCTTCAAATCCCTGCACGTGCTTCCACTCACCTTAAGCTCTTCCTTCTCCCCATCTCTCATCCATACTATTTCACACTCTACTCTCAACCTTTCCTCCACTTGCAGTCATCTTCCCCTCCCTATCTGTACTCTCTCACCTTCTCCCCTTCCTTCTCCTCGTCATCCCCTCTACTCTTTCCAGGTGTACAATCCTTTTAACAGCATTTAATGTATACAGTACATTACAACCCTGTACTTCCTGCACTTGTTGGTTCTGAATACCTTAATGTATTGTTTATTATTGATCTGGTCAAACTATGTACTTCTCTGATTCGCTAAGTTGATTGCATTCCTGATTCCTCCACATTGTATCACCTATGTTATGTGCAGTGTCTCATTGTTGTTGTTCATTGTATTTGACTTGTATCCTCCTGGGTCGTGCCCGAAAATAGGCATCCTTATGCTTAGTGCACTCACCCGGTCAACAAAAGCAAATAAATAAATAAATAAATCTGCTCTCCTCCAGCTTCTTATTGTGCCCCCTTGTTCTTGAGCACCTTTTTTTCTGAAAATACCTCCTTCCTCTACCTTATTTACTCCTGTGAGGTATTTAAATATTTATTTATTTAAATTTGCTGACCGGATAGGCCCACTGAGACCAATACAAGTCCCTTTTTCAGGGGCGACTTAGGATTAGTTACAGATAAATGGAATACACAGAGTACCTTACATTGTGAAGTTGCATAGAGTGAGATTTGAAGAGTACCAGAGACATTATTTACAATCAAATGTTAGATACAAGACTTTACAAGCAGACAGATATACATTTTTCTTACATGACATTATGTACATCATTAGAGCATCATCAAGTGTTGAGACCATGATTGACAACAAGAAAATATAGGCATTTGTTCCTTACATATATCTTTGTACGTGACAGTGGAGTACATCTTTAGAGCATGGTCGACAGTGGAGTACATCTTTAGAGCACAGTCATAGCTGGCGAGGATGAGTGGGCACATATAGTGCCATACAGGGATGTCAGTGGTAGCAGTTGCACTGGTTGAGCAATAATAGGTAGGTCTTTAGGCCTTTTTGAAGCTACCTAGTGAGGCGCTTTCCTGTAGGGTGGTTGGGAGTGCATTCTGGGGGGGGGGGATGAGATTGGAGAAAGGTCTCTATCATATTCCCCTCACCATCCTCTCTTCCAGTGTCTACATCTTTAGGTTCTTAACTCTCCTCGTAGGCTTCTGAAGCAGACCCTGCACCATTTTAGTTGCCCTCCTCTGGAATGCCTGTCTATGTCTTTCTTGAGATGTGGTCTCCAGAACCAGATACAGTATTCTAGGTGGGGTCTTACTAGCGAGCTACACAAAGGCAATACCACTTCCTTCTTTCTGCTGATGATACCACTCCCTATGCATACCAACATCCCACTAGCCTTCTCAACTGCTTTGTTGCAAAGTAATGCACCTGGGGCACAGAAACCCAGGGGCAGAGTACAAAATGGGAGGAGTCATACTGATGACCACCAAACAGGAAAGAGACCTGGGAGGTAAATCATATCAGATAATTCATTAGTAGTATTGCATTGGGCACAGAATCAGGCAGTCAGGAGTTTGTGATCATTAACAGAAGATTTGAGGTAATCATCGATAAACCAAATTTTGCCATTCGATATGACGACCTCCCAGGTCTCTTCCGTTTGCGGTCACTGCATGACTCCTCCCATTTTGTACCTTGCCTTGCCTCTGTGGCCCCAGGTGCATTACTTGCACTTACTCTTGACCACCCTCTAGTTTCCTCAGCTAATTTCTCATCCTGTTCACCCCCTACCCCGAGTGTCTACCCCATTGTAGATTTTGGTGTCCTCCACAAAGAGGGAGACCTTCCCTTACAGCTCCTCTGCTATGTCACTTATAAAGGTATTAAAGAGGACCAGTCCTAGCACTGATCCCTGAAGCTCCTCACTGGTCACTCTTCTTTCTTCAGTATGAACTCCATTTACTGCCACCCTCTGCCACCTATCTCCTAACCAGTTTCTTATCCTGTTTACCACCTTTGGATCCACTACTAAGTTGCCCAGCTTGCTTACTAGTCTACTATGTGGAACGGTATCGAAAGACTTACTTAAATATAGGTAGACCATGTCCACTGCTTCACCCTAATCTAATTACTTGGTCAACCAGTGAAAGAAATGTATGAGATTCATTTGACATGAACCCCCCCCCCCCCATGAATCTATGCTGCCTTGGATCTTGTAGCCCGTTGATTTCAAGATATTTCACACAACAGCAGCAAGGGGCCACTATCATAGAGCTACCACCATAGTTACCCCTCAGTGTCATAGCTACATGACTTATGCCTGCATCTAGACAGTCTGCACAGTGTTCAGCTGGAACTTGTCTGGTCCTCCCTGGTGATCTATACCATATAAACACTCTCTGAATATTCTGCACTCCTTGATGTTCAGATGACCCCACCTTCCTAACTCTGTCCCTCCCTGTATTTAATTAGAGGTGCTATGTGCTGCCTAAGTCCTTTCCCCACAGTTCATTAGTTCCGTTTCCCAAGCTTGCATCCCCCTCCAGGCTGTCACATTGATCATTGTGATAATGCAGGGAAATGCTGCAACCTGTTGTATATAGCACAAAGGGCACAATGGGGCACATTGGCAAACTGTAGCCTACACTGGTTGTTGTGCCCACTTTGCTCCACAATATTGCAATTGTCTATAGGTGCCGTTGCTTCAAGGCCTGAGCCTCTATATGGTGCTCCATCACAATGCACTTGTCATCATTCAGTATTATATCAATCTGGTAGTGTTCCAGTGTATGAAAAGTTGTTTTATAGCATCAGGAATGAGTCTTAAATAAGGATAAGGAGGTCCCAGTTTGGGAGCACACTAGGAAAGCACAACCTTGGACCTGTGGGAGCCGAGCAGTATTGCAGAAGTACAGTTCATAACCTCCCTTAGAATTGGGCATGCATAATTCTCCCAGAATACAAGCAACTCCTTGCCAGCTGTCTAACACTAGCACCTAGGAGATGGAGGTTTGTGTGCAAATACTGGACTACTATTCAGGGCCATATGGGGCCTAACCCATTGTGTACTAGGCTCCCGGAAAGAGATGGTGTATGCTGCCTGGGATTTACACACATCCTTCTAGTAGCTCTGACATCAACATTAAAGAAAGCCACTGGCTTGCTACCCCAAGCTGGAGGAAGGTTGCAAAGACCCATATTTTTAGGGCAGGGGCAATGGCAACATTTGCTGGAGGGAGACATAAAAACCCCACAAAGGATTGAAAAACATGTAGAAAAAACACTCAAAGGATTTACTTTCAGCCAAATTACAGTAAGCAAAATGCCTGCCTTTACATTTATTCTGGAAGTATAGTTACCATAACAACATTAGTGCACCTTCTTTATTGCCAACACGGTCTGCTGCAAGATCTAAATATAGCCAGTTTTGAAGTCAGTGGGTTCTTTGCTCCCAAGGAAACAAATTAGTATTTTAGTTCTTGGAAGGACTTGTAAAATGATGGGTGAAACATAAAGAAACATTAACTGAAACTGGTAAACCCCCAAGGAAAACCTACTTCTAGAATATCTCATGTTTGCTAGCTTCAGTTTTCAGCAGAGGTGCTCACAAAATCTGACTGTGTGTGATTCAGTTTGAAAGCTGTGGCCCTATGCAACACAATTGGCAGTCTTTCTTTCTTTCTTTCTTTCTCTAAAATTTATAAAGAAAAAACGGTTATGGTCAGGCCCTTTAAGAGGAATTCTAGGCCCTGGGGAAAGTTCAGACTCTGAGGCCCCTGCTAGCTCACAGCCCCTTCCCTGCATACAGTATGCTGGAAGGCCTGGGCCCCTCTTGGCACTGAGTCCGGGAATTATCCCCTGCTCCCCCAACCTCTCAGGGCCCTGTGTATGGTAATATGTGAGTTAAACTTTCTTTCTATCATTTTTTAATTAAAATTTTTAAATTTTAAATAAGCTGTGGCCCTATGCAACACAATTGGCAGTCTGTCTTTCTTTCTTTCTTTCTTTCTCTCTCTAAAATTTATAAAGAAAAAACTGATTAAGTAAAAACTCAAAAGCCTTGTGTTTTAAACTTGGTCCTGTAGGCAATATACCACAAGTATGGTAATATGCAAGTTAAATACTAAAATCCAGTATAAAAATCTGTTTGCCATCTGCAGTCATATCTCTTCATTACATAATCAACAAATACAGGTTTGAAATATAATGCACAAGACCTCATAATGGCAGCCTGGACTGAAGGAGAATGGAGACTCCTTTAGGTCATGTCTGAAGTGTGAAGGTTGAGCAGTCGCATGATGAAACCCAAAGTTCTGCCTGTCTGCTCTCTAAGTGACCTGAGGTCAGTTAGTGTGCCTTAAATGTCTAGTAGTTGCTAACACAGTACTCATCACTCATATCTAAAAGAAAAACTCAGCTACTATATGATTCAAAACAAATGTCTTCCTGAGGGAACAAGAGTTTGCACTGCAAATCTTTGATGCATTGATAGCGAAGACAGTTTCTTAGTCTCTAGAGCTAACACGCTGTCATCCCTTGTGAGTGCTGTTATTAGAAATTACTTTAGTATATCAGAGTTACATCAAAGTCACTAGTGATGCAGCTGTACATTCTGCACTCTCCGCCAGCAGCAGAAATTGTCAAGTTTTAATGAAAGCCGATATTAGAAGCAGTCAGTATTGAATTTTTGTCAGGGTCAGCGGCTCAGTGGGCAGCACACTCACCTCTAGGGCCAGAAGATTGTGGGTTCTAGCCCTACACCAGGTGCTTAGGGGGTAATATCCATAACTGGCATTGTAGTGCAGTGTGAGGTAGGTACTGCACTGCTGAAGTGTCATCCTCCAGATGAGACATTAAACCGAGGTCCCCTCTGCCCATTACTAGTCACTGTCCTGGTGGAAGTAAAAGATCCTATGGCACTTATTGAAGAAGAGTAGGGACATTTTTATTGAAAGATGGACTTCATTACATAGTCATCACAGAAATATAAAACATACAAAACATTACATAACATATATAAAATATTTGTCAATGTCAAAACCAATTAATTTCCATATTCCATTGATACACTCATGAAGGGAAAATAGGAATAACAATACAGAATCAGTTAAGATTTAACCAATTATTGCAATTAATCCAAAGATGCTTCACTTTCTCCTCTGAATAATGCAGTATATCTTGCTGAACTTTCTCCAATGTTTTGCTAATATTAGAAAGTATCTCAACATAGGAGACTACCTTTTGCTGTAGTACCCACATACATCTAGCATGCCAGAGGTAATATCTTATTACTGCAAAAACAATATAAATCATGTCTGCATGGTATTTGCCCCAATAACCTACAGAGGGTCCGTACATCAAGACCGTATATGACAATGATAAAAAACAGGGCTTCTCCCAATGCACAACCAGATGGTCCCAAAAAAGTTTAGCATACTGACAGTCTAAAAACAAATGTTACTGTGTCTCTAGTACTTGGACACAGGTGTCTCTGGGGCAATACCTTTCTGAAAGTTATTTGTGCTTATTATTACTTTGCACACTTAATCTCCCATAGTTGGCCAACCAAACACAGTCCCAAATAAAAGTAGCTAGTCTAGGATTAGCGAGCTGTTTAAGTACGCATTGCAACTAATTCTCTGGGCACAATGGAAAAACTACCTCTGCTTGACTTTCTACTTGTATCATCGCCTTGTAAATAATTTTCCTGTCCATGGTTTGAAACTGGGAGGAAGTAAGCTGCCACTTTATAGCATTTTTTATGCTATCCAGCCCATATTGTGGGATAGCATCAGCTCTACCCAGCATTCTTGGTTTCCTCAGTTCCCATGCCTGGAGGCATGGCATAAGCCATTTACATGTAACCCCCCTGTTACCCGGGGTTAGTAGAATCCCAGTAAGACCTAGTGGTAGGCAGGGAAGGCAGCTTGTGAAACTCCAGTTAAATGGATTTCACACTGTCTCACTCTGTCCTCAGTCTCAGCTGAGAGTGAGGGATTACATCATTTTAGAACTGTTGCAGCTGCATAAGCCACACTGGAATGTTGCAGTTGGAGGTTAGAGTAGAAAGTTGGGGAATTTGAAGCCAGTCTGTGTGCAGTCTTAGAGAGAGACTGTAGTGCAGCAGAGTGTGTGCAGGCTCTCAGAGCTTTAAGCTCTGTTTAAGAGCTACTTTTGGTAAGGTGTGTGTTTCCACCTGAAGAAGAACACAGGAACTGGTAATTGAAGTGGTGGAGACCGCTTTCAATGGTTCAGTAGCCCCATCCCTGAGGGGATGGGGGGAAGGTGTCTGCCTGTTTTCCAGGGGCAAACCCCCTGGGTCTGGCTAAGGGAAAGAAGCTGCCTGTCTGACTTGTGCTGAGGCGCCAGAAGCTCTGGGAGGAAGATTCCTTGTGGAGGAAATGCCTGTGGGGCATCTGCAACCAAAGGGTGAGTTCGCCATGAAAAAGGGCCAAGTGTTTTCACCTGAACAGAAGGAAACTAAAGGGACTGTTACTGTGGGGTCAGAAAAAGACAGCCAAGTACAGTTGGAAGATGTGGGGATTGGACTGGTTAACTCAGTGGGGGGTCTAGAGTAATGGACAAAGCCACGTATAAGTATGTTCAAGTCCAGCACAAATGGGAAGCAAGACAAGTAGATGGAATATGAAATACATTTAGCAAGAATCTACACTGCTAAGTTTTAAAGGATGAGGTGTTTCTGTCCAGAGAAATGGCCGGGTATGAATTGTGGGAGTGAGAGGTGGGAGACCCCCCATCAGTAGAAACCAAATTCACCTCTACGGATTTGCTCTGAGACACCTTTTGCTTTCTCTCAGGTACTTGGCCAGTGCCTGAGGAAAGTACCCAGATGTGGGATTGAAAGGAAGATTCCCTGATGGAGGCAAGGTGCTCTTAGGTGGTTTAGGGAGCCACCAGAAAATGTTTCCATGAAGAATGGAAGGTGTCCAAGTGGCTGGCAAGGGAGCCAAGCCAGAGAAAACCCCGAACAGTGTACAAGTTTGGGCTATGTAACCCAAAGCAGCGTACAAGTCTGGGCTGTGTGCCCAGTGTGTGGTAGATCCTGAGGGCTAAAGTGATGAGGATGTGTTCTGGTCTCTTTTAATCTGCATTACCAGGAGTGTAGCCCTGTGGGGATCCATCTATGCTTTGTTTATTCTGTTTAGATGTGAATAAAAGCCACACTTTAGAATCCCACTTCTGGTATTGGACATTACAGTTATTGCTTCCTGTGTTTGGAGTTACTTGGGTGCCCCTTTGCAGAGTAGTCAAACCTAGCCTTTGTGCTGAGTGACCTATTCCTCCCCGAACCCAGCCCACCTGGTATTGCTGTCAGATACAAACAGCATACCAGCCTGCGGTTACATACACATTAGCGGTTTCCATAATTTCTCACCTGGATTTAAAGCATTCCTCAAATTATAGCAAGAAAAAAAGATTGAAAAAGAAGGCTATGGGGTGTACCATGTTAAGAACTCCCTCTAGAATTGGTTGGTACGTGTGTTCTCTTTTTATCGGGTTTAACTGGGAACCTCAAAAGGCCTGAAAGAATGTGCTATAAAGCTTTGTCCAAATTCCTGGGGCGGTGGGTGGGCTGTGACTCAGATACAGGAAGATTGGGACCAAAAGGGTTTTAATTAACACAATTCTTTTTTTCTTAGAGAGTTGCTGTCCCTTCCATCTTGCCACCAACCGGTCTGCACGGGCCATGCTTGACTCCCAGTTAGACAAAGCTGAGCCCCCTGTACCAACTGCCACACCTAGAATTTTAATGGGTTCCTGAGAAACTACAATGCCTGTAGGTTTACCAGAAATGGGGAGTGGAACATTGTCCAGAGACACCCCCCTACTTTTCTGCAGATGTATCTTTGGTCCTGAGATGTTAGAAAAATCCAGCAGGATTTCTGTGAGAATGTTTTCACATGTCTCAGGGGCCAGAGTCAATACCAAATTGTCTGCATAAGCTAAGATCTTTAATGAAGGAATATCTGAGGTAACTGAGAGCCCCTGAATCTCAATATTCATCAAATCGTTACATATAAGTATGTCAATGCCAAATGCATATAGTAGAGGGCTCAAGGGACATCTCTGCCTGACTCCCCTCGGTACCTGAATTTGTTTACCATGCCAACCATTAACATTGGGAACTACTCAAGCATTTCGATACATGCTCTGGAGCCACTCAACAAACCTATTGGAGATGTGAAAGGCCTTTAAAGTGTTAAAGAGAAATTCATGAGATAACATATCATAGGCCTTTTCCTGGTCTAGTCCTAGTACATAGCCTTGCAGACAACCTTGTTCTCCCCTGCAAAAAAATAACTCCCTTAACACTATTAAGTTGCCTTGCTGTTTCCTGCCTGTTACTGCACATGTCTGTGGGGTGCTAATCAAATATTTAGAAACTTTTGACAGTCTAGCCAATAAGATCTTACCCAATATTTTGAGATCAGTATTCAGTAAACTTAATGGCCTCCAATTACTGATGTCTGCTTTTGAACCTTTTTATGCAACAACACTAAAAATGCAATTTTCATAGATTCAGCGTACTTTGTAGTATCTAGTATATAGTTAAACAGAACCATAAGAGCTGGTACTAGCTCTACCTTACATTTATTAGAGACCCTTGCCCCCAGACCATCAGATCCAGGAGCTGTATCTACTTTTAGTTGTCCAATAGCCTGTTCTATTTCCTCCACTGAAACCTCTCTTGTCAGTTCTTGAGCATCCTGAGCTGTTACCTGTGGTAGGTCTAAGGAGCTCAGGTAGTCTTCCACACCTAAAGATGTGATAGAGGCCCCTAATAAGCTTTCCACCTAGTGTTCTACTACCTTGAGCAAATCATTTGGGGCTACAACATTCTGCCCCGTGGGAGAATTCAATTCGGTAATGACTCTACTATCTACTCTGGACTTGCATTCTTTGAAGGGGTTCATAGACCCCTTCTGTACTCGGGTTCCAAATCTAGCTCCTGGTTGAGTGATTTAGCTTGATTATATTGTAAATCAAATATCTGTGTTTTAATTTTACCAATCTGTGCACTATAATCAAAATGTGATATCTCAGCCTGAGATATTATGTGCTGTAACCGGTACCTCAACTTTAGATAGTTTAAATATTCTTTATTAGCAATGCACCTAGCCCTGTTTTGAAACAGGATTGGCCAGGATTTCTTCATATCCTTCCTCCATTCTATAGGGTCATTATAACATTCCACCATGAAAATCCTGCCTGACCATTCTTGCCTTTGCATTCTCTGTACTACTGGGTCCTCTAAAAAGGGACTCATTGAGTCACCTATTGTTCTTTTTACACCATGGAGTGTTGTCCTATGTGAACTGCATATCTATAAAATCATGGTCAGAGAATTTACTAGCCTTTGTGGTGGCATTCAGGATGGTTAATACCGAAGACACAAATATATAATCAGTTTGAGTCTTCTGTATTCCACTAAAATAAGTGTGCCCTCAGAGGGGTGTAAGCTCCTGTAAGCATCCACAAGTCTGGCCATAGAAATTGTATTTTGAAGGGTCATGGAGTCACAGAACATCTTAGAAGTGTGCAACTCCCAATCAGTCTCACATAGTCCGCAATTAAAATCCCCTGCCCACAAGAGAAGGTGAGAGGTATGCAAATAAGGTTGTATTTCCCTAAACAGAGACACTCTCAGAGCCTTGTCTACATATAATATGGAATCTTTTGGAATGAAAAGTAAGGTCTAGAAGTAAAGCCCTGCCAGGATGTATATCAACTAGTTGGGAAACTTTTAACGAGGGACTGCTTAACAGAATACCCACCCCATTGCAGGTATCCTCACCTATGGACCAAAAGGAGGGCCCTGAGGTCCATAATCTGGAGGCTTGCTGTAACTCAGTGTGGGTTTTAAGATGTGTGTCCTGAATACAGTAAATATCCCTTTTGTACTCCTGCAATGAAAAAAGATCCCCAGTGCATTTCCTCTCACCCTTGATACTGTTCACATTAAGTGTTAAGATAGAGAGGGATGACAGCTATAAGGAAAGATAGTATTCTATTTACTTGCTACAGAGTCTTAGAGGGCCTTCTCTGTCTGGTTCACTTGGCTATAGAATCTTCACCCCTTCCCTCTTCTGTATCAGTGGTGGAAGCTATAGAAGAGGTGTCAGTCTCCTCTTCCCCTGAATCACCTTCTGTAGGTTCATTGGTCAAGGCTGCATACTTATTGCCCTTTTTCCAAGACAGGATTACAGGGTCCTGTTTACTACCTACATCCCCCTGCCTCTTCGAGGGTAAAGGCTTTCCCAACCAAGAGCATTTCCTTTGAGCAACCACCTTGAAGGGTCTGTCTATACTTGGGCGTGGGGGTAGGTGCATTTCTGCCATGTCTGCATCAATCCTCTCCACAGGGGTGCTAGGCAGAATCTCTCCTCCCTCCCCCTCTGGTAAAGTAGCTGGGGAGCTCCCTACTGGAAACTACATATCCATTTGTTGTATCCTTTTTGCCTGGAGCTGCTGCGCTATATTAATCAAACCCTCGTGAGATGAATAATCCTCTCTATTGTGTGAGGCCCAGGGACAATGCCCATATGCATGACCAGTCCGCTCACAAAGGTTATTTTTAAATAGATTTAGACATTTAGCTGCCACATGTCCATAGTCCAGATAGTGGCTACACCGAACAGTATTGCATGCTGAACTCAAAGGGAACACGAATCACATTTAAAGCAGGACTGGGGTTGCCCTGCATAAAAGAGGGAGCCATGATCTTTTCCTAGGAAAAAAAACTACTGGGGAGATGGATGGGCCCTGTGTTAGTGGAGAACAATTTAACTCAAATCCTCCACCTCCCATCCTAGATTTGTTCGCTATCTAAAGTAGGAGTAGGCTTCCCCGGTACTTCACACTACTGCCTCAACCAAAACAGAATGTCCTCAACATTCACCCCCTTATTTTTAAATGTAACAGTAATGTTTTTTTATCAAAGGTTTCATGAGAGGAATTGCAGTAAAGGAGATCCAAACTGGATTATTTTTTTGAGCATTGTATTGTGCCCAAAACTTGTCCAAACTGGACACATTCTTAAAACTTATATCGAATTTCGAATTTTCAGTGCTGATTAGTGCAAATATTTCAGATGAGAAAAATGTCATGGAGCCCTTAAGCAGGACCCTCGCAATATCCAGTCTATCAGGAGGTGTTTCTAACCCTCCTTTGTATAGTAAATGAACTGCATTCCTCCTGGGGCAGGTTCTTCCTTGTTTTGAAATAAATCTGACAACTTAAACATAGGAGCTAACCCCACTCTCTTGCCTGGATCCTGAAGTACCTCCTCTGCTGGCCCTATCCTTATTGGGCCCTCATCTAACTGGTTAATATTGTCTGTAGCATTAGTCTGCTCATTCTCAGTACTGGTATCTGTACAGTTAATTACAGTATTAGCATCATTAATAACAACAACAGCATTAGGTATAGACACAGAATTATCAGGTTGCAACCCATTAGAAATCAAAGTATTAACTCTGGGGTCATTGCAGCTCATACTTGGTGCTTTGTCTTGAGCTTGTCCTGCAGTAGTGGAGATCAAATTCTGAAAAGAAGGATCCATGGGATCTGGAATCCATTATCCATCCTCTCCCTGTATCCAGCCCGCATTCTCTAGGGCATGGACCGGGAACCAGTTTCCTTCCCCTGTATTGGTGTTCCAAGGGGCTGAGATTGCATGTCCAGTATCAGAGACCGAAGACTCTTGCTGTTCCTTACTCCATCTGATCACCTCTTTTGATCTGGGGAAGAAAAAGACTTGTTCATTATTTCACCCATTTTTTCTTGCATCTGGGGATTTAACTGCTGTACTGGCAGTCCTTGAAGTGTGCCATTCCACTCCAAGCCTTCCTTTAGCCATTTTTTTCCCACTGGGAGGATCAAGGAGATGAATTTGTGGCTCTAGGCACATAGCCTTTTGGCTGCTCTCACTGAAGCCACTTTACCCTCTCCTCTCGAAGAACCAGTCAACACCATAATGGGAGTGCCTTCAGTGACCTAAGCTGGGGCTAGAACTGATTGCACGCCCGCCTCAGAGGGATTCAGACCAGTTATTATGGGACCTCCAGCACTTAGTAAGGCAGTCCCCTCCATTTTCCCCAACATTACCTGCACCTTCAGGAGATATCTTTCACTCTCAGCTTGCAGCATCCTGAGTCTCGCTGTGTTCTCTAGCCGATTAGTAGAGCTGCATGCAGCAACACATTACTTTCCGCCTGGTGCTCAGCAGCATTGGGCAGTTGCATCTCTTCCCTTAACTCCTCCGAGAAAACAAAAACATCAGTGGCTGTATCTTCATCAGAGAGGTCAGCCACTGCCATTGCTACATCAACGGCCTCTTGAGTAGCGTGAACAGGGGAGGAGGCCTGCTCCCCTGTCTCCTCTGCATTCATCCTGTTCAACGGCTCCTCCGAAGTGGCCATCCCAGAACAGATGGCTAAGAGATCCCCCCTACTGGCAGAGTGGTCCCTGGTGTCATCCCTGTCAATAAAACAGGACCATACAACCCACTCCCCAGGACACACACCTGGAAACAAACTATCACAGCTTAGCATGCCTTTTCTGGTCAAGAATGACAAATAAAACAAATACAAAATAAATACATTTTTATTAGCCCACATAATTGTTCTTCTTTAAAAGGTATTCATGCCCACAATAGTACTACCTTACAGCTACAGTAATATTTATGATCACAAGTCACCAGCTAAAAAGATAAGAAATCTTAACATACTTACAACATTTGCTTTCCTTGATGCTTCCATCCTATCCTGTAAACTATTCTAATTTCACTGTTTTCTCAATCTTGCCATCTTGCTAGTCCCATAGTGGCATTATGAAGCTTGTTGAGGTAGTGCACAGTTGCCAAGACATCTGAGAAGCTCTGTCCTGACTTGCCCATTACATGAACTGTACAGAATCTAGGAATCAATTCTGAGTCACAAGTGCAGGCACAAACTGCTCATGGAGACCAGTCTGTACCCATACATAGCTCACAATCCCACTGAGGCTCAACAGTTCACAAATTCTTGCTGGCTAACTGAACAAATGTTTATTTATTTATTAGCTTTTGATGACCGGGTAAGTGCATTAGGCAACATCCCTGCCTATTTTCAAACACGACCCGGGAGAGTACAAGATACAGTATAGGCAACAAACACATGAACATACAGGCATTCAGGACAATTGCATCAGATATCCTCACAGGGATAGACATAAAATTTTACAATAAACAGGACCATCCACCGAGGGATATTTTATGAGGTCAGGCACAATTCATAGACATACAGGTGTAAGGCAAAACAGTAATCAGGTCAGCTTGGATAAGGCAGGAAGGGGACAGACACAAGTATCAAGTGCTAGGAGGTGAGAGAGGAGTGCTGTTTTAAAGGAGGAGTGGGACAAGTTGTCCTTTAAGCAATGGGGGAGAGTATTCCAGGTTTTGGGAGCAAAGTGGGTGAATGCTTGTTCACCCATTTTTGTTGTGCAACGAGGGATAGCGAGCAAAGGTAGGTGGGAGGACCTTAGGGGATGGGAGTGTCGCACTGGGTTAAACATGACAGCTATTGCTGAAGGGCAGGGAGTTCTATTCATAGAGTCAATGAAGCAACACAGTGAAAACAGGCAACGCAATTCAGGTGATAGCCAGTGCAGGGCCGAGTAGAGAAGACAATGGTGGGTGAGGCGAGGGGAGGATAGAGCAAATCTGCAAATATTATTGTAGGTGGTTTCCCACTTCTGGAGATTAGCAGCGGCAGCATGAGAAAGGATAGGAAGAGCGTAAAGAAGCCTTGGAAGGAGGACACCTCTAGCCACCGGTATCCTAGCTGCAGCGGTTAATGAGTGGTGCACATGGTAGGCTGCCCCGATTTTTATGTTTACAGATTGACATACCTCATTAATGTGAGCAGAGAAATCAAGAGCCGGATCCAGCATCACCTAAGGTACTTGAAAAAGCTCATGGTCATGATGGCAGCACAGTCACGGCAGAGCACATGAAACATAGGGGACAAGGACCATACTTTTTTAGGAGACCCAAATAGCATAGCTTGGGTTTTGGGGAGATTAAGGATAAGAGAGTTAAGGGAGAACCAGGACTGAAGGTGTTGAAACCCAGAGGTGAGATGATCATTGAGGTCAAGAATTGAATAAGAAGCAGAGAAAAGTACGAGATTCTCCGCATACATAATGAAGCTACATTGGGGTATGGAAGTAGAAATATCATTAACGAAGACTGAGAATAGCAGTGGCCCGAGGATTGATCCCTGAGGGACACCCACTGAGACAGGGGCAGGGGATGAGTGGGTTTTGCAATAGGAGACAAATTGGGACCGGTTAGTAAGGTAACTTGAAAACCAGGCTGTAGTGGGTTCAGATGCCCCGAGAGAGTGCAGCTTATCTACGAGAAGAGTATGACTAACTAAGTCAAAAGCCTCGGTTAGGTCAATGGACACTGAACCAGTGAGCAGACCTTTGTCCATATTTGACTTAACCTCACTGGTGAATAGGGTGAGATCGGTGGTGGTGCTATGACCAACCCTGAACCCGTGTTGAACCAGTGACTGAAGGTTGAATTTAAGCAAGTGAGCAGAGATCTGCCCATGGATCAATTTCTCAAGTAACTTGCAGAGAGTAGGAATCAGTGCATTGGGAAGATATTTAGACAGGATTCTGGGGTCACCTTTCTTGAACCGGGATTGTCCTGGCAACTTTCCAGGCAGTGGGTACAGTAGATGTAATGATGGATAGGTTAAAAAGCCTCGTTACTGGAGTGGCAATAAATGGGGCAGCAAGCACCTGTGAAGAAGATTGGGGACTACAAGGGCCATTAACAGAGCACTGTAGCCCTTTTAACCTGGGTCACAGACTAGAGCAGTAGCACTCAGTTTGAAGGTGGTGACTCTAATAACTACCATGCAAACTGGTGGTGGTGTTGGGGGGGGGCTCTGCCTTTCATAGATGATACAAATGGGTTAGAGAGCCTTGCATCTGTAACAGGAGGACTAAACTGGTAACAGGGACTGTACTGGATTATCAGCAGAGACTTGGATCAGGTTGTCATGGGTTCAAATATGACACAGTATGAGTAGTCTATTTTGTAGGTATAGAAGACACCTGGAGCATACTGGCATAAGTCAAGTGTTTTTTTTTACTAGTGTATGTTTTTATCACTGAACTAGATAAGAGTACATGCTCAAAATCTCGTATCAGAAAGACTACAAAAAACGATATGACAAAAACTATTACCACTTAACTCGGCAAAAGCTATGCTCCAAAATTACTATTTCCTAGCCCAGCAGTCTCATGCACTTATAGCCCTGACCACTAATCTAAGTTACAAAAGGAAAAAGCAAAGTAACCTAGCTAAGCTATTTATTAGTATTAGCTTTCATATTATAAAGCAGTTACCTCCTAACCTAGTAGTCCTACTGAGCTATAGTCTTGACTACTAATTCAAGTTGCATGAGAGGCGATCAATGCATAAAGCAAGAGCTGACCAAATTCTTACAGTTCTGTGGCCCTGCCAACAGGCCACAGCCAATACCCGTCTATGACCAGCATCAAGCAGCCATCTTCCCACAAGTCTGCTCATACAGTCCTCTCAACTTTCAAAAGTCTGGGGTTTTATATTCTTCTTACATGAGCTGGCTTGAGGAAACAACAACCACATGGTTGTTGGAGGCTAAATACAACAAGTAAAAGTGGTTACATGGTTGTTGGAAGGTAAAAGGTAACGGCAAACTTATGGTAGTTGGAGACTAAATAAAGCATTGTAAGATTGTGCACTTAGGGCTGTGGAACCTAGGGGCCATGTATAAAATGGGGGGAGTGGAGCTTATAATCACCAAGCAAGAAAGAGACCTAGGGGTCATCATATCTGATAACCTCAGGGTAGCTGGGCAGTGTGACAAAGCAGTGGAAAAGGCTAGCAGGATGCTGGAGTGCATTGGGAGAGAGATTTCTAGCAGGAGGAGGGAGTTGGTGCTGCCGTTGTACTGCTCACTGGTTAGGCCCCACCTGAATTACTGTGTCCATTTCTGGAGGCTGCACCTTCACAAGGATATTGAAAGAGTGGAAGCGGTACAGAGGATGGCAACCAAAATGCTGAGGGGTTGCATGAGAAGCCATATGAGGAAAGGCTGCAGGAACTCAACACTTACTCCCTGAAAGAGCGGACAGTGAGAAAGCATGTGACTGAAACCTAGAAGTACCTCACAGGAGTGAACAAGGTGAAATGGAAGGTATATTTCAGAGAAATGAAGGCACTAGAACAAGGGGGCATGCAATGAAGCCAAAAGGGGGAACTTTAAGAGAGATGTGCGGAAATACTTCTTCACAAAAAGGGTGATGAATGACTGGAACAGTCTGCCAGAGGAGGTAGTGGGGACAAAGACCGTGGGGAGCTTCAGGCTTGCGTGGGATAGGCACAAGGGCATATTAGGTGGAGGAACCAGGGAGAAATTGATACCTATGACCAACTAGGGTCAGTGATGATGGAATAAGCAGGTACAAGGGGTAGACTGGATGGACCAAAAGGTCCTTTTCTGCTTTTCTGTGTTTCTATAATGAAAGTGTCCACATGGCCGTTGGAAGGTAAATGGTTACAGTAATCACATGGTTGTAGGGTGCCACATAAAACATAATACTGGTTAGTGGTTGTTGGAGGGTAAAAGGGATACAGCAAACACATGATTGTTGGAAGCTAAATAAAAAATAGTAAAAGTGGTTAAAGCTAGCCAGCCAGATTTCCGCAGGCTGCTTTGCGGTTTGTCATCTTATATCTCTTTCTATAGCTTATCAGCTTCTGTAATTTTCCATCTAGCTGGCCCCTGCAATGTTTAGCCTTGTTGAGTTTTACTCAAGCCAAGGTCCATTTTAGCTGGTCCCTGCAATGCTTTGCCCTGCTGAGCCTTGTTCAGGTCAAGATATTGGGGAAGACTTCCCTGGTATCATTCTCAGCTCATGTGGCCATCTGGCTTTGTAAAAGCAGAGGCGAGAATGAGCACATGTAGATGTTAAATGCTGTTACAGTTTAGGGTTATTGATAAAGTGGCAGCACTTCACATGGGCTGCATAAGTATAAGTGTCAGTCCGTGTTTTCTTAAATCATTTTAAACATAAACAACACTGCACATAAGGGGAAGCTGTAATTGTACCGCCATGCAAAAGGGTTAGAAAATGCCCATACAGTAACTCTTGTGCTGTTAGATGAAGAATACATGTAGCTGACCAGTATATTTTGTTCTATATCGTGTCCATTACAATGTTAAACAGTTCTGACAGGTTATCACTGAGGCTACTCATTCTCTGAGGTGAAAATTAAAACTTCCTTCATTCCAGGGAAGGTTGATTGTGATTTTGAGTAAGGAGGGGTAGAGGTTGAATGCAGTCTTAAACTTCTAGATTGCAGTTTCAAAGTTGTATGCCTCCCCTGTAGAAGAATAATACATTGGACTACAGACTAGAATGCTATAATAACCAATATGGTCCAAAGCCATATCTATAAACTACCTAACCCAGGTATAAGGTTGGTCTAACCAAGACTGTAGTTTAGAGATGGCGCTCCATAGGATTTCAGGCTTAAAAAGGAGGGCCTGGTTCACATGACATGATGCTGACTGAACTCAAGCAAAACCTTTATCACGATCTGTTGATATAGGTTTGAGTTCTAGAATTTCTTTGAGAAGTACAAAATCTTTACGTCCACAGGGAGCCTCAATGTAAATTATGGGTGAAATGACTGGTGAACTGGGGCTCGCTTTTCAAAGCGCCAAGAATGCTGCAGGCCCCTGGTGCGCCAGTAGTTGTATGCACAGGGCTTGTGGCATTCTCCCGGCCAATGATCGGGATTTTCAATCCTGAGTGCCAAATGCCACAAGTTAGACCAGATTTTTCCCTGGTCTGACTTGCATCATATGGGGGACCCTTTTTATGGGGCTTGTGCCAAATCTGGCGCAAGCTGCCATAAACTGAGGAAACTGTTGCAATTGCACTCGATGCACTAAAATTGGGAGCAGTTGCATCAAAGGAGTTGATGAAGGGCTTGAAGCAAGCCCTGTATCACCCTTTGAAAACTGAGCCCAGGGTATATGCCATTAATGAGGCTTGGGAAAAATCAATGTGACAGAATGTGTAATGGGCTGAAAATGTAAAAAAAACAAACAATTGGTGTTGGGGATCCCATGCTAAATTGCACTGAGGGTCGAGAATGATATAAGAACCATTCATAATGAGAAAGATTGCATTAAAATGGACATTATTATTGTTCATGATGTAATGGCAAAAGGACAATTTTTTTGATATTTCACACAGCTGATAAGGCCTTCTGAAGTGCATAGTGATCCTGGTATACAATGTGGTACATTGGTCCCAAGGGAAGCCTTTCCAAGCAGAATCATAATAAGTAATGAAGTCATAAAGAACTTTTAATTTTGCAAACATTTCATAGTCAGATGAATAGCATCCTACATTATGGACCAAAAAGCCTGTACCGGACTGTGTTGCATGGATAATTAGTATGTGAATTACAAATTCTAATAGTTGATCCATAGTTGCAAAAGAGGAGTGATATGGGTAAGTTGTGGCTGTATAGGCCATGGCATCAGTCTCCATATCTGACAAGGAACTGATACAATAAATATGTAATAAGGCCTCAAGAAAGTGGGGTCCAAAAAGCTCAGCTGGTATCAACCCATTTTGTAGGTCTGAAATAGATGTCTCCATCAAACAATGAATAGTGAATTGTATAATACTATTATGTTGTACTTCTAAAATATTTCTCTGTGTGATTTTGAAGGAGACTTCAATCCCTAATGATAACTTCCTAATGTTTTTGTCTGTTTTGTTAATAGCATGTAAAAGAGAAGTGGAGGTTTTAATTAAATCGTCTATGTCTTTTCCCTGCTGATACAAATAATAGGTATCATGTATTCCTGTCCCTATTATACCCCCAAAATTGTCTTTGTCATTTTCTTAGTTCTGCCCAACAATTAAGTTCTATTGGCAAGTAATACAGGGTAGCACTGTCAGTTTCTCTAAGCTGCTTGACCTTACAGTTTGTGAGAACACTTCTGATTCTATTGTCCCCACAATTATCTTGAACACATTCTGAAAGCTGACTTTTTCCTAAACTAAAACTCCTCGGGTAAGAGGGTGCAAACTGCCACTTGGTGAGAATTTTCTTATTGAAAAATGTAGCATCCCTCTGGTGAGAGGGTTGTGTAAAGCCTGTTACTTAGCAACATCAAGAGATAAGAGGGTCTTGTCTCCTGCCAGAAAGGCTTCCTGATGAACAGGAGCACTGTGGGACTGTGAAGGGCTGCCTGCCTCCACGGTATGCTGACTAAGACTACTAATGCCTGTGAAACTTAATAAGGATTATGATCTGCCTGTTAGGCAGCACAGCACTGAAACCCACCTGGGAGGTGGTGATTTTATTTGATTTGATTTAGTTTAAATTCAAATGTTGAGTTCCATAGAACTGGAAGTGATAAGCCACTGTACGTCTGGGTTTCTGCTGTAAATGTATTGTCCCAAGCTAGCGGGGCAAGCACACATGTGTCTGCGCATGTCTGCAGTGTCCGCAGGGGATGGAGGGATGGTGGGCAGGAACTCTTGGTCTAACTGAGATTGGCACTAACCTCAAAACCTTAAAACAGATTAAACAAACTTTCACTATAGGCAGAAACATTGCTGTATCCCTGTGTCACTTCCAAGCTCACTACTAGAACTGAGGAAAACACTTGCTAGTTTACTCACCTTAAACATTAAGGCCTCATATCATATAGCCAGGTAGAGCAACTGGCTTAAATCAGTCCTAGCATCCCAGCAAAAAAAATAACAACAACAAAACAAACAAACAAAAAAAAAAACACATGGGAGACACAATAATAACTCTTGTTGGGGATGTTGGATTCAAGTGCATCAAATGTTCAATGTACAAACTAATCAGAAATGAAACAATCAAAGGTGAATTTGAATGTGACAAATGTTTAACAAATAAAAAGTTACTGCTACAATTGCATGGCCTAGGGACACTAATGGACAAACTGAATATAATGGAATCTAAGCTAAAAGAAAAACCTCAGCAAAACAATAAAGAGTTAACCAAAGAAATAAACAACACCAGATCAAACAAAAGAAAATGCTCTGATGAGCTAGACTCCCCTAACAAGGACTGGACACTTGTCCAAGCACACCTTAGAAAAAGGAGGGGTGATTACATTAATCCCCCCCCCAACTGCCATACCTCCTGGCAACAGATTTTCAGTGCTTGAAAACCACCCAGCAAATAACTACATGGACCCCCCAAAAAAAAATTCTCCAACTATAAGCAATGGATAGGGCAATGCAGTGACAGACTTTTGTAATAGGAGACTCAGTTTTAAAATATTGCGACAGGCCAATCTGCAACCTAGACAAAGAAAACAGGACATGCAACAGCTATAGGGGAGCAAAGATTTTTGGATATAGTGATCCAGGTAGATCAAATCTTGAAAAAACACAGACCAGAACCCTTTGGTGGTTATCCTCATGGGCACAAATAAGTAACTCAAATATAGATGACATAAAAATAACTTTATTGCACTAAAGAATGCCTTAGACAAATGGCAGAGCAAAATCTGTTGCTCCAAAATTCTCCCTATTCCCAGAGCTGGTTACTTCAAAAACAAGAAGGTTAAGACTATAAACGAATGGCTCAGAAAGTGGACACTTGAAAATGGAATTAAATGTTTGACCCACTGGGAACCTTTCGAGAGAAATTATGGGCTCTATTGCTGGGATGGCCATCACCTCAATATGCGTGGCAGTGCAGTATTAGGTAAGAGAATTGAAAAATATATAACACTCCATTTAAACTAGCAGCAGAGGAGCAAGGGGAAATGTGTGCCTCCTACTTATATCATACATCGAAAGTCACTGACCACAGATTTCTGTTGACCAATGCAAGAACCCTAAATGCAATTAAAAAAAAAACTGAATTAGAATTTATACTAATAAGGGACAATGTTGACTTTGCTGCAGTCACTGAAACTTGATTGGACAAAGCAAGCCTCTGGTCTAGAAACATTAATGGCTATGAACTCTTCTACAAAAATAGACCTAACAAAGAGGGTGGAGGAGTATGCATATATATTAAATAACAATATGAAGGGCTGAGATTACAATAAATCCCAATCCCACCACAGACATAGAGTCGATTTGGATACAAATTCAACTTAATGACAACAAAGCCATAAGAATAGGCAACTTATATAGGCCACCCTCTAGTAAAGGTGAATATAGTGAAGAACTTAAAGAGATTATGCTAGCCTCAGATAATTTTGATGTGATCATTCTTGGTGATTTCAATCTGTGGGGAATTAACTGTCAGACCCTGACCAGCAAAACAACTCAGGAAGCATCATTTTTAAATATCCTCTCACAAGTTGGTCAAGAACAATTCGTTAAGTTACCATCTAGGGGAAACAATATCCTTGACCTAGTGATCACCAGTATAAACAAAGAAACTTTGGAGATTCATACAAAAGAACCCCTAGGGGGCAGCGATCATTCCATCTTAATCCTTACTTATACTGCTGGACATAGTTTGACAAACAAAAAAAACATACATCAAGAATTACAGCAGGGCAGACTACCAGAAAATGGAGGGAATACTCAATAAAATTGACTGGGAAAAGTACTAAACAATAAAACTGTAGAAGATAGCTGGAAATCCATATGCACTATATTTAAAACTATTGAAGAGTGGTTTGTACCTAAAAAACTAATAAACAATAACAAGGGCAAAGTCCCATATTGGATGACCAAGAAATTGAAGTAACACATTAAAATAAAAGAAAGTGCATATTCGGAACTTAAGAATAAAAAAAAAGGATTCAGCTAAGAAAAAAATGCAAAATCGAATTACATGAAACTAAGAAACTAATAAGACTGGAATGACAGAACCTTGAATTCAGAATAACCACTACAAAAAGGAACCAGAAAGCCTTTTTTCCTACTGTATGTAAACAATTTGAATAAAAATAGTAACTCCATGGGGTCCTTGATGGTGAATGGCTCAATTACTAAAGAAGCCTCAGTAACTGGCAACACATTTAATGAGTACTTTACTTCAGTATTTAATAAAAAGGGAGTCTACAGTCCCACGGAACTCTAATGAATCAGATTTTGAGAGCTTCACACTTGAATAAGTAAATGAAGTTATAAAATCCTTAAGATCTAATTCATCTCCAGGAGTTGACGGGATATATCCATGCTTTCTAAAAAACCTATCCAAGAGTACATGCTTACTACTATGGTTATTGTTTAATAAATCCATAAAATTGGGAATAGTACCAACTGAATGGAAACAAACCATTGTCACACCAATACACAAGAAAGGTAACAACAAGTCATCACTCCAAAACTATAGACCCACATCAGGCCCTGGCAAGCTGATGGAAAAAATCATTATAAACAGGTTTGAAAGAGAATCCATCACACTTGGTATACACAACTCAACCCAGCATGGTTTTCACAAAGGACGATTTTGCTCTACTACTCTGATCAGTTTCTATGAAACAGTAAGCTTAAGCTTGGACTCAGGGAAACCAATGGATGTAATCTATTTGGACTTCAAAAGGGCATTTGATACAGTGCTACATGAAGAGTTATTGCTAAAACTAACAGCCATGGGTTATAGCACATATCTGACCAAATGGGTGGACTCATGGCTCCAGTTTAGAACTCAGAGGGCAAGAATTATGGAACATTTATCAAACCTGGGACAGATTACAAGTGGGGTTCCATAGTGGTCTGTGTTGGGCCCCTTTCTTTTTAACTGTTTTATCTATGATTTCTGTATTGGGCTCAACAACAAAACAACCAAATTTGCAGATGACACCAAAATAACTTGCGAAATGGACACAGAAATAAAATACCTTACATTGGTGAACAACCTTAACCTTATTGAAAAATGGGTACAAAAAAACAAACAAAATGGAACTAAACCTAGACACATGTACTGTATCACACCTAGGATGTCATAATCTCATGTGATCATATAACCTAATGAAGTCCGAACTACCAACGTTGACCAACGAAAGCAAATGAGGGAAGGGGGAATAGCACCAGGTAGGTAGGTAGGTTCTTGGGCAGACTAGGTGGACCTTGTGGTCCCCTTCTGCCATCATTTTCTATGTTTCTATGTTATGTTTCTATGAAAGGGACCTTGGTATCATTATTGACAACTCCCTAAACATGCACACACATGTACACAAAACAACAAAAATTGCCTATTAATACACAAACATAGTTAGAAAGGCATTTGTCACTAGGGATGAGCACAGTATCATTGGTCTGTACAAATCTTATGTCAGACTACATGTGGATTATGGATCTCCCTTCTAGGTGGTTCTAGGTGATAACATCACCAACAAAAACATAGCGGCACAATACGCCTCAACCATTACGTCGGCGGTCGATTTCAACGTCAGTAAAACACCGACTACTCAAACACAGTAAAACACATAAAACAAAATAATGGCAGGATATCTTTTTTTGTGGGTGGCTCTGCCCCCCCACACCCTCCCATGCAGGAGGCATCGCCCCCTCCACACACCCCCATAATTTTTATAATCAACTCTGAGGGGGTGTGGACCTTTGGGACAGGGAGAAAGTCACTGGGGGAAATGTCTACAAAAAAAAAAAATAATGGTCAGGTTTGGGAGACGGGGAACCAAACCCTGGTCCCTAGGTTTCCTCGGCTGCAGGAGCTGGATGCCTTGCCACTCCACCATGGGAGCAGCTCAGGCAAGCACTGCAACTCCTGCTCCCTTGTCCCTCCCCCACTACTGCTTTCCCCTCCCCGCCCACACATACAGTGACAGGGGTAGGCAGAACATTGTATTGATGTAATGCCCCTGCAGCTATAATACTGCACAACAAACTGAGCTGCGATATTATTGTGGCAATGTTATTCCCACAATATTAATAGCAGATATCCTTCTGGGCACCTTACCAGAGGCAAGACATTAACCTCCTGGAAAAAAATTCAAAGAAGGGCGACTAAACTAATCACCAATTTAAAACATAGACCTTATGAGAACAGGTTACAGAAATTACATTTAATGTCACTGGAGCGAAGGAGGTTAAGGAGAGACTATATTTTTTCAATGTAACTAGGAACCAAAAATGAATTTCAGCTTACAACATCGCCCTCAGGCAAGGGCATTCACCCTAAGATCTTGAAATAGACAATTTGAAATATGCAGAGCAAATACTACTAAGAGACATAACTTTTTTTTACCATCAGGGCTCCAATACTCTGGAACAGACTCCCTCAGTATTTGGTGGAACTTAACAACTGCGACCTATTCAAAAGAGAACTTGACAAATACATGGGTTTCTAATGTAAGGCAATACAATGTGGCAGACAGTCTCGATGGGCTAATGCCTTCTATTATTTACAACAAACCAAGTAACCAAGTAACACATCGTTTTGCTAAAAGGGTAATATTACTGAAGGCTAAATTTGTATAAAAGTACAAGGGATGAGATAGTTCACATGCAGAAACAATTTTCCTGTTGTTGCTTGATAGTGTATCCCCAGTTAAAAGATAGGTTCTGGTAGACATGCAATCAAGTGTTAATCTTCACTGACACAGTTTTAGAGGGCTCAGGAAGGTTTCCTTAATACCCTTCCTGGTGCAAACAAGTTTATATTGAATAACAGTTATGGTGCCTAATTTCCTAGTCTGCTGTATAGGTCTTCAGTAGTTATATGGACCCTTTGTTATATTGGCAGTTATTACACCTATACTCTCTGCATGAAGGGCTGAATGGAAATCTTGGTAGGAGTTTTCTGCAGGAATTTGGAAATTGTACAAAGGGTTGGGAGAGGGTAAGATAGAATGTATAGTACTGAACGCACTTCGATTTATTTGGAGTGCTGGTTCTAGCGAATATTCTTGGTTGCAAATTTCTGTAGTTCCCCAATAGTCCACCAAGAACAAGACTCAGCACTCAGGAACTGGCGTATAAAGCAGGCATAATTTAATGAAGTAAACACCAGACTAGAAAGCCAAACGTAGTAACGAGATAGCATTGCTGTGCTACTTGTTACTGTTTGAAAGCAATCTACTTCATTAAAATTATGCCTGCTTTATACGCCAATTCCTGAGTGCTGAGTCTTGTTCTTGGTGGATTTTAGTGTGGACTCGAGCACCTGATTCCACGGAGGAGCTGTTTTTGCTGCTATTTCAGTTCCCCAATAGTGCATTGATAAGTACCTCATGTTAATAACTGTGCACAAGCCAAATATATCAAAGCATGAATGTTTCTGGTGGGAAGCACCAAAAATGGGATATTGGAAGGTAATATCAAAATTTGGAATTTAAAAATAGAAGGTTATTAATGTCCTCTATTATGGAGTACATTAATCTATGTTTTGTTTGGTCTGAAGTTCCTAATCTAGTGGGACAGCTAGAGTCACCTACCATTTTCTTATGTATGCTTATATAACTTCATATAGCATACCTCCACTTTTACAGGTATTACTAATGTTTGCCCACTGTAGTACACTGGATTAGGTAGCTGATCATAGAGTACCCCTCTACTATTGGGCCATGGTATATTGTAAAGGGGAGCTAACACGGTAAGATGTTCTGATGTCAAAATTTGATCTAAATTTCGAGTAAAATTGGTTATATTGTAGGGATAGTCACGATAGTGGGTAACATTAACTATGGGATCTGTGTCTTATTTTTCAGTATTATATAAATATAGGGAAATCTTAACCGCACAAATTAATAGGTTATTAACCAAAGAACAGTCCCAAAGATAAAAAGATAAAAGACTTTTAGCATTTTAGCATTTTAGCACTGGCTTTAATTGTGCAATAGAAACAACTTTCTCCAGTCCATTATGTAATATCACTGCTGTTCTGAGATTTAAAATCTTCTGGACGAGTGTCAGTGGGTGGTATTTTGGGTGAAAAGACTTCTTCTTCCTAAAGTGGGTCTTCTATACCACCATATCTTCTACTTTTGGAATCCATTTAGGGGAGCTTGTATCCTGATGATGCAACTGGTAGTTACAAAGTTCAATCTTGCCTGCAGCTTCATTGTCTCTAAGAAGGAAGTCTATTGTTGGAGGAACTGAAAAACAAGCAGATGCCAGTGACAATGGTGTATTCAGCTCTGGACCATAAAATAGTTCAAATGATGCAACACTGGTGGCTTAATGCACTTGGTTTCATATCCCCATCAAAATCTGAGGTGCCCCTCCATCCACCCACCTGGGGCTAACTCCACTTTTATAGGCTCTAGTGGGTGACTGACAGCAGAGAGATACTTCCTGTGGAGGCAGAAAGGGAGGGTTCACTGGAACACAAAGAAACAGCTACAGGGCACAAAGACAACCAAGCAAGGGTGTTTTCTTTTTATTTGTGTGATCTTTTTACCTCCTCCGATGCTCCAGTGACTGCCTCTCCTTTGGGCCTTCAAGTATTTCCCATCCCCGTGCCATCCTCTTTCCTGAGCCCTGCCATTTCCATCACACAATGCAACCCGACCCTCGAGACATCCCAGAGTAACCCATCTCGGTGGGCCCCCTCCTCCGGGGAAGGCACGAGTGAGGAAACCCAGCATTCTATTATTCTATTTGTCTCAGGGTGCTGCTGTGGAGGTGCAGGCTCACAGAGTTCAGGTCGTGTGAATCTGGAAGCCATCATCCAGCAACCACCAAGTGTTTTCCACTTTTCTTGTTGGATGTCTAGTAGTGCCCCTGGTCTCCACTGGGGCTGCTACAGAGCGGAGCTGCCCACCCTACCCACCCCAGGAGAGGAGAGCAGTCCTCTGGACACTCATCCTCTCCTTCCCAGCCAACCCCCGATGACCCGAGTCCGTTCCCGAACCCAGGTCGCCAGTGTGGATCGAGGTGTTGCATCCAGCACCTCAGCCCTCTGCGCCACTGGGCCCTTAAGGGTGTTCTCTTCCAAAAGAAAGTACAGAAGGGAGAAGAGAAAGAGGAAGGGAAAGAGAGGGAAAGAGAGAGAGAAAGAGAGGGAGATACCGTAAAGCAGGAAAGACATTTATAAACATGATGGGAGTGGTGCAGTGCAGTGGCTATGGGGTGGCAGTCTTCAGGGAGACTTTCTGAAGGCTGCATTACTGTCCCATCTGCAGGCACCTCTCTGGGCTGAGGGCAGAAGTTGCTCATCTCCAGGTCAAGTTGGCCGGTGTTTGAGAGACCTCCTTCCCCGCCCAGGGACCACCAGGTCCACCCCCACTATCTCAATGGTTGCCAAGGAAAAGGAATGGCTGGATGACAGTGGTCTCTGGAAAGATGAGGATGATGGGGAAGAGATAAATCCCTCCTACAGTTCCACTTCATTACTCCTATGCTGCTCTGGCAGGGTGGGACTGTCCCAGAGAGGCATGCTCAGTAGTAACCAAGGAGGATGTGGGGGTCCTCCACGGTGGAGACCCTGGAGGGGAAGGCAGAGGACTCCAGAGGAGGAGGAGGAAGCAACTCCTGGTGGAGGAAGCTATCATCAGGGGGATAGACTTATGGCCAGGAGGAGAGGAAGTGAGGGAGGTAAAGTGCCACCATGGCATGAAGGGATGGATAGTGCATCCTAAGGATCACTGGGACAGCAGGACAAAAGGGTGAGATAGATGTTATTGTCCACCTGGGGACGAGTGGCCTTGCAAGTGGTGAAGCTAGGGTAATGCAAGAGCAGTTCAGGGAGTTGGGGAGGGGTCTTAGACAGGTGGCATGCTCTGTAACTTTTTCAGAGGTGCTACTCATCAAGGGCAAGGGGGAGAACAGGGTACTCCACACCAAGAGATTTAATGCATGGCTGAAGGACGGGTGTGGAGCAGAGGGATTTGGCTTCATTGGGGACTGGGATTCCGCCTAGAGGGATGCAGGCCTGTACAGGGGTGATGGCCTGCATCTACTGTATCACGAGGGGGACCAGAATCCTCAGTGAGAGGTTTAAACATTTCATCAGCAAGCATTTTAACTAACCAAGATGGGGTGGCAGAAATAAATGGGGTGAAGCAAACAGTTCCCTCTCCCCCGCAAACTAATACAGATGGCAGAGAGGACCCTAAGGTTGAGAAATCGCTAAAGATATCTAAAACCAAAATAGGTAAAAATGCAGAGAAAAGGTAGAAAGGGAGTAAAAACAAGAGGGATATGGAAGAAAGACATAGGGATAGGAGGGTAGTTATTAGGAGAGGAGGCAGTAAAAATTGGAAGGCCAGGTGCACAAATACCTACAATCTGGAAAGCAAAATCCCAGACCTAGTGGCCCTGATGTCTGAGGCAGACCTGGACAGAAAGGAAAGGGAAGATAGGTGAGTTTAATACTTGGCTGGGGGAATGGTGTTGCTCAAGGGGGTATGGCTCAGTCGGGGGCTGGGGTAGAACCTGGGACAGGAATGACCTGTACGCCGGGGACAGACTACACCTGAGCAAGGAGGGGACAGTGGTACTGAAGCAGAAGATAAAGGAGTACGCAGAAACAAAGATGAATTTAAATTAGAACGGGGTGGCAAGTGGTCAGCTGGTAGGCAGGGGTCCTGGAGAGAGGGGCCTGACAAGCTTCCCCCCCCAAGTTAATGGGGAAGACAAAAGGGAGGAGACATGGGGGGAGAAAGGAGGGAGATGGGTTAAGGAGGGGAAGGGAGTGGGTTGGAGAGTGGTCTCACTGAATGCAAGGAGCCTCAGAAACAAGTCAGTTGAGTTTCAGACCCTATTGGCAGAGAGGAGATTGGACATTACGGCCATCACAGAAACGTGGGCCACCCAGTACCAGGACTGGGAGTTGATGGTACCGGTGTATAGGATATTCAGAAAGGATAGGACCAAGAGGGGGGTGGTGGTGATCTATGTACGGGAGGGGATAAGGTGTGCAAGAGATGAGGGGGAAGAGAGCAGGACAGAAGCCCCAAGGATGCATTTTCAAGACTCAAAAGACAGGACACTGAGGATGGGGATAGTTTATAGACCACCAGCTCAACTGGAGGACCAGGACAGGGAGTTAGCTGATCAAATCTGAAGGGTCTGCAGGAAGGGTAACACGGTGGTGGTGGGGGACTTCAGCACACCTGGGGTGGACTGGAGTACCTCAACCACTACAAGTGCAAGGCAGCAAGTCCTGTTAGAGGCATTTCAGGACAACTTCTTGATGCAGTTGGTCCATAGGCCAACTCAGATAGGAAATACTCTGGACCTTGTACTTCCAATGGGGAGATGGTAAGGGATTTGGGGGTGGAGAACCCACTGGCAGAAAGCGATCACTACTCGGTGTGGTTCACACTCAAAATGGGGAGGGAAACTGGGGGTACAGGTACCAAGGTGATTGATTTTAGGTGGGAGGACTTCAAAAAGATGGGGGAAATTCTGGCGGGGCACCTGGAGATGATTCAACCAGGCTGGGACACAAGTTAGAAGTGGGATGTTTTAAAAAAGGTGCTAGCGGAGGCTACGGGGGCATGTACTAGAACACAGAGCAAGAAAGGGAGGGCAAAGAAACCCAGTTGGATGACTCAGGAGATCAGGGAGGCAGTGAGAGCCAAGAGAGAGGCATTCCAGAGGTTCAAAAAGTCAGGGAGGGGAGAAGACAAGGAGATGTACAGAAAGAAATCCAGAGAGGCCACCAAACTAGTCAGAGCAGCCAAGGTTTCCAGGAAGCTGAGGCTGGCACAGGGGATTAACAACACAGAAAAGGATTTCTTCAGATATATAAAGGAAAGAAGGAACAACAAGGACCAAATAGTGAAGATAAAAAAGAACGGGGGGTGAGTGGAGAGAGGGGAGGATCAGGCAGAGGCAGTAAATGAATACTTCTGTTCTATAGTCACATAAGAGAAAGTGGAGCAGGTACCACAGGGAAGGGGTGGGGTAGATGGGGGGGTGACAGATACAGGGATTACTGAGGACAGGGTACTGGAAGGACTGAGGGCACTGAGAATGGACAAGGCACATGGGCCACATGGCATTCACCCTAGGGTATTCAAGGAGCTGGCTGAAGTTCTGGCAGGGCCACTGGTTGACCTGTTCAACACCTCCCTGGATATGGGATGCATACTACAGGACTGGAGGATGGCCCATGTGGTGCCTATCCACAAAAGTGGCCCAAAGGATGAACCGGGAAACTACTGGCCAGTGAGCCTCTCATCAATCGTGGGGAAACTCATGGAGACAATCCTGAAAGAGAGGCTGGTAACCTTTTTGGAGGACAATGGACTCCAGGATGGGCATCAGCAAGGGGTTTGTCTCGGGCAGATCCTGCCAGACCAACCTCATTGAGCACTATGATTGGGTGACAAGGGAACTAGTCAAGGGCCATGCTGTAGATGTCCTGTATTTAGATTTCAGCAAGGTCTTTGACTCTGTGCCACTCAGAAGGCCTGGGGGAAAGCTGGAAGCTGTGGGGTTGGGAGCGAGGATGGTGAAATGGATAAAGAATTGGCTAAGGGGTAGGCAGCAGAGGGTGGTAGTGGGAGGGGAACTCTCAGCACCGAGGGCAGTGATGAGCGGGGTGACACAGGGATTGGTGTTGGGGCTGGTGTTGTTCGGGTTATTCACAGCTGATTTCTCACATTGGATCCAAAGTAAGATCAGTCTGTTTACAGATGACACCAAAATGGGGGTGGTGGTTGATGACATTGAGGGATGGAAGAGGCTACAGAATGACCTAACTAAACTGCAGAAATGGTCAGAAACATGATAGGTGGAGTTCAATGTCAAGAAGTGCAAGGTAATGGACTTCGGAGCAAAGAACCAGGGGAGGGACTATCAGCTGGGAGGGGAACAACTGGGTAGCACTGTGGAGGAATAGGACCTGGGGTACTTATAATGGGGAGCATGAACAACTCTGCTCAGTGTAGGAAGGCAGCAGCAAAGGCCAACAAGAAGGTGGGGTGCATAGTGAGGGGAATCTCCAGAAATAGGGAGGTATACCTCCCCCTGTATAGGTCACTGGTCAGGCCACACCTGGAGTACTGTGTGCAGTTCTGGCACCTGTACCTGAAGAAGGATGTCAGCTTGTTGGAGAGGCTACAGCTTAGAGCAACAAAGATGATCCAGGGATTGGAGGGCAAGCCCTATGAGGAAAGGCTGAGTGAGCTAGGTATGTATTCCTTGGAGGAGAGGAGGGATGGGGGGACACGATTGAGACCTTTAAGTACTTGAAAGGGATAAACAAGACTCGAACAGAGGGGATCTCCGAATTAAGAAGAGGAAGGGACACGAGAGGGCACAGTCTCAGACTGGGGAAGATTCAAGAGGGAGGTAAGGAGACAGTTCTTCATGGAAAGGGTGGTGGGCAAGTGGAACACTCTGCCACAGGAGGTGGTGACCTGTAAGTTTGTGAGCAGTTTCAAGAGGGGAAGGGACACGGTGAGGGGAAGGGTAAATCTAAGGAGGGGAGGAGTAGGAAGGGCAGCTACAAGATGAGGGGTTAGCTGCACAATCGAGCAGACTCGACAGCCCATGAGGCCTATTTCTGCTGACATTTTTGTATGTTTGTATGTTTGAATGGACATTATTGCTGTTACTGAGACAAGGTTCACGGAGAACCATGACTGGGATATGACAATACCAGGTTACACTCTATTCAGGAGGGACAGGGTGGGTAAAAAGGGATGAGAAGTGGCTATCTTCATCAGGGAAGGAATTAAGGCAACTGAGGTACAGGGAATGCAGGGAGAGGCAGAGGCACTGTGGATCACCCTGGAGATGGGAAACGGCACTGCTATTCGCACTAGTGTGATCTATAGACCTCCCACAAAAGGAGAAGAGCTGGACAGGGTACTTGTAGGAAACCATCCACAGAATGACAGCTAAATGGGAGGTGCTGCTGGTAGGAGACTTCTGCCAGATGTGGATTGGAACAACCAGGCTGCAGCCTCAGCCAGGAACAGAGACATCCTGGAAGCCCTGCAGGGGGCGTGCCTAAGACAGCTAGCGATGGAGTCCACCTGAGAGGGAGTGACTTCGGACCTGGTACTCACCAATGGGGACAGAATTAACTACATAAAAGTGGGGAGTCATCTGGGATCAAGCAATCAAAGTAAGGTGTGGTTCAATGTGAGAACAGCAGATGAGTCAAACTACATGAAAGCAAGGGTCCTGGATTTCCAGTGGGCCGACTTTGCAAAGGTGGGGGAATGTCTTAAGAAATCATTAGCAGGAATGAGAAAAAGGTGGGTGGAGGAACAATGGGAGAATCTTAAGGGAGCCATAGTGGAGGCAAAAATATATTGCATTAGGCAAGTAAGCAAAACAAAGAGAAAAAAAAAAACACTATGGTTCTCAAAGGAAGTGGCCAAGAAGGTAAGGGTGAAAAGGGTGGCATTCAGGGAGTACAAGGAAACACAGAGGGAAGAAAACAGGGAACTGCATCTGGAAAAGCAATCAGTAGTACAAAGGTGCAAACAGAAGAAAAAATAGCCCATGCAATAATAAAAAGGGGACAAGAACTTCTTCAGGTACTTCAGTGAAAGAAAAAAGACTAAGGGTGGGATTGTGAGACTAAAAAGGGAAGGAAGGATGTTTGCAGAGGGGGACTAAGAAAAAGCAGAAATCCTGAGCAAGTATTTTTGTTCAGTATTCACAGAAGAAGGGGAAGGGGAAGGACCACAGTTAGGCGACAGAAGCACCGCTGGGAGGGAGGGAGGAGGAGGGGACACCAGTCCATTTAAGGAACAGAGAATCTTAAGAAAACTCACTAATCTGAAAGTGGACAAGGCAATGGGGCAGGACGGGATACATCCCAGAGTATTAAAAGAACTCAGGGGGGTGCTGGCAGCACCACTGACAGCCCTGTTCAACAGTTCACTGAAAACAGGTGTGGTACCAAAGGACTGGAGGAGGGTGAATGTAGTCCCTCTCCACAAAAGTGGGAGCAGGGAGGAGGCTGGCAATTACAGGCCAGTCAACCTGACCTTAGTGGTAGGGAAAGTAATGGAATCACTACTAAAAGAAAGGTCTGTGATATATCTCATATCCAGTGGAGCACAGGATCTGAGGCAGCATGGAGTCACAGTGGGAAGATCTTGTCAAACACATCTGATAGACTGCTTTGACTGGGTGACTAGGGAGGTGGATCAGGGAGGGGCAGTGTATATGGCCTACTTGGATTTCAGCAAGACCTTCTACACCGTCCCACATAGGAGGCTAGTAAACAAGCTAGGCAGCCTGGGAGTGGGTCCCAGGGTGGTAAACTGGGTCAAAAATTGGCTGAGCGATGGGACACAGAGGGTGGTGGTGAATGGAGTTCAATTCTTAGAGATGGGGGTTGGCCAGCAGGGCACCACAAAGATCAGTGCTTGGACCAGTCCTCTTTAATGTTTTCATAAGCGACATTGCAGAGGGGCTGGAAGGGAAGGTGTGTCTCTTTGCAGATGACACAAAGTCCTGTAACAAGGTTGACACTCCAGGTGGGGTAGAGAAAATGAGAAGGGACCTAAGCAAGCTTGAGGAGTGGTCAAGGGTGTGACAGCTAAGATTCGATGCAAAGAAGTGCAAGATCATGCACTTGGGGCTCAGAAATGTGGGTGACGAGTACATGATGGGGAGGGGGAAGGTACTGACGGTCACCAAACAGGAAAGGGACCTGGGAGCAATCATATCTGATGATTAAAAGGTTACCAAGCAATGTGAGAAGACTGTGAGGAGAGCCAGTGGAATGCTAGGGTGCATAGGGAGAGGTATTTCCAGCAGAAGGAAGGAGGTGGTGATGCCACTGTATAGAACATTAGTGAGACTTCGTCTAGAGTACTGTGTCCAGTTCTGGAGGCTGCATCTCTAGAAGGACATAGACAGAGTAGAAACAGTTCAGATAAGGGCTACAAAAATGGTGCAGGGGCTGCACCAAATGTCATATGATGGGAGACTGGAGGATCTCAATATGTATTCCCTGGAGGAGAGGAGAGACAGGGGAGATATGATAGACTTTCAAATACCTCAAGGAGGTAGATAAGGTACAAGCGGTAGCATCTTTCAAAAAAGGAGATGTTCAAGAACAAATGTCTGTGATATGAAAATAGAAAGGGGTAGACTTAGGAGTAATGTGAGAAAGAATTTTTTCATGGAAAGGATGGCAGATCCATGAAACAGCCTCCCAGCAGAGGTTGTGGGGCAAAAATGGTAGGGGAATTCAAAAATGCATGGGAGAGACATAAAGGAACTCTAGCAACAGGAAAGAGAGGGTAAGCCACAGATCATTTATGATCTGCTGTATAGGAAACAAGTATGGAAAATGGGCAGATTAGATGGGCCAAGTGGTCCTTATCTGCCGTCAAATTCTATGTTTCTATGTATTAAATTTGTTCATTACTGTAGTGCTTTTGTTAAGGCTATTTTAATGGATTAGTGTAGTCTTTCCACCTGCTCTGAACTTTCTGGGTGGTATGGGGCATGCAACAGCTGCTTGCCCTTAAGGCTTCCCAAATGACTTTGACTGTTTCACTTGTAACATGTCCACCTCTATCTGATTCATTAATGCAGGATACTCTGTTGTCTGGGATAAGGGTCTTAAAGCAATGGTTGATGGCGGTGGTGGCAGTATTATCTTTAGGAAGGAAAATGAAAGGGTGTCCAGAAAATTGATCTACCACAGAGTATGTTTAAATCTTCCCTTGACTGACAGTAATGGCCCTATAATGTCCATAAATATTCTGTCCTAAATTCCAGAGGCAGGAACACGTAGCCAAGTATCTCCCTTCTATGTCCTTCTCGGATTGTTGCATATACAAGAGATGCAATTATGAACATAGGTTTGTATGTCCTGTGTTTTGGTTGGTCACCACCAAATGCCCAATAATGTTGAGGTGTTATCCATGGAACCATGTAAGCCCTCTACACCTAGATGTGCTTGTTCAGTTAAGACCCCCCTCATGTTAGTAGGTGGTATCTTTTTGTATCCTTCCTTGTCCAGTTATTTCAGACCAAAGGAGTTGTTCCCTTCAGATAAGGTTCTGATCTGGGTGGGGGCAATGACCCCGTACTGTTTTTTGCAGATGACTTTGAATGTTGCAGAGGTGGTCATCCTTGTGATAGGAGTCTTTGGGTGGAGGGGTTGGCTGCACCATGCCATCATTTATGTGTGCATCAAGGAGTTTGGCTGGGCGGTGGGTCACCACAGCACGGCAGGCCACAGAGGCAGTCAGCTCTTTATAGCAATCCTACTTTGCTAACCTATCTGCCTCAGCCTTTGCCTCAACATGTATACCCCCTCATGGTTATGTCCCCTAATATAGACTACTCTAAGGTGGGAGAGATTCAAAAAAGTGCCGTGAAGCAACCTTGGCAACTTGGTGCACCCCAGCAAGCAGCCAACTCGCTAACGTGGAAACAACAACAGCAAACAGTATCGAGTGCACTCCACACCAGAGCAAACTCAGAGAATGTATGAATTGAAATCCAAATAGATTATTTATTCCAGCTCTTGAGCTTGAACACTACAGTGCAAGCCAGCTAGCCACCCAGCGCTTCGACTCCTTGCGAGTCTTCCTCAGGGGTGTGGCTAAAGTGAGAAGAAGTACATTTTAATAGCATCACAATTAATTTGCATTTCTAATTTACATACTGATGTCATAATGACGTTATTCGTTTCAAATTGTCACATCATAATCACAACCATAGCATAACACCTATAAATTTCGTGCAATACATTAAAAAGAAGGAAAAAAACTGCAAATTCCTATTATAGTCAGGAAAGAAACATGACAGTCACTATTATTGATTATATTTCTATGTAAAATACTGGGGTGCAGTTATAGCGCAAACCTCATTTCCATCCTAATTAAAGAAACAATGTCCCTAACATTTCTTTCACTTAATAGTACTATAGTTACTTGGAAACACTGGGATTCAATCTCTGGCAAGGAAAGTGTTCCTTAATAAATAGGTAGCCAACTGTATTTTGTTTCTAGCCATCCGGCCTGGATCCAGAGTTCAGAGTGTCCCAATGAAACTGGCCTGTAGAAAAAAGATAAAAGAATAGAAGAGTATTAATCCAGAGCTTTCTTTATATTACATTATACACAATACATCTCTGCATATTTCTATTTGAGAAAGGGTTTATGGTCCCATCTTTCATTTAAACCATTTGGTTTAACACACCTTAGTGTATAAATCCATTTGCTTTCCCTTTCCAACAAAAGATTGGGTCTGTCTCCCCCAGATTCCATAGGTGGTACCCATTCAATTCCCATGAATCTTAAGCAGTCTGGCTTAAAGTTATGTGCCTGACTAAAATGAAGTCCTACCGGTGTGTCGTGTTTTTTATTGAGAATAGAGCATACATGCCCTTGAATTCTTTGTTTTAAGGGCCTATGTGCTATGGTGCAGTTGTGACCAATTCTAGGCAAAACTGTAAGGCCCTTAACACACTAAGGTGTTTTAAACTGAATGGTTTAAATGAAAGACGGGACCTTAAACCCTTTTTCAAATAGAAATATGCAGAGATGTATTGTATATAATGTAATATAAAGAATGCTCTGGATTAATACTCATCTATTCTTTTATCTTTTTCTACAGGCCAGTTTCATTGGGACACTCTGAACTCTGGATCCAGGCTGGATGGCTGGAAACAAAATTCGGTTGGCTACCAATTTATTAAGGATCACTTTCCTTGGCAGAGACTGAATCCCAGTGTTTCCAAGTAACTATAGTACTATTAAGTAAAATAAATGTTAAGCACATTGTTTCTTTAATTAGGATGGAAATGAGGTTTGCTCTATAACTGCACCCCGGTATTTTACATAGAAATATAATCAATAATAGTAAGTGACTGTCCTTATATTTCTTTCCTGACTATAATAGGAATTTGCAGTTTTTTTCATTCTTTTTTATGTATTGCATGAAATTGATAGGTGTTATGCTATGGTTGTAAGTGATTATGATGTGACAATTTGAAATGAATAACGTCTTTATGACGTCAGTATGTAAATTAGAAATGCAAATTAATTGTGATGCTATTAAAATGTACTTCTCCTCACTTTAGCCACACCCCTGAGGAAGACTCGCGAGGAGTCAAAGCTCTGGGTGGCTAGCTGGCGTGCACTGTGATGTTCAAGCTCAAGAGGTAGAATAAATAATCTGTTTGGATTTAAATTCATACATTCTCTGAGTTTGCTTTGGTGTAGAGTGCATGCAATACTGTTTGCTGTTGTTGTTTCCAAGGTGGGAGAGTAGTTTTTTAAGCAGTAATATTTTTCCAATGCTTTCAATGGGCTGTGGGTTTATGCCTATGGTCTGTAAAGCCATTGTTAACCCAGTTTGCTAAATAGTGAGTAAAGGTCTTTTAGCAATAATTCAAGTCAATAAGTACTAGTACCTCAGGTTGACTACACAATCTCCATAATGGGTTCCAGAGTACTCCAGAAGATCCAGTGGAATTGATTGAAGCCAATTATCAGCTGCCACTCTCAGATGCGAGTATCAAGTATTACAAGGGGGGAGGGGGATGCTCCAAACTTCATAGAAAGCATCACATCCTCAGTGTTTCACCAATAAAATACAGGCTTCCTCAGGAGATTGCCTAAAATATGCTAATCAAATAATTTAATCTAATAGCTGACTGCAGCTCACCAATGTAGGACTGCACCAGTGAGATTTAATTTCTAGAGAGGCTTTTGCCTTCCTACCTGTCTGTATTTAGGTTGACAACTGAGACACGATATTGATATTTGAAGACGTTCCAGTTTCTGAAAGTGATCATTAACTCTGAGTAGTATATACAGCACTAAATATGTTTTATGAAACTGATTTATGAACTGGTTATTCATTGGTAGACGTGGTCAGAAATTAATTTTAATTATTTGATTAGCATTTTTTAGGCAATCTCCTGAGGAAGCCTGTATTTTACTGATGAAATGTTGAGGATGTGATGCCTACTTGAATTGTTTAGAAAATAAAAGAAAACACTATTAGCTTCTGAAGATTTGGTTACATTTCTGTGAAGTTTTGAGCACCCCCCCCCCCGTAATACTTGACTACCAACTGTAGTAATTATCTTTTCTAAGGCACAGACCTCTGCTTCTTGTGCCAAAGATGCTGAAACCGGGAGAGACATCCAGTTGCACATAGCTATTTTGCCACCTTGGCATCTCCTTGTCAGTATACTAATTCCTGCCTTGCTGTTGCCTTGACACTTTTTGGTAGGTTCTGTCACAATAAACAAGGAGCTATGATGGGTGCAGGTTCACTCTAGCATGGGGGGGACCTCCTATTCAATTAGTGCAGGTAAGTGGTTTTCTTATGGGCTGTATTCAAAATGTAACAATGGGTCACTTAACAAGGTTTCCCATAAATACCATCTTTGGCCCACAGCTTTCCTAAACTCAATATTACTCAGTTTTTTTCTGGAATGCCTGATCCCTTTCACTAAAAGGCATGATTCTTCCAAATTCCACTATGAATTATCCAATTTAACTTACAGCATGTCTTTGTTCAGATACAAAGTTGTCATGGGTTCAAAAATGATGCAGTGTGAGTGGTCTGTTTTGCAGGAATAGGAGACACCAGGAGCATACTGGCATTATAATATTACTACTGGGGAAGCCAGGAAATACCTACTTAAGGTTCTTGGTAAGGGGAGATACAGTGGAGATAACCTCGAACTGAAACTAATCTCGCTCTCTTTGGAAGAAATCCTGTCTCCCCTTACCCATATCTTCAACCTATCACTCCGTTTCACAGTATTCTCTCAAAAATGGAAAGCCGCAGGAGTTACCCCTGTGTACAAGAGCGGGGATTGGGCCATACCCGAGAACTATAGACCCATCTTGTCGAATACCTGGACAAACATAAGCTCCTATGCCCTGAGCCCTCCTGGAATTCATGGACTTCATCCATAAATCTCTCAATCTTGGACAGCTTGCTGGGGCAATCTATATCAATCTAACAAAGGCCTTCGATATGGTCAGTCATGCCCTCCTAGTTGACCAACTCACTGCTACAGGCCTTGCCCCTGAGGCAGTTGCATGGTTCCACAGTTACCTGCACTGCCACTCCCAGCAAGTCAGGATAGGTACTGTGCTCTCAGACAGCAAACCTGTCTGCTCAGGCATTCTGCAGGGGTCAATACTGGGTCCTCTCCTATTCAGCTTATTCTTGAATTGCCTCCCCCAAGTCAGTCAAGGCCACATCCTCCTTTATGCAGATGATGCGGTTGTCTTCTCAAATGGCTCAGACCCCAGTGCCCTTGATGAACAGCAACTACAGATCAACTTCACCAGTGTAGAGACGTGGTTCAAAGATCATAAATTGATAATGAACTACAAGAAAACAAAAAACATGCTGTTTTCCAGCTCTCTAAACAAACACAAAAACTACCCACTATCAATATGCAATAGTGGCGGGGTTGCCCCTTGAACTTGTTCAACACTTTAAATACCTCGGTATCACTATTGACAACTCGATCTCCTATACTCTTCACATTGACAACATGGCAAAGCTATCAACAAGTGCATATGGTTACTTTATCGTCACAAGCACAGCCTCTCCCCTGAAGCCCTCATCATAGCTGTTCACAGTTCTGTGGGTTCCCTGGTGGACTACGGGCTGCCTATATGGTTCTGCCACAGATACTGCTCTCCGGTGCATAAAAACTGCACTCAACAAAGCCTGCTGGCTCACCTAAGGTGCGCACCGACTGACTCACACCTGTGGTCTCTATGCCAGGGCACACTGCTCATGCTCAATGGCAGACCAAAATATCAATCCTGTCTTCTGGCCAAAAAGATCTGCCTTGGTCAGCTACCACCAGGGGTCCAACAACTTCTGGTTCCCAGCAATAATCCATGGCACACCCGTAACTCCAAACACACGTCCTTCCTAACTCCAAAAGGTCAAACATCTCAAGGACAAAGGTCCTTTGCATACCATGCACCGCTGTGGTTCATCTCCCTCCAGGAGAACATTGCACACCTGCCCACACTCGGTACTTTCAAAATGAACTTGAAGCTCCTTATGATATGTGAATCTCGATGTGCCTGCCATCGCTAGCACCACCTTTCCACCTCCCCATTACTACTTCCATCCTCTGCCCCCTTAACCCTTCCCTCTCTCCCCTGAGTAGGCCCTTCTGCTCCCCCCACACACCTAGCACCCTCTCCCTCTGCCTCCAGTCTAGTCACCTCCCTCCGTTCCCTACTGCTATACTGATCTTACGCTCTCCTTTTGCACATTGTACTTGGGCTCCTCCCCTTCACCCCCTTTTTTCTTTTTTTCTTTAGCACTTAGCAATGCTACAAACAACCTCTTGTTTGCTGACAACTGACTGGTTTCACCATTGGGCACTGTAAATTGTCTGTTTTCCTGTGACCTGTACTGTACTGGGTATATAATCCTGTTTGTTTACCTTTGTATTTCTGCAATCCTTTATATAATTTCACGTATCTGTCGTACTGAAATGTCCTGACGTGGAACCTATGTAAAGAGCTCTGAGCTCAAATGGTTTTCCGAGTACTGAAATAAATAAATAAATTATTCAAGTGTTTTCTATTACTATTGTATGTTCTTATCACTGAACTAGATAAGAGTACATATTCAGAATCTCATATCAGAAAGATTTACCAAAAACTAGAAGATAAAAGCTATTATTTCTTAACTCAGATAAAGCTATATTCCAAAATTATTATTTTCTAGCCTGGCAGTCTCATGGATCTATAGCCCTGCCCACTAATCAAAATTACAAAAAGAAAAAGAAAAAGCAAACTAACCTAGCTAAGCTATTTAATAGTATTGCATTCATGTTATAGAGCAGTTAACCACTAACCCAGTAGTTCTATTGACCTATAGTCTTGACTACTAATTGAAGTTGCATGAGAGGAGATCAATGTACGAAGCAAGAGCCGACCAAATTCTTACCCTTCTGTGGCCCTACCAGCAGCCTGTAACCAATATTCACCTAAGACAGCAGCAGACAGCTGTCTTTCCATGAGTTTGCTCCTACAGTTCTCTCAACTATCAGAAGTCTGGGGGGTTTATATTCTTCTTGCAGGAGCTTGCTTGAGAAAACAACAACCATGTGATTGCTGGAAGGCAAAAGGGCAACAACAACCATATGGTTGTTGGAGGCTAAATAGAATATAGTAAAAGTGGACACATGGTTGTTGGAAGGTAAAAGGTAACAGCAACCACATGATTTTTGAACGTTCCATGTCAACTAAGCTAAAAATTATACAGCGCAGTAAAATATAGTCGGCAAAACCACGCATCTCAAAACCAGATAAAGCAAAAACAGTGTAAATGAAAAACACCTTCTACATATTCCTTTGTCAAAAGTAACTGACTTCCCACATGGATTTACTATTCTAACACTATGCCACCATGGACCGTTAATCACGTGAAATTCACCCTCAGGCAGCACAGGAGCCTCTGTGCGACTCTGATACCGCTTGGTTCCAGCAGCTCAGAACTATGTGGTCTCACACAAATGCTATTTTGCACTCCTCACTCTTCCATCTTTCGATATAATGCTATGCGGTCTTGACCATGCTCCATTGTTCCATGCAGACTTGATGTGATACCATTGCTGGAGGCTAAATAAAATAATAAAACTGGTTAGTGGTTGTTGGAGGGTAACAGGGGAAACAGCAACCACGTGGTTACTGGACGTTAAATAAAATGTAATAAAAGTGGTTAAAACTAGCCAGCCAAACTTCCGCTGGCTGCTTTATGGTTTGTCATCTTATATCTCCCATATCCCTTTCCCATTCCTGCCCTCTTTTCATCCTACCTCATCCCCCCTTCCTTACCCCTCCACTCCCACTTCCCCTCCCTCTTCTGTTTCCTCACCTTGTTCTCTCCCTCTACCCCCCTCGCTCCCCCGTGGGTCTTTCCTGCATTAGCTTCATTGGGCATCTCCCTCCTTGCTCTTATTTTGCTCCTTCCACCCCCAATTCACCCCCTGTCCTTCTCTCCTTGTAATCCCTTTCACCTCTCTTCAGACAAGGCCATTGTCTGTGCTTGACACAATATTCATCTTGCTATATTGTTCTTTTGTTTATATAATTACTTTCCTCATGCTGTACTACTTACTGAAACCACTGTAATTTGCTATTCTTGCGGCTTGACGTGGAACCTCTATAAAAAGAGCCCTTGGCTCAAAGGGCTTTCTGATTTGTTAAATAAATAAATAATCTCTTTCTATAGCTTATCAGCTTCTATCATTTTCCTTCTAGCTGACCCCTGCAATGTTTAGCCTTGCTGAGTTTTATTCAAGCCAAGGTCCATTTTAACTGGTCTTTGCAATGCTTAGCCCTGCTGAGCTTTGTTCAATTCAAGATCCTTAAGAAGACTTCCCTGTATCAAAGTAACTGAAGTAGAAAAAATATTTATTTCTATACAGGATTTGATGGTACAACACACCATTAGGTCCAAAAGTTCCTATTTACATGATTGTCCTGTGTAAGTTACTAAAACTGTTTTGGTAATAAAAGAAACATTACATTTCAAACATTTCACAAGACAGTACATGAACATGAGTATTCATACAAGAACTTCTAAAAAGTTTACTAAAACCTAGTGATCATACAATTCTTTGATTGGGGAGATATGGACTGGGTAATCCAGGGAGACATTTATCAAGGGAGTCTTGTACTGATTGATCAAGGAGACATGGAATGAGTGATCGGAGGAGATTTGGATTGGGTGATCTGGGAGATGGACCAGGTGATTGGGGAGACTTGGACTGAGTAATCAGGGAGACATCGATCAGGTGATATGGGGAAATTTGGACTAGGCAATGAGAGCAGAAAATGGCGATGGGACTTGTGAAGCGGAAAAAAGTGCGAGAGAGTAAATAGCAATACAACTTGAGAAGTGGGAGAGAAAAAAGGACAGTAAATGGTGACAGGACTTGAGAAGTGGGAGAGAGAGCAAGAGAGACATGGCTGATAGGTTTGGGGAGAACAGCGCATTATCTGGTGAGACACAAAGTGTTAGCGGAGAGTAAGATACAGTGCGTTAAAGAAGAGCGGAGGCTGGAGAGTGTTAAAGTTGATAGGAAGCTGAAAATGTTGCTAACAAGCTGCATGAAATGTTGAAAAAATAGTGTTGAAGTGTAGAAGAAACCTGGTTTTCTACCAGCGGCATGTTAGCGATCGGCAAGATGGTGTCATTTTGTTTGTTTTTCGAACATGTGAGTAATTTTTTTGTTATTTTGGTCTTGTGATTAGGTTAACTGATTCTTTATACATGGGTTAAGCAGGAATTTACCCATGCCTAAAGAAGCTAGTTAACCAGTAAGAAACCTGGATTTGGGGGCCCGTCATTGTATAATGCCCACTTTTACACCACCAGTAGTGATAAACCTGTGCAAATAAATTCCATTACCTCATATCTGACCTTTGCTGTTCTGTAGGTCAGAACTGATGTCTTGAAGGTTTGGTGCAATGCAGTGAAATATTGAGAGAGATGACATCATAATAGGTCAATGTAGCAAGCCAGCAGTTGAAATCAAAGAAGCAGTCGACATATGATCAATAACGTTGATGAAGATAAAAAAAAAAAAAATGCTGGATAAAATGATTCAGTCTGACCACTACATTAAAGCAACAGTCTTGGAGCCACAATGCAAGTCAAAGCAACTGCTGAATGATGATGACACTTGTTCTGAGATAAACAAGAAATAATTGATGAGGTGCATGTTATCCTGGAATGGAGTACAGCATCAGATTCAGAATCTTCTTCATACCACAGCACAGCATCAGGTGGCCCCTGCTCTGGTGTTCCAGCATTTTCCCTCTTCATCTTTGACCACTATAGCAGGATCATCTTCTTCACCACCACCATCCAAAAATTGCACATTCCCAAAATCACATGGTTCGGCTTCAGTTCTCTAGAGTCAATTTCAAAATGTCATGGTAACGTCTTCATCCACTTCCTTTAATGCAGCCTCAGCACAGAGCATAGCTGATATGTACCTGTCAGAGCCCAATATTAATTGGAATCCTGATACTTTGAAATACTGAAAATCCAAACAAAACATGTGGCCTGCTTTAGTACAAATTGCAGTGAAGTACATGAATTGCCCTCAACTAGTGTCTATTCAGAATGATTTAGTTTTGCTGGCAATGTTATTACTGACACAAGATCCTTTTATGAGAAAAGAAGTTTGCTCAGAACTCACCCTTTTGTAGTTTGATGACCTCCCAGCTGAGTACATCCATCCCCTGAAGCAGCAACCAGAACTTCACAGAGCAGTAGAACTCAGACAGTTCCCTGGGACCAGCACAGGCATATCATCCAAACTTGTAGCTTTTTAAACATAGTGCATGTTTATTTTTGTTTTTAAAAAAGCAAGTTAAACAAGAAACATACAACAGTTAACATTTCTTAAGACTGCTGTGAACCCAGAAAAGAATGTGCTTACATTTTGGTGGGAAACCCCACCTTCCTCAGGGCATAAACCTGCCCCTCCTCTTGCTCTTTAGATGCTGGTAAGAGGAGGTGTAGTTATACGAGTTATATGAATCAGACATACATGAATGCAGCATACAGAACAAACCACCATCAAAGGCATACATGAGTGCAAAATACATTTGTGCAAGAAAAACACATGAGTGCAAAATACATTTGTGCAAGAGCAGTGCCCAAAGTGCAATTTGATATGTTGAGGTACAAAAACAGAATCAAAACCTGCACAGTGGTATCCCACTGACAAAGCTGGTGGGAATAACCACTGAGTTAGGACTCAGATATCCCAGGGAAAGCAGATCGGAATGCAACTCTGAGCATGATAAATTACAAACACACATGGCGTCCAACTTCAAACCACCATCATGGGTTCACCTGTGGAGAGAGATATAATATTAAATACATCATAGGCACTGTTATAAACTATTAAATGTAAGTTGTTATTTGCATATTAAACAGCTAAAGTTTTTATTATCGTTCAAACTATTCAGAGTCGCTGTACCCAACTTATTAAAAAACATTCTCTTTGTCAGAGTTTCTTGACAACGTCTCCTCCCCGGCTGGGTTTTGTACATTTTCTTTGCCTTGGAACCTGAGGGTCCCACATGAGCCATGATTAACTTCTTTGCAATATCTGGCAATGGCATGTGCTTCACTGCTACTCCGAATGGCATGTTTGTGTTCACCAGTGTGCGTCTTTAAAGCCCACTTAGTCTGGCACACATATGCTAGTCTGCAGGGGTACCATAAAATGTATATGAGCCCCCCTTCTGACGTGCAATTAATGAATTCCTTCACAGTGTACTGTTTCCTATTCCTTAAGTGTCAGGATGTGCTACTGTCTCTTGTGTTATTGCAATTAATTCCATTTTCCACACAAACTCCCCTTTCGGTGGTTCTGGCAGCCAGGTTTTTGCTCTTTCTGTGGTTGGTAGTGACTGTGGGACAATTTCCTCCATTGTGTTTCTTGCTTGTTTAAAAATGACTAGAGCACCAGTTCCACAAATTTCAGATAAGTATTTGTCCATTCTTAGGACATCCCAATGTCTATTTGTAATCTTTTGTAGTTCTTTTGCTGTAGGTGTATGAGTTGTGGCAAAATATATTCGATTTTCAAGTGGTTCTCTCTCTCTCTCTTTGTTGTAATACACTTTTTGGGAGGTGTCTGTGCCACCGACTTGTATGCTGTTCGTGTAAGTTTGGGATCATTGTTGCATTGTATGGATTTCTTTCCTAGGTCAGTAGCTTGCCTTTTTAAATTTTATTTAGAAGTACTACAGTTCTTTTTCATCCTTATCATCTGACCTCTAGGTATGTTGATTTTTTAAACTCTCCAGATGGCAACTGTTTACTTCCAGTAGTGTATTTCTGGATATAGGTCTCCTGTATACAGATGATTCTAGCCTGTCTGCATTCTTTGCAGTCCACAAATCCAAAACATCCACAGTCAGTAAGTCTGCTGTACCACTAAATTTTAAGTTCTCATCACAAGAATTAATGTACAACAAGAACCTTTGGTAGTAGTCCTGTTCTGTTTCTTCACACAGCAGCAGTTAGTTGTTAATGTATCAATGCCAGATGTTTATACTTTTTATAAATGTGTTGTGCGTTGGGTTATTAATATATTTTTTCTGAAATAAACCCACATACAGACATGCTAGACTGGGGCCAAAAGTTGTCCTCATCGTGGTACCTTTTTTTCTGCTTGTAATACTTAGTATCAAAAATGAAGTAACTGGATGTCAAAGTTATTTCACACATTTCAATACGACATTCTGGTGGAGGTACCATGTTGTTTGGTCTCTGACTCAAATACCACTCGACTGCTTGAATCCCTTCCCCCCCATTGGGAATATTTGAATACAGGCTGCCTAAGACAAGGGTTATTAAGCATCATGTAAGCAGAAATGGGGATGTCTTTTATGTCAAGAATGTTTTTGCAATGAATATCCTTACTTTTTGAGATAGTAGAATCATAGATAGCATCATTCACACAGGTCACTTCAGGACCTGCGTGAACACATCCATGTGATTACGAAAGTGCAGGGCCGACTGGGCGCAATGCTTCCATGCCTCCATTTATCCACATGTGTATGTAGATGTGGAAGAGCAGGGCCCTCCATCAGGAAAGCAATTTATGTGCTTTCTTGTAAATTTGTTTTGTGGGAATGGACCATTTTCAGTTGTTATTTCTTAGGGGCTTACTGTTGTAGAAGTGATTAAGACCTTTCTATTGATGTATACATTGTTCGTTAACTCCAAAGATTGACAGAGTTACAGTGGAAGTAACATGTGGAAACAATATATTCTAAGTGGAAATGTGTTCTAATTAAAAATAAGTGTTTATCCCAAAATAACGTGATTTATTTTCTCACTTTATTCAGCATTGTTGTTGTATATAAATTGAATATGCAATAGAGAGACTCAAATACAAATGTTAACAAATGTTATCATCACCTGTGAGAAGACAGGACTTTCATGATCTTGCCCCTTCACACTTGGAGATCAACTTCATATCATAGTCATGGAAGCAGTCGATCACCGTCCCTCCAAACCAGTGGAAGGTGCCACCACAGTGACCTTATCAAAAAATGTAAAGAATAATAAAAAAGAAAACAAGGTGTTCTCATTCTAAATCAATGCTATATTAATTCTTCCCTTATATACAAGAACAGCGATAAAATATTGGACACAAGGCCATTCAGACCATCACATTTCCTCTTATAGTAGCTAAAAGCTAATTGAATGATGACGTCTGATGCCAGGCAACTTGTTCGATGAGAACATTTTTTTAAAGCATTTATTATTATTCTTTATATCACATCACACCCTGCAACACCGTTCTGAATTTGCATTTCTCTGGCTTGCATTTACTGTATGCCCTCTGGTCCTACTCTCTGTGTTGGCCTTGAAGAAAAAAAACTCAGGTTTCTCTTGTCTACACAATTCGGCATTTTGTGTACTTTAATTAGCGCCCCCTTTCTTTGATACAATATTTCAAGACTGTGTAGATTAAAGAGATGTTGCTACACTCAACATGTTGATTTTGCTTGTGTCAGGATTCAGGCTCTATATAGCCAAGAATTCATTTGTACAATGTAGGTGAAAGTCAGCCCTGAAATTATTTATTTCAGCCACTGAAACATTCTAAATGAAAATAAATGTTAGGTGTGCCATCAGCACTTATTTTAGATTTTGGATGCTGGCTATTAACCAATAGAAGAACAGCTTACATAATGCCTGATGACATAACAGTTGCCTCTGCTTCACTGCTACACAAAGTGAAATCAAACATAAAAAGTTAAATCTTCATTGAAATAACTAACATGAAGGATCAGCAATTTGAAATAAATTGTATTAATTGGACACACAGTGGCCTGGTTCAGAATATGACATTTATTATCACCTGTGAGAGTGCAGGACTTTTATAATCCACTCATGGCTCTGCCCCTCATGAGTTATGGGGTATCGCATGAGGTGGGTGCATGAGGCAGGGCGCCATCTGTAACGGTGACTCCTACCTGGCGCAATCCCTCACACTGATGGGAGGGTAGGGAGACCGGATGAGGGGTGAGGCAAACTAGGTGACAGGATGTGGGTATGTGTATGCACGTGCGGGTGGGCAGCGAGCATGGCGGCGTGGGCTGGGAGGGGGTGGAGGGGCCATAGGGGGTGGCGCTGCGGTGGATGGCTGAGCTGCATCATGGTGTCGGGGTTGGCTAGTGGTTGCGGTCGGTGAGGTACGGGTTCGGCTCCGAGCACTTGTGCGATTTTATTGTGCCCAGCCAGATCTTTATTTTTTTAATACTTTCACCCCGGCATGCACCCCCTGGAGTTGAGAATCCTTAGAGTAGAAGTGCGAGGCAGAAGCCTGAGGGGGTTTGGGGCACCCTCCACAGAAAAGCATTAAAAACTGTCCTGGCACCATTTTTCTGTGCGCCAGGGTTGTCAGCATGTCGAAAATCTTTTCAGCACTCTGACTGTACAATAACGGTGATCGCCTTTAGGCGTTTGCCGCTATCACATAGACCCGAGTTATGGTCCTGCTCCTCATTCATGAAGATAAATGGCATACTCTAAGTCAGGCCATTCTGTATCCCAAATTTCTAGGTTTCATTTTTTTCAGGTGAATGTTTTATTACAATCAAAAATGTGGAATGGTAGAGCAATTGTTTTCATTCTGGCAATATGATCACACTCAGTACTGTTGACTATGTTCTGCCAGGTTAGGAGTGCATAAAACTGACACCCTGACTTCTTGTCATGTCATATGTTATGTTTCAGGGTAATTTTTTTTTTACATCTTCTATCTAAAAGCATATCTGAAAAAAAAAAAAACAGAATCAAATTCCAGGTACCACAGGGAGAAAAATCTTCATTTTAGGGACAAAATGGCTATGCTTATATCAAAAATATGTCATGTTTCAGGGTAATTGTTTTTTTCTGAATTGGTGCTGCCACTAACATTTACTGTATGTATACATTTACTGTACTGTTTACTGTTTATACCTCCTGTCCCTGTTTCTTCACAACAGAAACAAAAAAAACATTTTCTCTAATCTCTGTTTGTGTTACTGGACAAACAGATTTTTTAAAATAACATTATCATGTGTCATTTGGGAATAAAATTCCACATTTAATTACATTTTATAGTCTGTGGTTTGCTGTTATCTGCCTAGATGAGATCAGATGTACAAGCCTGTTTAAAAGCCAATTTCTGTTCTGAGGAACATTGTCAGCCTGCCCTGCACAAGGATTTGCATACCCATGATGCCTTGCACTGGGATTGCGGCTTTAGGGTGTATGAATGTCATTCGAAGAGTTGCAGAGAAAGAAAACAATTTGGATATATTTTCTCCCAACATCTTTAAATGGATCCTACGCATTACTCTTCCTGCATTCTGCCTATTTGGTATGCTACCTCCAAGTGCACTAAATGCCTGATTTCCTTGGGGCTGGCTTGGTACAGCTGCAGTCAGTAATAAAAAGCACTATATAAGCTAGGCATATCATAGGGAATTCTACTGATATGAGTTAGGGTTGCACAGTACTGTATGCCCCCAGTGCATTATGAGGCATGAGGATGCAGATTAAGTACCTTTAGTTAGCCAGAAAGTGTTGTGATTATATCTGTTATTTTTGTAAACATACTTTACTGAGGTACCATAGAATAATTAAATACATACATAACATATCATAACAAGGTAAAGATATTGCCTATAGGTCTCCTCATTTTAATATTCACTTAAATAGCAGTTAATGAGTATTAATTCAAAGATAAATCATCGTGGTCCATTTTTTACAATCAGAGACAGAGTGTATAAAAAGTTAACAAGTCAGGGTAGGGACCAGCCACTGCTAGTGAAAGGCTGTTCGGTTTTGGATATAGTCTTATACCACACCTATTGGACATTATGCCACTTAAAATGAAATGTCATTGTTTTCTGTGGCATGGAGCAGTGGCTGCCATGTTAGATTAAACAGGTTTCCCTATCCCGTAGCATACAAATGGTAGCTCTCTAACTTTATACACAGTAAAAGGTTGTTCAACCAGTGTGCTACAGTAGGGTGGAGATGAACTAAACCAGTGCTGTGCAACAGTTTATCTGCCATTAATCAGAGCAACACCCCATAACCTGTGGTTCAGCCCACTTTTGCCACCATAATTCAAGCCCCCTCCTAGGCCCAGCATAAATTCTGAGGGTCCATCTGGAAGTGGGTACTGTAGTATTAAACACATACAAACAAGGGTGAGAAAGAATGTGTTCCATAAAATATGCACATCACACTCCTGTGTGATTGTTACTGTAGTATTGACTCCATGAGTTTGTGCATCTCTGCCTAGAAAGGGGCTATTTTTTACATGTGAGTGCCACGTGTATGAAATTGCCCTCCATTACAAGACATTTAGGACAATGTGCACAAAGTTGCCTGCTACTGGAATAAGCCTCCCATTCTTGTTTTGATGTTCTATTTAAATAGTCACCAAGTCAATTTGCATCAGCTGCTAGTTTTAGTATTGATTAATTGATTAAATTACTCTGCTTAGTACTATTGTTTAAAACACTAGTCTCTTTTAACAATTTCTGGGTCCCATCTACTTCCTACTATCTTTGAGTAGGTGGGTGCTCAGGAAATGACATAGCTGTTGTGAAAAAAGACAGCCTGTTTTTCTTTTCATTTTAAATATTTTTATAGTCATACTATTTAGTCTTAATTCACAGATTCGGTTCTCTTTTTGTTATGACAGTCCAAAGTATACTAATATAACTTATGGAGTGCTACAATGTATTAATTGTTATTATACAACTATATTCTGATGTAGCCTTTATGTTGGTTTATATGCTGTTGTTACATTTTGGGATTTAGAGATTTCACTTAGGGCTATATTAGTATATCAGTATATAATAGTATATTAATACAATAATATATTGGCATAATGTAAGGGTTATAGTATTTTTGTAGGCTTATATACTGTTATTGCATTTAGAGTTTTAGAGATTTCATTTAGGCTTATACATTATTAGTACTGATATAGTACTGCAGTTTTGGTAAAAACTGGCAGGTGGGGATGTGGTACCCTAGCTGGTACACTCAGTAGGGGGCGGGGAGGGAATGTGTGTAGAGGGGAGGCATGTGGAGGGATATGGGGAAGGGAAAAAAGGGAAAGGACTGTCAACTGTAATGGATGTAGGGCGGCAGTATTCTTGGATGCAATGTGGAGGGCAGGGTACTGCCTGATGTGCAGGTACCTGGGGCAGTTGAAGTCGGAGGTTAACTGGCTAAGGTGGATAATAGAAAGGGACAGAAGTGTATGGGGGTTGGCAATAGGAGAAGGGTGCAATTTGGGGATACTGCTGACTTAAGGGTAGTAATGCACAGCGTCGAGGCAGGGGAGACATAAAGGTTTTTGGAGGAGGAGGAGGAGGCACATCCACATAGACCAGCTGACACGGAAATTGGAGAATGGAAGGAGGTAATGAGAAATGGGAAATGGAGGGGGAACCTGTATATGGAAACTGCAAAAGGGCAAGGGTAAGGGAGGATAGAGCGTCCATGTGGGGTAAAGGGACCTACATCAAATAGATTTGGGGCACTGGCAGATTTGGTGGACCAGGGGAAGCATGAGGGAGTTGGGACTCAAAACAATTCTGAGGTAAAAATGAATTATAAAGGAACAGGGGAAGTGAGTAGAGCAGGAGAGAAGGAAGAAATAAAGGGCAGAAAGAGGGCACAGATGGAAGGATAAGCTGGACTGTGGGAGAAACCAGGGAAGGGAGTACAGCAGGGGATAGCAGGGGACAGGATGGAAAATGTGAAATATGGGAGGCAGTGGAGGAAATGTAGCACTGTGGAAGTGAAGCTTGTTCAGTTGAGATAATGGGGAGGATATAGATAGGCTGGGGGGGGGGGAGAGCTCACCTAGAGCAGCCATGGGGCCAAAAAACAAGTTGGTGAGGGAAGAAAAAGTGGTGGCCTTTGGAGATTTCGTCATAAAGGGCATACATTGGGTAAGAAAATGGGACCCAAACCACAAATGATCAGTCATCTGTGAACCAGGGATGGAAGCAGGAAGGGCAGAGTCTGGGATAATGAAAGCGGCAAAACAGGTGTGTGGGGGGGTGTAAACCTCACTTGATTATTCACCTGGGAACAAATGTTATGGTGGGGAATGAGGTAAGGGTTATCCAATAGAGGGTCAGGGAGTTGGCAGAGGGTTGTAGGATAGTAGTGAGCTCTTTTGCATTCTCTGAAGTTATTCCCTGCAAGAGAAGACCTATGAGGAAAGACTAAAAGAATTAAATGTGTATTCCCTGGAGGCAAGGAGAGAGAAGTGGGACTTGATAGAGACATACAAATACCTCACTGGTGTAAACATACAGGAAGGGAACATCTTCCAAAGTAAGAGCTGTTCCAATACAAGGGGGCACATTATGACATTGGAGGTGGGATGGCTCAGGGTAACATGAGAAAATATTTTTTCACAGAGCGGGTGCTGGACACTTGGAATGGCCTACCAGAGGAGGTGATAGGGGCTAAACGGTCACAGGATTCAAGAAGGAGTGGGGCAGACACAAGGGTATCCTGGAGGTAAGGGGGGGGTACCTTGGAGTTTAGTTTGTGCATCAGACCTCATTCTAGGTAGGGATAAATAGGGCAGAGTGGGTAGGCCATGATGTCCCTATCTGCCATCAACTTCTATGTATCTATGTGCATTGTAGAAGGTTTTATACTGATGGAGCTTTTTTGGGGTAAGGTAAGTTCTGCACAGGAAATTCAGCTGAATTTTTCTCAGCTTGTTTGAGCAGTAGCATGCATATTACCTAATGACTGCTTGCCACTCCTCAGCACCCAATACCATATTTAAATCATCTCCCCATTGCTCCTGTACTCTTATGTGTGTGTGTGTTGGGGGGGGGCGGAATTGCACCAATTGATAATTTATGAAAAGTTGTCAGAGGTCTGGTGTTGGGTTGCTGTCTGAAGAGGATTTCTTCTATAGGAGATGTTAATACGGGATGGCTGGATAGGTACTGCCTGACATAGAGATATACAATGAAATTCCTGGCTGCAGGGAGGAAGCCTCCTTAATTGAAATGAAAGATTTCAATGTACCCCCATCATAGAGATCTTCTACATATTTTAGCCTCCCCAATTCCATCTTAGTAGGCCTTGATGTAAGGTGACATTATACCCCCTCCTCTGTTTGATGACAGCGACCAGGGCCACGTGAGGTGAAATTCCCTGTGGATGGTTAATACATTTGTGGGTGCCCAACCAGATCCTAGCCAACTGTTATGTGTAAGGGTTACCATTTATGGGAAATGGCATCTCTGTCAGGGTGGGTAGCATGTATCCATGAATTAACCCTGTATCATAACACTCTACCTCCAGAAACAGCCAGTCCAGGGGGCTCACTCTGGCCCTTTCTGCCAAGAGGTCCAACTGGGTGGCCCAATAATAATTTTTCTTGTTTGCCAAAGCCAGATCCCCTTTACCAATGGGAAACTGTAAAATGCTCCATGATATACGAGCATCCTTCCCACCCCATAAAAACCTAAGAAATATGCTATAAGGGGATTTAAAGAATTATTCTGGAACTCTGATGGGTAGATTTGAAATAGCTGCAGACATTTGGGAAATACATTTATCTTAACGGTGTTGATCTGGCCAATAAGAGCAAGCGGAAAGCCCTCCCACCGTTCACAATCCTGTTGAATGGAACTTAATAACTTAGTGTAATTTTCATGAAACAGCTTAGGTCCATTATTAACAATATTGACACTAAGGTATTTGAGCATAGTAACCACTTTCATGATCCAGAAGCTGTGAACTAAATGTGTGTGGAGACCCACCCCTACAGGTAAAATCTCACTTTTGGATCAGTTGATCTTATGGCTGTGTATTTTGCTATAGTCAGACAAAATCTGACGCACCCTAGGGATACCCTCCACAGGCCTGTCCAAAAATATTAGATGATCGTCATCAAACAGGGATATCTTGTAATGCTGTTTTCCTGCTTGAAACTCAATGATCTTATGGTCAGCCCTGATTGTTTCTGCCAGTGGCTCCAGGGACAAAACATATATGAAGACAGGGGACAGCTCTGCCTAGTTCCCGGAGAGAAGGTGAAAGGTTTCGATAGTTTCCCATTAACCAATACTTGGGCTGTCAGCTAGGGGCTGCTGATATAAAGTTGAAATCCATTTCAACATATTATCTCCCAGGCCAAAATTCCTGAGTGCAGCAAACATGTACCCCACTCCACACAGCCGAAGGCCTTTTCAGCATCAAGGGCCAGCACCTCAACTTCATGTCTGGCCCTGTTTTCTGCCTATCGCCCTATGATGTTCAGCATCTTCTGTACACTATGTTTACCTTGGCGTCCCTGAACAAAGCCCACCTGATCTGTATGAATGACAGTGGGCAGTACAGACTCCAGCTGGCTGGTGAATACACAGGCTATTATTTTATAGTCTGCTTTAAGCAGCAAAATCAGCCAGCAGGACCCACAAATCATCAAGTCCTTACACATTTTTGGGAAGGATTGTAATAGTGGTAGACCATGTGGATGGGGGCAGCAGGATGCACTCTCAGCACTCAGAGATCATATCGCAGAATGGCTTGCAACTCTGCAATAAAGACCTTATAGAAGTCTATGGGAAATCCATCAGGGCCCGGTGGCTTCCCTCCTTTGAGGTGCAGGATGGCCTTTTGGGTTTCATTCCAAATAAAGACCTTCTCTATATTGATCCTACTTTGTGGTTCCATAATCTGAGTTGGAGCCCGAGTCAAAAAAGACTGGATATCAGCTTCAGAGGGATGTACCTCAGAAGTGTACAGATCTTGATAAAATCTCTGGAAGTATTCCCCTATATCAGCATCTGGACTGTTTAACAACCCCATTGCTATCCTTAATCTGGGTGACATTTTTAATGTTTTCTCTATGTCTTAACTGCCAAGCCAGCCATCCCCACCTCACTCGAGTCCCACTCAAAATAGTCGCTTGATTCAATAGAATAGTTCACTCTATTTTGGAGCTTGGCAGTCAGCTATATTCCTACTTTAGTTTTTGTAATTGCTTGTACCCAGCAGGTGTGGGGTTGGCCATATGCTGCTTTTCAGCCTGAGATGTTTGTTGTTCCAGAGCTATAAGCTGCTGGTCTTCAGTTTTCTTTTTGTGGCTCGAGTATGAAAGGATAACCTCCCTTAACGCCACCTTTAGGGCTCCCTACCTGGTACTGGCTGACATGTCTCCCCCCTTTTGTTGTTGTTGAGATAGTGCTTGATCTGTTCCTGAACGTGTGACACAAAGTCAACGTTTTCTCAACAGAACAAGATCCAATTTCTAAGTGTTGTTAGCTGTGGAGACTCCCCCCACCTTTGTAGACTGAGCAGCACCAGAGAGTGGTCAGTGATTGTGATAGATTCATGCAATACTGAGATCATTGAAGGGATGAGGGCCTGGGATACCAAGATCGTATCCCAATCTTGCATAGTTGACAGCTGAGTGAGAATAATATGTGTACTTTCTCCCCATTGGCGAGGAGTGTTGCCATGCATCTATTAAAGTGTGGTCTGACATTAAATGCATGAGAGCCTTAGCATTCCTAGAAATGGGGGCTACAGATCTAGAGGACCTGTCTAGAGTTGTGTCTTTTACACAATTATAATCCCAACAAAGTATCCACAGCCCCTCAAAGTCTGCCATCTGCACTGAAAGGCGGTGGAAAAATTCAGGGCAGTCAATATTCGGTCTGTATATTAAGCCAATGGCCACCTTATGCCCAGAGGTGAGCAGCACTTGTATCAAAACATAACCCCCCCAGTCAGCACACACTTTACTTACTACACCAGAGAAACATGGATGAAACCAACTAGCAGTACCACAAGCCTTAGAAGAGAAGTACGACCCATACCATTCGCCCCAATTGTTTGTCATATGACTACCCTCTTTATCCCCTACGTGCGTCTCCTGTAAACAAATTATATCAGTTTTCGTTGCTTTAATTTTTGTCAGCACCTTATTTTGTTTAACAGGAGATTTTAGCCCGATAATATTCCAGGGCCTAATCCTAGAACTATCCTCAGCCATTTTCAAGGCCCATGACAATCTGTAGCCAAAATGATGTAGACGGAACCTTTGAATGCCCTTAGAATTTCTGTAAGTACCATTTTCTGAAAATAGAGAGAAACCTGAACAGGCTTTGAAACATAGTGAAAAAAAGCACATTACAAAGACTAATTGACCTCCCCCTTGCCATCTCCCCTTCTTTATTCAGAACAAGATTCCCTGCTACAGAATTCCTTCCCCCCTTCCTCCCATACATTGACTCCAGAGATCATACAGAATATAGAAGTAACATGAGACACTGAAACCTGAATTGTCATTCCTCATTAAACTGGTAACAAAACCCACATCCATTACCCCCACCTCTCCAGGTGCCCAAAGAACCAAAACTACCTCAACGTAGTAACTGGAAAACAAGTTAGTAGTTTCCCCTCCCACCCAACCACTTGCACTGGAAAAAGTGCAGCATCTCACCAGTACTATACGTGGAAAAGAGTCCAGTTATGCACCTGTTTACAAGGTCCTATTGCAGGAGTATTAAATGTTGTGGCAATGAAGGCTAAAGTGTCCAAAGGTGTCCTGGGTCCCTCCAGTTCAGAGTGGGGTGCCCTGACCACATCCCCAAACACAAAGTGATACCAGCATGGGCAGTGGCCAGTGATCATGTGTGTAGTCAGCCCCATATGTACGGCTTGATGACTGAACTGCTCCCCTTAGCAGCAAAGCAGATAATTTGCATGGCGCAGAAGAGGCCAGCATATTACTTATTTACATGAGCATGTGCCACTGAACACAGTCTCTCAACGACCTTTTCCCACTGCATAGAATTTAATTCCTAGGGTTTAAATATATCAAATTACAACAAGCTCCAGCACGAGGAGCACAGACGGTATCAGCATGGAAGGTAGAGCTTGTAGGTCCCAGAATGGCTGTGCCAGAAGGCCAGTACGGAAGTCAAGGGGATCCATATGTCAGTTTAGAATGAAGCAATCATGATGCAACTGATAGTAACATATAATATTAAATTTCAGATGCAGCACTGTCACAGGTACTTACAAAGTCACTGAGCTGGACCCAAACTTGAGAGAAAAGATAGAAACAAAAGTGATGCTCAGTTGTCCCCCAATCCTGTGCCTGATGTTAGCTGCCCCCCCAAGCCATTACCCACATCCCACGCTGTAGTCAGAGGGGAGAGTGGTGGGAGTCGAACAAAACAGTGCTTGGAAATTAATGCAGGAGCAAACAGCCAGGTGCTAGGTGTCCATACATCCCAGAGGGAAAAAACATAGCTTCATACTGCGGAAGCCGGACCCTGCATGGTTAGAATGCCAAAAAATCTCCACAGATGCAGGGTTGGAGGGTTCCCAGTCATCACAACCTCCATGAACATGATATAGCTCATTGCCGCAAGGTGGCAGCCCTGTCTCCATGGAAATGTTGTTTGCACAATCGTGTGGATCATCTTGTGAAAGAGAGATGGTAACGAGGCTACCCAGGCTGATCTGCCTGATCCGGATAATGCAGAATAATTACTTAATGTGGCAGGCACAAACACCAGCTGAGTAATACAAATTAGTAAACTGCTGTCCGTCCCATTCTCCCCAAACTCCACCGGCACAAGCAATGCACAAAAGGACAATGTAGACAGTGGCAAGTTGGGGTATTAGGCAGGGGATCCATCAGCACAAATAGATGGAAGGTTTAATACCCACAGTTCCTAGTAAAAATGTACACAGCTGTGGTAGTACTGACCATACGTAAAGGTAGTAGGTACCCGGTCATTCTTTGCTCCTGGTGTGTAGTACTGAACATCTAGAAAAATCAGGACCCTCACTGTACCATCTGTCGCTAGCCTCAAGACCTCCCCTTACTCCATCTCAGACTGGGGATTGAGATCAGCAGGCAGGCAACTTGTTTCTGGGCTAAGATCTCCCTTCTTTGGCGATGTCAACAGTGTTGACAAATTCTTTTGCTTCCAGGGGCTTAGTGAAAAATTTTGGCAGCTGGCTTGGGCAAGTGATTCTAAGCATAGCAGGATATAGCAAAGGGAACTGCCATCCTAGGGCATGCAGCTTAGTTTTCACCCCAGTGAATTTTTGTCTGTGAGTCTGCAGCTCCACGCTAAAATCCTGGAATACAGAGACCCTGACACCATTGACCTCAAGAGGTCTACATTGTCAGACTGTCCTCAACATCTGCTCCTTCTCTGAGTACCGAAAATATCTATTTAATAAGGTAGTGCCTGGGTCTATCTCCCAGTCTCATTTTTTGGCCTGTGCAATGGGCCTGCTGAATTTTAAGATCCGATGCTTTGGGCTTGAGTCTCAGCTTCTGCACCAACACGCACTGGACAGCTCTTGCATCTTCTTTGCCTTCAAAATTCTCCAGCAGTTCTATCAGTCAGAGATTGCATCTTCTCCCATGATTTTCTTGGTAATCTGCTCATTCACAGAGGGTCTAGACTTTTTCGAGAAGGATGTTAAGGCCCCCAATAAGGTCTGCCACCAGATCTTTCAGTTCTCTGATCCACTTCTTAGACTTGTTGGGCCAGCTGGTGTGGGTAGCTGAGGTCTCTGCAAGCCCAGTGACCACTGACTGCAGGTGAGTGATTTTTACCATTATGCTTTCAAAATCTGCCTGCCCCTCTTACTGCAGATTAAGTAAAAGGGATGCTATTGACTCATCTTGCTCTTGTTGTCTTTTACCGCCTCGGCTGTCATACTTTGCGATCGGGTGTAGGCCTTTCCAGCAGAATTAATAAGCCCAGTTGTAGGCTCCATAGCCTGCCATTTACTGTTTCTGGGAGCTGCCATCAGTTAGTTGAAATAATTCCGCATCTCAGAAGGCACAGCCCTGTGCTTTTTAACTTATTTGAGCCGCTTATTTCTCAGTGCTGTAGGGAACCAAGTTAGAAAATGTCCACCATTGTTGTCTGTTTGGTCATGCTTCTGTGATTATAGCTTAATGCAAACACTGTAGTGTGTCATTGCTCTTATAAAAGGGTCTTTAACAAAGAAAATATATATTAAAAAAAAACTATGACCGTGTACTATGCAGTATCACTGGATGGTCATATAATATGTCTCAGCCAATCATAGCTCTCCATTTTATCTGCCCATTTTATAACTAGATACATAGAGGATATACAATGGGCTGACTCACTTTGTGTTCAAGCATGATAGTGCAGGTCTGTAGGACTATAACTCACTAGTGGCAGACCCATAGCTGAGTTATAAAAGTGCCCACTCACAATTGGTGATACATTGCTTATTCTGAGATAGACTATTGTATATTCAATATACACAACAATAGTTTACAAGTTGCACCTTTTGAATCTGCAGTTTATTTGAAGATTTTGCAGTTTTTCTCTCATTTTAACAGCTGAATTCAGTACTGCAGTAGGCATTGTAAATGCCATCAGCACTGTGAAAGCTGCTCTGATTGATTCAGTATTCCAATGTGATGACAGTTACCTTAAAAAAATATCCATTGTGACACCAGTAACAATAACATGTTTTTGATATGCTGCTGTTACTGATGTCACTAGCCAAGATAAACCTTTTATCTCATCATCCCCACTTTCTGTTGTATATATTTTGATATACTGCAACTTTTCACTGGCTGCTACTGTACATGAATGAAATAGTTACACTACACTACTCTACTCTACACTGCACTACAATACTCTATACTACACTACTCTACACTACACTATACTACATTGCTCTACACTACACTACATTACACTACTCTACACTACTTACAGTATACTACACTACACTACACTACTCTACACTGCACTACACTACATTACACTACTGTACACTACACTACTTACACTACTCTTCACTACACTACTCTTCACTACACTACTCTACACTACGCTACAATACTCTACACTACACTACACTACTCTATACTACACTATTCTACACTACTTACACTACACTACACTACTTACACTACACTACTCTACACTACACTGAACTACTCTACACAACACTACTCTATTTTACACTACACTGCACTGCACTACACACACTACTCTACACTATACTACACTACACTACACAACTCTACTCTACACTACACTACACTACTCTACTCTACACTACACTATACTACTCTACACTACACTACTCTACACTACACTACTCTACACCACTCTTCACTACACTACATTACACTACTCTACACTACACTGCTCTACACTACTCTATACTACACTACACTACTCTATTCTACACTACACTGCACTGCACTACACTACACTATACTGCTCTACACTAACTACTCTACGCTACACTACACTATACTGTTCTACTCTACACTACATTACATAACTCTACACTACACTACTCTACTCTACACTGCACACTACCCTATGCTGAACTACACTACACTACTCTACACTACTCCACTACACTACATCACTCAACACAGCACTACACTGCTCTAAACAACACTGCTCCACACTACACTACTTTACACTATACTACACTACACTACTCTACTTTACACTGCACTACACTACTCTACACTACACTGCACTACACAACACTATGTTCTACACTACACTACTCTACACAACATAACACTACTCTACACTACACTACTCTGCACTTCACTACACTACACTACGGAGTCCCAATGGGATGAAACACATGTCAGTAGTATGCCATTCTCAGTCTTTCCTGGATCAGATGTAAAGTCTGCTTAAAAAAGTGATGTCTGTTCTTACACAGCACGTGAGTCTGCTGTTCACAAGGATTTGCAGACCCATGATGCCTTGAGCCAGGACTTTGTATGTGTGTGGTTTGGAAAGATGCATATAAGTCCACAAAGCAGCTAATTAACACAGTTTGCAGCAGGCAGGCACTGATAGAAATTGCTGGTATTCATTCCCGTTGACAATAGCAGGGATGCAGTGGGTGAAACTGCAATTGCCGATATTGAGCGTGAATGCCAGCGTTTGCAAATCAGGCCCACATTGCTGCCTTTGATAAGTAAGCAGGTAATTTCCAAATGAAATCTACAATGCCCACAGTCTCTGTTGACAAAAAATGTCCATGTATGTCCCTTGCTGCCTTTGCAAGAGCAAAATATTGTTAGCCAATCAAATAATGAATGTTTTTATAAGAAGTAAAGGTTGAGGTCTGCTGCAGGGAAATGCAAATCAGCTGCCACTCAGTCAGGATAAATGAAAGATGCTCTTTTGTGTCACCGCATCTGACATGAAATTATTATCTGAAAAGCCTGTACATCTGGGATGTATTTCAGCGATGTGGAAAAATTATCAACAAACCTCTAGGCACTTCACTTCAAAAAGATCATGGTATTGAGTCTCAACACAGTCCTTCACTTCAAAGCCAGAGCAGCTCTCCAGTGGGGTCTTCAAACCCCCAAGTCTGTAGTAAGCAAAGATTCTTATCTAAAAATGTTTAACAATGAATTAAATTACTTTCCATGGTGCCTGTGACAACAGCAGCATCACTTAACCTTGTCTTCAGTTTGTTAATCCAGGAGAGACACACTGATATGCAATGCCACTACTTCTATCTCATTCTTTAACTCAGATGACTGAATTGGGGGAGGTCATAAAACTTACCCAAGGTCACTTTATGCATGTATTACTATGGTGGGATTTCAACATGTGAACACCTGCTTCACAGTTCATTGTTAAAAATACTAGACCACTCCGCCTTCCTTGACTGGACAGTTAAATGTGTTAGGATCAGTACGATTAATTTGTTCAGAAAATATTGACACGTGATATCTTGTTATTAAATAGATGGAAGGGCCTCTATGTTTACTAAACACATTAAGCCCAATCTACAGAACACACATTTGCCCTCTGAAGTTGCAGAGTGGCTTGCGCAGCTGCAGAGTGCTTCCTCGTCACATATGGGCACTTTGCAGAAACTGTGAACTGATTTGTGCACCCCTCTTCTCACCTGATTCCCCTTCTTTCACAATTCTAGGTGAGCAGCTGGGTCGGGGTAGGGACATGCTTCCATGTGATACTGGTGACTATCTTTACAGTGCAGAGGGACAGAAATGGGGGTGCATACTGCACAAAGAGGGACAAAGCAGTAGCGTTTACACGACCCCTGGCAGCCACAGGTGTCATTTGGGGTCCAACATGACTCACGTGCTTTGCCTCCAGCCCTATGAGCTGGCATAGAAGGCTGAGGTCTATAGCCTGCATATTTTTTTCTTTTAAATAGAAATGCTGTTCCCTTCAAGGGATATGGCAGTCCTTGGAGAATTGTGTCACACAATCTGCTGCTCTGCGCTCAGCAGGGGATGCAATGTAGCCTGGTCCTGCTCCATCCTTGACACATCCCTGGCATCTCTGTGAATGGGTCAGGGAGGCTGATGCTTATGGTTGCCTACAACTGTAACATAATCTGCAGCTGAGGATGCTATGCTCCAGGCCACTGTTGTGAAATAGGCACCTCTTAATACATATTTTTTTTATCCTTTGGTAACCAGGTAAGGCCCACTAGACAAAAGTTACTATTTTCAGGGGTGATCCCGGAGCACTGGGGGGTTATGTGACTTGCTCACAGTCATGCCATATGTAAGTGGAAGTTGTGGGAATCAAACTCAGGCCTGCTAGATCTACCACGCTCATTCACAGCTCGAAGATTACAATATGCTATATATTTAAAAAATTGTTTGGGTGTCACTGTGTTTTTTTCCACTTCTGGGGTCTGTGAACAGAAGGGTGGAGCCATGCCGACAGCTTCCATATATGCTGAGGAGAGAACACAGACTGAAAATGTAAAGTTCTGTTACAATGTTCCTATAAGAATCAAGCGAGAAATTCTTGCACAGGTAAAACGGTATCCAAATCCACCCTGAGAAAGTCCCCCCCCAAAAAAAAAAAAACATGTGTGGTGCTTTGGGCCTTGTATACATCTGCATGGATAAAATATCACAATTATATTAAATCTGGGTGAGTGGTTGTAGTTTGTAGCTGGTTGTAGTTTGCCTATGTCCCCTGATGTATACTGATATTCATGGGAACAGATTAATTCCCTGATTTGAGTTTCTCTTGTTTCAGTGCCATGGGGGTTCTGGATTTCCAAGCTGATATCAACTTTAACCAGTAATTATGTCATTTTTTTTAACATCAGTTTCCTTGTAAACGACTGATGCTTGCAGCTTTATGACTGGTGAGTTCCTTTACCAGTTCTTGTTATGGGCGATCTCTGATGTAGGAACTGATTAGAAGGCTGTAAACAAGTTCCTAGTCACTGCTGCCTCACATGACAAACATAAAATGCCCCAGCCTGCCAAGTTTTTGTGTCCTGGCTGTGGTCTGTTGCAGTGGGTGCCTCTGATTTTCTGCATTGATTTCTGCCATTTATTTAGCACCACTGCACCTGTTTCCTGGTGCTCACACCCTCTCCTGTTTGTATGGAAATCAGTGGCTACTCAAAAGTTGTTGTGCATGCTCTAAAAGTTGTTCTGCACCTTCTGAAAGTTGTTGTACACATTCTATTATCAAGTGCATGTGTCCCTGCTTGCGCTGACTCCTGCCTGACAGCTGCTTTCATCTTCACTCAGCATGACTTGTGCAAGCCACAGTCTGACTTCATGACTGCTTTAGTGGTTCATGATGCCCACCCTCAGCATGTCTGAGGGGATTCCCCTGAACATGGTAATGCTTACTCGGCAGAGCCACTCCTCAGCTCACACGCTCTCCTTCTGTCTTTCTGTACCAGTGCAACTGCCACTGCCAGACTGCTACATCAGCTTCCTATGTGACAGGCTTTGATACAGTTAGGGAAAAAGAAATTATCCTTGGAGTTTACCTTTTTTAATATATACAGTAAATTAAAATATGTAATGGTAATGCTTACTCTGCAGAGGCATTCCTCAGCTCATTCTCTCTGTCTCTCTAGCCCCTCGCTAGTTCATTTTACAGAACCATATACTGTAAAAAATAAACTATAGGTGACCATATACAACTTGCCTTGTGTTTCCCCCTCAGGGCTGAGATAACAGCAAGGACTCCTCAAGCTTCACTCTTGAGGTCCATATGCTGTTATCTCTACCCCTTGATGGAAACACAGGCTTGCTGTGTATGGTCACCCATACATTACTCTATATATAACAACAAGCATTTGTCAGTGCCGAATGTTGCTTGCTTATATGTGCTGTTTAGGTATTTGGAAATGAAAGTACCACGCCTAAGAACTAAGAACCCCCTCCCCCCCGGCAAGCATAACAGCATAGCTCAGTACTTAGCTCAGTTAGAGAAATAAACAGAACAACTAAATCTGTGTTATTACAGCAATCCTAAAAGTATCCAGTCATTGCTTTGTGTTCACTCCAGAGACCCTGCTGTAATATAGGACCACAGAGGACCCTAGGTGGGAGGGTGTGCAACTCTAAAGTCCCAGCAGAGATCCATTGAGCTTGCTCACTCCCCCTCTCTCACTTACTCATTCTATTTCCCCTGACGCTGCAGACTGTTCTTTTGTACTGCTTTCCTTTTTTTTGCCCACAAAGAAATCTGCAGCAGTCCCGACAGAGCTCCATTGAGCTAGCTCACTCCCCCTCTGTCACTCAGTCATTCTGTTTCTTCCGGCGCTGCAGGCTGCCCTTTTGTACTGGGCTCCTGCCTGTGTTGGCACCTTTTGCTGCCCACAAAGACATTCACAGCTGTCCTGACAGAGCTCCGTTGAGGTCGCTCACTCCTCCTCTCTCACTCGCTTATTCTGTTTCTCCTGGCACTGCAGGCTGCCCTTTTGTACCAGGCTCCTGCCTCCATTGGTGCCTTTTTCTGCCCACAATGAAATCTGCAGCAGTCCTGACAGAGCTCCATTGAGCTCGCTCACTCCCCCTCTCTCAGTCACTTGTTCCATTTCTCCTGGTGCTGCAGGCTGCCCTTTTGAAGTGGGCTCCAGGCTGTGTTGGTGCCTTTTTCTGCCCACAAAGAAATCCATAGCAGTCCTGACAGAGCTGTGCTGAGCTCATTCACTCACTCCCCCTCTCTCACTCGCTTGATCAGTTTCTCCCAGCACTACAGGCTGCCCTTTTGTACTGGGCTCCTGCCTGCATTGGTGCCCTTTTCTGCCCACAAAGAAATCTGCAGCAGTCCCGAGAGAGCTCTGTTGAGCTTGCTCACTCCTCCTCTCTCACTCCCTCATTCTGTTTCTCCCGCCGCTGCAGGCTACCCTTTTGTACTGTGCTCCTGCCTGCATTGACACCTTTTTCTGCCCACAAAGAAATCTGCAGCAGTCCTGACAGAGCTCCGTTGAGGTCACTCACTCCCCCTCCCTCACTCGCACATTGTTTCTCCCAGCACTGCAGGCTGGCCTTTTGTACGGTGCTCCTGCCTACATTGGTGCCTTTTTCTGCCCACAACAAAATCTGCAGCAGCCCTGACAGTGCTCAGTTGAGCTTGGTCACTCCCCTCTTTCACTCGATCTTAAAAAACACTGATTTCCCAAAGCGACTGCACTATTCTGCGCTGGAAGAGTGAAAACTTATTTCAGCCAGGATGTGAAAAATGACAGCTGCACTGTTCATAAGGAGGTGTGAAAAAGTGCCAGTGTTGAAACTCTGGTGTGAAAATATTACTAATTTGCGAAGTTACAAGGGTGCGTGGAGACTGCGCAACGCACGCTCGTAACAAATTAATTTTATAGACTTTCATCACAAAATTTTCAACATAGATATTTTAGGACCTCTGCTCATGAACAGTGTCACTGTGATTTTCTTAATGTGTCCCTAACACTGATTTTCCACAGTGACCGCACTATTCTGCGCCGCAAGTGCGAAAACACATTTCGGCCAGGATGTGAAAAATGACAGCTGTACTGCTCATAAGGAGGTGCAGAAAAATGCCAAAGTTGAAAATCTGGAGTGAAAATATTGCAAATTCGTGAAGTTACGAGTGTGTGTAGCAACTGTGCAATGCACGCTTGTAAAACAGTATTTTTTTTGATTTTTCTCACCAAATTTGCAACATAGGGTTCTTGAGAGCTCACCTCATAAACACTGGCACTGTCGTTTCATTAATTGGTCCTGAAAGGTGATTCTGCACAGTGACCATGAAATCACCTTTCGGGGCTGAGTAACGCTATGACAGTAGCTGAGTTCATGAGGAGGGGTCCCAATAACCCCATGTTGAAAATGTGGTGCCAAAATTCCCAAAAATGGCTGAGATATGCACCAAAGTTGAAAAAAACCCTTTGTATGCCATTATACAGCTTACCGGCATTTCCTCAGTTCACAGTCTGCTTTGAAGAGTGCAGATGTGTTCCTGGTCCACTGAAGACTGTCGCGCCAGGCTCCAGAGGTAAGTATGGGGTGAGGGCGGTATGGGGAGGCAGGGCACGCAGAGGGTTGACGCTGGTGGGGAGGGTAGGAGACCCATGAGGAACTGTTTTCTTTTTAACAGTTTAAAACAAAAAACATCACAGAACATTTCTTCTTTTTCAGGGGCATTTAGCATACTGGGGTGAGCTTCCAGCGTGCCACCTGAGTAATTTTTTTGGGGGGGAATCTGTAGCCGATGGGGGATTGGGTACCCCTGTTGGCACATACTAAAGAGGGGGTCACAAGAGCTGAAGGGGACTGGACACCCCTCGGCACAGAACTAAAGCGGGGGGACTTATGCCGACAGGGTGGGCACCCCATCAGCAAGCCCTGTAATGAGAGGTCACCCCTCATTGCAGCGGGACGAGGGCGGCCCCTGATTGCAGCGGGGTTAAATTATCAAGGTGGTGGCATCGCTTGGCTGAACTAAGGCCGCAGCAGCATGCCACCCAATTGGGGAACACGGGCTAAGTCTCCAAAGGCAGTGGGGGCATTGGCCACAACAGTGCTGCACCTCCACAACCTGCTTCTGCAGCAAGCTGCAGCAACATGTTTCTTGCGCATGCGTGCAAGCAACATGAGAACAACAAAAACAAATCACACCAAAAGTGTATATGTATGTCTGTAATGATATCTTGAGATTCTGGTGGCAAATATAAATCACTTGAAATGTCCCCAGAACCCCTCAATGTCATTACAGCCTTGCCATTTTTTTTATGTTGATTTCCATACAAAATGCAGACATTTGCTGCCTTATCAGGGAGTGTCCTCTTCACTGCTTATTATCAGCAAGTTTTGATGTAGGACTTCACCAGTAATAACGCTGTCAATTGCAAGTTCCTACATCACTGCAGCCTCAGCATCAAAAAGTGAAAGAAAACCAGTGCAGGAAGACGGTGACTGACAAAAAAATTATAACAAAATAAAATGCACCCTAAATGAACAAACTAATCAATAAGACATGGCAGGATGTAAGCTGTGCCCAGAATAATGTCAGTCTTGGGCTGCCAAGTGCTGTCAGCCATTGAAAGAGCATCTATATCCACACAGCCAACTTATTGTGTTTGTCAAATGGGGTTTGACTGTACATTTTAATAAATTAAAAAACTTTTTAAAAAGTTATAAAATGAGCAATAATGTACAAAATCAGTCTTCTTGGGGCTTCTAGTATTAACCAGCATGGGGGGAGAGGCAGTACAAGTGTGTGTGCTTAATGGTTATATTGTTTGCAGGCTGTTTTACATTTTTTTTGACACTAGTAGAACTGAGCTTATTTTTTGCAATTAAATTACTTATTATACAATGGCAAGAAAAAGTCCTGGACTCTGATTGGTCAGTCTTGGGCTGGAGCCATGATGTTATCCCGGCACAACATCACGGGTCTAGTCTCAGCCTCACTGTGAACCTGTAGATGATTTTTGGACCTAGAGCTCTTTTTTCTGCATCTCCTCTTAAGAAACAAAAATATTTTTCCACACTAATAAAAACATTCTTTAAAATTATTTTTTTATTTTATATTTAACAACGAACCAATGTATAATAGCAATAATGCCCCCCAGGGTGTGTGTCGTTTGGGATAACGTCACACCTCAGTTGTTGGACGCACTCGGCCTGTGGCCTCGTGCCCAACCACTTGAGGCGTGACGTTATCCCAGCACGACACACACCCTGTCGGGCATTATTGCTTAATTGTCTGTTTACAGTGACCCTGAGGAGACAGGTAATGAAGGCTTCTTTGTGACTGAAGCAGGTTCAGATCTAACTGTGCTATTTGTGTAGACAGTTGCAATTGCTGTGTAGTACTGCAGCTTTCAGAGCCACCTGCACACTCACATTTAACTATTTGAGTGCCGTGTGCAAGTGCCTCTGAGAGTTGTCATCCTACACAGCAATTGCCACTATCGTGAGATGATTTTGTCACGTAAAGAAAAAGAAACAGCATTTTTTAAGAGCACTAACAAGATGATATTTTGGATTATTTCTAGGTGTGGTTTGTTTGCAATGTTCATCGAGGGAGGGATAGACAGAGTATGTAGGATTGTGAACGATTAGACAGGGCAGCTTGAGCAGGATCATGGTTGCAATTTAGAAAAAAAATGCAGATTATAAAACAAAATATTGCAGCTGACTTGGAACATCTCCAAAGTCGTGAACACTTGACAATTTGAATGGTAGAAGGCCATGGCCTATGTGATCACGCCCCATCACTCAACAGTTGCATCCATTTATTTCTCTGTTCTAAACTGTTCTCATATCAACTGATCTTGGTACCCTATGGAACTGAAATCATTTTGTTTATTCTTAGGTTTAAATGATGAGAGAAGTGTGTTATTGTTAATAGATTTGTAAAATTGAATCATAGCCCCTCTCCATCATCTTATTCCTAAAGAGAAAAGATTTACTTCATTTAATCTGTCTTTGTAAGACAGACCCTCCATTCCTGGCACTGTCCTTGTAGCCCTTCACTGCACCTTCTCCAGCCTTTCTATTTCCCGCTTTCCTTATGGTGCCCAGAACTGTCTGCACTACTCCAGGTGGGACCTTATCAGAGCACAGTAAAGCAACCTTTCTTGACATTCCAATCTTTACTAAAACACTTTCTCCTGATATTGTACAACCCCAAATCTGATTGCATTTCTTAACAACTTCTTCACACTGTTTTGTGCTTCAGGCAGGTATTAAAGATGAGACCCAAATCCCTTTCAGATTCAGATGACAAAAGCCTTAGAACAGTGTCATATGATATTATTCTTGTGGATGGTTTTGCCAAAATGTAAGACTTTGCACTTTTCAGCATTGAAATGCATATTGTCAGGATGGCCTTGTGGTGCTGAGGATTGAGGTGCTAGACGCCACACCTCGTGCTATGCTGGCGACCCGTGTTCAGGATTGAACACGGGTCACTGGGGGTTAGCAGTGTTGGGGAAGGATCAAGCTCTCCTTCTCTGGGGAGGGGGGACATCAGCAGTCGGCATGTGGCTGCCCCCTGGTGGAAGCTAGGGGGCAACACCACCAATGCTGCAGAAGTAAGGCCAATGCACATAGAGGAATAGAGCAGGGGAACCACTCTAAGAAAAAAAAACTCCCCGGCAGCATGAAGGCTGCTTGTTGGCACCAACATGGTCCTGCATAAGTCAGCTCCCTCCCGGGTCCACCCTACTGGTCTCCGCTTTGGTGGGGTACGTACCTGCCATGAAGTGACATGGGGAGGGTAGTGGCCGGGAGGTCAGAGCTCTGCCCAGGATTGGGCGGCAGCCATCCTAACTGGCTAGATCTGGGGGGGGGGGGACCAAAGGCACAACCTCCCCACAGCTGTGGAAGTATAAATAAATAATCTAAAAAAAAAAAAAAATGTATGTTGTTACTTTCTGCCCACCAGACCAATGTATCAAGATCAGTTTACTGCAATTTCCTTTGCTTATTGTGTGCAACTATTTGACCAAGTTTAGAGTTATCTGCAAGACTTGTTAATAAAAAGTCAAGCTTGAGGTTTGATAGGAAGGAGCAACAAGCCACACCCCCTTTCTAGGCTATATTCTGTAGATCAGCTTCCTCTAGCCCAATGGTTCTTAGACTTTGTCACAGTGAGCCTCCCCAAATCCATAGAAAAGATTCTGAGCCTCCCCCAAAAACTGAAATAATCTTGGGCCTCCTCAAGGGAAAATAACATGCTGTACTGTGCGCAGCACACCATGAATAAATTGAAACCCCTTTGAGTACTTGGCTCACATTCAGTTCTTTGTCTTATACTGATGTGGAACCTTTGAAAAGAGTTCTTGTGCTAAAAGGTGTTATCTGAATAACAAATAAAATTAACAAATATTATTATTCAGTTTATTGTACCTCCGCCAGCCTACTTGCTCCACTATTTTCATTCTTGAACCATTGTTACCCCTTGTTGCAGTACCTTCATGGTTCAGACTACTTTCTGTTTCCTCTTATGAAATTACCGACATACTTTGCCTCTTCCTTCATTCCCTGCTGCTCAGCAACTTCTCTGGGATTACTTTGCTCCTTCCTGCTGTTGCTCTTTGCACTTCTATGCTCAACCCTTGTATTTGGGCTGTTCTGCCATCAGTTTACAAATTGATCAATGACCACCACTCATTATCAATTTATTGTTCATATTTGTTTGCACTATTGTTCATTGTGTATTTTTGATTGTTTGCAGTTACCTTTTGAAATATATTCACTATCTACCCTTCCCAGGGTACACCAAATGAACTTTGGCTCATTCACCTTCCTTGTCACCTATTAGTAAATAAATTCATAAAATTCACCTACTATTGGCCTCTTTCAGTTTGCTTCATCTCTTCACACAAAATACATAAAACTCAAAATTTAAATACTGTACTTTTTCAGACTCGCTTGAGCCTCCCCTGGAACAGATTGGGGCCTCCCAAGGGAGGCTGGCCTCACCATTTGAGAACCGCTGCTCTAGCCTCATTCAGAAGCTCAGTTTCTTTGCTGCAGCTGGAGGTTCTGCCCCACTCCCCTCGTTGAGGTTGCTGGTCTTCTCTTGGTTGTTTTGTGTCGTTCTGTTTGGTATTCGCATCTGCTGCTCTGGATTAGTATTTTGGTTGCTCCTCTAGCTGTGACTCTAGACTTTCTGCCTTCTTAGAGCAGTCATTCGATCCTGCTGCTCGTGTCCTCCTGCAACTCAGTACTTACTTGCAATGTGTTTTCCATGTGTTTTCTCGATTCTATGCCCTGCTTCTGTTATGCTGCTGTATTACACTTCTGTTTTGTCAGACTATTTTACTTGCGGTTCATAACCAAACACTTCCTGCATTTTCACTGATTTACCTGTTGTTCATAAGGCACTAGGTCATAACAGTGAATGCAACAGTAGTGCTCACCAGCACAGCACCACAACAACAGCGCCTGCAGTATTGGTGCATGGTAGCAGTCCCAACACACAGGCAGGACCGCTACCAAACAAAATAATAAAGTTATGTTTTTGTGGGGGTGCTGGAGTAACTAAAATAATCAACTCAGGGTCAGAGTTGGATTGTGGGGGTAAGTTATAAAGTTGGGGGGGGTGGTCCACAAGACAGAATTTGAAAAAATCTGACACCCACCTCAAAAAAAAAAAAAAAAGGGAATCAGAGACCAGGACTAGAACACTGGTCTCCAGCACCATTCTGGCCAAGCTGCTCCATGCCTCATCCCTCTCCACCACAGGAGCAGCTCTCTTGGAATTTATTCAGCCCTTTTCCATGCCCTTCACTGTCTCCCAGTATCACGGACAGCTACATGGGTAGCGATTACCGTACTATGTTGTTCTACCCCTGTCTCTGTCCATGATGTGCTCTTCATACAGCATGCTTCTTGCACTGTAAATGATGCACTGTTCTGACTGGGTACCGTTCATAACCAGCCTTGCAACCACTTCACTGCAGTTCCTCTGCATGCTTTGCATTCTATTGTTCCACCTGGCTCCACCAATAGCTGCAACTACTTAACTCATCCCCATCAGCCATCACTTAGTCTTTTTCAGCATTTTCACTACAGACATGGCCCTACTACCGCTCCTGCATTTCTGCTCATGGCTCAGTGTTTTCCATGATAATGGCCTATGATAGTCATCCACATTTTCAACTTCTCATTATTCAGTTCATTTTGTATCATACCAGTCCTTCTTCAGCAGTCCTCATTCAATCCGATCCAGTCTCTCAGCCATTCCTTCTAATAGTCATCATTCAGTCAGTCCATTTCTGCATCATGCCATCAGGCTGTATGGAACGCATTCCTACAGGCCATTATCCGTCAAGATCACTAGTTCTCCTTGAAGTCTGCATCTTGAGGGTGAGCCCCTTGTTATGGGCAGGGGTCATTCTCTAGGCTGCTTGCCTCCTGCAGTTCCTTCCAGCAGTCCCATCAGGTTGCATGGTCCAACACTCCCTGGGAAACTTTACGTCATGCAGACCCATGGTCGGCGGCACCTCTTAGTACAGTATTTAAGACCTCAGCCACTGGACGGTGGGACCCTAAGCCTATATAGATCCCTTTCGCTGTGCAGACCATGTCAGCAGCACCTTCAAAAACTATTCTACCTGTGCCTGCCGAAGGTCCAACTGGTCTCATTCCATAAAACTTTCATTTTGTTTTCAGTCAAGGTTAGGCCTCCTCACGGTCTTGAGGCTGATGCTAGCTTTTCAACAGTTGCTGCTCTCCTCATTTCTCATTTTGGGGGAGGGCCTCTTGTATGAGGGAAACTTCCTTTAGCTGTAGAGATCATCTTGTGGCACCCCAATAGCATTATCTCATTAGAGGGATAGAGTGAGAGTTACCCCTCTAAAATATTTCCCCTAAATTAAAATTCTAAATTAGCAAAGTGAGCTATATTAAGTATAGCTCAGTGATTTAAGGCTCTGAGCTGCAAACCTGGAGACCTGAGTTTGAATCCCACAGCTCCCACTTGCATACTGTGTGATCCTGAGCAAGTCACTCAACTTTCTTATGCTCGCAGGTCGCACCTGTAAACAAGCTTTCGGCTTAGTGTGTTTCTCTTGGTAAAACCAAAAGCAAAAAAAAAGTAGCTATGCTCTGAGGGATGGTAGCCAAGGCCATAGATCCTCAAATATTTCCTCCAGAGCTTTTTATTTTCTCTTGAGTGTCAAAGGCCATACTTTCGTTTCCTGTTAGTTTTCCTCATACTGTAGTGGGACTCTTCTCTGAGCTGTGATCAAATCGTAGTTTGCCTTATCCTACAATCAGGCCATTTCCACTCTCCTCTGGAAGTCATGCATCTGTCTGCTATCAATTGTCTCCATCTATCAGCTATGTCATCATTCTGCTCGTCTGTGTTTACAGATCAACTTTGCAGTTTTTTGGCTCCTTCCAAGGTCCCTTTAGCAAAAGAAATCACGTTCCCATGGCACCTCAATGGGTGGAACCCTCCTCAATAGGGATCCTTTGTATTTATGGTATTTATGGTACCCTGACAAGGTAGTAGTCCCTCATGGGACAGAGAGTGTGAATGACCACAGTAGCTACCTATACAATCAAACAATTGAATCATACAAGTAGCCATCAGATATCAGCATGTTTAAGTTTTTTTTTCAAGTTTATCTGTATTTTTTAACAGGATAGGGCACTAGACAAACCTTTTTCAGGGCCGTCCTGTATACAATGACAATCACAGAGGAAGAACATTATATCACATAACATTAGTTTACAAGAACATTCACAAACAACAGGGTATAAAATATTAATTACAACTATTACTCTAAACTTTTGTCTTACTCTCCCCCCATGTTTTTTTACCTACCTCTCCTTTCTCTCTCCCCCTTCCCTACCCCTCTCCACCTCTATTCCTCTATGTGCATTGGCCTTGTTAATGTCACTTACTGTACACTGTTTCATAATCACATGACTAGTGCCAATTTTTCTGTACTCGTGTTGCACTTGTTTATTTCGGGAATATCCCAGTACCTGTTCATATTATTTACATGTACAATCCTGTAATTTCACTGTACTTGTAAAACTTTTTTTTTCCTACCACCTTGCATTGTATGTCCTATTCTACTTGCTGCGTCATGTTGTTGTTGTTGTTCATGTATTTTGACTTGTATCCTCCCGGGTCATGCCTGAAAATAGGCATCTCTATGCCTAGTGCACTCACCCAGTAACCAAAAGCAAATAAATAAATAAAATAAAATAAATAAATGAAAAGGTAAGCCTGAGGCTTGATAGGCAGGAACAGCCAGTCACACCCCCTTCCTGGGCTATATAAATAAGCTTACTCCAGACTCATTTGGGTGTTTCCTTTTTTTGCTCTCATCATCTACTCCTTCTCTTACAGCAGCTCACTTTTGTCATTGGGCTCCATCCAAGGTACCTTTTTGCCACAGGAATCACATTCCTGTGGCAAATCTAGAAGTGAAACCCTCTTCAAGAGGGTTTCTTTGCATTTTATGTACCCCAACAAGGTGGTAGGCCTTCGGGGGGGGGGGGGCAGACAGCGCGAAATGCTACAGTAACTACTTACACAGTCAAAAAAATACAATCATGCAACTAGCCATCAGCTGCCAACATGTTGCACAGCATTACTCCACTTTGGCCGCAAATGTCCATTAAACCATCCTTTGTGGTTCTTTCCTTAATTACTGATAAAGAAAGGAGGTGGGAAATAAATGTGCAAGTAAGTATTACAGATTGTTTTTGAGGATTTTGAGGGGGGGTGTTAGTTTAAAAAAAAAAGTGTAGTAATTTACATTCAGTGCTAGCTGCCCCTCTGGCAATAGTATTCAGCACCTCATTTGAGAGAAGGTAGTTCCAGAGGACTGGGGGCAATGTGGTCCCTCTGCACAACAGTGGCAACAGAGAGGAGGCCAGCAATTATAGATCAGTCAATCTCACATCTGTAACAGGGAAATTGATTTGACAGATGGAGCACCTGGAAGTAAATGAGTTGCAGGACCACTGGCAGCACAGTTTCATGGGGAGGGCAATCATGTCAAACAAATCTCATGTATTTCCTTGACTGGGTTACAAGGGAGATGGATCAGGGCAGGGCACTGGATATGGCCTATCTGACTTCAGCAAGGCCTTTGACACTGTACCACACAGGAGGCTGATTAAGAAACATTGCAAGCTGGGGGGCGGGGGAAACGGTGGTAAGCTGGATATCAAACTCACTGAAAGACAGAAGGGAGAAGGTGAACGTAAACAGCAGTCACTTGGGGGACGAGACAGGAGAGTGACTAGTGGAGTACCACGGGGATCAGTACTGAGTCCTGTCCTCTTCAGTGTCTTCATAAAAGTGACATTGCTGAGAAACTGGAGGGAAAGTGGTGTCTCTTTGTGGATGACACAAAAATCTGCAACAGGGTGGACACCCAGGAGGGGGTGGAGAGAATGCAAATGGGTGTGGGGAAACTAAAAGAGTGGTCTAGGGTGTGACAGCTGAGTTTCAATGCCAAAAGGTGCTAAGTCATGCACCCGTGGTAGGGAAACCCAGAGGCTGTGCATAAGATGGGGGGAGGGGTACTTAAAGTCACCAAGCAAGAGAGGGACCTTGGGGTAATCATATTTAATTATCTCAATCAATCATTCTTTATTTGATATAGTGCACATAGTCAATTGTGAATCAAGGTGCTTTACGTAAAATGTTCATAAAACAATAAAAACATATAATAAACATGTAAGCAATAATACCCGACAGGGTGGGCAGTATTGGGGAATACCAGACTGCCTAGGGGTGTAGGCGGAGGGCCTTATAGCCCCTGGAAGGTCCGGTATTCCCCAATACCACCCACCCTGGAGGGTATTATTGCTCTTAGAAAATGGCACTGTAAAAGAAAAAAAAAGTTCAATACAAAATTAATAAAAATATTGTTTAATATAAATTTTGTGATAAAATAGTTCCTCCGCCTTGATTAGAATTATGTGTTGTTATTGTTTTTGGACTTTTGTCCTACTGGAAGCTTTGTATTACACCCCCAGAGCAAGAAAGAGACAGTGTGAACACAATTGGCAGCTGAGGGTAATTTTCAAGAGAAATGAGAGAGAGTCTTCATTAGAGAGTGTTTTTTTGTCACCATTTGTAAACATGGGAGATGATAACGTGATGTGTACTGATGTTAGCGGCTAAGAGACTGAGCATAGTGTGAGGCCAGGAAAGCTGTTAGGGTGATGTGTGTTTGCATAGAAGAGGCACAGCAAAAAGACTGGAACCACTTCTGAGCATGAGAGGAATGTTGTGTCCTTCACTGCCCCCCTCCGCAAGTTTCTCTGTCACCTCTGGATCATTTTGTAACTTCCATGATGACCTTGGTCTTGTTTGCCCTACCTGAGCTGAAATTTAGTTGTACTGTGCAGCATGTCTCCCAACCTGGGTGTCCATACATTTTTTTCTCTAACCACCATCGGAAGATCTGTGTTTGTGGTCCAGCAGAGCAAATGCGGAAATAAGACGTGACAGCAGCACAAAAAGAAGAAACATGAAGAATTTTAAAAAAAAATGGCGGTATTGCATTAAGATTTCTTTCTTTCATTTTTTATTAAAAATAAATTAATTGTGTGCCTTTTATTTTGTAAGGGTCTCTCACAGCATCAGCGAGGGTGAAGCGGGGAATAGCGTGACAGTGCTCTGAGGAACAGGCGCTTCTGTTTTACTGTGTAAAATTATTGTGCCAGGATTGTATGTATGTTTTCATGGAATTTGAACTGCTTTTGAGTTTTAAACTTATTTGGGGTCTACGAGAGCCAGTGGACAGCAAGTGGCCAGGCAGCTGGAGGAGGGGGGCAACACAGCATGGTTGACTCTCTGAGATGCTGATGTTGGCTATCGCAGCAGCAGCACGGGATGTGAATATACATTCAAAAAAAGAGTAAGGTGAAATGAGTCAGGGAGGTTGATGTGTGGTTTTGAACAGCTTGCACTGAACTATGAAGCCGGGGGGGGGGGAGTGAAAGCAGTATCTCTCGCTAAGCGAGAGAAAAAAATGGTGGCTACAATAGATTGAACATTCTAAGGTTACAATGATTTGGCAAGGTTATCAGGCAGCCAGAGACTGGGGCTCATTATTTTCCAGTCTCTGTTGCCTGATACCAGACTGGGTAGTTGGTGGCATTAGTCAATCAAAAAGGAGGATGCTCTCTACCCATTTTCTAACATTAAAATAATAGCAGTCTTAGCTAATTAATCAGATAAGATAGGATCTCAATGTGGCAGGGCTGCATAGGGAGGGGGATTTCTAGTTGGAGAAGGATGGTGGTGTTGCCACTCTGTCACTCACTAGTGAGCTCTGAGCTGGAGTACTGTGTCTAGTTCTGGAGGCTGCCTCTCTGCAAAGACACTGATAGGGTGGAAGTGGTCGAGAGTAGGACTCCCATAATGGTGTGGGGGTTACCTTGAAAAAAACATGCAAGGAAAGACCGCAGGCGCTCAACATGTACTCTCAGGTTGACAGGTCAGCAAGAGGGGACATGATAGAGATCTGTAAGTACCTCATGGGGTAAACAAAGTGCAGGAGGGGAGTCTGTTTCAAAGGAGGAGAACCAGAACATGGGGACATGTGATGAAGCTTGAGTGTGAAGCATAAATGCTTTAGAATTGTGACCAGAAGGCTGAAGTGCTATTACAGCTTTATTATAAAATGGGCAGCAATATCCCTGAATCTTGATTTACCCATGAGTTGGGACAGTGCAACTAATGGGGGACAAAACAAGCCCTGCCAACCAAGACTTATAAAAGGCAACAAATCCTAGTGACAAGCCCTTGGAATTTTATGAAATGCAGAATGTGTTGGCAGAAAAAGACTGGTACACCCATCCAGCCTGCCCCATTTTCCCTGCCTATGGTAACACCCTGAACTCTATTCAGTCACAGGTGTCCCTCCCTCTCGTCTACCTATTATGCTCATATGCCTGTGCCACACTTGCTTGAAGCTCCCCACTATCTTCCTCCACCACCACTTCTCCTGGAAGGCTATTTCAGGTATCCACCACCCTTTCTATGAAGAAGTATTTCCTCACTTCTCCCTTAAGCTTAATTGCATCCCCCAATGAAAGCCGCTGCTGTCTCATGCTTACAAAAACAAAATGCCACAGATAAATAAAACAGACCCTTTTTTAAACACATAGCTCTAAACCAACCAGCAATTATATAAAATAAATAATGGGGTGTTACATTATTTGTTTCTTTGCACACTTTTGATTTGTAATACCATCACAACCACTTGTGCTTCACACTCCTGTTTTATGTGGTATTGCACACCTCAGACGTATTAAAAACTCATAATGTGCTACACCCCATCCATTATTCTCTATATAATTACTGACTAGGGTGCTACAACCCGATAACCATTGAATTATTTCCAATTATAACTGGATGGTTACAACGAGAACCAAGAGACAGCTCTCATCTGAAAATCACACAAAAGGTAATGTGAGACATGCTGTCTTTCTGTGTGGCACCAACTCAGCAGGTCTGGAATGACACAACTCTCCCCACATCTTCCAGCTGAAATAAACTGAAAAAAAACAAACAAAAATCTCTGTTAAAAAAATAAATAAACCAGGTAATTTTTGTACCTGTTGGGTGTGGCAGAACTCTACATAGTACCAAATTCACACAGGCACAGAAGCAGCAGCAGCAGCTGGACGTAAACCATGTCTGTTAACAAAAAGGGAAAGCACTTTAATCCTTTCCAGTGTGGTCCAGGTTCTCAATGCCAGATTCTGACAGCAGAGAACACTATCTGTATGACCAGGCGGGGGAGGGGGGCGGGGATAATCAGAATTGTATCATGGAAGAGGAGAGGCAGAATTGTATCAAAGACAGTGCTGAATAAAGTTGTTATTGTAATCAGCTATTTATATAACAGTTTTGTCAAAAGTTGGCAATTATAAAAAACAATGTAAAGATAGGTATGTGTAATTGTTTTTTTTTTTTAAACACCCTTGGTGTGTTATGCCATAATAAACCTTGTGAGCTTTGTTCTTGGAGTTTATGTGGCACTACACATCTCAGGTGTGTGTACAAACCATTACACACCCCTGTCTATACATTATTCTCTATATTATGTACACTTGAGTGTACTTTATGCCTTAAATTATGTACACTTGGGTGTACAGTACTTTATTCCTGATGACATTTTAGTTTCACAAGAACAGCTTCAACTGTCCTGGGCAACATTGATTTGGGCTCAGAGGGATCATTGGCAGACTTATACAGCTGTAGGACTTCACTATCAAATGACTTTAATATCACCTAGATCAAAATCCAGCTAAAGCAAGGATGAAATTACATTTTCCCTGATACAAGGCAGTAGCTGTCAATCACGCTGGCTCTTGATTAGCAAGGTCATATTTTGATTAGCAAACACATTCACACACATAATATACTCGCTCAAATGCACAGCCTCATATACATGTAATCTCACAGTCATGCTTTCAAGCAAATGAACACCTCTCTTCCGTCTGTCTTGATTCTCTCTCTCTCTCTCTTTCTGTCTCTCTCTCTCTCACTCACTCTCCTCATCTGTTCTAGATATTTCTCTCTTCCTTTTTTGAGTACTTTCACTTCCTCTGCCTTCTTTGCTGTTTTTCTGTATTGACTTTCCTTGTCCTCTTTTACTTTTTCAATATCTCACCTTTGCTCCTGTTTACGCTTTAATTGTTCCCCTTCACTGAGTCTGTTTTTCTGTTCTCCATCTACTGCTTTTTTCCTTACAAAGTATTACATTTCCTGTCAGTATCCTATCAGAAGCGCTGTTTTAGTGACTAATATCGCATTGTGTGAAAGGCTAGTGACTTACTTGCTACTGTAGGCTATTAGCAGCCCCTGTAAGCTGTCTCAAGCGTTAACTGCTAATGCAGTTTAATGTAGAGAAAACAATTTGTCTCGTGCACTTAACCGGTCAACCAAACACAAAATAAAATAAAACAATGCAATTGGTTTATAAGTCAGGGGGAAAAAGAACCAGAAAACATCATATGGATGTTAAATGGATCCGTCCTACAGTATTCTAATCTAGAGAAAAAATTGTGGATCATTGCAGGAAACACCTTGAAACCCTTAGCACTGGATATGACAGCAGGAGATAAGGCGATGTGGATTCTAAGATTCACAAGCAGAGGGACAGACTAGAAGTGCAATAATGTGATGTACTATACACTGTAAAGCACCTTTTAGAGCACATCTGGAGTACTGGGTACAGTACTGGTCACCATATCAGAGGGAGGGTGTTATTGCACTAGAAAGGGTACAGTGTAGTGCAGTGCAGCCGATTTATACACTGACCCTGGAATCTAAGTTACAGTATGAGCAAAGGTCATGGAAGTTAGGCTTATACTCCCTTGGAAAAAGTAGACTTCCAGATGACCTAATAAAAGCTTTCAAAATATGAAAGAGCAGTGATAAGCTTGATCCATACAAATTGTTTACTATCATAGAGGTTTGAAAACTAGGTACAAAGTCTAAGAATTTGGAACCTAGGAGTAAAATGATGAAGCTCTGACTGGCCGAAGTGATGGGGCACCTGGGTAATGCAGTATGGTCAGTTTTTTGGAAGTGGAGTCTTTTTGCATTGTTATCTTACACTTTAGTGAGGGATTTAATAAACCACACAAGCATATTACTTTGGAGCATTGCTCTCGTATTTATTTACCGTGCTTATAGAGTGCACTCGCTTCTGCAGTCTCCTTAAGAGTACTGGAATTTGTGTTTGCTAGCAGTAAAATGACAAACTGGATATAATGTTTTCACTCGATGGCAGTGTCTGCATAGAATAAGCTGCAAGAACAGCACAGTAAGGCAACCTTTATAAATATGGATTTAAGGACAACTAGGTGTCTTTGTGGGCAAAGTGGCCATAGTGTGGTATGATGGAAAGTAGGAAACTACAGACTAAGGTCAGATCTTAGTTAACAGGCATCTTTAGATCAGTTAGTCTTTTCCTGTTACCAAAATTCACATGTTTAATGCCATGTGATGAGAATCTTTTCAAACAAAGTAAAACACCACAGGATTAAAAACCTATTTGGTGTGATTTAATTGGGGATGTTTCTTTGAATTGGAGACCTATATATTTTAATTTCAAGCCTATTCTGATGTGGTGTTGGTGATGTTGTTTGAATTGGAGACCTGTTTAATTTGGTAGCTAACTTATTTTTGGGACTTTGAGTGGAATTGTGACTCCTTTTTGCTGGCTTCACTAGCTGCAAAGTTTAGTGCATAGTGGGGGAAGGGTATTAATGGTCTGACCAGGGGCCTCAGCTACCTGATTGTTTCTGGAAGGCTTGGGCTGGTCCCACCCTCCAACCCCTCATCCCACCGCCCAGGTCCATGATTTCCTTTGTACCAGGGTTCTGACATCACTTCCTCAAACGGGCAAAGAACATGCACCTGTCATAGCAGAAGCAGACATCCAGGAAAGGAACAGCAATGAGTGAAGAGGTGACTGCTATTTCAGTGGAAGGGAAGTAACTGCAAATCAAGGAGCTTTCATTGTTACTTCTTTGCATTGCTGTTTGCATTGTGGAAAGGAGTAGGAGTTTGAAGAAGGTTGTGCAATAGTTACTCAAAGTCTCTTTTTGGGTGTGGATAGGAAAGAGAGAAATGTAAAAAGCAGTTGCTCAATCTATCTAAATAAGTACAACAAAGGGGGTTAAGGGGAAATTAAGAAAAGAAGAATGTTTTGCACTGATAGAGGGGGAGAGGGGAGACTTGGGGGGAATGTTTGGTATCCTTCATCTGGAAGGGTGGGGAGTTGCTGGTGGGCAACGAGAGCAATGGGTACAGTGGTAGGCTGCAACAACTGCGGTGCACCAATCTTTCTAAAAATTGCCTGGAGGGTGGGAGATGTTTAGTGTGCAACCACATAGAGACACTTAGAAAGGAGATCAAGGGTCTGCAGGAGGAACTAAGACAGGCAAGGAAGACTGGAGGCAGATTTAGCCCAATACTGGAGGGAGGGAGGGAGATGGGAGGGTGATTTGAGCCAACAGTGGTGAGGAGAGGGTCAGAAGAAGGGATACAGAGACAAAGGGGCCGAGGCAAGGAAGAATGATTGCCGGGGAAACCAGGTCAGGAGACAAAAGACAAATGGAAGGAGGAGACAGAGACTTGTGAGGGGAGGAGAAGAAGTGGCAACAGTCATGGAGCGGAAAGGAGGAAACAGGTTACTATGAAGAGAGAGGGAGCGGGCATTTGTGAAGGGTCTTCAGAAAATAGTTTTGCACTGCTAGAGGGGAAGAAGGAGGAGGGAAGTGATGTAGTTGGAGGAGTAATTGATAAATGCTCAGACCAAACCAGAGCAGGGGGAAGTTCTGCTGGTAGAATTGCAACAGAGGCAAAAGAGGGAAATAATGTGCAGGAGGAAGAAGAGGAACCTGAAATAAGAGATGGAGATGAATGGAAGCAAGCAGGGAACAAGAGGGGTGGAATCTTAGTGCTGGGGGACTCAATACTAAGAGAAGTCAGGTGGGGTAGCAAGGGGGAGAGGTATAGTTGCATTTGGGTGGAGGCCATGCCAGGAATGACAGCAGAAAGGGTGGGACAATCTGTTCTGAAATATGGTAGAAGAGGTAGGGACAAGCCTCATTTAATTATACATCTTAGGACGAATTACCTGGCTGACAAGACAGTAACTATAGTCCAGAGGAGGTTTGAGGAACTAGGAAAATTATGTGAGGGGGCAGGAAGATCAGTAACTTTTTCAGAGATACTTCCAGTACCCAAGGCAAGCACAACAAGAAAGCTGAGAATAGAGGAATTTAATGGATGGCTAAGAACCAGGTGTTATGCTAAAGGGTATGGGCTGTTGGGGGTGTGGGGAGGGACCTGGGAGGACAGTAGTCTCTATGCTAAGGACAGACTACACTTGAGTAAGGAAAGAAAGAAAGTGTTGAAACAGAGGACAGAGGAGCACATAGAGGAAGTAGGGACTTTAAACTAGGAGCAGGGGGTGGCAAGTGGGCAAGAGACATGCAGAGACCACAGTTTGGTAAACCATATGAGCTTACCCTCCATAACAGTGACAAATGACAAATGGCAAGTACTATTGGTGATACTAGTAAAGCAGGGCAGGATGGGGGGTGGGAGGTGGTTACCCTTAATGCTAGAAGCCTTGGGAGGAAAACTGCAGAGTTACAGGTGCTCATGGCAGAGAGAGAGGTGGACATTGCATCCATCACAGAAACATGGGCCACCCAATACAATGACTGGGACCTGTCTGTACCAGGGTACAGGTTATTTCGTAGGGACAGGGTGATTGTGAAAGGGGGGAGGTGGCACTATATGTGAAGGAAGGACTGAAGTGTGTAAGGAAGGAAGTGGAGGAGGGTAGTACGGAGTCACTTTGGATGCAAATCCAGGATTCCAAGAATAGGATTCTCAGATTGGGAGTGGTGTACAGGCTGCCATCTCGGATGCAGGAGTTAGATAGGGAACTAGTGGGACAGATCAGGAGAACCTGTGAGAAGGGTAATGTGGTGATTGTGGGGGGCTTCAACATGCCAGGAGTGGACTGGAGTACCCCAACAACCAGAAACAGAAGGGAGCAGGTACTGCTGGATTCCTTCCAGGACAGCTTCCTGCTGCAAATGGTCTGTGAACCAACTAGGTTAGGGAATACCCTTGACCTTGTGCTGGCAAATTGGAACTTTGTGAGAAAACTTACAGTGGAAGAACTGCTGTCAGGGAGTGACCACCACTCGGTATGGCTCACTTTGGATATGGGCAAGGAAGGAGTGAAATCTGGCACAACAGTGCTGGACTTTAGGAGGGCCAACTTTGGGAGGATGGGGAAAGTGGTAAAAGGGTACCAGGCCAGAATTCAACCTAATATGGACACTAACCAGAGGAGGGAGCTCATAAAGTTGGGGATAGTGGAGGCAACCAAAACCTGCTACAAGGCCCAGAGCAAGAAGGCTAGGGCTAAGAAACCAAGCTGGTTGAGCAAGGAAGTCATGGAAAAGGTAAGGAGGAAAAGAGCTGCCTTCAGGAGGTACAAGAAAACAGGGAGGGGGGGAGGACAGGGAGAAGTACTTGACAGAATTGAAGGAGGTGACATGGGCAGTAAGGGGAGCCAAGGCATCTACAGAGCTCAGGCTGGCACAAGGCATTAAGAAGGGGGAGAAGGACTTCTTTATGTACATCAGGGAGAAAGGGAGCTGTAAGGACCACATACTAAGGATTAGAAGGAGGGGGGTTGGGTGGAAGCAGGGTGCGATAAGGCAGAAGCACTAAATGATTACTTCTGCTCAGTATTTACTAAGGAGAAGAGGGGGGTGACACCCAAGGGGAGGACTGGCAGAAACAGGGGGGAGTGACAGATGGGGAAATCATGGAGGGCAGAGTTCGGAGGGTTTGAAGGCACTGAGGGTGGACAAGGCACCAGGCCCAGATGGCATCCACCCCAGGGTACTGAAGGAGCTGGCAGAGATCCTTGTGGGACCTTTGGCAGACCTATTTAATGCCTCACTACACTCAGGGTGTGTACCTTAGGACTGGAGGATGGCTCATATGGTGCTCCTCCACAAGAGTGGCTCCAAGGATGAACCGGGGAACTACAGACCGGTGAGCCTCACATCCATCGTGGGTAAGCTAATGGAGACTATCCTGAAGGAGAGGCTAGTAGCCCTCCTAGAAGCCAAAGGACTATAGGACAGTAGACAGCATGGCTTCATAGGTGGCAGATCCTGCCAAACCAACCTGGTGGATTTCTATGACTGGGTAACTAGGCAACTGGACAGGGGCCATGCAGTGAATGTCCTGTATCTGGACTTCAGTACGGTATTTGACTTAGTGCCACATGGGAGGCTGGGAAGTAAGTTAGAAGGCACAGGGGTGGGTGCAAAGCTGGTGAGATGGGTAGGGAATTGGCTTCAGGGAAGGCAATGGAGGGTGGTGGTGGGTGGAGAGCTCTCACACCCAAGGGTAGTGACAAGCGGTGTTCCACAGGGCTTAGTGTTGGGACCAGTGTTGTTTGGGATATTCTTTGCAGACATATCATTAGACATCAAGACCAAGATCAGTCTGTTTGCTGATGATACCAAGATAGGAGCAATGGTGGACGACCTAGGGGGATGGCAGGGGTCGCAGGATGATCTGGCAAAGCTTAAAACCTGGTCAGACACCTGGCAACTGGGGTTTAATGCCAAAAAGTGCAAGGTGTTGCATTTTGGGGTGAAGAACCCGAGGAGGAGTTACCAGCTGGGGGAGTGCAGCTAGCTCAGACAGAGGAGGAGAAGGATCTGGGGGTGCTCATTACAGGGTCAATGAACAACTAGGCACAATGTAGGAAGGCAGCCACAAAGGCCAACAAAATGCTGGGTTGCATTGCAAGGGGTATATCCTCGAGGAGGGAGGAGGTGATTCTGCCACTGTATAGGTTATTAGTTAGACCACACCTGGAGTACTGCGTGCAGTAATGGCACCCGTATCTGAAGAGGGATAGTAAGTTACTGGAGGGGGTGCAGCGCAGGGTGACAAAGATGATCAAGGGGCTGGGGGACTTATCATACGAGAGGAGGCTGAGGAAGTTGAACATGTACTCGCTGGAGGAGAGGAGGACAGTAGGGACATGATTGAAACCTTTAAGTACATGAAAGGAATAAACAAGACAGGTGCAGAGGGGCTGTTCAAAGTAAGGGAGGGGAGGGACACCAGGGGCCATGATATGAGATTGGAGGGAGGAAGGTTCAGGAGGGAGATGAGGAGACACTTTTTTACAGACAGGGTGGTAGCTGGGTGGAATGCATTACCTGCAGAAGTGGTATCCAGTAGAACAGTGGACTGCTTCAAAAGGAGATGGGACAGGACAAGGGGGAGGGGCAATGAAGGGGAAGGGTGGAAGGGAGGGAGGGGCAGCTGCAGAATAAGGGGTGCTAGCTGCACATTCGAGCAGACTTGATAGACCTCCAGGCCTTTATCTGCTGGCAAATTTCGTATGTTCATAGGACCATGGTACTACAGAAACAAACCAGTCCTGCTGTCATGTATTCTAGTACCCATGAATCAGAAAAACAACCAGGGAAATGTAGCTAGATGCAATATCCTTTATTACAAAATGTGTCTCAGATACAAAAAAAAACAAAGTTCCAAAAGTTGTGAGCTACTTAACATGTTTCACATTTCACAGCCTTTGATAAAGAAGTGTGAAGTGTGGAATGCATTAGGTAGCTCACAAGCTTTGTTGTTTTTTGTATCTGAGACATGTTTTGTAATAAAGGGTATTGTACCTAGCTACTTTTCACTGGCTGTTTCACTGATTCATGGGTGTAGGAACATGTGATACGAATGAATCTAAAACAGTCCCAGTGAAGACACAACTTCTCCATGGGTACTAGCAGCCTGGCTATAACACAAGTAATGTGCTAGATATGCTTAGCATTTATTTACCCAAATCAGTCCAGCAACACTACATCTCATTCTTAGTAGGGCCCTATTTGTGGGCCCCATCCTGTTCATGATATTTCTGAATGACTTCCCCCTTTGGCTTGTCGCTGCATACATCCTGGAGGAGAGTGGATGTGATTCCCCTTCACAAAAGTGGGAGCAAGACAGAAGCAAGAAACTACAGATCTGTAAGTGTGACCTCTGTGGTAGGGGAAAGTGATGGAATCACTTCTGAAGGAAAGAATTGTTGAGTAACTAGAGGCCAGTGGGGCACAGGACCCAAGGCAGCATGGATTCACAGTAGGAAGGTCATGTCAGACAAATCTAATTGATTTCTTTGACTGGGTGACCAAAGTAGTAGATCAGGGTGAGGCTGTGGACATGGCTCATCTAGACTTTAGCAAGGCATTTGACACAGTCCCGCACAAAAGATTAATAAACAAATTAGCCAGCCTGGGAGTAGGTCCTAGGGTGGTAGCCTGGGTAAAACACTGGTTGGACAATAGGACACAGTGGGTAATAGTAAATGGAGTCCACAGTGAAGAAAGGAGGGTTACTAGTGGGGTACCACAGGGTTCAGTACTGGGGCCGGTCCTTTTTAATGTCTTTATAAGTGACATTGCAGAGGGACTGGAAGGGAAAGTATGTCTCTTTGCAGATGACACAAAGATCTGCAACAGGGTTGATACACAAGGTGGGGTGGAAAAGATGAAAAGGGACTTGGCAAGGTTGGAGGAACGGTCAAATGTATGACAGCTTAGATTCAATGCAAAGAAGTGCAAAGTAATGCACCTGGGAAACAAAAACCCAGGGGAAGAGTACACAATGAGGGGTGAGATACTGACAACAACAAAAATGGAAAGGGACCGGAGGTAGTCATATCAGACAACCTAAAGGTGGGCCAGCAATGTGAGAAGGCAGTAAGGAGGGCTGGGGGGATACTGGGATGCATAGGAAGAGGCATCACCAGTAGAAAACAGGAAGTTGTTGGCTCTCTATACAGACAGTTGGTAAGACCACATCTGGAGTACTTTGTACAGTTCTGGAGACCCCATCTCTGCAAAGACATAGACAGGGTGGAGGCTGTCCAGAGGAAGACAACCAAAATGATGCAGGGTTTGCATCAGAAGACATATGAAGAAAGACTAAAGGAACTAAAGATGTATAGCTTCGAGGAAAGGAGGGAGAGGGGGGACATGATAGAAACTTTCAAATACCTCAAGGGAATTAACAAAGTCCAAGAGGGTAGCATCTTTCAGAAAAAGAAATGTGCAAAAACAAGGGGGCACATTTGAAGATAGAGAGGGACAGCTCAGAGGTAACTTGAGGAAGTATTTCTTCACAGAGAGGGTTGTAAATACATGGAACAGCCTTCCTGAGGAGGTTGTAGTCAAAAACAGTGGGGGAATTCAAGAATGCATGGGACAGACATAAGACAATTATAGCAGGGGATAGGAGGAAGTAGGCTGTTGGTTAACTAGGATCTGCAGCTTATCCGTTAGGTAGGGAAATGGGCAGACTAGGTGGGCCAAGTGGTCCTTATCTGCTGCTAAATTCTATGTTTCTATGTTTCTGTCCATATGTAGACACATATCGCTGCATACATCTTTATGTGAAAGATGGCATAAAGGCCACAGAGATCCAGGAGGAACAAAATGGGGGAGAGATACTGTGGGTTAAGCTGGTAAGGAAAATGGGGTCAACTATCTGCACAGGGGTGGTCTACAGACCACCCGGGGCCGGCTTTAGGGTTTTGGGAGCCCCCAGCAGAATTAGTGAAGTCATGGGGCCTCTCTACTTGGCCCACCTTTAGCCCATGTGTTTTACTGTAGCTCATAAGTGCAAGATTTTATTTGTGGTGATACTATAGGCAGGGAAAAATGGGCAGACTAGGCGGGCCAAGCAGTAGTTATCTGCCGGAAAATTTTATATTTCTTTGTTTCTATATATAGCTTTAGTTTAATATAACCAGTAGTATTTTACATTTTTTTAGGAGGACACAGCAGTGTCAGTTCTTGGGGCTGTTCTTCTCGTCCCATCCATTGTTGCCAATCCACCTCATATTCACTGGATCATAGCTTGTTGAGGCATTTCGTGACATAACCAGAAGGATCTACAAAGTCCTTTACTGGTGTCTTAAAAATATATTAAGATAAAAAAATGTTTAAAAATGAATAAGGTAAACTTCTCTGGTTGGGGCCCCCATGAGCAGGGGCTCCCAGCAACTGCAGGGTTTGCTGGTGCCTAAAACCGGCTATGAGACCACCAACCCAGGAGGAAGAAACAGATAGGGAGTTGATGCTAACCATCCAAAGGATGGCAGATAAGAGGGAGGTGGTGCTGGTTGGACACTTAAATATTCCATACGTGGACTGGAGCCTCCCAGCAGCAGCATCGACCAGGAGCAGATTTTTTCCAGGACTCCCTTCAAGGTGCCTTCCTTAAGTAACTGTTCATGGAATCAACTCAGCAGAAGCAGTACTGGACCTTGTGCTCACAGGGACAGTGTGATAGTGGTAACAGTGGGGGAGCAGCTGGGGAACAGTGACTACAGGTCACTGTGGTTTGAAATCATAGAAGGAACAGAACCAAACTGCACAAAAACATATATCCTGGATTTTAGGAGGGCAGACTTTGGGAAGATGGAGACATGCTTGAAAGAGGCACTAATGGGGATGGGGAGGGAATCAGGGGTGGAGGAACAGTGGGCAATATTTAAAACAGGGATTACCAGCGCTACAGAATTATGTATTAAGCAGGTTAGCAAGGAGAAAAGGAAGAGGATGCCATTATGGTTTTCCAAGGAAGTAGCGGAGAAAGTGAAAGCCAAAAAGATCACATTCCAGCAATACAAAAAGACATAGGCAGAAGGGGATAGGAAGAAGTACCAGGAGAAGCAAAGGGAGGCAAGGTGGTCAGTAAGAGAAGCCAAAGCTCAGACAGAAGAGCGCATCGCAAAATCAGTGGGTAGAGGGGACAAAATCTTTTACAGGTACATAAGTGAAAAAAGAAGGGCAAAGGAAGGGATAATGAGGCTGAAGGGGAGGACGGGGCAGCATGAAGGATGACAACAGTAAAGCTGACATACTGAATAGATAATTCTGCTCAGTCTTTACTGAGGAAGAGGAGGGTAATGGGCCTGAAGTGAGTACAAGGGGTGGGAGTGGTGCAGAAATGGACACAAGTCCCTTTACACGGAAAAGGGTCCTGAAGGAACTGGAAGGAATAAGAGTCAGTAAAGCAGTGGGGTCAGATGAGGTGCACCCCAGGGTCCTAAAGGAAATAAGAGGTGGTGGCTGAACCTCTGGCAATCCTGTTTAGCCAATCACTGGAAGCAGGGGAGGTACTCAAAGACTGGAGGACAGCAGATGTAGTCCCCTCATACAAAAGAGGGAACAAAGAGGAAGTGAGGAACTACAGACCAGCCTGACCTCGGTAGGGGGAGATCATGGAAGCACTACTGAAGAAGAGATTGGTGGAACATCTGGTTGCCAAGGGACTACAGGACCCAAGGCAGCATGGTTTCACTGGGGGAGGTCATGACAGACCAAACTCACTGAATTTTTTGACTGGGTGACAAGGGAGGTGGATCAGGGGAGGGCAGTGGACATGGCCTATCTGGATCTCAGCAAGGCCTTTGACACTGTGCCACATAGAAGGCTATTAAACAAATGGGGGAATATGGGAGTGGGCAGGACAGTAGTGTGGTGGGTGGCTAATTGACTGGGCAGAAGGACACAAAGGGTGGTGGCAAATAGCTGTCACTCCACAGAGGGAAGACTGACCAGTGGGGTACCACAGGGATCAGTGCTGGAACTGGTCCTATTCAACATCTTCATCAGTGACTTTGCACAGAACCTAGAAGTCAGAATGTTCCTGTTCACTGATGACATGAAACTCTGTAACAGAGTGGACACACCAGTGGGTATAATCAGAATGAAGAGGGACATGCAGAAGCTTGAAGAATGGTCAAGGGTTTGGCAGTTGAAATTCAATGCAAAGAAGTGCAAGATAATGCATATGGGGCACAAAAACTCTGGAACAACATATCAATTTGGGGGGGGAGGGTGAGGATATAGCATGCACCAAGCAGGAAAGGGACCTTGGGGTTATCATCTCTGATGACCTCAAGGTAGGGAAACAGTGTGACAAGGCAGCATGTAAAGCAAATAGGATGCTGGGATGGATAGGCAGGGGCCTCACCAGCAGGAAAAGGGAGGTCATAATTCCACTATACAAGACACTAGTGAGTCCCCACTTGGAGTACAGTGTACAGTTCTGGAGGCCTTACCTATGTAAGGGCATAGACAGGGTAGAGAAGGTTCAGAGGAGGGCAACAAAGATGGTACAGGGATTGCATCACAGTCCTATGAGGACAGGCTGAAGGTCTTGAATATGTACTCCCTGGAGGAGAGGAGGGTGCCAGGGGATATGATAGAGATATACAAGTACTTTACAGGGAGGAACAGGGTGCAGTAATACACTGCTTTCCAGTGAAAAAGATGTTCCAGGACTGGAGGGCATGGGATGAAGTTGGAGGGACGGCGATTCAGAGGAAACATGAATAAGAATTTCTTCACAGAAAGTGTGGTGGACAAGTGGAACACAACTGCCAGAGGAAGTTGGGGGGCTGCAACAATCACTGGATTTAAGAATGCATGGGATAGACATAAGGGAATTCTGGAGGTCAGGGGGAAGCGGCAACAGACATCTAGAAAAATATAAAGGGAACTTACAAGCTGAAATGGGCAGACTGACTGAGCCGTAGGCCCTTATCTGCCAACAGTGTCTATGTATCTATGTATCTATGTAGACAGATGGTAGTGTGATGCAGGCCCTCAGCCCCTGACCTTGACATCACCTAGCAATAGTTCTGCACAAAGAAACTCACTCTCAATGCCTAGAACATGGTCAACCATACTACCAGGCAACTGCTGGTCAAAATGCAGTCCACAGAATCAGCTACTGTCGTTCCTGGTACCTGCAAAGTAGAGAAACACAGGAACGAGCCAGTTCCAACTGCGTAACAGACAAAGCACAGTGGGTTAGAAATGAGGCTCACTCACCAAATATATGATACAGTATATAGTTTATATTTATTATATTTTTAACTAGTAGTGCAATAAAATGAGACAATGTTTTGTGTATAGATTACACTTCTTCAGGGCTACTCTGTGTTCTGTGTATACAGAAAATGGCAATCAATGATATATCATATTTCACAGTATACCACAATTTAAAGAGATAGTGGAGCCAAAACAGGCAGACAGGAAAATAATACAAATTTTAAGTAGTAGTCAGTTGTAACTTTTTATTTCTGAAATAGTTTTCTTTTTCCTTTTGCTCATCAGAAAGTATTCTGTGTGATAATATTGTGCTGGAAGTGTGGAACAGCTCTTTGCCTGGCAGCTGACATATCTGACTCTACTGACCCACACTATATCATCAGTATTATGATCTCACTGACAGTGACATCACGGGTGAATGACCTGCAGTCACTCACTTGCTGTTCCTAAGTAGCAGTGATGTCAGTCAGTGAGGTCACAATGCTGATGATGTAGTGTGGGGTAGTAAAGCAAGATATGTCAGCTGCCAGGCTAAGAGCTGTTCCACACATCACACCTACTAACATCAGGTAAACAATAGTTTAATTAAACAAAGGGGAAAATAAAATATACCTCAGATATAAAAGGTAATGGCTGGCTGCTTTTAAAATCTAATATTAGTTTTAGGCAGTACACTAGCTCTTTAAAGTGATTTTCTTATCTTCCTTACATTAGTTTGTTTTTAAATATTCCAAAACATAAATATATATATATATATATATATATATATATATATATATACACACACATACAGATTTGCCTACTTGGGGAAAAAATCACAACTTTTATTTAAAGTTGTTATTTTTAAGTATTTTTTGCAATACAACTGAAACAACTCCCTCTGTGAGCAGATTTGGGCAGATTTAGCCAACTTCTTTGTGATGTTAAGAGAGGGAGTTGCACTGCAGCATGATAGTGACAAAAATTACAATTCAGTGTAACAGTATTTTATTAGCTTTGTACAGATCCAGAAGCAAATGGTCTGATACCTTTTACTGGATCAACATAGATGTTACAAAAGAAAACAATGTCTAAGCTTTCGGACCTACCAAGTCCTTCCTCGGAGACTTATGACAGTTGTTCAGAGAGACACATTTTATTAACACCCAGATCATAGATAAAAATACACAAAAAAGCCTCGTTAGTTTAAAGTACCTATTTCCAAAAATCAACAGATGTAAATGGAATGAATAGCATTCCATTAGCTTGCTACTACTGAGAATCTTTTCAAGATCAAATGACATCTAGATTAGATAAGCGGAACACTCAAGCAGACAAAACTGTAACTGAAACAAGTAATGAATGAGTGTGTTATGAGAATACATTCAAAATTAAAAGCAAGACCTTTAGATTTAATATCACAACTGTCCAAGTTAAAACTCGTTAGTACTGTATGATAAAAAAAACTGTACGACAGAAATTAATGCAAGGAAATGAGAGGGAATAAGAAAAAATGTACCTAGTAAGAACAACTGTTTAAAACATTCGTATAGAATTAAACCTATCTAGAAGTATTTTCTAAACTATACTCTCAACCAGTTAACACACTCCATAAACATTAAAACCTACAGTGCTGTAACAATTCTTTTTACAAGATAATATCGATTGTCAGTATTATTGCCAAATAAAAAAAATAATCTCTCAAGGACCACCTAGAAAATGAGTTCATGCATCTTAAAATGTTCAAATTTTAATAATGAGTTAGTATATAATCAATTAACTATATGAACAGAAACAGGTCATCTCAATTGCTTTGCATGGGTAATTTAGTGGCTGGCCTACAGATGACTTTAGACAAGAAAAAAAAGTCAGGAAATATAATACAACTCCAGTAGTAAAGATATACAAGTCAGTGTATAAACAAAGTCATCCTATGTATAGGAAAAAATAAATATAAAGCCATCAATTTACAGAGTGCGTACATGAAGTCAAAACACAGTGGACCCAAATGTACTGGAAGTTCTGACCCAACCCTCTTCAAGATGTATCTACTGTAAGAGCTCCCCGGTAACAGTGGACTGAAATGAAGAACAAGCTTCTCTGTGGTGGAGAGTGATGGAATGAATAAACCTGGCCCCTACTAGCTAAGCCAGGGGAGCCGCTTCTTTAGTCTGCCAGTGGAGTTCTGGTCTTTCATGCTTTCCAGCTTTGCTGAAAGGATCAAATCTTTTTGTTTATACTTTTCTATCACCCCAGGACAGACCTGGGAACATCTTTTCAATACTTTCAATACCCATTTCCCACTCCTGGTGCACACCATTCCTGCTTTTGCTCATTCCTTGCTGTAACTTCCCAAGACACGTAACCTGTGGCTTATTCCCCCTTTTCCCCTGCAGATAGTACTTGGAGAGGGAAAAAGAATACTTCCCTCATTGTGCCTGGGACACCAGAGGTAGAAGCCAGTGAGGACAAGTTAGGGTGGACAGCCCAGGTGGGCATGATGAGAGGAGGGGACTTCATCTGTTTCAAGTTTAACCTTTACTTTCTTGTCCCATGGCTCCATTGCTTATCCTACCCACAGGGCATGCCCCTGTGGAGCAACATGGCACTATCTGAGCCATCAGAGGGATGGTTAAGCCCCTTTCTTCATTTGAATTCCCAAGCTAGTCCCTTTCTGGCCATGTACTGTAGTGCATCCACACCACACAACAAGCAAGCGAGTGTGTGCTATTTCTTCCCCATGATCCCCCTTCCCTCTGGTCACCAGGGGGGCAGCTATGCAACAAAAGGAGGCACCCTTCCTCCTTGAGCACTGCTAAATAGGTGGCTGCCTCAGAAATGCCTCCAGGGGAGAGATAGCCAGATATGGGTGGAGGCGCATTGGATGGGAATAAAGGAGGACATAATTAGGGCAATGAGCCTCCACATGAAGAAGTTAAGAAAAGGCATCAGGAAAAGATTATTATGGTTCTCCAAAGTTCGTTATATTTGATGGACTGCATCTGACTAAGGAGGGAGTCAGTGCATTGGGGCAGAAGTTTCACATCTTTGCAGAATATTTAAACTCCAAAATGGGGAGAGGGGTGCAGCACCCGATATGTCAAATAGGAAGAACACCCCTCCCCTCTCAGCTAGTGATCAAACAGGAGTTCAGCATGTTTGTAGTTCATTTGCATCACCAGGTAAGGAAAAAGGTCTGGCTCCCCATGCAACACACAGGGGAAATGCCAGACCTCGCCCAACAACTAACACACCGAAATCTGGCCAATGGAAAATCATGTACACAAATTCTCGCAGTCTGGGAAACAAGATCCCAGACCCGCAGGCAATAATGACAGAGGCTAAACTGGACATAGTAACCATTAGTGAGACATGGTTTACCACTAACCACACTTGGGAGACTTCAGTACCTGGCTATGTACTGCTCAGAAGAGACCGAGGTGCAAAAAAAGGGGGGGCGGGGGTGGAGTGGTCCTTTATGTCAATGAAAATATCAAAGGTACAGAAATCCAGAATACATGTAAGGAGCCAGAAGAACTGTGGGTCACCCTGGAAACAGGAAATGGGACAGCCTTACGAACTGGGGTGGTCTACAGACCTCCAGACCAGGGGGAGGACATAGACACATTACTGTTAGAAGATATACAAAACATGACAGCTAAAGGGAAGGTTCTGATAATGGGATACTTCAACATGCCAGATACAGATTGGTCAATACCAGCATGAACATCTGCTAGAACTAGACAAATAGTGGATTCCCTGCAGGGGGAGGGCCTCAAACAACTGGTACAACAACCCACAAGAGACACGGCTGTCCTAGATCTAGTACTGACTAACAGGGAAAGAATCATAGATCTCCAGGTAGAAGGTCACCTGGGGGCCAGTGACCATCACATGGTATGGTCCAATTTGGCCACTAGAACTAAATCATTCCATTCCAAGGCAAAAATATGGGACTTCAGAGGAGCTGCCTTTGATAAGATGGCCAACAGAGTTAAGCTAGCCCTGGCAAAAAGAAATACAGTGAGGGGGTACAGGCAAAGTGGGCAAGCATTAAGGATGCAATACTTGAAGCAACATCTCATTGTGTTAGAGAGAAAACAAAGTGCAAAAAAAGAAGGAAACCACTTTATTTTTCAAAAATAGTAGCAGTAAAGGTCAGAGCCAAAAGGCTGGCCTTCAGGAAATATAAGGGAACACAGCGGGATGAAGATAGGGAGGCATACCAAACTTCCCTAAGGGAAGCAGGGAAGGCAGTAAAGCAGGCAAAGGCTCAGACCGAGAAAACACTAGCACAAACAGTAAAAGAAGGTGACAAGACTTTCTATAGATACATTAGTGAAAGGAGAAAGTTCAGATGGGGTATTGTTAAGAACAAAGGGGATAAGGGGCGTGTGAGGAAGGGGACCATGTAAAAGCATCTATTCTAAATAGATACTTCTGCTCAGTATTTACTGAAGAGAAAGTAGGGCGGGGCCCACAGCTCAGCACCATGGACACAGGGGAGAGGGAGGTGTGCACTAGTCCCTTCACAAAAGAAAGGGTCCTACAAGAGCTCGCTAAGCTCAGGGCGGACAAGGCAATGGGACCTGATGGCATACATCCCTGGGTACTAAAGTAGCTAAGGGTGGAACAAGCAGAGCCATTATCAGAACTGTTTAGTGAGTCTCTGAGCACAGGAGAGGTCCCAGAAGACTGGAGAAGGGCTCATGTGATTCCGCTCCACCAGAGTGGTAGCAGGGAAGAGGCAGGGAACGACAGACCAGTCAGTCTTACCTCAGTAGTGGGCAAGATCATAGAGGCATTCCTTAAGGAAAGGATAGTGCAACACCTGGAATCCATAGTAGCACAGGATCCAAGACAGCATGGGTTTACAGCAGGATTACATAGATTTCTTTGACTGGGTAACCAGAGTGGTGGACCAAGGGGGAGCAGTTGATGTCACCTACCTTGACTTCAGCAAAGCTTTTGATACTGTTCCATGTAGAAGATTGATTAATTAGCTGGGTAGGCTCGGGGTGGGTCAGACGTTGATCAACTGGGTGGCAAACTGGTTGATGGGCAGAAAACAGAGAGTGGTGGTAATCAGTATACAGTCAGAAGAGATTCAAGTCACAAGTGAGGTACCTCAGGAATCAGTCCTGGGGTCAATCCTCTTCAATGTCTTCATCAGTGACATTGCAAATGGACTGGAGGGTAAGGTTTGTCTGTTTGCAGATGACACCAAGATCTGCAACAGAGTTGATGATCCAGAATGGGTGGGCAGAATGAGAAGAGATCTGGATAAACTGGCAAAATGGTCAGAAGAGTGTCAACTGGGGTTTAATGCAAAGAAGTGCAAGATCCTGCACACAGGGAAGAGAAACCCTGAAGCCACCTATAGGCTGGGAGGGGAGTTGCTGGCAGTCACAAGGCAAGAAAGAGACTTGGGCATCGTCATCACAGAGGACCTGAAATCATCCAAGCAGACCACTAAAGCAGTAGGCAAGGCTAAGGGAATGTTGGGGTGTATTAGTAGGGGTATCACAAGTCAGAAGAGGGAGGTAATAATCCCTCTTTACAAGACACTGGTTAGGCCCCATCTGGAGTACTGCATGCAGTACTGGAGGCCACACCTTCACAAGGACATTAACCGAACTGAGGCAGTCCAGAGAAGGGCAACCAAAATGGTGCAGGGACTGCATCAGAAAACATATGAGGACAGATTAACAGAGCTCAATATGTATACCCTAGAGCAAAGGAGGGAGAGAGGTGAAATGATCGAAACATTCAAACACCTTCAGGGCATTAACAAGGTGAAAGAGTCTAACATTTCAATATAAGAAAAATAGCAGGACAAGAGGACATAGCATGAGATTAAGGGAGGCCGATTAAGGGGTAATGTGAGGAAGTTCTTTTTCACATAAAGGGTGGTGGGTGCATGAAAAGGCCTAACTCAGGAAGTGGTGGATAAGAATACAGTGCAGGGCTTCAAACAGGCATGGGATAGGCATAAGGGAGCAACACAGATGAGTATGAATAAATAGGCCATTGACAGAGCAAAGGCAGATGGCACATTCATAAGGTAGAAAAAGAAATGGGCAGACTGGATGGGCCTTGCAGTCCTCATCTGCCATCAATTTCAATGTTTCTATGTTTCTGTGTGTGAAAAGCAGTGAAAGGAAAAAAGGCAGCTTACAAGAGGTGCAAGGAAACAAAGGGATGAGGACAGGGAAGTGTACTAGACCAGGCATATGGAAATAGGAGAGGCAGTTAGGAGTGGTAAGGCACAGGCAGAGGAAAGGATTGCAAGGGAAGTGAGCAGAGGTATAAGACTTTTTTCTGACATGTCAATGAGAAGAGAAAAGCTAGGGGTGGGATAATGAAGATGAGAAGGGTGGAAGTGGAGACTGTGAGAAAGGAGACCAAGAAAAGGCTAACATTTTGGACAGGTACTTTTTGCTCCGTCTTCACACTAGAGGGAGGGGGATGGACTACCAGAGACAATTAAGAGCAGATATGAGGAGGAGGTGAACACAAGACCATTTTCAGGAAAAGAGTACTGAAAGGACTTGGAGCTCTAAAAGTGGCTAAGGCTATGGGACTAGATGGGATACATCCCGGGGTACTTAGGGGACTCACAGAAGTGCTAGCTGTTCCACTGATATCCTTGTTCAATAGCTCACTTGAAACAGGTGTTGTTCTGAAAGACTGGAGAATGGCTGATGTGGTACCTCTGCATAACAGCCGCGGTAGGGAGAAACTAACGGAAACCCTACTAAAGGAGAGACTGGTATATTACATAGAAACAATGGGCTGCAGGACTACAGGCAGAATGGGTGTATGGGGATGGGGAGGTCATGCCAACAAATCTAATAGGTTTCTTTGACTTGGTGACCAGGAAAATAAACCAAAGGAGTACAATTGATGTATCTGTTGTTAAAACTTTGGTAGACAACTATCATCCAATTTCTTTGCTTCCCATTGTTTCCGAAGTCATGGAAAAAGGTGTCCTGTCTCAGATTAATGATTACTTAGGTGATTACCAGGTTCTTTTCAGTTTCCAGTCAGGCTTTAGGCCTAAATTCTCCACCAAAACAGTTCTGGTTGACTTTCATGATTCTGTCTCTAGCGCTTTAGACAAGGGGTGTGTCTTGTGACATCTGTTTTTATTGCTCTGTCGAAAGCTTTCAAGTTATCAATTACTGTTTGCTTTTAACATGCTTGTCTTCTTATGACTTGTACCCCAATGCCATTAACTGGTTTTCATCTTACTTACATGGGAGAATGCAGTCTGTTTCTTGGAATGACCGTCTTTCATCTCCTTTTCTTCCTGCTTCCACTGGGGTTCTTCAGGGGGTCTATACGTAAGCAATAAGGTACAAAGGGGTGTGTGTGAACCATATTTTATAGGACGGCCAGGGGCGTAGTAAGGCATGAGGCCAACGGCCGAGTGACTTCAGCTGCTGGCCGTGCTGTAAAATATGGTTTACACACACCCCTGAGTGCCTTATTGCGCTTATAAAGTTGACTCATTTTTTTTTTTACTTTTGACTATTAGGAAAAGCATGTTTATGTGTAGAAAAATAGATTTACTTTGTGCATTTGTGATAAAATAATCCTTCTGCCCACTGCAAGTGATGTCATTGATGATGTCATTATATTATTGCCTACTTTCTTCTTCCTGTTTTTTTTCTCTGTTGTACCCCACATTCAAGATATAGAATGTTTATCATGGAATGTTTACCATGGAATACATGGATTCAAAATTCTGCTCAGTTCCACTGGCAGAATGTTTCTCTCCCAACACACTGTACACACAGACAACAAAGGCCTTTGTTATAGCCAGAGACTCAGTTATCTTACTGTCAGGGCAAGGAGAAGAGAGTTCCCTGACAAGCAGTTAAGCAGTTAAAGACAGAAGGGGAATTTTTGACTGCCAGCAAAGAAGCAGTTGTAGAGAAAACTATAAACAATACTTATTGTTTCTAATTTGTTTATGTATGTAAGGAGAGTGTGATATCAGGGAAACAGTATTTAATTTGTTTTATTTTTTATTTAAGGTAGTTTTATTTTTAGGGCCCAGTTGAAGTTTTTTACAGTGTAAAGGCAGCAGCCATGTTTGTGGTGGAAGATCAGTTCTGGCTGTAGGGGGCTAACTGAAATGCCCATTGATCTGTGTTGCAGACTCTTCACTGCTGAGCAGTCCTTTTTTTTTACCCATGTGTAAACCGTATTTTACATAAGCAATAAGATACAACAGGGTGGTGGTTGTTGTGTGATAACCGCACACCTAGGTGCATGGTGAGGCACAAGGCTGGAGGCAGAGTGTCCTTCCATACCTAGGTGTGTGGTTATCACATAACAACCACCACCCTGGAGTGTCTTATTGTGCTTATAAAATGGGAAATAACTATGGAAACAAAGAAAATGACAAGGTGTTTATATTTTGAAAACTTTGTAACATTTATTTAAATACAGAATAGAGAATTAATTGAAACAGTGAGATAAAATAGTCCCTTGGTAAACTTTTTTGAATGGTAAAAAATAGCAATTACTAACAACATTAGCAAACAGCAGTCTACTTGTTGTAGTTTTTGAATTGCACTTTACTTCATTGTGTTTTCTTAATCTGTCCCGAACATCGATTTCGCACACCGACCGTGCCATTGTGCGCTACATGTGCGAAAACACATTTTGGGTGAGATGTGAAAAATGACAGTTATACTGTTCATAAGGAGGAGTGGTAAAATAGCAATACTGAAAATCTGGAGTGAAAATATTAAAAATGCTCGAAGTTACGAGCGTGCATAGGAACTGCACAACGCACGCTCGTAAAACAGTCGTTTTGGGAATATTTTCCCCAAATTTTCAACATAGCCAGTTTAAGACCACTGCTCATGAACAGTGTCACTGTGATTTTATTAATCTGTCCGGAACATTGATTTTGCACACCGACCGCGCCATTGTGCACTACATGTGCGAAAACACATTTTGGGTGAGATGTGAAAAATGACAGTTGTACTGTTCATAAGGAGGTGTGGTAAAATGGCAATACTGAAAATCTGGAGTGAAAATATTAAAAATGCTTGAAGTTACGAGCATGCGTAGGAACTGCGCAACGCACGCTCATAAAACAGTCGTTTTGGGGAATATTTTCACCAAATTTTCAACATAGGGTTTTTAGGAGTCTACCTCATGAACTGTGATACTGTCATTTTGTTAATCATTCTGGAAAGGTGGTTCCACGCAGTGACTGTGGAACCACCTTTCGGGACCGATTAAAGAAATAACAGCGGTACAGTTCATGAGGTGTGGCCCCAAAAACCCCATGTTGAAAATTTGGTGAAACAATTCCCAGAAATGGCTGAGATATGCACTAAAGTTGAAAAAAATCCATTTATGCCGTTATACAGCTTACCAGCATTTCTTCAGTTTGCGGTCGGCTTTGAAGAGTGCAGACATATTCCCGGTCCACCGAAGATCATCGCGCTGGGCTCCAGAGGTAAGTATGGGTTGAGGGGTGAGGTGGGGGGGTGGGGAGATGGGACTCAGAGGGTGGGTGCAGCTTGGGAGGGGCAAAAGAATCAACGAGGGAAGGTTTTTTTTGTTTCAGTTTTTTTTTAATTTATTTATTTACACACAAGGGACTTTTGCCATGCTGGGGTGGGCTCCCAGTGTGACTTGGGGGGGCAGTGAAGCCAACGGGGGATTGGGCACCCACGTCAGCTAAGGAAGTTTTTGCCATGCTGTGGTGGGCTCCCAGCATGGCATACGAACATTTTGGGGGGGGCAGTGAAACTGATGGGAATTGGGCACCTGTCAGCAAATGAAGCTTTTGCCATGCTGGAGTGGGCTCCTACGGTACCAGGCAGCTTAGGGGGACAGTGAAGCAAGCGGGGATTGGGCACCCGTTGGCTAGAAGTTTTGCCCGCTGGGTAGGCTCTCAGCGACTGAACATTTTGGGGGGGGCAGTGAAACTGATGGGGGATTGGGACCCCCATCGGCAAATGTGAGATTCATACCCAGGTCTCCAGAATTGCAGCATAGACCATTCAACCTCTATAGTATGCTGCCTCCTTTAATATTAAATTCCCTCCATGATCGTAGCAGTCACTACTTCTTTAACTTTTTGGTGCCTACCATCATGCACCACGCACTTCCATCTAGGGAAGCAATCAGCTTTTTTTATGCCTCTCTGCACTCGCGTTGTATGTTTGAGTTAACTGATAGCCCGTATCACCGGCCGATTACCTCTATGAATTGCTTTTTTTAATATTAGCAATGTATTTGGGCACTTTGGGTCTGCCTCTGCCTATTTAACTGTGTTTTCCCACCTTTTCTTTTTGTTTATAAAGTATTACTGTATTGCCTACTTTCTTCATCCTGTTTTTTTGTTTTCTGTTTTTCCCCACATTCAAGACATAGAATGTTTATGATGGAATGTTTACCATGGAATACAGAGATTCAAAATTCTGCTCTGTTCCACTTGTAGAATGTTACTCTCCTGACATTCTGTACACACAGACAACACAGGCCTGTTTTAGAGCCAGAGACTCAATTATATCACTGTCAGGGCAAGCATGAGAGATTTCACTGATGAGCAGGTAAAGACAGAGGGGATTTTTCACTGTTAGTAAACAAACAGTTGTAATGAAAACTATAAACGACACTTAATGTTTCTAATTTGTTTATGTGTGTAAGGGGAGTGTGATGATCAGGGAAACAACATTTAATTAATTTATTTTATTTTTTTATTTAAGGTAGTTTTATTTTTAGGGCCCAGCTGAAGTTTTTTTTACAGTGTAAAGGTAGCAGCCATGTTTATAATGGAAGATTAGTTCTGGTTGAAGGGGGACTGATGGAAGATAGTTCTGGTTATATGAGGACTGATTTGCTCATTGTGTGATGTGGTTTAGGACCAGGATAACTGTGCATATATAGAGATTTAATGTACAGACAGCTGATGTCTCTTGGCCAATGAGATTTCTAGATGTTTTCTTACCATTTTATAAACATTATTATGAACCGGCGATCGTAAATGGAGCAACCTGATTGGCCGAGAGGTTTTCGAAGCCGTGATGATATCGGGCTACATCATCACGGCTTCAGAAAACCTCTGGTCAGCAGCCTTCTCACTGGCAGATAAAAAAATCATTCCGACAAGGGCAGCCACGCTGAACTTACAGTCGGCAGCAGCAATAACTCTCACGACTCCTTGCATCATTCTTTACTGCCACTGACAAGCAAAACTTTTTTAAACATTTTCCCCTGCCATCTGTATTTCAATACACGCCATAAGAGATTAAAAAAAACACCAACTACATTTCCCCACCACAACATGCTGCCTCACGCCAAATAGCAGTTAACGGAAATCTGCAACTCGCTCCTCGAGAATCTTCCCATCGAGATGACCGCTTTAAATGTAAACAGCGATGCCTTACCGTCTCTCTTCACTCAAAAGCACAGAACGAGCACTGCAGCCAAACAATCGCGGTACACTTCAGTAGGCAGTTTCAAAAAAAAAAAATTGGGGCACACAGTATAAACTGAGGAACAGACCACAGAAGCATACTGTTTTGTTTTTTTCACACTGGGTATGGGGGAAGCGGCAGCAGAACACACAGGGAGACATCCCTATACTATCTTCTACCAGTTCCTACGATAGCACCACCTGCTGACGGCAACCCTAATAGAACTATTTTCTGAAACAGTAATCCTACACTACCCCTTAGAAAGCTTTTTTCTTTTTAATATTTGATTTTTTTTTTTACACCAATTTGTAATCCAGTTCATAATAGCAATAATGCACTCCAGGGTGTGGTATATGCATTGGGATATAAATCACTTCTGAATTAAGTTAATTTTTTCCATTTCTTGACCTCGTGCTCAACCACCCGAGGCGTGATGATATCCCACGATATACCACACCCTGTCGTGCATTATTGCTTAAATAAAAGCCAATCAGATTACATGATTTTTCCCTGCTATTTTATAATTGGTTCTGTTTTATTTAATCTTTTTGTTGATCCGCTATCCTCTGTTGTTGATCTTTGTTCTGTCAGGCTTTATGCTGACAACACAGTTCTTTTCTTTGCACACAAGTCTCCCTCTTCTGTTGCCTCAACTCTCCAAGAGTAACTTTGATAAGTGGTGAAATGGTTTTTGGATAAATTACTGCTACTAAATATCAAGATGACTCAAGCAATACTGTTTGGGTTTCAGCACTCATTGTCATTAGCAGATCCTTCCTTTTCCATTTTTTGGGGGAAAAAACACTCATTGTAAGTAACTTGTCACTGCATTCAAGTACCTCAATCTCATTTTTGATTCTTCTTTGACATTTAAACCACACATTGACAAAATAGTTTCAAAAGTTTGTCAATGTCTGGAATACTTAAAGCATGTATGGTTTTTAAACATATGATTGGCAGTTCTCCCTATTTTTGATTAAGTTAATACTGTTTATCACCATTGCCTCAGTTCCCAACTCTCACCTTTAAACTCTGTTTATTTTCAGTTACTGCATTTAATTTTAAAATCAAAATGGGATGAGTGCGATAGTGGGTTTCTTGAGTAAAAGCACAGACACAGTAGTAAAGTACAAAAATCACTCAGAGTGCAGATCTATTAAGTAAACAAAAAGAAATTACATAAGAAAACAAAATAAATCCAAACAGCCACACACAGTAAAGACCTAGCTTTGGTCTCTCATCTGTGCTTCCTCAGCCTTTTCCAAGGCTGAACTGAACTATCTAAACTGAAAAGCAGCTGTCTTTTATACAATGAAATCATATGATCAAAGAGACTCCGCTTCCTGGACTAATACAATTCATTTCTAAGCTATAAAAATATAAATAAAACATAATACAACAAGCAATATACATATTTCTCTAAGATTTTGGCACACAATGAGAAAAATAATGCAAATAAAATTATTTTGAAGATATTTCATACCTGTCGCACCACTCACCTCCTGTGATTGACAGGCACACTTGTATTTAAGCAGAAAGAGAAAGGGGCGCTGGCCCTAAAGAAACACCCAGAACAACAGAGAAAGGTAAGTGTATATATCTTTGTTGAAATTCCTTGTGCACCAGGAAGAGAACAAAGCTACCACACTAAAGAAACTCCTCTCAATCTTGCAGAATTGCAAAGGTCAGGGCTAAATATTACAACAGATATTTATATCAACGCTGTCAAACTGTTTAGCTATTTCTAAACTTATTTATTAAAAACAGCCATTTGAACCCTAAGGGGAGACTACCAGGCTGAGAGAAATATACATTGCAACAGTGTGCTTTAATTACAGCTTGGTCAAAATTATTGTTCAAGCATACAGCTGCAGGAGTTTCGAGAATTTAGTGTGATTATATGCTTAACCTGGGCTTCCTCCTAGCCCACTCCTTTATTTTTGTATTTAAGTCTCCTTTTTCTTGCTTGCAGAGTTAGAGCTATTTCAGAGATAGCTTGTATTTTTAAAAGTGGTCACGGAGGAGAATTTACATGCTTTCTGCAGCAATGGCATGTAAATCCCTCCGTAGCCCCTCCCCGCTCATTTTTATTTATAAACATAGAGTTCAGCTTTGCGACTCTGTGGGTGCTTTTTGGCGCCAAGGGGGAACTCTGCCTGCACAACACAAACAGGAGCTGATGAAAAAGGCTAAAAATCCTGGAAGTTATTATTTTGATTTATTTCTTGCACTACTCAGCAATTCAGGGGAAAAGGGAAAAACAAATGAATAACAGCATTCGGCAGAATGGCAGAAACCCCCAGAACTAAGCACAGGGCTGCATTTAAACCACTTTCAGGGCAGAGCTTATTGAACAACAGCAGCTCTGCTTCACTACGGGCACCTTTTCTAAGGAATGCACCTACAAGAAAAAACAACTAAGGTTTTCACAGAACATGGAGTGTACAAATCAACCAGTTACTGCTCCAGTTCACAGTGCGTAAGGTTTTGTTTTTAGCACACAGCAGTGGCTTGATACTGCGATCTTGCGCACATTTGCTGTGCGGCACTGCGATCCTGCACACATTCGTGCAGGATTGTGAACAAGCACTGTTCTACAGAAAAGCAGCTCATACAGAGCTAAACAACAGAACTAACAGTCATGGCTGTATTTTTACAGGGGAAATCTGGCATAACCAGTGCATGGCAGCAAGGATACCCACGTAGAGGGAGAGGGAGGAAAAGGAAGTTTAAATAAGTAAAGAGACTGTAGGTGGCCATCCTACAGGGGAAAAAAGGCAGAAAAAGTGCTATTGCACAACAGACTAACAGAAAAGATAGAGAGCTGAAAGAAAAGATACTCTCTGCTCAAACCAGTGGGGGGGGAGGGGTCCAATACTACCACAATGCGCATTACTGCTCTTTACTACATCAGCTAAATTGGTTATCGCCCTCTTCCAGGTGTACTGTTCACTGGTTAGCTATCATTTTTAAGTCAGCCAACAATCAAACCCCTACTTAGTTTGAAACATTATTTGTTCCTGCTCATAAATACTGTTTCTGGGCTGTGCCACAGTGTGGATTTTCCTTACCAAAATTTCAACCATGTTTTGGTTGGGAATGTTTTTCATATGGTGCCCTTTCTTCCTGGAATAATTTGTCCCCTCATCTCAGAAATTCCCTTGCTCTTGGCACTTTGCTTGAAAAAAATGCTGCTGTGGGAATAATCTGTTTGTAATTATTGTATTACTTGATTCATATTTGTTTGCATATTACGTTTATAATTATTGTCTAGTTGTAGTTTGTAACTTATTACTTGATTCATATTTGTTTGTATATTAGATTTATAATTATTGTCCAGTTGTAGTTTATTGCTGTTTTATTACTTGATTGGTATATGTTTGTATATTAGATTTATAATTATTGTCTAGCTGTAAATTGTGACTTGGGACATTCTGTAAATGAAACTTGTTTCTTGTTGAACCTATCCCATATTTCTGCAACCTTTAAATAAAAAAACAAATCCTTTCTAGACTTCAGCAAGGCCTTTGACATGGTGCTGCACAGAAACATAGAAACTGACATGCGAACATACATATGAACATAGAAAATGCGATCTATCGAGTCTGCTCGTTTGTGCAGCTAGCCCCTCAACTTGCAGATAAGGACCGATAGGCGCACCTAGGCTGCTTATATTTCCTACCTGCATCAGCGGACACTGACCATGATTAGGAAGCAGACCAATTTGGGGGTAGGGGCCAAAATGGTTACATTGATTCACATCTGGCTAACTGATAGACAGCAAAAGGTAGTGGTAAATTGCATACACTCTAAGTATGGCGGAGTGACCAGCAGGGTGCTGCAGGATTCAGCGCTGGGAGCAGTGCTCTTCAATGTCTTCATCAGGGAAATTGTAGAGGAACTAGATGAGAATGTCTGCCTTTTTGTAGATGACACCAATATAGTGGGCACCAAAGAGGGAATTAAGACAATGACCAGGGATCTTGGGAAACTAGAGGAGTGACCAAACACATGACAGTTGGGATTCAATGTCAAAAAGTGCAAAATAATGCATCTTAGACACGGGAACCTCAGTGCAGGAGAACTGGATGGGGGGTTGTTGGCAGTCACCAGACAAGAAAGGGACCTCGGGGTTAGTATTTCAGAAGACCTCAAGGTGGCAGTGCATTGTGACAAGACTGTGGGCAGGGCCAGTGCGATGCTGGGCTGCACAAGGAGTGGCATCACCAGCAGGAGGAGGGGAGTCATGTTACCACTGTACCTCTCTGTGGTATGCCCCTACCTGGAATATTGTCTCCAGTTCTGGAGACTGTACATCAGGAAAGACATAGACAGGGCAGAGGCAGTCCAGAGAAAGGCAACCAAGATATTGCAGGAGTTGGAAGGGAAGCCCTATGAGGAGAGACTGAGGGATCACAATATGTGCACTCTAAGGACAGAAGAATGAGGGGTGACATGATCAAGACCTACACGTACTGCACCTCACATTGTTGAACAGAGTGCAGGGAAGGAGCCCCTTCCATAGGAGGATGAGTGCCAGGACTAGGAGACATGCAATGAAATTAGAGTGGGGGGTATTTCAGGAAGTATGTGAGGAAATACTTCTCACAGAAAGGGTGGTAGAAGCATGGAACAGACTGTCATTTGAAGCTGTGGAGGTTACAATGATAAAAGGCTTCAAGCATGCATGGGAAAGACACAGAGGCATATTAGTACAGAAACATGGAGGGTCTGCAGAGGTGCAATAGGCAGGGAACCCTTGAGCAGATTGGCTGGGCCTAGGGATCCATTTCGGCTGACAAATTCTATTTTTCTATGTTAATGGAGAAGGTCTCCTAAAATCCACACACACACTGAAACACAAATCACTTAGGCAAAAAGTTTTGAAATGTAATGGGTAGTTTATCAGCTCACATACATGGCTGCTATAGTAAGAAGGTGCTCAGGTGCAAAAGTACAAAACAGTGTAAAGTAATAAAACTTGTAGTAGCCAGGTGAAGAAAGGCCTAGTCTCCCTATCATTTTGTCTTGTACTTGGACATAGTCAGGGGGCCTCCTTCCTCAAAACTGGAAGTGCCCAAGGCAAATGCGACAACCCTGCCCCACCAGTCAGCACCAGATATCCTGGGCTTGGAGTGAGAACTCAGATCATCTGGATGGCTAACAGTAGCGCTCTACCACTGCACTACCCAGACAGAAGGAGGGATCTGTTCTAGCTGGGCCAAGTGTATGAAATGGAATTCATGTGCAATTCAGTGTCTGCCCAACAGATTGCAGTAGTGAGCATTGACTTTTATGGTACTGATAATATAAGTTAATTTGTCCTTCACTGGTTGTCTCTTACAGTAGAAGAGTCCTTGCATGAGATGTGTGTGAGAGGTCCTCAAAGTGCAGCTGAAGAGTTTTGGCTGTCCAACTCATGCAGAGACTCTTCTCTGACCTCATGGGTTGCAACAAGAGACACCTAGCCAATTTCAAAGGTCCCTTCCCCAACTGCTGTCTAGATTGCAGCTTGTTCCTGGACTACTGCTGCTCACTGTTGTCAGTTACCCTACTTCCTCCAGACTACCCAGCCAATCCAAAGTGCAGCCAGAAGAGGTGCATGGAATTTAAATTTGTGACTCTCCCACTCTGATAAAAGCTTGGCAGTTCAGCTGTTCTTGTAGGACATTCTCTGACCTTGGGGGTTGCAGTAAGAGCTATCTAGCCAACTTCTGATACTGGCCCTCCTGCTAATCGCTGTCCGATTCTTGACCTGTTCTTGGACTACTACTGCTCACTGTTAGCGGTTACCCCACCCCCTCCAGGCCACCCAGTCTATTGAAAGCACAGCCAGAAGAGGTGTGCAGAATTTGAATTTGTGGCTCTCCTACTCCGATCAAAGCTCGGTGGCTCAGCTGTTCTTTTGTGATATTCTATGACCTCAGGGGTTACAACAAGAGCCATCTAGCTGACTTCTGAGGCCCCCCTGGCCAATTGCTGCTCAGATCTCGACCTCTTCCTAAACTACTGCTGCTCACTGTTGGCTGTTACCCCTCCCCCTCAAGATGGCACAGCCAATTGAAAGCACGGCCACAAGAGGTGCATGGAATTTGAATTTGTGGCTCTCCCACTCTGATAAAAACTTGGCAGCTCAGTTGTTCTTTTGGGACATTCTCTGATATTAGGGGCCACGACAAAAGAAAAGCCATCTAGCCAACTTCTGAGGCTCTCTCTAGTGCTGATCGCCAGTCCAGATCTCGGCATGTTTCCAGACTACTGCTGCTCACTGTTGTTGGTTTCTCTGCCCCTTCCAGACCGCCCAGCCAATCAAACATGTGGACCAATCTCTCATCAAAAGGCTGATGCTCCAAGCTGCCCTCCCCACTGCAGCCCTCCTTGTGGTGGACCAAGCGCCAACAACATTGCATGAGTCTGCTCCGAAGTCAGTTGGGAGAGGCAGCCAGCAGCGAGGAACTCTCAATGTGTCAACCCTGGTAAAACTGTATATAAAAAGACAACTGACTTGTCTGTTTGAATCTACTTAAGCTAGGTCCTAGCAACACCCTATATGGGTGAGCACTACACATTATTTAGCATGCTGTTTGTGCTAAAGTGATGACTATTGCTAATACTGATACATACAGTACCGTTCAATTTGGAAATCTGTGCTAAAGCTGATGCTTACTGCGTCACCCTATCTGGATGAGCACTAATAGTTAACCAGGCTGTAGGCACCCATGCCTCACCTAACGTCACGCCTGTAACCCGGGATCGAGAATGACCCTGGGCCGCTCAGGGGTTGGCCAGAGGGAGGAGGACTGAGCATCCTAGCTGATGTTGTCCTCCTCCAGGGAGGGAGGGCAGACTCCACCACCACAACACTGACACCTAGGTGACCAAGGATGGTGGTGCAGCCAGACAGCAGTTCAGGGTGAGGGACACTCCCTGGTGGGAGATGTAAGCATGTCCTCCGACGTGCACATGTCAAACCACCACCTCCTTGGAGCAATCATGGGACCTGGGGAGAACATGGAAAAATCACTGCTGACTATAGGATGCTAACCTGCAGAGCCCTGCAGACCCCTGGACCATGGACCTGAGTGAGGCACTGGAAGGGAGCTTGGGGGACACAGTGGGCAATCTGTGGATCACTCTGTGGCCAAGCTATGTCCCAGAGACAGCAGGTGATGGAGTTGGGGAAACCACAATGGCTGAAGGCGGGCCATCAGCAAAGGGGAGGAAAATAAAAGTTATTAGGCTGTTTGTGCTGTACTTACTTGTAGTGATACTGAATGCTACTACTACTGCTAGTTCCAGTTTAATTTAGTAGGCTGTGCTAAAGTTGGTTGTTACTGCCCAACACCATCTGGGTGAGCACTAATAGATTATTTAGTAGGCTGTTTTGAAATGATACTACTACTGCTATTAATTCCCATTTAATCTAGCGGTCTGTACTAGGTTGATGCTTACTGCTTCACCTTAACTGGGTGAACACCAATAGTTAATTTAGTAGTCTGCTTTGAAGTGATAGTTACTGCTGCTACTGCTACTTATGGTTTAATTTGGTCTGCCGCTAGCCTAGTGTAAAAAAAAAAAATATATATATACTCTGTTTGACAATGCTCACTGAGCGGCTCCCCCCTCCCCTTCCTTTCCCTACTAATTCCTCCTCCCCTATCTCCCTCCCTTCTACCCCCTCCAGCTCTCCCCCGACCATAAGTTTTGCACCTTTTGTTATCTTTGCTTCGTTGGAGATTGTATTCTATTGTAACAAAATTGTAATTGAACTGTAACTTTTTTGTTTGTAAGTACTGTGTCCCTTGTACTACTGTTCTGATGTCCTCTTTGTGATGAGGTACCTTTGTAAATGAGCCTCTGGCTCAAAGGTTTCTAAACTGATGTTTAACTAACTAACTAAATAAATAAATAAATAATTTAAAAGTCTGTGCTAAAGTTGATGCTTGTGCTACACTCTATGTTAGTGAGCACTACAAGTTCAGTTAGACATCTGTTTTAGTGGTAATGTTTTTGCCTGCAGTATAGGCATGGGATACAGGGGGAAACAGTCAATTGTGGTGGCTGTGGAATGCCCTTCTCTAGGGATATGCCCTGGAGGAGGGGGCACTGCCCCATCTGCAGGACTATGGCTGAGCTCTACCTTCCACCTCCACTCTCCCAGTGGTCCACTGGTCTAGGGTCAAGAGTTGTGTGGAGAGGGATGGAGTGGGGAGGCAGGATTAGCCACAAGTAGGTTGTTCAGACCAACACCATCCAGACAGCAAACCACTTTGCACCCCTAGAGGAGGCACAGGTACCCGACTCGGGGGGGGGGGGGACTCTGAATCAGTCAGAGGTGAAGGGCAGAACAGCATGATGGCAGCCAAGAGGATGATGAATCAAGACTACCAGAAGAGTCTTAGTGGTTGGGAACTCAATGATTAGGGGAGTGGAGAGGGTGGTGGGAAAAGCATTGGAAGGGATAAGGATGAGCAGGTGCCTTCCTGGTGCATCAGCCATCTGGGATTTAGACAGGACAAGAAGGATGGCAGAGTGGAAGCAGGGAAGCTAGGGGTGCAGGTATGCCTAAGTACCAATGATGTGGCAAACCAGTCTGTGGAGATGGTAAACCTGAACTTTCATAGACATGGGAACAGATTGGCAGCACACTCAGCCTCTCTGGCCTTTTCTAAGGTCCTCCCTGTGTGAGAAAGGGACGGGAGGAAGGACAGAATTAAGAGGGATGAGATAGAGGAGTTTAATGGGTGGCTTAAGGGATGATGTCAGCAGAAGGGGTACTACTTTGTGGGGGACTGGGGAGGCTTCTGGGACAGGAGGCTCTTCAAGGGTGATAGATATCACCTGACAAGAGTAGGTAGGTAACAAAAAAAAAACAACGGGGTGCGCAAAATAAGAATACCACAGTAGGTTGCAGCAAAAAAGTTTATTGTGAAACGGAAGGCTGCACTAAACCCCGTGCTTTGAATCTCTGCAGGTTCTTTGTCAAGGGGGTTTTCACAATAAACCCTTTTGCAGGAACCCTCTGTGGTCATCTCCTTATTTTGCGCACTCTGCTTTTTATTTTGTTTTCTGATGTCTGTTTATTTACCAAGTGCAGTACCTGTTCTTGTGTGTCAGCCAGTTCTTTTGTACCTTCAGTCTGACAAGAGAAGTGACCTGGGTGCTGGGGCGGAAGTTTGATATCTATATTGCACATTTAAACTGACTGCGGGGGAGACTGGGGCTGGGGAACCATGGTGACAGGTGAGAAGAAGGGGATCCTAGATAGTACTCCTCCACATCTGAGGGCTTGTAGCAGCTCAGCAGGTGTAAAGAGGGATGAATTCCAGTCTGGGCTAGGAGGGGGACATTAGAGGGGAATGCAAAGTGTGCAAATATCAAGAAAAACAAGAGGCTTAGAGGACATGGGAAGCACAAGGGTCATAGACAAGGGAATAGCAAAGTGGATTCAGGGGTCAGATGGAAGGTTGTATGCCCTAATGCCAGGAGACTTGGCAATAAAATCAATGATCTCCTGGCACTGATGGCAGATACAGAGGTGGACCTTGTGGTCATCATGGAAATGTGGGCTTCAGATAATAACGACTGGGACCTGATAGTCCCTGGGTACCCAATGTTAAGAAGGGATAGAGGAAGAGATAGAAAAGGAAGAGTTGTCCTCTATGTCAGGGATAGCATTGAGGTGGTGGAAGATGGGTGCATCAGGGCTAAAAATGGGGAGTCAGAACTGTTGTGGGCGCAACTCATGGCAGCCTCAGGCAAGAAACTACACTTGGGAGTGATCTATAGACCTCTGTGGCAAGGGAGAAGAGAGGGACAGAGAGCTCGTGAAAGAACTTGAAAGGAAGGTGGCAAAGGGGGGAGTAGTGGTAGTGGGGGACCTGAACCTGCCTGATGTTGACCGAGATGTTCCCATGGCCAGGAGTACCAGATGTGAGGCCTTGCTGGATGCACTCAAGGACTGTCTCTTGGCACAGCTAGGAACCCACTAGGGAGACTGCCTTTCACAATGTGGTGCTTATCAACTCAGAAGTTGTAGGTGCTCTGAGAGTAGGGAAGCCATGAGGGAACAGCAATCATAACTTAATTTGGTTCAGACTGGTCCTTGAGACTGGAAAAGCACAGTCAAGAGCTGAAGTCCTTGATTTTAGGAGAGTGGACTTCAGCAGGCTGAGGGAGCTGGTCAAAGAAAAGTTAGTTGGGGTAGACATCATAGGTGGGGTGGAAAAAAGATTGTAGTTGAATAAAGGGGGCCATTCTTGAGGCATCTAAGTTATGAATAAAAATGATAACCAAAAGAAACAAGTTGAAGAGACCATTATGATTCTCCACAAGAGTCAGGGAAGCAGTGAGAGCCAAAAGAAGGCCTTCTGCAAGCACAAAGAAAAACAGTGGAAGGAAGAATGAAGAGAGTACTTACTGAGAAGTAAGGAGGCAAAGAGTGCAGTTAGGGAGGCACAAGCAGATACAGAGCTCCATATTGCAGAAGGGGTTAAGGGTGGAGAAAAACATTTCTTCTAATATATTAGGGAAAAAAGAAAGAAAGGAGGATGAATTGTCAGGCTTTCGGGAGTGGGGGGGGTAGGGTGATAAAGGAGGATGGGCAAGAGACTGCCATCCATAATGATTTTCTTTGCTCGTTTTCATCAGGGAAGAAGGTGGGCCCTTGCTTCAGAGTGGCATTAAAGCAGCTACTAAGACATTCCCAGAGGTGAGAAAGCTAGTATTTACAAGTGAAAGGGTCCAGAAGGGGCTGGCAGCCTTAAAGATAGATAAGGCCCTGGGTCCAGATGGGTTGCATGTGAGGATACTCAGGGAATTGATAGCAGAAATGACTGAACCCCTGGCAGGACTATTCAACAGCTCAGTATGGATGAGAGTAGTTCTGAAGGACTGAATGGTGGTGGATGTCATTCTGCTCCATGGGGAAGGGGAGAGAACACAGCAGAGACCACAGACCTGTCAGTCTGACATCTGTTCTAAGGAAGCTGATGGAGTCACTGGTTAAAGAGGACCTCGTGGACTGCCTGAAGAGCAATGGGCTTAAACAGAATGGGTCTGTGGTAAGGAGGTCTTGCCAGACTAACCAGATAGTTTTCTTTGATTGGGTGACAAGGGAATTAGATGGGGCCATGTGTGCATTTGCTCTACTTTGACTTCAGCAAGCCTTTTTTTAGGGTTGTCAGAACTGTTCTAAAAAGATCAGACTCCTTTTAGAACCCAGGGGTTCAAGTTCTAATTTAGAAGTAGAACACCATTGGGTTCTAAGTATTAATGGTTCTAAATGTGAAAAAGGGGCTTTTTTGTGCAGACATTTCAAAAACAAGGGATACCTGTCTGGAAAACGGATTGCTATATCTAGAAATACATTTTAAAATGTTTTAGTGAGATGCATATGAGAATGTACTGTTCATATACTTGCATATGCAGCTGTGCCAGACTGTAACACATCATTTATGATTCTTGGCATCTGTATTTTGAATGTCACACAGTGTTTCTCTTTCCCTTCTGCACATGCAGTGAAACAGAATATCACTGCTGCGCTGAGAGGACAGGTCTCTTAGCAATTCATTTTTCTCCTCTCAGTAACTCTCTCTGTCATTCTTCTCCAGTTCTGTAAGCAAACAAGTACAAGTTCTAAAAGATTAGAACCCTATAACTAATTGAAAAGTTCTAGACCAGAACCAGATCCCTGAACATCAGTGGGTTCTGCCAACCCTACTTTCAAACTCAGTGCCTCACAGACACTTGCTGAAGAAGATGAAGGATCTGGGTGTGGCTAAGGACACAGTAAACTGGGTAGGTAACTGGCTTAAGGGGAGGCAGCAGAGGATTGTGGTCAATGGGGTTAAATTAAAGGATAGGGAGGTCATTAGCAGGGTGCCACAGGGACCTGTCCTGGTCCTGGTCCTCTTCAATATGTTCATCAGTGACACTGGAGAAGGAATTCAGGGCAGGTTATGTCTCTTCACAGATGATACTAAGCTCTGTGAGAAGGTGAATAATGACAAGGGAATCAGGGAAATGCAGAGTGACTTACGAAAGCTTGATGGATGGTCTAAGGTTTGGCTGTTAAAATTCAATGCCAAAAAGAGCAAGGCAATTCACCTTGGGAACAAGAACCCCAGGACAGAGTACTGGATTGGTAGGGCGAGACTTAGCACTACAGCTGAGGAATGGGACCTTGGAGTTATTGTCAGTGATGCCCTCAAGCAATCAAGCCAGTGCAACAAGGCCTGTAGTAAGGCAAGTAGGATGCTGGGGTGTATTGGGAGGGGTATTGGTAGCAGGAAGAAGGAGGTAATACTGCCCATTATAGATCTTTGGTGAGGTCACAACTGGAGTACTGCACTTACTTCTGGAGCCCTCACCTTAGTAAAGATAAGGACAGACTAGAAATGGTATTGTGCAGGGTAACAAAGATGATTTAGGACCTACAGGGCAGGTCTTTTAACGAACACCTCAAAGCACTAAACATGTACTAACTGGAGATCACAAGGAAGAGAGAAGATATGACAGAGACCTCCTAGTTCCTAAAAGGAATCAACAAGTTAAACTGTGAGAAGTTATTTAGCTTGAGTACTAGTAGTTCGAGGTTACGAGGGCATAAGTGGAAACTGACAGAAGGGAAGTTCAGGAGGGACATGAGGAAGTATTACTTTACAGAAATGGTAGTGGATCCATGGAACAGTCTACCAGCTGAAGTGGTGGGCACTAAAACTAGTTTCAAGCACTGCTGGGACACAATGAAGGGTATAGTGGTCACTTAGGGTGACAGAAACTGGAAGAGAGTAGAGGAAGTTGGGAGAGGGATAGGAGGACCCTGGATAGACAGTAGGTCCCAGGGTTAGATATTGGAAATCGGGCAGATTGGATGGACCATTGGTCAAGATAAGAATAGGGATTGCCAAACCAAGTAGGGAAATATGCAGACTAGGTGGACCAGTTGGTCCTTATCTGCTGTCATATTCTATGTTTCCATGTTTTTATGTCTTTTTCTGCTGTTATTGTCTATGTTTCTGTGTTTCTCTACAACCCCTGGCAATCTGTTGAGTCATTATATAATTGCATGAGTTAGTTAGAGTGATTTATAAGCTGTCTGACTTACCATTTAGAAGCCAGAATACATGCATAATTAGGAGAGACTATGGTCGACAAAAACAGGTTACTCACCTGTAACAGTAGTTCTAGGAGTGGTATATGTTGTTCATCCACACTGATTGGAATGTCCCTTCCCCTTTAATTCTTGCTGGAAGGTCTTCAAGCTGGCTTCTCCCACCCACTTGGGTGGTATAACCCTTGGATCCGTCCCATGACGCCAGATCTTGCCCACTGGAAGCTAAGGTTGTGCGTCGAAGCTGGGGAGATCATGTGGGTTCATGTGGATGAACAACATATACCACTCCTAGAACTACTGTTACATGTGAGTAACCTATTTTTCTAGGATCATAGATATGTTATTCATCCATACTAATTGGCAGACTCCTAGGAGTTCTACGGGATGAGGGAGGCAAGGCGCACACTCCCTACTTAGGGAATAGAGACTGGAGAACTGAGACTCCAAAACCAGCATCCCAGTGTGACTCAAGGTTGATGTGGTAATGGGTAATGAAGGTGTTTGCTGACTTCCAGGTAGCAGCCCTGCAGATATGCTGGATAGGGATGTCCCTAGAAGCAGCCACTGACGCAGCGGTATGGCAGGTGGAATGAGCCCTTAGCCCTCGGGAGGCTCCCTACCTGCCAACCCATAGCAGACATCAATGCAAGACGTACTCCTTTGCCAATCGTCCGCTTCACTGCAGGTCTGCCAGGTGCGGCTTCAGTGTAGGTGAAAAACAGCTGGTGAACCTCTTCCCGAACTTCCACTGTCCGCTCCTTATAATAAGAGAGCGCTTGTCTCAGGTCCAGAGTATGGAGCCTGTACTCAGCCTCCGAGCTATAATTCAGATAGAACACTGGCACAGTTAACACCTGGTTAAGGTGAAACTCCGACACAACCTTCAGAAGGAACTTCAGGTTGGGGCGCAGGACAACCTTGTCCCTGTGGAAGACCAAATAAGGAGACTCCACCAAGAGCACCTGGAGCTCCCCAGTCCTTCTGACTGATGTGATAGCCACCAGGAAGGTGGTCTTCCACAACATGTGACATCTTACACCTGTGCATTGGTTGGAATGGCTTGCCCATGAGCTTTGCCAGTACCAGCAGTAGATCCCATGGAGGTGGAGTTTCATGCACTGGAGGGGATATGTGATCAAGGCCCTTGAAAAAGCACCAGACCACTATCTCCTGTGCCACCGTCCGCTGAGTGGCCCATGCCTGGCAAGTGGAGATGGCTGCCAGGTGCACCTTAAGGGTAGACCTCCTTTGGAGAGGGACCAAAGGTAGTCGAGGATACTGGCCAAAGGACAGGAATTAGGGTCTAGGCCCTTGCCCTGACACCAAATGGAGAACCTTTTCCATTTGAAGGCATAGCACCTCCTTGTCGACTCTTTCCTAAATGCCTCAAACACATTGAGTACATCGTTGGAAAGACCCAAAGCCTGGAACTTTAGCCACTCAGGAACCAGGCTGTCCAGTGCAGGGATTGAAGGTCCGGATGGAATATCTTCTCCTGATTGACTGATATCAGGTCCTGGCATGCCGGGATACACCTCGGGAGCCTGGTGCTAAGGCTGAGAAGATCTGGATACCAGAACTGACGTGACCAATCTGGGGCTACCAGGATCTCCTTGTCCCTCCTCACCTTGAGAAGAACCTTGTGATCAAGGGAAATGGAGGGAAGGTGTAGAAGAGGCCTGGGGTCCACAGCCTCGAAAAGGCATCCCCCTGCAGTGAGCCCTGCTAAGGGGGGCAGGCATGAAACAGCCTCAGCTTTGTGTTCTCCCTGGAGGCAAACAGGTCCACCCGAGGGGTACCCCACTGGGAGAACAGACTGCGGACTACCTCTGGGTGAAAAGATCACTCGTGGGATGCCTTGCCCACATGGCTGAGGGCATCCACCAGTTGATTTGAGGCTCCTGCCACATGAATGGTGAGGAGATCCCCATTCAGATGGCTCATGAGAGTCCAGATGTGGAGCACTTCCCTGCACAGAGGCCAGGAGTGTGTGCTGCCCTGATTGTTGAAGTAGTGCATGGTTGTGGTGTTGTCTGTCTGGACCTGGCCCACTTGACCCCAGAGAAATGGAGCTAATGCAGTCAGCACCAGCCACACTGCTCAGAGCTCCAGCAGATTGATGTGACATCGGGACTCCTCAAGGTTCCAGAGCCCATGGACCCTGTGGCTCTCCATGTGGGCTCCCCAGTCTGTGAGAGAGGCATCAGTTGTAAGGACAACCATCAGCTCGGGGTGGACAAACAGGATCCCTCCCTGCAGATGTTCCGGGATGGTCCACCGCTGGAGAGCATCCCAGAGCCTCTGAGTTACTGTGACCAGCTGGTCGAAATGACCTTGATACTGGGACCACTGGCTGGCCAAGCCCCATTGAATGGGGCTCATATGATTCCGGGCCCAAAGGACCATGGTGGTGCAGGCTGCCATGTAACCCAGAAGACACAGGAAGTCCTGGGCAGGGTGCAATTGCTCAACCAGAAATGATTGGGCAAAGGAGAGAACCTCTGCCCTGTCCACCGGGAGCTGGTCTCTGGCTCGGCAAGAGCAGATAAACCTGCAAGGGCATGAGTTCCGACTTGGCCTTGTTGATTAGGAGGCCAAGTTCAAGATGGGTCTGGAGGGCCAGATCCCTGGACCTTCTCCACCCCCAACCTGGAGGGACCCACTATGAGCCAATCATCAAGATAAGGGTATACACTGACCCCTTGACACAGAAGATGGGCCGCCACCACTGCAATGCATTTGGTGAAGACCCAGGGGGCCAATGACAGGCCAAACGGCATGGCATAGAACTCATAAAGGGTTCTCTTCACTCAGAAGTGGAAGAACCTTTGGTGTGATAGACAGATTGGGATGTGGAAGAACGCATCCTGAAGATCCAGAGAGCAGAACCACACATTTTGCTCACGAGATGGTATGATCTGGGACAGAGTTACCATCCAAAAAATGCACAACCTGAGATACTGGTTTAGGTCATGCAGATCCAGAATGGGGCACCAGCCCCCGTCCATTTCAGGACCGAGAAGTATCTGGAAATGAACCCTGAGTTGACTGGGGGATCTGTAACTCAGACCACTACCTCCTTGAAGAGGAGTTGGGCAATGTCGTCTCAGCCGATCGAGTGTGTACTGATACCCTTCCCTCGTGTGGGGCACGGGCTCAGCTTGGTGGGTACTGCTCGAACTCCAGAGGCAGTCCCTAACCAACCACCTCCAACACCCACCTGTCCATGGTAACAGCGGACCAGGTGGAAAGAAAGTGGCAGAGCCGGCCCCCCAAGGGAGGACCCAGAGCAGGTGTGACAGGTGTGGGGCTGGTCACCCCCATCTCATCACTGAGCAGGCCTGGAAGAGGAGGATCCAGAAGCAGGACTGCCTGGACCCTTCCCTCCCAGTTTGCATGCTGACTGAGCTCCTGACTTGGGCTGAAAGCACCAAGACTGGGCCTGCTGTTGTTGCTTAGATTGAAACTAGGGCTGCTTGGCCACAGGGGCAGAAGGGTGAAAAGGCTTTTTCTTCTGTTTTTTGAACCCTGGGATTCCTTTGGGGAAGCTGTAGCGGAGTACAATGTGGTATTGGACTTCTTGAAACATTCAAGGTGACCATCCACTCCTGGACCGAACAAGTCAGTACTCAGGAATGGGACATCTGCCAACTTGTTCTGGGTGTCGGCTGTGAAGGTCGAGACCAGCAACCAAGCCCTGCAGTGCATGGTGACCATGACTGCAACTGAACGGGCACAGGAATCCCCGAGACTCAAGGCCATCTGGAGTTGCTGCCTAGCAACAGGCCAAACCCTTGTCCCGGACCTGCTTGACCATGGTCTGAAGGTCTGCAGGGAGGTGAGGAAGTACCTCATCCAAGAAGCCCAACAGGGCATGAGAAAAATGTGCCATGATCACAGCTGAGCTTGCCTGATGGAGGCCAAGCGATGAGGCAGCATAGACCTTTCTGGCGGAATGATCCAACTTTTTGGATTCGTTGTCCAGTGGTCTATCCATGTCTCCTGAATTACCCACTCACCTGAACACAGACTTGGTCACCACTCCCTCAGCTGAGGGATGCTGTGTAAATCCCGAAAGAGAGCCACATATATAAGAGTACCATATATTTGTGGGCTATCCTGGCGGACGGTGCAGGGCAGGAGGCTGGATGCTGCCAGAGTTCAAGGGCCGGGCTGACAATGGCTTGAGCCACTGGGAAGGCCTCTGTCAGAGAATCTCCTCTTCTGAGGATATCAATTAAGGGGTATTCTACCTGTTTCTCAACAGACTCCAACTTCATCCCCGTGGACTCCGAGCTGAGGCGGAGGATGCCCATAAAGGAGGTGGTCCCCTCCTTGGTAGAAAGACTCATGGCATCATCGTCCCGAGAACGAGATGCCAGTTCAGAGTCCTCAGACTCTGGGTAAAGTGGTCTGCCACCAGAGTCACTGAGAACCCGCCGTGAACGGTCAGGAGTAAGGGTGACGGATAGCCTGTGCGGGAGGCCTGAGGCAGGCTGAGACTCCTTAGGGAGACCCCCCAAGGGAGACTGTTTCAGTGGCAGCTCCACCAAGATAGGTGGAGAGACCAGCTTTGACTGAGTCGGAAGTGATGTCGCCTGCTCCGCAGGTGGGGGGGGCGACCCATTCTGGAGTGCTCAACCACGGCCTAAAGGGTGACAGCTAGGTAATGGCCGGGGTAACCATGGGCCTCACTCTGCTGGGAGTCCAAGCACTGTTTAGTTCTAGACTAAAGCCATGTAACACCAGGGGCTCTGAATACCAGCTCCTTCAGGTTCCCAGCCATTGCACCTCTCAGGGCCAAAGATCCTTTGCATTCAGAGCGCCTAGCTGGTTAAATGCACTCAATCCTGACATCTCCTCCACTACCACCCTTGGCTCATTCAAACATAAACTCCACCTCCACCTTACTAACTCTAACTCCTGTGAATGCTACCTATAATCTCCTCAGCCCTCTCGTTTTTGTTCCCTCCAACTATCACCTACCACATCCCCACCCCCTCCTTTTCCTTTATGTTACTTTTTTATTTCTTCTTTCTTTTCACCACTCCTGACTATCCCCCCTTCACCCCCCACCTCTTCTGAGCCCTCAGTGATCTTTACATTTTTGTTGACTAGTTTCAGCCTGCTCCCAGTTGATGACCATGCCCTTTGGCTGCAATTCCTGCCCTCTCCAACTTCGCTCCTCACATTTATCTTCATCTTCCACCCTCCTTCCTACTTATCCCTCTGTTACTCTGTGTTCCCATATATACTTTCTACTTATTCTAGCTATTGTATTGCTCTACCATTGTAACATAATATGCCGACCAATTTATTGTTTTGTTCCTATTTCTGTAACTTGCATTGTATTTGTTCTCTAACGCGGAACTTTTGTAAAAGAGCCTGGCTCAAAGGTACTTGTAATCCTAGTTGTAATAAAATAAAATTAAAAATAAATAAGTAGAAGGAACCACCTACGGCCCAGACAGAACTAGCTGCTGCTACAACATGTCCTCATAGCACCGATGCAACTTGCGTTGGAGCCTCCCCTCATCCGAGGAGGAAGAGGATGAATGGCGGTGGCGCCACTTTTTAGAATGTCGCTTAAGCGACTTCCTCTGCCTTTCGGTAGAGGATGTCCCAGACCTGGACATCAACTGTCGGGGGAACTGATGGGGGCGTTCAGGAGAAGGGGAGAATCCTGGCTTTTCCAGGTCAGGGATGACCACTGCCTGAGGCTTCCCAGCTGGCTGAGTCACCTCATTGGTGAGGTCCAAGAGGACCGGTGTCCTAAACAAAGAGTTGTCAGCCTCCTCGTCAACAATGGGCCATCAGGGTCGAGAATGATCTCGATGGGATCATCGTCCCATGTCTGGGCAGACTGACCTGGTGGGGGTACCGTGAGGTCAGCAGCCAAGGCCGCAACATCAACGGAAGTTGAAACAGGAAACTCCTGGGACTGAGATTGCTCTCTGTCTCAAGAGTGATATCAACGAGACATAGATTCTCTTGGTTCCTTGGATTCTTTCTTGCGGGATCTGGAGATGTGAGAGCCAGGGCCGTCCTCATGAGTGGAATGAGATTGGACCAACTCCTTAAAGGAGCCTGAGAAAGAGGATCCCAGTTTAAGTGGAACAAAAACTGTGGGTGAAGATGAGAGTTCAGCAGCATGGACCGCCTCTTCTTCAAAGGCCTTCATCTGTTCCAACTGTTCTGCGGACCCCACGGCCATGGAGATTGCACGGTAGGTATTCTTCGATTTGATAGATGGGTGCGGTTTTTCCTGACATCTGAGCTGGAGACGTGCAAGTCGGTCATCCAAAACATTCAGATGAAAAGAGCGACATAAGTCGCAGGCCTGAGTATCGTGATTGTGACCCAGGCAGTACACTGGTCCATTTGAGACATTTTCTGCCTGCAGGGACACCGGCAGAACCTGGGAGAGGACTTGTCCTTCATCAAGGTTGCGAGTCTAAATTCATCTGGAGAAATTCAGAGAATCTTAATTGGTAAAATTGAGTTTTGGAGTGCCTGGGCCTACTAAACACAGGAGCGAGAAGGAGGGAACCTGTATCTTCCAGGGGAAAGGAAGATCTGGCATCATGGGGCAGAGCCGAGGGTTATACCACCCGGGTGGGTGGAAGAAGCCAGCTTGAAGACCTTCCGGCAAGAATTAAAGGGGAAAAGGACATGCCAATCAGTGTGGATGAACAACATGTCTATGATCCTAGAAAATCTGTTTGAACACTGGGGACAATCTGGTGAGCATTTTTCAAGACATAACTAAAATGTAAATGTAACGCACAGATACATATGCATATTTACTTACATGTGTCACAAAAGCCAGTTACAGTTCATTATTTGAACCTTGTAACCATTAGTCTAAAATCTTGATGAACTCTTAACACTGAATAGCTATAACAAAATTTAATAACAATCCAATCAGCAGTCCTCGTGATTTACTCAAGATACAGTGTGTAATATGAAGTCTTCACTAGATCCTTGATCTGAAAGCTGCTGCCATGAGGACTATTATTACAGTTATATAACATTGTGAGAATGCTCTTTAGTTTCAGACTTTTTCTACTATTGTATGCGGCTCAGCAACTCCCTCTCATGGCATCACAGACATCATAGTGTGAAAAGTCACCTAGATCTGCAGGTAAGGGGCACTGTTTTAGATATTATTACAGAAATGCTTAAAAACTGCAATTTTAAAATAAATGAGGTGATTTTTACGTTAGGCAGTTGAGACAGTGTGTGGGGGCATATTGATTAATGCAGCGATGTAGGGGACATAGGAAAATCACTTTAGATTGGGTGCCGTACATAAACCCACCACTAGTTTCATTTTTCTTTCCAATTTTGCCTCCACTTTTTATCTAGTAGAAGACACCTGTAAATATTGTATAAAGTGGAACATTCAGTTATACCAAACTACATAAGATTTTTATATTTAAATGAATACATGCATCCACTTGGTTGGCTATATTAATCTTTAAGGCACTTACCGCCCCCTGGCGGAGTGGCGATATTGTTCATAACAATATCTGCCTCCTGTCCCACTGAGTCCCACTCTTCCTCTCTCACTGTAGGCGTTGTGGTCAGGCTACCACATTCATTGTGTGTTCCTAACAATTTTTGTTGTTGCTCCCATTTGAGATGTTCTTCGATACCAATTTCAAGGTGTTATATGATGTTATTCTACCTCCCAATGCTGTCATGCCTATCTGTTAATTGATTGCTCTCAGTCCAGCTTTGAGCCTGTCTGTACCTCAAGCTGTACCACCCTATTGTCGGAGCATGTGGCTTCTGTAAGTTACCTCGACACTGTATCATGTCTCTCTGTTACTTTGTAACTCTCCCGGGTGGCACCTGAAAATAGGCATTTGGATGTCTAGCGTGCTTACCTGGTTAACAAAAGCAAATAAATAAATACATTTTTACTCCTCTCATACTATTTTCCAGCTTGTTGTTGTCCTCTGCCATCAAAGTGGGGATAGAATCTGTTACTCCATTTCACTGGCGTCTATAAAGAATGTTTTTGTCTGGAAGTTTGTTAAGAAATGTATCTATTAAAGAAAACGTCTACATTTTTATAAATACTGATGTACCTATACTGGTTCTGAATGCATGCAGCATGTGCAGATGTTAGGCATCACGGGAGTTGCTGCTGATCCCTGCACAAGGGATGCCAGCAAAAGATAAACATGTAAACAGGTGAAATACAATAAATTCTGCTAAATGTGTGGGTTAAAACGTGCAACAGTTTAAGTGATACCTATCTCCTGAGTCTGAGCAAGAAAAGAAAGAAAAGGTGAAAGAAGTGAACTATCTGAATTGTGCAGTCACCATAATACAGCTGGTCAATCTGTCTAAACTGGTGAACCAGCATAAGACTAAAACTCGAGAGACAATAAAATAGCCTGCAACAGTTCGAAGTCGATGAACTCTGGCAAAAGAAGCTCCATTTTCAGTTAACACTATAAAGAATTAAGTATGAATTCAGCACTCACCGAAGCTGTTTAATAAAGCTGAGAGAGCTGAAAGATGTGATCAAAAGCAGTACACAAAGAATGACGTGACAATCCCATGCAACAGGTGCTGGCAGAGATGACATGCATGGTAAATATGATGCTGAAATGCTATAAATTCCACAGAACCAGATTTTTTTTTCCAAGTCATATCAACATTTATAAGTTATATCCCTCGAAGTTAACAATTTGTATTTCACATTCTAACGATACCAGCAAATGAAAAAAGTACACAGTTTAAAATGGCAAATAGAAGGTTCTGATGAGTACTGAGAAATTAACATAATTGTGAGAATGAGAACCTTTTACATGCAAGTGGATCAAATATACAAGACCACCTGGAAAAAAGTGTATGCATAAATGGTGTTCTGGGATCTGTGAACAGTGAAATTAATTTAATTTGGTGAGAAATTAAGAACAGAGGATAAGGTGGTTTACTTCAGAGACCCCTCACCACAAACAGTGAAAGTGTGTATGAATCCAATAAATTAACTCATGCAGAGGACATACAACAAAACTAATCTTGGGGTTAGAACAAAAACTATAAGTACAGTTACAGCCACAACTTCAGTGCAAGCAGAGGGGAGAAGGTTGAGTAAAATTTTAAGAACTTCAGAAAAAAATGAACTTACAACAAAGGCCTCAACACCAGTATAAAAAGTCCAAAAAGTACAGAAGCTAGGAAAAAATAAATTCAAGCAACTGGTCCTTTTGTACAAATGCAACTAAATTTTGTGATACAATATCCTCTTGTGTGGCTTAGAATGATAACTTGAAGCATGCCTAACCCTGAACCTGCAGAAAATCAAGCAATGGGAGCATATGGTGGCAGCATAGGCTCGGATAAAGTGGAAAAAGGAACAAAGAGAACAAAAAGCCACTAAAAACAGAAACATCAAAGAGCAGCAACCAGAAAATGAAAATATAAGTATACAAGAGGGTGAAGGGGAAGGGGGCCTTTCAAATGAAACTTAAAAAAATGCGGGAAACGGTAAGAACAGAAATTTACAACACAAAGAAAAACTACATCTTGATGTAGAAAAAAGTGACAGTAAACAATGAAGATACTCCACTTCAATGGGCTATACAATTTATAAACAGTGCTAACAGTATACAGGAAGGTACTAGCTACGTTCTGTACCCAAAAGAATCCATGAACTCAAAAATCAAATAAACACCCTAGAAAAAACTGTTAAACAGTCAGCAAGACTAAACAAATTAGAAACGAGACAATCCAACCTGGAAGACGGTACGACTTACATAACTCCTTTAGCAAAGGAGATCAACGTTATAAGGAAATAACAAGATGACATCAAAATGGGAAAGGATGATCAGGAAAATAGATCAAGACAAATGAAACTGAGGGTGTCTGGAATGCTGGAGAGTTGTGAAAAAATGCAAGTCTGATGCAAACAGCCAAGGAGATGCTTTAGCATTTGCTAGGATATGCAAACAATCCACCAGCTATTATAGATCACATACACTGGACTGGGAAGGTTGCAGAAGATGGTGGATCTTGACCACTCATGATAAAGTTTTGAAATCAGAGGACAAGTTCAGGGTGATAAATACAGTCATTTGAAAAAAAAAAAAAGTTTCCAATTTAAAGACCAGAATATATCAAGTAAGCAAGACTTTACACATGAGTTGCTACAGAAGAGAAAGAAGTTCTCCCCAATTCAGCAGGTGGTGTGGAAGGAGAGAATAAGAGCAAACTTGATTTACCCAGCCAAACTGTGTGTCTTTTTAAATAACCAAGTCCTACTGTCTGAAACCAGTGCAGATGTACATAGGGACTTAAAGCTAAGACTGCCAAATATTTTCTAGATGGATGAAGGATACTGAAATTAATTATGAACAGAACACTTTGTGATATAACAAATATACTGGAGATGAAGTCTGATGTGAAGCGTGAGTACAGGGGAAGCAGACCTTTAATTGTTAGATGACATAGATGATATAATTATTAAACAAGCATTTGTCAATGCCGAATGTCGTCTCGCTGGCATTGGCATTGGTAGTGCAGGAGTTAGAGATGCATAATAGGTATGGCAGTGAAGTATTGAACTGACACCAACCCCACCCCACTCTGCAGAGACTGACAGGTGCTGGGGTGTGCCTTAGGGTCGTCAGCTATAACATTCATACCATTTTACCTCACCCTACCTTGTAGACACTGACAAGTGTCGTGGTGTGCTTTGGGGACTTTGGGCCTTATACTTACCCCATTCCATAAGGAAATACACTGAGATGGGTGCAGTATAGGAGAATGGGGTGAACTTTAGGGCCGAACACTCCAAGGCACATCTCAATGCCTGTCACTGGCTGCAGGAGGGGTTGGGGGTGGGGGTGGAATGACATGAGCATTACAGCTAATGATCCCAAGTCACACCTCTGACACCTGTCAGTCTCTACAGGGTGGGGTGTTACATTTGGAAACCCTAACACCGTAGGCGTTTGTTGGTATTTTCACTCCAAATTTTCAGATTGGGCTTTTTGTGACCCCACCTCATGAAGAGCAGCACTATCAGTTTGTTAGCCGAAAGGTGGTCTTGCACAGCGGCTATACCATTTGGCGACACAGGCACAAAAACACATTTTGGACAGGATGTGAAAAATGACAACTGTATTGTTCACGAGGAGGTGTAACAAAATGGCAACGTTGAAAATCTGGAGTGAAAATATGAGAAACTGGTGGTCATGAGCATGCATAGAAACTGCGCAACTCACATCCTTAACCCAATTATTTTTGGGATTTGTTTAACCACATTTTCAACATAAGCATTTTGGGACCTCTCCTCATGAACAGTGGCACTGTGATTTTGTTAATCTGTCCCAAAAGTTGATTTCCAACACCGACCACGCAATTGTGCACCACAAGTGCGAAAACACATTTGGGGCAGGATGTGAAAAATGACAGCTGTACTGTTCATAAGAAGGTGTGAAAAAATGCCAGTGTTGAAAATCTGGCATGAAAATATTGCAAATTTGCAAAGTTACAAGGGTGTGTGAAAACTGCGCAATGCATGCTTGTAACACAGTCAACACCTCCGCTCATGAACAGTGTCACTGTCATTTTCTTAATCTGTCCCTAAAACTGATCTCCCACAGTGACCATGCTATTCTGCGCCGGAAGTGCGAAAACACGTTTCAGCCATGATATGTAAAATGACAGCTGTACTGTTCATAAGGAGGTGTGGAAAAATGTCAATGTTGAAAATCTGGAGTGAAAATATTACAAATTCACGAAGTTACGAGTGTGCATGGAAACTGTGCAACACATGCTCATAAAACAGTCATTTTTTTAGATTTTTTTCACCAAATTTGCAACATAGACTTTTTGAGAGCCCACCTCATGAACAGTGGCACTGTCGTTTCGTTAATCGGGCCCAAAAGGAGATTCCATGCAGTGACCAAGAAATCACCTTTCGGGACTGAATAATGCCATGACGGTGACTGAATTCATGAGGAGGGGTTCCAATAATACCTGTTGAAAATTTGGTGTCAGAATTACCCAAAATGCCCAAGATATGCACCAAAGTTGAAAAAAACCTATTTATGCCATTATAGAGCTTCAGTTCATGGTTGGCTTTGGAAGAGTGCAGACATGTTCCTGGTCCACGGAAGATTGGTACACCAGACTCCGGAGGTAAGTATGGAGTGGGGGAAGGGGTTGGGGAGGCAGGGTATGCAGAGGGTGGGCACGGGTTGGAGGAGGGGGAAAGGAGAGACCGTGTGGGACTATTTTCTTCTTTTACAGGGGAAAAAAAAGACAATGAGGGTCGGTTTTCTTTTTTTGCAGGTGTTTGCTTGGTACACTGGGGTGGGCTCCCACAGTGTACCACCCTGCATTATAGGTAGGGGGACCTCAGCCGATGGGGATTGGCCCCCCCGTCAGCACAGAAATGGGTGGGGGGGTGCACATGATGCCAAGGGGGATTGGGCACCCCCTCGGCACACAGTACAAATGGGGGTTGGGGACATTTATGCCGACGGGGAGTGGGCTCCCGTTGGCAAATTGGACTGAGGAAGGTGGACTGAAGCTGATGGGAATTGGGCCCCCCATCAGCAAAGAAAGACTGTGGGTGGGGTGCATGATGCTGAGGGGGATTGGGCACCCCCTCGGCACAGAGTTGGATTGGGAGGGGGGGCATTATGCCAATGGGGAGTGGGCCCCCCCATTGGCAAATAAAGTGGGTTGGGGCATGCCAACAGGGGGATTGGGCACCCCTGAAGTCGGCACTCTGTGTGGTGGCAGTCAGTGATGCCATGTTTCTCAAACTACTTCACCAGAAAAGGCACGTCGGGAGGCGTGTCATTGTGCCGCTGCATGATGAACTTGGCTTTCATTGCAGTGGCACTTTTATTAGATATGGTGGCCACTTTACGTGTTTCTGGTGTCAGTGCCTGCATGCTGGCTTACTGGGGAATGAGGGACGCATCTACTAATGCATGCCTTGCATTTGTCCACAGTGACCACACCTCCAAATCTGCTACTACTGCAATATGTTGCTGGTGCACAAACGCAAGCCAACATAAAAAAGATATGTAAGGGATACTATAGTAACAGCAATAATTCAAGGGAAAAGAGGAAGTTCCCTGATAAAAAGTATGCTGTTTAATACCACCTGATTAGTAATGATAATTTGCTTATCTCGTTCTTTTTTTGTTTTTCTATCCACAACTGAATCAAATATACAGGGTGAACAACTTCTGTAAATGCTAAGTACTGCACGGATAGTGCACTAGATGGAGGCAACAATACACAGCTGGAGGAAGGGGTATGCATGGTGTTAGGCAAGGCTCGGTGGGATAATGGGAGTCAAAACATAAACAAGCATTTGTCAATGCTGAATGTTATATTGCTGGCATTGGCATTGGTAGTGCAGGAGTTAGAGAGATGCATAATAGGAATGGCAGTGAAGTATTGAACTGACACCAACCCCACCCCCACCCTGCAGAGACTGACAGGCATTGGGGTGTGCCTTTGGGTTGTCGGCCATAACGCTCATGCCATTGCACCTCACCCTACCCTGCAGACACTGACAAGTGTTGCAGTATGCCTTGGGCTATTTGGGACTTATGATCACCCCATTCCATAAGGAAATATGCTAAGGTGGGTGCAGTATAGGAGAATGAGGTGAACTTTGGGGCTGAAGACTCCAAGGCACACCTCGATGCCTGTCACTGGCTGCAGGGTGGGGGGTTGGGGTGGAATGACATGAGCATTACAGTCAACGATCCCAAGTCACACCTCTGACGCCTATCAGTCTCTACAGGAGGAGGGTGTTATGGTTGGAAACCCTAATGACCCAGATGTTTGTTGGCATTTTCACTCCAAATTTTCAACATGGGCTTTTTGTGATCCCACCTTATGAATAGTGGCACTATCAATTCATTAGCCGAAAGGAGGTTTTGCAGAGCGACTGTGCCATTTGGCATCACAGGTGAAAAAACACATTTTGGGCAGGATGTGAAAAATGACAACTATACTGTTCATGAGGAGGTGTAAAAAAATGGCAATGTTGAAAATCTGGAGTGAAAATATGAAAAATTGGTGAAGTTATGAGCGTGCATGAAAACTGCGCAATGCACGTTTGTAACACACTCATTTTCTGGAACTTTTTTACCAAATTTGCAACATGGGCTTTTTGGGACCCCACCTCATGAACAGTGGCACTGTAGTTTCATTACTTAGTCCCAAAAGGTGATTCTGCACAGTGACTGCGAAATCACCTTTGGGGACTGAGTAATGAGATGAAAGTGCATGTGTTCATGAGGTGGGGTCCCAAGAACCCCAAAATCTGGTACCAAAATTCCCAAAGATGGCTGAGATATACACCTAAGTTGAAACCCCCCATTGCCTGCCATTATAAAGCCTACTGCATTTTGTTCAGTTCCTGGTCGGCTTTTGAAGAGTTCAGACGTGTTCCCGCTTCACAGAAGATTGCAATGCCAGCCCTCCGGAGGTAATTATAGGCTGAGGGTGGATGCGTGGAAGTGAGGTGCGTAGAGGGTGGGTGCGGGTTGGGGAGGGGCATGAGGGACAATGAGGGACCATTTTTTACAGGTAAAAATACAGACTTTGGGGAAGGTTTTCTTTATTTACAGGTTAAAAAATTATTTTGAGCACACAGGAGTGGGCTCCCAGTGTGCCACAAGTTTTGGGGGGGCATGATGCCAATGGGGATTGGGCACTTCCATCAGCAATGAAAGTGTGTGTGTGTGTGTGTGGGGGGGGGCAGGATGCTGATGGGGATTGGGTACCCCCATCAGCAAACAGATTGAACTGGGGTGCGGGGGACATGCCAACATGGGGATTGGGCATCCCCAATGTGCTTTGTGGGGATTGTGTGGCAGACAGCAGGAGCTGCCATATTTATTGGAATGTTTCACTAGGAAAGGCATATAATGGAGCCTTGTCATCTGACCCTCCAATGAGGAAACTGCACCTCACTGGAGCAGCAGATTTCTTTCAACTCCATGGCTCTCTTTGAAACTGCTGTCATCGCCAGCATGCTCACTGATTGGCAGCTGATGGACACACCCACTAAAGCATCCCCTGCATTGGCCACAACACTGACACACCTCTGAAAGTGCTACTACTGCAAGATGTTGCTTTCGCATGCGCTAGCCAACATAAAAAGGGAGTATACAATATGAAGCTGAAAAGAACTTACATAAAAATGTTTATGTTAATGTATGTGCTAAATGGGAGTTTTGTGATATGCATTACAGTTTAAAATGGGTATCTGGATTAGCGGGCTAGCACTAAATATCAACTGGATATCATCCCCTATTAAAAGGGCCATACTATATAAATATAAAAAGGACCACAGTATTCAAAAAGCTTGTCTCCAAGAAACTTATTTTGATACAGTGGAGGCACAAAAGTGGAAAAAAAAACCAAAACAAAAAAAAAAATAAAACAAGTTTTCTGCACTCCCACCAAAAAAAAAAAAAAGAATAGTAAAGGGGTACTCATTGTAATTCATAAACATTTTGAAGAGAATTTATGTAAGATGAAAATGGCCCCAGAAGGCATAGCCTTGCTGCTAAAATTGATTGGGAATGGACCCCTTGCTATTAGGTTCTTTATGTGCTCCTTTTAAGAATTTTTCAAAGTGTTTTGCAGAAGTGGACAAACTAATGTTAGGATTGGATACTAAAATTATACTAACAGAAGGTGACATGAACTGCTTACAAGGGAATAAGAAAGACAAACCTACAAAATTATTGGGATGGGACAGATACAAATCCAGGTTTTTATTAACTTTTTGGAATCAAATCCATTAAAAGACTTATGGAGAATCCAACATAGAGAATGTATGGAATACACCCATCTGTCCAAAAGATAAGTCTTCAGCTCACTTAGACTATATCCTGACTTCAAAACCTCTTATAGCAAACAGATCATGTGGATCTACTTCAACTGAGCCAGGACTACTATCGGATCATAATCCAGTCCACTTTCAGATGCCAGTAGAAACAATGAAACCAACTGGTTTTCTTTTTTTTGCTGTAATTGCTCTTTATGCTCCCAGTTCTGGGGTGGCTGGTCAGCCCTGTCTCTGTTCCCCTGAACCTACCACTGCCTCCCACAGGACCTACCTCAGTCAAATTTCTCTCACGAATATCCCCTCATGGTGGGGCTGGAGGACTATCTCCCCCCTCCCCAGATATGCATATCCAAAGCAGGCTGAGATTTGGTCTTGGATGATGGCGCAGATCCAGACACATTGGGCAAGACTTTATTAAGCCTCTTACGTCTTTTCCACTTTTGGCCCCCCCCCCGCCGTTGGACGTCCAATGTTTGTAAGGAGGTGCTCAGGCAGAATGCTCCTTAGCACTCTCCCTTCATGCAGCCCGCACTGCACTGCCACCAGGCCTCCTTCTGGTGACAGTGGTAGGCCGGGCTGACATCCTTCCCTTCCCCAGGAGATGAGAGCAATCCATCGGATGCATGATCCTCCCCCACCCTGGTTGACCCCTGGCAACCCAAGCTGGTGACCACACTCAGGTCACCAGTGTAGGTAAGGCAGGTATGTGATGCTTCTCAGCCCTCTTCACCAGTGGGTGAGCTATCAAAACCAGCTATTAAATGCTGGAGGTTCAATAATGACTTGCTAAAAGAGAAAAAATAGAGAAACTATAAATAAGAAAACAGTTGAATTTTAGGAAAAAAATGACCCGGGGAAAATGAATATTGTACAAAATTGGGACATCTTCAAGGCTTCAGTAAGAGGTGAGATAATCAGCATGGCAGCAGGTAGTAACAAAGCATGGAAAAAGCTAAAGAATTTGAAATCAGTTAAAAAACTGGACTAGAGGTAAGGAATTGGGGAAATGGATAAAAAAGAAGAACATGAACATTTTTAAAAGATAATAACTAACTCACAAACCCAACATACAACAACTAAAGGACATTCAGGAACCAACATTTTGGAAGTGAAATTCAAGGAAGATGTTAGCAAAAAGGCTACCGGCAAAGGAAAAAAAAATACTAACAGTGATGGCTGAAGAGGGGACTTATGCTTAGATAATGATAAAGTAGGCAAGCAGGTTTTTACAATGAGGCATTACGGAGTGAATCAACCTTATTTATATTTAAATTAGAATGAAATTCGGGGGATGCAAGAGAAGGAATCGTTGTCCATGCCTAAAAATCTACACAGGCAGACAGAAAATAGGTTGAGGGGACTTTCCCTTTAAGTCCTTCCTGGTGATTTGCATATATTACCCACAATGTCTTGTATTAAAGGGAGGATTGTTTAACCAGGAAAGGCACACTGAGCTGGAGCTTGTTTCCAGGTGTGACCTGAGAGCACAAGGAAGTTACATGACTTGCTCAAGGTCACACAGTAAGCAAGTGGGGGCTGATAAAGGAATAATGCCCGACAGGGTGGGTGTTATGCTGGGATAACATCCCACCTTGGGTAGTTGGGCCCGAGGCCACTGGCCAGGGGCGTCCAATGCCCGAGAAGGGATGTTATCCCAGCATAACACCCACCCTGGAGGGCATTATTCATATTATACAATGGCTCATTGTTTTATACAGAAAAAAATAATTTTAAAGAATTTATTTAGTGATTAAAAATATTTTTTTAAGAAAAGATGCAAACAATGCTCTAGCCTATCTAGCCTATCATCCTCTAGTTGATCAGCAGGGATGTTATGCCAGGATAACATCCCTGTTGTGATGTCCAACTGACCAATCAGGAGCAAGGATTCTTTCTTGCCATTGTATAATATGATTTAAAACCAGGTCTCTATGTTTGTAGCTCAGTGTACTTAATAACTGCGCTATACTACCTCCAAGCAGTGTGCACTGGTATCTGTAATTTAATGTTTCTTTAACACTTAGCTTTACAGCCATTGCACTTTTACCATAACCCTTGTTTAGGTGTTTTTGAATAGAAGGTCTTGTTCTTTTAAATGACACCATATTTTACATTTAGAGTGATATGTTAGTCTAGCTTCTGTCATCTTCATTCAGTTCAGGTAACTGACTATGGAACAAGCTGTGCTGTATCTAAACTACATACATTTTTGATATCTGGTAACAGTAATCACACACTAGTTGCTCATGACTTGCTTCTGTTGTTGTGCACCTTTTGGATAAAAATGTTGTGGCTTCTCTGCCTGCCTCTTTTCTCCCTGCTAGTTCAACCCCCAAACCAGAAGGGGCATGGAAATGAGAGCGGACATGCACACTGTATAGGAGCAATTGCAGACAATTATACAATGGCAAGAAAGAATGCTGGAATCCGATTGGTCACTGCTGACCTTCACCAGTGAGGTTACCTCAGTACAACCTCACTGTATAAAGATCAGGCTCAAATGACTACAGCAAACTTCAAAATATTGGTCCACACACTGATCGCAACTCATTTACTCTCCCACTCTGCTGTTGAAGCGCTATACCGACCAGACAGCTTGTACCCCCTGCCACCACCAACAGTACAATTTCCCAATCCTTACCACAGTAACAAAAGCAGCACACAAACTCTGACATTTTTCCTTCATTTCTATAATACCTGTTACAACATTCCAGTGGAAATGGCTGCTAGGCACACAATCCCTTTAGAAACTGGTGAAACACGCACTCAGCTGTTCCACATAAAGCCACATGCAGCGGCAGTGGCTGTGATAAAAATTAATTAAAAAAGCAACAGCACTCCTATACAAATCTTATAAAACTGAACTTCTCCCCTCACCACCTGCTGAGCATTTACTGACCCATTTTGTAAATCCGGAATTAACGCTGCCTTAGCTCACTTGTTCCCCATGTCTGGCGGGTTCGGTTGAAATAAACTCCATGGAACCTTACACAGAGAAGGAAAGCAAACTACCACCAAAAAAAAACAAAAACAAAAACCAAAAAAAAAAAACTTTGTTGGGGGGGGGACAATAACTTATAACACCAACAGAAAACTGTGTGTGGAGGAGCAGCCAGAAGAAGACAAAGAGCCACACATATATCATGAACACCACCTGTGGCCAAAAAGGGGACTATTTTTTTCAATACATATACCTCCACTTTAATCAATGACCTGAAAATCAACCAAAAAAAAAAAAAAGATTTTCAATTTTTTTTCATATTATAAACAAGTCATTGTATAATAGCAATAATGCACTCCAGGGTGGGGGTTATGCTGGGATAACCTCACTTCTGGGGGTGTTAGATGCACTCAGCCTGTGGCCTCGTGCCCATCCACCCCAAGCATGAGGTTATCCCAGCACAACCCACACCCTGTCGTGCATTATTGCTTAAGTAAACAGGATGTCTTCCACCACAAGATCAAAGGGGAGAACCGTGATCCTTGGTGCAGGATTAGGTGACGCTGAAAGAGGCTAGCTAACACCAAGAAGTTATTCCACACATAGTCCAAACACAGCCCACTCTATATACAGGATCTTACTTTACTCTGGCTTCACTGAGCTCTTCAGTAATATGCATGCATTATGTTCGTACATCATTGCACTTCACTATTTGTAGCCACAGAAAGGAAAGAAAGCTTTTCACAACAATTAAACTGCTATATGCACTGAATTTTATTATGAGTACAAACAACCTCGGAACACTGATAGACACCCCAGCACTTTGACTGCTGGGTCTTTCTCAGGGGACCACACACACCAGATGGAAGTTACTTGGAAAATACATTTAAAGCTGTGTGTTTTTTAAAAAGACAGGATCTGGTGGTTCCATGCTGTGGTTTGTCTCCCCCCACCTTAAGTTTCACTGTTAAAGTTTACTTTCAGATCTAAGGAGAAGTACACAAGTGTTTTATATAGAAATAAAACAACAAAAAATGTGTTCAAACAAACAGGGCACTTTCCATGATGTTTGTCTTTATTAACTTATTACTGTGTGGGGATACGAACCCGACTCTGGTCCTATCTGTAATACACAGGATTTTAATTTTAATGTTATCCGACTAACAAAAGAATAAATAAATAAATAAATGTAAAGGGTCTTCTCATCTGTATATGCAGATTTTCACAGCATACTTGGGAAAATGGATGAGATCCACAGGTTTGCAGCTAACAAGGAGCCAGATGTAATGATATTCATAGAGAGCTAGTTAGAACAGAATTGAGAACCAGTGCTTCGGAATTTAGTGTTACAGTTTTGTACAGGCGGCTAGAAATAAAAAAGGGGGTCTACTAATACATTACTTAAACAAACTGATTGTCAATCGAATTGATCTTCCAGTACAGCCAGACTGCAGTGAACATATTGCCGTGGAATTATGTCTTTATTTTGATAAACCTGTTCTCTTATTTGGCTGTTACAGACCCCAAAAAATGTCATCCTCTATTCCTCTAGCATACTGCAATTGTCTTGGGGCCTGTCTCCATATGCAGAATATGAGCAGAAAGGGACCGGCCCTATATCAACTGGCGCACACAGTAAATGTGGTGCAAATGAAAAATTAAAAGCGGGCAATCAACAGCCCATCCGTGGTTTAGGAGAGTCAGATGCTGATAAATGAGAATTTGTGCAAAGAGTTCACTTTATTTAAGTTAATGCAACACACCAATAAACAAGGCACAGGGGATCTAAACGCCCTCTAAAGGAGGCAGTATAGCACAGTGGTCTAAGGCTCTGAGCTGCAAATCTGGTGACATCCAGCAGACCAGACCAGACCTGGGTTTGAATCCCACAGCTTCCACTTGCATACTGTGTGACCCTGAGCAAGTCACTTAACCTCCTTGTGCTCCCAGGTTGCTCCTGTAAAAAAGCTTTCAGCTTAGTGTGCTATACCTGGTTAAACAACTAAAAAAAAACAAAAAAAAACGCCCAATGTTTCACACATGTGCATGTGCTTCATCATGGGCTACTGCCACCTTCTGGTCATGGTAATTTACACACAGTGCTTAAAGGGGCACATACTCATACATTTCAAACATTGTGCAAATAAACCAAAAAGTGCAGTGATTGTTAAAAACAACGGGCAAAAGTAACCAAAATGTACAAACAGAATTACTGAACTCAGGGAATTAATAGATACATATTCACATAGGGGACTGATATGAATTCATCAATACATAGTTAATTTTAGAACCCCATGAAATTCTTTTAATTTTTTATAATTTTTCTTTTTATATTTCTGGAATTTCATGTTATTTCTTTTTATTCATTGAAAATGTTGTTTTATTTCTTCTTGTCACATTTACATTAATAAAATACCTCAAAATGACCTTATACACATTATAAATCACATTCCAAGTATATTACATTGTACTAAGCAACATTATGCTATGGTCTTGAAGGATTTTGTGAATTAGACAATTCTGCTGCTGCCTCCTTACAGACCATCTCTTTGGTAACAATGGAGCCTAAACAACAACTGCTGCAAGCATTTATTTAGTTTCTGCAAAAAAAAAAAACTAGCAATTGTTTAACTTTTTTCATGCATTTGTTTTTGTTTTATCTCATTATATACCTTGATTTTCTTTTTATTTCTTGTTGTTTCTTATTTAAGAAAAACACAGTGCTCTAGTTATTTTATATGATGCATAAATATCATTTAATTATAGATAATACACTGCAAAAAACACTTAATGCAAAGTATGTGCATTGCAAAACATAAAATTAGAGTCCCAATGAGCTACGACGAGGCATTAAAGTACAATTCTCATTAGCAGGCTAAATAGGAGACTGAAAACCTGTATAGGAGGTCACAAGTCCCAGGTGCAGTTTCCATTCAAATGTCCTTTGAAAATCTGTTCAGAAAGAAGACCAGTTGGCAGATATTCATTTAATATGGTCCATCAGTACTATTGCCCCCCCCCCCCATTATCTGTGGGTTTAATGACAACCTGACTGTTGTCCTGTAGGGATTCAGTTGCCAATTTCTCTGTCCTACTGAGACTAAAGAAGTGGGGCTCAGATACATTTTCAAATACACTCACCAATTTTTGTTTACAAGCTCGCTCAAATATCATGTATTGTTTTACTGTTTAATGTAGCACTGTTACTTGAATCACTGGGCATAAAAGAGGAGCACCAATGATATGTGTCAGCCTTGAAAATTCACATAGGTGAGAAACATTGGCAGCAGTCCTGGGAACCCTGCTGCTGCTTGCATCTTTGTAAGAAATCATGGAAAGTCTCTGGACCGGTGTCAGTCTTTTTTATGCCCTGAGACTGGGTAGCCAAGCTCCTCTGGAAATTACATTCACTCATACATGCTACAGCTTCAACTGCACTACCTCTGAGCTCCCTCATTTCACTTTCTCATTCTGATTACTATTGCAAGCATGGAGCAGGAGTGTCAGGGTGAAAGCATGTTTTCCTCACAACCTGCAGACAACCACAGCAGCAGCGGGGACCCACAGGTAAAGCCAATCTTACAACTGAGCAGCTTTATCAAGCCCTTATTTTATTTATTTATTTATTTATTTAAGCGTTTAACCATGCAGGCATACTGAGCGACTAGCCGCTCGTTTCCAGATGCGACCTGGGGGAAAACCATGGGGAACATAATGGCAAGAAAAACAGACACAGATATTAATGTACAGAAACAATGGCGCAAAATAAGACGGCATTATAAAAAGGGTTAGGAGAATCCTTTCTAAGGGTGTCCACCATAGCTCCGAGTAACACTGCATCAGTAGCTGCACAGGAAAACACACTGAATATCCGCAAGGCTTTTATTACACTAGAGAGGGTCATGCTGAGAGCTATACAGCTCTATTGGCAATGCATTAACCTCAAAACCTACCTTCAGGTCAGTTGAGTGCTGCACATACTTAGACTGGTCAAACAACCAGCATTCAGCACTGAGAGGGATCGGTTCTCAACAGGATGGCAGGTACATCTACTAGAGTCCTAGGCAGGATTGATTAGATTTATTCTCAGTCATACTAAGTGAAATAGAGGAGGAAGTGAAACAACTTTAAATGGACAAAGAAAACATTGTGCAAGTATTTCAGACATCAGCTACTGTAAGTACCAGAGATCTCGAAACCAGTTGGAGACCACTATACAGCAATAAGATTTGACAATTAAGGGAGTTAAGCAGAAGACATTTAAGCATGACTGCTTGAATTGTTTGAAGGGGTGCATCTTCAAGTGGGGCAAGAATTATAATAGGCCGCTATGCTCTATTCTGAAACCATAAGCAACTTGTCATCAACCAGACACATATACCAGTGTGTTGAACTCAGAAGGAAGTTCAGCTACTGAACATGTACTTGCTCATTTTTTGGGAAAGAGCCAGGATGGGTCTTATCCACTACCAAGCCAACCAGGCATATAGTTAGAAGCAGAAGAAGAAGAAGAAGAAGAATCAGCATTTATATAGCGCTTTTCATACACAGTATCCCAAAGTGCTTTACAAGCAATGCTAGACTGGTAGTGAAGTGACTGAATGTGTGGAGGCGGCCATATCGCACATCATCACCCACACACAGCCTGGATAATTGCATGAACCGGTTTATGGGAAGGGGAATGTTGGCCAGGACACTGGGAATGTTCCCTACTCTTTGAAAGTGCCCTGGGTTCTTTTACTTCCACCTGGACAACCAGGACAACACCAGGATGGGCAGAAGGGACCTCGGTTTAATGTCTCATCTGAAGGACGGCACACCCCAGCAGTACAGCACCCCCAATACTGCACTCGGATGCCAGCGATTTTTAGGTGCAAGTCCAATCCCGGTGTGGGACGAGAACCCACGACCTTCTGGTCCAGAGGCAGATGTGCTACCAACTGAGCCACGCTGACACCATCTGCCCCAACTACTGGAACACCTACCATGATGCAGTCCATGGATTGCCCAGTTTTGAGAAACTGAACCAGGAGAAGGATTTGGGACCGAAGGAGGCCATGCTGCAAGAAGTGGGTAATGGAACAGAGGATACCAGCAGAAGAAACATGGATGAAACATGAGGGGATGCAGCAACAGCAGGAATCGACATGGGAAGGAATGTTAGTATATAATTCAACTGTCATTAACATCTCTATGTATCCTCACAGTGAGACTGAGAGACAAGCATTGGAAAAGGGACTTTCGTGTATCCATACCAATAGATCAAATAACTTTGATATTATGATAGACTTAAAAAGATTCACACAGAAGCTCAACCTGTAAGCATTCTACCAACAGGGAAATGACAATAGGGAAAAGGGGAAAACATTTTGGAGAACAGTAGAGCTACCTTAGCAGTGGGATCAACTGAAACAACTGCATCAGAGGTGATGAATACCCAGGTTTCTAATTTAAATAACAGTAACTTTTATCCTACCTGTGTTTTTTAAACCAAAATCATCATTTCTGCCACCAGTTAATCTGGCAGTGTTGACATTTGAGAGAGCTTGTGAACAACAATTGGCAAGTGCATTTGAAAATGTATACAAACCGCGCTTCTTTAATCTCAGTAGGACAGAGAAACTGGCACTTGAATTGCTACAGAGCAACTGCAAGGTTGTCATCAAACCTGTGAACAAGGTGGGGGGGCAATAGAACTGATGGACCATATTAAATATGAAGCCAATGTACTGAGGTAACTCTTGGACACGATGTTCTACAAGCTCTTGACCTATGACCCCACTGAGTTCAAAACTGAAATTGGCATTATGCTGCAGGAGACTTTTGTGCACAGTTTGATTTCAAAGCATGCATATGAATTTTTTTTTATCTCATCCTAATTTTGAGCCTTTGCAAGGCTACCGGCAGGGGCATCCAGCTGCCGCCCACCCCCCCACTAACTCAGAGAGCAGCAGGCTCACTCGCATGATGGAGATCCAGTGCAGCTCCCCCAACCCACCAGAGGGTCTCCCCTTACCTCTCCGCATCAGGTTGGACTGGACCCCCCAGCACGATTCCACGACAGTCCTCCAGGTTGGCAGGAGTGCGGCCATCAAGCTGTTCAGTTGCACATAGCCTTTTCCTCCATGTTTTTCCCTGGAGCAGGCAGTGCAGCGACGTACTGCGTGTACGCGGATGTCTTGCCGTGCTCCTCCCTACTTGACACTGCAACTGTGCTGCCCCGGTCATCACCAGGGGCCACTAAAGCATGACGTGCTCCCCAAACCCACCCTAGAGGGAGGAGAGCAGTCCAGGGATGCTCAATCCATCCTCTCCCCTGCCAACCTTTGGTGGCCCGAGTCCATTCCCGAACCTGGGTCACCAGTGTGGTGCGAGGTGTGGCATCCAGCACTTCAACCCTCAGTGCCACCATGCCGGCATGCATCTGTATTTTTAACTGTTAAAAATCCAGTATGTGCAACTATATATTCCTTACTTAAGGTGTACAAAAACCTAATGGAACCCGATAGTCTCCAGTATTGGATCCCTTACTGAACCTCTACCAAGTTAGTTGATGCCCACATCTGAAAATTGACAAGTATGTTCCTGAGTTACATCAAAGGTACAAGTGATAAGCTCAGTTTATTATGAAATCTGCATGTGGAGGGGGACACCATTTTTGCCACCTTAGATGTACAAGCCCTGTATATGAACATAGCCCTTTGGGGGAACTGCATTTAGAGAGGCATTATATACATTCACATTCTATTCACAGCCTTTTTTGAATTTCTTGCAGCATTAACTGACAAGGTACCGAGGTCCAATTCTTTTATTTCAGCAAACATTACCTACAGATTCAAGGAATGACCATGGGGGTGGCTTTCAACCCCAGCTATGCAAACGTCTATCTAGGTATGTGGGAGAAGTAATGCCACCTGAAATGAACCTCTTTGGAGAAAAGCTTGACATGTACAGACGCTTTATCAATAAAGTCTTCATTGTATGGCGTGATACAACAGAGACATTGCTGGAATTTGTATCATTTCCTGAGACATCCAACAAACATCTAAAAGTTACATTTAAGTTGAGTAGGACCAGCGGTGACTTCCCAGATCTCACCATCAATAAAGATGGTTTTGTTGGGGGTGAAAACAACACTCCATAGAAGAACAACTGATAGGGTACTCCACTTCACAAATACCCACCCATAACACACTGTGTGGAATATTCCAATGGGACAACTCATAAGACTGAAGAGGAACTGCTCCATACCAGAGGATTACGAGGTGGGAGCAGAAGACCTCAGCAATCGTTTCCTGGAAAGGGGTTATAGTACAACATGTGTAACTAGAGCCAAAGATGAGGTGGGCACAGTCCCAAGGGAAAGGATGCTGATCCCTTGGTCTAATGTGGGTAGAATGAATGTTCCAAATGTGACCGGCAATAGTCTAGATTACATAACTGCGTTCGGTTCACAAACAAAAACGGTCCAGAAAGTAATCACTAACGAATGGAATATTTTACAAACAGAGTCAAAACTGAAAGGCATGAACCCACCTAGAATGATTTTCTGTATGGGAAAAAAGTGTTGGATTTAGTTGTACATAGTCTGCACACGACAGGCAAGATGGGGAGGTGCAGGAGTGATAGGTGTGGCACTTATGGATGTGTTTTGTAAATTTTGCACAGATCTCAGGATCAGCAAAGATTTCAGGATCTGAATGCAGGAAGAATGTATGATGCCAGATCTGGCACTGACTGCAATACATGCTTCCTAGTCTGCATGGCCATACGTAACTGTAATTGTTTTTATATACTGGCAAAACTATTCGAATATTTAAGGAACGAACAGATGAGCACAAGTGTGCAAACTGCGAAAGCAGGCACACACAATGCTGTGCCAGCTCACGTTGCAAAATGTGGACCTGGACAGGTTTTTAAATTCTTGGCTTGGAAAAAGTTGAACTGAGTCAGGGGGAGGAGATCTTGATCAAATGTTACTCGGGAGGGCTTTTGGTAATTTAGGTTTCAAGCTCACCATAGGAAAGGTCATAATGAAAGCTTCCAACTAGCCACTTCTTTGTAATATTATTTGCCTGGTACCCGAGTAAGTACATGAGTCTTTAAGTTTCTCTAGCTGTACCATTAGTATGTAGAAATGTGTGTGTGTGTTTGTGTATATATATACATATATCACAATTTAGTGAATGCTATTTTTTGTATGTACAATGATTTTTACGTTCGCTAGCGAGCATGTGCAAGGAACGTCTTGGGAGAATAGGACACTTTGGAGGTGTGACTGTCCTGTGCAATCCGCTGCTCCGTTGAGCAGGCATGGCAGTCCTACACCAATGGATGCGGGTGCTGTGTATGACAGCACTGGTCTTCACTTCAAAGAAAACCACCGCTGCGATCAGTGCTGGCGGCGCTTCTGTATGAGCTGCCGAAACAAAATACGTCCAGCTTCCGCTTCAAGTCTGCACGCCCCCCCCAAAGCTTTGGTGCCATGCTGGGAGCCCACCCCAGTGTGGCAAATCTTGTTTTGGCTGACGGGGGTGCCTAATCCCCCGTTGGCTCCACATCCCCCCAAACAGCTTTCCCTGCTGCCACGCTGGGAGCCCACCCCAGTGTGGCAAACGTCCCACGTCGTCTGAATAAAAAAAAAAAACCTGTAAATAAGAAAACATTCCATAGCTGTCTCCCCACCCACCCTTCCACAACCCGCACCCACCCACTGCGCACCCTGCCTCCTCAGACTCCCCCACCCCATACTTACCTCCGGAGTCCGGCGCGACGATCTTCGGTGGACCGGGAACACGTCTGCACTCTTCAAAGCTGACTGCGAACTGAGGAAATGCCGGTAAGCTGTATAATGGGATAGATAGGGGTTTTTCAACTTTATTGCATATCTCAGGCATTTTTTGGAATTTTTGCACCAAATTTTCAACATGGGGTTTTTCGGGCCTGAAGGGTGATTTCACAGTCACTGTGCGAAATCTCCTTTCCAGAAAGATTAATGAAACGACACTGCCAGTGTTGATAAGGTGGGCTCTCAAAAAGCCTATGTTGAAAATTTGGTGAACAAATTCCTAAAAATGACTGTTTTACGAGCGTACGTTGCGCAGTTCCTAAGCACACTCGTAAGTTTGCGAATTTTCAATATTTTCACTCCAGATTTTCAACATTGCCATTTTACCACACCTCCTCATGAGCAGTACAGCTGTCATTTTCATATCCTACCCAAAAGCGATGTTTCCGCCCATGTAGCGCACAATGGGCATGATCGGTGTCACGAACTCAATGTATGGGACACATTAAGAAAATCACAGTGACACTGTTCATGAGCAGAGGTCTTAAAATGGCTGTGTTGAAATTTGGTGAAAAAATTCCTAAAAATGACTGTTTCTGGTCGTTGCAGTTCTATGCACGCTCGTAAGTTTGGAGTATCAATATTTTCACTTCAGATTTTCAACGTTGCCATTTTACCACACCTCCTTATGAGCAGTGCAGCTGTCATTTTCACGTCTTGCCCAAAACATGTTTCTGCCCATGTAGCGCACAATGGCACAGTCGGTGTCGAACTCAATGTATGGGACACATTAAGAAAATCACAGTGTCACTGTTCATGAGCAGAGATCTTAAAATGGCTATGTTGAAAATTTGGTGAAAAATTCCCTAAAATGACTGTTTACGGCGTGCGTTCATGATTCTCGTGCCCTCGTAGTTTGCGAATTTCAATATTTGCACTCCAATGACTTCCAAATGCCTAAACAGCACATAGAAGCAAGCAACACTCGACATTGACAAATGCTTGTACTTCTTTGTCACTGATTTTTATAAGCCATGTCCAAGTGCCAAATACCACTGCAAATACCTGCAAGCGAACATTCGGCATTGACAAATGCTTGTTGTCTTAAAGCTCATTCTCACTAGAAGTGGGCTGCCTTACATATTTAATAATATAGCAATAGTTTAACTGTAGCATCTTTTTAATCATTATTTATTGATATTATACACCATATTACATTAGTACTACACTAATTTTTCACTTTAAATCATTAAAGTCACATTATGTGTTCCTTTGCCCTATGCTGTGTATTTTTTGCTATTTAATGTAGCACTGTGACTTTAATCACTGAGTATAAAAGAGGAGTACAAGTGTTATGTGCCAGCCTTGAAAAAGCACGTACATACAAAATGTTGGTGGCTGTCCTGGGAGCCATGCTGCTCCTTGCATCTTTGTAATAGCCTGTCTTTTTAATGCTCAAGACTGGGTAGCCTTGACATTGCTTGTACTCATACATGCTACAGCTCCAGTGACACCACTGACTACCCTTTTTAATAAATCATGGAAGGATGGTGTGGTACCTGAGGACTGGAGGAAGGCAGATGTGGTTCCCCTTCACAAAAGTGGGAACAAGACAGAGGCAGGAAATTACAGACCTGTCAGTTTGATCTATGTGGTAGGGAAAGTGATGGAATCACTTCTGAAGGAAAGAATTGTTCAGTACCTAGAGGCCAGCGTGGCACAGGACCCCAGGCAGCATGAGTCCACAGTGGGAAGGTCATGTCAGATGAATCTAATTGATTTCTTTGACTGGGTGACCACAGTAGCAGACCAGGGAGGGGTTGTGGACATGGTCTACCTAGACTTTAGCAAGGCATTTGACACAGTCCCACACAAAAGATTAATAATCAAATTAACCAGCCTGGGAGTGGGTCCCAGGGTAGTAGCCTGGGTAAAACATTGGCTGGACAACAGAACACAGAAGGTAATTGTAAATGGAGTCCACTCTGAAGAAAGAGGGGTTACTAGTGGGGTACCGTAGGGTTCAGTACTGGGTCCAGTCCTTTTTAATGTCTTTATAAGTGACATTGCAGAAGGCTGGAAGGAAAAGATGCCTCTTTGCAGATGACACAAAGATCTGCAACAGGGCTGATACACAAAGAGGCATGGAAAGGATAAGAAGGGACTTGGCAAGGTTAGAGGAATGGTCAGAAGTATGGCAGCTTGGATTCAATGCAAAGAAGTGCAAAATAATGCACCTGCACCTGGGAAACAAAAACCCAGGGGAAGATTACACAGTGGGGGGTAGTAACAACAATAACAATGGAAAAGGACCTGGGTATAATCATATCAGATGACCTTAAGGTTAGCAAGCAATGTGAGAAGGCAGTAGGGAGGGCTGGGGGGAAACAGGGATGTATAGTGAGAGGCATGACCAGCAGAAAACAGGAAGTTGTTATCCCTCTGTACAGACAGTTAGTGAGACACCATCTGGAGTACTGTGTCCAGTTCTGGTGACTCCATCTCCGCAAGAACATAGACAGGATGTAGGCAGTCCAGAGGAGGGCAACTAAAATGATGCAGGGTCTGCAAGAGAAGCCATACAAGGAAAGACTACAGGAGCTTAATGTGTACACCCTTGAGGAAAGGAGGGAGAGGGGTGAGGGGGGACATGATAGAAACTTTTAAGTACCTCAGTGGAATCAACAAAGTCCAAGAGGGTAGCACCTTTCAGAAAAAAGAGATGTACAAGAACAAGGGGGCACAATTTGAAGATAGAGGGGGGATGGCTCAGGGGCAATGTGAGGAAGTATTTTTTCACAGAGAGGGTGGTGGACACATGGAACAGCCTTTCTAGGAGGTTGGGGGTCTAAAACTGTGGGAGAATTCAAGAATTCATGGGACAGACATAAGGCAATTCTTGTGGGGGGGTAGAAAGAAATAGGCTGTTGGTTAACTAGGATCTGCAGCTTATCCTCTAGGTAGGGAAATGGGCAGACTAGGTGGGCCAAGCAGTCCTTATCTGTTGTCAAAGTCTATGTTTCTATGTTTCAGTCATGCTACCTCTAAGCTCCCTCATTGTACTTTCACAGCTTGAGGGGGTTCCCAAGGGCTCAGTACTTGGTTCTTTGTTATTCACTATATATCTAAATGATCTAGGAGAAAACTGACAAATTGAACTATCACCATTTTGCAGATGACACAGTTATTTATGCCTCTGGGTGTCCCTCTCAGGTGTCCAAATGACCCTTCAAGATGGGTTTCTGCGCTACAAACTTTCTTTAGAGATTCCAAACTAAAGCTAAACTCAGATAAAAACAAAGTTAATGTTGTCTGCAGCCCTGGCCAAGCTGAGAAATGCTCCAGCACTCAGTTTGTGATTCATGCTTTAGATGGTCAGTCACACGAGATGGTAAATAAATCCCTAGGCTCCTGGATGGAGCCAGGTGGCTCCAGAAACACCCATGTCGACTGCTTGACTGAAAAAAAATAGGAACCAGGTTAGGTTTGTTTCATAGATATACAAATTGTCTATCCATTGAACTGGGGCAACAGATCATACAAACACAGCTGACACCACTATTTGGCAATGCAGTCCATGGTCACTCTTCTTTTAAAAAGACTGCATAGACTGGAAGTGCTATAAAACTGTTTAGCAAGGTACATCTTGGATAGTCCCAGAACAACTCGCCACTGTGAGCTGTATAAAATGTTGGGGTGGGTGTGTGTCACTCCAGAATCACATGAAACTATCTTTGCTGTTAAAAGTGTCCATGGGCTAGTCCAAGACTACTTAAGAGAAGGCTTTAGGTGTCACACCCAAAAAAGCAACCCTGAGGATTTGGGAACTTTTAGAGATGGAGATTTTGAGAGTCAGAACCCAAAGCCATCTTGTCATACTGTTACCTTATTCCCTATCTACAGAACTCCTTACCAGCAGACTTCTGTATTATTCAAGGTACACATCACCTTCACAATGCCTTGAAGACATAGTTTGAGCAGACAGCTCCAAATAATTGTACGTGTTGCCCTAAAGTAAGAGGAATTACAGAAAGGTTTGAATGTGACAGAAACTAAGTAATAAAATGTTGATGTGTGTGCACTAAATGTATTGCATGAAGTGTATTAAGTAACACACTATAAATATATATTGTACTTCTACTCTTGTAACTGAAACTTTTATATGTAATTTCTGTACTTGAAGGGATGCCATTGCAAATGAACTTGTTTCAGTGGTTACACTATCTAAGTAAGCAATAACACATGACAGGGTGCAGTTTATAGTGTGATACATGCACACCTAAAGGTGTAGCGTGGCACAAGACTGCAGGCCAAGTGCCTTACTGCCCCTAGTAGTGTGTTTTTCAGAGCATATACCTCACCCCAGAGTGTGTTATTGCACTTATAAAATGGGTATGTGTTGATGAATATTATAAGGTTTGTTTTAAAATTAACAAATATTAAAAGGGTTTCTTTTTTGAAGCAAAATAGTCCATCTGCTCCACCAGTTTTATTTATTCTGACTGTTTTCTGTCACACGTCCTTCTTGCTTTCATCGACACCCTGTTTTGTCTCAGTCACTTTCCTGACTTGTCTATTTTGACAGTTATTTTTGTCATACCTGCCTCTCATTATCATTCAAAGTGTGACTGCGGCGGGTTGCTAGGCTGCCAGCAAGACTAAGATTTCCTTGTGGTCTTGCCAGGGGTACACATTCATCTGCAGTTGCATCTTTTATAATACTGCCAGCAGTCTCATTGCCTGCCATTTGGAATGGAGAGTGAGAGACTGCTGTCGAGTCAGGTGATGACTGCAGGTCCAGGACACATAAGTCTATTTACTTTGGCAACATATGCTTTCTACTTTTTTTTTGTTTGTTTGTTTTTTTGTTAATAGCTTTTTTTTTTTGTTCTGGTGGTTTGAGAGTGCAGCACACTGGGAAGTGGTGGTAAAGATGGGTTGGGATTATTGCACTGAGAATGGTGTTCTGCGGGTCAGGATGAGAAAAAAGTATTGTGCTGACAGGGTTGTGTGAAGTGCTAGGAGGAAGGTGGAGAGAAAGAGAGCAGTTATTTGAACTGCTTATGATTTTGGTCCCAGCACACTGCATTGTCACTGCTTGTGCCAGTCGTGTAGGGTTGCCACCTATCTGGTTTTTGACCAAATAATCTGGTTGTTACGGTCCCTATCTGGTCATCCGGTTTTGATTAAATGCAGTCCATTGTTTGGGCCATTTTGATTGCTCATATACTCTTAAAACTGATGCATCAAATCATTCACTGTTTTGGCTGCATTGCATGTCCAGGTTACAAAGAAGTACAGATGTCATACAGACCTGCCTTTGTTTGTAAAACCAGTTTGTCTGGGACATGTAAAGTATGGCCATTAAGGTCATTAGTAGTAAATTAATCTAATCTTATGTATGGTCTTTTACTGCTATGACAGGAAACAGCTTTTACACCTTTATGTGCTCTCATGTGTTTCTTTTTGTTTGTCCTATATTCTGGTATGTTTTAGACCCATTTTTGTTAAATTAATAATCCAACTTTTATTGCCTTTATCACTACATTTGCTCTCATTTTTTGCATTAACTGAACATCCCATGATATCAGCTACACTTTTACAGGTCATTCAGATAAACAGCATGGAATGGTGTGTCTGAAATTGTGGAATGTCTTAGAAATATGAAAAGAAACAGCAGTAGGTGCTGAGGTAAAAGGAACACAGTGCAGTATTAAGGGCACCACAAGCACCAATAATTAAGTTATCAAAAATTGGTCAAAGCATCAGAATACATGACTGCAATGGAAAGGAAAATAGGAGAGTGTTTTACAGAGGGTTGAGCAATAAGCTGTGGATGAGCTTAGCACATTCAGCAGACCTGAGTTTGAGCCCATATCTTCTACGTGCATATTGTGTGACCCTAAGCAAGTCACTTAACCTTCCTGTGCTTCTGGGTCACTCCTGCAAAATGGGCTATGTGGCCTATGGGAGTTAACCTGGTTGCCAAAGCATAAAAAGAAATAACTGAATAAATAAATAAATACATAGATACACAGATGTTGTTGGCAGATAAGGGCCTTGTGGCCCATTCAGTCTGCCCTATCCCTCTTTCTTATGCTGAAGGTACCCTAGATGCTACAAACCCCCCCCCGCCCTTTCGTCCTAGCTTGATAATTCCCATGTGCCTATCCTACACATTCTTGAATCTCTGAACCGTGGCCACCCCCACCACTTCCTGGGGAAGGCTGTTCCATCTCTCCACCATCCTTTCAGTGAAGTAGAATTTCCTCAAGTTCCCTCTAAGTTTTCCCCCTTTTAGTCTCATGCTGTGCCCCCTTGTTCTGCTATTTCCCTTCATGTGAATTATGCTCCCCTCAGGTGCCCTGTTGGTCCCCTTTAGATATTAAATCAAATAAAATAACAATATAAAAATGATCTCCTATCACTATTAATGTATATTGTGACATTACAAATGGCTTTGGAGGAAGAGTGACATACTCGCCAGTCATAAAAAGGGGTGGAGCCAGAGACGGGGTTTGGGGCGTGGTTTAGTATCCAGTTTTTACGTCATACAAAGGTGGTGACAGGGGACTTTGCATTGGGAGGGATGTACATGCCAGGGCACAAGGATATCCTGGGTGAGGGGGTCACTGGTGGTGGCTCTTGTTTTTTTGTGTGGTATATTCAAAATAAATGGCACAGCTGGCAAGGGCTGTCAGCCAATCCAGTTGCTTTACTGTCTTTGCCCATTTTATAATAAAACTGAAATTGAAAATTGATATTTGGTGCAGTGGTTGCTCTACCACTCACAATGCTGGTGACCTATGTCCAGGAATGAGCATAGGTCATCTAGGATGATCTGGGGGAGGAAGAATCAAGCATCCCTAGGACAGCTCTTCTGACTGGGAGGGGGGGGGATGCTGCTCCCACAGGTGACTGCCACCTAGTGGAGACCAGCTGTTGGCACAGCTGGGAGCACCACAAGGGAGTGAGGCTGCCATCGGACACCCATCACGCACATTTGGCAGTGCATATATGTATGGCTGCAAAAAGTATTTTGGCACCCTGGGGAGAAAAAAAACAGGAGATCAGGAGGAAAATGCCAGCCATACAAGCCAGCATGCCCTGCAGGCTCTTGCATAACTGCCACAGCTGGCCACCCACCACAACGGTCCTAGGCAAGTGGTGGATAACCTGCAAGTCTGTGAGAAGGGCAGTGACTAGGTTGGGGGTTGCTGCCTGGCATGATCAGGCTGAGAAACTACTCAGTGAAAACAATAAATGATATCATACAGTCCCACTGTTGACTCTCCCCCAGGTCGCTCCTGGAAACAAGCCTTGGCTCACTGTACCTTTCTCAATTACCAAACTTCAAGTAAATAAATAAAATAACTATTATTCTGTAAAAATAACATATTTATCTACGGTATTTCTATACTGTATCTAACCCACCCGACCCCCTGGTTTCCCCAGGGCACAACTGCAAACCAGCCAGTTTAGCTCAGTGCATCTCTCTGACAAATTGTTTAAATAAATAAATGTTATAGCCAGGAAGAATGAGACAAAGGAAGTCAAGTTACTTGCTCAAGGTCACACACACAGAGTAACTGTGGTGGGAGGATTCAGGCCTGTTAAATAATTCAATGCTCTAACCTCTAGTCTACTATGCCTAAGGCTCGATCACTTTGTGGACTGACACAGTTAATTTGAGTTTACTCAGTACTTTCCAGTGAATTTGCCATGGGAGTTAGGAGCTGGTCAATGTACAGTTCTCTCTCTCTGTTTTTTTTTCTCTGTCCCTCTCAGAATGAATCATGTTTTTATTTGTTTTCCCATTATTTATTTTGTAACCCCTTTTGGCATCAGTTCCTTAGCCCTCTGGTAAGTCCCAGCCCTATCCTTCCATGTCTCCACCACTTACCGCCACACCCTGACCCCACAGCTTACCTCCCAGGGAGGGGCACGGCCACAGCCAGGCATTATCTCTCACCACTACAGCTAGCATGGTGGTAGACACCCCTGTGGGATCAGAGTGGCTGATAGCAGAGCCTGGAGCACAGACACACCAGGTATTATGCTGCTCGCTTCTGAATTTTTTCAGATTCCCACTGCCAGGTACACCTGCCAATGTGCCTTCAGCACCAACCTGCCAAACAGAGATACCGACACTGCGGGGTCATTCACAGCACTAAGGCATTCCCACTTCCCACATTCAGGTGGTGCTCAGAGACCAGTCACTAATCACCCCCCCAGTCTGCGTGCAATGGCCCTTCATCATTCTTCAACCAGACCCCACTAACTTGAGTTGGGGAGTTAGGACAGAGGATCGATCCCAGCTCTCCCATGTTGTGGAGCAGTGCTCTATCAGCAGGCACCACTGAACCAGACAATTTTCAGGAGCTTTGAGAAATAAACCTACTTACAGCATGGAGAAGGATCTCAAAAAAAGTGGATGCTACCTCAGGCCTAACAACTCTGAAGAAGTCAGTGTGCATGTAGTACCTTAAAGGGTAGAGATCAATGGCAGAATTTTCAAAGCGTGGTGCCGGGCTTGCACCAAGCCCTGTACCATGACACTTAGGTTCTGGTGGTATACCAACCCTGTCACTGCAACTGCACCTGATTCCGCAATCTCTGTTGCAGTTGCGACAGTTTTCACGATTTAGAGCAGCTCATGCCAAACACCTGGCACAAGCTCTGTAAAAAATGCCCCCAGGATTGCCGCAAGTTAGATCAGAAAAAGTTGGTATAACTTGTGACAATTGCCAAATGGGATGGAGACTCCCATTAGATTGACACATTCTCCATGCACCGCATCGTCAGCACACCCAGGGCTTGCAGTGTTCTAAGCCATTTGAAAATTCTGCCCTCTAGTTTCCATGCTGTCTATGATGGAGACGGAAGCGAATTTCAATCAGCACATTCTGTAATTTAGAGAGGCATCTCCTCTAGTTCTGCATTGCAGTTTTCTTCAGTAAAAGCCCTTCTAAATGTTTTGCACTTCCTAGACTCATTTTTCCTGCCTTTCCATACCATGTAGCCAACTATCATTGCTATCCCATCATCAATGAATCAATATAGATTTTCTTTCTTTCTTACAGTATAATACATACAAGTAGTGAAATTATATTGAGGCTGCTTTATAGCCTATTGCATTTATATAGGCTATGATTTTGTGACTGTTTATTAAGTTGTTCACTGGCACCTGGGATATATGCAATACTAACTGCCTACAAGTGGTATACAATTGATTCGCGGTAGTAGATGCATGTTGTTGATCAAACAAATGTCCTGCATTTCCTGTAGTAATCCAATTAAACGGCTGTGGTAATATCTGAGTAGATCTGGATCTCAACCCTGGTTTATTTCCAAAACATGCAGACAGGAGACTGCTAAAAGAGACAAACTTGTGGCTATCAAACAGACAATCTTAACCTTGAAGACCAACCATGAGTAATAACTAGCTTAAATGTTTGTGTTATTCAGAGTAGTTTTACTCAGAAACCCCTTTGAGATGTCACATCTCTTCAAGGGAGTGACCAGGCAGATGGAAATGCCAGAGTAAATTATCATTCATTTGCACTACTCTTACCATATATCCATTCACAGCAGCAGGAATGGAAGTAATTCCACTGAAAAGAGAAAGGAAACTTAAAACTACAGACTAATTAGGAACTAAAACACTTGAAACAGCCTAGTTGTCAGTGAGAAAATTTAAAAATCTACACCCTCATACAGCTGTGCCAGAGTATTCTATATATGTCACCAAATATTCAAATATTTTCAGTTTGTTTCTTCAGTCGTGATTTGGAAGATTAATTGAATGTATTTAAAAAAAGAGTAAGGTTGGTAAAAAGGAAAAAGAAAATGTATACTCAGAGGTAAGGAAACCAAAAAACAATACCAGTCATGCTGTCTCACCTGTGTTACTTGTAAGAAGACAGGGTTGTAGTTGTGTTATGTGTTATGATAGTATTTTGGAAAACTCATGGTACGGTAATACTGAAAATGATAACAAAAATCTTGGAAGCCAATTAAAACATCTGAAAGAATCTTGGGCATGGGCTGACCCAGTAACTTGGTGAAAGTATTTAGCACTGCGGCTGTAACTAAATATGTTGCAAAGCTTTACTTTGCTGGCAAAGTTGTGAAAAACCTCCCAAAGTGCTCACTTCACCACTTGACAATGGGTTTTCCTGGGGGGTGGGTGCACTTTTTTAGGAAGTCAGGCAAAGTCACAGTGAAGTTACAACTTTGCTGGTGAATTTTCATGACTTTGCTTGAGAAAGTGCCACTTTGGCTGACAAAAACTTCTTGAAATCAACACTTGGAAAATTTAGCAGACTTCTTGAATTACTTTGTGAAGTGAAGTTTGCCAACTTTTTACATCTCTAGCTAGGACACTCAAGTTTCAGGAGTGCCCTTGAGCCTTTTAATTATCAGATGGTGGATAGCAGATATGTTGCTGAGAGAGTATGTTATATTTATTTATTTATTAATGGAAATTGGAATTATAATCCTTTGAGTCATAGACTCCTTTGCAAAGGCTCCACGTCATTATTTACAGACATTTGTTACAATACAGTGTTACAGACAGTTTTTACAACAGGGTGATACAGTGGGTAATATAATACAGAGTAGTCAACATACTAGCAGCATAGCTAAACATCAAAGGGTAGAGTAGACCCTGAGTCAGATAACATTCAGAGGGTGCAAGACCCGGACTCAAGTAGAAAACATGTAAACATTCAGTGAAATTAGCTAAAGTCTTGTATATCAAGCTATAACCAGGTTCCGTTGAGCACAGGCTGGGGTGTTTAGGTGCAATCACTGGCTGAGCCCTTTAGGAGGAACTCCCTGAGGCAGGTTTTCTAGGAACCAATTGTAGGTAAGGCTGAGATGGAGATAGGGAGGCCATTGAGCCATAGAGGTGCTCTGTGATAGAAGGCTCTTTGGCCAAGAGCGGTCCTATAGTGAGGGACCAGATGAGGAGCTTTGGATGAGCTCCTGGATACCCTTTGTTGGGGAAAGGGCTGGATAAGGGAGTGGAGACCTTGTGGGGAGAGTTTGCTGTGGATCTTCTTTGCCAGTAGACAGGTGTGATATTTTAGATGGCCCTCAAAGTTTAGCCAGTTGGTACGACTATAGAGATCACATGTGTGGGTCTATCTGTCACAGCCCATTACAAGGCGACAGGCTTTGTCCAGGGCAGTCCTTATTCTGCACAGGGCAGTGATGTCTGTGGCCCTGTAGACTATGATCTCATAGTCTACAACAGAGAGGATCAAGGATTGCACAGCTAGATGGACGGCAGCTGGGGATAGGCAGTGTTTGAGCCTGTAGAGTAGGCCAATTCTGGTGTTGATGGTGGTGCTCAGATTGGGAATGTGTGGGTGGTAGGTGAGGGATGAGTCAAGGGTGATGCCCAAGTATTTGAAGGAGTTTACTTGTTCAATCAGGGAGCCTTGATGATTGTGAACATGAAGGGTGAGGTCCTTGAGGGGGTTTTGGAGATGAGAGAAAACCATTGATTTGTTTTTTTTTGTAGCTGAGGATTAGACTATGCTCTGTGAACCAGGTTTCCATTTCTGTGATCAACTTTTGAAGAGTTTGTTGTAGTAAGGAAGAATTAGGGTGGCTTGTGAAGATGATGGTGTTGTCGGCGTAGAGAAGCAAACGGCTCGAGCTGGCATTGGGTAAGGAGTTTAAGAAGAGGCTAAAAAGGAGTGGACTGAGTATAGAGCCTTGCGGGACTCCTGAATGGACTGGGAGGCAGATGGAGAGGGTGGTGTTGATTTTGACCTGCTGGGTCCTGTCACTTAGGTAGCTCATAAACCAGGATGTGGGTTCAGGGGCTAGGCCCAGGGAAGCCAGTAAGTTAAGTAGGAAAGCATGGTTGGCAGTGCAAATGCCTTAGTTAGGTCTATATTTTCAGACCCAACTAAGTGTCTGTGGTCGAGGGCCTTGTGTATGAAGGTGGTGTATTCTAAAAGGGCTGTGGTGGTGCTGTGATCCTTGTGGAATCCATGTTGTTCAGGGCACAGGAGATTATATTTGGATAGGTAGTCTGAGAACTCTATAGTCACCACTTTTTCAAGGGCTTTGGAGAGGGGAGATAATATGGAAATTGGACGGTAGTTGTTGAGAAAGGTAAGGTCTCCAGTTTTGGGGATGGGGGTAATGACTGCCCGCTTCCAGGGAGTGGGAAACTGCCCTAGACAGAGGGAGAGGTTAATGATCTTGGTTAAGGGGATGATGACTGTATCAAGAGTGAGGCGAAGTAGTTTAAGGTCCAGCATATACCTGCTATGGCGTGACTTACCCAGGACCTTGGAGAGATAGGTTTTGGCTTCTCATGCAGATATGACATGAAACCAGAAAGGTGGGAGGCCAAATGTGGTAGTGGAGGACATTTTGGGGGGCGGGTTGAAAAGATTTGGTGGGAGCACACTGCTGAGATTGGAGAAGGTGGTGTTTAAGGCATCTGCTATGTGCAGTGGGTCTTGAGTAGGGATGCCATTCACAGTGAGGAGGGAGGCAGGGGGGAAGCAGTTTTCCCACTAAAGTCTTTAATGGTGTCCCAGAATTTGTGTCCATTGCCAATTGTTGAGGAGAAGGCATTCTGGTAGTGGGTGGACTTGACCTGATGCAGGGCCCTGGTGCATTTGTTTCTGGCTTCCCTGTACCGCTGCCTATCTTGTGGCAGACCTAAGTGAAGGGCTTTATACCAGAGGCAGTCCCACTGATGCATGAGGTTAAGTAGGTTCTGGGAAAGCCAGGGGGTGTATCAGGGCCTTTTACAATTTGTTTGGTGAATGGGGCATAGAGATCACAGGCTGCGCTGAACGTAGAGATGAAGTAGGAAAGGGCGCTATCAGAGGAATTGGCTGTATTGATGGGGGACCAGTCGCAGTTGAGAAGGTGTTTTTTTAGTGAGGCTACTGAACCCCTTTTTAATTTATGAATGTAAGCGACTTTAGGAGGGGAGCTGGCTGTTTTACTAGACCACCAACAGAGCACAGGGGAGTGGTCACTTAAGGTGTCAGGAAGCACCTCAACCCTAGTGATTCATTTTGGGCAATTAGTAAATATTAGGTCCAATAGCGTGGATATACCGGTTTTGTGTTTTGAGTCTTGTGGGGGAGACTACCACTTGAGTAAGGTCAAGGGCCATGGCCGAGTCTTTGAAGGGTACAGCCTTGGCGGAAAGCCAATTGATGTTAAAGTTACCCATAATTAGGAGTTCGCTACTGGAGGGGAGTTGGGAGATGTAGTTATTAACAGCATTAAAAGTGAGTTTTTGGTTGCGTGGGGGAGTGTATGCAACCAGGACATAGAGGGTTTTGCCAGGGTTTCCCAGGAGTAATTTTGTAGTAAGTATTTGGGCCCCATTTGCAGGTGGGAGGAGTGAAATGATAGAGGCTCACAGGGATTCCAGTATGTAGAGGGCACAGCCCCAACCCCTCTTGGTTAGTCCATCAGACCATAAAATAGAGTAGCCATTCAAATTTATAAGAGAGTTGTCAACCTGTGGTGATAGCCAGGTTTCATTCAATACCAGTATGTCTGGTTTATGCTGGGTTATCCAGCCTTGAAGGTGATCATACTTTTTCTGCAGGCTGCAGATATTTAGGGCTGCAAATAATACATTCTTCACCTTGTCATGGGCCTGGGGTGTTTGGAGGGGAGGACCCGGGTTTGGGTGGACATTCCCAGAAAGAAGTAGGAGGAGAATGACGTGTCGGAGTAGGGCAATTTTAAGGAGTTTGTGAGCTCCGGCTGCTGGCCTGGGGAGGGTAGAGGTGGGTTGCTGACCAATGGAATGGGCAGTGAGAAGATGTGGAGAGCAATGTGGGGGGGGAGGTTGCGGTAAAGGAATTAGAGCGAGTACAGGGTGGTAGGTTGGGGAAAACATAGGGAGAAACTGGTTCCATCTCAAGGAGAAGGAGAACTGGGGGGGGTCAGGGAATTCAGAGGGCAAACTATCAGAAGGGGGGGAGGGTGGCTGGTCTGATAGGGAGGAGGAGGAAATAGGTCATGAGGGACAGCACCAGAGCTTGCTGAAAGGGAGGCATAATAGAGGAGACAGTCCCAGGCAGTGAGTAGAATCTGAATGTTGGCTTGTGGTTAAGAGGTGCAGAAGTAGAAGGGTAGAGAGGGCAGTCGAGGTAGTACAGTGGGAAGGTCATCAACTTTGGAGCCAAGGGTCACAGGTTCAAATCATGTGAGGGATGTGGTTGGAATACCTGGGTAAGGGCAAGGATAGATCAGCTAGCAGCCGGGGCAGAGCAGAGCTAGTGAGGAGAAAAAGAGGCAGTGTGGAAAGGATTCAGACAGCTCTGTACTGACTCCTAGCGGTCAGAGAAGATAGCCTGCCAATGGAAAAATGAACACTTAGACAGGAAATGACACCAGGCCATGTGACCAGGAAACATACATAAATATAGAGCCGACCTTGTGTGAGGGGGTGGCTAGGGAGGGTGGGGACTAGACGCATAGCATCAATGGGAAAACACCTCTAGAAAGCTCACCAGTGCAGGAGAGGCTCTGCAGTTACCTCTTTAGGTGCTGTGCTGTCAACTCCCTAGGCCGAGTGATCCGGTTGGCGTGCAATCTTTGTGTGTGGTTGGGGGGTTCCTGCAAACATCTAAATTGACAGGGCAGACAAAGGGAATGATCAGATTACGGGGCACTGGTGGGAAGCCAGACAAAGGGACAGTGAGAGCCTCAGACTGCGCATGCGCAGGGTCTGAGAGTGGAGAAGAACAGTGGGGGGCAAACAACAAAATCAGCAAAAACTAAGTACAATAATCTAGTCAATAGGCTAACAAACTCAACTTGGCTAAGGCTACAGTAGCATGTAATGCAGGCACAAGCATGGCAATATAGCAGCAACACATTACTGAGCAGTAAATTAGAGCTAAACACGGTATGCAGAGACAGATCTAGCACATCCAAAATCTCGCTTAAGGAGCCTGCTGGAAAAGCCCTTAAAACAAGCAGTGCGCCTGTAACGTCTCGTACAATATTCAATCAGTTTCAGTACACCGATTAAGGTGATGGGAAAACACCGCTAGAAAGTTCACCAGTGCAGGATAGGCTCTGTAGTTACCTCTTTAGGTGCTGTGCTGTCCGCCCCCTAGGCCGAGTGATCCGGTCGGTGTGCGGTCTCTGTGTGTGGTCGGGGGTTCCTGCAAACACCTCTTTAGATGCTGTGTTGTCTGCGGTGTCCAGTCCATTCAGCCCGGTAAATTCAGCCTGAGTCAATTCAGCTCGGTGATTTAAGCCACATGGCAATTCAGCCCGAGGCAATTCAGCTCCTATGTCAGTTCAGCCCCAGTCAATTCAGCCCGAGTCAATTCAACTCCATGTCAATTCAGCTTCTATGTCAGTTCAGCCCCTATGTCCATTCAGCCCTTATGTAACTTCAGCTCCTTTTGGTTCTGGACTAGAATAACCATAACTGACAACATATGTAAATATATTTAAGCTTTATTGAAAGCTTTAATTTTAATATTTTTTTGCAATTAAGTATACTTTATTGAAAATGTTAATTTGCACAAACAGTACTTGCAGCAAACACCAATCACATACACCAGACAGAAAAACAAAACAGAACAGAAATAAGCCTAAACAAAACCTTCTAACCCACACAACACCAAACCACCCCAGCTAACCCACCCCAGCTAACCCACCTCTACCCTCATGTGCACATTCCAACAGTTCCAGGAGTGACTACTAGAATGGACAGTGACTAAGGATATAACTGCCATTTGGGTTTTTTACTCAATGGTGGAAAGGGCAGAGTACTCTCCCAACAGACAACTGTCCTGTGTAAAAAATGAAGGAAAGGCTGAAGAGTGGAGCATTAAAACATATTGGCCTCTATTTACAAATAGATGCACATAAGGCATGTACAGGGGTGCACAGCTTCACACCAATGGGATTTCCACGCATGGGCCGCATTCATGAACTTTGATTCCCATCCCCCAACTCCCATATGTGGCCCTGCTCCTTCCCCGGTGCACAGGTCCCCCGTGGAGCTCAGCAATTGACTTCAAGAACAATATGGAGCTGATCCAGAGTTATCACTGAATGTGAGAATGTTGGCTGCACTGGCATTCGTGCCTGTACACGATGTAGTGAAAGCATTCAAGGCTTTAATGGACAGTGCATATTACTGAGAGCATGAGGATTTGCCACATCCTATGACTGACTATTTTGAAGATGTTTGGTTGGGGAGGATGGCAGAAGACAAAGGCAATGACAGCCCACATTTCTTCTCAGCCAGTGGAACTACAATGATGCAACTAACCAAGGTATCCCAAGGACAAACAATACTGTTGAAGGATAGCACAACAGTTTTGCAAGCCTCCTAAGTGCTGATCACCCCACAATATGGAAACTTATCGATGCTATGAAAACAGAATAGAGCCCACCACAAGAACCAAAGAAAGTGTACAAGAAATCTGCTGACAGAATTCAGTGCGTTGTTGCAAAATACCATGCAAGGGAAACAGTGGAGTACCTGAGAGGACTTGCACACAGTTTCATATTTTAACTTACTGGAGGCTTACAATTCTCTCAATGGACCCTATTCACTATAGAAAATTGTGGCTATGCGCCACGTACCTCAGGCGCATAGCCACCATGCAGCTGCCTGTGCTCACTGCACCCCCTTCACCCCATTCATGACATCATTGCACCCCCCCATGCACCGGATCCTCTGGCCGATTGCAGCGCTCTGTGCAGGGGTGGGCCTGGGGGCAGTGCGGGGGGGGGAGCGCAAGCCAGCACTCTGCGCATTCATGACTTTTTAGAGTGCTGAGCACAGGGGCTGCTGGCTCTGCTTCAGGAAGGCAGCTGTAAACCACTGGGGCTGCTTACGCACCCCCCGGGGAAGCTGCCTCCAGATGCAATGGACACGGTGAGGGGCATCGGCCCCCCAGCAATGTTGCCCCTGCCATTGTGGCACTTCAGGAGGACAGGGATTGGGTGGGCAGGGCACCTCCACTACATCAGCACTGTCAGCGCTCTGTGTGCTGGCCAACAACATGGCACCTATTGTGTGCAAGGGATCCACTGCGGGTCCCTGCCTGGGCAGTCGACTGGCTGCCCAGCCAGATCTGCCGCTCTGCACCCACCTGCCCCCCCGTGGACCTGCACACTGGGGGCGGGGCTGCATATGGGAGCCAGGCAGGGGCTGGTTTTTACGAATGCGGCCCCTGCGCAGAAATCCCATGGGTGCAGAGCTGCATTCCCCTATACGCACCTCATGTGCATCTATTCGTGAATAGAGGCCAATTGGAAAGGCTATGCCTGGAGTTCGATGGCCAAGCAGCCAGCCACTCCCACTTCCTGAGCTATATAAACAGTTCCTGTCAGCCTCATTGTGAAGCCCTTTTTCTTTGTAGCCGAAGGCACTGTCCATCTGTCCTCTGAGCTGGTTTGGGCTTGCAGGGCTGGCTGAGCCCCCCCCCCCGCTGCTCCTGCTGTCTTTGCTGGATTTCTGTGTTTATTTTCCTACTTCTGGTTTGTATTTGCCTTCGGTTGCTTGTGTGCTTCTTCTTTCTTTGTTTCCTGTTATGTGTTTGTGTGTCTTTGTTTTGTTTAGTTTTTGGGGCTTTGTTTCTAAACTCCTAGCATATTGTTCAGAGCTCCTACTACTTGCTTTCAGTCACTCAACTCTCAAACTACTGCAATCACTATTTGTGTGTTTCAGTTCAACCATCACTGCTGCATGTTGTATACTTCATTGATTTCACCTGACTAAGGCTTACACTGAACCTAGCTATGCAGCTCAATCATGCTCTCTCATTCTGCTTACCTCATTATAACAGCTTCATTGCACTGCCTGGCTACACCTGCTTTCAGAGCAGTGTTTCTCCTTATTTATGTTTATTACAGTTACAACTCAGTGTACTCCATATGGATGTTGCTTTTATATTTATTCACTCTCTTATACTCTGAGGTCAGCTAAAAAAAAACTCCTGCTGAGGCTGTTAAATTTTCTGTTCTAAATCCTGCCTTCGCCGCCGAACATCCCCAGAGTATTTGTCACCTTGATTTGGCTTTTAAATGTCTGGCTGGCTTGCCCCACTATTCAGTGCTGTTTCATTGCTACTATGTTATGCAGACCTATGTGCAGGTCCACTTACTACTCTGTTACTGACCTACATACAGGTCCATGCTTGCTTATGCAATCGATTGCTCATGCCTACTGCATCCTCTTGATTTCAGTCTCTGGGATGTCTGCTGCACTCAATCTGCTTTCGACCTTGCAAGGTCTCAGCACTCAATGCTCATTATGATCAGCACATTGTGCTCAATCAGCTTGCCAGCTTCTCAGCTCTCAATCTAATTCTGGGGCATGCCAGCCATTTTATTCTGGCGCAGGATTCCTGCAGCCGACAGTCTTGCTCTGAATTTAGTCCGCATCTTGAGAGCGTGTCCAACTTGGGGTGGGATCCTTCTCATCTGGTCCATAGCTGGAAATGTCCTTACCCTGGGCTTGGCTTTAGCAGCCTGCTATGTGACAGCAGCTCGTGGTGTAGAATTTAAGACTAGCGTTGAAGGGTGGTTGCACCGATCTCCTTTGGATCTAGTGTTCCACTATAACGGAAAGCTATTGACTTTAGTGGTTTCCCTAGCAAGGCACCTTCACCGCATTCTCCCTATGACTTGTTCACCTGGTTTGAGTTTAGGGTGGGTAGGCTAGGTGAGTGCCTCAGCAGTTGTTGCTCTCCTCCTCCACCTTGGTTGTATTGTATTGTATTGTTGCAGTTTTCTCGCAACCTTCCACGGCATTCCTGCTAGAGGATTTGAGTGAGAGCCTTCCTCCAAATTGGAACATTTTCCATCTCCCTTTAATTGGGTTTTCCAAATTTCAGCTACAGAGCCATCACTAAATAAACTATCCCAAGCCTGGAGGGAAGGCGACCTAGGCCTTGGATCCCCAGAGATTTCCTCCTCATAGGGTTTTTTTTTCTCTACTCCGTTGCCTCAGGTCATAACTGTTAATTAGCATAGTAGTGTTCCCTAGTTTCTTTAGGTAGGTTCCGCTGTTGGGTGGAGGTGGCAGATGTCCTGCTGTTCCCTCATTCTCACTGCAAACCATTAGTATCATGCTACACAAACCAGGGCATTTCATTACGTTATCAAACTGAGCATCTCATTCCATTATCAAACTGTTTATGCTTCTCTACTGTTACAGTTATTGCTCCTACATCACAGTTACTGCCTGCTCATAAGTTTTGTGTCTCCTCATTGGGATATTACTGTACTACATTTCTTTTGGGGATTCCTAAGGGACCTTTAGCCATGGGAATCGTCCCATGGCACTTCTAGGGGTGGAACCCACTCCGAGGGTTCCTTGCCTTTTGTAACTCTACAGGCTGGTAATTTCTCTGGAATAGAGAGTGCGAATGGCCAAAACCAAACTAACACAGTTGCACAAGCTTAACACTATACTGGGTACGCAGGACATTGAATTGGAAAGGCTATGCCTGGAGTTTGATGGTCAAGCAGCCAGCTACTCCCACTTCCTGAGCTATATAAGTAGTTCCTCTCAGTCTCATTGTGAAGCACTTTTTCTTTGCCCCGTCATCCTCCCCATATCCTCCAGCGGCAGCACTCTCTCCTTAGGGGGATTCCAAAGGTACCTTTAGCCACAGGAATTGTCCCATAGCACCTCTAGGGGTGGAACCCTCTCTGAGGTTTCCTTGCCTTTCGTACCCCAACAGGGTGGTAATTCCTCTGGAATAGAGAGTGCAAACGGCCAAAACCAAACTAACACAGTTGCACAAGCATAACACTATACTGGCTGTGCAGGACATTGAATATGTTTTAATGCTCCACTCTTTAGCCTTTCCTCCATTTTTTATATGGGACAGTTGTCTGTTGGGAGAGTACTCTGCCCTTCTCACCATTAAGCAAAATACCCAAATGGCAGTTATATCCTTAGTCACTGTCCATTCTAGTATTCACACCTGGAAATGTTGGAATGTGCACAACGAGGGTCAGGATGGGTTAGCTGGGGTGGGTTAGTTGTGGTGGTTTGGGTGTTGTGTGGGTTAAAAGGTTATGTTTAGGCTTATTTCTGTTCTGTTGTTTTGTTTTTCTGTCTGGTGTATGTGATTGGTGTTTGGTGTGTGTACTGTATGCGCAAATTAACATTTTCAATAAATGTACTTAACTGCAAAAAAAGATATGTTTTAAAGCTTTCAGTAAAGCTTAAATATATTTACATATGTTGTTAGTTATGTTTATTCTAGTCCAGAACCAAAAGGAGCTGAATTTACATAAAGGCTGAATTGACACGGGCTGAATTGACGTGGGGCTGAATTGACATAGGAGCTGAATTGACTCGAGCTGAATGGACTGGGGCTGAACTGACACAGGAGCTGAACTGATATGGAGCTGAATTGACTCAGGCTGAATTTACCAGACTGAATCAACAGGTGTTCCTGTCTGCTCCCTAGGCTGAGTGACTCAGTCAGCGTGCAGTCTCTGTTTACTCCTGGGATGAGTTTGTGTATCCCAACTGAACACTTACAAGCCTGAGAGAGGGAACCTGGGGATCTTGAAACATAGAAGAGCAAAAGTCAAAATGATGCTGGAAGACCCATGGACACACCATTTAAAATTTTTAATGATTCTATGGTCAGTGCTGACCCTTTTTTGATTCATTTTTTAAAATGCCCAAATCATGTTTTTTTGTCTGAAATCCTCAAAATAAATCACGTATTCACTGATTTCCATAACAAAGTTACAGCCCAAATTTGAAGTAAAAGAACACAAACTCGGAGTAATATGACGTTAAAAAGTCAGTTTGTGATTTGTGCAGATGGGCTTTGTTTTGGTATCCTTAATTTTGAAGGCTTTTTGTGCCATTCACACTTTCTTAAAATATAATTTTTTTAAATACTATTTATTGTATGATACACCAATCAATTCAATTAGTGATGTAAATGCAAAGGTTCCTTACCTTTAATCACATTTTTCTTCACACCTGGCTCAGTGGCGAGAAGAACTAAGGTATGAGCGCCTTACTTCCCACCATGCTGGCGAATCATGTTTGGGAATAAGCATGGCTTGCCAGTGGTTGGCTGGGGGGGATTCTGGGAAAGGACCAAACAGCCACCTGGCAGCTCTCCTCTCCTGGATTGGGGTGGCTGGCTATTTTGGCTCCTGTCTACCACCAGGTGGAGGCCTGGTGGTAGCTTATGGGAGCTCCGGGAAGCAGACATAAGTTAGGGATGGGAGAGGGAGCCATGGTCTCAGGATGCATGTGTGCCTCCACATGCATGCACCACCCAAACACACAGTGGTAGTGGGAGTGGGATGGGAGAAAATCAGGAGGAAGAAGGAAGGCATGGCGGGGGTGTATGACACACGCACACCACACATCCACCTGCCACATCACCGGGGACACCTGCGATGACTACTGGATTTAGGCATAGGGAGAGAATGGCCCTCCCAGTAGCACATCAAGTCAGCAGGTGGAATTGCAGCGTGATAAATATTGCATAGTGAAAAGCATGACAAATTTATGCACTAAGTAGAGATAATAGCACTGGTATGGTACTGCGTATGTGGGATGCTTTAACTGCACAGGTGTTATAGCACAGTTCCTGCCGAGTACTTGAAGTTCTCTTGTGTGTGCTGGCTCACTGTGCTGGCAGCATGGTGTACAGGTTATCACCACAGCCCCTGAATGGTACTACTCTGTGGTATTTTTGCTGAACTCTTTGTTACTGCTCGGTTCCTTATTTAGCCAAATTGACATGGAACCACCTGACTCCACCACAGGCGGAAATCCATGGGCGTACTGAGCTGCCAGGTAAGCCCGAGGAGATGCTGCATAGGGGGGTGCCTGGCAGAAGGGAACCTATTCCTATTGTGGCCATGGAGAAAAAAAACACGTTATAGAAAAATACACAGTTCTCTGCTGGCATTCAGTTCATAACCACTCTATGGCAATTCCACCAAGCATGCTCAGATTGTGGAAAATGTCTCAAAGCTTGACTCCTCCTACCACCCAGTTATGTATCCTCTGATCTTCACCATCGCTGCTCTTGTATCTGCACACTTAAAAACACACCCTGAAGAGCATACCTGTGCAGGGAAGGCAGAGCGTGTTGTGTGCAGGTGAATTTAATATCAGCAATGGATCTATGGTTACAGGTAGATAACCCATTTTCCTAACTGCCCAGATTCAGCTCACTATTCACATACACGAAGAAGGCAGATTCACAGCTAGGTGCACTGTTATTGGAAAGGAGACACTGAAGGACTATGGTCTGAAAAAAAAAAGGGAAAAGGAGGGTGGGCCACATAGCTGAAATGTCTGCACAAATGCCCATGATCTGGGAACAAAATTCAGGCCTAATGACATTAATAGAAGACACAAACCTGGACATAGTAGTTATTACAGAAACATGGTACACAGGGAACCACACTGGGATATAGCCATTCCAGTATACACACGTTTTAGGAAGGATAGGGAAGGGAGAAGGGGGGGGGTAGCTATGTATGTGAAGGAGGGGATAAAGGCAACAGGGGCACAAGGGTTACAAAAAGGAGCAGAGGCACTATGGGTTACCCTGGAAGTGGGAAAAAGGACAGCCATTTGCACTGGAGTGATTTACAGACCTCCAGCACAGGGGGAGGAATCAGATGAATCTCTTGTGGAAACCATCCACAAAATGGCAGCCAAAGGGGAACTGCTACTAATGGGTGACTTCAACATGCCTGAGGTAGATTGGAGCACTCATACTGCGAGTACAACAAGGGGCAGGGACTTCATGACTGCTCTGAATGGGGAAAACTTAAGACAGCTTGTAGCAGAACCAACCCGCAAGGAGGCTATAGTGGATTTGGTCCTGACCAACAGGGACAGGATCACAGATGTAGAGGTGGACAGTCCACTTGGTACCAGTGACCACAGGACAGTATGGTTTTGTAACCACAGTGGAGGAGGCATGCCATACAAGGATAACAGTCCTAGATTTCAGGAAGGCTAACTTTAAGGAGATGGTAGAAATCTCAAAAGAGAACTAGCAGCAGAAGATACAGGGGGAGATGTAGAAAAACAGTGGTCTGGACTCAAGAGAGTCATAACAGAAGAAACAGATCACTGCGTCAAAATGCATAGCAAGACTAGAAGAAAGAAAAGGCCATTATGGTTCTCAAAGGTAGTGGCTGAGAAAGTAAGAAAAAAGAACATATGAACATATGAAAACACCAGCAGAAACAGGCCTCGTGGACTATCGAGTTTGCTCGATTATGCAGCTAGCCCCTCAGTTTGCAGCTGCCCCACCCACTCCTCCCCTTTTCATAAGTACTCCCCTCTCACTTTGTCCCATCCCCTCTTAAAACCATCTACCGTGCTGAAGGCTACTACCTCCTCAGGCAGAGTATTCCACTTATCCACCACCCTCTCTGTGAAATAATGTCTCCTGACTTCCCTCTTGAATCTCCCCCCCACACCCTCAGCTGGTGCCCCCTCATGACTCTCCTCCTTCTAATCTGGAGAAGCCCTTCTGTCCTAGTCATGCTAATCCCCTATAAGTACTGCATTTAAAGGTTTCAGTCATGTCCCTCCTATCCCTCATCTCCTCCAGGGAGTACATGTTTAGCTCACACAGCCTCCCCTCATAGGAGTATCCCTCTAATCCCTGGATCATCTTTGTTTCCCTCCACTGTACACCCTCCAACAAACTGATGTCCTTCTTCAGGAATGGACGCCAATACTGCATGCAGTATTTCAGGTGCGGCCTGGCCAGTGACCTGTATAGGGGCAGGATCACCGGCCTGTTTCTCGAGGAGGTTCTCCTCTCTATGCACCCCAGCATCCAGTTGGCTTTTGCCTCTGCCTTCCTGCACTGCACCAAGTTGCTCATACTCCCTGTTATCAGCACCCTGAGATCCTTTTCTTCCTCAGTGCAATCCAGCTGTATCCACCCAGCTGGTAGCTCCTCCCATGGTTATTAGCCCCAAAGTGCACCGCTCCCATCTTTGTGTCATCGGCGAAATGACTGATTCTACTCCAGAACCCATAGGAGATATCAGCTATGAATATCCCAAACAACACTGGTCCCAATACAGATCCCTGTGGCACCCCACTTGTCACCTCCCTTTGGAGACAGGAGTTCCCCACCCATCACCAGCCTTTGCTGCTTTCCCTTTAGCCAATTGGCGATCCAATTAACTATCTTTGTTCCCACCCCTGTATACTCCAGCTTCCACCCCAGTCTCCCATGTGGCACAGAACCAAAGGCCTTGCTGAAATCCAAATACAGGACATCCACCGCATGGCCTTTGTCCAGTTCCCTTGTCACTCAGTCATAGTACTCAGTCAGGTTTGTCTGGCATGATCTACCTGAGACAAACCTGTGCTGCTGACTATCCTGGAGACCATTATTCTCCAAGAAGGTCACCAGCCTCTCTTTTAGGATCATCTCCATGAGTTTTCCCACAATTGATGTGAGGCCCACTGGTCCATAGTTGCCTGATTCATCCTTAGGACCACCTTTGTGTATGGGCACCACATGAGCCATCCCAAGGGAATCAACAAAGTCCAAGAGGGTAGCATCTTTCAAAAAAAGAGGTGTGCAAGAACAAGAGGGCACAATTTGAAGATAGAGGGGGGGCGGCTCAGAGGTAATTTAATGAAGTATTTTTTCACAGAGAGGGTTGTGGATGCATGGAATGGCCTTCCGGAGGAGGTTGTGGAGTCAAAATCAGTGGTGGAATTCAAGCATGCATGGGATAGTCATAAGGCAATTCTGGGGGGTGGGGGTAGGAAGAAGTAGGCTGCTGGTTAACTAGGATCTGCAGCTTATCCAGTAGGTAGGGAAATGGGCAGACTGGGTGGGCCAAGCGGTCCTTATCTGCCGTCAAATTCTATGTTTCTATGTTTCTATGTTTCTCCAGTCCTGTGGTATGCATCCTGTGTCCAAGAAGATATTTAACAGGTCAGCCAGTGGTTCTGCCAGAATCTCCACTAGTTGCTTGAGTACCCTTGGGTGAATACCGTCAGGACCCAGTGCCTTATCCCCCCACAGTGCCCTTAATCCCTTCAGGACCCTATCCTTTGTAAACCCGGTGTCAGTCACCCTTCCCCCACCCACTCCTCCTCCTCTCCCAGGAGGTGTTTTCCCCCTTTCTTGTGAACACAGAGCAGAAGTTCTCATTAAGGGCCTCTGCCTGGTCCACTCCTTCTCCACCCAGCCCCAGTCCTTCCTAATCCTCATGATCTGATCCTTGTTTTTCCATTTTTCACTGATGTATCTGAAGAAGTCCTTCTCTCCATTCTTAAAGCCCTGCCCCAATCTCAGTTCTCTGGAAGCCTTGGCTGCTCTGACCAGCCTGGTAACCTCCCTGGACTTCATCACATGCATCTCCCTGTTATCCCCCCCTCCAATTTCCTGAGTCTCTGAAATGCCTGTCTTTTGGCCCTCACCCCTTCCATGATCTCCTGTGTTAGCCAGCTGTTTCTTTTTTGTCCTTCCATTCTTACTCCTTGTTATTGCACATGTCCCAGTTGCCTCCACCAGCCCTTCCCTAATAAGTTCCAATTTTTGGCTAGCATCTATGTGTGACTGAATTCCCATCAGATGCTTGCCCTAGGTTTCCCCCATCATTTAAAAGTCCACCCCTTAAAGTCAATCACTCTCTTCCCTGTACCCCCTGTTTCCCTGCCCATGCTGAGCGTGAACCATACCCTGTGAAGGTCACTCCCAGCCAGAGGGTCCTCCACCTCCATATCCCCTACAGCTTCCCTGTTTGATAGAACCAGGTCCAGGGTCCTGTCCAATCTAGTTGGCTCACAGATGAACTGCACCAGGAAGCTGTCCTGAAATGCCTTCAAGATGACACGTTCCATTGCACTCGTGGTGGCTGGGATGCTCTACTCCACCCCCGGTAGGTTGAAGTCCCCCACCACCACAGTGTTCCTTTTCCTGCAGACCCTTCTGATGTAATAAGCTAACTCCCTATCCAGATCATCCCCTTGGGCTGGCGGCCTGTACACCACCCCCAACCTCACTGTCCTACCTTTTGAGCCTTGAAACAGCATTCATAGGGCCTCTGTTCTGCCTTCCTCCCCCTCCTCCCTAATGCACCTTAACCCCTCTCGTACATATATTGCCACACTCCCTCTGTTTTCCCCTAGCCCTATCCTTCCTGAATAATCTATACCCTGGGACCATCAAGTCTCATTCCTGATACTGGGTGGCCTACGTTTCCATGATGGCTGCAATGTCCACCCTCCCTAAGGCCAAGAGAGCCTGTAATTCCACTGATTTGTTACCATGGTTTCTTGCATTCAGTGAGACCACCTTCCAGCCTGTCCTTGCCCCCTTCCCTCTCTGAAATACCTCCCTCCTAATCCTCCCCCCCCATACCACTACTCCTAGGTCCTCCCTATTAGCCTGGGAGGTAGACTTGTTTGGCTAACCTCTCTGGGTTCCTTGCCTACCATCTGTCCACTTACCTCCTCCCCCACCTAGTTTAAATCCACCTTCACAGCTATGTATTCCCCTACCCTCTGCTTTAATACTGCCTTCCCCACTCCACTCAAATGTAGCCTGTCCCCTGCATAAAGTTCATTGTTGTCCCAGGTTCTGTCCCAGCCCCCCACCAACCTGTGTTCCCCGAATCAACACCAATCCCTCAGCCAGGTGTTGAACTCCCCAATCCTCAATTTCCTTGTCGTACTAGTGCAGGGTACCAAGAGCACCTCTGAGAAAGTCACCGATTCCCCCATCTCCTCCCACAGCCTGCCCAACTCCTTGAAACTCTCCTTCACTACTTTCACCATCCCCTCCACCAGGTCATTCGTACCCAAGTGCACCACAACATGTGGTTTCCTCCTACCCCTCCAAGCACACTTAAGAATTGACTGCCCCACCCTGCCTGCAGTTAAGCCAGGTATGGACTCCACTCAGCTTCAGCTATCCGTCCCCTTGCCACCCCATCTTATCCTTTAGGTATGGAATCGCTCAGCACTAAAACCCCTCCCTCCTCCTCCCTACTCCTTATCTCCTCCCTTCCCGTTTACCTGATATCTACCTACTAGAGTCTACCCCAGCCGTTTTCCTGCCCTTACCTACAATGGATCTGGAGCTCTCCCCTCTGCCCCAGTCTTATCCCCACTCCCCTGTTGTTCCCTCACATTCCTCCCCAACCCTTCCTTCTACTCTTGTCTCCACCTCCCCCTCAGCTAAGTCCCTCCCTTTCTCCTCACTAGCAATGCTCCCCACCCTTTTACCACTGCTCTCTTCATCCATCCTTTTGGTTGCGTCCCCCTCTCCCTTACCCTTACCACAATCCATTGCCTGGCTACTGCCTCATGTGTGAACTCCCCCTGCTTCCCCTTACCTACCCCCTCCTGGAAATCCTTCACCCCCCCCTCCTCTTCCAGTGTCACCAGCACCACAAACCTGTTATCTGTTCCTTCCACTGTGCTGGGTGCGGGCTCCTTCCTTTTGTCCCCTCCACCCATGCCAGGCCACCTATTTGTAATACTGTTGCCCACTCCACATCGTATCCTCCTGTTGCTCTCTGCCCCAGCTGCCTCCGGCCCTCACCTCCAGCCTCTCCAACTCCCGACCCAGCCACTTTACTTCTTCCTTGAGACTTCTCAGTCTATGGCAGATTGGACACTCTCCTAGCTTCCATAATACATTCATCCAAACTGCCACCCCACAACCATTGCAACCCACTATTCTTCCCCCAATGGTCCCTGTAGCAAACTGCTGCCCCCAGAACCCTTCCCTCTTATGCGATCCCCATCCTCCCCCATTAGTTCCCCTGCATCCCCTTATGCATCCTACCCTAACACCCTCCATTTACCTGCCCCAGCATCACTATAAACCCTCATGTACCCCCCAGTACCAGTAGAGCGACCTCCTATTGAATGTATCTTTAACAACCCCTTGCACTGCTACCTTCAAAGACCACAGACCTAGCGAATGTATCTTTAACAACCCACTGTTTCCTTCAAAGACCATAAACCGGGGCCGGTACGGTGGCACTGAAGGTAGAGGTGCTGGATGCCACACCTCGAACCACGCCGGCGACCTGGGTTCGGGTATGGACTCGGGTTGCTGGGGGTTGGCTGGGGGAAGGATGATTGAGCATCCCAACGGATGCTCTCCTCCTTCGGGGTGGGTTACCAGGGTGCTTAATGCACCCAACATCCACGAGTGCTGGTGGAAGCTCCGTCGGCTGTGCTGGTCTTTACACGGGGAGCCGAGAGGGAGGACACTTTAGGCACTTGGCGGGCATGCATAAGCACAAACTCCGCCTGAGCCAGCATCCTCAGGGGGATGACGGGAACCACAGAAAAACAGAAACCACCATCGTCAATCCTAGATGACAGCAGCTCAGGCCACCCAGTCCAGGACTCACGGGAAGACCCCGCTGTGTAAGGTGCTCCACGGAGGTGAGAGGAAGGTAGGAGTCACCAGGAGCACTCTAGGGGGCAGACTCGGTGTTGGGGGTGGATGGCATGAGCAAGCCTGAAGGAGTGGAACAACGAGGGCGATCAGGAGGGATAAAAAAGAAATTAAAAAAAAGACCATAAACCTATCACCCTTCACCTCACAGTGATGGTAATTAGAAGCCCCCCTGCTGCTCACCAGTCCTCGTCTCAGTACTGCTGCCTGAAGTTGACCCCTCCCACCAAGACCATTTAATACAGGTCGGGGCCTTGGTGAGCAGGTGGGACAAAAACCCTACCACAAAGCAGCACTGCTCAGTAGCTTGCTCCTCCACAGAAGTTACAAACCACAGAACAATATCTGGAGATATAATTAGAAGTGCTAAAGCACAGACAGAGGAAGGTATAGCCCAGGCTATTAAAAAAAGTGACAAGACCTTCTTCGGATACAGTACATTAGCAGGAGGAAAAAGAACAGAAATGGGATCATTAGGCTGAAGAAGTTAGGAAGGAGGAGAAAGGGTGGAGGATGACCTAGAAAAAGGCTGAGATAGTGAACAGGTACTTTTGCTCAGTATTCACCAGGGAATGGAAGGGTGAGGGTCAGAGACTCATTAAGAGGGGTATTCAGGGAAGGGAGGGAGGTAGACACAAGCCCATTCAGGGTGGAAAGAGTCCTAGAAGAACTTGGGAAAATAAAAGCAGATAAAACAATGGGGCCAGATGGGATCCACCCCAGAGTACTAAAGCAAGTCACGGAAGTGCTGGCAGAATCACTGGCTGTCCTTTTCAATGCATCACTAGAGACAGGAGAGGTACCTGAGGACTAAAGGAGGGCAGATGTGGTCCCTCTCCACAAGAGTGGAAGTAGGGAGGAGGCAGGCAATTACAGGCCTGTAAGCCTAACCTCAGCAGTGGGGAAACTAATGGAGTCCTTACTTAAGGAGAGGATTGAGAAGTTTCTGAAGGATAGTGGGGCACATGTTCCAAGGCAGCATGGATTCTGAGTGGGAAGATCCTGTCAGACAAATCTTATATGTAACCCCTAGGTGACGCTATCCCAAGGGCTACTACCCCTGCCTGCTTGGCTAGTAGCAGGTTAAGGGGCCTGAGTTCTGAAATGGGTGCCTCCACCCGGAGGTCAGGGTTGGTAGTGGTCAAGCTAACCTGGACACAGCCCTCCGGGAAACTGTAAACCCCCTCTTTCCCCTCTAGTGGCCTGAACACTGTACAATAATCACTTTCGCAATACCTCTGGTACACCACACAAGTACTCACACTGTTTGCACTTACTACCAGGGCTGGTTCCTCTGGTTCGACCCTGGGGACCCCCTGTAAAACAAGGTTATGCGTAGAAAATAGCAACGGTACAGGACTTTGAGCACAAACAGGAACCACAGTCAGATTACATGCAGAAAAAGTTAGATCTGATTTATTCAGGGGACTTGAACAAGGGAGGGGCAAAATCAGGTTTATTAGCTTAAAGATTATATCAATAAAGCAGTTATGCAAGCGCTTTGAGTCCCCCACACAGTCACACCTCTGGGTACCCAGGTGGAGAAGAGATGGGCTAGCCAGAACTGATGCCCAGGGTTGGCCGGCGTCGCAGCTGGTTGGGACGCTGTGATGGAAAACACAACATGCACAGTACACAATATTTGTAATCCGGAGCCAGAGGGCTCAGTTTGCAAAGGAAATGAAACAACAAGACAATCAGATGACACACTCAGATTAGGCTGTTGTTGCAGGGAGCTACCCTGGTATTTACTCACGATACCCAAGACTGGACACAGGCTGGACGAAATCGAGATTGCAGGTGGTTGATCTGGAATGCCAGGAGAAGCAGGGCCCACACGAGTCGCAGAGGCGTCATTCCTGTTCAAGAATGGAGCAGGGGACTGATCCCCAAGCAGGTCTCTCGTTGATGGCTTCTCTGTGCAGTGGGTAGTCTGGCTGGGCCAGTCTGGCAAGGCCCAGACCGCATAGAGACAAATTCGGATGCAGTCTGTTTTGGGCTGGATACAGCTTCCAGCAAGCAGAACACAGTTCACACACTGGGGATCTAACTCACAACCCACTAGCAGCTCATAGCACATTTACATGTATGGGAATTCTACTGCACCAGGCAAAGCGCTCCCCAGTCACAATCGCAAAGTCTCTGCACACACCGGGAGCTTAGGGGTAGCTGGAACTCCTGACAGGCTGATTGCATTCAGCAAAATCTTCGGTCTTCTTCAGGTTGAGCCTGGCCCAATTCAGTAGCTTACTTTAGTCACACAAACTTGGATTTAGTCCAAAATAATTCTCTTCTCTCCTCTCAGGAGCAGCAGGCAGACATGCAAGCCAAACTCAGCCCTTTCACAGTTTTCCCATGAGAATCCACTCAGGATTGCTGCCCATAATACACTTGAACTCTTCTCATTTCACTTCCCAGCTCAGAACTAACTGAAAACTGCAAGCAGCCCAGGACTTCCCCAAGATCCAAAAAATTTGGTTGGCTGATTTGGCTGTCAGTCAAAGCAAGAGATCCCCCTTCAGTTGCAAAAAGGTGCAAAAAAACTCCAAACTACAGTTCCTACAGATTTTGCATTCAGACAGCTCCTGTAGTCCGGCTACATTTTAGGTCCCACCAGTACTGTTTGGTCCAATTTGCAGTCCAGGATCAAGATAGTAGAGACAAACAAAACAGTCCTTGCTACAAAGAAAGCAGGTTAGACAAACTACATTACCATTATCATTCTAAATGATTTTCAGCAAATAGTTACATCTTTCATCAGAGCTCCCTCTCAGATTACTTAAGTTGCAATTAGGCAGCTCTTAAAGAGACAGTACACAGAGGCTATACAGGCTCTGGTAATCACATTTAAACTGCTAAAACGCAGGACACCAGCCTAGCAGTGAGCATTTAGGCAAGCTCAAGGAAGACTTTTTGGGAACCCCCATTTGTAGGTGGGTTACATATAGATTCCTTTCACTGGGTAACCAGGGTGGTAGATCAAGGAGCAGCAGTGGATGTGGTCTACCTGGATTTCAGCAAGGCCTTTAACACTGGTGTAACCCCCATACAAATGGGGGTTCCTGAAAAGTCTTCCTAGAGCTTGCCTAAATGCTCACTGCCAGGCTGGTGTCCTGCGTTTTAGCAGTTTAAATGTGATTGCGAGACAGTGCCTGTATGGCCTCTGTGTTCTGACTCTTTAAGAGCTGCCTGGATTGCAGTCATAAGTAATCTGAGAGGGATCTCTGTTGAAAGATGTAACTATTTGCTGAAAATCATTTAGAGTGATGTGATAATGTGGTTGTCTAACCTGCCTGCTTTGCAGCAGAGTTTATTTTGTTGTCTCCCTATATCTTGGTCCTGGACTGCAATTGGACCAATCTTCTGGTGGGACCTAAAATGGAGCCGGACTACAGGAGCTGTCCGTAGTCAAAATCTGTAGGAATTGTAGTTTTGGGCTTTTGGTGCCTTTTTTGCACCTGAAGACAGACAGATCAGCCAACCAAACCTTTTGGATTCTGGAGAAAGTCCCAGGCTTGCTGACAGTTGAATCAGATCTCATTTGGGAGCTGAAGAAGCAATAGCTTGAGACAGTCATGCAGCCGTTTGAGTAGTTTGGCGCGGGAGAACTGTGGAAAGGCTGAGTTGTGGCCTGCATGTCTGCCTGCTGCCCCTGAGAGGGAGAGAAGTGAATTATTTAGGACTATATCCAAGTTTGAGAGAATGAAGTAAGCCACAGATTTTTTACCAGGCTCATACCTGAAGAAGACCGAAGATTTTGCTGAATGCGATCGGCCTGTCAGGATTCCCAGCTGCTTTTGAATCCCCAGTTTGTGCAGAGACTTTGCGATCATGACCAGAGAGTGGTTTGCCTGGTACAGTAGAATTTCCTTACATGTAAATGTGCTGTGTATTGAAAGTGGGCCGTGATCTGGTTCCTCACTGTGTGAACTGTGTTCAGCTTGCTGGAAGCTTTATCCAGCCTAATCGGACTGAATCCGCATTCATCTCCATTTGGCCTGGGCCATGCCACGCTGGCCCTGTCCAGACTACCCCACTGCACAGAGAAAGCCACCGATGAGAGACCTGCCTGGGGATCAGCCCCCTGCTCCATGCTTGAACAGGAGCGACGCCTCAGCGAATCGTGTGGGCCCTGCTTTTCCTGGCACTCCAGATTAATCACCTGCTGTCTCGATGTTTGTCCAGCCTGTGTCCAGTCCTGAGTATCATGAGTAATCATCAGGGTAGCTCCCTGCAACAACAGCCTAATCTAAAAGTGTGTCATTTGATTGTCTTCTTGTTTTCTTTTCACAAAATGAGCTCTCTGGCTCTGGATTACAAATAGTGTGTGTTGTGCATGTCGTTTTATTCCATCACAGGGCCCCAACCAGCTGCAATGTTCCTGGCTAGCGCACCATTCACCATCTGGGTACCCAGAGCGTGTGACTGTTTATGGACCCTGAAGTGCATGCATAACTATTTGATTGATAGAGCCTTTAAGCAAATTAACCTGATTATGCCCCTTCCTTGTTCAAGTCCCTTAAATAAATCAGATCTAACTCTTTTTTGCATTTACCCTGCCTGTGGTTCTAGTTTGTGTAAGAGTACTGTACTGCTGTTATTTGCTGTGTATAACCTTGTTTTACAGGGTGTCCCCGGGGCCAAGCCAGAAGAAAGCCCTGGTGGTAAGTGCAAACTGTGGGTACTTGTGTGGTATATCAGTGGCATTGTGAAAGTGATTAATGTGTATTGTTCTGGCCACCAGTAAGGAAAAAGGGGTTTTACAGTGTCCCGGAGGGCTGTGCCCAGGTTAATTTGACCACTATCAACCCTGATCTCCAGGGAGGCACCCATTTCAGAACTCAGGCCTCTTAACTTGCTACTAGCCAAGCAGGCAGGGGTAGTAGCCCTTGGGATAGCACCACCCAGGGGTTACACTGTTCCATACAGGACTTTGCTAAATAAATTAGGGAGGCTGGGAGTGGGTTCTATGATGGTAAAATGGGTTGGGAACTGGCTAAGGGACAGAATTCAAAGGGTGGTGGTAAATGGCATGAAATCTGAGGAAAGGGAGGTGACCAGTGGGGTGCCATAGGGGTCAGTGCTAGGGCCAGTCCTATCAACGTCTTCATTAGCGACACTGCAGAGCATCTGAAGGGAAAGGTGTGCCTCTTCACAGATGATACCAAGATCTGCTACAGACTGGACACACCGGTGGGGGTGGAAAAAATGAGAAGGGACCTAAGCCTATTAGAGGAGTGGTCAGGTATCTGGCAGTTGAGTTTCAATGCTAAAAAATGCAAGATCGTGCACATGGGTCACAGGAATCCAAGGCAGGAGTATAGGATGATAAATTCTGGCCACCACAAGTCAGAAGAGAGACCTGGGGTGTTATCATGTCTGACAACATGAAGGTGACCAAACAGTGTGAAAAGGTGGTGGGGAGAGAAAACAGAATGTTGGGGTGTATATGGAGGGGCATAACAAGCAGGAGGAAAGAGGTTGTGATGCCACGGTATGGATCACTGGTGAGGCCTCAGCTGGAGTACTGTGTCCATTTCTGGAGAACACATCTCCAGAAGGACATTAACAAAACAGAGGCAGCCCAGAAAAGGGTAATGAAGATGGTACATGGACTGCACCAGAAGTCCTATGAGGAAAGATTTAAGGACCTTAATATCTAGTCACTGGAGGAAAGAAGGGAGAGGGGAGATACGATAGAGACTTTCAAGTAACTTAGGGGAATAAACAGGGTACAGGTGGAAAGCATATTTCAGACAAAACTGCACAAGAACAAGTGGGCATGATATAAGGCTGAAGCGTGGAAGACTCAGGAGTAATGTTAGGAAGTACTTTTCACTGAAAGAGCAGTGGAGACATGGAACAGCCTTCCAGCAGAAGTGGTGGGGGTGAAAACAATACGGGGTTCAAGAGTGCATGGGCTAGACATAAGGGTACCCTGGAGATGTGCAGAGCAGGAGAGCCGCAGATCAAATAGGATCTGGGACTGCAGCAATGAGTAGGGAAATGGGCAAACTAGGTGGGCCATATGGTCCTTATCTGCTGACATATTCTATTTCTATGGTCCCAAAAGCAGCATCACAATGGCTCAGGAAATCAGTGCAGCAAATGGAAGATGAATGTATGTGGATTAAACCAGATCTCAGCAATGGAAAGGTTCTTAGCAGCAGCAACTGAGGCAGAAAGATATAAGGTGGAGAGCACATGCAGACCCATACATGGCTGCTGACCAGCCAGTGTGTAACAGAGGACCATGCAGGATGAGATCCACTAGGTAACTGTCTGCTTAGCTGCAAGTCTGCTTAGTTGCTGGAGTGACGTCAGCATACTGTATGTCACACAGCTGATGCACGTCACTGTGATATCCTATTGTGTGCGCCTTGTAAAAGAGCAAAGCACTGCATGTATCCAGGGAGTGGAGATTCCTTTCTGTATAATGTGCATGGCCTGTAATTTGCTACCTTTTGCTTCTTGAAACGCCCATACACAGGATATCCAATTTAAATAAGATATGGCTCATTAGTAGTTCCATGAAAAAGCATAATCTGCCACAGCAAGTACTGTGCATTCACCATCCAAGTTGTGTGGCTGTAGAGGGGCTTGAGGCCTGAAATACTTGGAGCAAAATGAAACTGTATTTTGAAGGCTGGGTACATCACAAACAATGGAATACTCAATCGGAGATCGGCTTTCACTGCACTGATGTCTTTACAATAGCCATGTGCAGCACTGAAGCCAGCAGTTGAAGTGTCGAACAGAAACAGTTAAATCTTCATACAGACTGCAGATTTAAAAGTTAAACTAGTAAAGTGATGTTGTATAAGTTGAATACCCAATGGTCTGACTCAAAATACACAGTTTGCCTTACTTGTGAGGGGCAAGACTTTCACAACTCACTCATGGCTCATGAGTTACAGTATGGTCCTGACCATCACACTCTAAGATAAACTGCATATTTTGAGTCAGTCTATTCCATATCCGTTATCTAGCTTTACAGTACAGGGGTTGTGCTCTCTCTATAATTGCATACAGCTGCCGGCCAAGGTGGTGAGGGGAGGGCTGTCTCAGTCACCATATGGGCTCCTGCAGCACTGGGAATTAGGGTAAGGTGGTTGAAGCATGGTGTATCCAGTGTGGCCAGTGTTGGGGGGCACTAGATGCCAGGGACTTCTTCTACAGAACAGTGGCAGAAGACCAGAGGTTGGGAGGGGATCACTGGATGCCAGGGAATCAAATGATTTTACTGGGGGTGGGGAGTGGAGGGTGGGGTGTTCTGCTGCATACCATTGTATGTTTTCTTTATACAGTATCACGGCAGTGATCAGAGGGTGGGGGAACCATTGGACACCAGTGTATAGTTTATTTATATCAGGGACGGCAATTAGAGGGTGGCAGGACTGCTGGAAACCAATGTGCAGTTTATTTATACCATGGCCGGTGATCAGAGGGTGGGGTGGGGATTGCTGGACACCAGTGTATAGTTTATGCATACTGGGGTCAGTAACTGGAGGGTGGGGAAACCACTGGACACCAATGTATAGTTTATTCATACCAGGGTTGGTGATTGGAGGGTGGGGGGACCACTGGACACCAATGTATATTTTCTTTATACTGGGGCCAGCCATTGGGGGTTGGGGGGGGCCGCTGGAAACAGGTGTATAGTTTTTTATACCAGGGCTAATGATCAGAGGATGGAGGGGACCACTAGACACCAGGGACTACTTTGATATTAATGGGGATGGGGATTGGAGGATGAGGGACCAGCAGACATCAGGGACTACTTTGATATTAATGGGGATGGGGATCAGAGGATGGGGGACCAGTAGACACCAGGGACTATTTTGATATTAATGGTGATGGGGATCCAAGGATGGGGGCCAGTAGACACAAGGGCTACTTTAATATTACAGTACAACCTTGATAATCTGAACTCACTGGGAGACATCAGAATAGTTCAGATAATCAAGGGGCTCATCACATCGAGGGTCCCATTGAAATGCATGGAGGTGTCGGTAGCAGTTTGCGCTCTGTCCCTGACAGTAATTCTCTCAGCTGCAATGGAATTTGTCATTTGCTGCCATGAGGTATGTACCCAAAGCAGGGAAGCAAGACTGGTATAATATTAACCCAGCACAAATGCATACTGTGGAAAGCAATCTGAGAGGGGACTTTACAAGCTTGGAGTGGGGGGGGGGGAAGGTGAGGAATTAAGTTTGGGAAACAACTGTTCTAGAGGTCAGTCCAAAGTAGGTGATGGAGCAGAGGCTGGGACTGTAGTGGTAGGTAACCCTTCCCAACCACAGTGAACTTGATGATCCATGGTGGATTGCCGCCAACTGCTGCAGCCAGATCTGCACTATGGTGGGATTTGAACAGAGCAGCGATTAAATACCTCAAGTTGTGTTGGCTATGAGGGAAGGGGAGATGAGGTTCAGTGATGGACTGGTGAGCAGTAAGGCACTACAGGGTACAGTACGCACATGTCCTGGCTTCTGAGTTGCTTAGTGGTGTTCATATGTTGCAGGGCTGCTGGGGAGAGGAAATCTGTACCATGGTGGGATTTTAGATTTGAGTTTTGAACAGAGCAGAGATGAAACACTACAAGTTGCACTGGCTATGGGGGAAGGGTTGGTGATGGTACCACCAGCAGATGACAATAGCAGCCCTGCAGCTCTGTCAGAGTCAATTAAATGCTAATCAGGTGCTAAATGACTCTTTTGTAAAACCATTTTTAGCTCAGGAGACATTATGCAAGTTCGGATAATCCGGAGGTTCGGATAATGGGGGCGGTCAGATAATCGAGGTTGTACTGTAATGGGGATGGGAATCAGAGTATGGGGGTGTACTAGACACAAGGAACTACTTTGATATTAACAGGGATGGGGATAAGAGGACAGGAGGACCACTAGTCACCAGGGACAACTTTGTTATTAATGGGGACAGGGATCAGAGGAGGGGGGACCAGTATACACCAAGGACTACTTTGATATTAACAGGGATGGGGATTGGAGGACAGGTGGACCATTAGGGAGCAGGAGCACTTCCCCAACTGCCAATATGGTTGCTGGTTGCAATGGCTCCTCCGGTCACTAGGGCTGCCCGGAATTAGTTGGGCTTCTTCTCAGTGGTAATTGTACAGTGCAAGGTGGCCTGTGCTAATCCTTCTGTGCAGTGCTACTACACTGAATATTGCACTGCACCAGGATTCATGTCCCCACCCCACTTTGCATTCCACATACATTATTTTCTAGCACATGCACTAACCCTTTTAGCATGTGCATCTGCTCCCTTTGAATATTGGGCTTGGGCGCATATTCCAGGCAACTGGGACGCAATCACTTTGCCCACTGGGCAAAGTTTTGAATATCTGGGCACTGCAGTGTTCTTTCTTTTCAGCTCTTATCTGCTTGAATGGAAGGGAGAAGTTAAGTGGAAGTGGAAAAACACACTCTAATTTAGAAAGGAGGGATCATCAGTGTAAATGAATAATTGTAACTGGATTGGACCATGGGGATTATTTCTGTGTGAGCATCTCTTTTTGGGATACTGTAGCTTTGTGAAAATGATACAGTGGTTTTATTAATCTAGTAGGCAAAGATATGACCATGGTTGGACAACCTGAAATAATAAAAAAAATAAATACTTGTTTTTTCAAAATGATCAAGTGGAATTTAGTTTTACATAATGCTTAGTTTTACACATAATCTGACAGAAACAAAATGATAAACTGCATCTGCAACTCTACTGCTGCATTTACATATCTGGATAATTACACAGAACTTTTCAAGTGAATATCTGGCCTTCTGCTATCTCCTAATTTGCATAGCTTTGAGACAACTCTAATTCAAAACTGCTATCAAACCTGGAAATTTCTTTTGTTCCAAACCACAGATCTGTCCATCCTTTATATACCCATGCATTTCTTTCTTTTTCATGAGAGCGGAAGAAACGCCAGATGGGTAGATTACTCACACTATGACAATTATCATTGCCTGACTACATGCATTTTTCATGCAGTGTGTTACCCACTTTTTGCTAGAGAAATCAATAGCTATTATTGAATTACTGGGGGCTCATACAGAGTGTCATGTTATGTATCACTTACGTGTATGAAAGGTACAACAGCAGTAGAGTAGAGAAGAATTACACAGGGTGCTGACTGCTTGACTGTATTCCTGCAGAGCATCTGAGGGCAATTATCCAAGTAGTTCTAGTACAGTATATACAGAAATAGATTACCATGTTTTACAGATCCTCCAGTTTCTAACATACTAACATACTATTTGCCAGCAGATTAGGCCTTACGGTCTATCAAATCTGCTGGAACCTTAGATCCTTAGTTGGGTGCCGAGGCCCTCCCATCCCTTGTGCTCCAGAAACCCCTATCATCCATCCCCACCCCCCTGGGACGGCCATCATCTGATACATCCACTTTCTGTGTCTGTCCCACCCTCTCTTGAAGCCCTCCACTGTGGATCTCTGAACCAGCTCGCCAGGCAGTGCATCCCAAGGGTCCACTACCCTCTCAGTGAAAAACCTCCTCCTCTTTTCCCCCTCTCACCCTTCCACCTTCCAACTTCAAACCATGCCCTCTGGTGATACCTCCTTGCTTTAGTCTAAAGATCCCCTCCATGTTTACCCTATTTATTCCCTTGAGGTACTTGAAGACCTCAATCATGTCCCCCAGCCTTCCTCTCCTCCAATGAAAACAGGCAGAGCTCCTCAAGTCTGTCCTCATACGTCAAATCCCTAGCCTCGTATCATCTTAGTTGCCCTCCTCTGTACCCTCTCCAGGAGCTGTATGTCCCTCTTCAAGTGTGGTCTCCAGTACTGTACACAGTACTCAAGTGTGGTCTAACCAGTCCATTGTACAGCGGCAGAATCACTTCCTTGCTCCTAGAGGTGATCCCCCTTCGATACAGCCCAACATCCTGTTTGCCTTGATAGCCGCTCTCTGCACTGCTCAGAGTTATTCATACATACATCCACCATGACCCCTAGGTCTTTTCCCCTATTGAGGCCTCAGCGCCTCCTCCCAGGGTGTACCTGTGTTTAGGGTTTCCCAACCAAGATGCAACACCTTGCACTTGGTGATATTGAAATTTAATTTCCATGTGTGAGCCCAGCTTTCCAGGGTGTCCAGGTCCCTTACAGGACCAACCTCCCTCTTCTCCCTCAACTACTGCTCCCATCTTGGAGTCATCCATGAAGAGACTCATTTCACCCTATACCCTCCCTGATGTCCGATTGTATGCATTAAACAGGATCGGACCCAGGACCGAGCCCTCGGTACCCCACTACCAACCTCTCTAGGGTTTGAGGCTCCCCACAGACCACTACTCTCTGGGTGCATCCAGCTAGCCAGTTTTCAATCCATCTGACCATCAAAGGCCTACTCCTAACCCCATCAGTTTCTCCACCAGACCATTGTGGGGACAGAGTCAACGCCTTGCTGAAGTCCAAGAATAATACATCCACAGGCTTTCCCTGTCCAGTTCTGATGTTACCCATTCGTAGAACTCCACAAGATTGGTTTGACATGATCTACCTGGCACAAACCCATGTTGCCGACTATCCAGACCTCCCACCTCCTCCAAGTACACCCCCAATCGTTCCTTTAGTATACTCTTCATTAATTTTGACCCCCCTTTATGGATTGGCACCACATGTGCCTCTCGCCAATCCCTAGGTAACCTCCCTGTCTCAAGTGACCTGTTGAAGAGCTCCACCAGGGGAGCAGCCAGTATGTCCGCCAATTTCCATAGTACTCTCGGATGAATGCCATCCGGCCCAGGAGATTTGTCTTTCTTTAGGGTCTTGAGGGCTAACCACACCCTTTTGGCAGAGATAGCATCATCCGTCCCCTCCACCTTACTGGCCTTTTTATCCTTATCCAGATGTGACACCCCTGGGGTACCTCTCCCTCCCTCTTGCTCCATTTCTGTTGCTCCCCTGATTCCACTCACTGCCGCTTCTATCCCCTTCATGCCTTGCTTTGTAGATGTCCCATCCCCCTCCCTAGTGAACACAGAGGCAAAGTACTCATTAAATACCTCTGCCTGGTCCTCGCCTCTACCCACCCACCCCTCCTGATCTCAATCTGCTGAGATGGCCCTTAGTTTTCTCTGCTCCCCAATGTACCAGAAGAACCCTTTTCCCTCCATGTTCCCTGTGCCAGCCGCTGCTCTTTACTGGACTTGCTCCCTCACCATCCAGGTGACTTTTCTAGATGCAAGATGGTACATTTCCTTATCCTTATCCCCTCTTGTTGTTTTATATTTTTTGAGGCCTTCTTTCTCTGACCGCTACCTGTACCTCACTAGACCACCAGCATGGTTTATGTGACCTTGCTCCCTTACGTTTCAACTTAGCGCAGATCCTGCTCCTCATGAAGTCCCGCTTATGACCTCCCATCTCCTTTCCACGCTTGTCATTGATGCAATCCCTTCAAGTGATCCTTGAGAATATTTCCGTGCCCACAAAGTCTGCCCCCAAGTCCACTGCCAGTGTCCTAGATCTCCCCATGCTTATTTGAAACCAGACAGTATTGTGGTCGCTCCCAGATCAGGGGTCCTGTACAACCAGGTCCCTTACCAGATCCCATCTGCCAGAACCATGTCCAGGACATGCCCCTCCCTTGTGGGCTCCATCACATGCTGTGTTAAGAACACATCCTGGAAGCCGTCCAGCAGCCTCTGCTCCTTGGCCACCTTAGAGGACATGGTTCCCCAGTTTGTACCTGGCATATTAAGGTCCCCCATCAACACCACTCCTTCCCCTTTTGGTCCACACTGGGCAATGATGTTGTCCAGCAAACCATCCTCTAGAACATAACTCATCCTGGGGGGCCTATATACTACACCCAGCTTGACCTAATCTCCTGCTGGGGATCGTAAGGTGACCCATGAGGCCTCCACGTTTCCCTCTGCCTCTTCTACCCTAGCAATTTCTATGTCATCTCTAATGAACATAGCCACTCCACCCCCTCTGCCTCCTTTCTATCCTTCCTAAGCATAGTGTACCCCATGCGTTTAGGTCCCAGTCATGGTTTTGTTGTACGCTCTCCGTGACCGCTGCCACATCCACCCCTCCCCGAACAGCATGGCCTGGAACTCTGGCAACTTGTTTCCCAAGCTCCTGGCATTTACTAACACCAACCCCACCCCTTATCCTGGTCCTCTTTGTTGAACCCACCCATATTCCTTATACTTCCATCCTCCCTCTGCTCCTCCTGAAACCTCCACCCCCAGTCTGTTCCTCCCTCCCCCTTGGGCTGGAAGGCTACTCCCCTCATCTGGAGGAGAGGGCTTCTGGTCAGCCCCTCCCTTATCCGTTCCCCCTCACAAGTTTAAACCCAACCTTTCTTGAATGTAGTCAGCCATCCCCTACATGCCATGCACTACATTTAGGTTCACCAGCTGCAGTGATATACGACTTTATTTTCATATTAAATGTAAAACTGACATACGCTGACCCTTACTTGGCATCAAACTGATACACAAAACACAGTTCTGGCTAACACATGAATGTTCACTTGACTACATCAGAGATTACTCACTAACTTTACTCATGGAATGAAAAAAAAAAAAAAAAGACTTGCACACCAGTATATGGCAGATGTATTTCCGATTATAACAGCAGTCAATCTATCTGAAGGGGGAGAGTACAAAGCAAATCAATTAAATTATATGCAGTTAGTCTGAGTAGAACGGATGAGGATGGAAGAGGCAGCATTCAGTAGTAGCCAGCCAACCAATTTCCTTTAATCCTTTAGGCTGGCACTCTTGACTGTCAGCGAAACACCTTGCTATGTGTACCTTGCACCCATCATTTGAGGTCACAGTTTATTTAAAAAAAAAAAAAAGAAGAAGTAATTGTAGCAGTCCTTCACCAAAAAACCTCTCCAGAGGCAATTATTGCAGAGAAACTAGTATCCAGTCATTCGCTGGTAGAGAAAATCTTTCAGGAACACCACATCACTACCAGATCTAATACAGAAGTAGATGCAATAAACACAGAACAATAGTTAGTTTTGCTTCCTTGGAACATAGGAAACTGTATGATAGAAGCAGATCATAAGGTCCATCCACTTGCTATCTGAGCAGTTGTAACCCACAATATTCTTTTCTGCCAGGTAATTGCTCAGTTCTTAGTTGAACATTGCCACATCTCTGGCCTCTGTCACTCCTCTTGGAAGTCTATTCCAAGTGTATCACTCGCCTAAGTTACTTCAGCACCTTCCCCTGGAGGGTCCAGGGACAGAAAGTGACATGGCACCAGGTGGGCATGGGGCAGCTGCCAGGTCTGTGCCCACCTGATTCCATGTCACTGTCTTTCCTGTAACCCCTCCTCCCTCCCTCCTTGGTGGTCCCATCCCATCAGCAGTGAGATGATTGTACCAATCTGTATAAATTACAAGTTGTGAGGTCTGCAGTGTTATGTGTAAATATGCTGAAGTGTTATTCGGGAATACTACAGTACCGTGTAGTACACTACTATGACTTGATAGATATTAATAAGACACATTAAAAAGTGAACGCATCCTGCTGGGTGACACCTCACTCCCTCTTCTTCCCAGCTGTCTCCCTGACTCCCTCTATGTCACCTCCCATGCCTCTTCTGCCACCTGACCCCACAATCAGATCCCCCCAATTCACCACCATGTGTGGCACTTGTGCAAGCCACTTAGATCACCTCCTGGCTGGTCTAAGTTGAGAACCTTGCTGCATCCACAGCGGGACTAACAAAATATCAAATAAGGGGATGTTGTAGCCCTGCCATGGCGCAAGCTACCTTGCGACTTGGCATACCCTGTTTTGTGTCGCAAGGCTGGCACAGTGGCCCCCCTTTTCGGTGCAGACCATGTTCAAAAATTGGGAATGCCACATCTTTTTGACACAAGGTGCCACTTGCATCATTTATGTTTGATGAAGGCACCTTACATCATTCCCCGGGCTTTGAAAATCAAGGCCAATTTGTTTAAATATGTGCTTGTTGGGACAGCCAGCTTTGTGAAGGGTCTTTTTCCTTTTTCATATCGGCCCATTAAAATACAAGAATATAAAAATAGGACCTGTACTAGAAAAACATGTACTGCATAATCAATCACCCTACAGCTGGCATGAAATCATTTAATGTAATTAAGATGTCAAGCTCAGAGTGTTCCTTATGAAAGAGGAGTGTAATTTCTTACCATTTGGGTGACAGAACCGGCAACCAAAGCTGAGTGGTTCTGGTACCTACTGAGAACAGTAAATTAGTTGACACTCTTCTCTGTGTTCCATGCATATCTCCAAACCACACCATAAAGTCTCAGTTCCCGAAGCACTTGAACCACAAGTAGGGCCCCATGGAATTCTCAGGCAGTACTGAAAACATTCAACGATGGGTCATTGTACGAGACAGGCACATTTCACAGGATGCCTAAACTATAGTAAAACATATACCATAGACAAAGATACTGCAAATTGTTGGGCATAACAGTTTCAATTTTTTTGTTAACAGTACAATTTTTTTTAATCCAACAGTCTTTGGGAGGCAATTTTTTAAATAATCTAATATGAGATATTCTACCCTAACAACTGAACGTATGAGCAAAAACTCTCCAAAATTGCAGTTTTGGGCCCATTTTCACAGTGAAGTCATGAGTTTCCTAGGATTCAAGGGGTAATATACCAGATATGTGCATTTGGTTTTCCTGACTTCAACTATAATGTGATTTTCATGGGAACATACAGAATTGTGGAACATGACATTTATATAAACTTATAATAAATCACTTACATAAATAAAAAATACTTCTGTTGAACAAAAAAAAATATTTAAATTGATCACCTCAAGTCTGAAATCAGGACTAACATAGACTATAACAAGCATTTGTCAATGCCGAATGTTGGCTTGCTGGCATTGGCATTGGTAGTGCAGGAGTTAGACAGATGCATCATAGGAATGGCAGTGAAGTATTGAACTGATGCCAACCCACCCCCACCCTGCAGAGAGTGACAAGCATTAGGGTGTCCCTTTGGGTGTTTGGTAGTGCAGTGCGGGAAAACATGTCGGGCAGGATGTGAGAAATGACAGCTGCACAGTTCGTAAGGAGGTGGAAAAAAATGCCAGTGTTGAAAATGTGGCATGTAACTATACCAAATTTGCGAAGCTACTAGGGTGCATGGGAAATATGCAATGCACGCTTGCAACACTGCCATTTTATGGGCGTTCGGCACCAAATTTTCAACATAGGCATTTTAGCACCTCTGCTCATGTACAGTGTTACTGTTATTTCCTCAAAGTGTCCCAAGAAGTGATTTCACACAGCGACCATGCTATTCTGCGCCGGAAGTGCGAAAACACATTTTGGGCATGATATGTCAAATGACGGCTGTACTGTTCATCAATAGGTGGGAAAATGGCAATGGTGAAAATCCAGACTGAAAAATATCACAAATGCACGAGGTACGATCGCGGCGCAATCTGCCAACGTATGCTCATAACACAGTTATTTTATGGAGTATCATCACCAAATTTTCAACATAGGCATTTTAGGTCCTCTGCTCATGAACTGTGTCACTGTCATTTTCATAATCTGGCCCAAACACTGATTTCCCACAGCGACTGCACTATTGTGCGCCGGAAGTGCGGAAACACATTTCGGGCAGGATGTGGAAAATGACAGCTGTACTGTTCACAAGGAGGTGTACAAAAATGACAATGCTGAAAATCCAGCAGTAAAATATTGTGAATGCACGAAGTTATGAGCCTGCATAGCAACTGCACAACGCACGCTCGTAAAACAGGCATTTGTTGGAAATTTTCCACCAAATTTGGAACTTAGGCTTCTTAAGAGGGCACCTCATGAACACCACCACTGTCATTTCGTTAATGGGCCCCGAAAGGTGATTTCGCGCAGTGACTGAGAATTCACCTTTGAGGCCGATAAGCGCCATGACAGTGACAGAATTCTGAGGAGGGCTAAAAACCCCATGTTGAAAATTTGGTGCAAAAGTCAAAAAATGCCTGAGATATGCAACAAAGTTGAAAAACACTATTCACTCCATTATACAGGTTACCGGCATTTCCTCAGTTTGTGGTTGGCTTTGAAGACTGCAGATGTGTTCCCGGTCCACTGAAGATCGTCGCGGGACTCGGAGGTAAGTATGGGGTGGGGGTGAGGGAAGCTAGGGTGCGCAGTGGGTGGAGTCTGGGGGAGGCGGACCTAGACTACAGGGACCGTTTTCGTATTCTAGGTACAGAAAACATCGCAGGACAGTTTTGGCATGCTGGGGTGGGCTCCCAGCATGCCACCTAAATGGTTTTGGGGTTAGTAGCTGAGGGATTGGGCACCCCGCCAGCAAACAAAGGCAGGACTGTTTTGGCACACTGGGGTGGGCTCAAGTGTGCCACCTAGAAGTGAGTTTGGGGTCACTAGCTGGCCAGAGTTGGGCACCCTCATCGCACACAACACCGGGGTAATGCCGCCGGGATTGGGCACCGCCGCAAACAAAGTCGGGAGCGCGAGTCGAGGGGATTGGGGCACCCTCGGAATTCAACAGTTGGGGGTGATGCTGGCGGGAGTGGGCTCCCTCATCGGTGTGTCACACAAAGAAGCGCGAGCTTCACCACCATCAGCGGCAGCTCCGTGCCATGTTTATTGAAATGTTTCACTTGGAAAGGCACGTATGGGAGGCGTGTCTTTATGCTGCTGCATGATGAGCTTGTCTCTGATTGCAGTGGCACTTTGTTTACAAGTTATGTCCACTTTACATAATGTTGGTGTCAGCACTAGCATGCTGGCTTATTGGGGAATGAGAGACGCACCTACTGATGCGTGCCCTGCATTCGCCCAACAGCAGCCATGCCTCCAAATCTCCACTCTCCCAATATGTTGACCTGCGTGCAAGCACGGCAAGCCAACATAAAAATGTAAAAATAAAAAGCCTTACTCCAATGCTTTATAGGAATTGAACTGTTTGTTCAGTTTTATTGCTGCAGTTATTTCTCATGTATAGTACACTTCCACCCAAAATCTTACAGTGTAAGGCCAAACATTTGCATTTTTTTCCTTTTTAATTTGGCCCCCCCCCATTTGTCCAGCCTTAATCCCCACCTGATCTACTTCTGATCAGCCTTGCCTTTGACCTGGATCCTAGAGAGTCCACCTTACCTGCTGTCTGGGGAACCCCTCTCACGATAGGACATTTGGAGGGCAATTCTCCCTCCAGTCTTTCCCAGGTTTGGTGGCAGTTCTGGGCAGGTGCATGCCAGCACCATCCTACTGGGGCTGGGAGTTTTTTCACTGTTCTCCCTTGCCCCAAGATGCTTGGCTGTGAATACACAGCATGCTATATAATGAACATGAACATTGTGAAGCCATTGTATTTCCCCTCCTACTGCCACACCAACTGGATCCCACCTCCTAGGTACCCCAAAAAAAGGTGCTCAATTAGCTGCTCCATCACCCACCCCAAGGAGGAGAACATCCTGTAGAGCACTCTGTCATCCTTCCCAATTGGCCATCCAGAGCCTCAGTCTCATTCCTGAACCTGGGTTACCATTGTTCCATGCAGCACCCTTACCACTGTGCCAATGAGCTGGCCCTGCAGTAATTGCAGAACAGGACCTTAATAGGGTTTAAACTGTAATGCAGAAGTTGAAAATCATCACTTAATGGGTGCACACAACCAGAATGTGGAGTACTGCTTGTGCAACCTGGTAGCCAAAAGCATTTTGTATGGTTGGATGTTGACTGTCATGTGTAGTTACTTTGGCCACGTGCAGTCTCTATCCCCTGAGGGACTCTACCCTGTCAGGGTACCAGGAAGGCAAAGAACCCTCTTAAGGAGGTTCTGTCCCTAGAGGTGCCATGGGAATGGGATTCCTTTGGCTAAAGGTACCTCAGAAAGGAGCCCAAAGAGAGAAGCGAGCCACTGGAGGAGGAGGGGTGGATGGTGGGAGCAAAGAAAAGGAGCTTCAGAATGAGGCTGAAAGAATCTGGTTTATATAGCCCAGACAGGTGGAGTGGCTGGTTGCTCCTGCCCATCAAACCACAGGCTTAATTCTTTTTTTTGCAGTTAAATTGTTTATTAAGTTATTTGCAATATTGTAAATACAGTGCATGGTACAGTAAGCAAATATAAACGTACATTATTTAGTGTGGGAGTACAGGCAATGTTATGTTTGGCATGTTATATAGCAATTAACATATAGTATTATATAGCCTACCTTCAAGAGGATAAGACTTTATATATAAGGTGATATCTCTATATAGTTAAATACCTGTACTGTAAGTGAAAAGAAGAAAAAAATAATAAAAGAATCAAATTAATATAGTCAAGTAGTTTTATAACCAACTAGAGGAGATGCATGAAAGGATTATTATAGGAGGATATTTATGTTGAGGTAATACCAAGCAGAAAAATCTGGTGGTATATCATCTATGCATTTGAAGAAAGCTTAGATAGTCCTGCCAGCAGAGATAGAATTCATTGAGTCAGTCTTGTGTCAAATATGATATCCGTTCCAACGAGGCAGTATAGGTTAAGCTATTCAGAATATCAGACATGGTAGGTATTAACTGGGACTTCCAACACATTAGTACTAGTCTCTTAACTTGCATAAATAGAATATGTAACCATTTATGCTATTTTGTTAGCTTTATATTTTTATTTATAACTCCTAGCAAACAGAATTTAGGTTCAAATGGAATATGGCGGCCAATAATTTTAAAAACTAGGTTGTGAATAGATTGCCATAATTTAGATATTGGTTTACACGACCACAATATATGTAAAAGATCACCATTTGGTGAGTTGCAACGCCAACAGTTATTATTAGGTAGTAAACCTATCTTACGCAAATGGAAGGGGGTTCTATACCATAAATGTAAAATCTTATACTGTATAAGCATGCTACGCATATCTTTGAAGGTATTATGGCAAGATTTCCAGCATTCATCCCATTGGGAGTCAGATATATTATCCTTTAGTGCCGCATTCCATCTATTCCTAGCCAAAAGAGATTGGTTTGGTAATACCTCTCTGATTAATTTATAAATGTTACTGATTAAACCAGAAGAGGTATTAGTCCATGAATTAATGTATATAGAGGTTGGTAGTAGTTTAGTGGTTTGTTGAGTATTAGAAAGTATAGCAGAACGAATCTGTAAATATTTCCAGAATTCGTTTCTAGGAATATTCCATTTTGTTTGTAAATTACTGAAGGAGTTTAGTGCATTACCATTATCAGTCAAGATATCCTTCAAAAAGAGTATGTTCCTTTGTTTCCAGGAGTTACAATATATAGGTTTTTTCTCTAAGGTAATTTTGGGATTTCCCCAAATGGGTGTATGGGATATAGGAGTAGGATCTGTTTTGAGCCATTTATGCATTCTAAACCAGTAATGAATAGATGCCTTAATTATGGGATTTTTTTTAGTTTAGAGTTTAAAGTAAAATATATAAAGCTGTTAGGTACCTGTCTTGGGGATAGGGAAGCTTCCATATCAAGCCATAGTGGTGAGTTATGGTTAGGTTTAGAAAACCGCTTAATAGCTTGTGAGACTCTGAATGCCCAGAGGTAGGCCTCAAACCAGGGTAGTCCAAAACCACCTTGAGACCAATGAGAACGTAATTTAATATGGTTAAATCTTGGCACATGACCTTCCCATAAAAAATCTCCTACCATTTTGTCAATTCTGTGAAGGAGGCAAGGAGAGATTTTAAGTGGGATACAGGAGAATAAATAAAGAATTTTAGGTGTAACATTCATTTTTATAGCGGCTATTTTACCAGGAAGAGATATGTTTAAATTTTTCCATTTAGTTAAATTTGTTTTAATATCTGTAAGTAAGGGCTGGAGATTAGTTTCCCAGATGTTATCAAGATCAGGTGAAATGTTTATCCCTAAGTAAGTAATACCTTGTGGAGCCCAACGAAATCCTAGTAGATTGTTTGTGAGAGGATTACAGTGTTTATTTAACGGTACTATCTCAGTTTTTTGGTAATTAACTGTTAATCCAGAAAGCCTGGAAAACAAGTTGAGTATTTGAGTAAGTGGTTGTACAGATGAATCTAAATTTTCTAGCAAGACGAGCATATCATCAGCATATGTCAGTGATGTATATTGCGTGTGCCCGATGGATATACCCTTAATATCATTATTTTGTCTTAAAAAGGTAGCAAGAGTTTCAAGAGCTAAAATAAAAAGGGATGGGGAAAGTGGGCATCCTTGCCTGGTGCCCCTTGCTAATTTAAAAGGTTGGGATAATGTGAAATTGGTGAGAACCTAGCCTTGAGGAGCTATATAAAGAAGTTTGATCCAGGAGCAAAGAGATTGCTAAAAGCCAAAACGTGTTAACACCAGATAGAGAAAGTTCCAATCTAAAGAATAAAAAGCTTTTTTGAAATAGACAGCTATAACTGCAGCTGGAGAGTTATGAGATTTGGCCTTATGTATTAGGTTAACTAAGGAGTGAAGATGATCAGAACCCACCCTACCTTTAACAAAACTCACCTGAGATCTATGTATTAATTTAGGAATATGTGGTTCTATACGAGTAGCCAGGATCTTGGCGAGTATTTTGCCATCTGTATTAAGTAAAGATATAGGATGATAGTTCACCGGAAGGGTGACATCTTTATCTTTTTTTGGAAGAATTGTAATAATTGCATCAGTCATGGTATGAGGTAAATAACCTTTCTTGGAGGATTCTTGAAATACACTGCATAGTAAGGGGCATAATTGATCTGCTAAGAGTTTGTAAAACTCCACTGGATAACCATCTCCCCCTGGAGATTTTCCAGATTTGAGCGAGAAAAGTGCCTTTTTCACTTCTTCTGTAGTAAAAGGTGTATCTAGAGAGCATATTACATCTTGGGAGAGACAGGGAAGTGCTAGCTTGTCTAAAAAAGAGGTAATATCTAGAGATGATGTTGAAGAAGAAGAAGAGTATAACTTTTTATAAAAGGATGTCATAATTTTGTTAATAGAAGATTCGTTAGTTCAAATTTCACCTGTCTGATCTTTTAGGGCCGCAATATGTTGTTCCATTTGTTACATTCGAAGTCTGTAAGCAAGTATTTTACTCCCCTTTTCCCTTCCTTCCCAATACTTTTGTTTTATTCTTAATAATGCAATTTCTGTCTTACGAGAAATTAACTCATTGATTTGCATACGTAATTGCAAAATTTCATAATGCAGAGGAGATGAAGGGTCGGGACGGGGGTTAGCCAGATTTAATCTTTGTTTTGCTTTAAGTAGATTTTCAAGGTTATTAATCTGTTGTTCCCTAAGTTTCTTTCTGTATGCTGCAAAGCTAATTATTTTGCCACGTAGGGTAACTTTAGACGCTTCCCAGGTAGTACCCATAGAAGTATCTCTTGGATCATTGTGAGCAATGAATTCTTCTACTTGAGTTTTAATCCAGGGTAGAAATTCTGGGTCTTTAAGCAGTAAGGGATCTAGTCTCCAAGAGGGAGATTTAAAGGGGGGAGAGCCCCAAGTAAATGAGAGTTTAACCGGGGCATGATCAGATATGAGTAAAGGAAGAATATTGACTTCTATTATATTGGCTGTAACTATAGGGGAAGTTAACCAGTAGTCTATTCTACTGTAGGACTAGTGGCGAGGAGAATAAAATGTATAATCCCTATCTCTAGGGTGAAGAGTCCTCCAAATGTCTGATAAACCCAAATCTTTCATTAGCTGGGACACTAAGATCAAGCTTTTAGGGTGACTTCCATGGGAACTGTTACTTCTGTCCATATATGCATCCAGAGTAAAATTAAAGTCTCCTCCAATCAGTAAGGGAGAGTTAGCCAGATTTAATGAGATTAAATGTTGAATCAACCCATGAAAAATTGAGGGTCATCAGAATTAGGTGCGTATATATTAACTATAGATAGTGGACCTGAAGGAGTATCAAAAGTTATAATAAGCCACCTACCATCCGGGTCCTACAAAGTACTAGAAGGTTTCCATTTTAAGTTTTTATGAATTAATATAGCCACATCTCTTTTTTTTGAGGAAGCGAAAGCCGCAAATATCTGACCAACCCAATCACGTTTTAATCTAGAGTTATCTGCATCCAGAAGTTTAGTTTCTTGTAATAGTGCAATCTGTATTTTATGTTTTCTAAGATGGTTAAGAACTTGTTTACGTTTACTTGGTGTATTAAGTCCCTTGACATTCCACGTGCATATTGTTAAGTTAGTCATCATATATTGGAATCTGCCATCTATAATTAATTAAATATGGAGTCAATGGACTCTTATATCCAAGTAGATATAACAATAGTATGCAGATCAGCTCAATATATATATCAAATATAAAAGAACTGTTGGCAAAACTATATAATACCATCAACATAAAGAGATATATAAAATCTTCCTGATTTCCTTCCATGCAGCTCCCTACTAACAGTATAACCTTAAAACTTTTAAGCATCTGAACTGTGTAACAATAAAACAATAAAGTCATCTAAGATGAACAGAGAAGAAAGGTCAGTCCAAAAAAAAGTGGAAAACAGATAGGGACCAAGACCACTTCTCTGTTCTCTAGGACGTAGCTTAACAACTAGGAACTAGGATAGTACAAAAAAAAGAATAAAGTACTATCCAGTTCTCGGTATTAACAAGTTGTCTAATAAGACTTGTATAACAATATTAAAGTGTTTATGTTTTAATCAAAGTAGAACCCCAAAATGCAGAGTTAGATACTGTGTTAAATTTACACTTATAGGTGTGAGGGTGATTAAATTATATCAACATTAACAAATCTAGCATCATCTCTTATACAAAGAGAATCAATAACAAGTTAGGGATTTGCTACTACAGCAAAGAGCAGGAAAAAAAAAATTAGCTACTGTATATCTTGTAAATGCAACAATAATATATGGATTAGGTATTGTTAATGATCATCAGAGGAAGTACCTCCATTAATTAGACAATATAAGATACAAAATTACAAAGATTATGAAGATCCTATATTAGCAGCGTTTCAAAAAAAGTCCACCTGTTAACTAAATATATGTTTCGGGAAAGAGTTTTCTTAATGTCCATATAGCTAGTTCACTATAGTAACTGGCTTCATAAGATGCCGCACTGCGATACGGCTACACCAAAATAACCTTATGGGCATTTCGACATCCTCCACAGGACTATCGTGAATTATACCCTGTTAATCATAATCAGACGATTCTTCTTAATTATAAGACCAGGGCATAATACAATTATCAGTCGTATTTCGACACTGTCCTTAAGAGATTAATTGCAGACTGACATCACATCATAAGTACATCAAGCCATATGCAGACAGATCTTGTAACCATACACCTAAAATTATTCATTCAGCTCATGTGTCGGTGACCAGCTTATGCACTTATTTACTAGAAACATATATTATATATGTGACCGTGGTATTGATAATGTTGAAAGTAAGTTAAACTGACGTTTAAAGCACATTAATCAACCGTTTGTCAGCTATCAGCACACACAGACTCTGTCAGTTTGCCTTTAGAGTAAAATTAGGCAATAGTTACTGGAGCTGTTGAAGCTAAGTACAGTCATCTCGAGTGCTTCAGTGGTGTAGAGGTCCCTTTATATTTACCCTTACCGCGATGTTTCTTTTTTGGGGTTCATTCACTTTAGAAGGTGAGCTGTCCACATTGTTGACTCAAGAAGCCTCCATCGGGCTGCAATCCATGTCGGTTCCCGACAAGATGACCCCCTCTTCAGCTAGGTTTTCATCAGAAGTGGGTAGGTCCTGCAGCAGTGCGTATTTGTTATGCACAGGAACATTAGGAATAGCGAGATTATTTACAGTGGATTTAGGCATAATGCTACATGATTTTTCAGGGCTACAACATCGCATCCTTGAGTGATCAATGCCAAATGATAGCCTTTCCTGCACACGGTTAGACTGCCTTCTTATTGGCACATCGAGGGGTTCAGAGGAAATAGACATCTTCTCCAAGGGCACAGCATCAGAGGTCGAGTTGGAACCACCATCAGCCGGGAGTTCAGGTGCAGAGTGAGTCCCCCGGACCACCAAGTCTCCGTGGTGAGTTGTGGAGTGGCTATCCAAAAAGGACAGTAGAGATTCCGGAGTATGAAAGTCCTTATGAGAGTTTCCAATATAGACCCTCATTACTGCAGGGTATCTAAGTGAAAAACAGAGCCCTGTCTGGTGCATAATCAGTCTGGCTGGTGTGAAAGCTTTCCATTTTGCAGACAGCTCCCTTGAAAAGTCGCGGTATATATATATATCTTATCTTCCTGCCAGATAAGTTGTCCAATATCTCTTGAGTTCTGTAAAATAAGTTCAATATTTGCGTAATTAAGGAATTTGGCAATTATTGGCCTAGGTCTTTGTTTTACAGAGGGCTTAGGGCCTAGTGATCGATGTGAGCACTCTATAATTAGATCATTGCCAGTTTGTAGTTTAAGTATTTGCGATAGCACTTGAATTAGAAATGCTGTGGTGTTATTGGCCTCCACTCCTTCTGGGAATCCGAATATCTGGAGATTATTCCTTCGATTTCTGTTTTTCATGTCCTCTACCTTCGATTGTAGTTCTTTGATTGTTCATTCTTGAGTTCTGATAGTAGTTTTTAACTCCTGTATTGATTCTTCATTGATGCGAACTTTGTTTTCTGTGAAGGCGAGCCGAGAATCAATAGTTTTCATGGTTTGAGTATTTTGCTGTGTAGCGATCTTTAAGTCCATCATGTCTGCAGATAGCGTAGTAAACATTGCTTCTATTTTTTCCAGAGGATTCTGCTGCTTGTCGGTATTAGCCATTCTGGAAATTTGTAGTAGGCCTTCCAAGTTTTGTAGAGGTGTTAAGATCAGTAAAACACCAAAATAACTTTTTAAACTTGCTGTAGTGTTATCTATCTGCTTATTCTCATAAGTAAAATACTTGATCTGGCTTAGATGGCTAAGGATGATGTTAGATAGTTGTTATAATGGAGCTCAGGAATCAGACATCCATCTTGCTCGGTGCCAGGCCACGCCCCCTCACAGGCTTAATTCTTTTAATATAATGGGTGTATGCAACCACAGTGTGAAGTAATGGTTGTGCAACTTGTTGAAAGCCAAAGACTAGTTTTATGATTGGATGTTGACTGTCATTTGTAGTAACTTTTGCCATTCACACGCTCTGTCCCCTGAGGGACTATCACCCTGCTGGGCTATTGGAAAAGCAAAGGAACCCTCTTAATGAAGGGTTTTACCCCTGGGGGACTGCAGGAAAGTGATTCCTTTGGCTAAAATACCTTAGGAAGGAGCCCAAACAAAACTGTGAAACATGAGCTGCAAACACAGAAGAGCAATGTAATGATTTTGACAGCTGATAGCTGGTGATGATGAGTGATACCAGACTGAGGCATGACCTCCAGAGGAGAGAGCAAATGGCAGGACTACAGGAGAAGCTGTAACACCATCCAACCTCAACTCACAACAGAAATTCTAATACTGGATATAATGGTACTAGACAAGTACTTTATAGCCTTTGACATTCAGAAGAGAAGAAACACCACTGGAGGACATCTCTATGGGATCCATGGCCTCAGTCATCATCCCTCCTGGCATGGGTATTATTATTAGGCTTACTGTGCTAATTTGGAATTCCAGTTCAGAGGAACGTTTTGGTGGGATATCTATCACTCTATCCCTTTAATGGGACAATGTTGTGATAGTGCCACAAGTAGATCTCAGAGTCAAAGTAGGTGCCTCAGAGAAGGAGCTCCCCCAAAAAATGTGGAGTGAGGAGAGAGAAACTGTTGAAAAGCTAGCACCCAGCTTCAAGACCGAGAAAAGGTGTACCCTTGACTGGAAACTAAAAGATGGGGATAGAGAATGAGACTAGATAGATCATAGGTAGTCACAGGGAAAAAGCTTTTGGAGGTGCTGCTGACATGGTCTGCACAAATAGAAGAATCTATGTGGTCTTAGGGTCCCACTCTCTGGCAGCTGAAGTTCCAAGTACTACACTGTGAGGTGCCATTGACCGTGGGTCTATACAGCTAAAGTTTCTCCATGAGCAGGGATCTTCTAATCACCCTGTGGAACTGCCGGGAGGTGTCCCAGGTGACATGCAGCCTGAACAGTACGCTCATCTGGTGAAGGACTCACCCTCAAGATGTGGATATCAAGGGGAGAGAGTGAACAGAGAATGGGAATAAGATAATGACCAATAGGAATGGCTTGTTAGAGTCTTATAGTATGAAGCAGAAGTGAAATTACTGCATGATGATGCAGAGGGAATGAATGATAAATTGGATTGGATAGAATGAGACCTGCTGAAGAACAACAGGTATGATAGTAAATGAACTGAATGACAAGGTACTGAAAACAGGAACACATATCAAAGGCCATAATCATGGGGAACATCCAGCCATAAGCAAGAGTTGCAGAAGCTGTTGGACAAGCACGGCTGTAGTGAAAATACTGAAGCAGATGGCTGAGTGATAGCTGAATGGTTAAGAAAGGAAAGGCTGTGAGAGGCAGTGTGAACTGGCTGGGTTAAGTGGCTACAGCTGCTGATTGGAATGCAAGGCAGGCAGAGGGACTACAGAGAAAAAGGTTACTAGTGCTGGTTACGAATGCAGGTAAAACAGGCTGAAAAAACAAGAAATACAGGAGCATGACAGAGACAGGACATAGAATCAAGACAGCACACTGAAAACACACTGCAGGTCAGCACTGGAGTAAAATGAGGACACAAGAGCAGCAGGGGTGGCTGCCCTAGAGAAAACAGGGAGCAGATAGCTGCAGTCAGTGAACATACTAACAGGAGGGTTGCAGAAGGCACAGACCAAACAGAAGTCAAAAGCAAAAACCAAACAGAAAGGCCCCAAACAGGCAAGAAGCAAGGCCGCTGGCAGACCTGTTCAACACCTCTCTGGATATGCGGTGTGTGCCCAGGCATTGGAGGGTGGCTCATATGGTGCCCCTCCATAAGAGTAGGCCCCATGGATGAACCAGGGAACTATAGACCAGTGAGCTTTACCACAATTGTAGGAATGCTAATGGAGACTATCCTCAAGGAACGGCTGGTAAAATTTCTAGAGGATAATGTTCTCCAGGACAGCAAACAGCATGGGTTTGTCCAGATTAACCTGGTGGACTTTTTGATTGGGTGACATGGGCACTGGACAAGGGTCATGCAGTGGATGTCCTTTATTTGGACTTCAGCAAGGCCTTTGACTCGGTACCACATGGTAGGCTGACCAGCCTCCTTCCCCCATCCATTTCCGCACAGATCTTAGAGTCATTAGTGAAGGGGCTGATCTTACTTTATATCCCATCTGATATGTCAGCTATGAAAACATTAAACAGCACTGGACCCAGCACTGAGCCCTGTGGGACTCCACTTGTTACAGCTCTGGGCTCTGATAATCCCGCCTCCCCCCACTACTACCTTCTGCTGCCTATCCTGTAACCAACTCTTGATCCATCTAACCAGTTTCCTGCCCACTCCCAGGCTGCTCAGTTTGCTTCTCAGCCTCACGCCGCGGGCAGGCTGGGCTGTTTCAGCAAGCGGAGGCAGCTTGAAATGGGCAAAAGCTGTGAATGAATAAGGATGACCTGAGATAGGCAGAAAAATGGCTGAGGCTGAGGCAGGCGACAGCTGTGGGCCCCACAGGCTCGATGCTGGGTCAATGACTATGTTTTCATGTGTTTGACTGGGATGGCCAGATCGGCCCCTTCCTGTGTACCAGGTCTGTCTTGGCATGGACTCAGGGGAAGGCGGCAGTACTCCAGGAGGACTTGGCAAGGCTGGAGGGATGGTCGAACACATGGCAACTTAGTTTCAGTGCCAAGAAGTGCAAAGTAGTGCTCTTGGGAGCCAGGAGCCCTGGAAATAGTTACTGGTTGGGAGGAGTGCAGTTATCCATGTCAACGGAGGAGAAGGATCTGGGTGTACTGGTAACGGGGGAAATGAACCACTCAGCCCAGTGTAGGAAGGTGGCGGCAAAGACCAACAGAATGCTGCAGTGTATCACAAGGGGGAATTACTGCTAGGAGAGGGGAAATCATCCTGCCCCTGTACAGGTCCCTGGTGAGTCCACACTTGAAGTACTGCATGCAGTACTGGCACCCCTACTTGAAGAAGGACATCAAGCTTCTGGAGGGGGTCCAGTGTAGGGCAATGAAAATGTTCTTGGGATTGGGAGACAAACCTCATGAGAAGAGACTGAGCGAGCTCGATATGTATTCTCTGTAGGAGAGAAGGTAGAGGGGGGATATGATTGAGACTTTCAAGTACCTGAAGGGCATAAACAGAGTAAACACTGACAGTATTTTCAAATTAAAAAGTGGAAGGGAAGCTAGGGGACACAGTCTGAAATTGGAAGGAGGCAGATTAAGGAGGGAAATAAGGAAGCACTATTTCACCAAAAGGGAAATAGAACACACTGCAGGAAGAGGTGGTATCACTGCAGATAGTGAGCAGCTTCAAGAGGGGGTGGGACAGGATCAAAGGGAGTTTCAAACTGTGAGGTGGACGGGGGGGTGGGTGTGAGTGAAACAGGGCGAAAACTGGGGAGGGTGGAGGCAAAGGGAGGGGGGACAGTTGCAGTCTAAATGGCTGAAGTGCTGCACACTTGAGCAGACTAGATGGACCACAAGGCCTGTATCTGCTGTCAATTTCATATGTTCATAATTTTGTATGTAAGAAAGCAGCAACTACAGGGGAGGGAAGGGAGCAGAACCTCTGGCTATGGCAAAGAGAAAGAGACTCTAAATGAGGCTGAAGGTGCTGGTTTATACAGCCCAGGAAGGGGGAGGGGGGTGGCTGGCTGGTTGCCCCACTCATCAAACAACAGGCTTAAGCCTTTTTAATTAGCAGGTAAGATTAGATTCTTCTGTTTCTTTAAAAAACACATCACTGTCTGCCACAATGAAAACTGTCATTCATTCATGGGCCAGGATGGAGTGACATTCTGTGCATAGTTAAGTGATATCATGAGTGCATTTCTTAAGTAATCATATACCTACGTGGACCTAAGTATTAGCCTATTAAAAGGGAAGGTCCATCTACTTGAAAATCATGTTGTCCCCCAAATAGCTTACCAAAAATGCTCTTCTCCAGCTGTTCTCAATCATGTGGTGTTCAGTTGCGGAGCTTGTTAGTGTGGCCCATACTACTCCACCACAAGGCTGTCATCATTTCCTTGATTTTTCCAGTAGTACTATCATAATTATATTTACGAGACAACCTGTATTTTATTCATTGATTTTTATGGAGGATAAAACTATTTACAATTATGTCCAAAAGTAAAGACTTCAGAAGGCAGTCAACATGTTATATAATTATCTTACACAAGACAACAATAAATAAATAAAAAAATGCAAGATGACAGCTAAGCATAGCTTACCCATCAAGGGTATGTCTGCTGTATCACAGCAAGCTTTAGAAGTAGAACTGAATTAAAGTGTTATTAATAATTGTCTTAGTTGTTAGATGCATGTTAGCCAGATGTAAGCTATACAGTGAAGTGTTCCAGATCTGTGGGCAGGAAGCTAAATGACTGAATGCACAAATGTTAAATAACATCTGCAATTATTTAACCTTTATGAGTCATAACAGTTAGAAAAACAGTTGCTAATGAATGATGACTAGTAACTGAATACACACAAAAGAAACAACTGGAGCTTTGTAAATAATAAATGTGATCAGACCTTGTAAAGTTGATTTTTACACTGTCCATCATTAGAAGTTTTGTTTTATTTTTACAGATGATAAACATTTTTATACCACCCAAAATGTATTAAAGGGACGGTAGCATAACCCACTAGGCTTAAAATTCACTTTTTCTACTTAAATATGGATATTGATAAACAAGTCTACAGAGAATGTATTTTTGTTTGCCTTTATAAATTTACATTGGCAGTCCTACATAAGCTACATAATTGATATAGCTGGCATAACTGATACAGCCGGCATAACTGATATAGCAGTGCCAGTGGCTCAGCAGGTAGCACACTTGCCTCTGAAGCCAGAAGATCAGAAGGTTGTGGGTTCTAACCCCACACTGGGAACTTGGAATAAATCCTTGTACAGACACTGCAGTGCACCATGAGGGGGGTGCTGCACTTCTGAGGTGCTGTCTTTTGGATGAGATGTTAAACCAAGGTCCCATCTGCCTATTCTGGTGGTTGTTCAGGTGGATGTTAAAGATCCCATGGCACTTCTTGAAAAGAGCAGAAGAAGTTTTTTATTGAAAACAAACAGTATACATACAGTTAGCATTTCTTCACTGTAAAATACATAGTAATGCATACAAAATATAACAGTAATGTTTCAGAAAAGGAAAGGTAAGAGTACTGAACATAAGGAAACTTAACTCACTGGTGTAATCTCCACCACATAACTAGCTAACTGCAATGCCACATGCAATACAGGAAAAGGGAGCACAGAAACAGTCACCACAGTTTGTGGTGCTTGTATATTGTCTAAGTAAGAAATAAATAGTCACAGATTGTCCACCATCTTGAGGCTAACAAGGTCGGCCTAATTTTGTTACTCAGTCCAATATTGTGTCATTAGAGCCTGTGTTATAATTCTTATCAAAGTCTGGGGGTTTATATTCTGTTGTTGAAAAGAAATGTACAATGAAAGTTCCATAAAAAATATCTGATTGTTGTCAAAACCAGTCTAAGGGTGCCCTCCTCATATTTCCTGCTAGTTTTGATTGTACCTAGAACAATTTCATCATACAAAAGGGGTGATCAAGAAAGACTATTCCAGGTACAAGCCAACATAGTCCAGAATGTAGCCGCATATTGACATTCCAAATATAAATGTGACATAGTTTCCTGCAGCAGGACGGAACCTCCCGAGGGCAGAATGTTTCAGCCTGACTCTTATGCTTAGTATTCGCTTTTACTTGTAGACGACCATGAAAACTCAGCATTAAAACATCCCACATTTTCTGGTGTATCCTCCCATCCATGAGTGCTGACTTAATGGTTACAGTCTTTATTGATGCAAACCCTTCATAGAATGGTGCCTCTAAGAATAGTTTTGCCATTATATTAGAATAAATGAGTTTGGGTATGTGGCCTGACATGACTGAGTAGTCCACTTTCCATCTCTTTATTTTTTCAAAAAACGTCCTAACATAATAGGGCAACCCAGGATTAAATCAGACTAGTATGGAAACTGCGCTCCACTGTGACAAAAAAGGTTCCGTCCATGAACAAACCCATGTCCTCCAAACCAGACTCTGTTGAGAGGTACAGCAGTACATTCCATTTTAAGAATTGACTGACTGTAAATACTAATGGGTTAATCATGTTGAGCCCACCTTGTCCAACAGGCAAGTGTAATACATTCCTCTTGATTGGGTTTAGTTGGCTCCCCAAAATCAACTGGAAAAAAAGACTATACAATTTCACTTCCAAAGATTCGGAACGGGGTAAACCATGCTGAGATATGTAAGTATGGGTAGTATAAAAGTTTTTAATATGGCTACTCTTTTATATTTCATCTGATGCCATGCTTTCCATATCTATATTTTTTGTTGCATTCCCAAAGTTTGATATCCCAATTATAAGCAACCATATCACTCAAACCATACATGATCCCCAGAATTCATACCGAGTCAGTAGTGAGAGCCACCCCTCCAATTTGTGCTACTTTGGGGGAGGTACCCAAGGCCAGGCCTTTACATTTATCAATGTTTAATCGAGCTACTGAGACTGGGAAATGAATGAAATACTTCCAATGCTGTGCACCCCGATATTTCATCCTTAACAAGTAAAGTGACGTCATCCACATAGGCCATCATCTCAAGAGCAATAGGACCTCCAGGTGATGAAATACCATAAATCTGTGGGTGGGATTGTATCTTGTGGAGAATCAGGTCTATACAGTATACGTATAAAAGTGGGCTGAGGGGGACAGCCCTGTTATACCCCAGAACGTAAAGAAATTTTCTGACCCTTATGCCCATTAATTAAACAGATAAGGCTAGCAGATCCATATAAAATCCTTAATCAGTCACAGAAGGCCTGCGGCAGTCCATAATGAGCTAAGACCTGAAATAAGTAAGCATGGGACACCCAGTTAAAAGCTTTCTCCTGATTCAAAGTCAGGAGATAGCCGATGTCCTGATTCCGAGTACCCAGTGACACTGCTTCCCATAGTATAATCAGATTGTCAGCAATGTGCTGTCCAGGAATGGAAAAAGTTTGGGTCTCTGAGATCACCTGTGCAGAGATTTTAGATAATCTGATGGACAGAATTTTCATTAAAATTTTGAGATCAGTGTTGAGGAGGCATAACAGTCTCCAGTTATTTAAGTCCATTTCCTTCCCCATTTTATAGAGGAGAATCTGCAGAGCTTCTGTAAATAAAGAAGTAACCGACCTCTTACTCAATATCCAATTAAAACGTTTGAGCAAAATTACAATCCATTCCTTCTTAAGACTCATAAAATTTAGATGTCAACCTATCCAACCCAGGAGCTACATTTGTATTTAAACCTGTAATTGCTAGAGCAACCTCTTCTGACATAATCAGCCAGACAAGGATAAGACTGTCTGTGGATGAGAGAGAAGGAACTGTAATAGTGCTCAAAAAGGAGCTTGGTGAGGAGGCTACCTTCAGAGCGTCGAGTGGACCGCAGACAACATGCCCTTCAGAATAATACATCTCAAGCCATCCAGTGTGACTACCAGTTTAAGAATTATTTTTTGCAACAGGGTTTTGCAACTAGCACCTTCTGTGCCCTGTGCCCCACATTTATGTTCCAACAGGGGGGAACGAGCCCTGTCATACTATATCAGTCTCATCTGAGATTTAATATTGCATACTTGAGAAAGAAAGTAGTCATTACCCTCATGTGCTTTCGTCAAAACCCAATTCAGCTGAAAGCATAAAATTCCAAATATTTAATATATGTCCATCTCGTCTTTTTTGGGGATTCATTGATAAAGAATCTCTTTAAAACTTGTTTAGTTTCATCCCACCATTGTCCTAAATCATCAAACATGCAAGCTAGGGATTGTCTAGCCAATAGAACATCTGCCATATTACTAGGGTATCAGGGTTCTGTAAACAGGAGTTATTTAAATGCTAGTACCCTGATCCTGAAGGACAGGTGTTTGACTCCACATAGGTACCACCCAGGAGAAGGTGGTCTGAAAATTCTATAAGGGTACGTTCAACCCGCTTTGCTCAAAGGCTTGCAGAGACAAAAAGAAAATCAATACTGGTGGCTAAATTGGCACGATAATATGTAAATCGGCCAGTAGGATGTAGGGATCAATAAGAATCTACCAAAGATGCTGACTGCAACATTTTAACAAGAAAATTTATATCACAATACAATTTGGTGGTAAGGGCTCCCCTGTCCTGTTGAGCAATGCTACAGTTGAAGTCACCTCCCAACACTACTTTATGGGAGCTATATAAATAATGCTTTATCAGACAGAAGAGATCAACTCTATATTTCTTAGACTGTGGCACATACACCTTAATCAGATGTATCTGGTTACCCTGATAAATTATATGTAGTAGTAGTAATGCCCTACAGGGTCAATATACACCAGCCTGGTTACCTTAAAGAAAGATCACTTAAAGGGACACTGTCAACCCCCTTTGGCCTCAAAGTGCCCCTACTTTAAAAAACAGAAAACCTTTCTCAGATGGTTACCTACTTAACCAGGACAAACTATAAAACGGGTACCAGCACCCTTCTGGACTGGATCATAACAAGTCATCCCGCCAGGATCACAAACACCACTGTCCTCCCTGACACAATTAGTGACCACTCCCCCGTCATCTGCTACTGGTCCAATAAATTCATTAACCCCGCCCCCCAAATTATTACTAGCTGGGTTCTACCTAGAGGCAAGCTACCTCATCTCAAAACCTTCCTTCGTCAATAGGATTGGTCCGCAATTCTCACTGCAACCAATGTGAACACCGCACTGGAACACTTCATCAGGATCTTCAACCAAGCATGCAACATATTTGCACCCTTCAAGAAGCGCAAGGCCAAAGCCTTATGTAACCCCTGGCTCACCAGAGACCTACTTAGATGACTAAAAGCTCGAGACCACCTTTGGGAGTTTGCCAGAAACACCGGGAGACAAGTTGATATTGCTAAATATAAACATACACGAAATGACTGCTCGAAATATATCCGGGATACGAAGACCACCTATTTCCATAATGCTCTCACTAACTCCTGGAGCAACGGTAGGGACTTCTGGAAAAACATTAAAGAAGTCACTGGGAAGCAATCGAAATCACCCCCGTCAGTACTCAGCATAAATGGTGAAACTACACTTGACCAGAAACTCATTGCTGATATATTCAATGACACCTTCACGGACCTCAGTGCTGTACTCCCACAGGGTTTTTTCGATGAGGTGGTTCCCCTTGCCCCCCCCAGCCAACTCCAGCCACCCTCCCTTCTACCTTAAAGTAGTAAAAATGCATCAAGTCCGCAGCTACATTACCAAAGCCATTTGCAACTCCAGAGCCAGCAGTGACTCCCTTGACCTCAGATTGCTATCACTCACACTTGAAGAAGTACTCCGACCACTGACCAGGATTTTCAACCTCTCCCTCAGCCTCAGCCAGTTCCCTGACTTCTGGAAATCTGCCACGATAACCCCAATTCATAAAAGTGGTGACAAAACAGCTACTGAAAATTACCATCCAATTTCCATCCTACCTCCACTCTCCAAGGCCCTAGAACGGATTGTGTTAGACCAGCTCACTGACTTCCTAGACAATCACAACATCCTGTGCAAGGAGCAACATGGCTTTAGAAAAGGTCATAGTACCTCCACGGTGCTACTTGAATTCACTGGAGCAATCCATCACTCACTCGATAAGTCATCTTACTGGGTCCACCTTCATCGACTTAAATAAAGCCTTTGATACCGTCAACCACAATCTCCTACTTGCCCAGCTTCGACTAGCAGGACTGTCACCTAACTCGGTGAACTGGTTCAAAAGCTACTTAGACAACTGCTCCCAAAGAGTGAAAATTGCTGGCACACTCTCAGACCAAAGACCAGTCCGGTCCGGTGTCCCACAGGGCTCAATCTTGGGCTCCTTCCTTTTCAGCCCTTTTTCTGAACTCACTGCCAGAATCCTGCCCTGAACAGATCCTACTCTACGCGGATGATGCTGTCATCCTGGCATCCCACCATGATCCAGTCCATCTACAAGGTAACCTCCAACAGGCCTTTTCTGCAGTCGAAAACTGGTTCACAAAACACAGACTTATACTTAACCAGAATAAAACAAAGACCATGATCTTCTGCAGCTCCCAAAACAAACACAAACAATATCAACTCTCCATTAAAACCAAGCAAGGAATCACCCTCGAACAAGTTCATACCTTCAAATACCTCGGCCTCACCCTCGACTGTAATCTCTCCTATGTTCCACACATCAATAATGTGGCGAAAGTAGCCAACACCAGGATGGGCCTACTATTCCGACATAGGAAACATCTAACTCCAGAAGCTCTGTCCATAGCTGTCCAAAACTCCATCATCAGCATCATTGACTACGGGTCTCATTATCTATGGATCTTCCACAACCTCATCTCTCAGGTGTGTTTCAACTTCCCTCAATCAAGCCTGCCGACTCATTACTGGTTCCCACTGTCTCACCCACACCTGCGACCTCTACTCCAAAACAGGCTGGCTGCAACTGAACAACCGAATCAAATACCAAACTTGCATCACTACTAAGAAAATCATGATGGGAAAGGCACCACCAGGAGTCAGCACCCTCCTCAAACCCAAAATCGCCAACTGCAACACCAGGAGCTCTAAGCCCCAAATCCTTCAAATCCCCCGCTGCCGCACGTCCCAAGGCCAAAGGTCATTTGCATACAGGGCTCCGAGTTGGCTGAATGAGATCTCTAGTGACACCTCATCCACAGCAATGCTTGGAGCGTTCAAAAAAAAGCTCCGCCACTCCATAACTGGCACCCTCACCTGTGCTTGCACCCCATAACATCTTCATTCCCTACGCTGCTTCTGACCTTATAGGTGTTCAATGCAACTTCTAATGCACTTGCCCTGTGTCTGTCCTGACAAGGCTCCTTGGCTGCCTCACCCTGACCCTCTACACCTATGCCTTCCCCTACCCTCAGCCCTTTCCCCCTCTTGCCCTCTTCCTTCTATTGTTTCCTGAGTTACTCATTGCTCAGTCTGATTTTGTCAAGCAAAGTTACTGTCTAAAACCATGTACCTGTAACTGTTTTATGTTTTAGTGTCTGTTACCTTGTAACCATCAAGACGTGGAACCTTTGTAAAAGAGCTTTGGCTCAAAGGTACTTTGTAATCCTAGACACAAATAAATAAAAAAATAAATAAATAATATGTCACTTCAGATGTCAGCCTTCCCATCTACCTGGAAAACTGCCCTGGTCACTCTGGTTCTAAAAGGAGGGGATTGTTTGCTTGTGTCCAATTACAGGCCCATCTCCATCCTGTCTTCTCTCTCCAAAGAGCTGGAAAAAATAATTGCAGACAAGCTCTCTGCCCACCTACATAAATACAACCTCCTCAGCCTGCAACAACATGGATTCTGCAAGTGGCACAGTTCCAACATGGCCCTCACTGAATTCACAGGCTACGTCCAAGAGGCACTAGACCAGGGACAACTAGCTGGAGCAATCTATATTGACCTATCCAAGGCATTTGATCTTGTGGATCACAAGCTGCTGCTCCACAGGTTAACCTGCTTTGGGTTGTCCTCAGATACAGTTGGGTGGTTCTGTAGCTACCTGTTTGAGAGCTCACCGAATGTTAAGATTAATGGTACCATCTCAGAGGGCAGGAAAGTCATGGTCAGGGTTCCACAAGGGTCCATACTGGGCCCCCTCCTGTTTAGCCTCTTCGTAAATGACCTCCCAGCTGCATGCCCCTCTACCAAAGTCCTGCTCTATGCAGATGACATGGTGCTATTCCTTAGAGGCTCCTGCCAAGACACGCTGACCAGGAACCTACAGTGCAACTTTGACCTGCTACAGGAATGGTTTAACACCAGCCTCCTAGTACTCAATAGTAAAAAGACCAAGACAATGCTCTTTACCAGTCGCCAGAAGAGGAAATCAACCACACCATTTAAAATAGCACTCAGTATGGCCTCCACCCTCAAACCGGTTCACTTTTTCCAGTACCTGGGGGTCACAATTGATGAGTCCCTCTCTTTTGATGTACACTTAAGTAATATCACTAAGGGTGCAAAAAAGAAGTTGGGGACACTCTACAGACTCCGCTTCTGCTTCACCCCTGAGGCCAGGCTCCAGACGGTCAATGGCACAATCCTGCCAATCCTGGACTATGGAAATGTGGTTTGTGGTGTTGCCACAGACACTAGGCTACACAAAGTCCACCTTACCCTCAATAAAGCATGCAGGTTTGTCCTAGATGTGGATCACATCACACACACAACTGTGAGCTCTACATAAGGACAACGTGGCTCCCCCTCCAGGACAGAATAAAGCTCCAGACCTGCTTACTAGGAAAGAAGGCTCTATTGGGACTGGCACCTGTCTCCCTGCAAGCGTTATTCAGACCTGCCCCAGGTGAGCATGCCACAAGAAGTGTCTCCAGGCATGCCTGAGCTGTTCCCTTCAGGAAATAAGCCCAGGGGAGATGTGCCTTCATGGTAAGGGCTCCCACCTGGCTAAATGAGTTTTCAAACACAATCACCAGCCTTCAATGCCTAGGGCACTTCAAATTTGAACTCTGTAAGTCCATCTCTCCTCCAGTCCGCTGCCTGTGTCAAACATAATCCAGGCATCTGGCCCACCACTCAGCTACCCACTTGCTCTGGCCAGGTTGAACCTACCTCCCTGTCCCCTACCCCCTTCTCCCCTCCCTGCCAACCCCCCCGCTTGTCCTTTGTCCAATATCCCCTCACTACCTCCCCCCCACCTGCCCTCTGTCCAGTTCACCCACACTACCTCCTGCCTGTTCCCCTGTCCACTTGCTCTGCCCCCTACTCCTCCCTTCCACCTGCCGTCAGTCCAGTATACCCACACTACCTCTAGCCCATTTTCCTGACCTCTTCCTCCCCCCTCCCACTCCCCTCCACCTACCTGCACTTGCCAAACCCCAACTTGTCTCTCTGCACTTAACTTCTCTCAGATGTCTGCACATTGCTTACCTCCACTGGGAAATTGACAATGCTACCAGCTGCTTCATTCATGTCTTGACTTGTGTAAACTGTAAATGTATCTGCTACCCCTTCCTATATAAACTCTATGTTAGTAGTACAACCCCAGTGTCAATTTGTCTGCTGTAATTATGCTGTTGCAACAAAATGTATCTCCTTAAGTGTTGACAAGGATCCTTTGTAAACGAGCTGTTAGCCGAAAGGTTTGTAATTCAGAGTTCCCAATAAATAAATAAATAAATAAATAAAGTCATACTGATCACATCAGCAATCTCCTTTGTTCACATAGTTCTTTTTTGTCTTGGAAGAATAGCTTAAACTCAGCCAATTCTTAGCACAATTTATTCTAAACCCTTCTTCCTCTTCTGTTTAACTACTTAAATTTAATAAACATAGAAAAACCTTTCCACCATTTAAAGACCTTCTGAGTTGTATGTACCTTTTCCTGGGAGGCTCCGAGCTTCTTACCTCTGAACGGGTGCGAGACCTGGGGGTGATTCTTGATGATGGGCTGACACCATGATCTCAGTTGTTGGCAGTCGTCAAATCCTCTTTCTATCATCTGAGGAACATCTCCAGGATCAAGCACCTAGTTCCGTCTGGTGATCTTCCTACGCTGGTCCATGCCTTTGTGACCTCATGTCTTCATTATTGCAACTCCCTTTATCTAGGGCTACCTGGGGTTGACATCCACAGCTTGCAGCTGGTGCAGAATGCTGCAGCCCGGTTGTTGACTGGGATTCCTCGGACTTTTCATATCTCCCTGGTGCTGCACGAACTGCACTGGCTGCCAGTCCAGTGGCGGATCACCTTTAAAGTCGGACTTCTGACTTATGAAGCCCTACATGGACAGGGCCAGGACTACCTGAAAAAGCTTCTGGTTCCTTACTGCCCTGGGCGTTTGCTCCACTTGGATGATGAGGGGTTGCTAGAGATTCCAAGAGTATCTTTAAAATCATCAGGGGCCTGTGCATTTATGTACGCGGGCCCAGCCCTTTGGAATTCTCTACCCTGTCAGCTTCGGGAGCACACAACTGTGGAGAGATTAAAACAGGCCTTAAAAACTCACTTATGGCACCAAGCCTACCTTGTGTAATTTCGTTGAAGTATACATTTTATGGTAATCTGTACTTAATTGTATTTTATTGTATTTGTTTTATTCTTTTTTTTGTACTTTCTATTTTTTCTTCCTCTCTCCCCTCAGCTCTGGTCTCCTCGGGAGTACCTAGGAGTCATCCCACTATGGTTGGCTCCTACCTGGTCAGTCCTCCATCACCCATGTAGCCTCAGTTTATCCCCCCCAGGTAGGGTTGATGTGGGCCCCAACACCCCGAAATCCTCTGGCGGCACTGGTCGGGAGGATGCCAGGAGGGTGGCTGTAAATCGTGGGCAAGCTCCGGTTCTCCATCTCCGCCGCAGCTGAAGGGTGTTTTTCCCTTTCTCTGGGGAGTGGCTAGCGCCGTGACATCAAGGCCATACCGATGTCTGCAACTCCCTGTCCCGTCACTACGCTTAGCACTTGCTGTATCTCCGGCTTCTGCCAGAGGTCAGCTGAGCACTGAACAGGGACCCCTGTCCCTCCCGGGAGAGGAAAGCTGTCCTCCGGATGCTTGATCCTCTCCTTCCCCTGCTGCCCCCCAGCAACCCAGGCTCATTCCCAAACCCAGGTCGCCAGCGTGGTGCAAGGTGTGGCATCCAGCGCCTCAACCCTCAGTGCCACCGGGCCGGCATGTTTTATTCTTTTATTGTGAAGGCGCTTTGAGCTTTGGAAAGGTGTGATATAAATAAAGCTATTATTATTATTATTACCTCAAGATCTGAGATATATACTTTTCCCATTGCTTGCTGTATCAGAATGCTTACTGTCTCGTATGGCAACAGCCTCTGATGTAATACCCACTGGCACCTAGCATGCCATAAATAAAATTTTAAGCAACAACAAAACAACCAATGTATCCTGGTTATAATACGTTCCAATATGGTAAAACCGTCCTAGTATTAAATTGTCATAAGTTAGCCTTTTTAACCACCCCATATTCCATCTAATAGCAAGAAATTCCCAAAGGGATTTGGCATATATACAATGAAAGAGGAAATGTTCCATTGTTTCCTCTCAATTTATACAAAAGGGGTATGGGCAGTTCCTTTCTTCTTTGGCTTTATGTTTAGAGTTCCCTCTAACATTTAATCTTCCACATACCAATAGCCATAGGAGTTCCCACATTTGGGCAGGGATTATGTTGTTTGTCAGTTGTTTTAGTACACATGTGGTTTGAGAGGCAGGACAATTTTTGAAGCTGGGACCTCTGGGTATATTGAGGCCATGACTATATGATGTAACTAAGCCCTGTTCCTTGTTTTATTTGTTGTTTAGGTATTTCCCATTTATATAGTTTCTTAGCAGCAGGTTTAAAATACTCAAAAATGTATAAATGACTCGAAACTTTGGGAAGAACTGTTTTTCATGCTGAAAAATGCCTAGTAAAGTTTGATTCTATCCATTTGTATGGAAATGATTCCATGGGTGCTAGATCATATTTTATAGTCTGAGAAAAAAACTGAGTGTGAAAAAGTACCACTGGGTCTATCATACCCAGTCCCCCTTTGTCTTTCTTTAAATAATTATACTGTCTTTTAATAGGGTTGAGCCTACTGCCCCAGAGCATTTGAAAAAACAGACTGTACAGTTTAGTTTCTAATTGAACCGAAGCGGGGAAAATCATGGCTACATATAATATCATGGGGATGATAATCTGCTTGATAATTTGTATTCTTTTGAGTTTAAACATTTTCCAATGTTTCTACCTTTGGACTTTATGGTCTACATTTTGTAGAATAGTTTCTCAATTTATCAGTGGTATATTCTGGGATCCAAAGGATATTCCCAATATTTTCATGGGCTCTGAAGAGATGTTAATACGCTCTATTTGTATTGGATTAGGGCAACAAGTGCCTATAAAGAGACCTATACTTTTGTGTATGTTCAACTTTGAATTAGATAAGAATATTACTTCATATACTCTATGAAATATTTCAAATGGAAATGATTAATAAGCTGGGTAGGCTCGGGGTGGGTCAGAAGTTGGTCAACTGGGTGGCAAACTGGTTGACAGGCAGAAAACAGAGAATGGTGGTAAATGGTATACAGTCAGAAGAGATGAAAGTCACGAGTGGGGTACCTCAGGGATCAGTCCTGGGGCCAGTTCTCTTCAATATCTTCATCAGTGACACTGCAGATGGACTGGAGGGTAAGGTTTATCTGTTTGCAGATGACACCAAGATCTGCAACAGAGTAGATGATCCAGATGGGGTGGGCAGAATGAGAAGAGATCTGGATAAACTAGCAAACTGGTCAGAAGAGTGGCAACTGGACTTTAATGCAAAGAAGTGCAAAATCATGCACATAGGGAAGAGAAACCCTGAAGCCACCTACAGGCTGGGAGGGGGAGTTGCTGGCAGTCACAAGAGAAGAAAGAGACTTGGGCATCATCATCACCAATGACCTGAAATCATCCAAGCAGACCACTAAAGCAGTAGGTAAGGCTAGGGGGATGTTAGGGTGTATTAGTAGGGGTATCACAAGTCAGAAGAGGGAGGTAATAATCCCTCTTTACAAGACACTGGTTAGGCCCCATCTGGAGTACTGCGTGCAGTACTGGAGGCCACACCTTCACAAGGACATTAACCAAATTGAGGCAGTCCAGAGAAGGGCAACCAAAATGGTGCAGGGACTGCATCAGAAAACATATGAGGACAGATTAACAGAGCTCAATATGTATACCCTAGAGCAAAGGAGGGAGAGAGGTGATATGATCGAAACATTCAAACACCTTAAGGGCATTAACAAGGTAAAAGAGTCTAACATGTCTCAATATAAGAAAAGTAGCAGGACAAGATGACACAGAATGAAATTAAATGGAGGCTGATTAAGGGGTAATGTGAGGAAGTTATTTTTTACAGAAAGGGTGGTGGATGCATGAAATGGCCTACCTCAGGAAGTGATGGATATGAATACAGTGCAGGGCTTCAAACAGGCATGGGATAGGCATAAGGGAGCAATACAGATGAGTATGAATACATAGGCCATTGACAGAGCAAAGGCCGATGGCACATTTATAAGGTAGAAAAAGAAATGGGCAGACTGGATGGGCCTTGCAGTCCTTATCTGCCATCAACTTCTATGTTTCTGTGTTTCTATGATCAGAAAAAAATAGGCAAATGTCATCTACATAGGCCTGGAGCTGCATAGCCCTATCCATATACGTCCCTGAAATCCCCACCCAAAGAGGGCAGTCAGTCAAGTTGTGGAGTAAGGGATCTATAGTAAAGATATATAGGAGAGGACTGAGAGGAAAACCTTGTCTTACCCCTGTCCTAATCTGGAACCCTTCAGCGACTTGATGTCTAATCACTGGATGGACCACTGCCGAGGCATATAGTAGCTGTAACCACTCTATGACCTGTAGGGGTATGCCATATGCTGCCAATGTGAGGAATAAAAAGGGGTGGTGAACCCTATCGAATGCTTTGTATTAATCAACAGAAATTACTCAACTTGATTTGACATGCAGGGAGATATGATCAATAAGATCTCTGATTATCATTAATGCATATTTTATTTTTCTGTTAGGTAGCCCACAAAATTGTAGCAGGGAGAGTACTGAACCTGCATAATATTTCAACCTGGCATTTAGGATGTGGGCTATTATCTTGTAATCAGAGTTTAAAATGGTAATAGGCCTCCAATTATTTATGGAGCTCTTGTCCCCAGATTTGAATAAAAAATCAATAATCCTTTAGTAAACCAAGCTGGGATACTATGTACTGACAAAAAATATTGAAATACTATTTCTAAATATATTGATAGTTCTTTGGAAAAAGTCTAAATTCATTAGGTAGGCCATCTGAACCCAGGGATGTCTCAATTTTCAGAGATTTAATTGCCTGTTCAACTTCTGTAGCATTGATGTGTCTAGTCATACCTTGGGCCATGTCTGTGCATGCTGGAATGTTTGTATTTTGCAAGAACTGTTTTATAGCTGCCTCCGAAGGGAGGTCTGAGACTGTATGAATTCTTTTATAATCCTATGAAGTCCTGTAATAGAGTGTGTAATAACTCCATCTATATTCTCTAAAGCGTCCATGGAGGTAGAGTCTTTAAACCTTTTACAGTCCTCAAAGGGGTCCCCATGGGGGGGTTTGTGGGTTCCATTTTGTAGTATTGCTTTTATGGTATTTGCTCTGTCATATGGCTGGAGTTTCATATCTGCCTTTAATTTATTAATTTGGGCTGTATAATCCTGTCTGGAAGTACTGGTAAGAGAATATAGATTTTGTAGCTGCTGCCTGAGTTGTAAATATTTGAGAAATTTTTAATTCTCTTTATATTTCCCTTGCTTCAAAAACCAAGATTTAAAATCTGCCTTGGAATCGGCCCACCGTTCTCCTAAGTCGGTGTATAAAAAACTGACAGAAAGTCTAGCTTCTATTATTTCCCCCATCTTGGCCTTGACCTTTGAGTCAGCCAAGATGGTGGAATTCAATTTCCATCTGGGTCTGTGTTGTGACTTAATCGGAGAGTCTTAGAAAGTGCATTGTAATAGCAGATGGTCTGAAAATTCAATAGGTATGATTTGAAATTTAAATTTTGGAAGATTGTTTGAAATGAATATATGGTCTATGGTAGATGTGTATTTATTTTTTTTGTAGGTGAACTTAGATCCAGAACCATGGTACGTACTTATGGTACCGTGGATTCTTATAACAGATCAAACAGACATTTTTGTTAGCGCATAAAAAACACAAGGTCTGCGTTTGTCATTTTATTGTCCAATATAACAAAAACAAACAAAAAAAATAATAAAAAAATACAGAAAGGAAAATAAGTGGGTTTTAGTCCTTCACACCAATGCAAATTCATCAGGATATCATTCTTCTCCAAAACAAAATAGTAATAAAAGAATTCCTGAAATCTTCCTTTCTCTTAGTGTGAAAACCTTACACAGTTAGCTCTTCTCAGCTCTTACTCAGTCTGTGGTCAGAAAGCAACTGACCATCTCACTTTTCAATCTCCCACTATAGCTCTATCTCTCTCTCTCGCCCTCTGGTGGACTACCTTTTATAACAGCCTGGTGTGACATCAGAGGTCAGGTTTCTTAAAACCCTGTCCTAACATTCCTGGCATAATGCTATCCTCTATGTCCACCATTCAGGCTCTTATATAGTCTCTATTATTAGAGGAAAGGGCTAAAAATCCTTAATTACCAGGGCATGACATCACAGCTGGCAATTAGCACCTCCCTTACTGTGACATCACTAACTCAGTGCTCCATAAATATAGCCATTTTAGGGGCTGCCAGCCCTATAGCAGGACCTCAATGAAAACATCTACTGGTATTTATTTTATACTTTTTCTTTTTATACTGGCTCACTGGAACATTTCAATTATTCACTATAATTGGTAAGTATCACTAGTCTTGGAAAATGTAAACAGAGAAGGGCACACTCCTTATCTGTTTACTCTTGCAAAGACCAGGAACCTACTAAAATAATTATATATATAAAAAAAAAACATACAGAAAGGAAAAAATGTCCAGGGCATACATTGCTTAATAGCTTTCACACACACTTCTAGACATCAATAAATCGTCTTTTACAGAACCCCACCTTGTAGCTTTAAACAAACAGCCTTTTTACCAAAGCTGTTGGCTGAAATCTTTCTACCATCGGCTACACCTTTCATTATGGCCTCATTTATACTGACAGCAAGACAACACCTCTTTACTGTACAGAGACACGGAGGCTTTCATTCAATGGGGACAATACAGGGCTCAGATAGCTTTAACTCCCTTCTTTCACTACTAAGGGAGTATATTTTTGTATTCTGCATCATTCTCCGGCTTAATTGCACTTAATTACATTGGCTCCACTCTCACTGTGATGCTCAAAAGCACTGAACCACTCGGGGCACTTGTCATCTTATTCCTGGGGCTCTGCGGCTATTTTTTTTACTCTATAGCCATACTATTTACTGGAAAACCACACCCGGTGGTAAATAAAACATTTTTATTTCATTTTCTCCATTTCCTGCATGATCGTGCACGCAGAGCCTGCACTGGATTGATGCTGAATGTGCTGTAATTCATGTGAACGTTCTCACCGAGCAATCTTACGATCCTTAATCCATGTCAATTACATGAAACTATATCTACATCAGGGGACCATTTTGCTTCAATACCTGCACAAGGTATCTTTTAGGAGCTGCTTCTAACTGTGGGGGCAACAGGCTTGTATGTTTATTAGAACAGGGATAGAAATGAATAAAGAAGAACAATATCAGGTTGGCCACCTTGATATGAAAAGGAAAGGATAGTTAGAAAAAGAGAGAAGATAGAAAAGAGTGAAACAGAAAATGGAAGCAATGCCTGTCTGTATCCTCATTCTGGCACAGTACTACAGTCTAGTAAATCAGCAATATCTACTAATTTCTATAAGGCATTGGAATCACAGTATATATATTTTTCTTTTCCCTGAGGTTTCACTGATTTCATTTTAATGTCGCAGTTGTAACTGCAGCATAAAACAATCTTATAGGAGGTAACTAAAAATGGTTGTAGGGTGGTTAATAAGGTTACTCTGTCTGCTTTTGTCTGTGGATTGTAAACATTTATCAGTCTACAATCCATATTTCTTCATAGACCGTCTACAATTAATGCTCTTCCTGGTATGAGATCTATTAGTTTAGTGAGGGTAAAATTATAGGAATTAAATAGAAGGCCCACCCCGTCTGCACTATTTGTGCCAAAGGACCAATAGGAGGGTCCCCATAGCCATTCCCTATGGAAAAATCTTGCTTGGTCACTAGTAAACATCCACATCTCTTGTAAGAAGCAAATGTCAATGGTAGCATTATGTACATAGTTAAATACAACCTGTCATTTTATGGTGTTTAGTATACTATGAACATTCAAAGATCCCACCCATAAAGAAGTCAGGGCTTGAAGTTACAGCGTTTATGGATCTTTTTTCTCCTTTTTTTCTTTTTCCCTTTGTAACCTACTAGGTTTTGGTTCTGAGTGCTATGGTCTGTTACAATGGGCTGGGAGTCTGAATTCCCTATCTCCATTTCTGAGTCCCCCCACTGTGTAGCTAGTACAGCAAAGGAGTTCCCAGATTTGGTTTCTATAGGGGGTTGGGGCAGTAGGGTTTTAGTATTTCTAGATGATCTTCTCACAGGTAGGGTTTTTGGAGATGTTGGGCGGGATGGTTTGCCACTATCATCTTGTGGGTCAGTGTAACATACAGGTACTAAGGTGGTGGTGGTGGTGGGGGGTGAGGCTCCTTCGGCCCAGAGAAATCTTGTTGTATAGGAATAGGTGGTAAGGTTGAGGGCCTGGATGCTGTGTGTTTAGATTCCTGGGTAAGAGTTGAGTCTTGTGCCTGTTGGATCGGTAGATCCAGACTCATGCAGGAAGCCTTGTTCTTAGCTGCCCAAGAACATTCTGAGAACACATTGCCAGTTTCTTCACAAAGATCACACTTAGTGTGATTTGCACATTGGAAGGCAATGTGACCAATCTCCCCACAGTTGTCACAATGGGGTCTGTCGCAGGAGCTAGAGAGATGGGATCTAGATCTGTATTTGTAGCACACCCTGGGCTGGCCTGCTTAGAAACACATGCCCCTATTTCTTCCCAGCATAAAGGAGTTACGGATGTGATCTATACCAGAGTCAGGCTGCCACAATTTTACCTTATATCTCCAACCCCCCATCCAGAACATCTCTGCATCCAGTATTGCTTCTGGTGTACTTAGAACATCACATTTCTGGGACAACCAGTAAGTGATGTTCTCCACATGGACCCCTCATTGCAAAACATTATTGTAACTGATTTAATGAGAGGCTTGGTTAAGGGGATAACCAAGAAGGAGTTCCATATGGGGAGAACTTAACCTGGTTGTACCTTTCCCAAAATAAATGCAAAGCATGAGCAGAGTGAAAACTAACTCCGTAGTTATCTTCCCCTGAAATGTTTATAAAAGCAAAGACTTCCCTCAGGGAGAAATGTAAAGAGTCTTTCAATAACAATTTTCCCACATAATGTCTGTCCAGTCTGTTGTCTAGTCCACCTTTATACCGAATCCTAACTGCATTCCTCCTTGGTGTGGCTTCTTTTTTAATTTTTGAGAATAAATCTGACAACAGAAGTTTCTGATGCATAGGAGACCCTTGGCTCTCTTCTCTAGTATGTGGGTCCTGTGGAATTTCTGTATCTTTAAAAGAGTCCCTCTGTGCCTTTGGACCCATATCAGTACCAGTTGATACAATTTGGTTGGCCCCACTCTTATTTTCAGTATCTGGGAGTATTAATAGTTTAGTGTCCTGTAGATTTGTTTTAGGAAGAAAACCTGGGTCTTGTAAAGAGCTGTTTGGGTGCTATTCAGGTGTATTTTGCATAAAATTAAGTTTTAGATCCCATTCCGGATTAGGAAGCCAGGTTCCATTAGAGTTTTGTTTCCAGTCTGCCTCACTGAAAGCTTTTTGGGGGGACCAGGGACCATAGGAAGATACTGGTGATTCAGGTAACATAAAGGCAGCTTATATTGCTGCAGTGGTAGTCAGATTCCTAACAAGCATACTATCGGGGGGGGGGGTCATGTATTATCCTCTGAATTTATAGTATTATCTTTGAAAATGTTTCTTTTAGCTAAAGTTAGTGCAGTGCATTTCCCTTTATACTCCTCTCTAGCCCCAATCTTAGTCACAGAGTTCCGTGAGTGAAAGAAAAAGTAGTCGTACCCTCTTGCATGTAATTAGACTTCTGGTCATTTATTTCAAATTCTTTCGAACCATTAGTTTTGGGTTCCTTTGTCTGTGGGGTGCTTTGAAATACAAGCCCTGTTATTTTTGACAAAGTCTTAGTTGCTAGCGACCTGTTGCCACTATCCATAGCACTCTTCTCCTCTTTACCTCCTGATATATTAGTGCTTGCCTGTTTTGCTTGCGTATGCCTCGCAGGAACATTGAAAGTTTGTCGATCATCAGTAGAAGTAATTTTATCTTCCTGCGGCTGCTGGCATGCGCTTTCTACCGCGCTTTTACTGCCAGTCTCTTGAAATTGTAAAGCATTCTCATCCCTTAAAGGGTTTAAAGGTAAAACTGTGGCTGACTCAGCCAGCCTCGTGGCATCCTTTGATGCTACTGCGTCATGTAATTGAGGAGACCCTTTGACAAGCTGGCCTGGAATCTTGACGGGTGACATTTCAGCCTGAAGCTAAACAAGTTGTGCAGTTAAACAATCCTTCTCCTGGCTATGTAGGCTGTTTTCAGCTTGTAGCTGTAGCCGTAAGTCCTTTTCTATTGTTGAAATCTTTTTCTGGTTTGTGCAGGGCGTTTTAGCCTCAGCATTGCCTGTTTTGCTCAGGTCCTCAGTCGAGACAAAAATCTCCATTTCACCATCATCCTGGATATCCTTAGTTTTTTTTTTCTGCTTCCACAACCTCTAACAGTTTGAGGGTAGGGGAGGATGTCAGCCCCCCTCCCTCCAGAATGTCCATCTCCACCAGAGCCCCACACGAAGTGGCCATAGCTCACAGTCAACAATTCCCCTACAGCAGAGTAGGGGTACTTTATTAAGCAAGAAACACAACATCACACAAAATAGGAAAAAGTAACAGTTGAAACATTACAAAAAATATCTGAAAATTGCAAAAGAAACAAATGAAAATTAACAAAAGAAAAAGCTTTCCATAAATGGATGACATAAGATCTGGAAAAATTTTTCCATCCTGAAAGCGAACAGTTTGTAAGTCAGCAACAACAGCAGAGAGAATAACATCAAAAATTAGTATGAAGTTGTTGCAACACAAAATAACAACAGCTTGCCATAAGTAATATTGTAAGAGTGCAAAAACATTCAACGTACTTCTATGGTATCGTGCCAATTCCAGAATAATCACCTAATACCAGAGTACTGTAAGAAATTAACCGTAGATGTGGCATATTCCAGTGTCTAGCTGCAAATTCCCAAAACCTCTGACTAGCAGGACAGTCGATAAAGAAATGAGACTGGCTTTCTTCAGTATTAATACAATCTGGTCTTAAACAATATCTATCAGTCACTGGTTTATACTTTAGATTTCCCCAAACTCCTAAACGACCATGAGCAGAGATCCACATGATATCCCAAATTTTAACCGGAATTCTATTATCAGTCAATTTACCAAATGCATACTTCATAGTAGATGGGGAGCAAGATGGAAAGAGTAATATTACTTTTTGTACATCATACACGATGTACTCATAAAAGGATTTTCTATGTAAAGAACGTAATTTATGTAAGGGAATCTTCCATTTGAACAATTTCTTCAAAGCCGAGATACCATAATGTGGTAAACCATCTGATAATAATATTCTAGGGGGAAGAAGAGACCATTTAAAAAAATATTTGTGCCATATAGATTTAATCCAGAATTGCCAAGGAAGAGACGGTGCACACCAAATGAATGAAAAGGAGGAAAATAAAAAAATAGAATGAAAAAAAATTACAGGATTAATCATATGTAATCCACCTTCTCTATATCTAAGATACGTGTATTCTCTCTTCACAGGGTTTAATCTATTGCCCCACAACATCTGAAAAAAAATACTATAAATCCTAGTTTCTAATGCAAGCGGGGGTGGAAAAAGGTGACTTAGATAAAGAAAAAAGGGCAAAACAAATTTTTAATGATTAAGACTCTTTTTTCCAAACTTCCAGCTCTTCCACTGATGAACTTTAAGTTCACCCAATCCTAACTGCTTTTCCCAATTATAGAATTCCATATTATCTATCCCAAACCAGACACCCAGTATTTTCTGAGGCCCAGGTACTAAGGGAATATCAAAACAGTTCGATAAGTCAGGAACAAATGGACCCAATTGCATAACAAAACTTTTTGTGATGTTAAGAGAGGCGCCAGAGTATCTACTAAAGAAAAGAAAAAACTCTAAGGCTTTTCTCAAAGAGGTTGAGTCAGCTAAAAGAAGGGTGACGTCATCCGCGAAGGCAGTAACTTTAACCATTTCCAGGTCTGCAGAAGGAGCAATACCTGAAATAGAGGTGTCACAAATAATGCTTCTAATCACTGGATCCAGAATGAAAGTGTATAATAAGGGGCTTAAGGGACATCCTTGTCTGACACCTCGGGAAATTTTTACTTTCTCCCCTAACAGGCCGTTTACTATTGGAACTGAGACTGCAGATTTATACAACTGAGAAATCCAATGTACAAAAGTATCAGGAATTCCATAAGCAGAAAGAACAAAATACAAATAAGAATGACTGACTGCATCAAACGCTTTGGATTGATCCAAGGCTGCAATCAATTCTGAAGAAAAAAAATTAGCTCGACATGCAAAAAGATCTCGAAGCAAAAAGAGATTATGCTGGATTTTCCTAGTTTTTATCGCACACGTTTGTGCAGGGTGAACTAAAAGCCTAGCCAATTTCTCCAATCTATTATTCAAAATTTTAGATAAAATCTTATAATCACTGTTTAGTAAACAAATTGGTCTCCAATTTGAGAGCGAGTTTTTATCCCCTTTTTTATAAATGAAAGTCATTAAGGACATTGAAAAATCTTGGCAGGAGGTCCCTGATGACAGATAACAATTAAACACAATAGGAAGAAAAAAACCCATGTATTCTATGCATTTTTTATAGAACTCATTAGGTATCCCATCTATACCAGGGGAAGATCCGAGCTTCAATTGTTTAATGACTTCAATCACCTCAGAAGTGGAAATAGGTAATTGTAAAGACCGGACCAGATCACAAGGCAGATGGGGAAGAGAAGAAAAAACTGTACTTGAGAGAGAATCCGTAGAAAGAACCTGTGGGGATGAAAAATAAGTCTGAAGATAATGCTGTACTACATGTAGCATACCTATATCAGTAGTAATGAGCTCATTATTAGCATCAAGTAAACCAGTCATGATAGTATTCCGTGGGTGTGTTTTACATGCATGAAAGGATCAGCCATTGGAGAGTTTTGAAATTGTAGAAATTCCAGATCCAAGACTTGGCTCTATTGTATTGATATGTTTTCATTTGCTGCTTAATATTCTTTATTTGGGAAAGAAAAGGTCATGATTGTTTGGAGGAATGACATGAGTTTATAACTGGTTTCTAAGAACTAAATATGTCCTATATTCATCCTGCACCTTAGTCTTACCCCAGGTCTGAAATAAATGTTTAACCTCAAGTTTAAATTGTTTCCACCACTCATATGGGGAGGAAAATAGAGCCAAAGTAGAAGATTTTGCAGCTAAAAAAAATTCCAGTTTAGAGAAAGAAGCAGGGTCTGAGAGAAAAGAAGTGTCAACCTCCACCGTGACATGCAAGAATGTAATCTAGGAGGAAGATTTCGTAAAGACAAAGTACAAAATAAGATATGGTGATCGAGAATTCCACCGGAACTGCAATACAAGACAAAACCTGAAGATAGTGTGAAGTAAAAACATATCTATCCTAGTGGCAATGTATGTCTATGGTAAGTATTACCATTCGTAGGGTGTAAGCTACGGAAGGCCCCGTAAGCCTGAGCATCTGTTACCACCTCTAATAATGCATTTGAGTCGCAATAAACCTTTTTCCTTGTGTTTTACGGAGCTGAATATCAAGGAACAATTAAAATCCTCCCAAACTAAATGTTTCCTGGTGAATAAATAAGGTTTAATTTCTGTAAACAGCGCAATATGACCTGTTTTAGTCTCGGGCTATAAACATTTAGAAAGCTAAAAGATATTCACCCCATGAGCAGTCTAATATAAGAGCTCTACCAGGTGATAAATCAATAACCTTCGTGATTTTAAAAGAAGAATCACCAAATAATATAGCGATCCATCTGATTTCAGTACCAAAAGACCAAAAAGATGGGCCACAAGTCCATAATCTTTTCAATCTGTGTTCCTCAGAAATGGAAGACACCTTGTTTCTTGCAAAAATATAACATCCAACTTCAGGAATGTAAGATATGAAAATATGGATATTCGCTTTGAAAGGATTTTAGGCTACACACATTAAAAGAAGCAAATTTCAAAGAGGCCATGGGATGACTTATGAACTACTCTTTTGGCTTACTTTCCTTTTCTTCCTTTTCCCTTTTCTATCTTTAGCAAGCTCTGTAGATTTCTCTCGTCCTCGTCGGTTATAATTTCAGAGTGATGAGAGGCCTCAGACTCCATATCTGAGTTTCTAACTTCATCCTGAAGGGGAAAAGAAATTTCAGTTACCACCGGACTGATTTGGGGCAGTTTTGAGGATGCTCTAGTGAACCTCCTGCCTTTAATGGTTTCAAAGGGGTGGCATAATAGAGACCTGACTCAGGCTGTCTCCTGATGGAGGGGGGACCGGATGTACAGTATCCTGAGGGTCAGTAACCACAGGTGGCACTGACTTAGCAGTATCTGGGAGTGAGCGGGGTAAAACAGAAGCTTGCTTTGGGGGAGGGGTACCCTTGTCACCCGGAGTTTGCAATTTGGCCTGGGCATTTCGAAGTTAATCATCCTGGTCTAAACCGTCAGAGCAATTATGCCTAGCCCAGGGACATTGATGGAAGGCATGGCCCTTTGCTTCACAAAGATTACATTGAAGATATTTGTACACATGTCCACTGAATGCCCAAACCCCACATAAAGGACACTTCATCATGTCGCAGACACTACTGATGTGTGTCCTATCCCCACATTTATAACAAGCCTTAGGCTGCCCCCATAAAAGCAAACTCTATCCTTTCCCAAAAGAAACTGTTCGGCAAATGAATAATCTCAGAATTGACTTGTAGCAATTTCACTTTAAATTTCCATCCCCTGTCCAAATGCCTTCAATATCCAAAAGGGCTTCAGGTGGCCCCAAAACCTCACATTTGGATTGCAACCATCGGTAAATATCATTGACATTAACCCCTCTTTGAACATAATTGTGACAAACCTAATCAATGGTTTAGTTAAAGGAATGGCAAAAAGGAAGCCACACCGGTGATTTTTTGGTTAGCATATTTGTCCCAGAATCTGTTCATAAGGGCATTAGTTTGAAAGCTAATGTCAAAGGAATCTTCCCAGAGACATGAATGAGGGCATACACATCCTTGGCACAAAACCCATTTTAGATTGCAGAAGTTGTTTAAACACATAGTATCTATCAGGGTGCTCTGCAAACCCCTCTATATTTCAAGCGCAGCGTTACGGACGAGAGGCTTGTTCCAACTTCGACTTGAATAACTCAGACATTGTGGGTTTAGAAGTGTGGCTTGTAAGGGGTAGTAAGGCTCCGGTGAACCAGCAGAAACATCAGGGAGTTCAGTCACAAGTCCACCCCTACCCTCCCCTGAAGTAGATGGCTGTGGGGAACGTTGTAAAATCATCTCAGGTGTCTTCCTACCTGAAAGCGGAGTCCAGTCCAAATCAGGAGCCCAAACTCCGAAGCATTCCTCTTCCAACCAGCCTCCATAAGCGCCACTTCTTCCGACCAGTCTGCAGAGCTGTTGATACTCCTCCTTCCTGACACCGAATTGTTGCTTCACTCAAATGCGTCAGACACGGTGCATCGCTATTCGCGGTCCTCCCGGAAACCATCTCCGTGAGAGCAGTTCCTTCCCTGAATTTGCGGGCGATTAAGATCTCCGGTAGCTGAATCTCCGCCGCTGGGCAAAGGAAGAACAGGCAATGGATCCAAATAGAAGGCACGCAGTAAGTGTCGAAGAGGCTTATTTTCATTTGAACTGGCGATTGTGGTAAAGTTTGAGCTGCTAAGGCGAACTTGCAATAGCGTTTTCCCCTAGCATAGCAAGAGCAACAGAGCTGTCTCCCTGCATTCTTGCACCTCCTCCTCCATCCCGACCTCAGGAACGCCTGCCATGTCGGGTGCTGACGCCAGCGAGAGTCCCTACCAGCCACTGACCAGCAGCCAGTAGGGGAATTTCCCCGATGTCCTGGCTGAATTTACCCCATTCACTAAAAATACCACCAACAGCTTAATCTGGTTCACTTTCAGTTGGTTTCCATCTGTATCCCCTCTCCCCAGCACGAGGCTGGAAATAGGCAGAATTATATAGTCCCCCTTTCCCAGTCAACAAAAAGGAAACACATAAATATAAATAAATTATAGGTCAAGGGAGCGTGCCCCAGACCAATTAGAGCACTCTTTTCTTCTGCACGAGACACTCTTATTCCATGAAGCGTCTCACGTGCAGATGCACCGGAAGCGGGAAAGTTCCAGGACAGTTTTAAAAATATATATATTATTGATTTAGCTTGATCAGTAATATATTAATACCAATGCAGAGACTATTCTTAGGCTTGTAAGAGTGGTGTCACAGTCTAAGGATATCAGAACCACTCACCTTCGGTATGCGATTCTCATATCCTATGAATGCGCGTTGAGACCACTCTTACAAGTATAAGAGTGGTCTTTGCAGTGGTATTAACATACATAAATAAGTAGATGGTGTAAGTCCTGGAGGTGGAGTGGTGGAATGTGGGTCGACTCAACAGTAGAAGAGGGCTAATGTAGGAGGGCAGAAGGATAAAGTCTGTAGGCAAAGAAAAAGGAAAAAGAATTGCAAAAGTATATGAACTATAAACTGAACTGTGTCTAAATCTCTAATTTTTCAAGGTTATCCAGTTGGTACCAGGGGCTCTTTAAAGGGAACATAAACAACATGTAATTTAAATCAACTATTTCTGGTGTTTGCTTTTCATTACTGACATGCTGTTAACATATTTGATGCTATTATACTGTATTTGCATTCTGCATGCTGAGTGTTTTTTCCCACTCTGTTTAGTACTTTCAAAGAGATGCTCTCCAGACACCTGTCTGTAACTAGGGGAAACCACTAAAAGTGGGAAATGCACACACACACACACACACACACACACACACACACACACACACACACACACACACACACACACACAGTGTGAGGCTTGATTTTCGTTATCTTCAAATCTTGATGATGATGGTGGCTAGATGGCTAACGGGCAGAAAACCAGTGTGATTGTTATTTTGTCTTTGAATTGTCCAACAAAAGAGAATGAAGTAATGAAGAAGGTGAGGGACACAACCCGCTCTCCTGCACAGCCGGCTGCCCTCCACGGAATGAAAGTGCTCCCATGCTTGTTCGTATAGTAAAACCAGCTGACTCTTCATTGTTTTGTCCTTTTAAGAAAAATTGGGTCCTGGGGGGGTAGGAGGGTTGGATGAAGGGTGCTGCAAGGGTGAGGATGGGTGGGGGGAATAATTATTTTACAACAAAGGTGCACAATAGATGGTGGCCAGCAGGGGGTGGGTTGTGCCATTCACCCATTGTAGGAGTTTTTTTTTAATTAAAACAAATGAAACTGTGGGTGCTGCAGAGAAGAGGGTGGGATTTTGATTGTAGTAGACTGTGTGGGGATGGGGGTTCTGTATTTTAAAGGATTGGGCTGGGGAGAAAGGTGGGGGCTGTCTGATTTTCTTTTGACTATTAATAAGGAATATTTGAATATTTGGGGGCCCGCATATAATATTAGGGCCAAATATTCAAAATAAAGTATTTGCCAAGCCCTACCCTCCATAGTCTCTTACCTTCTAGACAACATATTTTGCTCTTTTCCTCCAGATACCATCCACTACTCTTTTATTCTAGGCACACTCCATTGCCTGGTCTGTCAGACACCCTCATCTGCATCCTTTTTCTTAGTACATTCTTTGTTGACTCAGTGCATGCTGGGGCACCTTTCTCATCTAGCACTACTCTTCATGACTCATCACTGTACTGACTGGATTTTTTCCCTTCCAGCACCAGTCTTGCAAACAAAATACTAGAAGAACAGCAGTTCTTGCAACATGTTCTGAACAGATTACTGAAAACAGAGTGCTTTTTGTGTTGGCTGCACACATGCGCAAACCAACTTATTGTTGCAATACTGCATTTTGGGGATGTGTCCCTGCTGAGCCCATTGCAGTACACAAAACCAGGGTCTTGCAATGGGCTTGGCAGTCAGCACCAATGACCACTCATTGTGGTCTTGACACATTCCTCTGCTAGGTGGGCTGAATAGTCATGCACTTCAAAGGACTGAAGCTGCTCCAATCAGAGAGGGTTTTGGTCCTTTGACATGCATGAAGCCCACATCAGCAGAGCCAAGCAATCCTGGGAAGATGACAACCACAGCGGCTGGTAGGCCCTAAGAGACAGGCTACCACTCTCGTGTCCAGCTGCCTTACAACTCGCGTTCGACCTTGATTGCAGAGGATGAGCTGGATGGCTGCAGTGTGTGTGTGGCAATTGGGGGTGAGCTGGAGGTGGTGGTGGCAATGGGAGCATGCCCCTGTAATGATGTCCTCACTCCTCGCCCCTGCAAAGGCTTCAATAGTAGTTGCGGTGGAGCTTTGTCTCCTGGTTCTCTCTCCTGCCCCCGCTTCAACATTAGCCATGGTATGGCTATCTCTTAAAGTCAACATCGGGGTGCTCAATCCCTGTGTCAGCAATACAACTCCCTTCATGGCACCACTAAGGGACACTGGGGAGCCCACTCCCAGTGTCCCCCATATCTGTACCCCCATAGTCCCCATATCTGTACCCCCCAATAGTCCCAGACACTGCAGAGCCCACTCCCAGTGCCCCATATCTATTACCTGTAATAAAAAAGAAACTGGTCCCCCACCATTTTTTTTACCTGAAAAAAGAAAACAGTCCCTTGTCGCCTCCCCATCCATCTCCCCCATCCCAACCCTCCCTCTGCTCACCCACTCCCTCTTACCCCCTCTTACCCCATATTTACCTCCGGTCAGCGGGTGTCATCTTCTGTGGAGCGGGACACGTCTGCACTCATCAAAGCCGAACGGCGAACTGAAGAATCAAGATAAGTGCTATATAATGGCAGTCAGTGGCGTTTTGAACTTATGTTGATATCTCTGCCATTTTTGAATTTTTATACCAAATTTGTAACATAGCCTTTTTGGGACCCCACCTCATGAGCCTTGTCACTGTCATTTCATTAATCAATCCCGAAAGGTGATTTTGCTGTCACTGCACGGAATCACATTTTGGGACTGCTAATAGATGACAGTACCAATGTTATGAGGTGGAATATTGAAAATTTGAATTTGGTGCAAAAACTCAAAAACATCCGAGTTACACACAGTTGTTGAAATTTTGCTACGCAAGCACATAACTTTGGCAGTTGTTAATATTTTCACTCCAAATTTTCAGTATAGCCATTTTTTTACTCCACCTCATGAACAGTACAGCTGTCATTTCTCACATCCTGCCTGAAACATGTTTACACAGCAGTGGCATGGAATGGCACGGTTGCTGCTGCAAAATCACCTTTCAGGACCCAGTAAAGAAATAACAGTGCCAGTGTTCATGAAATTTGGCGATCAACCATGTTAGAAATTGGTACCTCACTCTAAAATGGCCTCTGTAGGCCCGGTGGTGCTGAGGGTTGAGGCACTGGACACCACACCTTGTGCTACGCCGGTGACCCGCGTTCAGGAACGAGCCTGGGTCATCAGGGGTCGGCAGGGAATGAGAAGGATGGAACATCCATAGGGCTGCTCTCCTTCTCCGGGGGGGCGGGTTGCCATCAGTGCTCTAGTGGCCTCTGGTGGCAGCTGGGAGTGGCTGTAGAGCACTGACAGGGACATGGAGGGAATGTGCTGGGGCAGACACTCGGCTTAGAGTACGTGCGGATGCATGCTCGCTCGGGGCCTTAGGCATCATTGCATGCCTCAGCCATTGGGGAGAAAAAAAGTGAAAATTAGGGGCACTAGTTGCGGCGGCATGATGCCCATCTCCAGAGGGGACTTGATCAGTGCCAAGGGCATGTGGCATTACTGGATCCTGATCTGGGGGGGTTGAGCTTGGGGGAGAGCTCCCCTCCACCCCACCATGGGAGGTAAGCCCCGGGGGTAGCTGCTGGCCCAAATGTGGAGCCAGAGAGTAGTTCCAGGAGATGGCGGCCTGAATACCCAGAGGATGCCAGATGTGTAGAGGTAAGGCAGACTGGTGGCCCTAGGGAGAAAAAGTATATATATAAAAAAAATGGCCTCTCTATGAGTGTGCTGTGCACAGTTTCTATGCAGGCGCATAACTTTGACAATTTTTAATATTTGCACTCCGAATTCTCAACATACACATTTTATCACACCACCTCATGAACAGTACAGCTGTAATTTCTCACATCCTGCCCAAAACATGTTTTTGCACCTCTGGCACAGAATTGCACAATCACTGTGTGAAATCACCTTTCAGGACTAATTAAGAAAATGACAGTGCCAGTGTTCATGAGGTGGGGTACCGAGAAGCCCATGTTGAACATTTGCAGGAAAATTCCTAAAAATGGCCATGTTACAAAGGTTTGTTGACATTTTCCTACACATAACTTTGTGCTGTCCTTCCCCGCACCCTCTGTTCCTCATCCCACCATCCAATTAAACCCTCCCGCTCCTTCCCTCTGCATGCTCTCTGACCCACACCCTCCATCCTGGCATCCAATTAAACTCTCCCACTCCCTCCCTCTGTGTGCTGTCCACCCTGCACTCTCCATTCCCCATCTTGACATCCAGTTAAACCCTCCTGCTCCCTCCCTCTGTGTGCTGTCCACCCCGCACCCTCCATTCTCTGTCTTGGCATCCAGTTACACCCTCCTACACCCTCCCTCTGCATGCTGTCCACCCTGCACCCTCTCACTGATTGACTGTAGCAGTGCCTTTAAACCCAGCCACCCTACCCTCAGCCTCTACTTCAGTCACAAAAATTACTCTCGATTCTTGGCTCCTTTCTCTAGAAAAACATCAAATTGTTAAACAAGCAACCAATGTTTGGCACTGACAAATGCTTGTTTTTTTGTAATACTTCTGTAGTACTTCTGTAAACCACCTGTGGCTTTGAACTGAAGCTACTGGTCTCATTTATGATTTAGATTTCTGATCTCAAAGGGGAACATACATTCTCTGTGCCAATCAGAGTTTAAAAGTCCATGGAAAGCTCTTTGAAATAAGATATTGGGCTTATCTGTAGCTAGGAGCAGTCCAGAGATATCGATGACTATATCTATCCCATAGTGATACACATTGCCATTACCTTTAGAACCTTGTGATGTCACTATTGATCAAGCTGTGGCTAACCATGTTATAGTCAAGAGCTGCCTGTGGACCTCTGCTCATGACTTCTCTGTCCCATGGTTTAACCCTGTTAACCACTGTTGTCTGTTGCCTCTCCCTTAGCCAATTTCCTACCCACCTAAATAAACCTGGCTATGATCCCAAGTCATCCAACTTCTTTAGTAGCCTCCTCTGTGGTACCAAATTGTAGGGCTTGCTGAAGTCCAAGTAGAGCAGATATACTGCCTGTTCCCTTTCTAATCACCTTTGTGAAAAACAGTATCAGATTGGTCTGGCAAGACTCCCTGACACAAACCCATGCTGCTTTTCATCCTGTAGTCCATTGGTCTCTAGGTAGAACACCAAACTCTCCTTCGTTATGGTCTCCATGAGCTTAGCAGTGATGGAGGTGAGGCTCACAGGCCTGTAGTTACTGGTTTCTCCATGTCCCTTCCCCTTGTAGAGGTACTACATGGGAGGCTTTCCAATCTGCTGGCCCCACTCTGGACTGCAGTGAGTCATTGAATAGACTGGTTTGGGAACTGCCAATACTGCAGTCAATTCCCTTAGCACTTGTGGGTACAGGCCATCTGGGCCTGGCACCTTGTTTACCCTAACAGCTTCTACTACCTTTTGTACCCTGTCCACTAAGAGCTGTACTCTTCCCATTTCCTTTAGTTCCCTTGGTACAGTGGTTCCCACCTCCCAGTCCCCAGCATCCACAAACCCCTGGTGTCTCCCAACATGGCATGACCACTGTGCTTCAGCTTCACCTATTATAGCCTGTTTTTAATAAGTGATAATTTGGGGGAGGCACTGGTGGCTGTGATCAGGCTTATGTGGGCCTATATGTCTTTGTGCATATCCCTGCTGGCCATTTGCATGTCAGTCTCTGTCCCCATTCCTAACACCTCACAATGCCTTTCGTGAGCACTCAAGGAGGGATTGCAACCCCCACTAAGCATAGCTTATCAAGGTAGCAATGGCAGAGGTGGTGCTAACTAGTTATAGTGACCTCTTAGTGGCTCTGTGCCTTTATTTTTTTTCACCTTCCTCCTCGCCATGAAGGTGAAGGCCTGACATTTGCACATCATAGGACATGTCGACATCTTCCATCAGGGAGAGTTCCCCACCTGGAACTGCTGTCTGACCGTGCTGCCACCCATGGTCAACTAGGTGGTGGTATTGTGGCAGCACAGTCTGCACTCTCTCCTCAGAGAAGGAGAGCTTTCATTGGGATGCCTGATCCTCCTCCCCCCCAAGCTGATCCCTGAGTGGCCTAGGCTCATTCCTGAACCCGTGTCACCAGCAGGGCAGCAGGTGAGGCATGAGTGCCTCTGCCCTCTGCATTTGTGTGCTTGCGGCTCTGTGCCTTTATTTACATCAGCATTTTAAGTACCTGGCACCTGACGAATAAAACCTCAATACTCATCAAAAAGTGTTTTTTCAGTGTACTACAAGAGGAAGCACTAGCTTTTTATTTAGTGATTATATGCCTTAACTAGTAAGTGTGTATGTACTGCTGACAGGAATTAAAAACTAACAAGTGGGTCAATGTTGTTTACATCAATCTTTATTTCGTTACCTATCACCATGTGAGCCTACTAGCAACCACTGAGATTATACTGCTGAGAACTATGGAGAAGCAATGTAAATCCGGATTCCTGCCTTCTGTAAAATTAAAAAGCTCTATGGAAAATAGCACTAGGGGGCATGAACTTTTATGCTGAATGTGTGCAGCCTGTCTACAGTAAGCGCCATCCTTGAATACCCATTCAATTAACATTACCTATCATTACCTAATTCTTCTGATGAAAACCCTATCTGCTTATTTAAATGAAAAATGTGAGGGTTGATGTTAATTATTAACAATCTTAAAAGTCTTCCCAAGGTTCACAGACTCAACAGCAGCACCAGAAAATACACTCATTCAGGGAAAATAATTTAAAATGACTCCATGATCCCATTATGTGGGACAAACTGTTCAGAAGTACCATATATCCCTTGCACTGGAACACATATGTGTATTGTGTGTTTGTGCGTGTGTGTGTGTGTGTGTGCACACTCATGTGCCCACATGTGCGTATACACTATTGAACACATGTTGGAATTAGGTACTTTGATTACAGTTCCTTACTTCCAGGATGCTATTTCAAGAGGAGTGCTTTACTTTCCTAAATCACAAAGCAAGGCAGGTAGTTCTAGAATTCAGATGATCATTTTAGGGAGTTAAAGCACATAAAGGCAGGCAGCAAAACATGGACATTACTAATGCAGAACAAAACAGTATGATCTAGTGCTCAGCAAAAATGTAACTCTGCATTATGTGTACAGCAGTCTTAGCAAAGGATTTGTGTTATGTGACTCAGGCACTGAGTTCACACCTCAAATTATATTGTCCTAAATGAGACTTTACTGACACACCATGATGAATGATGCCATAATCTTGTAGTGATTTCAGCCTCTTCACACATGGCACCAGTTGCCTGGAAACTGTTGTCATGGGCAACACCAGCATCCCTAGGTGCAGTTCACTGGCTACATAGCTACTTAGACTTGTGCCTAAGGCTGCAGAGTATACCCTAGAGAACATGAAGCCACCACAAATCCACACCAGTTATAATCAGCTCTCCGTGCTTATACAGCCCTATAATTATTAAGAAATTTATCTATTTAACAGGATCAAAGCTGTCATTTTGTGGATTTTTTGCACTCCTCTTTTATCATCACGTAGCAAAGAGCTGCTAAATACTTTGGCTGCAGCATGACTGCCTACTTCTCCCTAATCTGTTTAACATTCAGAGCACCACATTTAAAGTGTTTAGGGAACTTGTGCAGTACCATAGAAGGCAGCCCTTTTATTAAACTCCTGCTGAGACACTTGTCTTTCTTCCACTTCTTCTGATCCTTAAAACCATGCGTACATAAATATTTTATGTGCACATACATGATGCCTTGTCTCAACCGTAACACCCCTGCTGCATCTCCTCGACTAATGATTGTGCCTCACTGTTTTGCACAGATATAAAATAATTAAATAAAGCAAAAGCCATTTGCTTTAATATATATAATCTGAAGTTGAAATGTTCAGGTACAGAATCAACTATAGAATGCTAGTAGATGTTTAAAATGTATCCATTACTGAATGTGACTGTCGCGAACACAAAATACATAACAGCCAAGAAGCTGACACAGGTATATAAAATGTTTACATTACATTACCTTTATTTTTTCTAAAACCCTCTGAGCAGCACAGTGGAAGTGTTTGTGCATTGCAGACTGGGTTTGGGAGAACAGAGTTGGCACTTTGTGAGGCAAAAGCCAAATTGGAAGCAGAAGTTTGGGAGGCACAAAGTAGTTTGTAATTACTCATGAATGCAGGACTGAAGCACGTGCCAATGGGAGGCAGAGTTATAAAAAGGGCCTCTTAACATTTCTTACAGAAAAGATGCATTTGTTGTGGTGCATATTGGACTTTAGTAAGGCCTTTGACACTGTGCCACACAGGAGACAGCTAAAGAAATTGAGTAGCCTAGGGGTGGGATCCAAAATGGTGGAGTGTGTTGGAAACTGATTAACAGATATGCATCACAGGGTGGTGGTTAGCAGCACTCACACTGATGGTAGAGTGACCAGTGGGGTGCTGCAGGCCTCAGTACCGGAACCAGTCCTCTTCAGTGTCTTAATAAGTGACTTTGCAAAAGAAATGGAAGAGAAGGCATGCCTTTTTGCAGATGACACCAAAATCTGCAATAATGTGGACGCTCAGGAGAGGGTGGAGAAAATGTGCAGGGATCTTGGGAAACTCGAGGAGTGATCAAGCGCATGGCAGCTGGGGTTCAATGCCAAAAAGTGCAAAATCATGAACCTAGGCCATAGTTCTCCAGGAGCTGAGTATAGGATATGGGGAGGTACTGACAGTCACTGAGCTGGAAAAGGAACTTGAGGTTGTTATAACTGATTATCTTAAAGTCCTTTGTAGATGGCAAAGGACAGAAAAAGACTAGGAATCCATCGAGTCTGCCTGGTTGCTCCTTCATTGCTTTGCTCTGCCCTTTCAGAACAGTCACCACTCCTGCCTTCCTTCTGATCCTGTTTACCACCTTGAAAATATCCCATTAGGTTTTGAACCCGGAGATAATTCCAGCATGGCTTGCATTTTTAAGTAGATTGTTCCACCTATGCAGCACCTGCTCAGTGAAGAAGTACTTTCTGACATCTTTCTTGAATTCCCCCCACTAGCTTAACTTCACGTCCCCTGGAGGTTTTGCTGTTCCTTATCATAAATAACTCTGTGGACTACACCTGATTATATTCCTACATTTAATTATAAGTTTCTATCACGTCACCCCTGACCCCTGTTCAAGAGTTATTGGTTGAGGACCAGTCAGTATTAAAACAGCCAGCCCAGTAGGGCATCTGTTGTAGTCTGTTACACAGTTCTTTACTGTAGCTCAGGGAGTGGGGTCATGTTCAAGAGAATAACCCAAGCAAGTCTATGATACTATGCAGAAGTGTTTTTTTTTCTTGCAACTCCTGTGGGAATGTGTTTCTAACTGCGTAAAAGAGGAAGACAACGTTCAACCATTCTTATTAGCCAACAGCTAGTGTAATTCTTGCAAGTTAATGGTTTTACTCCCTGCATACATTCATACATTTTCCTCAAAGTCATGTGCATTCAGTGTACCATACAATCCAATATTTTCAAAGCAATATTCAAATACAATTAAGACTTTAATCAGGCAATATTGATCAAAGATAGCAAAGCTCACTTTTACTGTACATGGACTGCTACTGTATGCAAAATGTAGATAAAGTTCAGGGTCCCAGTTCACACATAGGGTTGGACACAAGTGTTAGTGGTTCAGTACACTGCACACTCTCCTCAGGGGTGGGAAGATCAGAATGTCATGGGTACTAGTACCACACCAGGTACTTGTGCTAATAATACCCAATACTAACACGGTATTGGAGAACTAGGGATGTGCTGCATTGCTGTGGTGCCATCCTTTTGATGAGACATAAAACTGAGGCCAGTTCTGTCCATCTCCAGCAGCTGCCCAGGTAGAAATTAGAGGTCCCATTGCACTTCTTGTAAGGGATGGGGGTTTACCTCAGTGCTTTAGCCACAGTTCCTAGCTAGGTCCAAGTAACCCAACCCTCATGGCAAACCAGAAAATAAGCTGTCGCAGCTTAGCATACTCTTCTTGGTCAAAAATTACAAATAAATAAGTACCAAAGGAGCCATGGGCCAGTTAGTTAAAAAAACAACAACTAAACAGCTCACCTGTGCCAGTAAGATCTGAGGAAAGTAAATCTGTTATTCTCATTTTATACTTCTACAGTGGAGGCTACATACACCTTTCCTCCAGCCAGGTGGATAGGTAAGCTGCTGTCTTCACAGCTGACGCTAATTCCATTCTATGCAGGGCAGATAGAGATGCACAAGTACTGGTTAATCTGATGAAACTACATGCCTTAATTTTTTTTTTAGTTTTAGTTAGCTTTTGTTGAAGGGAAAAGGAGGACTAGGCAATTCTGCCTATTTTCAGCCTCATCCTGGGGGAGAGGGGGAAGATACAGATCCATATTGACATATAGAAGCAGAGCAATGCCATGTTCCTTCAGTACACCAACAAATAGCCTGCTTTGATCCAAAATATGACTTGAAACTACCTAGAGGTGACCTAAGGCTGATTTATAGTTAGATGGCCAAGTAGTAGAAAAAAGGAAAACTGACATTTTAAGAACGGTTCTTCATCAGAAAGAAAATCCCTCTGATGAAGAGTTACTGTAGTCCTGAAACATTAAGTTATCCTTTTTCTATTGTACTTGGCATTTAACATAGAAATCAACCTTGAATCACCCCAGGTCATTTCAGGTTGTGTCTAGCACCACAATGCTTATGTATCCCACTCTGTTTTGTGGATTTAGCATGGCTGGTATTTATTTTTTTATTTTATTTATTGAAAAGTTTCACCAGGAAAGGCACACTGAACAATATAAAATTGCTCATCTCACTGAGCATCCTGGGGGGAAGGGAACATGGGACTACAGTAATCAAAAGTACATTTCCATGCAGTATTATAGAAAAGTATATATACAATAATCAACAACACATTTCCAAAGGTAATACAGAACAGAGAAGCAACAGAGTATAGAAACAAGCATTTGTCAATGTCGAATGTTGTCTTGCTGGCATTGGTAGTGCAAGAGTTAGACAGATGCAGAATAGTAATGGCAGTGAAGTATGGAACTTCACACCAGCCCCACCTCCACCCTGCAGAGATGGACAGGCATTGGGGTATGTCTTTGGTGACACGCTTCTGAACTGCTTTCATAGATAGCGTTCTCATTCATTGCTGCCACAGAGATCAGCCCAAAAAAGCAGTGGCGCCATTGGCCACAACACGGCCGCACCTCCACAACCTGCTACTCCAGCAAGCTGCCACAAAATGCTGCTTGTGCATGCACAAGATAACATAACAGTACATCAGTTAGTAGCATTAGATAAGGTATGGTCCAAGCCCAGAAGCAATGACTAACAACTGTATGCCAGTTTGACATCTCCACTGTTTATAGACGCATCATTTTCAAAGTTGATCTCAATATTTGTTTCTGTTAAATATTTTTTCAGCAAGTAATGTCTACTGTCTCATATCTAAATAGCTGATTTGGAAAACCAGTGGAAGGCCATGTAATCTTGTGGTCACAGAATGATAAGCAGGAGATCAAAGAATTGACTTTCTACCACAGTCACTAAATCATTAGGTGACCTTGAGACAATTACTTGACTTCTTTGGGTTGTGTTCCAGTCCTCCCAGCTGTAAAGCCTGCTACAAGGATGCCTGTTGTGACAATGCCATCCCCTCAGCTGTACAGCACATACAATTCTTTTTCTGAAGGGATTTCTGAACTATTCGCTGATTGTGCTAAATTGCTATTTACAAAGGGCTAGACTTTCTAAGGGTCACATGCTGGGGAGGAGCAATACTGTAACTTTACTTATGCTGAAAAAGTAATTAATTTCTCATGGGGAATAGCTCAGTTACCCCTTAGTCAAAACTATGCAGCTGGGCTCCATTTTTTTCAGATAGAAAGGGGCAGCTTAATTTGTTTAGGGTATAGAAGAGCAACTCCCGAACCAGTCAACATTGTCAGGGTTTTTAATAGAGCTGATTGAATGTAGCTAAAAAAGGCTAGTTGCTGACGATGACATCATGACAGCCCAGAGCAACATGGGATCTCAAGGCATCCCTTAACTAGTGTGCACAGGCAGGGGACAGCCTCTCTTTCTGTTCTCTGTGCTGGAAGGGGGGGGGGACGTCAGGAATCTCATCGAAAAAGCTCTGTGCATTAGAGATGAAGTCAGTACTCAGTTTCTATGTGTTCTGTTAGGCAATTCAGCTGTGTGCAAAGACCTTTTTTCGGACCGGAGTGGTAAAAAAAAGAATGTGCAAGATATATAGACCATTTAGCCTCTATTTTGTTTTTACATCTCTTGTATGAACCATTGTGATTTTCCTAGTGCGTTTTGAATTTTCTCATTTATGGTCTGTATATCTTGTACATTTTGTTGATACATATTTTTATATAGGTGCTTTATCAATATAGGCACTTTATAAATAAAGCTTATTATTATTATTTATTTAATACAGGTGTAACTGTGCAGTATTTTTGCAAAGGTACAGGTGATTTATTTTACTGGCAAAAAATCTCTATTTTCACCTAAGAGAGCAGGTGCTGAACTTATAGTGAGACTGCTGTTACTACAGGTGTATGCTCAAGAATGCCTGATGTGAACTAGGGGTTTCTACATCTAGGACTTACACTGTGTGTGCAAGCGCTTAAAGGGAACAGTCTACACTAAGATGCTTACACCCCAATGTAGGGCAGGTCCCAATTTGCACTTTGTGTGCAGAAACATTTTTTTTAATTCGCAATCTACTGTACTGCAGTAAACAGTATCAGGCCAATTTTGTTGACTTCCAATCTGACATTTTCTGTAGCCAGAAAAGTCAGTTTCCCCTGCTGCTGATGTCAGAGCAGGGCTGCAACTGTGGGAGATTCAGTAGCCTGCAGTGCATGTTAGAGTTTTTATAAGCTCAGTGGAACAATAAGGGAACAGCTCAGTGGTAAATTCACAACATACTAGTGGGGGCATTGGTAAAGTGTGTTGAGCTGTTGTCAGCCAGGGGCACCATAATGAACTTATGGCAAAGTGGTGGGATAGTATAGCATAGTAAGCGTGTGTGGAATGGTAAGTGGTATCCTGGCACACAAAAGAACAGCCAGCCAGTAAAAAAAAAAACTATCCAGCCACAGAGAAAGATATACAAGGGGATACCTTATACACTGCTGTTGTTTTGGTAGTCTTGGAAGGTCTGTACAGAGGAGAGTAACCAGGGGTCTCGAGCCTTGTGCAGCCAGATCATCCTGAGGTTGACAGGAGGTTGGTATCGGAAGGCTGTGGCAGTCAGGAAGGCAGCCTCCTCAGGCTTATGCTTGCAGCATGGCGGTGTCCCCTGGCTAGGAAGGAGACATCCACAGCCGGCCAAGAGAGCCATCCCTCATGCCCCAGAGCTGGTGTCCTCACGGGGTTTGGTGACTGGTTAGGTAGCCCCTAGTGGAGAGGGGGTCAGCCAGTTGTTCTGAATCAGATCAAGCTGATTGATGAGTTTACTGACCAAGACTACCTGCTGTGCACAGCATGCTGATTTTGGTGTACTGGTTGAATAATGACTAATAAATACATGGCTGTGGCCATTTTTCTCCAAAGCTTGTTGTGTGTCTCAGTCTGTCCAATTGAATGAAGGGATGTGCCCTTATAAGACAATGTTTCTTTACCATTTGTTATTTCTTTGGGGAGAATAGAATGGTGAGTACAGTAGGCACAATGCCTGGAATATATAAAAGATCCTTGACACAACTGCAAAACTTATGCCACAATAGATGACTTGCCTGCGAGAAGTAAACAAATTCACAACTCAGAGTCCCTCAAGAAAAGTCACCAAAAGAGTGGTGTTCAGCCACAGAAGGCCGGCTAGAGCCATGAGATTAGTCACAAAGAGCAATTATGATCCAGAGACCAAAACAGGGATGGCTGAACAACCAGACTAGACTGAGAAAATGAGGCTGATAACGGGGATAACTCTGCTGAAGGCAAAGGTGGACACAGAGCTGTAAAAGGCAACGGTGGAGGCTGAGCTGTAAAAGTCAAAGCTGCAGGCACAGGAACAGCAGAAAAAGTGTCGACATCGGGAGCAAGAGAAAGAGCATCCGAAGTGTGAAAGAGAGAAGGAAGAGAGAGAGAGAGAGAGATTGTGAACATGAGAGAGAGAGAGAGAGAGAGAGAGAGAGAGATGAAGAAACTGACTGAAGGCACTTTCAAGAAATGTAAGTACATACATGTGAAACATAGAAACATAGAAAAGAAAGTTGTCAGCAGAAGGAGACCAATGGTCCATCTAGTCTGCCCAAGGTAAAATCCTGGAACCGTTACGGGGGTCCAGGGCCAAACTAGTTGTTATCTGATATGTCCCAATGTGTCCTGCCCTGCTTTTCAGGGTAGTATGCTCTATCCCAACCCAGTTTGAAGGCTGTGACCATTTTTGCTTCAACCACTGTAGGTGGCAGTCTATTCCATAGTTCAATCACTCACTAGGTAAAGAATTTTTTCTTAGCGCATGTTTAAAATTACCCCCTCTTGAGCTTCCACGCATGCCCTCTCATGCAGGTGTTACTAGACCTGGTGAAGAGCTCCGTGTAAGGAATTTGAAAGTCTCTATCAGGCATGGGTCATGTTGCTGTAACCAAAAACAGCACAGCAAACAATGCCACAGTCAAAATGTCGTGCTCTGACATAATGTCGGGCACAACAGTAGCAACACAAGAAATGCGCACATCCCATTGAAAACAATTGGGGTTTTCATTTATGCAGGGGGATTCACCCCAGCTTCGGCTTTAAATAGTTTTCTTCAGGGGCGTGTGGACTTTGGGGATGGAGAGAAACTCATGAGGGGGGGATTTGTTTTTTAATAAAAAATTAAAAAACCTGTAACACCAGAAGACCTGCAGAATCAAACCACAATCCCAGGTCTCCATTGCTGCTGTGTCCTGGTGCCTTAGCCACTCCACCACAGGAGTGGCTTGGCCAGGCTTGTGAGGTCAGCGACAGGGGTAGTGGTCATTGCTCTCCACTTGTATACCCCTGCTGCGTAAATGCTTTTTGCGCTTCACACAGCCCGATTCTTCATGCGCTGTTTTTGAAGTGCTATATTGACCCAGTACCCTCTATCATGTCCCCTCTCTTATTTCTGTCCTCCAAGGAGTACATGTTGAGCTTTCCTAAATGCTCTTCGTACGACAACCCGTTCATCCCACAAATCATTTTTGCATCTTTTCTCTGTGCTGTTTCAAGCCTATTTATATCTTTTGTGAGATGAGTGCTCCAAAACTGCACACAGTGCTCCAGGTGCGGCCTCACCAAGGATCTCTACAGTGGCAGGATGACTTCCTTATTTCTGCTATCAAATCTTCTGCTGATGCACCCCAACATTTTACTTGCCTTACTGTATGACACTTTGCATTGCCTGGACATCTTGAGGTTATCCGTGATTTGTACACCTAAGTCTCTTTCTTCAGTTGAGGTATTTAGTTTGATGCCATTAAGCCAATAATCTGTTTTCAGGTTATTTCTGCCTACATGAATTACCCTACACTTTTTGTCATTGAATTTTAGTTGCCAGTCCTCTGACCATTTTTCCAACCTTGTCAGATCCTCTTTTAGGTTAACTGATGCCCATATCACTGTGTACCCTACCTCCCAGCTTCATGTTATCAGCAAAATCAATATTTTACCATTTATTCCTACTGTAATGTCATTAATGAACAGGTTGAACAGAAGGGGCAGAGCACTGAGCCCTGGGGGACCCCACTTGTGACCTCCCCAAGTTCTGACCATACCCAGTTAACAACCATCCTCTGCTTTCTGTCCGCAGCCAGGAAGCCACCCATCTGATGACATTAGCCCCAACTCCCATGTTTCTTAGCTTGTTTGGTAAGCTTTGGTGGGGGACTGAATCGAAGGCCTTGCTGAAGTCAAAATACAATAGATCGACTGGATGTCCCCTATCTACTTCCTTAGTGACCCAGTCGAAGAATGAGATTAGATTAGTCTGGCATGATCTGCCCACCACAAAGTCATGCTGATTGGCATCATGAAGTCCAAACTGATCCGTGTATTCCCCTATGTATGTATTTATTTATGACTTTGATAGCCGGGTAGGTGCACTGATCCAAAGGACTGTTTTCAGGCCCGACCCAGTCCAATAGGCATAATGTACATGAATACATGATAAACACAATACACTCAATTCCAGGGTTCAGTTGGGTAGATAGGTACACCAGTAAACAACAATAATAGGATAAATACAGCAGGATAAATTAAGTACACCAGTAGATACAGTGATAAGATCAACACAAGGCAGATGAGGCGAGGTACAGAGGCAACAAATGGCAGAAACCTGCTTGCCCATCCCACCTTGATGCTCAAAAGCAGTTTGCCTAGCTAATCTGTCCTGCATTGTGTCCTACTTTATGAAGGATTCCATCAATTTGCCCACCACCGATGTGAGACTAACCAGTCTATAGTTGCCGGCCTCATCTCTGTCACCTCCCTTATGCAGAGGTATGACATCCACCAACTTCCAGTCCTTTGGCACATCAACCATTAGGAGGGTGGTAAGCAGCTCTGCTAGTTCTTCTGCTAATTCTTTTGTGATTCTAGGGTGTATGCTGTCATGTCCCGGTGATTTGTCCTGTTTCAGATTCTCAAGTGCCTCACGGAACCTGCTAACAGAAAATGTAGGTGTATCCATAACTGGTATACCCTTATCAGAGTTCTGTATGCTGCTAACAGGTAGATGGCCATCATGCTCCTTAGTGAAAACTGAACAGAAGAATTTGTTGAGGACAGATGCCTTTTGCTGGTCCTCCTCTATAGGTTTGTCTCCATCTGTAAGCCTGACTATTCCTTCGGCCTTCTTTCACTTTTCCTTGATGTAGGCAAAGAACTGTTTATTTTCTGTCATGACAATGGTAACTATGTGAAGATCCATACCCGCTTTGACTTCTCTAATTATTTTTTTGGTTTCCTTGCTTCTATTTAGGTATTCTTCCCATAATTCACCATTTGGATTCTTTTTAAAGTCAAGGAAGGCTTTATGTTTTGATTTAACGGCCAATTTGTTATCATAGAAACATAGAAGTTGACAGCAGATAAGGACTGCAAGGCCCATCCAGTCTGCCCATTTTTTCTACCTTATGAATATGCCATAGGCCTTTACTATGTCAATGACCTATCTATTCATACTCATCTGTATTGCTCCCTTATGCCTATCCCATGCCTTTTTGAAGCCCTGCACTGTATTCATATTCACCACTTCCTGAGGTAGGCCGTTCCATGCATCCACCACCCTTTCTGTGAAAAATAACTTCCTCACATTACCCCTTAATCGGCCTCCCTCTAATCTCATGCTGTGTCCTCTTGTCCTGCTATTTTTCTTATATTGAAACATGTTAGACTCTTTCACCTTGTTAATGCCCTTAAGATGTTTGAATATTTTATTCCCATCACCTCTCTCCCTCCTTTGCTCTAGGGTATACATATTTAGCTCTGCCAATCTGTCCTCATATGTTTTCTGATGCAGTTCCTGCACCATTTTGGTTGCCCTTCTCTGGACTACCTACATTTTGTTAATGTCCTTGTGCAGGTGCAGCCTCCAGTACTGCAGGCAATACTACAGATGGGGTCTAACCAGTGTCTTGTAAAAAGGGATTATTGCCTCCCTCTTACGACTTGTGATACCCCTACTAATACACCCCAACATCCCTCTAGCCTTACCTATGGCTTTAGTGGTCTGCTTGGATGATTTCAGGTCATCTGTGATGATGATGCCCAAGTCTCTTTCTTCCCTTGTGATTGCCAGCATCTCCCCTCCCAACCTATAGGTGGCTTCAGGGTTTCTGTTCCCTGTGTGCATAATCTTGCACTTCTTCACATTAAACCCCAGTTGCCACTCTTCTGACCATTTTGCCAGGTTATCCAGATCTCTTCTTATTCTGCCCACCCCATATGGATCATCTACTCTGTTGTAGATCTTGGTGTCATCTGCAAACAGACAAACCTTACCCTCCAGTCCATCTGCAATGTCACTGATGAAGATATTGAAGAGAACTGGCCCCAGGACTGATCCCTGAGGTACCCCACTTGTGACTTGCATCTCTTCTGACTGCATACCATTTACCACCACTCTCTGTTTTCTGCCTGCCAACCAGTTTGCCACCCAGTTGACCAACTTCTGACCCACCCGAGCTTACCCAGCTTATTAATCAATCTTCTGTGTGGAACAGTATTGAAAGCTTTGCTGAAGTCAAGGTAGTCTACATCAACTGCACCCCCCGGTCCACTACTCTGGTTACCCAGTCAAAGAAATCTATGAGATTAGTTTGACAGGACCTTCATTTTGTAAACCCATGCCATCTTGGATCCTGTACTTCTATAGATTCCAGGTGTTGCACTATCCTTTCCTTAAGGAGTGCCTCCATAATCTTACCCACTACTGAGGTAAGACTGACTGGTCTGTAGTTCCCTGCCTCTTTCTTATCGGTGTTGAACCACAATGGCACCTTCCGTTTGTATGTCTTGGTAACAGATTTCATACCTGTTAGTATGGTTTCTATGATAGCTTGCCTAATATCAGTCCAAAGTTCATTTACCTCTGACCAATAGTTGATAGAACCAAATTTATTCTTGATGTGCTCCCTCATGTAGTCAAAACTGGCACTCTTGAAACAGAGCATCGTAGTATTTGATTGTGAAGGGGAGGCTCCTAGAGAGATTGAGAACCACACAGTGTCGTGGTCGCTGTTGGCCAGCAGTTCTTTGTCCAGCATGGTGTCCACCATATCTGAGTTGGTAAGCACTAGATCCCATATTTCATTAAGTGTAGTAGGTTCTATTACCAGCTGCCTCAGGTGACAATCCTGAGTAGTCTCTACTATGGATTGGTTCCTAGCTGATTTGGCTATGTGAATAGACCAGTCCACATCTGGTATGTTAATGTCCCCCAGGATGATAGTATCTTCCTTAGCTGTGATAGATATAATTTCATTAATAAGGGATTTGTCTGCATTGGCTGACTGTGCAGGGGGCCTATAGATTATACCAATAAAAACGTTCTTCCCAGAAGGAGCGCAAAACTGAATCCAGGGGGATGCAACCACTGGATTTTTTTGTATACTGACTGCAGATGCCTTAATACCCTCCCTTACATATAGTGCCACCCCTCGATCCTGTCCTGTCAAATCTGTGGAGTGAGAAGCCTGGAATTGCCATATCCCACTTATTACAGTTTGAAGCCCAAGTTTCAGTTATAGCTACTATGTCCAACTTGGACTCAGCCATTAGTGCCTGGAGCTCACTAATCTTATTGCCCAGGCTTCTGACATTGAGACTAGGTGCTTTCCATACTACCGAAGACTGCCCATCTGGTTTAGGAGTGTTTGATGTCCTGATATGAGACACTGATGACCCTTGCATAAGGTCTTGCAAATGCTTTGAAGTGTTAGGGAGACAAACGTGGCACTCGCGGAATTTTTGTAGCCCCCCCCCCAGAGAGGCCTAACTAGGTTCTAAAATGTTTCTGCATTACAAGAAAGGGAATGCCCTTGACCCTTTCCTGAGGTTTTTTGAAAGGTTATGTGTAAAGTTTAAATGAATGATGCTGATTGCATAAACTATTTAAAAGTTACAAACTGTTTTAATTTGACCTCCAAAGCATATGGACTCAGATTTAGGGGTTTAAAGAAAGAAAGCACCATAGAAACATAGCAGTTGACGGCAGATAAGGACTGCCAGGCCCATCTAGTCTGCCCATTATTTCTACCTGGTTTGTGCTGCCATATGTCTTTATTTGAGCACCAGGTAACAGTTATTCTGAGAGGTGCATTCATCTGCACAATATGTTTGTACAAAGGCTAGAGGGTACTAAAACAGTTACTGCTAACATGGTAAAAGAAGAACTTTTACTGGAACAATTTTTTTGGACTGTGCCAGAGGAACTGTGTGTGGAGCTGCTGAATTGAACTACCAGTAGCATAAAGGAAGCTGCTAAAATGGTTGATCAGTTTGTTTCCAGCAGGATCATGGGTCAATTTTAACACTTTTTTACTAGCCCAGGGCCTAATGCAAATTGACCAGGTTTTTCATGGCTGTCAATGAAGTTAAAAAATCCCTACTCTAGCAGGCTCTAGTCCTCATGCTAATCTCCCTCAGTGTTCCATATGGCCTGATGTGCTTAGCAGCTCATTTAGAGCTTCAGTTATCTGGCAGTTTGGGGCACACAAAACACTCAATGTGAGTCATCATCACCCCATTGTTATGACTTTTAGCTAGTGTCCAGGCTGTGATCAAGGGTAGAGTGGTGTTAAGTCACTAGATTCAAGTTTTCTGAACTTCTGTTTGTCTGATGATTTGTCCCACATGATTAAGACCAGTGACCCTCATTTCCTTGCATTTTGTGTGTCTGCATCCAACATTTCAGTGATAAAATGCTAAGAGGTATACAGGGTCTCACCTGCAGGTGGTGGGTTTTATCTCAGCCTTACATTAGCTGCTCCCTCTCCCCTCCCAGCCTCCCAGCTCTGTACATTCCCTGGATACCACTACAGGCCATACTCTGAAACAACCATTCATAGACCTATAGCTGCCATTACCCAGCTGTTCTTAATGGACCACATCAGTTGTTGCCATCCTTGCAGTCCCACCCTTATCCCACCCAGCATGTCCTTTCATTCTGAAACAATGCTTCAGAGCATGTATGGTACACACATAAACTTTAATAAAATATGTAATTTGCAAGGTTAAAATATGCATTCCTGGGGTGCATAGATTCTTCTAAATGAAATGGAGATGGTATATCTTTATGCCTGGGTATTATTTCCCTTTGGCTGATAAAAGGACAAGGTTAAAAAAATCTATCATAGCTGGGGTACAGCATATTCAGATTGATACTTTTGTGCATGGTATATATAAAGAAACATGTCATAAAGTTTCCTATTTCCCAAGCCCCCTAGGTTTGTGTAGCCTCCCCCCCCCCGAAATCCTAGATCTGCCCATAGCTCACCTGACAGTGTACAGAAACTTACAGAAGGGCTTGTCTTCAGTTGATCACAAGGTGGAGGCTGAGCATGTCTTTCTCTGCCTGATTTGGCGGTGGCAGTGTGGTGAGGTGCATGTTGATGCCGGCAATTGTGCATGCAGAGCTAGGACTGCTTGACTGAACATTTGCTTTTGTGGCACCCTCTGGTTCAGTGTCGGGGGGATCATCAAGGATCAAGGATTATCTTGCAAATGAGCTTGCTTAATGATGTAATCGCCTGGTTAAATAAAGTTTGATTGACTGATTGATTGATTGGTTGGCACAGACGGAGGAAGAGAGGGGGCCATCGTACAAAACAATGGTGGGAGGTACACTGTGTGTACGATTGCACTGCTGTCTTTTTTTTTTTTGCTGGGGCAGGAAGCAGTGTGGGAGCAGTATAAATGTGCAATAATCAGAGTATTTCTTGACTCGCATTTTTCCTGTATAAGTGATTAAAATTTATCATTATAATTGTTGGCTAGTGCAAGTATCTGTGGGTTAGTACAATTTTGAATCAACCTGTCCTGCTTGTTAGTGCAAAAAACATTAAGGTTAACCCCTGAGCAGGACATACATCCAGCCCAAACACAATGGGGTGGGACAGCAGGAAGTTCCATATGGTATATGACACTATCAAACTTATCCTTTCTGATAATTCCTGCCCCCACAAAATTGCTAATGGGATTGATGACAAAATTCTCAAACTCACTATTGTCCCTCTTGCAGTTCCTATCACAAATATCTTAAATCTCTCTTTGCTCCGGCATTTTCCCTCACATCTGGAAAACTGCCACTGTCAAACCCCTGTTTAAATCCGGGTCCAGGACCGAGGTCGGGAACTACAGGCCTATCTCTCTCCTGGCCCCTCTCTCCAAGATACTTGAGAAGGTGGTTCACTTCCAAGTTACCTCCTTCCTTAACAAGCACAACATTCTCTCTTATGCCCAGGATGGGTTCAGAGTCTCTCACAGTACTAAGACAGCCCTTGTCAGGTTCACCACTGACATCTACGAAGCCATAGACAATGAAATGTACAGTGGCTTGGTTTTTGGGCATTTGACAAAGCCTTTGATCTGGTAGACCATGATCTCCTCCTGCTCACCTTTTTTAGATTTGCAAGTGTCTAATGACACAGTCAAATGTTTTGGCAATTATCTCTCCAGTAGATCACAAATAACCACCATTGATTGCCACCACTCCTATGCATGCCCTATTAAATACAGAGTTCCCCAGAACTCTATCTTGGGCCTCCTTCTTTTCACACTCTTCTTAAATAACCTCCCCAGAATCTGCTCCAGCACCAATATGGTCCTTTATGCCGACGATGCTTTGCTCTAATGTAGCAACAAAAACCCGAATGTGATGATCAAATTTCACACTTGGTTCTCTGATAAAGGCATGGTCCTAAACCCCCCCAAAAAAAACAATTTATGGTGTTTTCTAGTCAAAGGAAGCCTTCCTACACTCATCTAACCCTCACAGATAACCTTGGGGTTAGCATTGAACAAGTACCCGAATTTAAATACCTAGGGATCATTCTAGATCCACACCTGTCTTTCAGCAATCATGTCTCTTATGTTACCCAAAAAATTGCACCAGAGGCTGGGGTTACTTTATAGGACTAGGCGGTTCCTAATAACTGAGTCATGACTTCATCTGGCCTGCTCCCTCCTCTTACCTATTTTGTTGTATGGGTCCATCATTTATGCTCCACCTGCTGCCTCTCAACTCTTTAGCAAACTGAGCTCCTGCTACAACAGCGCTATCTGTTTTGTCACTGGGCTTCCATGGAGAAACCCACCACTGTATTCTTTATAAGGCCTTGGACTGGCTACCACTAGAAGAGTGCTTCAACATCAACAAACTCTCCTTCCTTCACAAAGTCCATCTGGACAAAGTACCTAATGGCATCTCCACTCTTTTTCCAAAATTCTCCCCTTCCCGCATAACTAGATAAGCTGTGACCAATGTTTTCAACATTACTTTTTATCACACCTCTCTGGTGCAAAACTCTATCACCTGTGCTGGGACTCCTCCCTCAGTACTGGCATGTACCTCTACTGGTGCCTTTCAGTGCTCCCTCAAAAGCTTCCTTCCCTCTAAATTAATCTGCAACTGCTCTCCCTCCTCTGGAGGCAAGTGATTTCAACTCCTACTCTTCTCTCCTTTGTACGACTACCTTCTCTGCTCCTCCCACCCACTTATTCCTTCCTTTCCCCTCTAAGTAATTTCCACTCCTAGCGTATAGCCGTCTTTCTCCCTTGCCAGTGTTCTCCTTACTTACCCCTGGGGACAGGTGTTTTGGGTGCCACAGGAGGTCCTGCTCTACATGGAATGTGATATTACGGAATACTCTTGTTCTTGCAAGGTGTTTTAACCTTTTACACCCTCGTGTTTATATCTAATTTTTATCTGTATTTGTACTAATAGTTGCTCTAGTTGTCCATTTTAAGTGTTAGTGATAGCTCCCTGTATATAATTAGGTCATTCATTTGTACATGTATCTATTATTTTAAGTTAACTGTTTGAAAACTGGACATTTGTGAAAATGGGCATGATGCTCACATACCTTTCCAGTATAAAATAAATAAACTTGAAACATGCCCAAAACTAGAGAGTTAGGGAAGCAGAAGTGTTACGTGTGTCAGAAACCTGTGCTTTCATCTTAAGATTGTCCAAAAAATGCAAATAAGGAGAATAGGGAAACAACAGAAAATTACTCTGTGAGAGAGCAGCAGCTATTGGCCTGTTCAGAAAATACAGCCTCCGCTTTCTCCACTGTTTGTATCCACCCTGTATTCTTTAAGGTAAACCACACAAGGTTTAATGGACACAGGGCATTCTGTTTCTATAGTTTAATCAATCAAGCACTTTTTTTTATAAAGCACAATTCATGCAATCATCTCAAAGTGCAGTACATGTAACCAACAATAAAAAAATTAAAATAAAAGTAGAGTAGTTAAGGATTAGTAGTATTAAAAATCCAAGAGACTGGCACAGAGCATCAGCTTTGCAAATGACAGGTCTATTTAAACAGATACATTTTAAGCTGAGTTCTGAAGATGGTCAAATAGGGAACATTCAGATTTCTTGCCATACTGAGTCTCAGAGGCATGGACCACAGAGTGCAAAGGCCCAACAACTTAATCTTTAGTTCAGCATGTGTCATCAGAAGCAGGTTTTTGGAAGATGACTGAGTTCTTTGTGATCATGATACTTGGATCAGTAACTCAGAAATGAAAACGGGAGCAAGGCCATGCAGAACCTCACTTTATACATAACACAAAGGACCTTGAAATCAATTCACTGTTGTATCAGTAGCCAATGTAATGCAAGTAAGACTGGTGTGATATGATCATGTGCTCTGATTCTTGTAAGCACTCGTGATGTAGCATTCTGAAGGCATTGTAATTTGTCCTTTCAAAAGACTAGGCAAAAAAGCTCTGAAGATAGCTAGGGAGCATTCATATTTCTTGTGGTAATGAGTTTCAGAGGCATGGACCACAGACTGCAAAGGCCTAACACCCCAAATCTTTTTTTTTAGCATGTGGTACCAGAACTTAATAGATTCTTGGAAGCCGACTGAGTACTTTGTGAACATGGTACTGGGATCAGTAACTCAGAAATGTAAACAGGTGCAAGGTCATGCAGAACCTAATAAATAAGACAAATAACTTTGAAATCAATTCAGTGTTATATCATTAGCCAATGTAATGCAAGCAGGACTGGTGTAATATGATTATGTGCTATGGTTCTTGCAAGCCTTCGTGTTGTAGCATTCTAAAGCCTTGTAATCTGTCTATCATGGTTCTATTTAGGACACCAGTCAAAAAGGGGAATTATATAGTCCAGTTTGCTAGTAAAGAAAGCATGCATAACTGAGGCAAGTTGCGTAAAGGTCATAAAATTGCTTAATTTGTAGATATTTACTAAGATGTAAGAAAACTGTTTCTATGATGCCTTGTATGTGTTGGTTAAATGAAAGATTGGCCTCTAATAATACATCAACATTTTTGAGCACAGAGTTCGGCACACTACTTGTCAATATTAGGTCAATACCAACAAAGTTCTTGAGGGTTAATGGAGAATCAAAAATGATCAAGCCTGTTTTAGCCAAATTTAGTTGCAAAACATTTCTATTAATCCATTATTTTGTTTTTTTTACATCAAGCAGGCAAGAAATGAAAGTGTTGCTTAGACTTTCCTACAAAGTCATAGTAATGTAAATGTATGTGCCATCAGCATAGAGGTGATATGAAATGCTATGAGCTTGTAAAATATGCCCAAGAGGCAGCATGTAGATATTGAACTATACTGTGCCCAGTACTGAGCCCTGGTGAACTCCTTTAGTCAGGTGGGAAAAGGAAAAGCAGCATTTGCCCATGTAGATGCAACAGCACCTATCCGAGAGATAGCATTTAAAACAATGCATTGCTTTACTTGAAATTCCAACCATCATTTCCAATCCATAGATGAGGATTTTCTGATGGATTGTATCAGAGACATTCTCAAATTCAATAGTACAGGGGCAGCTGGTTTGCCATTATCAATTGATATTAGAAGATTGTTCGTTAACTAAATCAGAGCAGTTTTGGTGCTGTGAGCCACATAAAAACCTAACTGGAAATTGCTGTAAAGGCCATGCTAATCCAAATGTGTGACATGTTGCAGTGACACTGTCCCTCTAGTAAGTTTGCAAGGAAAAGAAGATTTTTTTAACATTTATTTTATTTAAAGTTAAGTAGGTTACAGGATGAGTTCTATAAGAATCAAGTCTTGTTTGCAGAACGTCCCAAGTTATTAAAACAATATATACTGCACACAAGTTAGTATAAACAACGATTATGCAGGTACATATGGAGACTAACACACATAAAGACTCATTACAAATGCACTGCTTAAGTCACAAAGATGCAATAACAATAAATGGAAAATTGTCCTAGACAATATCAATTAAAGCAAGTACATGTACATTGCTCCTGTAGTAGCAGCGTTTTTGTTATGTTTAAAAGTGCAGAGAGATTGTAGAGTGTAGAGAGATTGTGAATTATTTAACAGAGGGTGGAGTTTGTTCCATGAAAGTGAGGCATCGTAAGAAAAACATTCTTTCCCTAAGTGGGATTGGAACCTTGTCAGAGAAAGGCCATGATGAGAGACATCCCTAAGGCTACGGTTGTGGATAGGGAATATATGCCTATCAGATAGGTAGGTTGGGGTCTGCTTATTCACAGTTTTATAGATTAGAGATAGCCAATGGAAAGTGCACCTGGATGCAGGGAGCAACCAGTTTAGCTGGGACAATAAGGTACAGTGATGTTCGTTCCATTTAGATTCTAAAATTAACTGTACGAGCTGATAATAGATGGTATTCAATGAAGAGAGACTTGAGGTGTTGGCATGACGGTAAATCATGTCGCCATAATATAATACAGGGAGAATAGCTTGAGCAGCAATTAGTTTGTGATACAGTATTGGCAAGCAATGCCAGGCCCATCTTAAATGAAGATGGGAAAGCAGCCTAAAATTAATAGGATTGTCCTGATCAAGATTTGACATTTTGAGAGCTGGAACGATGGTGCAGTCTTAAGAGCCTGGAGAACAATATCATGGACCAAGGACAGATTTATTATCTTCATCAAAACCGCAGTGATAGCATCATTGTTGAGTACAAGAAACTTTGTGGAAAAGGGGTCCAAAAGGCACTATACTGGATTTATGTCATTTAAGATTTTACAGCCTTCATTGTGTTAGTTGTTGAAAGTTCAGTAGGACTGCAGCTCTAGGTTAGAAACATAGAAGTTGATGGCAGATAAGGGCCGCAAGGCCCATCCAGTCTTCCCATTTCTTTTTCTACCTTATGAATGTGCCATAGGCCTTTACTCTGTCAATGGCCTATCTGTTCATACTCATCTGTATTACTCCCTTATGCCTATCCCATGCCTGTTTGAAACCCTGCACTGTATTCATATCCACCACTTCCGGAGGTAGGCCGTTCCATGCATCCACCACCCTTTCTGTGAAAAAGAACTTCCTCACATTACCCCTTAATTGGCCTCCCTCTAATCTCATGCTGTATCCTCTTGTCCTGCTATTTTTCTTACATTGAAACATGTTAGACTTTTTCACCTTGTTAATGCCCTTAAGGTGTTTGAATGTTTCGATCATATCACCTCTCTCTCCCTCCTTTGCTCTAGGGTATACATATTGAGCTCTGTTAATCTGTCCTCATATGTTTTCTGATGCAGTTCCTGCACCATTTTGGTTGCCCTTCTCTTGACTGCCTCCATTTTGTTAATGTCCTTGTGAAGGTAGGGCCTCCAGTACTGCACGCAGTACTCCAGATGGGGCCTAAACAGTGTCTTGTAAAGAGGGATTATTACCTCCCTCTTCTGACCTGTGATACCCCTACTAATACACCCCAACATCCCCCTAGCCTTATCTACTGCTTTAGTGGTCTGCTTGGATGATTTCAGGTCATCTGTGATGATGATGCCTAAGCCTCTTTCTTCCCTTGTGATTGCCAGCAACTCCCCTCCCAACCTATAGGTGGCTTCAGGGTTTCTCTTCCCTATATGCATGATCTTGCACTTCTTTGCGCTAAACCCCAGTTGCCACTCTTCCAACCATTTTGCCAGTTTATCCAGATCTCTTCTCATTCTGCCCACCCCACTTGGATTATCCACTCTGTTGCAGATCTTGGTGTCATCTGCAAACAGACAAACCTTACCCTCCAGTCCATCTGCAATGTCACTGAAGAAGATATTGAAGAGGACTGGTCCCAGGACTGATCCCTGAGGTACCACACTTGTGACTTGCATCTCTTCTGACTGTATACCATTTACCACCATTCTCTGTTGTCTGCCCGTCAACCAATTTGCCACCCAATTGATCAACTTCTGACCCACCCTGAGCCTACCCAGCTTATTAATCAATCTTCCATGTGGAACAGTATTGAAAGCTTTGCCGAAGTCAAGGTAGGCGACATCAACTGCTCTCCCTTGGTCTACCACTCTGGTTACCCAGTCAAAGAAATCTATGAGATTAGTTTGACAGGATCTTTCTGTTGTAAACCCATGCTGTCTTGGATCCTGTGCTCCTAACGATTCCAGGTGTTGCACTATCCTTTCCTTAAGGAGTGCCTCCATAATCTTGCCCACTACTGAGGTAAGACTGACTGGTCTGTAGTTCCCTGCCTCCTCCCTGCTACCACTCTTGTGGAGCAGGATCACATGAGACCTTCTCCAGTCTTCTGGGACCTCTCTTGTGCTCAGAGACTCACTAAACAGTTCTGCTAATGGCTGTGCTAGTTCCACCCTTAGCTCCTTTAGTACCCTGGGATGTATGCCATCAGGTCCCATTGCCTTGTCCACCCTGAGCTTATCGAGCTCTTGTAGGACCCTTTCTTTTGTGAAGGGACTAGTGCGCTGTGGGCCCTGCCCTACCTTCTCCTCAGTAAATACTGAGCAGAAGTATTTTTTTAGGGTAGATGCTTTTCCTTGGTCCTCCTCATCACATTACCCCTTATCCCCTTTGATCTTAGCAATACCCCCTCTGGACTTTCTCCTTTCACTAATGTATCTATAGAAAGTCTTGTCACCTTCTTTTACTGTTCATGCTAATGTTTCCTTGGTTTGGGCCTTTGCCTACCTTACTGCCTTCCCTGCTTCTCTTAGGGAAGTTTGGTATGCCTCCCTATCTTCATCCTGCTGCATTCCCTTATATTTCCTGAAGGCCAGCCTTTTGGCTCTGACCTTTTCTGCTACTGTTTTTGAGAACCAAAGTGGTTTCCTTATTTTGCACTTCCTTTTCTCTCTAACACATGGGATGTTGCTTCAAATATTGCATCCTTAATGCTTGCCCACTTTGCCTGTACCTCCTCACCTGTATTTCTTCTTGCCAAGGCTAGCTTAATTCTGTTGGCCATCTTATCAAAGTCAGCTCCTCTGAAGTCCCATATTTTTGCCTTAGAATGGGATGATTTAGCTCTAGTGGCCAAATTGAACCATACCATGTGATGGTCACTGGCCCCCAGGTGACCTTCTACCTGGAGATCTGTGATCCTTTCCCTGTTAGTCAGTACTAGATCTAGGATAGCCCTCTCTCTTTTGGGTTGGATAGTAAATTCAGTTCGGCTTGGTTTCAGGTTATGCCTTGCATCCTCAGACATTAGTTCATAAATCGTTTGGATATTGCTCTCAAAAAAATTTGAAAATGTATTTCAAAGCTCAGAAGAATAGACTGGTTGAGATATGCTACTTCTAGAATTTAGGAGTGAAGTAACCATTTTGCTGAGCTGGATTTCCTTTTCCCCTCAGAATTTGGCTTGTATCATGGGAAACCCTGATGCTTTTTAATTTAATGGCATATTTATTTCCATAGTCAACTCACTTGTGATGGCACCTCGAATGCTAGTTTACAGCTCACAGTACATGATGCTTTTAAATGTAAAAGTTCACTTTATTCACTGGTACAAAGGAAAAAAAAAAAAAGCAATCGCACACTTTAAATCTACATTCCTGACGTGCGACGTCATGTGCAGTCCTCAGCATCCCGACCTGCAATTGGATAGAAAGGGGTATCACTATCACATCATGTGAACTTGGAACTTTGAAAATCAGTTTGTCCATACTTACAATTAGTAGTTACTTACTGGAGTTACTACAGTCACTGCAGATCGCTATCTGATATTCCCATATCTACGAGCACGCCTGTCACCTGAAACACCTAGGAAAGGCAAGCATTGTTGTAAGCATTTTCGGGCACTTACGCTGCTTTTTATTTAATCTCTTCTAAAACCAGAGCTGTTTTGCTTATTATGCTATCCAGGCAAGTGTGGTGAGCTGTTTGTATCCCTGCCTCCTTGAAGCCATGCAGACAGTCATCCTGGCATATACTCAAATCCAGGAATGACTTCACAATCTACTGAGTGTGCTGCTCCTTCAGTGTTGTCAAGTGCAGGTCTACTTGTATCTTTTCAGCTGGTGTCCCACAGTTGATTTTCTCAGTTATAAGAGCAGCATACCACTCAGTGAATCAATATTTCAGGTTGTCCTTGAATATTTTATTACCGGAGATCTCAAGGGGCTGCAAGAGGTCAGTGCAGGATGCGGGGACAAAAATAGGGCTGATACCTGACCTCTCAGGTTTCTCAAGCACAGGGTGTATTGTGTGTGCTCTGTATAGGTCTAGGATTAACAGTGTATGTTGCTCATCTGGCAGGTCAAGTTTTTTTTATTGTGGCACTAATGTAGGGTAATAGCACAGTGCCGAAGTATTGAATCATTGTGCTTTCATTTGTCCAGTGGTTTTCAGAGTGGGTGATGTGTCAGTCACTGGGGAAGTTGAAGTGAGGGTGGCAGTTTGTTGTTTTTCCCTGGTAAATGACTCAGGGTAGTAAACAAAGTCCAGCCAGAGTACAGCCCAACATCATGGACACCTGACGTTTGTCACCTAGGCCCATGACTTCAACTTGTTTAGCCCCCACATCCTCCATAGTCAACTGTGAGCATGGGTCTAAATGTACATCTGTTTCATTGATGTTTATGACGAGTTCTGCAGGTATGAGCTCCTGCATAGAGGCATTACTAATTCTTTTGAGAAAATTGTTTTTCAGCTCTCCAAAGTCATCGGGTGTTTTTCTACTCGCCTTAGTTCCTTTTCGCCTGCAGAACCCCAAACCGCTCAGAAACTGCCAGGCCCATTGCCATGAAAAACTTAGGCTACAACCATTTTCCAGTAGCATATTTGGGTTCTAAGCCTTCACCACACCTACGACTACTGCAGCAACAACAGGGGCGTTAACAATGGCACCCTCTGAGCGTAAACTCTTAATGAGCTGCCTCAGCTCTGTCTCCACATCATGCACCAATAATGTAGGGTCGGAAACTGATTTTAATTTACTTAGGTAGTCTGTTTTGAATTTCCTGACAGTACTTTCATTGATGTGACTGCCATACTAAGACTGATAGTGTCTGCTGCGTTCATGACACCATAACCAGCCGCATACTTGCCCAGCTCAAATCTCAAGTTCAGGGGAGTATGAAGCATATTCAGATTTCCTGTATTTTGGCAGAGGAGCTGAGTTCTATAGCTCCCTGACAACACTATCGGCCATTTTGAAAGAGACCCCTGCACAGTTGCTGAGTGAATCGGGGTGAGTTCTTCAAGAAAAGAGCAGTCTCGCTTTACTGCTTGTCCATGTTGTAACCACTGGACCAAAGACATTCTTTACACTGCTACCAACAGACAACAAAAAAAAAAAAATAATGAAGATAACCGAGAAGCTGTTCCCTGCTAACTACTGTATTAAGTGGAATGTGGTTTTAAGCTGATCACAGAGGGCACAGGTTAATTGCATTCAGTGCAGTGAGTGAATGAACTTTAGTAAACTTATGACATCACACTGCAGCTGTTATGAACTGTCATGAACAGCGCCGACTGAAATGGACATCGCAGCCTGTCATGAACTGTCATGAACATTGCTGACTATAACAGTGCAGCGCGCGAAGTTACATTTGCATTCATAGGTGTTTAACGCTGCAACCGCAAACTTTTGTTTGCATTGCAATTAATAGTTTTACAATATTTTCTAAGGCAGATTGCTTCCATTTTCTTGTGGGTTTCCTCAACTTGGCCCTCATATTTCTGAGATTGCTTCAGTACCAGGAGAGTGTTTAGAGATGGAATATACCTGGTTATGAAGGATTTGAAAAATTAAAAAAAAAAAGATTAGCTAGGTCAGTTTTCCAAAATTCAGGAATCATAGGCCCTGTGGATTCCGATTGGAAGGTGGTCAAACGTGCAGGAGGTGGGGGTGATACAAGACCCCACCTTCAATGTAATAATGAAGAATGACTTTGATAGCAGAGAAGCTGTTGTCTGCCTGGAGTTAAGTGCAGAGGCCGCACCTATTAGGGACAGTTACAGTGAATGGAGAGAGAACCAGTGCTGTCTCCTGAAACTCTTTCTCCACCCCTGACAGACAGAGACAAGCTACTGAGGAGAGAGAAAGAGAGGGCCATACAGCTGAAGACATTCCCTACCTCAGCATCATCAGAAGTAGTCGGTGTGGCTGATGGACTAACCAGGAGACGCAGTTAACTGCTACAGCTAGAGACCATGGAAACTCCAGCTGTGAGCAGGTTTCTCACAGAGAGGAATGTACTCCAGATGGGGTTGAGTGTTATGAGCTTAGCAAATCTCAGCAGGATGACCCAAGCCTCAAGAATTTGAGGGAACTGACTCTCAGGGAGAATGTAGAAAGCAGGTATACTGAAAGAATAGGTTACTTTATAGAGTCTGCATACCCATCTGAGGGCCAGAGGAAGGTGTACACCAGTAATTAATGGTACCTAAAGAATACAGGAAACAGCTCCTATCCTAGCCCATGACATTACTTTCTCAGGACTAAAAGATGGCTTATGAATAACTTTTTACTAGCCCAGTATCTTTAAAGATTTGGCAGACTGCTGCTGGACTTGTATAGTGTCAGAGGATTGGGAAAGATGAGAACAAAACTAAAAGGCTCTGGTTCCCTTGCATATAATTGAGAACCACTGCCAGTGGGTAGCCATGGGCATTGTTGACTACTGAGCATCCCAAGGTGTACAGGTACAGTAAAAGGTACATAGTAGTGGCCATGGAATATGTAACTAGGTACCCAGAGGCTGTGGCCATGTCTTTCATAAAGCCAGGGAAAATGAAACATAGAAACATAGACTTTGATGGTAGATAAGGACCGCTTGGCCCACCCAGTCTGCCCATTTCCCTAGCTATTGGCTAAGCTGCAGATCCTAGTTAACCAACAGCCTCGTTCCTCCTATCCCCCACTAGAATTCCCTTTTGTCTGTCCCATGCATTATTGAATTCCCCCACTGTTTTTGACCCCAGGACCTCCTCAAGAAGGCCGTTCCATGTGTCCACCACCCTCTTCATGAAAAAATACATCCTCATGTTGCCCCTGAGCCGTCCCCTCTATCTTCAAATCATGCCCCCTTGTTCTTGCACATCTCTTTTTCTGAAAGATGCTACCCACTTGCACTCTGTTGATTCCCTTGAAGTACTTGAACATTTCTGTCATGTCCCACCTCTCCCTCCTTTCCTCGAGGCTATACCTATTAAGATCCTTTACTCTCCCTTCGTATGGCTTCTGGTGCAGACCCTGCACCATTTTAGTTGCCCTCCTCTGGACTGCCTCCATCCTGTCTATGTCTTTGTGGAGATGGGGTCTCCAGAACTGCATGCAGTACTCCAGATGGGGTCTCACCAACTGTCTGTACAGAGGGATAACAACTTCCTGTTTTCTACTGGTGATGCCTCTCCCTATGCATCCCAGTATCCCCCAGCCCTCCTTACTACCTTCTCACATTGCTTGCCTACCTTTAGGTCATCTGGTATGACTACCCCCAGGTTTTTGTTGTTGTTAGTACCCCTCCCCCCATTGGGTATTCTTCCCCTTTGTTTTTGTTTCCCAGGTGCATTACTTTGCACTTCTTTGCATTAAATCTAAGCTGCCATGCTTTTGACCATTCCTCCAATCTTGCAAAGTCCCTTCTCATCCTTTCCACCCCCGCTTGTCTATCTACCCTGTTGCAGATATTTGTGTCATCTGCAAAGAGGCATACTTTTCCTTCCAGTCCCTTCGCAATGTCACCTACAAAGACATTAAAGAGAACCGCACCTACTGAACCCTGTGGTACCCCACTAGTAACCCCCTTGCTTTGGAGTGGACTCCGTTTACTATTACCCTCTGCGTCCTGTTGTCCAGCCAGTTTTTTTACTCAGGCTACCACCCTGGGACCCACTCCCAGGCTGGCTAACTTGTTTATTAATCTTTTGTGTGGGACTGTGTCAAATGCCTTGCTGAAGTCTAGGTAGGCCATATCCACAGCCCCTCCCTGGTCTACTACTTTGGTCACCCAGTCAAAGAAATCTATTAGATTCGCCTGACATGACCTTTCTGCAGTGAATCCATGCTACCTTGGGTCCTGTGCAGTGCTGGCCTCTAGGTACTCAACAGTTCTTTCTTTCAGATGTGATTCCATCATTTTCCTTACCACTGAGGTCAAACTAATAGGTCTGTAGTTTCCTGCCTCTGCCTTGCTCCCACTTTTGTGAAGGGGAATCACATCTACACTCCTCCTCCAGTCCTCAGGTACCACACCACCCTCCCATGATTTGTTAAAAAGGGTAGTCAATGGTGTCACTAGTTCTCCCCTTAGTTCTTTTAGAATTCTGGGGTGAATCCTGTCAGGCCCCATTGCTTTATTCACCTTCAGTTTTAGGAGTTCTTTCAGAACCCTTTCTTCCATGAATGGACTGGTATCACCCCCCCCCCCATCCAGAGTGTTACTATTGTTTGGTTTAGGTGCCTCCCCCTCCTGTTCTTTTGTGAATACTGAGCAGAAGTATTCATTCAGTATCCCTGTTTTTTCACTGTCACCCTCTGCCTACCCCGCCTACCCTTTATTAAGCCTCACTATCCATCCCTTGATCTTTCTTCACTCCCTAATGTACCTATAAAAGGTTTTATCCCCATTAAACTGAGTTGGCTATCTTTTGCTCAGTTTGGGCCTTTGCTATTCTGACTGCCTTCCCTGCTTCCTTCTGCTTTAACTGGTACAGTTCTCTGTCCTGCTCCTTCTATGTTTCCTTATACTTACTGAATGTTGTCTTTTTCTCCATAACCTTCACCACCACCTCTTTTGAGAACCATAGTGATTTTTCCTTCATTTTGTTTTATATGTTTCACACAAAGGTTTGTTGCTTCTGTGATAGCAGTTTTGATTTTTCCCCATTGTTTCTCCACCCCTTCTTCTTGCCCGTTTGCTAGTGTTTTTCTGAGGCACTCTCCCATTTTGCCAAAGTCAGCCCTCCTAAAGTCCAATATCCTCACTTTTGTATGGCTTGACTCTACGGCCATGTTTATCGTGAACCACACTGTTTGGTGGTCGCTTGTTCCCAGATGGCTACCCCCTTCTAAATCTGAGATCCTCTCTCCATCCCCATCTGAGAGAACCAGGTCTAAGATTGCTCCCTCCCTAGTGAGTTCCAACACTAGCTGTCTGAGGCATACACCCTATAGGGCATTGAGAATGATCCTGCTCTTGGATGTGGCTGCAGCAAAGGTGCTCCAGTTAACATCTGGCATATTCAGCTCCCCCATCAACAGTATCTCCCCTTTTCCTGCCATTCTCAGGATGCCTTCTATCATTTCCTTGTCCATTTCCTCCCCCTGAGAGGTCTGTATACAACCCCCATGGGGATTGTGATGCCATTTCATGTCTCCAGGGTGACCCACAGTACCTTCTCTCCTCCTTGTTTATCCTTTAGTTCCATTGCTTTGATCCCTTCCCTTATGTAGAGAGCTACTCCTCCTCCTCTTTTACCCTCCCTGTCCCTCCTGTAGATTGTGTATCCTGGTATGTTGACATCCCAGTCATAGTTCTCTATGTACCATGTTTCTGTGATTGCCACAATATCCAAGCATCCCTCTTTAATCAAGGCCACTCATTCAGGGAGCCTGTTACCCAGACTATGGGCATTGGTACTCATCACCCTCAATTTTTTGATAGCCTTACCCCTTTTAGCCCCATCCATGTCCTTACTGCCTTTGCCTTTTTCTCTATTTACCCCTGTCCTGCTCCCTATCAATTTCTCTACCTTGGTGTTTACCTCGCTAACTACTCTGTTTGGTGGGGGGGTTGGGGCTGGGATTTCCCGGTCCTTTTCAGTGCTTTCCCCCTTGGCTAGCTTAAATGCTTGCCATTGAAGCATTTAAACCTATAACCTAGGATCCTAGTTCCCCTCCCAGACAGATGCAGACCATTGTGCCAGTATAGGCCTGTATCCCTCTAGGTGGACCCCCATTCCCCAGTGAAGCCAAACCCTGAGCTCCACAACAGTTTTTCAACCATTCATTGCATCCCATGGTGTGCAGTGCCATAGCCTCATCCATGCCATACACAGGCAGCATCTCCGAGAAGGTTACTGTGCATGCTACTTGTCTAAGGTCCCTCCCCAACTCCACAAACTCCTCCTGCACTGCTCTGATCCCATTCCTAGGCAGGTCATTTGTCCCTAGGTGGACAATGATGTCCAGCTCTCTCTCACCTATGCTGCTGCTCCCACAGTCCTGAGGATTTGCTTCCTGTCCCTCAAAGCCATGGTGCCAGGCAGGCACCTTACCTCCCTCTCCCCTCCCTCCCCCAGTTCTACCCCATAATGACTGAGTCACCCAAGAGGAGTTGTTTTCTTCCTCTGTGGGGTCCTGTGCCACTGTCCTGTGGGTCTACTTTGTGGAGGTTCCCAACATCCTCCTTGGTCTCTACTGTGGGTACCTCCATAGAGAAACTATGCTCCACAATAAAGGTGTATGAATTGTGGAGAGGTACAACTGGAGAGATACACCTCTGTTCCACCACCCTCACCCTCCCTGAGCCAACTGTGGTCCAATCGCTCCTCTTTCTTGGCAACCTCTGAGGCAGCAGCAGTGGCCCTGGTGGTCCCTGGGTGGGGAGGAGGTTTCCTGAATTCTCTCCAGGTTGGCCTGGAGATGGGCAACCTCCTCTCTCAGACAAGAGAAATGCCTGCAAATAGGGCAGCATCGCAGCCTCCAGAATGTCTCCCGGAAGACTGCTGCCCCACAGCCAGGGCATTGCACCACTTCCTACATGTCTCTCTCCCTTTCTATTTACATTTTTTTTCCTTTTGTTAGTGTGTGTGAGCATGTGCATGCATTTACCCCCTACACAACATGCTGGGCTATTAAGGATATGACAGGTGTATGTCCTTTTCCTTTTGGGGAAGTGATGTCAGAACCCCTCATATAAAGGAAATTATGCTCTTGGGGTGGGGTGAGGGGCAGGTGGGTGGGACCAAGCCCTTGCCCCAGAAACAATTAGCTACAGCTCTGACTCCCCACCCTTCCTTCCTTTCAGCAAGACAACCTGCATAACAGTTTAACAGAAAATATGCCCTGCAAAAATCAATTTAAATCAGAGAAAAATAAAGTACAGTGCTCCCTCACTATAATGAACCCCATTATAGTGAATTATCGGTTGTATCGAATGGCTCACTTTGCTCCCAGGAATTCAGTGTCATAGCACTGTTGCACTGTATGTGTGTCTGCACTGAAAACACAGGGCTGCACTCAATTGCACTCAATTTCTCCCCTCAATTAATCAAATTAATTGAATACCCCTGTAAAGCAACCATTCCATCAACTAATCAATTACCCAACCAGTTTCACTGATAAAAGACACACTAAGTTCAGGATTAAGGATTTACATTTCAGTGTTAAAACCCTTAGCCTGCCACCGACATAATATCTTGTCCTAAAAACCTATACGTTCTAAATCTTCCGGCAGCCTAAGGGTTAAACACTGCTGCTGTAGGGATGAAGTGATTCTCGTACTCGGTCCAAACCAAGCTGTCTGTCCTGGACAGACTAAAATGTGGTGAAAGCCTCAAGAAAATATCTGCAGACACCGGCTTTTCTAAATCCACAATTTGTACTTGGTACAAACAGGAGGCATCGCTGCATGAGTTTGTTGCAGAGTGTGGAGAGCTGGAGGGACTTGAAAGAAAAAAATTGAGACTTGCTGATGAAAAGCAGATCGACACTGCTACACAGCTGTGGTTTACCCAGCAACGATCAAATGGAGTGCCGCTGTCTGGTTCAGTTCTACGTGAGAAGGCGGACCAGTTTGCCAAGCAGCTCTATGGCGAGGAAAGCAGCTTCAAATTATCTGCCGGATGGCTCTGGCACTTCTAGAGAAGACATGGCATTAGGCGAGTGGCAATAACAGGCGAGCAGCGCTCTTGCGATGATCTTGCAGCAGCAGAGTTTCTCCTGAAACTGAGAGATGTAATCGTGTCAGGGGGGTACACGCCTGAACAGGTGTACAACACTGACGAGACTGGCCTGTTCTGGCGGTGCTTCCCTGATGTCACTCTGGCATCAAAAAAAGAAGAAAATGCCAATAAAGGCTTCAAGGTCTCAAAAGACCGGGTCGCACTGCTGTTTTGCATTAATGCTTCAGGAACACACAAGGTGACTCCCTTGTGTATCGGAAAGTTTGTGAAGCCGCGCTATTTTCACCACATAAACTTAAATTCATTGCCTGTTGAGTATGCCCTCAGCAAGAAACCATTACTGACTTTTTTTAAAAGTTAATTACTGTAGAGTCATGTATTGAATTAGTAAATGTACTTTTTACGCTGCTATGATTCTGCTTTCTCCGTTTCTCTATGCCATGTAGCACATTTGCACTTTTTTGCGTTTTTAAACATAGATTATTTTTAAACCAAAGAATCAAATAAAAAAATCTGTGTGATTGATGCAGTCACAAATAGTGTTCTAGTACATCGAATTAAACTTGTTTAATAACTGTCATTGTTTTTAGTGTTTGTCTGTTGGTCTGCTGGTTTGGTTCTCACTGGGCAACTACTTCCGATGTAATAAACATGCTGAAATAACGGATATGCTTCCTGGCTCCCATTTTGTTCGTTATAGCGTGGGAGAAATGTAGTTGAGCCCAAACTCTGTGTTCTGCCCTCCAACACTCTTAGGTCTAGCCACAAGGGAGAACTACCTTAGGAGCCACCACGCTATTCTTTTTAAATTGTCACTATTCCTTTTAAGTTATCATCTAACAGAGGCTCCAAGCCAAACAATCAGGCCAAACAATTCTCACTTAGCCCCCAAACTACAGGGCAAAAACACAGCTCTAGTTTCAGGCCCTTAAAATGAGGGTTACTGTGCTTTCAAGTGGCAGATGAACGTCTCAGGATATTCAGCTGAATATGAATTTCCCAGGAAATTCTATCTGACCAGGGTATGCACTTTATGTCAACGTAAAAGACAAGTTTGTGGGAAAAGTGTGGGATGCTGCAACTTAGGGCCTCCCCATAACACCCTGAAATTAATTTTTTGGTCAAACACTTTAATGCTATGCTTAAAACAATGCTGAGAACAATTACAGACTAATGTGAGAGTGGTTGGGATAAGCATTTACCCCATCTTTTGTTTGCTTATTGGAAAGTCCCTCAGCAGTTAACAGGCGCTTCCCCTTTCAAGCTCTTGTTTGTCTGCTGGGCGAGGGGGCTCCCTAGATCTAGTGAGAGATGAATGAGATGATAAACTTGCTTTCCATGGGAAGTCTGTTGTGGATTATGTTCTGAACTTTGGGTCATGGCTCATGGAGTTCACAGGGCTTGCTCAGGATCACCTTGCAGTGACAGGAAATTTTGTTTGACTGTGGAGACAGAGCTCAAGATTACAAAATCGGTAATGCGTGATGGTGTTCATCCCTGTGTGAAAAAATAAATTGCAGGCAACCAAGAAGGGTCAACACTCAGTAGTAAGAAAGGTTAATGATGTGAATTATGTTGTGGAATTGCTCAACAGAAAGCACAAATAGAGAGTGTGTCATGTAAACATGATAAAATCTTACTGCAACAGGGAAGAAATGGTCCTAGCTTTGTGCGACTAACGGGGGAGTGGGTACAAATTAATCCACTATTAATGTTGCTTCTTGGAAAAGTTTTGGGAGGATCCTCTATGGATGCCATCACCATCTCTGAGCAGCTGATGTCTGCAGAGACAGTAAGATGAATGAATGACATGCTGCAATCTTTTAGGGATAAGCGTTCAAGGAGAACAGGTTGTACAACAACGGCTAAACACCATGTGAACACAGGGCTGCAAACTCCATTGAGGTAGCCAGCTTTCAGGATCCCTGAGGGCATGGCAAACACTGTAGAGGAAGAGTTTAAGGAGATGCCAGCCCTTCCACTTATTCAGGAATCCAGCAGTCACTGGGACTCTTCAAAAGTGCTGATTCCCAATAAAATGTGACCATGAGGTTCTGCATGGATTACCAAAAGCTCAACAGCCACACAGAGTCTGCTGCATATCCAATGCTCAGGATGGATGAGGTCATATAAACATTAGGGGGGCCAAGACCTTGACTGCTATACATCTACCAAAAGACTTTGGCAGGTATCCCTGACTTGTGTAGCAAGTAAAGTTCAATACTCATCACCCCATTTGGCCTCTGAAAGATTCAAGTAATGTTACTCAGGATGAAGAACACACCAGTGGCTTTTCAGGAGCTTTTAGATCACATTCTATCCACAGCAGGTGAATTTTCTCTGTCATACATGGATGATATACTATACAGCCACACTTGGGAAGTTCACATAGGTATGTGACTGAGGTGCTTTGCAGCCTGCATGTCACAGGACTGACAGTTATGGTGAAGTGCCAAACTGGCCTGGCAAATTTCTCATACCTAGGCCACAGGGGAGGGAGTGGGTACAGCTAGCCTGCATCATCAAATATTGAAGGTCTTTAGTGGAGACCCATGTCAATCACAAAGAAATGGGGGAGGGCATGTCTGGGGACTGCAGGGTATTACTGTAGGTTAATGGTTAATTCTTGTGCTATGGCAAAAAACTTGACAAACCTCATGAAAAAGAAAATTCTTAAAAAGGTTCAGTGGACCAAATACTGGGAGGGAGCATTTGTCCAACTGAAAGAAGCATTATGCTGAGTGCTTGTATTAGCTAGCCCTAAAGCCCAAAAGAACAAGATTCCAGGATTCCCTGAGGGGGACTCCATCTTCTGCACTAGCGGTCTGGTGCTGAGCGGCGAGCCGCAGGGTGCTCCCCAGCCTGCCCTCAAGATCAAGATTCCAGGATTCTCTGAGGGGGATTCCATCTTCTGCACTAGCGGTCTGGTGCTGAGTGCAGCCAGCTGCAGGGTGCTCCCCAGCCTGCCCTCAAGAGAAAGATTCCAGGATTCACTGAGGGGGATTCCATCTTCTGCACTAGTGGTCTGGTGCCGAGCGAGCGAGCCGCAGGGTGCTCCCCAGCCTGCCTCAAGAGCAAGATTCCAGGATTCTCTGAGGGGGATTCCATCTTCTGCACTAGCGGTCTGGTGCTGAGCACAGCGAGCCGCAGGGTGCTCCCCAGCCTGCCCTCAAGAGCAGGATTCCAAGTACGCTACAGGAAAGCAGCTCCAGTCCAGCTTGCTAGCCGTGAACCCAGTTGGTGGATGGTGCCTGAAATTATAGGCAGATTCAGCACTCCATCTCTCCCTGACTGGCTTCAGCTCCTGGAGGTTTGAACTGCTCGGCACAGTCCCCTGGAGCTCATCTGTCTGCTACCTAAATTTTTTTTTTCCTAACCTCTGCAACTAATTCTGAGATGTGTCTTTGTGCCCACTGCTGAATTTGAATTGTTAGTGTAGGGAACTACAACCCCTTTTTTGAATAGTTAAGAGTAGGAAACTATAACATTTTTGGAGTGTTTCAACTGCCTTAAGCTATTTAAGTATTAACAAAGTTTGAAGTTAAAAACTGCTTTGTTTAACTGCTGAATTGCTGTTTCTCCATCTACCTCCCCCACTCGCCTTTTCCTCTGTATACTGGTGACACTGATGGTGCTTAATACCAGCCACTCCCATAGCCATCCTCTCCCTCTCTGGCTAACTTAGCACCCTTAATTTCTCACCTTGTTACAGAATTCTTTTGTCTCCTTACTTAGCCTGCCTCCCAAACTCTGAAGCCTTTGTTCTGTTGGTACATATAAGCTGATGTCTCCCTTCTATTCTTGTCTCTTCAGGATTCCCTGAGGGGGATTCCATCTTCTGCACTAGCGGTCTGGTGCTGAGTGCAGCCAGCCGCAGGGTGCTCCCCAGCCTGCCCTCAAGAGCAAGATTCCAGGTACGCTTCAGGAAAGCAGCTCCAGTCCAGCTTGCTAGCCATGAACCCAGTTGGTGGATGGTACCCATTTTCCCATTGCAGTTTATAATGATCGGCCACTAGAGGCATCTTATTTTTCCTATTAATCCTCCAATCTTGCCTCTGCCTTTTCCTGTTCTAATCACTGTTATCCACTGTCTTGTTCTCACTTTTAGCATATTGTACTCCGAAGAAAAAAAAAACTACTCCATAGCGGCAGTCACACTCACTGAAGATCAGTTATTCCCCTTACCCCCTCAATAGAAACAGCAATGGGCACCATGGCTATCACACTCAGCCTACTCATGGTTACCTTTCTTGCTCTGCCCAAAGTCCAATCCTGCCCCCCTACCCTCCACCCTGAGCCCCACCCCCCTCTACCACCCCACAGCAGCCAACCCCCCACCCTGGACACCCCTATTTTCCATGGCACCCACCTCCAACCAATACCCCTCCCCTCCCCACGGGACACCCTGGGCCCACCCCTTCCTTGCCATACCTACCCTCCGCACCCTACCCATCCCTTGTACCCCACTAGTAGGACCTTGCATTGGTACCTGGTTAAGGGTCCTGGTCACCACAGATCGCTCATCAGATTAATTGCTCTACTCCTTCTGCTCTCTGGGAACATACACCCCAACTCTGGGCCGTTGTCAACTAGCCACCCCACACCCCACTCTAGTACTGGCCTCAGCATTGCATCCATGAATATTTGCAGCCTTCTAAAAAAATCCATCGCTCTCCAGTGCTGGGCTGTACAACACCGTCCTGATGTTATAGCACTAGTCGAGACCTGGCTCTCGAGAAAAACTCCTGACTCAGTTATCTCCTTCCCTGGCTACACTCTGTTCAGGGAAGACCGTATAGGCAAACGTGGTGGTGGGTGTGTAGTCTTTATGTGTGACACACTTTTAGGCCATGCTCTTCCTGCCCCCAAGCTCTGTTTTAGTGCCCAAGCCCTCACCCTCAAGGTGACCCCTGACCCAGCCAGGGACCCTCTTTTTCTCACAGTCTCTTACATACCCCCAAGGGACCAGGGACCAGCTGTCCACTCCCTCATTGATTACCTCACCACACCCTCCACAAGGCGGAGCAGCTCATCCTAAGTGACCTTAATGCCAATTGGCTGAGTACCACTGCCCCCCCATATCAGGGACTCCTTTGCTGCCCTAGATATGACCCAACTAGTTACCTCACCCACTAGATTTAACCAGTCAGGCAGCTCCAGCACACTGCTAGATGTAATTCTGTCGAACTGCCTCCATAAAATCAGGGATATTAATGTACTACCAGACTTTCTTAGTGACCACTCTCCTGTCCTCTGCCACTGGTCATCCTTCACACCAAAACCAGTGTCCCAGGTCACCTTGCGCTGGCGCTTTCGCCTTGGGGGTCTCAGAAAGCTAAAAACGCACCTAGCCCAGTTTGACTGGCCCCAGTCCTACTCACAACAGATATTGACTCTGCCCTAGCCTATTTCTCCAGTGCCTTCAGCAAGGCCTGCAACCTTTTCGCCCCCCTGACCAGAATCCATACCAAGAAACACAATGCCCCATGGATCTCCCCATCCCTCATCCAAACACTGAAACAAAGAGATAATCTCTGGCATATTGCTGTTGAGACAGGAAAACTGGCTGACAGACAAGCCTATAATGCAGCACGTAACAAGTGCACCTGGGCTATAAGCAGGCTAAGGCCAAATATTATCAAGCCACCCTTGAATCCACTTGGGGCTCATCCCATGCCTTCTGGGACAATATGAAAGAGCTCATTGGAAAGACCCACTCCCCCCACCATCACTACTCTCCATAGACGGTACCTCCCCGCATAGCTGAGTGCCTCAATATGGCTTTCTCAGATCTAAGCTTTGTCCTCCCCAACTACTTTTTCGACCCTATCCCTGCCTCCACCCCCTACCTCGGTTCACTCCCCTTTCTACCTGCTTGCCATATCACCCCTTGAAGCCAGGCCTCATCTGCAAAAAGCCTTAGCTAGCAACAACCCCAGCTGTGATCCCCTGAACTCCAGGATTCTCCGATTAGTCCTAGATACTGTACTAGTCCCTCTCACCAACCTTATAAACTGGTCACTATGTCTTGGTCAATTTTCCAGTGCCTGAAAATTTTCAGAAATCACCCCTATCCATAAGAGTGGAGATAGAACCTCCCCTAACAATTTCAGACCCATCTCCATTCTCCCCCCTCTTTCCAAAGCACTAGAAAAAATAGTGGCCATTCAGCTATCCGAGTATCTGGCCAAATATGACCTGCTGTGTCCAGAACAACATGGATTCCACCCTGGACACAGCACCACTACAGCCCTCCTGGTGTTATCCCAGCACCTCCACTCTGCTCTCCACTCTGGTCATGTTGTGGGTGCAGTGTTCATTGACCTCTCAAGGCCTTTGACACTGTCTGTCACCCCCTCCTACTTGACTCCCTCCACCAACTTGGCTTTTCCCCTGGCCCACTGGCTTGGTTCACCAGTTACCTCTCTGCCAGATCACAGTGTGTGACGGTAAACGGCACCCTGTCCAATACCCTGCCCATTCACTCAGGGGTCCCCCAGGGTTCCATCCTGGGCCCCATTCTGTTAAGCCTATTTCTCAATACCCTCCCTAGCTCCTGCTCCTGCAATATGGTACTCTATGCCAATGATGCAGTTCTTCTTGTTTCCCACCCTGACCCTGCATCTCTACAGGAATCCCTGCAGCACACATTCAACCAAGTCGAAAAGTGGTTCCTTAACCTCAAAAAAAACCCAAATCTATGCTTTTTTTTTGCATCACCAGACTAAGGCCAAAAATGGCCCCCCTCTGCATTCTCCCCAGTAGTGCTCACCCTCTTGAGCAGGTGTCATCCTACAAGTAGCTGGGCATTACCTTCAACTCGTTTCTTACATTTCACACCCACATCAATACCCTGTCCTCAGCCATAAACTCTCGGATTGGCCTTCTCTATCACCACAGAGATTGCCTCTCCCAAACTGCTCTCTGACTGGCCATCAACTCCTCTGTCCTGTCCCTAGTGGACTACGACCTATCTATCTATGCTGTGGCCGACAATATCACCCTCACCAGAATCCAGACCTTGATAAACAAGGCCCGCAGGCTCCTGACCAGTGCATCCCTCTGCACCCATACTTGCCTGCTCTATTCCACTACCAACTTGCTCACCTTGGAGGAACACCTGCGCTACTAAACCTGCTTACTTGCCAAAAATTCCCTGCTAGGACTCTCCCCCCCTGGGGTCACTGCGTCCCTGTGGCTTGCATCCCCATCCATTGCCACCCATAGCTCAGTTAAGGCCACCTTTCTGGTGCCCCGTATCAAGACCTCCCTAGCCCAAAGGTCCTTCCACTACCGTGCCACCACATGGTTCAACTCCCTCCCGCTCTCTGTCACTAAGTCTACCAAAATTGGTCCCTTTAAAGTCGCTCTCTGTAACCACCTCTTTGGCACCCGAAGCTGTAGCTGCCCTTAATCAACCTAATGTTGGAGTCCCTCCCCGTTTCTTGCCCATAGCCTTGACAATGTTCGTTGGACTGCTTCTCCCCCTCTTTTTTTCCTCTTTCCTTACCCCTGTCCCCCCACCCTTCCACTTATGTATTTCCTCGGTATGACCAGGGTTGTGACTTCTACTATTGTTATACTTTATACGATTGCTATTTACTGCATGTAACTTTATCCCATAAACCGCTCTTATATTGTGTTCTTTTTGTTATCTGTATTGCACCTGTATGTTACCACTGTTGTATCTCATGCTGTAACCATGTCTACCCTCCCTGCGATGAGGTGCCTTTGTAAATGAGTCCCTGACTCAAAGATTGTAAATCCGACTTTCAAAAATAAATAAATGAAAATAAATATTCATGGTAACTTGTTGTGCAAAAGGATTCTTCTGTCCACATATCGGATGCTATGCTAAGTCTGGTTATGCCCATGACTGAAGAACATCCAGCTGCATACCTGAGCCAGAACTACTACTCAGGGAGGAAGCTAATGCCACAATTGAAAAATAAAATGTTTTGGCATAGTCTGTAAACTCCAAAAGCTACAGCCATGTTTATATAGCTGAGAGTTCACTTTGTACACTGACCATAACAAGTCCCTAACCTTGCTATATACAATGAGTGGGCGGAATGCCAAGCTGCTGTGGTGGAATCTTAGCTGCAGGCGTACAACATGAGTATTCATCACCACAGTGGATCACTATGTGCCAAAATAGATCGTAAGTCCAGGCCTTGAAAAAGGGAAAGAAAAAATGGATGAACGCTAACTGAATTGAGGCCTACTAGGTAGTAACTAACTGCATACATGAAGACCATCTTTTGGGTGTGCTAAAGAGACATTATTTCATATTTAGGGGAGGTTGTAATGATCATCCCCTCAACTGTACATATAATGTTTTTCTGCATGGGTTTCTAAACTATTTGCTTATGTGTGTCAAACTGCTACTTGCAATTAGTTAGACTGTGTGATGGAAACTGCCCCTCGGCCCCCTCACTTACAGAGTAGTCCTCTGTTGTGGACTTCTAATCCTTTGCCACCACCTGGTTTTATCAGGAAACAGGAAACCTGTCTTTTGCGCCCTGCTCAAAGTCAGGGAGGTCACCAAAATAGCTACTGGTAGAGTGCCCTTCGGAGACAGACTGCAAACAGAGACCAGCAGAAATAGTAAAATTACATTTTTAAATAAAACAAGCAGTCACTGATTCTGTAAAAAAATTGATTCTTTACTAGAAGAACTACAAGTATTTACAAACGGGATATATTTACACTGAACCAAAAGGATTACCAGTTTATTAGTCCTATGAAGACAGGTTGAAGGAACTGAACATGTACTCCCTGGAGGAGAGGAGGGAGAGAGGGGATATGATAGAGACATACAAGTATCTTACAGGGAGGAACAGGGTGCAGGAAAACACTATTTTTAAGCGAAAAAGATGTTTCAGGACTAGAGGGCATGGGATGAAGTTGGAGGGAGGATGATTCAGAGGAAACATGAGAAAGAATTTCTTCGCAGAACGGGAGGTGGACAAGTGGAACACCATGCCAGAGGAAGTGGTGGGGGCTGAAACAATCACGGGATTTAAGAATGCATGGGATAGACATAAAGGAATTCTAGAGGTCAGGGGTAAGGGGAAATAGACTTCTAGGAAAACAAACTGAACTTACAAGCTCAAATGGGCAGACTAGGTGGTCCATAGGCCCTTATCTGCCGACACTGTCTATGTATCTATGTATCTATGTATTAAGAAACAGAAAATAAAGCAAGTTACACAGACAGTTGATGTGTAGGAAATCTGAGCTATCCTTACCTAAAACCTATTTACCTACTGCTAGCTGCAGAAAACTCTTTACCTAAGCTGTACTACTACCTGCAGAAGGGCTCCCCTTCTGTCAGATTTTGAGTGTTCCAGAGAGAGAGGACATGCTGTCTACCAGCACCCCAGCTTATACCCTTCTCACTGAGGGGAGTGGCTTCATCCCTTTTCGTGACAGCTCCTCACTGCCCCCCCCAAAATGTGTGTGTGTGTGTGGCATCATCTGAGCCAACAGGCCTCCTTTACATCTAGACATCCTCTGTCCAGTTTCACAATCCTGTTTTGCAGGATGTCTTTCACATTTAGATCTCTTCTGGTCAGATTTACAATCTTGTTTTCCAGGATGTCTGAGGTGCTTGAAATTGCGCCTGTGGTGAGATAAGGCCATAACTTATTGTTCTAATCATATTTCATGGTATTTTATGTGAGAAATGCATCAGAGATGCCCATGGTGGCCCATTGTAAGTTGTAAGGGATCATAGGTACGAAGACAAGGGCCCATGGGAATGATGTTGTAACTCTTGTTACTGGCAGAGAATCTGTCAACTGCTAGCCAGGGACTGGAGTTTAATTAAATAATTTAAAAGGAGACACAAGAATAATTAAGCAGAGCTGGAAGCAAGGCTCATCCCTTTGTGCTTGTGAAAGGCCAGGACATCCAGTGGTGCCATTCCGTCTGGGTTCCTTTTGTCTCTGCAAGACTGCCCTGAGATAATCTCATTTCAGCTGAATGGGCTACAATTTAAGTAAATGGCTGTACTGAGGATAGCTTAATTACAGCCATTTCCAAGGAGAGAGGCTGGATTTTCCCCTAGAATTCTGGTTTATACTAGCTGACCTCTGAGCCTTTTTTCTCTCATATTCAGAAATGCACATTTGTTGTTTTGTAATAAAATACTAAAAGCTGATTGGTTGCCCAGCCATAGAGATGGAATGCTAGCCAATTGCAGGGCAAACCACTGTCCTCAGGACCTGCCCTTTGAGAAGCCCATAAAACAAGGATGCAAAGACTGGATCAGAGCCTTTAGCCTTTTTGCATTTGGGGACCCTGCCTGCTTAGCAAAGCAGAGACATTTTCTTTAAGAATTCTTCTGCACTACCAAGAACCAAGATTTTCAGCTGCCTTTGTAAAGACTCTGCACTTCAAAATTCTGCAACTAAGGACTTGAGGTAGACTTTAATCTTAGAGTTTTAAAGTGTAGGCTTTTATGTATATTTTCCATTTTATTTTCAATATCATGTAGCCAATGTCTAAAATTATTTGTCTTTATGTTATTTACTGCATTTATTAATAAATTAATAAAGCTTTTGGCTTACTTTTTAAAAATAATTCTGCCTATATCTTTTGTGCAAGTTGCCTTGGTAAGGTTTGTTCAAACTATACTATGCCTGTGTGATTGCTCAAGGGCCAAAACACTACCAAAAGAAAGAATCACTAGGGACATCAGTGTGACAAAAGGACAGGAGGAAATATGAAAGGTCTCAGGATGAGTCTGTGTGGGTTTGAAACAAGCTCTACATTTCTGGGGGAATGACACATAATAGGGTGTATAGGGCCCCCCAAAGCCTTTACACACTTGTGGCTTTTCTGGTTCATTGTGCTGTGGCTGAGAAGGTTCTATCCTAGGAACAGAGACTTGGAACTGTACCTCCTAACATGAAGTGAGGGCACCCTAAGATCCTCTGGCATATGTTCAGTTGTGAAACAGTGAGCATGCTAAAAGGACAGAGGAAGGGTATCCTGGACCCCCACATCACAGGAGGGATTTGTTGTGATGCAGAGAATCCTGGCCCATGGGAGTGGGTTGGTGACAGATTTGGTGAGCTGTGGTGCAATTGGCTAACTGTTTGAACCACCACAAACAAAGAGGGCAGAAAGTTGGCAAAAGGGAAAATTGGTTATGGGATACAGTTCCCCACCCTATTTTTCCTTTTTTGTTTAGCTGCAAGTAAAAGGCAGACTAGCAGTAGTGTAGCGATGAAAGGTGACTTCCAAGTACAGTGACTACACTGTAGAAGAGCTGAAGCAGCTGTGCCAGGAGAGAAGGGTCCAGTATTATGGGCACAGTAAGAAACACCTCACAGAAGTCCTTGAGGCAGCAGATGAACAGGCAGCAACCCGGGGCACTGAGTCACAGCTGGTGACTGAAAGGGATCAGACCTTGGGCGTGGGGGTGCCAAGGGCCATCGCAGTGTCTAGTCCCAGGCAGGAGAGCAAGACCAGAGGGAACCCAGAGCCACAGCACCAGGGGAAGGCCACCACACAGCTGGAGCTGGAAGGAATCAAATTATAATTTGAACTGAGGAAATTTGAGCTGGAGTAAACAAAGTTTGAAGCCCAGCAAGAAAGAGAGCAGAGATGGTTTGAACTGGAGATGCAGGAAAGGCAGCACCAGAGAGAGGCCAAGGAACAGCAGTGCCAGAGAGAGTATGAAATGGAAAGGCTAAGACTCCAACGACCAGCACCAGATGAGGTAAGTGTCAGGGGTAAACCTGAAACTCCAGGGCTGGAATATAAGTTAAATTCCAAATTAATAGCTGAATTTAAAGAGGCAGAGGATAGGGATGCATTTTTGACTTTATTTGAAAAGGTCTGAATCCAGGTCAAGATACCCAGGGAGGCCTGGAGCTTTCAGCTATCCCAGTTGCTTATTGGTAAATGGCATGAGGCACTAGACCAAATGGACAATGAGGAGAATAAAAATTACAAGAAACTTAAAGCTGCTTTACTTAGAACGTATGAACTAACTCCTGAGGCCTGTGACATGGACAGCCAGTTCTGAGTGCTGTATCATTTTTTTAAATATAAAATGTATTACTGAATTTCTCTGCTGAAAATCTGATGCTCTAGAAGTGACCTCGCTCACCCCCCCAGGTTTCAGCTGAAAGATGAAAGCCATGAGAAAATGCTGATACAGCATGTGAGATCACACACACAGTTTTAGATACTAGGTGTTACATGGAAGGCCTTAATCAAGAATCACCTGTTTGTCTTAGTTAATTACAGCCATAGTTGCTATATCATATCCATTTTATGACGTTGAAGGAAAAAACCCAGGTTCTTACATAGAAGTGCAAAATCATAAAGACGCTTTCATGACCTGGAAGGAGAAAGCTTATTATGAGATCAAAGTAGTGTCATTTGAAGGACATGAATTTTGCTGAAGTTTCAGAACTTAATACTTTGAAAAGACATCCTGTTTTTGTATAAGATATGTATTTTTTATATATTCTGACAGAGGAGGCGCTAGATGACCTCACACAAAAGGGGTTGGTAACTACAGTTTGCTTAAGGAATATTCGGTTTCACTTCAGGCACTTTTATCTAGACTCTGACAACAAAACATTTGAGAGCACTTTAAACAAGTATTTAGAAAGCTAGACAAATCTAAATATTGTTGTAGGAATTTGCACTGCTTAAACCTTGTTCTTTTAAAAGATTTGTATGTTTTGTGATATAACAGTTCTGTATTTTGTGTTTTACATATTTTTATCTATTTTAGTAAAATTCTTTTTAGAGCATACTTGGTCTGTCTTTGAATTTATTTTATTTGTAAGAAAAGTATATATGGTTATAGCACACATAAGGCATAAGCTTGAAGGGTGGTACTAAATTAGAAAAAGAAGCGTTTTAAATCTGAGGTTTTTATTAAAGTTTTTAAGGGTTCATCTCTGTATACCTGGTTAGGTGCCCATAGGCAAAGATATCTGGCCCCCCCGAAGACAGAAATATCTGAGCCTGTGCATTGGGTACGCTAACAAGAGGTTCACAGTTTGAGTCCCTCCAAGACTTGAGACCAAAGGTTGATCCGAACTCACAAAACAGACAAGAGGGTTACCGTGTTCTGTTAAACTGTTCACAAGACTGTGCTCGGAGGTTGGCACTTTGGGAGTAGAGGGCCTGACCTGCTGAGTGGGTTTATGACAGATTGGTTGGCAGCAGTGGCATAATTTTGATATTATAAGCTTGTATTGTTCTGTGTAAGCTGAGACCGTAGCTCTCTTGCAAAGAAAGAAAAAGACAGAGTTTTATTTTAAAAAGGAAACAGAACTATATATCACTTGGCATACAGTCAAGTTCCTACCCATTTTATTTTTTTTTCTAAAGTGCAGCCAGAGTAGCAGTACTCAGGAAAGATGACTTCCAACTACAGCAGGCACACTGTAGATTACTTAAGACAGTTGTGCGGGGGCAGAGAAGTCCCATTTGTGGTGAAAGCAAGCAAGCAGAGCCTCATAGATGCCCTGATGTTAGCAGATACCCAGAGCAGCGAGTCACCAATCGTGACTGGAAAGGACCAAACCTCAAGTGTGGAAGGGCTAGTGGCCAGTGAAGGGTCCAGAGCCAATGAGGAGGACAGCAGGGCCACTGTCAGTGAAGGGCCACAGCAGCAGGGAAGGGTCACCAGTATACTGAATCCAGAGGTACTCATGCTGCAAATTGAGTTGCACAGGATGGAACTGGAGGCAGAGCGAGAACAGAGGGAGGCAGACTGTGAGGAGCGTGAGTGCCAGCGAGCTGCAGAGGAGAAAAGGAAGAGAGAGAGAGAGAGCTGAGAGGCAGAGCGGCAACAGAGGGAGACAGACCATGAGGAGTGTGCACACCAGTGAGCAGCACGGGAGAAGAGAGAGGAGTGCCAGAGGCAACAAGAACTGGAGAAGATACGACTCCGACCAGCGGCACCAGAGCAGGTAAGTGGCTTGAGTTTAACTGGGACTGCAGGATTGGGTTACAAATTGAACTCCAAATTAATAGCCCAGTTTAAAGATGGGGAGGACATGGATGCCTTTTTAAATTCTTTTGAAAAAGTTTATATTCAGGCTAAAATTCCTAGAGAGTCCTGGAGCTTCCAGCTATCCCCACTACTTACCGGGAAAGCTAGGGATGCATTTGGTCAAATGGACGATGAGGACAGCAATGATTACAGCAAGCTAAAAGCTGCACTCTTAAAAAAGTTTGAATTAACTGCTGAATCATACAGAGCTAAATTCCGTAACCTCAGGAGAAGCCCTGATATGAGCTACGAGGAGCTAGCCACGAAACAACGTCAGTTTTTAAAACATTGGTAGGGAGGAAGTGAGGCAAACTCTGTTGATAAAATTGAAAATGTGATTTTATTAGAGCAGTTTTATTGGGCATGCCCAGCACAGCTAAGAACCAGACTAGAGGAACGAGATCCCAAAATAGTGCAAGAGGCTGCTGAACTCCCGGACCGCTATGCCAAGAGCAGACCTGCTCTGAGAGTGAATGGGGCCAGCATGGCAGTGCAGAAAGGGTAAAGCGCACCTTCAGGGCAGCTAAAACCCTCACTGCCTCCACCAAAACCAGTTAGCCCCAGGTTTCAGAGAAAAGATTTCTCTGAGAGAAGAACTGAATGTCGGTTGTGTAAGAAAAATGGGCATATTGCCAGACAATGTCCCAAAAAGGCAAGCCATAATACACAACCGGATATTAGAAAAGAAGTGGGTTGTTTATGTGTCCCTGGAAGCATGCCAGTGAACATGAGGAAACATATGCACCCAGTCATGGTGAATGGTGTACAGACACAGGGGTTAAGAGACACAGGGGCATCCCTGACGTTAGTAAAGGGGGATCTGGTACAGCCTGGTCAACTTATACCCAATAAATACGTCACTGTCCATGGGTTTACTGGTGAAGAGAAAACATTGCCACTGGCTAGTGTTCTCCTGGACTGGGGTGAAACAGGGGAAACTGTGCAACAGGTGGCTTTAGCCAAAACATTAGCAGTGGATGTGATTCTGGGTAACAATCTCCAACAGGGGATGGTATGTGCAGTTACCCGTAGCCAAGCGGCAAGGGAAAATTGTAGTTCCCTGAACCCCACGGAGGCCATTGTGGAAACCACTGGGAGGCTGGTTCCCCAGCCTGTGTATACTGATGTAGAGACTGATAAAAAGGGGGTAGAAACTTCCCTGGTAGCAAGTGACCACATAGCTACGGAAAGTTACTCCGAAGAGGGAGAGGTGACCCCTTGTCAGAGGGTTGGGATTGACAGTGATCCTGAGTGCCCTGACGCTAGTGCTAGGGCCCATAGTTTAGCGACTGAAAGGGACCTGTCCCATACCTTGGGACTGTGTGAGGGGTTTGCAGCTGCTCAGAGGGGTGACCCTAGTTTAGAGAAGCTGAGGGCTTGGGCAGACTTGGATGGCACACAGGGAGGTGATGGCAGACATAAGGTTTATTGGGAAAATGGACTTATGTATACTCAGGCAGTACAGACAGAGGGAAGGATGTTAGGCAGGCAGTTTGTCATTCCCCAGTGGTATCGTGAGCAGTTGCTAAAAATTGCACATGATATGCCCTTGTCTGGTCATTTGGGAATTGCGCACACTACGCAGTGGTTGGCCCAGAATTTCTACTGGCCAAACTTCACCAAGCAGGTGAAGGTGTATTGCCGGTCTTGTCACAGGTGACAAGAAATAGGGAAGGCAGGCAAGAAAACTCAGACTGCCCTGATTCCATTGCCCATAGTGGAGGAGCCATTCCAGAGGGTGGGAATGGATATTGTGGGGCCTTTAACTACCCCCAGCTCCTCAGGGAAGAGATTCATCCTGACTGTGGTGGATTACGCCACCCGGTACCCAGAGGCAGTCACACTATCCTCACTGAGAACGGACAAAGTGGCAGATGCCTTACTTGGGATTTTCTCCCGTGTTGGGTTTCCACAGGAGGTAATCACCGATCGAGGGGGTTCCTTCATGTCAGACCTGATGAAATGTTTATGGGAGAAGTGTGGGGTGGTGCAGAGATGCATGACACCATATCACCCACAAGCCAATGGACCTGTGGAACGATTCAATGGTACCCTAAAGTCAATGCTCCAGGCATTTGCTGAACAGCATGGGAGGGACTGGGAGAAATACCTTCCCCACCTGTTGTTTGCATACAGGGAGTTGCCCTAAGAGTCAACAGGATTTTCCCCCTTTGAACTCTTATATGGACACCGGCTACGTGGGCCCCTAGACTTGATCCAGGAGGACTGGGAAGGCAAGCACTCCACTCAGGGAACTCCCATTGTGGATTACGTCCTTAGGTTTAGGGAAAGGCTGAAGGAGCTTATGGGGACAGCCCAGAGCAACCTGGCAGCTGCCCAACAGAAATAAAAAGTGTGGTACGACCGCAGAGCCAGAGTTCACTAGTACATGGTGGGTCAGGAAGTCATGGTCCTTATTCTGGTCTGGAAAGACAAGCTGCAGGCTGAGAGTGGGCAGGACCGTACAAAGTGGTTAGGAAGGTAAATGACATGAACTACATTGTGGAGTTACCTGACAGAAGACAGACAGAAGGGATGTACCATGTCAACATGATGAAGCCATATGCCAATAGGGCTGACATGGTGTTTGCAGTGTGTAGTCTTGGGGAGGGGGCGAACGAAGGAGACCCCCTTCTGAACTTGCTGGAAGAAAGCAAGTGGGAGTCCTCTGTGGAGGCAGTAAAAATTGTCTCCCCAGCTGGCCCCGGGACCAGATTCAGAAAGTAAGGGAGGTTTTAGCAGACTTTGCCTCGTTGTTTAGCACCAAGCCTGGACTAACCCCTTAAGCGACACATGATGTGGAGACAGGGACACAGATGCTCATACGGCGGACAGCATATTGGGTGTCAGAGGCTATCCAAAAGGACATTAGGAGGGAAGTGGAGGAGATGCTGGATTTAGGGGTAATCTAGAGATCCCACAGCCCCTGGGCCTCACCCGTAGTCCTTGTACCCTAGCCAGATGGCTCGACTCATTTCTGTGTGGACTATCATGGACTGAATGCAGTCATGAAGTCAGACGCCCACCCGATGCCCCGGACGAATGAACTCCTGGACAAGTTGAGAGGGGCGACCTACCTTACGACCATTGACCTGACAAAGGGGTATTGGCAGGTAGAGTTGACAGACAAAGCTAGGGAGAGGTCGGCCTTCATCACTCCGATAGGCTTATTTGAGTTTAAAGTAATGCCTTTTGGAATGAAGAACGCCCTGGCCACTTTCCAAAGGTTCATGAACCAGGTGTTAAATGGTGCTGAGGAGTAAGCCGTGGCGTACCTGGATGATATTGCCATTTTTAGTACCAGCTGGGAGGAACACCTACCCCACCTTAGGGAAGTGCTGGACAGCATACAGATGGTCAGGCTCACTGTCAAAGCTGAGAAGTGCCAGGTGGCCATGGGGGAAGTGGCATACCTCAGGCATGTGGTAGGCCAGGGACAGCTCCATCCTAACCAAATAAAGATAGAGGTGATCCAAGCATGGCCCAGACCAGAAACCCAGAAGCAGGTCAGGAGCTTTCTAGGGACAGCAGGGTACTACAGGAAATTTGTACCCAATTACAGTGCCCTGGCTGCTCCCCTATCTGACCTGACAAAGAAAAAGATGCCAAAGAAAATTACCTGGGGCCCAGGCTGTGAGGAAGCCTTTACCAAACTAAAGGAGGCACTGTGCAGTGCTCCTGTTTTGACAAGTCCTGACTATAGCAATACCTTTATAGTTCAGACTGATGCCTCAGACGTGGGTATTGGGGAGTACTGAGTCAGACATCTAGCCAAGGGACAGATCACCTAGTAGTGCACCCGAGTAGGAAGTTACTTCCCAGGGAGCAAGTGTACTCCACGGTGGAAAAGGAGTGTCTTGCCATAGTGTGGGCCCTAAAGAAATTAGAGCCATACTTGTATGGACAGCATTTTGTGGTGCAGACTGACCACAACCTCCTGGTTTGGCTGACGCAGATGGGGAAAAACAATGGCCGATTGCTAAGATGGAGTCTTGCTTTACAAGGGTATAATCTGACAATCGTACATAGGGCTGGAGCGAAGAACCAGAACTCAGATGGGCTGTCTAGGGTCTATGAGGAGTGAATTGATTTGGGAAGCTCATATCATGTAAGGGATAGAACCACCAAATCCAGTCTAGGTTGGGAGGAATTGTGATGTGGATAGCCAGTTCCGAGTGCTGTATCATTTTTTAATATAAAATGTATTACTGAATATCTCTGCTGAAAATCTGATGCTATAGGAGTGACCTCGCTCACCCCCCCCAAGTTTCAGCTGAAAGATGAAAGCCTTGAGAAAATGCAGATACAGCATGTGAGATCACACACACAGTTTTAGATACTAGGTTTACATGGAAGGCCTTAATCAAGTATCTCCTGTTTGTCTGAGTTAATTACAGCCGTAGTTGCTATATCCTATCCATTTTATGACGTTGGAGGAAAAAAAAACAGGTTCTTACATAGAAATGCGAAATCATAAAAATGCTTTCATGTCCTGGAAGGGGAAAGCTTATTATGAGATCAAAGTAGTGTCATTTGAAGGACATGAATTATGCTGAAGTTGCAGAACTTAATACTTTGAAAAGACATCCTGTTTTTGTATAATATATACAGTATATTTTTTATATATTCTGACAGAGGAGGAGCTAGATGACCTCAAACAAAAGGGGTAGGCAAATACAGTTTGCTTAAGGAATATTCGGTTTTACTTCAGACACTTTTATCTAGACTCTGACAACGAAACTTCTGAGAGCTCTTTAAACAGGTATTTAGAAAGCTAGACAAATCTAAATATTGTTGTAGATATTTGCACTGTTTAAGCCTTGTTCTTTTAAAAGATTTGTATGTCTTGTGATATAACAGTTCTGTATTTTGTATTTTACATATTTTTATCTATTTTAGTAAAATTCTTTTTAGAGCATACTTGGTCCGTCTTTGAATTTCTTTTAATTGTAAGAAAAGTATATATGGTTATAGCAGACATAAGGCATAAGCTTGAAGGGTGGTACCAAACTGGAAAGAGAAGCATTTTAAATCTGAGGTCTTTATTAAAGTTTTTAAGGGTTCATCTCTGTATACCTGGTTAGATGCCCATAGGCAAAGATATCTGGCCCCCTGAAGATGGAAATATCTGAGCCTGTGCATTGGGTATGCTAGCAAGAGGTTCACAGTTTGAGTCCCTCCAAGACTTGAGACCAAAGGTTGATCCGAACTTGTTCTGTTAAACTGTTCACAAGACTACGCTCGGAGGTTGGCACTTTGGGAGTAGAGGGCCTGACCTACTGAGTGTGTTTGTGACAAGGCCTACAAAGTTAAATTTCATAAACTCCGAAAACGCCCTGACATGAGCTTTGAAGAACTAGCCACAAAGCAACAACTGTTTTTAAAACATTGGTGGGAGGTGGTGGAAGCAAACTCTGTGGGGAAAATTGAGGAGGTTATATATTTAAACAGTTCTTTTGGGCTTGCTCAGGGGAGCTGAAAACCTGACTGGAGGACCAGGATCCAAAATCAGCACAGCAAGCTGCTGAGCTCTTGGATTGCTATGCCAGGAGCAGACCTGCACTGAAAGGAAGTAGGGAGCAGGTGCTGCAGTGCAAAAAGGCAAAAGCTCACCTTCAGGGCAGCTAAAACTCTCAATGTCTCTGCAGAAAGGGAGAAGCCCCAAGTTACCAAGAAGGGAGGTCTTGAAAAAAAAGAATGATGAATGTTGATTTTGTAAACAGCCAGGGCATCTGGCTAGATAGTGTCCTAAAAAGGCACAGAGTGGACAAAGTGTACTTTGAAGGGAGGTGGGTACACTGTGTATCCCTGGGAATATGCCTATGAACATGAGGGAGCACATACACCCTGTTACTGTAAATGGGGTGCAGACCATGGGTTAAGGCACACAGGGGCACCTCTTATCCTGGTAAAAGGGGATTTGATTGAGCCTGAACAGCTTATACCTAATCAGTTTGTCACTGTACGGGGATTCACAGGGAAGGAGAAACCCCTGCCACTAGCTACTGTTCTCCTGGATTGGGGTGAGACAGGAGAGACGGTGCAAAAAGCAGTAGTGAGAGACAACCTCGCTCTGGATGTGATTATAGGGAATAATCTACAGAAGGGAGTCCTGTGTGCGGTTACCCACAGTCAGACAGCTAAGGCTGCTTGTGGTTCCCCGAACCCTACAGAAGCCCCAGTGGAAGAGAATAGGAGGCTGGTTCCCCAGCCCATATCTCCTCAAATTGGGAATAGTGAAAGGGAGGTAGGACTTCCCCAAGTAGCTGTTCACCAGACAGCTAAAGAAGGTTACTCTGATGAGGGAGGGATAACAAATGGTCAGAAGGTTAGGGATGGCAGTGACTCTGAATGCCTTGATGCTAGAGCTATGGACCCCAGTTTCGGAACTGAGGGGGACATGTCCCATGCTTTGGGAAAATGTGAAGATTTTGCAGCTGCTCAGAGGACTGACAAAAACATTTGAAAAGGCGATGCAGACTGATTTAGAAAAAAAAACACAATTATTTTATTCACAGACACTCATAACAATGGCTCCCCAAAGAACTGACCCTAGTTTGGAGAGGCTGAGGGCTTGTGCAGAATCTGATGGGACACAGGGAATTGTATTTTGGTACAACGGACTGTTGTATACACAGGACATGAGGACAAAGGGAGGGGTGATGGGTAGGCAGCTTGTCGTTCCCCAGGGGTATCGTGAGTGGTTGCTCTAGGTTGCCATGATATCCCCATGTCCAGACATCTGGGCATCACTCACACCATGCAGCAATTGGCCCAAAATTTCTATTGGCCCAACTTCACACAGAAGGTGAAGGAATATTGCAGGTCTTGTCACTGGTGCCAACAGATAGGGAAGGCAGGAAGTAAAACAAAAACTGCCCTACTTCCTTTGCCCATTGTGGAGGAGCCATTCTAGAGGGTAGGAATGGATATTGTGGGTCCCTTGGAAATCCCAAGCTCCTCTGGAAAAAGATTTATCCTGGCCAACCCGGTGACACTGAGGACTGAGCTGCTGGACGCCTTACCTCACGCCACGTCAGCGAGCCGAGTTTGGGAATGGACTTGGGTCATTGGGGAGCCAGTACAGGGGGGAGTCGTAGCAAGATTAAGCATCTGGAAGGCTGCTGTCATCTCTCAGGGGTGGTTATGGTCCCCCCTGTAGTCCTGCTGCGAGCAGGTGCGGGCCCGGTGGTCAGTGTAGGTGGTAGGTGTGACACATAGCGGATGTGTAACTCAAGACGTGGTGTGTGCATGCCTCCACATGTGTGTGCATGTCTGAGGTAGGGGGCTGGGTTGCAGAGACAAAACAGATAAATATCATAAAACTACATATAAAAAAAGGTTTATCTTGAAGGTGGTCAATTACACCACCCAATACCTAGAGGTGGTCGCCCTCTCCTCAATTAAGGCAGACAAAGTGGCAGATGCCTTGCTAGGGATTTTCTCCCGTGTCGGGTTTCTGCAGGAGGTTATCTCTGATCAAGGGAGTAACTTCATGTTGGACCTGATGAAGTCTTTCTGGGAGAAGTGTGGGGTGGTGCAAAGATGCACACCAGTGGGCTTGTGAAACATTTTAATGGTACCCAAAAAATGATGCTCCATGCATTTGCTGAACAGTATGGGAGGGACTGGGAGAAATACCTTCCCCACCTGTTCTTCGCATACAGGGAGGTGCCCCAAGAGTCGACAGGGTTCTCCCCCTTCGAACTCTTATATGCACATAGGGTGTGTGGGCCCCTAGACTTGATCCAGACTGAAAAGGAAACCACGCCACCCAGGGGACTCCCATAGTGGATTAGGTCCTTAGATTCAGGGAGAAGCTGAAGAACTTATGGGGGTGGCCCAAAGCAACCTGTTTGCTGCCCAGCAGAAGCAAAAGGTCTGGTACTATCACAGAGCCAGAGCACACTCGTACAGTGCAGGACAGGAGGTAATGTTCCTCATTCCAGTCCGGAAGGACAAGCTTCAGGCAGAGTGGGTGGGACCATACAAGGTAGTGCAACAGGTAAATGATGTGAACTATATTGTGGAACTGCCTGATAGAAGACATACCCATAGACTGTGCCATGTCAACATGTTGCTGAGTTGCTGGCAGTAACAAGGGAAGAAAGAGACTTGGGCATCATCATCATCACAGACGACCTAAAATCATTCCAAGCAGGCCACTAAAGCAGTAGGTAAGGCTAGGGGGATGTTGGGGTGTATTAGTAAGGGTATCACAAATCGTAAGAGGGAGGTAATAATCCCTCTTTACAAGACACTGGTTAGGCCCCATCTGGAGTACTGCGTGCAGTAGTGGAGGCTACACCTTCACAAGGACATTAACCAAATTGAGGCAGACCAAGGAAGGCGACCAAAATGGTGCAGGGACTGCATCAGAAAACATATGAGGACAGATTAACAAAGCTCAGTATGTATACTCTAGGGCAAAGGAGGGAGAGAGGTGATATGATCAAAACATTCAAACACCTTAAGGGCATTAACAAGGTGAAAGAGTCTAATATGTTTCAGTATAAGAAAAATAGCAGGACAAGAGGACACAGCATGAGATTAGAGGGAGGCCGATTAAGGGGTAATTTGAGGAAGTTCTTTTTCACAGAAAGGGTGGTGGATGCATGGAATGGCCTACCTTAGGAAGTGGTGGATATGAATACAGTGCAGGGCTTCAAACAGGCATGGGATAGGCATAAGGGAGCAATACAGATGAGTATGAACAGATAGGCCATTGACAGAGCAAAGGCCGATGGCACATTCATAAGGTAGAAAAATAAATGGGCAGACTGGATGGGCCTTGGGGTCCTTACCTGCCATCAAGTTCTACATTTCTATGTTTCTATGATGAAGCCATATGTAAATAGGACTGATATGGTGTTTGCCATTTGTAGGCCTGGGGAGGGGAGACGGACAAAGAAGACCCCTTCCTGGACTTGCCAGAGGAAAGCAAGTGGGAGTCATCGGTAAAGAGAATCAAGCTGTCACCCCAGTTGACCCTGGAACAGACCCAGAAAGTGAGGGAGATTTTAGAGGACTTTGCCTCTTTATTTATGGCCAAGCCAGACAAATCCCCTTAGCGACCCATGATGTGGACATGGGGATGCAAGCGCCCATACGACGGACACCCTATTGGGTGTCTGAGGCCATCCTAAAGGACTTTAGGAGGGAGGTGGAGGAAATTCTGGAGTTAGGGGTAATCCAGAAATCCCACAGTCCCTGGGCCTCACTTGTAGTCCTCATCGCCAAGCTGGATGGGTCTATCCACTTTTGTGTGGACTATCATGGACTCAACACAGTCATGAAGTCCTAAGCTCATCCAATGCCCTGGACAGATGAGTTGTTGGACAAGTTGGGGGGGTGACTTACCTAACAACCATAGACCTGACAAAGGAGTACTGGCAGGTGGAGTTGACTGCCAGAGCTAGGGAACAGTCAGCCTTCATTACCCCAGTAGACCTCTTTGAATTTAAGGTGATGCCTTTTTGGGATGAAGAGTGCCCCTGCCACATTCCAAAAGTTCATCAACCAGGTGTTACACAATACTGAAGAGTATGCAGGGGCTTATCTGGACCATATTGCTATCTTCAGTACTGGAAGGAACACCTGTCCCATCTGAAGAAAGTGTTGGGCAGGATTCAGAATGCTGGACTCACTGTAAAGACTGAAAAGTGCCAGGTGGCCATGGCTGAGGTATCATATTTGGTACATGTAGTAGGCCAGGGACACCTATGTACAAACCAGGCCAAGATAGAGGCCATTGAGGCATGACCCACACCAGAGACCCAGAATTAGGTCAGAAATGTCATGGGACTGCAGAGTACTACAGAAAATTAGTACCAAATTACAGCACCCTGGTAGCTCCCCTGTCTAGCTTGTTAAAGAAAAAGCAACCCAAGAAAGTAAAATGGGACCCAACATGTAACAGGGCCTTCACCTGACTAAAAGCCATGCTGTGCAGTGCCCATGTGCTGGCCAGCCCAGACTACACTAGGCCATTTGTGGTGCAGACGGATGCCTCAGATGTAGGGATTGATGCCGTCCTCAGCTAGACATCCCGAAAGGGGAAAGATCACCCAACTGGGTACCTAAGTAGGAAGCTACTTGCCTGGGAGCAGGCATACTTCACAGTGGAAAAAGAATGCCTTGACCTGGTGTATTCACTTAAGAAGCTAGAGCCCTACATATATGGGAGGCTCTTCGAGGTACAGACAAATTACAACCCCCTGGGAAAGACAACTGGGAGACTCCTTAGATGGAGCATTGCACTACAGGCCTACGACATGGAAATTAAACATAGGTCAGGGTCTTCTAATGCCGATGCAGATGGCCTACCCCACCAATTGGAGTAAGGGGCAGAACTGGTGGAAACTCTTACTAAAAAGGGGTGTGTTGCCCCCAGGTTCTGTTAAGGAGGGAGGAGTGTGTCGAGATAAGGCCATACCTTATTGTTCTAATCATATTTTATGGTACTTTATGTGAGAAATGCATCAGAGATGCCCATGGTCGCCCAATGTAAGTTGCAAGGGATCATGGGTACAAAGACATGGGCCCGTGGGAATGATGTTGTAACTCTTGTTACTGGACAGAGAATCTGTCAGCTGCTAGCCAGGGACTGGAGTTTAAATCATTTAAAGGAGATAAAAGAATAATTAAGCAGAGCTGGAAGCAAGGCACATCCCTTTGTGCTTGTGAAAGGTCAGGACATCCAGTGGTGCCATTCACTCTGGGTTCCTTTTGTCTTTGCAAGACTGTTGTGAGATAATCTCATTTCAACTGAATGGGCTGCCATTTAAGTAAATGGCTGTGCTGAGGATAGCGTAATTACATTAATTTCCAAAGAGGTAGGCTAGATTTTCCCTTGGAATTCAGGTTTAGACTAACTGACTTCTGAACCTTTTTTTCTCATATTCAGAAATGTACATTTGTTGTTTTGTAATAAAATACTAAAAGCTGATTGGTTGTGTAGTCATAGAAATGGAATGTTAGCCAATCACAGGGCAAGCCATTGTCCTCAGGACCTGCCCTTTGAGAAGCACATAAAACAAGGGTGCAATTGCACTGTATTTGTATTGTACTGTATCTCTGAAATGTACTGTAATTGTATTGTACGGTATCTCTCCCGGGTCATACTTGAAAATAGGCAAATGTCTGCCTAGCGTACCCCACCTGGTCAACAAAAGCTAAATAAATAAATAAAGACTGTATCAGAGCCTTTAGCCTTTTTGCACTTGGGGACCCTGCCTGCTTAGCAGAGCAGAGACATTTTCTTTAAGAATTCTTCTGCACTACCAAGAACCAAGATTTTCAGCTGCCTTTGTAAAGACTCTGCACTTCAAAATTCTGCAGCTAAGGACTTGAGGTAGACTTTAATCTCAGAGTATTAAAGTGTAGGCTTTTATGTATGTTTTCCATTTGATTTTCAATATCATGTAACCGGTGTCTAAAATTATTTGTCTTTATGTTATTTACTGTATTTATTAATTAATTAGTAAAGCGTTTGGCTTACTTTTTAAAAATAATTCTTCCTATGTCTTTTGTGTGTGTTGCCTTGGTAAGGTTTGTTCAAACTATACTATGCTTGTGTGATTGCTTAAGGGCCAAAACACTACCAAAGGAAAGAACCACTGAGGACTCTGTGTGACGAAAAGAGGGGAGGAAATATGTAAGGTCTCAGGAGGAGTCTGTGGGGGGTTGAACTGAGCTCTGCATTTCTGGGGGAAAGACACATAATAGGGTGTATAGGGCCCCCCAAAGCCTATACACACCTATGGCTTTTCTGGCTCACTGTGCAGTGGCTGAGAGGGTTCTATCCAAGGAACACAGACTCGAGACTACATTTGTACCCCCTCACATCTAGAGATGGCACCCTGGGATCCTCTGGTGTACGTTCAATTGTGAGACAGCAAGTGTGATAAAAGGACAGAGGAAGGGTATCCCTGACCCCCCAATCACAAGAGGGATTCGCTGTGATGCAGAAAATCTTGCCCCACAGAAGTGGACTGGTGACAGCACCCTCACAGCTGCCTGGATGTGCAGCTTAGATGGGCTGGTGGGAAACCCACACTGAGCTGAGCAGTAGCCAGTATTTCCCATAAGACTTGCCTGGACATGTGACTTGGAAGCCATGTTTTCATTTACTTTCAAATAACAGAAACTATAAATGGAAAATATTTATGCAAACAAAAGAAATTAACAGATCAGTCTGGTCATATGCCTGTCACAGACTGTAACAAGCATTTGTCAATGCTGAACGTTCACTTGCAGGTATTTGCAGTGGTGTTTGGCATGTATGGTGCTTTACCCTAATGCCCTGTGTGATTGCTGGTATTTGCACAATAAATTTTCAGCATGACATTTTTGTTACCCGCATTGTGCGCTACATAGGTGGATACACGTTTTGGGCAGGATGTGAAAAATGACAGCTGTACTGCTCATAAGGAGGTGTGGTAAAATGGCAATGTTGAAAATCTGGAGTGAAAATATTGAAAATTCGCGAACTTACGAGCGTGCATAGGAACTGCGCAATGAACACTCATAAAACAGTCATTTTTAGGAATTTTGTCACCAAATTTTCAACACAGCCATTTTAAGATCTCTGCTCATGAAAAGTGTCACTGTGATTTTGTTAATGTGTCCCATACATTGAGTTCACACACGGAGTGTGCCATTGTGCGCTACATGGGTGGAAACATGTTTTGGGCAGGATGTGAAAAATGACAGCTGTACTGCTCATGAGGAGGTGTGGTAAAATGGCAATGTTGAAAATCTGGAGTGAAAGAAAATATTGAAAATTCGCAAACTTAGAGGCGTCGTGGAACATAGCAGAACTAAATAAAACAGTCATTTTTAGGAATTTTTTCACCAAATTTTCAACATAGCCATTTTAAGACCTCTGCTCATGATCAGTGTCACTGTGATTTTCTTAATTTGTCCCATACATTGAGTTCATACACCGACTGCGCCATTGTGCGCTACATGGGCAGAAACACATTTTGGGCAGGATATGAAAAATGACAGCTATACTGCTCATAAGGAGGCATGGTAAAATGGCAATGTTGAAAATCTGGAGTGAAAATATTAAAAATTCGCGAACTTACGAGCCTGCATAGGAACTGCGCAACGCACGCTCGTAAAACAGTCATTTATTGGAATTTTTGCACCAAATTTTCAACATGGGGTTTTTGGGACCCCTTCTCATGAATGATGTCACTGTCATGGTGTTATTTGAGCCCAAAGGGTGATTTTGTGCAGTGACTGCGCAGTGACTGCGAAATCACCCTTCGGGCCTGAATAACGCCATGACAGTGACATAATTCATGAGAAGGGGTCCCAAAAACCCCATGTTGAAAATTTGGTGCAAAAATTCCAAAAAATGCCTGAGATATGCAATAAAGTTGAAACCCCTATCTAGCCCATTATACAGCTTACCGGCATTTCCTCAGTTCGCGGTCGGCTTTGAAGAGTGCAGACGTGTTCCGGTCCACGAAGATCGTTGCGCCACACCTCCGGAGGTAAGTATGGGGTGAGGGGTGCGGGGAGGCTGGAGTGCACAGTGGGTGGAGTGGGTTGTGGGAGGGGACTGGGAGACTCGTGGGACCGTTTTCTTTACAGGTTTAAAAAAAGCGGACTACGTGGGACATTGCCACGCTGGGGTGGGCTCCCAGCATGGAAGAAGATGGCTGGGGGGTCAAGGAGCCCGGGAGTTGGGCACCCCGTCGGCAAAAGGGCGTTTGCCACGCTGGTGGGCTCCTGGCGTAACGGAAGGAACAACTGGGGGGCTGTGGGTGGCGGCAGGAGGATTAGGCACCCCATCGGCAAACAACATTTGCCATGCTGGGGTGGGCTCTCAGCGTGGCACCAAAGCTTTAGAGCGGCGTGGCGAGGGGCAGCGGTGAGCGAGGGGGTTGTTGACACGGTGGCTGGTATGACAGCGGTGGTTTTCTTTGAAGCAGAAGAACACCGCTGTCATACAGAGCTCCCGCACCCATTGGTGCAGGACCGCCACGCCTGCTCAATGGAGCACTGGATTGCAAGGGAGAGGCACACCTCCAAAGTGTGCTACTCTCCCAAAACGTTCCTTGCGCATGCGCGCAAGCGAATGTAAAAAGGGTTGCATACTGGGAGTAGGGATATAGCTTTACTCATGCTAAATAAGATCATTAATGTTTGGTACGGGACTGTTGAGCTGCTTTTCAAATGAAAGAACATGCAGGTGGGATTATATCCTGTTCTCTTAACTTGTTTACCTAATGGAGGAGTCAGCTCAAGAACTGGTCAAATCCGTCTGGGGTCTGAACAGAGTTGAGTGTATGTTGCTGAAAAAATAAACTAGTTGATAATGGCGATGTCATGTCCCATAGCTGTGATATCATGAGAGCTCAACGCACAACTTAACAATGGTGCAAAGGCAGAGGGCAGGTAGTTCTTTCTCATCTCTGTACTTAGATGAGCAATAATTCCCCCCCCCATAGAAAGTTGTGTGCATCACAGAGAGAAACAATTCTCAGCTGCAGTGTGCTCTACTGAGAGTTAAAACTGTATGCAAAGACCTTTCCTCTGACATGATTGGTGAGAACTTGAGCATCGTGTTTTTTCCTGACTGTACATTTGTATAAAACCTGTTTATTTTGGTTTTCCTAATGTGTTCTGCATTTTTCCATTTGTTGTCTGTATACCCTGTATGTTCTGTAGATATTCAATATTTTATATCATTATATCTGTGTCTGTGCTGTGTTTTTACAACGGTACTGATAATTTTCTGACAAACTCTGTGTTTCTGTTTTTGAGAGCACCTTCCAAAGATTATGCGAGATTGCTTCAACTACAAGAGAATGCTTAGAAGTTCCTGACGTGAACTCCATTTTGGACTATTCCCCTTCCGTAACATACCTTGTGATTAACTTGTATCAGCTGTTGAATTTGCTGTAAGGTCTTGTTGCCTGCCTTTTCTTATATACAGAGATTTTGCATCACTTGACAATGCAATGTGTTCTTATTGCTGTTGGGATTTCTCTATGTAACTAGTTCCATGTCACCCCTGATAATGAGACACTGGTGCCAGTGGGCCTACCCAGTTACCAAAAACCAATAAATAAATAAATAGAAATAAACTGGGGGTTTCCATGACCAGGCCTTGTACTGTGGGAGCAAGAACTTAAAGAGCTAGTGTACAGCCAAAAATGAATATTAGTTTTTAAAAGTAGTCAAATATTAGATTTTGTATCTGAGGTGTTTTTTTCCCCCTTTGGGTAATTAGAAGATTTTTTTTTAACCTGGCGTTAGTAGGTGTGATGTGTGGAACATCACTTTGCCTGGCAGCAGACATGTCTAGTTCTGTTCTCCCCACTGCATCATCAGCATTGTGGTCTCACTGATTGTGACATCACAGGTGCTCAGGAAGAGCCACTCAGTAGCTGTCAGGTTAGTCACCTGTGATGTCACAGTCAGTGAGGCCCCACTGCTAATGATGTAGTGGGAGGAACAGAACAAGATATGTCAGCTGCAGGTAAAGTGCTATTCTACATATCCAGCATAATACTGTCGCACAAAAAACTTTCTAATGAACAAACAGAACAAGAAAAATACTTCAGAATTAAAAAAGTTATAACTGACTACTTAAAATTTGTAACATTTTTCTGTCTTCTGTTTTTGGTTCTACTAGCTCTTTTAAGTGGGATAAGAAGGGAACAGCCCAGTAATAAATTTGAACAAGTTGGTGGTAGAATTGGTGAAGTTTATGGTGCCACTTATCAGCCAGGGTACCTTGACACCACTGATTATATGAGATGCTGCATTTAAATGTGGCTATCCTGTATAAATTGTAAAATAAAAAAATTGATATACTGAAAAATCACTGTAGACAGAAGAAGCCACATTAACACGTGTGGCACTCACCTCACTAAGTCCTCTACAATACGGGGCGCTACCAGGCACTATCATTCTGTTTCCCACCACCCAAACAGTGTGTAATCCATCTTAACGTATACCACCACCCAGCTACACATCTCTAGTTTAGATAAAAGTCTAACATGTGGTAACAAATGAAATACTTTACTAAAATCATGATACTGTCTTACTTTTCCCCTATTTAGTCACTCCTTTAATACAGGCTAACAGATTTCTTTAGCATGAAATTTCCTTGGTCAACTCATGTTGTTTTTCTTTCAGTTATATATTGAATTGTTTTTGATAAGCGGTTAGGCATCCCATTTTCAGAGGTGACCTGGGATTAGTTACAAAAAAGAGATACATACAGTGGTCATGACGTTTAACATGCATAGTACAGATATTTAAGATATAAAGTGCAAGTTGAAAGCCTATCATGGTTACAAAATGTGGCAAGGGAATGCTGCAAGGTACAAGAAATTGGCAAGACTTTCCCAAAAACCAAATCCCCACAAGTTAGTTACGAAATGTAGGACATAGTGGAGGGAGCCAAACCAGTGTATGATTTTTGACAGGGTAGCAGACAGTCTCATAGTATCTATGTGCTTTAGTGTTCTATCTTCTATAATCACCCCCAGCGTTATCACTATGACCTAAATCAGGCTAACAACTAGTCAGTTTATCTCCAATTAAAGGTTAGGAAAACATGGGTTATGAGGACCGTATTTTAATATAGAGTTATCACGAGCAATAGGCCTGGTGCCACAGCATGTCTCTGAATTTTTGGGGGATGAAGCCTGTCCATTTGTACCAAAAGACAAGATCTGGAGCACAACACTTGCTATGCATCAGGATAAAGGTTGTAATAAAACTTTTACTCACAGTTCAGTTCAGTAACATAACATCAGTGTCATGCTGTCCCGGGCAGAACTTAGACTGTTTTTCATGGAAAAAGGAGAAGCAGAGGGAACATTATCATGGTCTTCCCATATCTGAATGGGATAATACCATCAGACCAAATATTCTAGATGAACAAGGGATAAGAGAGAACAAGGAGACAAATTATGTCATTGAAAGGAAGAAGATTCAGGGAAACACTATATCAGGAACAACTACTTTACAGAACAATTAATGGATACTTACGAAAGGCTTCAGGAGCTGGTGGTATCAGCTGATATTGAAATGACCTTGAAGCTCAGACTTAGCAGGTACTTTTAGGAAAAAGGGGTGACAGGATATTCCCGCAAAATGGCTGGAAGAGAGGAGCTCAATAAACCAATGGTCTTCTTTCCAACCTGAAACTCTATGTAGGTACCAAATGTATAAGGTAGCCTGAGACAATGGCAACCGCGATTGAGCACTTTTAAAAAGGGCGACTCAATTGCAGTGCCTGTCCACAAGGCAGGCTAGGGTTGTGAGGTGCTGGGTTCAGTTCTTGGCGTGTTCGTTTTGTTGCTCCCAACTGTGAATTTTTGTTCATTTTTGCCCCCTCAACATGCACCCCCTGAGGTTGAGAATCCTTTGTAGGTGCGTATGAGGGGCAGAGCCCCTTGCGGGGGGTGGAGGCACAACCCACTGCATAAAAAAAATGGCACCCTTTTGCTGTGCTCCAGGAGTATACATCGCCGAAACTGATTTTCGGTGATGTACACTCACCCTAATGGCAATTGCCTTTCCGTGATTGCCATTATCACATGGAACCATGTATAAGAATACTGTAAGTAAGTGTGTGTGTGTGAAATGTGGCACAGCTGCTCCATTTTACAACCAAACTTACCAAAGTTCTAGCTAAAACTTTACTTTGAGTTCTATGAAAGAGGTAAACATTGATGTCAGGCGTACATATCAGTTGTTTGATGTTACTGTGTTAATAAAAAGGTAATACAATATGTAACCCCCCTCCAATGGGGGCTTAACTTAATGGTCCATTTGTCTCTCATTTCTCCTGGCTGTCTCTGGGTGCCTGTTGCATCCCACACTTGCCCTCCGATTTCACTGACACAGCTCCGGGTCTTGGTGTGCCCAGCAAAACCCCCCAAGCAGCCCCTGCATCTGATTTCAGCCCACACTGGGCTGTTGGAGCAATTGCAGAGCTGCCGGCTTCTTTCCACATGCTTCATGGCTGGCTGGAAGCTCACACATGTACTGGAGACACCCCCTTATTTCTGCGACCGCAGTTGCGGTCCAACAGGTAGCTTCTCTGGTGGTCCTGGTCCCCATAGGGCATAGGGCAGTGGGTGGGTGACCTAGGTAGGGCCAGAAGAAAAAGCCTCCGAATATTTTTAATAAAAGCATAGTGCACGCTGTGCTTACAGGCCTGACTCTATGAATATTAATGAGCAGGCATTAATATTCATGAGTGGGTCTGTTCTGCTACCAAGGTCTGTTTGTTTTGGCGGCCGCAACACCCATTCCAGTGTAAATAATTATAAAATAAATGTGGGTGTGCATGAGAGCACTAAAAGAGCGTATAAATAATGGGCTATGTAAATAAAAATGTGTTATACTGGCTGCAATAGACTATTAAAGTTGAGACCCTAATGAGCCACCTGTCCACTAGCCTAGGGACTGCATATTTTGGCAGCAGCGACCAGCGAGGGACTGCACATAAATGTTTAAGGGTGGCAGCATTTGAGAGGGCACAGTAGTGACAATTGGACTGTGGGGTAAAGAAATAAATTAAATGTTTTATCTAGCTGCACCAGAACTTTTAATTTGGGACTTTAATGGACTGCAGGGGGGACTGTGTATTCAAGCAGCCATATTTGCAGAGCAACAGCCAATTGGAAAGTCAGGATTTCAGTGAAAGGATTGTTGGGACAGTGCCAGAGACTCATGGGACTTTGCCAAAGGCTTGTGGGGAAAAAGGAGGGACTTAATTTAGGCGCCAGAACTGAGCGTCTATCAGGCATCAACGGAGGCATATGAATATTTATTTTGGGTACTGACAAGTGAGTTCAGCCAATTGGGAGCCTCAGAGAGCTCCTCAAAACCCAGGGACTTTGTAGGCTGAGTTCAGTTTCAGCGCGAGCCCCTCCACAGGGAGGGGAGTTCTGGCCCTCAGCTAAGAGAATGGGCCTATTGTGTTCAGCAGGAGCCCCTCCACAGGGTAGGGGTCTCTGTCCTCTGCCAAGAAAGAAGTGGCTGCAAGAAATGAGTGTCGTTGGCCTGGGAGTTGACAGAATTTGTCACCCAGTGCTAGCATTTTGCCTTGCCACGTTTTGGGGAAAATGTGGTAGAAACCTGAATCATCTTTAGCTGTGAGAGAGCTGCATAAACATTCTGCCTCAGCAGTGAGAGTACTGAAGAAGCCTGAAACCTCCAGAACAGGAAAGCCTTCTTTATCCTTCTGAGTGAGTAAATGCTACTTGCAAATTTAAGCTGTTTGGAAATCTGTTTGGGGCAGAGAAGCCCAAGAGGCCAGAAGAGCCTGTTGTCTGTCTGCACCCTGCGTCTAACCAGCACTTGAGAAATGGGTTAACATCATAGAATCATAGAAGGGATTCCAAGTTCTTTAGAACTTAGTCCTTTAATGAACTTGCCACCATTATGTTTCATGGTGGTAAATAAACTTTCTTTCTTCCATACGTGTATCTAGCTTTTTCTTAAAGGTTTCCATATTTTCACATTCAACTACACTTCTAGGGAGTGTATTCTTTCATGTAATAATTCTTTGATTATACCATTGATTCCTTTTATGAGTCTTATTCACTTCTTTGAATTTACACATGTGACCTAGTATTTTTGATGTTAGAACTATGTTTTTCTAATCCTAGTGTTTCTAAAAGAGCATCATTATGATATGCTTTAAAGGCAAGGCATAGATCTCCCCTCATTTTCCTGTATTCCATAGAATACAGGTTTAATTCCTTTAATATTATGCCGTAAGGTTTTTTACTCAAGTTTTTAATCTGTGCAAGTGACCAGAGAAGGGTCCAATAGTTGTGAAATGCTGACAGTGACCATATTATGTACCCACAGGACTGGAAGAGGAATTCCCCAGCCATGCGGAGCATTTCCTGACAGTGCCTGGGAGGCCAGTAATTGTCTGAGTGTCCAAGTTGGAGCTGCCAATGCCAGCAAAGCCAAAAAGGGACTGTGATATTGTGTCTTAAACTCGAGGGACGCTACAGTGATCAGTTACTACCAAGAAAAGTCTGAAAGGGTTCCATGTCATGATAGTGAAAATGAAATGGTGACTTGCATAACAACGAGTACATTTCACCTAATCCAGTAATCACTACATACCCAAATCAGCAAACCCCACATGAGCACCGGCACTTCAAACAGTAAAAAGGCCACAAAATTAACCAATATTTATTGTGGGGGGCAAATCCCCTGCACCCCTCAATTATTACAATCAACTCCAGGGGGAGTGGACACTGGGGGAAAGGGGAATTCACGGGAGGGGGGCTACCATCACTAGGGAACCACAGTCGGGGATACAAAGGACAGGGAACCAAAAAAAAATTTCCAAACACCCACTCCAAGGTACAAAAAGAAATACCTGTGGCCAGTCCTGAATCCACAACCCTCAGCATCGCAGGCAGAGACTCACTCCAGCACTCCAGGTGGCCAGCTTGGCAGCACTCTGCTGCACTGCTCTATTTAACCCACAACATCTTACCATCCCCAGCATCATAGCATCCCCCACCCCCTTCAGCCGCCTTTGCTGTTATTTCCTCCCACAGTCATTATTCCCATTTATCGCTATTCTTCCATTATTGCTGTTTCGTTGGGCATGCAAACTGAGTCGCTCATGTATCAGTCACTCATTTTGCATCACCCTTATCACTGGATACCGTCTGAAAGTGGTGGGGAGCCATTCTCAAGCTCTGTCTGTGTTTAAGTATCTCAAGTGGTAGAGAGCCAAGTCTCAAGCTCCGTCTGTGTTTAAGTATCTCAAGCGATAGAGAGCCAAGTCTCAAGCTCCGTCTGTGTTTAAGTCTCTCAAGTGATAGAGAGCCAAGCCTCAAGCTCTATCTGGTGTTTCTGATCAAGAATTATGCCTTAAGCTCCAGTGTGTCTTCACATGGATGGTCCAAGTCTGGGTCGCCCTAGCCTTAGGGGAAAAGCACCTGTCTGTGAAAGTCTGTACCTGCATGTTTAAAGGACCACGTTGGCCATGCTGGCACATGGTTGAAGTGACTATGACCATTGCAAGCTATTGAAAGGTCTAAATGTAAATGTGCTGAATCTATAAATGTGCTGAATGCTAAAAGACTGTTTTCAGAGCGGCCTGGGATTTCAGCCTGGCAGTGTGCCAGCTAGGCACTGCCATCTGCGCTTCCCCCTGAGGGGCATGGCCTAGATTTGGGTGTCTGAAGTGTGCTGGCCCCAGTCCCAACCTAGTCTGCACTGAATGTGACTATTAAGCCCAGAGAGAAGGGGCATCAACTTCATGCTGAGAGAAGTTCCCAGAAGTACAAGCTGTCAAGCCTGTTGTCCAGGGTTGTCCTCAGCTCCTGCCTGTTCCTCGGCAATGCTTCTCAAAACCCGATGATGTCTTTCAACAGTGAGTAGGGCAGACTCACCCTCTGCCAATAAATGGGGAACTATAAATAGTTATTCAGAGTTTTGCCCAGTTCAGTGATCTAGAGTCTGAGCCAACATAATTAAAAGAGTGAGAATGTTTCTGTCAAGTTACAGTCAGGATGATGTGTCTCGAGAGTAAGGATGAAGTTAATCTGTTTTTCTTTTAAGGCCCCCAACTCAGCTGCAATGCCAGTCACAATAGCTGCACTGTGTAACAGGCTTGCACTTTTTTAAGAACTTAGTACTGGGTACCCAGATATAGGATTTAGAATTGTGGGGTTCTAATTCATACTGGGAGTGGTATTTATGTGGGCATCTAATATAATGTTCTGCCATCCAATGCAGCTAGCTAGATAGCCAGATCAGATATGCTGAATACCTCAGGGGTTGATGGCTGGCCATTGTGATTAACTCCTAGATTTAAAAAATGCTAAAGTGATTAATTTATTTGCGAAGTCAAAAATCCCAATTTACCATCTTAAATCAAACCAAATGTAAACACTTAACCTCTATTTCCATTCTTCCTATCCTAACCCTCACCCCTTTTAAATAAATTGTTGTTCATTGTTTTTGCATATGCCTGTTGTCGGGGGCATATTATTAGTGAGAGTCAGTAATTCTTGAAATGTTGAAATGTGGGGTTTTGGTTATTGGGGTATGTGTGGGGTGACTATATGGTAATGTGGGTGGGCACAACATCCAGGGGGTTGTACCAGGTATTGTCTAGCTCACTAAAAGGTATACTCTGGGTGGAGGTACTGTGCATTTATGTGATCTTGGGAAAGAACCAGTTTTAAATGTAAATTAGGAACCCAGGCCCTCAACCTTGTTATGGGCCCACAAGGCAGGTGTAGTGTAGCCCTTAAATACCTGTCACCAGGGTTACAAATACAATTAATGCCATAATTATATTTTATTTAGTACTTCTCACAATGTCATCACAGAGTGTTTTCCAAGGCAGTCGACAAAATGAAACAACACTTGATCAAGGACCAAATATGATACAAGCACTTCAGAGTATACATTGTATTTTTATATGTTTTTATTTTAACATTTTATTCAAGAAACAACAAACTGCTGAGCTGCAAACATCTTATTTCCATGTGCCTCGTGTGGAAGAGTACAAGAGATTAACAGGGCAAAATCAAAAGTGCAGTAATTTAAAGCCAATCACAAGAATAAAGACAGCAGTCTTTACTAACATACTAAAATGCCAGCAGAATAGGCCTAATGGTCTTTCGTGACTGCTTGTTTGGTCAGCCCCCACCCTGGGAGCTGACCTTGCTGCCTCCCTCGCCCTCTCTGGCTTCTCCCTTCCCAGTCCTGGATATTCTCGCTGCACTTTGTTAGTCACCATGGCTTCAGCAGGTCAAGGCCGAAGGGGAGCTCTCTCCATTCAAACCACTAAAAAGAGACGCTCCACAGGGATCCATCCTGGGGCCTCTATAGTTTACCATTTATATAAACAATATTGATGTTGGCATCAAGGAGGCCAATATTCACCTTTTCGCTGATGATACGATGTTGTACCTAAGCCTCCCAACTCCGCAAGCCACCTGTGGAGATTTACAAACAGAATTCAACTTGTTGCAGAATCAGCTCCTGAATAAAAAAACTCTTAATGCCAAAAAAACAAAAGCTATGCTGTTCTCTCCGACTTCTCATTCGGTGAACCCTGCTATCTCTCGCTCCTTACCTCCCATAAACGCTTTACTAGGAGAGAGGTTGGAATTTGTTATGAAATTCAAGTACCTAGGGGTCTGGCTAGACCACAGACTCTCCTTCATGGAGCATGTCGAGGATCTGCTGAAAAAGTTGAGGAAGAGGCTGGGTCTCTTCTTTAGAATAAACTGTCTCCTGACCAAAGATGCCAAGATGCAGTTAGTTCAATCCACATTTCTATCCCTAACTGATTATGCCGATTTCATTTATAGTCAGTGTAATGCCTCCTGTCTTATTAAACTGGGCACCTTATACCACAGAGCCTTGAGATTCATAACTGGCCTACCTAGCATCACCCACCACTGCTCCTTATATGCAGCTCAGGGGTGGACCTCCCTTCAGTACAGAAGGAATAGAAATGCAACTCTCTGGACTTACAGAACTATTACCAACAAATTACCCCAATACATTTCCGACTGTTTGCTGTTATATGTGGTAGGCAACTACGCACTGAAAAGCTATTCTCTGCTTCTACTGAAGGTACCTAGGGCCAATACATGCTTTGGGAGAGCAGCCATAGGCTTTGTGTTGCCCTCACTCTGGAACAAACTACAGAAATCTATGAAACTGAGTTTCCCTGTTAGTCTACCACCTTCAAGACCTTGTATGCCAAGGCTGTTAAGGAGCTATGCAGCTGTTTTCAGCACACTTAGCGTGCTAAGGTGCCTACTGCTTACCTGTCCACTACATCTCCACCTAACCCGGTCACTTGATTGTCTCCACCTATACCCCCCCTCATTTTTTTTCTGCTTATCCACTACCTTTCTTACCCTCAGACTCCTAACATATATGTCTCCAGCCCATTTACCATAGCACCCCTCCTAGAACAGCTGCAGTCCTGTACCCCTTCCCTCCATATCTACCCCTTAAGTTTGTATATGTCCTGACCAATGATATGCCGTGCTGTTTGAAAATGTTTTAATACGCTGGCTCTTTCAGAATGTTTTAATTCCCCTTCTCATACCATTCTCCCTAACCTTGTTAACCCTATACCTGAAATACTTGTTATTGCTCTGTGTATTTTTTTTCCTATTTCTGTATAATTATGCCTATTTATTATCTGCACATAAAAGTGCTATTCTTGACCTTGTGTAACGCAGGTCCACCTTGTAAATGAGCCTGCTCAATGGAGTTCACCTGGATAAATAAAGACTTGATTGATTGATGTCATTTTTTCTCCTGAAATAATAATTTTCTGGCAAAAATGTCAACATGCCCATTTTTCTTTTGCTTCCTTTCATTCCTAGGCTAAGATACAGGATTTTGAAGTTTTTAAAAATCCCTGCTTCCGTGACAGAGCCGCCATAAAACAATAAAATATTGTGCTGTGGTGCTGTGCTGTTTACCAGTAGAAACATGTGGTAACATCATTCTAATACATCCACAGTAAGAACCTTGAATGTGACATTCAACGGGCAACCACAGCAGAAGAGATTTTTAAAAATGGTGAGTGGCAGCCATCATTAATGACGTGTCATTAAATACAAAATACATCTTTGCTAAACAAACTGTATGGTGAACTGTTTGCTGACTTACAAATTCTGCTGCTTTAAATACCAGGGCTGGCTGCTGATTAGGTTAGGAAGAAGCCACAGGAAGGTCTGGTCAGTCCCCGAACTTGCCAGTTGAAAGACAACCTTGAAGCAGTTCTAGAGGGAAGTTGGGGGGAGGGTGAGTTTAGCCAGACTTGTTTTGGAACCAAAGGTCATGGTCATTATTTTCTTTGCATTTACGGTTTGTTAGAGCAGAATCAACACAGAATGGTGTCACAATTAAGCTGTAATTTGATTCTGAGTGCGCCAGCATCTGGGCCACTGGCAAAGAGCACTGCACCATCTGGATTCATGTGGATATGGTTGGAGATACAAGCAAAGGACAGGCCATTATGAAAAACAGAGCACAGTATGTGGTCAAGGACTAAGCCTTCAGGATTCCATGTCTATTGTGAGGTTTATCCACCTATATAAACAGAATGAACCTGATTAAATGGGTAGAAACTGAATCAGGAGGTTGCCCCTCTGACAACTCAGGCTCTGGCTAGGCTGGGAACCATATCAAAAGCTTTGGATAAATCAGTGAACATGACCATTGGGAAAAGTCTCTGATCCATCACAGTAAGTAAGGATGAAAATATAATGTAATAAAATGTCTATACACCTAGAACAATTAATAAATGTGATGCATGCATGTGATATATTAACATCTGAGAGTCTAGGATTGCAGTGTAATTCTCTTTGTTTTTCCTTATAGCTAATCCCCCCCCCTGGAATATTCACCCAGTCCTTGGGCCTATCTACTGTTGACCTCCCAGACCTATCCCCCAGGCTTAAAGGGATCCAGGGTGCATGGCCCCAAAGGTCCAGCCGCCAGCCTAGAAACAGCCAGTGGAGTTTCTCTGAAAAACATGATTTGTGGAAACACATTGAGCAGACTTAGACCTGTGGTGCTAGCCCCACATGGAAACAACTGGTTCAAAACAGCACAAACATCCCAAGAGGGGCTACTACACACAAATTAAGACAGAAAAAGAGAGCAAAATACACACTGTGGGACCACCAGATATTAGTTAAAGTGTTTTATTCATCAGACAGGCAGGAGGCAAAAGTTCACTGCAATTGCAGCCTCCCCTTGTGGTGAATTTTTGTCTCTTGCCTGTCTGATGAATAAATGACTTTAAAAATATCTTCTGTTGTTGTATTTTCACTCTTTTTTCTTTCAGGGTTGTGTGAAGCCCATCTTGTGATGGCTGCAATGGTTTTTCTTCCCTGGCTTTTCTTCTGTCTCCACCTCCACCCACTTGATTGCACTACTACAGCCACTGTTGGCCTTAGAAGATGCAGCTGAGCTGGCCAGGAGGAAGCAAGCTCTCTGGTCCTCCGTAGGGGTTACTGCAGTGTTAGAAGCAGCATCACCCCCACCCCCCTGGACTGGAACATGCTACTGTCTGCATACCTACTTTCCAGCCCTGCCCACCTGCACATCCTGAGTTTGCTCCTAAATCCAAGTCACTGGCATAGCCCACTGGGCTAGTGGGCTGACCTTGTAGTGTAATTCGTAGCCAAAACATTAAAGTTATTAATTATCCACTCCTAAATACTGAGTCACATTTCCAAGTCAGACCATATTTCAAACCATTTTTTAATCTACTGAACCTACTGATTAGATGCAGCCTAGATACCCAAGTCTAGACATTCCCTCATCAGCCCTCCTTCACACATTATTTGCATGATTGCTTAATTGTGTGAACTATAATATCAGTCAATTAGGAGGCAAGCAAACACAGTTTACTGTACTCCTCTCGCACACTGCTACTACAGAGAACATGACTTATTCATACTGGCCTATGTCACAAAGTGACAACGTTGGCAGTATACAGTATGACAAAGGTCTCACCCTGTTTCTGTGAAGAAATGAAAATACAGGGGTATACTTAAATAACTATTTTAATATGTTTTAATATGTTTGTGTAATCGACTAGTCATGTTCTGTGGTTACACTTACAGCATTCTGTAGCTACAGGTTGCAAAATTACGAAAATGTTAAGGGAAGCCAAGAAAGACAGAAGCATTGTAAATGTGCTTGTTTGTAAATAGCAACCTTGCATGACCTTGGCTCCAAGTCAGTTTTAAACCTCATGTCCAAACAAACAAATTGCTCCAAATCTTTTTCCTACTATGTGTGAGGTTTGGCAGGAAAGGCTCATGTTGCATAACCGATGCTGTGTGATACAACTCTATAACATTCAGTTATGAAATGTGATCTCGCACTCCCAAGGCCCGCACATACAGTACTATGAAAAGGGATTTAAAGCAATCCATTTGTTTTGATCTGAGGTTTAAAACTGATCTGGAGCCAGGGCCATTCTAGGTTGGTATCAAGTTTTTTAAAGCAGCAGTGCAATATAAAAAAAATATTTTTCCAGAAAGCTGATTTCAGCTTAAAGTAATAAAAATATTGGCATACCTGTCAAATCAACTTTTCTAGGTATCTCCTATTCTGCACACCATTGGCAGGATTCTCAAAAGGGATGTGCCAGCGCATCCCCAACCTGTGCACCAGTGCGATTCTGGAAGTGGTCCGATGCACCGCACACCACCCATAATAATATGCGGTGCATCTGGAGGGGTTGTGCAGGGGGTGTGCCTATGCATATGGTGCACAGCCCCATTCACAACCCATCTTAGAGGCGCACCCCTGGAGCAAGTCCAGAGATGTACCTCCAAGAGATACGTCTACATCAAGTAGACATAAGTGGGTAGCCACCCACAGGCAGGCTGCTATACTGTAGACAGCAGCACGGCAGCCTGCTCACCCTGCTAGTCCAGAGCGCCCCCCTCCCTGCCCACAGCCCCATTTCCAAGCCACACACCATGGCAGTGGATCCTTGTACTAAGAAACCCCCCTCCCTGCCCAAACCCCCATTTTATACCGCACCCTGCAGTGGTATATCCATGTACAAAAAACCCCCCCTCCCTGCCTGCAGCCCTGTTTCAAAGCCACACACTGCGGCGGTAGATCCTTGTACTAAGAATCCCCCTCCCTGCCCATAGCCCTGTTTTCAAGCCACACACTGCCAGTAGATCCTTGTACTAAGAACCCCCCAGCCCATGAGCCCATTTCCAATCCAGACACTGTGTGGTGGATCCTCAGAACCCCCCCACCATCCCAACATGCACACACTGCTGATGGTGCTCCAATGACCCCTATTAGTCCAGCAGACCCCCTCCACCCGCTCAGGCATACTCTCTGCACCCTGCTCTCCCCATTTCAGCAAGTCCCAATGTTCGGCGGGCAGCACAAAGATCTGAATGATGGAGAACAGTACTCACTGCAAGCCCATTGGTTCAACAGGGTCCACCAATGGGCTTTCAGTAGTACAGTAGCTGTTATTCATGGACAGCTCTGTTGGCGGGCAGCCATGATTGTATGTGGGTGGGTTGTGCTGCCTGCCAGACATCAGGACCTGCTGGGACAGGGGGAACGGGGTGGGGAGAGGGTGTCTGAGTGGGTGGGGGTCTGCTGGACTGATGGGTCATTTGGACTGCCATTGGCAGTGCGTGTGTGTGTCAGGGTGGGGAGTGGGGTTCTTTGTACAAGGATCCACTGCCGCAGTGTATGTCTTGGAAATAGGGCTGCAGGCAGGGAGTGGGGTTTCTTCATACAAGAATCTACCACCGCAGTGTGCGGCTTTGAAACAGGGCTGCAGGTAGGAAGAGGGGTTTCTTTCTACATGGCTATTCCACCACAGGGTGCGGCATACAAAATGAGGGTTCAGGCAGGGAGGGGGGACCACTGGACCACTGGGGCTCCTTTGTGGGAATCCTAATGGCCAGCGAACAGGCTAGGGATGGGTGGGGGTTGCAACTTGCCTCCCTGGGGCAATGTGTGTGGCCCATAGTCATTGCAGGGTGTCCGGAGCATTCTACTGGTCACATCCCTGCAGAGTACATGCAAATGGAGCCATAATGATGTGCTAATGGTCCCATCTCACCTTGCATGCCTAATGGCCCCATTTACATGTTGTTGACTCTGAATGACAACCTTGGGCACAGTGCATCATGAGATGCGCTGCCCGATTGGTTTCCCCAGCCCGATCAGTGGGTTGCGCTGGTACATCCAGGGCTGGACGCAACTGTGGTATTCACAGAGGGTATGCGCTGGGAGCATCCCCCGGTGCATCTTCTGTGAATATCACAGATGGTGCTCAGCACATCTTATTTGTGCCAGGGCATCCGAGATGTGTCGAGCGCAAGTCCTTTGAGAATCCTGCCCCATAGGTTTGTTGATTTTCTTGATCCTAACCCTTGCCAGGTCTACAGTGTTATTTCTAAGGCCAAATGTGGCAACCATCTTTTTTTCTTGAGGAAAAAAAACTATATTAAAGACATTATAAAATACTTAAATTTTGGTGGAACTAAAAGATGTTACCACTGAAGAAAATTGGAAGACTGATGTTTCATAGTGAAAAAGGAAAGGTAATTTTTCCCCCCAATTTAGTTGCACTGCTGCTTTAACTCCCCGGTTCACTAATTGAGACATATGACATTTCAGGAGGGACATCCTGGAATTCTGTGATGCAAAATCAGACACATACCGGTACCTGCAAAATCAGGGACAATTCCGAGAGAATGGTAATAGAAGTCATTCATTTCCGAGAATGCTTAGTGCATGCTGAACCTCATACAGTATAAAAGATGGAAGAAATAGAGGAAAATAAGATAACTATAGATTCTGTTTTGTAACTTATCTTAGTATAATCTGGTCTCTGTTTATGTTGCTAATACTACCCCTGCCTTATGGGGATATACATGGCTGAGAGGCCTGGGTCCATCTCTTTCATTGTTGGCGGGGAGGGGGGTTGAATCCAAGATTAAAGCAGCAGTATATCTTAGTTACTATATAATGTAGTTCAACAATAATGTTTCTTTTTCTGGCAAAAACATCAATATACCCATTTTTCTTTTTGTTTTGTTTCATTCTTCAACTATAATACAGGATTTTGAAGTTTAAATTCCCACTCCTGTGACATGTCCACCATCCCCATGATTGAGTGTCAGGCTGTTTACCATCAGAAACATGTGGTAACACCATCCTAATGTATCCATAGTAAGAATCTAGTATGCACAATTGACAGGTAACCTCAATAAAAGAGATCTTTTAAAATCATGAGTGACGGCCATCTTTAATGATGTGAGTCATCAAATACAAAATATACTGTGAAAGAGGTTTTAAACATATCTGAGAAAATTCAAAATACACGGAAGATGAGTCTAAGGATATCATAAACACATTCTTTCCAAAAATCTGTGTGATGACAATTTTTGCCAACTAGCAAATACAGCAGTCCCAAGGCGTGCCATTATCCCTGAACAGTGCACACCCTGTCATGCCTTGCTACTAAAATATACATTGTGGAGGAACACACACGTGCAAGATACTCATCATGGTATAAGACATAATACCTAGCAAGAGCCAACAGAACATCACAACTGCTATGGCACACTTTTTTCACAACCATACTGCTACAATAAAGGATCGTGGACTCATCCAGCAAACGTATTTTGGTATTCTCTGGAGCCCTCCCATAATGTTACTTATTACTGGGCTTCAGTTTCCTGAAGAGAGTAATATATTTATTCTGATAAACATTCCCCACTACTTATATACTTGATACAAAACATGCATCTCTTACAGTCCAACCACTACAGTAATATGCTAATTTATAATCTTACTCTGGTCAATCTAAGACAGGCAATTCCGTATAGGGGCTTTGGCTTCCTCTCTCTTTCTCTCTCTGTCAGTTCTAACAACTTGACTACTAAATACTGATCCTGTCTGCTTTATGTAAACTAATAAGGAAAGTCATAGTCGGCTATAGCAGAGTAATTTGGCATTGAGAGATTGTCCAGGCCTACATAACAGCTGCAAATATTTACACCAGCCAGTGAACATGCCATTAGGTCAAACTCTGGTACAGCTGCAAAAACACAGTAAAGGCACGTAATGGTCTCTCAGGCACTAGGCTAGTACAATTGATTCAGTCAGTCTAATCAGGTAGGCTAAACCTTTAATACAGGGTTAAAGCAAGCTGCAAGCAGACTAACACTGAGCTCTCTTTCAGTACAATATAAATAGTCAGTATTCTTTAGAATATTTTTTTTTTAATTTATTTTGTTTATTGAGTTCTCAGATTACAATACCTATGAGTCAGAGACTCTTTTACACAGGTCCCACATCAAATTTGAACAATGAAACACAAACAGCTTACAAACAAAGAGATTCAAGTAACATTATTATCAAGCATACATGTTGCCTTATAAGGGTTAACATTAAGCAAAATAGGCCGGTACATCTTTAAAGAGCCATTTGGAGTCACTGTAGCATTCACATGTGAGAAGTGCAGGTTAGGATGGGCAGCCAGAGGTTGGCTTTGTCAGCTTGGCAGATCAGCCAGAGGTTTAGTCGAGCATGGGGAAGTCGTTGGTATCATGAGGAAAGGGGCAGACCTTGGGATTGCAGGGCAGGCAGAGAATACAAGAATGAGTAGACAGGCTGTGAACAGGACTGGGAGTAGATAGGGTAGGGTAGGGGAGGGAAAATAGGGGAGGGACAGAATGGGTTAGTTGGGGGGCCATGCAGGGCAGTCACAGCTGCTGCATGCAATAAGGTGTTGTCCAAGGAGATGCTTGAAAGGACCAAGCTTGGGAACATCTAGGGTATTTATTGGGAGACCATTTAGCCAGCTGGAAGCTAAAGTATCATTGGGCTTGTGTGGTGTGGCAGAAAGAGACTTGGAAGGCATGTCTAGATGCACTCCCAGTGCTATGTGTGTATGGGGTACGTGTGAGAAGGTGCTAGTAATTTGGAGGGGGTTAGGCCCAGGCTAATTTTCTTCATGTATAAGCAGGTGTGATACTTGATTCTGTCTCTGAGGTTCAACCAATTTATCCTGGAATAAAAGTCACACGTATGTATGCAGTTATGAGCACCTGATACTAGGCGACAGGACTTGTTGAGGGCAGTGCTGACTCTTTTAAGGGTTGTGTCATTAGCAGTACCATAAATGACTAGACCACAGTACACAATTGAGAGTATGGAACTGGTAACTACAGTTAGGAGTGCTTCTTGGGTCATGCTGCTTCTATGCCTATAGAGAATCCCCACTCTACAGTTGACCGCCTTGGAGACTATGTAGACGCGTTCAGTGAAGGATAAAGCACTGTTGAGGATAACACCAAGGTATTTAAAGGTCTGAAGTTGTTCTATAGGGTCATTGAGGTTGCTGAGTATGATAAATGGGGTAGATTTTAGTCTGTTGTGGGGGCTAGCGAACAGCATGGACTTCATTTTTTTTATACTTCATGATCAGTGTGTGCTGTGCAAACCAATCAGCAGCTGCAGTGAAGCCGTCTTGTAGACTATTAGCTAGAGAGTGGGGGTCTGGGTGGCTGGAGAATAATACTGCATCATCCGCATAAAGGAGTATAATCCCAGAGCAGGCTTAAGGGAGGTAGTTCAGAAAGAGGCTGAATAATAAGGGGCCCAGAATGGAGCCTTGGGGAACTCCTGAGCAGACAGGCAGACTGGATGATAGTGCATCAGTGATTTTTACCTGTTGGGACCTGCCCTCTAGGTAGTTTTTGAACCATCCCACAGTCCCAGATGAGGCTCCAATGGTACTAATAGAGTCAATAAGGAGGGAGTGGTTTACCATGTCAAAGGCTTTAGTGAGGTCAGTGGACACTGACCCCACTAATTGTCCATGGTCAAGGGCTTTGTGGATAAAGTTAGTATATTCCAGTAGAGCAGAGGTAGTGCTGTGACTTTTTCTGAAGCCATGCTGCTCTGGTTATTGTATGTTATGTTTGGCCAGGTACTCTGAAAGCTGGTCAGCACTATCCATTCCAGGGCTTTCGAGAGAGGAGGTAGGATGAAGATTGGGCGGTAGTTGGAGTGAAGGGCTCTGTCCCCACTCTTATGGATAGAGGTCACTACTGCAACTTTCTACCATTAAGGGAATTACCCAAGACAAAGTGACTTATTTAGTAGTTTGTGAGGGGCGTAAGGACCACATCCAGTGCCAGGTGTAGCAGCTTCAGGTCTAGTGAGTCATTGCTAAAGCGAGATTTGCTGAGGACCTTGAGTAGGTATTTTTGGCTGATCTGGGGGAGACTGTTTTAATGTAAAAGGGTGGGTTAGTTGATGAAGGGCCCATGTCCTTAAGGTCGGTTGGGGGGTAGAGTGGTCAAAGAAGTCTGGGGATAGTCAATTCCAGATTTCTTTGACCACTCTACCCCTCAAGTGACCTTAAGGACACAGGCCCTTCATCAGCTAACCCACTAGTACTCCACTGAGGCCTGAGAAAGCACTGTTAAAAGTGTTAGCTATCTGCAGTGGGTCTGGGATGGTTGTACCATCTATGTTGAGCATGGTGGGAGGGGTTCTGCTGGGCTTGCCAGTAAGTTCTTTTAGGCTGTCCCAAAACTTCCTGCCATCACCCCAGGAATTTGATTGTGCATCCTTGTAGTGAGCAGTTTTAGCATGCCTGATGGCTTGGGTGCAGGAGTTTCTGGCCGCTCTGTATTACTGCTAGTGGATAGGATTGCCCATGGCCTGAGCTTTGAGCCAGAGGTGATCCCTGTCTGCCATATGGGTTAGGAGGAAGGGAGAGATCCAAGGGTTGTTAACAGCTTTTGACCTCTGCTTTTTTGGAGGGGCAAAGATGTCACAGGCTGTATTGAAACTGATAATGAAGTATTCCAAGGTGTGATCCACACTAGGTGCAGAGTCCAGAATTGACCAGTCTTGACTGTGGAGATGAGCTTGAAACTGGTTTCATTGTTCTTTCTTGAGGACACACAGGTGCATTGTTTTATTTGATAGTTTGGGGGACTTATTGGACCAAAAGCAGATGATGGGAGAGTTGTCATTCAGGGAGTCAGGGAGAACCTCAGTACCAATAATTCTATCAGACCTGTTATAGATAGATAGATATAATAGATAGAATAACATTTCAAGGTTTTACATAACTTTCTTACACGTCGTATCTAAAAGTGCTTTACAGTCCAGTGGGTTAGGATTAAGTACAGGCTGTGTAGAGATTGTACGTAAACCAACATGGCAGTGAACGAGCACTCAAATGTTTTTTTTTTTTTTCATCAAGGCTGTTTTCTCCCATGCATCTAGGTTAGCTGCTTCACCCCTGTCCCAGACTCCACCCAGCTACTATCCGCCGGTACCGCTGAGCCCCATTCCCCCAATGGATTGCCCCCTGTGGGGCCAGGAAGGGGAGGGTCATCCTCTCCCCACCCGGAAGTCCTTCGTCCAGATTGGGGAACTAGCAATCCGGTGGCAGAGCAGGGCAGAGGCAGTCTAGCAGGGCTTCATGTAGCCTGAGGTCACCATTTTCCTCCTGATTTTCTCCCTTGATGTGGTGGTCTCAAGTGCGTGTGTGTGGAGGTGCATACATGCTACATAACTGCTGCCTTTACTCCTGCACTGCTCTAGGCTCTGGCACTGCCACCCATCTGTCACCAGGTGAAAGCCAAGGAGCAATACAGCGTGTTTCCTTCACCCCTGGGAGAGGAAAGGAGAGCAGTAATTGGACTCTCAATCCTCTCCCTCCCTCCCTGCCGATCCCCAGCAACTCATGCTCATTCCCAAACACAAGCCGCCGGTGTGGCAGGAGGTAAGGCATGCTATGCCTCTGCCCTCCATGGCACTGGCCCACAAGCACTCAAATTCATCCACACAGAACCACAGACAACTCTAAAACCTGTCCCATGGAGAGAGGGCATGCAGGCCAGTGCTAAAATAAATCTGCTTCCCCAGTCAACAAGAATATTCTGCATTAACCACTCAAACAGCATATTATGGCAAAAGAGCACAGCTTTTACTTTACAGACATCTTACATATATACAGTTTATACTCATTGTCTTCCACAAAGGCACAGGACAAAGAGGCTGGCCACCTCTCTGAGTTGATCTTAAGACACTTAGCCTGATCCCAACCCTAGGCATGACTTAGGGCCAGATTGCAGAGTGGGGTCAGGTCCGTTGGTCTGACTTTCTCTGGCTCAGACACCAAAAAAGGTCAGCCCCCAGGATTGGTCCAGTGGCCCTGCACATGTCTCCTTTAGTGAAGGCTGAGAGGGGCAGGTTCCAGAGAATTTCCCCTACTTGTAGCAAAAGTGTGATCCACACATCATATTTCAAGTCAGAAATTGCATTTTTGTTGCACTGGTATTCCTACTGTACTCCAGCTCTGCTGCACTCACTTGTTCTGCAGTTTTATTTTAAGCATGATCGACCCTGCTGTTTTGGAGGAAATGGAAAATCAGACCTGAAGGCACAATACCAGATTTGAGCTTTTTGGTATTCTGCCTTCCATGCCCTGTTTATTTGTTAAATTCTACCTTTATTAATCTACTTGCAAGACACAATAAATTCTGAAATTAATAAGGGTGAAGTGGTTTTGCCTAACAACAGTTTCACATGATAAACTAATCCTGTAGCATCACCAGCCACTGACCAAAACAGTGGCAATACCCCTGAATAAATACTCAGAATGTCTTGCTGTTAGCCACTCAGACAGCGAAACGGCAATGATTCAGATCTCTGTTGCACTGGATAGAGAATGGCTTTCCCTAGTGGCATGGAGGGCTTTTGCCCTTGAGAAAGAGAAAATGCTGGGCCATGTAATTTCCTCCAACACACAACACAATTCACTACTGTTTATGAGATGGCTATTACCAAGCAGACTAAATCTCTTGTGCCCCATCATCTTCTGTTTTTTTTTCCCTCAGCAGAGACTACCGCAATGGAAAACAAGACAGAAAACATATCTTGACATGTTCAGAATTAACAACAAAGACAAAATTAGCATTTGTACTATATGCATACAATAAAACACAATAGATGTGGTTCAGGTAAAGATAGCTGCCCACCAAGGTGTGTAGTGTGGTCCATCGCAGCAGACAGAGAGCCTTAGCCCTGGAACGGTGGTTATCTAGTGTAACACACACATTGGAGTGTCTTATTGCACTTATAAAATGAAGAAACTGAGAAACAATTTAAAAAACAGAAATGGCAACTTTTTATTATAAAACTGGTATCTTCTTTTGTTAAAAGTAGTTCCTTCCCACCTATCATTCATCTGCCTTTCCACACATTCAATAGATGGAATGTTTACTTATTACAGTGTACAGGAATTCAGACTTCTGCAGAATTCCTCTGGCAGAGTGTTCACCCCTAACATCCAACAGAATGTCTTAAATGGAGGCAAGGTCTCAATTGTTTTGGTGGCAAGGTAAAGAGCATAGATTGCCCTGGCATGTTGGTAAAGCTAGGAAGGGGATTTTTCATGCTCATCAAAGAAACATCAGGAATTAAAACCAAACAATACTCCATTTTTTAATTTATATGTGTAAAGAGTTAATCACGAGAGAAAAGAATGGTTAAGTATTTTTTTTATTATAAAAGTTTCACTTTTAGAGACTTGTTAAAGAGGACTAGAACTGCAATGACATGAATGCTGATGCATATACTGTACTTCACAATCACAGAATGGTGGGCTGTATTTTTCTATGGAAAAAGTCACTTGGTATACCGTGAACTAGGATATCATGGCACTGCCATTCTAGTCCTCTTATTTCAATGGTTTCAGGTGGTGGCAGCCGTATTTGTGATGGCAATCACGGATGAGTGAGATGGGTCATGAATTCTGTATGTGATTTGCCCAAATTCCAAATGCCTCTATCTGAACTCATTCTAAATTGTGTATTTCTGGGGGAGTTAGCTATCGGTCTTGTTACTTATTTAGCCAATCAGGAAGCTGGAAATTTCCAACCCATTTTATAAAACTAGTTATTGAGGGAGTAAAAAGAAAAGAAATATGAGTCTTTTGGATGGAAAGAAACATGTGTAAGATCTGTCAGTTTTGGTTTGAGGATTTGTGTCTTAAAGAAAACAAGCATTTTAAAGGCACTTCATTCATGGTGAACAATAAAACCTATGGAACATAAATTCAAATCAACAAGTTAAAACCAGCAGAAAATGCTATATATTTATTTATTTAGTTTTTGTTTTCTGGGTAGATTAGACTAGGCAAGTAAATGCCTATTTACAGGTATGACCCAGGACAGTACACACTGTAAGTATTAACAGTTGTGTACATAGTTCAGGTGATTGTGTGTGTGTGTGGCTGTGGGGGGGGGGGCTGGTGACAACTGTGACAAATAACAGCACAGATAACATACCTGACTAGGTGTTCTGTGGGGGAGAGCTATACCAGCAAAGCTTAGAAATTAAAATACAAAAGCATCCAACAAGCTAGGCAATGGAATGAGGTGATCATTTTGCACAAAGGGTAGCAAACACAAAATAGAATGCCAACAAACCACTATAGAAGCAATAAATGTTGCCAGTTTCTAAAGTGGACAAGCTTTGTAGCTTCTTAAAAAATAAATAAGAAGATACGAGGAGAGGACAGGGAGGTGGTGGTGAGCAGAGAACTAAAAGGGCCAACTGCCATCTTCCTGTTCCTATAATTTTGATTTTCATTTCAAGAAGAAAATAAACATTTTCTTCTGTGACAAAAATGAAAGCATTTCCATAGCACAAATAGTAAATAACCTCTTATATTATAGGGGTTGACTGATAACTCATTTGATAAAAACAGCTATCTGTACCACTAAATAGATGCCTTCTAATGACGTGTAGACAGGCAACAAGAACTGCAGGTTATCAGCACTGTCATTACGTAGGTGCTGCTGTCAGCCCTGTCTACACGTCACATAACATCAATGCCGAACTGCATTCAGTAGTAATGCTGCCGGTAATGTTTCAGCTGCAGTAAAGCACAAATTAAAGTACGAACTTGTAGCGTAGCAACACAGAAGCACAAATGAAACCCCCAAACTCAGCAGAAAACTAGCAAAATAACCGCAGAAATACATAACCAAACGACAAAATGAAGTCTACCCCTATAATATAAAATGAATATGTGCTGCTGCAGCATCTGATAGCGGTTTATATCAACACTTGTGGCAAGTGAGCTCAGGGATTAAGTACTCGTGGCTCCGCTTCATGGAGCCACTTGTGATAACCCCCAAGCTCACTTGCTACTCGTATTGATAAAACCGATATCAGATGCTGCAGCATCACATATCCCCTTATTATTACATGGTACAAACAGCATAAATGCCTAGCGTATGGTAAAACCCAGGTGCTTACAGACAAAAGTAATAGTTTTCATCATATGTTGCATAAAATAATTGCTGTAGGTTAAACTACCAAAGACATTGTTATTGGACAGGAACAATTAGTGAAGTTAGGTGTCATGAGTGTGGAGATGGTACATAATGAAAAATTGTTGATTACTACTAGACAATAGGGCTACAAATTGGCACAAGCCCATTAGCAAAATGCTGGTTGATTTTTGTATTTGGCTGGTAACATTACTTTAACTAGTCATGCTGACTTGTACTGGAGAAGGTAACATTTTAATGAGCACATCAGTTGGGCCAGTGGAAAAATCTGTTGGGCCAGTGGATTTTTGCAGTCACAAGCCCTGCTAGCTAGAAACATAGACTTAGTTGGTAGATAAGGGCCACTTGGCCCAACTAGTCTGTCCATTTTCCTACCTATTGGATAAGCTGCAGGTCCTAGTTAACCAACAGCCTACTTCTTCCTAACCCCCCACCAGAATTGCCTTATGTCTGTCCCATGCATTTTTGAATTCCCCCACTGTTTTTGACCCCACAACCTCCTCACGAAGGCCACTCCATGTGTTCACCTCCCTCTGTGAAAAAACACTTCCTCACATTGCCCCTGAGTCATTCCCCTCTATCTTCAAATTGTGCCCCAAGTGACTACAAAACTTCATTCTGACCCTGAGACAAGCGTTTCTGACAAGGAGGAAATTGTGATCTCTATCTTCTAAAACTAGAAGTCATGTTATTAAAGAATCCAAAGAAAAAGAAGTGCACCCCACAAAGGTCAGCATTTGACTTATTTTCAATTTGTAATCCAAAGATTCAAGGGTAAAGTTACATAACTTGATAGTAAACCACAGCAACTAACAAGAACAAGCAGTCTCCAGTTTTTAAAGGCTGAATGCCTCTTCCCCATGGCATGGGGCATATATGTACCTGAATGGAGTGCACTTCTTTTTCTTCGGATTCTCAGCATTATTGTTTAAAGGAACACCTGGTTATATTGAAGGTACATCCACCTGCTTTTGAACTAATATAATTAGACAGAGCATGCTAGTTCTTTGATCTTACTAGACAAAATAAAAAGTGACCTCAGAGATATATCATCTATAGCTATGTGAACCTCTCAGAGTTTGATCTTGTGAACATGGGTCCATTATTTATTTATTTATTTATTTATTTATTGAAATTTCGGATAACACCTTTGAGAACAAGCTCATTTCATATGTTCCATGTCAGATGAACAATACATATTGGAAAAGTATGAGATAGAGAACAAACAAAACAAGGAATTATACAAGACATTACAACATTATATAACTAGAGAAGTTCCAATACATGTACCATTGTACAATGTATGCCAAGGTACATATTTGATTAAAACCTGGAATTCAAAGGGTCATATTAGAGGGGGTGGGGTCTTATGAAATGACCTTTATAGGAAAATGAGAACAGACTCAGCCTAATATCTAATAATCAACAAGGTAAGGGATGGCATCAGCCCAGGGGCCTCGTCAGAGGTGAGAAGGTATGGGACAAAGCATTTTAAAGTGAGCAAGGTAGCGTAGGAGATATAAGAAGGGGGAGGGGGAATAAGGGGAAAGCCACAGAGGGATGAGGGGAAAGAGTGGAAGGAGAATGATTAGCAACTTAGAACAGATATTTACATGCTGAGAACAGTTATGCATAAGGTAAGGATAGCATAAGCTTAGAATAAGTGCTGGTCACAAGAAGGAAGGTTATTGGAAGCAGTCACAACTGGCATCAGCAAATAGCTGTTGCTTAAGTTTAACCTTGAAGGAGCCCAAGGTGGATGCTGAAGTGATGTCATGGTGCAGCGAGTTTATCCATAGCAGGCATGGTAGGCAAAAGACCATTGTCCCAGAGAAGTGCGACAGCAGGGTATATTAAAAATCTGGCTAGTAGAGCTTCTGGTGCAACAACAGTTGATAGTGGAGGTATTAAGCTTTTGCACTCCTCGGGGCATTTTGCCTAAGCTTACTTTTTTGGACAGTAAACATGTTTGGTACATGAGTCTACCTTTGAATTGGAACCAGTTAGCCCGAGTGTACATGTTGCAGGTATGGGACAGACGGACTGAGCCGATAAGGAGCCAGCATGCTTTGTTGAGTGCAATTATGATGCAGTGAAGAGTTGTTTCAGTAACTGATCCATAGATTGGTAAGCCGTAACCAATAGGAGAGACAAGAGAGCTTTGAATGGCCAGGTTAAGAGCCTCTGGGGTCAAACATTGCTTTTGCCTATAAAGTAGCCCAATGTGGGTCTTCACAGCCTTAGCAATGTTGTCAATGTGATAGGCATAGGTCATCATACTGTCAGTAGTAATCTCCAGATATTTAAAGAGCTGAACTAGCTCCAGGGGAGAGCCCTCTTTGTTGGTGATAGAAAGAAGGTAAGTTCTGTGCCTATTTTGGGAGCTGGAAAACAGCATAGTTTTAGTCTTCTTGTAATTTATAACTAACTTGTGCTTGTGGAACCATCTTTCTATGACTATGAAATTACTCTGTAGCCTGGATTCAAAAACCTTAGGGTCTGAATCACTGGTAAACAGGACAGCATCTTCACAGCATATAAAAGGATATGACCCTGACAGGAGTAAGAAAGGTTGTTGAGGAAAATGCTAAATAAAAGAGGGCCCAAGATGGACCCATGAGGAACTCTAGATAGTGCAGGTCTGCTATCCGAGAGGGTGTTACCAATCTTCATCTGCTGTGCATGGTTGTGCAGGTAACTTTTAAACCAGGCTATGCTGTCATGAGCTAGGCCAATGGTGGCAAGCTGTTTGACCAGGAGGGCATGATTCACTGTGTCGAAAACTTTGGTTAAATCAATGAAAGCAGCACCGACCAGGTGTCCTTGATCTAAGGAGTGGTGAATAAAGCCTGTGAACTCCAGAAGGGCGGTAGTGGTACTATGACCATTTCTAAACCCATGTTGTTGTGGGCATCGTAGCTGATATTTTTCTAAGTATTCAACCAGTAGGTAAAGTTCCCCAAAGTCTGCTTAGTTTTGAACTAAATCTCACTGGTTCTACTTTAGAAAAACATTGCTTTGTGGTCAAGAGGTACTGGGAGAGTATTTGCTTTCTAGCAGAACACATGAAGCACACAAAACAGCAGAATGGTGCAGAAGCCACTGTTACAGCTTATGTCCATGCAGACACAAACCAGATATGTGCTGTGACAGAACTAAAGGGTTATCACTGATGGTTCGATGGAGCAGTAGGCAACACAAGACATACTCCCACTGAACAATACTTAAGCAACACAAAACCAAACATCCTTCAGATGTTCATTTTGTTGCAGTGGCTGCACCACTGCCAGTTTGCCCACCTGCCCACCCTTATCATCCATCTCCCTTGACTCTGGTTGCTGCCACAGGCTGCTGTTTCTCTGGTTGTCCTATCCACTTCTCTGCTCCCTTTGGGGCTTCCTTTGCTGTCTACCAGTTACTTCCCCCATTAGTATTTGCTGCTTCTCTTCCCCCCACCATGTTCTGCTGCAGCCGTGTTTTGCTGCTTTGCTCATGGTGATTGGCAACAGCTGCTTGCCTCTGCTTGTGCAGAGCCACTTCATTCTCCCAAGTCTAATGCTGTGGCCCCCACTGCCTTTCACATGTGGCCACTAGTGCTGTTTCTGTTTACCCCTTCCATTGGCCATTCTCTTCCTCCTTTCCTGTTCTTCCCTGCCTTCTGCTTCTTTAGGGCTACACTTCATTCATGCTGCCTTTCCTGACTTCTGCCCTCTGCTGCACTGCTGGGTGGTCCCCAGTCTCCAGTGCCTAGTTCCTGGTTCATATCTGCTCCCCCCTTTCCTTCTGCCACTCCTCTGTATCACTGTCCTTCCATGCTGGGCTAGCGATGCTACATGGTTGTACTCTTCCCTGTTGCACCTTCTTGTAGTGCTTTGCAGCTCAGCACTGCCCTGTTCTGTGATCCTCTTGCCCTACCTGTTTCTTGTCTTCTGCCTGCTTCCCCTTCTGCTCCTGCCTTCCAGACCTGTTTCTCCTGTCCCTCCCCCACTGTCCCCTCTGCCTCCTGATCCCTGTTCCTAAAGGCACCTTCTTGGGCCCTTTAGACCCCTTCTGGATACTTGCCCCTCCCCCCACCACTCCATTGTAATTGACTAAGTAACCATACAGGACAACCTTATAAATAGGGCCCTTGGGTCCTAAGCATTTTATCCTTTTAAAAAAAAAAAAGATATTTACTACTACTACTACTCCTTTCCTCATACTGTGCTTCTTCCCTGCTGTCTGCCTCCCCTCTACCTCCCAGCCTTGCAATTCCTGGGCCAGCACTGCCATATGGCTGTCCTCTATTCTTTGGTATGTTGAGCTTTTCTGTCACCATGCTGGCCTCTCAAGGGCCCACCTATCATGTCCCTCAAGAGCACAGCTCTAATGCTGTCCCCAATGGGTCTTGCCCTCAAGGGCTTGGCTCCAACCTTCTAAGAGCTTTGATGCTAGAGGAGAGCATTTGGGCAGCCATGTCTGATGCATCTGTAAGTAATTTTGTTTTTATTTTGTAATATGTGACCAGGAAAGGCACACTAAGCTATGATAGTTTGTTTCCAGTGCGTCCTGAGGAGTGGGTTGCATGGTCCAGTTTTATTGATGGGGCTTGTTGATCATGTCACCGGGGAACTTCCTCTACTCTTCTTTAGTAAGAGCCATGGAATCTTTTACTTCCACCTGGACAGTGACCAGATGCTGGGCAGAAGAGACTTCTGTTTAACATCTCATCCTATGGATGGCACCTCCACAGTGCAGTACCCCAACTGTACTGCACTACAGTCTTCCTTCTTCTTAGGGTTCCTTCAGTAATTCCATTATTGCTTTGGCATCAGCTTCAGCCCCATGGCACTTCCATAGGGGGTGGAGTCCTTCCACATAGGGCTCCTTTAGTTGTATGGCCAACCCCGCAACATTTTCAGGAGGGCAGAAGTCTTTAGACAGAAGGAGAGACATTCCATCCTTTAATCAAAGCAGCATGTCTGAAGTCTTCACCTGGAAATAATAAGTAATCCTTAGCTTGGAGTGATAGAGACCTAGGCTTTGGTTCCCCCAGTGGTTTCCTTGGGGGGGGGGCTTTCCTCTCCTTTTTGCCAAAGTTCATAGCTATAATGTTAATCAATTATTTATTCTGCCAAGAGTTTAAGATGGATGGTGGTCCTCAATCTTCAATAACGGTATCTCTTTCTTAAGTACTGGCATTTCCTCTTCCAGACTATCTGAGAAGTAAGTGTTTTGGTCCATCATTCATTTGTGCTTTTGACTTTATCCCTAAGGTACCTTTGGTCTAAGGGGACCTCATCTCTGTGGCCTTTCTAGGGGAAGAACCTTCCTCAAGAGGGTTCTTGTGTCTTCATAGCACCTGAAAGGGTAGCAGTACTTGTAGATGGGACAGAGAGAGAGTATATTTTCCAAAGTTTCAGTCTATGTTGCTCATGCATCCTATATACAACCTGCCCTCCTGACTACCTCAGTATCTACCAGTCCTTTACTCTGCATGCTACCTGCCTTATAGACTGCCTGGTACATACCATTCCTTTACCAGTCATCTGATTCCCACAATCTCTTAGCTGTTACCTGATCTAGCTTGTCTCCTCTTCTAGTGTGAACCATTATGATGCAATTTTATTGTTATGCTGAGTTGTCCTATATTGTTGTCAATAATATCTCTGTTCCCCTTCCCTGGGTCACACCTGAAATTATCTTTGACTCAGTGTTCCTTTCCTGGTTGCCAGTTTTCAAATAAATAAATCAGTTCAATCCTACCAAACCTTACCAATCATTCCCCTAAACTGACGAAGCATTCCAACACATGAAACAGAAGGATCCTTTGAACAAAGTGTTGGACATACAGAGTTGTTATTTATTTATTTTCATTTATTTCAGTTTGGGATTAATACCTTTGAGCCAAGGGCTCATTTACAAAGGCTCCAAGTCAAAACAAAGTACAGAAACAGTGATTAACAGTACCAGCAGTATATAAACAAAGGCATGAGCGTGCTATGATGTTATGGTTACAAGGTCATATGCAAACAAGGAGGGTTTTATATCATACATAAAAAAGGAAGTAAATGTTCTTAACAGTCCATTTCCAATTAGGTATAGTTTAGCTATGAAATTTAAAGTGAGAGCTTCATCCTCAGTTATATGAGGAAACAGTTAGTTCAGAATTATGCACAGGACAAGAGAAGCATTTCAGGTAGCTAGTGCATGAGAGGGATAAGGCCAACCAGGAAGAGGTTGTTGTTGATGCTGAACATGAATGGCAGCCTGAGGGGGCTTTGTCATAGGGATAAGAGGGTCCCTGGTGTGGACTAGGGGGAGGGAGGTCGAGGTGGGTAGGCAGTGAGAGTGGGGTGGTTAGGTGTGGGGTGGATTGGGTGAGTGAGAATAGTCATAGGGATAGGAGGGTCCATGGTGTAGACTAAAGGGGTAGGGAATGAAAAAAGGGGGGGATGGTTTGGGATGGGAGTGGCATGGTGAGGGAGATAGTAAGCGGGGTTAAGGGTGGAGAAGAGGGGGAGGAAACTGGGCATGGGGTGGTGATGATGGTGAGTGGAGGACGGAAATAAGTAAATAGTAGTTATAGGAATGGTGGGTGGGAGGAGTTGTTAGAGACAATTCAAGTGTTAGAGTTATAGTAGGCAGGGCACAGTTTGAGTGTATAAGTTTACTGCTTAGTTTTTGTTAGGGCACTCACAATTACGGGTGAGAGCTAGGAATGCTCTGAGTCCAGCATTGAAGGAGTTGACCTTGCCACATTCAAGAAGGTCAAAGGGGAGATCATTTACCCACTTGGGTCCTCTATAAGAGAGAGATCTTTGAGCAATTGAGGTATGCTTCAGGGGTAACACCAACCCACCCTTCGATGTCCTTCGTGTACTAACAATTGGTTTATTTAGTTTGAATAGACAAGAGGTGGTTTCAGGTGCCTGCCTGAGCAAGGCTTTCATTGCCAAAAGGCAGGTCTGGTATTGGGTCCTGAGATGAAGGGGTAGCCAACTAGTTGCTTTAAAAAGGTCACAAGTGTAAGTCAAACGGTCTGCTCCCAGGACCAACCTACATGCTTTGTTTAGAAGGGTTTTTACCCTTTTGAGGGCTGTTTCGGTGCCAGCACCATAGATTACTAGGTCGTGGCCAATGATAGCTGGGTCCCCATCATTTTTATAAAAGACATATGTAACACAAAAAGGCAAAAAAGACTGACAGTAACAGTGATGTAGCAGTCCACAGTGTGAGAAGGCTACTGGTTTAAAAAAGCGTGTCTGGTCACTGCCAAACCTGGGCAATGCTCAAGGTTATGCCATGATTATGAAATGGGTTGGAAGTTCCTTGCCTCCTAATTGACTAAATATGTTTTAAGACCTATCTGTAAATCCCCAATGAATGGTCAGTCGAAAAAAGTTCAAGCAGCAGGATTTGGAATGTTTGAAAATCACATGGGGCATTCAGGAGCCATGCCACTCATCCTTGACTGTCATCACACATGGCTGCCAGCTTAACTCAGTGAAAACCATACACTAGGCCTTAAAAAATAAAGATCACTTACTGTATGTTTAGAAAAATTAAAGAATTGAAAATTACTTCCTCTGAGGATCCCCTTCCTTGCACACACAGATGTAACAAATTAAATATGATCAAATGTTTTGGTGTTTCTTTAGTAAATGTGAAAAAGCTCCCTACTGTCCTTACCAGCTTGCTAGGGAAACTTCTGCTGCTAGTGCTTACCCTATCACAGATAAAACTAAGGCCTGGATCCAAATGAGGCCTTCTGATATATATCTGTGTGTGTGAGTGTGTGGGTGTGGGGGGGGGGGGGCAGTGGAATTGAGTAGAATTTAGAATTATTGTGTTCCACAGCATCCATACATTCTGTGTAATTTCATGTATAGATTGTGAAGGGGCTATTTTCTCTGTGGTGTAAGAATATGTTATAGAATGGATTGGAAAATTCCTGATTTCTGATTTGCTAAATATGCTACGAGACCCATATGTAAATCCCCAGTGAATGTCCAGCTGGAGAAAGTTCAGACAGTGGGATTTGGAATATGGGCAAATCACATGCAGAATTCATGAGCCACTTCACTTATCCCTAATTTCCATCACAAACATGGCTGCCACCTTCACTCACCGAAAACTATCAACTAGGCCCCAAAAAGTACAACACTTATAGTTAAAAAAAATAATTTAAAGTTGCTTCCTCTCATGATCCTCTCCTTACACATGCAAGTAAATTAAACAAATGAAACACTATTCCATTTTTATTTCTGATATTTCTTGAAAACTGCCCCTCCTTTCTTTACCAGCTTGCTAGGGAAGTCTCTGCTGCTTACCCTTCCACATATAAAACTGTGGCCCTGGCTTCAAAATGAGCCATTCTGTTAAGTATCTGTCTGCATGTGTTTGTGGGGAAATATTCCATCAGTGGAATACAGCAGAATTTTGAATTTGTGTTTTCTATTGTATCCATACATTCCATGTGTGTTCCACTCATGGAATGCTTCTCTGCAGTGTTAGAATACATTTTAAAATTACTATAAAAACAATTTTTAAACTAAAATTTGTCATTTATTTATTGTTAAATTTTGAACCCATTTGTAATCACAGTAAGACACTCCAGGCTGTGCTTTGCTGTGGTATAATAGCACACCTTTTTATTTTTTTGTCTACTCTTTTTCCCTCCGGTCACAGATTGGAGGAACTCTCTCAGGCATCCCAGCCTTTATGCCTGCCCGCCTGAAATCCGCTATGGTCTGTTGCTGCTGTGTCCCCCCCACTCCCAACACCCCCGATTTAACCCACCCGGGGAGGGTAGCCCAACTCCAACTTGGGCTCCTTAGAAGGCCGACTCTGGCAATGGCTAGGGCTGGAGAAGGAGCTATGAGGCCCCAGCCGAATCGGATCTGGTGCTGGGCGTGGAGGATAGGTGCCATCGCCAATCCCTCCGATCTGGGTTTTTCTATTTTCTTGGCTAATGTATGCTCCCCAAAGTGGGACATGCAATGCTGCTCAGCCAAGCAGCTGTCCCAACGTCAATCCCACTACTTGCTAGCTCGGTGCGTAGCAGTGCCGCCGGTCTCCACCGGGGGCTGCTGCTGCACCGGGCAACCCCTGGATCCCTCCCTGAGAGAGGAGAGCAGTCCCTCAGATGCTCAATCCTCTCTTTCCACTGCAGACCCCCGGCGGTCTGGGCTCGTTTCCGAACCCTGGTCGCCAGTGTGACGCGAGGTGTGGCATCCAGTGCCTCAACCTTCAGCACCACTGGGCCAGCATAAAAGCACATCTTCAGTGGGTGAAGGCACTCGATAATGCCTCGTACTTCATAACACATCCAAGGCATGCTGTTATACCACAAATTGCACACCCTGTCATGTATTATTACTTAATTTTTAAATTACTATTAAAAAATTTTTTTAATCTAAAACTTTTCATTTACTTATTGTTAAATTTTGACCCCATTACCACAACAATGCACAACCAGTCATGTCTTATTGCTTAAATAAGCATCAGGCACAGAGTGCTTGGCCATCTTTGACAAAAAACTAAATGTTTGTGATAGGCCCATGCAAGCCCCAAAATCTGACGACAACAGTGCGGTAGCCCACAGTGTATGAAGGCTGCAAGTTCAAAATATTATGTCTATTACAACAATGCCAAAGGTGGCCAAGGCTTTTTACTATGCCGTGGATAACTGCTGTACACAAAGTACTTGACCAACTTTGCCAGACCAGTTAAATGTTCGTATAAGGCACCCTATGTAGACCCAGAAATCTAAAGACAAGGGTCATCTGACAACAATGGGTAAATGTGCTGCCCTAGTCTTTAGATGCGCAAACTAAGGTGGAAGCTTCACTTTTTATTCTCTTGCACTTGTCCGAATTGAATGAACCCAAGTTCCATGTCAGTGAACACACACATTTTAATATTGTATGCTATGGTACTGCTATGTATTTACTTCATTTGTTTGATTAGCTATTTATTGTCGTGATTGTGCTTAATTATTTAGTACATATTCACCCTATTCTCCTTCTCCCTCCCACTACCCTTACTCATTCCCCCTAGCTGCATCTATTAATGAGATTGATCTGATTCTCTGTATTGCTTACCTGGTAAAATAATTGAAAATAAAAGGCTTCAGGTTTCAAATAGTATGTCCATTCAGACACTGTCAAATGTTGAAAAGGTGTCATATTATATCAAGGATAAGCTTTGGATACAGAGTACTTGGCCAACTTTTCAAAAAATTAAATTTTGCAATTACTATAAAATTAGTTCTTTTCATGCAAAGTAACTTTAGCGCAAAAACAAATACAACCATAATTGTGTACATTTAATTTAGCATTACTTCATTAGCACCATATTTACTATAATGGAAAAAGTCCTACTAGCCTTAATTCGTGCAGATTTATTTTCGTGCAAATTAGAGCTTCAGTGAAAATAATTTTACAGTGAAAATTTCAAGTTTTACAGTATTCATTGGGCTGACAATGACAAGGGTGAAACAATCAGCCCATATGTGATAAACCACTGCTTAACAAAAATTCATGTAAACATTTCTCATAGTAAAAAATCTGAAATAATCTAGCCTTGTTTATGGTATAAAATACCAGCCAACCTTTGTTAGTTCTTCCAGTCAAACAAACTTTCACACCCTTGGAGAGTTAGACTTTGGGTTGTACAGCCTGCACTGTACAAAACAGCAAGCACCATAACAAATTCAGATGTGTCTCAGATGAACAGATCAGACAAACGTGTAGGTGGGGCACTGAAGAAAGGATGGATCATGTTTACCGTGCAGTGAGCAGCAATGGGAGAAGAACAGTCACCAAGCCAGGTATGGCAGCCTATTAAAGAACTGATATTGAAGACAAAAGTAAAACAGCCTAGGCTAGGAGAAAAGAAAATACAGCAAGGGAAGCATGAAGATGGATTTGCTGTACTAGCGGTAGGACAACTGGACACAGGACCCCTTACTATCCACCTTATCATCTTCCTGTGCTGGAGTTGGAAGGGTAGGAGAGTCACTGTCTAAAAACCTTTAACTGGGGTGGTCTAATTAAAAATGGGCAGGACTACTTTTAAAGAAGGGAGCCTCTCCATTTTATGTGGAAAGCATGTTCTTTTGTTGCAGCCTATATTGCCTGCAGCACTTAAAATTCTCCCTGTGTATGCACTTAGAGGTGGACAACTGAGGTACTCAGTGACTGTGATGCTCTGCCATCTGCTTATGGTCATATGTATGATATTTGTAATATAAATATATGGTATGTGATTGTCTGCGTAGGACAAGTAGGCAGTGAGTGAGAGACTTGACCTTTGACCCCAAAAGATGTCAGTGTGAGGAAAACCACAGGATGTTATAAACAGACCAGTAAAACCTAATTAAATGCCTTCCTTCCAGAGGGACAGCTTATTACCTTTTATAACCCACTCCTGATTTAGAAGTTGGCTCCCAAGTATGCATTTATGACATAGCAGGAAGGGAAGTAATTTGGCTGATTCCTCTTGGTTTTCTTACCTAGCCAAGTATTAGTGACATGCTTGTGAGAAACCATAAAAACATGAGATCACTGTAGCAAAACAGGAAATAAGCAGAAATACATCAAATGTGATGTTTTGATGAAAGACTCATATTTTAAAAATTGCTGACTGTTGATTGCCCCAGAAAAAAAAGTAAAATCTATGAGAGGATCTAACTGTGACCTCACCAAAAGGAGTGGGGACATGAAGTTTGAAATGAAACATGCATCTGGGGAAAGGTTTGCATATTATTTTGGACTCAAGAGACACACAGTTCTCTGGACCTGAAAGCACTTAATGGTAACATCTAGATAGGCAAGAACTTTAAATATTTGGGGTTGGCATATTTGTGTTCTGTAACTTCCCATTTATTTTATGTGACTGTAAGTTAGTGATATAATTGTTCTGTGTTTGGTTTTACCTGTTTTACAATTTTTAGTAAACAGCATTTTCTTTAAAATGCTGCCTGTGTCTTCTCAGTTTTCTTTTGCATGTGATTGCTGAGCCTGTGTTTAAGTCTGACAGCTGTTAAGGGCTTGAATGTGTTACTAAGCTTGAAAAAGGTAAGAATATACCTAGGTCTCATATTGAGTCATAAGGGTACATTTTGGAAACCTGGTTGAGTGCCCCTGGGCGAAAGATTGTACTGCATTCACAAAGAGGGTACATATCTGAGCCTGTGAACTGGGTACGCTAGCATTACATTCACATTGGACCCCCAGGACTAGAGACTAGTAGGTGATTCGGACCTGGAACAGACAGGAGGGTTACCCTGTCTGTCCCCTGTTCACACTACTGTGCTTTGAGGTTGGCACTGTGGGAGCAGAGGGCCTGACCTTCGGAGTGTGTTTGTGACAGTGACTACATCTATCAAAGGGCCCAGATGTTGTTGTTTTTTTTCTGGCACCAGTATAGTAGAGGTTCCTCTCCTGCCAGTGCCACCTTCTCATCTTGGCTGCCCTTCAATGTTTCGTTTGCTAGCATCTTTGGCACCAGTATGGAAGACTATGACTTGCTGGTATATTTAATCAAGCCATAGTTGGACAGCTGTTCCAACAGTGGCATGTCATCAACTGATTTTTTTTTTTTAGCAGTAGCAGTAGTTTTCTGTTGCCTCGAGAATAAGAATGAGCACCCCCTCATGTTCATAAGCAGCTGCAACATCTTGGGATCCATGGACCCCTCCTCCTGCTTTTCTACCTGGCCTTTTACTGGACATGCACCTGGTGGCTGTTCCTTATCTGCTGTGCTCATAGCTCTAGCCTTTTTGGGGCCATATATGCAGAGAATAGATGGATAAATCAGACTTGATAGGACTGATCGTTATTACTGCCTACTTCAACATGAATGAATGTACCAAATGTGCCCTTAAAGTACAATCTATTAGTGTGGCCAAAGGCTCAAATAGGGTGGGTATGGTGTGGTTTTCAACTATACATATTTTCCTTCATGTTGTATGTCACCAAAGAAGTGTGTTCTTAGTCTTTCTATCACATTAAGAGAAAGAATATCCTACGTCTCCTCGTAATGGGACTACATGTAGACAAGATGCAGATTAACCATGCTAGTGAGGGGCAGAACCTGGCTTACACTAGCTGCATCAGTGGCAAATCCAAGTTATTTTTGATTTGCAAGTTCTATTTTCTATAGGTTGCTCAGTTTTAACCCCCTTCTTCAGGTTAATCCTAGAAATGAGCTTTGACTCAGTGTGTCTAACACAGTTACCAATTTTAAATAAATAAATAAAAAATAAATATAGAAGTGCTTGACAGTTTCATTTTTTATGACTGTCTCCAGCAGTTTCCCTGGCATTGATGTCATGCTTACCACCTTTAGTTACTTGGTTCTGGACTGGAGTCTGTTTTAAATATTGGTATTGTATGAGTGACTGTCCCATTGTCAGGCCCAAATGCAGTTCTGATGGATACACTGAGTAAAATGACTTGTGGTATAGCCAGTTCCTTAGCTTTCTTAGGATTTTTAGATGCATTCCATTAGGCCCCTTTGCCTTATTTACATTTACAATCTTTAGTTATTTTTTAACTTCTTCAGATGTTACATACATATCTTGTAGAGTGTCCATTTGTTCACCCTGTAATAACATTTCACTATCCAATATCACCCCTTCCCTTTCCTCTGTGAATACTGAGGCAAAGTATGCATTCAGGGTAGTCTGCCATCTATCTGTCATTTGTAACTATGTCACCTGCTTCCCGATCATTAAGTGGACTACCAGTAGGTAATATTTTCTCCTTTCAGTCATGTATTTTAAACGCTTTTTATTTTTGGATTTGGTTTCAAGTGCTAGCTGTTTCTCTACTGCTTTTTTGCTGCTCTGAATCAGCATATGCTCTCTAACTAAATGTCTTTTTTGACTTATTCCATCCACTCTGATCTTCCTATATGCTGCATTTTCCCAACTAATTGCTTCATGTACTTAATTTAGTGGTGCCCGCCAGGACAGATGCAGTGTCACGGTATGGCACAGTCAGTGTCCTGCCTGACAACTGCTATTGAATTGCACTATTCTCTACAGAATATGGCAACATTCTACAGAATTCTGCAGGATAAGGCATCTGAACCTACTGGGCACCACTGCACTTGCATCTCTGTGGGACAGTATTGTTTTAAGCTATCCATATGTATTTTATGGGTGTCCCTCTGTTGCCGAATGCTGATGCTCATGAACGTGAACATGGTATCCTAAGGTGTCCATGCCATGAGCTCTCAGCCCCTCATCTTCACATAATCCACCTTAAGCAGAAACATGGTGTTTGACATTCCATTATTTTTTTCCCTGTTCCTTCCAATAGTGAATCTGATGGTGTTATGGTCACTGTTTGCTTGTGTTTTTTCAGTTTCCACTTCACTGACCAGGTCATTCTTCTTGCTAAGATTAGATCCAGTGTTACTTGTCCCTAGTGGTTTCTGTAACAGATTGCATCAGTTAGCAGTCCTCCATAAGATCCAGAAATTGTGCTTTGACTTACCTCTTTCCACCTGCCAGTCTATATCTGAGTAGTTGAAGTCACCAGTGAGAAGCATACTTCTCTTAGTTGTTACTTTCCTGAGCCCATCATGAAGTTTAAGGTCCTGGTTCTCTTTCTGATCAGGTGGTCTGTAGCAGAGACTGATCGTAACTGTTTCTCCTCTTTGATAAGATACTCATAGCCAGTGTTTTAATTTTCCCCATTTTGAGATCCTGTACTTCAGTCACTTCCAAATAACTTGCCTTCTGATGAACAGTGCCAACCCAGCTTCCCTTTTACCTTGTCTGTTCTTTCAGAAAAGTTTGTAGTTAACTATGGTCATTCCCCAGAGGTCATTCTTTTTTTTTTTTCTTTCTTTTCTACTTACTGTTTATATTCCCCTTACCCCGTGGCGCTCCCACTCTCCGGAAGACACCCAGGGCCTTGTAGTCTCCACCCTCTTATCTGGAGTCTGGTGCAGTCCATCCCCCATGGAGCCATGGCTATATCCCCCAGGCGGGCAAGGGGTGTGGGCGTCCCCCAAAGTCCTTCTTGGTCTCATTGGGATGCTGGTGCCAGGTCAAGTAGGGGCATTGAAGATCAGGGCCTAGTGCTCTGTCTACCAGGTGCACTGCAAGATCTTTTTCCCATTGTTTCTAGGGGAGTGGCCTACACCCCAATGTCAAGGCATTGCCGCCCACATCTTCCATTCCTAATCCTCTCTGTATGCTCAGGTGCCTGCTATGCCTCCAGCTTCTGTCAGAGGCTAGTCAGGTGCAGAGCAGGTGCCTCCCTCCCTCCCGGGAGAGGAGAGCTGTCCGTGGACACTCAATCCTCTCCCTCCCCTACTGACCCCCAATGGCCCGAGCTCATTCCCAAACCCAGGTCACCAACATGGAGTGAGGTGTGGAGTCCAGTGCCTCAACCCTCAGCACTACCGGGCCAGCCTGAGAGGTCATTCTTATCCCTCCATGTCTCTGTTATTTCTAGTATTTTTAGTTCCTCTATGGTTATCAATATCTCTAATTCATGCTTTTGCTCTGTTAATTTGAGTACCAACATTACCAATTCTTGTCTGGTTTCTTTCCCACCTCCCTGGACGTTACTGATACCTGGCTCTTACAGTGGAACTGTAAGCCTCCTTTAAACTGGATTACATAACACCACTTAAAAAAGTAAATAAAACATTTAAAAGAGTGTTTTTTATGGGCAGACTAAGTAGGTCAAGGAGTCCTTATCTGCCATCAAATTCCATGTTTCTATGTTTCTATGTTATGCCAGTTTCCCCCCACAACAAGAAAAAAGAAAGCAGCAAGCTTCATTTGTGACTGAATGGTTTATACACAAAAAACTTGCACTGGGTGATCATGTTTATTATTTAGGTAAAATTACCTCAAGAACTTTAAAAATGTGGCTATTAATATAATTTATTAGATAAAAATCAATACACAAAGATGTATTTGGGGGTATGATTTAAGGTGACACTGATAAACAGAAGTACAAATAACTATTAGTTGGTGATTAGTGCCTCTTTCTAAGAAGTATAAGAACATTTCCTATACAAAATAAGAATATCTATGGGGCTGGATGAATAAGGTGTGGCTTATTTTTTGATACTAATATATTATCAATTTATTGTTTGTATTCATAATTTATAAAGACTTACAAAAGAGTTTTTGTGTATATAGGAGTCAACACTTTAGGTGGCTGGAGAAAAATCATACTATACAGAAAACATATTGAAAGATTTATGTAAGTGCAGCTCTTTCCTCAACAAGCATTTGTCAATGCCGAATGTTGATTGCGCTGGTGTATTGAGCTTGCTCACTGCCCCTCTGTCACTTACTCAGTCTGTTTCTCCCGGTGCTGCAGGCTGCTGTTTTGTACTGGGCTCCTGCCTGCATTGGCACCTTGTTCTGCCCACTAAGAAATCTGCAGCTGTCCCGATAGAGCTACCTTGAGGTGGCTCACTCCCCCTCTCTGACTCACTCATTCTGTTTCTCCTGGTGCTGCAGGCTGCCCTTTTGTACTGGGCTCCTGCCTCTGTTGGTGGCTTTTTCTGCCCACAAAGAAATCTGCAGCAGTCCCAACACAGGTCTGTTGAGCCTGCTGAGTCCCCTTCTCTCACTCACTCATTCCGTTTCTGCCAGCACTGCAGGCTGCCCTTTTTGTACTGCTGCCTGTGTTGGCACCTTTTTTTGCCCACAAAGAAATCCACAGCTGTCCTGACAGAGCTCCATTGATGGCGCTCACTCCCCCTGTGTCACTCATTCACTCATTCTGTTTCTCCTGGCGCTGCAGCCTGCCCTTTTGCACTGGACTCCTGGCTCTGTTGGTGCCTTTTTCTGCCCAGAAAGAAATCTGCAGCAGTCCCGACAATGTTCCGTTGAGCTCGCTCAGTCCCCTTCTCTGACTCACTCATTCTGTTTGTGGTGGTGTTGCAGGCTGCCCTTTTCTATTGGGCTCCTGCCTGCATTGCCACCATTTGCAACAGTTACAATACAGCTCCATTGAGCTCGCTCACTCCCCCTCTCTCACGCGATCATTCTGGTTTTCCTGCCACTGCAGGCTGCCATTTTGTACTAGGCCCCTATGTGCATGGCTGCCTTTTTCTGCCCACAAACAAATCTGCAGCAGTCCCAACAGAGCTCTGTTGAGCTCATTCAATCCCCCTCCCTCACTCGCTCATTCTGTGTCTCCTGCCGCTGCAGGCTGCCCTTTTGTACTGGGCTTCTGCCTGCATTGGTGGCTTGTTCTGGCCAGAAAGAAATCTGAAGCAGTCCCGACACAGTTCCATTGAGCTCGCTCACTCCCTCTCATTCACTGTTCCGTTTCTGCCCGCTGCAAACTAGCCTTTTGTACTGGGCTCCTGCCTGTGTTGCCGCATTTTCTGCTCACAAAGAAATCTGCAGCAGTCACAATAGAGCTCCATTGAGCTCGCTCAGTACCACTCTGTCACTCACTCATTCCGTTTCTCTTGGCGCTGCAGGCTGCGCTTGTATACGTGGATACTGGCTGTGGTGACACCTTTGTCTGTCCACAACCAAATCTGCAGCTGTACCAAAAAAGCTCCATTGAGGTCGCTCAGTCTCCCTCTGTCACACACTCATTCTGTTTGTCCTGGCGCTGCAAGCGGCCCTTTTGTACGGGGCTCCTGCCTACATTGGCATCTTTTTCTGCCAACAAAGAAATCCGCAGCAGTCCTGATAGAGCTCCGTTGAGCTCACTCAGTCCCCCTGTCTCACTCACTCATACTGTTTCTCCCACCGCTGCAGGCTGGCCTTTTCTACTGGGCCCCTGCCTGCACTGATGCCTTTTTCTGCCCACAAAGAAATCCGCAGCAGTCCTGACAGTGCTCCGGTGAGTTTGCTCACTCCCCCTCGCTCACTCACTCTCTCGTTCTGTTTCTCCCACTGCTGCAGGCTGTCCTTTTGTACTGACCTCTTGCGTTGGGGCCTTTTTCTGCCCACAAACAAATCTGGAGCAGTCTCAGTTGAGCTTGGTCACTCGCCCCTCTCACTTGTTCTATCTTAATCTATCCCAAACACTGATGTCACACAGCGATTGTGCTATTCTCCGTCAGGAATGCAAAAACATATCTTAGCCAGGATGTGAAAAATTACAGCTGTACTGTTCATAAGGAGGTGTGAAAGAATGCCACTGTTGAAAATGTGGCGTGAAAATATTACAAATTTGCGAAGTTACAAGGGTGTGTGGAAACAGTTGAATGCATTCTTGTAACACAGTCATGGTATGGAGTTTTGTCACCAAATTTCCAACATTGGGATTTTATGACCTCTGCTCATAAACAGTGCCACTGTCATTTTCTGTATCTGTCCCGAGCACTGATTTCCCACAGTGACTGCGTTATTCTGTGCCGCAACTGTGAAACCACATTTCACTCAGGATGTGAAAAATGACAGCTGTACTGCTCATAAGGAGGTGTGAAAAATTGCCATTTTTGAAAATGTGGCATGACAATATTACGAATCTGCAAAGTTGCAAGGGTGTATGGAAAGTGTACAACACAACTCATTTAATGGGCTATCATCACCAAATTTTCAACATAGGCATTTCAGGACCTCTACTCGTGAACAGTGTCACTGTCATTTTCTTAATCTGTCCTGAACACTGATTTCTGACAGTGATGACGCTATTCTGCGCTGGAAGTGCAAAAACACATTTCCAATAGGATGTGAACAATGACAGCTGTACTGTTTACAAGGAGGTGTGACAAAATGCCAGTGTTGAAAATCTGGCATAAAAAATAGTGCAAATTCACGGAGTTACGCGTGTGCATAGCAACTGTGCAGCGCACGCTTGTAAAACAGTCATTTGTGGGATTTTTTCCACCAAATTTGCAACATAGGCTTTTGAGAGCCCATCTCATGAACACTGTCACTGTCGCTTTCATTAATTGGCCCCAAAGGTGATTCTGCACAGTGACCGGGAAATTACCTTTTGGGGCCAATTAACGCCATGACAGTTCAAGCATTCATGAGGAGGGGTCCCAAAAACCCCATGTTGAAAATTTGGTGAAAAAATTCCCCAAAATGTCCGAGATATGCACTGAAGTTGAAAAAACCCTATTCATTACATTATACAGCTTACCGGCATTTCCTCAGTACGCGGTCGGCTTTGAAGAGTGCAGACATGTTCCCGGTCCACCGAAGATCATGGTGCCAGACTCTGGAGGTGGGCAAGGGGGTGAGGGGGTGTGGGGAGGCAGGGTGTGCAGTGGTTGGGTGCGGGTGGTGGGTGGGCAGCACGGAGACTATGAGTGACCATTTTCTGCTTTTCAGGGGGAAAAAGAAGCAAAAGACTTCATGGGACAGTTTTTTCTTTTACAGGGGCATGTGGCACGCTGGGATGGGCTCCCAGCGTGCTACCAATGGCTTTCTTTTGGGGGGCCAGCAATAGCCAATGGAGGATTGGGCACCCCCGTCGGCACACAAAGGGGGGGAGTCATTATGCCGACAGGGATTGGGCACCCTGACACAGGAATAACAGGGTGTGGGGGGGCACCAATGGCTTTCTGTTGGCGGGGGCAACAATAGCCGATGAGGGATTGGGCACCCCCCTCGACACACAGAGGGGGGGCTTCATTATGCCCACAGTGAATGGACACCCCATCGGCAGAAAATGAAAGTCCGGGGTGGGTGACAGAATGCCGATGGGGACTGGGCTCCCCTGTCAGCAAAATGAACAGTGGGGCACCAAAGCTGATGGGGATTGGGGCCCCTGTTGGCACATAAATACGGTGGAGGGGTTATATTGTTTGTGAACACGGCGACAACCCACCGCCATGTTCACAAACAATATCAGGCTTGCTAGTTCCACCCTGCAATGATAGGTCACTCCCTCACTGCAGCGGATGGCTGATGCTGCAATGACAAGGCAGCCCCTGATTGCAGCGGCTGATTTGTCACAAGTTGAACGTTCCAAACTTGTGTCACCAGCAGCCTGCAATGGCATTGGAGGAAGTGGGACAATCCTTTGCAGGCTGTGGGGGCATTGGCCACAACATTGCCATGCCTCCACAGCCTGCTTCTCAGCAAGTTGTGCCAATATGTTTCTTGTGCTGCGCGCAATCAACATAAAAATGAATTCAATTTTTGTTTAACGTCAATCTAAAAATAACCCATAAATAACTCATATTGAGTTATAGAATATTTTTTAAGGGGGGTAAACAGTTTTATATTTATTTATAGTATACTACCTGACCCCAGAAGGAAGGGATATGTTAGCCTTAAAACATAGGACTTTCTTGCCTTAAAGAAACCCTGATGCTGTTGTGACAACCTTGAAAAAAATTTACATTTAGACACAGTTCAGCTTATATTTAATATTTTTTTCTGTAATTCTCACCCTTACTTCTTGATTATCAAGGACATTTGCACATAAACAGGATTACTCCGCTATCTGCTGAGGCCTTCCTATAACATCACAGTTCTATTTATGACATCAAAATCTGTTGCTGTGGAGATAATTATGATGTCATAAATGGGGGATTATGATGTCAGGTGCAAGCAAGCAGAAAGAGGAGATAAAGTCTAAAGGACAGTAATCCTCCTTCATACAACTGTCCTCAGAAATAGATTAAAAACATGAAAGAAATATGGAAAATATATGAACTATAACCTGGATTGTGTCTAAATATTTTTTCAGGTTTTCCTAATGGTGTCAGGGGTTCTTTAAGTCTGGATGTTACTTGGAAAATAAAATATGTACTTAATATTTTGTCTTTGGTGAGTGTGCCCTTTATTCCAGTCTGTTTGTGAGTATTTAAAGGGACACTGTCAACCCTTTTTGCATCATATTATTTCTAGTTGAAAACCCCCATTTTCTGATTACTTATCATCCCTAAAATTCAATAATGTTGCTAGTTGTTTTATCTTCTTCCTTTCTTAGTAAAACTGAAATGCATACTTTTGGTGTAATTATACCCAATTTTGTTCTGTTTCAAATCCTCGATACACTTCAATTGCATACTTCATGCACACTGGAAACACCCTAAACAGTGCAGCCACTCCTGATTTAAAAGTTTTCCCTCCTACCACTGCATCCTGAGTGGCTAAATTGTGTTGGGATGCTCCAAAGCCCAGGACTGATGCAGCTGTAGTTGATCAAGAAATGTAAACAAACACATTTTAGTGTGGTAACACCAATATGGGGGGTGGGCAGACTATTTTTCACTCTTACAAAGAAAAAAGCAAATTAGAATCAAACTACCAGCTACACCACTAATCTCTACATAAGGTGAACAATCATAAAATGTAATTTTTAAACTCAGGACAGTTTGAGGTCTAAGGGGGTTGACAGTATCCCTTTAATTTCTAAGGAAGCCAAAATTATCTTCCTTACACTAGCCCCTGATACAAACATCTACCTTCTGAATCTTGCGTGTATATCTTTAGTCTTCAGACTGGAATGACAGTATCTTCAATACATCAAAGTGGACTGGTATTATTTTCAATATGTCTTTAATCCTCCTAAGGTTCATTAAGTCGTTCTTGATTTGTACTTCCTTCTTATCATAGCTGTCATTTGTTCCAATATGTATTACTACCAAGGGTTTGATCACAAAGGGTCTCCAACAGTCTATTCTTTCCATAATATGCTTACACTATTTTCTAGGTCTCATTGGCACACAAGCAAACCCCAGGGTTGCACCCTTTATGACTGTTGTCTTCCTGTGTTTCATTTCATTCATTAAAATTTGCTTTTTATTGTCTGGTGTGTCATGTACTTCTTTATTGCACTGTTCAGTCAGTATGTCAAAACAATTCTCGACAGGTAACAGTAAACTTCATTGGTTATGATTATGCTTCTGTTGGCTTGCTTATGCCTCTCAACTGCTTCTAGTGTTGGTTGAAAACTATGAATTCCAATTTCGCAAAATGTTTGAGAAATTTCACAAACTTGAAATTCTGGTTTTGGCAAAATCTGAATCCTTCTTATGCGTTCTGTGAATTTTCACCCCATTTCAAACAGTATTCTGGCCAGACTACAGAATGAGACACATGAACTGTGGAATAATAGTTCTGTGGAATTCCATTCTGCAATTTAATACAACAATCTGCTATACATGCAGTCATTCCACAGTTCTATAAATAACAAACTGATCAGTTATGCTGAATTATATTCCAGAATTTAATACTGTACATAAATCCACAATACATACATTCATCCTGCCATTTTAAGTTGGAATTTCATGAAAGTTGCAAAAGTGTATTTCAAAATGTCGTAGAAATGAAAATTCCAGCTTTCTCTGTAATTCTGCTGGTGGGATTTTATTTTTGCACATGTGATTCATCTTCACAGCTACTGTTCTTTTTTATTGCATGTGCCTGCTATCTTTCATTTTATACCCCATTCTCATACTATTTCTTCTGTCTTCCTTACAGTTTTTTTTGTTGTTTTCAGTGTCACCTTTGATTGCATTCTGCTTATAATAATAACAATAATTTTATTTCGTATAGCGCCTTTCCAGATATCAAAGCGCTTCACAAATACAACACATACAATTAAACAATAAAATAGGCATAAAATCAAAGAAAATCAGGAAATGCTTTATCCCATTAAAAGGTCTTCATTGTCTGCTTAAAACTCTCCACAGTCCTGCACTCCCGTAGCTGATGAGGTAGAGAATTCCAGAAGGATGGGGCAATGAACATAAAAGCCCGTGCCCCAGATGACTTCAATCTAACCCTCGGAATCTCCAGCAACCCCTCATCAGCTGAGCGGAGTTGACGCATAGGGGTGTAAGGAATCAGAAGTTCTTTCAAGTAGTCCATGTATGGCCCTGTAGGTTAACAAATCTACCTTAAAGGTGATCCACCACTGAACTGGCAGCCAGTGCAGATCACTTAGCACTGGGGTTATATGAGATCTCCTTGAAGCCCCAGTCAATAGACTTGCAACCGCTTTCTGCACTAGCTGCAAGTGGCAGATATCAACCCCAGGAAGCCCTAGGTACAGGGAGTTACAGTAGTCGGGGCGCGAGGTCACGAAGGCGTGGGCCAAGACAGGCAAGTCGCTGGACGGAACAAGGTACTTGATCCTGACAATGTTCCTAAGATGGTAAAAGGCTAGCTTGATGACTGCAGACACCTGATGGTGAAGGGTCAGACCATGGTCAAGTATCACTCCCAGGTCACGCACCCATTCAGAGGTAAGGAACTGCTTGCCACCCAGAAATATACTGGATGGCAAATCAGACTCCAACCCCTCTATCCTGCGACCAGGGTCCACCACCAAAACCTCAGTCTTTCCCGTGTTCAACTTTAACCTACTGGAACTCATCCAATCTTGGATTTCCATGAGGCAGCTGTTAAATACTGAGAGAGCACACACCTCGTCAGGGGCGAAAGACAGGTAGAGCTGGATATCATCAGCATAGCAGTGAAACCTCAGCCCATACCATTTTACAATGTCTCCGAGGGGCAGCATATACACTGCAAACAACATGGGGGACAGCACCGAGCCCTGAGGTACCCCACAAGGCAGAGAGAAAGGCTCAGAAGAAAATATTCCTGAGACAACTCTTTGAGTTTGACCAGTGAGGAAAGATGAAAACCATCAGAGGGCTGTACCTGTCAGCCTACAGATGAACCTGAGGTGCTCGAGCAGAACCCCATGGTTGACAGTGTCGAAAGCTGAAGAGAGATCGAGGAGTACCAAGATAGACTGGTTCCTCGGATCTCTCGCCATCAGGAGATCACTGAGCACCCGAACCAGAGCTGTCTCAGCACTATGCCTCTTACGGAAACCCGACTGGAGAGGTTTGTATAAATTTTGGATGGATAGATGGCTCTCCAGTTGAATTGCCACCACTTTCTCGATAACCTTTCCCACAAAAGGAAGGTTCGAGATAGGCCTGCAGTTCACCAGAGACTCTGGGTCCAAAGAAGCTTTCTTCAGAAGAGGTGTCACCACCGCCTCCTTCAGGGAGCTAGGAAACTCACCCGAATCCAGGGAGCACCAGACAATTTGAACTAAGACCAGGCCTATAACATCACTACAACCCAAAATTAGGGAAGAAGGGCCTGGGTCTAAACTACAGCATGTGGGATGCATCCCCTGGACAATCCTCATAATGTCAACGAACTCCGGTAGGTCAAAGGAACTCCAGGAAATACCAGGCATGGTGACCAGGCACTGACCAACCATATCTCCCATAGAACGAGACGGATGAAACTCCTGCCTGATTCGGCCATCTTATTCGTGAAGAATCGAGCGATCTCATCACACTCAGTTTGTGATAAAACTTGACGGAGCTGCAGACAGGCTGGGTTGCACAGCCTGTCCACAGTTCAGAAGAGTTGAGCCGGTCGATTCCCCGCAACAGCGATTTCCCTGGACAGGAATTCTGCCTTCTTACGGGAGATCGCTGATTGGTAGAGTTCATAATGCTCTAACAAAATAAGATGGTCGGTATCCAAGGCAGATTTATGCCAGCGATGTTCTAACCTGCGTTCCAACTTCTGCATCTCCCTCAGTGACCCATCAAACCATGGGGTCCGAGGGCGAAGCAGAAGGGGATGAACATGGACTGGAGCAATCCGATCGAGAGCTGAAGTAATAGCCTTATTATAGGCCACCACTAAGTGCTCTGGATCAGTGCTGGTCTTACCGAACACTGAGAGGTCAATCACCGCGACCAGGTCTTCAGGGACCACATCCCACAAAGGGCTGTAGCTGACCAACTCCTCAGGGGCAGACCTACTCAGGGGGGGTAGAAAAATTGAACCTCATTGTACAGTGATCTGACCAACCAACCGGTTCCACCCCCAAAATCAGAGGCCTCAATCCCCAGGAGGAAGACCAAATCAAGAGAGTGACCACCATTATGGGTAGCTGAGGAAACAACTTGTGTGAAGCCCAATGATGTCATCAACTGGAGGAAGTGCTGTCCAAAAAGTGAAGATTGGTCGTCAACCCACGTATTGAAATCACCCAGAACCATCAGTCTGGGTGACTCCAATGCCATGTCGGTGGCAAAGTCCGCTACTTCCTGCAGGAACAGCTTCTCATCCCCTGGTGGATGGTAAATGAGAGCTATCCTGCACCCCACACCAGTTACCACTGTGCACTCAAATGATTCAGCCTCCTCAACTGGTACACCAGTGAGGCTCAATTCCATCTTAAAACAGACTGCTACCCCCGAGATCCAACCTTGGGCGATGTATCACCGAGTACCCAGGAGGAACAGCTGCCTCCAAAATTGGGGCAGCATTACTATCTAACCAGATCTTGGTGATGCGAGTCAGATCCGCTGTTCCAACAAGATCTGCAATCAATGCAGTCTTGTTCTTAATGGATCTGGCATTGCATAACAACGCCCGGGTTGGACGATGCTCGTGGGCCGTCCCAACCACTTGCCCACCCAAAAAAGAGGTGCCCTTGGGTATGGGGACGAGAAGTGGATTACCACGTTTCAGTCTCCATTTCACCCCAGGGCGTCTTCTGGTCTTAACCACCCCTATGGGAGAAATCCGCTCATTCGAGCTCCAATGTCCACGCCCTCCAACCCACCCCCGCCCCCTTACCCTGCAAGCAATCCCCAGTGCCCGACAGCATTGGTAAGTGAAAGTAGGAAATGGGGGGAAGAGAACGGGTGGAGGGCATGGAGAGAGGAGGCCGAATAGCGCAGGACTGGAGCAGCAAGCAGACACATTCTGCAAGATATCCCAAAATGTGGCAACACCACATGCAATCCTAATTTCCTAAACAAAAAAAAGTGCAGTTGAAGTCTCCTAAAAATATAAATCACAACACTCCAATAAGTCCAAAGGCAACAAAACAAACTAAAAAGAAACCAAGTTATCAAACAAAAACAATAAACTAATCCAATAAAATAAAATCCCCAGGCAACCAGTAACTCTCACTAACTGGTGCCGCTAATTATAAACAAACTTAATGAACAAAAATAAATAATAGAAATAAAATAAACATAAACATAAACCCCCGGGCTACATTATACTCTCACTAAGTAACCAGGAGGAGCAGAGTGGCACGCTCACTACCACAAAAATAATAAGATGGGAAAATAAAATAACAAAGTAAACAAAATTAATACAGGTATTATACTCAAATCATTAAAAAACGTCAGGAAGTCCCAGTCCTAGGCACTCTCACTGCCAGATCTTCCAAATGTGTAAGGGTTCTCCAGATGCAAAATGTAAATGGTAAAAGCAAAACTAAACCAAATCTTGGAGCATATCCAACAGCCAGGAACCCCGGAAGCACTCTCACTGATTCAGGGGTTTTAAGTCACAACCAGGCAGTCAATCCCCAGAGGAAGCACAAGAAATACTTCAGGACTAGTTATGTTCCCCTTACTAAAACCCAACTGGCTACCCCAGCCCACCACCAGGCCACAGCAGATTGCTACAAGACCCTGAAGAAGCCCACCCAAACGGTCACCCCAGGGTCCCCTAGAGGAAGGGACCACCACCCACTGACTCCCCACTGAGGGAAGCCCCCCCACACCACTGTAGATGGAGGGGCCGAGACACACCAGAAAGGGCAATAAAAGCAGGGAAATAAACAGCAGAAATCCCGGGCTGGACAAGACCCACTGGGTAGTCAGAAACCAGAACCAAGAGTACAGCTCATGTGAATTCCATCTTCTTCAGCATAAAGTCTTCCCAAGAATTAGTCCAAGCACACAAAGAAAAACCAGGCTGGAATCCGATTAGACTCAGGCCTCAGTACTCATGGACCAAAATGGCAAAAAAAGAATAGGGAAGAAAAGTCCAATGAAGCAGATAGCTCAAAAAGTCCTTAATGCCAGGAAGATCTGCTCCCTGTACAGTCCACGGTCACTGAATCACCGAATCCTCAAACTCCAATGAAGCCGTCTGATGGCAAAGAGAACTAGCCGTCAAATGCTCCAAAAAGCAAATAAAACAACATTTGCAGCGAACCCTTCAACACGTAGCAGTCAGCATAGTAAACAGCCGTCCGTTCGTCCAAACCGGCAGCTTGTATCCGTGGTCAGCCCTGAGCAGAGGGAAGAAGGGGTAATATACTTCCTAGCATCCCTCGGATCCTCCACAGTCCCGAATCTTGAAACAAAGGCCCAACCACCAAAGGTCGCGCTCAGCACACAAAAGTAATAATAAATAAAATACAGGAATAAAAACTTCAAAATAAACGTAAACGCCAAAACTTTAAAATGATTATAAGATAAAATGCTTCAACTGCAGCAGGAACTTCAGAGCGCGAACGATCGCATGCCCAGCCTGGTGGCCATCTTATATAAAGCAGGCAGTGCATAGTATTCAGCTTTTCTCATAGCAAGACCATACTGCCCCTCAGCAGTTTAGCAATGATGCACTTCATCTGTTCCTGCTGCTTTACTGTCCTAAAGTTATAGGATTGGATTTTCAAAGGGCCCTTAGACCATTGTATTAAATCCAGGTGCACCAAATACTGTGCACCGTATTTTGTAAGAAAAGCGTTCTCTGTGCCAAAGTCCCCCAAAATGATGTAAGAGGTCCTCTGCATCAAAAGTGCATTGCATGTCGAGAGAATGACACAAGCTGAGTCAAAAGTGCATGGGGTGAGAATGACTCAAGCTGAGTCAAAAAGATGATGCAAGAGGCGAGAATGACTCAAACTGAGTCACAAGATGAGGGCAAGGGTTGAGAATGACTCAAGCCGAGTCAAAAAGATGAGTGGCGCATGAAGCAAGAATGATGCAGGCTGCATCAAAAAGATGATGCATGAGGTGAGAATGACTCAAGCCTAATCAAAAAATATGGTGGATGAAATGGCAAAGACAATTGCATGTCAAGGATCCTCTAAACTAGCCCCACAAGGGAATATTGGCTGTATAACCAACCCGCTACACAATCTGCCCTCTTCTTCATATGCTCCAGTGTCAGTTAGACCAGCTCTGGCTGGTTTAACAGCAACATGCATCTTCGGTGCAGTGTCAACAGCTGCCACCTTTGAAAATCCAAAATAAAGGGGACGATGCATCACTTTTTTTGACACAAGCCCCATTGTGATGTGGCGCACACATTTTTTTGACGCAAGCCTGATGCAAGCCATTTTGGCACAGGCAGTTCTGCTTTTGACACAAGCAGCATTAGAAAATTGAAATCGACGCAAGTTTTGACACAGCTTGCTCCTTATGTCATTCTTTGCTGGTGCAAGCATCATTCCCTAACCTTTGAAAATTGAGCCCATAATCTCCAGCTTGTGACGTCAGAAGCAATTCCTTGGCAATCATTTGGGATATCATATGCAGGTTATGACTTCACAGAAGGAATAAAATGTAAACAGATAACATCTAAGTGAAAAATATCCAGTTCCAATAAAAATATCTTTATTAATAAAAATGGAAGGTCTAGAAATTTAATTTGGGGTAATTTTCTACATGTGAAATCTGCATGTGCGAACTGTGAATTGCATGCTAGAAACCACAGTATCCTTGAACTTCAGTATGCAGTTTTATAAATATTCAGCTTTTACAGTTCACTTAGAGAATATATATATATATATTTTGTACTGTTGTCTTTACCTTTCCAGGATTTGTAATGCACCTTGGTGGCCTGTCTAAGGTGTCTGTGTAAAAAGCATTTGATTGTTCTCATAGTGGATTAGTTTATGATCAGGGTCACTTCTAGACTTCAATGGCACCCCATGAAGAAATACTTGTGGCACCCTTTCCATTCCCACTGCTCCCTCTCTTCACTTCTGCCCCAACTCATAGCTAAATAGTGGTGCAAATTTTATGAATACAAGGGTAACAACAGCAGTTGTTTTTTATATTGACAAATTTCTACATTTCAAGCTGATCTCTGCTTATACTTTCTGCTTTAGTGTGCCCCTTTTGTGTTGACAGCCCAAGTAATTGCTTGATTCCCCTGTGCCAAACACAGCTTCTGTTTATGGCATTATAGTTCTTACCATGATCACAAACTGTAATGTCACAAGCAGCAATTGTGACATCAATAAGGGACAATAAGAGTCTTTCTGAAAGACAAAGTGACATAGGTACTGTGTTTGAATAAATATTTAGAGAAGCAACAACAGAAGAGAATAAAAGCAATTAGAAAACACCGAGCATAATTGTTGTAAATACAGTATCATAGTTCTTAGCTTTTTATTTTGATAGCTCCTTTCTCCTTTCTGCTTCTGAAGCCTCTAACCTCCCACCCCATGCTCCCATGGTTACTTTTATGGCAGCCTTATGAACCCCTGCTCCTCCCGTTAACAATTGCTAGCAACTGCTCAGAAGCTTTTCCCCCCACCTGGGGCTCTCCCCCCATGGCACCCACCTAACACCATTATCCTCCCTCCTCCCTGACAAAGCCCCAACTCAAGGCTGCTGTACACTCCCCTGACCCCCATCTGCTCTCTCCATGTATATCTCCTCTGCTCCTAAACCAATTAATGCTGTACTTCACTGATACTAGGAATAACATTGTAATTATTGAAATCTAATGCATGTTATGAACCAGCGACTATTATATATGTACGTATGCATGCCTATTTGTTTGTTCAACTGACGTTGAACCTTTGTAAAAGAGCCTGTGCTCAAAGGTATTTTCCGAATCCTTAAATAAATAAATAAATAAAAATAATAACAGGCAGAAAAACAAAATATATATACACTAAATAAGATGTTACTGATATAAAACTATCTGGACTAAATAGAAAACAGTGTGCATAACACTGCATATATACAATTAAGAAAGAGCATGATGTTAATATGTAACAAAGAAAATACCTTATAGTGAAATAAGACTGTAACTGTAAAACACTTACTAAAGACAAGAAACAGCTCACCATGTCTTTGTAGGTACTATAATTCAAAACAATGGGGATAAATTAAGTTACAGACTTCTTCCATGTTTATTATTCCTCTGCATCATTACTTACAAGCTCTCCCCCAGAACAAATGGGTCTCTGGGGATTGAGGTGACTATTTCCTCTGCCAATATTTGAAGAAAGGAGACCATATGGTCATGAATTAGTGTAAATAAGGGTGCCAAGAACCTGTTCTACAGATTTATTGTAGCTGGCAAAGTAACCCTCAGCCATCCTCTCATTCACTTTCTGTGCAGTGCAACCTTCTGAGTCTAACACCTTATCATTACCATGGAGTTGTTTTTGTGGACATATGGCTCCCATTTTAGTAACTGGTAATGGAGCTTGTCAATTTAAATATTGAATTATGGTATGAACGTCTCCACTGGTTCATATATTATAGTCATACGTATGGTTGATCCAAAATGATAAATGTTTTTCACTAGAATTCCTCTGCTGCTATAGCTTTGAATATCTGAAGTATAAATAAACTTAATAGCTCTTTTTCCAATTACATGCTACACACAATGGGTCCTATTCACCAACTAGCTACAAGTGCTTTAAGCACTTGTTTCCCCCTACCTTTTCTTAAGGAAAATCATGCACTAAGGGTGCTCAGCTCATTGAGGAATAACATTCAAGTTATAGCCACAAGACAAATCTGTATTTCACAAGGAAAGATAACACTTGAAAAGAGAGAGAGAGAGAGAGAGATTCACCTGATAGTGCTGAGAAAATTCGGAGTAAACTTTCAAGTACTCATTGTTTTTATATTCGTGTTCCGGTATTCTTTTGGAGTTGTCCTATTACTGATGTCTGTGGGTTCAGAAATTGTAACTGCAAACAGATATGCACGAACAAATGAACAGGAAGACATCTGATCTCTTATAACAAGCAAGTTCAAAGTTTACAAAGATCCATGTCATAAAATAATGTCATGAGACCTGTAAATCTAATGTGTGTTCTAAAAAAATAAATTCAGTAAAAATCTTGTTTTACAAAAATATATGCAATCAAGAAACTACCTTTGAGCCTTTACTGCAAGTAGACTAAAATAAACATTTTAAAAAAAGATGACAACTACCACTACTAACTGAGATCAAAATAATGATTTGATCAGTAAGAACCAATTTGAAGTATCGTAGTATGGTGACTGATATGGCCTCTGCTTATATTCTATTAAGAAAATCCTGACTACTAAAATTGGGAAATTTACACTTTAGGACTCAAGACAGGCCCATCACTGTGACATTTTGTTTCAACTAAAGTGGTTTCCAGTACAGTTGCACTTTAATGTTATACTATCTTACTTTGTGTTAAAACATTTCAAAATCTGAAGAAGTCAATTGTTTAAAAGAGCAACTTGTTATATATTAACAATTTGGATGTTCATTCATCAAAACAAGATATGGTAACAATACCTCAGGTTCGGGCTGTGGCAGAGGAATGTTCATTAGTTTTCAGTGCTTCATCTATGAGGGATTCACTGCCTTCAATCCCCAACATGAAACTATTTTCTGCTGCTAACACTTATTTTAGAACGTAATGCACTTGCTCGTGTTTTGCCTGAATTACTGTTTTCTATTAATTGTATGTCTGTGTAAACTGTGTATTGTATATTTGTAATTGTAAGTTTTTTTGATCCTGGGTCACTTCTTAAAATGAATATTTGTTCCAGTATGCTTACCGGTTTACCAAATAGGAGAAATAATAGAACCAAGAGAATTACAGTGTATTTATTTTGTCTGCAGGGACAGCCCTTAGGCAACAAGTGCCCTTTTTCAAGGTTGATCCAAGTCAGCAGTAGTAGTAGTAAATACCTTTTATTCTTACATAGGATATAACTGTTAGGGCTAGAAGCCCTGTTTGCAAAGTTATCCTGTTACAGTGGCATTGTTGCATAGATTTTTAAAGAGCTACAGAGCTAGAATTTACAGCAGTCTAAGCAAGATCTGGGAAGCACATTAAGGTAGCATGATGCATTGGGTAGTATACATTTATTTGTGAGTAGTTTTATGGGAGACATGGCCATGCCTCAGTTTAAAAGCAGTCCCATCTTTTGGGCAGTTCCTTGTTTATGGCAGTTTTGAAAGCACCCAGTTTTGGTATTTTCCTAATGTCTAAGGGCAGTGAGTTCCACAGCTTAGTTAGGCAATACTTTTGGACCATTTTCCATAGGTTGTCTGACTTTTTGGGACATTGAGACCTCTGTTTTTGATTTCTCTCAAGTTAGAGCTGTGGGTCACTGTTTTTAGATCCTGGTCCATTGGGCTTTGAGTTTTCTAGTTGAACGATTTGAAAGCCAAATTCACTGATTGTTTTTGTCTTAATAGATTTAATGAATCCCAGCTTCGGCTTCTGAACAACGTGCAGTGGTGGTTGTTTAGAGACATGGCAAGACAAAGTGGGCAACCTTATTGTAGGCCACATCTGGCTTGTCCAGCAAGTGATTGTTTGTGTATCTATAGCTTGAGCTCCCATATTTGAGTACTGAGAGAATGAATTGCTGTATAATTTTTGCTCTGGCATCCTTTGGGATGAAAAGGACTCTGTGCTTAAATACTCCTATTATTGAGTTCACTTTTTTAACCAATGTCACTACCTGGGGGGTTTATGGGTAGACTAGGTGGACCACATGGTCTTTATCTGCTGGCTATGTCCATGAATCTATGAAAAAAAAAACATGTTGTGTATGTGGATATTAAATTGAACAAAGTTGTCAATCATCACCCCTAAGTATTTTCATTCATTAGTGTTTGCCACTTTAGAACCATTTGTGAGTTTAATATCCAATAAACTGTTTTCACCTTTTTACTTTTCTTTTACGTTTTTTATTTTTATTTCTGAAACCAATTGCTTAAGTCTTTTTTTTGAGCTGAGCACCATGTTGGACTGTTTGAACCGTTACCGCAGTGAACTAAAGTCCTTTTGGAGTTTTGATTCCATTTGCATGTGTGGTTGCTTGCTCTGCAGATATAGTACAATGTTGTCTGCAGTAAGTTTTATCTCTGAGTAAGCAATGTGACTGGAAAGGTTGTTTACATGTATTAGGAGTAGCACAGGACCTTGGATTTGACCCTTGTGGGACCCCTCTGTGGAGGGTTCCCACCTCAGACAGAGTGCCCTGAACAGCCATGTGCTGAACCATCCAGTTGGGTATGAGTTGAACCAGCTTAGTACTTCCCCTGAGATTCCTACTTGGGTCATTCTTTCTGTTAGGATTTTGTGATCTACAAGGTTAAATGCCTTTGAGTAGCTGATGAACATTGCGCCCCCAGAGTCTCCCATGTCTACACTGCTAGCAGCCTGGTCCACAAACTTTGTGAATGTGGTGCTGATGGATCTCCCTGTCCCGAATGCCAACTGCTGAGGAGTCGGCAGACCATACTTTTACAACAAGTTGTAGAGTTGGTTGCATAGCAGTCTTTCAAATAGTTTTGAAGTCACAGATAGCAGAGCTATTGGTCAGTAGTTTGTTGGGTTGTTTCTTTGCCTCCCTTGAAGATGGGTACAATTTTGTCACCCTTCCAAAAGTCTGGGTTGCTTGTTTCAGTCAGGTTCCAATTGTATAGCTTTGCTAAGACTATGGAGATGTACTCTGCAGATGTGTTTAGCAATTTTATTTCCATTTGATCCAGCCCAAATTACTTCTTTTGCATTTAGTTTGTTAATTTCTTTAGTGACATCTCAATTCTTGAGGATTCTGAAATGAAATTTTGGGGTCATTGGTGAGTAGGGGTCTTTGGCCTTAGGGCGGGTTGCACTGCTTCTGTATCTACATCAGTGCCTTGAGAAATGGATGTAGAGCAGTGTACTGAAATATTTATTTAGGGAATCTGCAGTGTTTTGGGAGACAGTTTTCTTCCATTGCTGTTGACAAAACTTGTCAGAGTTTTGTCCTCCTGATTCTTCAAGGCTCTTGATTAGATTCCAATAAGATGAGAGGTCCCTTGTGACATTTCTTTTATCCTTGTAATACTGTTTTTTGGCTTTTTTAATTTGCCTTTTATATTTATTCTTTAATTTCCTAAATTGCATCCAGTCATCAGATTTTAGTGTTCTGCTTGCTTTCTGCCAAATCCTGTCTTTGATTCTGTTTAGTCAAGGTATTTTATCTGACACCCATGGCAGTTCTATGCAGCAACCACCAGGGTACACTTCTTGCTTCTTATTCCAGTCTGGGAATATAAAACAGATGAAAAGAAATATATACATATATCTATATATGACTGTCTGTCCATGTTCATTCATCCAACCAACTATCTATCTATCTATCTATCTATCTATCTATCTATCTATCTATCTATCTATCTATCTATCTATCTATCTATATTTACAGTTTATTTGGCCAGAGTAGCCCAACAGAAATGCCACATCCTTGTTTGTAAGGTTCTAATTCTAACCAATTTTACACCTTTGTGGTTTGAGGCATAAAAAGGTCAAGTAACTTGCTTCAGCTCAGTGACAATGTAGCTGTGGTGGGAACGGAACATGGATCTCATGAGTCAAAGCTCTGCACTGCAACTGCCAGGTTATACTACCCGCCTCTTATTGCCACCAGGGAATATGCAGGTAAACAACGGTACTTGCCTATTTAGGTGCATTTTCCCCAGTGTCCCTTTCTACAATAGGCACTCTCTAGCACTTTAATTTAAAAAAATGACTTGGCACCAGCAGTATTCCCAGTATGTGTAAACTCCTTCCTTCCTTCCTTCCTTCCTTCCTTCTTCCTTCCTTCCTTCCTTCCTTCCTTCCTTCCTTCCTTCCTTCCTTCCTTCTTCCCTCCCTCCCTCCCTCCCTCTCTCATTGATTTACTCTTTTGTTCACCAGGTAGGGCATTACTGGAACCAAGGTTCCATTTGACAGTAGCGACCTAGATGACAATGCAGCAAGGTTAATATAGGTTGTTACAATGCTGTACAAAATGTATGCAATATACTGAAGGATGCAGTTGGGATACAAAAATGTATACAGAATAGTTTTTTATTTATTTTATTTATTGAATTGTTTCACCAGGAAAGATACACTGAGCAACTCAATGCTCATCTCATGGTACGTCCTGGGGGAAAGGGGGGAGGGATGTACAGCAATAGCACTGACAAATCATACAGCAATAAAGAGGCGCAATAAAAATACATACATACAATTCAAAACATGGTTAAAGGAATATGGTACATAGTAAATAATTCATCCATTTTCAATGCATCCACTTTCAATACTTGAGGAGTACAGGTGATGCAGATATACAATACATACATACATACAATAAAATAGTATACAGAGTCATTGGCATATGTGGAGTACAATTGCATTTTTGTGGGCGGTTCACAGGAGCAGTCGCAGCAGCCATGGTGGAAACATAGGTAAGCATGACTCATGTTTAAGCACTAGGCAATAGGGGGCAAGGTAAGTGCAATGAGGTAAGGGGGTGAGAGAGAAAGGGGGAAGGAGAGAGGGCAAGAAAGGAGTTGGGCAAGGAGGGGGTCAGAAGCAGGTGCAGGAAGGAGTGAGGTAATTCTGAAGTGAAGAGGTAAGAGAACAAAGGCAGGAGGTGTAGCGGATTTGAGGAGGCAGTGACTTTCACAGTTTAGGCAGGTGATACGTGAAGGCTTTCTGGCCAGAAGATGTGATTCTGCTGGGGATTGAGAGGGTGCGAGTGTCAGCATGGGATCTCAGGGAATAGAGGGAGGGAGGGAGTAGAGGTGCCAAGAGAGGAGGAGGAGATGTAGGAGGGGAGCAATCCAAGCCAGCATTTTGAGATGAACTTAGTGTCATGTAATACTCACCGATTGTGGAGGGGAAGGAAGTTGAGGGAGCGGTAAAGTTCACAATGATGGGTGAGGAGCAGGGCATCAAGAGCGAAACAACAGAAGGAGTTGTAGAGAGAGTCCAGTCTGGATAGGTAGGACTGTGGGGCAGCACCATAGACAATGTTGCAGTAGTCAAAAATAGGCAAGATCATCTTCTGTACCAGCTCACGCCTGGTGGCGAGAGGGATGCAGCTGCAGTTTCTGTAAAGGGCACAGAGTTGGCCTGGTGGTGCAGAGGGCTGAGGTGCGGGATGCCTTACCTCATGCCATGCCAGCGACCTGGGTTTAGGAATGACCTTGGGTCATCAGTGAGCCAGCATGGGGGGGAGGGAGTGGGATTGAGCAGTGGAAAGGCAGCTCTCCTCTCCCGAGGTGGTTGTCCACCCCCCATAGTTCCACTCTAATTGGGTGGCGGTCCAATGGGAAGCATAAGTGGGAGGGAGCAGCAGCGATTGGCAGGGGTGGGGTGGAAGGGGCCGAGCTGGTATCCGGCATGCATGTGTGCCTCCATGCACATGCTTGTGCATGTCTGCTAGGGTCCTGGGTCTGGGGAGAAAATAGGAAAAACTGCAAAAATTACTAATGAAAAACATGTACACAGTATAGGGTAGAATACAGTAGGGATACAGAAGATATAGTTGAGCATATAGAATATGTAGGGTACAGTAGGGATATACACGGTACAATGTATCATCACAACTTGTCACAAGCTTATATGCTGTAGCAATTACAGTTTAGTGTTGTGAAGTGGTAATGTTTGTGACTGGATATAAACAGTTCACTAGAGCTAATGCTGTTTATCTCCAGGGGTACATCATTCCATTCCATTACCACAGTATGTTTGAGCAATTCTGGACAGAGCTTTTTTTTAGCAGTGGAATGCCAATTAGCTTTTTATCCTGTGATATCAGGTATGATTTGGGCTCATGGGTGGTGAAGAGATCATGTCAAAGAGGGGCTCTTGTCTGATAATACTTTTTGTGCAGATGTGGCTTTGTTTAGCTTAGTCAAGTATTCCAAGGATAATCAGTTTAGTTGATGCTGCAAGTTGTATTTTGTCTTGCTTGGCAAATTGCCCTATAATGTTATACATGATGGATCTGCCGTATTGATTCTTGTTTAAAGCTGCACCCTGGACAAGTCAGCCATAGTTTAACATGGGCAGTAGTCTGGATTGGGCTATTATTTGTCTGGTAATCCTTGTCATTTGACTTTTTAACCTGTGTAATGCACCTATTTTGTGCTGAATAATTGTGGTGCTTTTAGATAGATCGAGATGAAAATACAGATTTTTCACTAATTGCCCTCCTTCGCACCCCTGCACCCTCCCACCCAAAGACAGTTCTACTTTTATAGCCACTGGATTTGACTGGCAACAGGAACTTCCTGTTTGGCAGTAGAAAGGGAAGGATCACTGAGACACATTAGTTTCATCAACCTTGAAGGAACCTAAAAAAAAGAAAACTCTTTCTCCCCCCCCCCCCCAGCTGCTGGAGGTCTGAATCCAAGCACAGAAGAAGGAGACTACTGAAGACTACAGGAAGTTCCTGTCCCAGAACAGGAAGGGTGAGAGTTGTAAGGGCACATAGGCAGTAGGAAAGTAAGTGTAAAAATACATAGAGGGAGGAGACAGTAAGCATACAAAGCAAAGGGTGACTAGGGAGGTGGATCAGGAGAAGGCAGTGGACATGGCCTGTCTGGACTTCAGCAAGGCCTTTGACACTGTGCCATATAGAAGACTATTACACAAACTGGGAGATATGGGTGTGGGCAGGACAGTAGTGTGGTGGGTAGGTAACTGGCTGGGTGGCAGGACACAGAGGGTGGTGGTAAATGGCTGTCACTCCACAGAGGAAGAGTGACCAGTGGGGTACCACAGGGATCAGTGCTGGGACCGGTCCTATTCAACATCTTCATCAGTGACATTGCACAGGATCTAGAAGGCAGAATTTCACTGTTCGCTGATGACACAAAGCTCTGTAACAGAGTAGACACACCAGAGGTGTAGACAGAATGAGGCGACCTGCAGAAACTTGAAGAATGGTCAAGGGTTTGGCAGTTGAAATTCAATGCAAAGAAGTGCAAGATAATGCATATGGGGCACAAAACCCTGGCACAATATATCATTTGGGGGTGAGGATATAGCATGCACCAAGCAGGAAAGGGATCTTGGGGTTGTCATCTCTGATGACCTCAAGGTAGAGGAAACAGTGTGACAAGGCAGCAGGTAAAGCAAATAGGATGCTGGGATGCATAGGCAGGGCATCACCAGCAGGAAAAGAGGGTCATAATTCCGCTATACAAGACACTAGTGAGGCCCCACCTGGAGTACAGTGTACAGTTCTGGAGACCATACCTACGTAAGGACATAGACAGGGTAGAGAAGGTTCAGAGGAGGGCAACAAAGATGGTGCATAGATTGCATCACAGGTCCTATGAAGACAGGTTGAAGGAACTGAACATGTACTCCCTGGAGGAGAGGAGGGAGAGAGGGGATATGATAGAGACATACAAGTATCTTACAGGGAGGAACAGGGTGCAGGAAAACACTATTTTTAAGCGAAAAAGATGTTCCAGGACTAGAGGGCATGGGATGAAGTTGGAGGGAGGACGATTCAGAGGAAACATGAGAAAGAATTTCTTCACAGAACGGGTGGTGGACAAGTGGAACACCCTGCCAGAGGAAGTGGTGGGGGCTGAAACAATCACGGGATTTAAGAATGCATGGGATAGACATAAAGGAATTCTAGAGGTCAGGGGTAAGGGGCAACAGACTTCTAGGAAAACAAACTGAACTTACAAGCTCAAATGGGCAGACTGGGTGGGCCATAGGCCCTTATCTGCCGACACTGTCTATGTATCTATGTAACAGGAGGGAACACAAAATCAGTCAAGATGGGAGTGAAGCAGTGCAATGGCTGTGGGGCAGCAGTGTTCCAGGAGACATTCTGGAGGCTGCGATGCTGCCCTGTTTGCAGGCACTTCTCTGGTCTGAGGGAAGAGGTTGTCTGTCTCCAGGCTGACCTGGCTAGGATTCATGAAACCTCTTCCCCCACCCAGGGACCACCAGGGCCACCACCATTACCTCAGAGGTTGCCAAGAAAGAGGAGCGGTTGGACCAAGGTGGGCTCAGGGAGGGAGAGGGTGGTGGAACAGAGGTGCATCTCTCCAGCTGTACCTGTCCACAAGTCATATGCTGTTCTGGCAAAGAGTGGTTCCTTTATGGAGGCACCTGCAGTGGAGACCAAGGAGGATGCTGGGAACCTCCATAAAGGAGACCCACAGGAAGGTGGCACGAGACCCCACAGGGGAAGGAAACAACTTCTGGTGGGAGACTTGATCATTAGGGGGGTAGAAGTGGGGGAGAAAGGGAATAGGGAGGTAAGGTGCCTGCCTGGCACCATGGCTCGGAGGGACAGAAAGCGAATCCTCTGGATGGTGGGAGCAGCTGCATGAGGGAGGGAGTTGGATATCATTTTCTACCAAGGGACAAATGACCTGGCTGTGAATGGGATCAGAGTGGTGCAAGAGGAGTTTGTGGAGTTGGGGAGGGGCCTTAGACAAGTAGCATGTACGATAACCTTCTCGGAGGTGCTGCCTGTCTATGGCAAGGATGATGCTAGGGTATTATGCACCATGGGATTCAATGAATGGTTAAAAAACTGGTGTGGAGCTCAAGGTTTTGGCTTCACTGGGGACTGGGGAGCCACCTGGAGGGATGCAGGCTTATACTGGCGTGATGGTCTGCATCTGTACAGGGAGGGAACCAGGATCCTAGGTGACAGGTTTAAATGCTTTATTGGTAAGCATTTAAACTAGCCAAGGGGGGAGGCACTGAAAAGGAGCAGGGAAATCCCAACCTCCCCCCACAAAACACAGTAGTTAGAGAGGTAAACACCAAAGTAAAGAAGTCAGTAGAGAGGGATAAATGTAGAAAAAGGCGGTAAGGACAGGGATGGGGCTAAAAGGGTAAGGCCATAAAAAATAAATGGAAGGTGATAAGTACCAATGCCCGCAGTCTGTGCAACAAGCTTCCTGAACTAGTGGCCTTGATGGAAGAGGGATGCCTGGATATTGTGGCATTCACTGAAACATGGTACACAGATAACCATGACTGGGATGTCAACATACCAGGATACACAGTCTACAGGAGGGACAGGGTGGATAAAAGAGGAGGAGGAGTAGCTCTCTATATAAGGAAAGGGATCAAAGCAACAGAACTAAAGAGTAAACAGGAAGTTGATGAGTCACTATGGGTCACCCTGGAGACAGAAAATGGCACCACAATCCACATGGGAGTTGTGTACAGACCCCCATCTCAGGGGGAGGAAATGGACAAGGAAATGATAGAAGGCATCCTTAAAATGGCAGAACAAGGGGAGAGATTATTGATGGGGGACCTGAATATGCCAGACGTTAACTGGAGTACCTTTGCTGCAGACACATCCAAGAGCAGGGTCATTCCTCAGACAGCTAGTGTTGGAACCCACTCGGGAGGGAGCAATCTTAGACCTGGTACTCTCAAATGAGGAAGGAGAAAGGATCTCAGATTTAGAAGTGGGTAGCCATCTGGGAACAAGTGACCACCAAGCAGTGTGGTTTACAATAAACACAGCCATAGAATCAAGCCATACAAAAACAAGAGTATTGGACTTTAGGAAGGTTGACTCTGGGGAAATGAGAGAGTGCCTCAGAAAAGCACTAGCAAACAGGTAAGAAGGAGAGGTGGAGGAACAATGGGGAATAATCAAAACAGCCATCGCAGAGGCAACAAGCCTTTGTGTGAAGCAAATCAACAAAACAAAATGAAGGAAAAAACCACTATGGTTCTCAAAAGAGGTGGCAGGGATGGTTAAGGAGAAAAGGATAGCATTCTGGAAATATAAGGAAACACAGAAGGAGCAGGACAGAGAACTTTATCAGTTAAAGCAGAAAGAGGCAGGGAAGGCAGTCAGAATAGCAAAGGCACAAACTGAAGAAAAGATGCCAAATCTGTTAAGAAAGGGGATAAAACCTTTTATAGGTACATTAGGGAGTGAAGAAAGACCAAGGGAGGGATACAGAGACTTAATAAAGGGGAGGGATTGTGGGCAGAGGATGACGGTGAAAAAGCAGAGATACTGAACGAATATTTCTGCTCAGTGTTCTCAACGGAAGAGGAGGGGGAGGTACCTAAACCAAACAAGGGAGAAACTATGAAAAGGGGGGTCGATACCAGTCCATTCACAGAAGAAAGGGTTTTGAAAGAACTCTTGAAACTGAGGGTGGACAAAGCAATGGGGCCTGATGGGATTCACCCAAGAATTCTAAAAGAACTAAGAGTAGAACTAGTGACACCACTGACTACTCTCTTTAACAAATCATGGGGGGATGGGGTGGTACCTGAGGACAAAAGTGGGATCAGGGTAGAGGCAGGAAACTACAGACCAGTTAGTTTGACTTCAGTGGTAGGGAAAATGATGGAATCGCTTCTGAAGGAAAGAACTGTTGAGTACCTAGAGGCCAGTGGGGCACAGGACCCAAGGCAGCATGGTTTCAAAGTAGGAAGGTCATGTCAGATTAACCTAATAGATTTCTTTGATTGTGGACCAAAGTAGTAGACCAGGGAGGGGCTGTGGATATGGCCTACCTAGATTTTAGCAAGGCGTTTGACACAGTCTCACACAAAAGATTAATATACAAGTTAGCCAGCCTTGGAGTGGGTCCCAAGGTGGTAGCCTGGATAAAAAACTGGCTGGACAACAGGACGCAAAGGGTAATAGTAAACAGAGTCCACAGTGAAGAAAGGAAGGTAACTAGCGGGGTACCACAGGGTTCGGTACTGGGACTGGTCCTCTTTAATATCTTTATAAGTGACATTGGAGAGCACCTGGAAGGAAAGGTATGTCTCTTTGCAGATGACACAAAGATCCGCAACAGGGTTGATACACAAGGTGGGGTGGAAAGAACGAAAAGGGACTTGGCAAGGTTGGAGGAATGGTCAAATATGTGGCAGCTCAGATTCAGTACTAAGAAGTGCAAGGTAATGCATCTGGGAAACAAAAACACAGGGGAAGAGTACACAATGGGGGTGAGTTAATAACAACAACAAAAATCGAAAGAGACCTAGGAGTAATTATATCAGATGACCTAAAGGTGAGCAAGCCATGTGAGAAGGCAGTAAGGAGGGCTGGGGGATACTGGGATGCATAGGGAGAGGCCTCAACAGTAGTAAACAAGAAGTTGTTATCCATCTGTACAGACAGTTAGTGAGACCCCATCAGGAGTACTGCGTGCAATTCTGGAGACCCCATCTCCGCAAAGACATAGACAGAGTGGAGGCTGTTCAGAGGAGGGCAACCAAAATGGTGCAGGGTCTGCACCAGAAGACATATGAGGAGAGACTAAAGCAGCTTAATATGTATACCCTTGAGGAAAGGAGGGCGAGGAGGGACATGATAGAAACTTTAAATATCTCAAGGGAATTAACAAAGTACAAGAAGGTAGTATCTTTCAGAGGAAGAGATGTGCAAGAACAAGGGGGCACAATTTGAAGATAGAGGGGGGGCAGCTCAGAGGTAATGTTAGAAAGTATTTTTTCACAGAGAGGGTTGTGGATGCATGCAACAGCCTTCCTGAGGAGGTTGTGGAGTCAGGAACAGTGGAAGAATTCAAGAATGCATGGGACAGGCATAAGGCAGTTCTAGTGGGGGGTAGGAGGAAGTAAGCTGTTGATTAACTAGAATCAGCAGCTTATCCATCAGGTAGGGAACTGGGCAGACTAAGTGGGCCAAGTGGTCCTTATCTGCCATCAAATTCTATGTTTCTATGTTTGTATGTAAAAGTTAAGCAAGGATCAAGGTGACGGCCCAGATACTTGTAAGTTTTAGCCACTTCAGTTGGAGTGTGGTCAATGGTCACTACGTGGAAGGAGTTATTAGGCCTTGACCCTAAAAGTTTAGCTTTGGTTTTCTTTTCATTAAACACAAACTTGTTTTTTCACCATTTTTTGTGTACTGAATTCCGCCTCCAGGGTGGTGTTTCCGTCTTTGATTGTGTTTGAGCTTATATACAGTATGACAACATCCATATACAAAATTACTTTTGTTTCACTGCATACATTTGGGAGCTGGTTGATGAATAGGAAGAGCAGCAGAGGCCCATGGACCAATTGCTGTAGCACCCCCTGTGCTACAGCACAGGGAGCAGACATGACTCCATTAAGTTTAACCACCTGTTATTGGCTATACAGGTAATCACTGGTCAGTTTACTGCAGACACACCAAAATTGTGCACATGGAGCTGTTGGATCAGCAGGGTGGGATTTACAAGGACAAAGGCCTTGGTGTGGTCCACAAATACAGCGCCAGTGACATTTCCAATTGTAATGCCATAGTAGAGGTAATTTGAGAACCTGGGCAGTATGCTTGTTGTGATATAATTTTGCCTAAATCTGTGCTGGAAAGCTACAAGAAACTGGTTGTGTGCAAGGCTTTCTGTCTGTCTCAAGATGTTCTCAATGGCCAGGGGCCAGCAGGACAGTCAAATAAGAAACATATGGTCACAGGTTATATTATAGCATCCCACTTTTTTGGTGTACAGTAACTTGTTACTTCTTTATTCTTCCTGGAAATCGGATGCTAGCACCCTATTTGCTGCTTACACCCTCTTCCCCCCATACACACATACCTTCTCACAATTAGCTGCTTGTCTTTTCAGCACACATGTGCAAGTGGTACTTGCAGATTCCATGAATAATGTCAAGAGGACAAAATATGACTTCTTAAAAACATTTTTTAAATGTTGGTTCTCCAGTGACACAATTGTGCAGCACTGCTGATATAGCAGTGTCAACAAATTGCAGCATTGTAGAGAAAGTCTTTTGCCAATGATCCATAACCTTACTATGTAGGCTGTTACGCATATTAAATATGACTTCATACATAAGGGGGTTAATATGTGGAATATTATAACTGGTGAGGTTGTGCAAAGTAGCTCTTTTCAGGCTTTCAAAGCAGTACAAGGCAGATTCCTTAGGGAGAATGGCACTGAGGGCATATATCATGAGTACACTAAAGGCAGCATTAAGACCGAGGAGTTTGGATATGTGTCCATAGTCAAATTTGATATAGTCACTGCTGCAAAGCTGGAGGGATGGCCAAGATGGGCTCTCTAAATGCCATCCGTTGCCACAATAACTTGTTACTATAAAGTGCTTGATCAAGACACAACTAGGAATGCTACAGGCATGACTCATCACCCAGCTTCCCCTGAATATGAGCCCTGTCAGCACATAAAACAGAAACTACATTTTTCATATATATCTTGCTACATGCTGCTGACTCGCAAATTGCATTATTATGCTGTGTCATTTGTAACAGTCAAATAATGTGGTCATTATGCTCCTTGTGCTCCTAACATGTCCCTCAATTACTTGCATCCATTACATTCTTTAGAAATACAGTTGACCTTTAAGCAAATAAATGTTATTGTCCTGAACTTCTCTCATATTTTATTGCAATATGAAAGCTCAGGTAAAGGAGTTCATGAATAAAAACACTAGTCCTCAGTATCAAAATGTCATGAGTTCATAAATTTGTGCATAAAGACTTTAGTTCAAATTCTCTGTCAATTATTACAACTTACCATCACCAGCTCTGTACTCCACAAAGTTCAATTTATAAATCACATTGCTTTGCCTCAGAAATATGTGCTTCTATATAATGTACACACTGTAATATACATTGTTAGATTTTCTATGTACGCATCCACTGTCTTCTCTCCTAGTTGTCCCAAGCCCCAAAGTGTGTCCTCTAAACCTCCCCAACTCTGACAGAGAGCAGCACTTTGTGGCTCACCTCCCTCAGTGGGGCTCATCCACCAGACTGTGGTGCAGATAGAAATGGAGGTAGCTTGAGTATAGCCCACAATGTGCCCAAATGGTCACATTGAGGCTGTGCCATTTAGCAGAGCACTTTTCCTGGTTTTATTTTACTTCTCCTGACAGCAGTACAGTCTCACTCAGTTATGGGCATGCATCCTTTTGTCCCCTTCCAGCCAGGCATGTCCATGCCCAAAACTGCTCGGGTGGCCAAAGGTGCCAACAAATAATGGGTCAAGGCAACTCATGGCCTAGCTGCAGGGGTTGCTACTGAGGCAAGTCATTCATCCTCTCCCCAAGGTGGAGAGTGTTGCCATCAGTAGTAGTTCTTACACATGCAGAACTTCTATTAACCCCATAGTAAGCACTGCAGGACCCCTGAATTTTAGTTGAGTCTCTACAGCAGGGAGGCAAGGGGTCCTAAGATCACTATTCTTTTCACCTCAACTTTAAACAGATTTTCCTACACATCATTTTCATATGAACAAGTATTTCTGCCACAGTGGGACTTTTAAAGAAATTGCTAGGGACCCTTGGAAAATCTGAAACGAGGGCCAAAACTTTTCAAACCAATGATCCACCAGTTGCTGTGCCATGATCAGCAGAGTGTGTGATTCAAGTCTGCAGTGAAAATCCAGGTTGTCTGCATGGTAGTAATACGTTTTATCTCTAGGCTCTCTGGCAGCTCAGTTACTAAATCTGAAAGCAAATTCAGAGTTACCCAAGAAAATCTCATTAAACTCTGCTTTCATATCAAAATGATAATAAAAATATCCACTTCTTCTATATTTCTTCTCCTATTTCAGATAAGTACCTCTTCCAAAGGCAAACAGAATATTAAGATCCTTCACACAGAGGCAGTCAGCAGTATTCTAAATATATGGATTACTGCATCTTCAAACAGCATAGCCAGGATTTTCAAGAGATGCATTAGAACAGCTGTGGATTGCATCAAAACATAAATGCAGTGCATGGCTGCGTCCAAAGATGCACTAAGCCATATTTTCAATGCTTGTAAAAAATAGACCAACTGCATCAAAGGATCACTTGCAGAAAAAAGAAAGTTGCAACTGTGTGTTACATCCATGAGGAGGTTGATTGCTGTAGAACCCACAAAAAGTAACTTGTCAGTAGAAGTGGAGCAAAAATCAGTCTCACAGCATGCATGAGTTGTAGATCCAGATCAGGGATGTAGCCAGGAATTTTTGAACTGCACACCAAGTGTGAAATCACTGCTACCCCCCCCCCCCGGTTAGGGTGATCTGCCCTCCCCCACCCATACACCTCACCAACGTGTCATTTTCTGTATTATATACCAGTACACCACTAGCCACACCACCAAAAGGTGTAACAGACTGGCTTTTGGTTACAGTATTTTACTCTGACCACCCTATACCTCATCAGCAAGGTAACCAGTCCCACAGAGGTCCATTCCCACCACACGGGACATGCCACACCAACAGGTTTCAGACTAACGAGGCTGTTAAATATTGGGTTGTTCTACATATTAGCAGTGTCATGACTCAGTGCCACAGGAGACATGGACAGTCGTGACCCTGCATTCCACTATTTTTTTTTTTTCAAAACCTGAAGCAGAGCACACCACTGACCCTGTAAACATATTGCACTTGGTTCCAATACGTTTTAATATTTATAAATCACATACAAAGTACCAAATAAGTGAGATCACTCACACACACACACACACACACACACCCTGACTGCATACAAGTGTGTAACATTTTGACTGTTAGCAGCCATCCACTAAATACCAGGAAATAACTCACAGTAACAGATATTCACACCGAGGGGACAAGAACATATACACTTTCTGCAGAAACCGTTCACACATGCCAGTTTAGTCCTAGGGGGGAAAAAAAAAAGCATTATACTTATCAGTGACAGGCAGTTGACTGTCACAGGGTCGAAAACATCTGCATGACATTTTTACAGTTGACTGTTGCCACTATCAAAGAGCTGGAGAGCTGCTGAATGGCAGAAATTAACATTGGCAAGTGACATTTGGTATAACCTTTTCTTTGGAACCATGGCTCTTGTAGTTAATTTGATTGTAAAACTAGAGCTAATGTTCATACTTTAAAGCTGGGACAAAATGGAAAACAGTAACCGTGAACCATAGCACTCCCGTCCGATTACGGAAAAACTTGTAATTTCAGTTTTGCTTTTGTTATTGTCAACGCCTTTCTTACTCACACCACAATAGCGCAGCAGTGGTCCACTACTTTTAATGCTCTCTACCATAATCAGCAGGGGAAGGGATTTGCAGCTGACTAGGTGCTTCCATATTACCTGGCATTGTCACTAGTAAAGGCAATTTGGCAAACGCACTGACTGCACACTGACTCAAACCTCCCATCCATGATCGGACTGCTACTAGCCTGCTAAATATTCTAAATATTTACAAGTTGCAACACCATCCTGGGGCTGGGAGGGGGGAGAGAGAGAGAGAGAAACGACTGTCCATGATGTGTCTGCCCACCACAAGTCCACAACAACGTCCTGGCTGGGGCTGGGGGAGGGAGAGAAAGAGAGAGAGAGAAACGACTGACCTTGATGTGCCCCCAACAACAAGTCTCTGCCACTGGCTCTTACCTCGAGTTGCTAAAGCTCAGTCTCCTAGTCTCTCTGTCTCCACTCCAATATTGGCATATGGCATTAAGCGTATCGCAGCCGAGTACGACTACGACTCAGAGGCTTTCGTCTCAAGTTCCTTCCATCACTAGACAGTCACTGCTCATTTACCTCAGTCATGGGTCACTCTCTCTCTCCAGTCCAAATTAGAAATCCTCAGACTCTCAGCAGCGGTCGAGCGCAGATTAAAGCGAGCGCTGCAGCAGCAACTCCTTCACGCCGGAATATGGAAAAATCCTTGCTCCCGACCCAATCTCCGGACCCAACTCATCTCTGCTGGTCTTCTGGCTTCTCTCCAACTGACCACACTGCTCTTACATCAGGGCATTTAAAGAGCCCGCCAGACCCCGACCCGCCCCTTACCAAACACTGCCATGCCTCCTTTGTTGGCAGGCGGACCTGATTGAGAGAACACAACTTTATTTCTCAATCAGGTCCTCATGGGGCTAGTGCGCAATCGTGTTACTCACAGGCAGGTTACATTTTAGAGACACCCCAGAAAGGACAAAGAGCGTCCGAGAAAGCCCGCAAAGGAAAAAAAAAAAAAAGGAATGCGAAGCGAGTGAAAGACCAGCTGGCTCCTGCTACCCCAGCTGATAGCTGCAGCATGCCATGGCGTGTCTGGCGTATCAGTAGCTACGCCCTTGATCCAGATAGTAGCCTTAAACATCAGTTTTAAACTTGATGAAAACCCCAGCTATTCAGCTGTGAATATACTCAATCGAGAGGAAAAATTATGCACTAATGAAATTTAAAACTCATCTTGAAATCTTCTGTCCTGACGAAGATATTGGTGAAAAATCATCGATGGCTTGACAGGCTGAAAGGCGGGAAGATAGCTAAGTAGGAATCATGACTTCAACCACTGCCTCTATGACAGACTTCCAGGAAGTAAAAGGGATGCTTCAGCAAGTCCTTCAGGAAATTGCCATCTTTAAAAGTTCTGCTGCTGCCTTGGAGGAGAAAGTACAAGAGCTGCAGCATAAGGTTCAAGACGCGGAAACTTTCTTATCATACATAGACGATAAAGATACATGGCACAAGGCATTCTTTCAGGAACGGGAGTGCCTAGTTGAACTTCTCTGGGAGATGGCAGAAGACTCTGAGAACAGGCGCCACAGAAACAATTTGTGATTCACTGGTTTCCCTGAAGGAATGGAGAATAAGGATATGGCAGGGTTTCTTCAAAGAGAAATCCCATAGCTTCTTAGAGATACGTGGAAGCTGGCCCTCAAAATTGAGAGGACTCACAGAATTCTTGGCCCACCAGTGGGGATAGACCATCTCTCATAATAGTCAGGTTCCTCAGGTTCCCAGATAAGGAAAGAATACTGTCCCTGGCGACAGACAGAGGACCTCTCACTTGGCAGAGGCAGTAAACCTTCATTTTGGCAGAAAACTGAACCAAACTGGCACAGCAGAGGAAGGAGTATGTCAGGGCAAAGAAAGTGCTGCAGGGCCCTGGGATCCTGTATAGACCTTAATATCGTGCTAAGTTGTGTATCAGTTGGAATGGGATCCCACACACCTTTACAACCCCTGAAGAAACTGCCCATTATATCTCTAAGAACTAGCCAAACAAAACCCCACAGCTCCAGCAAGCCGGAGTGCAGAGATTACAACAGACCAAGAGGTATCCCACTCTACCCTGGAACCTGCAACATCCATCCCCTCCACCTGGAAGAGAGACAATGGGGACCAAGTGGACTGGCAGATCACTAAGGTGAAGCGATCCAACCACCGGAGTAGAGGCTGGCAGAGATCTGAAAGGCAAGGATCTGGTCCTTGCTTCAGGGAAGACTAGCACATTCTGCTTTAACTTGCCATATTAGTGGGATTGCTAACTACTGTTCATAAACTTACTAACAGAGAAGATTGGTGTGTGGGGCTGAGGGGTTCAGCAAAGCCATGGGAACTAGGCCAGATCAATCCCCGGTCTTTCCTTTGAAGACAGATCACCACACACCATGAGACATCTTCATTATCTGGTGCGCCTAGATGGGGATTTGCCCTTCCTTCTCTGCTCCCCCTCCTTGGAACCCATGGGGTTACCTGCCTTCATCTGCAGGGTTGGCTGTGCAGACTCCATCATGGAGTCCTGTCTCTGAGAGCATGCCCTGCAATACCCTCCCAATGATGTGAGCAGGAGATGGCTGGGGATGAGATGGCTTGTGGTGCAGGCTAATTTCCTGGGCATAGCTCATTGCAGGACTGACTGGCATCCCTCCAGCCTGTGCTTTCCAGCCCACCACTCCCCAGTGATCAGGCCTGCATGCTGATCTAGCTGGAAGCTTTTAACGCTCATAGAGGGATCTGTGACAGAGCAGGAGTGGGGGCCATGTGAGATGAGGTCTAGGGACTTACCATCGCTCAGCCATGGATAATGATCACACAACTGTACATCAGGTTTATCAGGAGTATTACGAAATCCTGCAAGTGAAATGTCCGAGCCTGAAAATCCCGGCACAGGGATCTTGAAGCATGGAATCTCGACAGTGTGTGGAACCCCTGACAGTCACATTCCCCCATGGTATGGTGACCCAGAGTTAGTATATATATAATTACTGGGGGGTGCAATGGGGGGGCATAGAACCATCGGGACTGTGGCCATCCCCCTTCAGGATTCCATGCTTTGGGATTCCGATGCCAGGATTTTCAGGCTCAAGCATTTCACCTTCAGGATTTTGTAAGATATCCACATTTATCATAGGGGAGAGTAGTTCCTTAATTTGTGGGTTCAGTATACTTGTGCTGATATGCACACAGTTTTTCAGAAGAGCTCTCCACTGCACATAGGGGTTCTCCCTCCAACTTGCAGGGGCCTTTCGTGCAGCAATGCTGGAACTGAACAATGTTTGAGAGTGAACACACTACATGGTTGTTGTTTGAGTGTGTGAGAAGTGGCATGCTGGGGAATGGAGGGACTGCCCATATATGGGTGCAACATAGACTCCATGGAGTGTCCCTATATGCACCACAACTGGCACAATCAATGTACAGCACCCGATTATCCGGTGCGTTTTTTCAGCTCATACTGTCCAAATGGAAGCAGTCATAAATATTGAACACACACTAATTTAATTTATTACTCCTCCGTTCCTGCAAAGAGCTAAGAGAGGCTGAGCGCTCCTGAAACATACAGTGAACTAGCTGACATGCCACACCTCCTCATAGGCATTAACACTGATTGATTTGAACCTACAACCCCACCCCAGCATACCTGGTGTTTTCCCCATAAAGGGGGTTCTACCATCAGTAGGACAGGTGGCAGACCTGACAGGCAACTCTCCAACTCCTCCCTCTTTTACTGCATATCAGATATCTCTCCCCCTGCATGTACTGATATAGGATAAAACCCACTCCCTGCAGGCTGACATGGCTTTTTCACACCCCGCCCATCAGGGAGTGAAAAGGGGCAAGACTGCTCAAACCACCATACAACCTGTCTATCCTTCACTTGGCTTGAATTGTGCTGGGTGGCACAGTCACAGTCATGCAGGATAATCCACGCTATTCATGGATGCATAGGGTGTAGAGGGTGACCACTAAGGGGGTCTCTACCCCTGCTTGGGTGAAGCCTACCCACCTAAAAAGATTTATGGTTTGGTCAAGTTATCTGGTCAGTTATTGGGGTATACTGTTCCTGGTTTTCAGTATGTTAATAAGGTACCAAATGAGTTTTGTGTTATGATTCATTGGTTGTAAAAAGTCATTTAGAAGACTGCACACCTTACATAGTCTCACCTTTAAAAGCACAGGGCACCATGATGGAAAAGCAGGGTCTGATAGAGTCTTCTCACATGGTGTTTCCTTATCTAAGTGGGACAGGCCTGTAACCTGTGAACAGCAGAGTCAGTTGTGCCCCAGCTCCATTTTGATTCAGCTTTTAGAAGCAGCAACTAGCAGCAAAAAGGGAGCTAGCCTTAACTTTTGCTTCAGCTTTTAGAAGCAGCAGCTAGCAGCTGAAAAGGAGCTAGCATTTACTTTTTTTTTTCTATTTTATCTTTTTGTGCCCCACTGTCTGCTGCTGATTATCCGCCTGGTCATGGTGCCTCCGACTTCCACCCACTGCCGTGCTCCTCCCCTGAAACCCCCGACTTACCCCCGGGAGGGTGGGGTCCCGACACTGGCCAGGTGCTGCGATCAGTGGGACTATCTGGGCGGAGCCAGTCTGAAGGCTAATTGAAGCTGAGGCAGGCTTCATGGAGGTGGCAGACTCATGGAGTTATTTTTCCCCATTTTTACTGGGGGCAAGGACGTGCAATGATGTCCAGTGTCCACCCTGCCTGCTTAGTGCTGTTGCGCACCAGTAGCTGTGATGCTCCCGGACTCCACCAGGGGTCCATCAAGCACCAAATGAGATCCCAACCCTCCCCCCAGAGAAGGAGGGCAGTCCATTGGACGCTCCATCCTTCTCTCACCCCGCCCGGCCCTCAGCGACCCGGGTCTGTTCCTGAACCCAGGTCACTGGCGTCGCAAGCAGAAATCCAACCACTGTGCTGACAGGCTGGCCAGCTAGCATTTGCTTTTAAAAGCACCTCAGTTTGGAGAGGGAAGCTAGCAACTAAGAGGGAGCTAGCATTTGCTTTTAAGAGTACCTCATTTTGGAGAGGAAGAGGGGAATCAGTTAAATATCCACTCCCCCATCACTTAACTGCTAACAGCTACTTCTAAGGGGTGGTAATAGTGCTACCAACCCTCCCAACCACCCAGGTTCTTTCTACATTTATAGAAGCCCAAGGGAGCTTCCTGCAGGGCTCCCAAAGGAAGACAACAGTGAGTACAGGAAGAGAAGATATAGAAGATGCAGTGAAGGGAGAAAGAAACAGTGACACCTGGAGGTCAGGAGGAAAACAGACATGGACATCCAGATCTGCCAGAGCTGCAGAGGGCTGGTAGTGAGGCAGACACTCTGGAGACTGGGGTGCCCCTTCTGCAGGACAGTTGTGGAACTACAGAGGGAGCTATGGCAGGCAAGAGAAGAGATCATGAGGTTGCAAAGGAGATTGGATTGGGGATGCCCACCACCCACCCTTACCCACCTACTCCCCCAAAGGCCCACTAGTCTTGGGGGATGGAGGATAGTGAGAGGGGGAAGCAGGGCACCTACAGCTAAGATGGGGCACTACCAGCCGCATGCTATCCACATGCAGAATCGTTCCACCTCACTAGCCAGGGGACAGAAACCAGGTGAGGAAAAAGGAAGAATTGAGCAGGACATATCTGGTACAAAAAAGCAGGAAGGAGGTACAAGTAAGGAGAGGAAGAATACACAGAGCAACAGGAAGATTCTGGTCATGGGAGACTCTATGTTGCAAGAAGTGGAGGCACAGTCCATCAGTACGACAGGAGTTGAAACCACAGTGAAATGCATGCCAGAAGCATCTGCAAGGAGCGCTAAGGACAGAATAGGATGGCTGGTAAGAAGAGATCAGAATTTTGTGGGGCTCATAGTCCACTTTGGGACAAATGACATAGCAAATAGGACTGTGGAAGAAGCCAAGGCAGACATGAAGACCCTAGGGGAGAACCTGAAGGAGTACACAACACATCTGGCCTTCTTGGAGGTGTTGCCAGTTTGGAGGAAGGGCAGAAGTGAGGACTAGATCAGGAACAAAGAGATCAGGGAATTCAATGAGTGGCTCCAGGGTTGGTGCACAGACAATGGGATGCACTACATTGGAGATTGGGGGACCTTCAGGGACAGGAAGCTCTTCAAGCATGATGGTCTGCATCTCATCGGAGAAGGAGCAAGAGCACTAAGGCAGAAGTTGGAGGTCTTCCTGGAGGGTTTAAACTAGGATGTCTCCAGCACAGAGAAGAAGACCTAAATGAGGATGCAGCACAAAGATATAAAGGTAAGGGGACTGGTGAATGGAAGGGAACTCCTCAACATTGGACTAAAGGAAACAGGCATGGCCATGAGCAAGGAGTGGCCATAGGTAAAAAAAGAGGGACCTCATGTAAAGCACAGGTGGGGCAGACACAGAAAAGGGGGGATAGTTCTGAGGTTATAGCAGAGGGGAGAGGCCGTGATTGGAAGGCTATGGTGACAGCTCACACCACCACCATCAGTGGGCTTGTCACCACACCCCATAAATCCAAGGGAGCACATACACACCCAGAAAGAGAAATGCAGAACCTGGGCATCTCGACCACAGAGGTCTCAATTACATTCCACAACAAGACGACAGCCTCAGAAATCATTCTGGCACAAACAGCAAGTTGGTACTGTCCAAGAAGAGGGTGCAGCCCCATACCAAAGGGGGTGCACATTCCTGGAAGGTGATGGTTGCAAACGCTAGAAGCCTTGCAACCAAACTACTCGAACTGGCAGCCATCATGGTAGTAGAAAGACTGGTCTGGATTCCTGCGACAGAAATGTGGTTCACAGAAAACCATGGTTGGGACATGGCTATACCCAGATACAATCTGTTCAAGAGGATAGGCAGGGGCAAAGAGGGGGAGGAGTAGCCATTTACATTCAAGAAGACATAAAAGCCATAGAGGTGCAGAGTCACCTTGGGGACACCGAATCACTGTGGCCTACTATAGATACAGGAAATGGAAAAACCTTCAGGATCGGTATCATTTACAGACCTCCAAATCAAGGCCAGAAAGGGGACAAAGATCCGACAGAAGAAATACACAAAAAGACTCAGAGAGGAGAGGTGATACTGGTGGGGGACTTATATAAACTGGAGTACACTAACGGTGGCAACAAGAAGAAGCAGGGATTTCTTATTGGCACTACAGGGAGCAGGACTAAGTCAACTGATCAAACACCAACAACAGGAGATGCGATACTTGACCTGGTTCTCATAAACACTGAGAGGGTCAAGGAACTCATTATGGGATGGAATATGGGTAACAGTGACCATTGCAAGGTTAGCTTCAAGGTGAACATACAGTGTATGAGGAAACGTGCCACTCAAAATTAAAAGTACTGGATTTTGAAAAGGCAGATTTCAACCAAATTAGGAACAACATAAGAAATGGCATAATTAATCTACAAGTGGATGAAGTCAATGTCACATGGGGGAAACAAGAAAGCAATCCAGACAGTCACTGACCAATGCACCAGAAGGGTTACCAAAGTGAAAAGAAAATGAAACCCCTTATGGTTTTCAAAGGAAGTGGCTAAAATAGTGAAAGAAAAACAGAAGACGTTCTAACCATACCAGGGAACAAACAAGGAAGAAGACTGGGTGTCGTACAAGGAGAAAATGAAAGAAGCCAGCAAAAAAATAAGGCAGGCAAAAGCAGACAGAGCAGGTATGGCAGAGAAGGTAAAGTGAGGAGACAAATCCTTCTTTAGATACATCTGAGAAAGAAGGAAGGCAAAAGGGGGTAGAGTCAAGATTACATCTCAGGAAGGGAAAACAACAGAAGATGACCCAGAAAAAGCAGACATCCTGAAAAAGTACTTTTGCTCATTATTTACTGAGGAGGACCCAGGTGATGGCCCAGAAATGGCAAACACAACACCCCTGGACAGGGGGTTGATACTACCCCCTTCTCAGAGACCAAAGTACTGGAGGCACTAAATAAACTGCAAATTGACAAGGCCATGGGGCCAGACGAAATGCAACCCTGGATCTTAGAAGAACTGAGATTAGAGTTGGCTGCCCCACTGGCTAAACTATTCACCAAATCCTTAAAGAGTGGGGAGGTACCCGAAGATTGGAAAAGGGCAATCGTGGTCCCGCTCCACAAATCGGGCAGCAGGGAGGACTCTGGAAATTACAGGCTGGTAAGCCTCACATCCATAGTGGGGAAGGTAATGGAGACACTACTCAAACAGAGGATCACAGCATTCCTGGAGGCTAGCGGCCATCAGGACCCCAAGCAGCATGTTTTCACAGCGGGTAGGTCATGCCAGACAAACCTGATTGAGTTTTTTGACTGTGTTACAAATGTTATAGATGACGGTGGGGCGGTAGATGTGGTCTACTTAGACTTTAGCAAAGCCTTCTACTCGGTTCCACACTGAAGACTAGTAAAGAAGCTAGACCACACAGGAGTTGGATCAGAAATAGATGGGTTAAAACTTAGTTACAGGGCAGAACCCAGAAAGTGCAGGTAAACGGAGCACTGTCATCAGAAGGTAGGGTAACCAGCGGTGTGCCCCACGGTTCAGTACTGGGACCCCTGCTCTTCAATATTTTCACATCGGACATAGCTAACGGACTACAGGGAAAGGTATGTCTGTTCGCAGATGACACCAAAATATGCAACAGAGTCGACATCCAGCAGGGAGTGGACAAGATGGAAGCTGACCTCAAGAAACTGGAAGAATGGTCTGGAGCATGTCAGTTGAGATTCAATGCCAAAAAGTGCAAAGTCATGCACATAGGAAAAAGAAATCCAAATAAGGCATACTACCTTGGAGGGGAAAGACTAGCTGCCTCCACCCAAAAGTGCGATTGTGGAATCATTATCTCAGACAACTTGAAGGTAGGTAAACAGTGTGAGAAGGCAGCATTAAAGGCCAGCGGTATGCTGGGATGCATTGGGAGGGGAATCACAAGGAAAGAGGGAAGTGATCCTGCTGCTGTACAGATCACTGGTTAGGCCTCACCTGGTTTACAGTGTCCAGTTCTGGGGGCCCAACCTCAAAAAAGGACACTGACCAAGTGGAGGTGGTGAAGAGAAGGGCAACAAAAATGATTCAGGGACTGCACGAGATGTCCTGCGGGGACAGACTGAAAGAACTGAACATGTACTCCCTGGAACAGAGAAGAGAGAGGGATGACATGATCGAAAGTACATGAAAGGCATAAACCAGGTGCAGATAGATGATCTCTTCCAATTTAAGAAGGGCAGCAGAACCAGGGGACTTGATCTAAGGCTTCAAGGAGGGCAGTTCTCCACCAACACCAGGAAGTGTTTCTTCACAGAAAGAGTGGTGGATGCCTGGAACAGCCTGCCTGCAGAGGTGGTGGGGGCAAGCACAGCGGTAGGTTTCAAGAATGTTTTGGACAGATACAAGGGAGCCCTCAAACCCCAGGGCAGTTAGAAGGCTAGGCAAACAGATAATGCGCAGACTAGCTGGACCTGGTGGTCTCCTTCTGCCGTCAACTTCTATGTTTCTATGTAGGCACAGACTGAGAGAACTGTTTGATTTACTATGAACAGACATTATCTAAGGCATTATTCCTTTGCTCGCTGCATTAACACTGATATGGATAATCACCCTATAAAATGGGTATTGTGGAATATAAAAGTAATTCACTTACCAGTCAAACAAAGGCAAATTTTAGATCATCTGCAGAGGGAGGAGTGGGTATCACATTTCTGCAGGAGACCCATCTTAGCCAAGCTGAAACTGACAAACTTAAAACTAGATGGGTCTCCCAGATATTTAGTAGTACTTTCAATTCAAACAGCAGAAGGGTAACATAATAGCATAGTAGTTAACAGCAGATAATGACCACTAGGCACTCCTAGTCTGCCAGTATTCCCTACCTGCATCAACGGTCTCTGACCCTAAATGGTCATTGGCTTTCAGTTCCCTTTCCCACATCTAGGGTTCCCTTATGTCTATCTCATGCATGTTTGAATCCTCCCACTGTGTTAGCACCCACCACTACCTGGGGAGGCTATTTCAAGCATCCACCACCCTTTCCATGAAGAAAAACTTCCTCACATTCACCCTTATCCTGCCCCCTCTCCAATCTTATATTGTGCTCCCTCATCCTTGTACAGTTCTTGTATGGAAAGATGTCACCCACTTGCACTTTGTTCAAGCCATACCCATTCTTAAGGACACACCATTTGTAGCAGGAGATGTCATAGCAAACCCAGAAGGTTGCTATGTCGTTGTATACAGCACCCTGTCTAACCAAGAAGTCACTCTATGCAACATATATGGGCCAAATCAAACTGATGCCATGTTTTTAACACACTGGCACAAACTCTGACAACGCATCACAAGGGTCAGTTAATTATTGGCAGAGACACCAATGTTGTCTTTGACAACTTCAGTGAGAGAAGCAAGCCACCAAATGGCCCATGAATGCCAGCCACCCTGGCACTTGCAGACCTAATGCTGAGCTGGGCTTGGTTGGCATATAGAAATGTATATTTATGTAAGAACTTATCGTGACAGTAGATCTTCGAGAGAATCTCTTGCCTCAGGCCACACCTATGGAACTATAGCCACCAGGCACTAGGACCACAAGGAAATCTTTTAGTTAGCAGTCTATCAGGGCTGCCTATGCCAATGTCAGATGCTGATGTCCTCCATCACATAAACATGGTCGGCCCATGCCCTTCTCATTTCCCCCCCAAGAGACCATACACAGAAGGCGTCCTCTTGGGGAACTGAAGGGGAGCAAAAGGTTCCCACCACTAGGCAAGGTGAAACAGAAGGTAGACCATCCTGGAGAGAGAGAGAGAGGAGAGAGAGAGACAGGAACTGAGAAGTTCTGATATTGAGGGGGACAGAGGGTAGAACGGCATAGCCTTATGCAAGAGATTCTCTTGAAGATCTACTGTTATGGCAAATTCTTACGTAACTGTACTATCTTCTTTGAGGATATCTCTTGCGTCAGGCCACACCTGCGGAACAAGTCACAAGCAGTTCTGACAGAGAACCAGTCTGGGTGGTTGGAGGCTATAGGCCTAAAACAGGAGGCCTTGGAGCATAGCCAGACCGAATCCTGCCCTTCTTCTAGAGGCAATGTCCAGACCGAAGTGTTTAGTGAAAGCGTGGACAGTACTCCAAGTTGCAGCAGCACAGATTTCTACAGTTGACACATTCCTGAAACAGGCAATGGAAGTGGACATAGCTCTGGTGTAATGGCCACAAACAATCCCAGGAAGTTCCTTATCGTACTTACTATAACAAAAAGTAGTACAGTTGGCCAACCATTTGGACAGGCACTGCTTAGAAACTGGTAGTAAGTAAATAAGTAAAAAGCTTTATTTTTATACAGGACAAGCTGGTATAAAACATCTTTAGGACAAGTCCTATATTATAGATGCTCCTGTTCATTCTCAGTATAACATAGAATACAAAGACAATAACAAATATAACAAATATCATATAACATCATTTACATCAACATTACATCTACATTCTAGTCATCGCACATACAACGTACACTCAATTAATGTTTTAACTCCATAAATATTTTAGCATTAGTCTGATTGACTATGGATTCTTTATTTATTGAATTGCATGTTTGAAACATTATAGCTGGGAAATGCATAGAACTATATTTATTTATTCATTTTGGAGGAATAAATCCTCAAAACGGTGTCTGGCGCAAGTTATGATGATGTTGTATTTTTTCTAATTTTTCAAACAAATAAATTGGCCTTTTCGTATATAAAACTTTATGAGTTAAATTTGCCCATTGCAACTTCCTTTTATGAGTTGGATTAATCATCCAAGATCACTAAACAAAGTACAGTGGTGTGGGCCTATTCCTTTTCCCAATGTAAGCCTTGCAAGTCTATTATACATCATTTCAACTTTCGCAAAGGCTTTTCTTATGAGCAAAATCGTATACATGACATCCATATTCCATAACTGGAAGTAAAAGTTGATTTACAACTGCCAGTCTCATTTGCTTATTCAAGCATGATTTTAAGTGCCTAAAAGCTCCCAGTCGCTTGTTTACCTTACTTATAGTATCTTCTATATGTAGTCAAAAATCACACTTTCGTCTAACCAGACATCCACATATATATATACATTGTATCTTGAGCTATTTGGTCACCATTATCAGTCATTATTTTAATATAAGGGGCAGCAGTAGTCTTTCCTATTTCTTTTTTCCTAAAAAACATGTATTTGTTTTTTTTATAATTCATAACCAAACCCGATTCCTTGATCCATGTACAGAGTGCTAGAAAATCCCTTTGGAGATTTCTTTCCATTTGTTCGAAATACAAGCCATTTGCAACCAAAATGGTGTCATCGGCATAAAGCCTAAGTTTAGAATTATTTGCCACTTCCACTACTCCATTTATATATATCAAAAATAAAGTTGGCCCCAAAATCGCCCCTTGCGGCATACCCCTCCGAACAGAGACACTGTCAGAGAGGTGACCATCCTCACAAACCTGCTGGCAGTGTCCTGTAGATAGGATGAAAACCATCCCACTACTTCTGTTGACACGCCTACTTCTGCAAGTCTGTCACACAGCAGACCATGATCGATGGTGACGAAGGCCTTGGAAAGGTCTACGAACACCGCACCCACCGACCTGCCTCCCTCCAGTTGGGATACAATCAGATCAGCGAGTGCAGTGCCCGTGGAATGGTTCTTCCTAAATCCTGACTGGTAAGCAGAAAGCAAGGTACACCCTCTTTCCCAGAAGTGAAGGAAACAAAAATCTGCAAGGACTTCCTGCAGTCCCTCACGCAGTGAACATAATATCTGAGTATTCCATGTACATCTAACCTGTGGAGCAATGCTTCCCCTGGAATGGCATGCTCTGGAAAATAAACAGGCAGGTGGATGGTTTGATTCAGGGTAAACTCAGACACCACCTTCGGCAAGAACCTAGGGTTGGTATGCAAAGACACCCTGTCTTAGTGGAAAACCAAATAAGGAGGCTCACACATCAGAGGCTGAAGCTCAGAAATCCTTCGAGCAGAAGTAATGGCAACTAAAAATAATGCTTTCCACAACAGAAAGCGTAGCTTGCAACTTGTGGATGACTCAAAAGGAGTCAAAGTAAGTTTCTCTAACATAAAATTCAAGTCATAAGGCAGGACTGGATTGCAGATGGGAGTCTTTAAATGGAGAATGCCTCTTAAAAACATATGGGACACCTCCAGTTGTGCCACCGTACAGCCCTAAATGGGCACATGGAATGCTGAAATGGCAGCCAGGTGCACTTTAATGGAACAGTATTGCAGTACAGTGTCTGAAAGAGACAGCAAGTACTCCAGAATCTGATTCACTGGACAAGTGAAATAGTCCAAGTGATGGGAAGCAGCCAACAGGCAGACCTCTTCCACTTCATGGAATAAGTGGCCCTGGTAGAAGGCTTTCTAGCAGCTACCAGGACATCAGCCACCTTTTGGGATACCCCAAATCTATCCACGGCTATATCTTCAGGAGCCAGGCATGAAGGTGGAGAACTTGAAGTCTTTTGGCCATGAAGAGGGTGTACTTCTAGTTCTCACCATTCTTCTGGGTTAGCCATAAAGTCTCGTAGAGTAAGAAATTCAAACTTCTCCTCCATCTGTCTTCCACTGCTTCAGGTGGTACGGCTACTGAGTCACACACTGCACTTGAATACATTGTTTGTGCAATTTCTACTATGTTGTTATTTGCTATGCTCAGACTGTTACGCACTCACCTTAATCGCTGCTGCCGTGGAGCCAAACTGAAGTAAGGTCACAGAAAATGATGCACATAGAAATAACTGTTTTATGAAGTGCTCATGCATTCATTGCATATTTAGTGCAAAGCAGACACCAACGACAATTATCAGCCCTAATACTTTGAGGAGCTCTGTCTGTTCATAATGAGGGCTGCTGTTTCCTATGACACAGCGTTATGATACAGTAACATAGAAAATCACACACAACTTGCATGGGGCATGGAAACTTGGTTATTTGTGCATCTTGGATGCAGCTGCGAGCAGCATGGCTTGCTGTGAATGCCATAACCCCTGCACTGCGAGGCAGTTGCCCTGGTCAGCAAACCATGAGTAAACTTAGGGATTGCCCTGTGACAGAAACCTGTATCATAATTCAGAAGTATTCATTGGACAAGGCCAGCTAGCCAGGAGTTACTAATACCTCCGTCGAAGTTTAAGAGCAGTCAGGTTTGTGGATTTAATTTCTGCAAAGCACTGCTAGTCTTTTGTCTAAGTGCACCACCGCCAGCCAACCACATATAATGTCATAAGGCCTATGCCGGTTCCATGGCTTGGTGCCAGGTTAGTTACAAGAAACTTTCTTTGCACAGATATGTTCCTTGCTCTCCCAATAAATGTTGTATATACAGTAAAATACTGTGTGCATATTGGTTTACTTAATGTGCTTGTTTTTTGTGCATCTCTGCAAACCACACACCTACTCAAAAACCTCAATCTCAGTGCAAGGCATCATGGGTAATGGAATATGTATTGCTGTCATGTGTTACATTTAAATGTAAAGTACCAATGTTACAGGTCTAGTACAGCACCAGCACAGCACAGCCCATATGCTTCTGTCTGTCTTGAAAGAATAAAGCAGTCCACAGCAGATGCAGACAAATGTTTTATAAATGATAGCAACAAAAACATTGTTGAAGAAAGGGTAAAAAGAGAATAGAGGACCCACAACAGCTAGAATCACTCCCCCTGAAAAAGTGGGAAACTATCCTATGAAACATTGTGATGGGAAATTTAGTGGCTAGATGTGTGTAAAGTAAACAAGAAAAATAAACATTAATAAATATTTCTGATTCCATGTCTTGGTGAGTGAGCAGCCAATTTTCTTTAAGCAGCAAACTTTGAATATTTGACCAGAGCTGGCTTCAATCACATTATTGTTTTCTCCCCATTGTATTCCCTTCCCCACTTCTCTTTCAAAAGCAAGCAGGAGGAAAATGTGTTTTGTGTAGATAAATCTTTCACTCAAATTATATTGGCTATGAATGTATAATAAACAAACATAAAAAACAAAACAATATTTTCTTACAATCTGTTCTCATACTTAAGGGGCCAAACAGTACCTACTTTTACATTTGTCCTCATAAGCCAAGATACTGATCAGTTCATTATTCATACCTCAAAGTTCAGGATGCAGTTGTTCTGAATACTTGAATAAATAAAGAGTTACTGATCCAGTCCAAGGCCCTGGTAGTAGCACATAATTTAGAAACATAGGCAGTGTCCACATAAAAAGATAATTGGCCCATCCAGTCAGCCCAATTATACTTTATCCTACCCCATGGCCTATTATGTAGATGGGGTTTTTGCCCTCACTTCCCCCTTTGACCCCCTGCATGTATGCTACTCACTGAGTAACTATTAAGTTCTTCACTTTGTCCCAGTCATACTCAAAGCCGTTGATGGTTTTTGCAGCCACAACATTTGCCAGTAGGCTGTTCCATGGCTCATCCACTCTCTCTGTAAAATAACATTTTCTCATGACCCTCATGAATCCCTCCCCAACCACCAGCTTCCACTCGTGTCCCTGTGTTTTTGACTCACTATTCCTGCTGAATATTTCCTCACAGTTAACCTTGTCCATTCCTTTCAGGAACTTGAAGGTCTCCATCATAAAGCCCCTCTCCTTTAATGCCTACAGTAAGTACATGTTCAATGCCCTAAGCCAATCCTAGTAGCTTGATTTGTGCTACAAAGTGGTTGATCTGGGTTCATATCTCAGATGGTAGAATTGCACGGCAGACTGGTAAAAGAGAAAGTGGCATCTGAATGGGTGCACTAGTTCTCTGGTATGGGGCGGGAGTGATTTCAGCACTCAACTGCATCATTGTGGCACAGACCAGCATTGTGGTAGTCAAGCAGTGGCACTGGGGTGTTGTGCCAGTTGGATGTCCCACTGAGATCCTATGTGCTGATATTCAGGGAGTGGGGTCTAAATACTGAGGAGAAAAAATACTCTCTGCTGTGTGTGAAGGCCTGGGTCCATCATCGACCTCCACATCCCAGCTGTGGCATGTATGATTCCCTCCAGCAGTGGCAACTCAGTGGGGACTGCCACCAGGGGCAGCCATGGGGCAGTTGGTGACAGGAAGTGAGAGGATGATTTGGAACAGAAGCTGGATGGAGTATATAGGAGGGATGAAAATAGCTAGTTATGTACCAGTAACAGCAGATCTTTGAGAAACTTTCCTTCACAGAACCACACCTTCAGAACTATAAGTGTCCCATAAGGACCACTTTGAAGCTTTTGCCTAGAAGGGGCCACCTGTGTTGACACATGTTGGCATTTCTGATATAATGTAGGTGGTCCAATTTCTTCTCAGTTTTTTGGAGACATACTCAGAGTTGTACCACACCAAGAGGAACGGGAGACCAGAACCCTAAATTGGCTGACAGGAGAGCCAATGGTTCTGGAATGAAAAGCCCATTTGGAAGGGGGAAGAAAGGAAAAGACCACGTGTGCATTAACCAGTAAGGCTTCCAGAGTTTGCCACCTAAAATACAGAAGGGGGTAGGTGGGATGATGGTCTGTGGCTCTATGGTGGAGATTCTCTCAAAAAGCTACTGTTACTGGTAGGTAATGAACCTATCTTCTTTGGGGATATTTCCCTCCATAGGGCCATAGCTTTGAAATTATTCTCAAGCAGTACAAAACTACAGAGTGGGAGGAAGGCCAGACAGTAGGGACATACAAGATCCTCATGGCAGTAGGCTTTGGAGAAAGGCAAAGCCAAAGCAAGGCCCTCTAAAAGACACCAGATCCAGACTGCATTGTTTAGTGAAAGTTTGGACAGAACTTTATGTAGTGACCATTGGCCAAGCATAAAGATTAGCTGCCAAAACTGAACAAAAGCAAGCCACAGAAGTGGCTATTGCATGGGTGGCATAACCATGGACAGGACCAAGAAGCTCGTTTCCATGTTTCTGGTAACAACAAAATAATGCAAGATGCCAACCATTTGGAAAGGCACTATTTAGAGACGGGGGCAGCCATCATCCTGGTGGTGAATGAAATAAAAAACTGAGGACTTTCTGTAGTTCTTTGTGCAGTCCAGATAGATGTGTGAGGCTGTATGCACATCAAGAGAATGAAGGATAACTTTCACTGCATTCAAAGACAAGGAAAAAAATACAGGCAGGTGAATAGACTGGTTCAATGTGAACTCAAATACCACCTAGGAAGGCACTGAGGCTGGGTACATAGTGAGCCCCAATCCTGGTGAAACACAAGGTATGGAGTAGCTGCAACCCAAGCCTCACAGCTTGGAAATTCTCAAACCTGAGGTGCTCACCACCAGAAAAGCATTTTCCAAGATAGAAAATGCGTAATACAATGGTCAGCAGGTAAAGGGGGCCTGTAAAAGAAACACCAGAACCAGGTTAAGGTCCCATATGGAGGGAGAGAACATCAGGATGTGAATGATGTATAGACAATCATCACAGAAACAGGCAGCTGACAGAGAATGAGGTGATGAAATTAGAAGGGCAACAAAGCAGGGGGTGCTGTGAATGGATTATTTCAACATGCCATATATGGACCAGGGGATCCCAATACCAGCAAGTGGCAGGAACCAGCTGCTAGTAGAGGTGTTCCTGAAAGCATTCCTGACCCAAAGGATTGAGGAGTCTACAAAAGAGGGGGCCATTCTTGACTTTGTCCTCACAGAGATAGCATAGTGAAGATCACAATGCAGCACCCATTAGGAACCACTAACCATTAATCCATGTGGTGTGCTATCATTTTTGAAGCAAAGAGAAAGAAGTCACAGATAAAAGTCCAGGACTTCAGCCGGGAAGGCTGTGGCAGGATGAAGGAGTTATTTCAGAAGAAACTTCACTTACCAAAGTCATAAATAAATAAATAAATAAATAAATAAATAAATAAATAAATAAAGAAGATAGAAGGAGCAAAGACAATAGAGGGATAGAAAAATGGGAATTGATAAGGGATTCAGTATTGGACATCATGGTTACTGTGTCAGGGTAGTAGAGAAAAGCAAGAGGCAAGAGGGGGACGGAAACCACTCTGATTCACATAGGAGATGAGAGAGGCTATAAGGGGGAAGAAGGCTTTCAGAAAATATAAAACCGTCAGGAAAAGGGAGATGTGCTGAAGTCTCTAAGCAAGATGAAAGAGGCCAGTAGGGTGTGTGTGTGTGTGTGTGTGTGTGTGTGTGTGTGTGTGTGTGTGTGTGTGTGTGTTGGGAGGCAAAGTCTGACACAGAGCTGAGAATAGCAGAGGGGCTAAGGAAGGGAATAAAATATTTTTTTGCTGCATATAGGAGAAACACAAAACAAAAGAAAGAATTGTCAGGATGAAGAGGAGGGATGGATGGGAGGAGGATAAAGGGAAGACAGAAATACTGAATCCGTTTTTTCTGTTCAGTATTTACAGTAGTGGATAAAGGGCCATACCAGACTATGCAATCAAGGCAAAAGGGGAGATGGTGATAGCAAGTATCTAGTCACAGGAAAGTGTGCTAAAGGGATTAAATGCAATGGAGGTAGACAATTTGAGAGGGGGTCACCAGTGGGGTACCACAAGGATCTGTCCTGGGTCCAGTCCCCTTAAACATGTTCACCAGCGACATTGGTGAGGGAATCTGGGGCAGGTTGTATCTCTTCACAGATGACTCTAAGCTCTGTGAGAGGATGGACGGACATGAGGGAACACAGGAAAGTAAAGAGACTTACAAAAGCTGGAGGGGTGGTCTAGGGTTTGGTAGTCGAAATTCAACACCAAAAGGTGCAAGCTAATGCACCTGGGGAACAAGAACCCCAGGATGGAGAACTGGATGGGAGGGGTAAGACAGTACTACGGCTGAAGAATGAGACCTTAGAGTTATCATCATGACTCCCTAAAGCAACTGAGCCAGTGCAACAAGGCATATAGCAAGGCAAGTAGGATGCTGGGATGTATTGGTATGAGTACTCATAGCAGAAAGGGAGAGGTAATGCTTCCCCTATATAGATTCCTGGTGGGGCCACACCTGGAGTACAGCATCCAGTTCTGGAGCCCTCAACTTAGGAAGGATAAACATAGACTGGAGACAGGGTAGTGCATGGTAACATAAATTATTCAGGGCCAGCAGGGCAGGTCCTATGAGGAGCACCTCAAGGGACTGAACATGTATTTGCTGGAGACCAGAAGGGAGAGCAGAGATATAATAGAGACCATCAAGTTTCAAAAAGGAATTAAGGTGAACTGAGGGGAACTATTTAGCTTGAATAGTAGCTTGCAGTCACATGGGCATGAGTGGAAACTAACAGGATGGAGGTTCAGGAGGGACATGAGGAAGTACTATTGTACAGAAAGGGCGGTGGAGCTGTGGAACAGTCTGCCAGCTGAGGTGGTGGGTATGAAAACTGCTAGTGGTTTCAAGCACGGTTGGGACAGAATGAAGGGTACAGTCTTTACTCAGGACAGCACAATCAAGGAGGAGAATGGGGGGAGGGCTAGGACCCTGGAGAGACAGTAGGTCTCAGGGCTAAATGGGGAACTTGGGCAGACTGGATTGACCATTGGTCCTTTTCTGCTGTCATTGTCAATGTTTCTATGTTTCTGTTTAAGTCCATGGGCCCAGATGGGCTGCATCCCAGGGTACTGAAAGAGATTTGGCAGGTTCTGTCTTCACCGACTAAGCTCTTTAACAGCTCACTGGAGGCAAGGGTGGTACCAAAGACAGGAGAATAGCAAATGTAGTTCCCTTGCACAAGAGCAGAAGATGGGATGAACCTAGGAACTACAGACCAGTCAGTTTAATGTCCATGGCAGTCCTGCGGTAAAGCTGCTAGAAACCCTAATAAAGGAGAGGCTGGTGGATTTCATGGAGTCAAACAGTCTTCAGGATGTCAGACAGCACGGGTTCATGGGATGAGATCATGTCAGTTGAACCTGCTCAACTTCTTTAATTTGGTGACAAAGATGGTAGCAAAGGGGCTGGCAGGTGACATAATGTACCTCAACTTCAGTAAAGTCTTAAGCTCTGTCCCACGTGGATGGCTAGTTAAGCAGCTGGGGGACCTGGGGGTTGGAAAAAAATGACAAGCTAGGACAATTGTCAAAGTAAAAGAACCAGGAGGGTTACCTTTGTTAGGGAATACTCAGATGTCAGGGTGGTCACCAGTGGGCTGCCTCTGGGATCACTCTTGGGACCAGTCTTCAGCATTTTTATTTGTGATATTGGAGAAGGTATTCGGTGAAAGATCTGCCTCATTGGCATTGTGGATGACACATGATCTGTGGAAGAGATGACTGAGGAAGTAGCATGGCAAAAAGTATGAATGAGGATCTGGAAAGGCTGGAGAAGTGGTCAAGGGTTTAGCAGTTGAAATGTAACATAAAGTAATGTATATGGGGCAAAAAATACAAGGACTTAATACAGAATGGGGGGGCAGGGAGGGTCAGTGGAATGAGGTAATCCTGCCACTGTACTGGTCCCTGGTATATTCTTACCTTGAGTAGTGTGTGTAATTCTGGAACCTGCACTTGAAGAAAGATAGGGGTAGGTTGGAGGTGATGCAGAGGACCGACGCGAAAGACTGTTAGGCTTATTCTGCTGGCATTTTAGTATGTTAGTAACCAGAATGATCTGGGGGCAGCAGGATAAGACTTACGTGGAAAGGCTGTCAAATCTCATATTTATGCTGGAGGCAAGAAGGGAGAAGGGAACAGGACAGAAATATGCAACTACCTCTATGTGATTAACAAAGTAGACAGTGGAGACTGGACAGGTGTTTATGCTGAGTGGGAACACAAGCAGCAAGAATAATTCAGTGCAGCTGGCAGAGGGACATTTAAGAGGGACCTCAGAAAACATTTCTTCCCTGAAAGGGTGGAATAGACTATCAGGGGATTTAGGTTGTGTGAAATCAGTGGTGGGAATTACAACATGGGTGGGATAGGCATATGAGGTTGGTAAAAACAGTGCCAACAGGAGAGGGAGGAAAAGAGAGTTAAGGGCTACCAGGGCCTTCACAAAAACAACAGTGGATTCATAGGGCTGGGCAAACTCAATAGGCCACAGGGCCTGTTTCCACTGACAATTATGTTTCTAAGTTCCACACAGGATCCAACCTACAGACTGGGTGGAAGTAGAAACAGGAGCCCTTTAAGGAACCTGTGGGACACCTCCAACTGGACAACAGTCTTGTCTTCTGAGAGGGCATGAAAGGCAGAACTGATAAAAAGATGCACCTTTGCAGAACAGTACTGGAGGCCAGAGTTGGCTAGGGACAGGTGGTAGTCCAAGCTGCTCTGTGCAAGACATGAGAAAGGGTCCAGGGAGAAAGAGGTGCAACAAATGCTGAAATATTTCCATTTCAGGGAATAAGTGTGCTATGCAGAAGTCTTACATACTGCCAGTAGAACAGCAGAAATTGCCTGGAAACCACAAAGTCAGACAGTTCTATAGTCTCAGGAGCCAGGCTTAAAGGTGCAAGGACATAAGTTCTAGATGCAATAGAATGCCCTGATCCTGAGACAGGAGCCCTGCTTATAGAGGGAATGAGACAGGAGGCTCCATCAAAGCTGCCTGAGCTGAGGGGACAAAATGTGCATGGCCTAGAAGTGGGCCATAAGTTTAGTGACCCCATCTGCCTGAAGTTTCACCAGTACCCGCTGAATCAGAGGGATTAGAGGAAAGGCGTACAAAAACTTCCCCTTCCAGGAGAAGTATAACACGTCTCATAAAAAAAACTAGGCTCTGACACAAGGGTGCAGAATCATGCCAGTTTTGCAATTGCTAGGGATTCAAAAAGACCCAATGATCACACAGGTGGGCAAAGATGTCTGCAATCAGGTTGCCTACGAGTTTCCACCCATAGGACTGAGCCACTGACCAGCAGAGATAGTCCACTGTGATGTTCAGATAACCAGGCAGAAACATGATGGAAAGGTATACATCATGAGCCAGGGTCCATTCCTACACCCTCATGGCTATTCTGCAGAGGGGAAAGCCATGGGTACCTCCCTGTTTGTTGAGCTAGTGTATGACACAAATGTTGTCCATCCATACCATGATATGCTAACCACAAATAAGAGGGACAAAGGCCCGTAGGCCAAGAAGAACAGCCCTAATCTCCAGAATGTTGAAGTGTAGAGAGCAGTCTATTAGGTACCATGCTCCTTGGATGTGTTGAGTACCCAGGTGGGCCCCATTCCATCCCACAGTTATCCTAGATGAGAATCTCCTGCGAGGATGGATGGAGGAATGGGGACCCCAGAAGCAGATGGAAGCAGTCTTTTTACTAGCAAACAGCCCTGCATAAGGGAGTCATGACCAGAACAGGGTGAAATAGGGGTTGGGTAACCATCATAAATGGAGGGCTAAGTACCCCCTTAGTTATGAAGTGCAATGCTATGCAACTTATACAGATGTTACATGGGATAATTGCATGTGCTGTGCTGTGCTGTGCTACGCTGAACTATAGTAGCAGCAGTGATGTAGCATAAACAAACCAACACACCACCCTTTAAATTTTAAATAAATCAGGGATGTGGTGGGAGAAGCTCACCATTCTTCTTAACAAAACCAGCTAAATAGACTTTTGCTACACTGAGGGCTCTGCTCCTAGCCCCTATATTGTTACAGTGTATAGCTTCTCATGGAGCGTTACACTGAGAAATTGGCATAGTAGACTGTCGTGTCTCTCGCATTCAATATTCTGGAACATCTTACAGCAGGGCCCTTAGTCCTCCACTTTCACCAGGTAGCCTGGGTTCACAGGGTATGGGGCATCCACTGGGAAAGTGCATGTGAAAGTAGGCCATATGGACTGTCACAATTCCTGCAACCATGAGGCATGAAGCATGGACTGGACCTCACAGGTACTTGGGTGCTTGAGGTGAACAATACTGCCTGAATAATAAGTGTCAGCATAGGGTTTCAAAAGAAATGTTTGCACCTGAACCATGTCCAAAACAGTACCTTTGAACTGAAGGCACTAGTACAGATTCAGGACTGATTCAGGTTTGTTGACAAGGATATCCCAGCTGGTCGAGCAACTGGGGGAATCTGGTGCAATGTTTGTATTGCCACTTCCCTGGAAGGTGTCTTGAGAAGCCACTCATCTAGGTAAGGAAATACATACAGGGTTTCCTGGCATAAGGCTGCAGTCACCACAGTAAAGCACTTGGTGAAGACCTGCGGTGCAGAGGAAAAGCCAAAGGGCTAGAGATGAAACAGGTAGTGTTGGCACTCCGAAAGGAAGGGCAAGTAATATTGATGGCTGTGCTGCATCTTGATGTGCAGATAAGTATCCTGCATTTCAGAAGTGCAAAGCCAGTCTCCTAGTGAGGATACCACATTTATTAAGAAAAAAATGCAGCTGGTGTTGGAGAAGCAGGTGGGATTTCTATATGTGGCAAGGGACGTTAATCTACACTTAGAGCAGCACAAAAATACCATGGGCATAGCCCATTGCCCTGATCCCATAAAACTTAAAACTTTTCATAAACTGCTGGCCTCCTCAGGCTGCCTGGATGCATGGAAGGAACTCCATCTGAACACATGGAATTACACCCACTACTCCCAACCACAACACACTTATGGGCACATACAGTAGATCACACCTTTGTACAAACAGAGGACCTGTACAAGGTCTATTCTTGTACTACTGGCTCAATCACATTTTCTGACCATGTGGAAGCGCAGGCAAAAATAGAACTGGGATTGTTTCAGAAAAAACAAGCTAGTGACTGGATATTTTTTATCGAAAAGATCCAAAATTGTTGAAGTTTGCTCAAACACAGATCACAGAGACCATTACTGTTAACGATACTCTGGCTGTGTCCTCACCCCATTGCGTGGGACACTATGAATCCGGGGGTCTGTGGGCACCAGATCGACTATGCGGCCTGAAAGGAGAAGGAAAGACAACAACAAAGGACTGACCTTTTTGTCATCTTGTCTTTCCTACAGATGCAGCATAAGCAGGGTAACCTGGCATACCCCTCTCATCTTACACAAATTAAACAACTAGATAAGCTGACAGTACAGCAAACTGAGAAGGCGCTCAGATATATACACCAAAAATATTATGATGGGGGCCCCAAGGCAGGCCAACTTTTAGCCCATAAAGTGCAACGCTATAGACCGTGGGCCAGCGTCCTGAAACTAACACATTCAGCCACTAGGCAGCTGCTCAAAAATGTAGGATCCATTTCTGAAGCCTTCTCTACCTGTTTTGCAAAGTTATACGAACAGGAAGAGCAGCTATCCCCAACAGAGATGGAAGACTTTTTAAATTCTCTCCACCTCACAGGTCATACAGAGGAGGCTCTAACCCTGCTAATGGCACAGTTTTCCACATAGAACTCCAAAGGGCCTTACAACAACTTAAATCTGACAAAAGCCCATGGCTAGACAGCTTCCCTGCTGAATTTCATAAAACATTTTCTCTCGACTTATCTCCTCTATTTCTAAAAGTATGTAATTCCCTGTTGGGGGGGGGTAGGCACCCCCTCCCTCCTGCAATTACACAGTTATCTCTGTGATACCCATACTGGGAAAAGCCCCTGATGTATGCAAATCCTACTGCCCAATCTCGGTCCTTAAGATGGACTATAAATTATTTATGTCCATTGTGGTCATAGGCTAGATATGTTTCTCCGTACTATCATCCATGTTGATCAGACAAGATTCATCTGGTCCTGACAAACCATGCATAGTATCTACAGAACTCTGTCTATTCTGCAACACGCTTCCCACACTGGATCCCCTCTCCTAAGGGACATGGAGAAAGAGTTTGACCAGGTTTCTTGGCTCTTTCTCAATGTCATGCTCCTTAAATTTGTCACTTTCCCCAAATTTGTAGATTTGATCTCTGCAATGTAAACCAAGCCCCAGGCACAGGTACAGGTAAACAGACATCTATCTAATCTGTTCCCATTAGAACAGGGAACCCAACAGGGATGCCCCCTCTTGTCCCTGTTATTTGTCATTTACATAAAGCCCTTGGCCCAAGCCATTTGCCAGGACCCCAACATTGATGGATATAAGGTGGATGAGGACACTGAGCATTCATTTTCCTATATGTGGATGATATCCTGCTATACCGCTCAGATCCCAAAATGGTACTCCCAGCAGTATGGTCTTTACTCACTAGATTTGGACTTTTAGCAAGCTATAAACTGAATAGCATGAAGACAGAGGCATTGGTGGTGAATTATATCCTATCCCCACTGCTATGGGTGGGGTAACCCTTTCGCTGGGACTGATTAGTGATGATATATCTTGGTGTCAACCTTACCAGCTCTGTTTCCCAGCTGTATGAAGCTAACCTTGCCCTGTTACAGCTACAAACCCAGCAGGACATAGACAAGTGGAACTTGCTCCCTCTCACCTTGGTGCAGCGAGTAGCATCAGTAAAAATTATGGTACTTCCAGAATTCCTCTACCTGTTTCAGCCATTGTCCCTGCCTATTTTAAACACTACCTGGACAAACTTGAACCATTTTTGGAATGTCAGGTCCCCAAGAATTAAATTAGCCACTCTCTGTATGCCAAAGCAACAGGGAGGACTGGGGCTCCAACACTTGCTCCGCTACTTTGAGGTGGCACTGTAGTGCCCCAAAGTGCAGCAGGGCAGGTTCAAGGGGCCCTACAAAAATTATACTAGGGTCCCTAGGTGTATGGGGGGCAAGAAACTAAGAGAACCCCAAGGACAGCAGTGGAAGTATGGGGACTTAAGGAAATGGATTAATTCCCCTCACCCACCCAACACCTAGCACGCACCACTCAAAGCTGCCTTCGTAGACACTATTTTCTTTCTCACACTCTTCTGTTTTCTCACACTGATTTCTTTCTTCTCTTTCAAACCCCTTCCCTCAGCCCAAGACTGATACCTAGCCATGCCTCGGCCATCCCAAAAGGCCAGCCTAAGGATACTGCCCAGCCCCAAAGGGGCTGACACCTGGAGAAAGAGACCAGTCCCTTGACCAGAAGCCATTACCACCCCCAGCCTAAAATAGGCTCTGCACATGCAGCCTGAGGGCCAGTGTGGCCAGTGAGAGTGGAGGACACAGGACTGAGGTGGACACCGGCTTGCCTGTAGGAGGCTGGCGTGAGTACCTTGGCCCTGTCGGTGTAACTCAGAGGTTTTTTTAAGTACCAGCAAAAGCAGAGTATTTTTCTTTTTAGTTATGCCTCATCCAGTGCAGTGGTCTCTAGCAGAAGAGGTCTTATTTTACCTTGGTGGCTTGACAGTCCCCCAATGTGCACTGAACCCCGTGTGAACTCCAGCCACAGCTGAGGGGTGAGTAGGTGTGAATGTGAAGCCTAACATTCTTTTATAATCAGCTAGTAGAATGGAGTCAGAGAGAGAGAGAGAGATAACTGTTTATGCATCTCACCCTCCAGGTAGGAAGGAAGGGATTCACTCCATCCAGTTTTACTTGGGGGGTGGGGCGAGTTGATGAGGTTGAAGCTAAGAGAGGTCTCTGTTAGTTTAACCAAGGAAAGCCTTCAGCACCCACATGCACATAACAGAAACCAAGGGCTGCTAACTAAAGACAGGTTGGGTATGGTCTGCAGACAGGGAAGGGATTCAACCTTCAGTTATCTGACTGTAACCTGAGCTAATTATTGTAACGCAGCGCAGCGACATAATAACTGCATTACCCTGTCGGAATTCACGGTGTTCTGTTTGTCCCCTGTGCTACTGGAAGTAGCAGATACACCACAGCTGATTAATCAGGAGGTTGGCTTTCCCCTGGTTAGTGTACAGGCCTGCAGGCTGAGAGGGTTAATTTAAAGGGCCAGCACATAACTGAGGTGCTCCACTACCAGACTTCTTTAGTGTCTACTGAGGGAACTGCATGGTGGGGCCCCTTCCCTATGAACTGAACTGAGCGGCTATTGCTGTGCCTCTGACAAACTGAACTGTGTTGCTATATTTGCCCCTGGAAACTGAACTCCTTTGCCAAACAACTGAACTATTCTGCCTCAGGGCCTGAACTGTTCTGCATTGAACTGTGTTTGTCTACACTATTTTATTTTCCTAAATTGAACTGCTGTGCCTAACAACTGAACTCTATGCCTATACAAGTTTTGCCCCTGAACTGTTTTCACCAAGGTCCAAACTGTTGTCTATAACCCCCCAGCCTCTTGTGTACATCCCTATAGCCACCTAGGCCAGTTTGAGGCAAAGTGTTCAGCATCTTCACCCTGCCCATACCTCTCAACTGTCCCTTATTTTCAGGGACGTCCCTGATTTTGCCTCAAAATTTCCTATGTCCCTCATAAAATTTGTGTTTTCATGACAAATTAGTGGGGACCATAAGCACAAAATAATGTCAAACATTAAAATTACAGGCTTGTTCTTCTTCAGAAAATGCATTTTACACCAATCCCTGTATTCTGTCAGCTTTCTGAATGAATAGCACCAATTTTTAAGTTGTGTCCCTGAATTTAGGTCTTTGTCACTGATTTTTTTAAGCCTTGTCCCTGATTTAAGAGGAAAGAGGTTGAGAGGTATGACCCTGCCTGTTTCTGCTGGCAACACCTTGCCAGAGCCAGCGCACTTGACAACTACATCTTCTAGCTTCCAGCTTCATCGCTGACCTCCAGTGACCTTTCTCCTGCTTCCCACCTAGCCAGCCTATGCCTTCAGATCTCCACCACTCAGCACCTGAGTCATGAACCATGCCCTGAAGGCACAGCAAAAGATGCCAAAGTCTGAAGTAGCCAGAGCAGTGATAGCCCTAGGTCAGCCTAGGAGCCAATCTGGCTCTGTGGTGGTGAGGTCCTCCTGCAGTACAGCGAATAGGGAGTTGCCACATTGTTATTTTGCTTTCTTTCAAGTGGCTGATGTCACCCCTTCATTAGCTGGGCAGTAATCCTTCAGCGACCTTCTCAGGAGACTTCAGTTTCTTTCCACTCAGGACCTCCAGCTTCTCACCAGGTATTGCAAAGGATCCCCAAGCTCTTCATTGTCCAGCTAGTAGTGCCCTTCTTCATTTTCTGTTCATGTAGGGGATGCCTCATTATGGCCTGTTTATAAAAAGCACTTTGTGAGGTCTGTTCCCAGTTGCTGATCAGCCAATGCATCACGAAGCCCAAGCATGGTTCTTCAGTCGTGTCATCAGATCACCATATTGTCCTTGTCTCTGCAAAGTGTACGCAGGATTTGGACTGAAAGGGTTAATCCACTGCTATTGGTCAGGCCAATTGTTGGTCCTGGTTGTGTTGATTTTGCTTACTTGCTCTATTGTCTGGTGGCATTGTAGAAAAACAGTTATCCTATTCTTCCTTTGTCCCCTGTAAATAAACCTTTTGCAGCTTGGTCCTTGAATAAGCTTTCTGCCTCTCCTTACAGATTCGTCTAGCTTATCCTAAACTCAAAAGGGAGAAACAAACCTCATTCTCTTGGAGCTTTGGCCCCCTACAGCACAAGTACAGGTAATACTGCCCTGGCTTCAGAACTCCCCTGCACAGCAGTGGGTGAAACTGGAAAGAGCACCCTTTCAGGATATCTCCTTGGAGGAAATCCTCTCCTACCCAGGGCCCCCAAATTCCATGCAGTATGGTTCCTCCCCATGTGTACACACAGTAATTCATACCTGGCTTAAATTACTCCATAAATATGAACTTAAAGGGAGACTGGTTTTGCTTTTACCCCTCCATTTACATGAAGATTTTACACCAGCCAAGCTGGACCTTAGTTACAGGCACTGGTACAGACAAGGTTTGCAGACTCCACTGCAGCTGATACAGGATGGGGAATATTTATATTCTAGACACTCAGAGACCTACTGAACCTCTTAAACTTGGCCCTCTTCTGATATTTAAAGATGAGGGCACATTTGTCATGACTACTGCAAAGAACTCCCCCTCATCTACCGGTCACCCCTTGCTAGTACTGTTGATCAACACCATGAAAGGAGTACTGGGAAGCCATTTGGTCTTTCAAATCTACCAAATACTACAAATGGAGGGCCCTTTGACACCACCCAAAGCCTTGGAAGCCTGAAATGCAGAACTGGAGTACCCTTTTTCCTCTGAAGAATGGAAGCAAATCTGTCTCTCCACATACAGAGCAACAAGCTTGATGCTCCGGAGGGAGCATAACTGGAAGTATCTAATATGGTTCTTACTTACTTCCATATACCAGGTGCATCAAGTCATCACTTTCATACCTGCATGTTGGAGGCAGTGTGGTGAGCCTAGCACCATCCACTACCACATCATGTGGGCCTATCCCGTATTAGAAACTTTTCCTAGAGCACTTGAGACAGCTATGCAGACCATCTTCACCCCACAAATGAAACTCACAGAAATTTGTTCTTATTCTCCTACCTACCCCACAAAGAGAAGGGCCCGCCAAAAAAGTATCTAATGGCAAATTTAGGAGGCAGTATAGCACAGAGGTTTAAGGCTCTGAGCTGCAAACCTGGAGACCAGGGTTTGAATCCCACAGCCCCCACCTGCATACTGTGTGACCCTGAGCAACTCACTTAACTTCCTTGTGCTCCCAGGTCACACCTGTAAACAAGCTTCTGCTTAGTGTGTCTCTCCTGGTTAAAAAAAATAAATTAATTAATGGTACCAGCCAAAAAAAGGGTATAGCAAAAATGGCTGAATCGAGCCCCTGCAACCCTGGTAGAATGGCACCAGGTGGAGAAAGGGATATATGAGATGGCAATCTTATCATTCTCCATCAGGCTACAGGTAGAAAAGGCAACAAAAAGATGGCCTAGATGAGCAGCATTCATGCTGGACTTGGATCCACAGTTTGTACCTTGGAGGATTTCTGAAAGGATGGACCAGAGGGAATCAGACTAGGGGAAGCACAGCTACTTGAATATTCATTTATGGGTGGAAACTACTGATGCTGTATTGTTGGTGTACTATTTGCTTCTTTATATAAAACATAAAAAATCAATCAACATTGATTATTAAAAAAGAATAAAGGGTTAAGAAATACATAAAGTAAAAATTAATTAAATGGTGAACTCTGGCTAAATACACTTATAAATAATTACAAGCCAATCAGGATTGTTTATTTCTAAACAGTCCAGACACTCTTATAACCATTAAAGATCAAGGCAGTACTTCCAACCAATCAGAGAGCTCATTTCCACTGGTTTATGAAAGGTATAGTAGTTTCAGAACCACTCACCTTTGGGTTGCAGTTCTCATATCCTTGGAATGTGCATAAGGTCACTGTTATAACCATAAGAGTAGTCTTTGTGGCAGTATAAACATACAGTACATACGAGAGTGACTCATGCAAACTGCTCTAAAATTCTGAAGTTCTAAGTTTCGTTGGCATATTGGTCCATTTCCCAAAGACAAGTCTCTCTTATTTTCTACAAAGTAAACCATTTTGATTTTAAATTCAAGTTCTATGTTTAAAAACTGAAGTTTTTCACATCATTTATAACATTTATATGTTCAGTTCCACCCTATGTTATGGTTGCAAGGGTGCCTTCTGAAGTCTTTCATGAGCCAGAACTTATCGGCTTCTCCTCGCAGTACACCCTCCTGAAGAATTCAAAAAGGCATTCATAACCATAAGAGATACCGTAACTAAAAATATAACATTTATCATTTCTACTGTTTTTCCAATAGTACTTTAAAGCAATCTGTACATAAAATTGAAAACAGCCCTTTCCAGTTACAAACAAGACCAGAACCAAAACTTGCAGGGAATATATGCTGATTTGAACTCAGATGTCCTTTGTGAAGGGCAACTCTTTGCAGTACTTTCTGCTTAGTACTTCCACCAAATACTTCATAATCCATAATCAAAATGAATGACATCTCAGGCTATAAAATTTCAGTTTGCAGATCTCTGAAGTCTAATCAATGAAAACATCAAACTCTTCTCATTTATATTACTTTCACACAGGGCCAATTTATGCTCTGCCAAACAAAAATGAACAGGGGAGTTTAACAGAGTTGTAAGGCTGCCCCAATTTACTGTACTTCCTAGTTCATTAATCTTCACAACTTTCTGGCACTGAAGATTGTAGTATTGTTTCCTGTGTTACCTGGATGCTGGGAGCCCAGGTGAGCAAAAATGGAAATGATACACAGGCTGCTGTATAATGCACAGCTGCAATCTTTGAAGAGGTTGCGGTGAGCTCATAACCTGAGCAATTTATAAATGCCATCATTACACAGAGCTGGAATTAAAGGCTTGATACATAATGGCATTACTAGTTTTTATAGCACTTTTGACCATTTTACAAATGTTATACAGTATAATAATTCACTCTGGATGTGCATCATTGCTGTAATAAATTCACCTCCTAGATAGCTGAAGACCTCTTAGCTGCTTAACAGAAATACTGCTGAAGGACAGGATTATGGAATATCTTGAATCAAGTGAGTTACAAGACCCGAAGCAGCATGGTTTCACAGATGGAGGTAATCTCAAACAAATCTGATATATCTTGGCAAGGTTGGAGGAATGGTCAGAAGTATGGCAGCTAGGATTCAATGCAAAGAAGTGCAAAATAATGCACCTGGGAAACAAGAACCCAGGGGAAGAATACACAATGGGGGGAAGGTAGTAACAACAACAAAAAAGGAAAGGGACCTGGGGGTAATCATATCAGATGACCTTAAGGTTAGCAAGCAATGTGAGAAGGCAGTAGGGAGGGCTGGAGTATACTGGGATGCATAGGAGAGACAGCAGCAGCAGAAAACAGGAAGTTGTTATCCCTCTGTACAGACAGTTGGTGAGACCCCATCTGAGTACTGCATCCAGTTCTGAGACCCCATCTCCGCAAGGACATAGACAGAATAGAGGTAGTCCAGAGGAGGGCAACTAAAATGGTGCAGGATCTGCAAGAGAAGCCGTATGAGGAGAGACTAAAGGAGCTTAATATGTATACCTTGAGGAAAGAAGGAGAGGGGGACATGATAGAAACTTTAAGTACCTCAGTGGAATCAACAAAGTCCAAGAGGGTAGCATCTTTCAGAAAAAGAGATGTGCAAGAACAAGGGGACACAATTTAAAGATGGGGCGGGTCAGGGGCAATGTGAGGAAGTATTATTTCGCAGAGAGGGTAGTGGATGCATGGAACAGCCTTCCTGAGGACGTTGTGGGGTCTGAAACTGTGGGAGAATTCAAGAATGCATGGGACAGACATAAGGCAATTCTTGTGGGGGGTAGGAAGAAATAGGCTGTTGGTTAACTAGGATCTGCAGCTTATCCTGTAGGTAGGGAAATAGGCAGACTAGATGGACCAAGCGGTCCTTATCTGCTGTCAAAATCTATGTTTCTATGTTTCTATTTCTTTGACTGGGTGACAAAGGATTTAGATAAGGGTGGACTGGTGGATGTGGCCTACCTAGATTTCAGTAAGGCTTTCAACACCATTCCACACAGGAGACTAGTAAGCAACCTGGGTAGCCCAGGAGTGGGTCCAATGGTGGTAAACAGGATAGGAAATTGGCTGTGGAGGATGAGCAGACACCTGAGAAAACTAAGGAGTGGTCAACGGTATGGCAGCTGGGTTTCAATGTGAAGAAGTGCAAAATAATGCACCTAGGGCATAGAAACCCAGGGTGAAGTACAAAATGGGTGGAGTGGTATTGATGACCAAACAGGAAAGAAACCTGGGGCTAATCATATCAGATGACCTAAAGGTGACCAAGCAGTGTGATAAGGCAGTAGGGAGGGCTAGTGGGATGCTGGCGTGCATAGGGAAGGGTATCACCAGCAGAAAGAGGGAGGAGGTATTGCCTCTGTATAGATCACTGGTAAGACCCCACCTAGAGAACTGTGTCTAGCTCTGGAGGCTACATCTCTGAAATGACATAGACAGCGTAGAGGCGGTCCAGAGGAGGGCAACTAAAATGGTGCAGAGTCTGCATCAAAAGCCCAACAAGTAGAGACTAAAGGACTTCAATAAGTACACCCTGAAACAGAGGAGGGAGAGGGGGATGTAATAGAGATCTTTAAATACCTCACAGGGTTAAAAAAAGTACAGGAGGGAAGTATTTTTCAGAAGAAAAGGGGACATGCTATGAAGCTGGAAGGGGTAGATTCAGGAGAGATGTGAGGATGCACTTCTTCACAGAGAGACTGCTGGATTCCTGGAGCAGCCTTGCAGCTGAGGTGGTGGGGACAAAAAAAATGTGGTAGGGTTCAAGAATGCATGAAATCAGTACAAGGGAATCAGAGTGGAAAGGAAGGGGGGAGGGAGAAAGAGTTGTATATCGGGCATGGTCTATGGTAATAGTGTAGGTTGGGAGAAATGGGCAGACTGGATGGGCCAGGTGGTTCTTATCTGTTATTAAATTCTATGTTTCTATGCTTTTTCCAATAGCACGTTAAAGCAGTCTGTACATAAAATTTAAAACAGCCCTTTCAAGTTACAAACAAGACCAGAACCAAAACTTGCAGAGAATATTTGCTGATTTGAGCTCAGATGTCCTCCATGAAGGGCAACTCTTTGCCGTACTCTCTGCTTAGTACTTCCACCAGCACCTCAAAATCCATGATCAAAATGAATGACACATCAGGCTGTAAAATTTCAGTTTGCAGATCTCTGAAATCTAGTCAATGAAAACATCAAACTCTTCTCATTTATATTACAGGGCCAATTTATGTTCTGCCAAATAAAAATGAACAGGGGAGTCTAACAGAATTGTAAGGCTCCCCCAGTTTACTGTATTTCCTAGTTCGCTAATCTTCATTTGCAGTATTGTTATGCAATAATGCATGATAGGGTGTGTGTTGTGCTAGGATAACGTCACGCCTTTGGTGGTTGGGCTCGAGGCCGCCGATCGAGTGCATCCAACATTCAAGAAGGGGTGGTATGGAGAATGTCTTATTGTGTTGAAATGGCAAATTATAAAAAAATAGAAAATGAAATTGAGCTACAGGAGATTATATAGAGAGCAGAGTGGGTGAGTACAGGGCTAGTGTGCAAAGGTCTGTTATGAACTGTGTCTGAGAAGCGGCTTGTAACGGTACTTTAAATAGAAAAAAAAAAGAAATATTTCTGGTTTGGTGGCACTTTTGAAAAACATTTGCAGATTGGTGGTGCTGTTCACTGATGACTTGGGGCCTGCCAAGTTGTGGAATGAAGTTAGTTTGGGGGGGGGGGTATGAAGTGATGGCAGTTTTATGAGGGAAGTGTGTGGATACTGGAGATGGGGCAGAGTAATTTTTTTTTTGTCTTTCGGTGTGGCCATATCTGCTGGACCTTAATACAGTGATGTTATGCTTAGATAACATCACTGTTCCAGGTACACACTGACTAATCAGAACCCTAGAACTTTTCTTACCAGTGTTTAATTTCCTATATTACCTGGATGCTGGGAGCCCAGATGAGCAAAAATGGAAATGATAGACAGTCTGCTGTATAATGCACAGCTACAATCTGTGGAGGGTTATGGTGAGCTCATAACCTGAGCAGTTTGTGAATGCCACAATTACACACAGCTGTAATTAAAGGCTTGACACATAGCTGCATTACTAGTTTTTATAACACTTTTGACCATTTTACAAATGTTATATAGTGTAATAATTCACTCTGGGTGTATGTCAATGCTGTAATAACCTCATCTCCTGAGTGATTGAAGACCCCTTCGCTGCTTGATGAAATCTCTGTTGAAGGAAAGGATTGTGGAATATCTTGAATCCAGTGGGTTACAAAACCAGCGGCAGCATGGTTTCATGGGGGGAGGTAGTCTCAAATGAATCTGATAGATTTCTTTGACTGGGTGACAAAGGATTTAGATAAGGGTGGAGTGATGGAAGTGGCCTACCTAGATTTCAGTAAGGCTTTTGACACTATTCCACACAGGACACCAGTTAACAAGTTGAGTAGCTTAGGAGTGGGTCCAAAGGTGGTAAACTGGATAAGAAATTGGTTGTGGGATGAGCGGTGTGGGAGCTGAGCTCCTTGATGGGAAGGGTGTCCTGGTGCCAAAACAAACAAACAAAAAAAGGAAATAGTCAAGGGTATGGTGGCAGCTGTGTTTCAATGCAAAAAAGTGCAAAATAAGGCACTTATGGCCCAGCAACTCAGGAACAGAGTACAAAATGGGCAGACTTCTATTGACACCCCACAAGCAGGAAAGAGACCGGGGGTGGGGGGAATCATATTGGATGACCTAAAGGTGGCCAGGCAGTGCATCAAGGCAGTAGGGATGGCTAGTGGGATGCTGGGGGGCATAGAGAGGGGTTTGGGAGGGGTATCAGCAGCAGAAAGAGGGAGGTGGTGTTGCCTCTGTATAGATCACTGGTAAGACCCCACCTTGAGGACTGTGTCCATTTCTGGAAACCACATCTTCCTAAGGACATAGACAGAGTGGAGACAGGCCAAAGAAGGGCAACTAAAGTGGTACAGGGTCTGCATCAGAAGTCCTATGAGGAGAGACTAAAGGACCTCAATATGTACACCCTGGAACAGAGGAGGTAGAGGGGGATATGATAGAGACCTTTAAATACATAATACAGAGGTGAGAAAGAATAAATGCCTCAGCTGTGACTTTAACCCAGGCCATCCAGAATACCATTCCAATTGTGCTAACCAGCTGCGCCACTGAGACAACTGAAACCTGGGCTGTCCCTGAGCACATTGCTCTTTCTCAAATGCACAACCCAATGGCAACACAAATATTTACTTGTAACAATCACACAGGAGTGTGGTGTGCATATTTAAGGGAAAACATAATATGTGATTGTTACAAGCAAATATTTGTGTTGCTATTGAGTTGTGCATTTGAGAAAGACTAATGTGCTTGGGGACAGCCCAGGTTCCCGTTGTCTCAGTGGCGCAGCTGGTTAGCACAACTGGAACGGTATTCCGAGCAGACTGGGTTCAAGTCCCAGCTGAGGCTCTTATTCTTTCTCACCTGTTTGTATGTGTTCTATAAAATATGTACGCCACACTCCTGTGTGATTGTTACAAAAAAGACCTTTAAATATCTCACGGGGTAAATAAGGTACAGGAGCAAAGTATTTTTTCAGAAGAAAAGGTACTCAATAAGAAGGGGACATGCTATGAAGCTGGGTGGGATAAGTACAAGGGAATCACAGTGCAAAGGAAGGGGTAAGCAGAAAGTTCAGTTCAATTCAGTTTGTTGTGAAGGGATAGTTTCCGTTGAGCACACTCATTTACAAGGAGGTCCCTTATACAACATACTTGTAGTACACAGAAATTCACAACAGTTCACAGTTACCATACAATGAACTACAGCTATGGTACACAAAAAAAGTACACAATATACAACACAGCAGATACAGTGCATCCTGGTACATAAGAGAATGCTGGAGATTAATTTGTACAGCTTAACATAATGATCTAATAATGGCACAACAGTAAGTGTCATTAGATGCATGATGGGATAGCTAACAACAATGGAGAAGGGAAGGGAAAGGAAGGGAAAGAGATAAGTGCTGAAGCAGGATCAGCGGAGCAAAGGAAGAGGTAGCAGTAGTGTAGGAGGCTAAATACACTGGCATGACTCAGTGGTGAGTTCTCTGATCAACCTAAGGAATGCTCTTAATGGTATTAGGGTATGGAGTTTTAAGGTAGCTTGAAGCTTATTCCAGGAGGCAGGGAGGAAGTGTCTTATTGATGCCATGCCAAAACAGGTTCAACAATTGGGCACCTTCATGGTGATATACGAGCAGGTCCTGAAAACGTATGAGCTGCTTGTGCGAGTGAGGACAGTTGAGATATAAAGAGGTAGCTTATTTAGAAGCGCTTTGTAAATCCAGGAGTAGGTATTAGGGATGGGAGAACTTGGTGAAGTTCTGACCCTTATTGTATAAGAACCGGAACATGGTGAAGTCCTGATTTATCCTGATTAGTTTTGATTAGTTCTGATTTATTGACCAATATTTGAAAAAAATGTAAACAAATGCATAAAAGTGGCCAAAGTCGCTTGCATTTGACACAGAGGCCCAAAGGAAATAATTTAATGGATTATTTGTATAAAAATGAAAGTAAAACTGCTAAATAAAAAAAGCAATCTGTCTCTACTAGCCCCTTCATGGCCAGCCTATAATGGTGGCATATCATGCTCGGAACCCGTGACATGAGTGTGCTGGGAGAGAGAGAGAGAGAGAGAGAGAGAGAGACAGACAGACAGACAGATGCAAATACCTACAGTATATCATAGCACCACCAACCACTGCAGGCACTGCCAGGCAGCTAAGATTTCTTTTTTTACTAATGGTGCTGTGTGGGTATTATTTGATGGATGTTCCAGTCAGAGCCAAACAAGCCAGAGAAATGGATATGAATGATCAAATGAGCAGCACTAGGAGAGCCCACCCATCCTACCCATGTGAATGATGCAACTGCTTTGCATGCCCCAGTGTACTGTGGTATATGGTACACTACCTGGTCCAAGAGGTGGTAATGTTTTCTTGTACCACAACTACTTCTACTGAATCTGATCAACATGCTGAGGAATGGATGCTGAATCCTTAAAGAACAAAAATGAAAGACATAGTGATCACCACACAGGCAGGCAGCCAGTCACACATTGCATTGGTCAAGTGCAGTGCAGTCATAAAAAAAAGTTTACCACTGCCACTGGAAGACCTGATGACACACAACACAACACAATGGCATCATTCCTAGTTCCACAATTGCTTGCTGCCAGCCGCTGCCAAGTAATGTAAGTATCACAAATAAAATATAATAATATAATAATCTCAGCCCAGTTGCTGTAAGTGAGATGTAACCAGGCTAGCATACCACACACACACACACACACAAACAATAAAGAAATTATATGAATTTTCAATTTAGTAGCATTTTTTTCTGTGAAGTATTTGCAGCCAAATGGGGACGTGAGAGATATACAAAGAGTATTCCATTTCTGAATTTTCAGGCATCTGCTAAGCCATGCATGCACTGTACAAAAATTTAAAAAGTACGGTCAGGATCACTTCGAGGGCAAAAAAGTGACAAGTAGTAGTAGTAAGGATGACTGGAGTAAGGGCAAAAAGTGGCAAGTAGTTGTTTTGACTCATAACCGTGACTCGTGATAACAAAAAGTGATAGTAGTAGTAGTAGTAGTAGTAGTACTGGAAGACAGCAGTGCCCTACCTTACAGATCAGATAGTGGTACCTGGTACCACCAAGGAAGTTTGTGACATGAAATGCAGTTGTTTGGTGTATTTGAACTCTAAACCCACTGATGCTATTTTTTTTTCTATTCTGTGCTGCTCATGTGATCATAGTGGCCTAGCCTAGCCTGTCCCAAACTGACTTGTTGCAATTAATTGCAGCCTCATGTAGTAGACCCTATTCACAAAAGATTTTCACCACAGGCACACATTCTTGAAAGTGTTTTGTGCACAGGGCCTGCTTGGAGCAGTTACTGTATGTTTTATTCAGGTATCATATTTGAAATTAAAGTGAGGAATGTTGACTTTGAGAAATGTCAGGCACTCAGCATTTTCTGGTGTCAAATGAGATCGTGTGTCAGTAATGACATTACCAACTGAACTGAACAATTATTCTGAACAGACACTAGTCAGAGGGCAATTCATGTACTTCATTGCAATGTTTACTAAAGCAGGCCACATGTTTTGTTTGGATTTCCAGTATTTCAAAGGATCAGCATTTCAGCTGATATTGAGCTCTGCCAGGTACGATTCAACAATGGTCTGTGCTGAGGCTGTGTTATAAGAGGCAGATGAAGACGTTACAAAAACATCTACGTGACTCCAGAGACATGAAGCTGAATCAAGTGACTGTGGGACAGTGCTATCATGCTTGGCTGGTGGTGAAGAAGATAATTCGGCTGCAGTGGCTGAGGAGGAAGAGGAAGGAAATGCTGCAACAGTAGAGGATGGGCCACCTGATGCTGTGCTGCTGTGTCATGAAGAAGATTCTGAATGTGGTGCTGCTGTTGTACTCTGTTCCATGACAGCACGCACCTAGTCAATTATTTATTTGTTTCTCTCGAAACAAGTGTCATCATCATCATCACTCAATAGTTGCTTTGATTTGTATCACAGGTCCAAGATTGTTGCTTTAATGTAGTAGTCAGAATGAATCATTTTACATAATTTGTCATCTTCTTCAACTTTTTTGATCATACGTCTCGTTAGATCTTGTTGTATTCTGGAAGGCAACCTGCATGTGTCAGCACCACTGGCAGCCTGTGTGATCATGGAACTGTCTTGCTTCTCTAACTTTTCCCTAATCAGATTCAATCTGAATTTTAAAAGTTTTATTAGGGGTATCACCTGGCTCAGAGCTGCTGTGTTTGCACTAGCCTCCCTGTTGATTTCGTCAAATGGCTGGAGCAGTACAATGAGAAACTCCAGCATGGCCCACTGTGGTGGCGTGATACAGATGTCTGCATCACCAATTTTATTTTCTAAATTACGAACATACGAACATACGAAATTTGCCAGCAGATAAAGGCCTAGAGGTCTATCAAGTCTGCTCGAATGTGCAGCTAGCACCCCTTATTCTGCAGCTGCCCCTCCCTTCCACCCTTCCCCTTCATTAACCCTCCCCCTTGTCCTGTCCCATCCTCGTTTGAAGCAGTCCACTGTTCTACTGCATACCACTTCTGCAGGTAAGCATTCCACCCAGCCACCACCCTCTCTGTAAAAAGTGTCTCTCATCTCCCTCCTGAACCTTCCTCGCTCCAGTCTCATATCATGGCCCTGGTGGCCCTCCCTCCTTACTTTGAACAGCCCTCTGTACCTGTCTTGTTTATTCCTTTCATGTATTTAAAGGTTTCAATCATGTCCCCCTGTCTCTCCTCTCTCCAGTGAGTACATGTTCAACTCCTTCAACCTCCTCTCATGTAATAAGTCCCCAGACCCTTGATCATCTTTGTCGCCCTGCATGCACTCCCTCAGTAACCAATGTCCTTTTCAGATAGGCGTAGAACTGCACGCAGTACTCCAGGTGTGGTCTAACTAATGACCTATACAGTGGCAGAATCACCTCCTCCCTCCTTGAGGATATACCCTTGCAATACAACCCAGCATTTTGTTGGCCTTTGCAGCTGCCTTCCCACACTGTGCCGAGTTGTTCATTGACCCTGTGATGAGCACACCCAGATCCTTCTCCTCCTCTGTCTGGGCTAGCTGCACTCCCCTAGCTGGTAAGTCCTCCTTGGGTTCTTCATCCCAAAATGCATCATCTTGCACTTTTGGCATTAAAGCCAGTTGCCAGGTGTCTGACCAGGTTTCAAGCTTTGCCAGATCATCCTGCAACCCCTGCCATCCCCTAGGTCATCCACCACCGCGCCAACCTTGGTATCATCAGCAAACAGACTGATCTTGCTCTTGATGTCCCATGATATGTCTGCAATGAATATCCCAAACAACACTGGTCCCAACACGAGGCCCTGTGGGACACCACGCGTCACTGCCCTTGGGTGTGAGAGCTCCCCACCCACCACCACCCTCTGTTGCCTTCCCTGCAGCCAGTTTCCTACCCATCTCACCAGCATTGCACCTGCCCTGTGCCTACTAACTTCCTTCCCAGCCTTCCATGTGGCACTGAGTCGAATGCCTTACTGAAGTCCAGATACAGGACATCCACTGCATGTCCCCATCCAGTTGCCTAGTTACCCAGTCATAGAACCCGACCAGGTTGGTTTGGCAGATCGGCCACATATGAAGCCATGCTGTCTGCTGTCCTGTAGTCCTTTGGCCTCTAAGAGGGCCACCAGCCTCTCCTTCAGGATAGTCTCCATTAGCTTACCCACGATGGATGTGAGGCTCACTGGTCTGTAGTTTCCCGGTTCATCCTTGGGGCCACTCTTGTGGAGGGGCACCACATGAGCCATCCTCCAGTCCTGAGGTACACACCCCGAATGTAGTGAGGCATTAAATAGGTCTGCCAAAGGTCCTGCAAGGACCTCTGCCAGCTCCTTCAGTACCCTGGGGTGGATGCCATCTGGGCCTGGTGCCTTGTCCACCCTCAGTGCCTTCAAACCCTCTGAGACCTCTGTCCTCCATGATTTCCCCATCTGTCACCACTTCCCCCCCTGCGTCTGCCATTTCACCCATCTTGGGTGTCACCCCCCTCTTCTCTTTAGTAAATACTGAGCAGAAGTACTCATTTAGTGCTTCCGCCTTATCATACCCTGCTTCCACCCAACCCCCCTCCTTCCTAATCCTTACTATGTGGTCCTTACAGCTCCTTTTCTCCCTGATGTACTTAAAGAAGTCCTAAATTGTACTGCCTGACTGCTTTCTTTTGTTCCAGCAGCCTTTGGAACATATAAAAGGTCGAATTCCATCGGGTAGAAATGTCTTGGATCAGTCTGTGAAAAGGTAAACCGTGCTCCTGCTGTATTTTTTCAAACAAGTGATGGCCTTTGCTTGAGTGACTGAAATGAGTGCATATTCTTTTACCAGTGCTAACGAGAGCCTTAATCTCCTTGTCGTCAACGAAAAAAATGTGAACTATTAAATTTAAGCAATGCTCAAAGCTGCGGAGTAAACAAAGCCCCCTTCCTCCAAGGCCTTCCTTATGTTGGAGCCATTATCTGCAACTATAAAGCCAACTGACAGTCCCTGTGAAGTGAACCATTACTGTATTGGTTTTCGGAGCTCTTCATTGATGTTGTATGAGGTATGTTCAGATGGAAAATAAAACATTCTTAGAACAGCAAATTGTGATGCTTCACTGTCCTCACTCCCATGTGAATTATCGAAATATGCCCAATGGGCCATGACAGACATGAAGGGTTCAGGCTGATAGATTGTCCAGATATCTGTTGTGAGATGCACCACCCTCCCAACGGCACTGCACAAGGCGTATCTTAATTTTTTACATACAACATCGTAAAGATCAGGAATCCCTGTTGCCGAGAAGTATTTCCGTGATGGTATAGTATATCGAGGTTTGAGGTACTCAAGCAGCTGCCTGAATCCTATATGTTCAACCACATTATATGGTAGCAAATCAACAGCTATCATTTTGGAAATTTTTTTGGTTATTGTAACAGCAACAGGGTGAGTCCAGGCATATTTGGCCTTACACTCATATGTTTCTGAGATGGTAAGCTGTCTCCTTGAAGGAGGTGGGCTTTTGAACACATGGTCACTTTCAGTAACAGTCAGAGGGGTCCTTCTAATGGCAGCAAGTGGTGGTTGAGGTGTAGTGCTGAGGGGGCTGCCACTGCTTTCATCTATGGGCGTTACCCCTGAGCTATCACTATCACTTTCTCTTCGAGACTCATCACAACTGACCTTCTTACTAATGTTATGACATCTGTCTAGGTTCCTTTTCAGTGCTGAAGTTCCCAATGCCCCTTTCTTTTTACCCCTGCTGACTGTCTGTTTACAAATAGCGCATGTTGCTATCAACTCATTGGAAGCACTAATGGAGAAGTATGACCAAACAAAAGACAATATTTTTTTTTTTTCCCAGGAAGGCACGACACCTCGGTCATCATTTCAAGGTCCCCCCCCCCGGGAATTTGTCCTGGGCCTATTCCTGTTCTGGTTTATTCCCACTGTCCCCCTCCTCCACAACTGACAGATTTCTGCCTGTTCCTTCCTCATCTGCAGTTTTCATCCCCTCCAGTAAACCTTCTGCTGCCTGAGCAGTCTCTTCATCTTCTTTATTATCACCAGTATTACCCTTGTTGGGTTCAACCTCAGCAGAATCGGATGAGGGACTGGCAGTAGCATAGTATGCAATTGTTCCATACCGTTGTGTGCCTCTGTGGGTGGTACCCACTACTAGTTTTTTTAACTACATAACTTTTTTTTTTTTTACTTGGGGCTAATGTTGATGATCTGAGACATTCACCTTTTTTAGATTCAAGCATTCACTTGGAAGACGAAATCTTATTAGATGTGAAAAAATTCCTTTTTGGGGTTTGATTTTGTTTTGCATTTTCAGGCTGATTCCTGTCTTTGGTAGTGCCACTGCCTACCTGAGAACTAGAAAGTGCATCATCAACACTTTGATCCATTTTGGATTAAAAGATCCCTCTAACGTGAAACGTGATGTCCTTCTGATGACTCCCACCCACACAGACTACGGACAAATTTACTGTTGTGACTCATAACTGTACACAGCACACCGACAGCACAGCAGTCCATCACCAATTCCTTCCAAGATTGCCGGACTGGCTCCTATAATACTTACTGTTAAGTGAAAGTGACCAAATTCAGCAACTGTTAAGTGTGACTCAGAATTTGAATTGGAGATGTAGACACATCTGGTGCATTAGCACTTTGGAGCGCAATTAAAATATAAGTGGCAGCTGGAGCTCAATTTATAATAAAAAATGGCAGCCCGTGCTGAACTGGGCACAAACTAGAGAGCCTCTTCAAAAAAGGTGCCTGGGTTAGGACTACCAATCATGTCCCAGCTGTAGAGTCGGACGTCCATTCGGGAGCACAGCTTTCAAGGCCAGCTCCTTTCAATAGCTCCATCCATGCCTACCTACTGTGGCTAGGGTAGATTCTCTGTGGGGCAGACGGCTTACAGGGAGTCATGGCCAGCACTGCTGTTGTGGGGGAGCCCGGTCGGGAGCTCTTCTGAAAGAAAGAAAGAAACAAAAGAGAGTAAGGCTTCTATACAAATTAAATGACTGTGATGAAACAATAATGAGTTACTCGAGGAGAGGGACTGATCTGGACAAAAGAGGGATTAAAGTTAATTGTTGGGTGGGGGTGGTTCGAGAAACCAGGTGGGAAGTCTCTGATGAGCACGGGGGTTGGGGGAGATGAGGGGCTGGGGATGAGTGGCCCTAGCTGTAGATTGGGTATGGTTTGTGGTAATAGTGGGTAGGGAGAAATGGGCAGACTGAATGGGCTAGGCTGTCCTTATCTGCCATCAAATTCTATGTTTCTGTTTCTATGTTTCTATTCTTCTGTACTGTGCCTTGGGCCTCATAACCCACCTAGGATGTTTGGGTATTATAATATTGCTGCACACTTAACATTGGATTACTCTTTGCATATGTGTATTTTTATCATATGTGGCATGCTGTTTTTGTAATTAAACTATACTTAAGTGTTGCTGTAATGTACACTCCTGTTGTTGAAGCCGTTTTCCTAGAAACGCACCTGGAAATAAAATGTCCAGTGTGGTGTGCTTACCTGCCAAAACAATTATAAATAACTAAATAAAATAATATGGATGATGAATTAAGAAATTAAAAAAGTTCAAATTACAGTAAAAAGTCAGTTCCTGGTTTAAATAAATATAATATATAATTGAAATACAGTCTGCGCTGCCAGCCCAGTGGTGCATGCTGGTGCAGCAATGCTCCACTACATGGGAAACCTGGGATCGAGTCTCGGTCACAACTCCAACACCTTGGCTGGTGGGGTCTGGAACTTAAAGCAGATGCATCGTGCATTGACTCTGGGGAAAGGGTGTGTAGTGTTCTAATCTTGAAGCACCACCAACTGGAGGAATGGGAAATGTAAATTGCAACAAAAAAAGAAATTCTCCACTCATATAATTGTTTTATTCACTTAGGGTCCAGTGCACTTTTGGGTCTACTGTGGGCCACAAAAGATGCATAATATGCCACAAGCTATACTTAGTTGGAAGGACAGTGGGACCAGTGGCCAGCAAATGGAAGTATGTGACTATTGGATCTTCCATGGCTGATTCTCCAGCTGTGGGATATTATGGGATGGTACTCTAGCAGCTGTTTGCATGTAATGCTGGGTTACAGCAGGATCAACTGCCATTTGAAGGAGGTTTGCGGTGCTCCACTCTGAGCTGGCTACAGCATGGCCCATAATATGCCAGCTGCACAGCAAACTGGAGTGGGGACCAGAGTATCAGCTGCTGTTCCTCTGCCTCAGCCTCCCCAGCAGTTTGCAGTGGGGGTTGCAAGATAGAAACATAGATTTTTGTCAGCAGAAAAGGACCTTTAGGCCCATCCAGTCTGCCCCTACATCGTGGGCAAAGGAGGGGGATAAAGTTTGGCAACTGCAGGATAGGGAAGGGGCTCTGGAACAGCAGCTATAAACTGTTTCTCACCAGTGATGGATGTGAGGCATAATATTACCCCTGCAAGGTAAGGGCATGCAGTTGCTCCCAGAGCCTAAGCAGTTGCTAAGCCAGTCGTGGGGTGGGGGAATCAGAAGGTGAAGAGTACTAGGAGGGTTCCCATAGAGGGAGATTCTATAGTTAAGGGTCCTAAGATGGTGAACTGTGCCACCGACCATATGACTAGGGTGGTGCGCTGTTTCTCAGTGATGACAGCTGATAGGGTTCGCCCTAGGGTAGACAGGTTGGTTAGGGGGAGTGGTAGAAGGTCAGATGTTATTGTCCATCCTGGGACAAATGATCTGGCAGAAAGCTGTTAGGAGCTGTAAAAGACAGTTTTAGAGCACTGTGTTCTAGAGTTTAGGAGTTGGCTAGTACTGTGACCTTCTTGGAGGTCCTCATAGTACACAGGAGAGGAGAGGCAATGAAGCTGAAAATTTTCCAGGTCAATATTTGGTTGAAAGCATGGTGCGCTAAAGAGTGGTTTTGCTTTCTGGGAGGCAGGGGTGCCTTTTGGTGGGATAAATACCTATTTAAACTGAATGTCATTCATCCTACAAGGGGGGTAACAAGGGTACTGAGTCAGAAGCATGAAGCTTACCAGTTAGGACAGTTAAACTACTGGGGGACAGATAGGGCTAGGGGTAAACACAGTTGTGGTAGACATAGCTTGCACACCACCAGCTAGTAGGGGCAATCAGGGAACAAGATATAACAAAAATGGGGAATAAGGAAGGGGCATGAGACAGATAGAGTAAACCACATCAGATGTAGATGTGGGTACAGAAAGAAAGAAATAAAACACAGGGAACAGGCAAAATAGGTCCTGCCAGAGAATGGGGTAATGGCAGAAGACTCGGGTCCTGGAGGGTGGTTGTTTAAATGCCAGAAGTCTTGGTAATAAAATGAGTGATCTTCAGGCTATGGCAGCAGTAGGCACCCCAGATATATTGGCAATAATAGAAACATGGGCAGCTCCAAATAAAGATAGGGACAGCACAGTACCAGGCTACATAATATTTAGGTGGGACATGGAGAAGGGTTGGGGGGGTTCACTGTACATAAGGGAAGACATCAGAGTTTTAAAGAATAAGGACATGGGGGGAGGGGCATTGTTGGATCACTATCGGCTCAGTTGATGCCTGATCAGGGAAGGGTTGTCCATATGATGGTAATTTGCAAGCCCTCTGTCAGTCTAAGGAGGTAGATTAGGCACTCATTGAGGAGATCAGGAGGGTGGCCGCTCGGAGGGGAAGTTGTGCTGATAAGTGATTTCAGCATGCTAGATGTGGACTGGGACATGGAGCACCAGGAACAAGATGCTGGTGGATACCTTCCAGAACTGTTCCTTGACTCAGCAGGTAGAGAAGCAGACTAGGGATGGGGCATTACTCAATCTAGTTCTGACCAACCGGAATAATACTGGGGAGGTGAACTGTGGAGGATCCACTCAGGACTACTGATCACAATACAGTGTGGTTAAACATAGCCCTGAAAACACAAACCACAGTCACTTTTAACCTTGCAGGCATGCAGGGATGGCTATGTGCCTGCCCAGTCAGTAGTGTTGACGCTCCCCAGGTTGAGATGCACTATCAAGGGTAATGTACTTCCCAGTCTTGGCTACCTGGCAGCATGAATCCAAGTCTAGTCTCAAACCAGGATCATGAGCAGGGAAGCAGAAAGCATTTCCTTTGGGTCACTGAGCAGCCATAGTATAATCTCTGACCTGAGCACTTGTATCACTGATTTGTTCTTCCCTTTCTTTTGTAGAAACTAATACAAACTGGTACATAGAAACATGGACTGTGATGGCAGATAAGGGCTGCTGGGCCTACCCAGCCTGCCTTTTTTTAAACCTTCATTTGTTTTTTTTTTTTGCTGCAGACCCCACTTCAACTATGGCACAATCCCCCCTCCCCTTACCCCTACAATTCTCTTGTGCCTCTCCCAGGCATTTTTAACCTCTCCACAGTTTTCACCCCCACTACTTCCATTGAAAGGCTGTTCCAGGCATCTACCACCCTTTCTGTGAAGAAATGCTTCCTCACATCCCTTCTGAATTTACTCCCTTCATCTTCATAGCATGTCTCCTTATTCTAGAGCGCCTTTTTCTCTTTAAAAAAAAAAAACCCTGTACCTTATTAACCCCCATGAAATATTTAAATGTCTCTATGACATCCCCCTCTCCCTCCTCTCCTGCAGAGTGTACATATTTAGCTCCTTTAGCCTTTCCTTGCAAGACTTTTGATGTAGACCCTGAACCCTTTGGTAGCCCTCCTCTGGATCTCTTCCACTCTGTCTATGTCCTTCCTGAGATGTGGTCTCCAGAACTGGACACAGTACTCAAGGTGGGGTCTTACCAGTGCTCTATATAGGGGCAGCACCACCTCCCTCTTCCTGCTAGTGATACCACTTCCTATGCACCCCAGCATCCCACTGGCTCATCTAACTGCCTTGTCACACTGCCTGGCCACCTTTAAGTTATTCAATATGATTACCCCTAGGTCTCTTTCTTGTTTGGTCTTTGTCAGTATTGGTCTGCCCATTTTTGCACTCCACTCCCAGGTTTTTATGGCCCAAGTGCATTATTTTGCACTTTCTTGCATTATATCCCAGCTGCCATACTCTTGTCGACTCTTCTAGTCTTTTCAGAGCCCTACCCATCCTTTGCACCCCCCCCCCGAGTGTCCACTCTGTTGCAGATCTTGGTGTCATCCGTAAAGAGGCAGACCGGGAAGGCAGACCTCCTCTTCAGTTCCTATGTCACTTATAAAGACATTATAGAGGACCAGTCCCAGCACTGATCCCTGATGTACTCCACTGGTCACCCTCCTTTCCCTGTAGTGAACTCCATTTGCCACTACCCTCTGTGTCCTATCCGCCAACCAGTTTCTTACCCATGTTACCACTTATTACCCAGGCAAGCAGCAGTGCATGCAATGAAGAACATTTTATGCTTGTCCCATTTTGTTCTATTTTAGATTGCCCTATCTCTCCTGTCTTATAAGATGCCCAACCCCCATTTTAAGTCTACTTCAGAATTTTTTTTGTTCGAAATAACTTAAAAGATCACTCCTTTAAATACGCATATCCTCAGGTTATCATCAGTGTTCTCCACTGGTTTTGAACATCCATGAGGTTAAGGAGCAGTGTCTATTGCATGCTTGTTCACCTTAGCCACAAGAAAAGGGATGTTAAAGGACAAGTAAATTAAGTAATCATGCAATGCCTGTTTAAACAAACTGATCACAGGGTGCTGTAGAGAACTATTAGTATTTCTGAATGACATAAAAGATTACCTTGAAATCCTTTCTTAAACACTGTTTCATGTCAATTGCAGTTCTGTAAACATACACAGTCAGCAGTCAATAGCAGTGTTGTGATCACCCCCCTAAAATGGTGCTGGACATCATATGCAATGACATCATCAGAATTACAGTACTCTAAAAAGAACGACCCAATCCTCAAATGGTCACCTTTCTGCATGTGCAGAGGGTTGTGTGTGGCTGTCGAGTGCCCCCTCTGCACATGCGGGGCACACAGGGCAATCCACAGTCATGGATAAGCACCCCCTCTGCATCCAATCCAGTCTGCCTATGTGTCTGCACAGGTGAACAGGTTGGGAAGTCATACGGTGGGGACACATTTGCACATATCATAATGCTGTTTACATGCCGGGGGGGGGGGTGAAGATTGTGGTGGTGTTTCATGAGGGGGAACCTGCAGTAATGTCTACCTGTTCTCTATGTAATCTCTCCTGGTTCCCTCAAACCTTCCTGGGGCCAGTTTGGTCCTGGCACCAGTAGCCCAACAAGTGGCACGTTGAGTTGAGGGAGCCTTCAGGTTAGGTATTTATGCATTTTTTTAATTTCCGGGTTCAATATGGCAGCTCTTGAAGGAATGCCATATCCCCAAGTCCACTACACTGTGCTGGGCAGGGGATTCACTAAAATGCTGAACTGGACATCTGATTAGATTCCTGGCTACTGCCCCCCTCCATCCCTCCAACACAGTCCCAAACCCTCTGGGCTCAGTTACCCAGGCAAAGCAGGGAGATCGGGTCTTATGGATTCTGCCACTTGCATGGCCATCAGTGGGTTCGGTGCTGCATAGCTCGATATGCGTCAAAGCATCTTTGTGGATCCTAACCCATATGCACCAATACTATTTCTCAGTAGGAACTGTTTTTCCTTTAAATTTCCTTATTTATTTATTTCCTCATATTTATCGATACTTAATTAGACTTTGTAACACACAACCAAAGGCGCAATAAGTATAAGGAAGTGCCAAAATGGGGAAAATTACCAGCAAAACAAACAGTGTCCATTGAGAAATAGTATTAGTCTTAGTACACTATTGCTCTGATGACTTCCTTGCACCATTAATATATATCTGCATATTGGGCTTCCTCTGCTTTCTGCTTGCCAGCTTTTACGGCTTTTCATGGACATCTGTATTTTTCGTTCTGCCCGCCTGCTCCGACCCTGGCCTCTATTAAATACACAACAAGCGACGCCCTTGTGTTCCTTTTGTTTTTTCTTGGCTTCCTACAACCTATCCTGTAGGCAAGCAGCTACTAAACGTCAAGTTCCTTCTGGTGCTGTATCAGTCTGGACGCGCCTGCCTTTCTCTCCTACTTGGGTCTGAGTTGCCCCTACTCTATACAGCTAGTTGTGCTGTGCCTTTGCTGTCCTCTTTTTCTAGATCTGCTTCCCTGATCAGTCCCACTTGGGTCTGTGTTGCCCCTACTCTGTACAGTTAGTGGTGCTGTGACTTATTGCTGACCTGTTTTTCTAAATCTGCTCCCCTGCTAGTTGTTTCCTGTACCTTAACCTGGGCCCAGTTTCCACTGCCTCCTTGTGTTGTCCCTCATCTAGCACCACTCATAGAGTTGCTCACCCTCTTCTACCTTTTACTGCCATCCATCCTTCCTCTTATCCTTCCCTGTGCTAATCTGCTCCCCTCTGTAATTTTCTCTGTGAATCCTTTTTTCTCGTGTCCCTGGCATGGGTCACCTAAGTTGGCTAGTCTCTCTTGCCTACCTTCTCTTTCTTTGCTGCTGTCTTGATCAGATTATTGCTGTGGCATTAAATCACTCTTCTCCCAATAGTACTCCTCCCCCTCTGTGGCACATCCAGACGGAATTCTCTCATGCTCTGCTATACATCTTATGTCTTCCAAAGCTGGGCTCCGGGCTCCGCTCTCCTTGGGTTCTGGCTCCGTAAACACCTTTGCTTACCTCGTAATTCCACTTGCACTGCAATGCTTTCTTCCTGTGCCTCGGCCTAGTTTCTTTTTTCCGTTCTTCTCCTTCTTGCCTGTGCTGGGGACGTTGAGCTCAATCCTGGTCCCCCTTGCCCTACCCTCACCCACACCCACTTCTCTACTACCATACACCCGATAAAAGGCCTAAAAATTGCATACATGAACTTCCAAAGTCTTCATCCTAAAATGGCTGAACTTGAGGTATGGGCCATGCAGATGTCTTCCGACATCTTATGTATCACAGAATCCTGGCTCAAACCAACTGTTAAACAACACGAGGTAGCTCAACCTGGGTATAACTGCCTCAGAAATGACAGGTTAGGTAAGAGGGGAGGTGGCGTCCTTATCTACTTTAGGTCCAATTTGGATGTACTCAAGCTCCCTGCTCCTGATGTGAGCTTATCTCCTGCTGAATCCCTTTTCATCACCATAACACTTGGAAATGTCAAGAAACTTACTACTGGATGTGCATACTTGCCACCCAATAGAGCTCCCCTAGGTCTGCCCCCCTTTCTCGCCTCTCTTGTGAATCTCCCTAGCCATGACATTATCTTGTGTGGCGACTTTAAAATTGACTGGCTCCACACTGATGCAGACAAACTACATGCCTCTCTCGCTGACGCCAACCTAGCACAACTTTTACAGGATCCTACCCATCACAACTCCAAGTCTGGAAAACATACCCTACTTGACTGGGTAGTCACTAACTGCACCTTGAAGATAAGTGCTGTTGGTGTCCTTCCTGACTGTATCAGTGACCATTCCCCCACTTTCTGTATTTGGAGGAACAATTATCTCAACCCACCCCCCAAAGGTCTCCATGGTTCGGGACATGTCTAGGTTTGATGTAGGCAGCTTTATTACATCCATCAATGACGCTGACTAGCGCCTCATTAATACCATTCCAGATGTAAATCTAGCCCTGGATTTCTTTGTCTTGACCCTCTCTCAAATTATTAATTGCCATGCCACACTGAAAAAAATGTAGATCAAAGGGAGTCAAAGCTCCCTGGCTCACTAAGGATATTAGAACTCTTATGTTCCTCTGTGACAAAGCCTGGTGGACCTATAAAAAGAGTGGACTCCCTCAGACTGGCAAGTCTACAGGCAATTCAGAAACAAGTGCAAAATTTCACTCCATAAAGCCAAACGTCTCCATTACCAATCCCTTCAAACGGAGCACCTTTGCAACCAAAAGAATTCTGGATGCAAGTTAACTCCCTGGTAAAAGGAAAGTCTACAGATATCCCTTGCTCCATAATTGTCAGTGGTGCCGCCCTTGCTGACCTCATGTCCATCGCATCCGGATTTAACAATTTTTTTAGGCTCTCTTCACAAGTACACCTTGCTCTTCCATAACCCTCCTTCTGCTCCCCCTAACCAATCACCACCAAGCTCCATTGGTGCTCGGCCTGCTTTCCATCTGAAATTGGCCTCCCTCAAAGAGGTGAGGAAGCTTCTCTCCAACTTAAAATCAGAGAGCTCCCCTGGACATGACACACTTGAGCCAATATTTCTTAAATTAGGTGCCCCTGCGCTCGCTCGTCCTGTCCGTGACTTGTTCAATTGATCATTCCTCTCTTGTACAGTTCCTGATAAGTGGAAAGTGGTGGCCGTCATTCCGGTGCACAAAGGAGGGCCCAACAATGCAGTAGAAAACTATTGACTGATTTCCAGCCTCTGCTCGTTAGCCAAAATTCAAGAGCAAATAGTGTATAACCACTTTCAGGACTATCTGGAATATCACAATCTACTTTCCATATGTCAACATGGCTTCCAGAGGAAACACAGCACCCTAACAGCCCTGATAAAAGTTACCACTGATACATTCCATGCAATGGATCAAGGCTTTGTTACTGGTGCCATATTTGTTGACCTCCCGAAAGCAGTTGACCTGGTCAGTTATGGTCTTCTCCTCCAGAAGCTACATGTCCTTGGCCTCAACTCTGGTGCTCTAAATTGGGTTAATAACAGGGGTCGATCTTAACATTGTTTTACCAGCCCAAACACTAGTGCAAACTGACCAGGGCTAGTGCAGCTAACTCTCTACTTGCCCGTCTTGACTAGTGCAGATTTTCATGGCTGTTAATAAAGTTAAAAAAATCTCTACATTAGCATTCTCTAGTCCTCATGCTAATCTCTCTCAATGTTCCAGATGGTCTGGTGTGATTAACAGCTCATTAAGAGCTACAATTATCTGGCAGTTCAAGAGAAGGATCCCACAAAAGACTCAATATAAGTCATTATCACTCCACTGTTAAGACTTTCAGCTAGTGTCCAGGGTGTGATCAAGGGTAGAGTGCTGTTAAGCCACTAGGTTTCAGTTTTCTGAATGTATCTATGTCTAACAATTTGTCCAATATTAAGACCACTGCCCCTCATTTCTCTGCATTTTGAGGGTTTGTATCCAAAATTTCAGTAACAAAATGCAAAGAGGTATACAGGATCAGCCCTACAGGTGGTGGGTTTTATCCCAGCCTCACCATAACTTCCTTCCCCCCTCCAAATCTCTTAACTCTGTTCTTTCCCTGGACACCGCTGCAGACCAGACTCTGAAGTGACCATCCATAGATCCATTAGCTGCCATTACTGGAAAGTGTAGGGGGTCCCCAGCTCTTCTAAATGGACAATGCCAGCCATTACCATCCATACGGTTCCACCCTTATCCCACTCAGCATGTCCTTTTAGCCTAAAAACAAAGCTTTGGATCATGCATAGTACAAAAATAAACCTTGATAAAATACGCCTTAGGTTTGTCTAGTCCCCACCCCAAAGAAATCTTAAATGTGTCCTGGCTCACTTGAGACTGTACAAAAACTTTCAGAAGTGCAAGTCTCTAGTTGACTATAGGGTGGGGACCAAGAGTGTCTTTTTCTGCCTAACTCTGTTCATTGCCCTGTGGGTGGTGGTGACAGTGTGGGGAGGTGCATGATGATGTCAGCTATTGTGTGCGCTGAGCTATGACTGCTTGATTGAACATTTGCTGTTGTTATATCCTCCCTCTGTTTGGTGTGGGGGGGTAGAAAGAGAAGAGAGGAGGCCATGGTACAAAACAATGGGGGGGCTCACTGTCAATGGTGGCATTGCAGTCTTTTTTTTCTGCTGGGGAACTGGAAGCAATGTGGGAGCAGGATAAATGTGTAATAATCAGAGTATTTCTTGGCTTTGCTTGCATTGTTTCCTGTTTAAGTGATCAAAATTGTCCATTATAATTAAGGGCTAGTGCAATTTTGAATCAACTTGCCCTGCTGGCTAGTGCAAAAAAAGGTTAAGGTTGACCCCTGGTTAATAACTATGCATCCTGTCATTCTCAAAGGGTTAAATGGGCTGGATCAGTCTCTGACCTAAGGCCCATTACTCATGGTGTCCCTCAGGGATCCATTTTGGGTCCTCTATTATTCTCTCTTTTCATTAACAACCTGCCCAATTTTTGCAGAGGGGCTTCTGTGCACCTCTATGCAGATGATGCAATCATCTACCGCTCCTCCCCTGATACTGATCTAATTAGCAGATAACTTGCATCTAACTTTGCTTCCCTTGAGGACTGGTTCAGCCATAATCAACTTGTTCTTAATACGATAAAACTAAAAGCATGGTATTTACTCATTGACCTTCCATCAAGTCTCATCTCCCCCTCTTAACATTAGCTCGAACAATGGTGATATGCTCGAGTGTGTCCAGTCCTTCAAATATCTGGGTATCCTGTTGGACACTGCTTTCACTTTTAGCCTGCATGTCTCCTGTGTCGCCAAATCCTTGTACCAGAAACTTGGTCTCCTTTATCGAACCCGTCCATTCCTTTCCTCCACCTCCTGCCACAAGATAGCTACTGTGTCTCTCCTGCCACTTCTAATGTATGGTGCTCCATTTCTACTCTCTACAAATTCCCCGTCCCTGACCCTTCTCACCCAGACTTATCATATGGTGGAGAGGTTTGCCCTGGGGGCAAATGTCCGCTCTCACCACTGTGACGTCCTCTACTCTCTGGGCAGGCTACCCTGTAAGGCAAAACTGAAGTATTCCTCCCTGAGCTTCATGTTCAAGCTTGTCCATAAATTCACACCCCCTTGCCTCCGTGAAACTATACTACTAAGACAAGCTCCCCATGCTCTATGATCTGCCTCACTCCCACTTCTAGTTCTTCTGAATCTATGTCTGGCCACTGCCTGTAGGTCTTTCTTAACATCAGACTGGAATTCCCTCCCCACCTCTGTCCTCTCCTGCTCCTCTCTCTCTCTCCACATTTCAATCCAATCTGTATGCCTCGCTCTCAGTCACTGTATCCTGCTCCTGCTTCCGCTGATGATTCACCCTTCCCTTCCCCCTTTATCCCTACCCCTCACTGAACTCTATGCTTCTCCACCATCTACATCCATGCATTCTGCCCTGCATCCCCCTCTTCCTCATTGTCTGCCCCCTTCCCCTCCTCCCCTTCTTCCTTTAGCTCGTAGTTGCTACTCTAAGTTTATTGTATATACCTTTGAAATTTTGATTGTTTTTGAAGTACTTATCCCTTGTTTGACTAATTTTTGTAAATACCTATATGCTGTATCTCTTTATTTCTTGCCATTGTCTATGCTGTATGTCAGTCTGTGCCATTGTATTTGCTGTATCTCCTTATCTGCTATTGTATTTTGCACCAATGTATTCTTGCAATTGTCTCTCTGCTATTTTACCAAGACCCCGGGTCGACCCTGAAAAAGGGACTGTATTGTCTCAGTGGACTGATCCGGTCACCAAAACTCGAATAAATAAATAAATAAGAATAAATATGGCATCTGGACCCATTTTTGGGTGTGATTGTGGTTATTCTGACTGCCAATAGTGCATATTTATAAAACTTCAAATGCTGGTAAACTGTGTTGAATAACCTTTGTAAAAGAGCCTTGGCTCAAAGGTAACCTTTATCCTAGACTTTAAATAAATAAATAAATAGCAGATTCCAATGTAATGTTCTACATCATTCAGAACTGCTAACATTTCTCCCCAGCACTCTGGGATCAGTTTGTTTAAACAAACACCACCTGATTACCTTATTTATTTGAGCTTTAAACAATGGGTGCAGCTGCAAATACTTATAAAATCTGGAGCTAGTCACAATTAATAAAGTGCTCTGTTCAAGTATATTTCCCAAGCTTGGACTGGGTGACTGTGAAGATACTGTAAGTAATTTAGGTAACATGCATAACATATCATTTTCCTTATGTCGTAGTCCCCCCATCAAGTCCATGTTGTAATACAAATTCTGGTTTTATTTTTTCACAGCCCAAGTGGCATCATGGTGGCTGCTTTGTGAACTGCAGCTGTGGGATGCCTCTGGGAATGTCATTCCAGAAAGGGTAAGAGCAGAGAACTGACTACTGACTATCACTACTGAGTGCAACAATTCACTCCGTGGCCCCTTTGCTTCCTCTGCTCCTCAATACGTGGGTCCCTCAGTGGTGGCAATATCAAGTTGTGGGCTTAAAATACCCCATCTTCTACCATCAGGGCAGTCATGAGCCAAGAGGTTGTTCCCTGATCACCATGGCTCACAGCTCTGTCAGTCGTGACATGTGGGGTTGGGAAATATGTAACAATTTCAGTCGATTGGTCTGCTGCTGCAGCATTCATGCAGTAACAATTACAAAATGTTTCAAGGCTGCAAAAATAATGTTTTTAGGCCAGGGGTAACATGACCTTCCCACTGAAAGACCTCTGTGTCTCTCAGGAAATGAATCTTAGTAAATGCCTGTATTTATTCCAGATCTTCAAAAAAAAATGCAGAAACAGAGTCAAAACGGTGCATGGGCATCTTGCAAAACAGGAGACTAGCAATCTATAGAAAATAAAAAGTTAGTGGTACATTTTTAATGTAACATGATCAAACTGCTGATTTAAACATTTTTAATTTCTCCATCCATACCAGTTATATCTCTGAATTAGTAGAAGGTATAGTAACTATAATCCATTTGACAATGGCACAGGGTCATAACTGTGCATACAATAACAGCGCAGCAATTCATGCCACAAGCAATACAGCACGGGATGAAATATGAACCGGCACACCCCATTACCACTAATGGGACTGTTTCATTTTTCACGGGGGGCTTTGCTCTCGCCTCCCAGAATTTATATCACTTACTCCAGGGGTGGACTAAAGGGATGGGGAAAACTCGGGGACACTTGTTTAAAAACAAAAATGTACAGACAAAAGTTACAGCAGCAGGGCAGGGAACTGAACTGCAGTCCCAGGTCTCCTCATTCTCCACCACAGGAGTGGCTTGACCAGGCAAACCAGCACACAGCACCTTGATCAATCCTTAGTGAAAGCGTAGCTCGACAGTGGTAGCGGTAATTTCCTACCACTATTCTACCCCTGTTGCTCTAAATGCAGGTGTGCTTTACAAAGCATGGTTATTTCTGTGCTAGTTTTGTTTAGCGGACTTGACCCGGTACTTTTGAAGATTACTTAATAGGAGCTGGCAGTTAATGGCCATGTTTGGTCAGCTGCACCATGTCTTGAGGCATGTACTGTATGTGTGTGTGTATATATATATATATATATATATATATATATATTGCAAAACAACGTATTTAATGCTCTAGTTAGGGTTAATGCCACAAAAGTAGGAAATGTAGGCGTTCGGTTTTACACCTACCACCACTGCCAGACACACCAACAGGCATTGGTGGTGTACCTTGGGGTCATCAGCCCTGATGCTCACCCTATTCCATAAGTAAATAAGTTGAAATGGGTACAGTATAGTATAGGAGACTGGGGTGAGCATTATGGCTGATGACCCCAAGGCACACCCGATGCCTGTTGGATTGTGCAGCGTGGGGGTGGGGTGTAAGGGTTGGAAATCCTAATGCTACATTTCCTACTTTTGTGGCTTTAACTCTAACTAGTGCATTAACAATGTTTTTTGCAATTTATTTCCTTACTTTTTGAGATAGTATAATTGTATCCTTATTTGCCTGTGGAAGTGCATGGCCCTCCGGGCCCTGTGCTCCCAGCCCTCCATGGATGCATAAATGCATGTAGCTGTGGAAGCACAGGGTCCACCAGGCCTTGTGCTTCCATTTATAGGACAACAATGACCAAATTATCAACATAGCCATTGTATTATCCGACCTCATTTACCCGGTATAGAACATTTTCAAATCCACGCCAAAACATAATTCTGCACAACTGCAATGCCATTCCATGCCACAGGTGCAAAAACACATTTTGTCCAGGATTTGAAAAATGACAACTGTGCCATACATGAGGTGGGCTAATAAGAAAGCTATGTTGAAAATCTGGGGTCAAAATATTTAAAAGTTCCAAAGTTACGAGCGTGTGTAGTGAAATTGATACAAATGGGCATAACTTTGCCATTTTTACATATTTTGACCCCAAATTTTTAACATAGCCTTCTTATGACCCCACCTCATGAACAAGGGCAGTAAAAATGTTCAAATCCTGCCTGAAAGGTGAATTCACCAAGTGACTGCGAAATCACCTTTCATGAGGGAGTTGCATAATGACAGTCATATTGTTTATCAGGTGGGGGTCCCCAAAAGGCCATGTTGAAAATCTGGGGTCAAAATATTACAAAATGGCTGAGTTATGCATAAAAGTTGAAACCCCCATTGAAATACATTGAACTGCATTTACCTTAGCGCCTCATACTGCAGTTGCCGGTTCCAGCAGCAAGATGTGTCTTCAATTGGAGAGTGGATCTTGAACCTGGTACTGGGGGGTGTGGGGTGCTGAGTGGGAGGTAGGTGGGGGGGTTGATCAGGGAGGGACCATTTTCTTTTTTTACAGGTTTTGAAAAAAAATTATCGAGGGGCCATTTTCTTCATTTTAGGGTTGTGCCTGAAATGGGAGGGAGGGAAATGCCACTAGACACTAGGGAACAATGGAAAATAATAGGGACAGTGATCGGTGGGTGGGGGGTGTTCCACTAGACACCATGGAATAAAAAAAATAACGGGGACGGTGATCGGTGGGGGGAGTGTGTGTGTGTGTTCCACTAGACACCAGGGAATAAAAGAAAAATAATGGGGACGGTGATTGGTGGGGGGTCCACTAGACAGCATGGAATAAAAGAAAAATAACTGAGATGGTGATCGGTGCGGAGGGTGCCACTAGACACCAGGGAAATTGGGAAAATATTAATCGGCGGTTGGGGGGGTGCCACTAGACACCAGGGAAGACATTTATTATTTACAACAACAGTGATTGGAGAGTGGAGGCACCACTAGATACCAGGGAAATGTTCTGCCCCATTATCAGTTCAGTTTAGATTAGGAACCTTGTTTGACACAGACATAAATTCTGTCATCTGAGACTGAATGTAAATTTATTGACAGGATTGGAGTTTTTAAACTTCAGATTGAACCTCAGCCGCATGCCAGCAAAGGCTGAATCTCAGAGACAGGCAATCATAAAGGAGATAAAAAAAAACAGAATGGAGTCAGTTAATAATAATAAGCTTTATTTCATTAAGCGTCTTTCAAAATATCAAGGCGCTTCACAATAAAATCAAACAACAATAGTAAAATCAACACAGATATTGATAAAATAATAAATAAAGTCTGACAGGTCCCACTATACAATACCAGAAAAGGCCTGGCACCACAAAAAAGTCTTCAATGCCTATTTGAAGCCTCCACAGTTGCACACTCCTGAAGCTGACGGGTTAGAGTGTTCCAGAGGGAAGGGGCCACATAGCTAAATGCATGGGTCCCAGAAGATTTTAAAGACACCCTCAGAATCTCCAGCAACCCCTCATCAGCAGAACGGAGCTGTTGCTCAGGGCAATAAGGTACGAGAAGCTCTTTCAAGTAGTCAGGGCCAAGTCCACGTAGGGCTTTGTAAGTCAGAAAACTGACTTTAAAGGTGATCTGCCACCGAATCGGCAGCCAGTGCAGCTCGCGCAGTACAGGCATAATATGAGAGGAACGAGACATCCCCGTCAGCAAACGCTGGTTTGTTATGTTATGGTTTATTAGATGTGTTGTGACACCGACAATAGTCAAAATAGTGTCCAAGACATGTGTTGTTTTAGATTTTGTCTCCCATCTCCTTTAAGGGGACAGTGATTGGAAGGGTGGGGGTGCCACTAGACACCAGGGAAATGGTGGCTCACGGCTCACAACTCACAGCTCACATGGCAGCTGCAGCAAAAGTTCAGCTGTTGCTGCAGAAGTCATGAAATTCGCACTGTTCTCGTACAGAGAATGCAGGGGAAGCGCTCCTCTTGCTAAGCTGGGCACCTGGGATTTCTGGGTGCCCAGAAAAGGTATTTGTGGTCATTACGTTAAGCAACATACATCAGAATCTAGTTAAACAGGTCCCATTTAGCCAGGTTCTGATGTTTGTTTTACTAAAATGCCAGCATTTTTATGTATTTTTCACATTTGTTGATTTGTGGAAAAAATCAACAAGAGGGTGGTTGACATGGCACAAAAAATATTTGAGGCCCTGCTAAGCAAGTGGTGCGGAATCAAAAATATGTATTTGCGGCATCAAATTTTTACTTTTGCTTCAGAACATTATCTCAAAAACCCTACTGCACATGTGTAGGTTGGAAACCACTAAATTTCAAAGCCTTATAACTCGGGGAACCCTTTAATATTTTTTTCACCAGACCTGTCAAAGGCACTACCTTAGAACATGACACATGTCCCCTGCAAGTTTGGGATAAAAATTCCATTCCATTTAGGCTGCAGAGGAGAGATAAAAAAACATGTTAAGAACTGGAAAAAAAGTTAGACATTTACAAAAAAAATGACACGTGGATCTCAGAAAGCGCACAAGCTGGTATCACAAACATTTCCACAGATCAACACATTGCCTCCTAGACAACACATGCAAAAATTTCAGCTCATTTTGTCAAACAGAGTCAAAGATATTAATGTGGAAAGTTAGGGGTTTAAAATGGAACAGGCTACTCAACCCTGATTCTGGATTTATGTGATAAGGGCGAAAGCCCAATCGCGATCAGTGGCAGGGAAAGCGTACATCACCAAAAATCAATTTCGGCAATGTGCATCCGTGACGCACAAGAAAACGGGGCCAGGGACTTAGATTTTAATTGTTCATGCAGGGCCCCCCCGCACCTCCCCCCGAGGGGGGCTTTGCCCCCTGCACCCCCACTAAAGGATTCTTAACTCCAAGGGGATGCATGTCGGGGGGTGCAAAATCTTAAGAAATAAATATTTTGGGCCGGGCGCACAAAAATGTAGGTGTGCCAGACCGAACCTGGAACCCTCACAGCATTAGGCTGCCACCCACCCACCATGCTATGGGGCCAGCTCAGCAGACCCATGCCAACCATACCAGGCCAACCCTCCCTCCCTTCCGTCATGCTTGCCTCCTCCCCCATGCGCATATACATATAGTGACGTCCTGTAGCTATATGTGCCCACCTCCCCCATCCGGTCGCCCTTCCTCAGTGGTAGCCCCATTGACATGCGCCGGGATTGAGTCCCCATTATTGCAAGCACTCAATTGCCGATGCCCATGTCATGGGCTACCCTAACCCTAGGGGCACTACTGCGCCCCTATAAAATATATATAGTTTTTTATTTACTGTACTGCATGAGATGCATGACTGCTCAGACCCTACAGCAACTGTAATATACTGTAAGACTATTCTGACCCATAGCAATGACTGCGATGGTGCAGTTCTCTAAATCTGTCATATCAACATGCTGAAAAACAATAAGAGAATGGCGGTTTTGATGCCAGTTTTTTGAAAAGTAATTCTTTTCTTAACAAAATTAATTTTGTTTACTCAAATTCTATGTTAAGTAGAATCATTTAGTACAGGACCCTTTATTTCATTGGCATAAAGCTAGTAATAAAACAATAAACACTATGAAACCAACTGATGGCCACACTAAAGTAGTCTAAGAAAAAACAGAAGATTTAACAAAACATAATAATCATCAGAATAAAAGACTCAGAGTAACGATCACAGAACAAGTATAGAGGAGGCTCAGTTCCTGGTTCTGTCGCTTAATATTTAGGGCCAAAAATAAGTCATATTGGTACTTACAGTAGGAAACATGAAATGACCAGTACAGTAACTTTTTGGTTTTTGTTTATTCTACAGCTTATCAACCCAAGATAGCCCATGAATGATGCAACATCTCATTTTCGGTGGGGTTCTACGTTTACTCATGTTCACAGCTAGGCAGACTGGAGCTCTGAGAGTGACTTGTTCAACAGCAAACATTAAGTATTTTGTGCTGGTGTGGTTCAAGTCTGTGATCTCCCAGCTCCCAGGCCGGTGCTTATAAGCTCTAGACTACACTGAAGTAGATCCATAGTTTCTGTATATGCGAAAAGCAATTTGTGAACAGTGCTATCTAGATGTCAGGCACTGCAATAACAGGGTCCTTCAGTACTGAGAAACTTCAGCAGCACCCTCATGTTGTAAGACTAAAGTAATGGGATTTATTTGTTTGTACTACAGTACATGGTTGCCATTTTTTGTTTTGATTTGAGAAGCCAGACTGCCTGCTAGTTCGACAACTAAGTTGTCGACTGCCATCACAGTGATGGATTTATGTCAACCGCAACTTGCGGTTGACACAAATCTGACTTTGCCCCCCCTGGACTCCCCATGCAGGGGGATCTGCCCCCCCCACACCTTCGATCTCTAGGATTCCAACTCCGAGTCAGAGCTGGATTGGGGAGGGAGTGCAGGACTGGGAGAGAGAGTGCCGGTGTCTCGGGTGGTCTATTACAGTAAAAACATTGATATAGTGTATTGAGCCCCCTTGTTACATACCGAAATCCATCAGTGTCAAAATGTTGTTATACCACAGTAGAAAATTCTAAGAACACAGTTACACCACACTGTGGTATAACAACATTTTGGCCAGTTTTTTGAGCGCATGAGATGACACTTTGTTGAATGGGGAAATCGCCGCGTGCACATCTAACAGTATTCAAACAGTCTGTGATAGGATGGTGGCGGTGGTTTTTTACTGTTTCATTTACATATTTATAAATGAGCTCAATATTTTATCCTGTCTCTGCCCCTTATTTCAGGTATTTTGCTGTACTTTTTGAAGGGGTCTCCATACACTATGTAAAATACTAGCTGGGCAATTGTGACCACCAACCAGTGCTTCCTCCTTGGGGTTCTGATTCTGTGAGACCTCTAGAGCTTCACTCTTGAGGTCTAACGGAATCAGAACCCCTCAGTGGCAGCACAGGCTGATTATGCACAGTTGCTCAGCTAGTACTTTCTATGTTGTTGGCATCAATATTTTCACTGTAATAGTGTCGCCATCCTGGGCTACTGCTGAGTCAGGACATCATTGTTCTGATGTCAGGAATCCATAATACCATCGACCTGACATCAAAATGATGGTATCACAGAAACGAATGCCTAAGTTGCACATATGCAACTGCTCTAGACTCTGGCTTTTGTCACAGTTTTAAAAAAGTACAGTTAGGAAGTGACAGGAGTGGCGTTGACAGCTGAGATAATAATAATAATAATAATTTTATTTATAACACGCTTTTCCATTTCCAATGCGCTTTACAAATTAAACAGCTTAAAATAAACATTAAAATCCAACATCTCCACATAAATAGATACAGATCCAAAATACAATTCATTTTTCTAGAAAGGCTGATTTCCAGAGGAAGGTTTTTAATCCTCTCTTAAATTCCTCCACAAACGTACACTCCCGTAACCGATGCGGTAGAGAATTCCAAAGGGTTGGCGCAGCATAAGAAAATGCTCTAGAGCCAGAAGATTTAAAATTCACCCTAGGAATCTCTAGCAACCCCTCGTCGGCCGAGTGGAGCAATCGACCAGGGGAGTAAGGAACCAGAAGTTCTTTCAGATAGTCTGGACCCCAATCGTGAAGGGCTTTAAAAGCCAGTAAACCGACTTTAAAGGTGATTCGCCACCGTATAGGCAGCCAGTGCAGTTCGCACAACAACAGGATAATATGACTGGATCTACTAGTACCAGTCGAAACCTGGGCCGCTGCATTCTGCACCAGCTGCAGGCAGCAAATTTCAACCCCTGAAAGCCCAAAGTAAAAGGAGTTGCAGTAGTCTAAGCGCAAGGACACAAAGGCATGGACCAATGTTGGAAGGTCGTCAGATGGAATCAGATGCTTAACTCTGGCGATATTCCTAAGATGGCAAAAGGAGGTCTTGATGACAGCCGACAACTGTGACTGTAGAGTTAGTCTGTCATCTAAGACCACCCCCAGGTTACGCACCCATTCAGAGGTTGGGGGTAGAAATGCCACCAAGAAAATTCCAGAAGGCACACCAACACCCAACCCCTCTGTCTGAGGCGGGAGTTCTTTTTTAATTTCTCTTATCTTTACCGATATTTCTCATTAAATAATTTGTTCGCTCTAATAGTAAAATTACTGGTCTCTCACTTGCACCTGGATTGAGGGAGGAAGGTGGGAGGTCTGAGTTGAGAAGGAGGAGTTTCAGTATGGAGACTGTTTCCTGTAACCATTGACTGCTGTCTGAGATCGAGCAAACATAAAAAAGTTATTTACAGTGTAAAAAATATAAAACTACTGGTCTCTCTGTAACGTAAAATAAACAAATGATGGGAGGTGTGAGTGAGGGAAGTGGGAGGGCTGACATTATGCTATAATGTGAAAGTGAACTGAAATTGACATGAAAGACTGTCCGAGACTGCGTTGGCATTTTAAATTTAGATTTCTGTTTTCCACAGGGAAACAAAGGGAGAAAAAAATGGCAACTATGTATTACAAACAATAACAGATGGACATCCATCTGTTACGGTTACTCTAAATCCAGCTCGAGATTCCTGTGATGGCATAAGCTGCACTTTCAAGGTTTATGACATCACAGGAATCCCTCAATGGATTTACAGACCATATCAGGTCCATCTGTTATTGTATTTAAAATACATGGCCTGGAATGCACACTGAACTGAGGCTTGTTTCCTGGTGTTTCCTAGAGGAAGGGGGAGGAGTTTTAAAGCAGCTGGAGTGGCACAGAAATATACAGTAAATACACTAATAGTATTATAACAAAGTGTAAACAGTATCACTTATAAGATTACAGAAGGCGGAGGCAAAAACAGCAAGGAGTAAAAACTTAGGGACTGTACAAGTCAAAGAACAGTAAATAGTTTGATGTAATCAGAAACCAGGAATATTACAATACAGTCTAACCTCCAGGCAAATGGGAGAATTGTAGAATGGTTATAGCTGCTACCTTTGGGACTCAGGGTCCCAGGTTTGATTCTCAACAAGGGTTTTTGGCAGTCCACCCCCCAGATGACACACAACACTCTTGATGATGATGGAATGTCGTTGCCCTAGGACAGTGTACTGTATGTGAAAAGTAAACTGGGAACAGCGCCATCTAGGTTTTCACTGCAGCAATAACAGAGTCCTCTAACTTTGAGAAAGGTTGAAGTAATGGGAAGGAAACAGCCAAAGTCTAATCTTATTTATTTTATTTACTTAAAAATCGGTGATGGTAGAGACACGGTACATCAAAATCTGTTTCCAGGAACTACCCAGGGAGGGGTTACAGAAAGCAGGACATATGTACAACCTATTCAGGTAAACAACTGTGACAATATATTAATACAATGAATACAGTGATAGAGAGTGTGCAATATAAACATATGGTAGAAAGAAGGCAGAATAACATACAAATAAATAAAAACTAAAGAACATAAGAACTCCAAGACAGGAAAAAGGCTGGCTAGCCTACTGAGACCATTCCCCTGATTCTCTACAGCTGTAACCAAGTATGACAGCCTGCCTCATGTAAGTGTCCAAAGATTTCTTTTGTGCACATAACATTAGCAGTAGCCAATGGCATTACAGTTGAGAGGGTACAACAGTTTTAAATTTGGAACAGAATATCAAGGTACCTAATTGTGCAGAGGTTCGATGAGAAGTAATGATAAAAGGATTGGACCAGGATAGGTTAGGGGCAGGAGAGAATGAAATTAATTCAGGGAAGATGCTGGAGTGAGAAGCAAGAGAGGAGAGGCAGACATGAGGAGGTAGGCAGTTCTAGAGGCAGGTGCACAAGAAAGAGAGTTTGAGGAGCAGAGGTGAGGTAGCAGGGAATGCTAAAGGAGTGAGAGTCCGGGGAGCACTGTGCATCTGAGGAGAGGGGAAGGACTGACATTCATTCAGATAGATAGGAAGGAAGGGAGTCAAACAAGTACTGTGAGAGTAAAATAATACAATAAAAGAGGTGTTGAGATTCAAGTGAGGAACAAGAGAGGCTCTTGTTGAGAGAGCTGTGGTGAATGAGGGGAGGAGGATCAGTTGCAAAATGGCAGAAAGAGCTGAAGAGGATTACTGGAATTGCCAGGGTGGACTTAGACGCGGCACTACTGCATCCACATAGTCAGTATTCAGCCAGATGATTTCAAAGATGATCTCATGGTGGACCGGGAGAGGCAAGCAGACTTGTTCCTGTACAGGGCACCAATCTTAAGGCAGCTTTTTTTGTGGATAGCATTGGTGTGGGATGATAAATCCAGGTTTCTATCCAGCCACACACCAAGGTGCATTACTTGAAGTTGGGGAAATCTTCAAGGGGCCAGTGTCTGAAATACAAGGGTCGAGCTGAGCATAGAGAGTCATTACTTTGGTGCCAGAAGACATAACAGTCTTTTTGGCATTCAGTGTTAGTTGGTTTGAGTGGAACCAGTGCAGGATATTACGGAACTCACGCTGTAGCATCACAACCTGCTCAGGGAGCAAGGAACCAGTGGCAAAAAGAACTGCATTATTAACATACAATATGAAGCTGGAAGTGAGGAGACTTAGAGGAGATGTGAGGAAATATTTCTTCATGGAAAGGGTGGTGGATGCCTGGAACAGCCTCCCAGCAGAGGTGGCGGGCACCGAAATGGTAACAGGTTTCAAGCATTTATGGGATAGACAAAGGGGGACCTTTAACAGGGCTGGGGGGATTAAGGCTGGAGATCAATTAGCAACTATGGTAACACAGTAGGTAAGGACTTTATGGCGAACTAGATGGGACAAGAGGTCCTTTTCTGTCATCAGCATCTACATTTCTATGTTTCAATACATTTGCATGTTCAAAGAGACACAAGCTGTGAGGAGTTCACTGAGGATGAGGGAGAAAAGGATAGACCACAAATAAACCTTGGAACACCCCGAAGTTGATAAGGGGGCGACAAGGCATGCCCTACCTGGACTGACTGTAGGAGGGCAGTGACATAGGAGCAGAACACCCCAACTATGGACATGGATAGTTCAGTTCCATCCAACTTTTCCAGGAGAATGGACTGTGCCATGTCATCAAAAGCCTGGACAAGGTCTACGAAGCTAGTGGCTGTGACCTTCTCCTTTTCATCCCCTTCAGAATGCCATAAGTGACATGGAGGAGGGGCTAGACTGTACAGTGGGCATTCTGAAAGCCATACTGGAATGGATAGAGAAATAAAGAGGAGGCAATGAAGGTGGAAAACTGAGACAGTACCAGCTTCTCCTGCAGTCCAACTAAACATATGAGGAAAGAGAGATAGGATGGTAGTTTCCTGGGGAAGAATGTGACTCCCCTTGTGGATGGGGCAAACTTTTGCCTTCTTCCAAACATGGAGAACAGCACCAAGCTGAAAGAACAGGCCTAGGAGTAGCTATGGTGGGGAGAAAAAGAAGAAATCTGGAGGAGTTTAGGATCAAAGCCATCGGGACTATGGTCTTTCAAGGGGTTTACAGAACAGAGGAAGTACAGAGTGTCATGTGGAGTAACATGGGAGATGAAGAAGAAGGAGAAGAAAGAAAAAGGTGGTGAGATAAACTGGAGGTGGGAGACAGGACTAGGAGGGGGGGAAATAGTGCAGGGGGTAGTGATTGAAGATAGTAGTGATTATACTGTACTGTACTGTACTCTCCCTGGGAATACTGGGAATTTTCCTTTAAACTTTTAGAACTTGGGGTCTGTGGTGTATTCCAAACCAAGGTGTATAGATGAGTCTGCCCAGCAGAAGGCACAGAAATGACATCTACTAGAGCTTGTGTAATATATCTTAAGCAGTGGGCAAAAAAGACCCTCTTCTTACCAGGAGGTCTGCATGCCCAGGAGGGCCACAGATATCACGCAGATCCAATACACTAACTGGTGGTAGCTACTGCACCACTCACATACCTCACTAGACCACTGCTCACCAGCCACACTTGTTCATGGCCACATCTCTCATCCCAGCACAGTAGAAACTACATTTTGTGCACACTACTGCATGTTGGTGCAATAAACGGTGTCATGCTGTCCACCAAGCCTCCAGCTTGTAATGAAAAACACAGGTGTGCCCACAACAGAATGATCTTTTTCTGAGTGACTCATTGCTAGAGGGAGATTGAAAAATCAGAATGTGGCTGTAGTTTCACAGTGAGTGCAATAACTTGCTGAATATTGCAATCCATAGTTTTATGACTCCTGACTTTGCAGTGATTACCATGTTCCTTTCATGCCTTCAGCAATCTTCTGCCTTTCCATCAGCGACAGATTCAAACCTGACAAGGCAATGAAATTGAAGTAGAGGATTTCTGCAGTCTTGTTCACAAAGGTAATAAAGGCCCGAGGATGTCTCTTACAACAGTCAACTGTTCAAATTGTTTGAATCAACTATAATGAAATGATTTTTTTTACCCTGAATTTATATTAAATTTCTGGAAATCTACCAAGGCACCAATCACAGACATTTTCTATGAATAGATTTTAACGTACTGTTTTTCTAAAACCTTTTTACGCTTATTAAAAATATAATATTATGCAACTACCATCTCACAACAAAAACAATATTTTTGTGTCCTTCAAAGTAACATAATAACATTGCAGATTAAAGTAGGAAGGGACTCTAGGCCATCTGGTCTGCCCACCCACACACTTTATCAGCAAGTTTTAATAAGTATCTTGTGGAAACATATACTAATTTATGAAGATTCTTAACAACTGTCCAGGGTGTCCTGTATTGCCTAGGCAAGCAGACATGTGCCCAGGATTTTCACTGAGGCTAGTACTGTCTTCATATTCACTGTCTGCACTGGTAGGCTGTTCCATAGTTTCACCACACTCTGAGAGAAATTGTGTCTCTAGTGTTGCCCCTAAATTTACCACTTCTTAGAATTAGGTGTGTACTTGCTTCCTGCTGGAGCCCAGCAGATTAAATATCTCTGTTTGATCTTGTTTATGCACTTGAGAATGTGAAAGTTTGAACTCATACCTACCGTTTCTCCCCAGGGTGAATATGTTAAGGGCCTCCATTATAAATCACTAATGCGATTTCAGCCAATCAGCACGCAGTGCCACTCTACCTTTTACTCTGAGCACAGAGTGCTTTCATGCAGAAGCGCTCCACTTTGGTGCCCGAGGTGAGGATGCCATAATAAACCAAAAAAAATACTCAAAGCTTATAAATCACTTACGTTAAATGCAGTTATCTCTTATGGTATATGAGACTCTGCTCATGAGGTTTGGACAGACAGAGCTACTCAGCTTCACGTTGTGGTCCTCTTGCCTAAACCTCATACCCAGAGACCCTTATACCATGAGAGACATCCCTCAAAGGCCCTATTAACTTATAGCCTCTACTCATATCTTTTGCTCCCCATACCACTGATCATTTTGGTGGTACTATACAGCACCCTCTCTACTGCCTTTATAGAAACATGAATTTGCTGGCAAATAAGAACCACTTGGCCCACCTAGTTGGCTTAGTTTTCCCTGCCTATAGTATCACCACAGATCTTACTTGATCGCTGGCACATTCACCCCTTCCCCTTCCATAAGATTCCTTTATGCCTATCCCGTGCATTCTTAAACCACACCACTGTTTTCACCCCCACCACTTCTGCTGGAAGACTTTTAAAGGAATCCACCACTCTTTCTGTGAAGAATTACTTTCTCACATCTCTCATGAATCTACCCCCCACCAGTTTCTTATCATGTCCCCTGTCCTTGAGCACCTTTTTTCTGAAAAATACTTCCCTCCTGTACCTCATTAACCCCCATGAGGTATTTGAAGGTCTTTATCATATCCCTCCTCTCTCTCCTCTTTTCCAGGGTGTACATATTTAGGTCCTTAAATCTCTCCTAAAAGGGCTTCTGATGTAGACACTGCACATTTTGGTTCCCCTTCTGTAGACCACCTCCACTCTAGTCCTTCTGAAGATGTGATCTACAGAACAGGATACAGTGCCTAGGTAGGGTATTACTAGTAATCTACACAGAGGCAATACCATCTGTCTGTTTTTGCTGGTGATACCTCTACCTATGCTCCCCAGCATCCCATTAGCCCTCCTAATGGCCTTGTTGCACTGACTGTCCATCTTTAGGTCATCTGATATGATTACCACCAGGTCTCTTTCTTGCTTGGTGGTTGTCAGTACCACTCCTTCCATTTTGTACTCTGCTCCTGAGTTTCTCTACCCCATGTGTATTACTTTAAACGTTTTCATGTTAAAACGCACCTGCCATACTCTTGACTACTCTTCAGGTTTTCTCAGGTCTCTGCTCTGTGACTTATGTTCTTTTTGTATTGCAGAGCCCAGAACTGCACACAGTATGTACTCTAGAAGGAGCTTGACTAAGGCATTGTAAAGTGGCAGGGTTACATCCTCTGCTGTGCTAGTCAACCCCTCCCTTTGATGCACCCAGAACTCTGCCAGTCCTCTTGGCAAAGGGCTTGCACTGCTTGTCGTGCTTATCTCCTTGACTATTATGACCCCCAAGTCCTTTTCCTTTTCCACTGCAGCAAAAGAAGCCACACATGCTGTGTAGGTCATATCGTCAAGTTTCTTCCCCAACTGTAGCATGTTACATTTGGTTATACTGAATCTAAAACTCCAGGAATTGGACCAATCGCCATGTTTGTTCAGGTCCTCCTGAAGTTTTTCCTCATCCTTGGCAGAGTCCACCACCTTGGCCAGACTTAAATAGCCTGCAGGTGACCCTAGCTTTTAGATCATTTATGAAAATGTTGAACAGTAGTGGCCACAGTAGTGATCCCCGAGGGACCCCGCCTAATATGCTTCTCCATTGTAGAGCCTGTCCACCACATCTATGTATTTTCTACCCCTAAGTCAGTTAGCAATCCTACTTGTGTAGTCCTTGTGTATACTGCACTACTGTATGTTGCCCAGAGGTTTGTCATGTGCCACAGTGTCAAAGGTCTTACTGAAGTCCAGATGGATCAGAGCTATGGCCCTGCCCTTGATCACCTCCCTGGCCATCCCTCAAAGAAGGTAATTGGGTGGGTTGGCATGATCTTCCCCTGATAAAACCATGAAGAAAGGAACTTTGTTTCAAACAACTGCTCAATTATGTTGTTCTTAATAATGGATTCCTGGACCTTGCTGAGCACTGACATGAGACTGATTGGCCTGATGTTTCTCCAGTCACACTTTGCCTCCTTCTTGAAGATGGGGACCAAACTGACCACTTTCTAGTCATTTGGCAACACACCCACTAATTGTTTCATTAGCTCCATTATGATCCTGGGGTATATCCCGTCCACCCTTTGGGATGATTTGCCTGGTTTGAGCTTTAATATGTAGTCTGGTACCAGGGCAGGCATAATGTCTATGGGCTACATCTTGGCCTATGATGCCATTTACATGTACCCTCTCAATAAGCACCATGGGGGGGGGGGTCTGGGGCTTTGGTGAACACAGAAGCTTCTGCATCACGGCCATTGCCCCTAGTTCTCTCACAGGTTCCTTCCCCAGTTTACAGTTGCCCAGTCATCTCCTTCCATCTGTATACTGTAAGAAGGCGTTGGCATTCTCTGCAGCTCCTACTGCTGTTCTGGCTACGAGCTCCTCCATCACTTTCTTAAACGTAGTCCCTCTGAAGCAGCTATTTTGTATCAAGGTTAAACAATGGAAAGTCCAGACTTCTATAACTGCTATTGGAGGAAACAGGTTTTTAATTCTAGTCTTGTCCTGGATGTTGTATGTTATGTACTGTATTTATAAGTTTGACTTTCCTTGAAAATGAAAACTGGAAAACATGATTTCCCCAAGAAGACAATCAGTCCAGTTGTCATGCGTCATTGTCCTATTGGGTGCTTTCAGTATGGTAGAACTCTTGAAAATACACAGTGGTACCCTGGCTCTTTCCAAATTAAGCCTCATACTGTGATTAGTCAACCTAATCTGAAACACATGATGAGTTGGATATTTAAAATACATTTTAGAATTTGATTCCTTATGAAACTCTCCTTTTCAGTGTTCTGTAGAACAAACTTGATTGCACTTTGTAAATTAAATTAAATTGTTATTCAGAATTGTTAACACCCAGAAAAAGCAAACATACATGAATATATATACATAAATTACATCCCAGAGTGCTGAAGGAACTTGCAGATGTCCTGGTGAAACCCCTGGCAGAGCTTTTCACCATCTCTCTGAGGACAGGGTGGGTGCCCCAGGACTGGAAGGTGGCGCATATAGTGCCTATCCACAAGGGGGAGATCAAGGGAGGTGGCAGGGAACTACAGGCCTGTCAGCCTGACATCGGTGGTGGGCAAGGTGATGGAGGGCATTGTCAAGGAGAGGCTAGGGGGGGACCTGGAAAAGTCAGGGTGCCTGGACGATAGACAGCATGGATTCATACCAGGGAAATTGTGTCAGACAAATCTTGTGGAGTTCTATGACTGAGTAACGAGTGCCTTGGACCTGGGTAGACCAGTGGATGTCCTCTTTCTAGACTTCAGCAAGGCATTTGACTCTGTTCCTCACGAGGGCCTGTTGGATAAGCTGGGAGAAATGGGGGATGGGGAACCAGATGATCAGATGGATAGACAATTGGTTCCAGGACCGGAGTTGGCGGAATAGTCTCATCCCCAAGGAGGGTCATTAGTGGGGTCCCAGAGGGATCAGTCCTTGGGCCCCTCCTGTTCAAAGCCTACGTCTCTGACATAAGGACATGCATCAGGAGTGAGATGAGTGTCTTTGCGGATGACTCAAAACTGGGGGCGGTGGTGGATGGGGAGGAGGGGAGGGGGACCTGGAGGCTCTGGAAAGATGGTCTAGAAAGTGGAAGCTGAGGTTCAATGCAGGGAAATGCAAGGTACTGCACCTGGGGGCCAGAAACCCGGGCCAAGTGTACACCCTGGGGGGGGGGGAAATGCTACAAGTCTCGATGGCTGAGAGGGACCTGGGGGTGGTGGTGGATGTCAAGATGAACAACTCGGAGACTTGTAGGAGTGCAGCAGCCAAGGCCAACAGGATGCTGGGATGCATCGCTAGGGGGATCACCTCCAGAAGGAGGGAAGTGATACTCCCTCTGTATAACTGCATGGTGAGGCCACACCTTGAGTACTGCGTGCAGTTTGGAGGCCACACTTAAAGAGGGACATTAAACTCCTGGAGAGGGTCCAGAGGAGGGCAACCAAAATGATTTGGGGCTTGGGGGACAGGACCTTTGGGGACAGGCTCGAAGAGCTAAATATGTACACACTGGAAGAGTGAAGGGACCGGGGGGGCATGATAGAGGTATTCAAGTACATGAAGGGGGTGAATAGGGGAGGAGCAGTCAGGGTGCTTCGAAGGAAGGAGGACGGGGCAACTAGATGGCATGGGTGGAAGCTGGAGGGGGGAAGATTCAGGGGAGAAAGGAGGAGGTGCTACTTCACTGTGAGGGTGGTAGAGCCATGGAATGCGCTGCCCAGGGGGCTGGTGGAGGCAGAGACGGTGGAGGGGTTCAAGAAGGGGTGGGACAGGTACAGGAGAAGGGTTCTGGAAGCAAAATCCAGTGCAGCGAGAATATCCAGAACTGGGAAGGAAGAAGCCAGAGAAGGCGAGGGGGGCAGCAAGGTCAGCTCCCAGGGTGGGGCTGACCGAACGAGCAGACACGAAAGACCGTTAGGCCTATTCTGCTGGCATTTTAGTATGTTAGTAAGTCTTGTTCTCAGCTCCAACCAGGGGAGGGGGCATGCAAGGAGAAGGTAATAGAAAAGAAAATACGTCAAATTAATGAAAATGAGAATAATGTGAGAATCGTACCTGCTGTTGCTGTCTGCAGCTGACATTACGGAAGGGATGGAGGGAAGATCTGCCTGTTTGCAGATGACACCAAAATCTGCAACAGGGTGGATACACCAGACGGGGTGGAGACAATAAGGAAGGACCTGGGGAAGCTTGAAAAATGGTCTAAGGAGTGAAAACTAGGGTTCAATTCAAAGAACTGCAAAATAATACACCTGGGAAGAGGGAACCCTGGGGAGAGCTACAGGATGTGTGTGGGGGGGGGGGGAGGAGTTGTTAACTATCACCAAAGAGGAAAGGGACCTGGGGGTTATCATTTCAGATGACCTCAAGACATCCAAACAGAGTACAAGGGCAGTGGGGAAGGCAAGGGGCATGCTGGGGTGCATAGACAGAGGCATCACAAGCAGAAGGTGGGAGGTGGTGATGCCATTGTACAAAACACTAGTAATACCTCACCTGGAGTACTGTGTGCAGTTCTGGAGGCCACCCCTTCGTAAGGACATCAACAGGGTAGAAGCAGTTTCGAGAAAGGGGACAAAGATGGTGCAGGGTTTACACCAGAAAACATATGAGGAGAGACTAAAGGACCTCAATATGTACTCGCTGGAGGAGAGGAGGGACCAGGGTGACATGACATAAACTTTCAAGTACATCAAGGGTATAAACAAGGTGAAGGGGGGCATCTTCCAGTTTAGGAAGAGTACAAGAACAAGGGGGCATGATATGAAATAAGAAGGAGGCAAGTTGAGGGGCAATGTGAGGAAGTTCTTTTTCACCGAGAGGGTGGTTGATGCATGGAATAGCTTGCCACAGGAGGTGGTGGAAGCGAGGACAGTGGAGGGATTTAAATATGCCTGGGACAGGCATGAGGGAATCTTAGCGGTGGGGAGGAGAGGGAAGAGGCCATTGACCTGGTAGGGTCAGTAGCTGCATACTAGTGTAGGGCTTATGGGCAGACTAGATGGGCCTAGCGGTCCTTACCTGCTGACAGTTTCTATGTTCTATGTTCAAACTACGGTTGGTAAAAGTCTACCGCATGATACATAGTAAATGAAGACATTTTAAATATGGAGTTCTTCAAGAAATAAGTTGGAAACCTGTGACACTGTGTATGAAAAGTTGTGTGCAAAACAACTCACACAGTAATAAAAAAGCAGTCTGGTCTAGTGGTTAGTGCACCAGCTTTGGAACCAGGAGACCACAGGGTCAATCTCTGCTAGAGCCAAATACCGTACTCATTGTGTAACCTTGGGCAAGTCATTTACCCTCCTGGTGCTGAAGTCCACCCAGCTGCAGAAATGGGTAAAAAACACTGCACACCACTAGAAATGGGATGTTGTATCTCAGCTAGACTATCTTGGGTAAATAAATTGTGTAAAAAATAAATATAAAAAGAAAAGAATATATGTGTTTACATTTGAATGTTTGGCACTATAGCTAGTCCTATGGTAATGTAGCAATGTGGAGTCATTAAGAATTTTGTTTTTTATAGCATCTTTTATATACACTGTATCCCAAATCACTTTACAAGCCATGAACAGTTGGACGGCAGCAGTAACCACTGTACCTCACTACTTTACATTAAGCTGCATCCACATGCAGCTTTCTCTCCCAAGGATCTGTAAATTCTGTAATAAATACAGCAGTGGTTCATCAACAGAGAGAGAGCTTTAATAAGAAATAAATCTTTAACAAGTCTTCTCACCCGTTTGTGTTCAAGAGCCCCAATGGGAGCCTCCTTGGCAGGGGTTTGGAGGGGTGCAGACAGTGTACGTAAGTTCACAATGTCAGCTCCTCTCACTTGAAGGCTTCCGCAGCACTACCTAAGGGAGGAGGGACTTACAGGAGAAACAATATTATGGCGGTGACATGGCACGATGATGCCCCAAGGGTTGATGGCAGCCTTGGAAGTCCACATGCCATACTGAATCCTTGCCAAGAGGAGAACCCCATTGTGGGGGGATGGGGTAGCAGCTGGAGAGCATCACAGAAACTGCAGTTGAAGGATGACCAGTGCCCCCAATGATAACACTGGGATGGGAGCACAGATAGGGTGGTGCAGAAGGATGGGTGTTGGTATCCACAAAATGACCTGGCATAGCTGCTTTCTATACCTTTACTGATAACGTATTGGTTTATTTTGACATTAGCCTCTTGTGTGCACCCAATTTACTTCTACAGAAGGATAAGCAGCGGGTACCAGTGAAGTAAAGAAAAAAAATATAGCACATACTGGTCTGTTGTCACAGCAGCATTTCGATTACAACATTGGAGACCTGAATTCATGCCTTGAACCTGGGGCATCTGAAGGGCTGCCAGGAGGAAGATCAAAGTTCCTCTGGGAAGGAAGACTAGCACGCTACACTCTGCTACTGCTAGAGTGGCACCAGCCAGGATGCAACACAGGAATGCTTCAGTATAATACAAAATGCTGCGGCATGCCACTGTGAAAAGTGTAATTCAATGACAATTAAACCCTTTTTTACTGCAGTATTTTGCAACATGTCATTTACTACAAGTTACTCTGTTGCCTCAAGGCTGGCTCTGCTGTACATCCATCCTTTTACAGGGAATGACATTAGCTTCTCTCTCTCTCTCTCTCTCTGTCTCTCTCTCTGTCTCTGTCTCTCTGTCTCTCTGTCTCTCTCTCTCTCTCTCTCTCTCTCTCTCTCTCTCTCTTCCCTCCCTCCTCTCTCTCTCTCTCTCCCCACCCTCCCTCCCTCCCTCCTCTCTCTCACATCCATATGCAAGAAATATTCATTTCATGGTGGTCACGACAGTACCAATACATCCAAAAATAGTCCATTTGTTGCATTAAAGCCACAGTTCATGTTAAAGCATGTGTTAATATACTCTGTAATGTACTCCATTCTAAACCCCGATGTGGATCCCCGCTGGCCATTTTTGTTTCCAAATCCATTATGGTGCTACATTTCAGTTTTATGTTCAGTGTCCCATAAAGCCAGGGAGCAGTTTCTATTATGTAGTTTGTTTTAGTCACAAGGAGAGGGATGTTACACAGTGGATGTTCAAATACAGCTGAGACTACTGATGACAATTCAGGGCAGCCATATTTAATTGAGCTCTCTTTTAATTATTTAAAACCTTAAATGCTAAAGACTCAAAAGGGGGTCATACAAGACAAGAGAAAAGGGTAAATGTAAAATGCAAAAAAAAAAGGTATATACAGTATGCATGAAATGTTCACCATAACATGAACTGCTGCTCTAAATTTACTAACACCCCCACCCCCCAAAAAAGTAGATACATATGTGTCTCCCACATCAAGGGAGTCAGACATTTGATTCTTAAAGAGATTTTATGGTTTCCAGCAAAGCTAAAAATTCCCAGTTGGCATCAGTAGAAGCTCATTTACTCAAGATTCCCCAAAAATTTGCATTTCAGGATCTTTAATTTTTAAGTGGCCTGTGATAGCCAGTGAGCATTACTTTACATTTAGGATTGGATTTCCACTTATTAGGGAATAGCGATCCTTATTTCATGCCAATGTGCACAGTTCTAAAGAGATGGGGAAGGCTTAATACAGCAAGTACATAAAAGCAAAATGAGCTGAATCAACAACTATCTGTATCTGGAATTGACTGAAGTTTTCGCTGGAGACCTAAAGGATTTTTTAAAGTCAAAGTTCACGTTGAGGGAGTTTATAGGTACTGTAGTTGACACCACACTGTGCTGCACTCAGAGTTTACATAAAATTGACATGTTTCACCAGAAACAAATTGCAGTCAGATGTTTTGGAAAAGTTTTAAAAACTGACTTCATTTCTCACTTTTGTTTTTTTCATATAGTTACCAGCTTATAAGCAGAACCAGATTGAACATTTTTTAAAGTATACTCTATTTTGTTGTATGGGTAGATTGCGCTCCCCTTTAAAACGATATCTCAAAAAGGCTTAACATGAACCTAATAAATCAACTGTCACATCATGAAGAATGACTGCTAACCTAATCTGAACTAGTAGCACTTACCTAATAAATCAATTGTCACATCATCACTAACAAAATGAACATTTTAAACTTCTCTACCTCAACTTCAAAACCACACTTTGATAAAAACAATACACTATCAGCATTGTCTTTTACCATCAAACAAAAAGCTAAAAAACACAGTTGTAGACAAACCTTATTAAAATAAAATACCTTTCACTTTTCACTTGACCTCCCACTGTTACAGTGCACAAAGCGGGAGAAATGGCTCAAAACCACCCATGCGGAAAAGAAATATATTTTAAATACATTTATTAATGTATATTTCAAATATTTGTGTGATTCAACAAAGGTTTATCGGAACATTTAGAATTCATCTTGTTAGCAGCCCTTTAAATATCCAGACTGGAATTATCATTTAATGATGCACCTTTAACTCAGATGTACAGATTACACTTTCATACTTAAACATAGGACTTAACCTCTCAATCTTATGCTCAGTAAAGGCTCCGATGGGTATTATGCCACCCCTTTTTTGTTCCCTTCTAGGTTGAATGAGTTCCTACATGTACTTGGTTTATACTCTTTATTTTATGATTAATAAGGATATTTTACATTGTTTTAAGTGTTATGATTTAGAAAGTATGGCACCTTGAGCCTCCAGGCAGGGCATCTCTACAAATCAAAATACTGCTACTACTTTCTCTGTGGTCTGTAAGCTGATGGTGTCAATTCAATTATGATTTTGGTTGATAAGCTGTATTTTTGAAAAATACAAATAAATGCACAGTACCAAAGTGAAAGAATTTACAAAAACATATTAAAAATAAATAACATACATTCATATATATTCTACACATAATGTACATTGCATATAAACAAGATACATATTCTACCATTTTAAGATATGTAGAAATAATGCATTCAATATATATTTGCAGAATGTAGTCTACATATATTTTAAAGGTACATGTAACATACATACCAATCATATTTATTAACTACACAAATATATTTATTTGCTATGTAAAACATATATTTAACATTTATTATTGTGTACAAAGATTATAAATAACACATATATTCCTCATATTTTCCAGATGTATATCAGGCCACACCTATTTTACTATATATGGGCCCGATTCAAAAAAGGTTGGGAAAGGTGCTCGGTGCTTTCACCTCCAAGGAATGGTGCAAGGGACAACTTGCACCACACCGTGTGTCATTCCCAGTTCACAAACTTGGCCTGCATGGCATGGGGCCACCTGCACCAGCCAGGTCTGTGCCGCCCTTGGGCAGATGCATGGCTGCACCATGGCAGCTGGGGGCTTGTGACATGGGGGAGCTGCAGCATCCCTATAAGTGGGATTTACAAACAGTCAGAGCAGGTGCAGGACCTGGTAGGGTGTAGACCAGCCTGGAGCTAGTCTAACACTCATATACCACACCATCATACCATGCCGGATGGGGTAGGATCTCATGCCCACAGTCTGAGCAGAGCTGAAGCTGGCACTAGTACCCCCTCAACGTAAGGCACCATAGAACCACAGCTGCCAGCATTCTCCATGGAGCTGTGTGGACTCCCAGTGCTGTGATACTACATGCATAGATAGCACCCTGAATGCATAGGTGCTCCACATGTGTTGTACAGTTCCTATAGTGACAGACTCCTGTGGACATGCCAAGACAACCCCCCATGTACATCGGCTGTGTGGATGCCAGTAGAGATATCCAGTCTATTGGACATTCATGCATGAAGGTTCTACATGCCCATGACTGCACCACTGTGTGCCCAGTATGTTGGCAGTACAAACTGGTGAATGGGGAACACACCATGGGGGCACATTTATTTATTTATTTATTTGTTTGTTTATTTATTTCATTTTTTGGGAAAAAACCTTTGAGCAAAAGCTCTTTTGCAAAGATTCCATGCCAAGTATCACATCATATGCTTCTTGTCCAGGGGTCAGTTACTGTACACGGCCACACATGATACAGCTACAGGATTTGCAGGGCTCTGACAGACAGATTATGACCCCCCCCCACACCTGTAACAGCATGGCCAGATGACACTGGTAGCAGTGCTATGCCCTTGTAACCACACAAGTGAAATGAGCAATGGGGTCAGGTCTAGAAACACATTAAAGCAGCAAAACACTGCTTAGTAAGCATAGAAGTGAAGGCTTCAAAATGATCTCATAAAAACTTATTTATTGTGCTTCAGACTATTGCACCACAAATACCTGAAGTCATACAAAACAAATAATTGCTAGTTACAAAAAGGCCTTCCCCAGTCCATCAGCCAGCCACCTAAACCCCAGCGCTTTGCCAAAAAGGCTTCATCGGGGTACACTGACAGCAATGGCATCCTATGCGTACTCTCTCTAGCACACACCTGTTGTGTGTTTGTCCACTGTCATGACACTGTACAGCAGTACACTGTCTGATAAGAACTGTTGTATACATACTACTCATTGTACTGCTCAAGTCTGTACAGTGATGGGCCAGTATTGTGACAGGCAGGGGCTGACGGCAGCCTCCATCAAACCCCTCCATTGCACCACAGGGTTGGTGCACTCCTCTGATTATGGTAGCCATCGGGACTTTGTCTCCACGACCCATCATGTAATTGAATTTGGTGCAGGGTCTCTGGCGCACCTGGCTTTGCTGCAAGTGGGGGTACAGCACACCTTATGTTGGTCTAAGGGGTCTTTTGTGAATCAACCCCTATATCTCTAACATATTGAAAACATATGTTTGTAATCATACACTCACTGTAGAAATTAGAGAAAAATTACACTTGTGTACAGATATAATATTTTTTCATTAGAAAAGGGTATGGGGTTGTGGGCTGCTAGGGCAGTACCTGGGATAATAACAATCTGTTTGCAAGGGATAGGCTGCACTTGAGTGGGGGGGGGTATTAAAGCAAAGACTGGGGAGATATATTGTGACATGGGTGGATTTAAACTAGATGGGAGGTGGCAAGTGGACAGCAGGTAGGCTGGGATCCGATAGAGTGGAGTCACAGCCCACCCCCCCAGGCTAGCAGGGAAGGACTCGGGGCAGCCAAAAAAGGAGGTAGTAGAAGGGAGGAGATGGAGGCCAGTGAAGGGAAGGGAGCAGGATGGAGGGTGGGCTTATTGAATGCAAGAAGCTTAGGAAACAAATCCACTGAGCTACAGGCACTCTTAGCAGTGTGGAGGGTGGATATTGCAGCTGTCACAGGAACATGGGCAACTGAGCACCAGGACTGGGATCTGGAAATCCCAGGATACAAATTATACAGGAAGGACCGTAAGGAGGGGAGGGGGGCTAGGGTGGCAGTCTATGTGAGGGACAAGATCAAATGCACAAGGGACAAGGGGGAGGAAAGGAGAACAGAGGCAATCTGGCTACAGCTCCTAGACTCTAGGGGTAGGAAACTGAGGTTTGGAGTGGTATACAGGCTGCCGTCTCAGTCTGAGGAGCTTAACAGAGAATTGTGGGACAGATCAAAAAGGTATGTAGAAAAGGGAAGGTGGTCATTGTAGGGGATTTCAACTTGCTGGGGGTTGACTGGAGCATTCTGGTCACCTCCAGTGCTAGGCAGCAAGTGCTCCTGGACACGATCCAGGAGGGTGTCCTGACACAGTTGGTTACTGTACCTACTAGGCTAAAGAACAATTTAGATCTGGTATTGTTGAATGGGGAGGCAGTGAGGGAAATAAAGTTAGAGGACCCACTAGCCAACAGCGGTCACCAAATGGTGTGGTTTAATATCACAATATATGGGGATCCAGAGAAATCAGTGTTACTTGGGTGGTAAACTTCAGGGGGCAGACTTTGGGAGGATGCAGGGAGTACTGAAAGGGAAACTGGAGGGCATAAGGCAGGAGATGGATGTGAAGCAAAAACGGGATATTATTAAACGGGGAATTACAGAGGCAACATAAGCCTGCACAAAGGCACAGAGTAAGAGGAGCAGAGAAAGAAAACCATGCTGGTTGAACAGCAAGGTTGTGGAGGTGGTGAGGGCAAAACGAGTGGCACACCAGAAGTATAGGAGGACGGGGAAGGAAGTGGACAGGGAGAAGTATGCAAGACAGTCCAGGGAGGTGACCAGAAAAGTGAGAGAAGCCAAGGCTCAGAGGGAGCTGAGGTTAGCGCAGGGAATTAATGGGGGAGACTTTTTCAGATACATCAGGGAAAAAAGGAAGTGCAAGGAGACAATAGAGAGGATAAAAAGGGACGGGGAGAGGATGGAAAAGCGGGATGAGTAGGCAGAAGCACTGAATAAATAGTTTTGCTCTGTGTTCACAGAAGAAAAGGGGACCGCTACCAGCATGGGCTGGGAGGGTGGGGACTGGGGAAGAGGAGGCGACAGATGGAAGAATTGAGGAAAGTAAAGTCCTAGAGGGACTGAGGGCACTGAAGGTAGACAAGGCACCAGGGCCAGATGGTATCCACCCCAGGGTGCTGAGGGAGATGTTGGAGGTGTTGGCGGAGCCACTGGCGGATCTTATGTAACTATGTATAATGTCTGCCTCTTGTTATGTTTTGTTTCTGACATGGAGCCTTTGGAAATGAGTCTCTGACTCAAAGGTTGTAATCCAATTGTTTCAATAAATAAATAAAATTCCTTGGTGCTGTAGACTCTAACGATGTGACATCGAGAGTCATGGCTACATCTGTGTCTCAGGAGATTTGCTTGGCTCAGATGCACTAGCCTTTCTCAGGACACCCAGACTAAGGCCATGGATTTCCCTGTGGTGGGTAACTCTCTGTTTGGGGAGGAGACAGAGGCTTGCATGAAGAAGGTGGATAAGTACAGGACCACCTACAGGAGTGCACAGGCCAAGGAATGGTGAGCCACTCCTCAAAAGCAGCAGTCTAGGGGCAGGCCCTTTCACAGGCCTTTCTACCAAGCCCAGGCTTCCTCTCCCTTCCCACAGAGGGGGTTCTTTTGAGGGAGAGACAGGAGGGGGATGAGCAGGGCTGCATCCTCTTCCCAATCCAAGGTTTCTGCCAAGCAGACACCTTGATGTGTCAGCCTGGGTTGACTCCCCAACTCCAGTAGGAGGCAGGGTGGCTTACTACTTCCAGGCCTGAAAGTCTGTTACCTCACACAAGTGGGTCCTGGAGGTAGTAAGCCAGGGACTGGCCCTCAGTTTCAAGAAGTTTCCAAAAATGAGGGTCAGGCCTTTTCCACCTGTAAACATCTCCAAAACCATTGCTCTAGAAGCAGAGGTTTCCTCTTTGCTGGCTCTCAGAGCCATGGATAGAGTTAGTACTCTACAGAGGGGCATGGGTCTGTACTCCAGGTATTTCTTTACCCCAAAAAAAGATGGGAATCGTGACATCATCCTAGACTTAAGGTATTTGAACAAACTTATCTTAAAACCAAAGTTCAAAATGGTGAGACTGGGAGTAATTCTCGCTCTGAGGCCAGGAGATTGGTTAGCATCCCTGGACCTCAAGGATGCCTATTTCCACATTCCTATCAGGTGCTCCCACAGAAAGTACCTCGGGTTTGAGCTGCCTTCAGGCCATTATCCATTCAGAGCCATGTCTTTTGGCCTAACATCGGCTCCAAGAATGTTTACAAAGTCCCTTGCAGTAGTAGTGGCCTTCCTCAAAAGGCAGGGGATCTCTCTATTCCCATCCCTGGATGACTGGATCATTGTAGGACAGTCTCCCGACCAGGTCAGCTCAGCTCTTCAAGTCACTCAAGATTTGCTCAGTACTCTGGGATTTCTTCTCAATCTGCCAGAGTCTGTTCTTGAACCAGTATAACTCCTCAGTTTCATAGGGATAGTTACTGTTTAAGCAAAGGCCTTCCTTCCACTAGCAAAGGTAAAGGCCCTTGCAGCTCTTGCTTCCTCTTTTCATCTTCTGGTTTCTCGCCCAGGAAGACATTTTCTTCAGCTCCTAGGCCACATGGCAGCTTCCACTGCAGTGGTACAAGGAGCCAGGTTCCAAATGAGGGACATTCAGTTTCACCTAAGGTTTTTTTGGTCTCAGAAAAAAATTTTTCTCACTAAATTGGTTCCAGTGACTCAGACTCTGGTCCAAGCTCTCCAGTGGTGGCTGGATCAGGACAATCTGAGACAAGGTGTCCCATTTCTCAATCAATCTCATTCAGTGGTACTAACCACAGATGCTTCTCTCCTGGGCTGGGAAGCCCACCTAGGAGCCCTCACAGCACAGGGTGTTTGGTCTCCGCAAGAGTCTCTCCAACAGCTTAATCTGGTTCAAGGTCAATTGGCATTCATCTGTATCCCCCTCCCCCGGGTTGTGCCTGAAAATAGGCAGGATTTGCCTAGTGCACTTACCCAGTCAACAAACACTAAATAAATAAATAAATAAATCTGTACAGCACCTCACTGGAGTCTGGATGTGTGCCACTGGACTGCAAGATGGCACATGTAGTACCATTACACAAGAGTGGGCCAAGGGATGAACCGGGTAATTATCGCCCGGTAAGTCTCACCTCCATAGTGTGCAAACTCATGAAAATGATACTAAAGGAAAGACTGGTGTCATACCTGGAGGACAATGGCCTCCAGGATGTGTGGCAGCATGGGTTTGCTTCAGGGGAAGTCTTGTCAGACCAACTTGATACAATATTATGACTGGGTGACAGGTAAGCTGTATAAGGGTCATGCGGTGGATGTTCTTTACTTGGACTTCAGCAAGGCCTTTGATTCTGTGCCTCATGGGTGGCTTGGGGGGAAGCTAACTGGTGTAGGGGTAGGGGCAAAAATGATTAACTGGATTACAAGCTGACTGAGTGGGAGGCTGTAACGGGTGGTGGTGAGAGGAGAGCTCTCAGCTTCAAGGCCAGTGGCGAGTGGGGGGTGCCACAGTGCTCTGTGCTGGGGCCAGTATTATTTGGGCTCTTCATATCAGACATTGCACATGGGGTGATGAACAAGGGAAGTCTCTTCGCTGATGACACCAAAATTGGAGCAGTGGTGGATGGAAGGGAGAGATGGAAGCAGCTGCAGGGGACCTAAGCAAGCTAGAGGAGTGGTCAGAGAGGTGGCAGCTGGGGTTCAATACAAAGAAGTGTAAGGTTATGCACTTTGGGGTGAAGAACCCAAGGAGAGAATACTAGCTGGGGGGGGGGTTAAGCTGGGTATCACTGAGGAGGAGAAGGATCTAGGTGTAAGGATAATAGGAACCTAACAACACCTCCCAGTGCAGGAGAACAGCTGCAAAAGTGAACAAAATGCTGGGGTGCATAGCAAAGGTTTTTTGTCCAGGCGAAGAGAGGTGATCTTGCCCCTCTACAGGTCACTGGTAAGGCCGCACTTAGAGTATTGTGTGCAGTTTTGGAGGCCATACCTAAAGTGTGATATCAGGCTACTGGAGGGGGTGCAGAGGAGGGCAACAAAGATGATATGTGGAATGGAGGGGCAAAACTATGAGAGCAGGCTGGGATACCTGAATATGTACACTCTGGAGGATAGAAGGGACCGGGGGGGACATTATAGAGACATTCAAGTATCTGAGGGGAATCAGTAAGGATGGGGCAGATAGGGTCTTTAAGTTAAGGAGGGGGAGGGACACCAGGGGTCATGGGCTTAGAATGGAGGGGGGAAGATTTAGGAGGGAAATTAGGAGACACTATTTCACAGAGAGGGTGGTAGCAAAATGGAATGTACTACCAGAATGGGTTGTATCATGTAACTCTGTGAACAGCTTCAAAAGGGCATGGGACAGGGAACAAGGGAGAGTGAGGGCGAGGAAGGTAGGGGGTGGCAGTGGGATGACAAAGGGGAGGGGGTGGGGCAGTTGTAAACTAGGAGTGCTAGCTGCACACTCAAGCAGACTTAGATAAACTGGATGGTCTGTTTCTGCTGGCACATTTGTATGTTTGTATGTCCATAAAAACACAAAAAAGTAAAACAAATTAAAACACTTATTTTGATAGTATATCAAAAATTATATATTTAATATTTCTATGCCAAGTGTAAGACATAGATCATCGAATTCTGCAAATACCTAAAATATATCTGGAAAAAATGTTCATATATCTGAAATATGTTTGTGATATATAGGGAATATCCCATGAAGCAGCTTCAAATATGCATGTTATCTGGTTTGGAATATTGGTGTTATTGCACACTTGCATGAGTGGCACAGCCATAAGTGCACAGTAGCAATAACACCAACATTTCATACCAATTAACATACATACATACATATTTGAAGCTGCCTGATGGGATATCCAATGTATACCATGGGAGATCGCAGTGTGTGTGTGTGTGTGTGTGTATTTGCGTGTGTGTTTGTTACAGATGAAAAAAATGTGGTGGGTTATGTAAACAGATAATCTTTTTGCAGTTTTTCTTTCTTTTCCACTTTATTATCAAGACACGTTATTAATGGTGCTAAGCCGTGGCTTTTACTTTTATGGTTAAAGTGACAGTACTACTGCTTGATGTGCTACTTGCAGGGAGCCAGTTCATGAGAAAAGTATGGGTTGCAGATACTATGCAAATAACATAACAACTGTGTAAATAACTTGCTTTTAACTGCTATTTTCACAGTAGCTATGTCTTCAGTGAAAGTAATAGGTTTTATCTTCCAAATGTATTTGCACTACCATAGTGTACATTTAGGTATAGTCAGATATAGTTTACATACTGACAAAATATAGTGTCAGATACAGTCATTTTGTTGTTCTGCAAGTTCCTTGTGCCATGATGTGTAAACCTTGAGGGTCCACCCTTGCTTTAGAGAACATCCTTTTGGAATAAAGTCACACTCTAGAACCCCAACTTTGGGTTGGACAGTTACGTTACTGCTTCCTGTGTGTGGATTTACTGGGTACCCCTCCAGAAATATAGATCTAGCATAGCCCTGGCAAAAAGTTCTCTCCCCAGGATCTGTTTTTTGTAAATACCTTATAGGTCATATTTTGCTTTTGTACACCCCACCCCTTTTGATCTCTAGATTAATGAGCCTGGTATACATTCCCAAAGCTAGGGGTGGTACCATTTCTAAATGTGTCTCCTGAAGTCTGTGCCCAGTTAAGGGTATCAGGGGTAGCTAACTGTGTAAAGTAGCGGGGTGGGGGTGGGGAGGTTATACACTAAAATGCACCCACATTTAGAGGTTGTTTTACTCACCTGTAACATAATTAATTTTTTTTTTAATCAGAAACGTGCAGGTTTGGTAGAGTCTGCCCAAAGGTCCTGCTTTCACAAGTTTGAAGTTTTCAACTTACATCGGTTTTAAAATATAAGTTAAAAACTGTGCCTTTTTCTGAGCATGCTCAGTTCAAAAATGAACGTTGTAAGGATAGCCTTTTTTTTTTTGCATTATCAGTTTGACCAAAAGTGATTTCCTTCAAACCACTTTCTTCAGCCATCTGATGAAAGCAGTGTGAAAGAAATCACTTTCAGTCACACTGCTAATGCACAAAACCTGTCCCAGAACACCTCCCTCCTCCCTGACAACCAGCATTTATGTTGCAATTCCACTTACTTAGTTTTATGCATGTAGCAAGCATTATGTGTAATTCACACAGAGTGTAATAATTGTTTTATAACATATTAAGGGCTGCATATCATATAGTAGAAGTAACCAAATTCAGTGGTCAGGACACAGAATGCTGCCTCCCTCCAATAAACTTGCAAGACATGGCTTTCTTGGCAAATGTGTTTCTACCCCAGAGGTTCCTACACAATACATAGCATAATGCACCTTTTTTTACACCTTTTGTGTGTATCTCTCCACCTTTGTGGATCAGGTACTTCGTCACAGTTTAGTGAATGTGCATGGGGGAGATAAACAACCATTTGTCAATGCCGAATGTTTGCTTGCTGGCATTGGCATTGGTAGTGTAGAAGTTACAGAGCTGCACAATAGAAATGGCAGTGAAGCTTTGAACTGAAGCCAACCCCACCACCACCCTGCAGAGAGTGACAGGCAGTGGGGTGTGCCTTTGGGTTGTCAGGCATAACGGCCACACCATTTCACCACACCCTACCCTGCAGGCACTGACAAGTGTCACGGTGTGCCTTGGGGTCTTTGGCCCTTATGCGTACCCCATTCCATCAGGAAATATGGTGAGATGGGTGCGGTATAGGAGAATGGGGTGAACTTTGGGGCCGAAGAGTCCAAGGCATACCTCGATGCCTCTCACTGGTTGCAGGATGTGGAATGGTATGAGCATTACAGGCAAGAATCCCAAGTCACACCCCTGATGCCTGTCATTCTCTACAGGGTGGGGCATTATGGTTGGAAACCCTAACACCTCAGGCATTCATTGGTATTTTCACTCCAAATTTTCAACATTGTTTTTTTGTGACCCCCACCTCATGAACAGTGGCAATATCAGTTTGTTGGCGAAGCTTCTTATGCACGCGACTATGGCATTTAGCACGCGGAGTGCAAAACACATTCCGAACAGGATGTGAAAAATGACAGCTGTACTGCTCATGGGAGGTGTAAAAAATGGCAATGTTGCAAATCTGCATCAAAATATTAAAAACTGGTGAAGTCACGAGCGTGCATAGAAACTGTGCGCACCCGTAATGTAATTAGGTTGGGGATTTTTTACAGCAGATAGTCAACACAGGCATTTTGGGACCTCCGGTCATGAACAGTGTCACTGTGATTTTCTTTATCTGTCCCGAACAATGATTTCCCACAGCGACCACGCATCTCTGCGCTGAAAGTGTGAAAACACATTTTGGCCATGTTGTGAAAAATGACAGCTGTACTGTTCATAAGGAAGTGTGGAAAAATGCCACTGGTGAAAATCTGGACTGAAAATATTACAAAGTCATGAACTTACTAGGGTGCGTGGAAACTGCACAATGCTCACTCGTAACACAGTCATTTTATGGACTTTTGTCGCCAAATTTTCAACATAGCCATTTTAAGACCTCTGCTTATGAATAGTGTAACTGTGATTTCCTTAATCTGTCCCAAACATTGCTTTTGCACACCGAATGTACCATTGTGCACTACATGTGCGGAAACACATTTGGGGCGACGAGAAAAATGGCAGCTGTACTGTTCATAAGGAAGTGTAATAAAATGGCAATGTGGAAAATCTGGAGTGAAAATATAGAAAATTCGCAAATTTACGAGCGCGTGTAGGAACTGCTCAATGCACGCTCGTAAAACAGTCATTTTTAGGAATTTTTTCACCAAATTTTCAACATAGCCATTTTAAGACCTCTGCTCATTAACAGTGTCACTGTGATTTTCTTAATGTGTCCCATACATTGATTTCACACCGACTGCGCTATTGTGCGCTACATGGGCGGAAACAAGTTTTGGGCAAGATGTGAAAAATGACAGCAGTACTGCTCATAAGGAGGTGTGGTAAAATGGCAATGTTGAAAATCTGTAGTGAAAATATTGAAAATTCATGAACTTACGAGCGTGCGTAGGAACTTTGCAATGCACGCTCGTAAAACAGTCATTTTTAGGAATTTTTCCACCCAATTTTCAACATAGGCTTTTTGAGAGCCCACCTTATGAACAGTGGCAGTGTCATTTTGTTACTCAGTCCCAAAAGGTGATTTCGCGCAGTGACTGTAAAATCACCCATTGGGCCCGATGAACGCCATGACAGTGAGAGCATTCATGAGAAGGGGTCCCAAAAACCCCATGTTGAAAATTTGGTGCAAAAATTCCAAAAAATGGCTGAGATATGCAGCAAAGTTGAAAAAATCCTATTCATTACATTATACAGCTTACCAGCATTTCCTCAGTTCGCGGTTGGCTTTGAAGAGTGCAGATGTGTTCCCGGTCCACCGAAGATCGTCGCGCCAGAGTCTGGAGGTAAGTATGGGGTGAGGGGGGTGTGGGGAGGCAGGGTTCGCAGTGGGTAGGTGCAGGTGGGGGCAGAGACTACGAGGACTGTTTTTAAGTTACAGTTTTTGTTTTTTTACATGACAACGGAGGCGTTTGCCACGCTGGAGTGGGCTCCCAGCATGGCATAAGGACAGCTGGTTGGGCGGGGAGCCGGCGGAGTTGGGCACCCCGTCAGCAATAGCATCTGTTGCCCACGCTGGGTGGGCTCCCAGCATGGCACCCTGCACTGAGAGACAGTGGAGCTGGCGGGGGATTGGGCACCCCCATCGGCTATGCTAATGTGCGGCCACACTGGGGTGGGCACCCAGCATGGCATGTAACTCTGCTTGAGGGGCGAGCACAGCCAACGGGATTGGGCACCCTGTCGTGGCTACACAGTGTGTGCATGGGGGGGGGGCACACAGTATGCGTGCCTGTGTGTGTGTGTGTGTAGGGGGGCGCACATGAGCAGGCGATATCTTATCACTGCTCACTGAAGAGTAGCTCCTCCTTTCAACTGTACTCCACTGCATTTTGGAGCTGTCATAGACAGCTCCAGCAGGCATTGGAGAACTGCGGCCGCGCCTGTAAACACACTGACTGAATTGGAAGAGGGCTGCCACACCTCCGAAAACTTGGATGATGGCACTATGTTTCTTGCACATGCATGCAAGCAAACAAAAATGATTACAAATGCCAAAATATGACATCATATCATGAAAAATGTAATGTTCATCTCATAACAATGCAAAACAAAACCTCATACAAGAGGGGGAAAGAAATACTGCTGGAGAATGGATTCATAGAAAAAAATAACAGGCTTATTTCAAGGGAAGTAGAGATACTTCATCTCAGTCTCAAAATTAAGGACCAGATATTGCAGATCAAGATATGGAGGGGCATATGTAGGTGGGAGAGATACATACCATACTGCATGTCAGAATACATCAGCTGATCAAGTTTAGGCAGCTTTCATCCCCTTATAGTTATTGCATCTTCAAGAGACGAGAAATATATATAAAACATAAAATCATTTTATACAACTTGACAATTAGTTCTTTAATTCTGCAATAATGCCCTCCAGGATCAGATGCAAAGTCACCATGTGTGACAGTTACCTTCAGGACTACTGCCATTCTGTTGCCTGGTTCCTGCAGAATTTTACTAAATTCTGCATAACACTGCAGGATCTGGCATTTGATCCTGGTGGGCAATACTTTGTATTCTGATCCGTTTCTTGCATATCCACTTCAGAACTGTATCCCAGAAGTAACCAGGTGAAGTCTAGAATCTGATCCATTTTGGATTTGTCCAGCCCTATAAAAACACAATTCTGTCCTTGATGCCTAAGCTGCAATTTCATATTTGTGAGATATCAGCACTTCTTGGATATGTAAGACACTTGAGGTATACCATTAGACCTCAATAATGCCATGCACACTTTGCTGTGTCTTACTGCTCAATTAAATGCTACCATTTGAGCATTAGGTTTACTGCAACAAAGTTTATGTACTGGAGATGTACTATACTTGATTACATGGATGGTTTCAGATTTGTGAAGAAATGCCTAGTTTTTTTTCACTTTCTTGTTCTTTCTGATTCTTACCTTTATATATCCCCAAACCTAATCCATATTAAGAGCTGTTGTACTATCATTACCAAGTCTCACCCCAGGCAACCCGTCTGCAAGATCTCCTACAGGACTGCCAAAAAATTGCTGCATGCTTCCTATAGTAGTAATCCAGAAAACTGCAGCAGTTCCCCCCAACTCCCCTTCACAGTAGTGCACAACAATGCTGCAAGCCCCCACAATAGTGCTACAACACCTCTCTGGGCAGTTCATTGCAACACTACTGCAAGCTCGCCTACAGTAGTGCTATAATACTGCCACAAGCTGCCCCAAAGTAGTATGCAACACTGCTGCTAGCCACTCCTCCTTCAGCACTAAAGCACTGCTGCTAGCCACTCCTCCTGTAGCACTGCAACACTGCTGCAAGCCCCTCCAAAACACAGCAACACTGCAACTCTGCTGCAAGCCCCTTCCCCGCACAGCAGTGCCGCAATCCTTCACAAGCTCCCCAAAGTAGTATGCAACACTGCTGCAAGCCACTCCTCCTGCAGCTCTGCAGCACTGCTGCAAGCTCCTCCAAAACACAGCAGCACTGCAACTCTGCTGCAAGTCCCTTCCCCACACAGCAGTGCTGCAACATTTGACAAGCTCCCCCAAAGTAGTATTCAACACTGCTGCAAGCCACTCCTCCTGCAGCTGTGCAACACTGCTGCAAGCCTCTTCCTCACACAGCAGTGCTGCAACACTTCACAAGCACCCCCCAACAGGGTTTACCTGCAATCACTGGTTATGCCTACTGATACATGTGCCATCTCCATGGTCCAAGGATGCTGATACTGTCCTACACCTTTCCCTTCCTCAGTGGGTTAACAGATTGTCTTACACATTGGCCCTTGAAAACTGGCTCCTCAGGCTGTAATGTATTCCAACCCTCTGAATGTGGTCGCTTAGGTACACTAGTACATCAGTACATAAGATTGGTTTTAAAACCAGGAAGGAAAAAAAGCATCGATAAGACTTCGCTGAAATAAAAGAACCTTAAGATTTTACTGAAAGTAAAGAACCTGTTACTGTCCTATAAAGAATCTTTAACATTCACAAAGGTTTTGTTTTTCTTATGGTTGTAATGGCAAATAAATCCCTTCCACTGTGTATAAATGTGGGAATTTAAAGTCTATTTAGAAGTCATTACAATTCTGTTGTCACAACTACTTCAGGGCTGTAGGTATTTATGCAAATATCAATTTTTCTAACACCGTTTTACATGATCACACCAAGGCAGCATGGCTGAAATTATGCTGTTCCCATAGAAACACCCTGACACATGTCACTATCTATACGTTCCAGAAGACTTTGTATGCCGCCAGAATTATGCACTGTCTATTGGGCCGGAACACTGTGATCCAGTGCATTACCCTACTGACTTTTCTAAACACATCAGCCTTGCAAATAATTATATAGGGTGCTGCCCACAGCAAGGTTTAATCTCGGCTGATTGCATGAAAAGGTATTTCATCCAAATTTTCAAACAGCGATTAATGTGCTGAATCAGCTCATTCCGGAGAGTTATTTGTTCCTATTTACCAATATACAAAAATGCTAACATTGCATATTAGCAGTCCATTTCAATTACAAGAGCAGAACCTGTGATGTACGCACTATTACAGAGATACAACAGCTATGGAAGCATAGATGCTAAATTAGAACTTACAGCACACAAAAATATAGACATCTAGAGAGTGCCTTTCTCTTTAGAAGTAAAACGTTGACCGGCTAACTAAAGCTGGTATTATATCAGAATTCAACACATGACCAACCCAGGTCATCTGCATAACTAGTGTTCAGTAGTAACTCTTACAGATACAGTATAGCAGTGTGCCAGTAAAACATTTTCATATATGGTATACTTTCAGACTAACAATTTACTGGTTTTATTTAATGAATTTACTGAGAGGGAAATAAAACCTAGGTGTTAGATTGCAGACCTGTGATTCTACAGACCTACAGTAGGTTTGAATTTGCTCATCTACAGTAGTAAAGCTGCTGTAAACCTTTCCTGACAGGATCATTCCCACCTTGCACAGATTGTTACTCATAGCTAAATCCTTTCTGCATGTATCGAAAGACAGAAAATGTCATGGAGCTCCCCCTTCACAGAGGATGCACACCAGTGGGGCACTCTGAGCTATTCACAAAGTGAGATGCACCCCCTGTCCACATCCAATCCCAGGCTATACACTCATCTGCATAGTCGGCCAGGTTGGGATGTGCATGGAGGTAGGGACACACACATCCATGAATGACACACAAAAGGAGTTATACATTTTGGAGAATGCACTGGGGTCAGTGACCTTCTGCAACTCAGGGGGTATGCTATTTCTCCGGACAGTGAAGTGTGCAATCCCCCTCCTGGTACAACTGCACCCACACCAGAGCTTGTTGAGCCCTAGCACCAGTTGCCCCATCCTCCTATCTGGCATGGAGGGCTATGAAAAATCTTTTTAATTTTTTTTTTATTTTTATTTTAATGAATCATTGACTTACGGATATGGAGGACCTTGAAGGATTGCTGCATCCCACAACCCCCAGCTCTGTGCGAGGCACAGAATCCACTAAACAGCTAGTATGGGCATTTGATTGAATGACCCACGTCAATCCTTGCTCCACCAACTAACACCCCTTGCCTCCCCCGCACTAGAGCTTGTGCATGAGGAGAGACCAAGGAAGAGTGACTGAGGGCTGTGAATCACGTCTTTGATGTTCCCATCCTTGATTCTGGAGCTCTGCAGATGGCATGTGTGCCTTTGCCACATGTGTGAGCCACCATTGTAGATTATGCCCTGTGTTTGTTTTCAATATCTTACTATTTCAAACTTTACACTGCCATGGATCTTCACTCTTGTGACATTTAAATAAAAAACATTTTGATAAAAAATGTTAAAAGTTCCTCTTTTCTTAGGATTGGAACCCTTATTGATTGATTAAAATACAAAAGCATTTGGTGCCTGGTAGGATTCAAACCCTTGTCTCCTGCTTCATAACACATGGACAGTTCTGCTGTAACACAGAGCTACACTATAGCCAATAAAAAGTAGGCAATGTGGAGTACAGGGTAGGTCACCACCAATGAAGAAAGCAACAAGGGTTCTAATCCCAAAAGGAGTATATACTATGATGAGTTATCTGAAACAGACTGTTTCTTAAAGGAACATTTGGTAGCATCCTAGCCCATCTTTGAATACTACCTCTGTCATTAACCCACTCTTTGACCCTGAGCTAGCCTCTTACTATGCCATGCTTGACCTCTTTGTAAATGCTCTCTTTAATCTATATCTATAGAGGAATAGTGAAGATTAATAAGGGAGAGGTGAGGTGGGCAGAGGGAGACAGTGAAAAGGCAGAGATACTGAATGAATACTTTTGCTCAGTATTCACAAAAGAAGATGAGAAGGAGTTACCTAAACCAGACAATAGAAGCACTCTGGGTAGGGGGGTTGACACCAGTCCATTTACAGAAGAAAAGAGTCCTGAAAGAACTCCTAAAATTCAAGGTGGACAAAGCAATGAGACCTGAGGATTCACCCCAGAATCCAAAAACTAAGGAGGACCTAGTGACACCACTGACCACACTTTTAACAAATCATGGGAGGATGGGGTGGTACCTGAGGACTGGAGGAAGGCAGATGTGATTTCCTTCACAAAAGTGGGAGCAAGGTAGAAGCAGGAAACTACAGACCTGTAAGCTTGACCTCAGTGGTAGGGAAAATTATGGAATCACTTCTGAAAGAAAGAATTGTTGAGTACCTTGAGGCCAGCAGGGCACAGGACCCAAAGCAGCATGGATTTACAGCAGGAAGGTCATGTCAGACGAATCTAATAGATTTCTTTGACTGGGTGACCAAAGTAATAGACCAGGGAGGGGCTGTGGATATGGCCTACCTAGACTTTAGCAAGGCATTTGACACAGTCCCACGCAAAAGATTAATAATCAAGTTAGCCAGCCTGGGAGTGGGTCCCAGGGTCGTAGCCTGGGTAGCAAACTGGCTGCAAAACAGGACACAGAAGGTAATAGTGAATGGAACACATTCCAAAGAAAGGGGGTTATTAGTGGAGTACCTCAGGGCTCAGTACTGGGTCCAGTCCTCTTTAGCATCTTTATAGGTGACATTGCAGAGGATCTGAAGGGAAAGGTATGCCTCTTTGCAGATGACACAAAGATCTGTAATAGAGTTGACACACAAGGGGGGGGGTAGAAAGGATGAGAAGGGACTTGGCAAGGTTGGAGAAATGGTCAGACATATGGCAACTTAGATTCAATGCAAAGAAGTGCAAAGTAATGCACCTGGGAAACAAAAACCCAGGAGAAGAGTACACAATAGCAGGAGAGGTACTAACAACAACAAAAATGGAAAGGGTCCTGGGGGTAGTCATATCAGATGATCTAAAGGTTGGTAAGCAATGTGAGAAGTCAGTAAGGAGAGCCAGGGGGATACTGGGATGCATAGGAAGGGGCATCACAAGTAGAACAAGCATTTGTCAATGCCAAACGTTCGCTTGCAGGTATTTGCAGTAGTGTTTGGCATGTATTGTGCTTTACCCTAATGCCCTGTGCGATTGCTGGTATTTGCACAATAAATGGTCAGCATGACCTTTTTGTTACCCCCATTGTGCGCTACATAGGCGGAAACACGTTTTGGGCAGGATGTGAAAAATGACAGCTGTACTGCTCATAAGGAAGTGTGGTAAAATGCCAATGTTGAAAATCTGGAGTGGAAATATTGAAAATTGCAAACCTATGAGCGTACGTAGGAACTGCGCAACGCAGACTCATAAAACAGTCATTTTTAGGAATTTTTTCACCAAATTTTCACCACAGCCATTTTAAGACCTCTGCTTATGATCAGTGTCACTGTGATTTTCTTAATGTGTCCCATACATTGAGTTCGCACACCGACTGCGCCATTGTGCGCTACATGGGCAGAAACACATTTTGGGCAGGATGTGAAAATGACAGCTGTACTGCTCATGAGGAGGTGGTAAAATGGCAATGTTGAATATCTGGAGTGAAAATATTGAAAATTAAGAAGCGTCATGAGCGTGCGTAGGAACTGCGCATAGCATCGCTCAATAAAACAGTCATTTCTAGGAATTTCTCACAAATTTTCAACATAGCCATTTTAAGACCTCTGCTCATGAACAGTGTCACTGTGATTTTCTTAATGTGTTCCATACATTGATTTCGACACCGACTTGCCCATTGTGCGCTACATGGGCGGAAACACATTTTGGGTGAGATGGAAAATGACAGCTGTACAACTCATAAGAAGGTGTGATAAAATGGAAATGTTGAAAATCTGGAATGAAAATATTGAAAATGTACGTAACTACGAGCCCGGGCGAGAACTGTACAACGCACGCCAGAACAAAGTCGCTGAATTTTATCACCACTGAGTTTAGATTCTTCATGACGATGTCACTGCTCATGGTGTTATCTGGCGTCAAGGGTGATTTCACGCGACCGCGCAGTGCTCGCGAAATCACCCTTGGGCCCGAATAACGCCATGACAGTGACATCATTCATGAGAAGGGTCCCAAAACCCCATGTTGAAAAATGGTGCAAAATTCCAAAATGACTGAGATATGCAATACAGTTGAAACCCCCATGTAGCCCATTATACAGCTTACTGGCATTTCCTCAGTTCGCGGTTGGCTTTGAAGAGTGCAGACGATTCCCAGTCCACAGAAGATCGTGCTGCTGGAGTCCGGAGGTAAGTATGGGTGGGGTGTGGGGAGGCTAGGTGCGCAGTGGGTGGGTGCGGGTTGTGGGAGGAGGGCTGGAGACTGGCGAGAATGCTTTTATTTTACAGGTTTAAAAAAAAAGATGACGCGGACGCTTGCCACACTGGGGTGGGCTCCCAGCATGGCAGAAGATGTGTGGGTGAGGGATATCGACGGGGATTGGGCACCCCTGGCCGGCAAAACAATGAACGCTTGCCATGCTGGGGTGAGTTCCAGCGTGGCAGCAGGATGGCTTGAGGGGGCCGTGGAGCCGACGGGGGATTGGGCACCCCTGTCGGCAAACAACGTTGCCACACTGGGGTGGGCTCCCAGAGTGGCACGAAAGCTTTGGGGTGGTGTGGCACGCGTGGGGAGCATGTGACGCAAGGAGGGGCGGTGGTGGCACTCAGTATGGCAGTGGTGCTTTCCTTTGAAGCAGAGGAACACCGCTGTCATACTGAGCTCCTGCACCCATTGGTGCAGAACCGCCACACCTGCTCAAGGGAGCAGTGCATTGGATGGGAGAGGCACACCTCCAAGGTGTTACTCTCCCAAACATTCCTGCATGCATGCAGCGAACATAAAAAGGGAAGTGGTTATCCTTCTGTACAGACAGTTGGTGAGACCCCATCTGGAGTACCATGTGCAGTTTTGGAGACCTCATCTATGCAAGGACATAGACAGAATGGAAGCAGTCCAGAGGAGGGCAACTAAAATGGTGCAGGGTCTGCATCAGAAACTATATGAAGAGAGACTGAGAGAGCTTAATATGTATGCCCTTGATGAAAGGAGGGACAGGGGGGACATGATAGAAATGTTCAAGTACCTCAAGGGAATCAAGAAAATCCAGGAGGATAGCATTTTTCAGAAAAAGAGATGTGTAAGAACAAGGTGGCACAATTTAAAGATAGAGGAGGGATGGCTCGTGGGTTATGTGAGGAAATATTTTTTCACGAAGAGAGTGGTGGATACATGGAACCGCCTTTCTGGGGAGGTTGTTGGATCTAAAACAGTGGGGGAATTCAAACATGCATGGGACAGACATAAGGCAATTGTAGTGGGGGGTGGCAGGAAGTAGGCTGTTGGTTAACTAGAATCTGCTACTTATCCAGTAGGTAGGGAAATGGGCAGACTGGGTGGGCCAAGTGGTCCTTATCTGCCATCAAAGTCTATGTTTCTATGTTTCTATGTTATACTTATAGAATTTCCCTGTGCTCTCCTTCCCTCTGCTGGATTGTAATGCACTTTCAGATACACTTTGCATGAGGGTTTTTACAGAAACAAAATGTTCCGTCTTCTTTCAGTCTTAAGTTTTATTCATTTTAAGGCAATGGGCTAATGAGTAGCTGTGACATAACTGGCTGATTATGAGTCCCTAGTGCATTGTCAGGAACCTTCTTATAAAAACAAAATGTAACTTTGTACCTGACAATTACTTTCTTCCAAAAGTGCAATCAGCAGTCCAGACTCCTTTATACTGTAGGTATAGCATTGCCTGCAGCTTCCAGAAGTAGGACTTCAGGATTCTGAGTGAGAAATAACAACATCTGGTGCAGGGGAAATTGCTAAAACCTCTTCAGTGGTTTCAACTACTCAATGTACACAAGAGGCAGAGAGAGAAAATAGACTCCATAAACACATTAAAACAGAAGATAAAAGACAAACAAGATATGTTCAGCCAGAGCAAGAAGTAAAAATGCCATCCCCAAATAGCAAGAAGTTTCAAGGTTGAGTGCTACAGTCTGTTGAGAACCTTGTTTAATGTTAAAGTCCCTCTGCATTGCAAATAACCAATTAACTTTCACAGCAGTCTTTACTAGATAGCTTTCTCACAGTCTGTTTCTAATACTTTATTGTTTTGGTTGTATATAGCCCCTGCCTTGTCAGTGGATCCCCAGGTCCCCCATGCATTTATGTTGTTACTTTCTTGTCTCCCTGTCGCCAGCCATGCCCATCTTCTGATGGTCTACCCAGCCCCATCACCCATGTTTTCCTGGACTAACCCTGCTACTCTTTTCCCCCATGGTGGTGGCGGTGGGGCTCCCCAGCTCCACCTACAGTTCAGGATCTGCTAGAAGGAAGTGCCAAGGTCACCAGTGCAGTCATCCTGCCTGGTTGGGGAGTTTTTCCATGTGCCATCCCAGGCCTTCAGGACACCATGAGTAAGTGTGCTCATGCAGGTGCAAGTGGGTGTGTGTAAAGTGACACCAGGCTGCACCCTCCCTTCCACAAGCTGCTCCCAACTGCACTGCCACCTGCGTGGCAGCATTGCAGTGGAGCACAGCAGTCTTTCTTCCTTGGAGGAGAGAATCCTCTGGGACACTTATCCACCCCCCAACTAGCCCCTGATGACCCAGCTCGTATCCAAACCCAGGTCACTGGCATCATGAGAGGCAGCCCTGCTGCTGCACCAGTAGGCCAGCTCCTCACCACGCCTTTAACTTGTAGCCAGCTCTTAGCACCTGACCTGTGCCATGATGGTCACAGACAGTGCTCTCCAACAACAACTTTGTTTTGTTTTCCCGCCCAGGAGACCAAACACAAGAGCTCCAGAAAAGTGCCCACCCTCCACTGGCCTAGTGAGTGTCAAACATGAGGTAGTTCCTGAAACCAGTCTTCCATATTACAGCACAATATGTTGTCATGGAGCCAATCAGAGGCTTGAACTTGAATGAAAAACATTTGCAATACTCTGCCAATGGGAAAGCTCCATCTCTAGCCTTCAAATTATAAAGAATGACTGACAATGCAGTGACTACTATAGAATCCTCTTCCTTTGCTACATTTAAATTAAATATTTACTTTTATTTATTTTTAACATATTTCACCAGGTAAGCAAGCAGAGTCCAAAATGGGCTTGTTTCTAGTTGCAACTGGGGGCGGGGGACAAAATCAGAAAATGCGATGCAAATAAAACCAGTAGGAAAGATGTACAAAGTCAATATACTATATATACAGAGTCACCAAGTCGTACAATATACAGGAACACATATATAAAGTCAACAATTTACATAGTATATACATAGAGTCGAGTCACATTCAGGTATCCCAGGTACAGGGGGAGCACAGTCCCCTAACAATACAAATGAAGGTATTTACTGCTGTGTAGCAAATACTGTAACTCTACCACAATTCTGCCATTTGGTGATTTATTTGGGAGAAATACATAGCACTATAGTAAGATAATTGAAGGTTATAAGGGACTCTAGATTTATCAGACTCCCACTTCCTAAGCAGCTATTAATAAGTATGTTGTGCAAACATGTACTAAGTTATAGGGATATCCCACCCACTCTACTATCCAGAGTATCCTGTGATTCCCTTGCAGAAATGTGTTCAGGCTTACCCTGCAGCTCTGTACTGTCTTCATATCCACTGTCTCCACTGTTAGGCTGTTCAGTAGCTTCACCACACCCTGGAAGAAGAAGTGCCTCCTAATGTTTCCCATAACTTTATCACCTCTGAGGTTCAGGATGTGTTCCCCAGTCCTGCTGGAGCACATCAGATAAAACATCTGTTTGACTGTGAGTACACAGAAGACTGAGGGAATATTCCCAATCAGCTTTGTTTCTCCAGAGTGAATATGTCAAAGGCCTCCAGCTTCTGCTCACACCTTTTATCCTCCGTGCACCTAATCATTTTGGTAACCCAGCGGTTTTCCCCCAGTTGACTGTCTCACTGGTCTTTTGGTATTTAGGAGCCCAGAACTACATGCAGTGCTCCAGGTGGGAGCTGACCTGGGTCTCGTAAAGTGGCAGGATTATATCCCCTGCTCTTGTAGTTTTCTCATCCCCTTTTGATGCACCCCAGCATTCTGCAAGCCCTCTTGATAGCAATCGTGCACTGCTTGTCTTGCTTCTGCCCCTTGTCTAGTATGACTCCCCAGGTCCTTTTCCTCTTCTACAGCAGTAGAAGGGGCCCCACACAGTGTGTAGGTCCTACCTCTGTTCTTCCTTTCTGAATACAGCACCCTGCATTTTACTGCATTGAATCTTCAGACTCATGGGGCAGGATTTTCACAAGGTTCCCTTCTCGATGTGTCTGCCAATATTTACAAAAGGAAAAAAACATCCAAACCTGTTAAGCCAGCTAGTAGATGCTCCAATTATGTCTGAATTTTGCGTACAAGAACAAGATGCAATTCTGGGAAAGAAAGATGCAAATCACCTTTGTGGCAATTTTTTTTTTACCGCAAATTGTGACTTTTTGTCACAAACAGGTGTATCTTTTTCAAATTTTATTTATTTATTTAGCTTTTGTTCACCAGGTAAGTACACTAGACAAACATATGCCTATTTTCAGGTGTGACCTGGGAGGTTGCAATGAAGAGTACAAGCAGAAGCAGGTATTACGGAAATTCTGAAAAAGAAAACGAGAGTCAGGCACAACAAAATTGTAAAGGGACCTGGGGGTAATTATATCAGATGACCTAAATGTAAGCAAGCAATGTGAGAGGGCAGTAAGGAGGGCTGTGGGATACTGGGATGCATAGGGAGAGGCATCACCAGTAGAAAACAGGAAGTTGTTATCCCTCTGTACAGACAGTTGGTGAGACCCCATCTGGAGTACTGCATGCAGTTCTGGAGACCCAATCTCCGCAAGGGACATAGACAGGATGGAGGCAGTCCAGAGGAGGGCAACTAAAATGGTGCAGGGTCTGCACCAGAAGGCATATGAAGAGAGAGATTAAAGGAGCTTAATATGTATACCCTCGAGGAGAGGAGGCAGAGGGGGGACATGCTAGAAACTTTCAAGTACCTCAAGGGAATCAACAAAGTTCAAGAGGGTAGCATCTTTCAGAAAAAGAGATGTGCAAGAACAAGGGGGCACAATTTGAAGATAGAAGAGGGATGGCTCAGAGGTAATGTGAGGAAGTATTTTTTTCACAGAGAGGGTTGTGGATGCATGGAACGACCTTCCTGTGGAGGTTGTGGAGTCAAAAACAGTGGGGGAATTCAAGAATGTGTGGGACAGTCATAAGGCAATTATAGGGGTTGGGGGCAGGAGGAAGTAGGCTGTTGGTTAACTAGGATCTGCAGCTTATCCATTAGGTAGGGAAATGGGCAGACTGGGTTGGGCAAGCAGTCCTTATCTGCCATCAAATTCTATGTTTCTATAAAGGAGGCAGGTAAAAACGTAACATTGCCCAGGTAAACAACATGACAGTCAGGTGTAGAGCATAACATAGGTAAACATTTGACAGTCAAATATTGAATGTACCATAACCGGGTAACATTTGACAGCCATGCTTATAAGCTCATACAGATACACTGATCATAAAGAAAATGACCGGGCAGAACAATAAAGTGTAGCACAGTGCAAAAAGGGGACATATAGCAGCAGCACTGCCTGGCCGCAAGTGGGCAGATGCAGACAAGCGTAGTATGCATTTGCATCCATGTTCAACCCTTTTGAATATTGCCCCAGAAATCAAACCCACCACAAAGCCTGTCAGAACTTATTTTATTTTTGTTCCCACTTGCCTTAGCACCTCACTTCTTCTGGCCAACCAATGTCCCACTCATACCTAGACACTGTTGACCTTTGGGCACCTCTGTCAGAAAACATAGGTGTTCCATCATCAAAGGTTTCTAATTTATTTCAGACCAGAAGGTCCCCTGCTGCCACCATGGAGAAGTTCCCTGTTGAGCAAGTGTGTGGCTAGGAAGAGGTTCTGGAGTGGTGTTGTCCTAGTGATATGGAGAAGGTGCCTCATGGCCCTCTTTCAATGTGTCAGGCGGCACACTGTTCTTCTTTGTCTTGGCTTATACCACACCCTCTACCAATGTTAATTGAAGTTATAAAATGGGTAGAGAAATTACTGCATCCTGAATGAATGAGAGGGTTCAGAACCCAAGTGAATATGGAGTGACAACCACCAGTCCGGGAACCCACTGGGCAAGCAGGACGCAGCACATTTTGATATCTGTGCCTCCCAGAAATCTTTGAAAAAAGATTGCTAAACATTTCTGGCAGACATGTTTTGCAAAGTGAAAAAACTTTAACATTGGTTTCTGCCACAAGTGAGAAAACTACATTTTACTTAATTTTTTTAACTCCCCCACCCACACCCAAGACATACCACACACCAAAGAGATGAGACAAAAAATGTATACTCATCCACTTACCTTTTCCTGTGGTCTTCTGGCAGTTTCACATCGTAGGCCTGCAATCCTGGTCCTCAGTTCAGCTAACATGCTGTAGTAGCCACACACAGAACTTGCTATACTCTTCCCTCCTGCCTCGCACCTCTCTGTTCTGCCCCACCAGCCCCATTTCACTCAGGCACTTCACTTTTTATTTGCCACTACAGACACTATATGCTATAGTCCACCAGCCTTCATCCCCACCTGCTTACAGTCCCACACTCTCTCTCTCTCTCTCTGACTCACTTATTTGTAAGGACACTCTCTTACTTCAGCCGCTACTGAATGCTTCTCACTACTTTTCTAGTAACCACAGCAGCATGTGCCAAGATCACATTGGCACTCTCCAGAGAGCATTGTCACAGACACAGCACAAAAAACTCTCTCTCTCTCACTCTCAATGCTCTTCCTGAGATGGCTCAACATCGTTGTTTCAAACAGCGCCAATGATTTAGTCTTGCTCGTTCTTTTGATAGATCTGCTGCCCAATAACATACATTATAGCTAGTGCCCCAAACCTATAATTAGATTTAAAAAAGCAACAAGGCTGGCTTTCCATAATGTTTATAGACAAAAGTGCCACATAGTGGCACAGCGGTACAACATTACCGTAATGTGGTGTACAATAAAGACTCCTTTTCTGCATTATAAAAATGTATTTTTTGTACTTTTTCCAAGTTTTTTTTAAGTGCTTATATTTATATTTCAGTTTTCGTTGTTTTAATCCATGGGACTCATTTTATAAGGCACAATAAGACACTCCATGGCGGTAGTAGTCATGGTTGTCATGGGATAAACACCCTTCCAGGTACTGATGGCCCTTGGAGCAAGCACCCCAGGCCTCCCTACACACCTGGGTGGGTGTTTGTCCCATGACAACCACCACCCCATCATATCTTATTGCTTACACATCTCTCAGCTCTCTTGATATAGGCATGGCCAGACCAATGGCATGTGGCCTGAATGCCCTGCTTCCAAATGCTGTAGGAGATGCTGGTAATCTTTCTCCCACTACAGTTCCAAAGCACTACATTCACAGCATAAAAGTCTCTGGGTCAAACCAAGAAGGAACATTTTTTTAAAACAATTTTATTTGTATTATAAGACCAAAAGGTGAACTATGAAAGAACTGAACAGAAACAATTTAGTGAGTTTAACCACCCATGGATTTCCATTCCCTTCTGACAAATCAAAGCAGCTGGAATGTTTTTGTGGGCTTTTAATCAAGACTGCTGCTGTAGAACTGAAATACTATACTTAAAACTGTAAATCTATTATATCTTCTCTCCCACCTGAGAACAAAAAGTTCTAACTAACTGTTTTCTCAGACTCTATCTTTTCGATTTACTGAACTGAAAAATTAGTTCTAAGGAATAATGCTTCAGCTTTTCTACAGCCTACCATTAAGTATCTCAAACTCAAAAGAAATCCCTTTGGCAGGTGTAAATCAAAAATGTTTTCAAGAAACTTTTCTTCTCCTTATCAACAGAAAGGCACTGCAAGTTCATTATCATTTATAATTACTGTTCATGTTGCACCCTCACCGACAGTTCGTAAAAAACATGGCAAGCAAGTTCTTCATGTACAGTAAAAGAATGACTCCTGGGGTAAAAAACAGTCCAGCTATGCCTGAGGCCTTCCTGTTCTTAAGTCAATCATCTATGGTTGGTATGGAACCAGCATATCATTCACTGTTGGGTCAATCTATGTAGATCAGGCTGTGTGTCAGTAACACAGGATGCTGTGCCAGGTAAACCAATGCACGGGGAAAGAAAAATCTATTTAATGAGGTTCACATTTAAGCTAGGAGGTAACTCCTAGCATAGAACTGTAGCGGGATGATGGTCATACAGATGCATTAGCATACATGAGAAACTAAGTCATAAAACAATCTCCTTCAATCCCCAAGTATGGACTAATGTATAGACTGGACTACAGGATCCTTCAATATTGTAATGGACCTGCATGGATGTCTGTGTCTGTTGCTACATTTGTTCCCCCTGTGGCAGCTGTAGCTCCTGGAGGCTTTTGGGGGAAGGGGCTCAAAACTGCCTTTTTGTGGGCCTGTGGGCTGTCTTCTGAGATGAGTGACAGCTCTATGCACCAATGAGAGTGGACCCCAGAATGTGGCTACAAGAAGGGTCTATGCTAGAAGCTGAAAGATCTAAGGGAAATCTTGTGGCGTCAAGACCTGCTGTCCTGGGAATGGGTGCAAGCTGGGCCATCCCAGGCCTGGAATGGAGGAGATTAACTGCAAGGAGAGTTGCTTAGCCTTGCCAGGAGAACAGTGGTATTTTGTGCTGACTAGCACAAGTGACGATGCTGAAGAGACTGTGCAGCACACAGAAGCTGAGCCCAGAACTCCTGGTCCAGAAATGCAGTAGTACAGAGAGAGAGACCAAAAGAGGGAGCCTGTCTGCATTAGCAACACTTTGAACGAGCGGAGATCCAGTGGCCTACTGCATCAGGAGGATGCATCCATAACAGGGACACATGAGTATGCTGTAGAACTGACTGTGTGACGACATTAGCTGTTTGTGTGGACCATTCACAAATTGACCATTGAGCTGGATTACAAATACTCCATTTTGGGGGGTCATTCTGAGCCATTTATGCAACTGGATGACCTTTGGGGGGGGGCAATGTTAGTTTGAGCATGTCACTCCTTTTCTATGTGTCCAATACCGGACAACCCACTGAAGCTTTATGAGGCCTGCGTTGGTTCAACACCTATGGTACATAGGAACTGAGTAGAATGAGGGAGCTCTTGTTGAGGTCAAGCCAAATCCTGGTACCAGGTAGGAAGGTGTAGATCCAGGCCAGCCTGGAAGGGTGCCTAATCAAGGGACATTCTTGTTTTTATGGCTGCACTAACCATGTTCCTTCCAGGCCTCATGCCTTTAATAAAACTTTGTTCTTTTGTTAAACTTTATCTGGTTATAGACTCCCATGTATAGCAAATCAACTATTAGTTTCCTTACTGAGCCCACCAAGAGTCAAAGCCTTTGCAGCTTTATTGTTTTGGAGTCCTCCTAGCACTCGCCCCCAACCCAAATGTAGCAGACCACACTGGTCTACCCAAGGTGGTGGCAGCACCATATGCACAGTGGGCACACCTTGCCACAGGGTCCTTCAAAATATATTTTTTTTTTCAGTTGTTTAACCAGGAGTATATCTTGCCTTCTAATATCTTGCCTTCAGACAGTTTTTCAGTTGGGAGATGAGATTCACCTGAGACATGATGAGAGTACGTGAAAACAAATGGTAAAAGAATAGGTGAATAATAGGTTAATTACATTATACATGAACCCACAACAGGGATAAAATATTTCAATTGTGAAATGCAGACTGGATTACATGTGAAGACAAAATAATGCAGGAAATGGGTTGGCACCGTAGCCTATACAGGAAATGGTACTATATCTTTATGCCGTGCAGATCACAAGGCTGAATCCAAGTCTGATGTCCAAAACTACTTAGTTTTAAGATTTACCCACCCATGATATAAATGATAGAGGTACATATTTTTATGTTTATCATCTTCACTTTGTCGCTTCAATTGATATGCTTATTTTATTCTTCATAGATAATTCTGAAAGAATGACGATTGAAATATCGTTTTTAGCATTTTCTATTGTCAGCAGCCATTTAATTTAATCCATTATCTTTCTTTTTCAATGTGTAAATATTGTTGCTTTCACATCCTGGTGGTTTCAGGTGTGGAAAGGAAGGACTATGGCACTGAAGAAGGATAATTTATTTATCTGCAATTGATGTAACTTGGTCTGAAGCATGGCAAGTTCCTAAAAAGAACATTTGAATCCTGATTCATTTAAAGGTGAAGAAAACACTGGCGCCAACACTGTTATCAGCGTTCACCACTGTGATATACCTCATCCCGGCCCCTACCCATTCCTCTCAGTACTGTCCTTAGATGTCTCCTATAGCCAGTCATGTCACTGATATCAGCCGCAAGACTGTCTGAGATAGTGTACATCTGCATAATGGGCAAGGTGGTCATAGGATCAACTAACTAAAACCTGAAATTAAACTAAAACAAGCACAAAATGTAGAGCATACTGGTTAGGCAACCTGCACAACCCAAAAATATTTTGGTTCTGTGGGTAGGGGTCCTCTTGATATGTCTTTGCTTCCCCCTGGAGGTCCAATAAGTCGCAAAATTACAATCTGATGGGGGTAACTGAAATGCTTCTCTAAAACTTGTGCCAAAACACTGGTATGTTCTTTTTTTCTGTCATTTATTTCTGTACCCCAATGTTTCACTCTTTAAACAGAGCTTTTTCAAAGAGATTTTATTTATTTATTTAAGAGATTTACCAGATAAGCATACTGAGCGGGGACTGCTCGTTTCCAGATGCGACCTGGGGGTTACATTCAATACAAGCAGGAGCACAAACAAAGGTATATTACAGGTTCAGAGTAGTATAGGGTGATTGTAAACAGATCCAGAAAGGTTACAGGTTGGATTAACACATTAGTTAGAGATACACAGGTTTAGACCTAAAGATCAGGGTGCATAGTTGCTAAGTCACAGTATGGCCTATGACCGCAGGGCATCTCAGACAGTGACAATAGGTATACAACAGTTATAGTGAGTTGCTAGTCATTTTGTGCAGATCGTAGCACTTCCAGTTCTATGATAAAAAAATGGTAATGTGCATGTTAATAATGTGCTACATAAACAGTCAGTATGGGTATTTATTACATGTTCAAGGCATATTTATATATTTATTCAATTTTGGTGACCAGGTAGGCCCACTGAGCCCCGAAGGTCGCTTTTTCAGGGGTGATCCGGAATTAATTGCAGAGATAAGGCATACATATTGGTTTACAGGAATGTTAAAAAAATGGTTATTTATAAGATCTTATAGTACACATACTAGGCATAAATTGTGGTTAACAAAGAGTGTTGAGCCATACATGAAAAGTAGAGGTACAGAATATCTGCACAGTGCACAAGACATAAATGCAACATTTGTTGAAAGTAGGTGGTACAGTAGTCAGGTCAAATGCAGTAGCAGGAGCAGGTACTGGCGTCAAGCAAGTGGGCTCTGAGCCTGGTATGGAAAATGTCAAAGGATAAGGCTTCCTGTACAGAGGGAGGAAGTTTGTTCCACAGCAAAGGGGCAGAGGAGATAAAGGATTTGCCGCCCGCCTTGGTCCACACCCTGGGTTCTTCCAGGAGGATTCATCCTGTTGTACAGAGGTTTCAACTGGAGTGCTTGGGGACTAGGAGCCCAGCAAGGCTGGCAGGAGTGGGGGGGGGAGAGTGGAAGAACATTTATGCATGGCAGAGCAGGGGGTACTGAAGGCGTGAGTCAAGGGATGACCAGTTTAGGAAAGCCAAGGCTTCGCAGTGGTGGCATCTAGCATGAGACTGAGAGGCAAAGTGAGCCACCTTGTTGTATGGCACATGCAGTCTGTTAATCTCCAGTTTAGCCATGCACTGCAAAACTGGAGCAGCATAGGTTGGGGTGGGGAGGAGGACACTTGTAGCAGTGGTGATTCTGGCCTCAGGGATCAGCTGGTTATTTAGGCAGTAGAGCATTCCTAGTTTGCAGTGTATGGTTTTTGTTACCTGGTCGACATGGTTCTTTAGGGTAAAGCCCTGGTCCAGCGTTAGACCCAGATATTTTAGAGACCCCACCACTTCAATGCAGTTGCCAGAAGAGGAGGTAAGTTGGAGTGATTGGGTTCTGTCTTGGCCTAGGGATCTAGGTCCAAATAGCATAGCCTTGGTTTTGCTTGTGTTAAGGACAAGCGTGTTCTCTGTTAGCCAGGTCTCCAGTTTAGCAAAGTCAGCCTGTAGGTGAAGGCCCAGTTCAGCTAGGCTGTCCAGGGACCTGTATATGACAGCAGCATCTGCATACTGGACAACTGAGCTACCTCTACAATAGCTACTTAGGTCATTGACGAACAGGGAGAAGAGAAGTGGGCCCAGAATGGAACCTTGCGGTTCCCCCTCCTTCAGGGGAAGTGGATTGGATATTACTCCTTTCCACTTAACTCTCTGAGTTTGGCAAGAGAGGTAGCTGTCAAACCATGTCAGAGAGTGGGGGTCTAGACCAGTCCTGCCCAGGTTCATCAGCAGGAGTAGGTGGTTGACAAGGTCAAAGGCCTTGGATAAGTCAATGAAGACCGCCCCTGTTGGGATTCCTTTGTCCATGGCTCCAAGTACATTGTCCAAGAATTTTATCAGGGCAGTGTCAGCTCTATGGTTTAATCTGAAGCCATGTTGGGCGGGAGCTAGCAGCTGGTGTGTCTCCAGGTAATCTCGGAGTTGCCCATAGACTAGCCTTTCCTGAATTTCAGCTAGGGTGCAGAGCAGGGAGATTGGCCTGTAGTTGCCAATAGGTTCCCTGGGACCCCCCTTGTGGAAGGGAACAAAATAGGCCTGCTTCCACAAGTCAGGCTTAATACCTTCAAGTATAGATCTGTTTATGAGCCAGGTAAGGGGTCTAGAGATGGCCGGAGCCGCAGCCCTTAGCAGCTTTGGGTTGATGCCATCAGGGCCTCCAGTACCTTTGATTTTAAGGGACTTAAGGAGGAGGAGAACCTCCTTTGCCTTGACCAGCCTCAGATGGAAAGGAGGTCGCATGAGGCAAGGGGTCTCAGACGTCCTAGGCTCTGAATTTGGGGGGTAGTCCAGTCTTGTAGGTGTCAAGATTAGTAAAGTGTTGATTAAGGGAGGAGGCAATTTGAAGACTGTCACTTAGCATTTGGCCATTTACCTCGATGGGGCCAGGTTGAGACTTTCCGTTGCCTTTGAAAGTTCATTGATATTGGCCCAGAACAACCTGTGGTTGCCTAGGTTGGTTTGTTGGAGATGTTTGACATACTCCCTTTTAGCAAGCTCAGTGGTTTGCTTACATTGGTTCCTGAAGGTCCTATAGGACACTAGATCAGCTGGGAATGCTGAACGCTCGTGCTTCTTCCAGGCCTTGTCGCGACTCATCATCATCAGAGATTTTAGTTCTGGGGTGATCCATTTGTAGCAACTGCCTTTAGCTCGTAGTTTTTTCAGGGGAGCGAAGAGGTTGGCTACTGATGTGAAGGAGTTCTGGAAGTAGTCCAGTGCTTCATCCAGTGTTGGAAGGAGCCTTATGGGGCTCCAGTCATGCTGCTGAGGTACTCATTAAAGTAGTCAGCAGAGAATTTGGAATAGTCATGCGTTGTGAGTATTCTGGGGGGAAACTTTGGTGACCTGTTCTTCCAAGTGCAAAAGATTGGAGAGTGGTCACTCAGAGCATCAGCCATGGTCTCGGCCATCTGGATGTTATATGGGTTTGCCACCAGAACCCAGTCAAGGGTGGTGTGGTTTCCAGTTTTTTGATTAAGTCTGGTTGCTCCTGTTATGACTTGCTCAAAGTTAGCGTCCAGAACGAGGGCCTTGAGAGCAAGCTTCGTGTCCTGGGCCCAGTTAAAGTTGACGTCCCCAAGAATAAGGAGTTCAGTTGAGACCTCATCCGCTAGGACTTTGGTGAGGGACTCAAGGGATTGGAGGACAACCTTGGGAAGGTTGTAGATACACCCAAAGGTAAGGTACTTTAAGAGGCCAAGGGTGATCCGGATGAATAACGATACGCCACTGATGCGGTCACAGTACTGTAGGCAGATGAGTGACACATCAAGTGAGTCTTTAGTGTAGTTAAGTACCCTTCCCCCTCTTTTGCAATCCCTGTCCTTATGAAAGACGTTATACCCCGAGGCAGCAACCTTGTGCATCAGGGTATGGGCCTTCAGCCAGGTCTCGGAGATTGTGAGAATGTCTGGTTTGTAGAGATTTAGCCACGCTTGGACTTCATGGATTTTGGGGTGTAGGCTACAGACATTCATGTATGCTATCTTTAGGCCCATGGAGGAAGTCCAGTGGGGATCATGAGGGGAGCCTATTAACAGATTGGCAACTGGGGGACCTGGGTTTGGCTCTATATCACCTGCTAGGAGCAGCAGTGCAGCTAGTAGGCAGAGTAGTTTGGGATTGGGAGAGAGTAAGTATTGGAGGTGAAGTCTTTGTGAGCAGCGAAGTACTCGATAACATATGTCATTTTTTGAGAGCCCATGGGCAATCAGGAGTGAGTCTGTCCCCTGGGAGGCGGGGTAGCCATATCAGGTGGAAGAGTGCAGGTAGGAGCGCCTGGATTCTGTGTTATCTGGGTTGCTTAAGCACATAAGACTGCCTACCCAGAGGAGTCACAGGATGTATATGGTAGCCAGGAGAAGACCCCTGTTTGGCAGCCCCAGGGGAAATTTTCCAGGCTGAGTAGTGGGGTTGTTAGGTGGACAGTAGTGGGAGCCCTGCCCCAGGGGTGCCATATGGGGGGGGCAGTGGTCCAAGTTAGATGCAGAATGTAAGTACCTTGTAGTGCTGGATACCGTGGCTAGCCAGTAGGTAAGTTGATACAGGAGTAAGTGAGTAACGAATACTTTTTTACCCAGGAGGAGGGTGGGGGGAGCATAGACCTCCACTACCCGCAGCTAGTGCTGTTTTTTGGAGTGGTACAGGCAGTTGGAGGGGGACTAGGATTAGGCAGGTAGGAGATCTGAGATATGCACTGTAGGGATAAAGAAATTTCTCAGCACTTGTTAATAGGGCTAGCACCCAGTAATCATTGTGGATAATGCAACAGCTGAACGAAACACAGTAACACTAGGGCATATAGCCTTGACATGCAGTACCAACACTACCCAGTAACTTAAGTTTGTAAATGCAAGCAATATTCAATGAGACAAGTATTGAGAGTAGCAGACAGTTTGGGACATACTCCCCTGATACAAGGGGTAGCACAATACTAAATGATTAAGATATGCAGTACTCAGGTAAGTGGTGCTTAAGTCCTATGGTAAGACAGTCCCAGATCTAGCACCTGTGAGCTGTGTACAGTAACCAGCTACAGGCTGAACTTATTTGAAAGAAATAAAAAGACAGAGGTTCAAATAGCAATGCTCAGGCTTGTCAGTATGGGAGCTAGGTATGGTCACAAAGGACTGTTGAGTTCTTAGCAGCAGAGATGATTGTCACAAGTCTAGAGCATGGTTCAAGTTAATTATTGGGGTACAGAAATAAACAACAGAAAAGAAGAACATACCAGTGTTTTGGCTCAAGTTTTTGAGAAGCATGTCAGGCATCCCCACCAGATTGTAATTTTGCAACCTGCACAATCAGCCTGTGCTGCCACTGAGGGGTTTTAAGTTGCATCAGACATCCTAAGTGAAGCTCGAGAGGTCCGGTGTAATCAGAAGCCCAAGTCGGCAGCACAGGCTGGTAGGGCATTTGGTTGACCAACCGATATTTTTTATAATGTATAGTTTTTCGGGGAGTTGGTTTTTAGAGTCGGGGAGATTGTGTGCATGTCAGTATCAAGCAAAAGAATGGAAAGTGCAGCCATGCTAACATTGCTGAAGGGTAAGTTATGAATAAAAAAATTGAATTTTAAAATACTGTATATTACTTAGAGTAGAATTTTATGTGAGCCACTAATATTTCTTCCCAGAATCTCTCCCCACTTAAATATGAAACAACCACCATCGCCATAAAGCTTCATTTCAACATCTTGATGTATGCGTGGTGGTTCTGAGAGCAGACGTGGCAGTTCAAAGAGTGGACACAGGTGGCTTGCTGATGGATTTCTAATTAGTTGGAATCATGTTTACCACAGAAGGGTACAACCATGTTCCATGGCCTTTGAAATGTAGTACAACAACATTTCAGCTGATACAGGCATTCATAAAGAACAGGGGCTAACTATACACTATGGCCTCAATATTCAGAACTGCGCCTGGCAATGGCGAATGTGGTAGCACAGTACAACTGAGTTGCACTGGTGCAACTCAGGGATATATTCAAAAAAAAATAGCAATGGCACATCTCCACTAAATATATCAGGCAATGCATACTGCGCAAATACAATGCGTTGGCGCATCCCCCCAGACAAGGCTGAATACCAGGAATGGGAATTGTGCCAGTGCAACAGAGTTACGCTGTGTGCAAATTCCCGATATTCAGCCGGCAGTATGCAAATGGAGCCATAATGTATGCAATGTGCAAATGGGTCCATTTGCATGTCATTATAGCCCCATTTGCATGCATTGTGCAGGGCAGGCCAGCGACATGTGCCTGTCGACCTGCACAGCATGTGGTGCCCGAAGAGGATGTCTAGCAGTAACCCCCCCCCCCGCAGTCACGATCACCGAATATAAATGTATGAAATATCCCTGGCAGTCCAGTGGTATCCCCTCCCTCCCCATAGCTGCAATCACTGAAAAATACACTTTAATAATTCCCTGGTAGTCTAGTGGTACCCCCTCCCTCCCCGTTGCATCAATCACTGGAAAATAAACCTTAAATATTCCCCGGTAGTCTAGGGGTGCCCCCCCACCTCCTTGTAGTGGCAATCACCAAATGTAAATTAATTAAACTCCCTGGCAGTCCAGTGGTACCCCCTCCCTCTCGATGCTCTGATCACCATTACATAAATATCTAAACTCTCCCTACTAGTCTAGTGGCATCCCCTTCCCCGCCTGTAGCTGTGCCGCCTGTAAAATAATATTTCCTATTCCCTGATAGTCTAGTGGTAACCCCCACCTGTCCATTTCCCCATCACCAGTATGAGTAATGGAAATATTTCCTGGTGGTCAGTGACATCACCACCCACCCCTACAGGACCCCCGCCACCCAGCACCCCCCATTGGTGGGCAGCTGCAATCCTGCCCGCTACCTACCTGGCTACGTTAATGATGCCAGTAGTTGCAAGCTCCAGTGGTCCACACTGTGGACCACTGGGCTTGCAGTGCTACTGTAAGCTGTCATTCAGTGGGCAGCTGGGTGGTAAGTGGGTGGGATTGCAGCTGCCAGCCGATGACCTGGGGATGCTGGGTGGGCAGGGGTTCTGTATGGGTGGGGTGGTGGGGGTGCCACTAGACCACCAGGAAATATTTCCATTACTCATACTGATGATTGGGGATACAGACGGGGTGGGGGTTACCACTAGACTACCAGGGAATAGGAAATATTATTTCACAGGCGGCACAGCTACAGGTGGGGAAGGGGAGCCTCTAGACTACCAGGGAATAGGAAATATTATTTTATGGATGGCACAGCTATGGGTGGGGGGGGGTGCCACTAGACTACCAGGGAGGGTTTAGATATTTATGTAACAGCGAATGGAGCATTGGGAAGGAAGAGGGTACGACTAGACTACCACGGAATATTTAAGGTTTATTTTATGGCTATTGTCACTACAGGGAGGGAGGGGGTACCACTAGACCACCAGGGAGGTAAGTGGGTGCTTGTGGACAGTGTTCTGGGGGGGAACCACCCATGACTGGCAGCGGCTGTGTTGCACTCTGCACTACAGCGGCCCGCCTGTGGGTGGCTCTCATTTCAGCCTTTTTTTTCGGGCTCAACTTTGTGCTCCAGTATGCGGCACATCTCAGGGTTGTGCCAGCATATGCGCCACACATCCCTGGCTGAATATCAGGATGTGCTGCATATGCACGTGCACGCCCCCTGGAGATGTGCTGCATACATTACCTTTGCACCCAGGTGCATTGGGACTTGCGCTATGCAAGTCCCTCATTTGAATATTGCCCCAGGGTGCATTTCTGGGGTTGCATTGGTGCAAATCAGTTGCGCCAGGCACAACCCCTTTGAATATCTGGGCCTATATGTGGTTTAATGTGAAATTTTGCTGTAAAGATGCTCTTAATCCCACGACATTGTTTAGGAGTATGGTTTCTTTCCCTTTTAAAGCTCAGAAAAGAAATGCAGCAGTCATGACGGTCAAGCTTTAGTTGAAGAATAATAGATCAAATAAGTCATTGGTGATGCTGCCTATTATTTGACAGAAAAAAAGTATTTCAAGAAAAAGATTAGCTTCCAAGAGCTAGTGGAAGGAGCCTAGGGGCCCTCATTTGAGCAGTTAATATTTTGAGGAATATGTATCTGCGGATTTTTATTTGCACAAAATGAATCTTAGACATGGCAAGTTGGGTCTCAGCTGGAAAAGTTGTCTTGCCATGGCACTGAACTATCCAATTGATTCAATTTGCAGATTCCAGACGTGACTTTTATATTTAGTTGTGTGTAGAGACATGAAAAAATCTCTCTTTTTTATACTTTCTTCATTTGGAACTGATCTTATGAAGACAGTAGAGCTCAAAAGCCAGTCTTGTTCTTTAACAAACAATTCAATAAACCTTACAATATAAACTACAAATATAATTCTTGTTTTTTTTTTCTCCTGGTTAGTGCACTAATTACAAAATGATCCTGCCTACTTCCATCCCTGCATATACTGTAGTAGCGTATGTAGGAAAGGAATGACTGGGAATAAACCTGTGTGCCAAATACATTTATAAATAGTTAGATATGGTACACAGCACATCTCAATCTTAAAGAAGAACTGCACTGAACCTGTAATTGATTTTTCTCAGTAGAGATTGATTTTTATGTTTGCTTGCATGCATGTGCAAGAAACATTATGCGGCAGCTTAGGAGAGAAGCGGGTTGTGGAGGTGGCAGCCAACGGTAGCACTGCATTTGGGGGCTTGGCACTGGTGGACCATTACAGGCACACTGTGCTGATGACATTGGTTAGCAAAAGTGCCATCAAGTTGAAACGATTTCACCGCTGCAATGAGGGGCCACCTCGTCATTGCAGCATCAGCCATTCCACTGCAATGAGGGAGCGACCCGCCATTGCAGGGTGGTACCTTGCCTATTGTAACATTTTTTGTAAACACGGCGGTGACTTGCGCCACCTCACAACCCATGAAAGCCAATGGGGTGGCCAATCCCTCGGCATGATCCTGACTAGATTCATTTGACGGGGAGCCCACTCCCCGTCAGCATAATGTAACCTCCCACATTTATTGTTTGCCAAGGGTGTCCGATACCCTCGGGATTATGCCCTCCCAAACAGTCGTTTTTGCCAACGGGGCCTCAATCCTTGTCGCCAAGTCCCCACTCCTAAAGAGGCAGGTGGCACACTGGGAGCCCACCCCAGTGTGCTGAAAGCAAGCCTGAAAAAAATAAAAAACTTCCCATGACGTCTTTTTGTTATTGTTTTTCTCCCTGAAAGAAAGGAAACAGTCCCACGCCGGTCGCCGTCCCCTCCCCCAATCTGCACCCACCCACTGCGCACCCTACCTCCCCACACACCCCCCTCACCCATTCTTACCTCTGGAGCCTGGCTCGACGATCTTCAGTGGACCGGGAACACATCTGCACTCTTCAAAGCCGACCGTGAACAGAAGAAATGCCAGTAAGCTGTATAATGGCATAAATAGGGTTTTTTCAACTTTGATGCATATTTCAGGCATTTTTGGGAATTTTGGCACCAAATTTTTAACATGAGGTTATTGTGACCCCTTCTCATGAATTTGGCCACTGTCATGGCATAATTCAGTCCCGAAAGGTGATTTCATGGTCACTGCACATAATCACCTTTTGGGACTGATTAACAAAATGACAGTGCCAGTGTTAATGAAGTGGGCTCTCGAAAAGCCTATGTTGCAAATTTGGTGAAGAAAATCCAAAAAATGACTGTTTTACAAGCGTGCATTGCGCAGTTTCCACACACGCTCGTAACTTCACGAATCTGTAATATTTTCACTCCAGATTTTCAACATTAGCATTTTTCCACACCTCCTTGTGGACAGTACAGCTGTCATTTTTCACATCCTGGCCGAAATGTGTTTTCGCACTTCTGACGCAGAATAGCACTGTCGCTGTGGGAAGTCAGTGTTCGCTACAGAATAAGAAAATCACAGCGACACTGTTAATGAGCAGAGGTCCTTAAATGCCTATGTTGAAAATTTGGAGGCAGTATAGTGCAGTGGTTTAAGGCTCTGAGCTGCAAACCTAGAGACCTGGGTTTGAATCCCACAGACCCTACTTGCATACTGTGTGATCCTAAGCAAGTCACTTAACTTTCTTGTGCTCCCAGGTTGCACATGTAAAACAAGCTTCAGCTCAGTTCTCTCTCCTGGTAAAAAATTATGGCACTTTGATCATGTCTCCCATGAGTCCTCACTTTTTCTGTTTCTATCAGAGGTAATGTGAGGAAGTATTTCTTCACAGAGAGGGTTGTGGATGCATGGAACAGCCTTCCTGAGGAGGTCATAGAGTCAAAAACAGTGGGGGAATTCAAGAATGCAATGGACAGACATAAGGCAATTCTAGTGGGGGTAGGAGGAAGTAGGCTGTTGGTTAACTAGGATCTGCAGCTTATCTGTTAGGTAGGTAAATGGGCAGATTAGGTGGGCCAAGCGGTCCTTATCTGCCATCAAATTCTATGTTTCTATGTAAATCCATAAAATGACTGTGTTACAAGTGTACATTGCGCAGTTTCCACACACCCTCGTAATTTTGCGCATTTGTAATATTTTCACTCCAGATGTTCAGCACTGGCATTGTTTCACACCTCCTTATGAACAGTACAGCTGTCATTTTTCATATCCTGCCCAAAATATGCATTTACAGATCTGGGGCAGAATAACACGGTCACTGTGGGAAATCAATGTTCAGGACAGATTAGGAAAATCATAGTGACACTGTTCATGAGCAGAAGTCACAAAATGCCTATGTTGAAAATTTGGTGAAAAAATTGCACTAAATGACTATGTTACATGCATGCATTGTGCAGTTTCCATGTAAGCCCAGAAGTTTGAGTATTTTTAATATTTTCACTACAGATTTTCAACATTGTCATCTCTTCACACCTCCCTATGAATGATACAGCTGTCATTCTTCACATCCTGCCCGATCTGTGTTTTCATACATCTGACGCAGAATGTCATGGTCGCTGTGGGAACTCAAAGTTTGGGACACATTAACAAAATCACAGTGCCACTGTTCATGAGAAGAAGTCCCAAATGCTTCATGATGTGGGAGGTCACAAAAAAGCCATGTTGAAAATTTGTAGTGCAAATACCAACAAACGCCTAGGGCATTAGGGTTTCTAACCATAACGTCCCACCCTGTACAGACTGACAGGTATCAGGGGTGTGCCTTTGGATTGCTGACTGTAATGCTCATGCCATTCCACCCCCACCCCACCACCCTGCAGCCAGTGACAGGCATCGAGGTGTGCCTTGGACTCTTCGGCCCCAGAGTTCACCCTATTCTCCTATACTGCACCCATTTCAGCATATGTCCTTATGGAATGGAGTGACTATAAAGCCGAACACCCCAAGGCACGCCTCAACATGTGTTGGTGTCTGCAGGATAGGGTGAAGTGAAATGGCATGAACGTTATGGGTGATGACCCAAACGCATACCCCAATGCCTGTCTGTCTCTGCAGGGTGGAGGTGAGGTTAGCGTGAAGTTCAATACTTCACTGCCATTCCTATTCTGCATCTCTCTAACTCTTGCATTTCCTATGATAATACCAGCAAGCAAACATTCGGCATTGACAAATGCTTGTTAAAGGGACACTGTCAACCCCTTTAGGCCTCAAACTGTCCCTAGTTTAAAAAACATAATTTTATGATTAACATTCCATAAACTATGCTGAAATGTCTGGTCGTTTGATTCATAATCCTTGTTTCTTTTTAAAAGTGTGAAACAGACTGTCCACCACCATACTGGTGTTACCGCACCAAAATGTGTTTGTTCACATTCTTTAATCAACTCCCACTGTATCTTTCCTGAACTTGGGAACACCCCAACATGGTCTAGCCACTCAAGATACAGTAAGTGCGAGGGAATTACTGCACCATGAGTGGCTGCACTGCACTGTGGTTTTCCTAATGTTCAGGAAGTGAGCAAGAAGAACAGAGCAAGGATTTGAAAGAAAACAAAGCTGGGTGTGAATGAACAATTACCCTGCATTTCAGTTGTACTAAGAAAGGAGGCAAATTAAACCATCAGCAACACTAATGAATTTTAGAGAAGGTCAGCAATCATAAAATGTGGGGCTTTAACCTGAAATTGTATGATGCAAAAATGGTTGACAGTGTCCCTTTAAATACTGGTTCATATTCTGTTATTGTTGTATATATACAGACATTTTAGAAACATAGAATTTTGCCAACAGAAGAAGGCCTTGGGGTCTATCAAGTCTCCCCAATGTGGAGGCACATGTTCCTTATAGGTTCATGTCTTTCTACCCCCTCCTTCCAGGCCCCCTGATCTGCCCCTGTACTTGCACCACTCCCTCTTGAAGCTCTACATGGTTTCCATATTTACAACTATCTCCAGTAGCCTGTTCCACCATTCTACCATTCTGCCATCCTCTATGTAACATACTACTTCTTGGCACCCCTCCTGAAGTAAATTCCTGCTGTTTAGCAGCTGTTGCCTCTCATGTTTTTATTCTCACTGAACCTAAACAGTTTACTAGAATCCACCATGTTGATACCCCTCATGTATTTAAAGGTCTCTGTCATGTCCCATCTCTCCCTCCTGGTCTCCATTGAGTAAATATTTAGGCTGTCCAACCTCTGCTCAGAAGGATTCATTTGGTACCCCAAATCATTTTTTGTGGCCCTTCTCTGCACCACCTCCAGTTATATCTTTCCTCAGGAAGGGATTCAAGAACCGGACACTGTACTTCAGGTGTGGCAGCACCAGATATGTGAACAGAGGCAGTACAAAAACATAGAAACATGGACTTTGACGGCAGATAAGGACCGCTTGGCCCACCTAGTTTGCCCATTTCCCTACCTACAGGATAAGCTGCAGATCCTAGTTAACCAACAGCCTATTTCTTCTTACCCCCACAAGAATTGCCTTATGTCTATCCCATGCATTCTTGAATTCTCCCACAGTTTTAGACCCCACAACCTCCTCAGGAAGGCTGTTCCATGTGTCCACCACCCTTTCTGTGAAAAAATACTTCCTCACATTGCCCCTTAACCACCCCCCTTCTATCTTTAAATTGTGTCCCCTTGTTCTTGCACATCTCTTTTTCTGAAAGATGCTACCCTCTTGGACTTTGTTGATTCCACTGAGGTACTTAAAAGTTTCTATCATATCCCCCCCTCCCTCCTTTCCTCAAGGGTATACATATTAAGCTCCTTCAGTCTCTCCTCGTATGGCTTCCTCCTTCTTCCTGCTTATACACCCCAGCAATCTTTTAGCCATTCCTTCTGCCTTACTGCATTGAATAGATGATTTGATGATGCTCCTAACTGCTACCCCTAAATCATTCTCTTCTTCTGACATCATAACGGCCTTCCCTCCAACCTGTATTCAGCAACCGGGTCCTTTCTCCCCATGTGCATGACCTTGCATGCCTTGGCATTGCAGCCCAGTTGTTAGATCCCAGACCATCTCTTCAGCCTTTCCAGGTCTTCCCTCATGTCCCTGATCCCCTCCTCGATGCCAAGCCTGCTTCAGAGCTTGGTGTCATCTGCAAAGAGGCAGATTTTGCCCCTGATGGCATCTCTGACGTCACTGATGAATACGTTGAACCACACCAGTCTGAGCACACTGATCCCTGCTGGACTCCACTTGTAGCCTCTCTTCTGCATACGTATTCCCCCTTAACCACCATTATTTGTGTTCTCCCACCTCAGCCAATCACACAAACCTGGTTGTTTTGTCTTCCACCCTAAAGTCACCCAGCTTCTTGATTATGTTATCCCAGGGGTTGTTTTTAGTTTACACACTGCTGGTAAGGACCACTTTAGAACTTTATGATGCAGTTTATGTCCTTGCTGTTATATTGTTGTCAGACTGCATCAGTGCTCTACTATAGATCTCATAAATATCATACAGTTGTAACTTACCCCCATAGCGTAAATCAGACACCCTCTGAGGTAACTATAGAAGACCTGTCTAGACTGAACAATAACAGAACTGCAATCAGTATTTAAAGACACCCTTCTGCTATGAAAAAATTACATACGGATTCAGCAGAGTTCTCCTGTGAAGCAGCAGAACATGGCACGGTAAAAACTTTGAATATATATACTTTTTAATTTTATTTTAGGTTGCCCTTTTCCTTTTGTCTTGTAAGATACCCTTTTCAACGTAATCATTTTTATAGACTTGAAATAATTAAAGGAGAGCTTCCAAAATATGTCTGTTCCCAGATTTTCATTGGTATGCTCAGCTGTGTTTAAACACACACATTGGTCTGCATTTATATGAACATTAACTTCAGTGGTAACATCACTTTACTTTGCCTTAACAAACTCGATTCAGCCATCTCCCGTGTTGTTTAATGGCACATTGCTGAATAGAGGTTAGTTCAAGCAAAGCAAAGTGGTGTTAGCTCTGGAGGTAGGTTTGTGAATAAGGCCTTTGACCCATAATAGCAGGGAGCCATGACATTGTATAGTCATAAGAAAAGTGATACTAAGCATGGGGCTGTTCAAAAACCTGGGAACAGCTATGATTAAAGGAGTACTTTTTTTTTCATTGTTTAACCAGGTATAGCACACTAAGCTGAAAGCTTTTTTACAGGAGCGACCTGGGAGCACAAGGAGGTTAAGTGACTTGCTCAGGGTCACACAGTATGCAAGTGGAAGCTGTGGGATTCAACCCCAGGTCTAGTCTGCTAGATATCACCAGATTTGCAGCTCAGAGCCTTAGACCACTGCGCTATACTGCCTACTTCTTTAATTAATTCAGATCTTCGTAAAACAAATGTGAATGCAGATTCCAAATGGGTAAAATAGGGCATCTTAAAAGACAGGAGAAAAGGCGCAACACAAAACAAAATTAAAATGTATAGGCACAAAACATTTTCCCCTTGACATGCGCTGCTGCATTATTAGAGAGAACCAGTCATAATATATTGTATTCTGACAACAGGCTTGATGGCATCTGGCGAAAAGCAATACTGGATGCTGCAAATCCATGTCTGAACTGGCCCTATTTACAGTAGGCACAAAGAGAGTTTGCTAATGCAATCTTTAAAAAGTTTTGAAATTCAAACCCTGCCTCTGATTGATTTTGTAACTATACAAGAAGTTAGAAATGTATGTTTTTTTAATGCAACTGACCCACGAGATATGCCTCATTAATAAATAATATGCTTACATAGAAGAGCACCGTCTTCATTAGGGCTTCAATAAAGCAACAGCAGCCAGATGGTGCTATGAGATTACATATTTAGAAAAAGACCTAGCATATTTAGATTGCATGAAATAGACAAAGATTGATCAATTATGTGAGCCTGACATATTAATCTGATGGGCACACATAATAGTCATATGTTTTGTTGAATGGGTCAGCTCACTGGAATAGAGTCCCCTTGACAGTAGAGACCTGGCCATAGACACAACAGAACATTAGAGGAAGAAAAGAAAATTACAAAACCTAGTGCTATATACAGAAAATGGTTACAAATAGTATTTCACTTACCTAATGTAAGTTATCACTCTGAAATACATCCAGTAGGTCTTTAAAGTGTGCCAAATGGTTATAGTTTACTTTAATCATGTCTTGGTTGTTTGCTTACTACATTATCAGCAAGATTCTGTGCTGCAAAATGTTTTAAAAAGACAGCAAAGCATTAGACATAGCAATATACCATGTTCATCCAATTCTGAAAGGGAGGGATGCATTTGCTGATACTGTGGGAGTGGTGATGTCCTAAAGGATTAGTGGGGGTGACTGTGAGCATTAGTTCTAAAAGTTTTTCACAGTTGGCCTCACCTGATCTATGGAAAAAATCTTAGGCCTCCCCATAGAGCATACCTCTCAACCGTTTGTCTCCCAAATGTGGAACATTGCCTCTCAAAATGTGGAACAAATGAGCAAAATGTGGAACACTTAATCAAATCTTTACCTAAGAAGCTCAGAACACTGTTAAAATATTTGCAGTTATATTCAGAAAGTCTGTTATTAATTGAATAATATATGTTTTGCATAATTTACTATAGATATTTGCTTTAAAATGTTAACACTGAATGTGGGACAAGTCCTCACAATGTGGAACAGCGAGCTTTTGTGAAGTAAAATGAGGAACGTTCCTCGTAATGTGGTACAGTTGAGAGGTATGCCATAGAGGTGCATGTACCATATTGTGCGCAGTGCAATGAATAGCAGAAATGAAGTGACTACCTGGCTGACGTTAGTTACATAATGTTATTTAAATTATGACACGTTATGTCTGCAAGAGAGAAGCAAACTTTGTCTTGCAGGCCACAGAGGTGGATCAGGAAGCAACACTATTTGAGACAACTAAAGTCACCGCTACATCTTCTGTTATACACAAAGAAGAAAGAGACAATTTGTTACATTTATCTACTTGTTTATTTTGTATTAATTTCTTTAACATTTTCTTATCCTCTCATCCCTTTTCTCTTTCCTCTCACTCCCTGCCTCACTCCATCTCCTTGTTATATTCCAGTTACAGTTTTGTATTCATGTATTTGTCATCACTTTTCAAACCTGTGCCATGCAATGTTTTTATCTTGTTACATGAGTGATGAAGCCCAGCAAGGTTTGGGTTGTTGGGGGATACCAGCCTGCCCAGGTTGTAGTCAGGCCAAACACCATAGATAGAGAACATTACAACCCAGGAAGGGTGGGTATCCCCCAACAACCCACACCCTAAAGGGTAATATCATGCATAGAATATGGCCTGTGTTGGCCCAACACAATCCATTTTCTTAGTGTGATACAATGGGATTGTAACTTACTACAGCAGCAGCAGTGAGTGGAGTGGAGGCAGCAGTGAGTGGAGCAGAGGGATTTCAGGGTCAGCATAAATGGCAGTATGGCATTGTGAGACACATACCAGCACTTTTTTCTACTGTGTAGTGACGCCTGATATTCTCATGCCTTGTGACTGCTGTCAGACAATCAGGTTTCAGGATTTTTTCAACCATTTTCTAATTTACATTAATCCTTGAGGCATGATTTTATGTAGAGGTACAGTGGCAAATCAAGTGGCTTCTATTACATATTCAGCAGTCCACTGCCTGTTAAATTAAACTGCAGGCCTCTTGTTTCCATCACTGCACATAAGTCAGGGTAAGGTAGGAAGGTGAGGCATTACCACCTTTATGCCATATTTCCGCTCAGTACCAGTTTTGTTCCCCCTTGACCTTTCTGTGTGATTCACCTGAGTTACAGTGATTGGGAATTTTGGTTGTGCCCCCCACCATCAAAATTCCTTGTTGTACAGCAGTGTTTGAATCCCCAGATTCCCTGAAAATATTTTGCTCACTTTTGTTAAATTAGTTTTTGCACAGTTAATATTTTCACTGTGCTAAGTTCCTCATCCACAGGAGGTATCACTTTAAACAGGACGTATAAGTGATGTCAGGAAACTGTCTTGCCCTACCCCCTTATGAAGAAGCAGCTCACCCTTGAAGCACCAGGGTTCACATTGGGGCTGTTGATTGGATTTAACCTGTAAAAACTGCTGCAGGTTTATTAAAACCATGATGGCTCTAAAGCCTACCTGTGTGCAATGCATTTCTTTTTGGATTCATGGAGGTGGATCAGCACTTGTCCTCAGGATAGCTGATGGCCTTCTGCATGCAACTGCATCTGTACAGTTTGCCCCATCTCTTCACACCAGTACTCAAATGCTCATGTGTAAAGGCTGGTCTGATGGAACAGTGGCAGATGCTCCTGCCCCAAACTTGGAGCCTTGGAAGGCCAGCGACTGGAGGATCAAGTATCCCAGAAGACACTCTCCTCCTCTGTAGGTACGGGGTCACAGACTTCACTGCACGCCCCCACCCGGGTAACCACAGGTGCTGTTGCAGCCAAGAAGCAGAGTGAGAGGGCTGTCTGACTCAACCCTGTGTTAGCACATCAGAATGTGTACATACATGAGAGCTACCAAAACTATCACCTGCAGGGGAGAAACTCTGATGGAAAAAGCTTGGTTTTAAGGATGATATTAATTTTTTCTTAGGCACTGGGCCTTCACCTGAGCCTCCCCCATCCTCATTGATAGTCTCTGGAGGGGTCACAGCCTACTCTTACCCTGAAGGCCCAGCGACTGGGGAAGGGCAAGCTATGGGATACAGAGGCCCCAGATACAAGTGTCTTGAGACTGGGAGGCTGCCAGGGAGAAAGGAGAAAGACTGATGCAAAGAGGTAGAAACAATGAACTAACATACCTCAAATGCTCCTTAAAGGACACCAAAACAAATTATTTTGTAATGCAAAAATATCAGAAATATACATACATAGAATGTGAGAGCATAAGATGCTACAATGGTAACAGGCATAACTTACATTATCAGAAGCCGTTTAATGCTGTTTCCTTGTTTTTGAAGCTTGTAAACAAACTGCCTTGTTTTAACTGCCAGTCGGCATGATCATAAAATGTCGGCTGGCACTACTGTATAGTGTGATGATGTCAATGGAGCAGGACCAACTGAGGTTACGGAAGCCAGTGAGCATACAAGCATAACTAATTTCCATGCCGACTCCTGCATGCCCATGTCTACCTCACTCCTTTCCGTCTGCCGTCACAATGCACAGCACAAAAATCTGCAAAAGACAGCAGTACGATACAACATTGTGCTGGTTATCTGCCACAACTGCACACCCAGGTGTGTAGTAAGGTACAAGGCTGCTGGCCAAGTGCTTTCAGCCCCAGGAAGTGCAGCTGTAGCAGCATAACCAATACACTGCTGTATCGTATCGTTTTCTTTTATCATGGAGTGTCTTATTGTGCTTAGAGAATTGATATGCAGTCAGATGGCTACTATTTTTCTATATGTTTAGATAAATAATAGATAAATTAGGTAAAAATAAAAGGTATAATAGTACCTCTGCAGTGCTGGAAGTACTGAAATAGCAAGGAGAAGGCAGTGCAAGTATATAGCCTTTTGTACTGTCTATTAAATATACATTAAAGTAAGTAACAGGGCACAGTAACATAGTTGGTAGAGAAGCAGCTTTGCACTGGGAGGTGTTTTTACCCACTGGTTGTACTATCCCAATCCAACAGGTAGGAATGAGTTTAAGCCAATCAGGATGCAGGCTTCTTAGTGTCCATCTTATAATGTGTACTGCAGTCTAATACATTAGCTATGCATAGCTTTTGAGCTTAATTAACCAAAACAGGCAACTGGCTTAAATAATTACACTGTACAATATGCCACACAGTAATCAAGTTGTAGCTTTCTTACTTCACTGACATTATCATGCAGTGACACAGGAGACATTTTATGGTGTCTTACAGCATGAGGGTCAAATAAAAACTGTTTGTTTACAAGTTTCAAATATGGTGAATGGACATTAAAAGGAATTAGATACTGCAAGCAAGATCTGGAATTGTTGTAGCATGTTGTGCTCCTGCATGCAGTGTTTAAATTGCTGGAGCCCCATACACAGTCACAATTTATTGATGCAAAGGGTTGGAATGACCACTCTGTGCCAACCACTTTGCATCAGTGTTGTATTTTGTAACCCAGTCTTTCCCTGCATGGATGCTCAGTGCATTGTGACCTCATGGGGAAATGGGCAGGGGTAGGCACAGCAATGAGGGAGCCACTATTCAAATTAGGCACTCTCCCATATTCAGATGCACACTGGGATGTACATGCCTGGTTGCAAGTCACAGTGCCCCTTCCCCCCATTCACAGTAGAAATAATAAAGGCAATGCTACAGTGGGACACAGACTTGCAAACCAGAACTGGCAGGGGAAGGGGTTGGGTGTTGTTGTGCACTGTCAGTCGTCTGGGAGAAGGGATGTGCTAGAGAGGGGGACCCACTGGGCATTAAGAAATTAGGAATACTGCATGAGTGAACGGGGAAGGGGTGCAGTGGACTACCAAGAATGATGACAAACTGTATGAAAACCAACCAATAAATGGGCACCAGGTCGAGGGCTGGATGGGTGGGACAGCAGTGGCAGTAGGACCATGTCACCAGAGTACTGTGCTTGGCACAGTGCCATGCAACTGGCATTGTGCCATGCACAGACCCACTGGCGACTGCCAGTCAGAATGTTGTGGTCACACATCTCCCCCCGCCCCAATATCTGGAACACTGAATTTAAAGCTGCAGTGCATGATAGAGGTGACATTTTTGGCCTATACTTTTTTATTCTATTTTAGAGTGCCCCTTATCTCATGACTTGTATGATACCCTTCTTTTCCCATGTTGAGCCTGCTTTGGCACTTTTTTTACATTTAAAATAATAAAAGGCGCGCTCCTTCTACTATGGCTTGAAACAGGTTTTTATCAGTATCCTCAGTTGCTTTTTTCCAGTAGGGTCAAGGAGCAATGTCTAGCACATGCTAGTTCATTATAGTGACAAGAAAAGTGACCATAAACCATGGGTTTTCAAAAAGAACAGAAAAAAGTGACGAAAACCTGGCCTGAGCTGTACTACAATGAGTGCTCCTTTGATTATTTTAACTAATAAAAAGTGGTAAAGCAGACTTAAAAAGAGACAAAAAGGGATATCATGCAAGTCAGGAAATAAGGGGCAATCTAAAATAGAATAAAAAGAATTGGTCAAAATATTCACTGCTATCATGCATTGCTGTTTAAAATTGGTGCTCAGTAACAAAGCCTCTCCCCACCCCACTCCCCAAAGTGAGTGTGTTCCAGAGTTGGGTATGGCAAAAACATGTGATGGTGCAATGGTGCACTTGTTCACCTCATATAGCACCACCACACTTTTGGATACTGTGTTATACTGGTGACTGGGAAAGGCAAACTGCACCAAGGCTCATTTCCAGCTGCAACCCTGCCGAAAGTTCATGGAAGAATGCATGGTATATTGCAGGCAAAAAACAAAATAACAGTATACATACAGTGTAAACCCATACAAGTTAGTGGAAAACAGTACAGCCCTAAAAGATAAGCAACAACAAAGGTACCATGGTATATAATGATGACTTGTATGATAACAAAGGGGCAAAATAAATAGGGTGAGCAAAAATCAGCAGTCTAGGATCAGAAGAATATTCTATATCTAGAAAGGGGAACACAAGTTCAACCCAGCAGCCCTAAGAACAGTACTAGGTGGTCAGAGAGGAACTAGAAGCAGTAACAGAAGGGAGTAAAGTGAACTGTTAGGAGCTGTCTGGGAAAGTTGTAAGAGATGGAGAGGTGGAGCTGAGGTGGTAGATTATTACAGAGGGAGAGAATGTGAAAGAAGAAGTCAGTTAGCCCCTTAATAGTTTTGCAGTCAAGGATAGTGAAAGACCGAGAGTCAGCAGATTGGAGTAGGTAGGGATGATAGGAAGACAGACATAGAGGAAGGGAGGAGCTCCAGAATTTAAAGGAAAAAAAAGAGCAAAGAGAGCAGTGCCTGGACATAAGCATAGGGAGAAAGAGGTTGGTGTAGAGTGAGTAGTGGTGATGAGGGGAGGAGAATTAGCAGCAAAATGTCAGAATGCATGGACAAGAGGTTCCAGTCTAGCAAGGGAGGAATTTAGGGCAGAACCACAGACTGCATCATTATAGAAAACACCAGGAGTATCATCTTTAGTGCACAGTGGATGGGGAAGGGTGAACAAGATGTAGTGCAATAAAGGGCACCCAGTTTGGGGTGGAGCTCCTTGTGGATGGCATCAATGTGCATAGAGAAGTCTTAAGAGTCATTGCAGCAGCAGCACACTGATGCAGCTGAAATGAGAAATCTCATCAAGTAGGGGACCATCCAGGGTTTTAAAGGAAAACTCCTGCAAGCCCACAAAGTGCAGCAGCTGCTGCATGAACGCTCAATTAGGGCTTTTAGCATTAAAGCAATGTTTTTTACCTGCTGTGCTGTGATGTTTACTTTGAAAGATCTGCACCATCCATAACCTTGCCAGAGCCACCTCGTGCCCATCTCACATAGCCGGGCAGCTTCCACTGAGTGGGTTTTGTTAATGATGGCTACCAACTCTGCCATTAGTTGGTTGCCATCAGTAGCATAACTCACATGGCAGAAGCCACCTGGCTATGTGAGATGGCCACCTGCAGCTGTGGAGAGATTATGGACAGTGTGGCTGTCTCAAAATAAACATCACAGCCCAGCAGGTAACTAAAACGTTGCTTTAATGTTAAAAGCCCTAACTGGGCGTTTGTGCAGCAGCAGCTGCACTTTGTAGGCTTGCAGGAGTTTCCCTTTAAAAAGTAGGTTGGTTCTGAGCCTTGCAAGTTACTAACTAGTATCAAAAGACATGGAAACTGTTTGGCATTAATTGTTAACTTATGTGACTGGAAGCAGTGTTGCATATTGTTAAAGTCACACTGCAGTGGTAATTCCAGATCAGTGACTGAAGCACCAGTGGCAAAAAGTATGGTGTCATCACTGTATATGTGGATGTTTGCTTCAACACAGACAATGAGTAGATCATTAAGGAACATGGAGAAGAAGATTAGGCCCATGACAGAATCTTGGAGAACCCTTGGGAGCATTGTGGGGGGGGGGACAAGGTGTCACCAACCTGGACTGACTGTAGCCAGCCAGGGAGGTAGGAAACAACCAATCTACCAAGGGAGTAGAGAGTCCCTCTCCTTTCAGCTTGTCAAGGAAAAGCGAGTGAGTTACCATGTCAAAGGCCTTTGCCAGATCAGTGATCTAACAGTGATGTGACCATAGTCCAGACCCTTAAATATGGAGTTAATGACTCAGAGGAGGGAGGAGATGGTGGATTGCAGTTTCTGGAAACCTGACCAGAAAGGACAGAGAAAGTTAAAGCTGTCCAAGAAAGTTGAGAGCTGAGTAAAAACAGGTTTTCTTGGAGCTTGTCATGGACAGGGAGCAGGAAATACTGTAAGATGGCAGTTCCTAGGAGTAGAAGAGTCACAACTTTTGTGGAGTAGGGCAACTTTAGCCTGTTTCCACACTTGAGGGATGTCACTAAAAACAAAAGAAAGGTTATAAAAAGAAGAAAGAGGGAACACATATTGCACGAGTAGAACAGTTCAGAAATTTGGGGTAAAGTTCATTTAGGGCTATGACCTTGGGAGGGATTTAAGGTGAGGAATGTGGTAAGAATGTCATGAGGGTTGAGCGAGAAAGAGAAAAGGAAGGAAGGAGAGAGGGCAGGAGGTGGAGGGAGGTTAAGAAGGGGATGAGTGTGGAAAGTAGGGAGAAGCAAAAAAGCATAGATGAGGAAAAGTTTGTTGCAACAGAAGGGGATATGGGAGGAGTTAGTAATGAGGAGGCTTCCATCAAAGAGGGCTGCACTAGTTGACTGGGAGATGGGTCAAAAGGGAACAAATTACAACTCAGAACTTTTGAGGGCATTAAGGTTATTCTGGAGGTTCCTTACAAAAGAGTTTAAGTTGGTGTCCCTGTTGACCTTTGTGCAAGAACCTCTAAGTGGCTTGAAGCTCAACAAGTTATCAGGGGAGCCTAGTGCTTTGCAGAGGTATTCCAAACAGTTCCAGTAAGCAAGAAAAACAACAGCAATGATAAGCAACTTAAGAATGTCCTCTTTATGAAGCCAATTCCTGGATGCTTGTAGCCGTTGAAGTGATAAGAGTGTGTGTGTGTGTGGGGGTGGCACAACAAACCCAATTATCTTCACACCTACCAGTTGTACAATCTTGTTTATTTACAACAGAATCATATGTACCCTAATGTTTTGCCTTGTATTTAAATACTTCCTTAGGAGTGTGTTTAATTCAAGTTTATGGAAAGCACCTCGGATTGTAATTATTTTTACCAGTGTTCATGAAATAAGAAAAAGTCTGGCTGCGCACTCCTATTACATGCAGAGTTTCCTCATTTTGTATAGGTATGCCATGTCCTGCCTTTTTCTTGTGCTCTGATTCTCATTGGCATTCAGAGGCACCATGCAGAGCCATGGGCTTTATAAAGATCAATGACAAAGATCAAAGAGATCTAGAGTTAGCCAGAAAAGGTGGGCTCCTGGGATTGGGACCTCCTAAAAAGGGCATGTCTGTCCCATGTAGAGATGAATTTTGGCTGAAAGAAGGAGAGAGACTCACTGATGTCAGTGGCAACTGAGAGAGGGTACCTGTCATTGTTCCAGTTGTCATCAAGGAGGGGAATTCAGGTTAAGAGGCCTAAATGACCTCAAACAGATACATTTCCATGAGGATGAAAGGTGAAAAATGTTGTGGGCAGAGCTGACCATGGCTACTACTGTTTATAAAATAATATAGCTTGTTTAGGTGTCCTTTAAGTGGTATATTGGCTTACCCAGGCCTTCCCTGGTAGGCTGGCTGCACAGTTTGAGAAACACTGTCCTGCATAATATTTTGCATAATCAAGTCAAATGAGAAAATGTCTTCATGAGGTCTGACTTCCAGCAACACATTTCCCTTGCTGGATGCAAACACAGATAATTAATTATGCTGCCTAGAGCACCCGACCTTTGCCTGACACCAGGAGCTTACACATCAAAACTGATATTAGTCTGAAAGCTCTTTAAAAAGAATTGAAGCAATGTCTTAAAGATAAAAAAGGCAGTAAAATCTCAAATAGCCAAATATTGTGTCTTGGGTAGCCTATGAAGTCATAAAAAAGAGGAATGATTTGGAAACTATTACAGTTTTATTGCACTGGTTATGGTTATGTCACATTTAAAGAACCATTTTATTGCATTGTACAGTAGGTTTTCATATCTTCTGCATTTATTCCTTCTAAGCCTGTTCATAAATGTTCTTTCTAGTTTTCTGCTTGGTGGAGCGTGCTATAAGCAAGATCAATGAGATGCACATGACATCCAGTTCCAGAGTTAGAATGAAGTAATAGCGCAGTCGGAATGGAGCGACACTGTGGGCCACGAAAACTCAAATGAAAGGAGGTCACCAGCTGACACCCCACCTGCAGCTTAAAAATGCAATAAAAAAAAATATGTTCCAGGCATTACCTTTTTTATTTTAATTAAGACCTAGGACATATGAGAGAGGGGCTCAGAGAGAGGGGAAGGGAGAAGAAGTTAGAGACAGCGTGAGTGAGTGAGTGAGTGAGTGAGTGAGTGAGTGCGTGCATGAGGGTGTGTGTGCTTTTTTGCCAACCATCAGGGAAGCTGACTAAGGCAAAATTCTTGAAAAGGCCACTGGGAATCACAACCACACTTGTTTCACTTATCATAGCCTAGATTTTGAAAATAATTCACAGCTGAGATGGTACTGGGAATTGCCCCTGAGGAAGTGGGTATTGTCTAGACAGCATACGGTCTGGCCACTGTTAGACAGACATCGTGACTGAGGTAGGGGCAGAAAAGATTTTATGGTTTTTAACTGTCTGTAAAATTCTGTTTCCATGACTGTCGTACTAGGGAATCAGGAAATACAAAAGATAAAACAGAAACAAACAGTGATTTTGGAAAAGATAAAATAAAGAGGTGTAATTTCAGATGATGAAGAATAAATATTATACAAGCTTACAAGAAACTGAAACACTAATTTATTTGTAGCATATTTTATCAGGTAAAAAACAGAATAAAGGGCTAATTTCTAGTTGCAACGGGGGGGGGGGTGTCAGAAAAACAAATTACTCACAATAGTAATGTTGTGTCTTCTTAAGGGATCCCTCACTAAGTTTACACTTTATTTTTTTTATTTATGTATTTATTTATTTATTGAGATCTTGGATAGTACCTTTGACGACAAGCTCATTAAATAGGTTCCGCGTCTAGATAAAAAAGCTATAAGTAACGGAAAACATAAGTAAATTACAACACGATTTTGCTGGAATTACAAAGTAGAGCAAGCACAGAATGTACAAGGTCATTGGCTGATCACAGTAGCCAGAGTCTGTTAAGTTACAGTAGGTACAGTAGGTAGGTACATCTCAGCTCAGAGTGATGCCCCAGAGATAGAAACTATGTACATTTTTGAATATGGACTGTAGCTCTACTCTGGCTGTTGCTCAGATCTGTTTCCAAGCCAGAGTAGAGCAGTAGCTAGTAAAACTAGCTAAATGGGCTACCAAAATGTTTGAAATTTTATAGAATTTTAAAACCACCAAACAAATTGAAAACAGAATTCAGAAAAAATTGTCATACAAACCATGACAACAAACTTAGAATTGTAGGAACTGCAACAGTAATTCTCAAGCAGCCTCAGTGAAAAAGGAACTGATTCTTGTGCAAACCTATTTCAGATTCTGGAAAAGGAGGCAGGGTAGTCAGTGTAAACATAGTGAGGGATCACTTAAGAAGAAACAACATTACTACAGTGAGTATTTTGTTCTTCTAACACCAGGAATCTCTTACTTAATGTTTACACTTTATAAAGACTCAGTAGCAGTACCTTGGGAAACTGGGTCCAGAACCTGGTTAGGAAAAAGGTTCTGAAAGACAGCAGTTCCAAAGCTGGCATCCCTTCTGAACTGTATGTCCAAACAGCAGTGCTTTTTGAAGCTGTGTACTGCTTTCCAGGTAGCTGCTTTGTAAATGTCTAACAATGGGATCCCCCTTGATGATGCCACAGAGGCAGGGATACTCCGGTGGAGTGTGCCCCTAAGTCTCTTAGTGGCATTTTCCCAGCTTTTTCATATCAGAACTGAATGCAAGAGACTATCCAGTAAGAGACAGATCTCTTTGCAGCTGGTTTACCTTGGCCAACCTCACCATACGTAATAAAAAGCTGGATGCTGTAGGACCTGACATCCTTTGCCTGGTCCAAATTAGATCATCTGGGCTTGCTTTAGGTCCAGACTATGCAATTTTTCCTCACTTGGACTAAAATGCTCTGGATAGACTACAGGGAGGGTTACTGACCGATTCAGGTGGAATTCAGATACCATCTTAGGTAGGAATTTTCTGCTGATTCTAAAAACTACTTTAACCCTGTGGGTTGATTCTAAGAACTATTTTAACCCTGTGGGGGATTATGTAATTTGACTCTGTACAGAGGACTTGCAGTTCACTTACCCTCCTAGCAGAGATCATTGCAACCAGGAATATGAACATACGAAATTGCCAGCAGATAAAGGCCTTATGGTCTATCAAGTCTGCTCGATTGTGCAGCTAGAAGCAGTTATACTGCAGCTGCCCCTCCCTCCCCCTTCCTGTGACCATCCCTTTACCTTGTCCCATCTCCCTTTGAAGCAGCCCACTGTTCTACAGGATACCACTTCTTCTGGCAATGCGTTCCACCCAGACACCACCCTCTCCATAAAAACGTGTCTCCTCATTTCCCTTCTGAACCTTCCCCCCTTCCAATCCCAAATTATGCCCTAGAGTTTCCCCTCCCCCTTCCTAAATTGAAAAACCCCTCCATGCCCATTTTATTAATTCCCTTCAAGTACCTGAAGGTTTCAGTCATATCCCCCATCCCTCCTCTCCTCCACAGAGTATGCATTCATCTCCCTCAGCCTGCTCTCATAGGGTAAGCCCCCTAGCCCCTGGATCATTTTTGTTGCCCTGTGCTGCACTCCCTCCAGTAACCTAATGTCCTTCTTCAGGTACAGTCACCAGGACTGCAAGCAGTACTCCAGGTGTGGTCTAACCATTGACCTGTATAATGGTAGGATCACCCCCGGGAGAATATGCCTCTGGCAATGCAACCAGCATCCTGTTGGCCTTTGTAACTGACTTTCTACACTGTGTTGAGTTGTTCACTGCTCCCATTATAAACACCTCCAGATCCTTCTCCTGTTCTGCCTTGGCTAGTTGAATCCCTCACCCCCAACTGGTAGCTCCTCCTTGGGGTTTTTGCACTGAAATGTAGCACGTTGCATTTCTTGGCACTGAACCCCAGCTGCCAAGTGTCCGACTAGTCCTCCAACTTTGCCAGATCATCTTGCAACCCCTGCCACCTTTCTAAATCATCCACTATTACTGTCATCTTGGTGTCGTCTGCAAACAGACTGATCTTGCTCATGATGCTTATTGAGATGTCTGCTATGAAGATCCCAAACAACACCAGCCCCAGTACAGAGCCCTGTTGCACCCCACTTGTCACTGCCCTGTGAGATGAGAGCTCCCCTTCCACAACCACCCTCTGCTGTCTTCCTTGCAGCCAGTTCACTACCCATCCCACCAGCTTCACCACTGACCCGTACCTTCCAGCTTACTTCCTAGCCTCCCTTGCAGCACCAAATCAAATACCTTACTGAAGTCCAGGTACAGGACATCCACTGCATAGCCCTGGTCTATTTGCCTGGTTACCCACTCACAGTACTCCACTAGGTTGGTCTGACAGGGATCTGCCCAAAACAAACCCATGTTGCCTGCTGTCCTGCAGCCCATTAGCCTCTAGGAGGGAAACCAGCTTCTCCTTCAGGATTGCCTCCATCAGCTTTTCCAGGATAGATGTGAGGCTTACCAGTCTGTAGTTCCCTGACTCATCGTTGGGGCTACTCTTGTGGAGGGGAACCACATGCACCATCCTCCAGTCCTGAGGTACACACCTCGATTCCAGGGAGGCACTGATCAGGTCTGCCAAGGGTTCTGCCAGGACTTCTGCCAGCTCCTTCAGCACCCTGGAATGTATGCCATCTGGCCCTGGCACCTTGTCCATCTTCAGTACCCTCAAGCCCTCCAGTACTCTGCCCAATGGGATTTCCCCATCTGTCACCTTCCCCCATGCCCACACTCCCACCCCCCCTTGCGTATGGCTCCCCCTTTCTCTTTAGTAAATGCTGAGCAGAAGTAATCATTTAATGCTTCTGCCTGTTTTGCTCCTGTTTCCACCCACCCACCATCCCTCTTTATCCTAACTATTTTGTCTTTACATCTCCTTTTCTCCCTGATGTACCTGAAGAAATCCTTCTCCCCCTCTTGGATGCTCTGTGCTATCTTGAGTTCCCTGGACGCTTTGGCAGATGTGACTAATCTTGTCACCTCCCTCAACTCCTTCAGGTATTCCTCTCTGTCCTCCTCTCTCCCTGTTTTTTTTTTGTACATTCTAAAGGCAGCGCTTTTCTTCCTTACTTTTTCCATGACCCCCCTGCTCACTCAGCTAGGCTTCTTGGCCCTAACCCTCTTACTCTGGAGCCTTGTACATGTTATGTTTGCATCCTCAATTCCCAGTTTAATGACCTCCCACTTCTCGTTAGTGTCCATATTTAGATGGATCCTGGCCAGATGACCCTGTACTATTTCCCTCATCATCCTAAAGTCAGCCCTCCTGAAGTCAATCAATCAATCAAAATCTTTATTGATCCAGGCGATCATTGTTGAGCAATGCTCATTTGCAAGATGGATCTGGGTGGACCATAATCACATATGGATACAAAGCAAACACTAGTATTTACAGACATACACAATGGTTATAATTATAATGCAAGGCATAACATCAAAATAAAACATAAGTTCATACAAGCTTGAAGTAGTACAGACAAAAGTACAAGGTGTGAACAGTATGTATATACACACAATAACTAAACGTGAGAAGAAAAGGCAGGGTTAATTAATGTAGTGGACTAAAAAACACTAGGGCAACAGAGGAAGGTAGGAGAGAGGGGAGGAAGGGGAATGACTGGGAGGGTGTCAAGTAAAAAAAAATCAAGGAGGGGTAGGGGAAGAAGGGTGTGCAGGGGTGGAGGAATGAGATGTTATAGAGACACTGGAGATGCAGAGTTAAAAGGAACGGGCAGGGAGGTTGTCTCAACCAGAGGGTACGAAGGGTCCCTACCCAACAATGGGAGACTAGGAATGAAGCTGAGGTGGAGAATCAGTAATACAGAGGGTTGAGGATGCAAACTAAGAAGGTAGGACACCAGAACAGAGGTAAAGGGCTTCACAACATGTAGGAGAAGGTCATCTGCATAGGCAGATATTTTATATTGAGAACTACTCATCTCTGCACCTTGTATTGAGGGGTTATTTTGAATGTTATAAATCAGTGGTTTGAGATTTAAATTAAAAAGAAAGTGGGGCAGGGAGCACCTCGGCCAAATCCCCCTCTGTAGCGAAAACAGGGAAGATAAAACATCATTGACCCAAACCCTGGCTATAGGATTACTATATAATACTTTAAGCCAGGAGATAAATTTTGGAGGGGATCCACATTTCTCTAAAACTAAAACTAAATAAGGCCATAAGACCCTTTCAAAGGTTTTTTCTGCATCCGGGGAGACCAAGATCACGGGGTTCCTGCTCTCTCCAGACACAGAAATGATGAAATGAAGCTTCCAGAGGTGGTCACCCAAGAAGCGGACAGACATAAAGCCCACCGGCTAATCAGTCTGTCCCACACTGATTGCAACCTGAGGTTTTTGGGTCTGTACTCGCTAACTTGCTAGGACAGAGACCATCTTTCTCTGGCTTCTTAATTAATGTAATCCAGGCTTGGATCATAGTATCAGCAGAGATGCCCACTTCTAAAAGATTATTATATAGCTGAGTTAAAAAAGGAGTTAGTTCTGTGTTAAAAGCCTTATAGAAATTGTTTGTAAATCCATCAGGTCCCAGGGTTTTGTCCAACAGGAGTTGCTGGATCACTCGGCTCACCTCCGTTCTGTCACTAGACATCTGAAAAGATCTTGTTGATGGAGGGTCAGCATCAGGAGTTGAACTCAGGCTAAGTATGCGCTAATCTGCTCAGGAGAGACTGCCTCACTTGGGCCAACACTGTACAGAGAGTTATAATATGTGCAGAAGACAGCCACAGTGGCCCTAGGCTGTGTCTCAAAGTTATCTACAGGGCTGAGCTGAATCTTAGGAATGGTTTTAGCGGAATCTGATTGTTGGAGATTCAGAGGGTGAATAACTTCCCAGCCCTTTCCACAGATTCCAGATAGCAGGTCTTTGTACGGTTAAGAGCTAGCTTGGCCCTTTCCACCACCAGGTCCGCATGCCAAGTGTGGAGAGAGCTGAGAAGGCGCGACTCAGACTCTGACATTTTGGAGGATAAGTGATGCTCAAGCCATCTGATTTCTTGAAGAAGTTGCTCAGAGTTAGCAGCTCAGATTTTATTCTTCGTAGAAGCTAGGCAGATACTTTCTCCTCTAATTGAACATTTTGCTGCCCCCCCCCCACAGGATGTCCAAGACAGAAACAGAAGATTCCTTAGTTTTGAAAAAGGACTTAATGAAATCCTTAAGAAGTTGTAACAAGCTAGGATCATGAAGGAGCTGAGGATTAAAGTGCCATACCTTATCCCTGTGTAAGGGGCCTTGGACAGAATATAGCACGGTAACAGCTGTGCGATCTGAAATGACAAGCGACTGTATTTCACAGGAAACCAAATTGGCAAGCGTTTCATGGCTAATAAGAAAGAAGTCTATGTGGGAAAAAGTTTTATGTGGAGCTGAATAAAATGTGAATTGATTATCATCTGAATGAAGAATCCGCCAAGGATCAAGCATGCTGAGACAATCTACCAACTCCCGGAAGCCCTCTGCTCTGGGGTTAAACCCTTGCATGCAGCGCCAGAGAGATCAGGATCAGTGTGGAATACTATGTTCCAATCCCCCCTGAGAATGATAGGAATGTGGGAATAATGGGCCAATTGAGTCACTAATTTTGTGAAAAACCCGGGAGAGTCAATGTTGGGACTGTATATTGGCCCAAGGACCACCTCCAAAATGACTCAGTCTCCCATAAATGAAAATAAAATGTCCATTCATATCCCACCATTCTTGGAGAAGTTGGAAAGCCAAAAGGTGAGCAATCAGTATGGCAACCCAGGCTTCTTTTTTACTGGAGCCAGCACCGAAAACTTGTACCACCCACTCTCTACGAAAAAGCCCAACATTGTACCAAGACTGATGGGTTTCTTACAGAAAAGCAATATCAGCATGTAATTTATTTAAATGATGCAGAACCATGTGACAGTTGCATCTTCCTTGTGATCCTTTGATATTCCAAGTCACAAACCAGTGAGCAGTAGACATTATCTGTATTACCCAATAAGCAACATAAGCACCATTAGTGTGCAGTGAGGTAAGCTAAACCTAGAGCAAAACAGAATATAACATAGCAACCTCATTGTGATAAAGTGATGCCTTGTGATAAAACCCTTGTCCCACTCCCCATGAAATATCAGTAGAAACACAAACTCAAACTTCAGAAGAACCCACACCCCACCCCAGCCCCACCGAACACCCCCCCAACCATTGTAGCAAGGTAAGAAGTAAAATAGAAAATAAAAAACAAGAATAAAATCACAAAAAAACCAAACAACTGAAAACTGAAGCTTCCCCAGCCCTAACAACTAAACTACGCTAGAACCTCATCTCATGATGAAAATTATCACCTACTCAAGTATCACTCCCTGACCATCCCCCAACCCCCTCCCTAATAAAAAACTAGCTCTGTATGTGATAAGTGCAAAACAAGGACTAACCTATTCCTGTAAAAGAACTAGAAAACATTAAATAAAAAAACACCATTTGCCAATAACTATATTACACTACAGGCAGGTAGCTTGAAACCAAAGGAGAAAATACAGGAACTACTTGAAATTGGAATGAGCTAGTCTTGCTTTGTATTAAAATTCTACTATAGGTAAAACATCACTGTTGCCTAATAAAACCCAAAAGCAATTATAGTGGCAATGCTAAAATAAATGAATTTCATAAAAACACAATAGCATAACAATAAGAGTAGTAGTTAGTAATGTCCTTTACCACAGTTCATAGAGCACTACAGGAGCATAATTGGATTTCAGCTCTATAAAAAGTCCAATAAGCAAAATAAAGCAGAAATACACTCAGTCAGTAATAAACTTCGGTGAAGATCCATCTTGGCTCTGAACAATAAGTCAGTCAGAAAAAAAAGAAAAGGGGTAGCTGGACTTACAGTACATGCTGTGAGGAAAATACTCAAAAGTCCGAGGCCATAACACATTTCATGAATGCCCAGAAGATTTATTAAAATAGGACCGAAGAAAAGTAAAGTATAATACAGGTTGTAGAGTTCAGCACAAAATCAGCAGGACAGGTGATCACTCCGGTGGTCCCTTGGTTAAAACTCCATGAAAACAACTCACCACTGGTAGAGTTGGACGAATTGCAATTGAAGAGCAGTCCATATTTAGACTGTAGTCCCCAACACAAAATACTAACACTAGAAATGACTCAATCAGAGAGTCGTAGGCATTCACTATAATGAATCAAATGAGATGATGAAAGAACGGTGTCACCATCTGAAAAGAATCCCGTTGCCTCCTTGCTACTAAGAAATGTTGTCCAAAGGAGTCAAACAAAGCATATTGCCAAAGATCAGACACCATACCAAAATACCTCCAATAGTTTAATTAGTCTTAGGAGGCTTACTAACGCTGACCCAGGAACAGTTGGACAGTCCTTTCTGCAGAGGTTTGGGAGCCATACTCCTGGCCCCCTCAGATGCCGTTTCCCTGTGTTCCTGATGAAAAGAGGAGAAGTGAACAAAGAGCTGAAGCCTCAGCACATTTTCAGGCGATGCCGGGAAATCGTCCACTAAAGTACCAATTAAGGAAAGCACGACACAAAAAGTGGTGATCGACATGATAGCGTCTGTTAATAGCTCCGGTGACTATTTAAACAGCATTAAAAATGAAACATAGTAGTCAGAGCCGCTCGAAATGCAGGTTGAGAAGAATGCTGTAAATTAACCATATCCCCTAGGAGAGGAATCAGAAATTAAAGTGGGCTCCCTCTTAAAATCAGAATTCAGCAGTGCAACCAACCAGTCCATACAACAGAGAATTATCGCCTTCAGCAAAAGAACCATTTGTCTCCTAGGTGTCAGAAAATATTATTTGAAAGGAAGAAGTGAGGGGATTGCCAAAAACTAGAGGCAGAACCAAAACAGCCTATGGAAGATAGAAAATCTGTATAAAGCTCACCGGTACTGAAATGTGATGGAGCATTCAGCCCTTCCTGAAAAGGTCTGGGAAGAGTTTCTTTACCTCGTTGGATGCTTTTTCAGTCATATCAGACCAGACCCAGGAATCTTGATAGTAAACCTGGAGTTGGGCAGGATACTGCATTCAAAAATGGATTCCTGCGGCAATAAATTTAATGACAATGGGGTGGAAGGCAGCCTGTCGTTGTCGGACAGTAGCAGGCAGGTCCTGCACAACTCAGAGCTGGGTTCCCTCCCACTTAACATCGCAGAGCTCTATTACTTTGCTTAACAGATGCTACTTGTCAAGCTAATTTAAAAACCTGAAAAGGAAAGGTCTAGGTGGTGATCCGTCTGGGGGCGTTGTTCTGAAGGAGAGGTGTGCTCTCTCGATAATTTAAGAGGGCCCATTAGGAGAATGTCCTGCTAGTTTTTTGGTTAGTTTCTGGGCTAAAAGTACAGGATTTTTCCCTCTTCCTTTTTGGGGTCCCGATCACTAGCACATTTGTAACCCCCCTGCAAATGGGGGTTCCCAAAAGACTTCCAGGAGCTTGCTTGAATGCTCCAAGCCTGAATGGTGTTTGGCGTTTAAGCCGTTTATCAGTGAGTGTTTTTAGAGCCTCTGGTACTGTCTCTTTAAGAGCTGTCTGCTTGCAGACATAATTAGTTTGTATGGGGGGACTGTGTGCTTCTCTGCTTGAGTACCACTCAAGCTGCTGCCAATTCACTCCATTTTTGCAGTCACTAGGAGTGCAAAGGGAACCTATCTGAAAGATGTAACTGTTTGCCAGAAATCATTTAGAGTAATAATGAAAATACAGTTTGTCTAACCTGCTTTCTTTGCAGTCAGAACTGTGTTTGCCTAGTTCCCCATTCTAGTTTTGAACTGCTGAACTGGACCAATCAGTGTGGGTTAAGGTAGCTCTAAAATGGTGCCTTGGACGAATCAGAACTTGGACTTGTAATCTGAGCCAGCCACAAGAGGGATTGTATGGGCAGTGACTCTGGGAGATGTAGTTTAGACTTTGCGCCTTTTGGACCAACAAGGGCAGTCTATTGTGAGTGACAGCCAATCCAGCCAAGAACTGGGAGGAACTCAAAGGAAGTGCCGGTTTTGTCTGCTGGAGTTTCAGTTGAGCTCTGGCAGTGAAGAGGGAAGGAGCCCTGTGCTTTTTGTGTGCAGTTTTAGTCGGGAACGTGTGTAAGGCCCAGAGTTCCGTCTGCAGCTTGTAACTGCTTGTTAGGACTGAATCCATCCTGTGAAGAGAATAAAAGGATATGTGAAGAGTAGAAACCAGGCTCACCCTGTAGAAGACTGAGAAATTGCTGAATTGCGCCGTCTGTCAGGAACTGAATCTGCTGTGTGTTCTCCCGGTATTGTGCAGTAATTGCGATCGGGATAGAGAAGCAGCCTGCCTGGTATAGTACTTTCTTTTTACCATATAAATGTGAGGAGGCTGTGTAGCTCCAGTGAATCCTGCTGCCATGAAAGGACTTTTGCTTGTTACTGTTTACCATATAAATGTGTGAGGAGGCTTGTGTAACCCAAGTGAATCCTGCTGCCATTAAAGGACTTTTGCCTGTTGCAGTTTGTCATATAAATGTGTGAGGAGTCTCGTGGAGCTCAAGAGTAGCCCTGCTGACATTGAAGGACCCTATCTTGTTTGGAGGTCATGAGTACTAATTCAGGGTCGCTCCCTGTTGAATTGCCACATTAAATCCAAATGGAATTACTGTACTGCTGACTGTTTAACTAATTTTTCTTTTCTCTGTGTGAAAGGGCCCCTATCAGCTGCCACGGTTTGGACTAGCCACTAGGGCTTGGGTACCCAGGGACAGTAACTGGTAGGGATAGGCCTCTGCACAGAGCCATAGGTAGATGAGTAAAGTGATAAGCTAATTAACCTGATTTCCCCCTGTCCTTGTTATATCCCCCTAAATAAATCAGAGCTGCTTGTTTCAGCAAAGTTATACTGCCTGAGGTATTTGTCTATGTTAAAGTATTGTACTGTGATTGTTGCACTGTATCTTTTTATTTTACAGGGGGTCCCAGTGCCTGAACCAGACCTGGGGGTAAGTGTATACTGTGAAGGTAATTCTGATATACTGTGTGGGCCACTAGTGGGAAGAAAGGGGGGTTGCAGTGTCCCAGAGGGCTGTGACCAAGTTAGTTTAACTATTGCAAACCCTGACCTCTGGGTGGAGGCACCCGCCATCGGATACAGGCCCCTCAACCTGTTAGTGGCAAATCAGGCAGGGGTAGTAGCCCCTGGGATAGCACCATCTAGGGGTTACATCTTGGAGGCTCACCGCTGGGATTGTGTGTCCTCTAGTGGCCATATTTACGAACCACTGTTAAGAAAAAATGGGTACCCGACAGAAGTGGCTGTGCACCGCTGGTGGAGTGGTGTACTGGGAGGAGATCGACCCCCAAAATGCTATGCTTATCCTGGACATCCCCCTGGGTATCAATACGGACACTGTACAGGGAGTACTTTCCAAGGTGGAAGGTTTACAAAACCCTGTGGTGGTGGGTCGGCATGCTAATCTGCTCACCCACACTTTCCTGGCCCTAGTAGAGTTTAAGGATCCCATAGATAGCTCCAAAGTGCAACAGACCATTACCCCAGAGGGAGCCCTCACTGCCTGGAGAGTGATAACTAAGGACAGTAAAGACCCAGGGGGGAATGAGCCCCCACCACTGTCTGAAACTTTTGAGGAGAAATTTGCTAAATGGTTGCTGGGGGAAGGGAAAACTGTGGAGGACTTGAAGAAACTATTCTTGCCACCTGGGGGTGTTCCTCCCCAACACCCTCTCCCGCTCCAGTACCCGTAATGGTGGCTGAACCAACGCAGACTCCTGTTTCTGCACCTGCCATTAGTCACGACTCTTACTGAAGGTTGAGGATCTTCTCTGGCACCTTCCCCACCCCCCAAGGGGAGGATGACTGGGAGACCTGGATAGACTATGTTGCCCCCCAAGTGCTAGAATGGCAATGCTCGGAAGCTGAAAAGTGAAAGAGGGTTAGTGAGAGCCTCCGAGATCCTGCCCTGGCTACCATCCATGCTAAACGGGCCAGTAACCCTGAAGCGACTGCACAGGCCTATCTTGAGGCCTTGGAGAATGTGTATGGAGCCCAGATTCTGATGAGGACCTATGGTGGAGAGTAAGAAATGCACAACAGTACCAAGGGAGTTGTTGTCTGTGTATGTATCTCGGCTGGAAAAATTGTTGCAAGAATGCCTCAGAAAGGGTAGTTTGCCAGCGATTGAACTGGACCGAACCAGGCTGGACAGGATCCTTAAGTCTGCCCCTTCTCAGAACTGCTGTTTCTTCAGTTATGCCTGGCAACCGACTGGAATCCCCACCCTACCTATGATGAGTTAATGAGAGAAATTCGAGGAGTTGAGAAAGGCGACCTCGGAGGGACCTGCACCAATAGCTGGGCTACGACCCGAGTGACTGAGGGTGACCCATCAAGTGAAGTTCAGGGACAGAGGTTGGCAGTCAATGAGTGCTCTGACAAGGAAAAGATATGCCACAATGGGGCAACTGTTGAGAGAGATCCGGAATTCAAAACAGTCCTTTATGAAGGCCACGCCTGCAAGTACTGGGCCCTGACCTATATCCGACTGCATCTGCTATGGGTGTGGGTACCCACCCATGTATCTCCTGCTGATAACAGCTCCAAACTCAATTCCTTGACCATGGAAGTGGAGAAACTGACGAGATGTCTCCAAATGCTTATCACTCCGCAGACAGAGATGGCACCCAGGTTTCCAGTTAGTAGTACCCCCGCCCTGGCTCCCAGTGTGGTGCCTCGGCCAGCTCAAACTCCAGAAAGTATGTTTTGCTATAACTGTGGGAAGGATGGGCACATGGAGAGGGAGTACCGGTCCCCAAAAGACACTGACAAAGTTGCATATAGGCTACAAGGAGAGCTTCGGAGAACAAATCAGTGGTTAAGAGGTGCACAAATGATCCCAGTGAGGGCACCAAAATGCTAACTCACGCCCTTTGTGGCAAGGTCAGTTGCCCAGGCCCCGGCTACCACCTCTCCAGACTGGTCCAGAATAGTGGGTCCCTCCATGGAGACCACTGTAAAGGTGAATGGAGTGTCTACAAGAGCTGTATTAGACAGTGGCTCCCAAGTGACAATTATGTTCCAGGATTGGTATCAGAAGCATTTGTCAGACGTACCCTTACAACCATTAGAAGGACTGCATGTATGGGGGTTAAGTGAGAAGGCCTACCCCTATTCCAGGTATATCCGAATTTGGCTGTCTTTCCCCACCTCCGTGGCTGGAGTGGCCGAACAAGTAGAGACCCTAGCCTTAGTGTGTCCCCCCACTGGACTGTATGATGGTGTCCCTTTGTTGATTGGAACAAATGCTCATATGTTCGGAAGGCTGGCACAGTTGTGTTATGAAAAACAGGGGTCAAAGACTAGTAGAGCTTTAAGAGTTCTGGCTTTAATTAAGAAGGCCTATGAGGCACAGAGAGATGCTGAAAAAATAGAACCAGAGGAACCGGTCGGAATTGTATGGAAGAAGGATCCTGAGTCTCTGATCCTGGCGCCAAATGCCCAGTGTACCTTACAGGGAGAGGTCCGTATCAGAAAGGATGTTAAGAATAAAATATTAATGTTGGATGCACCAGGCGATGGAAAATTGCCAGAGGGACTGCTGGTCAAGCCTAGTATTTTGCCCACTAGAGCCCATGCTTATGCCAGAAGGGTAATGATCCAAGTTCATAATGTGTCTGAAAGAGACATTCGAGTAAATAGAGGTTGCATCCTGGCTAATGTGCATTGTGCAGACACTGCAGTACTACCCAGCAGCAAGAGTTCAAGGAAGAATGACAGAGTAACGCCTGACTTGTTTGATTTCGGCGACTCCCCGCTGCCAGCTGAATGGAAAGTGAGGATCAGTGAGAAGCTTGCCCAGAGAGACCAGGTGTTTTCTTTAAAGGAATGGGATGTAGGATGCGGCAAGGAGCTGAGCACAATATCCGGCTGCATGACGAAAGACCATTTCGTGAGAGGTCTCGACGCCTGGCACCTGCTGACATAGATGATGTGAGACGGCATCTGCAAGAGATGTTAGCTGCTGGTGTAATACAAGAATCCAGAAGCCCTTATGCTTCCCCATTGTGGTAGTGAGGAAAAGAATGGGACAGTAAGGATGTGCGTGATTATCGCACCTTAAACCGTGGACTATCCCTGATCAGTACACAATGCCCCACATTCAGGATGCTTTGGACTGCCTAAACGGGAGCAAGTGGTTCTCTGTGTTGGATCTCTGCAGTGGGTACTACCAGATCCCGATGGCCCCAGAGGACAGTGAGAAGACAGCCTTTATCTGTCCGCTTGGCTTCTATGAATTCATGAGGATGCCTCAAGGGATTTCAGGTGCCCCAGCCACTTTTCAATGATTGATGGAGCGTGCAGTGGGGGACATGAACTTACTAGAGTGCCTGGTATACCTAGATGATGTTATTGTGTTTGGCAGCTCACTGGAGGAACATGAGAGCAGATTATTTAAGGTATTGAACTGACTGGAGGACTTTGGCCTTAAACTGTCCATTGATAAGTGTCAATTCTTTCAAACATCAGTAAAGTATGTGGGACACATAGTATCCACCGAGGAATAGAGACCAACCAAGTAAAGTTGAGGCCTTGACCACCTGGCCACAGCCCAAAATCTAAAAGAACTGCAAAGATTCCTGGATTCTGTGGTTATTATCAAGGCTTCATCAAGGACTATTCAAGAGTGATCCGCCTTTACTTAACCTTACTCAAGGGTATCCCCAACCCACAAAAATACCAAAAGTCAGCGTCCCTCAAGACTGAAAGAGTGTATTTCATCCGAGTGAAGTATTTGGGGCCGCTGGACTCCTGATTGTGAGACTGCTTTTCATGAGATCATATATCAACTTACCCATGCTCCAGTGCTGGCCTATGCCGATCCAAGAAAACCTTACGTCCTGCACACTGATGCTAGCTTGCAAGGGTTGGGGCTGTGTTGTCCAAGAGCACGAGAATGGCCTGAGACCAGTGGCCTTTGCCAGTAGAAGCCTGACCTCATCCGAAAAGAACTATCCTGTACATAAGTTAGAGTTCCTAGCTTTGAAGTGGGCTATTGTTGACCAATTCCATGAGTACTTGTATGGGGCTAAAATACTAGTAAAACTGACAATAATCCTTTAACCTATGTGCAGGCCTCAGCTAGTTGGATGCCACTGGCCATAGGTGGCTTTCTGCATTATCTACATACGACTATGCCTCTGAATCACCGAGCAGGTCTGAACCATAGATGCTGATGCTCTCCCGGAGGCCTGTTCCCCAGAATGATTGGGTCAGATTGGCAGAACCTGACATTCGGCACTTTGCCGGAAGTTTGACAGGGAGGAACAATGTCCACGGATGCAGTGGACTGCATGGTGGATTGCTTGGGACCTCTGAGAATTGCATACCTGCTGCTTTATTGCCACTTTTCTGCAACAGACATTGGTGCACTGCCTCAGCTGGACAATGACAGTATTCGGCGGCTCAATCCCGCAATCCCATGATCAAATCAGCTTTAGAAGCCCTCTATGCAGAAAAAGATGTGTCCAAATTACGCTCCACTGATTTGAGAACTGCGCTGTTATACAAAGAAGGTCCTAAGTTGAAACTGATCAATAAACTGTTGTACAGAGAAACAGTAGACAGAGGGGGACAAGCAGACAAACAACAACTAGTGCTGCCCACTGCCTTTCGAAACTCAGTACTGAGGTCCTTGCACAACCACATGGGGCACCTCAGTATAGACAGAACACTTGACTTGGTGAGATCCAGATTCTATTGGCCTAAGATGGGGGCTGATGTGGAGCAACACATTCGAACTTGTAGTCGCTGCTTACAGAGGAAAGCTTTGCCCCAGAGGGCTGCCCCCATTGTTAACATCACCACCAGTGCACCCATGGAGCTGGTCTGTATTGATTTTCTGAGTTTGGAGTCAGATCAAAGAAATATCAGTAATTGCTGGTGGTCACTGACCATTTCACGAGATATGCCCAAGCTTTCCCACCAAAGACCAGAAAGCATCCATGTGGCCAAAGTACTTGTAGAAAACTTTTTGTTCACTATGGGGCTCCACAAAGAATCCATTCTGATCAAGGAGAGACTTTGAGAGTCGCCTGATCAAAGAGATGCTTTCTCTGTGGGGAGTGGAAAGTCCAGAACCACTCCTTACCACCCCAGGGGACCCACAGCCTGAACGCGTTTCAACCGCACTTTGCTAGATATGCTAGGCACCTACACCCAAAGGACAAGCCTAGATGGAGCCAACAAATTAGCACCCTGGTACATGCTTATAACTTCACCAAAAGTGATGCCACTGGGTTCTCCCCACCTTGATGTTTGGAAGAGAAGCTCGACTGCCAGTAGATGTGTGTTTTGGGGTCTCTCCTGATGGGGTTCAAGCTGACAACTATTTACAGTATGTGCAAAAGTTAAAGGCCCAGCTAACTCATGCGTACCAACTGGCTCAAACCTTGGCTGCCAAATGAAATCTGGCCAACAAAGAAAGGTATGATAAAATGGTGAAAGCACAGGAACTCCAGGAGGAAGATCGGGTATTGCTAAGAAATCTGGGACTGCATGGCAAACATAAGATTGCTGACAGATGGCACCATCTCCCTCACATTGTAGTGGGCAAGCAAGATGATCTGCCAGTGTACAAAGTAAGGCCTGAGAATAATTCAAAAGATGTAAAAACAATGCATAGAAATCATTTACTGCCCATTGGACAAATCTTGATTGAGTCTGAACCCCAGAAGATGCCCCTCTGGACCAGTGACTAGAGCTGCTGCTAAGAAAAGATCAAGAAAGTCTGCACCTACAGAAGCAGAGTTAAAGTGTTCCTCCACAAGTCCCAGTTGAGCATGACTGTCAGTCCATATCAGAAGAAAGTGAGAGTGACTTTGAATACTATCCTTCTTACGAACTGAGTCAATTGTTTCGGGCAATCCCCTAGTCATACTGGAGACGAAGCTGGGCCTCTGGACTGTCTAAGCCCCCAGCTTCGTCCCTGGAGCCAATGCTCCCAGAAAGTGAAGTGCAAAGCATCAGATCAGATGAAATGGAATCATTGTGCATGGTTGAACTGTTTGAGCTTTCAGGAGGAAATGATGGATTGGGGCAGACTGGTGATACACCAGAACAAGAAGAGTATTTTGAGTGCCCTGACAGTCCACTGCCAGTGTCCGAAAGCTCTCCATGCGAGCCAAATGTTGTGGACTCAGAAACTGTAACCCTGGAGCTGAAAGTGCCCCAAGTTCTAGCCTCTACCCCATGGAGACTCCCCTGACAAGTGAGGACAATGCTGAAAATGAGGTTCAGAGTGCAGAGACTGTAACACTTCCCCCTAGAAAGACTGGTTGAGCTGTAAAGCCTGTGGTGCACCTCAGTTATGATTCACTTGGGAGGCCTGTGGACTTGCCTCTCAATGTTGTCCATAAAGGAGTGTATGTGTCCCCGAGCTCATTGCCCAAACTAAGCATCAGTGCTAACTCCTAGTTACTTGTGTTGCCCTCATATGGTGCCCTTGCCCTGTCCAGCCCCAAGGTAACTGATAGGAAAGGGCCCCTCTTCAGGTTTCATGTACAAGAGGTAATAACTTGAGTTATGGTACAATGTGTGTGTAATACTGTGTAAAGAGTGACGTACTGCAATGTTTCAGAAATGTGTTCATGGTAAAATAATATATTGACTGATGATTACATGTGTGAGCCTAATGCAAATGTATATGGTTGCAGTTAAAACTTATGGGGGTACTTGCTTGACGCGGACGTCAAGCTTTCCCAGGCCAGGAAGGGTGTAACCTCTGCAAATAGGGTTCCCAAAAGACTTCCAGGAGCTTGCTTGAATGCTCCAAGCCTGAATGGTGCTTATGCTAGCCATTTATCAGTGAGTGTTTTAGAGCCTCTGGTACTGTCTTGAAGAGCTGTCTGCTTGCAGACATAATTAGTTTGTATGGGGGACTGTGTGCTTCTCTGCTTGAGTACCACTTGAGCTGCTGCCAATTCACTCCATTTTGCAGTCACTAGGAGTGCAAAGGAACCTATCTGAAAGATGTAACTGTTTGCCAGAAATCATTTAGAGTAATAATGAAAATACAGTTTGTCTAACCTGCTTTCTTTGCAGTCAGAACTGTGTTTGCCTAGTTCCCCATTCTAGTTTTGAACTGCTGAACTGGACCAATCAGTGTGGGTTAAGGTAGCTCTAAAATGGTGCCTTGGACGAATCAGAACTTGACTCTAATCTGAGCCAGCCACAAGAGGATTGTAGGGCAGTGACTCTGGGAGATGTAGTTTGGACTTGACGCCTTTTGGACCAACAGGAGCAGTCTATTGTGAGTGACAGCCAATCCAGCCAAGAACTTGGAGGAACTCAAAGGAAGTGCCCGGTTTTGTCTGCTGGAGTTTCAGTTGAGCTTTGGCAGTGAAGAGGAAGGAGCCCTGTGCTTTTTGGTGTGCAGTTTTAGTCGGAAACGTGTAAGGCCCCGAGTTTCCGGTCTGCAGCTTGTGTAACTGCTTGTTAGGACTGAATCCGTCCTGTGAAGAGAATCAAAGGATATCTGAAGAGTAGAAACCAGGCTCACCCTGTAGAAGACTGGAGAAATTGCTGAATTGCGCTCGGTCTGTCAGGAACTGAATCTGCTGTGTGTTCTCCCGGGTATTGTGCAGTAATTGCGATTGGGATAGAGAAGCAGCCTGCCTGGTATAGTACTTTCTTTTTATCATATAAATGTGTGAGGAGGCTTGTGTAGCTCAAGTGAATCCTGCTTCCATTAAAGGACTTTTGCCTGTTACTGTTTACCATATAAATGTGTGAGGAGGCTTGTGTAGCTCAAGTGAATCCTGCTGCCATTAAAGGACTTTTGCCTGTTACTGTTTACCATATAAATGTGTGAGAGGTTTGTAAAACCCAAGTGAATCCTGCTGCCATTAAAGGACATTTGCCTGTTACTGTTTACCATATAAATGTGTGAGGAGGCTTGTAGCTCAAGTGAATCCCTGCTGCCATTAAAGGACTTTTGCCTGTTACTGTTTACCATATACATGTGTGAGGAGGCTTGTGTAGCTCAAGTGAATCCTGCTGCCATTAAAGGACTTTTGCCTGTTGCAGTTTGTCATATAAATGTGTGAGGAGTCTCGTGGAGCTCAAGAGTAGCCCTGCTGACGTTGAAGGACCCTATCTTGTTTGGAGGTCGTGAGTACTAATTCAGGGTCGCTCCCTGTTGAATTGCCACATTAAATCCAAATGGAATTACTGTACTGCTGACTGTTTAACTAATTTTTCTTTCTCTGTGAAAAGGGCCCTACCAGCTGCCACGGTTTGGACTAGCCACTAGGGCTTGGGTACCCAGGGACAGTAACTGGTAGGGATAGGCCTGTGCACAGAACCATAGGTAGATGAGTAAAGTGATAAGCTAATTAACCTGATTTCCTGTCCTTGTTATATCCCCAAATAAATCAGAGCTGCTTGTTTCAGCAAAGTTATACTGCCTGAGGTATTTGTCTATGTTAAAGTATTGTACTGTGATTGTTGCACTGTATCTTTTTATTTTACAGGGGGTCCCAGTGCCTGAACCAGACCTGGGGGTAAGTGTATACTGTGAAGGTAATTCTGATATACTGTGTGGGCCACTAGTGGGAAGAAAGGGGGGCTGCAGTGTCCCAGAGGGCTGTGACCAAGTTAGTTTAACTATTGCAAACCCTGACCTCTGGGTGGAGGCACCCGCCATCGGATCCAGGCCCCTCAACCTGTTCGTGGCAAATCAGGCAGGGGTAGTAGCCCCTGGGATAGTGCCATCTAGGGGTTACACATTATTTCTCTGACTCCTCTCTTCCAGATCCTCAAGTCTTGCCTCCAGTCGAGTAGATTATTGCTGCAGAGCTACTAATTCAGTCTCTAGGCAATTGCACCAATCCTCCACAGAGCTGGTCTGGGCTTCAGTATCTCCAATACACTTGGAAAGCCCATCCATTGAGACGCTCATGGCTTTAAGATCCTTGGTAAGCCCTGTTAGCATCTCCTTGACAGGCCCAAACTCTTGCAAGAATGTTTCCTCTGTGAGTGGTGACACTGGTGGGGAGGATCGAGAGGAGGCTGCAGGCTGTGTTTTAGTGCATTTTGCAGCCTTGTCAGGAGTCGCAGGCGGCATGTGTCAGGGAGGCGCAGGCTTCATTTCTGACTCCATTATCAACATTAAACCCTCGAATTGTGCAACAGCAGGTAACAAAGAAAACACTGGGTACAATAATAGCAGACTGTAAACAGGAAATATAGGTAAAAGTTTGATAATTTAAAGGGAGGACATGGGAGCAGTCTAAGAGTGCAGCTAGCTGGAGCAGTACATCACATGACTCCATGAATGTGTTTTATCATGGGACATACTTCAGTTCAGCAGTTTCCATAGGCTCAAAGGGAGTCTCCACAAGCTGTACAAGGCTGTTGGTTAACTAGGAACTGCAGCTTATCCATCAGGTAGGGAAATGGGCAGACTAGGTGGGCCAAGTGGTCCTTATCTGCCATCAAATTCTATGTTTCTGTTTCTAAGGCATACATTGAGGTGCCAAGGTGGGACAGGGCCCCTTACTGGTGGGTAGAGATGTCTGAGGCTTTTAAAAAAACTTTTGAAAATGGGTTGTGAGGCCAAAGGCTTTCCTTGCCAGCTGATATGTATGCTGATATGTATGCTGATACTGCTACTAAGCACACCTTTAAAGTTGAAGGACATAGGCCTAACGACTATAGATGTACTAGGTACTCCAGAATAATAGGTAACCCTGTCTCTATTTGGTTTATTTTTTCTGTGGGCACACCAGTAAGAAAAGCTTTTCCACTTAGACAAATATACTTTTCTGGTAGCGGGTTTCTTTAAACCTTAAGCACCATGCAGCCATCCTCTGAGACAGCCAATCTAGAAAATTCTAACTCCTCAAGAACCATGCCCATAGACATAGGGTCCAGAGGTTGGAAATGTTGTTTTTCCCTGGGACAAAGTCAGCAGGCTGTGACTGAGTGGCAGTCTGATTGGTTTCTTGCTGGACAGGCCCAGAAACATTGAGTATCAGGCCTGTCTGGCCCAATCTGGAGCTATCACGATTACTGTTGCAGGTTCCCTCCTGAGTTTCAGAAGTACACACAGATACACAGAAATGTGATGGCAGAGAGGCACCAGGGCCCATCTAGTCTGCCCAACACCCTACCTCCCCCCTTCTGTTATGCTTCCACCCTCTTTTCCCAACCATTTAAATCTATCCAAAGCCCTCTTGAACCCCTCCACCGTTTCATCTGCCACTACCTCCTCCGGCACCTTGTTCCAGGCCTCCACCACCCTCTCTGTGAAAACTGCCCTCTGATATTACCTCTGTATTGCCCACCTTCCAGTTTGAGGCTATGTCTCCTCGTGTTCACTCCCTTCAATTTGAACAAGCTGTTACCCTCTACCTTATTTATTCCCTTCAGATACTTAAAGGTCTCAATCATGTTCCCCCTCTCCCTCCTAGTCTCGAGAGGGTACAAATTCAGCCCTCTCAATCTTCTCTCATAGGGTACATCCTTGCTCTATGAGTAGAAATGGTGGGAAAGCATACAGGAACTTCCCTGTCCAATCCAGTACCAGGGTGTCCTCTGAGACTATCCCCCGGTTGGTGGTCTGCAATAAAACTGTGGGAGCTGATAGTTTTCCCAAGAGGTGGATAAGTCTACATTAGGTGTGCCCCACCTTCTGAACACTGTGGCCAGAACCTGTTGGTTTAAGGCCCATTCATGATTTTGGTGGCTGATTCTGCTTAAGGAACCTGCCAGGACATTATCTTTACCTGGGAGATGCGCTGCAAATATGTTTGCTTTTAAGGAATATGCTATATTTGCTCTTCAGAGGGGAACCTCTTCGGTCCCCAGATCACATTTAAAGTTATCTGGGGATTGTGTCTTTGCTGTAACTGCTCCACTTTTTTGGAACCAGCTCTCATGAGAGCTTTGGGAGGCCCTCTTGGTTGAGAGCTTTTTATTTATTTATTTATTTATTGCATATAATCGGAATTACAATCCTTTGAGTCACAGACTCATTTGCAAAGGCTCCACATCAGTTACAGGGGGTGAAGGGAGAACAAAATACAAGGATACATATGTAATAAAGCAGTATACAAGAAAACATACACACTCAAGCAATAAACACAAACAGTACTGACAGTGCAGTCCAGGCTTTATCTTAGTTCACCAGAGACAGTGGTAGGCAGCTTTCAGGGTATCATTTGTTAGAGATGGGGGGAAAGCATATTCATGGGGTCTATGGATACCTGTGTCGGTTATTAATGGGGTTAGGGAGCATACTGGGAGGGCAGAGCTAGCCACAGTCACAGGTTGCAGACAAAATTAGGTGGGCTTTGAGGTCTGCTTTGAATAGGGAGATGCTGAGTGTCTGAGAGAGCCGAGGAGGTACAGCATTGAGCCAAAGGGGAGCACGGTACCGAAACGATCTTTGACCCAGTGATGTCCTACAGTGGGGGACCTGGAATGAGAAATTTGCAGCAAGTCGAGTATTACGCCTAAAGGGGGCTGGGCTGATTATGGGGAGAAGGCCAAAGCGGGCTATCTGAAGTTGTATTTTTTTTGCCAGGATGCAGGTGTGGTACTGAAGTCTTTGTTGGAAGTTTAGCCAACCAGTCAGGGCGTAAAGGTCACAGGTATAAGTTAGACTGTCTCTGCCGGTGACTAGTCGGCAGGCTTTATTCAGGGCAGTGTTAATACTGTGTAGTGCGGTGGGTTCTGCTGAGCCATATATCGCTATCCCATAATCAATTAGGAAGGGGATTGAGGCGGAGACTGCCAGTTGCAAGGCCTGTGAGGGTAAACAGTGTTTAACTCTATAGAGGATTCCCACTCTAGCGTTGACAGCAGTGGAAAGATGTTGAATGTGACTATGGTAGGAGAGGAAGGTATCTAATGTGATACCCAGGTATTTGAAGTTAGTAACGTGTTCAAGGGGGGTACCTTGTGTGTTTTTAATTAGGAGTGCTGATTGGCTGTGTGGGCTTTGGCAGTGCGCAAAGATCATGGATTTAGTTTTTTTATAGTTGATGATCAGGCGGTGCTCATCGAACCATGATTCTAGCTCCCCAAAGAAACCCTGTAGGGTGTTAGGTTGAGGGTGTTTCCAAAATAGTACCGCATCATCCGCATAGAGAAGCATATGACCACTGCATGCCTTGGGAAGTGAGTTTAAAAAGAGGGAAAAGAGAAGAGGGCCGAGGATAGACCACTGTGGGACTCCAGAACACACTGCTTTGCTAGAGGAGATGGTGGTATTTAACCTGACTTGCTGTGACCAGCCTGAGAGGTAGTCCTTGAACCAGGCAGTTGTCTCAGGGACCACATTTAGCTGTGGAAGGACACGAAGCAGAAGATCGTGACTGACCGTGTCAAATGCTTTGGTAAGATCCACAAAGATTGCACCTGCACTAGATCCTTGGTCTAGGGCCTCATGGATGAACGAGGTGAGCTCAGAAAGTGCGGTGACAGTGCTATGGCTTGTCTGGAAGCCATGCTGAGCATGGCTTAGTAGGTTGTATTTAGTTAGGTGTTCAGTTATCTGGTCAGAGACTATTTTTTCCAGTGCTTTAGAGAGAGGAGGAAGTATAGAAATCGGTCTATAGTTGCTTGAGAAAGTGGGGTCACCACTCTTCAGAATGGGAGTGATTAATGCACTCTTCCAGGTTGAGGGAACTGACCGAGGCAGAGAGAGAGACTGAGAATTTTAGTAAGGTGGGGTAGTATGACATCCAGTGTCAGCTGAATGAGTTTAAGATCTAGAGAATCATTGCTGTAACGGAATCGGTAATAGCTTTGAAATGTAATGTTTTGCCTTCCGTAGGAGATGACTCTCAGCCTGAAAGGTAGTGAATCTGAGTTAGATGGGTGTTGGGGGAGGGTGGGGGGACAGGGTGGAAAATTTAGGAGAGAGGATATGGGAGAGGTCCGAGAAGGTGGTGTTAAGGGCTTCTGCTATAGTGGAAGGGTCATGTATGACTCTCCATTTATAGAGAGTTGGAGGGTGGGGAGCGGAATTCCACTTAGTTCTTTTAAGTTGCTCCAGAATTTTTACCGCCTCCCAAGAGGAGGTAAGAGTTTGATGGTAGTAAGAAGCCTTAGCCTGTCGTATGGCCCATGTACATTTATTGCGGGCCGCTCGGTATAGCTGTCTATCATGTGTGCTTTGAGATTCAAGGGCCTTATGCCAAAGGTTGTCCCTCAATTGGAGCAGGTTAAGTAGTGAGGGTGTGAACCAAGGGGTGGTTCTGGTTTTCAGTACTTGTTTGGAGATGGGGCCAAAAATGTCACATGCCTTGTTAAAGGTGGTTGTAAAGTGAGTGAGAGCTAGGTCTACTGACTGCGTGGTGTAAATGGGGAGCCAATCGCTAGTAGCTAGATGGGCTATGAGTTTCCGTAGGCCTCCTCTTTTTAGCTGTCTCTGCATGGAGATTATTGAGGGGGCAGGGGGCAGTTTGCCCGACCACCAGCTGGTCACTGGGGAGTGGTCACTAATTGAATCTGGAAGCACTGAGGCTTGGGAGAGGTTCCGTGGCCTATTTGTGAAAATAAGGTCTATAAGGGTGGAGGTCCCAGTTCTATAGTCCCTTCTGGTACGAGAGGTGACAATTTGGGTAAGGTCATATGCCAGAGCAGCGTCTTTAAAGCTGGACGAGGCAGGGGATAGCCAGTTGACGTTGAAGTCTCCCATTAAGATGAGTTCACTAGTATTGGGTAGGTGGGAGATAGTGTGGAGGATAGGATCAAAGGCTAGTTTTTGGTTTCTCGGGGGGATGTAGGCAGAAATGATTTAGAGCGTTTTGGTACCCAGATTGAGTTTGACTGTTAGTGTCTGGGCGCCATATTGTGGTGCGGGGGTGTTAACTTCAGTGGCATGGAGTGGGGATTTAACATAAATTGCACAGCCGCCGCCTCTCTTGCTGGCCCTATCGGTCCTGAAGAGAGAATAATTACTGAGGGGGACCGCATTATTGGGTATTTTATCTGAGAGCCAGGTCTCCGAGAGGGCTAGGATGTCGGGTGTATGCTGGGCAACCCAGCCTTGGAGAGGAATGAGTTTTTTTGGTAGGCTGCAAATATTCAGAGTAGCTAGCAGTAGGCTACCCCTAGAGTGGTTTGGAGAGGCCTTTGCGCTGGGTGGTCCTAGGTTGGGGTGGATATTGCCCGATATTAATAGAAGTAGGAGGGTGTGCCGTAGGAGGGCCAACCTGCAGAGTTTGGGTGAGTGTCATTGGGATTGGTAGGATGTGGGGCTTTTATCACTGGAGGTAGGAACAGGGAGACTGGGAATGACACATGCTAGAAGGGCTAGGGAAGTGTGGGGGGTGGTTATGGTGTTAGCCGTGGTGGCGGGGGGTTGTGATCTTGGGAGGTGGTGGAGCTCTAAGGTGCAATGAGTAGCATGTGAGGGTGTGAGGGTTAGAGTGAGAGCGTGAGAGTATAAGCCAGCATGATCAGATTGGCTTGCTTGTGAGGTGTTGCTGAGACAGGGTCTGTTGTCATCATAGGTAAATAAGTAAAAAAATGGAAAAGTTGTGGTAGTGTGGCTTTGGTGCCTCTAGGGGGGGTTGTTGAGCATATTGAAGGATTCTGGATTTCAGGAGGGCTGTTAGTAGCAGGGATAACATAATATAAGATGATAGAGATAGATATTTTGCAGTGGCCTCTAGTGGTAACCTAATATAACCTGCAGCTGGAAAAGTGAGCTGATAGGTTATTTTGCCTTGTCACCTGACAACCTTTGTCTATAAATTCGAGTGCCGACCAAGGGTGGTGGTGGGGACGGTGGGGAGCCGAACGCATAGCGTTCAGCAGGGCCTAGCCTGAGCACCAAACTGCAGTGTGTTTTCGGCTGTGAGAAGGGGCGCTGGCAGCCGTTGTTTGAAAAAGGCGCCAAAAGCAGAGGTAGCCGAGCAGTCTTTCTCCAGCGGTCGTGACTGCTGTCTGGACAGAGGTAAAATTACCTTTCAGCTTTCTGGGGTTATCCTGTGGCAGGGAGGGCTTCAAGCACTGGCTCTCGTGACCGCCAGTCTCCTCGGGGAAGGGGGGTGGAATCTGCAGAAGAGGGAGAAACAGGGGTGATTAAATAGTAAGTAGTGGGCGAAAAGATAAGCGATTGGGGGTGGGCAGGCACAGGAGGGGGGGAGAGAGGGCAAGCAGTTTCAAATGCTTTTAGGCTTTAAGTGTGTAGCTATAGAAAAAAACAAATGGCTACGCAGAGTCTGTCTGTACACTGGTTACCCTTTTCTACTTTGCACTGGAAATAAATCTGCTCACAGGATTACACTTATTAACTTTGTATTTCTATCCCCAGAGTAGTCAGTTTACAGAAAGCATTATCTAAAACAAATTCCCCGACCTCAGATAGCACAAGCTCTGCAATTATTAAACCTACAGAGAGTTACTACAGAATAATTTGGTGGAATTGCTAACAACAGGGTAATAAAAAGGCTTTACAAAATAGAGTTCTGTTCCAGCCTGAGCACCAAACTGCAGTGCGTTTTCAGCCGTGAGAAGGGGCGCTGGCAGCCGTTGTTTGAAAAAGGTGCTAAAAGCAGAGGTAGCCGAGCAGTCTTTCTCCAGTGGTCGTGACTGCTGTCTGGACAGAGGTAAAATTACCTTTCAGCTTTCTGGGGTTATCCTGTGGCAGGGAGGGCTTCAAGCACTGGCCCTCACGACCTCCAGTCTCCAAACGAGGATTGAAGCACTTTTTAATTATTACAGCTTTTCCTATGAGTCCCTAATTTGCTCCATATATTTGTAAAATCCATGTACTGTATGCTGATGTTTAGTAATTGTATTTTTTATGTAAGGCACCAGAGCCTGCGGGATTGGGTGCCTAAGCACTAATCATACTACTACTACTACTACTACTACTAGGTCCAAGATCCTCATTGCCCCTTGTGCAGTTTTGAGGGCTTTGCTTCTCCCTGTTTGTTTATGTAGTACATTGTTGTGGTGCTGTCTGTCCTGATTTAGACAGACTGGCCCTGTAGATGGGAGGAGAAAGATTGCATTGCTATCTGTACTGTTCTGAGCTCTGAAATGTTGAGGTGTTCTAGTGACTCCTGTGGGCTCCATAAGCCACTCACTGTGAGGTCCTGCAGATGAGTGCCCCATGCCAGGAGTGAGGCACCTGTAGTAGGAATATTTGTTGGTGGTTGCTGAAGGAAAGGAATGCCCTCTCTGAAGTTGTTTTCTTCTTTCCATCACTCTAAAGGTTCCACTAGTGCATTTGTCACTGGCACAAGCTTTGAAAGCAGATCCAACCTTTCAGACCAGTTGTCTCTTATGTGGTAATGTATATCTCTCATTTTGTACCTAGCCCATGGAAACACTGCTGTGGATGCAGCCATGTGCCCTAGTAACTGCAGCATCTGCTGTAAAGACTCTGCTGTTGCTACTGAATCTGCAACTCTGTCCTGTGGGAGGCAAGCTTTTCCCTGCAGGGTGTTTAACTCTGCCCGTATGAAGCCCAGTACCTGAATAGGCTCCAGATGGGACTTTTGCAGGTTTGTCAACAACCCCACTTTCTTCAAGATGCTTTTTATCAACTGAAATGAGCACCTTGCCTCTTGTTCTATTTTCTCTGAGACTAGTCAGTCATCCAGGGAGGGGAAAACCATCATGCCTTGTTTTCTCAGGTGTACTGCCACCACATTCAAGCTCTTTGTGACAACCTTTAGAGCTGAGGAATAGCTGCGAACTGGTATTGGCAGTTGCCCAGCTTGAATCCGAGATATTTTCTGTGGGATTGCCTGACTGGAATACAAAAATAGGCATCTTTCAGATAGCGGAATCTCAGTCAATGGCTTGCTTGCAAAGATGGTTATCAGTCCTTAGTGTGACCATCTTGAATTTGCCTTTTTTCAAATATTTGTTCAGAAACCTAAGATCTAAAATGAGTCACCACTCCCCATTTTTCTTGTGAGTCAGTAAGTATCTTCAGAATAGACCCCTGCTCCACTGGGAGGCAGGGAATGCTTCAATGGATTTTTATCTTGGCAGTTGTTTTACTTCCAGTTCCAGCAGACTTTTTTCTGTGGGAGAGTGAGCTGGAAAACTTCTGTGTTTCTGCAGGTTTTGAAAGTGTTTGAACTGCAGGCACAACCTCTGGTCCACTACTTCCAGTACCCACATGCCTGTGGTAATGTTTACCCATTCCTGGAAGCAGTGTGCCAGTTCTCTTCCCACTGGCAATGGTTGGGTGACCTCAGCAAAACTGTCAGGGGTTCTATTTTGGGTGGGACTTAGGTGCTGGAGCTGCAGCATTATGCCTGGAAGCCATTTTTCCCTTCCTGTATGGAAACCTCTTTGTGACTGGTACTCATAGATGGAATAGGACACATAGGCCCTAGGAAAGTATTCCCTGTTTCTGCTTCCTCTTCCATAAAAGCTGTAGGAGGTAGTGGCTTTTCCTTCTCATTGTTACTTTTGAAAGTGGTTTTGTACTATTCATCCACTTTTTATGTCCGCCCCTGTGCTTGCACAAATATATTGCTATGATAGTGGATTTTGAAAGGTGTGTTACTGTTGGTCCAATACAAGGCAGTCTGCAGGGGGGTCGACAGTGCCAAACCAATCATCAGCCAGGCCAATCATGACACTCTTCTGGTCTTGCTGGGTAGAAACTTCATGTAGTTCAAAGAAAAGAATACAGTAAATGAGACTGCACAGTGGCTGGAGAGTGAAGCCACAGCATCAAAGATCAGTAGCCAGAAGACAGTTGGTCTCAACACACTCCCACAAATGAACGAAGTCCAGAATATTTCATGCAATGATAGAAAATGATATGAAAACAAACCAAACAGCAGCCGCCACCACATAGCTTCTATTATTTGGAGCCGTCCTGGCTCTGTGCCTTGACAAAGAGCCAGGGCAGCTCGAAATGTAGAAGCTTTGTGGTGTAGGCTGTTGTTTGGTTTGCTTTTGCATCATTTTCTTCATTGAATAAGTGTTTCAGTGCATGAAATATCATAGACTTCATTTCATTCGTGGAAATGAGTGCTGAGACCATCTTTCTTCTGGCTACAGTTCAAAGAAAAGAGCTGCCTGAATCATAAGGTGGCTTTTTCCTTTGATCTGCATAATGCCATACAGCAAGCAGAGCTGATCAGCACCATGATCAGCCTGCTGTGGTCCTCCCCCACAAAACAACAATCCATCCCACCCTCTGCCAAGTGTTACTCCCACCTCCCATCACTGCCCCCTTCCTACTCAATTTTCTGACACCAGCATGCCCAATCCCTGGTGCTGGCTAATATCCCATTTTCACTGTTTAACACTGGGGAGCTCACCCCCAGTGCCATCAAACATAAAACTGACACTGGGGTGTCCAATCCCCAGTGTTGGTACAGTACCTGGAATAAAGAAAACCATCTCTTGTAGTCTTTTATATTATTTTTTTTTTACTTCCTGTACCCTTTGCCAAGTATCTATCCACCTCCCTATCACATCCTGTGCCCTTAGAAATTGAACTGAAACTGTGGTACCCAATCTCTAGTGTTGGTATCTGAAATAAAGAAAACTGTCTCTCATAGTCTTTTTCTAGACACCCTCTAAATAAGAAAACCCTTCATTAATGTCTGTTGCTGCTGCCAGCCCACTGCTGCCATTCCCTCCACCTGATCCTCCAACTCAGGGTCCACCACCCTGCACCACCTATTTACCTACCAGTGGTTCAACGCTGTAATCCTCTCTGGATCGGAAACATGTTTTCACTCCTCAATGCTGGACCGGGAACTGAGGAAATCAGGTATGCTGTTCAATGTATTTCAGTGGGATTTGAACTTGTCCTCATAACCTGGTCATTTTTTAATATTTTTTCCCCAAATTTTCAACATGGCCTTTTTGGCACCCCACCTCATGAACAAGGGCAATGAAATTGTGCAAATCCATCCATCCTAAAAGGAGATTTCATGGTCACTGTGTGAAATTACCTTTCAGGTAGCATTTGGAAAATGTTCTCCATGTTTGTGATGTGGGGGCTTAAAAGGCTATGCTGAAAATTTGGGGTAAACATATTAAAAAGCAACAAAGTTATGCATGAGCGTGTGTGGACATTTTTCAATGCTTGCTCATAACTTTGGTAATATTCAATATTTTGAACACAAATTTTCAGCATAGACATTTTTCACACCCCCTCATGAACATGACAGCTGTCACTTTTTCAAATCCTAGCCAAAATGTGTTTTGGCACCGGTGGTGCAAAATCACTTGTTGGGCAGGATTTGAAAATATTCTCTGTCCTTGCTCATAGGAAGGCTATGTTGACAATTTGGGGTAAAAATATTAAAAAAATAACAAAGTTATGAGTGTGCATTTAAATTTTTCAATGCACTGTGGTAGGTTTTAATATTTGACCCCAAATTTTCAGCATAGCTATTTTTCACATCACCTCATGAATGTGACAGCTGTCGTTTTTCCAAATCCTGGCCAAAATGTGTTTTTACACTCATGGCATGCACGAGATCACCTGCCAGGCAGGATCTGAAAGTGTTTTCCATGCTTGTTCATGAGGAGGGGTCATAACATGGCTATGTTGAAAGTTTGGGGTAAAAATATTAAAAAACAACAAACTTATGACTAAAAACTAAATATTTTCAATCATAACTTTGCTCATAACTTTGGTAATTTTCAATATTTTGACCCCAAATTTTCAATGTAGTCATTTTTTCACACCACCTCATGAAAGTGGCAGCTGCCATTTTTCAAATCCTGGTCAAAATGTGTTTTCTCACTTGTGATGTGAAATGACGTTTCAGCCACCATTTTATAAATGACACCTATCGTGTTCAGAAGGAGTGGTCATATGTTGAAAATTTGGGGTCAAAATATGAAAAAATAATCAATTTATGAAGAAATGTTGAATTGTTCCAACGTTTACTCATAATTTTCTTTTTGCAGATTTTGGTCCCTAATGTTCAGTATATCTCTTGTGCTACCCTACATCCTGAACATTGCAGGTATCATTTTTAAAAACCCTCCAAAACTTGTTTTTACAATCGCACTGTAAAATCACCTTTCAGGTGGGATTTAAAAAATTCCTCCTGTCTTGAGCATAACATTGGATCATAAACTGGCTGTTGGAAATTTGCAGTCAAAATGTGTGAGCCCACTGAAAATTAGATATTACCTGTCAGTTGGCTTCTCCTGGGTAAATTAAAAATGTGTAAAAGCAGGACACTACTGAGAATGAGATATTGCATCTCGTCTGGTCTATCCTGGGCAAATATTTAGTACAAATGTGTAAAAGCAGGACACCAGTAGTGCATAGCCCCACTTAACTCTCTACTACTTTTTCCTGGGGAAAAAGACATTGTAAAAGCTGGACCCAACTGAAAATGTAAGTTGCCTTTCAGCTGGGCTATCCTAGATAAATACATTATAAAAATGGGTAAATGCAGAGCCCCATCGAAAAGGAGATATTGCATCTTGGCTGTGCTATCCTGAGTAAACATGGATTAAACATTGGGAAAAGCAGTTTCCCACTGAAAACAAGATAGCATTGGAGCTGTGCTATCCTGGGTAAATACAGTACAAAGATGTGTTAAAGCAGGACCCCACTGAAAATGAGATACATTACTGCATCTCAGCTGGGTTTTCCTGGGTAAACATATTGCAAAACTGTGTAAAAACAGGACCCCACAGCAGAACGCCACTGAAAAGGAGATGTTGCATCTAAAATTATCTGTCCTAGAAAAATATATTATAAAAGCAGGACCACACTAAAAATGAGATAGTGCATCCCACTGTTACTATCCTGAGTAAATGCAGTAAAATCTGAACCTCATTTCTAATGACATCTCATCTGATCTATTTTGGGTAAATATGTAGTAAAAATGTGTACAAGCATGACAACAGCAATGCAAGCAGCGAACATTCAGACTTGACAAATGCTTGTTTCATGTAGGCTTTGTTTTGTCACCAAATAATGAATTTCCCTCAAAGAAGAAATCCATGACCTTGTTTTGAGTATCCTGAGAAAGGATGGTAGTCCTCAGCCAGGAAAACCTTCTTAAAGAGATTCACCAACCTTTTGTCACTTGGGCTTGCATCACATATTCTGGTATCTTACATCAGCGAAATGCTGTCTGTTCAATATTTTATAACATTTTATGCCATTATTTTAGAAGTGGAAGGGATCATATCTTTGCCCCCCGATCCGTTCCACTTCCTGGTCGATCGATCCTCCAATGATCACCCACTCTCAGGCACATAATGACTTGTGCCCAGGAGAGTGCAGAGTGTGCTGACGAAAATCTAGGGGGCAGTTTTAATAAAGTGTTTATATAATATCAGCCATTTGGGAATGAATCTAAAGGCACCAGTTGGACTAAGAGGGACTTTCTTAGTTGACTGGTGCCCTTGATTAATCCCCCAAATGGCCGTTATTATATATAAAAGCATTGTTAAAACTGCCCCCATATGCTTTAATGGTGCATGCTCCCATGTGCTCCCAGGGCACAAGTCATTACGTGTCTGAGTGAGGGAGCAGATCACAGTAGGATCAATCGACCAGGAAGTGGAAGGGATCGGGGGGGGGGGAGCAAAGATATGATCCCTTCCACTTCTAAAATAATAGTATAAAATGTTATTGAATATGAACAGATAGTGTTTCTCTGACATAAGGCACCAGGAGGTGTAAAGCACACCTGAATCCTGCTGAATCTCTGTAAGGACACTGCATAAGTCTGAACTCTAGCAGCAGTGTCACTGGTGTCTACCATAATATGGAAATGATACTTTTCGGCATCCAGGGCTGATCTTGCTGTGGCAATCAGGTCCTGTTCCAGTTCACCATCTGCTCTTTCTGCCAGTTCCAGAATTGTGTTTCAAAGTGGTTTGATGTAGCGCACTAACTATATGTGTTAAGTAAGCCGCTTGCCTGATAAGCAGGGAAGCTGTAGCATAAACCATTCTGGCCATAGTATCCCATTTTTTAGAGTCCTTTTCAGGGCGCTGCACAGATAGAGTGATTTTTTTGCTCTATCACAGCAGCAACCTGGACTACTCTGTGATGATCAGGATGGACATATGTGCATTTGACTCCCTGCTTGTCCACCTGATATTTTCTCTCAATTTTCTTATCTATGGCTGCAGCTGAGGTGTGTGTACACATGATGTTTTTTTACATGGCCTTTTTTAAGTGGTTTATGTATAGGAAGTAGCATCCTTCTTGGCAGAGTTATTCCCAAAATGTCCATAAAATTTGCATCCTGTTCATCCTCCTCTGTCTCTAGTGGAGAATGTTGAGGGTATCGACCATTTGTCTGACAAATGAGGAAAAAGATTAGTAGTTCTCATTACGCTTTGGAGTGGGTTCGAAATCTTGCTCAGGTGTACCCTTTAATTCCATGGGGTCACCTCCTCCATTTGTACATAATATTCTTCCTCCTTCTCCACAGGCAGATAGGTTGGAGCCTGAGTCTGGGAAGCGGGATGGCAAGTATCTTACTAAAATTTACCGTGGCCAGGATCACCTGGAAATATTGCCACATTTTTGATATGTCCTCTGATTAGAGCATTTTATGTGTGCCACCTGCCTGCTCCTTTCGCCATTCAGGAGGAGTGCCAGTATATTCTTTTCTTTAATTTTTTTGGGGAAGACACCATTTCCAGTGTCTGTCCTAAGGCTGTTTCATTCATATTTGTTTTTAAATAAATAACAAATAAACAAACGACTGGAGAACCAACTGTTCCTGAGTTCAGTATGGGGCAACTGCTCTCTTTAGGTGGAAAAACAAATCTGAGTAATGGCCAGAGTGGAGCATGGGTGCAGAGTTTGAATTTACATTCCAAATTTGAAATCTTGCATAGGTTCTGATATCCAGGGCATCACTCTCAGACAAGATGACTGCATAAAGTGCAAATATTTAAGTGAGGGGTTCCCGGGGTCAGAAGGGAGACAGAAAAACAAATCGGGAAATATGGTGCACTCAATTCCAGTACAGTCAATACCAGTAGCATGGTACAAATCAATATGTATACAAGTCACTGACCGAGTCAGCAGAAATACATGAACAAAAATATAAACAAGTCACCAATTAGCAGAGCATATATACAGAGTTTAAACATTTGATACAACAGATAAAAAGAGAATGCAGTTCTACAATACAGAAGAAGTTAAAAACAGCAAGATATATATATATATATATATATATATATATTATCTATATCTATATCTATATCTATAGATATAGATATAGATATAGATATAGATATAGATATAGATATATATATATATATACATATATATGATGCTAATGAGGAAGGCCCATCCCAATCCGGTCAGAGTAGCAACAGGCCCAAGGTTCCAAAGTATTTATGGAATAACTCTAGGGCAATTTGGGTGAAGTGAACTTATAGTGCTCCTCAAGTTTAGCCTTCACAGTCTGGAGGCTAGTAATAGTAGTGAGGGAAGATGGGAGACTGCTACTTAAGTGGGGAAGTCTGCACCAGGAGCTTGGTATGCAGCGAGCCTACACCTGGGAATTTGTAGTCTTTTTCACTCTTCTGACCTTAAGGAGCAAGAGGGATTGGAAGAGGGGGTAAATAAGACACAGAGATACCCTGATATTTTCCCCAACCAACATTTGGTGACTATCAGAGCAATATGGAGGGACTGCCTCATAGGAAGGGAGGTCCAGTCAGACAATTGTGGGTACAGGGAGGGCATACCAACACAAATCTACAGAGTGAGTTGAAGGGGGTGGTAAGTACTGTTAGGGCATAGGAAGAAGCTCCAGGGAAAACTACATCCCCATAGTACAGCAGTGGGAAGATCAAGGGCTCCACCACAGATTTTCTGGTGTTAAAGGTGAAACAGTTTTTAACTCTACATAGAGCCCCAAGTCTGGCAAAACATTTTCTCACTATATGGTTTATGTGGCGTGAATAGTCTAGTTGTGGATCCAGGGTCACTGCAACAGTATTTATAGGAAATTATGGCATCAAATGGGTCCTCAGAAATATATATATATATAAATATATGATATATATATATATTCTTTTTGTAACATCTTTTTTGGAAGCAGTGGGACTAAAAGGAGCAGTACGGTAAGTGCAGCAAGCACTGCCATTTTGAAATGTGCATGCGTTTGCCTGTGACAAATAGGAGCGCTCGTGGAGAATGGTGTAGTAGTTTGTGTCGAGTTCCCCCGCTACTGTCTTTTGTCCTTGCTGTGATTTGTTTTTTACTCCTTTGAATTGGGGACTCGGCCTGACAGCAGCGGTTTCAGTTTGCCATCAGGAGTGCTGTTATGCTGTTGTTATTGCTTGCAGCTCACAGCGGAGTGAGGGACATGGGGAACACTGCGGTTGGAGGAATTTGTTGCGAGTGAATAGTGGCTGGAGGTTTTTTGAAGCCGTAATTATGTTGTGGGATTTAATCTCTGCTTAAAATAACTCTCAACCAGTCAGCTTCTTACTTTTTTTCCAACCAGTTTGTAATACAGTACATACTACATTCCAGGTCAAATGCAATTGCATTGACTTATACACAGACAGACACGTGACAGAAATGCATTTAACCAGGTCTCCGGAATGGAACATAAAAATCTGAAGCCTGTCATACTGTCTGGAGCACCACTGTTACAATCATTTCCACCTTGAATAAAGTATTCCTTTCTAATTCTCTATGCCTACAAGGCACATTTTTCTGCAGCTTTAACAGAACCAACAACATTGAAATTCAACAACTGTTCTTGCCGAGTTGCTAGTGTTATAATTATTATTTCCTTGTAACAAGGGCACTAACCATTTATCTCTGCTACTTGAGACACCTGAACAAATAATGTTTCAAGTTCTCTGCCTTCCCTAATATACAAGGACAGAATCTCTAACTAGCAAGAATACCTCTTGACCTGCCCCCAAGAAATGCAGTCAGCACTAATTGAAACTGCAATCTTACCAACTCGTTTCTGGGAAATTTTCTTAATAATCAGCAAGTATGCTTCCTGGTGATGCAAAGTCTTTATAAATGGATAGTAGAATGACATTTTGATAGTGAGTGCTAAACTCATATCCATCTGTTTACTGATGTCTTCCATCCTCATTGGTACTGTTCCTAAAAATCAGTTCTTAGTGGGATGATTTCTATAATCAAAAAGACATGCTAATCACAGTTTGTTCAGACAATCCCTAACCTGTCCTATCCACTCGCCTCCCCCCCCCCCGGCACCAGTTGAGAAGCCAGTGTCAGCATCATATACATTTTTGAAAGTTGATAAGATGGTATAATGTCACTTTATGAAATTACTCTAGGGCACTGAGTAGCACACATGTTTTAACCCTTTACACGTCTGTCTCTGATCTTAATAGTTCACATTGGCTCCCCTTAGGCAAAACCAGAATCATTCTTAAAAAATAGTTTTGTGTCACCTCAGTTCCTTTGAAATAATATCCTCAAACCTCAATCCCACATCCCAGTATAGAATTTCCCCTCCTATATCTCAGACTGTTTCACCCGAATCACATCTAGGCCATACACCTTAAGGATCAATAAGCTCATTATGCTAAAGATTCCCAATACCGGCACCCGGTTTGGGAGGGCTGCTATCAGCTATTCCCTAGCATTTGTCTGGAACTCACTCCAAAAATCTATGAATCTGAATACCCTCTTACCCTTATCATCCTTCAAAAAATTATACACCACCCTATTTCCAGAGTTGTGCAACTGCTTTCATAAGGCCTAGTCTCCCATCCAACCTACATCCCTCCCTTCTGTAATCCACTATGTTTAGTTTCCTTTCTTCTACCCAGTCAGTTATCACATTTCATATAAAAGCCTACAAAAGCCCTATTATTTGATTATTCTCCTTCTATATCTATTATCCTTCTATTTTTACAGGTTAAGTTATTTTACTGTGCCTTGTATATCTGTAAATTTTGTATATATCTCTTATTTATTTGATTGTACTAATGTTATGCTATTCTCATGTCTTTGTAAAAAACTTGTATCCTTCTTTGTATGACCACTCAGGTCCATCTTGTAAATGAACTACGCTCAATGATGTTCGCCTGAATAAATAAAGATTTTGATTGATTGATTGATTGATTGATAGACTGATTGATTGATAGAATGTATTTTTGCTTTTTAAGTGCAAATTAACATAGCAGGAGCCAGATATTCAAAAACACTGTGCTGGACACAAACCTTTTGCACCAGGTTTGCGCTAGGTTTGCGTGGATCCCCTACTTTCAAAAGGCCAAATAGTGTGGGGAAACTGCATTAGCGCCAGGCAAAGGTATAATGTATGCAATGTGCAAAGAGAGGGGGCATGTACATGAATACAGGTACTATGCTATATTCAGTGCATTAGCGCCGCGCAAAGTGTGTTTGCGCAACTTTGCACGACACTTTGCGCAGTGCAAATTACCGCCCAGGAAAAGGTAATCTTAACTCTGGGCAAACCAAGGATGGGTGGCATGGACACAGCAGCAACAGAGAACAAGGATGTATGCAGTCAAAAAGGAGGGAGTGTGGGCAGTCGGCCACCCTGGGTTACTCCATATGCATATGTAGCCAAACTGAGGAATACAATGCAGTAATTTTGCTTAGAAGTCAACCATCCTGTCATTAATAGAACTAAGATGAAATAGCACCTGCAGCAGCAATATGACACTATGTTGCACATTGTGAATTGTGTGTTTTTTGTTAATGGTATGTATTTAGTGTACTCTGTATCATCTCAGTCACACATGTAGTGGCTCTGGGTGGTTACTGATAATGTGTCTTGGCCCAGTGAGCTTACCCAGACAACAAGGTGATAAAATATAGAATAATGCATGGGAAAGTGTGATTAATGAGGATTTTATACACACCTGAGGTGTGTGACGTCCCATAAACCCCAATGGCGAAGTCTGAGAGGTGTATGTTTGGGCATCACACACTGAGGCTGTGCATAAAATCCGAGTTCCCAGACGTTCCCATGTTTTACTTTTTATATTTACTAGTGGTTAGCACTGCATAAAAGTAAGTTTGCGTGACATTGTGCAGCTTTGCATGACTTTGCACAACATAAAACTGTGGTTAATGGAACTCTGTAATTCACAAGTGTGAATTATAGCATTTGCAAGGGTCTGCCAACAGTGGTTTATTGACTGTAACCAGTAAATATTAAACATAGAAAGAAATCAGACATGGAAGAAACATGTTGTACATGGACAGCACCTCCTACGTTGCTATCATCTAGCACCAGTCCGAACCCTGCCAGGCATTATTGGGTGCCCCAGTGCCCAGTGGACACCATGGCAGTGTGTCCATAAAGCACACACCTCCAGTACCTCCATTGGGGTACACTAACACAATCCAGCACACACACACACACACACACACACACATATGCAGCACTGGTGGCATGGAAGGTGTTGAGGGAAGGGTGTACAGGTGGCCAGGCTGCACCACATACTGGATGCTGCCACAAGAATGGGATCAGTCAGGTAGTGCAAATGATCCAATGTAGGGAATACCCCAACACCAGTGTGCCTGTCTGATGGTATGTGCCCCCCCGGCCACATACTGCACATCTGTACAGTAACAGACACCACAGCACACACAACCAGCCATATGTATGTCACTGTGATAATCCCATGCCAGTGGTGCAGCATCTGTGGGTCACACAACAGCATGACAGTAATGTCCACTGTTACAACACACCTGCCAGATGGGCCTGTCAATGTGTGGAGTGCAGCAGTCATTGCTGCCCTACACACCATAGGCACTGCTGTGTCCCTCACACTACTGACCACCTCGTTACTGTAGCATCTGCTATGCACTGTAGCAGGAACTACAGTTTGACTATTGTATGCAGCACCACCACCTGTGCTGTGCTGTGTAGTCCCCTGGGGCACAATAGTCTATGCAGCTGTGTACAAATGTAGCCTGCAGCTACCACCCTGCTCTTCCAGACTGACCTACAGGTGGAGCTGTGGGCAGACTCAGCCTGCCCCTGTACTTTCAGACTGACTTACAGGTGGAGCTGTGAGCAGGCCCAGCCTGCCTCTGTACTTTCAGACTGATCTACAGGTGGAGCTGTGAGCAGACCCAGCCTACCCCTGTACTTTCAGACTGACTTACAGGTGGAGCTGTGAGCAGACGCAGCCTGCCTCTGTACTTTCAGACTGACTTACAGGTGGAGCTGTGAGCAGACCCAGCCTGCCTCTGTACTTTCAGACTGACTTACAGGTGAAGCTGTGGGATCCTGCAATAGCGCTGGGCAATCTACATGCAAATTAGGCCATAATGAGATGCTAATATGGATGTTTGCCCATAGACTGTCTAAGTAGGCTCATTTGCATGTCACTTTTGAATGTAGTAAATGTTTGCCCTGGGCAAATGTCCTAGCACCAGGCAAATGTGTTAGCCCTGTGCAAACACTGCACAAATGTACTTGTGCCGCGCAGACCTGTCTGAACCATAACACAGTTCTGCAGTATTTAGCCTGCACTGTTGTTGGCAGCTTTAGTGTATCTACATCTTTGCTAGCACACACATTGGCCATGTAGTTCACCTTTACCTTTCTCCACATCTGTGTGCACTGGGCTACTGCTGTAGTTTGCACTTCCCGGATGCTATATTCAGAGCTGTCTCATTTGCCGGGCTATTATTGCACTGCACTCCCAGCCCTGTTTGCACGGCTTCATTTACATGCTACATTCAGCTGCTTTAGCCCTGGGGCTATTCCTTTGAATATAGCATGAAAATGGTTCTGGGCTAATTTTGCACACCGTGCAGTGCTAATTTTGCCCCGGGGCTAAGTTTTGAATATCTGGCCCCAAAAGTCTACTGCCACTGGTAAACAAGCAACATAACAAAAGTCTACTGGCAAACAAGCAAATCTCAAAATCCCACCTACAGTACCACTGGCTGCTATTTTCATTCTTTCACACTGCCCTTGCCAAAATCATAGATACATAGATACATAGAAGTTGTCGGTAGATAGGAGACTTTGGCCCACCTAGTCTGCCCATTAATGCTAGTAACTGTGCTTCTTCAAGCTTTCCTGGAACTAGGTTATACCCCTCCTCCTCCTCCTCCTACTATCAGTATCCCCCTATGCCTATCCCATGCATTTTTAAATCCTGTAATCATTTCTGCCCCCACCACATCCTCTGGCAGGCTTTTCCATTTGTCCACCACTCTTTCCATGAAGAAGTGCTTCCTCACATTCCCTATGAATCACCCTCCCTCCAGTTTCATCCTGTGTCCCCTTTGTCCTTAAGAATCATTTTCTCTGAAAAATTGTATTCTCCTGCACCTTATTCTTCCCTGTGAGGTACTTAAATGTCACCATCATATTCCCCCTTTCCCTCCTCTCCTCCAGCGAGTACGTATTTAAGTTCTTCACCTTATCCCCATAGGGTTTGTGATGTAATCCCTGCACCATCTTGGTTGCCCTCCTCTGAACTGCCTCCACTCTATCTATGTCCTTACGTAGGTAAGGCCTCCAGAATTGGGGACAGTATTCAAGGTGTGGCATCACCAATGTCCTATACAGTGGTATTAACACCTCCCTTTTTCTGCTGGTGATTCCCCTGCCTATGCATTCCAGTATTATGTTTGCTTTTCCTGCTGCTTTGATGCACTGCCTACCTACCTTGAGGTCATCAGAGATGATAACCCCTAGGTCCCTTTCCTGCTTTTCGCATTCTATCCCCCACCCCCTCAGTTGATATGCTGTGTACCATGTGCATTATCTTGCATTTTTTAGTGCTGTATCCCAACTGCCAATCCCTTGAGCAATCCACAAGTTTCTGCAGATCTCTCCTCATTCTATCCACACCCTCTGGCATGTCCACCCTGTTGCAAAGCTTTGCGTGATCAGTGAACAGACACATTTTCCCTTCTAGGTCTTCTCAATGTCCCTGATAAAGACATTGAAGAGGACAGGACCCAGCAACGATCTCTGTGGTACCCTGTGTGTATTTTTCTTGTGTTTCTTCTGTACTTTTACTTTTATCCCACATGGAGCCTTTGCAAAAGAGTCTATGTCTCAAAGGATTGTAATTCTGATTCTATTCAATCAATAAATAAATAAATACTCCACTGGTCACCCTACCCTCCGTGGATTGACTTCTATTTACCACCACCCTCTGTGTCCTATTATCCAGCTAATTCTGTACCCACCTTACCACCAACTTACCCACTCCCGTGTTTCCTGGTTTGCATAACAGCCTTCTATGTGGCACAGTGTCAAAGGCCTTGCTGAAGTCCAGGTAGGCCACATCCACTGTCCTCCCCCAATCCACCTTCCTGGTCACCTAGTCTAAGAATTCAATCAGGTTAGTCTAGCACAACTTCCCTCTGGTAAAACCATGTTGCCTTGGATTCTGTAGACCGCTGGCAACCAGGTGTTCTACTAGTCTTTCCTTCAGTAGTGTTTACTAACATACTATTTGCCAGCAGATTAGGCCATACGGTCTATCGAGTCTGCTCGAACCTCAGATCCCTAGTTGGGTGCCGAGGCCCTCCCCCCCCGTGTTCCCCACCCCTTGGGACAGGCTTATCATCTGATACATCCACTTTCTGTGTCTGTCCCACCCTCTCTTGAAGCCCTCCACTGTGGATCTCTGAACCAGCTCACCAGGCAGTGCATTTCAAGGGTCCACCACCCTCTCAGTGAAAACCTCCTTCTTCCCCTCACCCTTCCACCTTCCAACTTCAAACCATGCCCTCTGGTGATACCTCCCTGCTTTAGTCTAAAGATCCCCTCCATGTTTACCCTATTTATTCCCTCTAGATACTTGAAGACCTCAATCATGTCCCCCCATCTCTCATCTCCTCCAATGAAAACAGGCAGAGCTCCTCAAGTCTGTCCTCATACGTCAAATCCCCTAGCCCTCGTATCATCTTAGCTGCCCTCCTCTGTACCCTCTCCAGGAGCTGTATGTCCCTCTTCAAGTGTGGTCTCCAGTACTGTACACAGTACTCCATGATCTTTGCCACTATTGAGGTCAGGCTGACTAGTCTGTAGTTCCCTGCTTCCTCCTTATTTCCAGTTTTGTATAGAGGGACTACAGCAGCTCTCCTCCAGTCTTTGGGCATCTCCCGTTTCCTGTTTCCAGTGACTGGTTGAACAGGGTTGTCAGAGGTTCTGCCACCACTTCTCTCAGCTCCCTCAACATCTTTGGGTGCACCCCATCTGGTCCCATAGCCTTATTGACTCTTATTGCTTCCAGTTCCCTTAGCACCCTTCCTTTGGAAAGGGATTTGTATCCATTTTTGTACCCTTCTCGACCTTCCTACTCATTTCAGGCCCTTTTCCTGCCCCCTCCTCTGCAAAGACAGAGCAAAAGTATTTGTTCAGTATGCCTGCTTTCTGGCTGTTGTCCTCTACACTACACCCATCCTCCCCTTTCAGCCTCACAATCCCTCCTTTTATCTTCCTTTTTTCTTTGATATACCTGTAACAGGTTCTGTCCCCTCTGACCACTGAGTTTGTAATACATACCTCCGTTTGTGGCTTGGCTTCCCTAACTGCCCTGCCTGCCTCCCTCTGTTTCTCCTGGTATTTCTCTCTGTCCCCTTTCTCCTGTGTCTTTTTGTATTGCATGAATTCCACTTATTTTACTTTAACTTTTTCAACTACCTCCTTTGAAAACCATAATGGTCTCCTCTTTCTCGTCTATTTATTTATTTAGGAAATCAGAATTACAACCCTTTGAGTCATAGACTTGTTTCCAAAGGCTCCATGACAGAATAAAACATAGACATTCATACAGTACATACATAGAATAAATGTGGGTGAGCAATCATACAGAGTATAAGTACAATGAGCACTGGTTAATGCATATATATTTGGTAGCTAAAGTAGGGCAGAGCTATTGACATATTTACCTAATAAGCGGTTAAAGCCTATGCAACTGGTAGCTAAAGCAATGCATGATATGAGCTGGTAGTAAGCCGCCTCAGGGAGGCCTTGTCTTATACATAATACAATCCCCTTGCTAATCTGTCTAACACAGAGTTGTGTCACCATTGCTATCCCTGATTTGATAGCCACCCATTGTTCCTTGACCCACTTTTTTTCCTATTCCAACCAGTGCCTCTAGCAGGCAATTTCCCATTTTTCTGAAATCTACCTTCTTAAAATCATAGAAACATAGATATATAGATACATAGATAGGGATGGCAGATAAGGGCCTACAGCCCACCCAGTCTGCCCATTTGAGCTTGTAAGTTTACTTTATGTTTTCCTAGAAGTCTGTTGCCCCTTAACCCTGACCTCCAGAATTCCTTTATGTCTGTCCCATGTATTCTTAAATCCTGTGATTGTTTCAACCCCCACCACTTCCTCTGGCAGGGTGTTCCACTTGACCACCACCCGTGCTGTGAAGAAATTCTTCCTCATGTTTCCTCTGAATCATCCTCCCTCCAACTTCATCCCATGCCCTCTAGTCCTGGAACATCTTTTTTGCTTAAAAATAGTGTATTACTGTACCCTGTTCCTCCCTGTAAGGTACTTGTATGTCTCTATCATATCCTCCCTATCCCTCCTCTCCTCCAGGGAGTACATATTCAATTCCTTCAACCTGTCCTCATAGGACTTGAGATGCAATCCATGTACCATCTTTGTTGCCCTCCTCTGAACCTTCTCTACCCCGTCTATGTCCTTACGTAAGTGAGGTCTCCAGAACTGTACACCGTACTCTAGGTGGGAGTGGGACCTCACTAGTGTCTTGTATAGTGGAATTATGACCTCCCTTTTCCTGCTGGTGATGCCCCTTCCTATGCATCCCAGCATCCTATTTGCTTTACCTGCTCCCTTGTCACACTGTTTCCCTACCTTGAGGTCATCAGAGACGATAACCCCAAGATCCCTTTACTGCTTGGTGCATGCTATATCCTCACCCCCAAACTGATATATTGTGCCAGGGTTTTTGTTCCCCATATGCATTATCTTGCACTTCTTTGCACTGAATTTCAACTGCCAAACCCCTGACCATTCTTCAAGTTTCTGCAGGTCCCTTCTCATTCTGTCTACACCCTCTGGTGTGTCTACTCTGTTACAGAGCTTTGTGTCATCAGCAAACAGGGAAATTTTGCCTTCTAGGTCCTGCACAATGTCACTGATGAAGATGTTGAATAGGACCGGTCCCAGCACTGATCCCTGTGGTATCCCACTGGTCACTCTTCCCTCTGTGGAGTGACAGCCATTTACCACCGCCCTCTGTGTCCTGCCACCCAGCCAGTTACCTACCCACTGCACTACTGTTCTGCCCACACCCACATTCCCCAGTTTGTGTAATAGTCTTCTATGTGGCACAGTGTCAAAGGCCTTGCTGAAGTCCAGATAGGCCATGTCCACTGCCCTCCCCGATCCACCTCCCTAGTCACCCAGTCAAAAAATTCAACAAAGTTGGTCTGACATGACCTCCTCCTGGTGAAACCATGCTGCCTTGGGTCCTGTAGTCCATTGACAACCAGATGTTCCACCAATCTCTCCTTCAGTAGTGCTTCCATGAACTTCCCCATTATTGAGATGAGGCTAACTGGTCTGTAGTTCCCTGCTTCCTCTTTGTTCCCACTTTTGTATAATGGGACTACATCTGCTGTCCTCCAGTCTTTGGGTACCTCCCCTGTTTCCAGTGATCGGCTAAATAGGATAGCCAGAGGTTCAGCCACCACCTCTCTAGTTCTTTAAGGACCCTGGATGACCCATCTGGCCCCATTGCTTTATCAACTCTTATTACTTCTAGTTCCTTCAGGACCCTTTCTCGTGTAAAGGGACTTGTGTCCATTTCTGCACCATTCTCACCCCTTGTACTCCCTTCAGACCCATTACCCTCCTCCTCTTCCTCAGTAAAGATTGAGCAGAAATACCGGTTCAATATATCAGCTTCACTGTTGTCATCCTCCACGGGGCCCCCATCATCCCCCTTCAGTCTCACTATCCCTCCCTTTGGCTTTCTTTTTTCACTAATGTACTTGTAAAAGGTTTTGTCCCCTCTACCCACTGATTTTGTAATGTGCTCTTCTTTCTGAGCTTTGGCTTCCCTTACTGACCTCCCTGCCTCCCTTTGCTTCTCCTGGTACTTCTCCCTATCCCCTTCTGTGTGTGTCTTCTTGTATTGCCTGAATGCAATCTTTTTGGCTTTCATTTTCTCCGCTGCCTCCTTGGAAAACCATAATGGCCTCCTCTTCCTTTTCCCCTTGCTAACCTGCTTAATGCATAATTCTGTTGTTCTTGTAATCCCCATTTTAAATACTGCTCACTGTTCCTCAACCCCTGATTCCTGCCCCATTCCCCTTAATGCCTCTTTCAAGCATCTCCTCATTTTTCCAAAGTCTGTCCCCCTAAAATCCAGGATACGTGTTTTTGTGTGGTTTGGTTCTGCTCCTGTGATTTCAAATCACAATGACTGGCGGTCACTGTTCCCCAGGTGCCCCCCCACTGTTACCCCCATCACACTGTCCCTGTTTGTGAGCAGAAGGTCCAGTATTGCCTTCTGCCGAGTTGGTTCCATGACCAGTTGCTTGAGGAAGGCACCCCGAAGGGAGTCCAGGATAAATCTGCTCCTAGTTGATGCTGCTGCTGGGATGCTCCAGTCCACATCTGGAATATTGAGGTCTCCAACCAGCACTACCTCACCCTTGTCTGCCATCATTTGAATGGCTAGCATCAACTCCCTATCTGTTTCTTCCTCCTGGGCTGGTAGTCTATAGACCACACCAGTGCGGATGTCTGGCCCCATTTTCCTTTCCAGCTTAACCCTCAGTATCTCTCACCCCCATTTTGTTCCTCCTGGATCTCTGTGGCCCTTATGTCATTTTCCACATACAGTGCCACTCCTCCTCCTCCTCCCTTCCTACCTGCTGTCTCTCTTCTGAATATGTTGTAGCTGGTATGGCCAATTCCCAGTCATGGTTATCATTACACCAGGTTTCTGTGATGGCCACAATGTCCAGGTCTGACTGCACCATGACAGCCTCCAGATCCTCCATCTTGTTGCTAAGGCTCCTGGCATTGGCACACATGGCTTTCCATGATTTGACCTCCCTAAACTGTTTAGCTGTTCTACTCCAGCCCCTTCCCTGGTTGTCCTTTATCCCTGGTTCTCCCTTGCTGTCTGCCCTTCTGTTGAATTTTGCCCCTTTTCTGCCTATCCACCTGTTGGGTACTTATCTCCATCTTTTGCACACTGCTTTGTGGATTTTTGTCCTTGTGTGACTGGATTCTACCTCCTCAGTTATCTCGAACACCACTGACCAGTGATCACTGTTCCCCAGGTGCTCCCCAACTGTAACCCCTGTCACCCTGTCCCCCTGTCCCCTTTTGTGAGTACCAGGTACAGTTCTGCTGTTTCATCCAGGATATACCTGCTTCTAGCTGTTGCTTCTGTGGGGAGGCTCCAATCTACGTCTTTTAGATTGAAATTACTGACCAGCAATACATCTCCCCTGTGCGCCATCCTTTGGATTGCTAGCATCATCTACTTATCTAACTCCTCCCCTTGAGCTGATGGTCTGTATATAACCCCAGTGCAGATGGTTGACCCTGTTCTCCTTTCTAGTGTAACCCACAGTGTCTCCTCTCCTCCCTGTTCCCCTTGAATCTCTTCGGACTTTATATTATCCTTCACAAAGAGTGCCACTCCACCTCCCTTCCTGCCTGCTCTGTCCCTCCTGAATAGATTATAACCTGGTATGGTCATTTCCCAGTTGTGGTTATCATTACACCAGGTCTCCGTGATGGCCACAATGTTCAGGTCAGATTCTGCCATGGTCACCTCAAGATCCCTAATTGTTAAATATATACCCCCAAATACTAAATAACCTGAACTTCCAATTTATCTTTTCTTATATACCATGTGTTATGATTCCTATATCTGCCACCAAAAACTATTGCTTTTGAATAAGCTGAACTGATGATTAGCTTTCATTCTTATGTTGCCTTATAAAAGGCATTCAATGCTCTCTGCAGCCTTATAGGGGTCAATGATAAAAGACCAGCATCATAAGCATACAATAGCAATGAACTCAATTCTGTTCCAGTTTTCAGAGTGTAAAATCCTATCCATTTACAGTCTTACTCAGTACATATAGACAGAATAAGTGATGGCAAGGTGTCGTATACAAGGAAATAATACCACTGAGTGGTCAAAACAGCCATAAAGCCACAAGCCTGAAGGGTGAGTGGCCCTTATGAGCTTGTTTGACCCTGAGATGGTATTATTTCATGAGTGTACCAGACCTTGCCATCTTTTATTTTATATAATGCATTAGGTTGGACATTTTTTGCTGTGCCCTATGTTTTACCATAGTGTAATTATTTTCCATAGTGTAGTGGTTTATGTTAGTGTTTTTCTGTCGTTTGTGATTTTCTGTAGTGTATTGGTATGTACCTTTAAGAATGTACTTAGTGTTTTTCCATAATGGAGTGGTTTCTTATGGGACTGCCACTGTTTGTTTCAGTAGTGTTTCCATATTGCAGTGGCCTTCTTTAAAAGGAGGCATGGATCCAGAGATCTTCTCTTTACTTTCAGGATAGAGAAGACAGCATAGTGTGTGGTCGGGAACAGGGGGTCATGCGGTCTGGTTGGGAGCATTGTGTAATCTGCTGGGGAGCAGCATTACATTTGGTCAGAAGGGGCAAGCAGTTCGCCCAAGAGCAACAGGTTGGGCTGGCACACTGAGCCAGAGTATATGGCAGTTGGGAGCATCGAAGGATGAGAGGAGTGGTGGCAGCAGCAGCATGGATGGCCAACATGACAGATCTGCTTGCTGGGTGAGTGAGAGTGGAGGGAAGGTGTTGGGTGGGCTTTCAGCGTAGGTTAGATAGGTTTCTGTAGATAGAGATTTGGGGGATTTTAGGGTGACTGTCATGAAATTTAATAAGGTGACTGTTACAGTGTTATTAATGGGCTTGTTACATGTGTTATTGGAGTGGTTTGCAGTGTGTTGGGTATTAATGTGTAATAACACATTAACACAGTGTAATTTGCTAATTGGAGTCATAATACATTAATTGACTGCCATCATATATGGGAAATATATTATGACTTTTTCAATGGGGTAAAGGGCCCAACCAAGCTATATATCTCTGTGTGTGTGTGTGTGTGTGTGTGTGTGTGTGTGTATGTGTATGCATATTATAGTGGCGTGGTAGTGCCACTATAGTTAGGGTTGAGCAGGGGTTTCTGTGTAAAACCTTAAATGTTGCACTTTAATATCTTCACACCCGATCAATGGATGTACATAACATTTTGCATGTGTGGTCTCGGGGGTAGGTCTCTTGATGTGCCAAGTTTTGTTCTGGTCAGATGTGTGGATTCTGAGACATGGATAGTGAAAAAAGTTTAAAAAAAAATCACTGGCGCAGATATTCAAACTGCTTCCAAAATGTGCACAACAGCAGGAGCAAGCACAATTCAATTGAGCATATGCGCAACAGACGTGATATTCAAACATGGAGCAAAACAAATTGCGCAAGCAGCCAACGTCTGAATATCGCACAAACTGCGCCATAGTGCAACCAGGAAGGGGAAGCTGAGCAGAAAGGTTGCGCCATAGCGCAACAAGGCCAGCCCAGCTGAGCAGTCCAGAGGTGCCATAGCACAAGCAGAGCCCCCCCCCCAGCAGAGCAATGGAACTGCACAACCAGGGAGGCAGGCTGGGGCCCACCGCCAGCCATGCCACACATGGGCACAGGAACACACTGCAGAACCAACAAGACACCTGCACACCCCAAGCACAGCATCACTGGGGGTGGGACGGATGATCCACTGGCCCATGGGGACAAGCCAACAAAGCACAGCAGGGCCATGACGCCCAGCACAACCACTGGCAGGCTGAGACTGCCACACACAGGGGGTTGACAACCACAGTGCACATCAGCCCCCTGTCTGCACAGCACACCCTGCACCGTGACCCCAAGACACCACCCATGTGCAATGACTGTCACTGCAGTAAACACCATGCATCCCCCCCGGCACACGTCAACCTCGTGTAGCATAGAACCATAGAACCATACAAGCCAGATCCACCCTGTGCACCCAGCAGTGGGTGGCAGCAGATGGCAAAACCGACAGAAAGTCACTGCCACACTGGAGACACCTTCCCATGCACACACACACACACGCACACACACACAACATACCCAGGACCATCCCACCCCAGATGGCATGCACACACTGCAACTGAGCAACCATAGCCAGCTGCAAATCAGAGACCACCACAGTATTCATAACAAAATATATATATATTTCAAAATAGAAAGCAGAACAAGAACAATAACAAAACTATTTACAAGAGCGGGGGTAGGGGTACAAGGTAGGGTGGGCAAGGGTAGGTGAACAACTGGGAGGGGAAGGCAGGGTGGGAGGGATGGGTGAAGTGGGAAGGGAAGCCTGTCTAAGGCCTAGCAGGCTGGTCCTCTGCTGCCTGGTGCCATCTCGGTTGGCTGTGCCTTCTCCGGAGCCCACGGCGCTGGATGTCCTGGAGGATGTCATGGTTCTCAAGGGACACCCGGGTCAGCTGGTGGAGTGCTCCCTCCATCCTGCAGAGGACGATGAGGCCTAGGAAAAGGGAACACAGTCAATGGCTGTGACTGTCCACAACCCTGAACACCACCCAACCTGCAAGGCATATAGCCCAATGTCCCGCACCTGTGATGGTATGCACCCACCCACAGTGACCATGCACATGACATGCCCAACCAGGCGGCACCAGCTATGTGCACCACTGCACACACACACTGCCCATGTCCATCACAGCACAAACAAGGCTGACAAGTGACGTGGCAATGTGGTGGGATGCCAGTTCCACAGCCATGTGCCCAGTGCATACATGGACCACCAGTGATGCACACACAGAAGTGCAGTGACACTGGACAGTGATGACTGTCGCCTGTGTCATGCATGGTTGTGTTGTCCATGGCTGGTGGTCATGCCCACCCCCTCCAGCATGCAATAGCATCCATGATGTAATGATACTCACACTCAGCAAGCAGCTGTGGCTGCTGCTGCTGCTGCTACTGCTGCTGCTGCTGTGGCCCACCCCTCGCAGCACCACTGTCCACCACCTGGGCCCTGCCACGGCCCTCCTCAGCCTGTGCCTGCATCCTCTCTGCCCAGCCAGTGGGAGACAAATGTTGAAAAAAACATCAGTGTGACTCCAAAGCAGACTGCCCCCTGCCCCAGTGAGTGTGCTTGCCCACACAGCCAGACCCATGCATCTCACACCTGCACACACTGACACAGCCAACCATGGCAGAGCCATCCCCCATGCACAGCCACAAAACACACTCACACCCCTATGGAGAATACAGGTGCATAGATGGTACACCCACCTGGCCCTAGGCTAGCACCCTCCTGGCCTTGCGGCGTGACATGGCGTTGCAGCATCTGGCTCCTCCTGCGGAGGTCACTGAACCTGTGCTAGCACTGCTCGGCAGACTGGCGCCGCCCTGTGACCCTCACCAGGTCAGTGGCCACCTGCAGCCAGACCTGGGTGCGTGCCATGGTGAGGGGCTCCTCCCCATACAGTGCCCCATAGTGGGGCTCAACCAGGGCCACCAGGTTGGCCACCTCCACTGGGCTCCATTGGGACACTCTCCTGCGTGCCATGGTTGGAGTTTTACAGCAGGCAATATGGTGCCCTGCAACGCGGCAACCCCACGTGGAAATGTTGCGCAATAGACCACCATAGGTTCCAATCGCGCTGTTCATACAGCACCGTCGGTTCACATAGCGCTGTCACCAAACAGCGCAATAGGGCCGTACACATGGCAGCCGAACAGCGGCAGGGGGCAAAGGTCGGACACCAGGTCAGGGGTCTATGACGCAAGGCCACGCACAGTGCCATCTGACATCTACGCATCCTGCGCGACCGACCACCTGCGTGCCAGTGCCACAGTGGATTATTGCGCAGTAGTGCCACAGCGCCATATAGTGCCCAGTGCTGTAGCGCCACTGGCACAATGGTGGCCATGGCCTGAATTGCCGATCGCGCACAGCACGTCATCAGCGCGGCGAGCGCCTGTGTAAGCTACCTGGGCATAGGCAATGCAGTGTACCACATAGTCACAGATCTGCGCCTTATGGCTCAGCGGCTCAACCGTATATGGAAGCTCAATGGCGTGATATTCAGCCGACACATGCAAATCATCTGATCAGCCATTCAAAGCGCAGTGGCACGATTTGTATCTCATTACAGTTGCTCCACTCTAATTTGCATGCATTGCGCTATAAATGTGCGACATTGGGCTGCGCTGGCCAGATTCGGTTACTGCAGGTGAGAGGTGGGTTGCATGCTGTGGGATGTTCTGGACAATGGGCATGGGATAACGCTGTAGACTGCACAGTGACAGGTGTCCACTTCCACCCATACAGATAGCCATGACCGGCAGAGCCAAGGTGAGGTGAGGATGGTGGGACGAAGGAGGAGGCCCAACTTCACCACGGCGAGACAGAGGCCCTCTTCCAGGCCTACCTGGAGGAGGGTCGCTGAGTGGATGGTGGGGCACCCCTCAGGCCCATGCGGCTGCATGGGAGGAGGTAACCTGGGCAGTGAACCTGCGCCGAAGCCACCAGCGCCCGTGCAGGAATGCAAAAGAAGATTGGGACAGACGCAGGGAGGGTGAAGGAGAAGGTGGCAGCCCTCAGGGCAGCACTGGCACTGGTGGGGCCAGCCAGCAGTGGTGGAGCTGACCCGGCTGAGGACCGACTGGCTGCATCAATGCAGCACAGTGCTATTGAGGGCATACCAGGAGGTGGATTCCAGACAGGTGAAGCCCATCACTGCCGGTATGACATGGTGGTGGTGTTGGGGAAAGGTTGTTCACATGCACTCACATGTCCTCTCTTTCTGTTACAGATCCTGTTTGTCTTCAGGGATGGTGGTGGTGGGTCCAGGCAGTGAGGATGACCTGCTGGACATGGAGGGTCCATCCACCTCTGTCACCAGCCAGCATGCACTGCACCAGCATGCACGCTGGGCTGCCAACTCTGGTGTCGGTGGAGTCAGGTGTGGGGGTGCACAGCCTGTGTCTCAGCAGTCTGGCATGCAGCATGCCAGCACGCTGTGACTGTGGCTTGCGCAGTACCTGCACCATTGATGATGCAAGGACTGCAATGGGCAGTGACATGTGTGTGTCCCATGATGGACACACAGCAGGCCAACACCGTGCCCTGGGCCTAGCTGGTTCCAACGTGTGTTGCTAACATGTCGGCACAGTCCCAGGCTGTGCCTGTCAGCACAGGTGGGGCAGCACCGTGGCTGTGCAGGTGTCAGGCACTGTTGCGGCCACAGCAGTGGACCGAGTGGTCCCTGGGGCACAGCGGTTGGAGGGGCAGCAGCAGCAGTCACCCACCAGGTGTGGGGCTACAGTGTTCAGTGGTGGCACATGCCCGCCGCCCTTTGATACGCCCATTCCTGGTCCTGGCAAACAGCCTAGCGCCCAACCAGTTTGGAATTTTGTTCTGAAATTTTCAAGGTACAAATGGCATGGCCCACAGATGTGCCTTTCACTGGTTTGGTGAAAACAATATTAATCCATTTCAAAGTTATTCAATTTTAAAATTTCGGTTCTGAGCATGGTCAGTATAGTCTTTTGGATAGCTGCTTGGAATGAAAAAAGAATTTGGTGCATATAAAAAAGATCCTTTTTTATATGGTGATCATCTTTTTTGTGAGGAAAAAATCCTTTTTCGAAAGGCTTCCATCTTGTTTCCATTTTTCCCCCTGAAAAAAATATAAACCCACTAAAATGACATTCTGGACACACACCAACACATGTATCTTGGTCATTGGGACCCCATTAGATAATTCTGCACTTAACTCTTAGTTAAATACCTTTTCTGAGTACCCCAAAATTCTGGGTGCCCAGCTTAGTGAGAGGAGCTGTAGACCAATGTTCTCTGTATGAGAACAGCAGGACTTTCTTAAGTTCTACAGCTGTAGCTGGAACTCATGCTCAAGGCTGCTCTGAGAGCAGTAGACCTCCATTTCTCTGGTGTCAAGTGACATCCCCCTATTGCTGTCCCCTTATGTATGTAAAGGTTCCCAGATGTCCAGTGGCACCCTTCACCCTCCAATCACTGTTCTATTTAATATGCTACATTTCCCTGGTGTCTCTTGGCACCTGCACCCTCCAATTGCCATCTCTGTATTTATATTATTTTCCTTGATATCTAGCGGCACCCCCCAGCCTCAGATCACCGACCCTGTATTTATATAATGTTTCCCTGGTGTCTAGTGGTATCCCCCACCCTCAGATCACCGGCCCTGTATTTATATAATGTTTCCCTGGTGTCTAATGGTACCCCCCACCGTCAGATCACAGACCCTGTATTTATATAATGTTTCTCTGGTGTTTCGTGGCACCCCCCCACCCTCAGATCACCGACGCTATATTTATATAATGTTTCCCTGGTGTCTTGTGGCACCACCCCCCATCCTCAGATCACTGGCCCTGTATTTATATAATGTTTCCCTGGTGTCTAGTGGCACTTCCCACCCTCAGATCACTGGCCCTGCATTTATATAATATTTCCCTGGTGTCTAATACCACCCCCACCTCAGATCACCGGCCCTGTATTTATAATGCTTTCCTGGTGTCTAGTGGTACCCCACTCTCAGATCACCAGCTCTGCATTTATATAATGCCTCCCTGGTGTCTAGTAGCACCCCCCACCCTCAGCTCACCGGCCCTGTATTTACATAATGTATTCCTGGTGTCTCGAGGCACCCTGCACCCTCAGATCACTAGCCCTGTATTTATATAATGTTTCCCCGGTGTCTCGAGGCACCCTCCACCCTCAGATCACTGGCCCTGTATTTATATAATGTGTCCCTGGTGTCTCGAGGCACTCTCCACCCTCAGATCACTGGCCCTGCATTTATATAATGTTTCCCTGGTGTCTTATAGCACCCCACACCCTCAGATCACCAGCCTTGTATTTATATAATGTTTCCTTGGTGTCTAGCGGTACCCCCCACACTTAGATCACCGGCCCTGTATTTATATAACATTTCCCTGGTGTCTAGTGGTACCCCCACCCTCAGATTACCAGCCCTGTATTTATATAATGTTTCCCTGGTGTCTAGTAGCACCCCCACCCTCAGATCACTGGCCTTGTCTTTATATAATGTGTCCCTGGTGTCTTGAGGCACCCTCCAGCCCCAGATCACTGGCCCTGTATTTATATAATGTTTCCCTGGTGTCTAGTGGTACCCCCACCCTCAGATCACCAGCCCTGCATTTATGTAATGTTTCTCTGGTGTCTAGTATTACTCCCCACCCCAGATCACTGGCTCTGTATTTATATAATGTTTCCCTGGTGCCTAGCGGCACCCCCGCCACCCTCAGATCACCCGCCCTGTATTTATATAATGTGTCCCTGGTGTCTTGAGGCACCCCCCACCCTCAGATGACCCACTCTGTATTTATATAATGTGTCCCTGGTGTCTCGAGGCACCCCCCACCCTCAGATCACTGGCCCTGTATTTATATAATGTTTTCCTGGTGTCTCGTTGCACCCCCCACCCTCAGATCACTGGCCTTATATTTATATAATGTTTCCCTGATGTCTAGTGGCACTCTCCACCCTCAGATCACTGACCCTGTATTTATATAATATTTCCCTGCTGTCTAGTGGCACCCCTCACCCTCAGATCACCGGCCCTGTATTTATATAATTATTCCCTGGTGTCTCGTGGCACCCCCCACCATCAGATCACCGGCCCTGTATTTACATAATGTTTCCCTGATGTCTAGTGGCACCCCTCACGCTCAGATCACTGGCCCTGTATTTATGTCATATTTCCCTGGTGTCTAGTGGCACCCCTCTCCCTCAGATCACTGGCCCTGTATTTATATAATATTTCCCTGCTGTCTAGTGGCACCCCTCACCCTCAGATCACCGGCCCTGTATTTATATAATGATTCCCTGGTGTCTCGTGGCACCCCCCACCATCAGATCACCGGCCCTGTATTTACATAATGTTTCCCTGATGTCTAGTGGCACCTCTCACGCTCAGATCACTGGCCCTGTATTTATGTCATATTTCCCTGGTGTCTAGTGGCACCCCTCTCCCTCAGATCACTGGCCCTGTATTTACATAATATTTCCCTGCTGTCTAGTGGCACCCCTCACCCTCAGATCACCGGCCCTGTATTTATATAATGATTCCCTGGTGTCTCGTGGCACCCCCCACCATCAGATCACCGGCCCTGTATTTACATAATGTTTCCCTGATGTCTAGTGGCACTCTCCACCTTCATATCACCGGCCCTGTGTTTATATACTATTTCCCTGGTGTCTAGTGGCACCCCTCACCCTCAGATCACCGGCCCTGTATTAACATAATGTTTTCCTGATGTCTAGTGGCACCCCTCACCCTCAGATCACTGGCCCTGTATTTATATCATATTTCCCTGGTGTCTAGTGGCACCCCTCACCCTCAGATCACTGGCCCTGTATTTATATCATATTTCCCTGGTGTCTAGTGGCACCCCTTCACCCTCAGATCACCAGCCCTGTATTTACATAACGTTTCCCTGATGTTTAGTAGCACCCCTCACCCTCAGATCACTGGCCCTGTATTTATATCATATTTCCCTGGTGTCTAGTGGCACCCCTCACCCTCAGATCACCGGCCCTGTATTTACATAATGTTTCCCTGGTGTCTAGTGGCGCCCCTCACCCTCAGATCACTAAGGCCCTGTATTTATATCATATTTCCCTGGTGTCTAGTGGCATCCCCCTCCCTCAGATCACCGGCACTGTATTTATATAATGTTCCTCTGGTGTATAGTGGTATCCACCACCCTCAGATCACTGGCCCTGTATTTATATAATGTTTCCCTGATGTCTCATGCCACCCCCCACCCTCAGATCACCAACCCTGCATTTATATAATGTTTCCCTGGTGTCTAGTGGTATCCCTCACCCTCAGATCACCCACCCTGTATTTATATAATGTTTCTCTGGTGTCTAGTGGTACCCGCCCCACTCAGATCACCCGCCCTGTATTTATATAATGTTCCCCTGGTGTCTAGTGGTACCTCCATCCTCAGATAACCAGCCCTGTATTTATATAATGCTTCCCTGGTGTCCAGTGGTACCCTCACCCTCAGATCACTGGCCCTGTATTTATATAATGTTTCCCCAGTGTCTAGTGGTACCCCCCACCCTCAGATCACCCGCCCTGTATTTATATAATGTTTCTCTGGTGTCTAGTGGTACCCCCCCAACACTCAGATCACCCGCCCTGTATTTATATAATGTTCCCCTGGTGTCTCGTGGTTCCCCATCCTCTGACTGCCATCCCCATATGTATATTATTACTTGGTATTATTCAGTATTTAAAAGGTGGAAGAAGGCAGAGTCTATCATGACCACCTTCCCTACTCAAGCAAGGAGTTTTGAAACCCAGATTTATTTAATAGAAATGCATCTAAGGATTCATTGAATTTTTTCTTAGATTTTATATTAACTAAATAGTCAGGTAGCAAATTCCATAGTTTGCTTGCTCTAATTGTGAAATAGTTCTTTCTTTTGTTTAGTGCTTTCTTTAGGAATAAAAAGTTGCATATTATGACACCTTAGTGCTTCAGGTTTTGTAGCCCATCTTAGGTTAAGGTCAGACATTTGATCAGAGTCATTCAAGATGTCAACTAACATAAGAAGGTCCCCTTTAGTTCTTTGCAGTTTTAGCTCATAAAGATCTAGACATTTTAACCTTTTAGTACACAGTGTTCGGCCTAATAATGCAATAAACCTGTAAAAAAAGAAAACAATCCTTTGGTGACTTTTTTCTTTTAAATAATCCTGTAAAAAGGAAAACAGACCCCCCAGACACCCCCCACCTGCCCTTGCAACCCCAACCCCCACTCAGCACCCATCAAGCCACACCCACCAGGCACATTCACTAACCAGAACTTGTCTCTAATCTTAGATCCAGTCTGTGAGTAAAGACACATCTTGTTGCTGGAACTGGTGACTGTGATACAAAAAACAAGGTAAGTCAGTTTAATATAATTCAATGAGTTTTGAACTTTTACTCATAACCTTGTCATTTTTTAATATTTTTACACAAATGTTTCAACATGGTCTTTTTGGGACCCCACCTCATGAACAAGTATGGTAGAATTTTTTTAAATCTGGCCTGAAAGGTAATTTCATGGTGGCTGTGCGAAATCACCTTCTGGGTGGGATTTGAAAACTTTTGCCTACTGTACTATCTTCATGAGGTGGGATCATAAGAAGGCAATGTTGAAAATGTGGTGCAAAAATATGTTACAGTGATCAAGTTTTAAGCAAAAACACAATACAGAGACAGCCTTGATGGGATTCACTGGCCACATACCGGGTGTCAGATAATGGACAATCTGTTGCGGCTATATTTGTGGACCTCACCAAGGCTTTCGATCTGGTTGATTTCCTTCTGTTTTGAACAAGTTTCATTTTTCCACTCTGGTAATTTCTTGGTTTTCAAACTATTTGCAGTGCAGGAGTCATTTACTATTATTAGTGGTATTTCATCTAATTTTGTTGCTACCCATTGTGGGGTTCCTCAGGGTTCCATCCTGGGCCCTTGATTTTTTCTCTTTTTATGAACTCTGCACCCCTAAGTTGTAGTAGCTTGTTTATGTTTCTTTACGCTGATGATGCAGTTTTGTATAGTATTGCAGACAATTAATCCTTAGCATTAAGAAATGTTCAGGATGACTTTACTGCTTTTCAGTATTGGCTGCTATCTGGGCATATGGTGCTAAATTAAAAAAAGACAAAGTTAATGATTTTTACTGGGCCCAGGATGCCCCTCCCCACCCACCACACAAATGGCAACAGTGTTAAATCTTCAGGGGGGCATTATAGAAAGGGTTACTACATTTAAATATCTTGGTGTTTATCTTGATTCACATTTATCTTTTGAGCTTCGTATTGAATATTTATGCAAGATTCTTCACCAACAATTAGTAAATGTTGTATAGAATATGTCCATTTTTAACCAAGGACTCTGGAAAGTTACTGACTTATAGATTTTTATTTAGTCTGTTAGACTATGGTATTAATATTTACACAGCCACCACAAACACATTACTTAATAGACTTAGAGTTACTTATAATGTCATCTTGAGGTTTCTTACTGGATCCCCTTTCAATACTCATCCTTGTGATTTGTACAAGAACTCAGGTTGTCTGTCTTTATCCAAGAGGATTTTCTTTAAATCTTCAATATTCATGTTTAAGCAAGCTTTACATTTCTTACCCCCTTCCATTTCTGCCTTTTTTCCCAGAGTTTCAAATTCACATGGTACACAGTCTCAAAATAAATTTAATTTTGCAGTACCTTTGTTCAGGAAATCTGTAGGTCAGAGGTCACTCTTATTCACTGCCCCTACTTGTTTCAATTCTCTTCCTTCTCATATAACAAACTGCACATCACTGTATAATTTTAAAACATTATTATGGATATGGCCTTTTGACAATTATAAATGCAATTGTTTTTTGTGAATGTAATTGTTTTCTGTGATTTCATGATGCTAGTTGTATTTGTGATACAATTATTTATGACTGTTTCGCACTTGTTATATGTCTGGATCGTCCTCAAGTTTTGTGTACATGTTAACTTGTCACATATGAAAATGGGCAGACACACTCGTCATGCTAACAAGTATAAAAATAAAGAGAAAAAGAATAAAGTTATGACTGAATGTTGTAATGTTTAATTGTTCACTCATACATTTGTTAATTTTCAATAGTTTTCCACCAAAGTTTCAACACAGACATTTTTTCATACCCACTCATAAACAGGACAGGTGTCGTTTTTCAAATCTTGGATGAGATGTGTTTTTGTACCTGTTGGCCAATATTCTGTAAATGCCACATGTCATGATAATTAGAGGGAGTCATAAAATGTCTATCTTGAAAATTTGGAGTCAAAACTAAAAAAAAATATTTAGAAATGTTGTGTGCAGTGCCAGCTTTTACCCCAGTGGGTATTGCTTTGTAATCGCATGCTGATGAGCCGAGTTCTGGTGTGAGCTCAGTGGCCCAGCTGGACAGACCAAAGCTGGGGTGATGCAGTCATGTGACCCTACCATCCAGTCTGGGAAGGGTAGGTGCAGGGTTGCCCACACAGGCCCGTGTACCATATCATGAAGAGAACTATCCTCTTGGCATAGGACCCTGCACCTTTGCACCCAAGGGTACCAGAGGGCCCTGTGATTCAGCTGAGAGATGGATTTTTTGGGCTGTGCATCCATGTCTGTGGCCATACAGAACTGCAGGACCCAGATGGCCCTGTGCTTCTGCAGTGCACCAGACTAAAGGGCCCTGCATGGGTGCATCTGTTCATGCAGGTCCCAAATGAGGATACAACTCCACTATCTCAAAAGGAAAGGAAATTCTTTACAAAAAATTGCATAAATGCACCAGTTAGAGTTCAACTTAATGCCACAAAAGTAGGGAAATGTGGCGTTAGGGGTTCCAACCCTAACTACCTGTCCTCACCTCCCAAGCAGCAAAAGGAAAACAACATTAGAGTTTTGGGTCTCCAGAGTCCTGGTGATTCAGTGGTGGGGTCTTCCTTGGGGTTGTCAACCCTCATGCCCACAGTCCACCCTCTCCCCTGAACAATGAAGGACAGATGTCATTTTTTCCCTCATGTAGGGCCCACAGGGTCCTGCATGAAGAAAGCTACAAAAGATTCTGTTGGCAACAAGTGGTAAGACATATTTCTTTGCCTTTGAAGAGTGTAGCATTATGAGGCACTGGATTGAAGCTGCACCTTGTGCTTCATAGGTTTCATTGGTAATTTCAAGCTAGCAGACTTACGTCCATAAGTGCCTGCCAACACCAAATTTAGAATTGAGTTTTTATTTTGCTGAAATGTTGGTCAAAGTTAACTTTTAAGTTATTCATACTCAGGCTATCCATGAGTACTAATGGAAGCGCATTCCAAGGTACCGCCACCCTTTGACTAAACCAGCTCTTCCTTAGGTTACGTTTCCAATTAAAATGGACAAGTTGTTTATTATGTCTCCTATTACTGCACCAGTTAGTCTTAGACTGGATACCAACCTCTGCCCAAAGTTTGTCATCTCCCATTATTCTATATAAAAACACAAATCTCCCCTAAACCTTCTATAATTAAGTGAATACAAATTGAGGGATGACAATCTTGCTTCATATGGCAATTCATTTAAACCCTTTATAGATCTTGTAAATCTTCTCTGAATGCTTTCCAGCCTGTTGATGTCTTCCCTATTCTGAAGGGGACCATACCTGGGCGCAATATTCTAAATGAGGCCTCACCAAAGCTATATAGAGTGGCATGAGTACCTTATCATCCCTGCTAGCTGTGTGCCTGAGTATGCAATATAAGTTCTGATTTGCTTTCCTCACTTGTGCCCTACAATGGGTCCCGAACTTTAAATCACCAGTCACCCTAATCCCCAGGTCACTTTCCTCATGAGTGACTGTTAGCATATCATTAGCAAGCATATATGAGGCTTTAGTATTATGCTTACCAAAATGCATAACTTACATTTGCCCATATTCAGAGCAAGTTTATTTGTTACTGCCCACTCCAAAGTCTCATTGATAGCATTCTGAAGGGATGTAGAATCTTCTTGATTATTCACCACTGTCCTAAATCTCCAGTGGTATGCAATTTTATGTAACCATACTTTAGGGTTGTATAAACTAAGGGAGGATATATAGATATTAAAATGACTAGGCCCCAGAACAGAGCCCTGGGGAACCCCGCTAGTGATTGGTGCCCAACCAGAAAGCACTCCACATGTGGTAACCCTTTGTTTTCATCCCTGCAACCATGCTGAGACCCAATTACAAATGTTCCGGTTTAGGTTACTGTTCTCTAGCATATTTAGAAGTTCCATGTGGGGTAATTTATCAAAAGCTTTTGAGAAGTCCATATAAACCACATCCACTGAATTTCCAATATCTAGCTCCTTACTGATGTTCTCATAAAAGGCCAAAAGATTCATTTGGCAGGATCTAGCTTTTGTAAACCCATGCTGAGCCAGGTCGACTAAACCCTGAGTTGTTAGGAAGTCTGATATTAAGACTTTGGCCAATCCCTCCAAAATCTTTCCCAGCACAGAGGTTAGACTTACTGGCCTATAATTTTCAGCTTTTGTCTTAGGCCCTTTCTTTAAAATAGGGCCTATAATAGCAGTTTTTCAGTCAAAAGGTACTGAGCCAGTGTCTAAGGAGGCTTGGAAAATGCAGGTAACTGGTGGTGTTAGCACATCAGCGAGTTCATGTATCACTCTAGGGCGTAAATTCTTGGGGTCTGGTGATTTATTTATGTCAGTCTTTGTGAGTCGATCAAATACATCCTTGGGGTTAATAATAACTTTCCCAGGAGTGGATGCTTCTTTACCAATGTATGGTGCTGTATTGTTATTATAGACTGAGCAAAAATATTTATTCTGAATGTCCGCCATTTCTGCAGTTGTTACTGTATTTCCTAAGTCATTCAAAAATGGGCCTATCATGCAGTGGCCTCCCTTTTTGTTATTAATGTATGAAAAGAAGGATTTTTTATTATCCTTCACTCTGTTAGCTAAATCCAACTCGAACTGTGCTTTATCTTTTTTAATTCTTACTTTGATACTCTTAATACATTCCCTATAAGCCTGATTTGTTCCAAGTGACCCGTTACCGTTTAGTCTTTTGTACAATCTGCTCTTCCTGTTTATCATTTTTTTAATGGACGCATTCATCCATACAGGATTTGTTTTGATGCTAGTGTTGTATTTTGGTATGCTTGGTATAAACTGGTTTTTACAAGATCTGTTAATCTAGCCAAGAGCCGTTTCCACATTTCTTGCACAGATAATCCCTTAAAATCACTCATCCAATCCCATGCCAGCATTTGGCTTCTGATAGTGGAGAAATCTGCTCTTCTAAAATTTAGCTTGGTTGTAGTATTTTTAATCAGTACAGGTTCCATGATGCTGAAGTGCACTGAACAATGGTCACTATTACCTAGGGGTTGTTAACCTGGAGATTGCTATTTGTGTTACCCATATTGGTAAGCACTAGATCCAGGGTTCTAATACCTCTGGTGCTACCTTGGACTAGTTGTTCAAGACCTATCTGGTCAAAGGTGTCAATATACCTTTTGATGAGATTGTTAACCCCTTGCCCCTTTAACCAATCTATGCTAGGTAGATTGAAGTCCCCTGTCAGCAATATTCTATCTACTGGATCCAACTCCCCTATTATTTTTAATAGTGCCTCATCATTCTCAGATGTTATAGATGGTGGCCTGTATACTAATCCTAAAATGATCCTAGTACCCTTCAGGGAAAGTAGCTTTACCCATAGTAGTTCTAGGGCTCTTGTATCCCATTGTAGTTCTTCCCAATGTACGGCTTCAGACAGGAGGCTATGAGCAGGGGAGGAAGGGTGAGAATTATGGTTGACAACCCCAGGGAAGACCCCTCCACTGATTCCCCAACACTCTGCACACTCAAAACCCTAATGTTTTTTCCTTTTGCTGCTTGGGGGTGGGGTTGGAGAGTTAGGTTGAAAACCCTGATGCCACATTTCCCTACTTTTGTGGCATGAAGTTGAATGTTAACTGGTGCATTAATGTAGTTTTTTTGCTAAGAATATATATTATACAGGCATGGCAGAGCCTGTATACAGTATTAGGGTTGAGTAAGCACTTTAATGTTAAACCCCAGTCTCTTCATCTTAATAACTTTACCCCCATTCAACCAATTTACTTGAAATTTAGAATGCTCAGAGACGGTGGCAGGATCTCTGGATTTGGAAACTTTTGTGGCAGTCAGTTCACCATGGCAAAGTTACAGAGGGATAAAAAAATATCCCCAAATTACATCACTTAAGACCTTTTTTTGCTCACCTATAACTAAAATAACTAGAAGGATTTGAAACCTGAAACTTGTTGGTTTGATAGAGTTTGGCCCAGGGTGTTTGTTTTTGTTTCTTTATCTCACAAACACGAGTAGTTTTTAAAATATTTAAGAAAATAATTCAGTTTCCAAGCCTACGTAGTTTAAAAAAATCTGCATTCTAAGGAAACTGAATTTTTACGACCACATCAAGTCATGTGGTGTTTTACAAAAACTCTTTTGTTTATCACGTGGCAGGGCTGGTTTCCTGCCTGTGTATGGCATTGTGCTGTTTTTGTTTAGCAGGGACAGGGCTAAGTGTCAGTACATAGCTCCACTCCTGCCGAACGTGCTGTGCATCAGTTTTTCTTTTCACCTCCCTAATTGCCGTCATTAGCAAGCTGCTTTGGCCTGCTTGCTTTTACCTGGACACCGGGATGTCCAATCCGCAGTGCCAGCTAACTGTATTAAAGATTTTAATATACCAACACTGGGGTGCCCATTCCCACAGCTGGTTCATCTACCCCCTCTGTTTTGTTTCTCCACCCCACCCCCACGCCACATCAATCTCCATTACTGGAGTGCCAATACCTAGTGTCTGCATAGTCCACCACCCAATCATGAAGTCAGGGATACCAGAGTTCTCACCTCAGTGCCCCCTAGTATGAAGCTGACACTGGGGTGCCACATCCCCAGTGTCAGCTAACCTGAAATAAAGACAGCCATCCCACAGCATCTTTTCCTGTGTTTTTTTCTGGAAGCCTGAAAAAAAGAAAACAGTCCCTCACTGATTTCACCACTGTGCTGCTGCTCACCCCCTCCCACTCAATCCTCCCACTCAGCATCCACCAGCACCATAATCCTCTCTGGACTGGAGATACATCTTCACTCTTCAACACCAGACCAGGAACTGTGGAACTCAGGTAAGTGCTGTATAATGAATTTCAGTGGGTTTTGTAATTTTACTCATAACTTTGGCATTTATTTAGTATTTTTAGCCCAGATATTCAATATAGCCTTTTTGAGACACTGCCTCATGAACAAGTGTGGTGGAATTTGTCAAATCCATCCAGAAAGGTAATTTTTCATTTACTGCACAAAATCACTTTTCAGATGGGATTTTAACATTTTAACCCACTGGGTTCATGAGGTGGGGTCATAAGAAGACTATGCTGAAAATCTGAGGTAACAGTATTAAAAAAACAACAAAGTCTTGTGCGTACATTGACATTTTTCAACGCTCGCTCATAACTTTGGTCATTTTCAATATTTCAACCCCAAATTTTCAACATGGCTGTTTTTTCACACCCTTATGAACATGACAGCTGTAATTTTTCAAATCCTAGCTTAAACATGGGTATACACTTGTGGCACAAAATGACATTTTGACTGGGATTTGAAAATTGCCACCATTGACCCAATGAGGACCACATTGCCTGCCTGTACCAGTGACCTGTTTTTGGGTGGGAGCTCGTGAGCCATCTGAATGGGCCAAGGCTGTGGAAAGGTACTGTGGTGGACATCACTGGGCACAGCCTGGTAAGGGACAGAGCAGTGTTCTGGCACACACAACACATTATGTTGGGCCAGGGAGCCTTTCCTCACAAGGTGTTGACATGCTGATGGGCCCATGCACTATGTCAGGACTATCTCCAGTATTCTATTTATTTAATTTCTCACAGGGACCTAGGTGAATGAGGATACAATTCCATTATCAGAAAACTAAGGGACATTTATTGCAAAAATTGTAGACATTAGGGTTGAAGATCACAAAGTGCATAAAGTAGGGAAATGAAAAACATGAGAATTTTGGGTCTCTGGAGTACTGGTAAATCAGTGGTGGGACCTCCCTTGGGGGCTGTCAACCCCAAAGCCCCCTTCCCCTTAGCAAACAAGGTCAGGGGTGATCTGTTTTCTTCATGCAGAGCCCATAGGGCCCTGTGTGAAAAAGCTATGACAGAGTCTATTGGCAACACGTGGGGAGCCATTTTCTCTACCTTTGAAGAATGTTTCACTATGAAGGATTGACTTGAAGCTGTACCTTGAGCTTTGGACAGGAGGCTATGGGCTGGGATGGTGGTGGGAATTTGTGGGAATACCTTGTGTACAGCTTCACGCCCCAATCATCTCTCTCCAAACTGGATCAACTATACAATGCCTTCTGTTGCTTTGCTACAAACCTTCCCTATCAGACACATCACTGCTCCCTGTACTTGGCTCTCTCCCTCACCTCTCTTTCTAGTCATTGCCTTGCTCATTGTGCTACTTTCATCACAAAGTATTGGTTCAGTGCTCTCCTCTCTTACCTCACCAATCTCCTGCCCCCCCACCAACTCAGGTTACTCACTTTGATGTTTTAATGTTATTTATATTGGTTGTCTGTTTTCATGTTAAGCTCCTTGGTTTTGAAAGGTGCTATAAAAATAAAGTTGAATTGAATTGAATTAAATTACTCACTTTGTACCCCAGATCCTTGTTCCTTCGCTCTCCCTCTACCACATTTGCAATCATTTTTTTTTATTTATTTAGTTTTTGTTGACCGGGTAAGTGCACTAGACAAATTCTACCTATTTTCAGGCATGACTCGAGGGAGGGAGATACAGATGAATGCCAACTGACCTTGAACCAGATTAAGCTTTTAGTGGTATTTTTACTGAATGGGTGAAATTTGGCCAGGGCACTGGGGAAATTCCCCTACTCTTTCAAAGGGAACACTGTTCCTCGGTGAAGGAGAATGGCTGCTGCCAATCCTGGTTGGACACTGGAGCAGGCATGAGGTGTTCCTGCTCCTCAGCAAACTAATTTCAAAAATAAGAACTTACTGGAAACTGATTGTGAGTCAGAAGATGAAATGATTTCGGCTGAAGAAATTGAACCTGGCGAGAAGGAACATCAAGCTCGTACCTCTGATGATAGTATGAAAGAGATTGAATGGAAAGAAATGGAACAGCAACAAGAAATGGAGATTAAAAAGCAGTTGTTGGATTTAATGAGGGAAGCTGAACAAGAGTTTTAAATCAACATTACCAAACTGGATGAGGAAAAAAAATGGAAGAGGTCGGCTGTCAGCCCCCAACTAGTTTCTGGTAAGCAGGTATCCCTTCAAACAGCGAGTGACTCACCCGCACCTGTACAGGACAGGGAAGTGGATAATGACAGTGGGACACGTACCGCTTCTGGAGTCTCGGCTGATAATTTCCCCATGGATATTGAATGGGCCCCTGGTACCTCATTACAACAGGCTGGATGGTGTTTTTCTGAAGATATGTGGATTCTGGACCCTGCTGTTCAGATCCCGGGGCCACCAGACCTGAAAAGGAACACCATAGTTGAGAATAGAGGCCACATCTTGAGTCCCAAGTTGGTTACAGAGTCAAGGCCGAGTGAGACTGCTGGAATGCCTCTGACAGCACAGGGTGTGGCTCCTATTCCCACAACTGTGCCAGATGCCAGCGAAGATAGAGAGCAGCAGCAGGGTCCAGTGGCTAGAGACGTGGCTGAGACAGGCACCTTTCCACAAGGAGGCATGGAGAGACAGCCGATCATACAGTCGGAGCAGGTACATTTTTCTCAGGGGCACATAGATAATGATTATACTGCAGTGGGGGGAGCAGGCTACAGAACAAGATGCGGATGCACAGTCAACAGATACTAATAACACCTGACAGCATAGCTACGCTAGTCTTTTTTGCTAGCCTGTTGCAGCTGCTAAATGTTTTTTTGCAATCAGAATATGATTCAGAGGTGGAATTGAGAAAAAAATCTGACAGACTGTGGGGAAAACGTTATTGATTGATTCCGTGAAATTTACAAAAGTGGAGGTGCATGCTTTTATTCATGCTCCAGGAGACGGTAACTATGCAGTCAGTTTCTACTCTGCCATTCTCCTAGATGCATTTTGGAAACTGTATTATACCCTGAAAGTTTCTCCTGTGTGGCAAGGGTTTTATGCCATCCCACTTTCAAAACCCTCAGTAAAAACAGTGACAATACTTTTCAAGAATGAAGGGGTCAGGGTGAATGACATTATCTTTTGGTTGGAGAAATATGCTGATATTCAAGGTAATCCAAACCCTATTATTGACGACAATGGGTTCTGGACTGGGGGTTGGACCTTTAGAGTATAACTCAAACATACTGATGAAAGGTTCCAATATCTCCCAACATCTTTTTTTTTTTAGGACGAGACTATGGAATTCTCTTTTATCAAGGGCAGCTGAAGCGTTGCCATAAGTGTGGCTCTCTTATGCACTTGAACTCTTATTGCCACCAAATTAGATGTTTTCATTGTGGAGAACTTGGTCACATTGCTAACTTGTGTACTGTCCCCCCAGTGTGTAATTTCTGTGGGGACAATGAACATTCTTTCAGGTCCTGTCCTTGTATGGCTCATAACTCAGAGGACACTCTTGAGCAGGAATTCTACATGGTCCCGAGAGATCTTATACCTTCCCCCCAGCCAGTACTGAGCAAAGGACTTTGGAGGAACCTACAGGTAGTTCCATGGAACAGGATCTTCCTATGCCTTCAGCTGATAATACCCCTACTGTATCGACTCAGTCTGCTCCTTCTGAAGAGTCGACAGGCATATCTCCCCCCCCCGGCTCCATGTGAGAAGCAGCACATGTCTAAAGTACCGGCCATTCCAGATGTGCACCAGGAGGGGTTTCAGGAGGTAGGGAAAAGCCTGAAAGAGCCTAAAAAGAAAAAAGAAACAGCACCAACACCCCTTGTTGTTTCCACAAGCAATACCTATGAGGTACTTCAAAGTTGGAGTGGCCAGATGGAGGAAGACTCAGATACTTCCTCACAATCATCTTTACCTGAGCCACTAAAAGGACAAGCACCACCTGTAACGCAGAGGAATGTGAAGACACAGGGCAGGATTACTAGAGCTAGTGCTAGGAAACAGGATCCTTCTTAAACATCATTTAGACATACCTCTTAGGCTGGCAAGCCTCAGTGTGAAGAGCATTAAATCAGAAATAAAATGGGATACTACATTTATGATATTGCAGCCCCTGCATTATGATATTTTTCTTTTACAGGACACCAGGTTATGATAAGTGACTGAGGTGGAGACCGTTAAAACTGCTTGATTCTCAGGACATTCCTATTGGTCCATTGGAGAGGATTTATGTAGTGGAGTGGGAGTTTGTTTCTCCAACCCTTGTCTTACTATGCATAAATTGGTGGACATCTCCTCTGGGAGGGTTTTGCTGTCAGATGTGGGGTTTGAAGGGTTCGTTTCTAGAATCATTAATATCTATGCCCCACAAACAAAAGCACTGAGGGTGGAGTTGTTGAAATTGATTCAACCATATTTATGCACAAACAAACAAGTATTATTTGGTGGTGATTTTAACACTAGTTTACTGGACTCTGATACTAATGGGGCACAACTGTAGCACCATTCTGCACCACAGGTGCAAAAATGCATTTTGGCCAGGATTTGAAAAATGAGCGCTGTGACATACATGACGTGAGGTAATAAGAAGGTTATGTTGAAAATCTGGGTCAAAATATTACACATTTCCAAAGGTATGAGTGTGCATAGTGAAATTGCAACAAATAGTCATAACTTTGGCATTTTTACATATTTTGACCCCAAATTTTAAACATAGCCACCTCATGAACCATATGACTGTCTTTATGCAAATCTTGCCCAAAGTTGAATTCATGAAATCATATTTCGGGCAGGAGTTGCGTAATGACAGTCATATTGTTTATGAGGTGGGGTCCACCAAATAGCTATATTGAAAATTTGTTGTCAGAATGTCTAAAAATGGCTGAGTTATGAATAAAAGTTGACCCCCATTGAAATACATTGAAATGCATTTACCTTAATTTCTCATATTGCAGTCACCAGTTCCAGCAGCAAGACGTGTCTTCAGTCAGAGAGTGGATCTCAAACCTGTTACCTGTTCAGGTGAGTAAAGGTGTGGGGGTGTACTGGGGTGTAGGGAGGTGGGTGCTGAGTGGGAAGTGAGGGTGGGGGCTGATTGTTGAAGGGACTTTTTTTTTTACAGGTTTCAAAATAAAAAAAAACATTGAGGGACTCTTTTCTTTATTTCAGATTTTAACAAAGTTCAGTGTTGCCTGAAAGGGTGGGGTGAGGGGGGAGCTGCCACTAGACACCAGAGAATATAAGAAGAAAAATAAGGAGAGAATCTGTGGCTGGAGGGTGCCACTAGACACCAGGGAAAGCCAGAACAGCAATCGGTGGGTGGGGGGGTTGTCACTAGACAACAGGGAAAGCCATAATGGTAATCAGTGGATGGGGTACCACTATACACCAGGGAATACTGTACATATTTTTCAGTGGGGAGTTGGGGACAGTGATTGGTGGGGGGGTACACCAGACACCAGGGAATACATTTATTTATTTATGGGGAGTCAGGGACAGCAATCGGTGGGTGGGAGGGTGCCACTAGATACCAGGGAATAAATTTATGTATTTATGTGGACAGCGATCGGCGGATGGGTAGTGCCACTAAACACCAGGGAAAAGGGCAGTTCACAGCTCACTCTGCAGCAGGCAGCATGAGTTCAGCTGCAGCTGTAGAAATCAAGAAATTCCTGCTGTTCTCATACAGAGAACGCGGGAGAAGCGCGCCTCTTGCTAAGCTGGGCACCCAGGATTTTGGGTGCCCAGAAAAAGTATTTCTGGCCCTAGTTGGGAAAAACAAACATCAGAATCTAGCTAAATGGGGCCTGTTTAGCTAGGTTCTGGTGTTTGATTTTTAAAGGGACAACATTTTTATGTATTTTCCACACCTTCTTAGTTTGTGGAAAAAATCAACAAGATGGTGGTGCATGAAAAATAATTGTTTTCTGGCGAAAAAAGATTGGTCTCTCACAAAAAAGAACCCTTTTTTATTAGGCTAAATCCTTTATCAAACTTTTTCCCTCAAGAGTCAAGTCAAGCGATCTACCTCATGGGACAGCGCATGCCACATTTTGTGCAAATTCAATGATCGGTTGCAAAGTTATTAAAATTCAAAATTTGAGGTTTAAAATTATACATGCTTCTCAACCCTAACTATAGTAGCAATATAGCACCACTATACACACAAATATATATATATTCATTGCAAATAACTTTGTTAATGCATCAGTTAGGGTTGTTACTAAAGCGACAAAGGTAGGGAAATGTGGCATTAAGGTTTCCAACCCTAACACCCAACCACCACCCTGTAGACTCCAACAGGCACTGGGAGTGTTCCTTGTGGCTGTCAACCCTAACAATCACCCCATTCCATAAGTAAATTAGCTGAGATGGTTATAGTATAGGAGACTTGGGTGAGCATTAGGGAAGATGACCCCAAGGCACACCCCCGACACCTGTTGATGTCTGCAGGTTGGGAGTGGGGTGTTAGGTTAAGCTCTAATGCCACATTCCCACTTTAATCAGACAACCCTAACTGATGCATTAAGAAAGTTTTTTTGCAATGAATTTTCTTACTTTTTGAGATAGTATAATTGTATCCTTAGTTGCCTTTGGGAGCGCATGACCCTCTGGACCCTGTGCTCCCATCCCTCAATAGATGTGTACTGTATATGTCTGTAGCTGTGGAAACACAGGCCTATTTATAGGACAACAGTGACCAAATTGTCAGCATAGCCATCTTATTACCCCACCTCATGTACCCAGTAGAGAAAATGGTCAAATCCCCACCAAAACATAATTCTGCACAGCTGCAATGCCATTCCATGCTATAGGTACAAAAACATAGTTTGGGAAAGATTTGAAAAATGACAGCTGTGACATACATAAGGTGGGGTAATAAGAAGGCTATGTTGAAAATCTGGGGTCAAAATATTTAAAATTTTAAAAAGTTACGAGAGAGCATAGAAAAATTGCAACGGATGGTCATAACACTGAATCTTTTCATATTTTGACCCCAAATTTTCAGCATAGCCTTTTTATGACCCCACCTCATGAACAAGGGCAGAAAAAAAATCCAAATCCTGCCTGAATGGTGAATTCACCATGTGACTGCAAAATTGCATTTTGGGCAGGGGTTATGTAATGACATTCCTACTGTTCATGAGGTGGGATCCCCAAAAGGCCATGTTGAAAATTTTGGGTGAAAATCTTAAAAAATGGCTGAGTTATGAACCAAAGTTGAAAACCACATTGAAAAACATTGAACCGCAGCACAAAATAGGATCCTGTTTCACACAAGGCCCCTTTATCATACTTTCCTATTGTAGTCAATGGGAAAGCATGTTTTTTATTTTTTTATTTTTAATTTTTTATTTATTTAGATCTTGGATTACAAATACCTTTGAGCTTAGAGCTCTTTTACAAAGGTTCCACGTCAGCAGCATAATACAACAGGTTAACAGAACAAAAAGTATGGCAAAACAGTATACATAAAGGAGATCAACAGGTTTACAGACTAAACAGGGTATGGTAAAATAATTGTAAATAAGAAAAGAAGCAATAGTTGACATTCACAGTGAATTAAAGAGTAGAAACAAGTAATGCTAAGCAGTTTCACGTACAGGAATGCATACAGTAAATTGAAAATCAGCCAAAACAAGCTTTGTCAGTTACTGGAAAAATCATAAGGTAAGTTGAAATTAGCCAACAGGCCTTTGTCAGGACAGACGGGGGGGCATTAGGTAGAGGGGAGGAAAGATGAAGAGGATAGGGTAGCGGGGGGAGGGGATGTCAGAGATGGTGCTAAGGAGATTTAACAGTAATCAAGTGCTAGGGTTTTAGAGTGCCAAAAAGGGTTTAGCGGAAACAGTCACAGGAGCGAGTGGCAGAGATTAGTTGCTGCAGCTTGGATTTGAAAGGGCCCAGTTTGGATTTGGAGGAGATGTCACTGTTGAAGGCATTCATCCAAAGAGGGTCTCTGTAGGCGAACGATCTTTGTCCCTGGGAGGTACGGCAGCGAGGGACCAGAAAGAGCTGGGATTCAGAGCCACGGGTATGGTGGGTATTAAGAAAGAGGCTGAGAAGACCTTGAATTCCAGGTGGTAGGATGCCTAGGGTTATTTTCTTGGCCATCAGGCATGTTTGATATTTGATGTGATCTTTGAGCTGGAGCCAACCAGTTTGGGCATAGAGATCAAAAGAGTGGGTGAGATGGTGGGCTCCTGAGATGAGGTGACACGTCTTGTTTAGAGCAGTGGAAATGAGCCAGAGGGCAGTTTCAGTGGCAGATCCATAGATTATCAATCCATAGTCAATAGTGGAGGTAACACAGCTCTGTATGGCCAACTTTAAGGCTTCTGGTGTAAGGGAGTTCCTGTGTCTGCAGAGGAGGCCGATGCGAGTATTGACTGCTTTGGCAATGTTGTCAATATGCACCTCATAGGATAAGTTGCTGTCGATGGTAACGCCGAGATACTTAAAATATTGTACCTGCTCAAGAGCGGTCCCAAGGTGGTTAGAGAGAGTCAGGAGATGATGCCTGTGTTTATTTTGGGAGCTGCTGAAGAGCATGAGCTTAGTTTTTTATAGTTTAGCACCAGTTTGTGATCACTGAACCATTTCTCTACTGATGCAAATCCAAGTTGCAGCTGGCTTTCAAGAGATGTGGGATCTGTGTGACTTGTGTAGATAACAGCATCATCCGCGTATAGTAGGATTTGTTTGGGGAAGGATCTTGGGAGGTTGTTTAAGAAGAGACTAAATATTAGAGAGCCCAGGATGGACCCTTGTGGGACACCTGAATGAACTGGTTTAGAGTCTGAGATGACATAGGCAATTTTGACTTGTTGAATGTGGTTCTCCAGATAGCATTTAAACCAGGCATTAGAGTCAGTGGAAATTCCAGCGTTGCTTAGCTGTTCCAGTAGTAGGGGTTGATGGACCATGCCGAATGCTTTTGTCAGGTTGATAAATGCAGCCACAACTATCTGTCCATGGTCCAGAGATTTGTGTATGAAACCAGTGAATTCCATGAGAGCTGAGAAGGCCCTGTGTCCTTTTCTGAATCCATGTTGTTGGGTACATTGGATCTTATGTTTATCAAGATAATCTGTAAGGTGGTTGACTACAATGCGTTCAAGTGCCTTGGAGAGGGGCGGAAGTATGGAGATGGGCTGGTAGTTCACGTGGAGAGACCTGTCACCACTTTTATGTACCGGTGTTACCATGGCTGATTTCCATCTCTTGGGGAACTGGACAAGGCTAAATGAGAGATTAAAAATCCAGGTAAGAGGCACTAACACTTCCTCTAGTGTGAGGGACAACACTTTAAGATCGAGGGAATCCCCACTGTGTCTAGATTTACCAATTGCCTTGAAGATGTGTTTACAGGTTTCCTGCGGTGAGTTAACTTTAAAGTAGAATGGGGGGTGGCAAGTAGGTGTGGGAGTGCTATGTAGGGTTGCCACCTGTCAGGTTTTTTACCTGGTGATCAGGTTTTCAGGGTCCCTATCAGGTAATCTGGTTTTACTCTGTGCTGGTCAGGTTTTTGAGCCATTTTGAGTGCTCACATATTTTTGAAACAAATGTTGTCATATTATTCATTGTTTTAGCTGCATGTCCAGGTTACAAACAAGTTCTGTTGTCAATATAGCCCTTTGTTTGTGAAAGCAGTCAGCCAGGGAGGTGTAAAGTATGGCCATTAACACCATTAACACTTACTTAACCTAATCTTTTCCACTGCATCTTAAAGTGGCATAGCAGCACAGCTGCCCCCACCTTTTGTAATGTTAACAGAGCCAGTTGTCCTCCACTTTCACTTGCTGGTAAACATTTTCATCTCTAACAGAATTTAGGCATTTTTAAATGTTTTAAATCTTTTTTTTTTTTTTGTCAAGAAAAAAGTATGGTCACTTCTTTGGCTTTGAAATAGTACTGTGGACATGAACAGGGAATGGAGCCAGAAAATGATATAAAGTACACATTATAGGAAGCGGATTTATTACGTATTATTATATACCATGTATACTATTGTATGCTATTTAGAGTATTTCCCTTGTCTGCCCCCAGATCATATCTGTAAATGATATTTCTTTTATCTCTGTATGTTTATTTGGTAAAGCAATGTCAATAAATACATACATAACTAAATGGATGACTAGGAAGAACCTAGGAAAGTAACTTTCACAGGTACAGTACAGTAGCTTAACATTTTTGTTGAAATGCTGCTTTATGTGTTGTCTTTTATTGATACAACAAATGGTCTTCTAGGAGGAACAATGCATGGTGAGTCATGAAAAGCGGTGGAGCTAGGGGCGGAGCTTAGGGATCCGGTTTTTGCCCCATCTAAAGGTGGCAACCCTAGCTATCAAAGGTGGGCAAGGTGACATCTGCATCAAAAAAGTCCAGTGGGAGAACACTGCTAAGGTCCATGAATGTGTTATTGAAAGTATTGGCAATAGTTACAGGGTCAAGGGTAGTGATCCCATCTATGTCCAGTATGGTAGGTGGCAATTTCAAGATTTTACCTGTGATTTCTTTAATATTATCCCAGAAAGCTTCTCCTTTGCCCCAGGTATCAGTAAGCACTTCCTGACAGTGTTTCATTTTTGCTAGATGGATGGATCTAATGCAGTCATTTCATGCTCTTTTGTAGTTCTGGATGTCAGATTGTGTGCCAGTGGCTTGGGCATGGTGCCAGAGGTGGTCCCTTATTTTCATGCATGCTTGGAATTCTACAGAGAGCCAGAGGTTGCAAGGGCCTTTGATTTTGCATGTTTTAAGGGGTGCGTAAGAGTTGCAGGCAGAATTGTAGGTGTTGATGAAGTGTTTGAGTGCTGTGTCAACATCCTTTGCTCTGTAGATTGGAGAACAGTTTTGCACTCTAAGGAGGGATTTAAGAGGTTCCAGGAGACCCTGGGCAAGGACTCTGCTGGCAATTGTCCATGGTGGTGGTTTGCAAAATTTGTTTGTCCACGTGCAGATTACAGGGGAATGATCACTGAGCATATCCGGGAGGATAGTGGTGTTAGTAATGCTGTCTGAATGACTGGTTAGGACCCAGTCCAAAAGGCTCTTAGTCCCCATTTTGTAATTGGATCTGGTTGGGGAGTCAACCAGCTGGGAAAAATTTATGGCAGAGATGGTATCCTTAATACTCTGATTTTCAGGTGCAAGCCAGTTTATATTGAAGTCTCCCATCAGAATTGACTCCGACCCAGGTGGCTGGTTATGTGTGAAGTACAGTACTGAGTTGAAACCACTCCCTTGCTCTTTTGGAGGGATGTATATGGATGCCACAGTAAGTGCCTTATTTTCGATACCAAGCAGAATTCTGATGGATAGTAACTGAGTGGTTGTAGCAGCCACAGGAACAGCAAGAGGTGGCCCATGAGTGACTCTTTGAGATAAACTGCACATCCACCACCTCTTTTGGTTGTCCTATCTTGTCTGAAGATGTTGTAGCCTGGTATGGTAATAGCTGAGTCAGGGATTTTTGGTGAGAGCCTTGTTTCAACAATTGCCAGAACATCCAGATTGTGTAGAGTAGCAAATATTTGTAGAGCGTCCAGCTTTGGTAGGAGGCTGCAGATATTTAGGGATGCCAAAGTGAGCATCCCAAGTTGTTTTATGGGAGTTGCCATACGTGGCAGGCCACAGCCAAGATTTGGGTGAATATTACAAGACAACAGTAATAGTAAATGTAAACGTTTGAGCAGGCACAGCCATAACTGCCTGTAGGTGAGTCCAACCCACAGCAGGAACAGGTTAGGTTGCATTCTTGATGTAGTAATATTAAACCATGCAAATAGTTATGTTCAGGGATATGTAATATAATAATCTTGACCAAGGTACCAGGAGTCAAATGATGAAAAAATAATCAAATCCACAGGAAATGGTGAACTACTGGGGAGCCAGTAAACTGTTGTTATTATAGATCAAAGACCCAGAATGTGTTACATTCCTGAAGGTGATGAGCATTGGCTTGGGGCATAAGCAGGATGTAAAAATCCTTTGTTAGTGTCTTCCCTTTGTTCTCCAAAATAGTTGTGAATAGACCTCAAAGACAAGCACAGATCCTGTAAGAACAAGTCAGACGGAAATGTAGAATCAGTGCAATACTCCACAGCTCAGAGCTTGTGTAACAGATTTACTGACCTTACTTTTGCTTTTGATGGCTTCCAAAAAAAGTTGATTTATGATGAGAATGCCAATACCTGGTGGTGATGTTTTACAGTTTCTTAATCCAGGAAATGTTCATAGATGTCATGTCCAAGAACGGTCCAGTTCCTCCTGATAAAGGATCTTTTTCCGAAACTGAATCCTAAATTGTGCTAATCCCATTGTAGTGAATGGGAAAGCATGTTAAAAGATACTGTTTTCTGAAACAGGATCCTAGTGGACCCTCCCCCTTCCTAAGATGTTCCATTGCTGAAGTAATAAATTAAAAGAAAAAAGAAACAAGTCCAGTGATTGGAGTGGAAGCCAATATCAAATGTTGGACATACCTTTTTTCAGTTCATAAGATGAGTCTTTGCAAAGGTCTAGCTCTGTTGGGCTTTTGAGTTTTGATTCTTTAGCTAAAACCTCAGCCCTGCTTAGTACAGTCTAATTTAATCCATTGGAAGTGTATCAGGGGCTGGGCTGGACTGCAGCCGGGGTGGCTGCTGCTGTGAAGGTGTCCAAAGGTGCTATAGTTTGTGTAACCAGGGCAAAAGGGTGACATGTAATAGAGGGGCCAAGAAAGTATGGTTGTACTGCTATGGAAGTGGCAAGGATCTGCTGCGAGAGAGTGGGATGGGTGCGAGCCGTTGTCTTGTACAGAGCTGCCCTGGACTGTCTCCGATTACTGGCACGATTCACTGTTGCTGTCCTTTGACCTCTTTGATGAGGTAGCAATCTCTGCCAGAGACCAAAGTCTGGGCTTGCAGCTCACAGCCGAGGGTGAGTGAATCACCGAAGTCGTATGGCTGCTGCAGTGCAGGGTGTTGGTGGTGGGCATCATCTCTGCAGGCTGGGAATCCTCCTCCATGTCCTGCTGCAGAATATTGGCTCCTTGAAATCCTCAAGAAGAAGTCTTTGCTTTGGGGGAGATCACCTCCACTCAATTGACTGAATCCTTTAAAAAGGATATGTACAGGCTGGCCCGGTGGTGCTGAAGGTTGAGGCACTGGATGCCACACCTTTTACTATGCCAGCGACCAGGGTTCAGGAATGACCTCAGGTTGTTGAGGTGCTGGCTTGGGGGGGTGGAGCAGGATCGAGCAACCTAACGGTAGCTCTCCTCTCCTGGGGTGGTTGTTGCCCTTCCCCCCCGTAGTTCCACTGCCACTGGGTGGAGGTCCCATGGCAGTGCAGGTGGAAGGGGGCAGCAAGTTAGGAGGGGGCCTCAGAACACAGTGCATGTGTGACTCCACAAGTGCGTATGAGTGCCCAGGGAAGAGGGCGGATGAAAAAACAGGGGAAAAACACCGGATAAAAACCTATTAGAAACAAAAGAAAAAAAAAAGATATGTACATCACAATAACCTTTGCTTTTTTCATATTAAAACTGCAGTAGTTTGAGTGGTTGTAAATGCTGTTCTAAACACTTCTGACCTGGAAGTCCACTTTGCAAAATGTAACTGACACCAAAATGCAAAAACTTTACCCAAATCCAGGTTTCATAGGATTGAAATATGGCAAAGAGCACCTCTTGGCAGTTCTTTTCCCAGTATTATTTTCAAGAAGGAAAACACTGTTATTATATAATAGTACGGTGAAACCTGAATTTAGCAAAACACACGGCACATAAAGTTGTACATTTATACAGTGTCTGTCTCATCCGGATTGCAGAAAGTGCATGCAATTCTCCATTAAAAACCTCACACAATACTAAAACTTGATACAAAGCTGGTTTTGTTTCCCACGGTGTGCATGCCTTGTAGTTCCACAAAGCAGGGCTTAGGTCGGTTTGGGGAACAGCAGCACCCAGGTTTGCATTGTTCAGGGCTACCTGTCCATACTGTATATACAGGTCTTAATTCACAGGACTTCCCAGCCACACACTCATCATACAATACTATAGGCAACATACATACCATACTACACTTACCCCAGGGCTCTCCAGTTGTGTTTTACGATATACAGTACTATATTCACCAAGTCATCCACTAAAGTACCATTTACAGTACTATATTCACCCAATTGTTTAACGATCATGCACTATGGAAGACTACATATGGGGTGTGGAATGTAATCTGGGGCCCCATTAATAATGACTTTGCTGATAGTGAATTCCTTTGGCCATATAATACTGGACTTAGGGTTATGCACTTCAATGTACAAAGTTTGATGTCCAGGTTTCAGGAGGTTGAGGCCTGGGTATCTTTATACCGTCCTGATATTCTTGCATTAAGTGAGACATGGTTAAAACCCACTATATTAAACTCTGAAGTTAATATAACTGGATATAAGATTTTCAGAATAGACTGTAGTGAAAAAAGGGAAGGGGGAGTGATATTTTATATAAAAAGTGAATTTGTTGTAGAGGAGAAGAACATCACTTTGGATGTATTAGACCACTGTGAACTCACAGTTCAGTTTATTTTTGGCTCTGTGAAGAAGTTGACGGTGAGTTTTATTTATATCCCCCCGAAAGAGAACAAAAATGGTCTACAGGAATTTGTTGATGAATTCAATATAAAAATGTTTGGTGAATATTTAGCTCTAGGGGATTTAAACTCTAATTGGCAGGAATCTGACATAATTACATTTCAAGGGGTCTTGTTGCCAACTAGATTACAACAATTGATTACACTCCCTACTAGACTGAATAACAAATCCAAAAGACATACAGTGTTAGATTGGTTACTTACCAATAATTCCAATCATATCCTAAACTGTGGTTTGGTTTCAGATTCAGTGAGTGACCACCTTCCTGCTTTTTGTTTGTGGAAACATGGAAGTTTAAAAAAACCCAATCCATTAAACGTACTTCTAGGAATTTTTCTAATTTTGATCTGGGTGACTTTTGTTCTAAACTGGCTAATATTGACTGGTCTTACTTACACTTGATTCCGGATATTAACTGTGCTTTAGATTTTTTTATTTTGGAATTTACTAATGTGTTGGAGTAGTATGCCCCATCCGTGACAAGGTAGATTAATGGGAAATGTTCTAACTGACTTACTCCACCCTTAATGAAATTAATGAGGGAGCGAGATAGGGTGTGGAAAAATATAAATGTAACAAGCCTGAATACAATTATCAGAGTTATAAATGCCTAAGGAATCAATGCAAAACCCATATTAAAACTGCATAAGTAACTATCTGAAACAGAAACAAATTGATGGATTTGAGGATAGTATAACATTTTGGCAAACAGTTAATAATCTCATTAAACCCACTGAGGGTGTGGATCTATCAATGAGATGTGGTACTGATCTAATAACTTGTCCACTGGACATTGCAAATGAGTTTAATAAAAGGTTTGTTGATTTAGAGAAATATAGAATTGAGGTGGATGATATTTCCTCTGATAATTGTATTAATGATTCTAAGAGGTTTAGAAGATTTTATCTGAGAACAACCACATCAGCTGAAGTTTGTAAATTGTTAAAAACCATCAAGTGAGATAGTTCTGGTGGTTTTGATGGCCTGGTCCCTAATCTTTTAAGGGATGCCGCTGAAGCATTGGCTTATCCTATTAGTATTATTTTTAATTTATATTTTTGCTTGGGCCAGGTGACAGATATTTGGAAGCAATCTTTGGTCATTCTGGTTCACAAATCTGGTTCAGTTAGTGGATTTTGGGAACTACAGGCCCATTTCTATTTTATCTGCTATGGCTAAAGTCCAGGAAAAAATTGTCTATAATCAATTTATTGACTACATTGATGAATATGGGATACTCTGACATTGTCAACATGGGTTTAGAAGGAGAAATGGGATGGAGACTGCCTTGGTCGAGTTCATGAATGCAGTCCTGGAGGGTATGATAAGGGGTTTGCTTTACCGGGGCCATGTTTGTGGACTTAACCAAGGCATTCGATCTTGTAGACCATGGTCTCTTAATTAAAAGGCTTGAGTCCCTTGATTTAGGGCAATCTGCACTGAATTGGTTTAAAAAACTATTTAGGTAATATGTTTCAAAAGGTTAAATATAGTGGTGTTGTATCAGAGACCTCTTCTGTAAGACATGGAATTCCACAGGGCTCCATATTAAGACCCATTTTGTTTTCTCTTTTCTTTGATAACATTTCTGGAGTTCTAGAGAACGCTTCTCGCACACTGTATGCAGACGATGCAGTGATTTATTGTCAGAGTGCTACAGTTTCTGACTTAAACCAGATATTAACTAAAGAGATGGGTAATGTGCAACAGTGATTATTATCTAATAGGTTAGTGTTAAATACGGTGAAAACAAAGACAATGATGTCTGGAACAAATGTAAAGCTTCAGGGGGTGAGCCAGGAATTATTGGTTAATTCTGTTGTTGGGACGTGTTTTGAAAATGTGGAGAGTTTCCAATATTTGGGAGTATTGTTGGATCCCACGTTAAGTTATGAATTTCATTTTACTAAATTAACTAACAAGATCCATTCAAAGGTGGGCACTGTTATATAGATTACGTTGTTACCTAACTGATGACTCAAAGATGTTGATTGCCAAGTAATGTTTGATTCCTGTTGTTAACTGTGCCATTGTGATTACAGACAATGCTACTGCTAGTATTAGTGCAAGAAAATCTGCATTATTACAATTAATCAGAAAATGTGCACTCTTTGTTCCTAAATCCACCCATCATTGCGAGGTTTTTAAGAGGATGGGATGGTTGACTGTCCAGCAGAATTTTAAATATGTGCTGGTCAAATTTACATTTAGAATTCTTAAGACAGGTATTCCTGAATCTTTGGCCAGAAATTTATTGTTTTATGACACTGTCTTGCATACTAAATACAGGGCTGATAATAAGTCTTTGAAAATGCCTTTAAAGAAAACAGTAGCTGGGCAATGGGCTTTTGGATGTTGTGCACCTAATAATTGGAATAAGATTCCTTTCGATATTAGAAAGGAGATTTCTGCTGGGGCTTTTTCAAAGGTGGTATTTGAGTACTTTGGCACTTTATCTGAATGTGTACGTTTCAATTAATCCTTTTTAAATATGTTAACGCTAAGAAACTTTGTCTTAGATGTTACAGTTATTATGTTACGTATGTCTTTTTGTTATCTGTGGGTCACATCTGTAAATGGAATTCATTCCAGTATGGTTTACCTGTTAAGCAAATAAACAAACAAACAAGTTTGCTGGCAAAGGCACCTCACTTCACCTGAGCTCTTTTCTTCTAGGTTTGCTTGTAAGGACAGAGCAAGGAACAACATTATCAGAGCAAGGAGAACAATGGTGGCTTCTTTGGCTAGGCAGATTTATTTGTGCTACTATTTTTTGTTGTGCTTGCAGGTTTCATTACTATTTTTTGCTTACATGTTACTGTTTTGTTGTTCTTTGATTCAGATTGTTTTTGCAGGGAATACTTTCTGCTACATTGTTACAGGGTGTGCTACAGGTTTGTTACTATTTTGTGTTTACAGATTACTGCTTTATTTTCACTGATTCAAATTGTTTCTTTGCAGGGTATATTTTCTGTGAAATTGTTCAAGGTTGGGCCTACAGGTTTTTGCTACTGTGTTGTGCCTACAGGTGTTACAGTTTACTGCTTTATTTTTTCTTTGATTAAAATTGTTTTTTTTGCAGGGTATATTTTCTGCTAAATTGTTACAGGGTGTGCTTGCAGGTTGATATTGTGTTGGGCTTACAGATTACTGCTTTATTTTTCTCTGTTTCAAGTTTTTTTTGCAAGGTATATTTTCTGTTAAATTGTTATGAAGGTTGTGCTTACAGGTTGTAACTTTTTGTGCTTACAGATTACTGCTTTATTTTTCTCTGTGGCAAAGTGTTTTTTGCAGGGTATATCGTCTGTTAAATTGTTACAGGTGGTGCTTACAGGTTTTGTTACTTTTTGTGCTGACAGGTTTTACAGTTTTATCTATCATTAGGCTAAGCTTTCAGGGCTAATTACAGGAGCACCTACAAGATACAGACTGTGAGATAATGTCTGCATTTGTTGTTGGTTGATTGTCTCTGCTCTTACCTCCTTGTTTCTTTCATCCGTGGTTCTTCTTTTTCGTCAGGGGAAGGGCCAAATCACCCACCCCCATTTCCAACCACCCCATGCTACAATTTTATAGAGTAGCACAGTCATGACATTTCTTGTAGCAAAGCAGAAAGGGGAAGATCATATGGGTTATCCACACAGTGACTTCACTTAAAGGGGCACAATTAATTTAAACTGTTATAAAAGGTTATACAAAAACAGACAAAACAAACAAACAAAATAATTTACTCAGACCAAGTTGTAAACTTGGCAACTCAACTGGAATGGATATTACTAACTGCAGGTACTGTGGGACGCTTTTCAAAAGGGCAGTTATACAGGATTTAGGACACTGTAATACATGCTGGACCATCAGCGATCTAAGGGTTCAGCTCCAGGCAGCATGGGCAGAGATTGCATGCCTCAAATCGCATAGTCAGGAGGAAATGTTTTACAAAAACCACCCGTCATTTCCCCAACATCCACCTGAAGCACCTCAATCGCAAAGGGTAGTTAGTCTGGGAGGTTGGCAGGTGGTTAGAAGGGGCAAATCGGGTGCCCCATCACTTAATGCTCACCAGTGTTTCACCTCCACAAACTATATAAAAACTACAAACAGGTATTTGCCTCTATCTCTGAAATCAAAGGGCAGAGGACACTGCAGAGCAGGACACTGCAGCACAGGAGCTAGCACTACAAAACTCACCCATGATGGGGACCAAAATAAAAAAGGCAAAAAGGAAATCCAAAACACTTCTGATCATAGGAGACTCCATGATTCGGGGAGTTGATACCTACCTCCAGCCAGGGAAAATGGTCAGATGTCTCCCAGGTACATCAGCATAGAGCAACACTAACTGCATGGCTAAAATTGTGCAGGAAGCAGGAGAAAACATTGATGTCTTGGTACACATAGGAACTAACGATTTAGCCAGCCGGTCAGTTGTGGAGACCAAGGAACACCTGACCAGGTTGGGAGACAAATTGTCATCCATTTCATCTGGCATCTCCTTTTCTGAGGTCCTGCCAGTCTGGGAGAGGGGTCAGATGGGCAGAAGGTCAGAGAAGGGGAGATAGGGGAGCTAAACATGTGGCTCAAGGGCTGGTGCTAGGAAAAAGGACACACATTTGTAGGTAACTGGCAACAGTTTTGGGAGCAAAAGTTCTTTAAATTTGATGGACTGCATCTGACAAAGGAGGGAGTCAATGCATTGGGGCAGAAGTTTGATGCATTTGCAGAATATTTAAACTAGCAAATGAGGAGGGGATGTAGCACCTGATACATCAAATGGGAAGAGCACCCCTCACCCCTCAGTTAGTGATCAAACAGGAGTTCAGTATGTTTGTAGTTCATTTGCATCACCAAGTGAGGAAAACAGTCCGGCTCCCCATATGATGCACAGGGAAAAAGTCGTATCTCACCCCACAACTAACGCACCGAAATCTAGCCAATGGAAAATCATGTACACAAATACCCACAGCCTGGGAAACAAGATCCCAGACCTGGAGGCAACAATGACAGAGGCTAAACTAGACATCATAGCCATTAGTGAGACATGGTTCACCAGTAACCACACTTGGAAGACTACCATATGTATGTACTGTTCAGAAGAGACCGAGGTGAAAAAAGGGTGTGTGGGGGGGGTGGAGTGGCCGTTTATGTCAATGAAAATATCAAAGCTACAGAAATTCAGAATACACATAAGGAGCCAAAAGAACTGTGGGTCACCCTGGAAACAGGAAATGGGCTAGCCATACCGACTGGGGTTGTCTACAGGACTCCAGACCAGGGGGAGGACATAGACACATTACTGTTAGAAGATATACAAAACATAACAGCTAAAGGGGAGGTTCTGCAAATGGGAGACTTCAACATGCCAGATACAGACTGATCAATACCAGCAGGAACATCTGCCAGAACTAGGCACATAGTGGATTCCTTGCAGGGGGAGGGCCTGAGACAGTTGGTACAACAACCCATAAGAGACAGGGCCATCCTGGATATAGTACTGACTAATAGGGAAAGGATCACAGATCTCCAGGTAAAAGGACACCTGGGGGACAGTGACCATCACATGGTATGGTTCAGTTTGGCCATTAGAACTAAATCATCCCATTCCAAGGCAAAAATATGGGACTTCAGAGGAGCTGACTTTGATAAGATGGCCAACAGAGTTAAGCTAGCCCTGGCAAGAAGAAATACAGGTGAGGGGGGTACAGGCAAAGTGGGCAAGCATTAAGGATGCAATATCTGAAGCAACATCCCACTGTGTTAGGGAGAAAAGCAAGAGCAAAAGGAGGAAACCACTTTGATTCTCAAAAACAGTAGCAGAAAGGGTCAGAGCCAAAAGGTTGGCCTTCTGGAAATATAAGGAAATGCAGTGGGATGAAGATAGGGAGGCATACCAAACTTTCCTAAGGGAAGCAGGGAAGGCAGTAAGGCAGGCAAAGGCCCAAGCCAAGGAAACATTAGCACAAACAGTAAAAGAAGGGGACAAGACTTTCTATAGATACATTAGTGAAAGGAGAAAGTCCAGAGGGGGTATTGCTAAGATCAAAGGGGATTAGGGAGAGTGTGTGGAGGAGGACCAAGGAAAAGCATCTATCCTAAATAGATACTTCTGCTCAGTATTTACTGAGGAGAAGGTAGGGCAGGGCCCACAGCTCAGCACCATGGACACAGGGAAGGAGGGAGGGAGGTGTGCACTAGTCCCTTCACAAAAGAAAGGGTCCTACAAGAGCTTGCTAAGCTCAGGGTGGACAAGGCAATGGGACCTGATGGCATACATCCCAGGGTACTAAAAGAGCTAAGGATGGAACTAGCAGAGCCATTAACAGAACTGTTTAGTGAATCTCTGAGCACAGGAGAGGTCCCGGAAGACTGGAGAAAGGCTCATGTGATCCCACTCTACAAGAGTGGTAGCAGGGAGGAGATAGGGAACTACAGACCAGTCAGTCTTACCTCAGTAGTGGGCAAGATTATGGAGGCACTTCTTAAGAATAATATAGTGCAACACCTGGAATCCATAGGAGCACAGGATGATCCAAGACAGCATGGGTTTACAACAGGAAGGTCCTGTCAAACTAATCTCATAGATTTTTTTGACTGGGTAACCAGAGTGGTGGACCAAGGGGGTGCAGTTGATGTCACCTACCTTGACTTCAGCAAAGCTTTCGATACTGTTCCACATAGAACATTGATTAATAAGCTAGGTAGGCTCGGGGTGGGTCAGAAGTTGGTCAACTGGGTGGCAAACTGATTGGCGGGCAGAAAACAGAGAGTGGTGGTAAATGGTATACAGTCAGAAGAGATGCAAGTCACAAGTGGGGTACCTCAGGGATCAGTTCTGGGGCCAGTCCTCTTCAATATCTTCATCAGGGACATTACATAGGGACTGGAGGGTAAGGTTTACCTGTTTGCAGATGACACCAAGATCTGCAACAGTGTAGATGATCCAGATGGGGTGGGCAGAATGAGAAGAGATCTGGAAAAACTGGCAACATGGTCTGAAGAGTGGCAATTGGGGTTTAACACAAAGAAGTGCAAGATCATGCACATAGGAAAGAGACACCCTGAAGCTACCTATAGGTTGGGAGGGGAGTTGCTGGCAATCTCAATGGAAGAAAGAGACTTGGGCATCATCATCACAGATGACCTGAAATCATCCAAGCAGACCACTAAAGCAGTAGGTAAGGCTGGAGGCATGTTGGGGTGTATTAGTAGGGGCATCACAAGTCATAATAGGGAGGTAATAATCCCTCTTTACAAGACACTGGTTAGGCCCCATCTGGAGTACTAGCATGCAGTACTGGAGGCCGCACATTCACAAGGACATTACCAAAATGGAGGCAGTCCAGAGAAGGGCAACCAAAATAGTGCAGGGACTGCATCAGAAAACATATGAGGACAGATAAATGGAGCTCAATATGTATACCTTAGAGCAAAGGAGAGAAAGAGGTGATATGATTGAAAGGGCATTAACAAGGTGAAAGAGTCTAACATGTTTCAATATAAGAAAATAGCAGGACAAGAGGACACAGCATGAGATTAGAGGGAGGCCGATTAAGGTGTAATGTGAGGAAGCTCTTTTTCACAGAAAGGGTGGTGGATGCAAGGCATGGTCTACCTCAGGAAGTGGTAGACATGAATACAGTGCAGGGCTTCAAACAGGCATAGGGTAGGCATAAGGGAGCAATACAGATGAGTATGAATAAATAGGCCACTGACAGAGTAAAGGCCTATGGTACATTCAAAAGATAGAAAATATGGGAAGACTGGATGGGCCTTGTGGTCCTTATCTGCTGTCAACTTCTATGTTTCTATATAGTGCTGCATTTTATACAGTACTAGTCTCACACAGAACTCCCCACTCAAGGGTGTCTCACAATTCACACTGCAGTCGGCAGTACAAGTTCAGTTGCGACTGCAGAAGTCAAGAAATTCTCTTACAGAGAATGTGGGGGGAAGTGCTCCTCTCACTAAGCTGGGCACCCTTGATTTTGGGTGCCCAGAAATGGTATTTGCTGATATTTAAAAAACATGAATGTAGCTAAACTGGTCCCATTTAGGTAGGTTCTGATGTCTGTTTTTTGAAATACATTCATTTTTATTAATTTTATCTATTTTCTTTCACTCACTAACTGAAAAAACAAAATGAAGGATGCAAAAAAAAAGATTTCCCACCTGTGACACAGGATAACCCATCTGTGAAAAGAGATTACACTCGTGCAATACAGGATTACCTTTTTCGTGCTGAACATCTATGATTTACCATTGAAAATAATGGGAACTTCAACATTGAATAACTTTGGAATAAATTAATTTTTTTTTCACCAAACCAGCAAAAGGCACATCTGTGAGGCACAGGCTTTCCACCCTGAAAATTTCAGACCACAGTTTAAAATAGTTTCTGAGCCACAGATGGACAAAGAAACAGCAAAAAAAAAAACACGTAAATTTAACAATTTTCACACTCTGTATCTCAGAAACCACACCACTTATTCAAACGGAATTTGCCACATCAACAGACCTATACCATGAGATCATGCATGCAAATGTTCATGCAAATCTGTTGAATCACTGTGAAGTTATTAAGGTGCAAAATTGTGCTTTAACATATAAGTCATCCCTCAACCGTAACTGTACTGGCACTACTGCACCAGTATAAATATATACACATATATATGTTGCAAAAAGCATCATTAATGCTCCAGTTAGGGTCAAAGTGACAAAAGCTGGGAAATGAGGTGTTAGGGTTTCCAACCCAAGCAACCCACCCTCCCAAACCAGGCAGAAGAGCAGGTGTGGAGTGTGCCTTGGGCTTCTCAAGCCTAACAGTCATCCCATTATATCTGTAAATAAGGTCAGATGTGTAGATTTAATGAGAATGGGGTGAGCATTAGGCTTCAGAAGCCCAAGGCACACCCCACACCTGCTCTCCTGCCTGGTTTGGGAGGGTGGGGTGTTTGGGTTGGAAACTCTAATGCCTCATTTCCCAACTTTTGTCACATTGACCCTAACTGGAGCATTAACGAAGTTTTTTTTTGAACTTAGTTCCTTATATTTTGAGATAGTATTTCATTTAATTTCATTTATACAGAAAGGCCTGTGGGCACTACTGCCCATTTTCACAGGTGTCCAGTTATAAACATACAAACCATACTTACAGTACCTACAATACAGGACTGTTAATAACAAACAAATCATACAACACTAAATGTACAAAAATATAAAATCAATTCAAACACTTGCAAATAGTATTAGTTAAATACTTTTTGAGAGATCTCTTGAAGACTGACAACTTAGGGCAACAGACAATGTAGCTTGATAGCTTATTAAACAGTTTAGTAGCCATAACATTTAGTGAATTCTGAGCAAAAGAAGTTTAGTATAATCGTATCTTTATTTTACTTTACTTGTCAGAGAGCTGTTGCTGGTTCCAGCACCAAGACACGTCTTCAATCAGAGAGTGGATTTTCAGTGTGTTGCCATTTTAGGTGAGTGAGGAAGTTTAGGGATGTCAAGGGAGGTGGGTGCACAGTGGGAGGTCGGTGGGTGGTGCGGGTGTAATTGGTGGTGGACTTTTTTTTTTACAGGTTGTAAAATTAAAAAAAAGACATCAAGGGACTGTTTTCTTATTGTCAGGTTGAGAGTAACATGGGATGGGGGGGTGCCACTAACCACCAATGGGGGAGTACCTTAAAGATATGGTGTTCAGAGGGTAGAGGGTACCACTAGACACCAGGGATAAAGCAACTATTATATGGGAGAGTGAGGAGTGCCACTAACCACCAACAGGGATATTGTACAATGCAACAGATATGGGGATTGGAGGGTGAGGGGTGCCACTTGACACCAGGGGTATGGGAGGGTGAAGGATACCACTAACCACCAATAGGAAACTTAAATAAAGAAAATATGTGGATCGGAAGGTGGGGGGTGCCACTAGACACCAGGGACAAATCCTTTTTCACAAGCAAATTTCCTTTTTCATGAGAATGAAAAAGGAATTGCAAAAAAGGAACTTAGCGAGCCATGAAAAATGATTTAAATAGCTGAAGAAAACATTCAAAGGACATGTGAGTTATAAAAAAATTACACAGTGAAGCTCATCAGCTCCCGATGAGCAAGGTATTTTACATGTTTGAATGTTTGTAAGAGACATCCCTGAGCAGAGTTATGACAGTTTGTTGTGTGAAAAAAGAAAGAACAAGACGGCAGCTTATGAAAAAGGAATTTTTCTGGTGAAAAAGCATTGGCCCCCTCATGAAAAAGAATCCTTTTTTGTGAGACTAAAATCCTTTTTTGTTCCATTCCACTATCCTGGAAAGTGAAATTCCCATTGACAATAATGGGACCTTAAAACTGCAATAACTTTGGAATGAATTAATATTTTTTCACGAAACAAGCACAAGTCTGTTCTGTGACCCAAGCTCTTTCTACCATATGAATTGCATTCCACACTGTCTGCGCACAGGGCAATGAGAAAAAAAGTGTAAAACAGATCAGCTTTTGAGGGTTTTGCACTATTCAGATCTCAGAATCCACACATCCAACTGGAACAAAACTGCACATCAAGAGATCAACCCCCAAGAGACAGTGCAGGCCAAATTTTGTGCAAATCCATTGAACGGCTGCAGTTATTAAAGTGCAAAATTTGAGGTTTAACATTAAACTGCCTACTCAACCCTAACTATAGGGGCATGACCATGCCCCTATAATATATATTCATTGCAAAAAAGTTTGTAAATGCATCAATTAGGTTTGGTACTAAAGCAACAAAAGTAGGGAAATATGGCATTAGGGTTTCCAACCCTAATGCCCCACTCCCACCCTACAGACACCGACAGCAAACGGGGGGGTGTCTTGGGGTCATCTGCCCTAATGCTCAACCTATGTCTCCTATACTGTACCCATCTCAGCTTATTTACTTATGGAATGGGGTGAGTGTTAGAGCTGATGACCCCAAGACACACCTCCAATGGCAATTTGTGTCTACAGGATGGGGTTGGGGCATTAGGGTTGGAAACCCTAACACCGTATTTCCCTACTTTTGTCACTTTAGTAACAACCCTAACTGATGCATTAACAAAGTTTTTTGCAATGAATTTCCTTACTTTTTCAGTTAGTTTACTTGTATCCTTATTTGCCAGTGGGAATGCAGGACCCTTTGGGCCCTGTGCTCTCACCCTCCATAAGTGTCCTTATGTCACAGTGTGCCCTGAGCGCCCATGCTGTGTGATTTTCCTTATTTTACTGTGAGAACACAGGTCCTTTGGACCCTGTGCACCCATTCCTCCATAGATGTGTGACCAAATTATCAGCATAGCCATCGTATTACCCCAGCATGTGTACCCAGTAGAGAAAACTTGGGGTTATGCAATAGTGGGGGTGGGCACAGACAGTATCTAATCAGCTCCCACTTCTCCATTGTCATCATTGTTCATTAGATGGGCTCTCCAAAACATCATGTCAAAAGATTGAGGTCAAAATATCCAAAAACAGCACAGTTATATATAAAACAGTTAAACCCCCCAATGTAATACATTGAACACATGCCTTAAAAAAAACAAAACAATAAAACTATCCTTTTTTATCACAAAAAAATCATTTTTCACCAATCCTATGCTATACTGGTGTAAAAGATTACCTCTGATGGAAAAGTATCTAAATCCTTTTTCCCGACCACATAGTCAAAAATTAAATCATTACTCACCAGCTGAATTCCTCATTTATGAGTCCTTGTTCGCCACTGGCAAACAAGGAAATTGGCTCATGAGCAAGGATTCCCTTTTTCATGACCAGATAGCCAAAACTAGCATCCTTGTTTGTGAGAGAATTCCTTGTTCATGAGCCCTTATTTGTCACTTGTGAACAAGGAAATTGGCTCACAAGCAAGGATTCCCTTTATCATGACCAGATGGCCAAAACTAGCATCCCTGTTCACAAGAAAATTTTTGTTCAGAAGCCCTTATTCATCACTGGAGAACAAAGAAATTGGCTTATGAGTAAGGATTCCCTTTTTCATGACCAGATAGCCAAAATTAGCATCCTTATTGTGAGAGAATTCCTTGTTCACGAGCCATTATTTGTCACTTGCGAACAAGGAAATTGGTTCACAAGTAAGGATTCCCTTTTTCATGACCAGATGGCCAAACCTAGCATCCTTGTTCACGAGAAAATTCCTTGTTCGCGAGTCCTTGTTCATCACTGGCAAACAAGGATATCGGCTCACATGCAAGATTCCCATTTTCATGGCCAAATGACCAAAACAAGCATCCTTGTTCAAGATAAAATTCCTTGTTCACGAGATCTTGTTCGTCACTGGTAAACAAGGAAATCTGCACATGAACAAGGATTCCCCTTTTCACAACCAGATGACCAAAACTAGTATCCTTGCTCACAAGAAAATTCCTTGTTCATGAGTCCTTGCTCATCACTGGTAAACAAGGAAATCAGCTCACAAACAAGGATTTATTTTTTCATGACCAGATGGCCATAACTAGCATCCTTGTTCATGAGAAAATTCCTTGTTCGCAAGACCTTGTTCATCATGGTGAACAAGGAAATCGTCTCATGAGCAAGGATTGTAGTTTTGGCCATCTGGTCGTGAAAAAGGAAAATGCTTGTTCACAAGTCGATTTCCTTATTCGCCATGATGAACAAGGACTCTCGGACAAGGAAGTTATTGATTCTCGAACCAGGATTTAAAGTGTTAAAAAACATAAAAAGTAGAAGCAAATGCAGCAAACCACAAAGAAGAGCTTGCCAACTCCCAATGAACAAGAAATATAGTTAGATGTCTCAAATAGACATCCCTGGGCAGAGTTATGACAGGTTTTTCGGGACAAAATGAAAAAAACAAGATGGATGGCGAACAAAGAATTTTTTATGGCGAACACGGATTGGCCCCTGGTGAACAAGGAATGCCCCCTCATGAACAAGATTCATGTTCGTACCATGCAACTATCCTGAAAAATGAAAATCCCATTGAAAATAATGGGAACTTACAAATGCGATAACTTTGGAACGGATTTATATTTTTTCACTAAAAACTGGACTGTTCTGTGACCCAACCTCTTTCTAGCATAAACATTTCAGACCAAAATTCAACACCATCTGTGTGCAGCACAATGAGAAAAAACTGCAAAAAGTGGCAAATGTTCAGATTATTTCACTATCCGGATCTCAAAATCCACACTTCTGACTGGAACGAAACTTGGCATGTCAAGAGATCTGCCCCAGAAGACTGTGCTCGCAACATTCAGTGCAAATCTATTGAATGGTTGCAAACATAGAAACATAGATATTGACGGCAGATAAGGACCACTTGGCCCACCTAGTCTGCCCATTTCCCTACCTACAGGATAAATTGCAGATCCTATTTAACCAACAGCCTATTTCTTCCTACCCCCCACAAAAATTGCCTTATGTCTGTCCTGTGCATTCTTGAATTCTCCCACATTTTAGACCCCACAACCTCCTCAGGAAGGCTGTTCCATGCATCCACCTGTGAAAAAATACTTCCTCACATTGCCCATGAGTCGTCCCCCCTCTGTCTTCAAAATGTGTACCCTTGTTCTTGCACATCTCTTTTTCTGAAAGATGCTACCCTCTTCGACTTTGTTGATTCCACTGAGGTACTTAAATGTTTGTATCATGTCCCCCCCTCCCTCCTTTCCTCAAGGGTGTACATATTAAGCTCTTTTAGTTTCTCCTCATATGGCTTCTCTTGCAGACCCTGCACCATTTTAGTTGCCCTCCTCTGAACTGCCTCCATCCTGTCTATGTCCTTGCAGAGATGGGGTCTCCAGAACTGGACACAGTACTCCAGATGGGGTCTCACCAACTGTCTGTACAAGGGGATAACAACTTCCTGTTTTCTGCTGGTGATGCCTCTCCCTATGCATCCCAGTATCCCTCCAGCCCTCCCTACCGCCTTCTCACATTGCTTGCTAACCTTAAGGTCATCTGATATGAATACCGCCAGTTTCCTTTCCATTTTTGTTGTTGTTACTACCTCCTCCCCATTGTGTAATCTTCCCCTGGGTTTTTGTTTCCCAGGTGCATTATTTTGCACTTCTTGCAAAGTTATTAAAGTGCTACATTTTAGGTTTTATATAGAACTCCCTGCTTAACCCTAACTATAATGGTGCTACCTCAGCCACACACACACACACACACACACACACACACACACACACACAGATGTGTATATATATATATATATATATATATTAGGGTTGCGTAACCACTTATATGTTAAACCCAAATGTTTGGACCTTAATAACTTTGCCCCCGTTCAACCAATGTACATGAAATTTGGAATGTGCAGCCTCTGTGCCAGGATCTCCTGTAAATTTCATATAGATCAGTTAAGGAGAGACAAAGTTATAGAGGTGCAAAAAAACACAAAAGTCTCCATTTTTGAAAATGTTATTACTTTTTTTGCCACCAGATAACTAAAAGAATAGGAGGCTTTGAAACCTGAAACTTTCAGGTTTGATAGAGGTTAGTCCAGGGTGTGTGCCTTTGTGATTTTTAGGTCCCACTGTTAATTAGTTTTAAAATTATTTAATAAAAATGTTCCATTTCTGAGCATGCGCAATTCAAAAAAAATCAGCGTTCTGTTCATAACTGAATTTTTGCAAAAGCAGCAGTTTGCATTATATGACACAGCTGTTTTTAATAAATGACAGCTGTGTCATATAGTGCAAACCCTGCTGCTGTTACCACTTGTAGGTCAGGGATGGGGCTACTGTTATTGTATCCCCGCCAGCCTGACGGTGCCTTCAACTGTATCTGCACACCGGGGGCCCCAATTCCCAGTGGCAGTGTATGTATGTATGTATTTATTTATTAGTAAAATCTGACACCGGGATGCCCACCCTTGGTTTTGGATGCCCCCACAGCCCGTTGTTTCATGTAATTCACCCCCCCCACACACGCAGAGCTGAGTGAGAGACTGAGGAGCCCACCCCCAGTGTCCTGAGATAAATGCCTTTTATATTTATACCTGCAAAACAGGAAATCGTTCTCTGATGTCTGTTTTTTTAATTTAAACCTGAAAGAAAGAAAATGGTCCCTCGTCATTGCCACCATTACTCTCCCCCGTCCCCACCTTCCCACTGAGTGCCCACCACCCCACATCCCCCTTACCCAATACTTACCCGCCAGGGTCGTACGCTGTCATCTTCTGTGGATTGGGACGCATCTGCACTCTTCAAAACTGAACCGCAAATTGAGGAATAAAACTTAGTGCTGTATAATAGGAGCTGGTTGCACTATACGACACAGCTGCCATTTACTAAAGGACAGCTGTGTCGTATAGTGCAAACTATATGACACAGCTGTCGTTTATTAAAAGACAGCTGTGTCGTATAGTGCAACCAGCTCCTATCCACCAAATATATTACACGGCACTAAATGAAGGTGACGGACCCCCCCCCCACAGCCAGTTGTTTAATAAATGGGTGCCCATATCAGAGGCCCCAATCTCCATGTTGGCATTTATTAGATCTCACCTCCCCTGCAGTGCAGAACGCCTGAGGAGCCCACCCCCAGTGTCTCAAAATGGTTTATTACAAAAGTTCATATAATCTGGCACTAGGATGACCGCCCCCAGTGCTGGACCCCCCTCCCCACCATGCAGCCCCTTGTTTAATAACGCTTTACCGACATCAAGGGCCCTAATCCCATGTCAGAATTAAGTATATTTCCCCCATCAGTATAGGACACTGGGGAGCCCACCCCTAGTGGACCGATATAGATAGATTATTGTTAGTTACCTGTAAAAAAAGAAAACAGTCCCCCAATATATCTTTTTTAACCTGCAAAATAAGAAAACCATCCCTCATTGTCTCCACCATCCCCCTCTCCCCATCCCGACCCTCCCACTGAGCATTCAACACCCCTTCCCCCCTTATTCTATACTTACTTCCGGAGATCAGCTGATATCATCTTCTGTGTACCAGGACACGTCTGCACTCTTCAAAGCCGAACCACAAACTGAGGAGTAAAGGTAAGTGTAGTATAATGTATCTCAATGGTGTTTTCAACTTATGTTCATATCTTCACCAATTTTAGGTATTTTCTTCACCAAATTTTCAACATGGGTGTTTTGGGACCACACTTCATGAACACTGGCACTGTCATATCATTAATTGGTCCTGGAAGGTGATTTCATGGTCGCTGCATGGAATCACCTTTCAGGACCAGTTAATGAAATGACAGTGCCAGTGTTCATGAGATGGGGTTCCAAAAAGCCCATGTTGAAAACTTGGTGAAAAAATTCCTAAAAATGGCCCATTACAAGCATGCATTGCACAGTTTCTACGCAGGTGCATAACTTTGGTAATTTACAATATTTTGACTCCAGATTTTCAACATACCCATTTTTTCACACCACCTCACGAACAGTACATCTGTCATTTTTCACATCCTGTCCAAAATGTCTTTTCACACCTGTGACACAGAATGGCATTTCAGCACGGATTTGAACATTTTCACCTATGTGAGGTGGGGTCATAAGAAGAATATGTTGAAAGCTTGGGATCAAAATATTAAAAACAAAGAATTTATTAAGTAACATTGATTGCAGTGATGTCTGTTGCACCTCTGGGGGGACACGCTGCCTTACTGTGCCAGTGAGCTGAGTTCAGGTGTGAATTCAGTGAGCCAGTTTACTGGGACAAGGCTGATGGGGAAGGTGCTGCAGCATGTCACACAAGTCATGGCCTGGGTAGGGATAGAGCAGTGTTTTGGCGTAGATTCCACACCCTGTGGTGGGTCTGGGAATCTCACCCAAAAGGTATAGAGACGTGTGCCGGGGTCTGCTGGGCCCATGCACTGCATCATGACTGTCTCCAATATTGTATTTAGCTCATTTTCAGGACCTGCACAAATGAGTTACAGTTCAACTATTTCAAAAAGAAGGGGAATTCTTTGCAAAAAACTATGATGATGCAGACAAAAAATGCAAAACCTACAAAGACGGGAAATGAAAAAACACTGGGGATTTAGGCTCTGGAGTATTGGTGAATCAGTGGTGGGGTTTTACTTGGGGTTGTCAACCCTAATGCCCCCCTCTTACCCTGGATCAGACGAGGTCAAATGTGGTGTCTTCATGCAGGGCCCTAAGAAAGCTCTGACAGATTATGTTGGCCATACTATATCACTATGATGCACAAGGTTGGAGCTGTGTCTTGTGCTTCAGACAGGAGGCTATGGGCTGAGGGGGGTGGACGTTAGGTTTGACAACCCCAAGTAAGACCCCACCACTGATTCACCAGTACTCTGGAGACCCAAATCCCAAATTTTTTTTCAATTTCCCATCTTTGTACATTTTGCATTTTTACAACTCTGTCTGCATTAATGTAGTTTTTTTGCAATATATATATATATATATATATATATATATATATATCAATCAAATCAATCAAAATCTTTATTTATTCAGGTGAACATCATTGAGCATAGCTCATTTACAAGATGGACCTGATTGGTCATAAGCAACAAAGGGTATAAACTCACATATACAAATATAGAATGAGTACAATAACAAAGACTTTTTAAGAATAAACAAGAAAGAATGAGCAAAAAAATAATATGCACATATATACAAGGCAATTAAACAGTGGTAATGGGCACCAGAGCAAATATAGAAAAAAGTAAGGAGTAGGGGTTTAGGAGGTAGATAGTATCAAGTTAATGGATGAATGCCTGAACAGATAAGGAGGGGAATCTAATGGGGCAGGGGTGAAAAGGGGTCTGAAGGGGCTAGGAATTGTGGAAGCAGTTGCATATCTCTGGGAAAGATTTAGGTACAGCTTTTTGAAGGAGACTGCAGGAATGAAAGTGCTCAGCTTCAGGGTCTTTTGTAGAGAGTTCCAGATGTGTGCTAGAAAGTAGTAATATATATATATATATATATATATATTGCAACAACAACTATATATATATAGCAAAAAACTACATTAATGCAGACAGGGTTGTAAAAATTCAAAACGTACAAAGATGGGAAATAAAAAAAAATTAGGGATTTGGGTCTCTGGAGTACTGGTGAATCAGTGGTGGGGTCTTACTTGGGGTTGTCAACACTAGTGCCCACCCCTACCCTGGATCAGACAAGGTCAAATGTGATGTCTAATATAATCAAAAATATCTATCTATATATATATATATATATATATACAGTATATATGTATGTATATCTGTATATCTATAGTCTTTGCAAAAAAAAAACAATTTAATGTACCAGTTTGGGTAACTTAATGCCACAAAAGTAGGGAAAAGTGGCTTTAGGGTTTCCAACCTTAACTCCACCACCACCATCCCCGAGCAGCAAAAGGGAAAAAATCATTACGCTTTTGGCTCTCCAGAGTCTTGGCAAATCAGGTGTGGGGCCTTCCTTGAGGTATTCAACCATAACGCTCATCTTATTCTGATATAGTGTTTAAATGTACAGAACTGTGTCTCCTCACATGTTGTCAACAATCTGCGGGCTCTACCTGAAGAAAAGAGATTACATCTGACCTTACTTGCTCACGGAATGGGGTGAGCGTTAGGGATGAAAATCCCAAGGAAGACCCCACTCCTGATTCGCCAAGATTCAGGACAGCCAAAAGCATAATGATTTTTTTCCTTTTGCTGTTTAGGGATGAGATGGGGAGTTAGGGTTGCAAACTGTAACATCACGTTTCCCTACTTTTGTGGTGTTAGGTTACCCTAACTGGTGCATTAATGATGTTTGTTGCAAAGACTTTCCTTTTTTTTTGAGATGGGGCATCGTATCATCATTCACTCAGGTCCCATTAGGACCTACATGAACAGATGCAGATGTGCAGGGCCCTTTTGTCCCTGCGCCATGAGAAGAGTCCAGCCACCCACAGAAGTGCAGTTCCTTTCACATTCACTCTTCACACATTCACTCTCCACACATTCTGTCTTTGCACATTCACTCTTGTCACAGGTATGGGGTCATAATGTCGCAGACCATACCATGCATATGACCACCACACAGAAGACAACAGCGTGCTGCAATGATAAACAGCTGTTCTTTGGTTTTGCAGGGGGCTATGGCCCTCGCACCACCCACAACCTCCAGAACAAATATAATTAACTCTGAGGGAGGGTGGACACTAGGGCAAGGATTAAAAAATTAACTCTAAGAGATTCTCTATCAGGGAATCAAACTGTGATTCCCCCAACCCACGCACTGCAGGGTCAAGTGCTCTAACCACTCTACCATGAGAGCTGCTTGACCAAGCACCCAACTGGCAGTGGCTAAATACACTTCCTCCTTGCTGGTCAGCAACAGGGGATAGCGATAGTTTTGCACCGCTGATATTCCCCAGTTGCTCTACTCCCCTACGCGCTACCTGTAATGTGCTCCTGCTGTGTGCAGATTCATATGTGCGGTTATCACCCGGTACCCTTGGCACATTCACTCTTCACATATTCAATCTTTCTTTTTTATTTTGACCCCAACTATTCAAATTGGTCGTTTTGTGACTGTTGGTACAAATGTGACATGTAGCATTCATAGTATTATGGCCAAAATGTCATTACACACCAGAAGTGCAGATAGACATCTCATTCAGGATGTAAAAAATAACACCTGTCATGTTTATGAGGAGGTGTTGAAAATGGCTATGTTTAACTTTTGGAGTCAAATATATAAAATTAATGAAGTTATGAGAGAACATTGAAATACTGCAATGTTCAGTCACATAGCCTGGGCATTTCATCATATTTGTACACTCAAATTTCAGAATAGCCCTTTTATTACCCCACCTCATTAATCCGGTAGGTGAACATTTTCAAATCACCACTGAATTGTGATTCTGAGCCACCAAAATGTCATTCCACACCACATGTGTGAAAATACTTTTTGGCCAGGATTTGAAAAATGACAGCTGTCACATTCATGAGGTGGTGTGAAAAATTGCTATGTTGAAAATCGGGGGTCAAAATATTTAAAATTACCAGTGTTATGAAGGAGTGTAGACTAATTTTAATGTATGTTCATAACTGCCACTTTTACATACTTTTACCCCAAATTTTTCACATAGCCTTCTTGTGACCCCACCTCATGAACAATGGCAGTGAAAATGTTCAAATCCCACCCAAAGGGTGATTTTGCAAAACAACAGCAAAATCGTCTTTTGGGCCTGATTGGCATAATTCCACCACCACTGGTCATGAGGTGGGCTCCCAGAAAGGCCATGTGGAAAATGTAGGGTGAAAATATACGAAAATGACAGTGCTATGCATCAAAGTTCAAATCCCCCATTGAAATACATTGAACTGCACTTATCTTAGTTACTCATATTGCAGTCAGCAGTTCCAGGCGCAAGCTGGGTCTTCAATCGGAGAGTGGACCTATGCCATGGGACCTGTTCAGGTGAGTGAGGGTTCATGTGGGGTGTAGTGGAGGTGTCAGGTGGTGAGTGCTGAGTTGGAGGTCAGGGTGGAAAAGTCAGATCGGTGAGGGACCGTTTTCTTTTTTACAGGTTAAAAAAAAACATTGTGAGATGGTTTTCTTCATTATAGCTATCATCAATGAAATTAATCTGTAACAGTGTCAATGGCTTAGCAGGTTACACACTCACCTCTGAAGCCAAAAGATCTGAAGGTTGTGGGTTATAGCTCCACACTGGGAACTTGGGATAAATCCTAATACTGATACTGTCCTGCTGCTGCATCATGAGAGGGGTGCTGCACTCATGAGGTAACGTTTTTCAGATGACACATTAAACTGAGGTTTCATCTGCCAATTCTAGTGGTTGTTCAGGTGCACATTAAAGATCCCATGACACTTCTCAAAAAGAGTAGGAGAATTTCCCTGATGGTCTGGCAAAATTTTCCCCCCATTCACTAAAATACCACCAACAGAGTGGATCACGTGATGCCTTCCTGCTAGACGGATGTACGGTGCCCTCGCTCCTGCTTCATCTCATTCTAATACCATTTATTTTGCTGAAATTGGTGAAACTTTCTGCAATATTTTAAATACCTAGGTGTCTAAGATCGGGGGGAAGCATCCGATCACTAGATTCAGTCTGTTTCTGCAATCAATCTGTCTGGATGGAGGCCTAAATGAAACAGGCCCTCCCAAATCACATGCCACTCCAGACGCCAGATAAGGGCTCTAAGAGACCCAAAAATCAAGGCACTGCAGTGGGGGAAGGGCAGTCAGTCTACCAGCGCTGTGGCACTTCTCTTCGAGGATAAGTTCCTCGCAGAACTTGCACCGCTTATGGTGGCATACTTGGATTTCGCATCGGACATAAAAACAATCAAGTCTGACTTGAAAGAGACAAACACACAGCTTACAAATCTCTCAGCCCATACCTCCTCACTAGAAGCATGGCAAACTCGAGTGGACCCAGAGCTTGTCTCCCTTCGGCACAAATTTTCAAAGATGGAACTAAAGCTGGAAGATTTGGAAGGCCGAAGCAGACAAAACAATCTAGTTATTTTCAGCCTTCCCAAAGAAGTGGAGGGCTCAACACCAGTGCTTTTTGCCCAAAAATTGCTGGCCAAAGTGGCAGGCCCTCCTTTGCATTCCTCAACATACATAGTGGAAAGAGCTCACAGGTCTGTAAGGCCTAGACCGCTTCCAGGTGCCCAGATCCTTTATTCTTCGGCTCTTAAATTACCTGGATAGATAGCATATACTCACAAAAATTAAGGAACTCCAGGCTATACAATGGGAAGGTTCCAACCTCAGAATCACCCAGGATCTCCCAGCTGCTGTCCGCCAGAAGAGAGCAGCCTATCATTCCTCGGTGACAAAGTTAATCACAGCAAGTATTACATTTCGCATGCTGTACCCCACTTGGCTATCTGTTCTCCATAATGGATCATGGAAAACATTTGAGAATGCTGAATCAGCTGCTATAAACCTCCCAACCTATTTTTCAGACCTCTTTAATCTCCGCTGAAACACCCTGAGCAGCCATCGGAGAGTTGCTGGAATCTTAACTGGGTAAACAACAATAAAAAAGAATCACACAGGTAATAAACAATGTCTTGCCTTAGAAAATGGGTTGGGAAAATCCCTAAATCTGATTGGCTTAGGCAACCAGCTACCCGGGCCGGTATCAGGCAACACAGACTGGAAAATAATGAGACCCAGTCTCTGTTGTCTGATTACATTCCAAATGCTTGTGCCAATAGAACTTTCAATTAAAAAACACAACCATCTTTTAAATCTCGGTTAGTGAGAGCCGTTCCGTCATCAGCAGAATCCAATGTCTTTCCCATAATTTGATTGCTCCAGTGACTAATCATCCCCCACAACATAAAAAATATAAATAAATTATTTTATTGAAAAAACGAGGTTCGGGTTTTCCAGCAGCCGTTTCAAACTTTCAACCGCGGGTCTTCTTTTTAAAAGCACCAGCACAGTAATGCTCAGCACGTTACACGTTCCGTAACTCTTCTTCCAGACATGCCCTACCTCCTCCATGCTCGCTGCAGAAAAAAAAACTGACTGAACAGCGCAAGTCCTTGCACTATAGGGCACAGGAGTGTCATTAATCAAAGAGTCTCAGTAATCCATTTTTATTTTACACAGCCCAGTTTATTACTGTACAAGCTGCAGCTAGTGGGAGAGAGACAGCACTTTATCATTTTCAGCTGCTCTCTGTATGCACTAGTAACGGCTTCAGTGTGAGTTCCAGGAGACAGCTCAGGGACTCTTTTCTGGTGGTGGGAAGAGAGAGAGAGAGACTGCAGTATATTAGTTTTCCTTTTGAAACAAAGCAGCATCTCTCTCTCTCTCTCTCTGAGTAGATCCATTAAAGGCTTCAGTGTGAGCTCCGGGACACAGCTACGGACTGTTTGTGTGGGGGCGGGGGAGAGCGAGAGCCGCCTTTACAAATTTCAGCTGTCTCTCTCCTTGTACAGTATGTTGTAAATTAAGTTATTTTTTCCTGTGATGGTAACGTGAAATTGTCCTTCTTTTCTCCTTGAAAAAAATACAGCCGTACATATAATAGACAATAAAAAATGAAGCAGATGACTTACAATAGCAAAACGCTATTGTGGATCACGCTGATCTAATGAAACGCTATTTAAGTTGAAGTCTCACAAACAAACTTCTGTTGCCAGTGGCCATGGGGGTGGCATGAACAAAAAAATAAAAATAAAATGGTATAGAAAAGCAAAGGTGCCTCATCTTAACAGGCTGGGGGAGGGGTGCTTTCTAGTCATTCTGATACAGGTGGAGGAATTATTTTATCTCAAAACTTACATTGAACTATTTTATTAACAGTTTTTGTTGACTTTTTTTACAGTGCCATTTCTAGCGCAATAATACCCTCCAGGGTGGGCAGTATGTGCTATACGGACACCTTCAGGGGCTATAAGGCCCTCCGCCTGTGGCGTCGGGCCTCATTACGCCCCTGGGCGGTCCGCTATAGCACAATACCGCCCACCCTGTTGGGTATTATTGCTTACTTAGTGTATGCCAGTGGACTGTTCTTTGACCTTTCATGGGACTTTGGTCTCTCATGAGATTATGAGAAGTGAAGACAACTTCTTGGGATTCTGTTTCTCGGCTCTCTTGCATGTTCTGAGCACCCGTGGCTCCATTTTCACCATTCTTCCTGCACGACTCTACTCACAATCACACCTGCATGAATATGCGAATCAGTCTGCCTCGGTGACTGTGTGCACGTTTGTGAGATTCTGATCAGAAACTTGCTGAACCTGTGACCTTTATAAACAGACTTTCCATGGCATTTTCGGGACTGTACTAGCATATAATCATACAAATAGTGAACTCTAGATAGCCACTTTCCTCAGATTTTTTCCAGTCAAGAGTATTGGACAGTACTTGTTCGGAGCCATTTCATTTTCATTAATTTTTCTTCTTTTTTCCAAGATACCAGGAATTGCTGCCATAAAGGAGCCGGGAATGCAGCATAGAGTTCATTTGTCTTTATAATCAAAGGGCACTTATGCAAAATAAATATAGTCCCTGGCCGGTTTGTAATTATTTTTGACTCTTTCCTGGTAATACTGCCACAACATAAATCTGCCGCGCCGTGGCCTGACTGAGAGTCAGGTCTTGTAATATCAAGATGAACCATGGCAGGATCATTTTGGTTTCTGTTTTTTTTTTTCTTTTGTTTATGGAAGGCAGAGACTTGGATACATCCTGGATAATATCAAGAGTTTCACTAATATTCAGTCTTAGTGTCTGCAATCAAATATTTCCTCCTTTGTTTTTTCTTTATTCACCTGGACTTAAGATTTGCAAGAAAGAGAGTTGTGCTCACAACAGAGGAAGGTGAACCTTACAATTTACAATTGTCTTTGGTTTGAAGCAGATTGCTTAGGAAAGTTACTATTCTTTAGGTGGAGGATACTTCTAACTGAAGGGTGAAATAAGGAACTTAGAATTATCAGAAAAGACAGTCTTTCAATCAACAGAGGGAGGTGGAGCTTGCTTTCTTTTATTACAATTGTTAAGATTTTCAGTGCAGGAAGAGTTTCAACTCACAGGGGCTTAATACTGTTTTCTGTGTCTGCCCTTCTGCACAGCTGACATGTTTTGGGGCTGACTGCTTTCAGAGCACAAGTCACCAGGCTGTTTTGGAGCTGGGGAGGTTTACCTGTGTCTGACTTGGATGTTTGAATTTTTTTCTGTTTGATTAGCAGGGTATTTTCTCTGTCAGATTGTCGTGTAGGGCATCTTGCTGACAGGAAGGCACTCATCGCACTGGTAGGTCAGAGCTTTTAGCTGATTGTTTCATGAGGGCACAGTTTAGGCCCAAACCCTTCCCACCCCTCACCCCACCCACCCCTGGAAATAGTTCCTTTATACCTGGGATTCTAACATCATTTCCTCAAGAGGGCAAGGTGCATATCACTGTCATATCCTCTCTAGCACACTGCACTGACAATGAAAGCATACACATTATACAAATACATATATTTCTATATAACACACCAATCACACACACACACACACACACAAAAAAAAACAACTAAACAAGATAGACAGTTATGTGGGGGGGGTAGTGCAATGTAATGGCCGTGGGGCAGCAGTCTTCTGGGAGTCTTTCTGGAGGCTGAGATGCTGCCCTGTTTGCAGACAACTATCTGCCCTGAGGGAGGAAGTTGCCCGTCTTCAGGCCGCATTGGACAGTAGCAAGGGAACCTCCCCCATCCAGGGAGCATCAGAGCCACCACCACTATCTCAGAGGTTGTGAAGAAAGCACAGCAGTTGGACTACAGTGGGCTCAGGGAGGGTAAGGGTGGTGGAACAGAGGCATACCCAATCAGTTGTTACACTCTACAATCCATACACCATTCTGGGGAAATATAGTTCCCCTATGGATGCACCCGCAGAGGAGACTAAGGAGGGTGCAGACAACTGTCACAAGGGAGGGCCTCAGGAAGGAGGCAGAGGGCACCACAGGGAAAGGAAGCAGCTCCTGGTGGGGGACTCAATTATTAGGGGGATAGAACTGGGGGGAGCAGGGAAAGCTGAAGTAAGGTGCCTGCCTGGTGCTATGGCTTGGAGGGACAGGAAGCGCATCCTTAGGATCACGAGAACAGTTGTGTCACCCATGGGAGTCTGAGCTGGACATCACTGTCCACCTAGGGACAAATGACTTGGCTCATCATGAGATTAGAGCAGTGCAGAAGGACTTTATAGAGTTGGGGAGAGGCTTAAGACAAGTAGCACACACTGCCATCACAGAGGTAACAAGCCTTTGTGTGAAGCAAATAAACAAAACAAAACGATGTAAGAAACACTATGGTTCTCAAAAGAGGTAGCAGAGAAGGTTCAAGAGAAAAAGAAAGCATTTAGAAAGGACAATGAATCACAGAAGGAGCAGGACAGAGAATTGTATCAGTTAAAGCGAAAGGAAGCTGGGAAGGCAGTCAGAACAGCAAAGGCCCGAACTGAGGAAAAGATAGCCAACTCAGTTAAGAAGGGGGATAAAACCTTTTTTAGGTACATCAGGGAATGAAAGAAGACTAAGGGAGGGATAGTGAGGCTTAATAAAGGGGAGGGATGGGCAGAGGGTGACCGTGAAAAGGCGGAGATACTAAACAAATATTTTTGCTCAGTATTTACAAATGAAGAGAGGGAGGTACCCAAAACAAACAGTAGAAACACTCTGGATACAGAAGTTGATACCAGCCCATTTACAGAAGAAAGGGTTCTGAAAGAACTCTTAAAACTGAAGGTGGACAAAGTTAATATACAAGTTAGCCAGCCTGGGAGTGGGTCCCAAGATGATAGCCTGGGTAAAGAATTGACTGGAGAGTAGGACACAGAGAGTAATAGTAAATGGAGTCCACTCTGAAGAAAGGGGGGTTATAGTGGGTGCTGCAGGGTTCGGGTATTAGACTGGTCCTTCAATGTCTTTGTGTTTACATTGCAGAGGGACTGAAGGAAAGTATGTCTCTTTGCAGATGACACAAAGATCTGCAACAGAGTTGATGCACAAGGTGGAGTGGAAAGGATGAGAAGGGACTTGGCAAGGTTAGTGGAATGGTCAAATGTATGGCAGCTTAGATTTAATGCTAAGAAGTGCAAGGAAATGCACCTGGGAAACAAAAACCCAGGGCAAGAGTACACAATGGGGAGTGAGATACTAACAACAGCAAAAATGGAAAGGGACCTGAGGGTAGTCATATCAGATGATTTAAAGGTGGGCAAGCAATGTGAGAGGGCAGGAAGTAAGGCTGGGGGGATACTGGGATGCATAAGGAGAGGCATCACCAGTAGAAAACAGGAAGTTGTTATCCCTCTGTACAGACAGCTGGTGAGACCCCATCGGGAGTACTGTGTGCAGTTCTGGAGACCCAATCTCCGCAAGGACATAGACAAGATGGAAGCTGTCCAGAGAAGGGCAAATAAAATGGTGCAGGATCTGCACCGGAAGACATATGAAGACAGACTAAAGGAGCTTAATATGTATAGTGAACTCTGGATAGCCACTTTCCTCAGATTTTTTCCAGTCAAGAGTATTGGACTGTACTTGTTCAGAGCCATTTAAGTTTCATTAATTATTCTTCTTTTTTCCAAGATACGAGGAATTGCTGCCTTAAAGGAGCTGGGAATGCAGCATAGAGTTCATTTATCTTTATAATCAAAGGGTACTATATGCAAAATAAATTTAGTCTCTGGCCGGTTTGTAATTATTTTTGACTCATTCCTGGAAATACTGCCACAACATAAATCTGCCATGCCGTGGCCTGACTGAGAGTCAGATCTTGTAATACCAGGATGAACCATGGCAGGATCATTTTGGTTTCTATTTTTTTTTTCTTTTGTTTATGGAAGGCAGAAACTTGGATACATCCTGGATATATTGAGAGTTTCATTAATATTCAGTCTTAGTGTTTGCAATCAAATATTTCCTCCTTTGTTTTTTCTTTATTCACCTGGTAATCTCAGTTTGCAAATTCAAAACTGAAAAGTTGAATCAAGAAGTTGGTTACCAGGATATCAGGACTGTAGTTGTTCAACTAATGTTTATACTTAGATGTTGCAACTTACAAGTTCATGGGGAGTGGAGGGAGGAGGGCATGGGCACTACTAGCTGGAGAGCAGTCATGCATTGGTTTTGGGCTTGGGACCCGGAGATCTAGGGTTAGGTTTTAATGGGACATACTGTGAAATCACATTTCAGTTTAGATGTGAGGTCTCGTAGGGGAGGAGGAGGTTTGGTTAATGGTCAACTTTCTTGGAAGGGGGAATTTTTTGGGGGGACTTTTTGGGGAAGTTTGGGGGCAGCAAGGGTCTGGAGAGGGGGAAGGGTGTGCCACCAGAGATTGCGGCTTGGGTTTTCTCTTTTTCTTTATCCTTTCTCACATTTCTTAGGTTTGGATATGTACCTGCTGTACTGTATTTATTCCTAACAGCCAGGTATGATAATGGCTTCCTTTAACTTTTGTTCATGGAACATCAAGGAGGTGCAGTCTCCTACCAAAAGGATGAAAATGTTATTGCATTTACAGAAATTACAAATGGGTATTGCCTTCCTGCAAAAAAAACCCACCTTCCCCCCTCCCAGGTCCTTCATTTAAGGAGGGCCTGGGTGGGGCAGGTTTATGGTGAAGGAGTAGACTCAAGGAAGAGGGAGTGGCTATCATTATTTCCCGCAGGCTACCATTTCATCTCCTTCAGGAGACTGTAGACCTGCTTGGTAGATGCATTTTTCTGTGGGCAATCTTGGGCCACTTAGAAATTGTGTTAGGCTCTATTTATGGTCTGAATAGTGACAACCCATCTTTCTTTGCCAACTTAATGACTATTCTCTCACCCTGGACCTCACTACCTACTCTACTGGGGGTGATTGGAATTTGGTTCTGAATAATTAACTAGACAGAACAGGCCACTCACGACAAGTCCCACCCCAAGTTATAGGGCATTAATGGATTCATGCATTCCCTAGGTCTTGTAGAGCCCTGGAGAATCCTTAATCCAGAAGGCAGGAAATATTCTTTTTATTCCCTACCCCACCACTCACATTCCAGAATAGACTACTTCTTGATGGGTATGAATCACCTTTAAGGGATAGGCTCTTGCTTTTATTCACCCAAAGTTATATCAGACCACCACACAGTAATTGCCCGAAGTAGTCTAGCCCCTCCTTGGTCAGAGACAGGTTATGGAAATTTAATAACCAACTGTTAAAATGTAGGGAATTCCTGGACCAACTCCAATCTTTTATCACATCCTTTATGGCAATTAACTCACCCTCCATGGCCAAGGTTGACATCTTATGGGGATCTCTCAAATGTGGGCTAAGGAGAAAAATCATCTGCTGGGCCACAAAATGCAAAACACAGTTATCGGCCTCCCTTTTCTACACTACTAGAGTGTATACAAGGTGAGGAAAGCCATCTCTCCACTGCCTCTCCTCCAGAGGACTGGGAACAGTTAAAGTCTCTCAGGGCTCAATATAACAGGTCATTCGGGGAAAAAGCAGTGTATCTCCTACTTCGTTCTAAAGTTTCCTATTTCGATCAAGAGGAAAGGGCCTGGAAACCGCTAGCCTTGTAGCTGCACTCACAGGAAATGGACAGAATAGTTACTTCTATCCTAACAGAAGACGATCAACGTTGTACTCCCCCCCCCCGGGACATAGTTGAAACATTTAAAAACTATTACCATGAACTATATGCACCTCCTGAAATCCCCTTCTCAGGTGCACAATTGGATTAATTTCTGCAAGACATTGCCCTCCCACAACTTTCAGACTCCCAGGCTGCAATATTAAGTGCCCCCTAACTCTTAATGAAATCTATGCAGTCATTGAGCCACTGCCACTGGACAAATCTCCTGGTCCTGATGGCTCTACCTCAAATTTCTATAAAGAGTTTAAGGCCCAACTTTCCCCTATCCTTCTGAACACCTTTAAATACATTTTTGAGGCTGTGCTATCAGACTTCTCATTAACCACCACAACGATAGTTGTTCTACCCAAACCAGGTCAGGACCCCCTAAGAGTTACAAACTATAGACCAATCTCACTTATCAATGTTGATATTAATATCCTAGCCAACATTTTGGCTAATAGGTTAAACCTGGTCTGGGACTCATTGATTAGTAGGGAGCAAGTCGGGTTTGTGAAGGGTAGACTTTCAGCAGACTATTTCAGGAAACTGTCTTATCTTTTCTCTGTGTCCAAGGACTTCTCGGTGGCAGCCACCTTGGTCTCACGGGATACAGAGAAAGCCTTTAATAGGGTCTCGTGCGATTACCTATTCTCTATTTTACCCAAATTCCATATTTCCATCACATTTATCCGCTGGGTAAAAGTGCCTTACACCTCTCCATCAGCAAGAGTCTCATGCAATGGCTCTTTATCCTCACCCTTCTCTCCATACCATGGTACAAGGCAAGGATGTCCCCTCTCCTCATATTTGTTCAACTTCTAGAGCCCCTGATTTGTAAGTTTAATGTCTCCCTGAGCATTACCAGTATACGAGTTGGTAATATGGAATATAAATTGTCAGTATATGCAAATGATATACTGATGCATATCTCGTCATTTACCACATCACTACCTGCTGCCCTGCAGCTCATATCACAGTTTAGTGCTATCTCTAATTACAAGCTAAACCTCCACACAACTGAAATGACGCTGCTCAACAAGTACACCAACAAACTGGATCTGCAACATCTGGGGTTTCTCTTGGTTAAAGATAATCTGAAATATCTTAAGATCGCCCTTACTACGTCTCCCCAGAAAATCAAACAGAATAACCTGGACTTGGTAGTTCTAGTAATTTAAACTCACATAATAATATCTTTTTTAAGACTTTATTTTGCTCACTGATCATGCAAAAATGTCTGTGAGTTCAAAGCTGAACATTTTAGTTTTTTAGAATATGGCCCAAAGATAACTACTTGATAGGTGCTTTACTCAGAACTTTGTAGTTTTTAAATAGAGAAAATATAATCCTGCTTTTGTGCATGCACTGTTAATTTTTTTCACAAATTCTTTATGCTATATTTTTCATGAAAACTAATTTCTGTTGAAGCAAAATTCATTTTCATAAGCTGTGACTTTGGTTTTCATAAGTGTTTATGGTTATAAAAGTGGGTAAAAGAAGAGCAAACTTTGCACATCAAAACCAAAAAAAATGTTTGGATTTTTAGTCTGAAAATTGTGTGGTCAACAAAATGGAGTGTAAGGTTGATTCATCAAGTGTTGCTTTTTTGTAAAATGTGATTCTTTTAAACTATTAATAAAATTAATCTGTTGCAAGTCAAAAAACAGGGCCTGTTTCTGTGACTGCAAAACGTGCTTTCATGACTGCCGAAAGTATCTTCATGACTGATGGTGATCACGAAAGTAGACACAAGAATTTGCAAATTAAAAGCAAACAAAAAAAAAACCTCAGAACTGTACTCTAAATCTTGTGTGGTCAATAGAGTGGTGTGTAAACGTGATTCTTCAAAGTGTTGTTTTATGGAGATAAACAATACTTTTTAAATTATTAATTAAATTAGGTTGTTCAGTGTCTTGAAAACAGATCCTGTTTTCATGAGATACCACTGATGCTTTTGTGACACTTAGTCTCAAAATTAGAAGAGATACAGATGGCTTTACTGAGACACTTCGAAAGCAAGTAACAGGTCTGGGCCAGTGTGTGGATTAATACAGCACAATTGCAAGTAGCCTGCAGGGTCACTCGCTTAGTCTGCAATGGGTCTGGCATCATGCATGTGGTGATGCAACTGCTTCATGAGTGGCCCATAGGGCCACTTGCAAATCCAGGTACAGGTTGGGCACAGTGTGGTTCCATGTTAAAACTGCAACAACAAAATCGTGAAATGCAGAACAGTGCTGAAATAATAGCAAGTGAAATTTAGTGATGATAGACTTCAGCGCTAGTCAATTTTGCCCTCACATAATAATTACGATCAGCAAACAGCGATAGCAATATAAATAGCAAATGAGAAAATACAACATACCGAGAGTGCTCATGTAAGGTGAAAAGGTTAACTCACCATTTGCTTTCTCTGTAGTCCATCAACACCTGACGCATTGGCAGGTTGTTTGCCGAAGGTACCTCTAATTAAGAGAACAGTTCAACAGATTAGACAAGTTGAACAAGTTTGTTCTGCCACCCCTTCCTCAGTGGAGGAACTAGATATAGCACCTGAATTTACTGTAACTGCTGCTGGTGCTCCATTCCTACTGTATGATAGCGGCAAACAAAAAGATAGATTTCTAATGTTTGCAACAACATCTAGCATTAAAATGCTGCAGGAATGCTCCGATTGGATGCTGCATGGGACTTTCAAGTCCTGTCCATCCTTGTTTGATCAACTCTACACAGTTCACTGCATTAGGGCTGGCCATGTTGTGACAACACTTTATGTGTTAATGTGCTCTCGCAAAACAGAGTCTTACTTTCAAGTGTACGCAAAGCTAATGGAGTTGTGTAACACATTGAGTCCTAGCACTGCTATCATGGACTTCAAAAAGTCTGCCTGGAGAGCATTCAGTGCATCCTTCCCCAACACAGAACTTAGAGGATGTTTTTTTCATTATGCGCAGGCAGGGTGGAGAAGAATACAGAAGTATCTTATAGTGCAGGAAAAGTACAGTTCTGATCCTGAATTTGCACTGCACTTACGCATGTTGTTATCTTTGGCGTTTGTCCCAGTTAGTGATGTTGTGCCTACTTTTGAAGACATTCGCGCGACTGGGAGTTTTTCACAAGAAGTGCGAACTGTTACAACACTGATTGATTATTTTGAGTCTACGTGATTGGTACACCAAGGACGCCAGAGGAGAATGGTTTTCCATTGGAGCAATGGAATTGTCATGATGCCACCACCAGGGACTTACGCGACACTAATAATGCTGTTGAAGGGTGGCACCATGGATTCAACAGCCACCTCGGAGCGTGTCACCCTAGCATATGGAAACTTATCCAATTCCTGCAGGAGAAGCAGTGCATGACTGAACTGAAGATCGAGCAGACTGTGTCTGGCACAGGTGTCAGTGGAACAAAGAGAAAATACAAGGATGTGAATGAGTACATCGTATCAATAGTGGCTGAACATGGGCAGAGAAGCATATACAATTACCTACGTGGGCTAGTATACAATTTTCAGTTTCAGGTCTGATTCAAGGACGTTCCCGATGCCGTTCTGTTGATTCCCTACTCTCATAACATTTGTTTTAAATAATAAAGGAAGTGCTCTGTTGTCCTACAGTTGTCCTACAGGTGCAGAAGTCACACTATTGCATGATTCGATCACAGACTGTGATTGTTTTTTTTTCTAATCTATGAAGTCACTATTTTGACATCAGACTATAGAGTAGGGTAATCAATAGAACAGTATAGGGAACGTCCTTGAAGCAGACTTGAAACTGAAGATTGTACACTATTGTATTGTATGTTTGCTTATTCGCTTTTCTGTTTGACTCGCTTTTCTGTTTGACTCACTTTTCTGTTTGACTCACTATTTTGTTTCATTCGTTATTTTGTTTGGTTACTGGCAGTGACCAGTGCTATTGTTGCTGTAGCACTATAGTTCATATGTCACGTTTTCATGACTTGCCATTAAATACTCGCGATTTTGTAGTCGCCGAAAAGGAGTCGCTGTTATCACGGGTTACCCACAGAGTGTGTCACTAAGCAGGTTCTTCATGAGTGGCCCTCATGGCCTCTGACAAAGCAATCTACAGATCTGCCACAGTGCTCATTATTATGCATCTTCTTGAGTGGCCACATCTACCAAGCTAAACAGAAACAGTTTCTACTAGTTCCTGTTGTACAATAGAAAAAACCTTTAAAAAACCTCAGACTCAGTAGAATGAGTGTGCTCACTTTTCAACAATTAGAAAACAGTACTTAAAATATGCAAGTCACTGATCTGCAGAAATTTACTTGCAAACAATGGCAAAGTAAAATCTGACCAAACAAACTTCAGCCATAAGCTGTAGTGAAACACAAACATTGTATCAACCCAGACCTTCTGAAAGTCTTTTTAAGTCAGTCTGCCAGTGCAGTGGAAGTGTTGCCACTCGTGACACTGACAATCCATGTTTAGTAATGAGCCAGCTGACGGGAGGAGGACTGAGCATCTCACAGGTCACACTCCTCTTCTGAGGAGGGAAGGGGGTTCACTGCCACTACACAGCTACAACCTGAGTGACCATGGAGGGGTGGTGCAGGCAGGGATTGTAGTTCCAGAGATTGGGGGTTACTGATTGGTTGGGTGGATGTGCACACCTTGTGTGCGCGCATCCATCAGCAGAATCATCCCAAGACAGAAAAGGGAAAAAACACAGCCGCGCCTTATGCTGTCTCTGTGCACCCCACAGACCCAGTACCCCACTGACCTAGGCTCACTCCAGGAGCACCACAGATGGATTTCTGATGGAACTGGCCCAGCCTGAAGACCTCCACCATAGAGAGGGGACACCATGGAGCAAACACTCCCAGAGCTAGGGTAAGTCCTGGGAGATGGCGGGGTGATGGGGTTGAGGTTGTCCAGGAATATTGAAAAGGGCTGCTGCTGGCTGAGGGGAAGCATAAACAAAAAAAAATGTATTTTTAAAACAAGCAATGCCCATTTCAGACTCGGTACAACTAACGTGTTTATCTTTAAAGAACTGCAAACTGTAACACAGCATTTTGAAGTTGAGATGAAACAACTCACCAAGCACAAAAACTGAGGAATGCAAAAAACTCATAAACCACAGGTGATCATCTTCCACTTCCTCGTAAACACATGATGTTAAAGTCATATGACTGTTGACTGATCAAACAAATCAACTGCAACCAGTTAAACTGATGCATCAGATCTTCCCACACTTACTAAAGAATTGACTCCTGCAATGGTGGAAAGCTTTAAAACTCTACAAAAAGTTAGAATTAAATTGTTTTTTCATTAACCAAATGCATTTTGCAGAATAAACACTAGCAAATCGCTGTATACTTGTGAAATAATTGCTTCTCTCAGATCTAAAGAGATAATAATTAGACCCCCTTAGCTGCATTATTTCCTTGCACACTATGCTTTTCTATCATTTATGATAGACAGACAGACAGACAGATAGAAATAAAAAAGAAAAGGTCCAGTAGTAATCCCAAATGGACATTACTTGAGGACTTAGATGGCATCCACTTTGAGATCAGAAAACTGCTACCATGTTATCATTTTAAAAAGGACTACAATCACTAGCAAAACAAATCGCGTCACCAGAACTCAAATACAAATCAGTCCATGCTTTATCACTACTGCTAAGAGTGTTTGCTATAAAACATGATGCAGTATATGGCCCTTAAGAGTTCATTCCTTCCTGATGCTTATTGCCTTGATAAGGTCATACTCCTCAGACCATGGCATTGCAATCCTTTCCCCTGACTGAGATGTTACAGTTTGAGGATGATGCTCTAAGCCTTTTTTTTTTTTTTTTACCAGGAGAGACACACCAAGCTGAAAGCTTGTTTGCAGGTGCAACCTGGGAGCACAAGGAAGTTTAGTGACTTGCTCAGGGTCACACAACATACAAGTGGGGGCTGTGGGATTCAAATCCAGGTCTCCAGGTTTGCAGCTCGGAGCGTTAAACCACTGCATTATACTGCCTCCTTAACTTAGGATTTGAGTTCTTCTGATGCAAACTGGAATTTTTGTATTTGTTTGTGACAAGAGCCCATGCTTAAATCTTGACCCAACTGCCTAGGCCAAGATTAGAATTCTCAGCTTCTGACTGCAGTAAGATCAATGAACAATGGTACCCTGCCAGTTCCTAGTGCGAGTTTGAGTAGTTATAGTTTACATCATGGCAGTAGTCATAGTTTTTATTGTTTATAATAGGCTAATAAAGAACGGTTACGGTTAAAAGCAGCTCAGAAAACACCACAGATCAAAGAAACTACAGACATGGGTCACCACAGTTTCATTCATCTGGGCTCCTCCTTTATTTTCTCCCATAACAGTCTACCAGGTTCATGGTTTTGAGGACAACCAGAACTCATGTGTTCAAAGCTTTCAACTTGGAAGCTAGTTCACTTGTAATAAATGACTGAAGATGGGTGAAATACATATATATGAATGTAAACTGTTTACTTAATGCTTGTCTATGCCATATTTTTAATGCATATACCTCCCAGTAGCCTTACATCAAAAGCATTTCTGGGTGAGAGTTGGATTCTGCTGTAGATATTTTATAATACTGGCTTGACCTGCTGTATAGTGTGACCCCTTTTACTAGAGGTACATACTGTAGCTATAATGGATGGTGATTGTCTCTCATAGGGAAATAATGACATATAATCACGTATGCGTAAGGCTACATTGAAACAAATGGTAGAGAAACAAAACGATTGGCCTCATACAGTATAGTCACAAATTGGGTGTTGAACATGGTCAGGACCATCACGTTTTGCAATCCTTCCACATTACACTACATTGTGCCAAACACAACAGGGTCACAAGCCTTTCCCTACTTCACTCCAGAGGGTATTTTGACTGCATGGGGAAACAGGAAAGAGTTCACATGCAAGTGATGCACTGTGATATATGCCATTGCATGTCAGTTCACACACACACATATATATATGGAAACATGCCATAATGTCCATAGTATAGGTAGAACTGTGTGAAGTGGTTCTACTAGGTGATGCAAGAGTGTATGACATGGTACCAATGATGTGGTGTGGATCTGATGAAGAAGAAGCAATGAGAGGAAGAGTACAGGGGAGGGGGATCGACTGGATTCCAGTGACTAAGTATAGATGAGGGTTAGGAAGGGTCACTACACCACCATGAATGGCTGCAGGAGGCAGTGAAAACTTGGAATAGCTCAAGCTCAGAAAAGGGTCTAAAAGTAAGGGTTGGTGGGTGGGGGGGGGAATAAAGGCTACAGCTGTAGCCCTGGCACCGCTGTAGCCCAGGTACCATGTGCATGGCACAGCACCACATGACTGGTGCTATGCTATGTGCAAACCCCCGTAGCTGCTGCTTTTCAGTTGTTTCTGGTCAAAAACCCAATTTGTAATCACTAATGTTCATCAGTCATCATTTGCGTTGACTGAATGGAAATGGAGATGCTTTCCCCAGTGACTAACGTTTCCTTTTGTGTTTGGCAGTTTTAGATGGTGGTGCATCAGCATCAGGAACCTTATTTGGGGTTGTGACCTGTCCAGTTTTGGAACAGGTAACATGTTTTAAGGGCCTTTATTTTGTGGTCCCACTAGCTCACTTACTCTAAATTCAGTATGTATTGAGTCATTTACTGTTTTGGCTGCATGTCCAGGTTACAAGCAGAATTATATATCACGCAGACCTTTACTTGTAAAACCAGTCAGTCTGAGAGGTGTAAAGTATAGCTATTGATACCATTAGTGGGAAATTAACCTAATCCTTTTCACTTGCATTTTAAGTAGTCTTTTATTGATACAGTGACATCTTCTATCAAATCATAAGTTGCCATGGAGGAGTAATAATGAACTCCTCCATTGTAAAAAGGAGGGGAACTGGGGCAAAGTTTGGGCTGTGGTTTAGTATCCATTCATGGCCTCATCCAATAATGGAACCCTAAGCTTTCTGCACCCTGAAATCACAGTCACTAACTGCTACTGTGTATCAGAACCAGTCTTATCAAACTATGAACAGAACCCAGGCCCCTGGAATACAGTCAAGGTGCTATATCAGCTGAGTTATCAAGATGAATGCTTAGGCGTAGCTTTCTTGGGGACCTTGTTTCTCAAACTACAAATTCAGCAGTTGGGGATATTTTAGATGGAAGGAAGTTGACCTTGTCATGCATTTGTAACACAAAACTATAGTGGGAAACCAGTGCTGAGACCTAACTAATCCTATTGTGACCAAAGCCACATCAGACTAGTGATTCCCAAGTACGGAAGTCAGTGATTGTTCAAAACCCAGTGAATATGGTCATGGAGGGTTCCTTTTTTAGCAGTCAATGCTGTTGCAGCCTTCTTACTCAAATTGGTACCTTGGGAGTGACATTTCCATGTATTGCTGACAAGTAACATATGGAACAAAGTAGCTCTCACCTGGGTATTTAAAACTTGTAGTATACAAACAAATTACACTGCCCAACGTCTGCAGAACCCGAACAACAAATTAGCAGTGCCTATCATTTCTGCAGCTGCTGAGTCTCAGAGGCAGATGGTTCTTTAATTGGTGCACCTAAAATATTAAGCCTGTTATTACACTTTTTGGCCTTGAAAGTAACTGCTTTGTTCTCCTCTGTCCCTATGAACACATAGAACAAATACGCATCCTGCAGACAAATGTTTCTTTGTATATGCACACAGAGTTCAAATTAGTACAAAAAATACAAAATTAGCTATTGCTGTAAATTAGCCAATTTTAATTTTTTGAATGGCACTTTTATTTTGTTTCCATTTTCGGTGTTGATGTTAGTGACAAACATAAAATCAGGCATGGTACTTGTAACAAAAAATTATTTTTTTTGCAGCTGATGTTGATTACTATGACTTCAGAGGCTATTTCAGGACCAAGCAACTAAGCTCTCAACTTTAAACTTAGTTTCAAAAACATCTGCTTCCGAGTTCACTTGTGGGTGGTGTCGGTTTTGACAAAAGGCATTGCAAAAGTTCAAAAGGGAACCACTTTCATGCCTTTTCAGCCTGCTAGATGTTACAGCTTCTAAGCTGCTAGCTACAACATCTAGCAAGTCTTAAGCTCTGTTTACACTGCCAACTTTAAAGCGGACCAACCCATGCACAGTTGGTGGTGTGGACACACATTTCACATTAGATTTTTGATGCGACTCAGGAGAGGGGACCTGTATCAGAAAGAACAACTTACAGCACATTACCTTGCTGTGTAGACAATCTGCAGCACTTGCTCCAATCGAAAGTCTCCTCTCCTAGCATCCTCCAGTGGCCCCATAAATATCTCTGATGCTCATCCACCAGCAATCCTATACTCAGGAAGGCACGGTTTAGCACACCTGAGTTTGGCAAACCACATTTTTCAAGAGCAGAAAGAAAGATGAACTCAGAAAAGTCCATGAAAATGTAAAACAAGGGCTAGAAGTATTACAAATTAGGGTCGTAGGCTGGCACCGCGATACTGGGTATGTGCCAATGCATACGCATATCCTCTCTTTCCCTGGGGATATGCATATGCATTCGTGCATGCCCAGTATTGTGCTCCAAGTTTTCGAATGTAGGGCTGGATATTCAGACTGTGCCAGGCAGGGGCGCAAGCCTGGTTGCAGCACAACTGGGCTGTGCCAGGGCATGGACCAGGTGATATTCAATGGTGCTGCACCATGACTCAGCACCACTGAATATGGCACTGAGGGCACATGCACTGTGCATGGTGCAATGGCACTATGCCAGTGCAAGTGGCAGAAGGGGAGAAGGGGGATGCACCAGTGCAAGTGCGGTTGTGCTAGGTGCATCAACCACAATATTCAGCAGTGAGCATGCAAATGAGGCCATTATACATACAAGGCACAAATGGGGCTATTTGCATGTCATTATGGCCCCATTTGCATGCGGTGCTCCGATCCCCAGCGACTTGCACCTGGTGCCCTGCCAGGCTGCAGCTGTCGGGGACCGATGCCTGCAGTCCCTTGGCAGACCCAGCTCCCGTACCCCCAATAGCAGGCATATGTTTAAAATATCCCTGGTGGTCCAGTGGACCACACTCCATCGCCTGATCATAGGCATATATTTAAATCATCCCTGGTGGTCCAGTGGAACATTGTCAGTCAGCAGATGGCTGGGAGGCATGCAGGTGGTGCTGCCACCCGCCACTGACTGGGGAGTGCTGGGTGGCAGGGGACCTCTGTGGGGGGTGGGAGGGGGTACCACTGGACCACCAGTATTATTTTCACCATATATGCCCATGATTGGGCACTGGGGAGGTTCCACTGGACCACCAGGGATGATTTAAACATATGCCTGTGATAGGGTGATGAAGTGTGGTCCACTGGACCACCAGGGATATTCTACACATATGCCCATGATCGGACAATGCAGAGTGGTCCACTAGACCACCAGAAATATTCTACACATATGCCCACACTTGTGCAATGAAGAGTGGTCCACTAGATCACCAGGGATAATTTAAACAAATGCCCACAATCGGGCAATGCGGACCTTCCACTAGATCACCAAGGATGGTTGTTACACATATGCTCATGATCAGGCACACGGGGCCCTTCCACTGGACCACCAGGGACATATTCTACACATTTGCCCGCGATCGGGCAACAGTGCGGGGGGGCTCAATGCTCCCTAGGACAGGCAGCTTGGGGTCAGTGTTCTGGTGGGTGGCAAACACTAGGCAGGCGTGCTGCCTTATTGCACCCTGCACATGCAGCTCACCTGTGAGTGGTCTGGACTTGTTCCTGGTTTTACCAGGCACATCTTTGCTCCCTGAGAGGTGTAAGGGTGGTTTGTGCCAACATATGCACCACACATCCTGGGCTGAATATCAGGATGTGCCACATATGCATGGGCACACCCCGCACTTGCGCTGCATACATTACTGTTGCACCCCCGTGCATCGGAGTTGCATATCTCAACTTGCCCTTTCAATATCACATTGAGTTAAGATTTGGTATGAGACACATGGTGCATCCCTGTTGCGCCATGTGCAACCCTTTTGAATATCCAGGTAATAATTTGTAAACATGCCCTTAAAAGGGTGTATGCAGTTTCCATTTGAACTTTAGCAACTTCAGAACTACTGTACTTTGCATACAACACCAGCCGCCAACCCCAAAGAAGATGAAGTGTTCGACAAAACATTGGTGGCTTCAAAATGATGACTAGAACCGAAATAAATAAATAAACTTATATAGGTTTTCACAGAGGTTGGTGAGTGAGCTGCTTTCATTTTATAATGTTGTGCTACACATGTCCATAGAGAGCTGACACCTCTCTGTTCTATTTTTTTAAGAGTCCAGTGGTTACACCTGATTTTAGACAATAAGTGACTGCACAACCTTGAACAATCAACAGAACTGTTGAGCAGCTGGAACTGGGACTATCTAACTGTCATTTGATTTCTTTTTATTAAAACCCAGTAAAATTGTGCCCAGCCAGGTCATGCAGAGGTAGCACTTCCACACTCTACTCAGGAGACCTGGGTTTGGGAATAGACTCGGGCTGCTGGGACTTGGCAGGGGGAAGGAGAGTGGAGCAGCCCACAGGACTGCTGCCTCCTTCAGGTATGGAGGGATTCCATCCTCTGCTGTTTGTCTGGTGCCTGATGAAAGGCAAGTGGCAGAACAGCAGAGACCAAGGTCAGGGGAGAGGCCATGGCAAGATACTGCTATGCTCCCTTGCACCACCCGGTGCATGCATGTGTGCATTGCATGCTACTGCCACTTGAAGAATTTTGCTAGAAAAAAAACCAACTGGTAGGAGGTTGTTCAGCTCCCAACCCCCCGCAGGCCCTGCACTGCTGACTAGGCACCCACCTCTTCACCAGACCCTGACTCTGAAGTTGTGCTCCCTGCACACCCCACCATGGAGGGCTGGGTGAATACCTAAGGAATGGAAGTGACAGGGTTGAGTGGCCTTCCAAGAAGGGCTGGTCAACAGCAGAGGAGATAAACATAAGGTTGAAAAAAGAAAATAAAAAACAGTAAACTCAAAGGAGACCTTTAACTGGGACAGTGGCACAGGTATAAACAAGAGTTCAGTAGAGTACACAAAAACTGCCTCGGCATTACCAAGATGTGTTATATTTTTTAATTGTGTATTATTGTGATGTAAGTGTGAGGCGAGGGAATTGTGTAACCCACATTACCTCTCAGTGTTCTGTTATCCTACACTTACATCACAATAATACAACAAATGAAGCTGTACACATCAAGCTAATGCAAAAGCAGCTGTTGTTGGATCTTGACACACAGAAATTACATACAGGCACATAGAGTGACATACATACTATAGACATACACATAAATATGACAAAGTGACATGCACAGCCACACACACATACATACAGACACACAAAACCAAGGCATTTCCCACGTCAAGAAGATACCTGGTGTTTAGTCATTCTCCCTACCTCGCTACATTCCATGCCAAGAAGATCCCTGGTGTCCAGTGGCACCCACTCCCTCTCCCCACAATGTGTCAAGAAGAGCTTTAGTGTACATGGCACCCCATCCATCACTTCATCCCATGCCAAAAAGAGTCCCTGAGGTCTAGGGGCACATATGCCCTCACCCCATTCTGAGACAAAGAGTTCCTTTTGTCCAGTGGAACACTACACCCAGTCACTCCTCCCCCCAGATGGTGAATGGAACAGCCTTCTGCTCACCTCCACAGCCAGTTCCTATATATAAGTAAGCAATAAGACACAACAGGGTGTGCATTTTGCAGGTCTAACTACATGCCCAGGTGCATAGTAAGGCACACTGCAGGCCAAGTGCCTTCATCCCCTGAAATTGTGGTTAGCGCTGCACAATTCACACCCCTGGAGTGTCTTTTTATGCTTATAAAATGATTCACTGTATTTTACATGACTGAAAAAAATAAAGTCATGATGTTTAAATAATAAGAACTTAAATCTGTTGCTTAGTTTTTCCTAAGTAGCTCCTTCACTTGTTTGTAGTGTGCAACTTTTCTTTTGCTTTAGGGCATTTGTCCTGAGTAGGCTTCCCTAGTTGAAGGATTTTTTTTTTTGCCGTTTGCATAATTTTGAGCACAGAAATGAGTATTGCCTCTGAGAATGTCATGTGCATATCTGCAGTATGAGAGAGGTGAGGGATTACTTCCATAAATGCATGTAAATCTCAGTTTTTATTATTCAAAATGATGTTTAAGAATAGGATGTCAGAGGACAGGGCAGGTGGAAAATGGCACCAAGAGAGGAAGTGTGGAGAAGTGTTGGCAAATCCAGTTTACAAACCAAACTCATTTGAAGTTGAAATGCTGACAACATTTTTTTTTGTGTGAATTTCATTTTGCCCCCCTCTGGTCGGCCCATGTTCAGGGGGGCACCCCAGCTTGAAATGCTGGCAAAGTTAGTTTTTTTTTTCTGTTTAAATGTTAAATAACAAAATATCTCAGAGTTCTCCATAGAGGAATAGAGGATAGCATTTAAGTATTGCGGGAGATGTGGAACTTGGAGAGCTAGTGTATTCATTCAAAATGCACTGCAGAGAGAACAAATGCTTTTTTTAAAAAAACAAATCAGATCCAGCTAATCTATAGATGTTGTAATAGTCAGTTCTCATCCAGTTGCTACCTTATTTTTATTTTTTTTCTGAGAAATGTGCACAGTATATTGGCCTAGCCAAGGCGTAAGGAGTGAGTAAGTAGATGTGTTGGGGGGCTTTTGTAGCAGTCAGAAATCAAAACACAGCAAATCTCGATTTTTTCTTTTTTAAAATGATTGTTGAGAAGAGAATTCCAGAGGCCATGACAGCAGGGCCAGTGGAAAATGACACTTGGTAACTTGGTAAATAAAGACAGAAAGGAGGTGTGAGCCCATAGATACTATCTGCCACACCTAGTGGGCACTTAGACCTGCTGAAATCCCAGGAATGTATCCAGTTCTTTTTTAAACAATTCAAAGGTTGAAACATCCATGAAACTTTGTGGCAGTTTGTTCCAGGCCCTAGGCACCAAGAGAGGAAGTGCAGAGAAGTGTTGGAAAGTCGCATTTATAAACTCATTTTAAGTTGAGATGCTGGCAAAATTAGTTTTCATGTTTTTTTTTGGGGGGGGGTTAATAAAAAAAAAAACTCCCTGTGTTCTTCAGGGAGGAATAGAGGATGGCATTTAAGTATTGCGGGACAGGAGGAACTTAGAGAGTGGATGTAATCATTCAGTAGGGTTGCCATTGCCACCTGTCTGTTTTTTTTTTACCTGGTAATCAGATTTTCAGGGTTCCTAGCTGGTAATCCAGTTTTACTCAGTGAAACTTTTTGTGCCATTTTGAGCACCCATATACTTTTGAAACATAGTTTGTTATATCATTCATTGTTTTAGCTGCTTATCCAGGTTACAGGCAAGTTCTGTTGTCAGTATAGCCCTTTCTTTGTAAAACTAGTCAACTTGGGAGGCGTAAAAGTATGGCCATTAGGATTACTAGCAGATACTTAACCTAATCTTTCCCACTCTGCATCTCAAAGCAGAACAGCAGCAGAGGTAGGTGTAAAGTCCAACCCTACCTTTTGTAACAATAAAAGATCCATTTAGCTTCCACTTTCATCTCCTGGCAAACGTTTTCATCTCGAACGGAATTTAAGCATTTTTAAATTATTTTTTTTCTCTGCAAGAAAAAAGTATGATCACTTTTCTTGGATTTGAGATAGTATTGTGGACATGAAAAGGAAATGGATTCAGAAAAAAACACAACTATGAAATACACATTGAAGGAAACAATTTGTTTATTATACATATATAAATATATATATATATATATATATATATATATATATATATATATATATATATATATATGTCATTGTAAACTATTTAAAGTACTTCCCTTGTCTTCACTGGATCATATCTGTAAATGAGAGTCTCTATATCTTTATTTTTATTTTATTTTTAAAGAAAATTTCAGAGAATACGTTTGAGCACAAGTGCTCTTTTACAGAGGTTACACATCAGTGACAGAGATTACAAGGTAACATAAATACTTATCTCTGTATGTTTTTTTCTGGTAAAACAATTTCAATAAATAACTAAATAAATAAAATTAACTAGGAAAAACAAAGAAAAGCAAATGTAACAGGCACAGTATGTTAACCTTTTTGTTGAACTGCTGCTTTAAGTGTTGTCTTTTACTGCTCCATTAAAATCTTCACTGACATAACAAATGACTGGAGGAGGAGCAATGCACAATCAGTCATGAAAAGGGGTGGGGCTAGGGACAGAGTTCAGAGTGTGGTTTAGCACCTGGTTTTTGCCTCATCCAATGGTGGCAACACCATAACATGCAGTGCAGAGAACAATTTTTGTTTTAAACAAATCAGATCCAACTTGTCTAAATACATGTTGTCATTGGCAGTTCTCATCTATTTTCTCCATTATTTTTTTTTTGTGAAGTGTGCTCAGTGGATGAGGGGGCAGCTTCTTGTAGCAGACAGAAATAAAAACATGCATTTGTCAATGCCAAATGTTTGCTTGCTGGCTTTGGCATTGGTAGTTCAGGAGTTACAGAGATGCATAATAGGAATGGCAGTGAAGTATTGAACTAACGCCAACCCCCATCCTAACCCCACAGAGACTGACAGGAGTTGGGGGTGTGCCTTTGTGTCATCTGCCATAACGCTCACACCATTCCACCTTAATCCACCCCTGCACTGACAGTGGTGTCAAAAGTGTGCCTTGGGGTCTTCTGCCCTTATGCTCACCCCATTCCATAAGGAAATAAGCTGAGATGGGTGCAGCAGTATAGAAGAATGGGGGTGAACATTAGGGCAGAAGACTGCAAGGCACACCTTGATGCCTGTCACTGGCTGCAGGGTGGGGTTGGGGGTGGGGGTGGAAAGGCATGAGCATTATGGCCAACGACCCCAAGTCACACCCCTGATGCCTGTCAGTCTCTACAGGGTGGGGCATTACAGTTGGAAACCATAATGCCCAGGGTATTTGTTGGTATTTTCACTCCAAATTTCAACATGGGCTTTTTGGGAACCCACCTCTTGAACAGTAGCACTATCATTTCGTTACTCAATCCTGAAAGGTGATTTCGCAAAGCGACTATACCATTCTGCGCCACAGGTGGGAAAACACATTTCAGGCTGGATTTCAAAAATGATAGCTTTACTGTTCATGAGGAGGTGTGAAAAAATGGCAATGCTGAAAATCTGGAATGAAAATATGAACAATTGGTGAAGTTACAAATGTGCACAGAAACTGTGCAACGCACACCGGTAACGCAATAATTTTTTTTGAATTTTTTCACCAAATTTTCAACATTGGTATTTTGGGACCTCTCCTCATGAACAGCAGCACTGTGATTTTGTTAATCTGTCTCAAACATTGATTACCCACTGTGACCGCACCATTCTGCGCCACAGGTGCAACAACATGTTTTGGGCAGGATGTGAAAATGACAGCTGTACTGTTCATAAGGAGGTGTGAAAAATGGTGATGTTGAAAATCTGAAGTGAAAATATTAAAATTGGAGAAATTACAGCTGCAGTATAGAAACTGCAAGACGACATTTAGTGACAGAAGTCATTTCTTTGAATTTTTCACCAAATTTGCAATGTGTTTTTTTTGTGACCCCACCTCATGAACAGTGGCACTGTCATTTCATTAATTCATCCTGAAAGGTGATTCCAAGCAGTGACCACGAAATCACCTTTCGGGATTGAGTATTGAAATGACTTTGCCGTTCATGAGGTAGAGTCCTAAGAACCCCATGGTGGAAATTTGGGGCCACAATTCCTAAAAATGTCTGAGATATCAACCTAAGTTGAAACCCCCCATTGACTCCATTTGACTCCATTTATACAGCACTTACCCAATTCCTCAGTTCGTAGTTCGGCTTTGAAGAGTGCAGACGTGTGCCAGTCCAGAGAAAATATCTGCTCCCGACTTCTGGAGATAAAGTATGGCTGAGAGAGGGTTCAGGGAGGTGGGTGCTCAGTGGGAGAGGGGAGGAGGGATGTGGGACTGGGGAGATGATGGTGGACCATTTTCTTTTTTACAGGTAAAAAAAAGGGCGCTGGGAGGATGGTTTTCTTTCATTTACAGGTTTAAAAAAAAAAAACATTTTGGCACACTGGGATGGGCTCCAAGCGTGCCACAATTGTGGTGGTGGTGGGGGGCATGCTGATATGGGAATTGGGCATCCTGATGTCGGTAGATTACAGATGGGTTTTGGGAGAGCGCATCTGACACTGGGAGTGGGCATCCTGCTATTGGAAACATTGTGGCACACTGGGGTGGGCTCCCAGTGTGCCACATTAATGGAGGGAGGGGGAATACATGCCAACATGGAGATTGGGCACCCCGATGTGGCTTTCCTTGGAGTGTGTGGTGGGTGGCAGGGGCCTGGCTCATTACTTGTTTCACCAGGAAAAGCATACAGAACAAAGAAGTTGTTGGCAAAGCAAGGTCCAGGGACAGAGTGCTGGGCAGCAGTGGCCGAGCCAGGTTTGGGAGCCGAGAGAAGGGCCATTCAGTCAATCATGGGCTCCACAATGGGCACTAAACAGTGAATAAAGATGGTGCAGGGGCACCACTACTCACACTGGTGCAGCCAGGAGGGCCAACTGCCCCCCTAGCCCCCCTCCTTTAGCTCCGCCACTGCTGGGCAGCAGGAGCTGACAAGGCTGAGAAGAAGTGGGGAGGTGCCGCTGCAGTGATGAAACTGTTTGTGATTGCAGCGACAGATTTGTTTCAACCCCTTGGCTCTCTTTGAAGCTGCTGTCATTGGCAGCTTTCCCCTTGATTGGTGGCTGAGGGACACACCAGTAAAGTGTCCACTGCACTGGCTACAACACAGACACACCTCTGAAATGTAATACGGTCACAAGGTGTTTCTTGCACATGCGCTGCACGCAGGTGAGCAAGCAAACATAAAAAAACAGTATAAAAACATAGTAGAATTTTACAGGTGGCATGTTAGCAGGATTTTTTATGGTTTCTTCTGGACTGTTCAGTTTAGTCTTCGCTATTAAGTGATAGGGAGTGGTTGTTGAAAAGTCTTGGTAGGGGCAAAAAGGGGGGTATTGTAATTTTTTTTTAAATTCTAAACATTAGTGCAAGGATTTCTTTGATCTTCTGTGTCCTGATTGGCAGAACTTCTTTTTGCCTGTGCATCAGGCAGATGTAATGCATGGGTATCAACCAATCAGGTTGCAGGATTTTGGGACTCAATGAAACGATATATGTCTGAACAGCTAAATTTTTCAAACATGTAGTTACTAATATAAGTAAGGCTTTTAGAAATCCAACCAGGTGTGCCTATGTGGAAAATAGATTACAGCCTGGAAAGCTTTCAACAGTAAGTGTTACACTATCATCCCACTTGGACAAAGAGTTAAAAAAATACTAAAGTCTTTATCTACCCGGATATTGCCCCATGACCTCAGCAAAGATGCCACCAAGTTTTGCAGTATCAGGAGGAGAAGGTGGAAGACTTTGGGGGTTGCCCCTGTAAGGCAAGGATTGCCTTAAAAGATAATGTAACAATTTAAAGAGCAACTCTCTATTATAACAAAAAGCTTTAAAACACTAGATTTATACCAGTTATGTTTTAACTTAATTGTTTTCTATTTTTTTTTTTTTTTTACTTTCCCCTGCTGTTGGTCTGTTAAATATTGTACATCATTCATCATGCAACAATTATTTCACTGAGTCTCTCAAATTACTGTATATCTAACTCTCCCGTTAACCACACAATTGCTGTTTGTGGCATCACAGTTTGTTGTCATAGTGAGCACTTTGATGTAATAAACAAAGGCACTGTGAGGTTAACACGGGAGAGGCAAATGTTTTCTATACAGACTTTTTAGATGGCTACCAAGATGTGCTGTAAATAGTGGAAAGGAACATTGAAAATGGGAAAAAATGTATTCTCGAGTAAATTGTAACAGCTGGAACATCTAATTCAGGAAAGCACATCCTGAAGTTCAGAGTTGCTCTTTAAGGATTGCCTTACAAAATAATGTGAGGATTTTTTTTGGTAAAGGACAAATTAAGGTTTATATTTCTCAACAGTGTACAGCACAAGCAGCAGAGAGTCAGACACTCAAGACCCAGAGATGGAGCAGAGTCAGTCACCCGATCAAAGTTTAATTGACACAACTTCTGTTTCACCAAATATTACACAGATGGAAGTCCCCGTGGTATCTCAATCAGGTCTGAAATTGGTATCTGCAACTGACTGTTTGCCAGCTGCATCTTGCACTAAAAAGGAGACAGCAAACAGATCTTCTGAAGCTGCTGATTTGCCGTCTTTTTTTCATTCTATATATTAAGGCCACTTGTATTATACTTGCTGCTTCAAATCTCCAGTTAATTGGCTCTTCTTTCTTCTTTTTTTGTTTTGTTTTGTTAGGAACTAGTAAAGTTAATCTATTATAAATCATATCAAGTATTAACATGTTTAAAGAGCTAGTGTACTACCTAAAATTAATAGTAGTTTTTAAAAGCAGTCAGCCATTACCTTTTATATCCGAAGTACTTTTTCTTTTCCCTTTGGTTAATTAGAAAATTGTTTACCAGATGTTAGTAGGGGTGATGTGTGGAACAGCACTCTGCCTGGTAGCTGATTTATCTAGCTCATCTTCGGCATTGTGACTTCATTGACTGGGACATCACTGCTGCTTAGGAACAGTCACTCAGTAGCTTCCAGGTCAGTCTCCTGTGATATCACAATCAGTGAGATCACAGTGTTGATGACGGAGTGGGGGGAATAAAGACAGATATATCAGCTGCTAGGCTGAGAGCTATTCTCCACATCCAGCACAATGTTATCACATAGGTAGCTTTCTAATGAGCAAAAAAAAAAAATAAGAAAAACACTTCAGAAATAAAAAGTTACAAAAGACTACTTAAAATTTGCATTGTTTCCCCGTTTGCCAGTTTTGGTTCCACTAGCTCTTTAAGTATTTACAGTTGAACTAATATTTATTTTATTTATTTTTAATTGATTTGTTTTACCAGGAAAAGCTCAGTTGAGCACCAGCTCATTTGCAAGGAGGCCCTGGTAGGACAGCAGAAACAATAACAGAAATACATACATACTATCAATTTAATTCTAATGCTTAAGCACAGGCATTCTCAATATACTGTATGTAATGAACTTGTTTTATTTATTGAAATAAATCAGAATTACAATCCTTTGAGTCTTCAACTCCTTTGCAAAGGCTCCACGTCAACAAGAAAATCTACACAAACTTCAACAATTGGTACAAAACTTAAACCTTTTGCACAGTACACAACTTAAACATTAGTCACAGTACTGAAACTTAAACATTTGATAACATAGCTTAAACATTTGGCACAGAGTACAACATTGGGTTACATCAGCAGGGATCAAAGGTCCCGGGTCAAACAATTTTGTACATCTGACAGAACATCGGATTCGGAGGTTCCTATAAAGTAGGCCCAGAGTCGAGAATAAGTTACAGTGAGACTTGAGGATCCTAAACTTGGGGAAAATGGGAGAACAAAAGTCCCTAAGCCGGTGGCGGGGGATCCCCATTAATGTAGGACTGGAAACCATCTTGAAAGTTATATACAATCATAGGTTGTGGAGCTAAGGAGGGACTCAAGACCAGATTTAAATTGACCCAAACTAGTTGTAAGGGAGATTGTGGATGGTAGGTTGTTTAGCCACAGGGGGGCACGATAACGAAAAGACCATTGCCCAAGGGGGTTCTACAGTGGGGAACTAGTAGGGAGGTGTTTGCAGAGAGCCATGGGGTCCCCCTGAGAGACGCTGTTTGAATAAGATGGTGGAGGCCTATTGGAGCTTGTTTGTGTAGTACTTTTTTAGCTAGAAGGCAGGTGTGATACTTCACCCTATCTTGGATGTTTAGCCAGCTAGTAAGTTTGTAAAGCTCAGAAGTATGGGTTTGCCTGTTAGAGTTTGAGACAAGACAGCAGGCTTTATTGAGGGTGAGGTTGATGCTGCGCAGGGCAATATGGTCAGCAGACCCATAAATTACTATGCCATAGTACACCAAAGGTAGGACTGAAGAGGACACTGCAAACTGCATTGCCTTCGGGGGAAAGCAGTACCTTTGTCTGTATAGGATCCCCAACCTGGCATTGACAGAAGAGGATACTTGTTTAATGTGGGCATGATAGGTAAGTGAGGTGTCCAACATGACTCCCAGGTATTTGAAGCTGTAGACTTGCTCCAGCGGAATGCCACGGGAGTTTGTGATGATTAGTGGTGCATTACAGAGTGGGTTTTGGTGGTGGGTGAAGATCATGGCTTTAGTCTTCTTATAGTTAAGTATTAGACAGTGTTCAGAGAACCAGGTTTCAAGCTCCCCAAAGAAATCCTGCAGTTCAGATTGTAGTGTATAGAGATGGTGATGTTTCCAATAGACTACAGCATCATCGGCATAGAGTAATAGCTTCCCGCTACAGGATTGGGGGAGGGAGTTCAGAAAGAGGGTGAAAAGCAATGGGCCTAAGATGGACCCTTGAGGGACCCCTGTTCAGACTGGCTCACTGGAGGATAAGGTTCCATTAATTTTTACCTGTTGGGTCCTGTCAGTGAGATAATCTTTGAGTCAGGAGGTTACCTCTGGGGAGATACTCAGAGATGGTAGGGTGTGGAGATGAAGCTTGTGACTGACTGTATCAAAAGCTTTGGTCAAGTCGATATAGAGAGTTCCCACTACTGAGCCTTGATCCAGGGCCTCATGAATATAAGAGGTAAATTTGGCAATAGCAGTGGAGGTGCTGTGACCCCTCCAGAACCCGTGTTTGTTCGTGACAGAGCAGATTGTGTTTGGACAGGTAGTCTGTGAGCTGGTCAGCCACTATTTTTTCAAGGGCCTTTGGGGGGGGGAATGGATATAGGCCTATAGTTGGTGGTGGAGGTGGGGTCACCACTCTTCAAGATGGGATTAATAACTGCTCTTTTCCAAGTGGTGGGGAATTGGCTGAGGCATAAGGACAGGTTTAGTATTTTGGTGAGGTGGGGCAGGGTCTCATCCAAAGTGAGCCGGATGAGCTTGAGGTCCAAGTCATCGCTACTATAGCAAGAGTTTGACAGGGCTTTGCTTAGGTAGCATTTAGCCTCATTGCAGGAGATGATTCACAGTCAGAAAAGGGGGATGGCTGAAATTTGTAGGAGAGTTAATGGAGTGGTTACTGATCAGGTCAAAGAGGTTGTGGGGTAGGATATGGCTGGGGTTTGTGAAGACAGTATTGGTGGCTTTGGAGATAGATTTAGGGTCCTGGGAGATGACCCCATCAATCTGAAGCTGTACAGGGGTAGGGGATACATTTTTCCCAGTTAGTTCCTTAATGTTACTCCAGAATTTGCTACCAGAGCCCCATGAGGAGGTGAGAGCTTGGTTGTAATATGCGTCTTTGGCTTGCCGGATAGCCCATGTGCAGCTGTTTCGAGTCTCCCTATAACTCTGTCTGTCTTGAGGGAGTTGCGAGGAAAGGGCCTTATACCAGAGGTTATCCCTTAGTCGCATGCAGTCAAATAGAGACTGGGAAATCCAGGGGGTGTCCAGAGTTTTTACTATTTGTCTGGAGAAAGTGGCAAAGATGTTGCAAGTAGCATTAAAGGAGGAAGTAAAATATGTGAGGTCAGCATCGACTGATTGGGCGGTGTGTATAGGAGACCAGTCGAAGGAAGCAAGGTAAGATTTTAGGCATGGGAGGGCTCCTTTCCTTAAGCGTCTTTGTACAGTAATCTTAGGTGGTATTGGGGGTATTTTATTTGACCGCCAACAGGTAACTGGGGAATAGTCACTTATCGAGTCTGGGAGCACCTTGATATGAGAGAGGTTTTGGGTGGCTGGTAAGGATGAAGTTGATAAGGGTGGATGTCCCTGTTTTTGGGTCCATCCTAGTTCGGGAGTGGACCATTTGAGTGAGGTCATAAGCGAGCACTGCTTCTTTGTAAGAGGAGGCTGTAGTAGATAACCAGTTTACATTTAAATCACCCATGAGGATGATTTCGCTATTGGGGGGAAGGTGGGAAATGCTGGCCAGTACTGAGTCAAAGGCAGGCTTTTGGTTTCTTGGGGGGATGTATACTGCCAAAATGTAAAGTATTTTTCCTGGATTGCCAAGGCTTACCTTGATGGCTAGGGTTTGGACTCCATGGGTTGGTTGTGGGATGGGGACCGAGAGAGCATGCAGGAAAGATTTTGTATAGATGGCGCAACCTCCTCCTCTCTTGCTTACCCTGTCAGTTCGATGGATGGTGTAATCATTGATGGTGACAGAGCCATTTGTGATCTTTTCTGAGAGCCAGGTCTCAGATAAGGCAAGGACATCTGGGGAGTGCTGTGCAATCCAGCCCTGGAGGGAGGTGAACTTCTTCTGGAGGCTACAAATGTTAAGTGAGTCCAGCTGCAGGCTTCAATACTTGCCCATATGAGCGGCTTCATAGATAACTGGTCCCGGGTTAGGATGAACATTTCTCGATAGGAGGAGAAGTAGTAGCGTACTCCAGAGTAGCACTGGCTGGAGTAGCTTTGGCGCTGCCCGTGCAGTTTTAGGGGTAGTATTTTTTGTTGTTACATCTGGGATAGGGAGGGTGCTTATGAGGTGGGCTAGGTGCATTGGGGACAAAGAAGGATGTTTCCCTGGTGGGTAGCTGCAGATAGGGGTGGGGGGGTGCCCCTTGTTGGGTCAAGGTGATAGTGCAGCGAAGTATGTGCGTACAATGATTAATTTGTCTGGTAGGGTGGGCATATGTGTGGGCAAAATAGTAGCCCGAGTGGTACTTTTAGAGGGGGCATGGAGGGAGAGATTCTCTAGTAGACCAGCTTACAGGGAATGCTGCAGTGCCAGTGGAAATAGGTAGGGCTGTTTGGGAGATCAGGGTGGAGAGAAGGACTAGCACTGAGAGGGGGCGATTCATGTTTTGCTGGCAGCGTATTGTGTGTGTGCTATCTGTGATGAGTGGCCACTAGTGGTGGTGAAGTATAAACTGCAAATGAGAAAGTGGGCAGATTGGTTATTTCAGCCACGTGATCCTGCCTATATATTTCAGTATTCACCAAGGATGGTGGTGTGGGTGGCGGGGCCAGCAGCAACTCCTTAGACCAGTTTGGTCTTGACTTCGGGCAACTCCACAGAATTTAGCGGGTCCGTACCTGATTCTTTTGGGCTCCTGTTTGTGGGGGAGGGCAGTTCAAAAGCTCTCACAACCTCCCTGACATTCGGTTCTGCTCTGTGGAGAGGGAGAGGAATGGAACATAAGTTGGTACTGAAATGGGAGGGACCCTTAATGAACAAATCAGGCTCTTTAAGTTTAACAATGAAAAGAAGCTTAAGTTAGTTTTATCTACCAGGTGACAATTTTTACAGTTGCATTTTAAATCCTTGTGATTAGTTGGCAGTAAAAGGAGAAAATAAAAGTTTGCTCTAAGATGGAGAGCTGAAAGGTTTTAAATCCTTGTGATAACTTGGCAGTAAAAGGAGAAAATAAATGTTTGCTCTAAGATGGAGAGCTGAAAGGGTAGCCTGATTTAAATTTACAAAGACCTTGGTATAACTCCTTAAGGTACACACTTCAACAACATTATAATGCAGCCTAAGTTCACTTTAAAGTTAAGGGTACTTGCACAAACTTTTGTTAGGCAAGGCAGTGAGCAGTTTTTTGCTTGTAAAAAAAAAAGTATCTCCACTGTTGAGCCGACTATTAATGTCGTAGCATAAGAGAGAAAAGGCGCCAAAACTACAGTCCCTTTGTTTGCAGCAACTCCTTAAACCAGTTTGGTCGCGACTTTGGGTGCCTCCATGGCGTTTAGCAGGTCCGTACCTGATTCTTTTGGGCTCCTGTTTGTGGGGGAGGGCAGTTCAAAAGCCCTCATGACCTTCCTGGCATTTGGTCTTGCGCTGATTCTTTTGGGCTCCTGTTTGTGGGGAAGGGCAGTTCAAAAGCCCTCATGACCTCCCTGGCATTCGGTTCTGCACTGATTCTTTTGGGCTCCTGTTTGTGGGGAAGGGCAGTTTAAAAGCCCTCATGACCTTCCTGGCATTTGGTTCTGCGCTGATTCTTTTGGGCTCCTGTTTGTGGGGAGGCAATTCAAAAGCCCTCATGACCTCCCTGGCATTCAGTTCTGCACTGATTCTTTTGGGCTCCTGTTTGTGGGGGAGGGCAGTTCAAAAATCCTCACGACCTCCCTGGCATTTGGTTCTGCATTGTTTAAATTCTTATGGTTGGATATACTCCTTACTTCTTTAATATTTATCTGAATTGTGAAGTACCCGTACTGTGGTATCTCACAGAAAAAAATTTATATTTAACAGACTAAGGGGGTGAGTGGTATACAGTACATAACCACCTGCCATAGTTCTAGTTTGATTTTTTTTTATTTCTTTGCGTATTAGATCTCCCCAATTAATATCTTTGGGTCTTAGCTGTGCTGCAATATTTTCTTAGGCAGAACTAGGTGAGAAATAATATTCTGTGTTTAGGGTTATAGCTAACATCCTTTCTTTTTTAATTTTATTATTCATCTTCTTTTCTCTCCTGGTATCAATAATGTTAATTGTATTAATATACCTGTGTAACAGCAGCAGCACTATAATATATATTATTATGCATTTGTTTATAAAATGTACATATCCAAAAGCAGAAATTATCTCAAAAAAAAGGATGCAGGATTTTTCCTATCCAGTTTATAACCTAAAATAACCCAAACTGCTATCAATATACCACAATATGTCACTATGCAGGTTTGCATGACATTTTACTTCAAATCTCACAAATGGCTATAACAATATATTTTGATTCCGTATATATATTTTTTGCAGTTAGTGTCTACTTCTTGGATGACCCCCCATCAGGGACTGACCCTCCCCTGTGCCCCATTACCCCGTCTCCTGTGGATCGACCATTACTCCATGATCTTCCCCATGGCATTCTCCATGGTGGGGGTGGCCCAGGGCTGCAAAATGGATCCTCAGACAGGAAGCATGCAATGAGCCAAGTGCAGGGCCTGCAATGGGTCAATCCCGTCATTCTGGCCATCCGTGTTTCTCCACTTCCATTTTTGTTGCCTCCCCTTGGAAGGATGGCATGCAATGTTGCCTAGATGATCCCCATGTACACTCCTGCAAGAGGAGACATCAGCAGCTGCCACTCCTCTCAGCTTTGATTGCTGTCCCAAGTGCCCTACCTGAGGCCACTGCTAGGGGTCAGGACTACATCAGGCATAGCAGACCACGCTCCCCAGAGGAGGACAGCAATCCCATGGATGCTGTCATCCTCCCCTCAGCCGATCCTCCGATGACTTGTGTTCACTCTTGAACCCGGGTCATCGGCGCCAGAAGCAGGAGCCCTACCACTGCATCAGTGGGCTGGCCTGCTACCATATATTGATGCAGTAAGTGGGTGGACACTTTTTCCCATGGGTAATCTGTGACACGGAATACTCAAAATGCAATTGTTCTGACATCAGGAAGTAGAAATGACATTGTTCTGCAATCAGATCAATGGCACTACGAGATGGAATGTTCTGAGAATTCCAGACAGTATATAACAAAGCATAATATCAGGGGACTATTACTAACTAGGCTTGTAATTCCAGCTCAGGTTTCTGGTAACATAACAAATCATTTTTGTCACCAGATTCCCTCAATGGAACAACACCCTTGCCACTGATGGATTCCTATATATTATGCTATTTATAGCTGTTTCTGTTCCATTACATTACATGATAGTGAAGGAGCTGTGCTTGCCATAGTCTAGTGAGGGGAACTTGGGGGGAATGGATATCAGTGACTCTTTTGGCATGGAATGGGGTAAGGTAGGGGGTGCTATTGGACACCAGGGATTTGTTCTGGCACCAGATGGAGTGGGGGTGGGGGTCACTGAACACAGGAATCTTTCTGACTCAAAATGGGGAGAGGGACATGGTACCACTGGACACCAGGAATCTTCTTGGCATGGGATGGGGAAGGAAACCTGTTCAACACCAGGGATCATTTTGGCATAGGATGGGGTCATGGGGTGGCACTGGATACCAGGGCTCTTCCTGACATGGGATGGGGAGCCACTAGACATCAGGGATCTCTAGGCATGGGATGGGGAGAGGCAACACCAGTGGTCAGGACAGCAGGTTATGATCTGCTTCTAGCCCAATGCTACTGGACAACGGGGACTTGCAGCATTTCTGGGAAGTGCCCCCTACAACTCTTATCTCCCAACATCAGCTGAAACATAAAAAGCTTTCTCATTTATTTATTTATTAAAGTTGTTTCACCAGGTGAACATAGGGAGATACAGCAAGAATCTTATTTGCAGACATAACCTGTGTGGAGGAGGCAACATTGATTACAAGAGCACAGGCTGCACTCAAGTAGATATATCTTTAGACCTTTTTTAAAGCCTTCAAGTGAAGAGCTGTTTCAGAGGGAGTCAGGAATTGTGTTCCATAGGGAAGAAACTGAGCTGGCAAAGGATCTAACTCTTGCACTAGACTTTACTCTGGGTGTTTTCTAATAAGGGGCAAACAGAGGACCTAAGCACTCTCCTTAATGGTTTAAGTGCAAGATGTCTTGGAGGCATGGAGGAGTAGGACCTTTCAAAATTTTGTAGGTGAGGCAGAGGAGAAGATATTCCAACCTGCCTTCCAGCGATGGCCAGTTGAGGTAGAGGAAGATATTGCAGTCATGCATCCTAGGTTGTGCACCTAAGGTAAATTGGCCAATCTTATCATAGAGGACTTTGTAGCAGAATGCAGGCAAAATTCAAAGTGACTGTTTAGCGGAGGGAACACTGGTAGTTGGGCAACCACCCAGTGCTTGGTTGTTCCATAATTGAGGAAGTCTATAATGGAAATTCAGCTGACCAGACTTCAAAGAGTACCTTGGAATGAGGAACCTGTTTCCACAGTGGGAACGAAGGTTGTGACCAGAGTCAGGAGCAGGGGTAAGCAGGTAACAAAGGTAGCTTCTTTTCCATACTGTTGCCACATCTCCTCTGGTCCACTGTTCCCACTCTGCCGCTCCTTCTCCTGTCCACTGTTCCCAGTTCATGGACTGTAGTTCCCAGCAGGTCACTAAGGTAGAGTCCAAGTTCATAGATCCTTACACCACAGAATTACATGAGTATGTAAAATTGTTTGGTCAGTGAACATGGGAAGAAATAACTGGGTAAAACTTCATGTTCACTTCCAGTCAGATCCATGCTTATTGTGACCCCGAAATGTCTATTTTGCTGTGCTGAGTGGCCTTTAAAAATACAGTAATGTTGGACAGGACAATTTGAAGAAGCACTCATTTTATTTGTTCTGGATAACAAAGCAAGGCACACAAAGGGATTCTCACTGTCGTTATGCTCAAATGCCCTGTAAGTGCATCTGCCTTGCTTGCTCCCAGTTCTCCAACTGCTGCCAAGTTTGGAGGGGTATTACAGCAGCTGCATCCAAACTTGGATGCAAGTGGCCATACAACTGTTGCACATTAGTCCACTGTGAATGTGGTTTAGCAGACAGTCCTTGGAAGCATGGTAAATGCTGATTTTTGGACACAAGTCCGATGGTATCCAACATTGGATGCAACAAGGACTTGCTAGTTTTTTCACACAGCTTGCATCAAAAAAAAATAGCCTTTGGGTATCTCACTCATGGGCAGTACTTGAAATTATAAAATGGAGAGAGGAAATCTTGTTTTCTGATTGGTTATTACCTGTGCATGAAATCTGTTCCATGCACAGGTAATAACAAGTTCCTAAAAGTGGGACTGCATTTAAATAAAAGAAAATTAATTAGCCATTGGAACACTCATACTTCAAATGCCGCCATATTTTTTCTTTCGGTAACGCAGCTCTTCCCATCCTTGCCGGCCAGTGATGGAACCTCGAGTGGTGCAAGCTCTTTAATTCTTTCACCTATCAGTCCCAAAACAACCTAAATGCGTTTTAAAATAAAAGTACCAACTTCTCCTGTAGTATGCAAACTTCCAATCCAGCTGCCAGTCCCATGGCATACCTGCTCCCCCTCTCTCAGTCCCCGGTACCAGTCTGGTAGCTCCAGTGCCCACACTTCTAAAAAAAAATATATATATATATATATATATATAAACCATCGCTTGCTCAGTTACATTTGGGAAGGCGCCTGCCTGAAGCAAGTACTTGGCAGGCAAGGTTACTGACTCTGTTACGGGGAGGAGAAAGGCTACAAACATGCTTTTCTAATGTGTATGTGTGTGTGTGTTTGTGTGTCTGTGTGTGTGTTGGGAGGTCCTCACTGCCAATAAATAAAACACAGTTCTTACCTCTTCTCTCCCAGTGTAGCAGCTGGAGCTTCATTCTCTCCCAAAAATCAACACCAAATCTGGGGTACATTGTTCTGCATCGTGCTGGCATCAACATTCAAACAGTGCTACTGAGGCCAGCAAAGGACAAACTTTATCCTGCATTTACACAATAACATAATAATACAGTAGTCGGAGGGACCACTTTATCATAAATTTACATATGCAAATCTTTTTTTGTTTCTACATATGAACAAGATTTTCAAACTGTACAAACTGAAAAAAGAGCCAATTTTATAAGAGCACTAAGACACTCTGGGGTGTGCATGGAACAAATAATTACCGCACAGCCAGGGGCTGAAGGCTACGCCCCTGGGTGTGTGCGTAAAATCTGCTCCATGCACACTCAGTTGTGTTTTATTGCTTACATGAAAACATTTTTGTTTTGTTTTGTGTGAGGACAAACATAGCAGTGGCCAGTAGGCCCTACTGCCCTTAAATCCTGCAATACTGGTTTCCACTAGTCCCACTCTCATAGCTTCTAACAGTAGTGGTGAACAAGAGGAAGCCAGCATTGCCAAGGTCAAGGGCAGTGGGATCAGAGTCTACAGCTTCTCCACCTTGTTTTCTATTGTGAAGAGCAAACCTTGAAAATAAAAAGTATATTATTATGACAAATCACACTAAAATAACTAAAAACCCGAATGAACCTGGATGTCAGGGTTGACTGGAGGGGAAGAGGGCCAAAGGGTAAGAGGCTTGAGATTCCCAGAGAATGCTCTGCAACTCCTGGGAGAGAGGGAGGGATGGAGGGAGGGAGGGAGCCTCTGCTGCTATACTGCCACCAGGGTGACAACAAGTGGCAGGGTATTTAGAGCAGACAGTAGGAGGGAGAACTCTGGCAGACACCATAACCAGGTACCCATCTGCATGTGAACTAAGTGTCCTGAGGGCTGGGGAGTAACAAGAAGGAAACCCAAGTAGTGTGGCAGATGACACAGGCACTCTCTGGCCTGCCAACCTGAATGTCCACTGCCTCCTGCACTTGAGGAATGGAGGGCGATTTGCACTGATTCCTAATGGGGTCCACCATGGAGGCCAGAGGAAAAGAAGGAAGGGGCTCCATTGACCCCATGAAGGCAGGAAAGAGACAGAGAAGGGAAGAAAGGGGCTGGGATGTGGCTAGGTCAAAAGGGCAACTCCAGTGACAGGTGATAAAAAAGAATTAATGAAAACAGAAAGCCCAGTAGAAAAGGGGATATGAGTCTGATCACAACATAAATGGTGTGGACCCCCTTCTTTGCATTAATGTTTTAAATATCCTCTGGTGTAATAAAAGGAACTTAATTTTTAGACACACTTCTACTTATAATATGCATACAATATTATTTTTAGTTAGGTCCTCCTTTTTCATAGTATAAAAACATGATCACTGTCCCTTAGACTTCATCTGCTCTGACTGTCTGTCTATACCTGATGGCATAATACTCTGTATGTGACATCGCAATCTGTAGCTGTGGAAATTATTATGATATGATATAGACTTGTGAATATTAGGTGTAGACAAGCAGCCAGAACAAATGAAGTCTAGGAAACAGTGAGCCTGTTTTGCTTTGTCAGTATAGGTTTTCATCCCTGACCCCAGGCTCTCCTGTTTTCTCTTTGGGTCAGTGACCTCCCAGGCTGGACTATATTGGCTCCCACAGGGGACTTTCCAAGTGGAGCAGGCCCTGAGAGTACTGACTGTCATTCTGACAGGCCTGGGTAGTTTTTACACACACTTTTTTCACCCATACCTTTTATTGTCTGCATACCTAGTGGGGCTGCACCAGTCTATTGTTAGCTGCGCAAGCACACAGCTCCCCTGCTACAGGAAGGTGACCCCCCCCATGGTCCCAATGCAGGGGTCACTTTGGTCATGAATGGGCGGTGCCTCCCTCCCAGGCCAGGAATGTATTGCCAATGGCAGCACTCCTCGACCATGGATGCGGCATGCAGTCTTCCCAGATTTGTTCCTGAATCAAGGTCGCCTGCACCAATGTGGGCTGGGTTAAAGGGAGGCAGTATAGTGCAGTGGGTTAAGGCTCTGAGCTGCAGATCTGGAGACCAGGGTTTGAATCCCACAGCCACCTAAGTGCATACTGTGTGAACCTGAGCAAGTCACTCAACTTCCTTGTGCTCCCAGGTCGCATCTGGAAACAAGCTTCGGCTTAGTGTGCTACTCCTGGTTAAACAATGTTCCCTTTCCCTTTAAAGGGGCAGTTGAGTGAGCCTCTTTTTTAAAGGGACACTGACAACTCCCTTAGGCCTCAAATTCTCCCTAGTTTAAAAAACAACATTTTATCATTGCTGTCATTATGTAAAGATTGCTGATGTAGCTGGTTGTTTGATATGGATTTCTTTTTTTTCTTTTATTTATTTCTTTAGTTTTTGTTTACTGGGTAAGCACACTAGCCATAGAGATTACTATTTTCAGGCACGACCCGCGAGGTTACAGGGTAAAACATTATAGATATACAACAAGGTGGTTACAGCAAGGTATAAAAAATAGTGTTACACAGTTGGTTCTGCAACATTTAGAGAAATACAATAAGAACAGAGAATACAGTGGGCAAGTGAAAAACAGACTGCCAACCACACTGAAACATAGAAACATAGACTTTGACGGTAGATAAGGACTGCTTGGCCCACCTAGTCTGCCCATTTCCCTACCTACAGGATAGGCCGCAGATCCTAGTTAACCAACAGCCTATTTCTTCCTACCACACACACAAGAATTGCCTTATGTCTGTCCCATGCACTCTTGAATTCTCCCACAGTTTTAGACCCCGCAACCTCCTCAGGAAGGCTGTTCCATACATCCACTACCCTGTCTGTGAAAAAATACTTCCTCACATTGCCCCTGAACCGCCCCCACCCTCTATCTTTAAATTGTGTCCCCTTGTTCTTGCACGTCTCTTTTTCTGAAAGATGCTACCCTCTTGGACTTTGTTGATTCCACTGAGGTACTTAAAAGTTTCTATCATGTCCCCCTTCTCCCTTCTTTCCTCAAGGGTATACATATTAAGCTCCTTTAGTCTGTCCTCGTACAGCTTCTCTTGCAGACCATGCACCATTTTAGTTGCCCTCCTCTGGACTGCCTCTATCCTGTCTATGTCCTTGCGGAGATGGGGTCTCCAGAACTGGACGCAGTACTCCAGATGGGGTCTCACCAACTGTCTGTACAGAGGGATAACAACTTCCTGTTTTCTGCTGGTGATGCCTCTCCCTATGCATCCCAGTATACCCCCAGCCCTCCCTACTGCCTTCTCACATTGCTTGCTAACCTTAAGGTCATCTGATATGATTACCCCCAGGTCCCTTTCCTTTTTTGTTGTCATTACCTCCTCCCCCATTGTGTAATTTTCCCCTGGGTTCTTGTTTCCTAGGTGCATTATTTTGCACTTCTTTGCATTGAATCCTAGCTGCCATACTTCTGACCATTCCTCCAACCTTGCCAAGTCCCTTCTCATCCTTTCCATGCCTCCTTGTGTATCAACCCTGTTGCAGATCTTTGTGACATCTGCAAAAGGCATACTTTCCTTCCAGTCCCTCTGCAATGTCACTTATAAAGACATTAAAAAGGACTGGACCCAGTACTGAACCCTGCGGTACCCCACTAGTAACCCCTCTTTCTTCAGAGTGGACTCCATTTACAATTACCTTCTGTGTCCTGTTGTCTAGCCAATGTTTTACCCAGACTACCACCCTGGGACCCACTCCCAGGCAGGTTAATTTGACTATTAATCTTTTGTGTGGTGTTACCACACAAAAACGTGTTTGTTTACATACCTTGATCAGCTTGCACTGCATCTTTCCTGGACTTGGGTACACCCCCACACAGTTTAGCGACTTGTGCTGCAGTGGGGAAGAGGTAACTATTGTATCATGAGTGGCTGCACTGTCTGGCAGTGTAGGTAATGCAGGAAGTATAAAATAAGAGTTGATCAAGGATTTGAAACAAAGCAAGGTTGGCTATAACTACACCACTGCCATGCATTTCAGTTCTGCTAAGAAAGGAAGCAGATAAACAACCAGCAACATCAATCAATTTTAAAGAAGGTAAGCAATCATAAACCGTGGGTTTTCAACTATAAATGATATGATACAAGATGGGTTGAAGTATCCCCTTAAAATTCTTTGTCTGTGCTCCTGACTCATCCGCCTTCCCTCAGGACAGACCCAGCTTTCCCCCCAGCATCTCTTCTATCTTCCTCAAGCTGCTTCCAGCCACATGAGATTACTCCCACCCAACAGTGGCAGGGTCCAGTCATGCTGGATCCAACTTCCCTTCTCCTTCTGCAAACAGAGGCGGGAGTTCCCAGGGTGCAGCAATGAGTGGACAGTGTCCACGTTTGTGGCCTGAGCTCACCTGGGATCATTGCACTAGTCAGGCCTTTTAATTTTTCAGAGGTCCCCATCCTTCTGGGACATAGGCAGTCTGGGGGCTCCATGCTTATGTAAGCAGAGTGGACCTGAGCAGGGCCCAGCTGACATCTGCTGTCCCCGCTGTGTTGTCACTGCACTGCCACCAGTGGTTACCCAGATAGCAACATTGTAGCAGTGACAGCCAACCCCGCTCCTGGAGGAAAAGAGCATCTTCTGGGATGCTTAATCTTCCTCCACACACGACTGGCCCCCGACAGCCCAAATTGATTTATGAACTCGGATCACCCCTGTTGTGAGTGGAAGCCCTACCACTGTGCCAGTGAGCAGGCTGTCTAGTCAGCCACTTGCAGTTTCAACAATGTGCATAGCTATAAAGAAAAAAGAAAAGCTAAATAGAGAAAATATATGCGATATAAACTGAATCATGGGTTAAAGGTATGATTTTTCAGTGTTTTCCTTGTGACATCAGTGACTGATTAAGAAAGTACACTATTCTGCTGCTAGCTAAATAAAAATTCCAGTGTATGTTACTATACTGTATTTAAAATTGCTCTTATATTCATGCAAGGTGTACATAGAAAAACATAATTCAAAAAGCATACTGCACCATATTTGTGCAAATCTGCATTCACCCTCTAAATGAGGGCTATGCATTAATGCAGGCTGGGTACATGGAAGAGGCATGAACCCGGCCCATGCAGCTCCACACCCATGGACAGGCATGCAGTGACTGGCATGCACGAATGCTGGCCAGCACATGGTACCTGTGCATGGCCCAACCCCCTGTCATGCTGCTGTGGGGGGAGGTGCACATTGGAGGAATCCAATCAGATGCCCGTAATGGTCCCATGGTGGATCCCCTGGTCTGCATTGAGCAGAGGATTGTAGGACAGTATGGGTCCCTAAGTTGTATACCTGTTTGGCAAGTGCCTGAATTGCAACCCCAGATCTCCCTTTGTGACTAGAGGGTTAGGGCGGCACGGCAAGTCAGTTTTCCTTCCCAACACGGCCGGTAAGCATCTTCTGTTGAGGGTATGCAGAGGATAAGGAAGGATGCCTGCTGTTGCATCTTGCACCCCCTTGCCAACCACTTCTCACCTTAATGGATGGTGTGAAGTGTGGGCACACCCCCTGACACCCTCCAGACCATCAACGCTCATAGCTGCATGAACGGTCAGGGGATCGAGAGTGGAATGGGTGCACGTCCCTTCTGTGTATGCAGCCAAGGGTCTGCAGGACCACCTGTGTACAGCAATCTAATGTAGTGTTGCCTAAGCACTGTGAATCCGTGGGGCATCGGCAATCTGCACTTTAATGCATTGGTGCCAATTTGCACCATCATAAACAACGTTAACTTTAACACACTTGTAGTAACAGCCAAAAACAACATTACAGGACCACACGCAACCTTAACTTCCACACTCTTGTAGTAACAGCCAAAAACAATATTACAAGACCACACTCACCCTTAACTTAAACACATTTGTAGTAACAGCTGTAAATAACATTACAGGACCACACACAACCTTAACTTCCATGCACTTGCAGTAACAGCCAAAAACAACATTAACTTCCACACACTTGTAACAGCTGAAAACAACATTACAGGCCCACACACAGTCTTAACTTCCAGACACTTGTAGTAACAGCCAAAAGCAACATTATACCACCACACACAACCTTAACTTCCACACACTTGTAGTAACAGCCAAAAACAGCATTACAGGATCACACACAACGTTAACTTCCACATACTTGTAGAAACAAACGAAAACAACATTACACCATCATCAACACATTTGTAGTAACAGGCAAAAGCAACATTACAGGACCACACACTTCCTTAACTTTCACACACTTGCAGGACCAACTGAAAACAACAGTACAGGACCACAGACAACCTTAACTTCCACACACTTGTATTAACAGCCAAAAACAACAATACACCATCATACACATCCTTAACATTCACACACTTATAGTAACAGCCAAAAACAACATTACAGGACCACACACAACCATAACTTCCAAACACTTTCAGTAACAGCCAAAAACAACATTACGCCACCACACACATTAACTTTCGTACACTTGTAGTAACAGCTGAAAACAACATTACACCACAAGTAATTGAAAATATTTAGAAAGATTCAAATATTTAGACAGAGGTATATTTAATTTTGAATCATGCACTGTTGTACCAGTAATTTATTTATTAACGTCTTGTATTTATATAACTGCAGAGCTTGCACCAAAATCTATGCACCTTAGTGTGGGAGTAACTTGCATGTGATCAGAGTCATCATAAACAATCTGCACCATGGGTTGCAAGCTTGTTAATAGGTATGGTAGAAATATGCAGTCTGAACTGGCCACATCTCATTTTGTGTTAACCTGTGGCTGACTATGGCTTGGTTATGAATGCTGGTGTGGGGGGTGCATTGTTGAGAAAGCAAGTGACCCTAACAGTTTGTTCTGGTTCCTCATATCAGACTCATCACTGTTTCTTACGTTGTTCACTTTTATGGTTGACTTTGGATTTGAGATCATCATCATGTCACTCTGTCTTATACATGGGACAGACTTTTATTTTTCTCCATTGCTATATTATCTTGAATCTTGAATTTTAAACCTGTTAAAAAAAAGGCACTTTACTAAGTCTATGCAGGGACTTGGACAACATGCTACACTGAGAAAAACTGCCTTACAGTAGATCAACACAGATGTTACAAAAGAAAAAAGGCATCTATTTCTTTTATAACATCTATGTTGGTCCAATAAAAGGTATCAAATCATCTTTCTTTCTGAATCTTTTGTTACAAGGACCAATACAGCAACAAAAATATTTTTCTGTTACAGCACGTCAGAAAATCTTTGTTTTTCATACAGCTAAACATTGGAATAATCTTACAAATGAGATTAAGACTGCTTCTAATCTTATGAATTTTGCTCACACTGAAAAGTTTTTATGAATGTTGTATGCTGTGATTTGCTGTTACTGCTAATATTGATAAATGCAGTACTGCATGATCTTTTGCAATTTTGACCCAGGTCGCCTCTAAAAATGGGCACTTGATTACTCTGAGGGGCTCTGAAAACAAATAATAGAAGTAAACACTTACTATGCTTCCTTGGTAATGCTCCTTTTCCACCATACAAATTACCACCTCATGAAGTGGGAGAGAAGGTGGTCAGGTGATTTTTTTTTGAAAGCCATGCTGCGTAAGGGATAGGAGGTCATAGGTGGAGAGATAATTAGTAAGCTGGGAAGCAACCACTTTTCCAAGGATTTTGTTCAAGACTGAGAGGATGGTAAAGGGGACCCTGAACTCCTAATTAACTACAGACCCACTGCCATCTTCCCAGCCTCGAACAAAATCCTTGAAAAAGTGGTTGCTCTCCAGCTCACTAATTATCTCTTCACCTGTGACTTCCTATCCCATATGCAGCAGGAGTTTTGAAAAAGTCATAGCACTACTACTGCCCTCCTGACACTATCCAACAGTATTGCCTCAGCAGTAGATATAGATAGCCTCACAGATTTTGTCTTTATAGCCTTGACGAAGGCTTCTGATTTGGTAGATCTCTCCCTAATTTGTGGTATACTTCTTAACCTGGGAATCTCACCTATTCCTCTCCCTTGGTTTAGCAACTATCTTGCAGACAGATCTTAGAGAGTCAAGTATGAGACCTCCCTCTCCAATCCTGCCCCAACCCTGGAAGGTATTCCCCAAGGATCTATTCTATGTCCACTTCTGTTTGCACTGCACATAAACTCCATAAATCAAAGCCTGTCCAGTTGCTCTGCCATTCTGTATGCTGACAACCTGGTCCTCTATGCTTGTTCCAAAAAATATTGATCAAATAAACCAATATCTCACTACTGACTATCAGTCTGTGCACAGCTGGTTGTATACAAACAAACTGATTCTGAATACAACAAAAACACAGTCTATGCGGTTTGGTACATCTCCCAGACTAAGACTCTGCCCATCCCCTTTATCCATGACTTACCTTGATGGTACCTCTTAGTCCCCTTAGTTTCCTCCTTCACCTACCTTGGAGTTACACTTCACCCCTCCCTTGCTTACTCAACTCATATAATGGGTATCTGCAAGACAGTAAAATCTATGTTGGGTGTCTCCTACTATGTAGGCCATAACCTTACCTCCCAAGCTTGTCTTGCCATCAGCTGTGGGGTGCTCCTCCCAAAGCTTCTATACAGAACCCCAGTGTTCTTGACTGCCTCAAACTCTACTTTTCATAGGTGGACTATTACTTACAACAGTGTATGTCATTTTGCATTGGCATTCAACTGGCTCTCCCATTGCTGCTCTCTTTATGATAGGCTGGGTTGGCTTCCACCGTCCTCCCTTTGAGACCACAGCTTTTTGGGGTGGGATGTTTAGTGTTAAGCATAATTGTCAGCCACTATTCCTTGCCTCGCTTCTTAAGGCTATGAACAGTGTCTACCCATTAAGGTCTGGTGATACTGGCCAACTGTCCCTAAGCTTAGAACTAGTGGATCATCCTTTGTCTATGCAACCCCTAAGATTTGGAACTTCATACCACCTGTAATTCATCTTTGCCCTTCAGTACGTATGTTTCATCTTAGGTATCATAAGCATCTTCTTAGCTTGGCCTGCAGCTCTTGCCACTGAACTTGAACAGTCTTCAGATGTGCACCTAGTTTTATAATGTTTTGACCTTATGTCATGGTACTTACAGTATATGTTCCTCATGTAGCTTTGTGTCAAGTGACGTAATGTGACTTCCCTGATACTGTTTACAAATGTTCTCCTTCCATGATGATTGATAATGTTTCTCACCTCACTGCTTACTGTATTGCATTGTATGAAATTGTATTGCCTTGTTTATCTTTTTGTATGTAATTTCCTGGGTCATACCTCAAAATAGGCATTTGACAGCCTAGTATACTTACCTGGTAAACAAAAACTGAATAAGTGAATGATGGACCTAGAGTCCCTTTTGACCCTAAATTACTACAGAATGGTTCTTTCAACTGGTAAAGAGGAGATACAGTATATGCTACCTTTCTGAACTATCCTGGAGCAGTGCTCAGACAATGAAGCGGGGGTCATAGGGTCTCAGCCTTTATAGTTCTAATGTAAGTCCCTATAGCTCATGCAGTACTGCCATTTACATTCAATACAGTTTAAAGACACAGACCTCACAGATCCTAAAGCTGGGGGCTTCATTCTCTGTTACCATCAGTGGCACTACATGGTAAGGGTGATCATGTAGCACCACCAATGAACCTGTGCCCTCGTCAAGCTATGCTCATCAGGAGTCACAGCCCCTTCCCATTAACCCCCACCCCCATTTCAGGGGTTATAACTACAGCCTTTAAAGGAAAACAAGGAATTTTAGAAACACCACACCCCAAAATGCAACTGTCTCCCCCCCCCATTAGACTTACAAGCCAAGAAAATATTTTTTTCAACCTACCTGCTGTAATATTGAAGTATGTTATCACTGCTGGAATGTAAACATATCTGGCACTGCAGGGGGCCATGCTGCATGCACCGAGCAGCTCCATACTGCTGACTTGTATTGCTTTCAACAAAAGTGATAAAAGTGAGAGGCACATAGCCGCTCTGTGCATGCAAAACAGCAGTGCACAGTGCAGGACATATTTACATTCCAGCAGGGATGACAAACTTCAATATTACAGCAAGTAGGTTAGGAAAAATTATTTTCTTGGCTTAAAAGCCTAATTGGTGGAGTGCCTTTAAGAGCTGGGGTGTTTGCAAAATTCATTGTTTTCTTTTAAGGTCCCCCCCTCCTCATGCTTTTGGTGGACTTCACTGATATTCCCCTTCGGTTAAAAAGCAGAGGCCCAAAGGTTTGTTTATTTATTTATTTATTTAAATAGGACAGTGGGCTGGATCTAGAGGCAATTTATTTTATTTTTATTTAAACATTTGGAAACCGGGAAAGGCACACTGAGCCAAGGCTCGTTTCGAGGTGCAACCTGGGGATAAGGGTACAAAGATTACAATAAACAGTGATACAGAGGTATTGAATATATTCAATTAGATTTCATGTTTACAATGAAAATGGACCTGTTTTCTGCCATGCATGGGGAGTAAGGTAGTACCATTCCAGTTGTTAAGCTTGTTGTTTTTTAAACTTCAGTGAGTTTATTAATGGCTCAGAAAATGAATACAGAAATCAAGCCGTTTATAACCTCAATGAAGAACACATTATTCAAAACAATTTCACTGCAAAAGAAAGAAGATATATCCATTTGTCTTCTGGTGAGGGAGCCCACTTGAATATCCTTCTTGTTTAAAAAAAATGTAAACATTACTGAGACTTTCCCAACAGGTTAAAGTTCTGCTATCTCAGACTCATTTTCATTTATTTATTTGAAAAATTTCACCAGGAAAGGCATACTGAGCCAGACATAGCTTGTTTCCAGATGCATCCTGGAGGAAAGGGGACAGTGGAGTTACAACTGACTATACAGACAGCATAATATATAACAACGAGCAAAAATAATAATAATCGGCAAATTAAATAACATTGAGAGAGAAAACAACAACCATGTACAATGAGAAGAAATGAGAATCAACAATGTAGGCAAAGAGATACAGGGTGGGTTAAGGGGGAGCGAGTATGGAGGGAGAGGGTGGGGTTTAAGGATAGAAGGGGTTAGACCAGAAGGTACTATGAGGTTTGGATTGAGGGTTTGTGCAGGTGGTGAGGATAGGAAGGGGGAAGGTAGTAGGAAAGAGGTAGCGAAGATTTCAGTTTCAGGAGGAGGAGGATGGGGGAAGGCAGTAGGGCACAGGTAGTGGTGACGTCAGGTATGGGAGGTAGGTTATGCAGTAGGAGGAGAGAGAGAGAGGGGAGGAGGCAGAGCAGATAGGGTGGGGGAGGGAGTTCCAGAATTTAGGTAGTCGGTAGGAGAAAGCAGCCTGGCCAGCTGAGGAGGTTCTAGGGGGGAGTGCAAAGGAGTGGAAGTTGGAGCTGCAAAGGGAATATGAGTTTGGTGATGTCAAGAAGAGGGAAGAGGAGAGGTAGGAAGGGAGGGAGGGAGTCAAACCAGTGTTTGGCAATCTCTTGGTATCTGTTAATTGGTAATGGATACTCAAGACTATCTAGAGGAACACTGAACTGGCTAAGTCTTCCCCCGTGGTAACACTGCAAATTTGAGACACATAAAACATGGTGAACCTATACATCTGATAAGCATATAAAAAAGGAAATCCCCAATAGAGGATTGTCTAAACTAACAAGCGTGTCGGTTACTGATCATTGGTCTCTGCTTCATACTACTGTATGTGACTTACCAAGTTATCACACAGTTGGTCTAGTACCGTCATGCCTAGTTCCTCTTCTATCAAATACATGTATGGCAATCATCAGATATTGTGTTTATCCCTCTGTAGGTGCAATAATAATAATACTCTTTATTTATATAGTGCAATTCAAACTATCAAAGTGCTTTACAGTACTTGGGCTAATAAATATTAAACTGTAAACAGATTAAAATTCAGCAACAACACAATCAAATCATGATCAGGTAATGGAGAATTCTAGATTAAATAGAAAGATCTTTAGTGCCATTTCAAAGCTCTCTACAGTCAGGCACTCATGAACCCAACGAGGCAGAGAATTCCACAAGGTGGGAGTCACAAACACAAATGCTCGAGCCCCTGATGTCTGCAACCAAAACTTGGGAATCTCTAGCAATCCCTTGTCGGAGGAGTGGAGTGGTCAGGAGGGGCAGCAGGGGCGAAGAAGCCCTTGCAGGTAACCTGGTCACTGTCCATGTAGGGCTTTAAAGGTCAGCAAGCCGACCTTGAAAATGATCTGCCATTGAACTGGCAGCCAGTGCAGCTCACGCAGCACAGGTGTAATATGGCTAGATCGAGGAAGCTCAGTTAGTAACCTGGCTGCCGCATTCTGCACCAACTGCAGATGGCGGCTATCGACCCCCAGTAGTCCAAGGTACAGGGCACTGCAGTAGTCCAGACAAGAGGTCACAAAGGCATGGACCACAGTCAGAAGATCCTCGAGTGGAACCAGGTGTTTTATCGGAGTGATATTCCTCAGATGGTAGAATGAGGTCTTGATGATGGATGACACCTGAGATTTCAGGGTCAGCTCCTCATCAAGAATAACACCCAGACTCTGCACCTGTTCAGAGGTCCTTAGCTGGCAACCCCTGAGCATAAATCCAGATGTCTGCCCTGCCAAAGACCCCTCTACTCGACAACCTGGGTCCACAACCAAAACCTCAGTCTTGTTGGGATTCGGCTTCAACCAATTGGCACACATCCAGTCCTGGATCTCGGACAGGCAGTTATTAAATACCGAGACCACTACATCCTGTCCAGGTGCAAAGGCCATGTACAGCTAACTATCATCTGCATAACAGTGAAAACTCAGACCGTACCACCTTACAATGTCCTCCAGTGGCAACATGTGCACCACGAACAGCATGGGTGACAGCACAGAACCCTGCAGAACCCCACATGGCAGGGAGAATGCATCAGTGGAATAAATCCCAGATACTACTCTGTGAGACCTGCCAGCGAAGAAAGAGTGAAACCATCTGAGGACTGTACCTGACAGTCTGTAGATCAACCACAGGTGTTCCAGCAACACATCATGGTCCACAGTGTCAAATGCCATAGAGAGGTCAAGGAGGACTAAGATAGTATGGCTCCTCTGATCTGTTACTAAGAGGAGGTCATTGAGCACCTGAACAAGGGCAGTCTCAGTACTTTACCTCTTCCTAAATCCTGACTGGAAGGGATCAAAGATGTCATGGATGGCAAGATGACCCTCCAGCTGCAGCGCAACCACTTTCTCAATAACCTTTCCCACAAAGGGAAGATTAGAGACAGGCCTGTAGTTGGCAAGACAATCCAGGTCTAGAGATGATTTCTTAAGGAGGGGTGTCATCACTGCCTCCTTCAGGGAGTCTGGAAACTCCCCGGTCTCTAACAAACACCGAACAATCTCAGCCAGGACTGGACCGATGACCTTAACACACCCCACAAGGAGGAGGGTTGAGCCCGGGTCTAGACCACAGTATATCGGCCACCAACTCTGGATAAGCATCATGACATCTGAGATTGCCACTTGGTCAAAAGCTGACCAACATGACTGAGGCACCTCGACCTCCCCCCGATCACCACAAGACCCAATGGAGCGGGCTGAGCTGATCTCTGACCTGATGTTGGCAATCTTATCTGCAAAGAAGTGAGCAAACTCATCATGTCTCTCCTGTGACAAAGCTCTCCATGGCTGTAGACAGGCTGGATTGTGCAGTCTGTCCACAGTTCAGAAGAGCTGAGCAGGTCAGTTCCATGCAGCAGTAATCTCCCCAGACAGAAACTCTGCCTTCTTATGGGAGATCACTGATTGATAGTCCACATAATGTGACATCAATCTAAGTTTGTTGATATCAAGGCCAGATTTCTGCCAGCAGTGCTTCAACCTTTGCCCAACTCTCCTCATCTCCCTCAAGGTCTCATCAAACCATGGAGACTGAGGGCGAAGGGAGAGGGGGCAAACCTGGACAGGAGCAATGGAATCCAGAGCCATCACCATGGTCCTATTATGAACTTGGAGTAGATTCTCGGGTCCCATGCTAGCGCTCGGAACTCCTGATGGGTCCAGTACCGCTATCAGGCCTTCTGGGGCCACACCACTTAATGCTTCTTTCCATAAGTTTTAAGCTATGCCAGACCTCCAACCACTCTATAATTGATCTTTACCAATGCTGAACAATGCACTAAGGAACCTAAACTTCTTTCACCTCTGTGTGATAGTTGTGACACTCAGACAGCTGACTCTGATTAATCTATGATTTTTGTAGTATAAAAATGTGTTATTGAGTGTGACATGCTGAAACAGCCTGTGGAATGACACCCCCCCCTCCAGGTTTTAGCTTCAAGGTGTTACCTGGAAGGTCAGGGGATAATCACAGGCTAGAAGAGGCTTAAATTAAGGATCTCATGTTTATCTAGCTTATTTGTAGCTTGCCAGCTGCTAGGATGGGAAATCATAAACTTTTATAATGTTCAGAGGAAGAGAGCAGGTTATGACGCTTTAGTGAGAAGTCATAAAATATTCTTTGATGTGTCCTGGGAAAAAGAGCTACTTGAGATCAAAGAGGGGATGTTATTTAAAGAAAGCCATGTGGGGACATGAGTTTTGCTGAGGTCACCTTTATTAATTTACCTCCTGCTGGATAGACATCCTGATTGTATAATTTTTAATAAACAGAGGAGGAGCTGGGTGAGATCATGGAGAAGGCAGGCTCAAGACAGTGTTTTTAATTATGCTGTGAGTGATCTGTAAAGACACATATGTTTGGACTCTCTTGACAACAACCTCTGTCTATCAGCACTATTAGAAGAGATACAGTAGATATATAAGTCTAATTGTCTGGTAGTACTTTTTTAACCCTTGTTCTTTTAAATGATTGTATGCTTTTGTGATATATGGCTCTGTATTTACATTTTACATTTTTTTCATCTATCTTTAAGTAAACCTCTATTTTAGAGACTACTTGGTGTGCATTTGAAATTCTTTTTCTTGACAAGTGAAACACACATGGTTAAAGTTGACACTATACAAGGCTTACTGGTTTTACCAAACTGGGAAAAGGAAGGAGTTTATTCTGAGGTCTTTAATAGAGTTTTAAGGGTTGATTTTGTACACCTGGTTAGGTGCCCATAGGCAAAAGATATCTGCCCCCCCCCTGAAGAGCAGAATTATCTGAGCCTGTACATTGGGTACGCTAACAAGAGGTTCACAGTTTGAATCCCTCCAAGACTTGAGACCAAAGGTTGATTTGAACCCACCAAACAGACAGGAGGGTTACCCTGTTTCTGTTTCCTGTTCAGAAGACTGTGCTCAGAGGTTGGCACTGTGGGAGCAGAGGGCCTGACCTGCTGAGTGGGTTTGTGACAATAGTGACCAAGATAATATAATGAAGAAAGGGACCTGGGTATTATAATTAGCTCTGAAGTCAAGTTCAATTCCCACTGTAAACAACAAATGAAAAAGGCCAACCAAAACTTGAATGGTATATTAAGATACATTGCAAGCAGGGATGCAAAAGTAATGATCCCACTTTATATAGCGCTGGTGAGACCTCATTTGGAGTATGCGGTTCGGGTATGGGCACCTCAAAACAGGAAGAATATCAATAGGCTAGAGTCTGTCCAGAGGAGGTTTACTAAATCAATAGATGGGTTGAAAATGAAAATATATCAAGACAGATCAATGTCCCTAAATCTATACTCGTTGGGATATAGGAGATTTAGGGGTGATTTGTGCCTACTGTTCAAAGAAATGGGAGATGTTAACGAACAGATTGATTTGGGAATTATTCAAAGGACAGATGAATATGGAAGCAGAAGATACAATAAACAGTTGATACTATCTAGTTGGAAACATAATTCAAGAAGGCACTAGTTTAGCCAGAGGGTGATTACACCATGGAATGCTTTACCGGCGACAGTAGTTAACAGTGATAACATGAAACAGTTTAAGGATAACTTGGATTTACATTTTGGGGATGCAGTATACAAGTTTTAAATTAAATAATAAAATAGAAAAGGGCAAGCATTAAGGATGTAAGTCTGATTGCTTGAATACATCTATGAAATCTATATGGTCCTTCTTAATATCAAGGTTACACTAAATAGGCAACCAAGAGGCAAATCAAAATTTAGGGATTTCTACAAAGCCAATTATTACAAAATTAAAAAAAAATATCTGCAGAGCTGGAATTGGTGTGACAAATTACAAAACCTAGACATGGTTCAAATCTGGAACAAGCTAGATAGTAAAATCTAGCACTGCATTAAGCATTGGGTCCCCGAATGCACAACGTATAGCAACAACAGAAGGATTCCACCTTGGTGGAACCATTCTATTAAAAAGAGTATAAATAAAAAGAGGAAACTATACTCTAAATTCAAGAAGAGACCATCTCAGAATACAACAGGGAGGTACAAAAAATAGCTAAAAAAAACAAGCGTTTGATCATTAATGCTAAACAAAACACAGAATTAAAACTTGCAACTTTGGTATCAGATTATAAGCAGTTTTATAACTATGCTGGTAGTTTGCGTTGCAAGAAAACTGGAGTAGGGCCCCCGCTTGTAAATAACAAGTCAGTCACTAACGAATCAGATATGGCAAATGAGCTCAATAAATACTTTTTAAGTGTGTTCCAGGAAAAAAAGAGAGCCTGTATCAGACAAATGTTGATAAAAACACCATACCATAATCCATTACAGCAGCTGATGTTGTTGATGCTATTTTAAATATAAAACAGAATGGTGCATTAGGCCCCGATGGTATTGCACCTATATTCTTAAAGGAATTGTCGACAGAGTTATCAGGTCCATCAGCTGTACTATTCAAAGCCTCCTTAATAGAAGGCAAGATAATAAACGAATGGAGGACTGCAACTATAACCCTCATATACAAAGGAGGTAACAGAAGTGATGTTCAGAGTTATAGACCAATCAGCCTGACTTCCGTAATAGGTAAACTCCTTGAGAAATTGATTCAGATACATATAACAGCACATGTGTCCAAAAATGGGCACCTTGATGCCACACAACATGGATTTATTTCTGGTAGGTCCTGCCTTACAAACCAACTCCAGTTCTTTGAACCTGCTAATGCAGCGTTAGACAAGGGGCTACCAGTTGACATAATCTTTCTTAATTATGCTAAGGCATTTGATACTGTGTCCCATAAGGTATTGGTTGAACACCTTATCAAAATAGACCTACATCCTAACATCATCAACTGGGTTATTTCTTGACTGAATAACAGGCGTCAGTGTGTATCTATTAGAGGGTATGTTTCTACCATAGGTATAGTGACAAGTGGAGTGCCTCAGGGCTCGGTCCTGGGCCCCACCCTCTTCAGTATTGTAGTAGCTTCCATGAGTCTCCAGACAATGGATGGCTTAGTAAATATGCTGATGATTGCAAACTGGGAGGGATTATCAATAACTTGCAACCAGCTCAAGATTTTCAATTGGCACTACTACATTTGGAAACTTGGGCTATGGAAAATAAAATGCACTTTAATGCTACCAAATGTAGGGTGATGCATTTGGGAACTAGAAACGTGTGTTACCAATACCGGCTTAACAACATAGTCCTAAAAACCACAGACAGCGAGAAGGACTTAGGCATAGCAGTTTCACGCAATCTGTCATTTGAAGAACATACCAGGAACATAGTCAATAAGTGCAATAGCATCTTGGGTTATATCCTTAGGAATATTAAAAGTAAAGAACCTAAGGTATTACTTCCACTCTACACCAACCTTGTTAGATCGCATATGAAATATCGTGCCACCTTCTGTGCGCCCCTAACTATAGGGGGCCAAAAGTTAGTGGAAAGTTACAAAAAAGGTCAGAAATTTGAAGGACCTAAGTTATACCAAAAGACTACAAAATCTGAAACTATACTCTGTGAACTATAGGTGCTTAAGGGGTGAACTATGTTTGACCTATAAAGCTAAGCATGATGAAGTCTTGTTTGAAACTACTGGCATAATTAAATATCAGCAATCCCAGATCACATACATTTAAAATAAAAGCCAACACCAACAGGACTAACAAGCATAATTTTTGGTTCACATAGAGAATAGTTAGTGTCTGGAATAACCTACCAGCTGAAATTGTTGCGAGTGAAACTATGACCACTTTTAAAAATGGACTGGATAAATACATGGTTAGTCAAAAATGTTCCTTCCACCAGTAATACAGTGGCGAGTTCTTAATAGGATTGCCTCGGAACTCGTAATTCTTCTATGATTTTATAATTGTGTATTTCATTTTTTCAACCAGTATCTAGTTATTGCCTTACCCCCTGCTGCTATTAGAATACATAAATAGGTTATGTCTCTTTTTAATGCTCTCAGATCACCCTAGACATATCAGAATTTGGTTAGAAAAATCAAAAAATTCAGTGGTTTTGAAAATTCTTTTCAGAACTGATCCTGCGTGGGACCACATAGGGTTCAAGTATAGGCACATCCAAAATATATGACAAACTGCCCACACCTGTCCAAATCCCCTCCAGCACAAGTCACCAGCTTTTAAGCTTGGAAACTTGGATGTGCATTCATACCGAAACTGGATGTACTCACTGACATGCAGCAGGAGAGGAGGATAAGATAGACTCTAAGACCCTTCCGTCATTACATTATAATGTTAGTGTTGATGGTGGTAATAGGAGAATGAAAGCTGCAAGAGGGGGAGAGTATCTGGCTGCAAATGTGAGGCCATGGGAGCCTTGTGGCCTGGGGAGATGTGGCAAGCCCTAGGTTCAGTTGGGATCTGGATCTTCCTCCTAATGCTGATATCTGGGAACTCTAATGCTTGGGATGTTGGAGCAGCTGCACTAATGGATTCCCTGTCAGAAAACAGAGACACTCCCTTCACCTAGGATTTGATGAAAAAGGAGAGGCAGACACACCATACAGCATGGTTGGGGTACCCAGATGCCCAGAAAAAAAAGCACCAATGAGTTCATAGCTCCCAAGGGAGAGAAAGACTCTAAACTTAGAGTCAGGAGTCTGAGTATTGCTCATCCAGAATCATAATCACCCAAGCAGTGCTCCCAATAGAAAGGTTTGTGCTGCAGATCCAAATCCTGTTCAGGACTGTACAGATGTGTCCATGTCCTCCAGTAAAGGGGTTAGCCCCATATGCAAAAGGTCATAGTTAAAAGGATTTATTAAACAACAATTAAGTGACTATATTGAATCCCATTATCTTCCTGGTTGGGAGGGAAAAGTGATGGGGTGATGTCGATCCTAATGTAAATTAAACTGCAGTGATTGATGCAAAAGTTTGAAATATAATTGAACCTCATTTAGTCCTGGATCGGATCAAATAAACTGGTTTACTTGTTTGAATTGTTTCTTAAGTATTTAGTAACTGTGATACAAATGTGCTGGAGAGGAGTTCCAAAAGAAATCCTTGATCCCAGGGAGAACATTTCTGCACAACTAAGTTAAGACCTCTGAGATGGAATGGCGTTGATAGAAAAAAAGTGTACATATTTAACACTGGCTTATGCCATGGCTCTCTTCTGCTGGTCCCTCACATTGTGAGACTTGTTTAACATCAGGACACAAATCCTGGCTGGTTATTCTTGCTATAGGGAGACCCCAATAGGACACTTGCCCCTTTTACTGGCTCAGAAATGCATGTAAATGAAACTGAACTAGGCTGTCACTGTCCTGAGTTTTGAAATTAGGAAGGAATTCATGCATTCTACTGTATTTAGAAAACAAGGATTTTTTTTTACTCTTCCCACTTTTAAAGGTTCTGTCTGCCCAACAGAATGAGCTGTGTTTGATTATCAGTGGCTGTTTGTACAATTTACTGTGAATTTTATTTTGAAAATACACAACAAATACTGTTAAAAATATTTAAGGTTCATATAGCATTAATACCATGTAGCTACACAGTGGAACTACAGTACTTCATGTTTTTCATCATCATCCCTACAACACAAAAGCACTCCAGTTCCAAGATTTTAAAGTGGCTTCTCCCGTTATAAAATTCAGGAAAGAGGATTTCACCTTTTCTCGCCTCTCATCTGTCCTGCTCAATGCAAGTGCCATATAAGGCACTGCTGTCCCCATACAAAGATAATTATCTTTTAATAGGAAACAGGGCTTAGCTGAAATGGTATTAACTAGATTTAGTAGTTTTACCATTTCAAACTACACCAAGAGACTGACATTGGAGAGACCTTTAACCTCTGAATCATCAATACAAACCAGCCAGGAAAGCAAATTAAATCATCTTCTACTGCATTACAGCTTATTCCACTGGGCACTCTATAGACTGCAGCTTTTCTCAATCATTTCTCGAACCAGATATTTAAAATAAGAGATTACACTGCCATCACTAATTTTTCTAGCCCAAATCCTCATGTATGTTCAAGCAGCATAAACAGCAAACCCAGGTTTTCTATACTGTTTTGTCTAATTGGAAGTGCAGAACTAATAGCTCTTTTAAGCTCCATGACATGACACAGATCCTTTTCCTTTATTTAGTTAGCTGATACCCATCAGACTACCAGTAACCTCAGATAGTCTAAAGGTCAGATCTGATGAACTCATCCTGCACAGCACTGTGATCCTGTCCCCCATGGGAGAACCAGAACACATCTTCTACTGTACCGCAGAGGCACGATCAATCCAGGACTACCTTTACCTTTTCTCTTCTTTTCAATTTGTGGTAAACTTGCCAATAAGTGAACAGACAGAAGGCAAATATTATCTGAATTACACTGCTGTCATTGAGTTTCAGATGGACCCTTGGCTCCTTACTATACTTCTACCAAGTGAAAATGTGGTTACGCATTACTGTTGCTGCACTTCAGACTCACTCATTTGAGCCCAACCAAACTTATTTCAGTTCTGAGCAGCATCAAGTCTTTCACTAAGTCTTTTTATTTGTTTGTTTTACTTTGTTATTGAGCTGTTGATCCCCTCCCCATTACCATAATTCTCTATAGGACCCCAACTAACACACTCCCAGCCCCACAGCAGCAGCAGTAGCAGTAGCAGCAGAGTGACCAAATGGTAGCCATCATGAGGATAGTCGTGGTTGTTTTATGCAATACTTGCCCTCCAACCTTGTGGCACCCTCTGCATGATGCTCGTATCCACAGCAGCTCCATATCTGGGAGGTCGAGAACTACCTCCCTTAACCCACAACAAGGGTTGCTACAGGAGCAGAACTGGGATGTCTGCTTCACCTGGTCAGGAAGCAATGTCTTCGGCAACATCCTTGACCTGAGGCGGCATGACAGCTGAGACTCAGCGTCACTCCTGAACCTGGGTCACCCACATTGTAACCGATGCACTACTGCTGGGCCATTGGACAGAGGGGAACCCTCATGTTGACTGCCATAAAGAAATTCACTGAGTTCTGAAAAAAAAGATTAAACATAATACTGAGGCATAATTAGCTTTTATTCAAGATGTTTTCTCTATTTCACTCCACTCCTTCTTTACAGCGCAAACATATGAGAACAGGATCTTGGCACCTTAGACTGCATCTGTTCCTCCTGCTATTCCCTCTGATGGAAGTCAGAATCCTTTGTTAATTACATCATAAGAATTCCCACTGCAAATACATGTCACAACCAGAAGATTATGACCTCAGCAAAGAGAAAAGCAATAGAAGAAAGTGATGCCTGAGGGTCTGAGATCTGGTTTTCATGTACAAGTCCTTAGTAAAAAGAAGAATGGGGGTGGATAACTACAGAACATTAATGAAATACAAACTGAACTCTTTCTACATATTCTATTTTAAAAAGTTTTCCAATACTGAGTTCTTTAAATCACCTTAGTTTTGAATGTCTTTGGTGCAACTTGCAAAGTTAATTCAAAAAAACACCACACACTCTTTAACTGTTTACATAATGTAACCGCCTGCATCAGTTAGTTAAGACACAACCGAAGTAATTCACCGCACTAATTATAACAATAACTCAGCCTTATCAGGGTATCAGAAAGCTGTTTACATTGCCAGTCTTTAGAATAGCTGGCCAACAGAAACTGCAGCTACTGCATCATTTCTATGGGACATGCTCCTACATATCTGCTTGTGGACCTTACGTAGGAGCCGAGAGATTTATGGACATATTATCTGCTTTCAGAAACTACTGAAAGCTTTGACACAAATTAGGTTCTTCCGGATTGACCTTGTTGCACAATGTGCCATTCTTTTGACCTACAGTATTCTATGGGGTCCTTTTGATTAACTCATCCTGTCCAGAAGGTCTGTCTTCCTGGAGCCCAAATCATACAGCCTGTCTCAACATCAAACTACAGTTTTTGCATTGATCCTGTAATCCTTTAAACTGTCTGCAGCACTTAGGAAAAGTCAAGAACAAATGCTAAGCAAAAGAAATGTGTAATTTGCTGCACAATTATTTATAGTAATAAAAATGCAGAATCAAATATTAAAATACTGAAGTACTTGGACACAATAGTTTATTATGATCTATAAAAACTGGATTCAACGCTATTTCAAGCAGGCATGGGCAATATTCCCCTGCACCTTGCTGATACGGCTGGGTAAGAGAAATCAATGCTATATTTTTGTCCACTGGAGAAAAACTGTGTCAGCTCCCTAGATTTGCAATCATGCTAATGTGGGAATGCCTTCTCCCATATTAGAATAGCAGGACACAGCTCATGTGGTGCTTGCATGTGTGCGGACAATAACATCTCTTGAGGTGGCCTAACATGGATGACTAGCCTGGACTTACATGACTGGTTAAGCCAGGTGGTACTGGCTTATAGGGGAACTCAGACATACTGGAGGGACTGCTGGTCTTTTTCTGCCATCATTGTCTGTGTTTCTGTGTTTCTAACATGCTGTTTTGCTTGATCTTAGATGTCAGTAAACAAGATCAGTACATCCCTGATTGCAATGTTCATTTAGCAATATAGCTACCTTTTCACAAGAACCGTACCGCTCTACCCTCTTCCCCAACACTGAGTTTGGAAACTGCAGATGTCTTCTGTTTTGTTTTTACAGGCAGAATAATGTCTCTGAAAAGCTAGCAATATTTGCTAGGCCATGCTGTCATATCTTGGCATAAATCTCTGTGATGGGCATGCCTGACAGCAAGCACTGTGACAGCTAGAGAAATTTCAATCTGCCTCTCCCATGGTGTTTTTGTGCTACCTGCATTGTGTGCCAATAAACAGTTTCTATTCATAAGTAAGAGTACATCATTAAACTCAAGATTTGATGTTTATTGCATTCAGTAATGTGCATTAAAGATTGAAGATGAGGATTTTTGGCATACATCAAAAATAAAAATGCACAAGTCTGTAAGATACAGACAGTACCAAAAACATTTCATTTTCATAACATGAAAGAGACGTCACTAAAATTATTTTTTTTGAATAATGTAAAAAAATACAAATTTGGGGACTAACACACAGTCGCAAAAGTAGTCACAAAGTGGTCACTGTGACCACTTTGCACATCCTAGTGCCTTGTGATCTCATTGAGTGATACTCAAAGGATGTTGCACCCCTTACCAGTGCATTTGTTTGTCTGTTAGTGAATGTGTGGAAATGGGCAGTGGCTGCCAAGAACGAAGAAGCCCAGCAGTATTGCCACTTGACCAGGGTTAGGTAGGAGGGTTCCACTGGATGTCACATAGTACTCATCCTTTAGGATGTGGATGAGGTCCACTGGACTGCAAGTGGGCCATGAATATTAATATAGGACTTGCAACCACAACCTTGCAGCGTGGTATAAAGTCATGTGAATGACACCGTGCCATGCTATGACACTTTAGGTACATACTAACAGGTTAGTTGGAGCAAATGCCATTTACACCCACTAACATCTGGGTAACTGACTTGTATTATGACAGTCACAGAAGGACTCCTCTGTCTCCGGCTATGCACTCCATTTGTGTATGGTTCCAAATGGTGGGGGGGGGGCAATGGGGCAATTGTTTACCACCCATGTTGAACAGCCATCCTTTCCATCTGTGAACTGGGCCCCCTCTGCCATAACACCTGTAATGAATGATGGCTTTTTTTGTCATTTAAGTTCAGTTTCATAAACATGTAATTTGTGCTCCTGGACCATTTGAGGTTTTAAACATTTTTAAAATGTTATGCTTGCTTTACAACTTTGTTTTACAAGAAGCTTAGCGTTCATTCAGTCTTCTTGAATACACAAATGAGCAAAAAGAAACATTCATAACTGAATATAATAAGCAGCGGTCAAGAAAGGCTAAACTGGATAAAATCTTGCAATTCGCTGACAACATTTACCAGTAATGAGCCAAATGTATCGAAATGGGTCACGTGTATTTTATCATGCAAATTTGCTTGCACCAAAGTATCTGTTTATATCTGCCCCAATCCTCATGTATGAAAGAGACAGTAGCAAGTTGAAAGGGTTGCAAAACATGCCAGAGACCTCAAATCCTAATTATAACATGGCTCTGGACACAGTAGTGAAATAGAGTTCACCGATTGGCGCAAACGCATCATCTGACCGACCGCCAGCGTTGATTAAGCCAGCAGTAGTGTCCGCTAGGTCAGTACCTCAAGTGTCCGTAGGGAAATTGACAATTAATGCCCGCTTGTGTAGTATCCACACTGTCCATCAGCGACAGGGTGCAGCACTGGGATGAGAATCAAGAGGGTATACATGCCATCATTCCGTGGGAGCTGGGCGGCATCGGGATTGCACACAAGCAGGAGCCTGTACATAGTGGCAGTCATGAACCAGCGATGATAGGGTCTGCGGAGCCCCCACATGACTCGGAGCATCTGAGAGACAGCAGGGCACGTATTTAACTGTGGCAGGAAGGGAAACAAATGTTCAACATGCAGATATCGTGGCACAGAAAGACACAAGGCACAGAAGCGCAGGAAACGCATAGTAAGTGTCTCAATATTAGACACTCGCAGTGAAAAGTTTTCCCATACTGCTCTGCTTCCATGGGGGATCGGCATATAATGTCAAACAACAATTTATAGAACACCTCGCTACGAATTCAAAAATTGTAACGTTGTTCTCTCTTTCACACAGTAATCTTCTGTTGATGTCGGGTAAGAAATAGGCGCCACTATATAAAAGGTTGTCTAGCATGCATCGTGAACCTGCATGCTGTCACATCATCACACTGAGTGGAATGCAACAAAAACTAGCATACTGTAGCAAGCAGCAGTAATAGTTTTGGCAAGTGTTCTCTATTTGCAATTGCTCTATTTCTCGCTCAATAGCCCCATCACACTTGTCATGTTACAAGTGCATTAATCACCTTCAGCGTCGGGCTCTACCGGGGATTAATGCCCGCTGGGTGGTTGGAAGCCCTCGGCCTTCGGCCTCGTGCACCCCCCAAGCAGGGCATTAATCCACCGGTAGAGCCCTCTTCTGTTGGTGATTAATGCTTACGTAATAACCTCACTGTTCCTCTGACTGGGACCCCACTCCTTTTTTCATAATTTTCAATAGCTAGGGTGGGGTCCATGTTTCTTAATGTCATAAAACAAAGAGTATGTCCAATGAAGAGGATGTCATGCCCCATTTGTTCTTTTAGTCTATTTTTTAAGTTCAAAACTGGTATTTCTAAGTGTAATTCTTGTGTTTAAAATTAAATGGCAGTACACTTGTGTACCCTTTACAATATATACTGCAAAAAGACCACAACTGAACGATACAGTAACTACAGCACCAATTCATTTAGCATGTCCCCACCCTGTGCCACATTCCTCAGTATAAATTATCACTACATACTGCAATTTGATGCACTGGCATTTGCAATAACACAAAATACATGATTTTTAGAATTCTCATTTTGCAATACGGCCACACTGCTACAAGCCCATCATAAAATTGATTCGTATCATGTCCTTTGATTTTATCAAGTGCATTAAACACACTTCTAGACGTCACTTTAAACTAATTGTTCTGCAGACCCTGTGAGGTTAAGTTATTTTTGGACCTCCCACAACCTTCCAACCAATACAACCAGTAAACCAATAGTTTTGGGAGGCAATAAGAGGCCCAGAGAATATGGAAACTCATGGCAAATGCGGTGACTAGCTTCTGCTGAAGTTTTTCCTAATTCTTCATTACATGCTCACTCCCAGGACTGGCCAGGTCCTGCTTTGGTGAGTCCCCTGGCATTTCCCACTGCCACAGGGGGAAGAACAGCTTATTCTTGGGGAACCACTGCAGGCCTCCACAAACCTCACAAAATGATTTCTTCCTAGTGGAGTAGAGTAGAAGGCCCTCCTTTATAGTCACTTAAGTCACCTAATGTGGAAAGGGAGGGACCCTTGTGAGATTAGCACCCCTCCAATAGGTGAAGAAGGTGAGGTGGTGACATTCACATAAACTGCTTCCCAATTTTCTTTTTTCATGTAGACCATCAACCCCTTCCAAGCAGAGATATATGTTCCATTCGCCAGAGCTATCTTCCATGTAACTGCTCTGGGCCTGCCAGCACCAGCTCCCCTGGAGTGCCACAAGCCCATGCTATAGTAGAGAATCCCACCCATCCCACCCACAGAAGAATGTCAAGTGGAACACTGAATCCTCCTACCACACCTACAGCGACATTCAGGGTTTAGGAGACAAACCTGGATTTCTGGCATATCAATTGGCTCACAGGCCGCTGCTTTATCGAGCTGGCCCAGCTGTTTTTTCCAACATGTGGCCAGATTAATGGCCTGCTACTCATCAACCGTGAACAGTCAATTTCAGATGGCAAGCGGCTATTTCATGACCAAAGTAATCATTTAAAAAATCATGCTTCCAGGTTCCATACTGACATAAGATTCATCAATAATGCAATAATGAGAAAAGTCTTCTTATGTTAGATCTTATTTTGCACATTATGTTTTCCCAATGATTACAATTGCTTAAACATTAAAACTGAAAATAATGAAATACCCTTTAAAGACAGATTCAACACAATTTTCTTTTTCCCCAAAAATCACTGCAATTTTACATCTACAGGTTTTATTGTCACCGATTCTTGTATCACACAAGCTGCAAGCAGTGAATGAGCTGCAAGCCTGGCTCTTACAACCAGCAAGGACAAAGAGAAAAAACTGCGAAAAAGTCCAGGTTCCAAATGTAGTGCCACCAGTTAGGATGATCCAACACTTTATGTACCAACGCAGTTTTTAAACCACACAAAAGATACCAATCTTGCACCGTTTAAGCATATTCTACTTATGAAATCATGTAATTGCATACTGAACTGAAGCAGGGGCAGGTTTGTTTGCAAATTTCCATTTCTTAAAACAAGAAAAGAGGTTTGTGTTTTCTTCGGCCAACCCTGAATTGAAACTATTTCTCTGTTTCCAATACAATGCGCCCATAAACAAGCACTTACCATTAACAAGCTGAGGGCTGATTCAGGAACGAGCTGCACAGCCATGGTCTTCCTCTCCTTGCTACAGCAATGTATAGGTCTCCCTCTTTAGACTCAGTAAGCCCCTGGCCTGGTGTTACAGCACAGCATACATATACCTAAAGCAAGTAAATTGAAAAAAAAAGTCCAGCAAGGCAACAATGTTGTGTTCCAAATCAGACGTTGCAGAAGCTCAAGGTAGGCCATACATATTAAAGAAAAACACATGCAGAGCCTCAAACACAAAACACAATGAAATGCTACTAGGAAAAGATTTAGAACCCAGCAGGAAGTGTAGCTCAGAAATGAGCAGCCCAGCTTTCAAAAAGACAAACGCAGAATTCAAATCCAGCACTGCATGCCTGGTCTGAATATAAGCAAAACACATCTCAGTGCACTTAATGTGATTGCTCTTTTTAACCCTCAGAGATTGCTATTATGAGCAGTAGCTGGCAGTAACCCTTGGCTTGACTTACATTTTATTTCATGACTACTGAGCAAATACAGTATAATAAATAATTCAACATACCAATTCCAAAATGGACAGTTTTCTTCTCTTTCTTCCTTCAAGCTGAGCACTTTCTTATTTGGAAGAATGCATACATAATAGTACAGATATAAAATCACGCAGTAGCAGATACTGAAGGTGGAGAAGAAACCTGAAGTGCCAAGGATTCACTTGAATGCAACAATTACCTTTATCTCATTTATATGAGACTTGGTAATGCAATGACCTTCACCCCACCAAAATCTGTTTCCCCTCCTCTCCAAATAGACTAGATGGCAGGGCTCCCTATGGGGTTAACAGGCTTCTGAAAACATGCAATTACATGGCCAGTTTTCTGTCAGTGCTCTGATCGCACCGGCTGTACCACATGCACACAGCAGACAGGCACCATCCCCCTTATCTCTACTGGGCTGGATGTTACAGCTCTCTAGGGAGCTTCTTAACAGCCTAAGCAGACACACAAGACTAATTGTGGGGACGGGGCACTGTTAGGATAAAAAGACAAATTACTTTTAAAAAAAAAATCATAAATTAAAACCTTAGATGCAAATTAGGATGCATTTACTGGGAAGACTGGTTTTATTTTTGTCTGTGGGAACTTCAGGGGTCCAGGTGAAACAAAAAACAAAGAAGATAAGGTTTTATTATGAAAATCAATTTGTGAGGGTGCTTTAATGACTTTGCAAGTAACATTGTGTATTATTATTGGAAAAGCTGTGCACAGAGGTTTGCTATACAAAATGACTAAATTGTACTTTCTTCTTAACTACTAAAACAAGCATTTGTCAATGCCGAATGTTGTCTCGCTGGCATTGGAATTGGTAGTGCAGGAGTTAGAGATGCATAATAGGAATGTCAATGAAGTATTGAACTGATGCCAACCCCACCCCCACCCTGCAGAGGCTGACAGGCATTGGGGTGTGCCTTTGGGTCATCAGCTATAATGTTCATGCCATTTTACCTCACCCTACCCTGTAGACACTGACAAGTGTTGTGGTGTGCTTTGGGGTCCTTAGGCATTATACTTACCCCATTCCATAAGGAAATATGCTGGGGTGGCTGCAGTATAGGAGAATGGGGCGAACTTTGTGGCCAAACACTCCAAGGCACACCTCGATGCCTGTCACTGGCTGCAGGTTGGGGGTGGGGTTGGAATGGAGGGAGCATTACAGCTGATGATCCCAAGTCACACCCCTAATGCCTGTCAGTCTCTACAGGGTGGGGTGTAATAGTTGGAAACCCTAACACGTTGGTATTTTCACTCCAAATTACCAACATGGGCTTTTTGTGACCCCACCTCATGAAGAGCGGCAGTATCAGTTTGTTAGCTGAAAGGTGATTTTTCACAGCAACTGCGCCATTTGGCATCACAGGTACTGTATGTAAACACATTTTGGGCGGGATATGAAAAATGACAACTGTATTGTTCATGAGGAGGTGTAAAAAATGGCAAAGTTGAAAATCTGGAGTGAAAATATGAAAAATTGGTGCAGTCATGAGCATGCATAGAAACTGCACAACACATGTCTGTAACCCAATTATATATTTATTTTTTTAACTACATTTTCAACATAGGCATTTTGGGACCTCCCCTCATGATCAGTGGCACTGTGATTTTGTTAATCTGTCCCAAAAGTTTATCTCTCACAGCGACCACGCCATTGTACGCCACAGGTGCGAAAACACATTTTGGACAGGATGTGAAAAATGACAGCTGTACTGTTCATAAGGAGGTGTGAAAAATGCCAGTGTTGAAAATCTGGCATGAAAATATTGCAGATTTGCGAAGTTACAAGGTTGCGAGGAAACTGTGCAACGCATGCTTGTAACACAGTCATTTTATGGACTTTCATCACCAAATTTTCAACATAGGCATTTCAGGACCTCTGCTCATGAACAGTACCACTGTCATTTTGTTAATCTGTCCCTAAGACTGATTTCCCACAGCAACTGTGCTATTCTGTGCCAGAAGTGTCAAAACACATTTCGGCCAGGATATGTAAAATGACAGCTGTACTGTTCATAATGAGGTGTGGGAAAATGACAATGTTGAAAAATCTGGAGTGAAAATATTACAGATTCATGAAGTTACAAGCGTGCATGGAAACAGCGCAGTGTATGCTCGTAAAACAGTCATTTTTTGGATTTTTTTTTTCACCAAATTTGCAACATAGGTTTTTTGAGAGCTCACCTCATGAACAGTGGCACTGTCATTCATTAATCTGTCCCAAAAGGTGATTCTGCACAGTGACCACAAAATCACATTTCGGGACCGAATAACTCAATGACGGTGACTGAATTCATGAGGAGGGGTCCCAATAACCGCATGTTGAAACTTTGGTGCCAAAATTCCCCAAAATGGATGAGATTTGCACCAAAGTAAAAAAAAACAAAAAAACTATATATGCCATTATACAGCTTACCGGCATTTCTTCAGTTTGTGGTTGGCTTTGAAGAGTGCAGACGTGATCCCGGTCCACCAAAGATCATTGCGCTCAGGGCTCCGGAGTAAGTATGGGGTGGGGGTGTGGGGAAGTAGGATATGCAGAGGTGGCACGGGTTGGGAGGGAGCAGGACAGACTGCGAGGGACTGTATCCTGTTTTACAGGTAAAAAAAAAGAAAATAAACATCGCTGGACATTTTTTTTTAACAGGGACATTTGGCACGCTGGGGTGGACTCTCAGCATGCCACCTGAGTGTTTTGGGGGGCTGTAGCCGATGGGGGATTGGGCACCCCTTTCAGCACACAACAAATGGGGGGGAGGACATTATGCCGATGGGGAGCAGGCTCCCCCATCAGCAAATTAAACTGGGAAGGAGGGACTGTACCCGACAGGGATTGGGCCCCTCCATCAGCAAAGAAAGACTGTTGTGGGGGGTGCATGATGCTGAGGGGGGGATTGGGCACCCTCTTGGCACAAACTTGGGAGGGGGGCATTATGCCGACAGGGAGTGGGCTCCCCTGTCGGCAAATGAAGTGGGTTAGGGCATGTGACAGGGGGATTTGGCACCCCTGAAGTTGGGTGGCGGCAGTCAGTGCCACCATGTTTAGGAAAAAATTCAGTAAAGGCACATTGGGAGGCGTGTTACTGTGCCGCTGCATGAGGAGCTTGCCTCTCATTGCAGCAGCACTTTTTGTTTGATCTGGTGGCCAGTTTACATATGCCTGATGTCAGTGCCTGCATGCTGGCTTATTGGGGAATGAGGGATGCACCTACTGTTGCGTGCCCTGCATTCGCCTACAGTGACTGCACCTCCAAATCTGCTACTATTGCAATACGTTGGCTGGTGCGCAAGCGCGAGCCAACATAAAAATGGAATTTCACTGGGACAGAGAAAAATAACTCTTTATTAAAAGGTACTTTATTTTCTTTTATTACAATTTTTGGCCATGAAAGGTACACTGAGTCAAAGCTCACTTCCAGGTGCCTCCTGGGAGCACAGGGGAGGTTAAGTGACTTGCTTAGGGTCAAACAGCATGCAAGTGTAGCTTGTGGGAAGCAAGCCCAGGTGAGTTAAAACAACAGTGCATGATTTTATTGTGCTAAACAAATTAAAAGATTTAACACAATGTACATAAATGCTTGACTCCATTAATATTATCCATGGATGTGATTTGTATATTATATTTTATTAAAGGAACACAGTCACCACAAAGAGTCAGAGGAGGTTGAACAAGAGGGGGGGGAGTCTGGTGGAGTCTGATGGGCTACATCTCCAGATGCTCAAGAAGGTGGGGAAGGCACTGGCAGCACCCTTGGCAGATCTGCTCAACTGTACATTAGTGATGGGTGTGGTTTCCCCATGGATTGGGGGGAGGGCTGATGTTATACTTTTGCATAGGAGCAGAGACAGGGGAAGCTTGAGCAACAATGGGCTAGTCAGCCTGTGTAGCATGACATTTGGGATAAAGACATGTAGCCTTGCAACGTTTCACCCATGACATTTGAGAGAAAGAGATGTAGCCTTGCAATGTTCACCCATGGCATTTGGCCTAATGCTGGTTTGGCCTAAAAGATGTTTGCTCTATTGCGGCTGCTGCGACTACGAGGTAGCATCATTTGTCTCATGACCGCTTTCTACCACATTTACCGTCCCACTGCTGGTGGGTGTTGGGGTTGTCATCACCAGTTGTTTAGGCAAAATGTTGTTGGGTTAAATGGATGTGCAAGGTGTCATTGGGCTGGGCATCTTTTTACTAATTGCCGTGGAGCCGTTCAGCCTGACTGCTATCATACGGAAGCTGCTCGAGACTATTTATTAAGGAACATTTGGTAGACTTCCTGGGGCCTCATGGCCTACAGAACAGTAAACAGCATGGCTGCATGGGAGGGCACTCCTGCCAAATGAACCTCGTGGAATTGTTCAACATAGTGCGATGGACAAGGGCCAGGTAATGGAAGGCCTGTATCTGGTCTTCAGCAAGGCTTTTGACTTTGTGCCCCGTACACATCTTGTGAAGAAGCTGGGTGAGTTTTGGGTGGGGAAGGTGTAACATGGTGGGTAGAGAACTGATTAGAACAAACAACCCAAAAGGTAGTGCTAAAAGGAATGGAAGGCACTTTGAGGTTAGGAAGGTGACAAGTGGGGAGGCCCAAGTGTCTGTTCTGGGTCCTGTGATCTTCAATCTGTTTATATGCAACAGTGGAAAAAGGCCAGTGAAAAAATGTGTGTGTCTCTCTGGACAATACTAAGCTATGTGGAAGGCTGGATGGTGAGGAAAGGATTAGGAACAAGAAATGGGACCCTAGTGAAATGGAACCATCACCATAATGAGTGGCTGTGAACTTTGGCATGTCTTTCCATAAACATAAAGTTTCAGCTCTTTCAGTTCACTAGAGAAGGCATTTTTTTTTCAGGGTTTATATATATCACATATTATTAGTTTGTCTAAATAGCCTAAGAAAAATGGAAACATAAGCCCCTTTTACATGGAGCAGCACTGACATCATAGCAGTTTCCAACCGCTCGCTCCACTCCATCTGTGCCGCTACCTTGTGCCTCTACACTACAGTGGCTTGCACCATTCTTGTGGCTGTTCCAGCCTTTTCTTCCAGCTTACCAGCAGTCTAAAAGCCTGAGACCTCTGCATTGAGATGGGGGGCTGAGGGTTTTGCTTTTACATATTGTACCAAGTTCAGCTAAATATATCAACAGATAGCAGAAAGAAAGCTGAACTCAGGAAAGTAGTTACTTTTCATAAGCGGGATTGAAAAGTACTTTAAAAGCACCCTAAAAGTGGAGCTGTGATACTGGGCACGTGGTTATGTGTATTCATATCCCTCTGACTATGCATAAGTGAATGCCCAGTATCACGGCTCCACTTTTGGAGCACTTTTAAAGTACTTTTCAGCCCCTGTTTAAGAAAAGTAACTACTTTCCTGAGTTGAGCTTTCTTTCTACTATCTGTTGATATATTTGGCTGAACTTGGGTACAATATTGAACGCACAAGCCTCTGGCCACTATGTGGAAGTTCAGCCTGGGAAATCGAGGAGTCTCTCATGAGAGGCTATCCTCGAATCAATCTGGCCTCTGTGACAGGATTACACAGCCCCACTGGGTAAAGCAAAACAATGAAACACAACGGCGGACCAAGAAAATCAGGGAATGCTAGGACAGTGAATGCTCTCCTCCGATGTGGTATGGCTCACTTATGGATGGCAACAAAGGTAATGTTCTAGGTGCTCTGCACCGTTTGATGCAGTGCAGAGCCTGTCATGTAAAAAAGGCTATAGACACATAGAATCTGATGGTAGATAAGGACTGCTTGGCCCACCCAGTCTGCCCATTTTCCCTGCCTACACTGACACCACAAACCCTACTTGATCTCTGGCTCCCTCCCCACCTTGTTTTCCACCAAGATTCTGTTGTGTCTGTCCCATGCATTCTTAGATCCTACTATTGTTTTCACTCCCACCACCTCCACTGGAAAACAGTTCCAGGCATCCATCACTCTTGTAGTGAAGCAGTATTTCCTTACATCTGCCTTGAATTTACCCCTTTCAGCTTTATTGCATGTCACCTTGTTCTCATGCACCTTTTCCTCTAGAAAATAGTTCCCTCCTGTACCTTATTTACAGTGTGAGGTATTTATAGGTTTCTATCATGCCCCCTCCAGGGTGTACATATTGCAGTCATTCAGTCTCTTCTCATAGGGCTTCTGATGCAGATCCCACCATTTTAGTTGCCCGCCTCTGGACAGCTTCCACTCTGCCTATGTCCTTCCTGAGATGTCTCCAGAACTGGACACTGTACTCCAGGTTCAACGATCCATAAAGTGGCAACACCACCTCCCTCTGTCAGTTGATTATACCCCTCCCTATGCATACCAACATCCCGCTGGCCCTACCAACTACCTTGTCAAGCCTTCTTGACATCTTGAGGTCATGAGATATGATTACTCCCAGGTTCCTTCCCTTTGTTGTGACTATCAGTACCTCTTCTCCCATTTTGTAATCCACTTCTGGGTTTCTGTGCTCTAAGTGCACAATTTTGCACTTTTTCATGTAGATACCCAGCTGCCATGCCCTTGACCACTCCTCAAGTTTTCTCAGGTCTCTGCACACTCTTTCTGCCCCCTCTGCAGTGTCCATCCTATTGCAGATTTTAGTGTCATCTGCAAAGATGCATACCTTCCCTTCCAGTTCATCTGCAATGTCACTTACTATATAAAGACATTAAAGAGGACTGGTTCCAGTACTGAGCCCTGAGGCTCCACACTGGTCACCCTCCCTTATTTGGAGTGAACTGCATTTACCACCACCCTTTGTCGCCTGTCCCTTAAGTAATTTCTTACCCAGTTTACCGCCTTAGGACTGACCCTTAAGCTGCCCAGTTTCCTTAGGGTCCCCTATGTGGAATGATGTAAAATGCCTTACTGAAATCTAGGGAGGCCACATCCACCGCCCCTCCCTGATTGTGAGGGCAACGTTGTGAAAAGCCCTCCCTGATTCCTCGCTGCTATCCCTGATCGGAGCTCCCTGGCTGGCCAAAAGAAAGGTACGCGAACAGGACTGCATCGATATTTTAAACTTGGCATCTTTTTTTCTCTTCTCTCCCCTGGCGCCGGATTGCTAAGGCTCTGAGGGAATCTGCAGCACACTTTACAATTATTTCCTGCCTGTAAATTTTATTCAAAGGTAACACTTGCTGCAGCCTGTAAAACTTAAAGAATCCCACTTTTCTGCCTGTGATTTCATTAATTTGTGCTGTAAGTCTCGCTGCAGCATTCTGGAGCAGATACTTGCAGGAGCTTGATTTTGTCTAAGGGGTTTGTGCTGCATTTAAGTTTTGTTTCTCAAAGGTTCTCTTATCCTTGCATATTTTTTGTTTCTGATAACTGGCTCTGTCTGTGTTATTTCTGCCTAACCCCTCTCATTGCAACCCCTCCCCCTCTGTTCACTTCTGTTATTTCCCTGTGCCCACCTCTGTCTTTTCCTGCCTACATCCTACAGTATTAAAGGCTCCATTTCTTTCCTTTTTCCTGAGGGTCGTGAGGGCAACATTGTGAAAAGCCCTCCCTGATTCCTCACTGCTACCCCTGCTCGGAGCTCCCTGTCTGGCCAAAAGAAAGGTAGGCAAACAGGACTGCATCAATGTTTTTAAACTTGGTGCATTTTTCTCTCTTCTCCCCCCTGGCGCCGGACTGCTAAGGCTCTGAGGGAATCCACAACACACTTTAGAATTAATTCCTGCCTGTAAATTTTATTCAAAGCTAACACTTGCTGCAGCCAGTAAAACTTCAAGAATCCCGCTTTCCTGCCTGTGATTTCATTAATTTGTGCTGTAAGTCTCGCTGCAGCATTCTGGAGCAGATACTTGCAGGAGCTTGATTTTGTCTAAGGGGTTTGTGCTGCATTTAAGTTTTGTTTCTCAAAGGTTCTCTTATCCTTGCATATTTTTTGTTTCTGATAACTGGCTCTGTCTGTGTTATTTCTGCCTAACCCCTCTCATTGCAACCCCTCCCCCTCTGTTCACTTCTGTTATTTCCCTGTGCCCACCTCTGTCTTTTCCTGCCTACATCCTACAGTATTAAAGGCTCCATTTCTTTCCTTTTTCCTGAGGGTCGTGAGGGCAACATTGTGAAAAGCCCTCCCTGATTCCTCGCTGCTACCCCTGCTCGGAGCTCCCTGTCTGGCCAAAAGAAAGTGCAAACAGGACTGCATCAATATTTAAAACTTGGTGCATTTTTTTCTCTTCTCCCCCTGGCTTGGACTGCTAGGCTCTGAGGGAATCCACAGCACACTTTAGAATTAATTCCTGACTGTAAATTTTATTCAAAGCTAACACTTGCTGCACCCTGTAAATTTACAAGAATCCGCTTTCCTGCCTGTGATTTCATTAATTTGTGCTGTAAGTCTCGCTGCAGCGTTCTGGAGTGTGTTTGCGGTAGCTTGATTTTCGACCCTCCTACTCCCTCACTCTATTAAATACTCATAGGCACCACCCGCTTTCTCCTCTGACTGAATATTAAGTAGCAAAGCTGTCCCTCCTCTCTTCCTAGCTGCCATATATTCTTTTTTCCGCATGCTGCCTATGCCTTTTCAACCAAAATAATTGCGTATCGCTTTCTCTTCCCCTCTTCAGTTCCCCTTGAACCAGATTTATCTTTGATAATCTTTCCGGCTCACCTGCCCATTTCATGTTTTTTCTGTTTGCTCATTCCCTGCTTTTTACTTTCTTCCCCAGATACTGCACAGTATCTCTCTACCCTTTGACTTTATTTTTGCTACTGTCTGGCCTAAATTGGCAACACCCTGCCATTGTTTACTAATTCATCTGACTTTGGGCGTTCCCCCTCCTTCCCAGCTCCTCCTTGTTTCTGGGACCACTAACATCTATACCCTCTTCCTCTTCTCTCCTCCTGCCTGTCTCATTACCAGCAGTTCCTTGTCACTTTCTGCAATGCTTTCTCTTACTCGTTCAGGGACACTTATGGTTATAGTGGGATTGCTACCCTCCCTTTTTTTACTCGCCTACCTCTCAGTTATAATACCTGCTGGTGACTCTATGTCACACCAACAAGAAGAATTCTCTTTTGCCTTTTCTAACCTGCTCTCAACTAGAAAGTTACATCCATTTCTTAAACTGTCCATCTATTTAACATGCCCTGCCAAATTTGGACATTTCCTCCTACATCACCCCCCCTGTCCTGCCCAATTGCCTCAAAGCGCCTTATCGTTTCACCAGAGAAGTATGGGTGATGCTCCGTATCTATCCTTATCTGGAGACATTGAGTCCAACCCTAGCCCCTCTGCAATGATAGGCCAACTCATAACTCCTCACGGTTCTCCTCAGAGGGCATGAAAATTGCACATGTGAATATCAGAAGTATTCCTGCTAACTTCCCAGATCTTGAAGCCTGGGTTGCCCACTATTGTCCAGACATTCTAGGAGTGACTGAATCTTGGCTCAGGCCTGACACCCCTGATTCTGTGTACAAATTAACTGGCTTCAACCTATTGAGATTTGATAGCCCCTCCAAGTATAGGGGTGGGGGTGTTGCTTTGTATTATAAAGAACATCTCAATATCTCTGTCCAACATGTGGGATTATCGGTCTCTGTGAAACTCTGCACCATTCTGCTCTTAGGAGGTGGAAAAGGTTAAACTTAATATGTGCTTAGAATCCCCTTCCTGGCTTAAAATGACCTCTTGGACTATCTCTCTTCTCTAAAGGGTAGATCTGAAGTAATTTTAATGGGAGATTTCAACCTAGATCTATTAGGTGCCCACGCTGGTTTGTACACTGAGGCTCTTACATGACTGCACCTTTCTCAACTGATTTCTAGTCCTATTCGAATCTTATGGTGAGCATCAATCTCTCTTGGACTGGATAGCTACTAACAGAGCAAATAAAATTATTGCTGCAGGTACTTTCTCTGATTCTATTAGTGATTATCTGCCTACCTTTTGCATTTGGAATGGTCACTGCCCAAACCCACAGTCTAGAATCATACAGTCTCGGGATTTTGTCAACCTTAAAGGACAAATAAACAAGGAATTAGGGGGGTGAATGAAACTGGCATTATCACCTGCCCAACATGGATTCCATACAGGGCACAGCAATACTACTGCTCTGCTTCAAGTAACAAATGAAGTCCTTACGGCAATAGATAAGGAACAGCTCACAGGGGCTATTTTTATTGACCTCTTCAAGGCCTTTGATCTTGTGAATCATGCTCTGCTACTCTCCAAACTGTCCTCCTTGGGTTTTGCCCAGTCTGCCATCCACTGGTTTGATAGCTACCTCATTGGGAGGATGCAATTTGTTCAGATTGAAACTGCTGTCTCTGATCTTTTCACAACCACTGTTGGGGTTCTCCAAGGATCCACTCTTGGCCTTCTCCTCTTCTCCCTTTTTATTAACAACCTGCCCTCTCTTCCTTGTTCTTCCCAATTGATCCTTTATGCTAATGACATGGTGCTTCTCTCTAGTGACAAAGACCCCCTGTCAGTAAAGGTTGATCTTCAAAGTGACTTTGACTACTTACAGGACTGGCTCTTACAAAACAGGCTCATACTCAATGCCAAAAAAACTGTGGCTATGCTTTTCAGCTCCCCTTCTAGAATCAAATCCCTGGCTCCAGATTTTTCATTACGATGTCTAGATGGCTCCCCTTTGGAATCCATTAACTCATTCAGGTACCTAGGAGTCACTCTTGACCCATCTTTGGACTTTAACATCCACATTGCGGCTACCTGTGAGGCGGTAAACTCCAAACTGGCCTTGCCTATAAAGTTAGGTCTTCACTCAACGATGCTGCTTGGCTTGCTATTGCACAAGGTTTCCTCCTTCCCTCTCTTACCTACTGCTCACAGGTATACCTTAATGTAAGCAAAGCTGCACTCCCTAAATGGAGCACCTGCTATAACAGCATATGCAGATTTGCACTCTCTGCACCCAGACTCACCCATCGTTGTAAATTCTACTCTAAATTAAACTGGCTATCTTCGGCTTCCCATAGAAGCTTTTCTGCCGGCTGTGTGATTGATAATATTCTCAGAACGGGGACCCCTGACTACCTCTCTAGACAGCTATCTCATTCCTCCCAAACATACCTTCTCAGGTCATCCATTCAAACCCCTCTTGATATTCCTAGATATCTCACAAAAAAGGGTGAACTATCCTTTTCTATTTCTGCTCCCCGCACCTGGAATTCCCTCCTCTCACACATCAAACTCGCCCAATCCCAGAAAGCCTTTAAATTGGGACTTCGAGCCCACCTAATGGAATCTGATGGCTGCTCCTGTGCTGTAACCTGAGACTCTGTCCTTGCTGTTTTCCTTCCTTACTTGGCACTTACTGCCCCCCCCCCATGTTTCTGGAATAGGCTTGTTCTACCTTTAACATGAATCCTATTGTCACATCTGCTACTTATCCCTTAGTTGTTGTAGTATGTAGTTCAGTTTGGGTCACTGATGTATAATTCTGGTGTAATTAATTATGATATTCGTTATTTGTTTTCTCTTAGCTTTGACCACTACAGCTTCTTTTGTCAGAATACTGTGTAATTGTTTTGTTCTCATTTCATGCTGCATCATGATCTGCTGTTTGTGCTGTTGTACATTGTTTGACTCTGTTCTCTCCCGGGTCGTGCCTGAATATAGGCAATACTCTTGTCTAGTATACCTACCCGGTTAACAAAACCAAATAAATAAATAAATTTCCCTGGTAACCCAGTCAAAAAAATCTATCAGAGTTGCCTGACATGACTGCCTCCTCTTAAATCCATGCTTCCTCAGGTTTTGTAATCTGCTGGATTTAAGATACTCCTCAATTCTGCCTACATATTCTTCCATTTTGTAATCTGCCTCAGGGTTTCTGTGCCCTAAGTGCATGATTTTGCACTTTTTTTGCATTAAAACCCAGCTGCCATGCACTTAACCATGCCCCCCCCCCCAGAGAGGGGTATCACCAGAAGAAAGAGGGAGGTGGTGTTTCCACTTTATAGATCACTGATGAGACCCCAGGAGGGTGACCAGTGGGGTTGCCTCAGAGCTTAGGCAGGGAGGTGGCTGGCAATTATAGGCCTGTCAGCCGGACATAGGTGGTTGGAAAATTAATGGAATCACTGCTGAAGGAAAGGATTGCGGAATATGTTGAATTCAATGGGTTACAAGACCAGAGGCAGCATGAGTTCATAGAGGGAAGGTCATGTCAAATGACTCTGATAGAGTTCTTTGACTGGGCTACCAAGGAACTAGATCAGGGTAGAGCGGTGGCTGTTGCCTACCTAGATTTCAGTAGGGCTTTTGGTACCGTTCCACATAGGAGACTAGTAAGCAAACTGGGTAGCTTAAGAGTTGGTCCAGAAGTGGCAAACTGGATATGAAATTGGTTAGGCGTTACGTGACATAGGGTGGTGATAAATGGAGTTCACTTTGCGGAAGCGAGGGTGACCAGTGGGGTGCCTCAGTGATCAGTGCTGGGACCAGTCCTCTTTAATGTCTTTATAAGTGACATTGCAAAGGAGCTGGAAGGGAAGATCTGTCTATTTGCGGATGACACCAAAATCTAAAATAGGGTGAACACTCTGGGGGGGATGAGCAGAGACCTGAGAGAACTAGACGAGTGGTCAAGGGTATGACAGCTGGGTTTCAATGTGAAAAAGTGCAAAATAATGCACTTAGGGCACAGAGATCCAGGTGCAGAGTACAAAATGGGTGGAGTGGTATTGACAACCACCAAGCAGGAAAGAGACCTGGGTGTAATCATATCAGATGGCCTAAAGGTGGCCAGCCAGTGCGACAAGGCAGTAGGGAGAGCTAGTGGGATGCTGGGGTGCATAGGGAGGGGTATTACCAGCAGAAAGAGGGAGGTAGCGTTGCTCCTGTATGAATCACTGTTACTGTGTCCAGTTCTGGAGACCACATCTCCAGAAAGACATAGACAAAGTGGAGGTGATTCAGAAGAGAGCAACTAAAATGGTGCAGGATCTACATCAAAAGCCCTACAAGTAGAGACTAAAGGACCTCAATATATACACCCTGGAACAGAGGAGGGATAGGGGGGCTATGCTAGGGACCTTTAAATACCTCACGGGGTTAAGAAAGATACACGAGGAGAAGGACTTTTCAGAAGAAAAGGTGCTCAAGAGCAAAGGGACATGCAATGAAGCTGGAGGTGGTTAGATTCAGGAGAAATGTGAGGAGGTACTTCTTCACAGAAAGAGTTGTGGATTCCTGGAACAGCCTTCCAGCAGAGGCGGTGAGATTAAAAACAGTGGGTGGGTTCAAGAATGCATGGGATGCATGGGATAAGCACAAGAGAATCATAGTGGAAAGGAAGAGGGGAGGGAGAAATAGCTGTAAATCAGGTACAGTCTGTGGTAACATTGTAGGAAGGGAGAAATGGACAGTCTGGATGGCCAAGTTGTCCTTATCTGCCATCAAATTCTGTTTCCATGTTTCCTTTCCTTTAGCAGTGACTCCATTTGATTTTACCACCACCGATGTCAGGCTGACTGACTTATAGTTTCCAGCCCCCTCCCTATTACTGTACTGCTTTTATGAAGCAGGACTACATCTGCTCTCCTCCAGTCCACTGGAACCTTTCCTGTTTCCAGTGAGTTGTTGATTACGGCTGTCAGAGATGCAGCCAGTACCTCCCTGAGTTCCCTCAATACCCTTGGGTGTACCCCATATGGCCCCGTAACTTTGTCTACTTTCAGATTTGCCAGTTCATTCAGGCCTCTCTCCTCCGTAAAGGTCAAGAGTCTATACCCCCCAGTGCTTCTGCTACTTTTATGTGGTCCATCCCCTCCTCTTCCTTTGTGAAAACTGAACAAAAGTATTTGTTCAGGGTATCGGCTTTTTCCTGATCCTGCTCTGCACAACCCCACCTGCCCTTCTTAACCTCACATTCTGTCCCATAGTCTTCCTCTTTTCAATTATGTACCTAAAAAATGTCTTGTGCCCTTTAGCTTCCCCATGGGCTAATCTTTCCTTAGTTTGCATCTTTGTACTCTTCACCGGTTTCCCTGCCTCCTTCTGCTTCAACTGATACACCCTCATCCTCTTCCCACTGCATCTGTTCATACCTCCTGAATGCTACCCTTTCAGCCTTTTCCTTTTCAGTCACTTCCTCTGAGAACCATAGTGGTCTCTTTTTCTCTTATTTTTGCTCACTTCCTTCACGCAGAGGTTTGCTGCCTTCACTATGCCTTCCTTTAACTTAGTCCACTGTTCCGCCACTGTTCCCCCACCCCACCCTGGTCATCCCCCCTCCCTCGCTAGGTTGGCTAGAAGTATTTGACTGCCCTCTACTGATCTCATAGTGCCTCTCTTTATGGCATTATTGCCCACCATGATCACAAACTGCAATTGTGCGGTAGGTGGGGGACAGTCACTGTCTTTTTGAACAACACAGTGAAATGAGTACTTTATTACCTGTAATATTATATAGACCTTTAACAGGAAAAGGGAAGGGAGAATTACAAAACACTGTAGTTAAAGATAATTGTTGTAAATATAATAGGGTTAAGCATTTTTCGCAGAGACTTACTCTTTAAAAAGGACATGGTCCATTCAAATCAGTCCAGAGGAGGGCAACCAAAATAATGCATGGGCAGCAACGAAAGTCCCTTGAGAAATTATAGGCTGACGTGAATATGCATGCCCTGGAGGGCAGAAGGAAAAGGGGGATATTAAACTGAAACTTTCAAATCTATGAATGGAATAAACTGGGTGGCCTGCTGGCAACTGTTGAGGCAATGCCAGAGGTCTGCAACAAGAGGACATAAGGACGGTGGTGATGGTGGTGGTGTTGGAGTTCAGAAGGCTTGTGAGGCAATACTTCTTCACGTTGTGGGTGTTGGACAGGTGGACCTGCCTACCCAGATGATTGGTCAATGTCGAGATGGCTACATATTTCTCAAGAGGGTGGGACAGACACATGGGTTTGCTGAAAATAATGGCAAGTGGGAAGGGTCAGGTAGTGTCACTTGACTAACAAGGTGGAGAGGCAAATTGGAAGCATTGCACAAACCTGACCAGAGCTAGACTGATGGGTACTAAATTAGGGACCGGGCAGACTCTATGGACAAGGGGGTCTTTTTCTGCCTTTAAATTCTGTGCTTGTAAGATCATTCATGGCAGGCTGGTTTTGCATTTTTTAATTGAACTTAAAGCAGCAGTGCAGTGAAGTACAATAGGGCAAAAGTTTGACCCTACATTTTTTGTTACTGAAAAAAGTTCCAGACATCTTCCAGATTTATTTGCTGGTAACATTTTCTATTTCCAAAATAGTTTAGATATTTCTAAAATTGTTTCAATTAGCTTGTTGTCTCATAAAAAAACAGCTGCCTAATTTGGCTTAAAAATGAACTGTAGACCCAATAAGGTTAAGGTTCAAGAAACTAAAACAGTAGATAGTTCATATGATGAGCAGCACCTAAAAAATCAGAATTAACAGATGCGCTAATATTTGTATCAATGTAACTCGGACTAGCTTTTTGGAGCTACCTTTTGTCGTCACACTGCTGCTTTAGAATAGTTATTGATTTCCTCATTTAACACAGAATTTACTTTAAGTCTAAGTTTTCACACTCAATGTGGGTATGTATTTTTTTTTAAACAACTGCAGAAAAGGCATTATTTAGCAACATACGCTATATAAGCACATTCAGTAAGATGGAGTTTGCTACCACCAGGTTTTAGGTCCAAAGAAAATAGGTGCAGAGAGCTTTGAGGAGGAAATATTGGAGCAACACTGCTGCCCAGCCACAATAATCAGTTGCATGCATCACCAATATACAAGCTCACATTAGAAAATCACCAGTAAAGTAAAACTTTCATAAAATGGGATTCCATGGATTACATTACAAGAAGAAATGTAATTTATATTGTATTTCATGCATTCTGTTGTAAGCACGGAAACATAGAACATTTCCATCAGAAGAAGGCCTTACGTGGCATATCCAGTCTGCCCTGTGAGGTGGTACATGCACCATAGGGGTTCATGACAATCCTCTCTGCACCACGTCTCCCACAGCTCTTGTAACCAGCCCTTTATATCTGTTCCATGTCCTCTTCAATCCCTCCACCATTTTTGCATTCATCACCTCTATGAGTAATCTATTTCACTTTTCCACCCCTTGGACCATGAAAAAGTGTTTTCTAAAGTCCTGTTTAAACCTACTCTCAACCACCACTTTTTTCTTGTGCCCCTTAATGTTATCACTCTCTGTGAACAAATTGCATGTGCCAATTTGCTTACTTCCAGCATGTACTTAAACATTTTGGTCCTGTCCCCCTCCTTACAGAGAGTACAGATGTGACCAGTGTCATGTAGTTTTCTGCCAGGAGACAGCAAAGTAGTGCACTGTTGACACACTGTGGTTCTTTCACCTCCAATCTTCTCAACTCTGTATTACCACCATTAATCTGTATTATCTTATTTTTTCAGTGTTATTACTTTGTACTTGCACAGTGTGGTGTTTTCAGCACTCCTTGATGCGCATGCTGCAATTATGGGCCCAAGAAGAAAGAAAAGATCTGTTTTTCTTTTGAAAAGTACTGTGTGACAAACACACACGCTTCCCATCAATATTCTGGAAATGGTCAGGGGGCACTTTGCTTTGTTTTGAACATGTAACCTGAATTTCTTGTTAATATACCACAAAGTGCTGTTGTTATAGATGTGTTTGTTTGATGTTTGTCAAAGAAAGCCAGGCCCTCAAAACAGATGCAAGCTTGTCCTGCATTTTAAAGAAGCACCACACAAATTCACCCGTCAAAAGCCACCTTCCCTTTATTTTATGAACACAAACGGCTGACAGTCATCAGGGGACAGCTTTGGGAATATCTATCCCAAATTTGGTGTAAATACACGAAGAAATGCCATAGTCATGGATGCTTTTATGTGTGATGTCTTTTAAACTGACGTGCTTGAAAATGGAACTGGCTGTCTGTGATTTCAAAGACAGCTCACAGATGCACCTCTCAAAAACCACTTTACCTTCATTGTTTGAAAATGAGCATCCGCTGTCATTAGGGAGCCTCGCTGGGAACATGTATCCTGAATGTGGTCTAAACACACCACAAATGCTATAGTTCTGGGTGCTTTTTTGCATAATGTCTTTCAAATTGAGGCCCTTGGAAGCAGAGGAAGGACAGCCTGTGATATCAAAGACAGCACACAGGTGTACCCCTCAAAAACAACTTTACCTTTATTGTTTGAACCTGGGCATCTAGGGGACACTTTGGGACAATGTACCCCAATTTGTGTGTTAATACAACACAAAATGGCATAGTTATGGGTATTTGTGTGTGCTGTGTTTCAAACTGACGCACTTGGAAACACAAATGAATGACTACCTGTGGTTTCAAATATAGCACATAAATGTACCCCTCAAAAGCAACTTTACCTTAATTGTTTGAACCCAGATATCTGATGATCAACAGGGGACTACTTTGGAACATGTATCCTGAAATGGGTGTAAATACAGCAGGAAATGCCATAGTTATTGGGTGCTTTTATGTGTGATGGCATTCACCCTGATGCCCTAGGCAGCAGGGAAGACAGCTTACGGTTTCAAAGACAGCACATACTGTACATAAGTGCACCTCTCAAAAACCATGTTACTTTTATTGTTTGAACCTGGGCATCTGGTGGACACCAGGGAACCCTCTGGGGAACATGTACCCTAAATTTCTGGTTTAATACACCATGACATGCCATAGTTATGGATATTTTTGTGTGCTGTATTTCAAACTAAGGCACTTAGAAATGGAAATGCATGGCTGCCTGTGATTTAAAAAAACACAACACACAGATGTACCCCTCAAAAACCACTTTACCTTTATTGTTTGAATCTGGCCATCTGGGAACTATTTGGGAACACATATTCCAAATTTGGTCTAAATACACAAAGAAATGCCATAGTTATGGGTGCATTTGTATGTGATGTCTTTTAAACTGAGGCACTTGGAAACAGGGAAATGGCTGCCTGTGGTTTCAAATACAGCACACAGATGTACCCCTCAAAAACACTTTAACTTTATTGTTTGAACCCAGGCATCTAGTGGTCATCAGGGGATATCTTTGATAACAAATATCCCCAATTTGATCAAAATAGACCAAAATATTCCATACCTCTGTTTCCCTCAATATTAGGCCACCTTTTTGAAATTATATTACAATCGATCCCACTCATAATGGCCAACTCATTTTTTTACCATCCTATCCAGTATAACGGGTGTCCAATGTTTTGTTTTGGCTGGAAACATGAACAGGACAAAAAGAGAACAAGATGTACTGCACTTTAGTGCTTTACATCTTTAATTAATTATTCATTTTAAAATATAAGTCCTTTGTTAGCAAACCAGAGAAGGAGTGCTTCCTGCACCTCAGTGTCTTTATTGTTCCATTTTCTTTTGTGGTCTGGTTTCTGATTTGTGTACCATTCTGTAAAGACAGCATCTCTAGCTTTCAAAGGTTTCGATAGTGTTGACTTTGGCATAGAAAATGCAGATCAAAGTCCTGAATACTTATTTTTGGTAGAGTATCAATCTCCGTTAAGATCCCCATCTTCCTTACAAGAGTTAGAGCTGCACATCTGGACATCATGAAGGAAGATGCAGTAAAGCAGGTAAACAATGATACAGATTTAAAAAGTAGCAAACTTAAGTACTGTAGTGCTTAACCAGTATCGAAGAACATCAGGGTGTACTCAATCAGCTGTAAATGGCTCCCCTAACTGTCTGACGTATATGGAACTTAATGTCTGGTATAGTGCTTTGTATTTAAAGGGCTTCTATCGCGTCTGGTTTTGGCTTAACTGTTTTGTCCACTAACAGAATGTCTGGTAAAAATGCATCTGCTATAAGTGGGGCTAACTGTAGTAAAGGTAGAATTAATAGTCTGAAAACATTAATTGAAGTAGTTTGACATGATTTTCATTATTCTGTGTTTTTGTACTGTTTGTTATTTCTTTTTTTAATTAATGTTTTTTCATTTTGTTGGGTATGCCAACAAGGAAGCCCTGGTGTTACCGCAAGGGTAGTTAGTCCAACGCCTTGATGGCCATCGGCAGTGGTGCTGCTCCAGCTCCTCTGGTGATGTCCAGTCTCTGCCTTCCTTGCTTGGCGGATCTCTACCCAGGTCATCTGGGGACCTGTTGCTGACTAACCACTGTAATACCTCTGCCTCCCCCCCATTGTTGCTGGACAATTGTTCAAACTTTTACCAGAAAGAGACAAGAAAAATACAATGCAGTGGCACTGTTGTACATACACAGTGCAGTGCAAGCAAAGTAGGCCGAGGCATGTTTACTATTGAAAATAATAAATTCAGAAGTACAAGACCGTGCGCGGTACAGTGGTGTTAACAAAAATAATAAACAAAGTTAGTTAGTTAGTTAGGTAAAACTTTATTTTTTGACAGGATAAGATTTTTAGGCCTAGTGGACCTATTTACAAAGTTGTCCTGTTAAAACAGTTATACATTTCATTTCTATAACACACTTAGATAATAGAACGTACTTCATACAGTACACACATAACATATATGCCACATACGAGGTAGAAATATATAAACAGGAGACAGCAGACATATCAATTATCTAACATACCTAAGTGCAAGTGCATATTTCAGTATAAAATTTGTTAATGGCTGTTTTAAACATAATGAGTTTAGACAGATTTCTCAATGAAGGGGGAATATCATTCCAAATTTTAGCAGCGTTAAACTGAAATGTCATATTACCATATGTTGTTCTTATTTTTGGGATTACAAAACCTCGATGTACTATATCCCTTAAATGATATCTTTGGGCATTTGTCTCATGATCAATAGATAAATTTCCCTTGATCAAGCCATTTTTAACTTTGTAAACTAACATTGAATATTGTTTCTTCCTACAAAGGGACAAACTGTCCCACTGTAGCTGCTGGTACATGAGGCAATGTTGGGTTTTGAATGGGCAACCCAGGGCAAACCTAGCAAGTCGGTTATATAAATGGTTGACTTTTTCCAGGTGTTTTTGTCCTGCAAATCTGTAGACTGAGTTGCCATACTCCAGGACTGGTAGAATAAGTTGCACAGCAATCATGTTATGCATTTGTGGTGTAATTATGGATGCAGACCTCCTCAGTGCACCTGTTCTAGCATTAGCCTTTCTGGTTATGGTGTCAATGTGTCCTTTAAATGTCAGCCAGCTGTCCAGTTCTACTCCAAGATATTTACATTTGCTTGTTGTTTTAAATATTTTTGACCTGACCAAGTCAGTATTTCCATGTTTTGCATTATGTTATTTTGTTGTTTTTTTCCTTAGAAGTACATAACTTGTTTTTTTTCAGTACTAACCATAAATTAAAAAAACAGTCCTGGAGCATGCCAAAATCCACCTGCAGCTTTGTCAGCATTAAGTCAGGTGATTTGGCTGATTTCAGTAGCACAGAGCCATCAGCATATGACCTAATGTAAGTATTTTGTATGTAATCAGGTACAGTAAGTCTTTAACATAGATTAGAAATAATAGTGGCCCCAGGATAGAACCCTGGGAAACACCTTTTGTTAAATGACCCAAGTCTGATAGATGATCATTTATTACCATCCTCTGAGTTCTGTGATGCAAATAAGATCTAAACCAACCAATTGGACCAGGAGCCATTCAAATTTTTTCCAATCTAGTGAACAATCTTTCATGGTTCACCAGGTCGAATGCTTTTGACAAATCGACTAACTCCGCACCAGTGGAGTCCACGGTATCTAGTGCCTGTGCAATCATGCATCAAGGTCAATAATGTACAATACAGTGCATACAGATCTATGGTGCTGTGTGTGTACGTTTTCTGGACTAACCCTGCTTGGTCCTGTATGTCCTGTACAGTAACTCGAATCAGTTACTGAATTTAGTAAATTGAAAAGTACAAAAACAGAACAGTGATTACAATAAGTGACTGCAAAAGTCACAGTGAAGTACTGCACTTACTCCATGGGAAGCAACCAATCACAGTGCCCCTGTTGCCCGGTCTTTGTACAGATCCAGCCCTACCTAGGCATGGAGGATGGGGCAATTTCCATTAGGTGCTGGATCCTGTGTGACAACACCAGGACTTCTTGCTGGTGCACAAATATACTGAACACCTCCCCAGTGTGTCCCACACATTGAATAAGAATATATATAAAAAGGTAACTATATAATCCTTTCACATTTCAGAAACACTGACCTGACATATGTCAGGTATTTTTTACTGTATACTCTAACAATGATATCGCTACAGTTCATAACACCTTACCATGCAGTTTCATGACTGGCTGTGCAAAGCAAACATTAATTCACATTTAATTTGTAAACTATACCGCACTGTATATAGTGTACTGAACTGCATACATTACACAGTACTTACAGGTGCCAGGATCTCAGTGTTCTAGACCTGTCCCTCAGGGCCCAGGTACTGGTGGCCATCCTGCACAAACATTGATTTATATATAATTACTGGTGACCCTATTTATCAACCCAGATTACCGGTCTGTTCAAACGCCGTAATAACCAGATTTCGGGTTATTATGCTTCCAAAAGCCATAATGACCTGAAATCCAGCTATTATAGTATTCTCGAAACAAATTTCACTTTCCTCCATGGTAGTGTGACCAAGCGGTGTTTGCTCTGGTAAACAATATGCCACAAAATGTATTAAAACTGTAATGGCTAGTGTGAAAAACATGCCAGTATAATTTCTTAAACTTACTTTTCTTACCTTGTGTAAAAGAAGCCGCCAAGCAAAGAGGGAGGAGAGCAAGTGACTTGATGGCTTCAGAAGACTCAACGCAAGCGTTAGCGAGTGTTGCTATAGGAACACTCACTAACACTTGCGTCGAGTCTTCTGAAGCTGCCAGTCACTCGCTCTATGCTCGAGGACTTCTTTTTCATGACAGTAAGAAAAGTGAGTTTAAGAAATAAAACTGGCATGTTTTTCACACAAGACATTACTGTTTTAATACATTTTGCAGAACATTGTTTATCAGAGGGAACACTGCTCAGTCACGCTTCATGGAGGGACCCTCCAAGTCACTTGCCCTCGGCTCCACTGTCAACAGCGGTAGTCCATGCACTAGCAATTATAAGAAATAAAGTACAGGTAAGGGTGTGTTTATGGATTTTTTTACACAACCTTGGTGTGTGATGAGCTCATAAACCTCTCGAGCTTTGCTCTCAAGGTTTATGGGTCTCACACACCTCGGGTATGTAAAAAAATCCATAACTCACCCCTTACCTATCCATTACTCTCCAATTTGTAAACAATACCATATAGTATATATTGTACTGAACTGTATATACATATATATATATACACACACACACACACACACAGGTGCCAGTATGTCAATATCCAAGACCTTCCTGGTCCCAGTACTGCAGCTGTCCAGCTGGATGGCCATTGGTAAGGGGTGCAGATGGCACACAGCTATATACTGAGGATATGGTGAGTGTGTTTTCTTCATCTTTCCCATTGTTATGGTGCCCTGCTAGACATGCAAAGGAATAATTACACCTGGACGTAAAGATGCAGGCTCCATGCTGTTAAACAATTAAAGGGAAAGTGCACACCCCACTGTCCTGCAGATATACTGTATTTCCTACAATGACATATAACTTATTCAGGAAAACTTGTGTGTGTATTTTTTTCATATTCATCACCAACTCTAGTGCAGTACAGTACTAGAGTACAAGGTAAGGGACTGCAGCACTTTTGGAGGCAGCACCCACATTATGAAGGTTCGACCTGGGCATCCTGTGCATGTGTATAGTACTGTATGTGTGCTAATAATGAGGCCTAGACTATACTTTTTTTTCCTTTTTTAATACATTTTCAAACATACTAGAAAACAACAGAAGCACTAATGTGACGGAGTACTGTACTGTATATTAGTATTAATACAATTCAAATTACTTTTTTAATCATGTAAAATTCATTGAGATCGTATGCCAGATACAGTGTAACCAGGCATATTGTCATTCAAAGGTAAGGCACATTGCATACAGTAACATCAGTTTATATATTTGTAAGGTTGCCACTCTTTTGTTCGTTTACTCCATCATGTATTCATTTGATATGACTGTTGTCCACTTTCAAATGCCACCGGATAATACGCAACACCTCATGGCTTATGGCACTCTGTATAGGTCTCTTTCCCCTACTCCCATCCCCATTAACATTGTTCCCCAAAGACAAACATTTCTGTGGAGCAATCAGCGTCCAAAATACAAGAGCCACTAGCCTGACCTGCCTGCCTTTGGCCACTGTCACCAGTTCAAGCTCTCTTGCTGATTGGCACAAACTCTGTTTCAGTGGCAGCAGGTGTGCTGCTGTTTTCATTGTTACAGGCATAACTGGGCACATGTGGGGAACTTTCAGAACTTAGTAATGCTATGCTCTCACTGCTGGGAACTGGCTTCCCATGTTTGAGGAGCTTATGAATGACACAGATGAGGATAACTCACGGGGATTACACAGTACTGGACTGTGCATGCTATTGTTCCTTTCTAACAGCTGGTGCATGAGATCCATCTTGCTCTCAAACTGAATCTGTCGACGCTCGATGTTCAGTAACTTCTCGGCCATGTTGTGCAGTTCACTTTTTACTGTGACAGGGTCCTGGCCAGCTGCTTGCATCACCTCCCACTTGTTGCTCCAGAATATGCTCATTGTGGTCCACATCCACCAGCAATGAGTCATCCCTCTCTTCAGACTCATTATTTATCTGCTCCATCTCCTTGTTTATTTGAAGATGGCCCACTTCTGCCAACTGATCATACTTCTACTCAACAGGTATAAGCACAATTTCTGAGCTGTCATAATTGAGATTCTGCTGACCAGTGATTGACTTCATCCAAGCTTTCTGCACTGTTTTCACAGCCACTGGATGCCCCATAATCATCCATTTTATGTACCGGCTTACACTATGAAACAAAAATGAGATCAACATCAGGACCAAGCCACAGTAGTGTACTTTTAAAAACATGTCAAATAACTCTGCATTTTACTTATTCATAGACTGTACTGTAATTTGTATATGTTCTCTGTCTACTACAGGGTCTCTACCAATGTATTTGTATAACCCTTGATGTGCTGCAGACTGATATATCAGTCCTATTCATTCTATTTCTGTTGGCAGCCTAAGGGTTAATAGGTGTTGTACAGTATACAGTAACAACCTATTTATTTATTTTTTTTGCATTATTTCTTTATCCCCTCCTACGTGCCCCGATCTGCCATTTTCTTCAGGCAGCCATGATCCCCGACATCCACCTACTGTCCTCCCTTGGAACCCCCTACCTCAGATCGCAGTCGACCCTGGGGTAGCTCGGCATAACCCTACACCGAGTGGGTCCCCCTCCTCTGAGGGAGAAGGCATTGATAGGGCAGCCAGCACACTCCTTCTCTCGGCGCCAGGTTGCTGCTGAGGTGGTCAGGCTCCTTGGGAGTTCTTCGGTGATGTTGGCAGATCATCTGCCGTCATCTGGCCAATCGGGAATTTTTTTTCCATTTTCCTGGCACCCCTGATGTCATGCCACATCTTGTAGTGCTCTCAGTTTCCACCAGGGCTGCTACAGGACAAGGCATCACCCTAACCCACCCCAGGAGAGGAGAGCAGTTCTTTGGATGCTTAATCCTCTTCCACCCCTGCTGACCCCCAGCGACCCAAGTCCGTTCCTGAACCCAGGTCACCGGTGTGGTTTTGAGGTAAGGCACCAGCACCTCAGCCCTCTGCACCACCGGGCCGGCCCTATTTATTTTTTACAGGTTTTTAACATTTTTCCTTATTTTGACCTTTAGTGGCTTTGTTGTCTTTTTGCGCTGTGGGGTCTTTTCTTGTCTCGGCAATTTTCTCCTTTTCTGGACTGCTCCTAACTTTTCATTTTTTGGGGCGCATTTTCCTTCATTGTGGCAGCAGATCCTTGGTTCACAGCTGGAGTTCTACTGGTTAAGCTGAGACTTCTTCTGAGGGGTGGTCTTGATGAATCATAAAGTTCCCTTCCATAGAAAACTGCATTGTCCATGGCAATGGTGATACAGCAGTCACAGAATATAGCACAGGAAATTCATAAGAATATACAGAGCAGGGTAACATTATTTGTGGTCTTATGTAGGGTGGCTACTGAGAGGAACGGTGATGTGGTGAGCAACATGAAAATGTAATCAGCACACTGTTTCATTACATTGGTCGGGAGGCAAGGTGACATGGTAGTCTTTGATGTTTCTATTTTTTTTAACTCTTGTTATCGCCTCCGTTACTCCTCTGAACTCTCTCTGGCTGCCCTAACTCACTGGTCTGTTCTACCACTTACCATGGCCTCCATTCCTCATATATATTACTGCCCTCCACTCATCAGCCAGGTACTCCCCCCAGCTCTGAGCCCCCTGTGGTGGGCCACCTGTCCACTTCTGGTGCTCTATCTACAATTTAGAGTGCCCAGCTGTCTCAGCGAGGTGGCTGAAGGGATGGAGACGGAGACCCGGTATTAGGCATGTGACAGCCAGCCCTGTAGGGAGCCATCATTTTGTGTGGGTACAGTCCCCTGTGGAGCACAGCTGGCAAGGCAACGTGCTGTTGCTCCGCCCCCTGGCGAATGCCACACCACTACGTTGGTGCCTCTGGCCTCTGCCAGAGGCTGCTCTATGAGCAGAAGCTCCCTGGATCTCTCCATGGGAAGAGAGAGCACTCCCCTGGATGCTCAATCTCTTCCCTCCCCTGCTGTCTCCCAATGACCCAGGCTTGCTCCCAAACCTGGGTCACCGGCATGGTGCGAGGTGTGGCATCCAGTGCCTCAACCCTCAGCACTACCAGGCTGGCTCTGTTGTTTCTGTTTAAATGATATGCTATTACACCTTTACACTCTCTTTCTGTAGAGTAAACAGTAGGTGAGTCACTCTGCGCTATGGAAATAGTGTGACAATGGTCCAGAAGATAACTACAGAGATCAGCACAGTTTTGAGGAGGATGAGGGCTACAGGAACAAGCACAAAGATGCTGCAGGTGTTCCTGCAGAGCAACAGCCTTACCATCATGGACTGTGGGATAAGGGCACACTTGAAGCACCACAGCCTGGCTGTGCAGCCCATGTAGCCCACTGTGTAGACTAGGTGAAGTACCATTTACATGCCTCTTACTGTACATTCTAGTCCATCAATACTAATAGCATTGTTATCTGAACAACAATGTATGTCCACCCATTATGTCCACATTCTTTTTCAGGAATTATTTTATGTGTTTTGTGTTTTCCCACTAGGAAAACATACTTCTTGTGGATCACATGATGAAAGAGGATGATGAGAGCACTACGAGGGAAATTGTGAAATGGCTTGCAGCGGAACATAAGGTGTCTGCATCCATATCTTTGGTTAAGCTTATATGCCCCAAATGGGGTGTGCATACAGGCATGCACAATAAGAGCACTGAGGTCCTCTTGCTGCCATAGAGGAATTACACTGCTTAATAACTATGCAGTACTGTACCTGCTCAGCAGACAGTACTGACTGTGTATCACTGTTTCTGTACATATTAACATGTTTTCCCCTTCTTACATTACTTTTTGACCCATGATCCAGAATATAAATAAGCTGAAGTGAATTGAGCAAGCTAGGATATGGACAGAGAACAATGAGATGTTCCATGACATAACTTCTACGGATGAAACAGTTGTGTCTTTGGTGTGGTTGCCATCATGTATTTTCAAAAGAAGGAATGTGACTCCATGAAACCAATGCTATAACATTCACTTAATCTGCATGCGTAGAACACAATATCCAACTGGATACACAGATCAATACATATTTTTGACAGTGTGTCATGTTCCAAGGTACTGTATTTAGGTTGTTTATAAAGGCATGTAACACTTCTTGCTTTAATGTTGTTAATTTATGGCCACAGGAACCATGGCTGGGGATTTTGTTAGGGAACATAGTATCATGGGAGTCATCAAAGAATACATACAGAAAAAATGCACTGATGGACATTGCTTCTTTCAGGACAATGAACCAAAATGTGCGGCATCTGCAGCTACCATTTCTGTTGTTGGTATTAATTGTTTCAGAACACCTCCCTCCACACTAAGAGTAAGTTGGCTGGTAGTATCACTATGGTACCAAATACAGACCAGTGCTCTACTATATGTAAAATAATGTATGGTACAATATTGTGTGACTCAGTAATGATTCTGTGCTGACTAACTTTTGTCACACTAGGTTGCCAGACATGAATCCAATAGAGATGATGCAACATGCCATGAAAACATACATCATACATAAGAAAAGGCCACAGACAAAAACAGAATTTTCATTTCATTATATTTAAAATGGCCTAGGAACAGAATATACCCATTTTCATAGATAAATGTGGTCAAAACTTACATACAATAGTAAACACTTTACACATGATAATATAATGAGTACTACATACACTTGCAGGATTTTGAGAACTTAACTTTTTTTTAAGAGAAGAGGAAAAAGACTCAATTTTATTAATGTCTCTTAAATATTTCAGTAAAGAATTCTAATAACTTCCAAGAAGGTAGTAAAATGACCATTGCCCTACATTTTATTTTATATTTAGGCAGTCTAAACAAGAAATCAGCTGATGATCTAGTAATAATACCAGCATTTACAAGCTCAGTGACTAGGGATTTCAGTTTAGATGGAATCTCGTTGTAGTTCAATTTCCATGCTCAGTAACTAAGCTGGTAGTGAATTCTTTGTGATAGGGTCAGTTATGAGGAAAAGTTATACAAAGTACAAGTATGATGTTCAAAAGACAAATTAAATGCGATCAGATGGCTTTATTAACCTGGAGTTCAGCTCTATATAGAAGGGTCTGTAGAAGAATAAATTATTACCCCATATGCAATAACTGGTAAAATATAGACTAAAGTTACAAGTTTTTTTCGTTTGTTTTTTTGCTTTGGGAGTAAGATTTGACCAACTTCTATAAAGTATGCCAAATATTTGATTAACTGTTTTAACAAAATTCTCAATATGACAAGAGAAACTTAGACAGCTTTCCAGGGTCAGGCTAAGATATCTGTAGATGTCAACCTACTCCAGGATAGTACCATTATAAATTATAACTTAAATATTTGAGGGAATACTTAGCTTTCTCTGAGTGCTGAACATCATTGATTAAGTTTTCTTTGTATTCAGACACAGTTTTTTCTGGATGAACCATTGTTGTACTAAAGCAAAATCGATTGGCAAATAATTTGTTTTTTTTCCTTTTAAAAGATTAATGTGTCATATGTGTACAGCAATGTGCTAGTTGACTTAACAAAGACCAGAAGATCATTAAGAAACAAACTAAATAAAAAAGAAAGTGGAGTAGTCTGGACCCTTGCAGTATACCCAGGTTCACTAGTAAAATAGGAGAAACGTTATAACTTTACTTGCTCTATGCATTTAGACAGATAATCGTTGAACCATTCTTAAACAGGAGAGAGAAAACCCAATTGATCCATACTATCAAGCAGCAAAAGATGCTGAACAAGGCTGATGGTCTTGGATCAGTCTATATACATATGAACCAACCTGTTCACCACTAACCAAGGCCTCATGTATAACATTCATAAACTGAGCAAGAGCTGTGATGGTACCATGGTTCCTTCTAACACCATGCAGATCTACAGTCAGTATATTACATTTCTGAAGATAATTCATGACTTGATCATGGACTATATACTCTACAACCTTGGACAGTGGTTAAAGCATGGATATTGGCCTATAGTTGGAAATGTCTTGCCTGTCCACGTTTTTGAAGATGGGAAAGACAAAAGTATGCTTCTAGGCAGATGGTATGTACTTATGCACAAGAGATTTAATTGATTAATTTAGTAATTGGAATTACATGTTCATCCAATGCAACAGTTAACAGCTTTAAATCAATCTCATCAGAACCAAAACATGTCTTGAATTTCAGTGTATTTCATACATATTTGTTCACTGATGGCCTTAAAATAAAATACTGGATTAGCAATATCAAGTTGTGCACAAGCAGAAGCAGAGTTTGTGGGTCCAGCATTTAGGATTGTTAGTGGCCAGTGTGGCCACCTTGTTAGTAAAGTAATGATTAAATCCATTGGCAATAATGGAAGGATCAGAACAAGAAAATTCATTGATTAGAGCAGAACTAATTGAAACATAATTATTGTTATGCAATAATTCAGATTCCATTCCAAAGAGTTTGTGAATCTTTAACTGTGGAGGTCTGCCTTTCAGTGTAGTACCTTAACTCATGCACTCTGTCCTGCTATCGGCATATGTGTACATTTAGATAACTGTAGTAGAGTGAAACTCTAACACTGTGTTTTTGTTTATTAATAATAATAATAATCATACTAGAGAATTGGGTCCTTAGGAGCTAGAAAGCCATACAGCCACAACAAGGCTGCCCTAAAGTATGAGATAGAATGAAAGCATGCGTAATCCTGAAACTGACACTGCAGAAATGTGCTTACAGCATGCTAGATAAACTTTAATGTTTCTTTCCTATCCTTTTGGCTGCAGTCTTTCTGTTTTGCTAACCATTCTAGTATTATATCTTGTCTTTTCCAACCTGATTACGCAGGGTAGAAATTTTTTAATGCTCTTTCTGATTCTTCTCTTTCTGACCCACCCACCCCTCACCCAGCTAAGCATTAAGTCAAAAGGACTGCTCTAGCACAGTTCGAGTTAAAGAAAAGCTTGTGACCGTTGGTACTGTGCTCTTTTCCCGTTAGAGTTCACATGTGTAAAATATAGTACTTTTGGTAGAATTTATGTAAACAAATGCTAACCACCTTTAGTTTTACATGGAGGAGATTGAAGTGTTTTTACTTCTGAAGATTTGGGGACTACAAGACATGCACAGCCAGTTGGAGGTATGTGGAGGGCAGGAGAATGTAAGGGCTTTATGCCTAAGGATGAGGAGCCAGTCTGGGTACAGACCTTATCAAAAATGAAGAAAAGGATCCCTAAATATGGAAATGTAAAAAAGCTTAGAAAATGGCTATGAGAGGCAAAGACTGGATACCTGTGCAAGTTTTGTGCAAGCTTGAATTGGTCTGTGCACTGAGAAGAGAAGTTTTCCTTTGCATAAAGGTGGGGACTGGTACTAAGAAACCACCCTAAGGAGAGATGCATGTATAGATCCTAAATGTAAGTTGGGCAAGAGACCCATAGAGGACTGTTACATGAGATGGTTCATTCCACCTACTCATTTGTACAGGGCTCCTTAAGGATGGAGTTCCTGGAGAAGGATGGGTGGGAACCCCTTTTCAGTCTTTGCTTAAGAAGTAATGAGTATGAAATTGGTATACTAGGTGCTGGCATTGGAAACCAGCTGCTGTTTAGAGCTGGTTCCCTCTTAAGGGGGAGGTATGTAGTAGGGTGAAACCTTTCCACTATGTTTTAGTTTAATAAAAATAGAGGATTAGGTTCTTAGGGGTCAGAAAGTCATACAGCTACACAAGGGTGCCCTAAGGTACAAAATAAAATGAAAGCATGCTGAGTCCTGAAATCTTCAGTGTAGAAATGGGCTTATAGTTAGCATGCCAGATAGCCTTTTTCCTTTTTTCTTTTAGTGTATCTGTTTCTCCCTGGTCCCCACCAGTCGGCATGCCTTCTCAGCCATCCTCCCAGCCCTACACCTAAAATCAGGCCTCTGTCTCCGACATCCCCCATGGTTTACCCTCTGTGGCAGGGTGGTGAGGAACCCCCAACTCTACTCACCTCAAATAGAATCCAAATTGTCGGGGGAGCGCCATTTGAGTCAGGGCCTGCGGAGGGTGGTTGTTCATCCAGCATGACCTGGGACCTTTTTCCCTGTTTCTCTTATGAGTGGAGCTTGAAATGATGCCAGTGGAGGGGGTGCACATGTGTCCACATGCACTTCCCCTGGCACCTGCCCCACTCAGTTCCTTCTTGCAGTATTGGTGCTCTGCCACCAGCCACCGCCAGGGGTCAGAAGTGCACTGACCTCTGAAATCCCCTCTCCATGGAGAGGGAGAGCAGTCCCTCAGATGCTCAATCCCTCTCCACCCCTGTCAACGCCCAGTGGCCTGTTCTCGTTCCTGAAAATGGGTCACTGGTGTAGCATGAGGTAAGGCGACCAGCACCTCAGCCCTCAGCACCACCTGGCCAGCTGCCAGATAACCTTTAATGTTTTGTTCCTGTTCTTTGGCTGCAGCCTTTCTTCTATGCTAACCTTTCTAATATTATATCTTGTCTTCTCTGGCCTGATCATCCAGGGTAGAAACTTTTCAATGCTCATTCTGATTCTTCCCTTTCTGACCCCCCCCCCAGCTAAGCATTAAAGGGACACTATCAATCCACTTAGGTCTCAAAAGTGTCTTTAGTTTAAAAACACATTTAATGACTGGCCACATTCTGTAGAGATTGCTGATGTACAATAACTGTTAGTTTGATTCTGATTCTTTTTTTTCTTTTTAAAAGTGAAAAACAGACTGCCCATGCCCACCATACTGGTGTTGCCACACAAAAACACATTTGTTTACATTTTTTGATCAACACACACATGATAGAAACTTTCAAATACCTCAAGGGAATCAACAAAGTCCAAGACGGTAGCATCTTTCAGAAAAAGAGATGTACAAGAACAAGGGGGCACAATTTGATGGGGGGGATCAGCTCAGGGGCAACATAAGGAAGTATTTTTTATGAAGAGGGTGGTGGATGCATGGAATGGCCTTCCTGAGGAGGTTGTGGGGTGAAAAACAGTGGGGGAATTCAAAAGTGCATGGGACAGACATAAGGCAATTCCAGTGGAGGGGTAGGAGGAAGTAGGCTGTTGGTTAACTATTTATTTATTTAGTTTTTGTTGACTGGGTAAGTGCACTAGACAAATCCTGCCTATTTTCAGGCATGACCGGGGGTGGGGGGATACAGATGAATGCCAACTGACCTTGAACCAGATTAAGCTGTTGTTGGTATTTTTAGTGAATAAGGGAAATCTGGCCAGGACACTGGAGAAATTCCCCTACTCTGCAGCAGGGGGACCCTTAGGCTGTCTAGCTGAGATGGCCACTTCTCTGCAACCCTCGAGAGAGCAGGATGCTGGAGTGACAGGGGAGCAGGCCTTCTCCTCTGTCACTGGACAACTAGAGGCTGCTGTGTTACAGGAAGAAATGCTTTTGTCTGACCTTCCTGAAGACTTTTTTGATACAGTTATGGATGTGACTGGGACAGAATCTGTTGTGGGTGCTATGCACTCCGCATCCACGGAAGGTACTTCCACGGCTTTGCTTGAAAAGGAACGTCTACTGCACGTTGTTTTGGCCGAAGAATCTAAATGTCTATCAAAAAAGGCTGAATTACTTGCCGATATTGCTACTCTCCGTTCTGCTTCACTTTCAGTTCCTTCCGTTGCCCAGGTACCTGTGTTGTCTTCTGTTGATGACGTCTGTGCTTTTGGTGTTCCGAGTGGTGAGACGAAAGGGGAGACTGAGAAGCACCATGCTGGTAAGGCTGGCAGTGATACTCGTCCTAGTGATGTGTGCCTAAAGCCTGTAAGCAGTAGTGTTTGTGTACCTGCGGTGAGTGATTTTTCATCTAAATGCAGTTTGGGTATGGGTGGACCTTGTAAGCCCTTGCCAAGTTGTTTTCCTGATGCGTCTGCCATACGTCCTGTCAGGGAGGGTCAGGAAGAGGGGTCTGTATGCACCACTTCGGCTTTACCTACTGTTTCTTCCCCGTTACGGAATGTTGTGGTTTCTTCTAAGCCTGCATGTGACCCTGAGTTACACGATTCGGGTTGGTCTCCTGAGAGTGCTATTTCAGAGGCTGGGTAGCGTCAGCGACCTGATGGACAGTGGATACCTGATTTTTCTACTCCCTGCACTATGTTGTCTTCTATTTCTGTGCCTTCCTGTCCTATGCCTACAGACCGGCATGTTTCTCCTGTGGCTCAAACTGTGGACAAACCAGTGTATGATGCTGGGAAGGTGGGGCACTGGGTTGATGGTTTACCGGTCTCTGGTGCTGATTTTCCTGCAGGGGTTTGGCTGGGACCTTCGGAACATGTGTTGCAGGATCCCAAACAGGCTGCATGGTTGAAACCCATGTTTAAATTATCGGATATATTTCAGAACAAGGGGGAACCTGTCCCTAGAAAAAATGCAGTTCGTTTACCTTATAAAGGTGGACTTGAGGACCCTCCTGATAGATTGTATATTGCTAGGCAATTATTGAAGGGTTCTTTGAAATTTTTTGCCTCTGAAATTTTTGCTCTTATACATATTAGTAATTCAAATTATGATATTAGTTTTAAAACCATTTCCAGTTTGGATCGGTTTTGGTCTCAATATCAGAAGGTCGAGGATACCCCTTTGTGGGTACCTTATTTGGCTGTTCCCTTGACTAAGCCTGCAGTTAAATTAATTATGATTATGTTTCATAATGAAGGTGTTAATGTTGAAGATATTTTATTTTGGTTGCGTCAAAGATGTGATGTTCTGGATAAGCCCTCGCCTATTCTTGACAGTGAACACATATGGAATGGGGGGTGTAAATTGTGTGTAAAACTTTTTTCCACCAATGCTGGTACCGTTCATCTCCCTAATAGTTTCTTTTTGGGGAAAGATGGGGTAGTTTGTTTTGTTATGGCTAGCCGAAGTCTTGTTTTAAGTGTGAGTCTAGGACTCACCTTAACACTGCTTGTGCTACTCCTCGCTGTTCTCATTGCCTTGCATTTGGTCATCTTGCCACTGATTGCCTTAACCTTTTTAAATGTAATTTGTGTGAACAGACGGGGCATGGTTATGGAAAATGTCCTTGGGCATCCCATAATAGGGATGATTGTCCTTCCCATGAGGGTTTAATTAATGTTGCACAGCAGTTACAGGCTAAACAAGGAATGGTCTTGCGGGATACTGTTGCCACCATGTCTCTGGTTCCCCCTCCTCCTCCTCCTCAGGTGGCCACTGGACAGGCGGATGTGGAGGATATGGAATCGCAGGAGTTAGATTCTCAGGTCCCTGCTAATTTGTCACAGACTGAGACTACTTTAGTTCCTGATGCCCCTTCTGGCTCACCTGTTGCCACTACTTCAGTTGTTCCTTCTCCTGATGACTCTTTTTCTTCTGAGATGACTCCCCCTCCCTCACCTGCTTCTCAGTCGTCATTTAAAAAAGTCACTGCTAAGAAACGGAATAGATCTGGGAAGGCAATTCTCTCTCAGACATCTTCATTGTCTAAAGATGATAAACATGTTTTGGACCATTGGTCACAAGGTAACAAATTTTCGGTTCTGACCTCTAAGGATGACTCTGAAGGGGAGGAATCTGATGCCTCTTCCCGAGCTTCCACTAATCCTGATATGACTTCTGATGGTGATGAGGGGGAAGGGAAGGTTGAAGAATCTTCCTTAAGGTGTTCTAGGTGTGCAGGTGGGTATCCAAACCCCCTTGAACTCTTGTATGTGGGTAGTCTCTTTCCTTTTTATGTCTTTTTTGATTATTTCAACTATTAATGTTAATAACATTAAGAGTCATAAAAAGATGGTTGCTACATTGTCCCTTTTGTCCCAGCAGCATTGTGATATCTTTTGTATTCAAGATACCAGACTTAAATCTCTTTCTGATACTAAGCTTGCGGATAATCTTTGGTCTAAGGGTGTGACCTTTTGGTCTAATGGTGAAGATTCTTGCTCTGGTGTTGGTGTATTATTTACAAATCTTGCTTTGAAAGTTTCCCGCTTGGTTGATATTTTTCCCAGTAGGGCCTTGTTATTAGACATTAGTTATTCAGGTGAGAGATTTAGACTAATCACGTTATATGCTCCTCAAACTAAGGCTCAAAGAGTTGCATTAATGCAGAAAATACAACCCTTTCTTCCCACTTCCAGGATGGTGATTTGGGCAGGGGATTTTAATTGCTCTCTGAGTGCTTCTGATAGAGGGATGAAGACATCTAAATTGTTTTGTGATTCCAATGCTCTCCTTACTATCACTGCTACTGCACGACTCATTGCTGCCTACAGACTCAAATATTCTACTGGTGGTAATACTTTTTTTAAATCCTCTTTATCTACGAGAAATGATTTTGTGTTTGTTTCCGCTATTTTATAAGTTAATATGGTATTTTTGAATGATTGGGAATTTTCGGATCATAGGTCTGTGACTGTTCAAATTGCTTGGGATGCTGTGCCCAGGAGTAGAAAACCTCAATGGTGCCTTAATAATCGTCTTTTGGAAGATGAGACTGTTCGAAGGGATTGGCATCGTGAGTGGGTGGCTAGACTTTCGGTTTTTGCTTTCTATGATGATCTTGCCTTCTGGTGGGATGATACTAAAATTGCTTGGAAGTCCTTTTTTCAGACGCGTTCCAGGACTATTGCTAACAACCAGTACCTTGAATATTTGGGTCTGAGGGGACAACTTCAGAAACTGATTTCTTTAACTGAAACTACTAAAAGGGATTATAGTGCACAGCTTAAGCATGTTAAACAGAAAATGTTTGATTTTCAGTATAATAGAGCCCAATCTTTAGAACATGAACATCTATTTGGCCTTAAATTGCATAAAGGGGCTTTAGATCCTTTTCAGGATTGTAGTGATCGGATTGGTCATCGATTGCTTTCCCAATTAGAGACGGTGGCAGGTAACCTTGTTTCTTCCCCACAGGACTCATTAGATGTGGTAGAACAGTATTTGAGCTCTCTTTTTCAGAAGGATCTAGAGCCCCAGGATTCGGCTATTGATTTTGGTAAGCTTAACTTGCCTCATGTTCCTGCCTTAGAGGGGACACTTTTAGTGAGGGATATTTCTGTTGATGAGGTTAAACTTGCTATTTCCTCTTTAAGTCCTGACTCCGCTCCTGGGTCTGATGGTTTGGGGGCTGCTTTTTATCAGATGTTTAAGGAAGAACTTGCTCCTGTGTTTGCATGTGTTCTGAATGATATGCTCCTTAATTCTTCTTTAGCTACTGTAAGTCCATGTACCAGGCTATGGTTATTTTGGTGTATAAAATAGGTTCTAAGACAGATTTACGGAGTTGAAGGACGCTTAGTCTGTTAAATACGGATTTGAAAATTTTGAGTAAAATATTGCTTAATAGACTATCTACAATATCTGCTATGCTTATCAGCCCGGAGCAAACTTGTTCTATTCCTGGCAGATCACAGCATGATAATTTTATTGGTTCTACGTGAAATTTTTCATGTTGCTCAGAATGGTGGTTTAACTGGTTTTATTTTGTGCCTCGATCAAGAAAAGGCTTTTGATCGGGTCTCGCATGCTTTTTTATTTTCTGTTTTGACTGCTTACGGTATTCCTGCTGTTTTTGTGGACTGGATTCGTACCTTGTATTCTAATGCCACTATTGTTCCTAATATTAATGGATGGATTAGCACTCCTATTTTTGTAGGAAGAGGGGTACGACAGGGCTATCTACTCAGCCCACTTTTGTATGCTTTTTCCATAGATATATTGCTTAGATTAATAGTTACTCATTCTCAGTTTTCTGGTCTTCGTTTCAGTTCCTCTGCTCCTCTGATTAAAATTCTGGCTTATGCGGATGATTTGGTTGTTTGTCTGTCTCAGGCTTCAGAAGGGCAGTATGTCACTGATGTTTTGTCCCTGTTTTCTTCTTCCTCAGGTTCTAAAATTAATTTTGCCAAAAGTAGGTGTATTCCATTGGGTGACACCCCTTTACCAGATCAAGGTTGTATTGCTGGTGTTAGTCTTAGTACTGAACCTATATCTATTTTGAGCATCATCTTTGGTTCTAGAGATTTGCCTTCTGTTAATTGGAATAAAGGCCTTGTTAAGGCCAATGGATTGGTAGCACGATGGAAGGGGAGGCAAATTGCAAAGAAAAAGAGGGTTTTATTGATTAAGTCTGTGTTAGTTCCTATTTTTTTGTATATTAGTTATGTCTTTCCACCTCCCTTTTCTTTATTTACATCTCTGCTTAGTATTTTTTCAAGCCTTTTGGGGCAGTCGGTTGAACCCAATAAAATGGGGATATACCTATAGAAGTATAAGGGACGGTGGTGTGGCTATGATTCATCCGATAGCCTTTTATGTTAGTATGTTTGTCTCCTATAATTTTTATCCTCTTTTATGGCCTGGTCATAAATTGTGGTTTCCTTTTGTGAGGTCTTGGTTTTCTAGTGGTTTGCCCATTTGGAAGGATGGTAAACTGTTACATTTATCTAAACTCCCTTGCTTTCCCCAGTATGGCTTGGAAACATTTAAATGTTTGTTTAAATGGGGTTTGTCTATTTCTCATTCGGAAACCTTGAGTAGGAAAAGATTATATAATCTTATTGTTTTTTCAGAATTTAAGGAGGATCTAGTGTTTCCTGATTGCCCTGTGTTGCAAGTTAGTGTTGTTACTACCTTTCTCACTAGCTCTCGGCTGCCCGACTTTGTTTGGGACAGTGTCTGGTTGAGCAGTTATGGCCGTCTGCCTGTTAGTGCTAATAACAAACATAAACAGCTCAGTGACAGATATTGTACTAGACCGCAGTGTTTTACTGTCTTGGAAACTCAAGCTCATCTCTTTTTGAACTGTCCATATGTGAGCAATTTTTGGTTTCTTTTGGCATCCCGTTGGAAGGAACCTTTGTTGGCTACCTTATCCTACCGCACATTAATGTATGGTGTTTTGGGGGGTGAATGGGCACATTACCATGCTGATACTTTATTTCTTGTTTTTTCTGTTTTACGTTATTATCTTTGGCAATCCAGATGCATGTGGGTTACACAGCAAAGGATTATACTAATTGATGAATTCATTAGTAATGTGAGACTTACATTACAGAATGTTAAAAATGGGGATTATGGACGTCTTGGTCTAACCACTTGCAATCAATTGTGGGCTAATTGTGTACATTGGTTATATGATGTCTAATGTTCCTTTTTTTACGTTTGCTTGCGCGCATGCGCAAGGAATGTTTTGGGAGAGTAGCACACTTTGGAGGTGTGCCTCTCCCTTGCTATCCAGTGCTCCATTGAGCAGGCACGGCGGTCCTGCACCAATGGGTGTGGGAGCTGTGTATGACAGCGGTGGTCTTTGCTTCAAAGAAAACCACCACTGTCATACTGAGCACCAAGTCACGCCACCCCCCCTCACTTCACGCGCTCCCCCCCACATCAATCCGCCCCCCTCAAAGCTTTGGTGCCACGCTGGGAGCCCACCCCAGCATGGCAAATGTTGTTTGCCGATGGGGGTGCCCAATTCCCTGTTGGCTCCACAGCCCCCCCAAGCCATCCTGCTGCCACACTAGGAGCCCTCCCCAGCGTGGCAAATGTGAAGGTAGTTTGCCGACGGGGGTGCCCAATCCCCCGTCAGCTCCTCGGCCCCCCCAGCCATCTTCTGCCATGCTGGGAGCCCACCCCAGTGTGGCAAACGTCCCACATCATCGTTTTTTGTTTTTTTTTACCTGTAAATGGAAAATGGTCCCACGGCGCATCTCCAGTCCCCTCCCACAACCCGCACCCACCCACTGCGCACCCAGCCTCCCACACCCCACCCCATACTTACCTCCGTAGCTCAGCACGACGATCTTCAGTGGACCGGGAACACGTCTGCACTCTTCAAAGTCAACCGCAAACTGAGGATATGCTGGTAAGCTGTATAATGGGCTAGATGGGGGTTTCAACTTTATTGCATATCTCAGGCATTTTTTGGAATTTTTGCACCAAATTTTCAACATGGGGTTTTTGGGACCCCTTCTCATGAATGATGTCACTGTCATGGCATTATTCTGGCCCGAAGGGTGATTTCACAGTCACTGCGTGTAATCACCCTTTGGGCCTGAATAGTGCCATGACAGTGACATCAAGCATGAGAAGGGGTCCCAAAAACCCCATGTTGAAAATTTGGTGCAAAAATTCCAAAATGTGACTGTTTTACGAGCGTGCGTTGCGCAGTTCCTACGCACACTCATAGGTTTGCTAATTTTCAATATTTCTACTCCAGATTTTCAACATTGCCATTTTACCACACCTTCTTATGAGTAGTGTAGCTGTCATTTTTCACATCTCACCCAAAACGTGTTTCCGCCCATGTAGCGCACAATGGTGCAGTCGGTGTGCGAAATCAATGTATGGGACACATTAAGAAAATCACAGTGACACTGTTCATGAGCAGAGGTCTTAAAATGGCTATGTTGAAAATTTGGTGAACAAATTCTTAAAAATAACTGTTTTACGAGCGTGCGTTGTGCAGTTCCTACGCACGCTCGTAAGTTTGCGAATTTTCAATATTTTCACTCCAGATTTTCAACATTGCCATTTTACCACACCTCCTCATGAGCAGTACAGCTGTCATTTTTCACATCTTGCCCAAAATGTGTTTCCACCCATGTAGCGCACAATGGCACAGTCGGTGTGCGAACTCAATGTATGGGACACATTAAGAAAATCACAGTGTCACTGTTCATGAGCAGAGATCTTAAAATGGCTATGTTGAAAAATTGTCGAACAAATTCCTAAAAATAACTGTTTTCTGATGGTTAATGCAGTTCCTCATGCGGCTAAGTAAGTTCTTGCAATTTTCATTATTTTCACTCCAGATTTTTAACATTACCATTTTACCACACCTCTTTATGAGCAGTACAGCTGTCATTTTTCACATCCTGCCCAAAACGTGTTTCTGCCCATGAAGTGCACAATGGCACAGTCAGTGTGCAAAATCAATGTATGGCACACAGTAAGAAAATCACAGTGACACTGTTCATTAGCAGAGGTTTTAAAATGCCAATGTTGATAATTTGGTGAAAAAATTCCTAACAATGACTGTTTTACAGGCGTGCATTGCACAGTTCCCATGCACGCTCATAAGTTTGCGAATTTTCAATATTTCCACTCCAGATTTTCAACATTGCCATTTTACCACACTTCCTTATGAGCAGTACAGCTGTCATTTTTCACATCCTGCCTAAAACGTGTTTCCGCCTCTGTAGCGCACAATGGGGGTAACAAAAAGGTCATGCTGAAAATTTATTGTGCAAATACCAGCAATCGCACAGGGCATTACGGTAAAGCACCATACGTGCCAAACACCACTGCAAATACCTGCAAGCGAACGTTCGGCATTGACAAATGCTTGTTTGTTTATGTATTTGTTTCCTCTCTGTATTTGATTACTGCTTTTTGTTTCTTCTGTACTGCAGTCCTTTTTCTTTAATAAAAAATTCCCCTACTCTCCTGGAGGGGGGGTTGCTGTGGCACGGACTAGCTACAGTTAGTCTAAGGCTGGCAAACGAAGGGAATGGTTGCTGTTTAGAGATGGAGCCACAGTCTGAGGCTCATGTAGGACCTATGGAGATTTCGGGAGCATTTGCGAAGGGAACAGTGCAAGATGCCATCTAGAGTACTGTGTGCAGTTTTGGAGACCTCATCTACGCAAGGACATAGACAGGATGGAAGCAGTCCAGAGGAGGGCAACTAAAATGGTGCAGGGTTTGCATCAGAAATCATAAGAAGAGAGACTGAGTGAGCTTAATATGTATACCCTTGATGAAAGGAGGGACAGGGGGACATGATAGAAACGTTCAAGTACCTCAAGGGACTCAACAAAGTCCAGGAGGGTAGCATCTTTCAGAAAAAGAGATGTGTAAGAACAGGGGGACACAATTTAAAGATAGAGAACGGCTCAGGGGTAATGTGAGGAAATCTTTTTTCACGGAGAGAGTGGTGGATGCGTGGAACTGCCTTCCTGGGGAGGTTGTTGGGGCTAAAACAGTGGGGAAATTCAAACATGCATGGGACAGACACAAGGCAACTGTAGTGGGGGGTGGCAGGAAGTAGGCTGTTGGTTAATTAGAATCTGCAGCTTATCCAGCAGGTAGGGAAATGGGCAGACTGGGTGGGCCAAGTGGTCCTTATCTGCCGCCAAAGTCTATGTTTCTATGTTTCTATGCCAGAATAAAGCATCAAGATACTCCTATTGGTGGACTTTTCATTTCTGGCAATTCTGCACTAGTGGAATCAAGTGCATCTACAGAGCAGAATATGGAGAAAGTTGAGTTTCAGGTGCGAGTCGCCGACCGGGAGTGTACAGATGGTCCTGCTGCTCAGGGACTTGTCAGCTCCTGCTTCAGACTCTGTCAATCCGTGGGTAGCGTCTCAGCTGTTTCAGGCTGACATTGGCACTACCACAGCGGAAAGAATGAGGACGTTTTTTCGGCTTGGTGCACCGAGCGATCCTTTTGCAGCTGAAGACTAGTCTACGGAAGATTCTCTGCTTCATTCCAGCAGGATGAGAACAGCAGAAGGGAGATGGGTACCTGACCCAGACTGGACGTCTTTTTCAGGTGAGCAAAGCACTCCTGCCCAGTTCAGTAAGCCATCGGATGGCCCCGACGATTTGTCAAACAAACCAGCACCTGAGACTGTTTTCCTAGTTCAAACGGAAAGTGTGCCAGGGATTTCAGACACTCCTCTACCTAATTCTATTCTTGATGGGGATCCCCCTCCCTCTTCCAGACAGGAGGATCAATGGAAGGGTCCCACATTTTCCGATTTATTTAAAAATAACAGGGTGGATCAAGCGCCGTGGAGAAACACAGTTCACCTCCATTACAGGGGCAGGCTGCAAGATCACCCGGACAGACAATATGCCACTAAACATTTATTGAAAAACTCATTGATTCTGAAGGGATTTGGATGGGTAGCTGGCATTTTAAAGTAAAATTACAAATGATAGGGGAAGATATCCAGATATCCAGCATATTCCCAATAGTTTCTTCCTGGGGAAAGATAGAGGGGTTGTGTTCTACCCAGGATAACCCAAGGCCTGTTATAAGTGTGGGACTCACAGACATTTGAGCAGTATTTGCGACAGAATGATTTGTGCACTTTGTGGGGACTATGACCACACTAGTAATGTATGTAGGAATGTGCACAAATGTAATCTTTGCGAGGAAAGAGGCCATGCATACCATCAGTGTCCCTGGGCAGGCCAAAATAGGCAGGGTGGCCTAAAAGGATGATTTGGTCTCTGATGCACAGGATAAATATAGGCCTTCTGGGCCTGACCCCCCAACCCCCCATCCCCTTCATCATCTCCAGCATCTTCCACTCTAGGGAAGACTGATTCTGATCCTGGACAGGTTGTTATGGTCCAACCCCCTCCCAAGATCAGTTCTGTGAAACCCAGTGGATAAAATTGGGGAAGGGGAGGCTGGGTCTAACATGCCCTCCCCCCTCGGCGGATTTTGAATTTTCTGCCAAGCATATTACTAGGTCTTCTAGTAAAAGGCCTCCTTCTTCAATACCTGTGCCCACAAAAAAAACATTTTATATATTACTGGAGGCTGAAGATGATTTGGAGTCTGATACTTCTTCTGTTGACCGGGTAAGTGCACTAGACAAATCCTGCCTATTTTCAGGCATGACCCAGGGAAGGGGGGATACAGATGAATGCTAACTGACCTTGAACCAGATTAAGCTATTGGTTGTATTTTTTGTGAATGAGGGAAATTTGGCCAGGACACCGGGGAAATTCCCCTACTCATCGTTGCCTTGCTGGCGGCAGAGAGCGCTGTTTGCAGCCTGTTGGTGGCTGCTCAGTGTGCTTCTGGCTTGTGATGGAGGAGGAGGTTGTTGCTTTAGACTCGTCTGAGTCTGTTCAGGAGGTGCTGGATACGCACGATAATTTATCAAAGGAAACCGAGTTTGCACAACAGACCTTAGCGATGTTTCAGACTGTGTCTCAGTCTGTTCTGGTGATTCCTGGATCGGTTCCAGCTTCGGAGGATGTCGGAGACTTGGGAGCTTCTTCTAACTTATCAGCGGAACGGATGGTGCAGCAGTCGGCTGCAGGTCAAGAGGATCAGCGTTGCCCTGTGCCGGAATCGACGGAGGGAACTGAGACTGTGGGACTTCCGGATTCTTGTTCATTGGAGTTTTGGGATCAGGAAACTGAACGTGGCTCTGCGACTGTGAGTGCTTCCCAGGTCATGCGGCAACAGTTTGGGTTGCCACAGAGGAAACTGTCCTATCCTACTAGGGACTGGTCGGCTGAGGAGGTTCTTGGTGATTCGGGCTGGCTCCGGACTGCGACAGGTCAATGGATCCCTGACCCTGAATGGAAGGACTTTCCGACGGCTTCCCCGGGTTCCATAATGCATGCCAACGAGGGTAAAAAACTGAGCTCAGGTATGGACTGCCATAAGAGTGTTGGGAATGTTAATGTGGCTGCGCAGCATTTAGGAGAACGTTCCTTGGCCTTTTCTAGGCCAAGTACATCTGTTATTTCTGCTGAAAATGTTTCTGGTTTACAGGAAAGTGTTGCTTCACCTTCTTCTGAGGTACGGTCCAGTCTGCAAAAATCTAGAATGCCAATGTCAGACTTATTTAAAAATAAATTAGAGCAAGCCCCACGGAGGAATGTGGTCAGGTTACGTTACAGGGGTGGGTTGCAAGTCCACCCTGATAGGTATTATGTTGCTAATACGCTCCTGAAAGGTTCTTTGAACTTTTTTCTTGTAGACATCTTTGCTTTGATACACATTTCCAGTGAAGATTCTTTTGATATTAGTTTTAAGACTTCTCATGGTCTGGAGAAGTTTTGGGACAAATACTCTACATTGAAATCTACCCCACTTTGGGTCCCCTTTTATGCTCTTCCTCTTACTAAGCCTCAAATCAGATACATCACTATCATGTTTCGAAATGAAGGGGTGAATATAGGCAATATCTATCACTGGTTGCAAAATAGATGCGATATTCTAGGTCCTCCTGAAGCCGTCTTAGATTTAGAAGGGATCTGGACTGGTAGTTGGAGATTTAAGGTTAAACTCTTTCAGGTTAATGGTGAGGCTGTGCACTTACCTAACAGTTTTTTTTGGGGGAAAGATAGAGGGGTTTGTTTTTACGGGGGACAACCTCGTGCATGTTATAAATGTGGGGCTAAAACCCATATTAGTAGTTCTTGTGATCTCTTGAAATGCGCTCTTTGTGGGGGATATGGGCATTCAGTGGACAGATGTGAGAATATTTTTCAATGTAATTTGTGTGACGAGAAAGGGCATGCTTTTCATCAGTGCCCTTGGGCTACCCATAATAGGTCAGGGGGATGGGATCCTGAGGATTTAGTACACAAAGCTCAGGCCAAACGAGGTGATTGTGCCCCTCCCGAGCACATTCCTGAGGTTGATGCTGGACTAGTTAAGGAAGGTGATGTTGGGCCCCACCCTGCCACAGAGGTATCGGCTACAGTGACCCCTGTTCCACTTCCTTCTGTTTCCTCTGGTAGTTCGGATTCAGTTTCTGTTTCACAAAAGGCATCTTCTTCCATGCCTCCACCCTTTGAAACTGTTAAACCCAGAAGGTTCACCAGGGCCTCTCTTAAACAGTCGGTAGTTAGTCCTGTTTCTGTGGAAATTTTTTTTCCCCTTTACAGAGTGAGGGAAGGGATTCAGATTTAGAATCTGATACCTCTCATCGCTCTGAATTACTTTCGGATGACGAGGACAGCAGGTCTACTGAACTTGCTAAGGAGAAAAAAGGTAAAAAAGGAAAAAAAAGGAAGGCAAGTTTTAATCAAAAGAATGGGACCTGAACTTCACCTTTTCTAGCATGGCTACTCTAAAGATAGTTTCCTTCAACGTATGTAGTATAAAAAATTTTAAAAAGAGGCTTTCATTCTTTTATTTTTTTAGTACCCTACAGGTTGATGTTATTCTTCTTCAGGAAACTAGGCTATCCTCTCTAACTGAAATTGAACAAGCTAAGAGAAGATGGATTTGGGGGCCTTCTTTTTGGACTTTTGGGCCTGATGTGGCAGATGGGATAGGGATTCTGTTCACCTTCACCTTTTTTTAGGATTTCTAAATTGGTGGACATTTGCCCTGGTCGTGCTTTACTTTTGGACTTTTGTTGCCAAGATTTTGACTTTCGTCTTGTTAATAACTATGCTCCACAAATCAAGTCTGCTCGGATTAAGTTATTTGATAATATTAAACCTTTTCTTTATACCAGAAGGCATATTATTTGGGGGGGGGACTTTAACTGTGATAGTGACTCTAAATTTAAGGGTGACACTCAGAAAAAAATGTATTGTGACTCTCTAGCTTTGAGGCAGATAGTTAAGAATGCAGGCCTTACTGATGTGTTTAGGGCCCTGCATGCGACTGGGGGTGCTTCTTATCATAGGAATGTTTTCTCCACCTGTATTGATTTACTTTTTGTTTCTAAATATTTGACTCCTTTTTTTTCTCAAGTTAGACCGACTGAGTTTTCAGATCATCATCTTTTGACTGGTTATTTAAGCTTAGTTGCAATACCTCCTAAGGTATTTTCAGCTGGTCCTAGATGGCGTTTGAATGTGTCCCTTTTGGAGGCTGGGGATTGTGTGAATGGTTTAGAAGTTTTATTTGCGGCACGTTATTCCACTCTATGTTTTTATGACAACCTTTTTTTTGTGGTGGAGTGATACTAAATCTGAGATCAGGTCTTTTTTACTTTCTAAAGGGAAGCACAAAGCTAATGATAGCTATCTCACCTACTTGCAATATAGGAATCAACTATATAAATTGATGTCTTTTCCCCCTAGTAATAAACTACAATTTCAATCACAGATTACTGAGATTAAAAAAAAATGGCCATTTATCAATATGATAGGGCTAAGTCCTTAGACATGGAGTTCAGATACGGGTTACAATCGCAGCCTGCTTCTGATCCGTATAAGGCCTGTAAACAGCGCCTTGACAAAACGCTGATGACTGGGTTGCTGTCTCCTGTGGGTAAAATGGTGTCTTCTGATTTAGAAATGATGACTGTCGTCCAGGATTTTGTCTCTGACACTTTTAGTGGGGATCCTGGTTCCACAGCCACCTTACCAGCTGAATTTCTGGCCTGTCTCCCTTTTATGGATGACAAGTATAGAAACATTTTACTACAGCCTATTTCTTCCCTGGAAGTCGAAGGAGTCATAAAAACCCTAAATTCTAAAACATCACCTGGTCTAGATGGTATACCGAATGAGTTTTATAAGAAATTTCTTCCTGTCATGAGTTATTTTTTGTCACTAGTGTTTAATTTCATGTTAACTTCTGACCTAAGCTTTTCAGATTTCAGTCTTTCTTTATTGAAATGTATTTATAAGAAAGGAGATTCTTCTTTACTGACTAATTGGAGACCCATTAGTCTCCTGAACAGTGATTATAAGATTCTGGCTAAGATTCTTACCAATAGATTGACAATGGTTTCTGAGTCCCTGATTCATACGGCTCAAACTTGCGCTATTTCTCGACGCAAGATTCAGCATAATTTATACCTGTTAAGAGAATTATTTGAGAATAGCAACATGGGGTGGGGATCTGGCTTTATTGTGGCACTCGATCAGGTTAAGGCTTTTGATAAAGTTAGGCACTCTTATTTGTTTAATTTGTTGCTTAGTTAGAATATTCCACGTCCCTTTGTAAAGTGGATTTCTATGCTGTATTCTGATGCCACAGTGCTCCCATTGGTGAATGGTGTTATGGAGTCTGAGATCCCGGTTGTTAGAGGGGTTCGGCAAGGCTGTCCTTTAAGCCCTCTTTTGTACACATATGCTTTAGATCCTATAATTCGTTATATTCATGGACATAGCTGCATTACAGGAATTGCTCCAGATATTTCACTGCCTGTGGAGAAAATTACTGCATATGCAGATGATGTGACCCTGTTGATGCACAATGAAGCCTCCCTTCAGGCTGCACTGCAGTGTTTTAAGACATGGGGTAGTTATTCTGGTGCAGAACTTAATACGTCTAGGAGCCAGATATTCAAAACTTTGCCCCGGGGCAAAATTAGCACTGCCCGGCAGGCAAACTTAGCCCGGAGCACAGAGCAAGCTATATTCAAAAGGAATAGCCCAGGGCAAACAGCTTCTGAGTATAGCATGGGAATGACGCCAGGCAAACTGGGCTAAGAGTGCAGGGCAAACTTAGCCCTGGAATAAGACAGCTCTGAATATGGCAACCAGGAAGTGCAAACCACAACAGCAACACAGTGCACAGCGATGTGAAGGTAGGTAGAGATGAACTATGTGGCCAATGTGTGTGCCAGCAAATGTATGGACCCAGTACAGCTGCAGGCAGCAGTGTATGTGAAAGTACAGTGTGCAAAACTGTAAAATATTCCCCGAGCTGTTAGCGCAGCGCTAACACGTTTGCGCGGGTTTAGCGCAGGGCTAAACCATTAGCCCGGAGCAAACACGTTTGCCTGGCGCTAAACTTTGCCATATTCAAAAGTGACATGCAAATGAGCCTACTTAGGTAGTCTGTGGGTAAACATCCAGATTAGCATCTCATTATGCCCTGATTTGCATGCAGTTTGCACCGGGCTAACTGTTTAGCCCTGCGGCTAAACCCGCTTTAAGCGTGTTAAGCGCTGTGCAAACAACGGGAATATTATACAGTTTTGAACACTACTTTCCACATGCGCTGCTGCCTGCAGCTGTACTGGGACAACACAGCATAGGCACAGATGGTGGTGGTGCTGCATGCAACTGTCACATTGTAGGTCATGCTCAGTGACAGCAGAAACTACAGTAGCAAGGGGGCCAGTAGTGTGTGGACACAGCATTGCCTATGGTGTGTAGGGCAGTGATGATGACTGCACTATACACAGTGAGAGGCCCAACCTGCAGGTGTTTACTGACAGTGGACATTACTGTTACGCTGTTGTGTGACCCACAGATGCTGTACCTGTGGCATGGGATGCTCACAGTGACATGTACATTTCTGGCTTTGTGTGCTGTGGCAGTTGTACAGCTGTGTGGTATGTGGCCGGTGGGGGGCATATATTATCCGAAAGGCACACTGGTGTTGGGGTATTCCCAATACTGGCCCATGTGCACTGCATGATGTGTCCCAGCCTTGTGGCCACACCTGGTCTATGGCACAGCCTCGCCACCCATACATACTCCCCTCAACATCCTCCATGCCCACAGTGCTGCATGTGTGTTCTGGCATCTGTTGGTGTCCAGAGAAGTGTGGTCCGCAGGTGTGTGCTGTATGGCCACACTGCCATGCTGTCCATTGGCAGCAGGGTCACCACTTCCTGCCTGGCATGGCTGGGACTGGTGGCAGATGATGGCATCATTGTGATGCCATCGGTTAGCAGCATGCTTCCTCTATGTTTGGCTTTATCTATGTGTCATATTTCTTTGTTAGGGTCGCGCAAAACCCGCGCTAAACCCACGCAAACACCGCGCAAAGCCATAGTGTTGTGCAAAGCTGACTGCCCAGGGTTAAGACAAGCTTTTTCTGGGTGGTAATGTACACCGCACTAAGTGTCGCGCTAAGTCGCGCAAAACCACTTAGCGCTAGTCGCTGAATATAGCATTGCACCTGTATTCATGTCAGTTTGCCCCTTGCATACATTATAATTTTGCCCAGCACTAATGCAGTTTGCCCGCACTATTTGGCCTTTTGAATATTGCAGACCCACGCTAATCCGGCGCTAAACCTGTGCAAACGGTTTTTGCCCGGCGCAAAGTTTTGAATATCTGGCCCTAAGAGTTTTAATTTTTCTTTACATTCTGCTCAGGAGTGTCTTTTTGACACAGTGGGTATTCCTTTTGTAACTACTCCACGTAAAATTTTGGGGGTCTGGTTTGGACCTGGTGATTTGGCTACTTTTAACTGGGAGCAGCAATTAGGTATCGGTGAAAGTAAAGTTAACTTATGGAAGCAATGGAAATTGGGGAAAAAGAAATGAATATTCATAGTTAAAAAATTTCTATTACCTGTGTTCTTATATTTGAGTTATCTCTACCCACCTCCAGTTAATTTAGAAACTAGACTTTATAGTATTTTCTTTCAAATGGTATGGGGCAATAGACTGAATCCGGTATGAAGAGAGATTACTTATTTGCTGGTTAAAAGAGGTGGATTGGTTATGATTAACCCGATAGTTTTTTATCATTCGATTTTTTTATTTAATTCTTTTAGTTATTTGTGGGGTCCGATAACTTTAACTTGGCAGATCTGGTCACATTTTGTTTGGGCCCACTTCCTTTGAAAATGGATTGATTTACCCCAAAATATTTTACAACAGGATCAGTTACCGGTTTATGGGATTTCCACTTTAAAAAAATGCCATCAATGGAAGTTGTCGCTTCCTACTTTACAGTCACATACTAGGAAATCCTTTTATTCTTACAAAGTTTTTGACGTACAGGGCATGATTTTGCTTTTTCCGGAGTGTGTTCCAACCAGAATGTCTTTTGCCCTTCACAAATTAACAGACTTTAGGCTTCCTACCTTTGTGTGGGATATAGTATGGATGTCTGCTCAGGGTCGATTAGGGGTACGTGGCAACCTCAAATTTAAACCCTTAACGGATAGATTCTGTCCCAGACCTTTATGTATTAATATAGAAGAAAGTCTTTCTCATTTTTTTATTACATGTTCTTTTGTTAAAAGTTTTTGGACTGATGCTGCTGTTCATTGGGGGATGCCTGTATTGTCACGTATTACTTATAACACTCTACTTTTAAGGGATTATACTGGGGCTTGGAACATTTATCATCCTAGTACTTTGAATGTTTTTTTTTTGCATTACTTCAATTTTATTTATGGCAAGCTAGATGTCAATTCATATTTCAGCAACAGCTTGTTTTGTCTTCTATTATAATATCTCAGGATGAGGATGGTTTGTTAACTGTTAAATGCACAGATCAGCTGAGATTTCCTGCAGTTAAGTTTCGTTCCTTATGTAATCATTTCTTTTTCTAATTTTGATACCCTCTGTTAACCTTCATATTGTTTTGGTCACCTATTATTGTTAATCTGTTGTATGTTTGCATTATATTCTGATTTATGGTGATGTTATGTTTCTTTGTTCAATAAACTTCCCCTACTCTTTTTGATAAGTGCCATGGGATCTTTAACATCCACCTGAACTATCACCAATCCAGGCAGATGGGACCTCGGTTTAACGTCTCATCCGAAAGATGGCACCTCAGAAGTGCAGCACCCCTCTCATGCTGCACTACAGTGTCAGTACTGGGATATTAACCCAAGTGCCAGATGTAGGAACTGAACCCACAGCCCTCTGATCTCCCAGCCTCAGAGGCAAGTGTGCTACCTACTGAGCCACTGACGCTGCAACTAGGATCTGCAGCTTATCCAATAGGTAAGAAAATGGGCAGACTGGGTGGGCCACGTGGTCCTTATCTGCTGTCAAAGTCTATGTTTCTATGCATCTTTCTTGGACTTGGGAAACCCCAACAGAGTCTAGCCACTTACAGTATGATGCAGAGGGAGGAAAGGAGACTCTTACATCATGAGTTGCTGTACTGTTTTGGGGTGTTCTTGATGTTCAGGAAGTATAGCCTAAAGGTTAGAGTAACGAGCTGTGAGTGAACTTGATACATCCAGCAGACCTGGGTTTGATTCCCACAACCTCCACTTGCATACTGTGTGACTCTGTGCAAGTCACTAAATCTGCTCAGTGCTCCCAGGTCACCCCTGAAAACAGGCACTTGTGCCTAGTGGGCCTTAACCAGTTACCAAAGACTTACAACAAAGTATGCAAGAAGAATAAATCAAAGATTAGAAACAAAACAAGTTTGGGTACAACTGCATCATTAGCATGAATTTCAGGTCTACTTAGAAATGAAGCAGAAAAAATAACAAGCATCATCAACGAATTTTTGAAAAGGTAAGCAATCATAAAATGTGGGGTTTCAACTAGAAATAATATAATGCAGAAATGGCTGGCAGTGTCCCTTGTAAGTCAAAAGGACTGCTCTAACACAGCTGGGGTGAAATAAAAGCTTGTGGGCATTGGTGCTGTGTTCTGTTTCCCTGTTAGAGTTACCATTAGTAAAGCATAGTACCTTTGGTAGAAATTACATGAACAAATGCTAAAATCACCTTTAGTTTTACATGGAGGAAGATTAAGGTAACAGGAAGCTTGATGCTGTTTGGGGGATGCAATATGTAAAACACGTTTTACAAACTGACACATACAGGGCATTATCAATGCCTTTTGCATTACACTGCTGGCCTCTACTGCATTTCTGCTATTACTAATGGGGCCCTGGTTGACACCGTACTTACAGGTTCAGGCTCTGGCTGCTCCTGTACACACGGGTTCACGCTGCGGACTTCCTCCCAACTCTGTTACAGATACATAGGCCCCACGGCTTTGTTCTCATACCTAACTTCGCTAGTACAGTCTACTAAGGCCACTATCCTCTCTGAGCCCTGCAGCTAACTGTTTTCCCTCTAAACAATGTAACTATGTCAACTGTATGTTCTGCAATTACTGTATTCTCTCTAAACAATGTAACTATGTCAACTGTTTGATCTGTAATTTGCTTACTTTTGTATGCTTGTATTAAATTTTGTGACCTATCCCCTTACCCCCAGGACACCTCTAGAATCGAGTGTCCCCTGCTCAGCATACTCTCCTGGTTAAACTCTTAAATAAATAAATAAATAAATAAATAAAATTAATTGATTCTTTGAGCACAAACCACACACATTTGCTATGTTAAGGAAACTTACTATGTTCAAAAAAATGACGTGTTTAAGAAATACCTGGTTCCATGTGCTTTTGGTTTTCTGGCCTCCATTTTGTGGATTCCTATGGGCTCTGGCCAGCTAGAATCTGTGGCCCTGGCATGAGGGAGTCTGTGAGTCTGTGAACAAGAAAGGTGCCATTTCCTGCCTGGGAGTTTTCTTTATTTTCTTTATGCCTTATTTTGTCATTGTATAAAAGCAGGTGTGTGCTAAAATGTTGTTTTTCTTATTTGGGCGACTAGGGAAGGTGGGCAACCAGATGGGGGGATGTGCAAAATAGTGACATCCTGTTGCTACATGCCTATGTGCGCGGGAGTAGCATGCCGAGCATGGGGTGGGAGGAGACGGAGGGGTTGTAGGGGGTGGCGCCACAGTGAGTTGCAAAGTTGCTGCCATAGCATGGTGGGTGGGTTTAGGGCTGTGGAGGGAATGGTGCTGGGTTTGAGTCCGGGTGCAGGTACTTTTTGTTGCGCTTGGCCCAAAATTTTATTCATTCCACGTTTGCACCCCACTGATATGCCCCCTCGGAGTTGAGAATCCCTAAGTAGGGGGGTGCGAGGAGCACAGCACCCAGCATAAAACAACAGATCCCAACTCCCCGGTGCCATTTTGCTGTGTGTCGGGGAGTACATCGACATAATATTTTTTCGGTGAATTGCCGTAGCTCTAACAGCGATTGCTGTTATCACATAGATCCGAGCCCTGGAGATCCCATCCGTGATGGGAGATAAGGAGGTAGCAGCCCATTTGACACATTGAGAATGATTAGTTAAAGGGGAAGAAAACATTGCAGGGGTCACTCAAATTGTGAAAGCCCAAGACAAGGCCATTCAAATGAGGTACTAGGCTTAGCTGTAGGTGTCAGGAGTCCTGAGATATGAATATAAAATTATCTGTAAATCAAAACAAAGCAGCAGCAATTTCATGTAATCTTAAAACAGGAAGTGATGTCATTGAGGGGTACGCTCTATGTTGTTAATTACATTGCCCCTCAGTGGCATCACTTTCTATCTCAAGATCCCATGAAATGACTGTGTCCTTGTTTTGATTTACAGAGTATTTAGATATTCCTATCTCACAACTCTTGACACCTACAAGAAAGTTCCATACCTCATTCAAAATATCTTTTTATGCGCTTTCACAATTTGAGTGACCCCTGCAATGTTTACTTCCCCTTTAAGTAGCTAGAGATCCATGAGAGAGAGTTGATGTTGAGGCCTAGCCATTGAAGTCTGGAGATGAGAAGTGAGTGGTTTACTAGATCAAAGGCCTTCATGAGGTCAATGAACACAGCCCTCGTGGCCCATCCTTGATCCATAGCATGAAATATGACTGAGGTGACCCTCAAAAAAGCTGACTCAGTCCCATGTGCCTTTTGAAAACCATGTTGCTGGATGTTGAGGGCATGAGTTTGCTCAAGAAAGGAGAATAATTGATTGTATAAGATTCTTTCCTGAATTTTTGCAATAGGGCATAATATGAATACTAGTCTATAATTCTCGACATGGTTGGTCTGACCACTTTTGTGCACTGGGACAACAATTGCTGTCTTCCATTTGTCAGGAATGGACTGGGTAAGGAAGGATCTATTCATTAACTGTGCAATCGGGTGAGCTAGCGCGGGTGCTCCTAACTTGAGGAATTTTGACTGTAGGGAGTCAAATCCTGGGGAGCTATCAGGGTTAAGACTCAGCAAGAGCTTAAGTACCTCTTTCCATGAGGTGGCTTTTAAATGGAAGAGGGGGTGGGGGACTTCAGGGGGAGATTCATGGGGGCAGGGCAGCTAGCAGGTGGGCCTGTCTTGTACACATCAAAGTCAGTGAAGAAGAGATTTATTCCTGTGGCTATTTCTGAAGGAAAGGATAGTAAGGAGCCTTTCCATATCATATTCTGGGGGATTGTCTGCTCTTTGCTCTTAAGTAGAGCATTAATCTGTACCCAGAAACTTTTGGGATTTGCGAGATGCATTTCCTGCAGGGATTGAAGGTGGCCCCGCTTTGCTGTGTTAGTTTTGGCTTTGCTAGAGTTTCGCAGTTGGTGTTAGGATAACCAAACTGAGTGGAGCCCCGTTCTTTTGAAGATTTTCCAGGCTTTGCCTCAGGAACACATTAAGTGCCGAGTTCATGGGAGAGCCATGGGGAGTGGAGTCCTTTGGCTCTGTGTAGTTTTAATGGGGCATGTGAGTCAAGGATAGAGGTGAAGGTGAAGATAAGATATTCTAGAGCCTTATTTATGTCAGTGAGCAACGTAATGGGGGTCCAATCAGCAGAAGTCAGACTTTGCAGGAAAGCTGTGGTATTAAAGTTGGTTAGCTCCCAGGATCTAATGATTTTGGGGTGGGGTGAGGGTTGTTATTCTTCCAGATACAGAATGTGGGGGAGTGATCACTCAGTGTTTCAGGGATGATTCCCACAGCCTTGATGTAGTGCTTGTTATTGGTGAGCATCCAGTCCAAGAGGCTGTGGTTGCCTGATTTCAAGATAAGTTTAGTCGGGTGGTCAAGTAATTGTTCTAATCTGGTATCGGACAGAGTTGCTTGGTAATCAGATCTATTTGATCCGATCCAATAGAGGTTGAAATCACCGCAGAGTATGGTATCTCTAAGGGGAAGGGTGTCAAGACTTGAGAAGAGTTCCATGAAGGAGGAGGAAGCTAGTTTTGGGGCAGGTAGACATGTTCTATGGTTAGCTGCTTAACTTGGCCAAAGGTGACTGTGACGAATAACTGTTCAATGTCAGGGTTAATGCCAGGGACAGGGAGCTTGCTGACAGCCAACCGTGCCCTGGTATATAATAGGACCCCCCTCCTCTCTTGTAGAGTCTGTCTCACTGATAAGAGAAGAAGCTGGGGAGAGCTATCTCACTGGTTTGGATGCTTGTTGTTAACCAGGACTTAGTGATGCATAGGACATCTGGCTTGTAGTGCAGGGTCCATGCTTCAAGTTCCGCCATTTTGCGCCTAACACTTTATATGCTCATGTGGTCTATTTTGAGCCCTTTTGTGTCAGCCCAGGTAGGACATGAGGTTAGGAAGGTGGGTTTAATTCTCTTGGGAGGACCAAGATTCAGCTCTATATCACCTGATAGAAGAATTAGGCACAGATGGGACCTAATATGGGGTGGGGGGAGAAAAAGAGACTTATGCTTATTTTTATTTTTGACCCATGATGCAGACATTATAATTTTTCCATACTGGGTAAAGGCAAGGAGTCCAAAGTGAGGGTTGGACACTTTAAGTGAGCAAGGCAGGTGGTAGATGGGTACTGGCATGTTGACTCTGAGGGTTAGGGGTGAAGTGAGTGCCCAGACCGAGTCAGTTTCATCATGACGGAGACAAGCCTGGAGTAAGCAGAGAATGAGAAGACCTTTAGTGAAGTGTAGAGACATTCTACTAGCTGAGTGGATTTTTGTATAGTGGTACAAGAAGGTGAACTGCCAAGAATTAAGGCCAGAGGGGTACACCAGTGAACACAGTGTAAACGGACAAGGTATAGCCAGTTATGGAAAGAGATAAGATAAGGGCTTTGTGTTGTGATTATTTTCACACAACACAGCAATGTTTGTGCTAAGTTAGAGTAGTAACACTGCCACCAGGTGGAATAAGAGTATAACTTGCAGATGGAAAATTTAGGTGATATAAAAACTACAAAAGACAGCAAAATGCATGCGTGAGGGTTCCTACCACTACATAAGGAATGCAGGAAAGAATGGGAGTGGTGGGGAGGGTGGGAAGCTACCGCACAGCGGCGGTGGGAAGAGTCACGGTAGGTTCAGGCAGCAGTGAGTGCACAATGTGGGCTCAAAAATGAGCAGTTGCCCAGCCTGAGCTCCTCACCCTTAACGGGTAAAGCAGAAAAGCAGCAGTGGAGCTACTTTGAATTAGGAAGCTGGTTCGCTTAACCACCGGGAGCCATGCTTCGGCTAAAGGCCTGTTCAAATGAGGATGGTAGTCTGAACATTCAGCAGCAGCTCAACCAGGAAATAAATTCCTGGAAGCTTCTTGTGAAGTCTGCCATGGTTTGGTACTGCTATTCTGCTGGAAGCTGGCCAGAAATTTCAACAGCAGTCTCAGTGTGCCAGGGTTATAGTACAGTACAAAATAAGGGTATGCACAGGCAGGACAAATTAAACCAGGCTACTTAATCTAAAATGATCAGTAGCAATCCGTGGCGGCAAACCATTAAATGAAATGAGAATTCAATTGCTGGCACAGAGAGCCAGTGTTTGGGTGCTTTAACTTTAAAATTCAGAGTGAATTAAATAATTTAGAGTGAATTAAATAATTTAGAGTTGAGACTAGTAGGTCAAAATAATCTAAAATTATCTGAGGCAGCAGACAGGAATTAATTAATTATTGAAATCAAGCTCAGAATGCTCTGGGTCAGTTGGGAGGTGGTTAGATGAGTCCATGAAAAGGCACCAAATTTAAACAAAGAGGGTCCAGTGGGATGCTGTCTTCAAGGTTAAGTTCAATGGCGTACCTGGTGTGTTGAGTAGAGGGCTGGGAGCAGCTCCTGTGGCTACAGCCACGTATTGGGAGGTGTCTGGGGGGCAAGGAACCAACTGTGGAGAAAAAAGGGAGAAAAGATTAGCACAGAGGGTGGAGATAAGGGGAGGTAAGAGATAGCTTAAGGGCAGGGGAGTAGTGATAGCAGAGAAGGCAGGACAGAGACGCGGGGTAGTAAAAGCAAAGATCAGTACCTGAGATCAAATAACAAGCGGGGAGAAGGAGACAGAAGAGAGATGAGAAACAGTAGGTGGGAGCCTTAGGGCATCAGGTAGTTGCTAAAGAAAAGACTGAGTCAGGAGAGCTAGAGCAGAATACAAATTAAGTAAAAATCTGTAACAACTTTGTCAAGATACAGGATTACCAAGTATGGATCAAGACAATTTCAAGCAGTACTAAGCAGCGGTTAAAAGCAGTCTAAGCATTAGCAGCAGAAGCAAACTGAGGTTAACAACAGTCTAAGCATTTAGATCAGCAGTAAGCTGAGTTTAAAAAACAGTCAAATACATTCGAGCAGTGGTAAACTGAGGTTAAGAACAGCAATTAAAAACAACTCAGTTTTCAGGTGAAAAATTAACGCCAAATTATGGCAGCAGGGGGACATGAGCATTGCGCACTGGAGTTTTCACCTGGTAAAACAAATGAACTCCAAAATACAAATTCTATGTTTGCATATCAGCACCTATAAGCATGTCCCCGCTAGTAATTTGCTTACTTCTAACATGTAAATCTTACGTTCTTTCACTTAGGAGGATTCTGTTATTGAAAAGACATTTTAATTTGCCACAGCAGATTCAGACAACAGTGCATAATGTGGGCTCAGAAACAAGCGGCTCCCCTGCTACTGTCCATAAAAGGGACTGGCTGAACACAGTCTAGCAGATGAGATGAGAGGAGATGAAATCTGGACTGTGGAGGAAACAGGCCTCTACAAGAATGAAAACTGGCTGATGCAAGAGGGGAGAAGTCGGTGCTAGGGGCATTCTCAGAAAGACTTTGGTAGAAATTACATGAACAAATGCTAAAACCACCTTTAGTTTTACGTGGAGGAAGATTAAGAAAGAGACGTAGATGGAAAAGCAGCACCAGGAACAGATGCCACAGTGCTAAATCATACATGTAACAAACTAGAAAAAGTTAAAATAGCACCGTGGCAAAAACTGAAACACACACACAATGGCTTGAGTGAATATACCCGGTTTAATATAAAAACAGTGCAAATAAAACCATACCACTAGATGCGTCAAAAACTGCTGGACCACACAAGCAGAGCAAGACATGGAATAAACCAACGTTTCACTCGTTAACTAACTAGATTCATCAAAGCTACACTGAAGTGAACAAACTGCCCCATAAGTACCTAGCCCCTTTGACATCACATTTTAAATATTCAATAGTGAGCTATCACATGACCTATTTACAAAAATATATTGTGAGTGTATTTAAAACATGGTCAGGTTCTTTCTGCCGACTCCTGTTTATATGTTGCACCAAGTACATTGAAAAGCAGAAACATGTATGCCTCAAGCTAAAGTGCATAATGTAAATTACATATGGAAGCCCCCTGCAAATGCGGGGCTTATATTCCCACTGTTTAGGCATTCCTTTCCCCTCCTATACTCTGCCTCCCAGAACTAGGAAATGGGATTAGTGCTCTGGGGATATTGCTTGGATGCCTCAAGGTGGCAGCAGAGTGGAAAAAGGGTGTAAAAGGGGACTGACAGGAAGTAGTAGGGTCTTCTCCAGCCTTGGCATTAGGCCTGGGGCTGGAGGGGGGAGGTTGGAAGAGTAGAATCAGGACCAGAATAGGTGGGCAAGTGAGGGAGCTTGGCGGTCCAGGTGGGCCAGTGGAGAAACCCCCTAAGTGGAGTGCAGTCAGGATGGTTCTATGCACCATGGCCACTGGGAGTGGGGGTATGGAGCTTCGCTGGGGACACAGGTAGCCAGGTTCTGCATTGTGGGGGGCTAGGGTGTTAGGAGGCCTTAGTGAGCCTTGCTGAGAGATGTAGGAGCCCTTTGGAAGCCCATTGGAGTTACTCAGGTCACCAGGGCTAGGAGGACTGTAGCAGGGTGCTCTCAGGAGGGGATCTGGAGGCAGAGATTCCCCTCATTCCTGGTGTGGCAGGGTGGCCTGGGGGGGTCAAGGGAGCCAGGGAGCCTTTCACCTGAATAGGGGCCTGTGGCCGGCCGGTGGTGCTGAGGTTGGCGCTGATGCACACCTCGCCTGCGCTTGCACCGGGTTCGGGAACGGACACGACCACCGGGCGCTGAGGGGGAAAGAAGGACTGAGGCCCCGCGACAGCCTCCTCTTTCTTCGGGTGGGTGAGAGCTGACATGAAGGCGCTGCAGTGACACCCAGCGGAGGTTGGGTGTATGACAGCAAGCGCATCTGACAGGGGGGAGAAGCCGGCAGACGTCTGCACGTAAGTGCGTGGACGTCATTGCACGTTCGGCTCTCCTGAGGGCTACACTCTATAACTGAATAGGGGGCCTGTTTGGAAGGACAGGTCCTGGGTTGCCAGTCCATGAAGTCTGGGCAGGTCGTTTACCAAAGAAATGGTAGATCTTGGAGGGTGATGCCCGTGCTGGAGCTTAACTCAAGCCCAGGATCCATTAGCAGGCATGTGGGCCTGGCAGGGACTCCCTGTAGGAAGTGGGTAACAGCAGAAAACCCCAGAGTGAATTGGGAGCCATGGACTGCTGAGGCAGAGGCAAGTGATCAGTGTAGAAGGGGCCTCAGCAGGTTACATCAATGCCAGCCATTTGGAAGGAGGGTCAGGGTCTGGGCATCAGGAAAATTCCTGGATGCCCTTGTGGGTTGGGCCAATGCCCAGGGGTCCAGGTGGGGAGGGCAGCTCACTTTCCCATGCCAGTGAATGGGGGGACGACCAGAGCCAGAGTAAAAGGGACCCATTGGAAAAAAGTAAAAGGAAAGGTTTGTCTTACCGGATCCTCTATATGACAGGAGATTGCAGGGATCTGGGTTCCAGGGTCTTCTGAGAGTGGAAGCGGTAGGAAATGAGAATCTTTCTGGTGTCTGCTAAATCTGTGGTTCTGCTGTCTAATAAGTTCAGCCGAAGTGTACAAAGTTGTAGCCCCATGGAGCCAATTATTTTCTATAGAAGAATGGTGACCCCTGTATCGTTGGAATCATTTGCCATGCAGGTGAAAATAAAAGCCAGTTGGGGAGAGACAGTGGTTTGTGCCTTATTTGACTGTAAGGGAGAGGTTAATGAAATGAAATCCTTTGTTCCGCTCCTATTTGCAGTCTGATTAAATTGTCACGAGTTACATCCCAGGGCCAGAATCCAGCCTGTTTGGGCTGCAAGGGCTTCCGTGAAAACTCCATGGGAGAAGAGGAAGGTCTCAGTCTGGTGGTCGGCTTGGGGAGGAGATCAGAGGCTGAGATTGAGGACATAAAGTGCACAGCTTGAAGACAGCAAGCAGGTAGGAGACGTCTGTTTTTCCATGTTTCAGTGTGTGCACTGGTCTCAAATGTTAACGCTTTTGAGTGCTCCCTTCTTCCTGCCTGGAAGAACTGCGAGTAAAAAAGTATGCCCTTAGAGGGTAAGGAAGGGGGGGTTACACTTATAAATTACATTCAAATATGGAATTTCATAATATAAATACAGTAGTAAATTGCTAAAAATATCCATGCCAAAGAATATTGCGCTATGATCCACTTAAAATGTACAGTTGAACAAATGGGAGGTGCAGTCAGTCACTGCCAGGCACTTTAACTTCTATGCAGCTGAAATAGTGAATATCACTATTTTTAGCGATTTACTATTTATATTCTGCAATGCCATATTTGAATGTAATTTATATGTAATTTACATTATGCACTTTAGCTTGAAGCACACATGTTTCTGATTTTCCATGTATTTGGTGCAACGTATAAATGGACGGGAGGCAGCAGGAAGAACCTGACCATGTTTTAAATATACTTACAATACGTTTTTGTAAATAGGTCATGTGATAGCTCACTATTGAATAATTTAAATGTGACATCACAGGGGCTAAGTACTTATGGGGCACTTTGTTCACTTCAGTGTAACTCTGATAAAGCTCGTTAGTTAACGAGTGAAATATTAGTTTATTCCTTGTCTTGCTCTGTCCATGTGGTCCGGCGTTATTTGCCGCATCTAGTGGTATGATTTTATTTTCACCGTGTTATATTAAAAAGCTGCTGACGCCTCAAAGAAAACTTTGAAAAACATGATATTTAGGTACTATTCAGGCTTGCATTCCATATATATTCTACAGATTTCTCTTCCCAATTACTTATTTCTGAGGAAATTTGCATGAATACATGATCTTTATACCTTAGAGTTCATCTGCCTCTTCAGCTTATTCTCTACTTCAAGTCATAATCCTGTGTTGTGATATCACAATCTGTTGCCATGGGAGTAAATGTGATGTCACAAAGAGTGCATTATAACCTCAGGTGGGGAGAAAGCAACAAGAATAGAAGAACTCTTCAGGACCAAAGCTCCTGTTTTCATGCAGATTACACCAGTAATAAATAATGGGGAGGAGGAATACAGAACTAATGTGAAATACAAACTGAACTGTGTCTAAATATTATGCTTTGTTAAAGTTTTCCTGAAGGCATCAGCTGCTCTTTCAACCAGGTATATTCACTCAAGCCGGTGTGTGTGTGTTCAGTTTTTTGCCACAGGTGCTATTTGAACTTTTCCTAGTTAGGTAACAGGAAGCTACACTCTCTCGAGTTGCAGGGCTGGGTTTTAAATAACTACCATATCTATTTCCCTTGCAGTCACTGGCAAGTGAGAACTAAAGGCAGAGGTGTGGGGAGCACAGAAGGCAGCAACTTACTCTTGCTTTCTATTTTCAGCAGATCTCCACTCAAATGGCAGAAGGAGTTGATTGTTTTTCTTTGGGCTGCTAAACACAGGAGTTGCTTGCAGCAAATGAGGCAGGGGAACCACACAGGAGAACAAAGGGGAAAGATGGCAGCCAGTCGGGCTGTAGGGCACAAAAGGCTGCCAGATTTAAATCGGGCAGAGGAGCTTAAATAGGGCTTTGAAACAGATTGCTCCTCAGTCCTTGATACTGTCTGTGGGTGTGGGGTAGCAGGGCTGAGGACACAGGGATTTGTATTGTGACTTATTTATTTAAAGCGTTTGTTTAGCAGACTTTTTACCCCATAGGTGGAATGGGGACCGAGCTAGGACCACACGACCCAAACCAGAAGGGGAGAAGCCTACAGTCACTATGCTTTCTCAAGTTGCAGGGCCGGGGTGTAACTAACTACCATATCTGATTCCCTTGCAGCCACTGGTAAGTGAGAACTAGAGGCAGAGATGCAGGGAGCACAAAAGGCAGCAACTTACTCTTGCTTTCAATTTTCAGCTCTTCTCTTGATTTTATTTTCAGCAGATCTCCGCTCTAACAGCAGGAGTTGATTGTTTTTTCTTTGGTCTGCTATGTTTATTTGTACTTATATTCTTTCAATAGACCACACCTTCCAGCAGACACAGGAGAACTAAGTTAATGATGACTCTCTGACACACTAATTAGCATTTCAGGGGCATCTTGTTCAGAAGTGCAGCACCAATGTAGGAAGCAGTATAAGAAAAAAGGAAAAAGAACAAGCGAGAGTAGGTGGGACAGTAAAAGAAGGGGAGAAGAAGGAAAAAACAACAACAGAGGGAGCCTAAGGGGGGGCCAAAATATAGTCGGGGGTACCAAGATTACAGATGATTGTCACTGGTAGCAGAGGGGAATTGTAGGGCAGCAGGAAGGCCTACATAGGACAGGGGGGCAGACATAGTTAATGTAGCCAGAGAAGATGCAGGGAGTGGTGCAATGTAGTTGGTGTGGTGCCGCAGTTTACAGGAAAACATTCTGGATCATGCAGTGCTGTCCCATTTGCAGACACCTCTCTTGGTTGAGGGAGGAGGTTGCCCATCTCTGAACTGAGTTATCCAGGATTCAGGGGACCTCTGCCCCCACCCAGAGGCCACTGTGTCGAAAACCAAAACCTCAAAGGATACCCAGGAGGAGTGGCTGGACCACAGTGGGCTCAGGAAGGGTGCAGAAGGTGGGTCTGAAGCACATCCCCCAACCAGACCAGCTATGAAATTCCTACACTATCTTGGAGGAGTGGGAAAGCCCCACAAGGGCACGGAAAGTTGAGACCAAGGTGGATGGGCGGGTCCTCTGAGATGGAGCCCATGGGAGTGGGGTAGAGAACCCCAGAAGAAGAGGAAGCTACTCCAGGTGGGGGATTCAATAGTCTGAGGAGTGGAGTTTGGGGCAACTAGCGGGGGTAGAGGGAGGTCAAGTGCCTTCCAGGAGGCACAGCATGGAGGAATGGAAAGCAAATCCATAGGATCACAAGGGCAGTAGTAAGGAGCTAGGAACTAGATGTCATTGTCCACCTGGGGACAAATGACCTAGCAGGAGACAAGGTGGAGCTAGCCTGAAAGCAGGAGGATTTTAGGAAGTTGGGGGGAGGTGTAAAGCAGACGGCATGCTCCGTCTCCTTCTCGGAAGTACTACCTGTCCACGGCAAGGGGGAGGCTAGGACACTGTGCATCCAGAAATTCATATCCAAGTTGAAGGAATGGTGTGGAAAGAAGGGTTTTGGCTTCATGGGAAACTGGGCCCCACCTGGAGGGATATGAGCCTGTATAAGGATGATGGCCGACATCCATCTGGAAAGAGGCCCTTAGTCCTAAGTGAAAAGTTTGTAAGCTTCAGTGGCAAGCATTTAAACTGGCCAAGGGAAGGGTCTAGGAAGATTAGGAGGCTTAGTATCCCCCCCAGTGAGCACATGCTCTACATGGGTGCTCAAAGAGAAGACAGACCAGCAGAGGGCACAATTCAACATAAGGGCGAGGGACAGGGAGGACCATGGAAAAAGTGTGTCCAGGAAAGGGAGAGGCACATGTCAACAAAGCAGGGAAGGGAAGCTACATCCTAGAGAGCCATGTGTGCTAATGCCCGCAGTCTGAGCAACAAGATGGGGGACCACGAGGTGGCCATGGTGAAGTCAGACCTGGACATTGTGATCATCACAGAGACCTGGTGTAATGATAACCACAGTTGGGAAATGGCTGTACCAGGTTACAGTCTATTCAGGAGGGACAGGGCAGGCAGGAAGTGGGGGGTGGGAGTGGCATTTTCTATGAAGGATAATATAAAGATCACAGAGATTGAAAGGGAACTGGGAGGAAGGGAGATACTGTGGGTTATGCTAGAAAGAACAATGGGGTCAGCCATCCACACAGGGGTAATATACAGACCACCAGTCCAAGGGGAGGAGCTAGATAGGGAGATGATTCTAGCTAGCCAAAGGATAGCGCATAGAGGAGAGGTATTGTTGGTTGGTGACTTCAATATACTGGATGTAGACTGGAGCCTCCCTGCAGCAGCAACAACTAGGAGAAGATTTTATCCTGGACTCCCTACAGGGAGCCTTCCTTAAGGAACTAGTCAGAGAATCCACACAGGAGATGGCGATACTGGACCTGGTGCTCACAAACGGGGACAGTGTGACAGGAGTCATAGTAGGGCAGTACCTGGGAAACAGTGATCACCGGTCAGTGGGGTTTGAGATAACTGAAGGGGTGGAATCCAGCCACACAAGAACAGGAATCCTTGACTTTGGGAGGGCAGATTTTGGAAAAATGGGGAAATGCTTAGATGAGACATTGGCTGGAATAGGGGAGAAAATAGGGATGGAGGAGTAGACAGTGATCAAATCTGAGATAACAATGGTGGCACAACTCTGTGTTAAACAGGTTATCAAGAGGAAGAGGAGACCATTGTGGGTTTCAAAGGAGGTAGCTGAGAAAATTAAAGCAAAAACAATGGCATTGAAATAGTACAAAAAGATGCAAGTGGAAGGGGACAGGGAAAGGTACTAGGAGAAACAAAGGGAGGCAGGGAGAGCAGTAAGGGAAGCCAAGGCACAAACGGAGGAATGCATTTTGAAATCAGTGGTGAAGGGGGGACAAAACCTTTTACAGGTACATCAGGGGAAAAAGAAAGGCAAAGGGAGGGATAGTGAGGCTGAAAGAGGAGGGCGGGTGTAGAGTAGAGGATGACAACCGCAAAGCAGATATACTGAACAGATACTTCTGCTCAGTCTTTACAGAGGAGGGGGCAAGATATGGGCCAGAAAGGAGTAGAAAGTGTAGGAAGGACACAGAAATGGATACAAGTCCTTTTCCAAGGGAAAGGATCCTAAGGGAACTGGAACAATAAGAGTTGATAAGGTTATGGGGCCAGATGGGGTACACCCCAGGGTGCTGAGGAGACTAAGGGAGGTGGTGATGGAACCTCTGCTAGCCCTGTTCAGCCTGTCATTAAAAACAGGGGAGGTACCCAAAGACTGGGGGAGAGCTGATATAGTCCCACTATACAAAAGTGGAAACAGAGAGGAAGCAGGGAACTACAGACCAGTCAGCTTGACCTCAGTAGTGCAAAAGATCACGGAAACACTACTGAAGGAAAGAATGGCAGACACCTGGTTGCTGACGGTCTACAGGACCCACAGTAACATGGTTCTACTGGAGGGAGGTCGTGCCAGACTAACCTCACAGAGTTCTTTGACTGAGTGACAAGGGAGGTGGATTGGGTGTGGGGGGGGGACAGTGGATGTGGCCTACCTAGACTTCAGCAAGGCCTTTGACACTGTGCCACATAGAAGGTTGTTAAACAAGCTATGGAACATGGGAGTGGGTAAGATGGTGGTAAAGTGGATAGAGAATTGGCTGGATAACAGGACACAGAGGGTGGTGGTAAATGGCAGTCACTCCACAGAGGGAAATGTGACCAGTGGGGTACCACAGGGATCAGTGCTAGGTCCAGTCCTCTTCAATATCTTTATCAGTCATATTACAGAGGACCTAGAAGGGAAATCGTTGCCTGTTCGCTGATGACACAAAGCTCTGCAACTAGGTGGACATGCCGGAGGGTGTGGATAGAATGAGGAGAGATCTGCAGAAGCTTGTGAACTGGTCAAGGGATTGGCAGTTGAGATTTAACATAAAAAAGTGCAGAATAATGCACATGGGGCACAAAAATCCTGGAACAACATATCAGCTGGGGGAATATAGCATGCTCCAAGCAGGAAAGGGACCTAGGGGTTATCATCTCTGATGACCTCAAGGTAGGAAGTCAGTGCAACAAGGCAGCAGGAGAAGCAAACAGAATGCTAGGATGCATAGGTAGGGGTATCACCAGCAGGAAAAGAGAGATCATAATTCCACTATACAGTACATTAGTGAGGCCACACCTCGAGTACAGTATTCAGTTCTGGAGGCCTTACCTATGAAAGGACATAGATAAGTTGGAGGCAGTCCAGAGGAGGGCAACCAAGATGGTGCAGGGATTACATCACAAATCCTTCAAAGACAGGCTAAAGGACTGGGTGACCAAAGTAGTAGACCATGAAGGGGCTGTGGACATAGCCTACCTAGATTTTAGCAAGGCATTTGACACAGTCCCGCACAAAAGATTAATAAACAAATTAGCCAGCCTGGGAGTGGGTCCCAGGGTGGTAGCCTGGGTAAAACACTGGCTGGACAACAGGACACAGAAGGTAATAGTAAAGGGATTCCACAGTGAAGAAAGGTAGGTTACTAGTAGGGTACCGCAGGGTTCAGTACTGGGGCCGGTCCTTTTTAATGTCTTTATAAGTGACATTGCAGAGGGACTGGAAGGAAAAGTATGTCTCTTTGCAGATGACACAAATATCTGCAACAGGGTTGATACATAAGTTGGGGTGGAAAGGATGAGAAGGGATTTGGCAAGGTTGGAGGAATGGTCAAATGTATGGCAGCTTAGATTCAGCACGAAGTGCAAAGTAATGCACCTGGGAAACAAAAACCCAGAGGAAGAGTACACAATGGGGGGTGAGATACTGACAACAACAAAAATAGAGACCTGGGGGTAGTTATATCAGATGACCTAAAGGTGGGCAAGCAATGCGAGAAGGCAGTAAAGAGGGCTGGGGGGATACTGGGATGTATTGGGAGAGGCATCACCAGTAGAAAACAGGAAGTTATTATCCTCTGTACAGACAGTTGGTGAGACCACATCTCATGTACTGCGTGCAGTTCTGGAGATCCCATCTCCTCAATACATAGACAGAGTGGAGGCTGTCCAGAGGAGGGCAACCAAAATGGTGCAGGGTTTGCACCAGAAGACATATGAAGAAAGCCTAAAGGAGCTTAATATGTATAGCCTCGAGAAAAGGAGGGAGTGGAGAACATGATAAAAACTTTCAAGTACCTCAAGGGAATCAACAAAGTCCAAGAGGGTAGCATCTTTCAGAAAAAGAGATGTGCAAGAACAAGGGGGCACAATTTGAAGATAGAGGGGGTACAGCTCAGAGGCAATGTGAGGAAGTATTTCTTCACGGAGAGGGTTATAGATGCATGGAACATCCTTCCTGAGGAGGACGTGGAGTCAAAAACAGTGAGGGAATTCAAGAATGAATGGGACAGACATAAAGCAATTCTAGTAGGGGGTAGGAGGAAGTATAGAGGCTGTTGGTTAATTGGGATCTGCAGCTTATTCGTTAGGTAGGGAAACGGGCAGACTAGGTGGGCCAAGCAGTCCTTATCTGCCATCAAATTCTATGTTTCTATGACCTAAATATGTACTCCCTGGAGGAGAGGAAGGAAAGTGGGGATATGATTGAGACATTTAAGTACTTCACGGTGAAGAACAAGGTGCAGGAAAATACAATGTTTCAAAAAAACAGATGCTCCAGGACAAGGGGACATAGGATGAAACTGGAGTGGGAGAGGTTCAAAGGGAATGTGAGGAAGTACTTCTTCACAGAGAGCATGGTGGACAAATGGAACAGGCTGCCAGAAGAGGTGGTGGGAGCAGAAACGATTATAGAATTTAAGAATGCATGGGATAGGCATAGGGGGAGCCTGGTAGTCAGGGGAAGGGCGTAACCTAGTTCCATGGAAGCTTGAAGAAGCACAGTTGCTAGTGTTCTTGGGAAAACTAGGTGGGCTGAAGGCCCTTATCTGCTGACAACAGCTATGTATCTATGTAATTTTTGAGAAGGTAAGCAAGCATAAAATGTGGAGTTTCAACTAGAAATAATATGATGCAGAAATGGTTGACAGTGTCCCTTTTAAGTCAACAGGACTACTCTAGCACAGTTAGGGTAAAAGACAAGCTTGTGGGCTTTGGTGCTGTGTTCTGTTTCCCTGTTAGAGTTAATATTTGTAAAATATAGTACCTTTGGTAGAAATTACATGAACAAATGCTAAAACCACCTTTAGTTTTACATGGAGGAATATTAAGGTAACAGGAAGCTTGATGCTGTTTTGGGGATGCAATAGGTAAAACACATTTTTCAAACTGACAGTTTACAAACTGACTTGAGTTAGTCCACAGTTTTAATTACCTAGGCTGTGAACTAGATCGACACCTAACTTTTTCAGCTCACATCAATTCCCTTGCAAAGAAATTGCGTCAAAGAATTAGCTTCATTTATAGGAATAAATCTCTATTCGATTCTGACTCCAGACTGCGCCTGGTCCAAACAACCTTTATACCACTTATCGACTATGTCGATATTCTATATGGTAGATGCTCTGATGCCCTGCTACGTCAACGGGACACTGTCTGTCACAAAGCGATACGCTTCTTTTCAAATGCTCACCGTCGGACTCATCGTTGTGACCTGTATGTCTCCCTCAGGTAGACCTCCTTAGCAACCAGGCGTCTCTTCTACTCTGTCACCTGGCTCTACAAAGCCCTGCTGGCAAAACTACCCCCATATATTTCTAACCTCTTTCAACAAATTACCTGCTCCTATCCCTACGCAGTAACTCCTTCATTATGCTAGACATTCCAACCTCCTGTTTCCGATTTGGAAACATGTCTATAAGCAGTGCCCTCCCGGCTGCCTGGAATAAAGCCCAATCCAGGCTCAGACTGCAAAGCCTGATCCCCCAGAATAGCTTCAAAAGACTTGTTTATGACAATCTACAGGACTTGGTGACTGCAGTTGATAAAGCGCCTTCTCCCTGCCTGGTCCATTGCAGTGACCACTTTATCCTCTTGTCCACCCCCCCTCACCCCTAAGTGACTTTCCATTATACTTCCATTCCCTCCCCTTCCTCGCCCCTTTCCTCTCTCCATATTACAATACAATCACCACATAATCTACCCCAGTCTGTATCCCACACTGTCGTCACTCAAAAGTCCCTGCTCTTATCTACAGCTATCCTTCCTTACCTTCTATCTCTACCTCCTCTCCCCACCACCTCCATAGTGCCCTTGTCCCAGTCAACATAGCTATCCTGTTATATTCATTTTTCCCACCCCCTCCACCTTGTTGTCTGCCCCCTCCTACCTTTGTCCAACCATCCTCTGTCCCCACTTCCCTCTGACCTTATCCCACCCTGCCTGTGCCACTATCTTTACTTTTCTTGCTGGCCTGGTAGTTTCTACTTCCCTCATGAGGTACTATCTTGCTACCCAGAGCTAACCATTTATTTAACTCCTAGCTTTAGTGCGCCTATGTATATATGATGTAAACATTATTGTCCTATTTTCTTCTCATGGATTATTCATGTGTTTAATGCATATTACTTTGTATATGTTTGTTTAATGTCCCTATTGTTAATATATGATGTAAACATTATTGTCCTATTTTCTTCTCATGGATTATTCATGTGTTTAATGCATATTACTTTGTATATGCTTGTTTAATGTCCCTATTGTTAATATATGATGTAAACATTATTGTCCTATTTTCTTCTCATGGATTATTCATGTGTTTAATGCATATTACTTTGTATATGCTTGTTTAATGTCCCTATTGTTAATATATGATGTAAACATTATTGTCCTATTTTCTTCTCATGGATTATTCATGTGTTTAATGCATATTACTTTGTATATGCTTGTTTAATGTCCTATTGTTAATATATGATGTAAACATTATTGTCCTATTTTCTTCTCATGGATTATTCATGTGTTTAATGCATATTACTTTGTATATGCTTGTTTAATGTCCCTATTGTTAATCAGGAACTCCTTGTAAATGAGCCTGCTCAACTGAGGTTTTTTTTCCTGCCGATAAACTTGAACTTGACACAAACCTTTTGCATTACATTGCTAGTCTGTGCTGTATTTCTGCTGTTAAATGAAATAATTCTTTGAGCACAAACCGCACACATTTGCTATGTTAAGGAAATTTACTATGTTCAAAAAAAAATGACGTGTTTAAGAAATGTCTGGTTCCATGTGCTTTGGTTTTTTTAGCCTCCATTTTGTGGATTCCTATGGGCTCTGGCCAGCTGGAATCTGTGACCCTGGCACGAGGGAGTCTGTGAACAAGAAAGGTGCCACTTCCTGTTTAGGAGTACCATTCTTTATTTTCTTTCTGCCTTATTTTGTCATTGCATAAAAGCAAGTCTTCCATTCTTTATTTTCTTTCTGCCTTATTTTGTCATTGCATAAAAGCAAGTCTTCCATTCTTTATTTTCTTTCTGCCTTATTTTGTCATTGCATAAAAGCAAGTCTGTGTTAAAATGTTGTTTTTCATGTTTGGTTACTTTTCTGTGTGAAACAACCACATACAAAATTGCTGTAAATATTTCAGCAAATGTTAAGGCATGATTGACAGGTCTCATGATCTCCAGCCCTATAAAAGGGACTGGCTGAACACAATCTGGCAGATGAGATGAGAGGAGATGAGATCTGGACTGGGAAGAAAACAGTCCTCTACAAGAATGAAAACTGACTGATGCAAGAGGGGAGAAGTCGGTGCTAGGGGCATTCTCAGAAAAAATGACCAGTGGTAGTGCTAGCCAAGGCTTGTAGGTTTGTACCAGAGCTGAGATGAGCAGCTGGAGGGGTAATTAGTCTATCTGAAATATGGGCTGCTGAGTTGCAGGTGCAGGTAAGATAACCCTCAGTTGCTGATCTTGTCCCTGTGAGCCTACTGGCTGAGTGGGAACCAACAACCCTTTAAGCCAAGTGTTTATAGTAGCTCAAGAGAATCCCAACTAATCAACTGGCACAACTAATTGGGAAATTCCAGATTTGCACTGTTTATTTCTTTGTTCAGTGTCTTGAAGTCATTATCTAATAAATTGCACTGCCCTATGGGACATTTTAAAGTAACCCCAAGGGGGCGCTATCCCAAGGGCAACTACCCCTGCCTGCTCTGACTTTAACAGGTTGAGGGGCCTGGATCCGATGGCTGGTGCCTCCACACAGAGGTCGGGGTTAGGACAGTCAAGTATGACTTGGTCACAGCCCTCTGGGTTGCTGCAACCCCCCTTTCTTTCCACTAGTGGCCCACACAAATCAATCACAGTGCCCTTACCATATACACTTACCCCCAGCTTGAACAAATCAGCTTGTCTGGGACCCCTGAAAAGTAAGTTGTTGTTACACACAATTACTGTACAGTAATTCACTATAAACACACAAGCTTGCCAGTATACCTTTGCAAAACGATCAATCTGATTTATTTAGGGGGAAATAACAAGGACTGGGGGTGATCAGGTTAATTAGTTTACCACTCTAATATGTGAGTATCTATCAAGGGCACTGTGCACAGGCCTAACCTATAAGTCACTGTCTCTGGGTTCCCAGGCCATAAAGGCTAGTCCCTCGATGCAGCAGGTTGGGGCCCTAACACAGAAATAAGCATTTGATTCCTATGAAGATTAAATAGAGCCAGCAGGCTCAGTTAGTGTAGCCAGTAAAGTAGCCAAAAGGTCTTGCCCTCACAAGGACCATTGGACAGGGAGTTCCCCTAATTTAGTACTCACGACTCCAGTAGACAGAGTGCTCTCACACCACTCGCAGGACCACGCCTGGAATTCAAACACTTCTCCGCACATTTATATGAAAGGCAGAGGGGTACCATACCAGACAGCTGCTGTACTTCCTGATTGCTTGCACTGCATACACTGGGCCAAACCGACACAGCTTCACTAATCCTGACAGACCGAGCGCGATTCAAGCAGATTCTCCAGTCTTCTACAGGGTGAGCCTGGTAGGAAGCCGCTCCTGCACAGCCTCCTCTGACTGCTGCCCAGCAGATTTAGTCCGAATTTGCTGGAGATTCAAAGCGCCTGACTCTGGCCTTACACACGTTAACCGCGTGAAAACTCAACGGCGCAGGAGCCCAGAGATCCTTCCTCGCTCACAGTCACAACAACTCTCTCCCTTTGGCAGTGCAGGCAGGGAATCCTATTTGGGTGCCACCCGATCCTATTGGAGGGCTGCAGATGCCAGTCACTTAATTCTACCCTCATTGGTGCAAAAAAGGTGCCATGGTCCAGAACTCCTCTTCCCAGAATCACTAGCTGTATCCCCATTGGTCAGCTGGCTCCAGTTATAGTCCTGATTCTGGTTGGTCACTATTTACGCCATTTTATATGCCCCCTGGCTACTATTGGACCCTTCGGAACAGTTCTGGTCCAAAATGGAGGGGCACAGCACAAAGTTCCAGCTGCAATAAAGGCAGGTTAGACAAAACTGCATTCTCATGCAGGCTCTAACTGTTTTCAGGGAAACAGTTACATCTTTCAGATGGGCTCCCTCTGCGCTCTTAGCAACTGCAGAAACAGAGCGATCAGACAGCAGCCCAGGGCGGGATTCGAACAGAAAAACCCCAGTCCCCCCATTCAAACCACCAAAACCTGCGAGCAGGCAGCTCTTCAAGAGACAGTTCTGGAGACTTCAAAAGCGCTCACAACTCCCGCATTTAGCGGCCTCACTCCGAGCACCAGTTAGGCATGGAGCATTTAAGCAAGCTCCAGGAAGACTTTTAGGAACCCCCATTTGTAGGGGGTTTACATTAAAATAACATTTCTTGCCTTCTGTGTCTTCACTACAAACCACCCTCCCACAATAATGACCTTTGATCTCTTGTTGCATTGCGTATATTCCAAGCCCTGTGTCTATCTCTCATTATTTGAACTAACTCAGGTGATATCTATTTTTGAGTATTACCTCTCAGTCTCTAGACATTTAGAGGTGCACATTCATCACAAACTTTATTGAACTCAGTATGTAAAAAAATCAAAAGCCACATCGATACCATGCATACAATCCATGAATGACCAATAAGTGGCCTGAAGTGCTTGCTTAAATTTGATTATATGTTTTTCAGCTAATGCTCAAACTTTTATGGTAATGAGGGTGATTTAGAAATTATGCATGCCCAAATACACTGTAAGGGAGAATGGTCACTTAGAGTCAGAAACGACAATAGCATCTTTGATACTCCCTGCTTTTGAATTGAGTAGCCAATCTATTAGTGACTTGGATCCAAATATATGATTAATTTCAGTTGGATCAGTTAATATTTGAGATAACTGATGATCACAAACTGAATCACAAAACTGTCTACCATTCATGAAAAAGCAATCTGCTGTATGTTAAAATTGCAAAATACATTTTTTCAGGCCTTCTATGAAGTTCTTTAAAACATTTTAGTAAATGGATAAAGCCTGTGTTACATGTATACAGAGGCAAGCAAACATTAGTGGCAATTAATTTTTGCAACCACCTATTGTCAAATTTAATGAGAAAAATTCACAGCTCTGATCCTGCGAAATAATTTTCAACTTAGTAAAAGAGAGGGTTTTTTTTATATAAAACCTATTTCCACCATCTCTCTAAGCAATTCTGTCTAATCTGGAAAACTGATACCCAGGGATTTGTATGCCACTATCTCTAATATGAGAAATTAAACAAGTTCTCCACCTACTGAAATGATGCCTATCTTGTGATGCTGGACACATACACTTAGCAGATCTAATTTTTTTTTTTTTTTTTAGTTGTTTAACCAGGAGTAACACACTAAGCTGAAAGCTTTTTTACAGGTGTGACCTGGGAGCACAGGGAAGTTAAGTGAGTTGCTCAGGGTCACACAGTATGCAAGTGAAAGCTGTGGGATTCAAACCCAGGTCTGGGCTGCTTGATGTCACCAGATTTGCAGCTCAGAGCCTTAAACCACAATGCTAATTTACTGACAGCTTGATACTTAAAACAGACAACCAGCATTTAAAGGACAAGGATTAGGGTAAACAGTCGCAGAAGCTAACAACAAATAATAAATAAAAAATCTGGATCTGGCGCATGCACGAGCCGGGAAAGTGGATGGCAGCTTGACTTACCAGCTCTGTCCTACCCACCGTATATTCTCCGTAGAAAAAAACGTTTCCAGCAACATCTTGACTAGAATCCTGAATTTATTCATTATTGGAGCATCAGATCTAATGAACAACCAAGGCTGAAATCTGTACTCCAAGGGGAAAGCCTAAAAAGAAAAGGGAATGTAACCAGCAGATCCGCTGCCACGTGTCTAACTAAAAATGTCCGGCGCATCAGAAATCAGCCAAACTGGCACTGCGGACACATCAGAATACAAAGAACTAAAATCGGTGATGCAGCAGGTGCTAAGTGAAATAAAATCTTTTAAAACTTCTGAGGCCACACTGGAGGACAGGGTCCAGGCGCTTCACCACCACACCCCAGACACCGAAACATACCTTTTGTATATCGACGAAAAAGACTTGGGCCAGGAAACATGCATTCAAGAGCTGGAAAGACTAGGACAGCTCCTCTGGTCCTGGGCTGAAGATGCTGAAAATCAAAGCCGGAGAGACAACCTCTGCTTCGAGGGCTTCCCGGAGGGGGCTGAAGGATGGGACACCGCATGATTTCTACAAGCTGAATTGTCTAGGCTATTACAGTATGAATGGAGACCAGTCCTGGAGGTGGAACGGGCACACCATATGCTGACACTGCCACTGAAGGAAGGTGGTAGGCCTAGGCCCATTATTGCAAAAATGCTGAGGTATCCTGAAAAAGAGCGGATTTTAAACCTAGCCTAGGGGCTGGCGCAACTAATGTGGGAAGGGTACCGGATTTACATTTTTAATGACTACTCAACTGAACCAGCACAAAAGAGGAAATCCTACACGGAGGTCAGGAAAATCTTTCAAGAGGTGCAGTTCCAATACTGCCTCATGTATCTGGCCAAACTTCAGATCCTGAGGAACAGAGTTTATAACACATTTGAAACCCCAGAAGAAGCAATGGAATATGTAGCTAGACACTGGCCCAATAAGGCACTGTCACACAGAATGCCAACCCAAGGGAAAATGCCACCAGACTATCAGAAACCTCAAAGCCGACCTCCTCAAGGACTATCAAACTGATCTGCCACCCTAGCTGAAGCGGTCCGGGGGGGGGGGCAACATGGAATGGCAAACCTCTATATCCAAAAGGAAGCAGAGGGGAAAAAGCAAGCAGGTAGGGCTCCCAAAGACGAATGAACCGGCAACCAGAACTAGCAGTTCTTTGACTGGGTCCGAGTCGCTGTGAGAACCAGCATCAAAATGGCAATGATAAGAACAAGCCTCAACCCCTGAGATGTACTAGCCAAAAGAGGTAGCCATATGGCCAACTCGCAAACTGCAGTAGATGAAGTGGTACTACACAAGGACATTCTCGAGTCCTGGGCAGATGCAGTAAGCCAGGTTCTGCCGGATGACACAGAAACTGAATCGGGGCAACTAGAGCACAACAAGATATGGAGAACACTGCCCAGCCAAAGCCCCTCAGCTTGAAGATACGAGGACACTTGAAACCTCCTTGCCAGAAATGGACTGTCTTTACTAAATGCAAACCTGCAGTTTGCAGGACAGAATTTAATCTAGTTTAATCTACATGGTCCACTTTGGACCCAGAATCTAGGCAGCACTCAGCCTAACTGTAAGTACTATGGCACTGGCATTCTATCCCTACCAACCCCCCTCTTTCTTACCCAGTCCTTACCTATACCCCCCTCTTCTGACCAGAGCCAGGAATCCCTGTTATCCTCCCAGTCACATCCCTCTTCTATCTATCATATAGTACATCCTCACTGCAGTCTTTCTTTGCTTCCATCTACCCTTTCACAATGTACATAATAATGAAAATATTGAATGTGGGGGAGGGCTAATGTTAGGTGCTCGCTGCTTGCCCAGAAGCATCAATATACCCCCCCTTTAGTTCGGGTTTCCTAAACCGGATCTTTACACTAATTAAGCTCACGAGGAGGTATGGGACCAGGAGACATTCAGGTCAGAAATACACTCAAGTCCATGAACCCTCGAAGGAGTGTTACCAAAACTGAGCTGTATGCAGACAAACAGCCCATAAATACCTGAGCCACATACTAGCCAAACTGCACCCTCCAGAAATTGGGAAGAGACACTCCGCACTGACAGGCTAACCAGATAGATAAGGACAATAGTTGGTGCATAGTTCTAATCCCACTCCCCAGCTTTACTTTCACTCAAATTCTGAGCAGTGAACACTAAAGAAAAAGCTGTGGCAGAGAGGGAAAGGACAGAATCTATGAAAAGATGGGAAAGTACAGGTTAAATTACTGAGCCCTGAATATATAGGAAGGTTTGAAAGCAGCTTGTGGAGTGTGGGGAGGACGAGAGCAGACCATACAGCTCGAGAAAGGTTGCTTAGTAACTGGGTGAACAGCTGCTGGCCAGGCTCTCTGCATTCCCATTTTGACACAAAGTAAGCTGCGACCAGTGCTAGGCAGCAGAAAATAACTGTCACCTCTTAATGGCTTCTGGGAAACATCGAGAAGTAAGGGGCTTAGATGTCAGGTACTTGCTTGCCTCTCCCGACGGTTATAGTCACCCTGGACCCCCACTCCCAATGGGCTATTTAGGCAAAGGAAAGACTGCACCGATGGTCAGCAGAGCTTGGGAATCTCGCCTCCCCCCCCCCAGTCCCACTCACTCTCCTCCTCTCCCCAAACCAGCACGTAGGGAGTACAGTTTAATGCTGCACAAACTCACCACGCAAATGCCTTGAATGCCCTTTTTCATATTTCCAACTTGCCCACTTGCCTATGAGACACAATTTGGGGACAAAGAGCACAGGAAGGAGCCTCCAAACAGGATGTGGGCAGCAGGTTTACTTGGAGTGCAGGAGCCACCCCACATGATTCTACCTTTAAAGGAAGAGGAAGTTACAGGATTCTCCTCACATAAGGTGCAGGGCCCAGTCTGTCACCACCGCAACCGATGAGGTGGAAGCCGGAAGGGATGGGCTAGGACAATGAATTCCCATTCCCATAATCCTTAGAGGATTAATAAACCAAGGCTTCAAAGAATGCTCATCAGAATATGCCCCCCGCATGGTAAGGCACCACTACAGCTACCCGCCCACTCCCTTCTCCCTCCAAGAAAAGGGAAGAGGGAGAAGAAACAAGGGAAGCTCCCATTCCTTGATACCCCTCACCTCGCCACCCCCCAGCATAGAACTTGGCACAAGTGCAGCACCAGAATAAATTTGTTATCTCCTTAGAGGAGTCCCTTTTTGTTGCACTGGACGCCTCCAGCTAGATGCCCTACCATCTCCCTTTGTGCCCCAGGTTCTACCCCACCCCCCTCACAAAACCTACCTATAAGTGCGTTTATGCTCCACTGGAAGTTCAGACCATGGGTGGATGGCCCTCATGGGATTAGAGGACACTGGCCCAGGCATGCCAGTGGTTAATGTGGGCTGTTTTGGGGCACACCACCCAGTATGGATTATCCCATTAACCACTAGAATGGAAAATCTAGGGTTTGTTTATATGGAAATTATTATTGTTCAGAGGTTAATGTTTTACAGAGAAAAGGGGTTTTAGTGACCCATACACAGAAATCAAGACAGCACAACAGCACATCACTAGCAGGGGAAACCTACTCCCCATATATGAGGAAACGAAAGGTACTTGAACAGGGAAAATCACTTACTGGCCATCCCCCAGAGGGTACAGGCAGCCACGCAGACCACTACAGATGGCTCACCCATGCCTTATATATCTAGAGAGAGGCTGCCCTTAGGAAAGGCTCACCTGCAGTCTCACGGTCCACTGGGAAATGCTGAGAGATCTCAAACCCTGAATTTAAGCTCACTATATGGGGTAATAACCTGCCTGCTTATTGACCCAAAAGTTGACCCTCATGACTACTACTGCATGCAAAATGGCTAACACAGGTATTAAATGGACATTGTGGAATGTAAAGGGAATTAAATCCCCAATTTAGAGAAGAAAAATACTAGACCATTTCAAGAGAGAGGGAGTGAGGATCTCTTTCATACAGGGAACTCACCTGACCCAAGGAGAGACAAAGAAACTGAAAGAGGGATGGGTTTCACAGGTACAGTATATGAGTCAACTGGTTCCATGTCATAACAGCGATCGCGGAAAGGCGATCTCTGTTACGGCAAGTGTACATCGCTGAAAATCAATTTTGGCGATGCTCACTCACAGCGCACAAAAACAGCGCCTGAGACCTACAGATCTCATTCTTAATGCAGGGGCTGCACCCCCTCCCCCCCCTACTTATGGATTCTCAACTCCAGGGGGGTGCATGTCGAGGGGGGTGAAAAACTTAAAAAACATACATGCCGCCTGCTGGCAAAAAAAAGAAAAACGCACCATGTCAGACCAGAACCCTGTACCCTGCACCTCCCAGCTGACCACCCTCCCCACGATGCCAGCTGTACACCCCCTCCCACATACCATCCCTCTCCTGCCTCTTCCCCCCCGCAGGTGCATGCATGTATACCCGCTACTTTCTGTCACGGTTTTTAGTCCACCCCAGTATCCGGTTGCCCTCCTCCTTGGTAGCTGTGAACACAGGTGCCGTAATTGAGTCACCGTTTTTGTAGGTGTCCAGTTTCAGTCACCTTGTTCATTGGATACTGGGTCAACGTTCAACTCAAAAAGCAGGGGGTGACAATCCTAGTACACAAACAAGTACCCTTTCAAGCAAACAAAATCTTTAATGACCCCGAAGGAAGATTGGTCATAGTGCAGGTGGGAACTCATGGGGCAGGACATCACCCTCTGTAATGTTTATGGGAAAAATGACCCAGACGTCACTTTCTACACAAGGATCTGCCAATCCCTCCAAGAAGCCCACAGGGGTCAGTTGATAGTTGGGGGGGGGCATGAACACCACAATGGACAACCTCCTGGACAGGAGCAAGCCTCCAAAGAGTCCACCAACCCATGCTTCAGAAGAGCTCAAGGCCTTAGTTCAAGAGCTCAATCTAGTGGACATATGGAGGATGGTTAACCCCACAGGAAGGGATTACTACTACTACTCACCTCCCCACACACAAAACACACTTAAGAACAGATGTGTGGCTAACCCCAGGGGTATGGACCCCGCACATCATAGATGCACACATAGGCTCCATCCTGATCATGGACCTTGCGCCAGTGTCCATCACCTGGCTACCCCCTACAGCAACCAATGCCGATAGAGGTAGATGGAGGTTCAACATGCAACAAGCTTAAGTCAGAGATCAGGGAATTTCTGATGCTTAACAGGCCCAGGGACACCTCAGGCACTTTTAGGTTGGACTCCCTCAAAGCCTATATAAGGAGAGGTGCATTAGCCACTCCTCCTACATGCAGAAGCAAAAAGAAAAAAATCTGTCTGACTGCAAAAAAAAAGTTGGGGGCCCTAGAAAAGCAAATGTATGACTTTAGAACTCCATCCAATAACCTAAGGGTGGACGTCATGGTCCTTCAGTATAAAATAAATACATGTTTATACCAAAAAGCAGAATATGCGCTCTTCCACCTGAAACAAACTTTCTGGGAATCAGGGGAAAAATCAAGATGTCTCCTGGCCTACCAACTTAAGAAAAGGCAGGAGAGATCCAGAATACTAGCAGTCAGGAAGAAAGATGAGACACTTACTAGAGCAGTGGAGAAGATCAACACCAAATTTCTCTCCTTTTATAGTACACTGTACTCCTCAGAGGTCCAACCATCAGATACGGACATACAGGCTTTCCTGGATAAACTCAAGCTTCCAAAGATAACCCAGGACAAGCTCGAGTGGTTAGATATGCCCATGGAGTGTAGGGAACTAGAGCAGGCCCTAAAATCCACCAATGCTGGGAAAGCTCAAGGGGGAGATGGACTACAGGCTGAATTCCTTGGGGCATTTCAGGACATTCTTCTGCTGCCTCCTCATTGAGGCACTGGATGAAGCACTCACCATGGGAGCTCTCCCAGTCTTTATGAGAGTTGTGCAAATTTCTCGTCTGCCAAAGCTGGGGAAAGGTCCTATAATATGCAGTAACTACAGGCCAGTCTCCTTGATAAATGGAGACTGCAAGGTGTGGGCAAAAGCAATGGCCACCAGACTGAAAAACCTTATTACGGATATAGTGGATAGGGACCAGGTAGGCTTCACCCCAGGATGCAGAGGGACAGATAACACCAGACGACTGGTAAAGCTCCTATGGAAAACTAAGAACTCTTCCCCTCCGGTGGCACTCCTCTCATTGGACACTGAAAAGGCATTTGATATGGTGGAGTGGAAATACCTCCAGGTCATGCTTATGGCCTTCAACATTGGCCCTAGTTTTAGATCTTGGGTAGAGGTATTATGCTCAGACACCTCAGCAGAAATTATCACTAACGGACAAGCTTCAGCAGCATTTTGATTGCACAGATGCACCCGGCAGGGCTGTCTTCCATCCCCACTCTTATTCATATTGGCTCTGGAACCCCTGCTACAAGCCATCAGACATCACATGGGTATTAAGGGAGTGGAAATGGGGGGAGAGCAGAAGGCAATGACCTATGCTGACGACTTCCTGCTCACACTCACAGATCCGGCCAGTTCCATCCCAAATCTCCTTGCCCTGATCAAGAGATACATCCAATAATCTGGTTACAAGTTAAACATCACTAAATCCCAGTTCCTTGCCTCTGACCCTACCATCACAACATTACCAAGTTACCCATGGGGATTATCACACATCACCAAGGGTCTCTCATATCTGGGGATATCCTTTCATTGGAATCTCCTGCAGCTAGGGAAAGATAATCTAAGCCCACTTCTAGAAGAGATAGAAAAGGATATGAAGAGGTGGGAGTTGTTGCATCCCTCCCACTAGGAAAGAGCTCACACTTTCAAGATGATGGCTGCCCCCAAACTCCAATATGTGTTGGACAACTTACCTCTCCATATAGATCCAAAATCACTCAGGCTCATCCAAGCCACGGCCAAAGCCTTTTTCTGGGAGAAGGGCCCACAGCGTATAAACTGGGTCAAGCTCAGGGCCCCGCTCCAACTCCCTGACTTTCAATACCGAATTATGGCACAAGTCATCCTGCAGATTGTGAGGACTGCCCATGGAATAAAGACTCCTAGCCCCCAAGATGGGCGGACTGCGAGGCCTAGGTGCTGACCAAGCCCCTATTGATGGCCACTCAGTTCTTCAATCCCCCCAAAAACAAACCAATACACCCCTCCATAGAACTTACCCTCAACCCATGGAGGGATTTCTGCAAGATGAGCAAATGGGCTCCAAACCAGGTAGAGTTCTCCCCCTTTGGAAACAAGCCCATTATGGACAGAGAGTGGGCCAAGAAGGGCATCAATTCTTTAGGGGACCTCAAACATACAACTCTAACAACTATAAAGAGCTTTCAGCAGTTACAGATAGAATTTGACCTACCCAAACACCATCATTGGAGATATGATTACTTTTCATCAATTGCGTGGCACCTCTGAGAACATGGCTTTATATATTGTGCTCTGCAATATCATGGGGAAATTGCAGACCAGCAAGGCCAAGAGGACTAGATGCCCTACAACAAAACTATTCTGTAAAATTATTAAAGCGTACCTTCTTAGGAAACTACTTATGCTACTTCTGATATCTGGAAATGTTCATCCTAACCCAGGGCCTACCAGACGAGCACCCCATGCCACAAAAAGGCGGGAGGGGTCCCTCACATTAGCCTCAATCAATGTCTGCAGCCTCCTTAATAAACTTGACATCTTGCAAACCTGGGTCCAGCAACATAGCCCTGATGTACTCTCTGTTGTCGAAACATGGCTTAACCCCAAGATACCAGACACTGCAGTCACCATCCCTGGATACTCTATATTCAGGCAGGACAGGGTTTCCAAATGAAGTGGAGACTGTGCCATTTACCTGAGGAATTCCTATCTGGGTCAAGTCTTCCCGTTCTCAAACCCTAAACCACCCTCGCAGGTTCTCGCTGTTAAAGTTCTACTCGGGGCACACAACAAGGAGCTCACCATTGCCGCTGTGTACCTACCCCCTAAAGATCAGCCCAATGGATTTATGAGCATATTGGAAAGCCTACAGGGATTACACCATAACTCTGAACTCATAGTATTAGGTGCCTTCAACATAAATTGGCTATCGCTGGAGGCCACAAACTACAAGGATGCTGTCACATCACAGAACCTCACCCAGCTTGTTACCACCCCCACCAGATGCAACTATAGGACAGGGTCACACACACTTCTGGACTGGATCCTTACTAATCACCCTGAATGAATCTCAAAAGTCTCAGTGCTCCCTAATGGGATCAGTGACCACTCACCGGTCACATGTACCGGGACAAACAAATTCATTAAGCCCCCTCCTAAAATAATCCACACCAGAGTGTTAAAGCAGGGGTACCTTGAGCTACTAAAGACACACCTAAGCCACCTGGACTGGACACCAATTGACTCTGCCATTGATGTAAACCAAGCCTTAGACCTTTTCATCAGCCACTTCACTGCGGCCTGCAATATCTTTGCACCTCTCAAAAAGCTGAAGGTCAGGGGCAGAGCTAACCCTTGGATAACCCCCAATCTAATCGCTTTACTCAAACACAGGGATCATCTCTGTCACTGTGCCCATGCAACATCCAAACCTGGGGATATTCATAAGTATAAAGCTGCCAGAAATTAGTGCATGCGGGCAGTTAGGAGTGCGAAAAGCAAATACTTCAAGGAAGCTCTCTCCAACTCCTGGGGTGATGGAAAAAAAATTTGGAGTAACTTGAAAGACCTTACAGGCAAGGACCCTAAGTCACCACCCACCATGCTCAACATAAATGGAACACCAACATCTGACCTGTACACAATCACCAACACCTTTAACAATGCGTTCTCCAACTTGGATAGTGTCCTTCCTTCTAATTTCTTTGATGCCCCCTCTGGTAGTAACCCTCCTACACCCTGCCCCACAATTCTACTTCAAGGAGATCCCAGTGCATGAAGCCAGAACCTATATTTGAAAGGCCATTCACAATGCAGTCTACAGCAGTGACTCTCTTGACCTAAAGTTGTAAGCACTTGTCCTTGAAGAAGTCCTTGAACCCCTGACAAAGGTCCTCAATCTGTCACTAAGGATGTCCCAGTTCCCATCTCGCTGAAACAGGCGACCATCACACCGGTACACAAAAGTGGAGACAAATCACTGCACTCCAACTACAGACCTATCTCCATCCTCCCTCCATTGTCTAAGGCCCTGGAGCGCATTGCCTCAGACCAACTAGTCAAGTACCTGGAAAAATACAACATCCAGTGTCCTGAGCAACATGGTTTCCTAAAAGGGCACAGTACCACCACTGCACTATTAGAATTCATGGGCTTCATCCATACCATGCTCGATCAAGGAAACTGTGTAGGGGCAGTATTCATCGACCTTACGAAAGCCTTTGATGCTGTGAACCACCCACTCCTACTCAAGCAGTTATCAAACATTGGGTTCTCCCATGAAGGGCTGCTCTGGTTTCCAAACTACCTTGGAAGGAGGGGCCAGCGGGTTAGGATTGCCGGTGTCACCTCAGAAGAAAAGCCAGTCCTTTCAGGGGTCCCACAGGGGTCCATCCTGGGGCCACTACTCTTCAGCCTCTTCCTCAATGACCTTCCCAGTGTCTGCCACCAGAAATTACTGCTCTACGTGGACGATGCAGTCATGTTCACCAACCACCAAAACGCAGAGCTCCTTGAGAAACAATTACAGCTTGAATTCATGCGCATCAAAGAATGGTTCAAGTCACATAAACTGGCCAGGAACTACAGCAAAACAAAGGTTATGACCTTCTACAATGCCGGGAGCAAGTACAAATCCCATGACCTCGCCATCCTAAACCAAACAGGGACCTTACTTGAACATGTTCCTGATTTTAAATACCTAGGTGTCACATTGGACAGCTCACTCTCCTACCATCTGCACATAGATTCCATTGTCAAAGCCACCAACATCTGTATAGGCCTGCTCTACAGGCACAAATACTGCATGACTCCTGACACTCTCTGGTTGGCTATCAACAGCTCTGTGACCTCCATCATCGATTACGGGCTAGCAATTTATGGCTCTGCCACTGCCTCTGCCCTCTGCAGAATTACAGTTGCACTCAATAAAGCATGCAGGCTGCTAACTGGGGATGACCGACTTACACACACTTGTGACCTGTACACTCGGGCAGGATGGCTTCCTCGCATCAGCCGGATACAGTATCAAACCTGCCTCTTAGCCAGAAAAGTCCTCCTCGGGGTCATGCCCCTGAGCATTGAAAAGCTCCTCATTGACCACCACAGCACCCAGTGAAAAAGAAGTTCACAACAACTAACCTTCCTTTTCCCCAGATACCGGACTACCATGGGCCAGAGGGCCTTCGTCCACAGAGCACCACGGTGGTACAATACTCTCAACAAAGAAACTCTTACTGCTGCTGCTCTTGGCCCTTTTAAGAGACAACTCCAACTTCATCTCATTTCAACTAGTCGCTGTGACTGCCTTGCCTAATCAGGAGCCCACCGCTCACTGCCCTCCACTTCAGTCTTGACAGCTACCTCTCCCCACCTTGCCCACTTCTACCTGCATACCCCTTGCCCCCACTCCCTTTCCTCCCCAGGGCATTTCCTGACTTTATCCCTCCTCCCTCCCCTCCCTCCCTTTAGAGCTCTTACACTCACCTCTACCCTCCGACAATGGCCTTCCTGCCTGCATACCCCCTTCCCTCTCACCTGCAGTGCTTATTTCCAAGATTGCCCTTGGCTGGTTATGTCATGCTATCTAACATTTGGCACATTTTGAATTACTGGAATTTCCTAAGCCTCAGTCTCTTACTGCTTTTTATTGTGTAACTATGTATTATTATATTGATCTTTGTATGTATGTATACCCCCATTCCTTCGACGTGGAACCTTTGTAAACGAGCAGTTCCTGCTCAAAGGTATTTGTAAGCCTAGATTTCAATAAAATAAAAAAATAAAAAAATATCTCCAATTAAGGAACTCTATCCAAAGCTCCCTAGGCCCACAGATCTGGAACCTAAAGTACAACAGGCTTAACACAATGCTATGGCCAGACAAGGGGGAACCCCTCGCAGCAGTGCCATTTATGAACTCCTCCTAGAACTTCTCCAAGACCCGGTGGTTAGTGTTCAGAAGCAATGGTCGGAGGAGCTGGGCATTGACATTACTCCTAAGACCAGGGATTCGTGTTGGCAAACAGCAAGGACAGCCATGAAAGATACCCAGAATTGATTTGTGCAATTTAAGGTGCTACATAAATGGCATAGAACCCAACAACAATTGCATGCTTGGAGGCTGTCGCCCACTGATAAATGCTGGAGGTGCCAGACAGAATGTGACACAATCATCCACATTTTGTGGGCTTGCCTCACCTTAGCCCCCTTCTGGCACTCAGTCCAGAATACCCTTGATGCTATACTTTCACGTCAAACACCTCTGTCCTCTTCCTTGGTGATGCTGAATCATTACCTGCCCCCGGCAACAGACAGAGAGTTACGGCAGGGGAAAAAAGATGGCTGATTGGAGCTCTGAATATGGCTAAGAGAGTAATTCTTAGACACTGGAGGGACAAGATAGCTCCAGACTTGCAGGAGTGGATACAAGAACTTGGAAAGCTGGCTAGTTATGAAAGAGTCCTTCATGTAGATCAAGGCAGGATGCCCACTTATCAAGCTACTTGGGGCAGTTTCATAGCATCACCCCTGTGTAAGCTACCAGACAATAGTCAGGAACCAGCACTTAACACTGCACCCACAAAAGAGTGAGGCAACCCACAGGTCACACCTTGCCTGGTCAAGGGGCGAATCATATAAAGCAGGGACTGAAACATTTCCATCCTGGCCGTGGGGGTCACAACTGAAACAACACCTAATTCAAAGACCCACGCATAACACTTTCTGTCTTGGTATAACATTTCATGTTGAACAATCAATAATATGTTATGCAGTAAGGTAGTAAGCTGTTATATGTTATACATCTGTTATTTAGGACTTTATGTACACAAATATTCACATGTTTAATTTCACTAGTCTGTTCGCCCAAGGGTAAAACCCAGCCAGAATTGTGGATAATATGCATTAAGGTATGTGCCAATACTATATTGCATACATTACTGTAAAAGTGGAAAATTCTAAATAAAATATGAATGACAAAAAGAACTAAAAATTAAAAATGTAAAACCCCAGTTTGCTTAGGAATGCTTAATGCATTTAGATTTCAGATTTGTAGGCAGCGAGTGACAAGAGGCACAAGAAAGCACTCCTTGAAAAGAAAAAACGAAATAATAATCTAAGAAAACTAGGTGGAAATTGTCAAACTGGTTTTTGAGAAGTGATGTAAGGCAAAACTTTTAGTAACATCCTGGGTATTGAGGCGTGTACCTTCTGTCATGGTACAGACAATAAGGGCAAGCTTGTATTAAGATGCTCTTTTGTACACATCTGAGTCCCTACCCCTTCTACCTAAAATACTGTTAGGTTAAATAAAATGCAATAAAACATCTTAAAACATTTGAAATAAAACAATCTTAGAAATAACAAAATGGCCAAGAATACAGGCCACAGTCACAGCTGTCACAGCGGACTCAGCAGACCACATTCTGCTGAGCACGCCACTAAGCACTCTGCCACGGAACACTGCCAGTCGAGACTGGCTGACTTTTTGAGGGGCAAGTTCTCATCCCCCTCTAGAGGTGACTGGTGGATACGGTCAGTTAAGCTGATTTAATGACAGCTGGTTGGAATGGGTTGGGCGTGCTCATCTGCACATTGATTCTGAAGCTGTGCTGCAGCTCAGGCAGAGAAGCTGCAGTTCCAAGGAGTCTGCCACACTCCCCAGTCGCATACAGAGTCTGCGCACACGCTTCAAAGAGCCACCATTTAGAACCAGCTGCCTTTTTGCACGGGATAAATGAGTATTGAAAAACCCCAAAATGAGACAACTGCAAAAAATATATTCAATATTTACTGGAAGGGTGACCAGTTGCTGTTGCCAAGGATAGTCATGCAACAGGCACGTGAGTGACATAATTTTGTAGGTTCTCTTTTTTGTTAATTACAGTGTATTTTGTGACTATATTGAAATAATGCTTACATTTTATTGAATTTTTTTTTGCAGAACCACTTTATAACTATATACAGTACTGTATGCATGTAGAAATGGATTGAACTTTTCCAACAAGAAATAAAAATAAAGACCCCCACCACCACCAGCAACAACCGCTACACATACCGTACAGAACAAGAAGGACATTTCGCAGGCACAAGTCCAGTACTGTGCCACAGTGAGCATAAGCAGCACACTACACATCACAGGTGTTTAAAAAAGCACTGAGTTACCATATCGTTAACAAAAATCAGACAGGCTGCACTCATTCTGCAAGAGGGAGTTCCACAAAGAGCACATGGACATCCACATTGGGTGTACCCACCAGAAAGTTTACATCATGCCCTAACCATGCCCACTGAGGAAGGTCAGGTGTTCAAAGCGCCGGGGTAGCGGGTGAACAGTGAATGTGGACATGGAGCTTTCCATCTAGATTTTGCACCTGTAGACCCCAAGCTTTGTATTTGTATTAGCAATAACATTTCTGGTGGGTACACCCAATCCGTGCACAGTCTGTGGAACACTCCCTTGCAGGACAAGTGCAGCCTGTCTGATTTTCGTTTGCGTGCATTGTCTAGCTACCAAGGTTGTGCCACAGCCATTACTTGAGCATGAGCACTGTCTCTGATGGTACCATATAATTTTCAGCTCCTGGGCAGATAGGACACACATCCGTGGCCAGGCTTTCCCAGAGACTTCTGCCACAGGTGTTTGTTTCTCTCCTGAGTGCCGAAGGGCCAGATATTCAAAACTTTGCCCCAGGGCAAAATTAGCACTGCCCGGCATGCTAAAATAGCCCAGAACCAATAGCCCACTATATTCAAAAGGGATAGCCCCGGTGCTAAACCTGCTGAATATAGCGTGCTAAGGAAGCCGGGCAAACTAGGCTGGGAGTGCAGTACAAAAATAGCCTGGGAAAAAGACAGTTCTGAATATAGCACCCAGGGAACTGCAAACCACAACAGCAGCCCATTGCACAGCATCATGAAGGAAGGTACAGGTAAACTACGTGGCCAATGTGTGTGCTAGCAAAGGAGTGGATTCAACTGCAAGCACCAGCGCATGTGAAATTCTGCAGAAATGTACCATGTTTCCAAAACTTTTGCTCAGGTTTTGCATGGAGCTAAGCCATTTGCCTGGTGCTATCACATTTGCCCAGGACAAAAATTTGCCATATTCAAAAGTGACATGCAAATGAGCCTACTTAGGCAGTCTGTGGGCAAACATCCAGATTTGCATCTCATTATGTCCTGATTTGCATGCAGTTTGCCCAGCACTATTGCAGGGTCCCACAGCTCCACCCGTAGGTCAGTCTGGAAGTACAGGGGCTGGCTGGGTCTCCCCACAGCTCCACCTATAGGTCAGTCTGGAAGTGCATAGTGGTAGCTGCAGGCTACATTTGTACAGAACAGCATAGAATATTGTGCCCCAGGGGACTACACAGCACAGGCACAGGTGGTGGTGCTGCATGCAATAGTCAAACTGTAGGTCCTGCTATAGTGCACAGCAGACACTACAGTAACAAGGCAGCCAGTAGCATAAGGGGCACAGCAATGCCTATGATGTGTAGGGCACCAATGACTGCTGCACTTTACACAGTGACAGGCCCATCTTGCAGGTGTGTACTGACAGTGGACATTACTGTTGTGCTGTTGTGTGACCCACAGATGCTGCACCACTGGCATGGGATACTCACAGTCATATACAAATAGACATAGCTGGCTGTGTGTGCTGTGGTGTCTGTACAGATGTGCGGTATGTGGCTGGGGGGGGCACATACCATCAGACAGGCACACTGGTGCTGGGCAAGTCCGAGAAAGCTCAACACTCTTTACCTGCACTAGGATAAATCCAGGTCCATACCGAAAGATATGCAAATATATATTTATTACGTTCTGGAGAACAAAAGGACCAACAGGCGACATACAAAACAAAGCGCTAACTAGCACCAGCGCTTCGATTCACAAATGAGTCTTCATCAGGGGGTAAAGGTTACATCATGGATAGCACCCTTATATAGTCGGTTAATTAAAACAATCAATTAATCAAAAAAATCACTTGTAAATATTCAACAGTCATTTTCAATCTATGCACAGTGTGATACCTATATTAGATCACTAGATGGTGCTATTGTAATGCAGCACATACATCTTTAAAAAGAAACACCAATATGTACATACAGTAAGTTCCAAAAGACACTGACAGAAAAAATGACAAATGATGAATGAAATAATGAATGAAATTAAATGAAATAAGATGATTAGACCAAACCTCCAGCAAATCTTGATTAAAGGCAAGAGAGACTGCAAGGCAACCAAAATACAGGACCTCCTAGTAAATAAGGGCTAGGTAGCTGGAGGGCAGCTGGATGAGATGAAATGAGCCTATGAAAAAGAAAAATACATTATTTTACAGATACAACATATAATCTGTAAATCTGTATTTTGGTATTGGGGTAGTCCCTACCCTGGACCAGTTGCATTGTGTGGATTGTCCCAGCCTTGTGGCAGTACCCAGTATGTGGTGCAGACTAGCCACCTGTACACACTCCCCTCAACACCCTCCATGCCCCCAGTGCTGCATGTGTGTACTGGATTCTGTTGGTCCACCAAAAGGTGATCTGCAGGTGTGTGCTGTATGAACACACTGCCATGGTGTTCACTGGGCACTGGGTCACCAATTAATGCCTGGCATGGTTGGGACTGGTGGTAGGAGGTGCCATCCGTGTGCAGCATGTTTCTTCCATGTCTGGTTTCTTTCTATGTTTAATATTTACTGGTAAGTGTTGCACAAAGCCACACAAAAGTCATGCAAAGCTGGTTTGCCAAGAGTTAAAACTACCTTTTCTGGTAATTGCACTCAAAGTGTTAAGGTCACGCAAAACACTTTGGCGGTTGCTAATGTGCTAAATATAGCATTGCACCTGTATTCATGTACATGCCCCCTCTTTTTGCCCCTTGCATACATTATACTTTTGGCCAGCGCTAATGCAGTTTGCCCATGCTATTTGACCTTTGGAATATAGCGGACTCGTACAAACCCTGCGCAAACGGTTTACGCCCAGCACAAAGTTTTGAATATCTGGCCCTAGATATTATGATATGACACTGTTCAGCCATATATCATTATTAAATAATTCTAACGGTACTGCATGAAAGGGATAAATAAGTTTGATGAGAAGAATATCTTTAAGCTAAGTGGCAATCATAACACAAGGGGGCACAGTCTTAAACTGGAGGGTGGGAGGTTTAGGAGGAAGGTCAGGAAGCACTTCTTTACAGAGAGGGTGGTAGACATTTGGAATGCGCTGCCAGAAGAGGTCATCTCAATGAAGACGGTGGGCAGCTTTAAGAGAGGCTGGGATAGGCACGGGAGGGAAGGTAAGGATTATGGGTAGGGAGGATGGGAGGAGTGGGGAGGGAGGGCAGGGACAGTAGCTCAAGTTGTGGACCCTGCAATACAAGCAGATTTGATAGACCAAATGGCCTTCTTCTGATGGCTTCTTCGTATGTTCGTATGTGTGAACAGCACATAATTCAACTAAAATTCTGAGCACACATCCAGTACTGTGCAACACTGAGCATATCAGCACACTGCACATCACAAATGTTTAAACACTACAATGATAACATACTGTATCATTGTCAGCTCCTGAGAGGAATGGAGACAGAAGACACATCCATGGCCAAGGATTACCAGAGATTTCTACCACAGGCACTTTTTCCCTGTCCTGAGTGCCTGGGTGTTGTGATATGACAACTGTTTACCCATACAGTACTTTATTTAAAAAAAAGCCCAATTGTACTGTATAGACATAGAAACATAGACTTTGTCAACAGATAAGGACCACTCGGGCCACCTAGTCTGCCCATTTCCCTACCTACTGGATAAAATGCAGATCCTAATTAACCAACAGCCTACTTCTTCCAAACGCCCACCAGAATTGCCTTATGTCTGTCCCATGCATTCTTGAATTCCCCCACTGTTTTTGACCCCACAACCTCCTCAGGAAGGCTGTTCCATGTGCCAACCACCCTCTTCATGAAAAAATACTTCCTCACATTGCCCCTGAGCCATCCCCCCCTCTATCTTCAAATTGTGCCCGCTTGTTCTTGTACATCTCTTTTTCTGAAAGATGCTACCCTCTTGGACTTTGTTGATATCTTGCGGTACTTGAAAGTTTCTATCATGTACCCCCCCCCTCCTCCCTCCTTTCTTCAAGAGTATACATATTAAGCTCTTTTAGTCTATCTTTGTATGGCTTCTGGTGCAGACCCTGCATCATTTTAGTTGCCCTCCTCTGGACTGCCTTCAACCTGTTTATGTTCTTGCGGAGATGGGGTCTCCAGAACTGCACGCAGTACTCCAGATACTGTAGGGTCTCACCAACTGTCTGTACAGAGGGATAACAACTTCCTGTTTTCTACTGGTGATGCCTCTTCCTATACATCCCAGTATTCCCCCAGCCCCCTTTACTGCCTTCTCACATTGCTTGCTTACCTTTAGGTCACCTGATATGATTACCCCAGGTTCCTTTCCGTTTTTGTTGTTGTTAGTAACCCCCCCCCATTGTGTACTCTTTCCCTGGGTTTTTGTTTCCTAGGTGCATTACTTTGCACTTCTTTGCATTGAATCTAAGCTGCCATACTTTTGACCATTCCTCCAACATTGCCAAGTCCCTTCTCATCCTTTCCACCAGGCCTTGTGTATCAATCCTGTTGCAGATCTTTGTGTCATCTGCAAAGAGGAATACTTTTCCTTCCAGTCCCTATGCACATATGAACATATGAAATTGCCAGCAGAAACAGGCTTCCCAGTCTATCGAGTCTGCTCGAGTGTGCAGCTAGCACCTCATCTCCACAATGTCACCTATAAAAAAAGGACTGGTCCCAATATGGAACCCTGCAGTACCCACTAGTAACCCCCCTTTCTTTGGAGTGTACTCCGTTTACTATTACCCTCTGTGTCCTGTTGTCCAGCCAATTCTTTACCCAGGCTACTGCCCTGGGACCCACTCCCAGGCTTGCTAACTAGTTTATTAATCTTTTGTGTGGGACTGTGTCAAATGTCTTGCTAAAGTCTAGGTAGGACATGTCCACGGCCCCTCCCTGGTCTACTACTTTGGTCACCCAGTCAAAGAAGTCTATTAGATTTGGCTGACATGACCCTCCCGCTGTGAACCCATGCTGCCCATAATCAGAATAAAAGTCTAAGCACACCTCCAGTACTGTGCAACAGTGGGCATAAGCAGCACACTACCCACCACAGATGTTTAAACAGCACGGTGGCAACATACTGTACATTACCTTCGGCAGCTTTCAGGAGGAAGAGAGACACATCCTTTGTCAAGGTTTCCCAGAGATTTCCCACCACAGGAGTTTATTTGTCTCCTGAATCCTTATTGTAATATGACACTGTTTAGCCATACTCTGTTGGGTGCTTAAACAGGATAGTGGCACCCTATCATTAACTGCCTGCCATGATTTCAGAGAGATCTGTCACACCCACATTACCCCCAAGCCAAGAGCCATGACATTGTCAACTCTTGTGTGATCAGGCATGCCCCATTCCCCATAGAGATTGAAACCTGCAGGCCCATGGCTGAGTAACCTTGATAACATCATAATTAGTCAGATTCAGAGTCAAGTACTGTAATTGCCACCTTATTTAGGAATGACTGCCCCAGCGAAACCTGTGATTACTGTGAATGAGGGATAGCAGCAAAAAGGAAAAGATACTAAATGAGTAGTAGACCAAGCAACAGCTACTGGGAAACATAATCAGGGGCATAATGTACTGTGCTAAGAAGCAAGATGGCGAAGAGGTTTGTGGGCACTGACAAACAACCCACCCCGACCACAGTGACTGCCTGAGGAGGAGGAGTGGAATTCTGTTCTTGAAAATAATGAGCTTAAGGAGGGCACTATTGTTACAGTACATGTGTTCACAGTATATGACTATCATACACTAAATGACTATCTCAATACATAAAATCAGTAACATCAACTTTGCAGAATACTTAACAAACAAAAATGTTAACAACCACTCATTACCCCCACTACTTTACATGAAGTGGCTTACATCCAGTCTAAAACGTCAACATTACTGGGTGGCTCCCACTAAATCTTAGAGTGCAACACCAAACCTGCCTACTACTGAAATAGTGCTCCTTGGACTCACCTTCCCCTCTCTGGACAGACACTTTAAGCTGGCAGTACCAACAAAATCAACTAGAAGTGCGGCTACTGACAAGTCGGTGACCCCTTCAAAAGGACGAAACTTGCCCAGAATTCCATACTGTACCAAAGACTGAAATGGTGCAATGAGCTCCCTGCTTACTTCACTGCCACGCCCAAGATCAGTACTTTCAAATCCGGGCTCAGATCCTTTCTTGGCACTAAAATGACATGTACCTGCCTACGATAATGGGACAAGAGCTCATCCTCCCACATCATACTGCTTCACAACATAGCCCCCTCCTCCACCCCTCACTCACAGACGATGCCAACCTTTGGCTGACAAACCTACTCTACCGCCCCTTCTCACCTTTAACAATGCCATTTCTGGTTGACCACCCTACCAATACCCATCCTAGGTTGACCCACTGTATAACTAACTCCATTCTTTAGCCTTGCCAACCTTCTTTATTAGCCCCTCTTTCCTGTTAAATTACTGACTATTTTGTTGTATATAAGTCTCAGTATTCTATTACTGCCTCTGTATATGATGTATATTAGCCTCAACTATATTTTCTTTACTTACCTATGTAAATGTCTCAATGTCTGTTCTGTATACCTTGTTTTATTGTATTTGTATGTGCAACACTGACTTGGAACCTTTGAAAACGAGTCCTTGACTCAAAGGTGTTTAATCCCAAACAGAAATAAATAAGAATAAATAAACAATACTGTATGATACATTTAACTATATGATAGAAAAATGGCTGAAGCAGCATCACAGATGCCCCCATGTCACTTCATAATGGCATTCCTCGACCCTTGAGGGTGGGTGTTGTGCTCATCCATCCAGTGAGACTGGAATTTAATACATGTCATAGTAAATGCTAATAAGCTGTGCTTTGATTTGGCAGTAGAGATGGCATTTGGCTAAGTTACTTGAAAGTCCTTCAATTGGGCTTACTTGTGGACTCCGGCCCCAAGCTCCCCCACAGCGGTCTTGTAAGTGGTCCCTAATGGGACTCGACCCCTGGCATCCTCTGTAGCTCCTGCGGCTGTGGCCACTAAGTTCCCATGACCTCGGTCCATGTCAAGAGAGGGGCTGAGGTCCAATAGTTGTTCTGTGCCTCTGGGCTCAATTGGGAGCATCATTTTGTTACCTGCAATGCTAGAAGCTGGACCGTGGAACATAAAAAGAAAATGTGGCAGCCCTCACCCCTTTACACATGTGCATCTGCAAGGAGAGAAATTAAAAGGAGACACAGCTCCAACTGATGTGGTTTGGTGGTGAGCAATATTTAATACTATCCCCAGCTCCAGGCCAGACAGCTGAGCCAGGGATCAGAAGCTAAGAGTCTCTGGGCTTAGGGGGAAATGTTTTCTGTCCTTGCTAGGGCCTATAATTAAATAATTGAAGGTTAAACTATTTGAGACGAACAAATGAAAAACAAGCATTTGTCAATGCCGAATGTTGCTTGCTTCTATGTGCTGTTTAGGAATTTGGAAGTCATTGGAGTGCAAATATTGAAAATTCGCGAACTTACTAGCGTGCATAGGAACTGCGCAATGCACACTCGTAAAACAGTCATTTTTAGGAATTTTTTCACCAAATTTTCAACATAGCCATTTTAGGACCGCTGCTCATGAACAGTGTCACTGTGATTTTCTTAATGTGTCCCATACATTGATTTTGCACACCGACTGCGCCATTGTGCGCTACATGGGCAGAAACATGTTTTCAGTGAGATGTGAAAAATGACAGCTGTACTGCTCATAAGGAGGTATGGTAAAATGGCAATGTTGAAAATCTGGAGTGAAAATATTGAAATTTCGCAAACTTATGAGCGTGCGTAGGAACTGCGCAATGCACACTCGTAAAACAGTCATTTTTAGGAATTTTTTCACCAAATTGTCAACATAGCCATTTTAAGACCTCTGCTCATGAACAGTGTCACTGTGATTTTCTTAATGTGTCCTGTACATTGATTTCGCACACCGACTGCGCCAATGTGTGCTACATGGGCGGAAACACATTTTGGGTAAGATGTGAAAAATGACAGCTATACTGCTGATAAGAAGGTGTGGTAAAATGGCAATGTTGAAAATCTGGAGTGAAAATATTGAAAATTCGTGAACTTATGAGCGTGCGTAGGAACTGCGCAACGCACGCTTGTAAAACAGTCATTTTTAGGAATTTTTCCACCAAATTTTCAAAATAGGCTTTTTGAGAGCCCACCTTATGAACACTACAGTGTCGTTTCGTTAATCATTCCAGAAAGGTGATTTCATGCACTGGCTGCGAAATCACCCTTCCGGCCCGAGTAACGCCATGACAGTGCAAGAATTCATGAGAAGGGGTCCCAAAAACCCCATGTTGAAAATTTGCTGCAAAAATTCCAAAAAATGCCTGAGATATGCAACAAAGTTGAAAAAACCCTCTCTATCCCATTATACAGCTTACCGGCATGTCCTCAGTTCGCGGTCGGCTTTGAAGAGTGCAGACGGTTCCCGGTCCACCCAAGATCATCGGACGGACCTCGGAGGGTATGGGGTGAGGGTGTGGGGAGGCGGGTGCGCAGTGGGTGGGGCGGGTTGTGGGGGACAGGGAGACTGCGTGGGACCGTTTTTCTTTTGACAGTTTTTTTTTAAATGACGGACGGGACGCTTGCCACACTGGGGTGGGCCTCAGCGGCAGAAGGATGGCTGGGGGCGGGAGCCGATGGGGATTGGGCACCCCGCCAGCCATGGCATCTGTTGCCACGCTAGGGTGGGTGGGCACCCTGTGCGGGGACAGGGAGCCGATGGGATTGGGCACCCTGCCGGTGACAGCATTGGGGGAAGGTGGAGCCGACGGGGATTGGGCACCCCCCGCCGGCCATAACATGATTTTGCCATGCTGGGGTGGGCCCTCGGCATGGCACCTGGATGCTTTGGGGGCGTGAGCCGATGGGGATTGGGCACCCCGTCCGCGCCATAATGGGGGGAAGGTGCATGAGCATGCAGTGTCCGTGCGTGCGCTCGCGTGTGTGTGGGGGGGGAGAGCTCTGCTCACTCAAGTGGAGCTCTCCCTTTCAACTGTATGCCACTGCATTTTCAGCTTGTCATAGACAGCTGCAGCAGTGATTGGGGAACTGGGGCCATGCCTGCAAACACACTGACTGCATTGGAAGACGGGCTGTCACACCTCCGAAAACTCGGATGATGGCACTATGTTTCTTGCACATTCGTGCAAGCAACATAAAGATGGCAACCTCCATGGACTGAGCAGGCAAGGGGGCTGCTGAGTCAATGTCAAAGGGTACCAGATTTGCCTAGGAGAACAGCAGCCTATCAGAGTGGGAGGCTGTAAAACTGATATAAGGGACTGTTTTGCCTGCCAAAGGGGGATTTGTTTTGGGAATCCAGAGGGTGCAGGACTGCAGAAGAGACTTCAGTCGGCTATCACAGCCCAAGGCCTACACTTTGGACCCTTCGGCCAGTTCGGCCCCAGCTAGACTGCAGAGGCAAAGCACCTGAGAAACCCAAGAGCTGGAGATACAGAGCATTTGAAAATCTGCTGAGGGAGAGAGAAAGAGAGAGAGAGAGAGAGAGAATTGTGGAAGTCCTACAGCCTAAGGAAAGAGAAGCAGTAGAGACAGAGAGAGAGACAGAGAGAAAGAGTGACTGCAGAGGAAAACAGTGAGTGCTGCCTGAAAGGAAGAAAAATAGTTGCTACCAATGGGAAGGGCTGCAGTGTGAGAGCAGAGACGGTAAGTGTTGCTGTTTAAAAGTAAAAGTGCTATAGTTGTGTGAGAAAAGCCTGAGTGACCAGTGTTCCCCCTCAGAAGGGCTAGAGTGACAGATATTTTGTAATTACTGCAAGCTACAGTAGAGTCACCATCCATGTGCTGGGGTTAGAGACAAAGCTAAAGCCCAGCTGAAAGAGTGTTGAGCAGAAGTGTATGCCAGCTGAGAAGCCTAGGGGACCATGCCTGCCCTGTCCCTAGATCAATGGGGTAGACGACCAGCAAGGAAGACAGCAGAGGCCTGCCTGGTGACACTGTCTACAAAGGCCTCCAAGGCGAAGTTGGCAAGGCCAGGCAGGTGAAGACTAACATTATTCAATCTCTTTAGTCATCTATACTGCTGCTGTGGTGCTCCACCAATGAGATACCTCCGTGGTACTATGAATCAAGTTTCTGCACCCCCCCCCTTTAAACTTCTGAACTGTAAGTACCCATGAGCTGCGGTTTTGTGGAGTCTTTCTTTAGCTAGCTAGCTAGGTTAAAATTAGGGGATTAGGCCCCGGGCAGGACTCTGCCAGAAAACTGTGCCCAGACCTGAAGTTTCATTGTTTCTACTGTTAAAGTTATTTGGGCCACAACAAAAGATCCCCAGTGACGTCTACACCTCAGTGTGGTACCCACCAAAGGGACTTTAGAGACATTTTGGGCAGCTGCCATTGGGAAGCCGGGGGCACCTGTAAGTGGGAGGTGGGAATAGTGTGGGGTGAAATTGTTTCAGCCAGTTATTTTTGTTGTGCTATAGTCTTCCCTTGTCTCCCCTTCTCCCCAAATAAATACTGTTAGTTGTTAATGTTATATTCTGGTACTGTGAATCATTGCAAAAGGGAGGAGTTGTTATCATGTGGGGAGGGTCTTCAGGGCAGCTATTGCATATTTCCTGGGGGGGTGGTGACCTGAAGTCTGCTCACAGGTATTCCCTGCCATTACTCCAGATGTTGGCACCACATCATTTCTTCTCTTCACTCCTTAACCTGGGCTGGCCCTCTTGTAGGTGTGTCCAGATGAGACCCGAAAGCCCTGGAAACAGCCAAAGTGTGTCAAAGGGATGTTACATATCAATTAACATATAATAAATGAATAGTGGGATATTTATTTTTATTTATTTATTTATTTAAGTCTTTGTTTACTGGGTAAGTGCGCTGATCCAAGGACCATTTTCAGGCATGACCCGGGCCACAAACAATGGCACAGAAAAAAACAATTTGAGATATTATACAAGTGAAATAGTAGTAGCAGGTTACAGGCAATACACATAAATCACAAGGAAACAGTACATGACAGAGTGAGCAATGGTACAGAGAGCTAATGCATGATGTACAGCTACAAGTTTCAAAACAGAGTAGCCAAAAAATTTGGTACCAGCAGTACATACTAAATTGAGACATGGCAAACAAAACCTAGAAGGGTAAACAGTTTGCAAGCAGAACAATACCTAGGTGTAGGTGAAATGAGGAGAAGCAGGGAAGATGAGTGCAGGTAGGGAACAATACAGCCAGTCCAGAGTCATCCACCGAGTGCACTAGGTACTGAGGCGAGTGACAGGGTGATATAATGCTGTACATGTACAGTACTGTATAAAAAAGCCATCTCCTTTCTTATATCATTACATGATGATGAGGGGATGACTATCACCCTCTGAGAGTTGCTGCTGGGAAAGGGGGGGGGCTGGAGCTGGGAAGTGGTTCACACTGGCCCTTGATGAGAGATGGCCCCTCAATGGGAAAGTGACCACTTTGTGGACTCCTATACCAAATGCTAGTCACACTCACTGGGGAGAAAGTCACAGCCTTTAAGAAAAAATTGCAAACAGAAAATAGGCTGATATCTCTTTTATTTTTCTCTTTCAACTTATAGATTTTCATTTACACAATCAATAGTTGCAGCAAATATTTCATAAAGCAGATGTTGCACGTCCACTGACCACAAAGGCTGTTAGCCCAGTTATTTAAATCAGTCTTGTTAAATATTACGCACATAGGGCAGTTTCCCATAAATAGATACTGCAGTTAACCTCTTCACAAGAGTTAAAGTGCCCCTAGTGTTGTTCACAAAAACAGTGCAACAATGCAACAGAATAGGGTCTGCGGTGGCACTGCAGGTAGGGAAAATAGGGCAGACTACATGGGCCAAGAGGTCCTTATCTGCCATCAACTTCTATGTTTCTAGTTACTTTGTGCATAAACGGCAGTTGATACAGATACTTGCAGTTGATGCACACCATCAAGAGATGAACATGAAGGCTAATATAAAACTCCTCCACCAATACAAGCAGGAAGTTGTCGTGTATGGGACAAAAATAAAACTTTGCAGACACCTATGACAGGGAGTGGATCATGGCAGTGCCAAACGTGAGTACTATCTACTGCACAGTAAAATACTGCCATATTCAACAAATTGCTGGAGGAGGGAGTGGTTCCTGAGAACTGGAGGAGAGAGAATGTGATACCCCTCCACAAAAGCAGGAGCAAGAAGGAGGCTGGAAAATACAGGCCAGTCAATTTGACCTCAGTGGTGAGGAAAATAATGGAATCAATGTTAAAGGAAGCCCATCTTCTTCCAAGTTGTGTACAGGAGTGCTTGGAAACAACTGAGAAGCTGCGTGGGATATATTATTTTGGACGAATTATCTGTAACTAAATTCTCTCTCTCTTGCTTACATCTGAGAGAAGTTTTCCTCACTGTTAAAGTGGCATTGCTTGGTATTTGTTTTAGTTTTTAATTCAGAAAGGGGGTTTTTAAAACTGCTTATCTTCTGCATATTTGATTTTCCTTTGTGGCTAACTGGACTGATTAACTAGAATTCTGTGAGAATCTGCATCAATATATTTTGCAACTTTAGGTGGGGTTGTGTGATTCAAAATAGCAAAAGCTGCAGGTTGTAACTGGATGCCAAACATAGCCTGAGGTGGGGGGTAATTGTCTTCACAAGTCAGAGCTCAGCATCATAGCCATTTGTCTAGCTAGACCATTTGTCAGCATTATTCAATTACTATAAACTAGTGGTGTGATCCTGTGTGAGGCAGAAGCCCATCTTCTTCCAAGTTGTGTACAGGAGTGCTTGAAACAACTGAGAAGCTCGGGGATATACTATTTTGGACGAATTATCTGTAACTAAACTCTCTCTCTCTTGCTTACATCTGAGAGAAGTTTTCACTGTTAAAGTGGCATTGCTTGGTATTTGTTTTAGTTTTTAATTCAGAAAGGGTTTTTTTAAAACTGCTTATCTTGTCAGCATCCTCAGAAGGGCTGAAATAACTGCATATTTGATTTTTCTTTGTGGCTAACAAACCACCAGGCTGTTTTGGGGCTGGAGAGGTTTACCTGTGTCTGACTTGGATGTCTGGATTTTTCTCTGTTTGATTAGCAGGGTACTTTCTCTGTCAAATTGTTGTGTAGGGTATCTTGCGAAGAAAGCACAGCAGTTGGACCACAGTGGGCTCAGGGAGGGTGAGGAGGGTGGAACAGAGGCACACCCAGTCAATTGTTCCACTCCACAATCCATACACCATTCTGGGGGAGCATAGCTCCCCTATGGATGCACCCGCAGAGAAGACTGATGATATCTGTCACAAGGGAGGCCCACAGAAAGGAGGCAGAGGGCACCAAAGGGAAAGGAAGCAGCTCCTGGTGGGGGACTCAATTATTAGGGGTATAGAACTGGGGGGAGCTGGGAAAAATGAAGTAAGGTGCCTGCCTGGTGCCATGGCTTGGAGGGACAGGAAGCGCATCCTCAGGATCACGAGAACAGCTGCAAGGGATTCCGAGCTGGACGTAATTGTCCACCTAGGGACAAATGACTTGGCTCATCATGAGATTAGAGCAGTGCAGGAGGACAATGCAGAGTTGGGGAGGGACCTAAGACGAGTAGCACACACAGTATCCTTCTCAGAGGTGCTGCCTGTCAAAAGCATGGGGGAGGTGAGGGCAATTGGCACCATGCAGTTTAATGAATGGTTGAATAAATGGTGCAGAGCACAGGGGTTTGGCTTCATTGGGGACTGGGGTTCTACCTGGAGGGACACCAACCTATACTGGCAGGATGGTCTGCATCTGTCCAGGAAGGGAACAAGTCTGTTGAGCAATCGGTTTAAATGCTTCATTGGCAAGCTTTTAAACTAGTCAAAGGGGGAGGCACTGACAAGCAGCAGGAAAATCCCAGCCTCTCCCTACAAAACAGGGTACTAAATGAGAAAAAGACTGAGGTAGAACGATCAATGGGGGATGCTGCAACAGAAGGTAAAGCCATCAAAAAATGGAGAGCAATGAGTACTAATGCCCATAGTCTGGGTAACAAGCTTCCTGAATTAGTGGCCTTGATGGAGAAGGAACATCTGGATATCGTGGCAGTCACAGAAACATGGTACACACAAAACCATGAATGGGGACATAAACATACCAGGATACACTGTCTACAGGAGGGACAGGAGGGTAAAGAGGAGGAGGAGTAGTTCTTACATAAGGGAAGGAATAAAAGCAATAGAACAAAAGGGTAAACAGGGAGGAGAAGAAGCACTGTGGGTAAATTTGGAGACAGGCAATGGCACCACAATCCGCACAGGGTTATGACAGAGCCCTTCTCAGGGAGGGAAATGGACAGGGAAATGATAGAAAGTATACTTAGAATGGCAGAAAAGGAGGTATTGCTGATGGGTGATCTGAATATGCCAGATGTTAACTGGAGTGCAGTTGCAGCTGCCACTTCAAGAGTGCAGTTATTCTAGATGCCCTACAGGGGCATGCCTAGACAACTAGTACTGGAGCCCACTAGAGGGAGCAATATTAGACTTGATTCTCTCAAATGGAGATGGAGAGAGGATTACAGATGTAGAAGTGGGTAGCCATCTGAGAACTAGCGACCATCGAACAGTATGGTTCTAATAAACACAGCAATAGAGTCAAGCCATACAAAGACAAAAGTACTGGACTTTAGGAGGGCTGACTTTGTAAAATGGGTGAGTGCCTAAGGAATGCACTAGCAAATGGGCAGGAAGGGTGGAAGAACAATGGGAATAATAAAAACTGCCATCACAGAGGTAACGAGCCTTTGTGTAAGCAAATAAACAAACAAAGACGATGTAAGAAACCACTATGGTTCTCAAAGGAAGTGGCAGGAAGGTTCAAGAGAAAAGAAAGCATTCAGGAAGTACAAGGAATCGCAGAAGGAGCAGGACAGAGAACTGTATCAGTTAAAGCAAAAGGAGGCTGGGAAGGCAGTCAGAACAGCAAAGGCCCAAACCGAGGAAAAGATAGCCAACTCAGTTAAGAAGGGGATAAAACCTTTATAGGTACATCAGGAGCGAAGAAGACCAAGGAGGATAGTGAGGCTTAATAAAGGGAGGAGGGTGGGCAGAGGGAGACTGTGAAAGGCAGAGATACTAAACAAATATTTTGCTCAGTATTTACAAAGAAGAGGGGAGGTACATAAAACAAACAGTAGTAACATGCTGGATACAGAAGTTGATACCGGCCCATTTACAGAAGAAAGTGTTCTGAAAGAACTCTTAAAACTGAAGGTGGACAAAGCAATGGGGCCTGATGGGATTCATCCCAGAATTCTAAAAGAACTAAGGGTAAAACTAGACACCACTGACTACCCTTTTAACAAATCATGGGAGGATGGGGTGGTACCGAGGACTGGAGGAGGGCAGGTGTGATTCCCTTCACAAAAGTGGGAGCAAGGCAGAAGCAGGAAACTATAGAACCTGTTAGTTTAACCTCAGTGATAGGGAAATGATGGAATCACTTCTAAAGGAAAGAATTGTCGAGTATCTAGAGGCCAGAGGGCACAGGACCCTAGGCAGCATGGATTCAGGCGGAAGGTCATGCCAGACGATCCTGATAGATTTCTTTGACTGGGTGACCAAAGTAGTAGATCAGGGAGGGCTGTGGACATGGCCTACCTAGACTTCAGCAAGGCATTTGACACAGTCCACACAAAGATTAATATACAAGTTAGCCAGCCTGGGAGTGGGTCCCAAGATGACAGCCTGGGTAAAGAATTGGCTGGAGAATAGGACACAGAGAGTTATAGTAAATGGAGTCCACCCAGAAGAAAGGAGGGTTACTAGTGGGGTACCGCAGGGTTCAGTATTAGGATCGGTCCTCCTCCAATGTCTTTATAGCTACATTGCAGAAGGACTGGAAGGAAAAGTATGTCTCTTTGCAGATGACACTAAGATCTGCAACAGAGTTGATGCACAAGGTGGGGTGGAAAGGATGAGAAGGGACTTGGCAAGGTTAGAGGAATGGTCAAATGTATGGCAGCTTAGATTCAATGCTAAGAAGTGCAAGGTAATGCACCTGGGAAACAAAAACCCAGGGGAAGAGTACACAATGGGGGGTGAGATACTAACAACAACAAAAATGGAGAGGGACCTGGGGGTAGTCATATCAGATGACCTAAAGGTGGGCAAGCAATGAGAGAGGGCAACAAGGAGGGATGGGGATACTGGGATGCATGGGAGAGGCATCACCAGTAAGAAAACAGAGTTGTTATCCTCTGTACAAACAGCTGGTGAGACCCCATCTGAGTACTGTGTGCAGTTCTGGAGACCCAATCTCCATAAAGACATAGACAGGATGGAAGCTGTCCAGAGGAGGGCAACTAAAATGGTGCAGGGTCTGCACTGGAAGACATATGAAGAGAGACTTAAGGAGCTTAATATGTATAGCCTCGAGGAAAGGAGGGAGAGGGGGGACATGATAGAAACTTTCAAGTACCTCAAGGGAATCAACAAAGTCCAAGAGGGTAGCATCTTTCAAAAAAAGAGGTGTGCAAGAACAAGAGGGCACAATTTGAAGATAGAAGGGGGCGGCTCAGAGGTAATTTAAGGAAGTATTTTTTCACAAAGAGGGTTGTGGATGCATGGAACGGCCTTCCGGAGGAGGTTGTGGAGTCAAAATCAGTGGTGGAATTCAAGCATGCATGGGATAGTCATAAGGCAGTTCTGGGGGGTGGGGGTAGGAAGAAGTAGGCTGCTGGTTAACTAGGATCTCAGCTTATCCAGTAGGTAGGGAAACGGGTAGACTGGGTGGGCCAAGCAGTCCTTATCTGCTGTCAAATTCTATGTTTCTATGTTTCTATGGATTGTGGCATACTTTTAATTCAGCAGGGCACAAGACCCGAGCTAACATGGATTCACAGCAGGAAGGTCTTGTCAAGCAAATCTGATAGATTTCTTTAACTGGGTGACCAGGGTAGTTGATCAGGAAAGGGTGGTAGACGTGGCCTACCTAGATTTTAGCAAGGCCTTTGACACCATCTGACATAGGAGGCTAGTAAACAAGTTGGGCAGTCTGGGAGTGGGACCCAAGGTAGTAAACCGGGTCAGAAATTGGCTGAGTAATAGGACACAGAAGGTGGTGGTAAGCGGAGTCCAATCCAAGGAGAGGGAGGTAATCAGCAGGGTGCCACAGGGATCAGTGCTGGGGCCTGTCATCTTTAATGTCTTCTTAAGTGACATTACAGATGGGCTGGAAGGGAACATATGCCTCTTTGCAGATGATACTAAGATCTGCAAGGTATCCAGTGAATGCAACGACCATGACTGAATACTTTAAAAAAGGACGACTCGATCACGGTGCCTGTGTTCAGAGCTACTTGGCAGGGTAGCGACCAGATACCTGGGTGGGTGAGGTAGGGTGACGGGAAGTGTACATGCATGTATGCACAGGGGAGGGAGAGAAGGGGGAGGGGAGGTATATGGGAGGGAGAGTGGCGAGCAGCAGTCGAGCCAGTCGGCTAGTATGGTGGGGAGGGTGGTAAGTTGGGGTGTGTAGAGTGCAGGGTTCAGGTCCAGCATGGCGTATTTGTTTTTGTGCTGGCAGGTGGGTCATATTTTTTTAAGAATGCCCCCCCAATCTGCTCCCCCCTGGAGTTGAGAATCCTTAAATAGGTGGGGTGCGGGGGGTGATTTAAATTCCACCACCGCCTTTCCATTCGCTGTGAGTGTACAGCACCATAATTCATTTTCAGCTATGTACACTCGCCCAAATGGCGATCGCTATTCCACAATCGTCGTTATCACACAGAACCAATCTGCAATAGGGTTGACACTCCGGGGGGGGGGGGTTGAGAAGAGAACTAGGCAAGCTGGAGGAGTGGTCAAGAAAGTGACAGCTTAGATTCAACACAAAGAAGTACAAAATCATGCATTTGGAGCAAAGGAACTCGGGGGGGGGGGTACAAACGACAGCCAAGCTGGAAAGGGACCTGGGAGTAATCATAACAGATGACCTAAAGGTAACAAAACAATGTGAGAAGGCTCTGAGGAGAGCTGAAGGGATGCTGGGGTCACTAGGGAGAGGCATCACCAGTAGAAAACAGGAGGTGGTGATGCCACTGTGCAGACAATTGGTAAGATATCACCTAGAGTACTGTGTCCCATTCTGGAGGCCACATCTCAAAAAGGCCATAGAGTAGAAGCATTCCAGAGAAGGATAATGAAAATGGTACAGGGACTGTACCAGAAACCATTAGAAGAGATGCTGAAAGTACTCAATATGTATTTCCTGGAGGAAAGGAGGGAGAGGGAGGATATGATAGAGACTTTCAAGTACCTCAAGGGGATAAACAAAGTGCAAGAAGACAGAATATTTCAGAAACAAATATGTGCAAGAACAAGGGGTCACAATATGAGGCTGCAGGGAGACTTTGGGGTAACATGAAGAAGTATTTTTTCACGGAAAGGGAGGCAGATGCATGGAATGGCCTCGTTGTGGAGGTTGTGGGAGCAAAAATGGTAAGGAAATTCAAGACTGCATGGTATAGACAGAAGGCAAATCTAGTGTTAGGAAAGAGGGGATACGCTTCAGACCAATTAGGATCTGAAATGTAAACAGTAGGTAGGGAAATGGGCAGACTAGATGGGCCAAGCAGTCCTTATCTGCCGTCAAATTCTATGCTTTTATGTTTCTAACTGTAGTATGAAAGCATGTGATTGCTGCCACAGTATGACATACCAAACTACTAAAAAAAAATATTTTGCTCTTCTGTTTTTCAGATGGACAATAATAGGAGGGAGTCCTGGATTCTGTGACACAGACAAGAATGTGAGAGGGGACACTGCAGTGTAGTTAGACCAGTTTTGGAATATATGTTCCCCAAAGCGTCCCCTTACACCACCCAGATGCCAGGGGTTTAAACAATCAAGATAAAGTAATTTCTGAGTGGTGCACCTGTGTGCTGTCTTTAAAGATTCTGACAGCCATTTCCAGGTGCCTAAGTTTGAAAGATATCCCACATAAAAGTACCCATAACTATGGCACTTTGTGGTGTACTAAAAAGAAATCTGGCATACTTGTTCCCAAAGGGTCCTCTGACACTCCCCAGATGCTTGGTTTCAAACAATACAGTAAAGTGTTATTTTTTTGTTGGGGGGGTGCATCTATGTTTTTGAAACTGCAGGTGACCATTTCCCTGTTTCCAAGTGCCTGGATTTGGAAGCCATCACTCTTAAAAACACTCATAACTATGGCATTTCTTGGTGTATTTAGAACAAATCTGGAATACGGGTTCATCAAATGGTCCCCTGGCATCCTCCAGATACCTAGGTTCAAACAACAGAGGGAAGGTGGTTTCTGAGGGGTGAATCTGTGTGCTATTTTTGAACCCCAGCCCCTGCAGACATAAGTCCCGCTCTATTCTGCTCTTCATCCTGCATTTCTTCCTAGCTGGTGATGTTGAATCTAACCCTGCCCCCCCCTCCCCTTCTCCTACTCCTCTCTCCCTAAAGGTCTTAGTATCTTCCACATAAACACTAGGAGCCTACTCCCTAGAATAGATGCCCCAAACATTTGGGTCTCCCAGCACTCCCTAGATCTCTACATCTTTGAATTCTGACTTTTATCCATAACTACTGATTCCTGCCGAGCTCTTCCCAGCTACTACCTCTTTAGACAGGACCATGGCAAACGGGAGAGGGGGTCGGTGTTTCCTTCTACATACTGTATGCCAGAGGCTTACACGTGCTCTCACTGTGAATCTATACCCTCTTCTCATGAGCTTCTTCTTGCCAAACTCTATTCCTTTCTCCCTATCCATTTTCATGGAGGTCAGCTATGCTTCCCCTTAAATTTTCCCCCCTTGTTGATTGACTCTTTCCTCTCTAGCCTCCCACACTTCCTCTGGTGAATTCATTCTACTATGTCACTTCAATATCAATTGTCTCTCACCTGCCTCCAGGCCAGCTTCCCATAGGATTGAGTCACTTAACCTCACCCACAGCTTATCACAGAGCCCATGCGACTCAATCCTCACTCCTCCAACCACACCCTCCTGGACTGGGGCCTTTCCTCATACCCTCACCATACAGCCACAGCTGGTATCTTACTGAACACCTTCAATGACCATTGTATGACATTCTGCATCAGAAAAGTTCACCTCCCCCCACCCTCCTAGATATACAGTATATGGTCCAGATCACTCCAGTCACTAAACATTGACTCCATCCTCAGAGTTCTTGCTGTCACTGATTGGTCTCCCATATTTTCTATCTCCAATATTGATGTGGCCCTCTCCTTTTTCCATTTCAAATTCCTACACATTTGAGACAAGCGTGCCCCTTTAGAAAATCCAGGGTCAAGGGGTTCCACCACCTTTTGATTACACTGGAGTCATAGATCTGTGTAAGTCCCATGACCATGCCTGGACCTACACTGAATTATCCCTCTCCCCTTCTGCTCTCCTTTCCTACAGGAAGCTTAGAAATATCTGTGTTAAGGTCATCCAAGCAGCAAAATCAAATGATTTTAAAACCAACCTCCTGAATAATCTCAAATGCCTGCAAAATTCTGGAAGTTTATTCACTCTCTGCTTGAATTTCCTACCCAGTTCACCTCCCCTGTCCTCCTGGGAAATGGTTCACCTATTTCCGATCCCTCCTCAGTTGCTGCTTACTTTAGCAAATTCTTCACTACCTGTGCTTTCCATATTTCCTCTCATCCTGCCAACTCTCTATCCCATTGCCATCCCTCCTACCCACTTCCCTACCCATCTTAGGGGTTTCATATCTCTCCTGTAACTCCAAGGGACCTTGCGGGCTCTCCTCCTCAGCCTGTTCAGATCCAGCCCTGATGGACTGGACCCTAAACATGCCTCTCTGTCCCTGCCATTTCCTCGCCTCTCACCTAGCTTTTGAGCCTCTCTTTCTCTCTCTGTGCTGTCCCTCAGTCATGGAGGTTTGCAAAGGTTCTTCCACTCCACAAAGTGGACGATCCCACCTCTGCCAGAAACTTCCATCCCATCTTCCTTCTCCCTACACTTGCCAAGCTGCAAGAGAAACTAGTTTACTCCTAGCTTGCTGACTTCCTCTGCTCCTCCAATTTCCTCTCTCCCTTCCAGTCTGGCTTTCATAAACACCACTCCAAAGTCTCCTCCCTACTATGAGTCACTGACAGTCCTTATTGGGATGGATCAGGGTCATATCACAGAGGCCATCTTCATTGACTTAGCTAATGCCTTTGACTCACTGACCCACCCCATCCTCCTGTATAAGATGAGCTCAGCAGGCCTCTCGGCTTCCATTGTTGACTGGTTCTGATACTGTCACACCAGCCATCTCCAGTCAGTACAGGTTGGTAGGGCAATGCCCTCTCCCCATTCAGTCTGGGGTCCCCCAAGGCTCCATTTTGGGACCCATCTTATTTTCAAACTTTTTAAATGACATTCCACCTGTCTGTGCCAATTTTCATATCTACATATATGTGGATGACAGAGTCATCTTTGCCTCTTGCCTCTCAGCTCTGGCCTTGAAAGCTTTGATTCAGTATGATTTCCATGATGTCCTATGATGGTTCCAAGCCAATGAACTCCAGGTCGGTGCTAAAAAAAAAAAACAGTGTCCATGACATTTGATAACAGCCAGAATATGATCAGGCTCTCCTCACCACCCTGGATGGCTCCCCCTTGAAGCAGTATCTACCTTCAAGTACCTTGGTATGTAGTTAGACAGTAGGCCAGACTTCTCCTCCCATGTCAACACCACCCACTCCAAACTCTTATATAAAGTTGGTGCCCTGCATCACAGCAAGAACTGCCTCTCTCTCCCCATGTCTGCTGGGAGCAGGACACCAAAATGATGCTTCTGGTGTTTTACTATGTGGATGTGCTCTATGGCACTGCCCCCTCTTCCTCCCTCACCTGACTGGACACCCTCTGCAATACTTTCTACTGTTTTGCTACAAATGCTCCCTTTTGCACCTATCACTGCCCCCTCTATTCAACTCTCTCTGTTTCAATCCTCCTCTCCCTTCACATCACCAAACTCACTGTCTTTCATCACCAAATACTGCTTCAGGTCTCTTCCTTCTTACCTCTGTTGCCACCTCTCTTCCATTCCCTCTGCCTCTTATGCTCTTTGTTCTAGAGACTCATGCAGCTTCTTCCTTCTTCTCCCCACCCCACTGCTGGACAATCCACTTTCACCTATCAGCTCCCTTCTCTCTGGAACAATCTCCCCTCTGCTCTCTCCGTCTCCCCTTTCCTTTAAATGCCAGCTGAAACTTCTCTCCACCTTGTCCTGATCCTGCCAAGCCCCCTTCTGAGGCTTTCCCCTCACTTCCTGTCTGTTTGGTTGGTCTAAATTGATCCTGCCTCCTTTTTGGATGTAAATTTGTTTTATTTTAGCTACAAAAAACATGCAAATGGGCTCTACCACTTGTAATTCTATACCACTTTTACTGCTTTTAATCACCTGATTGACTTTTGCCTGGACTTTGTTTTAACCACTGCTACTGCAATTTTATCACTTGTAACTGCTGCACATTGCATGCACTGTACATTGTGCCTTCATGCTGCTTACGCCATCTTGATGTTTATACCACTGCATTTTTACCCACTTTACACACTTCGCATTGTACCCTTACATTGCTTGTTATACTTGCTTTGCTGTTTATGCCTTGTCATTTTATCTCCTTTCCCCTTCCCCCAGGTTGTACCTAGAAACAAGTCTCAGCTCTGTGTACCTTTTCGGGTTGCCAGTTTTCAAATAAATAAATAAAACCACAGACAGCCACTTCACTTTTTCCGACTGCTTCAGTTTGAAATACACCACACATAAAAGCAGCCATAACTATGCCATTTTGTGGTGTATTATTCAGTAATTCAGTATACATGCTCCCCAAGGGGTCCCCTGATGTCCTCAGATGCCTGGGTTCAAACAATAAAGGTAAGGTGTTGTTTTGAAGGTGGATCGTTGTGCTGTCTTTGAAACTACAGGCAGCCATTTCCCTGTTTCCAAGTGTCTTAGTTTGAAAGACATCACACATAAAAGCACCCATAATTATGGCTTTTCTTGGTGTATTTAGACCACATGTGGGATGCATGTTCCTCAATTCATCTCCTCATGTCCCCTATATGTCTGGGCTCTAACAATAAAGGTAAAGTGGTTTACAAGGGGTACATCTTTGTGCTGTCTTTGAAACTTCAGGCTGTCTTCTCCCTGCTTCCCAGGGCCTCACACATAAAAGCACCCATAAGTATAGCATTTCATGGTGTATTTAGACCAAAGTCAGATTGCAAGTGTCTCCTGACACCACCCAGATGCCCAGTTCAAACAATAAAGGTAAAGTGGTTTTCAAGAGGTGTGTCTGTGTGCTATCTTTGAAACCTGAGGCAGCCATTTTTCTGTTTCTCAGTGCCTCAGTCTGAAACATGACACATATAAAACCAACCATAACTATTGCATTTTATGTAGTGGTAAGAAGAAATTCAAGTTACATGTTCCCAAAAAGATATGCTGATGTCCTTCAGATGCCTGGATTCAAACAATAATGGTAAAGTGGTTTTTGAGGGGTGCATCTGTGTGCTGTCTTTGAAGCCCCAGGCCACCTTTTCTCTGCTGTACAGCAAGGACATTATGGACAAAACCCATTGAAAATTTGAATAAACCACTAAGGTCACCTACAGTTGGGCACTGTGACAACATTTCAGTATTGGCAGCTCCACAGAACAAACCAGTTGTCACGGTTCCATGTCATAAAGGTGACTGCCTAACGGTGCCAAAAAAACCCCCAGCAAGTGCACATCACCAAAAATCAAAATGACAATCTGCACTACAGCATCTCTAATAAACAGCTTCCTGTGCTTACTTTTGCTATGAGGGACGATGTTTACTAACTTTTATGCAGGGCTAGGCCCTGCATCCCCTAAGTTTAATATAATCAACTCTGTGGGGTGGGGGTGTTTATGGGGAGAGTGGAAAACTCTGGAGGACGACTACTTCAGGAACAGAAGTCGATAGGGAAAGAATGTTGGGAGGTCAACCTACAGGTGGGGGGGAAGTTGGGAGGGTGGGGAATGGGAGGTCAAAATCAGTACCAAAAAACACAAATATTAAAAACAAGAAAAGTACCCCCACAGCCAGTCCTGAACCCGGGTCACCTGACACAAAGGCAGTGACTGTAACCAGTACACCAGACGGCATGCTCAGAACTGGCCTGATCAACAAACCTTTACATACTCTTTACAATAAGTACGGAAAGTAAGTGCTGAAGTTACAATGTGCTATTAATAGCACATAGCTGATTTTACCTTCGCTATTTTTATGTTGCCCAAATTGACTCGCTCAAAAAGAGTTACTCTATTCTTGGGATACCATTGTCACATCACTGGTGGATGCAGTCTGCGGCAGTAATATGCGAAATGTCAAATAGCAGAACACAACATGATGTACATGTTAAAACTCTCAATTTCTGCTCTTATGTCCTACCCTGCTGGCCACGTATCATCTTGGTTGCCTCTTTGGTACTGACTTCAGTTTGTTAATGCCTTTTCTGAGGTATGGGTTTCAAAACTGCAGGTAGTACTCCAGGTGCAGTTGCATCCCAGCATTTTCTTTGCTTTTCCCATCACTTTGTTCCATTGGGCTGATGATCTGGGAATTTTGTCAGTCACCACCTCTAAACCCCTTTCTTTCTCGGTCACAGCAACCATCACCCCTCTCATAGTGTATTCAGCCCCATTGCTTCTGCTGACTACATGCATGACCTTACATTTTTTTGACTTTGGAGCTCAGCTGTCAGATCTTCAACAATTTCTTCAGCTTCTTCAGATCTTCTTTCATCTCATGGTCATGAATACCTCCTCACAATCTACCCTGCCACTGATCTTGGTGTCATCAACAAGCCCTCTGTTACTGAACAAGATACTAAATAGTACCAGCCAGAAGACTAACCTCTGCAGGACCCCACTAGTGAACTCTCTCACCCCTGAGTGCTTCTCATTTACCACTACCCTATCTGTTCTCCCCCTTAGCCAGTTTTTAATCCACCATGCTGGTCTATCCCCTACCGTGAGATCCCCTGGTTTCTTGGCCAGATGCCTGTTTGGAACTGATTGCAGTGCCTTGCTAAAGTCTGGGTACAGAATACGAACAGAGTGCCCTTTATCGACAGCCTTTGTCACCCAGTCAAAAAGTCAATCTGGTGTGTTTGGCAAGATTTGTCTGCCACAAGCCCATGTTGTCTCTGGTCCAGTAGCCGCTTTTCCACAAGGAACTCCACTAGCTTCTCTTTAATGATAGACTTCAGCAGTTTGCCCACTATTGCACTCAAATATACTAGTCTACAGTTCCTTAGCACTTGAAAAGTTTAATATTATTGACCACTGGATGCTGTTGGAGCATCTGCAGATTTAGGGAAGTATGTCTGGGTCAGTCCAGAAGTGGATCATTTCGTGTCTTCATTTCAGGAGCAGGTTTGTGGTTTTGAGAATGTTTTCCTCAGTGTTAACTGGTCTGTCCTGGCTCCATCTTAGCCCCTGTGTTGCTCAATATATACATGATATCCCAATGAGAGAGTATAAGGAAGTAAAACTTGGGGTTTTCTTTTTATTCACTACTAACTTTTACCTTGGTCTGCATCGCTACCTGACCTCCTTCTCCTCCTCAGGCTATTCTCTGGCAGACTCTCTGTCAACACACCAGACCTGTCCCATACATTCCTTGCCCAGACCTCTGGCTACACACTTAATGCCCTGCAGGAAGTCCTTGAAGCAGGGTTGGGTTTCATCTCTGCGACCAACCTACTTCGAGGAGTACCTGTTTGCACAGAGGGGGGTGGGGTGAGATGAGGGTGGATCTGGGCCAAATGGGGCACACACCCATTGGCTGGCAATGGCTGAAGGTAGGCAGCCAAGAAGGCTGAGGACTGGAGCCAAAGCAATAAAGGCACACTTACAATTCAATGGTGCTCAGCTCTACTGTCACTGGAAAACAGATACCACCACTGCTGGATTGAAGGATACAAAAGGCACACTTTTATTTAAGCCCATACACGCTCAAGCAGCTCCAAAGAATGGCATGGTGCAGTGTAAAACTATACAGAGGCAGACGGGCATGCACACTCTCCTCACATTAAAAAATTCTGAAATTTCACAAAGCCTTGAAAAAGCGCGAGTGCTGTGTGAAATGCTGGCATGAGGGTGAGGTCTGATATAGTGTTATGGCTGTGTGGATTGTAATTTGATTTTCCACTAAATGTGGTAATAGAAAATTCTCCAGTTTGGGAGTTTCTTAATGTAAATAGGATGTGTGCTTGCCTGCCTTGCAACTACTTCTTTTTGTCATATGGCCCATGTAGACAGGTGGATCATATAGCTTTCATTTAAAAAAATAGCGTTTCTCACGGTAATGGTTTAGAAGTTACACTTTTATAAAGAAGCTATCTTGGAAACAGTGCGGCTAAAAACTTAATGTGTGTTTCTGATTTACAGACTGCTGGTAAGTACCATTTTAGAACTGTATAATTTAGTTTGCATCCCTTTCAAACTGCGAGTTCTATAATAAAATACAGATGCATATAACAATGTAAGAACCTCAAAAGAACATAAACTCCATCTTACAGTTCTAAAATGGTCTTTATCAGAAACATGCATTACTTTACCTGAAATGCTAGTAAAGATGGGACAGTAACATAATGTTAACCAATATTTTAAAAAGCTTATAAAGGAAAAATCATTTTCATGTCCAGCACAGCTCCCATTCAAATGTGGAAACTAAGGATGGAATGACTGAGGGACAAGTATACATAGATTTTAGTTGACCAGCACAGAGATCAGCAGCTTGGGGAAGAAGGTACTAGCTATGCCTTTTCAAGAAACAAAATTCTGTGCTCACCCTTTGACAACTCACATCCTCATTGCTGTGTGCATTTGTTCAAGAGACTACAATGCAGGCAGGATGCAGGGAGCCACAATTAAACCAGCAGGCAAGTCCAACAAAGGAGCAGCAATTTATTTTCAACTTCCTCTTTTAATAGCGGAAACAGACATTGGTCTGAGTTTATTGGTTCTGTCAGCAGCCTGTTTGGGTATCTGTATACTATGAACTGCTTTCTCAAACATGCTATGTGACTGCTGCATGCTCATAAAGTGCAGAATCATATCAATAATAAAAGAGGAAGTTGAAAATACTCTGCTGCTTCTTTCTGATTTTGCACTGGCTCATTTGGGGTTCCCCCATCATGCCTACTATCTGAGCACCCACTCCAATCTCCCATTCTAGGGCAAAGGAGTTGTAACCAGATGAGGAAGCTTTTTGGGGGTCCATTTCCCAGTCAGAAAGACCAGGACCAACTGTAGAAGAAACTAACTTGGGCCCCTCTGTAACAAATAAAATACATGTGGCTGTAAAATCCTATATATTGGGCCCAGAATCCAACAGTAGTACAATCATTCACCATTCAGCATCATGCACACTCCTGGTCTATGTCTGACCTTCCCAGCATTGCACTAATTGTAACCACAGTTCATAAACAATTCATGGTTTCCTGTTTTAAACACACCACGGTACCCAAAGATCATTTTATAGCAGCACATAAAACAGACTTTATTAGCTCTGGGCAACTCTTATTCTCACATGGAATGTGTTTGAGAAATATTTCAAGATCTGTTCATGCTCATTTTGATCAATGCAACTATTCATATCTGTTTTTCACTGGCCCATTTGGTAATAGGGATTCCAAAGTTACTATGCCAGCACCCATTCTTTTTTGTTAGCATTTTTCTCAGTCCCAAATGACCCTTAATCTCTCCCTGTCACCATTAACGCATGCAAATTCTAAATTTCCTTTTAAATTATAAAACAGTATACTACACATTGGGATAATTATGGTCAGACCCATAATTATAATTATAGTAGTGCCTACTTCCACTGGCTAGATAAATGTACACTTCCTCCAGTGCCTCAGGTGTAGATCCTAGAGATCCTAGAGGACATCACATGGAGTACTGGGACTTTCATACAGCCATACGTAAGTAGCCTATACTATGTGGAGATAATATGCAAATGGGAAGAGAGCCACTTGATGACCCCTCTGTTTCATCTCTCTCTCTCGCTTTCTCTCTCTCTCTCTTTCCCTCTCTCTCTCTCTCTCTCTCTCTCTCTATATATATATATATATATATATATATATATGATCTCTGTGGTGTGAACACTATGGAGGAAAGTGAGGTGTCAAGGGAAACTGTGCTAGTGCAGTAGTCCAATACAGATAAACACTTAAAGCTGTGGTCCATGATAGCGGTGAAAATTTCTACACATACTTTGTTAGCCTATTTAAGATTGCCCCTTCTCTCCCATCTTGTATGACATTTTTTTTTTTTTTTACCAATTTTGAGTCAACTTTAGCACTTTAGTATTTGAAACAATAAAAGAAGTACTCTTTTTAATGTGGCTCAGACCAGGTTTTCATTGTCATTATTCTCAGCTGTTTTGTACACCTGTTGCTCCACAATGTCTGGGGACATTGTCTGCTGTATGCTACAGTAGTTCATTGTACTCACAAGAAAAGTGGGTGTTCAAAAACAACAGAGAACACTGATGGAGACCTTGTCTGGGCCATATAAAAGGAAGTGTACATTTTATTATTTCAACTGTAAAAACAAGTGGTAAAGCAGACTCAAAACAGGGAACAAAGGGTATCACACAAGACAGGAGATAAGCTTTGCTGCTGTAATGTATTTTCTATATATGGTCAAAAATATATAAATAATACAACATTGGTCAAAAATATATTTAAATAATACAAAATTGTTCCATTTTAGGTATATGTAAAATATGTATAGGAACTAGTATAAAGGTACCTTTGTATATATATGCTACAAATTAAAATATGGAATATAGATTCTCAATATAGAAAAAAAAAGTTGTATGTGTGTTTCATTCCGTGGCCTTTTTCTTACGTTTTTAATTCAACAATAGCTCTTGCTTGACAAGCCAGGATTGCACACTGCTGGCATCCACCCTTAATTAACCATTTAGTTCACTTTGCAAGGTTACATTTCTACTGCACATACTGTAGGATTGCATTATCAGCATAGTGGAATGGAGGATACAAATGTGGAGGGGACGTCATTTATGAATAGGGTGAGCAGAGGAGCGCTGAGGATAGACCCCTGTGGAATGCCTGGTTTCAAGGGTTTCCTGACAAGGCCTACTGGTTGCCTCTTTCTACTCTCTGAAGCATTACCATAACTATCTCCCACCCCTCTGTCCTCAACTTACCCCTTGTTTATACTATTGCTTAATTACCTGATAAGTTTGGTGCCATTTTTATGTTTAAATGCCGACTGTTTTTCAGTAGCCTTATCTGAACAATCCATTGTTTTTTGTTTTTGTTTATAAACTGATTGTTGCTGTATGTCATATATGTTCTTTGACGTGGAACCAATGTAAAAGAGCTCCTAGCTCAAAGGTATTGTAATCCAAGACTTTAAATAAGTAAATCAAGTAGCCCCAGGTCAGAGGATACACTACTGTAGTTCACTGCAAGAAATGTGAGTTTGAGGTAGTTTCAGAATCAGAGAAGTAGGAGAGGGGTCATGGAAGTGAGAGGGCAGTGAAGCATGCTGAAAGCAAGTTATTTTTTGTGTGCTGCCTAATTTAACAAAGTTAATGTGCAGGGCTCTGCCAACAACTGTAAGGGCCAGATATTCTAAACAAATACTTCTACTCCATCTTCATGAGAGAGGGAGAGCTGCTACTGGGAAGTGGGACACAGGCCAGAGGGGGAAGGGGATAGTGCTAGAAACAGGATTGATCTCGGTGCAAAGGGTTCATAAGGGACCTAAGGCCCTGTGGGTGGACAAATCATGGGGCCCCAATGGAGTACATCCTAGGCTACTGAGGGAAGTTAGGCAAGCCTTGGCAACACAATTGGCTGACCTTTTCAACCGTTCCATCAAAACAGAGCTGGTCTGAGGGCTGGAGGATAGCCAGTGTGGTGCCATTACATAATAGTAGTGCTAAGTAAGACCCCAGCAACCATAGACCTGTCAGTCTGTCCTCGATAGTTAGTAAACTGGCCATCCTAAAAGAGATAATAGTGGAATTCTTAGACAGACTCCAGGGCAGGAGGCAGAATGGGTTAATGGCAGGTAAACTATGCCAAACAAACCTGACAGACATTTTCAGCTGGCTTATAAAAGCAGTAGATGAGGGTCAGGCAGTAGACTTATTGTATCTGGGCTTAAAAGTAAAGCCTTTGATTCTGTACCCTATTGAAGGCTTATTAAACACCTGGGGTTCATGGGGTGGTGAGAAAATTATTAGTTGGGTCAAGAGCTGGTTGTAGGGTAAAACAAAGAGTTTGGCCCTTGGCAGGGAGTTTTTTGGAGTTAAGGAGGAGACAAGTCAGGTGTCTCGGGATCAGTCATGAGACTGGTGCTGTTCACATATTCATATGGGACATACATGAATGCATCCAGGGAAAGATTTGTCTCTTTACAGATGACACCAAGATCTGTGACCAAATGGGCATGGAGTGGGGTATATGAAAAGAGTCTGAAGAGCCAGGAGAAGTGTCCAGGTTATGGCAAATTTAATGCCAAAAAGTGCAGTTATGCCTCTTAGTAGGAAGAACCCTTGGGCAGAGTATTGGATGAAGGAAGTGAATGTAGAGCAGTCCTCTAAGAAAATAGAGACCCAAGTTTTTTTTTTAAAAGAAATACCAAGAAACAACAGGAAATTCAAGGTATAAAAAGAAATAAAATGAAAACAAGCACATGAAACAAGTTAAAATTTTGCTTGTTTTTTCGACAAAAAACGAAATAAATGCAGCAGTTGTTGTTTAGGCTCCATTGTTATCAGAGATGGTCTGTGAGGAAGGAGCAGTGGAATTGTCTGATTCACAAAACCTTTCAAGACCATAGCATGATGCTGCTTAATACAATGTAGTATACTAGGAATGTGATTTATAATGTGTATAAGGTCATTTTAAGGTATTTTATGAATGTAAATGCTTTAACAAGAAATAAAACTACATGTTCAAAGACTAAAAAGAAATAACAAGAAATTCCAGAAAAATAAAAATAAAAATTTATAAAAAATAAAAAGAATTTCATGAGGCTCTAGAACAGACCTTGGGGTTGTCATTAGCAAAAGTCTTCAAACTGCTGTACTCTGCAGCAAGGTGGTTGGAAAAATCAACGAGATACTGAGGTGTATTGCAAGAGAATTCTCAAGTAAAGAATGGAGGTAATGTTGCCCCTGTGTAGGTCTCTGCTGTGGCTACACCTGGAGTACTGTGCTAAGTTTTGGAGCCCACACCTGAAGAAGGATAGGGACAGTGTGGAGGCATTCCATAGAAGGGCCACAAAAATGATACAGGACAACAGAGAGGGTCATACAAGGAGATGATAGACAGCCGTAACATGTACTCACTGACTACCAGAAGGGAAGGGGGGGGCATAATGGAAACATTCAAATGTGTGAAGAGGCTTAGTAAGGTACATTGCAGTGAACTATTCAAGAGGTGCAAGAACACTGGGGCTGGGGACATTCACTGAAATTAGTAGGGGGTATTCAGGGCAGAGGTGAGGAACTTTTGTTTTATGGAAAGGGTAGTGGTGGAGTGGATTAGAATACCTGAGGAGATTATTTATTTCAAAGGTTCTATGAGGAAAGACATACTGAGCCGATAACAGCTCATTTACAGATGTGTGGGGGGGGGCGGAGAGAGGATGAGAGAGAAAATACAAAATACAGTGTAAAAATACATAGAATGAAAGCATGTTAAAACAAACAGTAACACTTAAGAATAGAAAATTGCCAAACAAATTACATACAGTAAATTAGAACTGATGACAGAGCATTAAATATAATCAGTTTATCACAATATGGAGCAAAGAGGAGAAAGCGATGCAAATAAAATAGGAAATGCTGAAAAACATGATAAGAGTTTCAGATAAAAGGAGATTTAAAACAAAATCAAAAACATCTGCAGGAGTGGGAAGAGAGCACATGGAGGAGAGCTTTAAGAGCAGGAAAGGAAGAATCAGAGCAAATAGAAAGGAGAAGAGAACTCCATAGTTCAGGGAAATGGAATGAGAAGGCTACTTGACTAGCAGAAGATTTCATATGAGGGAGAGCAAAAGGGCAAGAGCAAGCATTGTGGAGAGAGTAACAGGATGAAGGGGGAATGGAGAGGAGAGAGAGGCGAGATATGAGGGGAGAGAGCCAAACTAAAATTTGGAGAAAAAGGAAACACAGTGGATAAATCACCTGGCATCCAGTTAGGGGAGGGAGTGGAAGAATACAGGTGCAGATTCAGGCCACAAGGGTTTATCAAAGACAAAGGACATAAGGAGTGAAAGGAGTGTCCAGTTCAGCTTAAGTGGACTTTTGGAGCAGTAATAACAACTATGTCTTCATAGTCAAAAATAGGCAGAATCATCTTGGGGGGATTTCTCTGCATGCAGGAAACAGAATGCTTCTCTTATTACTGTATAGATCCCCAAGACTGGGGTGGAGCTTCTTATGAAGAGAAAGGATAACAGATGTGGAGATCTCTGTGGGCAGAGTGCTTGAAGGCCTTAAGTCATTGAATACAGACAAGGCACCAGCATACCTCTCAACCTTTTGTCCCCCAAATGTGGAACATTGCCTCTCAAAATATGGAACAAATGAGCAAAATGTGGAACACTTAATCAAATCTTTACCTAAGAAGCTCAGAACACTCTTAAAATGTTTGCATTTATGTTCAGAAAGTCTGTCATTAATTAAATAATATATTTGCTGCATCATTTACTATAGATTTTTGCTTTAAAATGTTAACACTGAATGTGGGACAAGTCCTCACAATGTGGAACAGGGAGCTTTTGAGAAGTAAAATGAGGAATGTTCCTCATAATGTGGTACAGTTGAGAGTTATGGGCACCAGGGCCAGATGGGCTGCACCCTAGAATCCTGAGGGAGCTGGCTAAGGTCCTGGCAGTACCACTGGCAGACTTGTTCAATACCTCTCTGCAGACTGGGTGTGTGCCTCAGGATTGGAGGATGACACATGCGGTATCCCTGCTTAAGAGCGGTCCTAAGGATGAGCTTGGTAACTATAGATAGGTCAGTCTTATATACATTGTGCGTAAGCTCATGGAGACTATCCTAAAGGAAAGGTTGGTGACCTTCCTGGACGTGAACAGTCTTGTGGACGACAAACAGCACGGATTCGTCTCTGGAAGATCATGTCAAACAAACCTGGTTCTCTTTTTTGACTGGGTGACAAAAGCACTCGATAGCAGTCAGGCAGTTGATGTCCCGTATCTGGACTTCAGCAAGGCCTTTGACTCTGTTCCCCATGGCAGATTAACTAGTAAACTGAGGAACCTGGGAGGGGGGAGAAACTGGTTAAGTGGGTTGGAAACTAGTTCAGGAACAGACAACAGAAGGTGGTTGTAGGGAGGATGGAACTCTCTACTCCCAGAGCAGTCACTAGTGGGGTCCTGAAGGGTTCAGTGCTGGGCCAGTGCTGTTTAACTTCTTCATAGCCAATATAGCAGTTGGTGTTGAGAGCAGGATCAGCCTATTTGCTGATGACACAAGAATAGATTGAGAGTGGTGGATGGGGTGGAGGGAGGAAAAGATCTCAGGAGAGATTTGGTAAGGCTTGGGCAGTGGTCAGACACTTGGCAGCTGGGTTTCAATGCCAAGAAGTGCAAAATTATGCACTTCGGAGCCAGGAATCCAGGGTACATTTACCATTTGGCAGGGGTACAGCTATCAGTCTTTGAAGAGGAAAAGGATTTGGGTGTAATGGTCACAAGGAATAAAAAACACTTGTCTCAATGTAGGAAAGCAATGGCAAAAGCTAATAGAATACCGGGGTGCATTGCTAGAGGAATCACCTCTAGGAGGGAAGAAGTCATTTTGCCAGTGTACAGATCACTGCTGAGGCTACACTTGGAGTACTGTGTGCAGTTCTGGAACCCATACTTAAAGAAGGACATCAGGCTATTAGAGGGGTCCAGCAGAAGGCGACAAAGTTGATCAGAGGAATGGAGGGGGAACCTTATGAGGATAGGTTGAGGGACCTCAACATGTACTCACTAAAGGAGAGAAGGGAAAGGAGTGATATGATCGAAACCTTCAAGTACTTAAAGTGCACAAACAGGGTTAGTACAGAGGGCATGTTTTGAGTAAAGGAAGAGGGGATTACTGGGTGGCATAACCTGAAGTTGGAAGGGGGTTGATTCAGGAGAGAAATGAGGAGGCACTACTTCACGGAGAGGGTGGTGGAGGATGGAACATGCTTCTTGAAGAAGTGATAACTCTTAAAACACTAGGGAGCTTTAAAAGGGGGTGGGATAGGGTCAAGGGCAAGGTACTAGTCAGTGGGAAGTTGAGAGGGGAAGGGAAGGCAGCAAGGGGTTGGGGCAGTAGCAGGAGTCTAACCTGTGTACTGCACAATCGAGCAGACATGATAGACCACTTGGCCTGTATCTGCTAGCAATTTCATATGTTCGTATGAAAAACATCCACATGCACAGAAAAACCTAGATGGAGATCAAGCCGACTCTAAGGTATTTGAAGGAGAAAACATCTTCAATAGTTGTACCATCAAGGGTGTGAAAAGAAGGAAATGTTAGGACTCTAGCAAGTCTCTGCCAAGTGTCTAAAGTCATAAAGACTGTTTTTTTTTGCATTAAAGGATAACTGATTATCATGGAACCAGTACTGGATATTGTTGAAATCCAGTTGAAGTTGGTTCATGAGGTCAGGGACAGAGGAGCCAGAGGTAAACAGAACCATATCATCTGCATACATATGTATAGATACAGAGGAACGGGCCTTGGTGAGGACATTTAGAAAAATGGGGAAAAGAACTGGACCCTGGACAGACTCTTGGGGGACACCTTAATTTATAGGGAGAGGAGGAGAAAGGGAATCTCCAATATGGACAGCTTGTGATCTGCCCACAAGGTAGAAGCAGAACCACTCAATAGAAGATAACGTCCAGCTACCTTACACTTGTCCAGGTGACTGGGATGGGCTACAGTGATGAAAGCTTTAGCTAAGTCAACAAAAAAAAACAGAGGTAACAAGACCCTGATCCATGCCAGGGAGGTTAGCATCAGTGAGTCTAAGGAGAGAAGTGGAAGCACAACAATGAGACTTTCTAAAACCAGACTGGAAAAGAATGAAGCAGGAGATTGAGTCCAGAAAAGTGGAGAGTTGGGATAGAACAAGGTGTTCCTGAAGCATAGCCACAGTGGGAAGGAGAGAAATAGGGCAAACATTACTAGGGAAAAAGAGGTCACCCCCGTTGGGAACAGGAATGACAGTAGCCAACCTCCAAGAATTAGGGACACAGGATAGTGAAAAAGTGAGATTAAGGAGGCAGGTAATAGGAAAGGCAATCACATGAGTGGAGAGAAATAGGAGTGTAGGATCAAGATAAAAATAGGAGTGTAGGGTCAGGACCATCAGTACTCCTACTGTTGTGAGGATTTTGAGACAAAAGAGCCTTAAGAGCAACAGCAGGGGTAATGGGTGAGAAAGAAAAAGGGAGGGAGGGGATAGAGGGAGAGGTTGAGAAGAGAGTGAGGGGAAAGAGAAGATGAGAGACAGGGAGAGAAGGATGAAGTGGAAGAGAGCAGTGACAGGATGCAGAAGCTGAAAAAGGGAATCAAAAGAATAGGTACCTGCAGCAGGATCAGAGATGGGAGTGTCACCCATCTTGAGAACAGGTAGAGGAGACTGGGTTGGGGGGGTAGAAAAGAGAACGAATAACCTTCCAGAACTTAGAAGGGTGATTAAGGATGTTCTGAAGTGTGGATGGAAACAACTCAGACTTTGCAATTCTAGTAGCTTTAGTATAAGCATTGCAAAGGAAACGATAATGAGTAAGGTCAGAAGTGGAGCCAGGGGATTTATACAGTAGGTCCTCCAGGCACAGTTATGTGCATGAAAACAAGCCATTAACTCAGCTGAGATCCACGGGAGGTGGGAACCTCACACCCTAGTTCTTCTAAGTGGATCATGATGATCCCAGAAAGACAGAAATTTAGAGGTAAAGAAATTGAGGGCATTATCCACATTACCAGCTGTAGAAATAGGGAACCGGTCAGTGGCTATCAGGTCTCATAAAGGCGGAACAGATCTAGCAGACAGAATGACCAGATTTGAATGAGTTGGGAGGAAGTTTGGGTTTGTGCATTTTACACATGCAGTAGACAATATGAAGGTCACTAAGGGCATCTGGGAGAGTATTAGCATCCACTATATGATGGAGATGGAAAGATAGGACTCAGTCAAAAAGGGAATGATTCTTGAGGTTTGAAATTAAGGTGAGTAGGGTCAAACATTGGTTGAGTTAAAAGGAAGGGCTTCACGTTAAGGCAAAATTTGAGAAGAGAAGGAGAAGCCAATTTAATTCAATTTACCTAGTATGAATAACTCATCAGAGGAAGTGTATGAGGAAATGGAGGTAAGCAACTCAGTCACCATAAGTCACCATTGTAAATGAGCTTTTGCTCAATGGTTATAACATTAACTAAAACAAAAAACAAATGCAGTCACTAAAGGTGGGGATACACCTGGGCAGCAGTACACACCAGCAATAAATATATTTCAATGTACTCATGCAACTTGGTGTTGTGCTTGTGCAACTTGCTGAATAAACTTTAATGTGGCCATTCACCTCTCTGTGCCTCAGGAGTACCACCCTGTAGGGATGCCGAAGGCAAGGAACCCTAGAGGATGGTTCCACCCATAGAGGTGCCACAGGAAGGATTCCCTCATGCTAAGGGTAGCTTATGAAAAGCCCCTGAGGAGAGAGACTAGTTGCTGAAGGAGGAGCAGAGGGTGGTGGGGCAAGGAAAAATGCTTCTGAATGAAGCAGGCAGGAAGTACTTAAGATAGGTCTGACGAGGTGCGTTGCTGCTGATTCAACCATTGAACCACAGGCAAGCCTTTCAATTCACTGTGCTTACTCAACTTGGTATGGTGTTGTGCTTGTGCAACTTGCTAAATAAACTTTGATGTGGCTGTTCATCTCTCTGTGCCTCATGAATACAACCCTGTAGAGAAGCTGAAGGCAAGGAACCCTGGAAGAGAGTTCCACCCCTAGAGGTGATGCAGGAAGGATTCTCTTAGGCTGAAGGTGGCTTATGAAAAGCCCAAAAAGAGAATAGATCAAAAATCATTGCAGAGGTAATGAGCTGGTATTAAGATCTGAATATATATATATATATATACATTGGTCAGCAGAGATAAGGGTAATGGTCAAAGATAACTGGAATGAGTAACAATTTTAACGTTGGCTGAATGAATTATAACAAGAGGGCATGATTTCCCATGGAGAAAGGAATTTGGGAAGCCAAAGGAGTGCTATTGGGTGTGAGGGCCCCATCCCTTGTGATTGAAGTCTTGAATTCTACATCAAGAGGTGCCATCAATTGGCTGCATGGTTAAAGTTCCAGTCAGAGCGAGGAAATTCCCACTGTGGGCCAGATGAGAAGGACCCGGCCCCATGTTTTGCCTACTCAATATGTGGACTTCGGTGCAGAGCAAGACCATCGGCTGCAGGGCTGGCTCCAAGCCACAGAAAGCAATGGTCATGGTTGGCATGCCTCTGATATATAAATGAGAGCATACAATCAACTATGAAAAACTAAATATGAGGGGGCTGGGCAAAGCCAGCAGCCATTGGTTAGATATTGGTATGCAGTATGATTGACTGAGATGATTAACTGAGATGACTGAGTGATACAATGGACTGATACGATTGACAGATGAGACTGACAGCTAGGAATGCTTAATATGATTGACTGATATGAGCAAAGCCAGTGAAAGCAAGCCAACCAATTCCCTTAAGGAAGCCAAATTAATGGTGTCATAGAAAGTAAGAGATTAAGTAGTGAGAGGTTGTGATGCCATTAAGCAGTGAGAGGTTGTGATGCCAGAAATTGATTTAATGAGCTTTAGTGTAATTGAAATGATGAGGTTTAGCAGTGATTGCTATGGCTGCAGCATAAATAGAGAATTTATATGAGTGGCATGAATACCTTAAATGCCATTAAGGTGAAGTTAGGGTATTTGAGTAAGGAGCTTTTGCAACACAGTAATGGGATGGAATGAAGATCTCAAAACCTATGTAGGCTGCAAGGTGAATGTATTTATGCATGGATAACTGAAAAGCCATGTAGGCAAAAGGAACAGGGCAAACTCATACAGTTTACATAAAAGCATGCTTCTACTGCTTGGAACCACAATGCCCCACTGTGACATCACAGTCCCCCACCATGGGAATAACAGGAAAGTCACAAGCCGAGCACCATGAGACCAAATAGCAGCTGTAATGTTGCTAGGCTATAACTCTCCAAAAAATAGAGCTAATTGAATGGTTAAAGTTTGAGTATGGCAGAAGTCATAAACGAACCGCTGAGGTTTTGGTAAAAGTATGGTTTGGTAAAATTCTGAGGCTGTAGATTAGGTAGCAAGTTAATGATGAGGAGGCCAGGTGAAGTCAACAGCCTGGGAGAGGTAGGAGGTTGTTCTGAATTAGCAAAAAATGAACCTGAATAACATAAACAAAGGGAAAGGCAGCTAGCTGAGCAGTATGAGTCTGGACCAGGTGCAAACAATTAAGGTGAAAGCACAGGAGGCAGCAAAGAAACAGCAGCATGAGCTGAAGCACATAATAACAGCTGCAGAAAAACTGAGGATTTCTAGACAGGGAAGCAGGAGTTTGAGTTGAAGTATACAGATAACAATGCAGTGAACTGAGGATTTGCATTATCTAGTGAGTAAATGGGATCCTGAGAGTTCAGGCGCAGGATTAGCACAATACAAACAAAGGGTGACAGAATGGTAGGAAAGCTAGAAAGCCCCCCCCCCAAAACAAAACACAAAACAAAAAAAGACACAGGAGAACAGAAAAACAAGCAACACAAGAAGCACACAGCAGCTGGAGGCAGCAAATACTAACCAAAAGCCAAAAGCAGGAGAAACAATGAACAGAGCCCAGCACAAACCAAGCAGAGCCCAGAGCACAAGCAATTCTGGGGAGAGGAAGCAAGCACCAACAGGCCCCAAGGGAGATGACAGACCGACAGAGACTCTGGATGGCAAAGAAACATGCTTCTGAATGAAGCAGGAATGACATGTTTAAATAGGTCAGGAGGGTGTGGGGTGTGGCTGTTGCTTCAGCCATTGAACCACGGGCGAGCCTTTCAAATGTGTAAAGAAGAGGAGTGAAAGTTTGAAAAGTAACATAGAAACATAGACTTTGACGGCAGATAAGGACCGCTAGGCCCATCTAGTCTGCCCATTTCCCTCCCTACAGGATAGGCCGCAGATCCTAGTTAACCAACAGCCTATTTCTTCCTACCCCCCACAAGAATTGCCTTATGTCTGTCCCATGCATTCTTGAATTCTCCCACAGTTTTAGACCCCACAACCTCCTCAGGAAGGCTGTTCCATGCATGCACTACCCTCTCTGTGAAATAATACTTCCTCACATTGCCCCTGAACCACCCTCCTTCTATCTTTAAATTATGTCCCTTTGTTCTTGCAAGTCTCTTTTTCTGAAAGATGCTACCCTCTTGGACTTTGTTGATTCCACTGAGGTACTTAAAAGTTTCTATCATGTCCTCCCTCTCCCTTCTTTCCTCAAGGGTATACATATTAAGCTCCTTTAGTCTCTCCTCATACGGCTTCTCTTGCAGACCCTGCATCATTTTAGTTGCCCTCCTCTGGACTGCTTCTATCCTGTCTGTATCCTTGCGGAGATGGGGTCTCCAGAACTGGACACAGTACTCCAGATGGGGTCTCACCAACTGTCTGTACAGAGGGATAACAACTTCCTGTTTTCTGCTGATGATGCCTCTCCCTATACATCCCAGTATACCCCAGCCCTCCTACTGCCTTCTCAATTGCTTGCTAACTTTAAGGTCATCTGATATGATTACCCCCAGGTCCCTTTCCTTTTTTGTTGTTGTTACTACCTCCACACATTGTGTATTCTTCCCCTGGGTTCTTGTTTCCCAGGTGCATTATTTTGCACTTCTTTGCATTGAATCCTAGCTGCCATACTTCTGACCATTCCTCCAACCTTGCCAAGTCCCTTTTCATCCTTTCCACGCCTCCTTGTGTATCAACCCTGTTGCAGATCTTTGTGTCATCTGCAAAAAGGCATACTTTTCATTCCAGTCCCTCTGCAATGTCACTGATGAAGACATTAAAAAGGACTGGACCCAATACTGAACCCTGCGGTACCCCACTAGTAACCCCTTTCTTCTGAGTGGACTCCATTTACAATTACCTTCTGTTGTCCTGTTGTCCAGCCAATGTTTTACCAGGCTACCACCCTGGGTCCCACTCCCAGGCTGGTTAATTTGACTATTAATTCCTTTGTGTGGGACTGTGTCAAATGCCTTGCTAAAGTCTAGGTAGGCTATGTCCACAGCCCCTCCCTGGTCTACTACTTTGGTCACCCAGTCAAAGAAATCTATTAGATTCGTCTGACATGACCTTCCACTGTGAACCCATGCTGCCTTGGGTCCTGTGCTCCACTGGCCTCTAGGTATTCAACTATTCTTTCCTTCAGAAGTGACTCCATCACTTTCCCTACCACAGAGGTCAGACTGACAGGTCTGTAGTTTCCTGCCTCTGTCTTGGTCCCACTTTTGTGAAGGGGAATCACATCCGCCTTCCTCCAGTCCTCAGGTACCACACCATCCTCCCATGATTTAGTAAAAGAGCAGCCAGTGGTTTCACTAGTTCCTCCCTTAATTCTTTTAGAATTTGAGGGTGAATTCCATCAGGACCCATTGCTTTGTCCACCTTCAGTTTTAGGAGTTCTTGCAGAACCCTTTCTTCTGTGAAAGGACTGGGCTCGACCCCCTATCAAGAGTGCTTCTGTTAATTGGATTAGGCACTTCCCTCTCCTCTTTTGTGAATACTGAGCAGAAATATTCATTCAGTATTCCTGCTTTTTCACTGTCCCCCTCTGCCCACCCACCGTTCATTCTATTCAGCCTCACTATCCCTCCCTTTGTCTTTCTATGCTCGCTGATGTACCTATAAAAGGTTTTATCCCCCTTCTTAACTGAGTTGGCTATCTTTTCCTCAGTTTGGGCCTTTGCTATTCTGACTTCCTTCCCTGCTTCCTTCTGTCTTAACTGGTACAGCTGTCAGTCCTGCTCCTTCTGTGTTTCCTTATACTTCCGGAATGCTATCTTTTTCTTCCTGACTTTCACAGCCACCTCTTTTGAGAATCATAGTGGCTTTTTGTTTTGTTTTGATTTGTTTATTTGCTTCACACAAAGGCTTGTTGCCTCTGTGATGGCAGTTTTGATAATTCCCCATTGTTGCTCCACACCTCCTTCTAGCCTGTTTGCTAGTGCTTTTCTGAGGCACTCTCCCATCTTGCCAAAGTCAGCCTCTCTAAAGTCCAGTACCCTAACTTTTGTATGGCTTGACTCTGTAGCTGAGTTTAACGTGAACCACACTGTTTGATGGTCACTTGTTCCCAGATGGCAACCCACTTCTAGATCTGAGATCCTCTCACTGCCCCCGTTTGAGAGTACGAGGTCTAAGATTGCTCCCTCACGAGTGGGTTCCAAAACTAGCTGTCTAATGCCTGCCACGTGTAGGGCATCAAGAATTGCCCTGCTCTTGGATGTGGCTGCAACAAATGTGCTCCAGTTAACATCTGGCATATTCAGGTCTCCCATCAACAGTATCTCCCCTTTCTCTGCCATTCTAAGAATGACTTCTATCATATCCTTGTCCATTCCTTCCCCCTGACATTGGGGTCTGTATACAACCCCTGTGCGGATTGTGGTGCCCTTTCCAGTCTCCAAGGTGACCCACAGTGCCTCCTCTCCTCCCTGTTTACTCTTTGTTCAGTTGCTTTTATCCCTTCCTTTACATAGAGCTACTCCTCCCCTCTTCTCCCCTGCCTGTCTCTCCTGTAGGTTATGTACCTAGTATGTTAACATCCAGTCATAGTTCTCTGTGTACCATGTTTCTGTGGCTTCTTCACGATATCCAGGGCTCCCTCTTCCATTAAGGCCATCTGCTCAGGAGCTTGTTGCCCAGACTACGGGCATTGGTACTCATTACCCTCCATTTCCTGATGGCCTTACTCCTTTTGCCCCATCCCTGTCCTTCTTGCCTTTGTCACTTTCTACATTTACCCCTGCCCTTCTCCCTATCGACACCTCTATGTTGGTGTTTGCCGCACTTACTACCGTGATTATTTGGAGCGGGCTAGGATTTTTCTGCTCCTTTCCAGTGCCTCCCCCCTTGGCTAGATTAAAAGCTTGCCAATGACGCATTTAAACCTATCACCTAGGATCCTGGTTCCCCTCCCGGACAGATGCAGCCCATCATGCCAATACAGGCTTGCATCAATCCAGGTGGACCCCCAGTCCCCAATGAAACCAAATCCCTGAGCTCCACACCAGTTTTTCAACCACTGATTGAATCCCATGGTGCAGAACACCCTAGCCTCTCCTATGCCATAGATGGGTAGCACCTCCGACAAGGTTACCGTGCATGCTACTTGACTAAGGCCCCTCCCCAATTCCACAAACTCTTCCTGCACTTCTTTAATCCCTTTCTTAGCCAGGTCATTTGTCCCTAGGTGGACAATGACATCCAGCTCCCTCCTCTGTGCAGCTGCTCCGGCAATCCTGAGGATTCGCTCCCTGTCCCTCCAAGCCATGGCGCCAGGCAGGCACCTTACCTCCCTCTCCCCTTCCTCCCCCAGTTCTACCTTCCTAACAATGGAGTCCCCCACCAGGAGTTGTTTCCTTCCCCTGCAGGGTCCCCTGCCACCCTCCTGTGGGTCTTCTTTGTGGAGGTTCCCAGCATCCTCCTTGGTCTCCACTGTGGGTGCCTCATTTGTTAGTTTGGCAGGTTGTTAGTGACAGAACAGTGGTAGTCTTCAAGCATAGGATGGAATAGACATAAGGGGGAGAGGAGAGATGAGCATATCATGGAGAGTGAGGAACAGGCCACCAGTAGGGTCTATGGCAGAATAACCCAATTCAGCACTGGGTCAGGCATGGGAGTAGGTAGGAATAGGGCTGACTAGATAGACCAACCAGTCCTTTTCTGCTATTATATTCTATACTTCTATGTACCCAGTCCTGCCCACTGAGTGATGAACCTAGGTTTGAAAGTTTTCCCCATGAATATGCTGTGGTTGGCCTTATCACAGAGTTTTGTAAGCTCTGTGGAAACAGTACCAGAAAGTAGGTGAGTATCAGCAGAAAAGCCAAGGTCATTAGTGATTTTAGATCACTGTTGAAAGCTTTGGCCTTAAACCAGATGGGGAGCCGGTGTGAATGTCGTTTTGTGAATCAAAGATGAATAGTTACCAATGTTTATTTTTAGGTTCAACATATAGCTCAAATTATTTTTCAGGCATGTCTTGAACAAAGCTAGGGACGCAGCACTTCTTTCCTCTGAGGGAAGGGCATTCCAGAGAATTGAGGCAGCTATTCTGAATGTTCTATCCCCAGAAAATTTTAAATGAGCTGAAGGAACAGATAAGAAGCCTGCATCCACTGACCGAAGGTGGCAGCCAGGAGCATATGGGATCAGGAGGTCTTTTAGGTAGCCTGGACTCAGACCATGCAGAGCATGGTAAGTTAACAAGTGCACCTTGAAGTTAATGTGCTACTGCACCAGCAGCCAGTGAAGAACACAGGGAACTGGCATGATAGGCTCAGCCCGGGAGGTCCCAGCCTCCAACTGGGCTGCCGCATTCTGCACAGACTGCAAGCAATGCAACAACTTTGTGGACTGCCCAAGGTAAAGAGTATTACAGTAATTCAGTCTTAATGAGACCAAGTTGTATACAAGCACATGCTTAAGGAAAGAAGGGAGAGAGGGGACATGACTGAAACTTACAATTACCTCCACGGGGCAAATAAGATGGATAACAGGAAACTGCTGAGACTTGAGTGGGAACACAAACACCAGGGGCAACTCTATGAAGGTGAGAGGAGGCACATTTTAGAGAGATGTTAAGAAGTACTTGTGACAACCCACCTCTCCCTCTGGGCTGAAACAGCTTTTAGAGAGGTGTCTGTCCTCGGGTATTCACTGCCACCAGCCGGACTTTCCTTCCAACACCTTTTTCAAGTGTTACAAACTTGAATAATTAAATGTGCAATTGCACAAGTTAAAGTCTGGTAGTGTGTCTCTCTTGGGTGGCGGATGCTACACAGAGTTTACCTCAGCCAATGGAAACCAAATATTACCTTAGAAAAATGACATCACAGTCACAACTGTTGAGCAAATAAATGGCTTTTACTTAACAGAAAGTGCACTGAGCATTTACAGGATATATATTTACAACACAAGAGAATAACACTCACACAGGAAAAGTAAACAAATGTTTTTAAATAACAGATGGCAAAAGAAGGCTATTACTGAAATATGCTCTCACTAAACTTACCCTTCCCTGTCCTCACAAGAGGCACTGGACCCTGTTCTAACTGCCAGCTCCCACAGACATAGCTACAAGGTAGGCTTCAAACTTATGTTTCCCCTTCCAGCTTCCCCAAAGCAAGAGAGCCTTCTCTTTCTTTCAGAAGGTTATATACTCTGTGGAGAATAGGTTATTCCTATTCTCCCTTTAAATGCACCAACCAACTAACATGTATGTTTTTAATTGTCCCAATCAGAGTGAACCCCCATCTGTGATCAATTATATTCCCTTTTCATCTTAAGTTTATATTTGAATGATCCAATCCATTCAAACTGTCCTGTGTCCATGTCTGCAGGTCTGTGTGTATCTGGAGATGTCCACTTGAGATTTATGACCCAGCTCTTATCTAGCAGCTAGGAATTCCACAAGCTGGATGCTGCTGGACAGAGGATTTCAGTCTGACTATATTTTTTTCCTAACTGCTAAAAAAATAAGGCACCTACAGAATCCAAACCATTAACTCTTTCCACCCATTTCTGTCACAGTACTTTTCATGGAGAGGGTGGTAGAGGGGTGGAATAGACTGCCGGAGGAGATGGTCTGTACAAAATCAGTAAGGGGAGTCAAACAAGGTTGGGGTGAAGAAAAGGGCTGATAAGACCACGCCCAAAAGGAAGGAGGGAAGGGGAGAATGAAGAGCCTTTAGGGCTCTCAGACTCAACATGAAGTTGGAAAGGGTAGACCAATAAGCCAACATTAGTGACCTCTAGTGGTGGTTCATAAGACATATCAAGATGAGAATCAGTTGAGTGTTTTAACTGTTTAGCTGTGTGTGTGTGTGTGTTTTTTTTTCTGGTGGGGGGAGTTCCCTTTAGCTGAATAGTTAGAGCTGCTGCCCTTTCGACTCTGAGTCATAAGCTTGAGTCCCAGCAAGGGTTGTAGTTGTGGCTCCCCAAGTAGAGGGGACAGACAAAACAACTGCCAAAATCTTCCAGCAAAATGGCAAAACATAAGGGACACTGTCAGCTTTCCCATTACGTTTTTTTACCCCATCACAGTAGTGTGCCTCTTGACGCACACTTGTCCAGCAATTGCTATATAATGCCCCTGTATATCTGAACAATCATCCTTTTTACCCATTTTTCTATTTTTTCCATAAGTTGCTGCTCGAGCAGTCCACATTTAAATCGCCTGCACACTGGAAGCTATCCATACCCGAGAACATGCATCGGCCACAAAGCGCAGTCCCAATTTGCAGCTTTTCACATATATATATTAAATAGCAGTTCCTCCTCTACATTCAGATATTTGGAATAACTCTTGGTGACTTTCAGCGAAAAACAAGCACTGAGAATCCTGTCTCCCCCCAGCCATCATCCACCTCCCACAGACCTGCTTGGAGCTGCAGTCCCTCACAGATTTCCTCCATGGTCCAGACAGTGGCAAGTGTCAGGGAAGGCATGCAGGGCTTCACATGGCCCACAGGTCCCTTTTCCTAATTTTCTGTTTCCATAGCCCTGGCCACGGTGGCAGATATGTACATGTGCGTGGATGCTCACATGCACTATGGAACTGCAGCCCCTTCCCTTCTCAATGTCTTTTGTGCTTCCACTGCCACCAAGTCTCCACCCAGTGGCAGCCTAAGGCCGAGATGGTGTGCCTCCACCCTAGGAGAGGACAGCAGTCCTCTAGACGCTGGATTCTCCCTCACCCCGGCCAACCCCCAGCAACTCAAGCTTATTCCTGACCTCAGGTCACCGGCATGGCAGGAGGTAAGGCACTAAGCGCCTCAGTCCTCCATGCCACTGGGCTAGCTCGTAAGTAAAACAGTCTTGTCTGACAAACTAACTACAGTAGCTATTAAGAAATGTATTGTATTTACTTTGCTTACTTTCTTTTTATGCTTGTGTTCTCAGATTGGCCCTTTGATCTCCTCTCAGGTCCCAGCTTGTGCCTCAGACTTATCACCCTGACATCTTCTAGGTAGTTTAATTTATCCCATATCAAATCCCATGGTTTACCTGCCCTTCCCCCAAGCGGGTTCTTCAAGGCAAGACAAGACTATAACTGTTTGGAATCTGTCAGACATGGTAGCTTACTTTATCCCATACCAAACCCTATGGCTTACCCTCCCCTCAGAGCAGGTTCTTCAAGGTAAGACAAGAATAGAATTGTTCGGAATCTGTCAGATGGAATCAGATTCATCAGATTACATGCATTTTTTTGGAATTTGGAATTTCAGTACTGAGGGCTGAACATCCAAATTCCAAAAAGACTGAAATTGTGTGTGGAATTGGATTCTGAGTCCACATCTGATTTCATCTACTAGAAAACACCGTACCTAGCTCACAGACACTCAGCTGCTTGGGGGAAAAAAGGAGAGTCTAAAAACAGGCAATGCAGCAGACAGACCACCAGTCCCTTCCGCCACCATAACACAGACACAACCCTGCCCAGCTGGGCTCCTGACCTACGTAAGCTGATTGCTGGCACAGTGGCACCCTGGCCTCGGGGTCCGTCTATGTCTTGTCTGGCAGTGTAATGTGGCCTAGCCACTTGGCCTGATCATGTCAGTGACTGTTCCGTAGTTAATCCATTCCAGTCAGTGATTCTTGGTCCAGTAGTATTACTTCAGCCAGAGACATGCCCCACCTCCAGCAACTGAGAATTGATCCTGCCTGTGCAGCCTCATCCTAGCCCCAAGTTCCATTTCCTTCCCACTTCCTTCTCCTTCCCTGCCACATGCAACTTTCTAGAGACCTGCTGTGAGTAGGACTCATGATGACTCAGTCAGATGACCCTCTCCATGGGATGATAGGAAAGCAGCTGCCCTACCAGCACAAAACCCTGAGTAATAAAGACACCCTACGCTTCTCTCAGAGGGCATGGGGTTTGAAGACCCCAGGATTTTGTGCAGGTGGACCACACCACCCACATTTCTCACAACTTGACAGCAATCATCTCAGTCTGGTTGGCTGGGTCTCAGTCTGATCCAGAGAGAAGAAAAAACATAAAAACCCATCATTTACTTGGTTTGCAGAGCACGTAGGAGGTTTAAAGGGCAGACTGTCTGCTTCAGTGGTCTCATTTATTTATTTTTTTTAAGTGGCCATGTGTTGGGCTGGGGGGGGGCAGCCAAGCAGCCACTAGCCAGGCTGTGTGCAGTCCAGACAGAGTTGTTGTGCAGCATTCCCTTCTTCTAGGCAATTGGGAGGGGTCACTTCTGGCTTGGATGGAGAATAGACAAGTGGCTCCAGCATGGAAGAGAAGGATTTGACTGGGTCAGGGTCCAGGGATAAAGATAAGTTAGATGGACATAGTGACACTGGACAGCAGGCAGTGTAGCTGAGTGTCTAACAGATAGACCAGTTTGGGGACCACACCACAGACAGGTAGCACCAGATGGAGGATCAGAAAGAATAGTCTCAGGCAGCAGCAGGAAAGAGAGGACTAGTAGACAACAGGAGAATGGAAGAAATGGCAGGGGACTGTAAGTGGGACAGTGGGGGTGTAGTGGACAAAGGGGAAGGTGCTGTCAGGCAGGGTATTACTGTTCACCAGGTACAGGGAGGTTTGAGCAAATACCTGCCGGTATTCAGAGGTGCAATCAGAATTCTGATTTTGACTCTGATTCTGACCATGTTACCGCATTAGGAACTGGAACAGAATCAGACTCAGAATTTCTGAAATTATGAATTGGTGCTGACGGAATGGATTCCAGAGAATCCACGCACCCTTACTGCAAACTACTGTTCCTTCCAGAACTGCCACATGTGTCCAGTGCTACATGAGCCCAGGATCTCTGGAGAACAAACCCAGTCCAGCCCCTTTAATTCTACTCTGCCATTTAGGACCATAGTATGCTAATGTGGTGCCTATGCAGCCACCCCGACCCCCCAAATTGTTCTAGTCTCTTGCGTACCTTCCAGTCAGCTGGGTTTTTTCCCTTCCTTCCTTCCTTCCTTCCTTCCTTCTCAGGGTCTCCCTAAGCCAAACTTCTACTACTCTTAACTTTTTTTCTCACTCTTAGGCCTTGAGTGCTTGCACCATAACCTAAACCCTACTTGCACCATAATCTGAGCCCCTGAATCATTTTATATACAGTTCTCCCTAGGGAGACATCCTGTACACGTGCAAGCTGATCAAGTGTGTGTTCATGTCACAGAGATTTCTGGAACTCAGTGAGACACACTGTCCACACAAAGAAATCTGGGTCAAAGTACTGAAGAATGTATTTACACTTCCAGTCACAGCATACAGGAGTTTCACACTGTTTAATTATAAGTTGTGCATCTCCCACTAGATGTTACACTTTCTGGCTCTGCTATGGATAATATTGCAGCCATATGAAACCTGGAAAAGGGTCCCAACCTCCACAGACATCACATGTTCTGGATCCCCCCTTTCCCTGGAGACTACAAATACTCAGGCTCCCTGACAGAGAACCAGACAGATGGGAACAGCTTACAGGCCTGATTTAAGGACCCTCCATCTTATGACCCCATTGCAGCACCCAGTCACACAACAAACACCAATGATGGTGATGGGGCAGTGTCTTGGTAAACCACCTTTACCTTGCACTGATGTACATTCCTCACATACCACCATCCATCCATCCAGTTTGGGGCACTTCCACCAAAATACTTGGTGCCCTTTTGATGCCGGTGAGAGGGTGCTCCTTAACCCGACTTCAGGTTTCCCTGGCACACCGGAATATACCCCCCCTTTCCTTCTCACACTCTTCAAACTCTATTCTTGTGAGCTGGCATAACACCTGTAGGGACCTTCAGGGAACATCCTGTGAGACAAAATCCAGCTACCTCCCTCTCTGCTCTCCTCCTCCAAAACTCCTGACTCACTCCCTTACAAACTCTTCCAACATAAAACGTTGCCAGGATCCTCCTTTTACATTGTGACTGCAGTCATATGGTAGGGAGCTTTGGCCCAAACAGTAACCCCTGAGAGGCAAACAGGACTGGAGAACAGAATGGTGAAACACAATTTGGTGGGGCAACAGGAATATTACCTAGTCTTATTTATTCAGTATCCTTTGTGTGTTTGTTTTGGTTTTTTTCTCAGTAGTTGTTCTTTTTCTACTCCTTGGTAAAAAAAAACAAAAAAAAAACGTACTGAGGTGGTTGGGGCCGGCAGTGCTATATTTGGTGAAGACATGCAAGTGTTCCCTCATGCTGGTGCCATATGTAAGCACAGCTGGCCCTAAAAGTTCTTGTTTTTGTGGTGTCCTAGTGCCCTGGCTCCAAGAACAAAGCGTGTGACACTATAGAGTAGATACACAAGAAGATCATGAATTACTGGTAAGTAACTTACCTTTTATTAGCTTAAGGCTAAGGATGATGTTGTGTGTGTTACATGAATTTGCTGTGTCACAGGGTTCTGTGATTTGTCTCTCATTGTGGTTGAGATATAAGATTCCAACTTGGTAGTTTTAGCGTGACCCAGTTTTAATGTTCTTTCAGAGGTTTTTATGGCTATTTCAGTTATATGACCAGATTAGAGAAGAATCACAATTTCGCCAATCTTATGCAGACACATTTGTTCCAAAGCACGTGATAAGATTCACAATCTCGCTCTTGACTGGTTTGCTTGAAGCTCTGCCAGGCTTTGCCCTAGGAAGGCATTACATCAAGCTGGTCTGCTAAGCTCCATGAATGATGAATATGTCAGACTCATATCTTTCCATAGGGAATATGTCTGTCACAAACTGCCTGGAGCTAACTGCCCTAGTTTATATTGCTGGTGTCTTGGATGCACAAATCAGGATTAACCTTGTTGCAGCCTCACATGAATACAAAACATGGTAATAGTCTAACTTGGTTTACAGTACTAGTGTGCTTTCTCCTTTTATGGATCCTATATACTGCTCTTCTTGCAAACTGCCTCTTCAGTATGGTACCTCGGATTGTAATAGGTGCTTTGTTTATAGCTTTAGACATAGCAAGTTGCATTATGATTTCTAAGGGCATCTTGAGTATACCTACTTTCTCAGTTCTATCTGGGGTATTATTGAGGATCCAGCTGGGGCAGGAAACTTTTTACGCTTGCCCAGTGAGGCTGAGTAAGCATGATGCAACCTGGGTAGGGTTTATTGAGCAGAGAGGAACCTGGATGCTTCACTACTCCTGCTTCCACCTTTACATAGTTATTCTGTCACATGGGTTTCAGTAATTTGACAAATGTCAGTATGTTATTTACTATATATTTTTAGCCAAGTGTGCTAAAGCATATGTAAGTGCTTGAATGATGATACTACTGATGTTATATATATATTGTAACTATGTTGTTGTGGACAAGTATTTTCTGATGACCTCATGTACTCAACTTTTTACTCTATATCCTTCCTCATCTGTTGCTGTCTATCAAAGAGCTCAGTGTTTATTTGTAGGTTGCTTGTTTATAGTAATCCACATGATAAAACAATTAAAAGTTGGTGGTTTATATTGTTTTATAAAAAATGGCATTGAAAGTGAACAAACCTGATTGCACAAGAATGATCACACGACTGCACTGAATTTCCGAATCCTATGACTGCAAGAGTCATATCAAAGCATGGTCACATTTCAGCTCTCCTTTTTATAGCCAAAGGCTTGTTTCCTAAACAACAGCATGTCATTTTATGAGCACAATGACCCACTCCAGGGTGCGTGGTGATGTTAAATTGATGCACATCCCAGCAATGTAAACACCTCATGCCTCATTCCCTTTGTGGCATTTATCGACTTAGCATTACCAAACACCCTGGTGTAGGTTATTGCTTATTTATGAGGTGTGTGTGTTTGTTATTAATAGGAAATGTATTTTCTTAGTTTTATTTATTGATGTTAGTTTTTTTATATTGGGTTTATTTAATGCTGGGCACTGTCCACTTCCTTTTAAGATCCTGTAATCTGAGCCCCACAGCAACACATCTGGAACTACAACTTCCACTATAACTTGGTGCATTGCTATCATCCCACAGATGATACAAACTTTCTTCCACCTGTAACCCCCCTGCAAATGGGGGTTCCCAAAAAAGTCTTCCAGGAGCTTGCTTGAGTGCTCCAAGCCTGAATGGTGTTTGGCGTTTAAGCCATTTATCTGTGAGTGCTTTTAGAGCCTCTGGTACTGTCTCTTTAAGAGCTGCATGCTTGCAGACATAATTAGTTTGTATGGGGGAACTGTGTGTTTTCCTGCTTGAGTCCTGCTCGAGCTGCTCCAAATCGCTCCATTTCTGCCATCGCTAAGTGAGCAAGGGGAGCACTCTTCAAAGATGTCATTGTTTGCTTGTAACCTGTTAGAGTAATAATGAAAATGCAGTTTGATTTAACCTGCTTTCTTGTAGCAAGGATGGTGCAGAGCAAGCTCCCTCATGCTTGGTTCTGAACTGCTGAATTGGACCAATCATGGTGGGGATCCTTTAAAATGGAGCCTGCTCTGGGTGAATCAGAACTTGGACTCTCCTCTGGAGCCTGCTGTAAGGGGAATGTAAAGGCAGTGACTCTGGGAAATGTAGTTTTGACTTCGGCGCCTTTTTTCCACCAACAGGGGGAGTTTACTGTGAGTGACAGCCAAACAAGCCAACTGAACTGGGAGGAACTCAAAGGAAATCCCTGGCTCTGTCTACTGGAAAGATCAGATCAGTTTGGGCTGTGAAGAGACAGGGAGCTGTGTGCTTCTTCGGTGTGTAGTTTTAGCGCGGGGATCTTGTTTAAGACCCTAAGTTTCGGTCTGCAGTTGGTGCAAGCGCCTGTTCAGACTGAAACCAACCTGTGAAAAGAATCAAGGAGATCTGAAGAGTAGAAACCAGGCTCACCCTGTAGAAGACTGGAGAAATTGCTGAATTGCGCTTGGTCTGTCGGGAACTGAATCTGCTGTGTGTTCTCCAGGGTATTGTGCAGTAATTTCGATCGGAAGAGAGAAGCAGCCTGCCTGGTATAGTACTTTCCTTTTACGTATAAATGTGTGTAGTGCTTGTGGGGAATCTCATTTCAAATCCCCTGTACAGTGAATAGAGTGCATGAAGCTGGAAGTAAACCCCAGTTTAATCCAGACTACATCCATTTGCTCTAAACTGCACTGGGGTCCAGTCACAAGCACCTTGTCCACATGGTCTGCTCCTCCTGGCAATCCAGGACAATCTGCCTTCCATCCAGTTCCCAGCATTGAGTTTGTGAGTACAAAGCAGGGTAGCTCCCTGCCATCTGTTCATCGAATTGCAAGTGTGTCATCTAATTGTTGTTTTTTTTTCATTTCTTCACGAACTGAGCCAACCGGCTCCGGATTACAATTTGGGTGTGGTGCCAGTGTTTTTTCCATCACAGGGCCCCAACCAGCTGCAAACAATCCTGGCTAGCCCCCCCATCCTGGGTAGCCTGTGAAAGTGACAATTTGGGACTCTGAATATGCGCACAGTACTGTGATTATTAATGCGTTTAACCTAATTAAACTGATTTCTCCCTTCCTTGTTGCAGCTCCTTAAATAAATCAGATCTGTTGGTTTCAGCAAAGTTACACTGTCTGAGATATTTGTTCATGTTAAAGTTTTGTACTGTGGTTTTTGCACTGTATCATCTTGTTTTACAGGGGGTCACCAGAGTCCAGTTGACAGAGCCAATCCTGGGGGTAAGTGTACATTGTGAAGATATTCCTGATGCATTGTGTGGGCCACTAGTGGGAAGAAGGGGGGTTACAGTGTCCCAGAGGGCTGTGACCAAGTTAGTTTAACTACTGCAAACCCTGACCTCTGGGTGGAGGCACCTGCCACTGGACCTAGGCCCCTCAACCTGTTAATAGTTAAGCAGGCAGGGATAGTAGCCCTTGGGATAGTGCCACCTAGGGGTTACACACCTACATTGTGATTCCTGCTCAGGTCCTGGAATTCTAGTTTTCCATCTGAGATCTGTATCAATGTCCTTCTACCTACATTTTGAGATTTAGGGATACATTTAGATAGGGGCGGACTAGTGAGTGAGTGTGAGGAGTTTTAGTTTTATTATTTTTAAGGCAGAATTCATTAGTGTACTGTCCTGAGGAGAGTTATTTTTCTTCCCGTGTTGGATCATAGTTGATGTGATCATTGCAACCTGAAAGTACCCAGATGATCACTGGAAGATCTTTCAGGAGAACAGTGTATTAAGGCTGTGGTTCAAGCCCCAAGACCCAACAGGAGCATACAGGAGTGGACTGCAGACCACACCAGGTGAGCTGGGACTAAACATGGGAGGCTGGAAGTCATGGTTCATGCTGGATAAAGAGTAAGTATAGTAAGAAGACTTGGTTTGCTGGCCAAGGCACCTAGCTTCACCTAAGCTCTTTCCTTCTAAGACTGCTTGAAAGGCAGAGTAGAGAAACTTACTAGAGCAAGGGAAAAGGATTAAGACTTATTTTGGCTAAGCAGATTTACTGTGTGGTGTTGTTTTTATTTTTTACTCACATGGATTGCTACTGTTTGTTGCTAACATTTCATTGTTTTATTTTTCTCTGATTACAATTGTTGTTGCTGGTATACCTTCTTCTGCATTATTACAAGGTGTGACTACAGGTGTGTGCTAACAGATTACCGCTGTAATCTTCTGATTCAAATTGTCTTTTGCAAGGTATATCTTCTGTTACTGCTTTATTTTTCTCTGTAGCAAAGTGTTTCTTACAGGGTATGTCTCTCTGAAATTACTGTATTACAGGTGGAGCTTACATTTTGTGACTTTTATCATTGGGCTAAGCAAAATTACTGTTTGACACTGTATTTTATTTTATTCTTGTTTTTTTTTTTGTTGAAAGGTTTGTTGTCTCAGAGGTGTTTCAGTCTCCTTTTCACGTGGAAGAGTATTCTTTCCTCCACAGCTCTTCCAAAGCATTAGGTGTGTATGTGGGGTGGAACTGGCAAACTGTCAGTAATTTCAACAGAAAGAAGGGTTAAAAAGTCAGGTTAGTTGATATCTTGGAGGTAGAAGACTTAGTTTGCTGGCCAAGGCACCTAGCTTCACCTGAGCTCTTTCCTTCTAAGACTGCTTGAAAGGCAGAGTAGAAACTTACCAGAGCAAGGAAAAGGATTAAGACTTATTTTGGCTAAGCAGATTTACTGTGTGGTGTTGTTTTTATTTTTTACTCACAGGATTGCTACTGTTTGTTGCTAACATTTCATTGCTTTTATTTTTCTCTAGCAAAGTGTTTCTTACAGCGTATATCTTCTCTGAAATTATTACAGGTGGCGCTTTACAGGTTTTACAGTTTTATCTAACATTAGGATAAGCTTTCAGGGTTACTGCATTTGTTGCTGACTGATTGTTTCTGCTCTTACCTCCTTGTTCTTTCATCTGTGGTTCTTCTTTTTCGGCAGGGGAAGGACCCAGCCACCTACCCTCATCCCCAACCGCCTCTAACTACACCCCTTTTATAGGGTACCACAGTTGTGACATTTCCTGTGGCAGAGCAGGAAGGAATGGATCAGTGGGGCCTCCACAAGGTGAGCTCATTTACAGGGGCACTAGTAATTTAACTTATTATAACAAGTTAAAAAAACACAATCAAACCATTACTTGCATTTTTTTCCCTTTTTTTTTTACTTCTAATTACTCTGACTAGTTTATAAACCCAGTAACTTATCTGGAATGGATATCAATAACTGCAGGTACTGTGGAACAATTTTCAGAAGGACAGTCTTACAGGATTTAGGACACTATCCTACATGTTGGGCCTTTGGAGATCTTAGGGCTCAGCTCCGGGCAGCATGGGCAGAGATTGCACGCTTCAAATTTCATATTCAAGAGGAAATACATTATAAGAACCACCCACCATGTCCCCAGCATCCAACAGAAAAACCTTGACCGCAGAGGGTAGTTGGTCCAGGAGGTTGGCAGGTGGTTAGGAGGGGCAAATCGGGTGCCCCATCCCTCTCTGCTCTCCAACATATTACCTCCACAAACCATATAAACACTACAAACAGATACCTGCCTCTATCTCTGAAATCAAACAAAGAGGCAGAAGACACTGCTGAACAGGACAGTGCAGCACAGGAGCTAGCACAACAAAACTCACCCAAATCAGGAGCCAAAACAAAAAAGCAAAAAGGAAATCCAAAAAACTTCTGATCATAGGAGACTCCATGATTCAGGGGGTTGATACCCATCTCCAGCCAGGGGTAATGGTCAGATGTCTCCCAGGTACATCAGCATGGACCGACACTGACTGCATTGCTAAAATTGTTCACAAAGCAGGAGAAAACATTGATGTCTTAGTACACATAGGGACTAATGATCTCGCCAGCCGGTCAGTTGTGGAGACCAAGGAACACCTGGCCAGGCTGGGTGACAAACTATCATCTGTTTCGTCTGGCATCTCCTTCTCTGAGATCCTGCCAGTCTGGGAGAGGGGAGCAGATGGACGGAAGGTCAGAGAAGGGGAGATAGGGGAGCTAAACATGTGGCTCAAGGGCTGGTGCCAGGAAAAAGGACACAGATTTGTAGGGAACTGGCAACAGTTCTGGGAGCGAAAGTTCTTTAAATTTGATGGACTGCATCTGACTAAGGAGGGAGTCAGTGCATTGGGGCAGAAGTTTGACGTCTTTAGCAGAATATTTAAATTAGCAAATGGGGAGAGGGGTGCAGCACCCCATACGTCAAATGGGAAGAACACCCCTCCCCCTCAGCTAGTAGTCAAACAGGGATTCAGCATGTTTGCAGTTCATTTGCATAACCAGGTAAGAAAAAAGGTTTGTCTCCCCATACGACGCACAGGGGTAATGCCAAACCTAACCCAACAACTAACACACCAAAATCTGGCCAATGGAAATCATGTACACAAATGCTCACAGCCTGGGAAATAAGATCCCAGATCTGCAGGCAATAATGTCAGAGGCTAAACTGGACATAGTAGCAATTAGTGAGATGGTTTACCAGTAACCATACTTGGAGACTTCAGTACCTGGCTATGTATTGTTCAGAAGAGACCGAGGTGCAAAAGGGGGAGGAGTGGCCCTGTATGTCAATGAAAATATCAAAGCTACAGAAATTCAGAATACACATAAGGAGCCAGAAGAACTGTGGGTCACCCTGGAAACAGGAAATGGGACAGCCATAAGAAATGGGGTTGTCTACAGGCCCCCAGACGAAGGGGAGGACATAGACACATTACTGTTAGAAGATATACAAAACATGACAGCTAAAGGGGAGGTTCTGATAATGGGAGACTTCAACATGCCGGATACAGATTGGTTAATACCAGCAGGAACATCTGCCAGAACTACACACATAGTGGATTTCTTGCAGGGGGAGGGCCTCAAACAACTGGTACAGCAACCCACAAGAGACAGGGCTATCCTAGATATAGTACTGACTAACAAGGAAGGGAACTCAGATCTCCAGGTAGAAGGTCACCTGGGGCCAGTGACCATCACATGGTATGGTTAAATTTGGCTACTACATCTAAATCATCCCATTCCAAGGCAAAAATATGGGACTTCAGAGGAGCTGACTTTGATAAGAGGCCAACAGAGTTAAGCTAGCCCTGGCAAAAGAAACACAGGTGAGGGGTACAGGCAAAGTGGGCAAGCATTAAGGATGCAATACTTGAAGCAACATCCCATTGAGTTAGACAGAAAAGGAAGTGCAAAGAAGAAGGAAACCACTTTGGTTCTCAAATACAGTAGCAGAAAGGTCAGAGCCAAAGGCTGGCCTTCAGGAACTATAAGGGAACACAGCGGGATGAAGATGAGGAGGCATACCAACTGCCCTAAGGGAAGCAGGGAAGGCAGTAAGGCAGGCAAAGTCCCAAACTGAGGAACACTAGCACGAACAGTAAAAGAAGGTGACAAGACTTTCTATAGATACATTAGTGAAAGGAGAAAGTCCAGAGGGGGTATTGCTAAGCTTAATGGAGAAAAGGGAGCATGTGAGGAGGAGGACCCTGTAAAGGCATCTATCCTAAATAGATACTTTTGCTCAGTATTTACTGAAGAGAAGGTAAGGCAGGGCCCACAGCTCAGCATCATGGACACAGGGGAGTGAGCACTACTCCCTTCACAAAGAAAGGGTCCTACAAGAGCTCACTAAAGCTCAGGGTGGATAAGGCAGTGGGACCTGATGGCATCATCCCAGGGTACTTAAGGAGCTAAAGGTGGAACTAGCAGAGCCATTAGCAGAACTGTTTAGTGAGTCTCTGAGCACAGGAGAGGTCCCAGAAGACTGGAGAAGGGCTCATGTGATCCGCTCCCAAGAGTGGTAGCAGGGAGGAGGCGGGGAACTACAGACCAGTCAGTCTTACCTCAGTAGTGGGCAAGATTATGGAGGCACTCCTTAAGGAAAGGATAGTGCAACACCTGGAATCCATAGGGGCACAGGATCCAAGACAGCATGGGTTTACAAAGGAAGGTCCTGTCAAACTAATCTCATAGATTTCTTTGACTGGGTAACCAGAGTGGTGGACCAAGGGGAGCAGTTGATGTTGCTCTACCTTGACTTCAGCAAAGCTTTTGACACTGTTCCACATAGAAGATTGATAAATAAGCTGGGTAGGCTCGGGGTGGGTCAGAAGTTGGTCAACTGGGTGGCAAACTGGTGATCGGGCAGAAAACAGAGAGGGTGGTAAATGGTATACAGTCAGAAGAGATGCAAATCACAAGTGGGGTACCTCAGGGATCAGTCCTGGGGCCAGTCTCTTCAACATCTTCATTAGTGACCTTGCAGATGGACTAGAGGGTAAGGTTTGTCTGTTTGCAGATGACACCAAGATCTGCAACAGAGTAGATGATCCAGATGGGGTGGGCAGAATGAGAAGAGATCTGGATAAACTAGTAAAATGGTCAGAAGAGTGGCAACTGGGATTTAATGCAAAGAAGTGCAAAATCATGCACATAGGGAAGAGAAACCCTGAAGCCACCTATAGGCTGGGAGGGGAGTTGCTAGCAGTCACAAAGGAAGAAAGAGACTTGGGCATCATCATCACTGATGACCTGAAATCATCCAAGCAGACCTCTAAAGCAGTAGGTAAGGCTAGGGGGGTGTTAGGGTGTATTAGTAGGGGTATCACAAAGTGTAAGAGGAGGTAATAACCTCTTTACAAGACACTGGTTAGGCCCCATCTGGGTACTCAGGGTGAAGTATTGGAGGCCACACCTTCACAGGACATTAACAAAATTGAGGTAGTCCAGAGAAGGCAACCAAAATGGTGCAGGGACTGCATCAGAAGACATATGAGGACAGATTAACAGAGCTCAACATGTATACCCTTGAGCAAAGGAGGGAGAGGGGTGATATGATCGAGGCATTCAAACACCTTAAGGACATTAACAAGGTGAAAGAGTTTAACGTTTAAATATAAGAAAAATAGCAGGACAAGAGGACACAGCATGAGATTAGAGGGGGGCCGATTAAGGGCAAATGTGAGGAAATTATTTTTCACAGAAAGGGTGGTGGATGCATGGAATGGCTTACCACAAGAAGTGGTGGCTATAAATACAGTGCAGGGCTTCAAACAGGCATGGGATAGGCATAAGGGAGCAATACAAATGACTATGAATAGATAGGCCACTGACAGAGCAAAGGCCGATGGCACATTTACAAGGTAGAAAAAGAAATGGGCAGACTGGATGGGCCTTGTGGTCCTTATCTGCCGTCAACTTCTATGTTTCTATGTTTCTTATAGCACTAGTAGTCACTGGACCCTGTGGTTGCAGGGTGAAGACCTCAGCAGGGCAGGAATCTGCATGTTGTATGCATTTGTGTTTTGGCGCCAAGTCTTTGTTTGAAAAAAAAAAAAAAAAACAGTAACCTGCCTGACTGTCTGCGATGGGACTGTGGAGCTACCTGCCTTTAATAATTGTATCCTTCACCAGCTCTAATTAACAGCAACCCAGGCTTGACTGACAAATTAAGGAACTCATTTAAACACCTAAATCTCAGCCGGGCTGCTTTCTTTTAATGCAACATAAGGCTATAATGGGGCTGTGAAATAAGCCTGCAGTAAGTTAAAGTTAAATCCAGAGCCTGCTCAGTTTAAACACCTAAATCTCAGCCGGGCTGCCTACTTTTAATGCAACATAAGGCTATGATGGGGATGTGAAATACGCCTGCAGTAAGTTAAAGTTAAATCCAGAGCCTGCTCCGTTTTCATAGTGGCGACAGTCCAATAATTTGATGCTTTCTGCGTGATTGCAAGCCCTCCCACAAGTGTGAATTGTAGCTTAATCCTGTTCTTAGATTGGATTGCAAACCCTCCCTGTAGCCTGTAACCATACTCAACCCTGTTCCCTTTCTCCTTCTCCTTTGCCCACAGCTGGGCCACTTTCTTGGAGGTCGCGAGGGTCCTGATAGCAGTTCTCCCCCACACTGAACTTGAATCAGGTATGCCCGGGATTTCATTCGCTAGAGGAGCCTGTCAGATATAGTGCTGCTCGTTCGCTGCATAGCTGTGAACTTTCTCCACATCGGCGCTCCACGCTGGCTGCCCCACTGCCCCCACCACCACCCTTGGTCGGCATCGGGCTATATACTCACAATCCAATCACATGATTGTCTGAACCTACCAGCCCACTTTGTCATCTGCAGCCTATACTAGCACACCACTAGAGGGCCCCATCTCAATTCAATTGCATTTAAAAATGCAGCACATTTACAGCATGATTAGTTTCTCTTGGGTCCTTACCCAAACCGCCATAATACTGACTTTTTCCTCCCTCCCCCAACTCTCCCTATGGAAAAGCCCTGTTCCTGGGACCCCCATACATGCTTCACTAATCGCCACCTCAGGATTACCCCCTCCCATATCACCTAAATTCCTTCTCCCCAGTTCTACTCAGCAGTAATTATACCCCTAACCTACGTAACACTGCAATCTGGACCTTGTTGGAACTACCTCCCCCCTCCCATACAATCATTCACTAAGTAGCCCCCATCACTCCTTATCTCCAGCCCTGTTAGCCCAACTTGTCTGTACCATCCCTATACCAGTCGGACTCACCAAAATACCCACTAATTCATGCTTCTGTCGAGCTGTATTCAAATTGCACCAGAAAGCCGCTCTACAGCATGCTCTCCTCCTCCTCCTCCTTCTTCTCTCAGGGAATGTATATCCCAATCCAGAACCTCCCTCGACTAGTGTTCCCAAGGAGAGCAGGCTTGGTGGCCTACTACTGGCCTCCCTTAACATCTGTAGCATACCTAGGAAGCTCACTCCACTACAGGGATGGGTCGCCCAACACACCCCTGACATCCTGGCCTTATCTGAAACCTGGCTCTTTAAAAATATCTCAGACGCCTCTGTCACACTCAGTGACTACTCCATCTTCAGAGTAGACAGGACAGGCAAGAGGGGAGGTGGTTGCACCATCTATGCCAAAACTTATCTGCAGTTCCACTTGGTCCCCCTGCTCCCGCCTGCCCACAGGGCCCAAGCCATAACTATAAAAGTCACCCTTGGCACTCCTGGTAAACTGCTATACATTATGGCGGTCTACATCCCCCCTCAAACCAAAAGCACGACTTTGATTCTATTCTATCCAGCATCACCCATCTCCCCCCCCCAAGAGCGAACTGATTACTATGGGTGATTTTAATGTGAATTGGCTATCCCCGGCATCAGCCACCTATAGAGATGCCGTCCAAGCCTACGACATTGCCCAGGTTGTCCAGTCCCCCACCAGACATGATCCCAGGTCAGGGTCTTCCACTCTTATTGACCTCATCTTTACAAACTTTCCCAACCACCTCTCCAAAGTTAAAGTGCTCCCCAATGTGAAACTCTCCTGTCTCCTGCTGGTGGTCGAATAAAATCACTCCCAGCCACCCTAAAGTTGCCATCCATAGGCAACTCAAAAAAAGGTGCCCTCTCTCACCTCAAAATGTATCTCTCCTCCTGTGACTGGTCACCCGTCCACACTGCCCAGACTGTAGATACTGCCCTCACCTCCTTTATTACCACCTTCAACACTGCCTGTGACATCTTCGCCCCCATCACAAAGTAGGGCATAAAAAACAGGGATACTCCGTGGATCTTGCAGACCCTCCTTGAACAGATGCACCACAGAGATAACCTCTGGCATAGGGCCCTGAACTCCCAGCTTCCCCAGGACAGGCAACTCTACAGAGAGGTGAGAAACAAATGCACCTGGGCCATTTGGCTAGCTAAGGCAACCTACTATAAGCAAGCACTCACCTCCTCATGGGGCTCTGGGAAAAACTTCTGGAACAATGTCAAGGAACTCTGCAGGAAAACCATCTCCCCGCCCCAACACAACTTCAAGTCAAGGGAGCCCTCTCCCAGGACCCCAACACCATATCCAATGCCCTAAACACCTCCTTCACTGACCTCAGTCACAGCCTCCCATAAAACTTCCTTGACCCTATCTCTAGCCGCCCCTCTGTCACCCCTCCCACAACAATCCCCCTCCCTTCCGACTATCATTTTCTGCAAGGAGGCCAAATGCTACCTCTCCAAAGCCTTGCACAACTCACACTACAGCAGCGACTCCCTAGACATCAAAATTCTCCCACTAACACTAGATGAGACCCTGCCTCACCTCACCAAACTCCTAAACTGCTCACTGTGCTTAGGTCAAATCCCTGCTCTCTGGAAAAGAGGAATTATCACTCTGATCCTAAAGAATGGTGATCCCACCTCCCCTGGTAACTATAGGCCCATTACTATCCTTCCCCCCCTCTCAAAAGCTCTCGAACAAATTGTGTCAGACCAGCTCACTGATTACCTGGCCAAACACAATCTGCTCTGCCATGAACAACACGGTTTCAAAGTGGGACACAGCACTACCACAGCCCTACTCGAATTTACATCCCACATACACGAGGCACTGGAACAGGGGTCAATAGCAGGAGCAATCTATGTTGATCTGACCAAAGCATTTGACACCGTCAGTCACGCACTACTTCTCCACTCCCTCCCCTCCCTTCATTTCGCCTCTGAGGCTATCGCCTGGTTCAAAAACGATCTCACAGACCGGAGACAACAAGTCAAAATTAGCACCACCCTCTCCTCTAAGTGACCAGTTCTAGTGGGTGTCCCTCACGGGTTGATCTTAGGCCCTCTACTTTTCACTCTCATCCTAAACACCCTCCCACAGTCCTGCAGTGGAAAGCTACTGCTCTACGCAGATGATGCTGTAGTACACTGGAAACACACCAATCCTAACTCAGTTCAAAATGCCCTACAAGGCTTTTTTAGAGAACTAGAATTCTGGCTCACTGACCATTACAACAAGATGAAATCCATGATCTTTGCTCACCGCCAAAACCCTTACAGTAATGCCCTGCTATCCATCTCAAACGCACAGAGCCTCCACATTGAACAGGTCCCAAATTTCAAATATCTGGGTGTCACGCTAGACACATCCCTCACCTACCACACACACACATTAAACACCTCTCATCTTCTGTTAGCTCCCGGTTAGGGATTCTTTACAGACATAAACACTGCCTACCCCCCAGGCCCTACGTCTGGCTGTAACCTGCTCAGTGCTTTCATTGGTCGATTACAGAGTAATAATTTATGGTACCGCTGACCAAACAGCCCTACACTGCATCAATTTAGCCCTCAGCAAAGCTTGCCGACTGGTCACAGGTTGTGATAGATTAACCCACACGTGCATGCACTACAAGCTAGCAGACTGGCTGACCTTCAAAGGGAGACTTAAGTACCACACTTGCCTACAAGCCAAAAAATACTTTTGAATCTGACACCTAAGGGCATCCACCCCCTCATCCAGCCAGCCCCATACAGGAGTACCCCAGGTGCCTGGCCAGCATCTCCCTTATAGTCCCCCACTGTAGGACCTCACTAGGGCAAAGGTATTTCCGTTATCGTGCTCCCCTCTGGCTTAACAACCTTCCATCCTCCATCTCCCTGGCCCCTAGTCTTGGCCAATTTAAAACTGGTATCAAGAGGCTTCTTCTTGTCTCGGAGTCCTGTGGCTGTTTCCAACAGTCCTCCCCCTTGTCGAAAGGTGATAGAAAACTAACTTATTCCATGACTTCACACCTAGGCCTACAACCTTGCTGTATTTAAACCTCAACCCAGGGCTCGGTAAAGTCCCTCCGAATCAGTAAACCTGACCAATCCCACCTTGATGACCCAGGATCCTCTAAATACCCTTGAGATAGTAATCAACCTATGTAAATACACTGTACTGTGAACTATGTATAATATGTCTAAATGTAATTTGTGAAGTATGTATAATATGTCTAAATGTAATGTTTCTACTTTGTACTGACGTGGAGCCATTGCAAAGAAGTCTGTGACTCAAAGGATTGTAATTCCGAAATTTTCAATAAATAAATAAATTTGAATTCAGTCTCAGGGTGCTGGGGTTCACTGTGCTGTGAGCCCATGTGTTGACTTTGATTCAAGTGACTGGCCAGTTATTTTCCATTCCATTTGGACGTGGTTTATAAACTCTTGTGCCAAAAGCATTTAACAGTGTCTCCTGTTTATATGCCTGAGCGGTGGTGAGAGCACTGCTAAAGAAATCACTGGTTGCAAAGTCACTGTTTTACTGAGACTGGATAAGCTCTAGTAGCAGCAGGGCTTTTCTGTTATGACAACTGTGACTGTTCAGTCCATCTATTGAATTTTCTCCTCTGGAAGCCCGTTACTTGGATTCTCTATTATAGTTGTTTTATTATTTATTGGTTGTTCCATTGTTAGTTTGAGTGTTCAGGGAGGGTTTGGCCTGATAGTTTGTTAGGTAAGTGGTGGATGGTTGTTGTATGTGGATATTCATTTCTGTATTAGATCAGTGTGATTGTCTGGCTTTGTGCATAGGGTATGGGGTGAGTAAGGGGTTTCTTAGTTATGATATTTTGGGTTGCAGTGGGTATTTAAAGTGGGTTAAAGTGGGTTAATGCTTACTTGTTATTTTATTTAAAGTAAGTTTTATCTTGGGTAATTAGGGTGGTTGAGTTTTAAGTTATTTATTAGTGTGTGTAGCATTACTGTCAGAGAGATGTGTCTAGGTGTCAGACCCCAGAGGCTCCGTTACTTGACAGCCCAGCTGCTGGATCTCCACCCCTTAACTGACCTCTCTTTGTCACTGAGAGCACTCAGGTGCTGCAGGGAGGATGATAATGGGAGGTTGCAGGACAGCAAGTTGTGGGCTGCTAAGGTAGCTAATGGGGAGAGCCATACTGGGGTGATGAGGACCAGGAGGTGTCCTGAGGTAAAATGGGACATAGAGAGGGGCCAGACTTGTTTGGTCCCCCTACACAGGGCTCCTACTAGACCAAGTGGGCAGGCAGTCAATGGACCAGCAATCTCTGCCAGTCCCCTTCAGGGGTAGCCTGTGATGTGGGTGACCGCAATTGAGTGACCCGCTAAAGGGCGACTCAATTGTGGTGCCTGTCACAGGGGCTACCAGTTATGGACAATGACCGCATGGGGGGTGTGGGCGACCATAGTGACAGGAAGTCACTACCGGTATGCGCATGGGGGTGGGCTGAGAGCGAGCACACGTGGCAAGGGGTGGGAGGGGATTTGATGGGTGGCACTGTGGTAGGCTGCCGAGCTGGCCCCATGGTGTAGCAGGTCAGCTTGCGGCCTTGGTAGCTAGGGTACTGGGTTCGGGTCAGGGAACAGGTTCATTTTTGCTGCATTCGGCCTGAATTTAATTTTTTTTACATTTTCCCTTCCCCCGACATGCTCCCCCCTGGAGTTGAGAATCCTTTAGTAATGGGATGCGGGGAGAAAAGCCCACCAAACGGGGGTGTGAGGGGCACAGCCCCTGCATAAACGTAAAAAAACACAAGTCCTCAGCACCATTTTGTTGTGTACTGAGGAGTCAGGGTGCCAAAATTTATTTTCGTTGCTCTGACTTCACTGTAACGGCGATCGCCCTTTGCTGGTCGCTGTTATGACGTAGAACTCCTTCAGGCAGTGCTATGCAATGCAAGATTGATTAGGCACAAGACTGCAATTATAGCAGACTTGTTTTTTTCAGTCAGTCTTGCTTGCATCACAGAGACATGGCTAGAAGACGATGCTGTCCCAGTCTTGAAGGCATCTATCCTAGCCGTTTTTTCCATAGTGTACTGCCCGAGCATGAACGGGGGGGAGTGTGGCCATCTGTTTTGCATCCTACTTGAACTTTTCTGTGCAATCAGTGGGCTGTACTTCATCATTTGAATGTGTGGCCATACGTGGCGGTCCAGGCACAGGTTGTGGAATGCTCCTGGTGTACTGGTCTCTGGGGTATGAGGGGGAATTTCTGCAGGAAGTCATGGACTTCATCACTAAGAGGGTGTTGGAGATGCCTAGATGGTTAATTCTGGAGGACTTCAATGCCTTAATTGACAATGAATTAACACAGTTTGGACAAGACTTCCTCCAGACAATGAATTCACTGGGCCTTGCACAAGCATTTGCTACTGTGACTCACAGAGATGGACACGCTTTGGACCTAGCATTCTCACTGTGACTTGACATTACTGATCTCAAGATGGATCCAGTCATTTGGTCAGATCACTGCACAATAGGGTTCTCATTTGGGGCACCCCAGTAGTCATTCCCCTGAGGAGATGGTCCACTATTGCCTATTTAAGGGGTTATCCCAAAAGGGACTGTTAGCAGTAATGGACCTCTTGGAAGTGAGTGTTGCTTGTCGAGCAGGGATGAGTGAGGTTGTGGCAGCCTATAATAGGGCTGTCACCTCAGCACTTGACTTTGTCACACCAGTCCGTATACCCCCCAGGTCCTATTGCTTGAGACCTCCATGGTTTGCTGGGTCTCTCAAGGAGATGAAGCCCAAGAGTTGGAGGTTGGAACATTGTTGGTGGAGATCTGGCTCTGAGGTCGACAGACTGGCTTTGAGAACTCACAAAGATGAGTATCAAAGAGCATTCTCCCATAAGAAGGCAGCATTTCTGTACAGGGAGATTGCTTCAGGGTGGAACAGGCTGGTTCAGCTCTTTCGGACTGTGGACAGGCTATTTCATTCTACATGTCTGCAGCTGGAAAGTAGCAGTTTTAATCACAAGGTGTGAAGAGTTTGCTCTGTTTTTCTCTGACAGAATGTCCTGTATCTGATCCAGTTTCGATCACAGCCCCATAGTGGTTGGGTAGCCAGTTCTAGAAGCACTTCACCTGCCTGGGGTGAGTGGACAAGGTATGTGAGGTGATTTTGAAGCTGTGGCCTACACACAGTGAACTGGACCCAGGCATTCACCAGGATTACTTGGAGTTCACTCTCATAGAGTGCTTTGAAAGAGGCACTGGTGAGGCCCCTCCTGAAGAAACCATCTCTCAACCCTGACATCTTGTCAAATTATAGACTAATCTCTAACCTTCCTTTCTTTAGTAAGGTTATTGAGAAAGGTGTGGCCCTGCAGCTCAAGGCCCATCTCTCTGCCTTTGACATCTATGAGCCTCTCAAGTCTGGATTTAGGTCTAGAAACAGTACTGAAACTGCATTGGTCAGGGTGCATAATGATCTCCTTAGGGCTAGAGATAGAGGGGAATAGCCATTTCTCATTCTCCATGATCTCTCTCTTCAGCTTTTGACAATGTGGACCATGAAGTGTTGTTGGATCTTGTAGGGAGCTCTGTGGATTCACCAACTCTGTCATAAGCTGGTTTGCGTCCTTTCTCACAGGCAGAACGCAGAGGATGGTGATGGGGGGTTTCTCCTCATGCCAAAAGCCCCTAACGTATGGAGTTATTCAGCAATCAGTCCTCTCCTTCATGCTGTTTGCAGTCTAGGTGCTGCCCCAGGAGAGATCATCAGATGATACAGCATGGGATTTCAATGCTATGCAGATGACACGCAGCTGTATATATCGTTTGCTCCTGGGAAACATGGTGCGGTGGAAATAATAAATGCATGTCTGGCTGAGATCCAGGACTGGATGACCTCTAGCTAGCTGAGAATGAACCCGGAAAAGATGAAGGTGCTGGTGATACAGGGAGAGATGCAGTTGCTGCGGAGGGGGGAATCGGATTAATGTTGTACCTTTCCCCACTTGCGGGATCTGATAAGGTGAAAAATCTGGGCATTATCTTCGATGACAGACTGACATTAGAGGTTCAAGTGTCATCTACTGTCCATAGGGGGTTTTACCACATGAGGAATATTAGCTGGATTAAAGTTTTAATCCTTGCTGATGACCTGCCCTCACTATTACACATTTCTGTAATGTCCAGACTTGACTACTGCAATGCCCTCTACCTTGGAGTTAATGGAGGGGTCCTGTGTCACCTGCAGCTAGTGTAGAATGCAATGGACAGGTTGCTGATGGGCCTTCCTAGGTTCTGCTATGTGACCCCAGTCCTGCGTGACCTGCACTGGCTGCCGGAAAGGTGGAGAATTACTTTCAAGGTGGGTTTTCTTACCTACAAGGCCCTATACTGACTGGGTCCTGACTATCTGAGTGACATCCTGACTCCCCACTGCCCTCAATGCTCTCTCTACTCCTCCTCCGAGGGCCTCCTAGCGATTCCCAGGGCTTGACTAGAAACATTTGGAGATCAGTTATTTGTGGTAGCAGGACCAGCCCTGTGGAATTCGGTCCCAAAATCTTTGAGGGAGTCCCCTCTTTGGAGGCTTTTAAGTGGGGCCTGAAGACATGTTATTTAGGGAGGCATTTGGAATTTAGTAGTTCCTCCCAGTCCAGTTCCCTGATCATTGCATTATACTATTTTACTCTTTATTTTATTATACTGTATGCCTATTTATGTTAATACTGATTTTTATCGTCATTGTGTGTACCCTGTACAGTGTCCTAAACCTCAGGGATAGGGCGTATTATAAATATATTTTGACTTACTTACTCACTGTGTTAACTAAAACTCACATGATGCTCTTTCCATTTGTTTGAGGTAGACCTGTTAGTGTTATGTTTGTGTTACCAGCATCAGAAATCCAGAAGTGTAGAAATTTTCCTTGGATTTGAACAGGTTTGACCTATTTACAAGGATGCATCTGTATTACAGAGAATGCATCAACAACATGGGAGAAGGAATCCAGGGCAAGATGTGCCTCTTCGGAATGACACTAACCTCGGTGGCAGGGTAGACAGAGAGGAGGGGGTTCGGGAAATGCAGAGACTTGCAAAGGCTAGAAAGGGTGTCAGAGGTTTGGCAGTTGAAATTCAATGCCAAAAAGTGTAAGGTGAGGCACACTGGGAGCAAGAACCCCAGGACAGAGTACTGGATGGGATGGGGGGGGTAAAACTGAGCACAACCTCTAAGGAAAGACGCCTAGGGGCCATCATCAGTGACTCCCTAAAACAATCAAGCCAGTACAACAAGGCCTAGAGTAAGGCAAACAGGATACTGGGGTGTATAGTAAGGGTTACTGACAGCAGAAAGAAGGCAATATTACTCTCTGTAGATCACTGGTGAGGCCCCATCTGGAGTACTGTGCCACCCCAAACATGACCCACAACTCATAACCCCACAGTTCAAATATTTTGCAATTATTGACTCTCTCTAATAACATGCTCACGCACCATAGGTTATGCAAAAAACAGTAAACAACAATTTATTTACAAGAGTTGAGGGTCAGGATAGGGTAATTGAAAGTAAAGGTCAAGCTATTTATGGTTGGCATTAGTTTGATTTGGTTTAGATTGGGTAACCCCTCATGCCTGCCTTTTTACTAAAACGACAGGTGGCATTCTGTTGGCGCTGGCAGCAATACCTGGTGGGGACCTGGGTTCGGGGAGGATGAGGTTACCTGGCACAAGGGGACATAGGTTTGGCTACTCTGCACAGGGGGCACCCAAGTAAATCCGACTACAGGAAGCAATAACTGTAAAGTCCAGAACCAGGACTGGGATTTTTCAGTGTGACTTTTATTCATAACTAGCTGAACATAACAAAGCATAGATGGACCCCCAAGTGGCTACGTTTACTGATAATGCAGATTAGAGACTACAAGGCGGTCCACTTAAAGAATGAACCTATTTCTACTGTTTTCTGGCTCTGGACCCACCAGGCACACAGCCCGGACTTGCATGCGCTTTGGATACACAGCCCAACTGGCCCGGCTCCCCTGCCGGCCACTTGACTGACGGTCCACTTAAAGAATGAACCTAATTTACTTGTTGTGGCTCCCCACACCACATAGAGTCTGCGACCCCTAGGGAGATTTGTTTTCTTACTTCCTTCTGACTCCCATCAAACAAGGAGAATTATTTTCCCAAGTTGTGGCTCCCCACACCACTTAGAGTCTGCGACTCCTAGAGAGATTTTCCAATTTGCGACCCACGTCTGGGTACCTACCCCATCACTGGCCAGGCGCATGAGGCAAGTAGTAATCACAGTAGAAATCTTTGGAGGTGGACCTGGTTACTAAAGATGGGGGGTGTTCCCACCTCCAGCTCCCACAGCCCATACCCGGCCATTTCTCTGGACAAACAGAAACTAAAACTTCGAAATGTAGATTAAACGGCGGATGACCTGTAGTACCCCCTCTACAACATTACTTGAATCCATAAAGACTTTAGATTTTTACACTACTCCATTTGTTTGTCCTAGTACAATAAGCCTCCCAAATAGTAGTTCACATCCGAGCTTTCTTCACATTTTCCAAACTGAAGAAACATATTGTTTGCCCTCTCAAATTAGAGCAAAACCTCACCCTTTAGGTGCAGGTGCCCCACAGGCGAAGTACATCTTCTTTCCTCTTGTCAGACCAAAACAGAAACTGTAAAAAGGCAGCTTTCTTCCTGTAGTAGAAATTAGGATTGCCCTGAAATCACAGAGGGATACTTTACTCTCCCCCCGGGGGGAGGGGGGCACTGAGACCTGGACAGCGGTCTCTACCATTTGAAACTGGACACTGACCTTCTCACACAGAAGGTAAACAAAAGACACTTCCTTCTCCCAAGGAGGTAAACAGCAAACTGACTTTGAAAACTTCCAACGTTCTATCTCACTACCTGTGCTGCAGATTCCAATGTGGTTTATGCAACTGCGACAGTTCTATGGTGATGTCATCTCTCAATCTCAGCTGTGACTGAGAACAGAGTGAGACAGTGTGAAACCTATTTAACTGGAGTTTCTCAAGCTGTCTTCCCTGCCTACCACTAGGTCTTACTGGGATTCTAGTAACCCCGCGTAACAAGGGGTTACAATTGTAATTCAGATAATCATTTTGCATCTAAAGTTTAAACATTAATCACAGTGGCCACCCACCAACCTCTGAGGTAGTTAGCATATTTGATCTGACTATCTAGTTAGCTGCATTAGACATTCAGAAGACACATGCCCCATGCCCACACTGGTACCAGTTTCTAGAATGCATTAAACCCCCCACAATTCTAATACTTATATCTGGGTACCCAGTACTAAAGTCTAATGGTGCAGGCCTATTGTATGATGCAGCTGTGATGGCCAGCTGATTGGGGCCCTTGCAGGAAAAAAATTAATTAGCCTGCCTACTTTTGATTATCTTTACTTGATCCAAGCTGATCTTGTAAAATAGACTTTAAAATTGGATACTTTGGCCTGAAGCACATAGAAGAACTTGGTTTAAACTATTTATAGTTTCTCACAAGAGGGCAGATGTGTCTCTGCCTACTCATGGTTTTGATGTCCTCTTTGCCAAAGTTGAAATCTGGCTATACAAAGCAATTGAGGTAGTTGCAGAATGTGGGCTCTGCCTCTGTATGCTGAGATGCAGGGCAAAGGTTTATAGCCAGGAACCTCCTAACTGACTGCAGGATCTTACAGCTTTTGCAGGTGGTAAGCATCTCTAGCTTCATTTGGAGTACCCATCATCCAAGGCAGAAAACATCTTCTGGTATAGACCAGGCCTGGACTGGGGCTGGCACACTTCAGACTCCATGTCTAGGCTATAACCCTCAGGGGAAGAGCATATGGCAGTGCCTTGGGTGGCGGTACACTACCAGGCTTTCTCCCAGGCCAGGCTAAAGTACTTTCATTGCATTTAACACATTTATACCTGCACATTAATATGTACTTTATATGACCTGAAAGCAATTCCCAATGAGAATTCAGGGAAAATTAAAAAAGCACTGTTCAATTTATTTACGCAAGCACTGAAAATACTGGCATCTGATTTATTAATAATAGATGCCCATCATTGGACTGGCACATCGAAACAGGTCAAGTAGCTGTGTTAATCCAAGATACTAGAATAGCTGATCAAATACTAGAAAAGGCTTCAGTTCTAGACAGGGCAGCTGTACACATCATAGTGAAATATTAAAGGAAACCAGTAAAGATAAAGACATAAATGGAAATGTAGAAAGAGTTAGAAAAAACATTTTTTATATATGGATTAAGCAGAAACAAAAATGAAAATAACAGAAAATTGAAGGCAATTTTTTTGGATTTGTTGCAGCAACTCTTAAACATCTCAACAGAAAATCAGGATGCCATCTTTATTGTTAGGATGGGCGTGGAACCAGAATGTGATCAAATACAAATTACAACGAACATTTAAGCCTTTACAATAAAATAATGGAAAATGTAAGGTTACTGGATGCTGTAGGACTACGTGTATTAACATCATTTGTTGAGAAGGCTAATTGTGACAGTCTACAAGTAATAAAGGAAATGTGTTTTATAATATACCAATTGCAAATACCTTTGATGTTTTGGAAACACAAGAAAACAACTTATGAATGGACAGACTATTCAGAATAAAATAGATGATAATAATACCTTTTTATTCCTAACATGGAATGTTTCAGGGTTGCTGGCCAAATTTGCAGATGGTGACTGGAGGGGTTTTGTAAATAGACTCTACATAATTTGCTTACAGAAAACTTGGCACTCTGCTGACTCTGACGTAGAATTGGATGGCTATAGTACCTTATAAGGTCCTGGTAAGAAAGTTGCAAAAATGGGTAGATACTCTGGTGGGTTAGTCATATGGGTAAAGACTGATAGGAATATTAAGGCAAAATTAATAATGAACAGAGACAATTTTCAAGTCCTGTCTGTGCAATTTAATAGCAAAAACTCCTGTATAAAAACAAATGTCTCTCCCCCCACTAGTTCTAAACATTATCATGAGTCATTCTGGAAAAAGTTAAATGATATAATAAACAAGCTGGCCTAGCACAACCTGTGAAAATATCTTCTTTTGTGGGGATTTTAATGCAAGAATTGGTGCATATAATGGACAGAAGGAGCAGGACAGAGAACTGTACCAGTTAAAGCAGAAGGAAGTGGGGAAAGGAGGGCCGGTGGCGCTGAGAGTTGAGGCGCTGGATGCCACACCTCACACCATGCCGGTGACCCAGGTTCAGGAATGAGCACGGGTCGGCGGGGGAGGAGAAGGATTGAACATCCAGAGGACTGCTCTCCTTCTCAGAGGTGAAGGGTTTCAGTGTGTCAGCGAGGACTGCCCTCTAGTGGAGGCTGGGGAACAAAGCAAGCCACACTGAGACATGGGGTGGCACTAGGACAGACGCACACTCCCTTGTGTCATTGCGCATCCTAGCTCCAAGGGTAATCTAGCCGGGAAAAATTCCACCGCCCCCTTGTATGAGCCAGGCAAGGTCCTCGACCCTTCAGCCTTGATAGTTCCACTGTAGCCTCCACTCCGGGGATGGCTTCCCGGAGTAAGAGGGTCTGGTGCCAAGGCCTGGGTGAGCCTTCGCTTGCAGGTTAGGGGTCGTGGCAAGGAAAACGTAAAATAAATCACACAAAAAAAAAGAAAGAAATTGGGAAGGCAGTCAGAATAGCAAAGGCCTAAACTGAGAAAAAGATAGCCAACTCAGTTAAGAAGGGGGATAAAACATTTTATAGGTACATTAGGGAGCGAAGAAAGACCAAGGAAGGGATAGTGAGGCATAATAAAGGAAGGGAGGGTGGGCACAGGGGGACAGTGAAAAAGCAGGGATACTGAACGAATACTTCTGCTCAGTATTCACAAAAGAAGAGGAGGGGGAGGTACCTAAATCAAAGAATAGAATCACTCTGGTTAGGGAGGTCGATACCAGTCCATTCACAGAAGAAAGGGTTCTGAAAGAACTCACAAAACTGAAGGTGGACAAAGCAATGGGGCCTGACCGGATTCACCAAGAATTCTAAAAGAACTAAGGGTAGAACTAGTGACACCACTGACTACCCTTTTTAACAAATCATGGGAGGATGGTGTGGTACCTGAGGACTGGAGGAGGGTGGATGTGATCCCCCTTCACAAAAGTGGGAGCAAGGCGGAGGCAGGGAACTACAGACCTGTTAGCTTGATCTCAGTGGTAAGGAAAATATTGAAATCACTTCTGAAAGAAAGAATTGTTGAGTACCTAGAGACCAGTGGGGCACAGGACCCAAGCTCTTTCGGACTGTGGACAGGCTATTTCATCCCACCTGTCTGCAGTTGGAAAGGAGCAGTTTCAGTCACAAGGTGTGAAGAGTTTGCTCTGTTTTTTTCTGACAGAATGTATTCTATCTGATCCAGTTTTGATCACAGCCCCATAGAGGTCCGGTAGCCAGTTCTAGAAGCACTCCACCTGTCTGGGGTGAGTGGACAAGGTATGTGAGGTGATTTGAAGCTGTGGCCTACATAGTGTGAACTGGACCCTGGCCAAACACTTCTTCTAGTGGGATGTGTGGGGTACGTTGACCCAGCATTCACCAGGATTACCCAGTGTTCACTCTCATAGGGATTATTCTCCAGTGCTTTCAAAGAGGCACTGGTGAGGCCCCCTCCTGAAGAAACCATCTCTCAAACCTGACATCTTGTCAAATTATAGACTAATTTATAACCTTCCCTTCTTTGGTAAGGTTATTGAGAAAGTTGTGGCCCTGCAGCTCAAGGCCCAACTCTCTGCCTTTCATATCTATGAGCCTCTCAAGTCTGGATTCAGGTCTAGAAACAGTACTGAAACTGCATTGGTCAGGGTGCATAATGATCTCCTTAGGGCTAGAGATAGAGGGGAATGGCCATTTCTCATTCTCCATGATCTCTCTTCAGCTTTTGACAATGTGGACCATGGAGTGCTGTTGGATCTTGTAGGGAGCACTGTGGATTCACCAACTCTGTCATAAGCTGGTTTCAGTCCTTTCTCACAGATAAAATGCAGAGGATGGTGATGGGGAGTTTCTCCTCATGCTAAAAGCCCCTAACATGTGGAGTTACTCAGGGCTCAGTCCTCTCCTCCATGCTGTTTGCAGTGTATGTGCTGCCCCGGGAGAGATTATCAGACGATACAGCATGGGATTTCACTGCTATGCAGATGTCATGCAGCTGTATATACTGTATCATTTACTCCTGGGAAACATGGTGCGGTGGAGTATTAAATGCATGTCTGGCTAAGATCCAGGACTGGATGACCTCTAGCTGGCTGAGGCTCAACTCAGGCAAGATGGAGGTGCAGGTGATAGAGCCTGGTCATAGGAGAGATGCAGTTGCTTCGGAGGGGGAATTGGCTTAATATTGTACCCTTCCCCACTTGCGGCATCTGCTAAGGTGAAAAATCTGGGCATTATCTTCAATGACAGACTGACATTAGAGGCTCAGGTGTCATCTGTTGTCCATAGTGGGTTGTACCACATGAGGAATATCAGATGGATTAAAGTTTTAATTCTGACTGATGACCTGCCCTCACTAGTACACGTTTCTGTAATGTCCAGACTTGACTACTGCAATGCCCTCTACCTTGGGGTTAATTGAGGGGTCCTGTGTCACCTGCAGCTAGTGTAGAATGCAATGGTCAGGTTGTTGATGGGCCTTTCTAGGTCCTGCCATGTGACCCCAGTCCTGCGTGACCTGCACTGGCTGCCGGAAAGGTGAATAATTACTTTCAAGGTGGGTTCTCTTACCTACAAGGCCCTTTACTGACTGGGTCCTGACTACCTGAGTGACATCCTGACTCCCCATTGCCCTCAATGCTCTCTCTACTCCTCCTCCGAGGGCCTCCTAGCAATTCCCAGGGCTTGACTAGAAACATCTGGAGATCAGTTCTTTGTGGTAGCAGGACCAGTCCTGCGGAATTCAGTCCCAAAATCTTTGAGGGAGTCCTCTCTTTGGAGGCTTTTAAATGGGGCCTGAAGACATGTTTATTTAGGGAGGCATTTGGAATTTAGTAAACCCTCCCAGTCCAGTTCCCTGATTCTTGCATTATACTGTTTTACTCCTTATTTTACTATACTGTATGCCTATTTATGTTAACACTGATTTTATTGTCATTGTGTGTACCCTGTACAGTGTCCTGAATATCAGGGATACGGTGCATTATACATATATTTTTACCTACTTACTACTCACTGTGTTAACTAAAACTCCCAGGATGCACTTTCCATTTGTTTGAGGTAGACCTGTTAGTGCTATGTTTGTGTTACTAGTATCAGAAATCCACAAGTGTAGAAATTTTCCTTGGATTTGAACAGGTTTGACCTATTTACAAGGATGCATCTGTATTACAGAGAATGCAAGCACTCATTTAAAACAACAGTCAAGCCCTTTTTGAGGGTAGAGGGTACGTGCCATGATGTGGATTTACTCTACTTTGATTTCAGCAAGTCTTTTGACTCAATGCCTCACAGAAGATTGCTGAAGAAGCTAGAGGATATGGGTACAACAAAAGATACAGTTAGATGGGTGAGAAACTAGTTGGAGGGGAGACAGCAGAGGTTGTTTTTAACAAAGTCAGATAAGAAGAGAGGGAGGGAGGTCACCAGTGGGGTGCCACAAGGATTGGTCCTGGGTCCAGTCCTTTTCAATATGTTCATCAACAACATGGGAGAAGGAATCCAGGGCAAGATGTGCCTCTTCGGAATGACACTAACCTCAGTGGCAGGGTAGACAGAGAGGAGGGGGTTAGGGAAATGCAGAGACTTGCAAAGGCTAGAAAGGGGGGTCAAAGGTTTGGCAGTTGACATTCAATGCCAAAAAGTATAAGGTGAGGCACACTGGGAGCAGGAACCCCAGAACAGAGTATTGGATGGGATGAGGGGTAATACTGAGCACAACCTCTGAGGAAAGATGCCTAGGGGCCATCATCAGTGACTCCCTAAAACAATCAAGCCAGTATAACAAAGCCTAGAGTAAGGCAAACAGGATGCTGGGGTGTATAGTCAGGGTTACTGACAGCAGAAAGAAGGTGATATTACTCTCTATAGATCACTGCTGAGGCCCCATCTGGAGTACTGTGCCACCCCAAACATGACCCACAACTCAAAACCCCACAGTTCACACATTTTGCAATTATTGACTCTCTCTAATAACATGCTCACACACCATAGGTTATGCAAAAACACTAAACTGCAATTTATTTACAAGGGGTGAGGGTTAGGATAGGGTAATTGAAAGTAAAGGTCAAGCTATTTAGAGTTGGCATTAGTTTGATTTGGTTTAGATTGTAATTCAGATAATCATTTTGCATCTTAAGTTTAAACATTAATCACAGTGGCCACCCACCAACCTCTGAGATAGTTAACATATTTGATCTGACTATCTAGTTAGCTGCATTAGACATTCAGAAGACACATGCCCCATGCCAACACTGGTACCAGCTTCTAGAATGCATTAAAACCCCCACAATTCTAATACTTATATCTGGGTACTCAGTACTAAAGCCTAATGGTGCAGGCCTATTGTACGATGCAGCTGTGATGGCCAGCTGATTGGGGCCCTTGCAGGAAAAAATTAAGTTAGCCTGCCTACTTTTGATTATCTTTACCTGTTGCTAGCTGATCTTGGAAAATAAACTTTAAACTTGGATACTTTGGCCTGAAGCACATAGAAGAACTCGGTTTAAACTATTTACAGTTTCTCACAAGAGGGCAGAGGTGTCTCTGTCTACACATGGTTTTGATGTCCTCATTGCCAAAGTTGAAATCTGGCTATACAAAGCAACTGAGGTAGTTGCAGAATGTGGGCTCTGCCTCTGTATGCTGAGATGCAGGGCAAAGGTTTATAGCCAGGAACCTCCTAACTGACTGCAGGATCTTACAGCTTTTGCAGGTGGTAAGCATCTCTAGCTTCATTTGGAGTGCCCATCATCCTAGGCAGAAAACATCTTCTGGTATAGACCAGGCCTGGACTGGGGCTGGCACACTTCAGACTCCATGTCTAGGCTATAACCCTCAGGGGAAGAGCATATGGCAGTGCCTTGGGTGGCGGTACACTACCAGGCTTTCTCCCAGGCTAGGCTAAAGTACTTTCATTGCATTCAACACATTTATAGCCGCACATTAATATGTACTTTATATGACCTGAAAGCAATTCCCAATGAGAATTCAGTGAAAATTAAAAAAAAGCACTGTTCAATTTATTCACACAAGCACTGAAAATACTGGCATCTGATTTATTAATAATAGATGCCCATCATTGGAATGGCACATCGAAACAGGTCAAGTAGCTGTGCTAATCCAAGATGCTAGAATAGCTGATTAAATACTAGAAAAGGCTTCAGTTCTAGACAGGGCAGCTGTACACATCATAGTGTAATATTAAAGGAAACCAGTAAAGATAAAGACATAAATGGAAATGTAGAAAGAGTTAGAAAAACATTTTTTATATATGGATTAAGCAGAAACAAAAATGAAAATAACAGAAAATTGAAGGCAATTTTTTGGGATTTGTTGCAGCAACTCTTAAACATCTCAATAGAAAATCAGGACGCCATCTCTGTTGTTAGGATGGGCATGGAGCCAGAATGTGATCAAATACAAATTACAATGAATATTTAAACCTTTACAATAAAATAATGGAAAATGTAAGGTTACTGGATACTGTAGTATTAAAGGATCAACAAGTATTAAAGGAAATGTGTTTTATAATATAACAATTGCAAATACCTTTGATGTTTGGAAACACAAGAAAACTGACTTATGAATGGACAGACTATTCCGAATGAAATAGATGATAATAATACCTTTTTATTCCTAACATGGAATGTTTCAGGGTTGCTGGCCAAATTTACAGATAGTGACTGGAGGGGTTTTGTAAATAAACTCTGCATTATTTGCTTACAGGAAACTTGGCACTCAGCTGACTCTGTCGTAGAATTGGATGGCTGTAGTACCTTCCAAGTTCCTGGTAAGAAAGTTGCAAAAATGGGTAGATACTCTGGTGGAGTAGTCATATAGGTAAAGACTGATAGGAATATTAAGTCAAAATCAATAATGAATAGAGACAATTTTCAAGTCCTGTCTGTGCAATTTAATAACAAAAACTCCTGTATAAAAAAATCAAATGTCTCCCCCCCACAACTAGTTCTAAACATTATCATGAGTCACTCTGGAAAAAGTTAGATGATATAATAAACAAGCTGGCCTAGCACAACCTGTGAAAATATCCTCCTTTGTGGGGATTTTAATGCAAGAATTGGTGCATATAATGGATAGAAGGAGCAGGACAGAGAACTGTACTAGTTAAAGCAGAAGGAAGTGGGGAAAGGAGGGCTGGTGGCGCTGAGAGTTGAGGCACTGGACGCCACACCTCACACCATGCCGGTGACCCAGGTTCAGGCACGAGCACGAGTCGGCAGGGGAGGAGAAGGATTGAGCGTCCGGAGGACTGCTCTCCTTCTCCAAGCTGAGGGGTTTCAGTGTGTCAGTGAGGATTGCCCTTTAGCGGAGGCTGGGAGACAAAGCAAGCCACATTGAGACATGGGGTGGTGCTAGGACAGATGCACGCTCCCTTGCGTCATTGCGTGTCCTAGCTCCAAGGGTAATGTAGCCGGGAAAAATTCCACCACCCCTTTGTATGAGCCAGGCATGGTCCCCGACCCTTCAGCCTTGATAGTTCCACTGTGGTAGCCTCACTCCGGGGGATGGCTTCCCGGAGTAAGAGGGTCTGGTGCCAAGGCCTGGGTGAGCCCGTTTGCAGGGTTAGGGGGTCGTGGCAAGGAAAAACGTAAAATAAATCACACAAAAAAAAAAAGAAAGAAATTGGGAAGGCAGTCAGAATAGCAAAGGCCTAAACTGAGGAAAAGATAACCAACTCAGTTAAGAAGGGGGAAAAAACATTTTATAGGTACATTAGGGAGCCAAGAAAGACCAAGGAGAGGATAGTGAGGCTTAATAAAGGGAAGGGAGGGTGGGCACAGGGGACAGTGAAAAGCAGGGATACTGAATGAATACTTCTGCTCAGTATTCACAAAAGAAGAGGAGGGGGAGATACCTAAATCAAAGAATAAACGCACTCCGGATAGTAGGTCGATACCAGTCCATGCACAGAAGAAAGGGTTCTGAAAGAACTCTAAAAACTGAAGGTGGACAAAGCAATGGAGCCTGACCGGATTCACCAAGAATTCTAAAAGAACTAAGGGTAGAACTAGTGACGCCACTGACTACCCTTTTTAACAAATCATGGGAGGATGGTGTGGTACCTGAGGACTGGAGGAGGGTGGATGTGATCCCCCTTCACAAAAGTGGGAGCAAGGCGGAGGCAGGGAACTACAGACCTGTTAGCTTGATCTCAGTGGTAAGGAAAATGATTGAATCACTTCTGAAAGAAAGAATTGTTGAGTACCTAGAGACCAGTGGGGCACAGGACCCAAGCTCTTTCGGACTGTGGACAGGCTATTTCATCCCACCTGTCTGCAGTTGGAAAGGAGCAGTTTCAGTCACAAGGTGTGAAGAGTTTGCTCTGTTTTTTTCTGACAGAATGTATTCTATCTGATCCAGTTTCGATCACAGCCCCATAGTGGTCGGGTAGCCAGTTCTAGAAGCACTCCACCTGTCTGGGGTGAGTGGACAAGGTATGTGAGATGATCTTGAAGCTGTGGCCTACATACTGTGAACTGGACCCAGGCCAAACACATCTTCTAGTGGGATGTGTGGGGTATGTTGACCCAGTGTTCACTAAGATTATCCAGTGTTCACTCTCATAGAGATTATTCTCCAGTGCTTTGAAAGAGGCACTGGTGAGGCCCCTCCTGAAGAAACCATCTCTCAACCCTGACATCTTGTCAAATTATTGACCAATCTCTAACCTTCCCTTCTTTGGTAAGGGTATTGAGAAAGTTGTGGCCCTGCAGCTCAAGGCCCATCTCTCTGCCTTTGACATCTACTAGCCTCTCAAGTCTGGATTCAGGTCTAGAAACAGTACTGAAACTGCATTGGTCAGGGTGCATAATGATCTCCTTAGGGCTAGAGATAGAGGGGGAATGGCCATTTCTCATTCTCCATGGTCTCTCTTCAGCTTTTGACAATGTGGACCATGGAGTGCTTTTGGATCTTGTAGGGAGCACTGTGGATTCACCAACTCTGTCATAAGCTGGTTTCAGTCCTTTCTCACAGGAGAACACAGAGGATGGTGATGGGGAGTTTCTCCTCATGCCAAAAGCCCCTAACATGTGGAGTTATTCAGGGCTCAGTCCTCTCCCCCATGATGTTTGCAGTGTATGTGCTGCCCCGGAAGAGATCATCAGATGATACAGCATGGGATTTCACTGCTATGCAGATGACATGCAGCTGTATATATCATTTGCTTCTGGGAAACATGGTGCGATGGAAGTATTAAATGGATGTCTGGCTGAGATCCAGGACTGGATGACCTCTAGCTGGCTGATGCTCAACCCGGACAAGATGGAGGTGCTGGTGATAGAGCCTGGTCATGGGAGAGATGCAGTTGCTGCGGAGGGGGGAATTGGCTTAATTTTGTACCCTTCCCCACTTGCAGCATCTGCTAAGGTGAAATATCTGGGCATTATCTTCGATGACAGACTGACATTAGAGGCTCAGGTGTCATCTGCTGTCCATAGGGGGTTTTACCACATGAGGAATATCAGATGGATTAAAGTTTTAATTCTGACTGATGACCTGCCCTCACTAGTACACGCTTCTGTAATGTCCAGACTTGACTACTGCAATGCCCTCTGCCTTGGGGTTAATTGAGGGGTCCTGTGTCACCTGCAGCTAGTGTAGAATGCAATGGTCAGGTTGTTGATGGGCCTTCCTAGGTCCTGCCATGTGACCCCAGTCCTGTGTGACCTGCACTGGCTGCCGGAAAGGTAGAGAATTACTTTCAAGGTGGATTTTCTTACCTACAAGGCCCTATACTGGCTGGGTCCTGACTACCTGAGTGACATCCTGACTCCCCACTGCCCTCAATGCTCTCTCTGCTCCTCCTCCGAGGGCCTCCTAGCGAGTCCCAGGGCTTGACTAGAAACATCCGGTGATCAGTTATTTGTGGTAGCAGGACCAGCCCTGTGGAATTCGGTCCCAAAATCTTTGAGGGAGTCCCCTCATTGGAGGCTTTTAAGTGAGGCCTGAAGACATGTTTATTTAGGGAGGCATTCAAAATTTAGTAGTCCCTCCTAGTCCAGTTCCCTGATCATTGCATTATACTGCTTTACTCTTTATTTTATTATACTGTATGCCTATTTATGTTAACACTGTTTTTATTGTCATTGTGAGTAACCTGTACAGTGTCCTGAGCATCAGAGATACGGTGCATTATACACATATTTTTACTTACTTACTGTGTTAACTAAAACTCCCAGGATGCACTTTCCATTTGTTTGAGGTAGACCTGTTAGTGCTATGTTTGTGTTACCAGTATCAGAAATCCACAAGTGCAGAAATTTTCCTTGGATTTGAATAGGTTTGTTCTATTTGCAAGGATGCATCTGTATTACAGAGAATGCAAGCACTCATTTAAAACAACAGTCAAGCCCTTTTTGAGGGTAGAGGGTACGTGCCACGCTGTGGATTTACTCTACTTTGATTTCAGCAAGTCTTTTGACTCAGTGCCTCACAGAAGATTGCTGAAGAAGCTAGAGGATATGGGTACAACAAAAGATACAGTTAGATGGGTGAGAAACTAGTTGGAGGGGAGACAGCAGAGGTTGTTTTTAACAGAGTCAGATCAGAAGAGCGGGAGGGAGGGAGGTCACCAGTGGGGTGCCACAAGAATTGGTCCTGGGTCCAGTCCTTTTCAATATGTTCATCAACAACATGGGAGAAGGAATCCAGGGCAAGATGTGCCTCTTTGGAATGACACTAACCTCGGTGGCAGGGTAGACAGAGAGGAGGAGGTTAGGGAAATACAGAGACTTGCAAAGGCTAGAAAGGGGGTCAAAGGTTTGGCAGTTGACATTCAATGCCAAAAAGTGTAAGGTGAGGTACACTGGGAGCAGGAACCCCAGGACAGAGTACTGGATGGGATGGGGGGTAATACTAAGCACAGCCTCTGAGGAAAGATGCCTTGGGGCCATCATCAGTGACTTCCTAAAACAATCAAGTTAGTATAACAAGGCCTAGAGTAAGGCAAACAGGATGCCGGGGTGTATAGTAAGGGTTACTGACAGCAGAAAGAAGGCGATATTACTCTCTATAGATCACTGGTGAGGCCCCATCTGGAGTACTGTGCCACCGCAAACATGATCCACAACTCATAAACCCACAGTTCACACAATTTGCAATTATTGACTCTCTCTAATAACATGCTCACATACCATAGGTTATGCTAAAACAGTAAACAATAATTTATTTATAAGAGCCGAGGGTTAGGATAGGGTAATTGAAAGTAAAGTTCAAGCTATTTACAGTTGGCATTAGTTTGATTTGGTTTAGATTGTAATCCAGATAATCATTTTGCATCTTAAGTTTAAACATTAATCACAGTGACCATCCACCAACCTTTGAGGTAGTTAGCATATTTGATCTGGCTATCTAGGTAGCTGCATTAGACATTTAGATGACACATGCCCCATGCCCACACTGGTACCAGTTTCTAGAATGCATTAAACCCCCCACAATTCTAATATTTATATCTGGGTACTAGTACTAAAGTTTAATGGTGCAGGCCTATTGTACGATGCAGCTGTGATGGCCAGCTGATTGGGGCCCTTGCAGGAAAAAATTAAGTTAGCCTGCCTACTTTTGATTATCTTTACCTGTTGCTAGCTGATCTTGGAAAATAAACTTTAAACTTGGATACTTTGGCCTGAAGCACATAGAAGAACTTGGTTTAAACTATTTACAGTTTCTCACAAGAGGGCAGAGGTGTCTCTGCCTACTCATGGTTTTGATGTCCTCATTGCCAAAGTCGAAATCTGGCTATACAAAGCAATTGAGGTAGTTGCAGAATGTAGACTCTGCCTCTGTATGCCGAGATACAGGGCAAAGGTTTATAGCCAGGAACCTCCTAACTGACTGCAGGATCTTACAGCTTTTGCAGGTGAAAAGCATCTCTAGCTTCATTTGGAGTGCCCATCATCCTAGGCAGAAAACATCTTCTGGTATAGAGCAGGCCTGGACTGGAGCTGGCACGTTTCAGACTCCATGTCTAGGCCATAACCCTCAGGAAAGAGCATATGGCAGTGCCTTGGGTGGCGGCACACTACCAGGCTGTCTCCCAGGCCGGGCAAAAGCACTTTCATTGCATTTAACACATTTATATCAGCACATTAATATGTACTTTAAATGACCTGAAAGCAATTCCCAATGAGAATTCAGGGAAAATTAAAAAAGCACTGTTCAATTTATTCACACAAGCACTGAAAATATTGGCATCTCATTTATTAATAATAGATGCCCATCATTGGAATGGCATATCGAAACAGGTCAAGTAACTGTGCTAATCCAAGATACTAGAATAGCTGATCAAATACTAGAAAAGGCTTCAGTTCTAGATAGGGCAGATGTACACATCATAAATAGTGTAATATTAAAGAAAACCAGTAAAGATAAAGACATAAGAGGAAATGCAGAAAGAATTAGGAAAACATTTTTTATATATGGATTAAGCAGGAACAAAAATGAAAATAACAGAAAATTGAAGGCAATTCTTTTGGATTTGTTGCAGCAACTCTTAAACATCTCAATAGAAAATCAGGATGCCATCTCTATTGTTAGGATGGGCGTGGAACCAGAATGTGATCAAATACAAATTACAATGAGTATTTAAGCCTTTACAATAAAATAATGGAAAATGTAAGGAACTGGATGATGTAGGACTACGTGTATTAACATCCTGAGTTGAGAAGGCTAATTGCGACAGTCTACTAGTATTAAAGGAAATGTGTTTTATACTATACCAATTGCAAATACCTTTGATGTTTTGGAAACACAAGAAAACTGACTTATGAATGGACAGACTATTCAGAATGAAATAGGTGATAATAATACCTTTTTATTCCTGACATGGAATGTTTCAGGGTTGCTGGCCAAATTTGCAGATAGTGACTGGAGGGGTTTTGTTAATAGACACTACATTATTTGCTTACGGGAAACTTGGCACTCTGCTGACTCTGATGTAGAATTGGATGGCTATAGTACCTTCCAAGTTCCTGGTAAGAAAGTTGCAAAAATGGGTAGCTACGTCATATGGGTAAAGACTGATAGGAATATTAAGGCAAATTAATAATGAATAGAGACAATTTTCAAGTCCTGTCTGTGCAATTTAATAACAAAAACTCCTGTATAAAAATATCATATGTCCCCCCCACTAGTTCTAAACATTATCATGAGTCACTGTAGAAAAAGTTAGATGATATAATAAACAAGCTGGCCTAGCACAGCCTGTGAAAATATCCTCCTTTGTGGGGATTTTAATGCAAGAATTGGTGCAAATAATGGATAGAAGGAGCAGGACAGAGAACTGTACCAGTTAAAGCAGAAGGAAGTGGGGAAAGCCGGCCCAGTGGTGCTGAGGGTTGAGGCACTGGATGCCACATCTCACACCATGCCGGTGACCAGGGTTCAGGAACGAGCACGGGTCATCGGGTTCGGCAGGGGAGGAGAAGGATTGAGCGTCCGGAGGACTGCTCTCCTTCTCCGGGGTGGGAGATATCTGTGTGTCAGTGAGGACTGCCCTCTAGTGGAGGCTGGGGGACAAAGCAAGCCACACTGAGACATGGGGTGGAGCTAGGACAGATGCATGCTCCCTTGCATCGTTGCACATCCTAGCTCCAAGGGGAATCTAGCCAGGAAAAATGCAACCACCCCCGCGTATGAGCCAGGCATGGTGCTCGACCCTTCATCCTTGATAGTTCTGCTGCAGCAGCCCCACTCTGAGGGGGCTTCCCGGAGTAAGGGGGTCTGGTGCCAAGGCTAGGGCGAGCCTGTTCATGGGGTTAGGGGGTTGGTGGCAAGGAAAAAAGTAAAATAAATAGCAAAAAAAAGAAGGAAATGGGGAAGGCAGTCAGAATGGCAAAGTCCCGAACTGAGGAAAATATAGCCAGCTCAGTTAAGAAGGGGGATACAACCTTTTGTAGGTACATTAGGGAGCAAAGAAAGACCAAGGGAGGGATAGTGAGGCTTAATAAAGGGAAGGGAGGGTGGACACAAGGGGACAGTGAAAAAGCAGGGATACTAAATGAACACTTCTGCTCAGTATTCACAAAAGAAGAGGAGGGGAAGGTACCTAAATCAAAGAATAGAAGCACTCTGGATAGGGAGGTCGATACTAGTCCATTCACAGAAGAAAGGGTTCTGAAAGAACTCTAAAAACTGAAGGTGGACAAAGCAATGGGGCCTGACCGGATTCATCCAAGAATTCTAAAAGAACTAAGGGTAGAACTAGTGACACCACTGACTACCCTTTTTAACAAATCATGGGAGGATGGTGCGGTACCTGAGAACTGGAGGAGGGTGGATGTGATCCCCCTTCACAAAAGTGGGAGCAAGACAGAAGCAGGGAACTACAGACCTGTTAGCTTGACCTCAGTGGTAAGGAAAATGATGGAATCACTTCTGAAAGAAAGAATTGTTGAGTACTAAGAGGCCATTGGGGCATAGGACCCAAGGCAGCATGGATTCACAGCAGGAAGGTTATGTCAGATGAATTTAATAGATTTTGTTGACTGGGTGACCAAAGTAGTAGACCGGGTAGGGTCTGTGGACATGGCCTACCTAGACTTTAGCAAGGCATTTGACACAGTCCCACCCAATAGATTAATATACAAGTTAGCTAGCCTTGGTGTGGGTCCCAAAGTGGTAGTCTGGGTGAAAAACTGGCTGGACAACAGGATGCAGATGGTAATAGTAAACGGAGTTCACTCTGAAGAAAGGAGGGTTACTAGCTGGGTACCACAGGGTTCAGTACTGGGACTGGTCCTCTTTAATGTCTTTATAAGTGACATTGCAGAGGGACTGGAAAGAAAAGTATGTCTTTTTGCAGATGACATATAGATCTGCAACATGATCGATACAGAAGGTGGGGTGGAAAGGATGCAAAGGGACTTGGCAAGGTTGGAGGAATGGTCAAATGTATGGCAGCTTAAATTCAATGCAAAGAAGTGCAAAGTAATGCACCTGGGAAACAAAAACCCAGGGGAAGTGTACACAATGGGGGTGAGATACTAACAACAACAAAAATGGAAAGGGACCTGGGGGTAGTCATATCAGATGACCTTAAGGTGGGCAAGCAATGTGAGAAGGCAGGAAGGAGGGATTGTGGGATATTGGGATGCATAGGGAGAGGCATCACCAGTAGAAAACAGACAGTTGGTGAGATCCCACCTGGAGTACTGTGTGCAGTTCTGGAGACCCCATCTCTGCAAGGACATAGATAGAATGGAGGCTGTCCAGTGGAGGGCAACTAAAATGGTGCAGGGTCTGCACCAGAAGGCATACAAAGAGAGATTAAATTAGCTTAATATGTATACCCTCAAGGAGAGGAGGGAGAGGGGGAACATGATAGAGTTTTTGGAATGCCTGTCAAGTTAAACTTAGGGCAGACATTGATTACTTCCCTATTGTTTCCCAATTAAAATCTCTCCATTTTTTTTTTTTAGTTATTTAACCAGGTGAGACACACTAAGCTGAAAGTTTTTTTACAGGTGCAACCTGGGAGCACAGGGAAGTTAAGTGACTTGCTCAGGGTCACACAGTATGCAAGTGGAAGCTGTGGGATTCAAACCCAGGTCTGGTCTGCTGGATGTCACCAGATTTGCAGCTCAGATCCTTAAACCACTGCACTATACTACCTCCCTAAGTAAGTAAGTAAGTAAGTAAGTAAGTAAGTAATTGCCTTCCTCTACCACAATAAAATATAAGAAATCAAAATAGGATTAAATAGCAAAATTCATGTGAGCCTCTGATTACACAAAAATTATTGTCACATATAATCAGGTTTGATGAGACCACCAACGGATTTGAGGCATGTGTAATAATTCAGACGTGTTAATGAAATAAGATCCATGTTGATGGCATGTACTTTCTCAAACAGAAATAATAAAAATTTGACCACTTGGTTTGATGCAGAATGTCAGAGAAAGAAAAAGAAATTAAATCAGGTAATTAGATCAACTAACCACTTAAATAATAGAGAAACTTGTAAATTATTAAACAAAGCTATGAAAAACTGTAAGTTAATTTTGAATACAAAACAAAAAGAATATCAAAATAAACAATGGAATAAAATGTTAACAATAATAAAAAATAATGATAGTCATTCTTTCTGGCTATTAGTTGCAAAGGGAACAAATAATCTCAGACACAAGATAGACACTCACATCTCTTTAGATGTGTGGGTAGCTCATTATGCCAAAATCTTTTATGATCCATTAATTGTTAGTGCTACCCATGTAAGGATAGTTGAGATGGCACATTTTGGAAGTATAACAATTCCTGAATATACTTTAATAAAAACATTAAAAAGAAATAAGGCTGCTGGGCCTGATTTAATACCAGCAGAAGCATATCTAATTGTACCTTCGCATTAGACCAATATTCTCACCAGGTTCTTTAATTTTTGTTGTACCACACTTAACTTCCCATCATCATGGAAAGGAGGAATTATTATATCTATCTACAAAAAGAGTGATAAAAATAACCCTTTTACATATAGGCCAATATCACTCCTAGATAATCTGGGTAAATTTTTTTCCAAAATTATATTAAGAAGGCTCTTAGAACAAATTAATCAACTTGGGGGATTATCAGAATATCAAACTGGATTTAGGACTGGTTATTGTACTACAGACAATTGTTTTATTATTAGACACATTTATGAGAAATATATTAAAATATGAAAACAAAAAGTGTATGCTGCATTTGACGATTTTAGCTCAACATTTGACACAATATCACGAGGCCAGCTTTGGAAACTTATGAAAGAATGTAGGATTTCAGAAGAATTGGTTGTAATAGTGAGTGCCCTATATACAGATACATGGGTTCAGGTCAGACTAGGTGCTAAAGGACAACTCTTCACTAGTTTTTCAACTAATAAGAGTATGAGACAAGGGCGCGTTCTAGCACCCTTGTTGTTTTCTATCTACATTGATAAGTTATTGACCCAAATCGAACTCTCCACTACTGATTCACCCAAAATTCTCTCCAGGCACTGTGCTGCATTGGTGTATGCAGATGATCTGGTGTTATTTTTGCTTACACAGTCTGGACTGTCAGAAAAATTAAAAATTCTGCATACTTATGCAATTGAATATCAACGTAGCATGAACGAGTCAAAAAGCCAGATAATGATTTTGGAACTAAACGTGTAAGTAAAATATGGCAGCTTGGTGAGAAAAAACTAAAAACAGTGATACAATATACTTACTTAGGCCTGCATCTTACATCGTATGGTAAATGGTCTAATCACATTAATCAGTTAAAAATTTAACTTAAATAAACAGCCAGTTCATTAAATTTATTTAATAGAAAATATGGGGGTAATACCATCAAACCGTTAATTACTGCTCTCAAAGCTAAGTATTATGCTCAAACACTACACAATGCAAAGATCTGGGATACAGACATTTGTTGATATCCTAGAATTGCCTCTGAATAAATTATTGAAAACTAATGTGGGCCTAAGTTATTCTGTACCAGCCTCAGTAATTAGAGCAGAATTGGGATTACCTAGACTAATGGCATGCTTCTTTGCAAGGAAAGTCAATTATTGGATAGCGATATCCCACATGAACTCAAATGGGCTTCCATATCTTTGTTTGGAGGAAAAATATGACTGGAATAAAAAAGGAATATTATAATCTAGTTGGCTGAAGAAAGTGTATTATATATTGAAAGAAACAGATCTTGTCATTTTGGAAAATTATGTAACTAGAGGTATTAAAGTAAGTTTAAAATATCGAAAATTTGTTACATATAGATTAGTTGAATATTTTAAAACTCAACATGTAGATGGCATTAGAAGATACCAAATGTATTTAGTTTTTGTTAACTGGGTAGGTGCACTAGCCAGCAAGTGACTATTTTCTGGCACGACCTGGGAGGTACAATTACAATACAAGTAGAACAGTGCAGGTTATACAGTACATGTACAGGTACATTGATACAAGTATACAATTTTTTATAAGAAGGTAGAGCAAACAGAGGGTACTGGTGGGAGGATAGATTTTGGATTAACTTTGGAGAAACTGACAGGGGGGATGTGGGCAGGGAAGGGTAAGTGCACAGCTCAAAGTAGTTGGGAGGTGGCGGGGCTGGAGACCAAGGTAAGAGAACCCTGCCAACTGATTGGGCTGTGGGGGGTACCCTGTATCTGAGATAATTAGAGGGAGAGTGTCCGGGGCAGGCAGGAGAGGAAAAGGTAGGGTGGGACAAGTGAAAAAGCTACGGCTTTAGCGGCGGGAGGCAAGAGTCTATAACCGGGCTCATGGAACCGATTCCCGGTATGAGAAACGCAGGGGGGGTGGACCAGGGTAGAAATAGGTAAGAGGCTGGCCGGCGATAGTGGAAGGGTAGGAAAAGTGGGAAAGCGTATAGACCACAGGTACTGGAGACAGGGAAGGGGGGTAGGGTTACTGAGGGGGCTGTGCTGAGTTCGGCAACAGCAGGCGTGAGTATGGCTTTTGTGGGAAAAACATGGGGCAGTGACCGGACTCGTGGAACTTTGAGTCAGATTGGAGGCAGGGGGCTGCGACCAGGCTGGCGGGTGTCCAAGCTGGGCAGGGGTTGGCAACTGGACGAGCGAGGAGTTCCAGTCTAAACAGGTTTATTCATGGGCGAGGCAACCAGCGAGGAGGTCGACATGGGGGGGGAGAGGCAGACAAACGGCTAGGAGGCATGGTATGAGGCACAGCAGCAGAAAACCGGCGTCATGGAAACAGGAATGGGGAAGGGCGGGAAGATGCAGCAATAGCGGTAGATTGCTACAGTCGGCATCCGGGCTCATAGAACCATAAGCCGGCAGGGTAAGTAAGGGGACTCGGTCACTGAGGTGAGACTTACGGCAAAAGGTGGCTTTAGCGCGAAAAAGTGCGGCAGCAAAACAGTGCTGCGGAACTGAAAGCCGGCTAGAATACCAGGACTAGTCGGTGTCCGGGGGAGGGGAGGGAAGAAGATGAGGTTCAAAGGATTAGGGAGAGACCAGTACCAGTTTTCAAAAAAGTACATCAAAGATTAGTGCAAACAGTAGGTTGAGAAAAACAGGTACCAAACAGTAAGGTAATTGGCATTGTTATACACAAAGTCTATAACAGTAAAGTGACTAGAGGCATTTGTAATACACATAAAACAGTAAGGCAAAGGCATTTGTCATTCACAAGGTCAAGAAAAGTAAAGTGACTAGAGGCATTTGTAATACACAAGACAGTAGAGCCATATAAGTTTCTTTGTATTCATAACAGAAAGTGCAAGCAGTCCAACAACGGTATGCAGGCATCAAATAAGGGAAATAGTCAAATGGGCATATACAAGGGATAAGGTGGGCGTGATAGGGGAGGAAGAGGTAACATGAAGAGAGAGGATTCAGGTAGGATCATAACAGGCACATTGGTCCATTGAGTAAAATTGATTCCGTAGTTCGCTGAAAGCAGGTGTGAGGAAGCTCGTCTTAGGTCAATAGGTAGTGAGTTCCACGCTTGAGGGGCAGCATGCCCAAATGCACCAGAGCCCTTGGAAGTGTGGCAGAGGGGAACTTTTAGGAAAGACTTATCAGACGATCTCAGCTCACGCGAGGGGATAATATGCTGGAGCAGTTCAGATAGTGTAGCAGGTCTAGCCACTCTGATTATGGAGTCTGAAAGGCAGCATAGGTAGTACTGTCTGGTGGCGGAGGGGGAAAGCCAGCCTAGGTCTTTATAAAGTTGGCAGTGATGTTTGAGGCGGGGGGCCTTTGATGCATATCGGCAAACATTGTTGTAGGTGGTATCCCACTTTTGTAGTGTAGTTTTGTGCGCCATGGTTAGGATGGGGGCGCAGTGGGATAGAGTTGGCAGGAGAATTCCCCTGGCAATGGCCAGTTTGGCAGTGGGTGTGAGCATTAGTTAGTCCTGTAGGCAGCCCCCAGTTTGCAGTTAACCGTTTGCAGGTTTCTTGGATGTGCTGGTTCAGGTCAAGGGTTTGGTCGAGCAGTATGCCCAGATAGTGGAACGTACTTACAGTCTCAAGAGGGGTTCTGTTAAGGTCAAGTATATTCAGGGGAGATGAGCAGATGGGTCATTCCCAGTAGCATGGCTTTTGTTTTGCTAGCGTTAAGCATGAGGTGATGAGCGCTTAGCCAGTGTTGAGCAGAGTGGAAGACAGATGTCAGAGTGGCGTTGAGATGGTTAATACAACCTGAACGAGCATAGATAACCAGGTCATCAGCATAGAGTAGCAAGGCACCAGATGCTATACTGCTGGGAAGATTATTTATGAACAGTGAAAAAAGGAGAAGGCCTAGTATTGAGCCCTGCGGTACTCCAATGTTGATTGTGGCGCTGTCAGAGATAGCAGAGTTAAGTTTGACCACTTGTGTCCTGTTTGTTAGATAGCTTCTGAACCAGTTTGTTACAGGAGATGAGAAGCCAAGATTTTTAAGGGTAGTCAGCAGAAGGGGGTGATCCACAAGGTCAAAAGCCTTGGTGAGGTCGATGAACACGGCCCCAGTTAGATGACCTTCGTCCATGTTTATAAGAGTATCAGAGGTAAACTTCGCTAACGCTGTTGTGGTGCTGTGATGTTTCCTGAAACCATGTTGTGCTTCACAGAGTAAGTTTGAGGAGTCGAGGAATTCGGTGGCCTGGGTGGCTACTATTTTTTCTAAGATTTTGCTGAGGACCGAGAGAATGGCAATGGGTCTGTAGTTCGATATTTCATTTTTGTTCCCTTTTTTGAAAATGGGGGTGATTCTAGCGGCCTTCCATATCTCTGGTACTGTGCCCGTGGAGAGGGACAGTGTGAAAATCCTGGCTAATGGATAGGAGATGAGATGGGCAGCAGCTTTCATCAGTCGGGGTTCCAGTGTGTCAGAGCCAGGGCTGGTGTTATCGGATATAGCGTTTAAGAGTTTAAGAACTTGTTTTCTAGTCACAGCCTTGAAATAAAAAGTTTTTGTTGCTGCTTGTAGAGGGTCACTTGTCGATGCATCAGTTTTCACTTTGGTAGAGAGTGGCTGAGGGGCAGCAGGTGCCGCATTTAGGGTGGACGTATAGGGAGATAGGTCCGAGAACTGTTGATTGAGGGCGTTAGCTATGGTAAGGGAGTCATTGCAGTGGATACCGTGAAGAATCATTTCCGAGGGGGTGACAGATTGCGGGGTGCCAAGGAGGGTTTTGATGTGACTCCAGAATTTGCGTGGATCTTTTGAGGAGCTGGTTAACAGATTCTGGCAGTAGTTGCTTTTTGCAAGCCTGATTTGTTTTTTGCAGACACTTTTATGCTGTTTGTAGATAAGATGATCCCTGGGTAGGCCAGTAGTCTTGTAATGCTTCCAGAGCTTGTCCCGGGCTTTGAGTTTGTGGAGTAGTTCTTTATTTAACCATTGCGTTTGTTGATCTCTGACCCTTCTCTTTATTTTAGGTACATGCCGACTTTGTACTTCACCAAACCTGGTCAAGAACACATCTAGGGCAACCTCAGCACTTGTTGCAAGGAAGATTTCAGACCAGTCCGTGTTGGCTATGTCAAGGAGAAAGGCTTGTAGATCCAGTTTTGCAAAGTTAGTGAAGGTGACTAGGCGGGATCGAGGAGCAGGTGGTGGGCAGGAGTGCCAGTGGCAGATCGTGGGAGAGTGGTCAGTTATAGAGTCAGCCAGGACAGCTACCTTAGTTATGTGGTCTGGTCTATTTGTGAGGATCCAGTCTAACAGTGTCCCTGATAGGGAGTTAGTCATTCTCATATTCTTAGTTATTAACTGATGGAAGTTGTGCCTTTGAACTAGTGATGCCAGGGTGCTATGATTTGGTCCCAGCCAATTCAGATTAACATCACCTAGCAAGGTGGTCTCATTCATGTTAATGACTTGTAATGAATGTTGGAGTAGTTTCTGGAGACTTTCCAATCCACCAGTGGGTGGATTGTATAGACATATTATGTGCAGGTACTTCGCACCTAGGGCCAGTGTTGCATGCAGTGATTCACAGAGCAGTTGGGGACTAGGGATAGGGGCAGCTTTTAGCATAAGGTGGCTTTTGTAGTAGATGGCAATACCCCCACCCCACTTAGAACCTTTTCTATCCTGTCAGATGATAGCATATCCAGGCAGGGTACATTGTGCATCCAGGATGCTGGGTTTTAGCCATGTTTCAGTGAGGCATAAGATGTCGGGATTAACCATTTGTATCCAGGCCTCAAGCTCAGTTAAGTGACCTAGAAGACTTCTGATATTCATGTGAGCAATTATAAGGCCTTTATTTGGTTTGGTAAAGGGTGTTAACGGGGTGTTGCTTGGGTGCGGGCCTGGGTTAAGTTCAATGTCGCCAGCGAGCAGTAGTAGCCGCTGAGCTGGGAACTCAAGCTGCGCCTTGAGGAGCACGTTATGTATTCTCTGTTTTTTCCTTTGTTGCGAGTAGCTCATAAGTAACAGGTATGTACATCATTTTTTTTGAAGAAAGTAGTGAAAAATAGGTATAGGGTGGTGGTATGAGAGGAGCTGGTTGGAGAAACTAAAGTCACTGAGTGATGGTACATTTTGTTGTTTGTCTAGGGGTAGAGACAGAGAGATACTATTAAGTCCAAGCAGGAAAAACAGGCAGAGAGAAAGGGTTAGTCTTTTATAGATAAGCACAAGGGACTCTTATGGAGGAGGAGCATGATGCTAAGGTTCGAGGAAAGAGCAGAGTATAGGAAGGAGCAGTGCAGAGAGAGATAGAGAGAGAGAGGCAGGCAAGCGTCTATTTGAAACTCCACGTCAGACTGTGACAGATTTGGGATTGCGCGTATTCAGCAGTGGTGAGTCAATTTGCAGGGACGGTGTGGAAGAGTGGGCTTAGGTTAAGGCAGGGGGCTGAGTTATGACCTAGTAGATATAATGTGCTAACCACAAGAGAAGGGACTAACGCCCCCAGTGGTAGTAGAGTATAAGGAGCCAATGGAAAAGTGGACACTTAGTCATATGACCAACGGGAGCCTATATAGCTAAAGGGTCTACCAGGGTGGGTGGGGAGCCAGCGCAAAGCACCGGCGGGATGAGTGTTCACTGAGGGAGCTGTATCACTTAGCCGCGGAGGAGGCGTTCACAGTCCCGTGAGTCGTTTAGGAGTTCCAGCAATCAAAAAATTATGGTGAAAACAGCCACTTTCTATGAAGGGTGGAACCAGCTATAGCCCCCAACCCCAACAGGAGAGAGCCGGTGGGAGGAAATTGGTAGAACGTACCTTACAGCGTTTGAGCCTTTGGCGGTACAAGGTACCAGTGAGTGACTGAGCTCCTGGTTCCCTTCCTCGGCGAGAGTGCAGTGGTGCGGCCCCTGGCAACAGGCGTTCTGGCGGAGCGTGGCTTTTCTTCAATGGGGGCCACTGAGCAAGTGGAGACCCCAGAGGCTTCTTTGGTGTGGTAGCTGGCCCTTTGGTCCTGGGAGGAGTGGGTCCGAAGCTCCGATGGGCTTGGAGAGATCCTAATTAAAGTAGCAGGGAGAGGTTATTAAGTAGGCGAGCAGGACAAAAGGAGAGGGCGGGAGGTGAGACAAAGGTGTGGATTAGCTTGCAGGGAGGTAGTATCAGAAGCTAGGCAGGTAGATTTTATAGGATTAAGGTAACCAGTACAGCTTTAACAATAGAGAGCAGAGATTCAAACAGAAAAAGGCGGGAAGAAAGTGCAGGCAGCAGAGTACAGTTTTAAGTTACTTTAACAGGTTTAGGGTGATTAGCTAAGGACTTTACAGTTGGGAGAGTTTAAGATAGCAGGGTTTAACAGAGCACACTAAGAAATTTGGTCTCAAACTATTCACTGAGGGAGCTGTATCACTTAGCCGTGGAGGCGGCGTTCACAGTCCCAGGAGTCATTTAGGAGTTCCAGCAATCAAAAAATTATGGTGACAACAGCCGTTTTCTATGAAGGGTGGAACCAGCTATAGCCCTCAACCCCAACAGGAGAGAGCTGGTGGGAGGAAATCGGTAGAACATACCTTACGGCGTTTGTGCCTTTGGCGGTACAAGGTGCCAGTGAGCGACCGAGCTCCTGGTTCCCTTCCTTGGTGAGCGTGCGGTGGTGCGGCCCCTGGCAACAGGCGTTCTGGTGGAGCATGGCTTTTCTTCAATGGGGGCCACTGAGCAAGTGGAGACCCCAGAGGCTTCTTTGGTGTGGTAGCGGGTCCTTTGGTCCTGGGAGGAGCGGGTCTGAAGCCCCAGAGGACTTGGAGAGTTCCTTACGGCGTTTGCGCCTTTGGCGGTACAAGGTACCAGTGAGCGGCTGAGCTCCTGGTTCCCTTCCTCGGCGAGCGTGCGGTGGTGCGGTCCCTGGTAATAGGCGTTCTTGTGGAGCACAGCTTTTCTTCAATGGGGGCCACTGAGCAAGCGGAGATCCCAGAGGCTTTTTTGGTGCGGTAGCGGGTCCTTTGGTCATGGGAGGACCGGATCCAAAGCCCCGGCGGGCTTGGAGAGTTCCTTACGGCGTTTGCACCTTTGATAGTACAAGGTACCAGTGAGCGGCTGAGCTCCTGGTTCCCTTCCTTGGTGAGCGTACAGTGGTGCGACCCCTGGCAACAGGCGTTCTGGTGGAGCGCAGCTTTTCTTCAATGGAGGCCTCTGAGCAAGCGGAGATCCCAGAGGCTTCTTTGGTGTGATAGCGGGTCCTTTGGTCCTGGGAAGAGCGGGTCCAAAGCCCCGGCAGGCTTGGAGAGTTCCTTACAGTGTTTGCGCCTTTGGCGGTACAAGGTACCAGTGAGCGGCTGAGCTCCTGGTTCCCTTCCTCGGCAAGCGTGTGGTGGTGCGGCCCCTGGCAACAGGCATTCTGGCGGAGCATGGCTTTACTTCAATGGGGGCCGCTGAGCAAGCGGAGACCCCAGAGGCTTCTTTGGTGTGGTAGCGGGTCCTTTGGTTCTGGGAGGAGTGGGTCCAAAGCCCTGGTGGGCTTGGAGAGTTCCTTATGGCGTTTGCGCCTTTGGTGGTACAAGGTACCAGTGAGCATCCGAGCTCCTGGTTCCCTTCCTCGGTGAACGTGCGGTGGTGCGGCCCCTGGAAACAGGCGTTCTGGCGGAGCATGGCTTTTCTTCAATGGGGGCCGCCAAGCAAGCAGAGACCCCAGAGGCTTCTTTGGTGTGGTAGCAGGTCCTTTGGTCCTGGGAGGAGCAGGTCTGAAGCCCCGGTGGGCTTGGAGAGTTCCTTACGGCATTTGCACCTTTGGCAGTACAAGGTACCAGTGAGTGGCCGAGCTCCTGGTTCCCTTCCTCAGCGAGCGTGCAGTGGTGCGGCCCCTGGCAACAGGCATTCTGGCGGAGCGTGGCTTTTCTTCAATGGGGGCTGCTGAGCAAGTGGAGACCCCAGAGGCTTCTTTGGTGTGGTAGTGGGTCCTGTGGTCCTGGGAGGAGCAGGTCCAAAGCCCCGGCGGACTTGGAGAGTTATGTCATGGCTAGTCCAAAATGATTTGGCATACCAGTATAGATATTATTTGGATGTAGTACATGAATTTAAACAATGACAATTATACATCAAATATAGACTGAAATAGTTTCCTAATAATGTATTAAAGGCAAGATATTACAAGTTAACATCCATACAAGAACGCTATAATAATGTATGGTAAATGCCTATTAACCACCATAATCAGCAGTCACACAGCTTTGTTATGCACTGTTTAGAATTTTAAAAGTTGTTAACCACTCTTCGGAACTTCCAAACAGTGGCATAGCAAAAAAGAATGCACCAGAGTTCCATGATTCTCACACATAGAATGCAAACAGTGTCTTTTTAACCATACACTATAAATGATGGTGGCTGGGGATCGGGTGACAACCATGCTGTAATCACCTCTCATGGTTGCTAGGGCTACAGTAAACCTCTCGAGCTGTGCTCTCGAAGTTTACCATGTTGCCCTAGCAATCACTCAAGGTGATTATAGCGTGGTTATCACCCGATCCCCAGCCATTATCCTCTATGTACCTGCAGCCACCAGCAAACAGAAAATCTGCATTATGTCATTTTTATCTGCCCCTGGTATGATAGACCTAGAGACTATTGGCTTACTCCAATATGGTCTACTGTCCAAACCAAGGATCAGGATTTACTATTGAAAATTCTCTTTACAACAGAAGATGAACACAATTAAATCTGTAGCAGGATATTTGGAATCTATTACTAGAATAAGGCTTAAATATAGCAATCCCTTATTAGGCTGAAGAACTTGTGGCAACTAAATGCATGTTTTGCGCATTCAATATGTTAAAATACTTGTATTAGTATTTATGATATCTAATCAACCAATCAAACTTTATTTAACCTAGCAGTCACATCACTGAGTGAGCTCCTTTACAAGATGGTCCTGGACACAAATGTCGATGATGATGCTGCCCGCTCCACAAGCCACAGTGATGAAAATAGTCCTGAGCACCCCTCTTTTTATTTTAAAAGGGTATCGTGCAACTTGGTTAGAAAACTACTAGCTAAGGTCCTAAGAAACACAAGACACGGTAATGATGGACTAGAGCTTAAGCTTCTCACCCTAACCTTAGATGAAGTTCTCCTACCTATAACTAAGATTCTAAACCTTTCTCTTAGACTGGGACAATTTCCTAATGCCTGGAAAACAGCCATCATAACTCCGGTGCGTAAAACCGGTGATCATTCCTTACCGGGTAACTATAAGCCTATATCCATTCTCCCTCCATTCTCCAAGATACTTGAGTGAATTGTTATCAACCAGCTTGGTGCTTATCTGGATACATACTCCATCCAGTGCCCACAACTACATGGCTTTAGAAAGGGGCACAGTACTACCACAGCATTATTAGAATTCACAAGCTTCATGCAACAGGCCATCAATCAAGGCAAAATTGTAGGTGCAGCCTTTGTTGACCTAACAAAAGCCTTTGACACAGTGAATCACACACTGTTGCTTGGTCAACTCTCTAAAACTGGTGTTGCCCCAAACACCCTGAAATGGTTCGGAAGCTATCTCAGTGATAGACTGTAGAAGGTGAGGATATCAAATGTAGTTTCGGAGCAGAGGGCTGTCCAATCAGGGATACCTCAAGGCTCAATCCTGGGTCCCTTATTGTTCAGTATTTTCCTGAATGACCTTCCAGCTGTCTGCAACCAGTGTACTCTCCTCTACGCAGATAACACGGTCATCTTTATTAGCCACCTGGATCCCAACGCTCTTGAAGACAGTCTTCAACAAGGCTTCACAGAAGCAGAGAGATGGTTTAATAATTACAAACTAGTGCTAAACTACAAAAAAAAAGTCCAGCTGTTTTCATCCTCTCAGAATAAGTTTAAGGCCCATCAGCTCACTATCACCAACAACCACGGAGACGCTCTTGAACAAAATCAGCTTTTCAATTACCTAGGTCTAACCCTGGATAGTCACCTTACCTTTGTGCCTCACATTGAAAATGTTGCCAGACATGTTAATACCAGAATTGGGCTCCTCTTCAGACACAAACAGTCTTACCCAAGAAGACCTGAAGGTTGCAATTCACAGCTCGGTCCTCTCGATCATTGATTATGGTCTAATCAAATACTGTGCAGCAACCTCCACATGTCTTAAATGACTCACGGTGGCCCAGAACAAAGCCTGTAGGTTAGTTATGGGTGCTGTGCGCCTCACTCATACCTGTGAGTTATATGCTCAATCTGGCTGGCTCCAACTAAGTAACAGGATCAAATATCAAACCTGCCTCCTGTCCAAAAAAGCTCTACTTGGATTACTACCCCCTAGCATTGGTTGGCTGCTAAATAAATCCCCTAAGACCCAACACACACGTACCTCAGTTTCTGACCTCCTTCTAGTACCCCACTGTCAGACTGCTCAATACCAGCGATCCTTTCAATACAGAGCCCCCCTGTGGTTTAATAATCTAAGCAACCAACTGAGCAGTCTTTCTAGTCTGTCCCAATTGAAACTTATGCTTCATCAACATCTCCTATCTGAAAGCACTTATGATTGTTACACCTAGTTTCCTACTTCTGCAGCCACCCTTATACCACTTTTTTCACTTTGAGGCTCATATTGGCTTCCTGTTTTGTTTCACCTCTCCTGACAGAAGAGTTTCCCCTTTCCCCCTGCCACCTCCTCCCTTAACTCACCCCCTCCTTGCTCTTATCCCACTGACCCCCCTCTTTCTGGACCTCTCCAGGCCCTCTGGTCCCCACTCTCCCTTATCTTCTTTCCCTTCATCTGCCTTCCTTTTCCCCTCTTTTACCCCTTCTCCCACTTTAGCCTCCCCTTCCTCTCACCCTACGACAAGGTCTCTGGCTGCCATATTTTCTTTTCCTTCTGTATCTGGACTCTGCCCTCTCATCTCCCCTACCCCTTCCTTACTCTTCCCCTTCCCCCCACCTCTGATTAGCAATGTTACTTCGAATATACCTTATGGTTTTCTATGCTTGCTTGTAATCTTGAGTGTGTAGCACAGCTGAAACTTATTTACCAGTTGACTTGCTGTGCTCTGATGATACTAAGAATGTTGTCTGTACCTCCGTTGATACCATAAATGTTGTCTATACCTCCCTACCTTATTGTAACCCTTTCCTTTGATGTGGAACCTTCGTAAATGAGCTGCTTCAAGCTCAAAGGTATTTGTAATCTGAGATTTAAATAAATAAAATAAACAAAGGACAAATACAAATACCATAATTGAACAGTAATTCAATAAAACACAGGTCAATAAAACAGGCTAAGTTTAAAAAATATATACACATTAAGAATCAAGAGCCAGGCTTGTTAACAAAAGACTAATACAAGCATAGGTAAACTAGGGGATGATAGAAGGAGGAAGGAAGAAAGGAGGAGGGCAAGGTGAAAAAAAAAAAGGGGAATTGGGGTGGCACACTGCCTGAGCAGAGGAACCCAGAGGAGACGGATGCCAAGGGGAAGGAGGGAAGGCAGGAGAAGGAGGGGTAGTTACCTTACATAGGAATGCCATCTGACAAGGGGAATAAGAAGGCATGGGTAAGTGCAGGAGCTATAGGGCTACATTATCCAATACAAGTGATCACCTGAAGCAGTCACATGCCATCTTCAGGCAATGGTAGAGCAGCTGCCTGAATATGTAGGGGCTAGACAGGAAGAAAAACTTAAGGCAGTGGCAGATCTACACCAGGGCCTGCCAGGGCACGTGCCCTGGTAACAAAATGCTGTACCCCGGTTGGTGGCCCATATGGTGCAGAGCTTCCCCCATAGTAACAACATATCAGTGCCCTGGCTGCCATCTGCTGTGCCCCAGCTGTGCTCTGGTAACCATTTGTGGCTAGAGCTGGTACTGGCTTAAGGACCTTTAGCGTGTTGTTCCAAAGAAAAGGTAGGAAGGAGCTGGTAGCTAATATTCGTTATGATATTCTAGAGTGCTAGATTATCTAGAATAGATTGTCTCTGCAACTATATGTTTGTAATTTTTTTTAATTATTTAAATATTTGTCTATGTCTTTTGATTTTGTCTGTTGAAATGGTCAATTGACTGATCAATAAATTGCTTCTACTACTACTTTAAATGGTCACAGTCACTTCAGCCATGTGCCAGCATGGCCACCATGGTCCTCTTAGCTTTCAGGTACAGACTTTCACAAGATGGGTACTTGCTCCCTATGGCTAGAGTGACCCAGATTCTCACAGTCCATGTACAACAAATCCTTTTCCTTAATGGACTCAAACAAAGACGGAACTTGAGGCATGGCTCCCCACCATTAAGCAAACTTTACTAGTTAGCAAACTGATATTGTAGCGTCTCTGAAGCTTAACTGCACAACATGACTGTCCATTGTGGCTTTGCTGGCATTAGCAGCTCCAACATGGATTTTCAAAACTTTCACTGGCATCCCAGGTACTGTCAGGACAGTTCCATGTGGCCAGGGAACCCCACAGTCCTGTAGGTACCATTAGCAGTCACATTCAGCACATACAAATTACTGGATCCTCTGTTGGGTACTTGAAAACAGATGTCTACCGATTTCCTTGATGCTGAGTTAATGCAAGGTGCAGCCAGACAGTCTCAGCTTTAACTTGAATGGGCTTCTCTGCCCCACAACAGATCTCTCTCTCTCTCTCTAGCTTGCATTTTAAGTAGAAGTTACTCACTCGGAATGAATTCAGAAGTTTTCCTTTTCTGGAAGTTACAGGCTTTCATCAGCACTCTCAATGATGTGGCAGAAGCATTTCTTGCAGCTCTCTCACAGCTGACATTTCAGGTTTCACCCATATTTTCCCAAAAAGTGGAAAGGCAGACGCTCGCTCTGGAGGACAAGCTGTGGCAACGCTCAGGCTGATGACTTTTGCTGTTGACAGCCACTCTTTCTCTGGCAGAGGTAGAAGCCCCCTCTGCTGTGAAGGGGCTCATGCTAAACTGAACTAGGCCCATTTTGTCAAGCTGGGGGCCTGAGTCCCCTTCCCCATGGAGGGGCTCCCGGTCGAACTGATCTCAGCCTAAAAATCCCTGTTTTTTTTGGAGTCCTTCTAGGGCTACCAATTGGCTGAGTCCATGTGTGTGTCCCAAAATGACTGGCTGCAATCACTTGTCAGTTCTAAAAATGAATATTCATTAGACTCACTCAACCCTTAATAGGCTTCTTGTGTTGGCGCCTGCATTAGGTCCCTTCTTTTCCCCCACAAGCCTTTTGCAAAGTCCCATAAGTCTTTGGCTCCATTCCAACAATCCTTGCACTGCAATCCTGGCTTTCCAATTGGCTGCTGTCTGCAGAAGATGGCTGCTAATATTCACAGTCCCCTTGCAGTTTAACACAGTTCCCAAGATAAAGTCTTGGTGCAGCCAGATAAAACACATTAATTTATTCTGTGTCCCACTGTTTAAAAGCCACAACTGTGCCCTCTTAAATGCTACCATGCTTAAGCATGTTCATGCAGTCCTTAGTCTGTCACTGCTGCTGAAATACAACGCGCCCCCAGGCAGCAGACAGGGAGCTTAGTAGGGTTCCGCTTTAATAACCTAGAAGTAGCCATTATATACATTATCCATTCACCAAAACCCCTTTAGACAATGGCCCCCTTTGTGCCCTGATGAGTGTTCACATATGTTTATATTTATCTACACCTTGGAGCTTGTCGCTACCCCCGCAACACACTACCCTTATGCAGCAGCAGGCAGCGGCTCATTAATATTTATAGTGTGCTCATTAATATTCATAAGCCCCGAGTGCCCCCATTGTAAACTGTTTTATTTACAAATAGATAGAGCTTCTTACCACCGTTGCCTAGGTCGTCGACCCCCGATTAGGCAAATAAGGGGGGCTGGGACCACCAGGAAACCACCTGTTGGACTGCAATCGCAGTTGGGTCCCAGAGCACACTTTTGCACAGGTGAGAACTTGTCAGCTGGCTGTGAAGCAAAATGGAAATGGCCGGCGGCTTTGCTCCAGCCTCTCCAGCCTCTCCAGCTCCTACTGGGAAACTGAAAAAAGGAGCAGGAGCAGGAGCAGGACTGAGGTTTAAGACGCCGCTGGCGCATCTCGGGACTCAGGCTGGGGTGGTGAAATCCAGGAGGAACACCAAGAGGAACTGAGAGGTGTCAGGAGGAAAGTGGAAGCAATGGGGCAAACAAGGTAAGCCCCCATTTGGGGGGGGGGCATTACATGTACACTTTATGAACTCCCTATGATGATACTTTCTTCATGTGTGTTCCATGCAGTGCAGTGTCAAAGGATTTGCTCACACCCAGATAGACTATATTCACTAGGAGCTGTTTTTAAACACCCATGTAGTAGAAATGTATTGTTTAACATATTTAGTACCATATTATAAAAAGCTGAAAGAAACACGTGACAAGTCTATAAATACAATTTAAAAAATAAGTTTGTATATGCATACACATTTGAGTTAGGGATTGGGTGTATTTTCTTTTCTAGTATTTCATTTAGGTTTTATCTTGAAAGATATTTGTAGAGGCCTTAGAAGGGTTTGCTATTGAATGTAAACAGGCAGACATGAAACACTCTTAATCTCAGCTGGAAAGCAGAGTCTGTATTTCCATTTAGGGACTAACAGTTTAGTTCATTAAAAATTGGTTAACATCTTTTTTTTTTTACTAACTGAACTAGGCTGCAACAGACACTGCTCACTAAAGACCAGCACTGAACCTGTAAGTCATTTTTATCTATAGAAGTTATTTTTAGATACTGGTTCATATTCTGTTACTATTTCATCTTTACTGGCCTAGTTAATTCACTAGACTCTGATTTACACAGTGATGGCAAATACCATCTTCAAATCTAATGACGTAGTTTATGTCCCTTATTAAGCTCCTGCATTGTTCTCACAATGCATTTCGGTTCTGCTATAGAACTTTATTGTTGAAAGGGGCATTATCTACATCATAAAGTTCCAAAGTCATCCTTATGACTGGTATGGAACTCAGAAACACTCATTGAGTTAACTATAAAAGTTATTTATAGTGAAGCGAAAGCAGAATTGGAATCTGTATTTAAAAACAGCTGATATGGGGAAAAAAAAACTACTTACAGACTCAGAGCAGGTCTCCTTATTTGTGTGGAACAATGGCTGCTCAAAAACAGTGGAGAATAATAAAACCTCAGAAAACAATATTAAAAGGAGAGCTCCTTTTATTTCAAATATAACAAAAAAAGTACTTAAACACTCTCATAACAGTGAAAAAGGACATCTTACAAGACAAGAGAACAAATGCACTCCAAAATAGATAAAAGGACAAACTTTTCACTATAACATGCACTGCTGCTTTAAAGTATTATTAACTATTCAGTAACGTCATTTCCATGAATCAATGTCATTGGCATGGCAAGCAAAACAGAGTTTGCCAAACACTGGTTTCCATGTACAATTACTGGTCAATTGTTTAAGCAATGAGGCATGACAGGGTGTGCATTGTGGTGGGATAACGGCACACTTTGGGTGTGTTATGAGCATGAAGCATTGGCTAGTGCCTTCAACCAGCTGAGAAGCACTGTTATTCCACCATAAAGCACACCCTGGACTGTCTTTCTGTGATTATAAAATGAGTCCAAGTGTGTGTGTTTTTTTTTGGGGGGGGGTGAAAAAAACACACACAAATAAAATAATGTGAAACATTTTAATTATTTTTTTGAAAGTTCTTCCACCCAACAACATAGACCCAGCACATCCCAGCACTGATATGACATCTCAGTTTCAAGTATTATGCACGTCAAAATACATTTTTTTAATTAGCCCTTAAACTTTGATTTTACCCAACTCACCTTCCATTTACCTGTTTCCTCGCCATTCCTCCTTCTTTATATAATTTGCTCCCTTTTTCCCACAATGCTTCTTTTCTATCTTTCCTGCATTCAGTGAATGGAATGTTTACTACAGCTGGAATACAAGAATACAAATACTGTATCTGCTTAGTTCTATTGGCAGACTATTCACCCACCCTCCACCTACACAACAGAAGGCCTCAGATGGAACCAATGTTTCTCTTTTACCTGTAGCAGGTTAAACAGCAGAGATTTCCTGGTAAGCAGATAAGGATAGGAGGGAGATTTTTTATGGTCAGCAAAAAAACACCAGGGCCAGGATTCACAAAAACAATGTAAAGTACACACAAAAGTTTGCACCACAGCTCCCAGTTGCGCTGAAGAGCAAACATGCTAATTACAGTCGGATAGTATAGTGTGCTATCTGACTGTTAATGGGGCCAGTGGGGGCAGCACTAACCCAGAAGAAGCAGTGGAATACCCAGTAGTGCTGCCCCGACAGCCAGCCATGACAATGACCCCCCAGCCAATAGTGCCCAGGCATTAATAAGCTATTCACAAAAGTAGCTGTGCAGATGAGCCCATTGGACATGCAAGGCACAATTGCCCATTAGCATTCCCATTATGGGCTCATTTGCATGGCATTAGTATGGTGTTGTGACCCCTCCAACCAGTCCAAACCCCATGTAGCCGCATTCCCCGGTAGTCTAGTGGTGCCTTCCCCCACCCCGATAGCGGATCCAACATCCATACAAATTGATTTCATAGTGTAGCGTCCCTTTCTGGTCCCTGATCACCCACCCAATATGTTTAACTCCCATTTTCCACAATGTAGAGGTCCTTCCCCCCTCCCTGGTCACTGATCGCCACTGATAAGTTTACTTCCTATTTTCCATAGTGTAGTTGTCTCACCCCCCCGGTCACCCATCACCTGCTCAATATGTTTAATTCCCATTTTCCATAGTGTAGTGGTCCCTCACCCCTACCCGGTCACCAATCACCACCCTGTAGCAGACACATATACTCCCTGCTAGTCTAGTGGTCCCTCCCTGTCCATGAATCCTGTCCCATGCAATGTGTACTACCATAACCCTGGTAGTCTAGTGGACCCCCACTGTGCCCAATAGTGTCCCTCCATGCCACTCCCCCCAACCCAGTCCCCAGCCAGTGACCAGAACAGCCCACCTCTCACCACTGTGGCTGGCCACCAGCTGAACTCTCAGTGAGAGTGTACTTTCTACAGTACAGCTTATTGACAGTGACTGATCTGTCAGTCACTGTCAATGAGCCATACTGTAGACAGTATGCACTCACTGAGAGGTTAGTTGGCGGCCAGCCATGGTTGGGAGAGGTGGGCTATGCTGGTCACCAGCTGGGGGTCGGATTGGGGCAGCTGGATGGAGGAACACTACCAGGCAGGGTTGGAGGGTGGGGGGTCCACTAGACCACCAGGGTTATGGTAGTACACAATGCACGGGACAGGATTCGGGGATGGGGAAGAACCACTAGACTAGCAGGGAGTATATGTGTCTGCTATGGGGTGGCGAACTGTGACTGGGGAGAGGGAAGGGACCACTACACTATGGAAAATGGGAATTAAACATATTGAGCAGGTGATGGGTGACTGTGGAGGGGGAGGGACTACTACATTATAAAAAATGGGAATTAAACATATCAGGCAGGTGATCCATGACTGAGGGGGGTACCTGTACACTATGGAAAATTGAAATTTAACATATCGGGTGAGAAATTGGGGACTGGAGGGAGACCACTACACTATGGAAAATTTAAGTAAATATACTGGGTGGGAGATCAGGTACTGGGGAGGGACACTACATTACAGAAACTTACTGTACACAGATCAGGAGGGAGAGACGAGGACTAGGAAGGGGGGTGTGGGGCCACAGCACCTCCACCAACCACTAGGGTTGCACAGATTATTGCCAGGTTTTTGTCAGCAGTAATTTGGTCGGCCCTTGCATGGAGCAAAACCTTAGTGAATGGGATTGCAGGCATATGCGGATCCCCTCCCCTTCATTAACATTTCAGCCCAACTCACTACTTTGCCCAGGCACAAACCAGTTTGCAAGGACAAACTGGGCTTTGTGAATACCAGCTATTCACAGATTCCAGTTTGCCTTGAGCAAACTAGGTTTGCATCAGGCAAAGTTTTGTGAATCTGGCCCCAAAAATTTAAATTGTAAGTGCTGTAGTACTTTATATTTTTAATTTATGTATCAGTATGTAAGAAGACTATTGAGGACAGGTAACATTTAAGAATTTTTTTTAATTTAAGGCAGTCGAATGTCACGGGAGTGTGTTTCAAAATATATAGATAAGTGCTATATTTTCACTGGAACAACACCTGAAATGAGAATAAACATATTATTCTCAAAATTCAATGTTAATTCTCATTTCGAGTGTTGCAATCGTCATTTACAGCCAGTACTAAACTTTTTCATGTAGTGTAAGTGAAAGACCCTTGGCTGCTGTCTCATGATGAGCACATTAGAAACTGATGCTCAGCCAAGACAAACTGCAATGGAAACATCAATAGCGGTGGCGGCAACATAAACACGGTAACGCAGAGAGAAACACACTCCAGTGGCATATATTGAATATGCCATGGATGCTGTGAGAATGCAGGGTTTATCTAGACTCACTGATTTTGGAACTCAGTGAACACACTTGTAGCTACTACGCTCTGCTATGCACAGAGTCACTGAATTCTGAAACCAACTCGTCCAGATAAACGCTGTATTCTCACAGCACCCATGACATATCCCTATTTATTTTAAGGGTCTAGTTGAAGGATTTTAGTGAGTAAAGGTGGCAGCCATCTTTATGATGGCAGTCAGGGATGTGTGGTTAGTACTGTACTGATTTTATTGTGAAGAGGCTGCTGGATCTTTATCTAGAGCCACTGTGCGGAGATAACAGGATGGGTAAAGATGTCCTTCAGTAAATCAGGTTTCACAATTTTTGAAACCCACTCTACAGTACAGTACACTAAAGACTTCTGATCGTAGAGATGTCTTATCAAGTCTGCTTAATACATTAGTGTACTTTTTGGGTTTCTTCCTACAGACCTTAGCACTGGCAATCATACATCTCCATATTGCTTCAGTTGCTTCCAAGTTAAGTTGCCATCCTCTTTAAGTATTATCTACTTGTTAAGGATTTCAGTGGGATGTTTATCAAGGTTCACTCTAAGACTGAAGAGTAACACTCACATTATATAGAAAACCAATTTAGCCATGATGAATTGAATTTGATAATAATTCAAATGTTGGACTCGCATTTCCTCTGCAGAGACTTTGTGTCACACTACTCCTACTATGTGGTGAAATTGAAAAGAATCCTATTCACCTCTCTGCATATTCAATTGCTTCGCCCTTGACATATCTTCTAAACCTCTCCTTTCTGCACACTACCATGCCTGATGCTTGGAAATCTGCCATAGTGATCCCCCTCCCCAAAGGCGGGGATATCTCTGACCCTTGCAACCTCTGCCCCATCTCTCTACGTCCCACTCTGACCAATCTTCAAGAACATCTGGTCCTGAAACAGCTCTCCTCCTCCCTTGACTCATCCTCCTTTTTCACCCCGTACCAGTCTGGCTTTTGTAAAGACCACTCCACCACCACCTTCCTCCTCTAGCTCACTGACTTCATTCTCTCAAGCATGGATCAGAGATGCATCACTTCTTCCATATTTGTTGACTTGGCCAAAGCATTTGACACTGTCTCTCACTCCCTTCTCCTCAGCAAGCTTACTGCAGCCTGCGTCTCTGACTCTGCCACCAGCTGATTCCTGTCCTACCTCTTAGGCCACTCCCAGTCCGTCAGAGTTGGCAACTCCCTCTCCCCTCTCCTACCAGTCACCACAGGTGTCCCCCAAGACTCGGTACTTGGACCTATTTTATTCTCCATATTCCTGAATGATCTCCCAAAAGCTTGCAAATCCTCATGCATACACATGTATGCTGATGATACCGTGATATTTTCCTCCGGTAACTCACCCTCAGACGTGACCACCAGCCTTCAATTGGACTTCAACAATATCCAACGTTGGTTTAATGCTAACCAACTCTCCATGAATGTTAAAAAAACAGTATCTATGACCTTCGGCTCCAGACAAAAACTGACCAGGGTTGATTCCACCCCCACCTTCCACACCCTCTCTGGCTCATCACTGGACAATGTAGCCACATTCAAGTACCTTGGGCTATAGCTGAACAAGAATCTAGAATTCGGGGTACACATTGAAGCCATCCACAAATACCTACTTCCTAGGCTCGGCGCACTGTACCATCACTGCAGCTGCCTCCCACAGCATGCCAGGAAAGAAATTGTCCAAAAGATAATTCTCCCTGTCCTTAACTTCGGGGATGTAGTCTACAGCTCTGCCCCAAAAATCACCCTAGCCAGACTGGACACTCTCTTCAACTCCTTCTGCCACTACATTCTTGGTTGCTCCCCACGTACTCACCACTGTGACCTTTATTCCTCACTTGCCTTTCCCCTCCCTCCATGCCAGGCACCTCTCACACATCGCAAATGTAGCTGGGAAGTTTTGGCTTGGCTGTCTACCTCTATACTTGTCCACCCCTCTATCAACCCTCCTCCCATCCTGCTATTCCTTCCACACCGCCACCCACAGGATTCTCTCCTTCCCTCCTCAGTGCACATCGTCCAGCTGTGCTGCCTTCTCCTACAATTTCCTCGTAATCTGGAATGGCCTCCCTCTAAAAATTTGCTCTGCATAATCTCGACCCTCTCTCTCCTTCCTCCTCTGTAAGCACTCTGTTCAGTCCTGCATCTGCACCTGATACCTCTCTCTCACAATCAACATCCCTCTGCCTCCCTTCCTCTCTCGCTCCCCTCCACCCACTCCTCCCCCGTGCCTCTCTTGACCACCTCTAGCTTGTGCCTCCCTGACCCTATTACCCCTCCTTCTGCTCCACATTACACCTCCCCCCCAGCTCTTCTCCTTCTCCTCCTCCTCCTCCTCTGGGTCCTGTCCCCTGGCAGAGTTCTCAGCATCCTGATGGGCCTCCCCCTCCTCCTTCCCTACCAGGTCTTGCCCCTTGCAGGGTTTTCAGCTTCTTGATAACCCCTCCCTCTCATCCCCCTTCTCTTGTCCCCTCCTCACGTACCTCCCCAACTATTCCCTCCCCTCCACTCATTTCAACTGGGCCCGTCCCTTGCAGGATTCACTGCATCCTGGAGGACACAGTTCCTGGTTGCCCTCCTCTCTCCCTCCAAGCCCCTCCCCTACTCCTTCCTGCCTGGCCCCCCCCTTGCAGGGGTTCCAGCAATCCTGAAGGAGACTGTCCTTGGCCTCCCCCTCCTCTCTCCTACCCATCCTTCCTTCCCTGCCACTCATGCAGTAACTCCTCTCTCCCTCCCACCCCATCCCTCGTGCCATAACCCCCCTTCCTCTAAATCCTTGAGCACTTAGCAACTCTCAAAGTCTGGCTTTTTGGATCCAGATGTGCACTTACGTGCCCGAGTGCTGCCGCTACCTCTTGCCCTCCCTTGGCCCCTCACCCTACATTACTACTACTCCTGCATACTACTACCTGATCCACTTCTGTACATTTTTCCTCCCCAACCCCATCTCTCCCCCAGGACTAAGATTTCTTCTCTCACACTATGTCTATGTCTTCACTTTGCCATTTACCACTTCCCGTTTTTATTACCTTCTGTCCTATACCGAATTGTACTGCATTGTATCAGTGCTTCATTGTATGTACTTGATTTGTACTGTATGTATTTGTTTGTTTAGTATTTGTATTGCATTGTTTTAGTGCAACACTGTACATATTGAATTGCGCTGTATGTATTTTGATTGTTTTGCTTTTGCTTGTTCCCCACATTATGTAACCCCTCCCCCCAGGACGCTTCAGGAAACAAGCTGTTTACAGCTCATCTTGTCTTTCCTGGTGAAATCTTTTCAAATAAATAAAATAAATAATAAATATGACAGCACTCCGTTTTCAGTGACAGCACTTGGTGTGTGATATCTTGATAAACTGCTATGCTCTCATGCTTTATTAGGCATCCTAGACCTCAGGTGTGTAAAAAGAAATTCTTGTTACACACATGTAACTGGGTTGCTGTTGATGTTACGCTTACTACGACTGCCTTGCAGGGATGCACAGAGTTGATGGTCCTGGATCCTTCTATCTTCTATGTTATTAGGGAGGGTTGGGATCCAACACCAAGTTAGAAAATAGAATGGTGCCGCCACTAAGAGAAATGTTAAAGTGGGCCTGGTGTAAATATGGTATACCACACTGGGATGCAGTACCTCCCCACCTCCTCACTGTTTCACCCACCTGTGAGCAAACACACTGCAGTGATAGTCCCCACAAGGCATGCACCTAATACTGTAACTGATGTAAGGCCTTTGGTACAGGTTGTGTCCCCCACCTTAGACTGCCACTGCACTGCCACAGATGTTACAGGGTGGTTCCTGGGTTCTTTCCTGCTGCTAATAAAGGGGGGGGGGGTTCTTACTCAGACAGAATATATATGTAGTGCCTCCACCAGGAAAGAATTAGTGGGTTAGATGACATGCTAGTACAACCCACTGGGATGCTGTACCTGCCCATCTCCCCACAGTAGTCACAGTTCCCTCTAGCCCTACTTCACAGTACACAATTATACCCCCCTTCAGTGGCATGCATAGCAAAATATCAGTCAGTAACGATAGCAGCTCAGAAAAAACAAACTTAGTTTGTTTGCACACCATCTCCTACAGCAAAAAAAGAAGGTTAGCGCAAATACCTGTTAAGACTGGAAACTGTTCAGTCACCCTACTTAGGCAGAGCCCAAATTATCTTTCAGTATCTAAGCCGCTTTTAGGTAGGTCCTGAGAAGGTGAGACATGGTGGTCTGTACCTTGGCTGTTACTAACAAGGCCCAGCTGGGTGCAGCCCTTCTTACCCCCTTTTAAGATATGCTTTTAAGGATATACTATGGTATCCCTAAACTCAGTAAACTGAGTCTCGGGATACTGACCCTACTGGCCAGAAATGCAGCCTGCCAAATCAATCAGATGCCTGAAAATACGATTTCAGGCATCTGACTGAAAAAATCATAAGGCATATCAGGGGCCTTCACCCCATGAACCCCCCATGTGGGGGCACCCCCCCCACACCCCGCAAAACTAAAATATCTAGCTCTGAGGGGCAACAGACCTCGGAGTTAGAAATAGAATGGTTACTGGGGTAAGAGTTATAAAACAAATCTCGCCTGCAGCGCGGCTAGAACCTGCGTCTATCAAGCATGCCGGCTGAGCTACCGTGGTGTAGTCTGCAACACCAGTGGGTCAGCTTGGCCAGCCTTTCAGTTCTCTGTGGCTTAAAATCCTTGGGACAGGGTAAGGTAGCAACCCGTCACATCCGTTACCTTACCCCTGTAAACATCCCTCGGGATTCCTTATGCCAGGATGCTCACTGTCATGATACTGAACCTGTCGGGCAGTACTGCCCAGGCATGCCAGTGTCATGACAGTGAGCCTCAGCATTGCATAAGGGTACCACTTTGAAAGGCTGTGTTATATCAGCCCTCCAATGCTGGAGACTGCTACCCTCTTCCACCTGATACTAGTTAGGGCCACCCCATATGGAATTTCCTGGGCACCCAGTTTTGAATGGTTGCAGACCCATTGATGTTGCCTTAATCTGGATGGTGACAGTGCATTTAATTAACGTGGAGCAATGTGCTCATTAACCGTTCCTTCCAATGACTATGCAATTGCAAAAATGGCTTCAGACCACTGCAAGTTAGCTGTTTGTAATGCGGCCTGATGGCCAACTAGTAAAAAGCTCTGTAATCTCACACATTTCCTTAAAATTAGGCTAGGCCCATTCATACTCACAGTTACTGCAAAGGTGGCGCAACAGGATGCTGAAGGCCTGAGTCACTCAGTTCTGTTGGCTGTACCTCTGGTACTTGCAGTGCTTTGTAGCCAGATATCAGTTCCACCAGCAGGCACTGCTTATCCTGGTCTCTCACTCTCTTTTGGCCACGATAGTGGATTGGGCAAGCAGTAAGAATCCATTACTTCTAGACAAATAGCTTTGCTCTGACTCCTCAACTATTGTCTCTATTGCAGTCTGACACACAGAGGCCACTTGATCCCCTATTGCAATCCAGACAAGAGGTCCTGGGAATATGCACTTGGTGATCATGACAGCCCAAACAGCCTGCTCTGTTCAGGATCATTCTCCTCACCAGCTCCGCTTGTATCACCGCATAACAGCGCTATACCAGTTGGTCCAGTCACTTGTCACTGTTAGTTCCCTGCACCTTAAAGGTCTGGAAAAGGTGCCGATGCACCATCCCACCTTTTTCTAGAATACCTGCTGCAACACTTAGACTGGGAACTCTGTTGAATGGCCGTCCTAGAGTTCAGTGGATCACAAGATAGCAGCACTCATGGAGTTCAACATGTTTCCTCTGATAACCAGGTGTTTCAACAGAGTCGCTCCAGCTGCCGATCCCATCTTTACATCTGGAGTTCTGGGGTGGTTGGCATGGCTCCTCTACAATCCCAACTCTGCAAGTGGAAGATTATGCCTAATTAGTACTCCAACAAGGATTTCAAACAAAGAACGCGAGATTTTATCTGGGGTCAGGAAACAGGCCCTAAATTGGAGAAAAGGGAAGGAATGAGGCTGTTCAGTATAGCATCTAGTGACTGATTTTCTATGCCTTCCTGTGCCCAGTCCACTTTAGTCCTGGCTGCTCTTAAGTGCCAGCCAAGATGCAGCCAAATTATTATCCCCTCACCTGGGCAGCAATTATATGCCCTTCCAGGTACAGCTCGTCAGACCATGCCAATCCCCATACCACACATGCACAGTACAGTTGCTTGCTTCAGCCGTCCTGTACTGGTGGCACTACCCTCCCTCCACTGTTATATCTAACAAGGAAGCGTCCAGTGCTTTGCTGAGTGCCCCGTCATGGAAACAGTGTAGGCCCAGAAGTGTTGCACGTGGTTGTCTGGTGGCAGTGCACATAAAACAAAGTTAGTAATGCTTTGTGAAACAAAGAACCTCAAACCCAATGGCCATTAAAGTGAAAAAAAAAATCACCAAATGTGGTATTTGTAACTTCAGGCCAGATGGCCAAGTCCAGTAAACACTTCCAGATATGATACAGTTTGCAAGATACAGGGGCAATCCCTGGAGTTACTCACAATCCCTGAAACCAGGGGATCTCTTTTGCTGTACAGATACCTGATGGAATAGTTTGCAGTAATCCACCTCTTTCTGGTGTCCGATATCTCTGATCTCTCCTTAGACGGTGACATCACAATGTATCAGCTGTTCTTCAATGCAAGTCAGGCCTCACCAGCTCCAGCAATTAATGGCTGGCAGATTGGCTGTTCTTGTATCACTCCTCTGGAATCCACCCCACCCTGCACACTGTGCCATTCGGTCCCACGGGTGGTAACGGCCAACACCTGGCAGTGATGCTGATGAGGCAGATTCTGTTGCGGATGCTGCCTGCAGTTTAGCAAAAGTCCCTTCGAAGCTGTAGCTTCAGCTTTGACACTGTGCAGCACTCAGCCTGTGAATACAGTAGAGTACCACTCTTTTCCAAGCAGGGAATCTGCTACTTATTTCTGGTCATCTTGCCAGACAGACATGCAGTCTGTCTCTCTTCAGCACAAGCTGTCAGCATTACTCAGGTCTCTGTCTGTTCAGCAAGCAGACACAGGTAGACTACATTGGATTCAGGTGCTGTTCACTGAGGAATCAGCTGCTCAGGTTGCTCAAGCTGTCAATTACAACAGGCAGTCATGGAGGCCTGTCACTGGCCAGGCGATTAGCATCTAGGAATGTGACTGAATTTATCAGGTTCATCAGTAGTCCAGTAGCACTTGTGGCTACTTCCTCAGGCAGAGTCATCTGATGGTTTGCCAGACCATCAAAGTCAATTAAGTTAATCAAAAGCAAGGTGTCTTTTTCAGACTTAAGAAATGTTTGTCATCTGTAACCAGGCAGACAATTAGTAAGGGTGTCCGTCTCCCAATAATGAATTATAACTGTTCTTTTGTTTTCACAAATATATCTCAAAGAGATTTATTCATTTACTTAGTTAGTTTGTTCGTTCAAATATTTCACCAGAAAAGACATACTGAGCTGAAGACTGCTCGTTTCCAGATCCTGGGGGGAGGGGGAACAGGAATTCAGCAAACAATCAGACAATAAATTACAGCACGTTAAAACTAAACATTAATAATGGACAATTTATACAAGGATCAGAGTGGATGGCCCGCCCAGTTGGGGTACACGAAAAGACATTTCAAAGTGCGGAGGCAATGTTTTGGCTAGTCTTGGTAGGGTGGAGAGGGAAGCAAAGGAATAGGGCAAAGAAGTGCAGATCAGGGGGAAGCGGGGAGGAAAGAGGGGAAAAGGGTATTGAGAAGTGGGGCAGGGTTATGTATCAGATGCTGTTGCAGGAGTGAGAGGTGAATTCATGGAGAAGAGAGTAGAGAGAGAGAGAGATCATTGCTGAAGGTGCGGTCACTAATGAAGTGCCCCAAGGCTCAGTATTGGGGCCAATCCTGTTTAATGCCTTTATCAGTGACATCGGCATAAGTATTATTGGCACAGTTGCCCTGTTCACAGACGATACCAAGTTATGCAGAAGGGTAGGCAGCGAGGAGGTGATTAGGGACCTACAAAAAGATCTACAGAGGCTGGAAATATGGTCTAGCATCTGGCAGCTGAGGTTCAATGCAAAGAAATGCAAGGGGATGCACTGGCCTGGCGATTCGCATCTAGGAATGTAACTGAATTTATCAGGGATTTGGGTAAAGGAAACCCAGGGACAGAATACTATCTCAGTGAAGTCCATCTCAGTGCCACACAGGATGAAAGGGATCTGGGTGTTATCATAAGCAACACCCTTAAACACACTGGCCAATGCAACACAGCTTATAACAAGGCCAGCAAAATGCTAGGGTGCATAGGGAGGGGAATCAACAGCAGGAGAAGGGAGGTGATACAACCACTCTACAGGCCCTAGTAAGGCCCCATCTGTGACACTGTGTCCAGTTTTGGAGCCCATATCTGAAAAAGGATAAAATCAGGTTTGAGGCTGTCCAGAGAAGAGCAACCAAAATGATTCAGGGCCTTCAGGGGCACTCATATGAGGAGGGTCTGGAAGCATTAAATATGTTCTCTCTGGAGACAAGGAAGGAGAGGCAGGACATGATTGAAACATACAAGTTTCTGATAGGAATAAATAAGGTGCCATCCTCTGACCTGTTCAACAAAGTCTCTGACTCTAATACTAGAGGGCACGACTAGAAGATGAAAGGGGAAAGCTTCAAGAGGGAGCTTAGGAAACACTATTTTACAGAAAGAGTAGTGGAACTACCAACTGAGATAGTGAAAGCAAAGCCAGTGACAGCATTCATACTGGGGTGGAACAGGGCTATAGTGGAGTCAAAAACAACAAAGGGAGTAGGAGGCATTAGGCAGAAAGGGGGTTAGGTCCTGGGATCTGAGAAGGTCCAAGGAACACATAGGCAGAATAGATGGACCCTTGGTCTCCTTCTGCTGTCTCTTTTTCTGTTTCTATATTGGGAAGAGGAGGAGTGAATGGTTAGGGGGAGAGAATTCCAAAGTTTGGGGAAGCGGTAGGAGAAAGCAGCCTGGCCAGGAAGGGATTTCCTTGAAGGGAGAGTGAAGGAATGATAGCTAGAGTTGTGAAGGGTATATGATGAAGGTAGTGGGAGGGGGGAGAGAGAAGAGAGGTAAGGTATGCGGGGAGGGAGGCCAACCAGAATTTCAACATAAATGAGACACAATGAGTGAGGTGTCTAGCTTCAAGGGAAGTAAGGGAGAGAGAGGAGTATAAGGAACAATGGTGAGTGCCGGGCCGACAATTCAAAGCAAAGTGACAGAAGGAGTGAAAATGGGGGTCCAATCTGGCAAGGGTGGTCTTTGGCACAGCACTGTAGTCGATGTCACCATAGTAGAAAATGGGGAGAATCATTTTCATGATAATGGCTCGGTGAGCAGGGAGAGGGATGCAGCCTCTATTCCTGTATAACGCGCCAAGTGTAGGGTGGAGCTTTATGTGGATGCCATCTATATGCCCCGAAAAGTTGAGGTGCAAGTCTAGCCAGACCTCAAGGCACTTAAATGCGGGAACGTCATCGATTGTGGCCCCATCTAAAGTGTTGAAGATGGGGAAGGAGGTAAGCCTGGAGAGCTTTTGCTTAGTGCAAAAGGTCATAGAAACTGTTTTCTTGGCATTTAAAGATAGCTGATGTTACCAAACCCAGTGCTGAACGTTGTTGAAGTTGATCTGAAGCCTGGCTGTCAGCTCAAAGAGGGAGGAACCAGTGGCAAATAGGACTGTTTCTGTGTATATCTGGATGGATGCAGATGATCAAGCTGAGGGGAGGTCAATTAGGAAGACCGAGAAGAGTAATGGGCCAAGGACAGAACCTTGTGGGACACCAGTGCTGATAGGAAGGGTTGGGAGGGGAATAAGGAATCACCAATTCTAATAGACTGAGATCTACTGTCAAGGTAGGAGCAAAGCCAGCTAGTTGCGGAGTCTGAGAACCCCGCTGCCTTGAGCTTGTCAAGGAGTAGGTGGTGGGCAACAGTGTTAACAGCTTTGGCAAAGTTGGCAAAAATGATGGCGGTGATGAGGCTCTGATCCATGCCTGAGAAGATGGAGTCAGTAGCTGGGGAGGGGGGTGGAGTGATGTTTATGGAAGCCAGATTGGAAGGGTAATAAAAGAGGAAGAACCAAAGAGGGAGGAGAGCTGATACAGCACATAGAAACATAGAAACACACACTTCGATGGCAGATAAGGACTGCTTGGCACACCCATTCTGCCCATTTCCCTTCCTATTGGATAAGCTACAGATCCTAGTTAACCAATAGCCTACTTCCTCCTACCCTGCCACTATAATTGCCTTATGTCCGTCCCATGCATTCTTGAATTCCACCACTGATTTTGACCCCATGACCTCCTCAGGAAAGCTGTTTCATGTGTCCACCTCCCTCTCTGTGAAAAAATACTTCCTCACATTGCCCCTGAGCCGTCCCCCCTCTCTCTTCAAACTGTGCCCACTTGTTCTTGCACATCTCTTTTTCTGAAAGATGCTACCCTCTTGGACTTTGTTGATTCTCTTGAAATACTTGAAAGTTTCTGTCATGTCCCCCCTCTCCCTCCTTTCCTCGAGGGTATACATATTAAGCTCCTTTAGTCTCTCCTCATATGGTTTCTGGTACAGACCCTGCACCATTTTAGTTGCCCTCCTCTGGACAGCCTCCATACTGTCTATGTTCTTGTGGAGATTGGGTTTCCAGAACTGCACGCAGTACTCCAGATGGGGTCTCACCAACTGTCTGTACAGAGGGATGACAACTTCCTGTTTTCTACTGGTGGTGCCTCTCCCTATGCATCCCAGGATCCCCCCAGCCCTCCTTACTGCCTTCTCACATTGCCTGCCTACATTTAGGTCATCTGATATGACTACCCCCAGGTCCCTTTCTATTTTTATGTTTGCTTGCATGCATGTGCAAGAAACATAGTGCCATCATCCAAGTTTTCGGAGGTGTGGCAGCCCTCTTTCAATTCAATCAGTGTGTTTGCAGGCACGGCCGCAGTTCTCCAATGCCTGCTGGAGCTGTCTATGACAGCATCCAAAATGCAGTGGAGTACAGTTGAAAGGGGGAGCTACGCTTCAATAGCAGTGATAAGATATCGCCTGCTCATGCACGCTCCCCACACACACACACACACACACACACACACACACACACACACGCAAGCATACTGCATGCTCGCCCCCCCACGCACACACTGTGTAGCCAATGGGGTGCCCAATCCCCCGTTGGCTGTGCTGTGCCCCCCCAAAGCAGAGTTACATATGCCACGCTGGGTGCCCACTCCAGCGTGGCCGCACATCGTATAGCCAACAGGGGTGCCCAATCCCCATCGGATCCACTAGGTCCCCCAGTACAGGGGTGCCACGCTGGGAGCCCACCCCAACATGGCAACAGATGCTATTGCCAATGGGGGTGCCCAATCCCCCGTCAGCTCCACGCCACCCACCAGCCATTCTTGTGCCATGCTGGGAGCCCACCCCAGTGTGGCAAGCGTCCCAGCCGTCATTTAATAAAAAAATACCTGAAACTTAAAATGGTCTCTGCTGTCTCTGCCCCACCCGTGCCCACCACTCGCACCCACCTCCCCCACCCCCACCCCATACTTACCTCCGGACTCCAGTCGACGATCTTCTGTGGACCGGGAACATGTCTGCCCGCGAACTGAGGAAATGCTGGTAAGCTGTATAATGGGATAGATAGGGTTTTCAACTTTGCTGCATATCTCAACCATTTTTTGGAATCTTTGTACCAAATTTTCAACATGGGGTTTTAGGGACCCCTTCTCATGAATGCTGTCACTGTCATGGCGTTAATCGGCCCCGAAGGATGATTTCGCAGTCACTCAGAAATCACCTTTCGAGACCAAGTAATGAAATGACACTGCCACTGTTCATAATGTGGGCTTTTAAAAAAGACTATGTTGAAAATTTAGTGGAAAAATTCTAAAATGACTGTTTTACAAGCGTGCGTTGCACAGTTCCTACGCACGCTTGTAAGTTTGCAAATTTTCAATATTTTCACTCCAGATTTTCAACATTGCCATTTTATTACACTTCCTTATGAGCAGTACAGCTGTCATTTTTCACATCTTACCCAAAATGTGTTTCCGCCCATGTAGCACAATGGCGCAGTCGGTGTGCAAAATCAATGTATGGGACACATTAAGAAAATGACAATAACACTGTTCATGAGCAGAGGTCTTAAAATGGCTATGTTGAAAATTTGGTGAAAAAATTCCTAAAAATTACTGTTTTATGAGCGTGCGTTGCTCAGTTCCTATGCACGCTTGTAAGTTTGTGAATTTTCTATATTTTCACTCCAGATTTTCCAAATTGCCATTTTATTACACTTCCTTATGAACAGTACAGCTGCCATTTTTCACATGTTGCGCCAAATGTGTTTCCACACATGTAGCGCACAATGGTGCATTCGGTGTGCGAAAGCAATGTTTGGGACAGATTAAGGAAATCACAGTTACACTGTTCATGAGCAGAGGTCTTAAAATGGCTATGTTGAAAATTTGGTGACAAAAGTCCATAAAATGACTGTGTTATGAGTGAGCATTGTGCAGTTTCCACGCACCCTTGTAAGTTCATGACTTTGTAATATTTTCAGTCCAGATTTTCACCAGTGGCATTTTTCCACACTTCCTTATGAATAGTACAGCTGTCATTTTTCACAACATGGCCGAAATGTGTTTTCACACTTTTAGTGCAGAGATGCGTAGTCGCTGTGGGAAATCATTGTTTGGGACAGATAAAGAAAATCACAGTGACACTGTTCATGATTGGAGGTCCCAAAATGCCTGTGTTGACAATCTGCTGTAAAAATTCCCCAACCTAATTACATTACGGGTGTGCGTTGCACAGTTTCTATGCACGTGCGTGACTTCACCAGTTTTTTTAATATTTTTACTGCAGATTTGCAACATTGCCATTTTTTACACCTCCCCATGAACAGTACAGCTGTCATTTTTCACATCCTGTTCAGAATGTGTTTTTGCACCTGTGGTGCTAATTGCCGTAGTCGCTGTGCATAAGCAGCTTTCGGCTAACACACTGATATTGCCACTGTTTATGAGGTGGGGGTCACAAAAACGCCATGTTGAAAATTTGGAGTGAAAATACCAACGAATGCCTGAGGTGTTAGTGTTTCCAACCATAACACCCCACCTGTAGAGAATGACAGGCATCAGGGGTGTGACTGGGGATTCTTGCCTGTAATGCTCATACCATTCCACATCCTGCAGCCAGTGAGAGGCATCGAGGTATTCCTTGGACTCTTCGTCCCCAAAGTTCACCCAATTCTCCTGTACTGCATCCATCTCACCGTATTTCCTGATGGAATGGGGTGCGCATATGGGCCAAAGACCCCAAGGCACACCGTGACACTTGTCAGTGTCTGCAGGGTAGGGTGTGGTGAAATGGCATGGCCGTTATGCCTGACGACCCAAAGGCACACCCCAATGCCTGTCACTCTCTGCAGGGTGGTGGTGGGGTTGGCTTCAGTTCAATACTTCACTGCCATTTCTATTATGCAGCTCTGTAACTTCTACACTACCAACGCCAATGCCAGCAAGCAAGCATTTGGCATTAACAAATGCTTGTAGTTGTTGTTGTTAGTACCCCCCCCCCGATTGTGTATTCTTCCACTGGGTTTTTGTTTCCCAGGTGCATTACTTTGCACTTCTTAGCATTGAATCTAAGCTGCCATACTTTTGTCCATTCCTCCAACCTTGCTAGATCCCTTCTCATCCTTTCCACTCCCCCTTGTGTATCAACCCTGTTGCAGATCTTTGTGTCATCTGCAAAGAGGCATACTTTTCCTTCCAGTCCCTCCGCAGTGTCACTTAATAAAGACATTTAAGAGGACTGGCCCCAATACTGAACCCTGCGGCACCCCACTAGTAACCCCCCTTTCTTCAGAGTGGACTCTGTTTACTATTACTCTTTGCATCCTGTTGTCCAGCCAAGGTGGGCTTTAGAGTTGCTCGCTATTGATGCAAGGAGGAGGAGGAGGAGCTAGCATTGGAGTTTGGAGCTGAGCAGAGTGGCGGCTGCACGCTGATCTGCTGAGGAGTAGCAGACACAGCAGGAGACTGAGGAAAGCCTTAATTTATTTTAAAAAGGATAAACCACCGTTACCACACTATTTATTTTAATTCCTCAGTCCTTTCCAGTTCAACTTGTCAATCAATCAATCAATCAATCTTTATTTAGCCAGGTGAAACTCCATTGAGCAAGCTCATTTTCAAGAAGACCTGGTAGGTACAGAATAAATAATACAGTAGCACAATAGAACATATAGCATGAATGGGCATAGTAATACAATACATAGCAATAAAAGCAAGATACAAGGATAATCAATGAGGCCCGGTTGTAAGGTGAAGCCTCATCCCAGTAAACAGTACAGCAGAGAGGTAGAAGCAAGTCAGCACCAACGTGCCGAACCAATAATTTTAGACACTGATAGCTCTAGTAGAGCAGAGTTAATGCTAGTAACTTGTGCTGCCAGTTATCAGTGTCCTGTTGTTTTTGTTCCTCATTTCTATGCAGGGAGGACAGGAGTCCCAGCAGTGGGGGAACCCCCCCCCCCAAGGAAGGTGGCAAGTGCTGCGGAGGACCAAGTATTTACTGACAGAAACAACGAGTCACTCCTGCTAAATTTTTCCATAACAGAAACTGAAATTGGTCGGAAGTTGATCCTTGGACTTTGAATACAGCCCCTGGACAAGGCAACTCTTAAGTTCTGCAGGTTGTCAAGCTGCGAAGTAGCAACGAACTTCTGACCATAAGTATCTTCTATTACACTCTACGTCCTTCAAATTATCTTATGAGATACAACATCTTGAACAGATAATGAATACTGAATATTGAGTATTGAGTATGGATTTCAGGTACCGGATACCGAGACTGAGGTATTTGCACTCTGTTCTGAATTTGAACTGCTTGAACCAGTACCACATACTTTATATTTCATATTTTCTTTCTCATCCATTCAAAGCAGCTTTCCTCCAACTGGCTTTATATTTTAAAAGCCCCTATATGTGCTATGTACTTTTTTTGCACTAAACTAATTGTTTAATGTGAGGTATTTTATAGATATTTATCGAAGTTAGATGTTGCTACACATATGCGTACATGAGCTTTATATACACTATTGTACGCTTCTGGCATGGTGTTTATCATTCCATGCTTCATCTTTAGAAGGGCCAAATATTTGCTGTCAGAGTTTTTGGAGGCTCTAATATTAATTGTACTGATTTTTACAAGATTACGTTATGCTACGCTGGTAAAGTTTTACGAGTATAGAAAGCTTCATTCTAAGATTTTTTTTTTTTATGTATTTGTCTTTTAGGAATGGAGTGGAGTTATGAAGTAGGAATATACTTATGAATGTGTGACTCTGTGCACCATACTATTCAAGGGTAATTTCTCTCTCAATTACCATATATACTTGCGTATAAATTGGATTTTGTGGTGTTGAAATATACATGTTGTCTAACCTTCCAACTTATATGCGAAATATAGCTCAGGGTTGTTACAGACAGCTCTGAAAAAAAACATGAATTTTGCTGCCTGATTAACACTGCACAATGTTTAATTGCAGTCGTTACTTTGATGTGATTACCTCATCATTGTTTAATCAATAAATGATTAACACCGCTCCTCAGTTCACTATTGCTGCTCCCTCAGTTCAATGTTAATTATTAAATGATTAACATTGCTTGATGTTTAAATAATGTTAAAATCTTCTGCTCCTCCAAATTTAACTTTTGCTGCCTGATTAACATTGCTCGATGTTTAATTACCTTGTTGTAGTTAAATCTGTCCCTCCTGCAGGTTGTTAAATGATTACCTCCTCAGTTCAATAAATGATTAACACCACTCCTCAGGTCACTATTGCTGCTCCCTCGGCATAAGATGCAGGCTCACAAATGAAAATGCAGTGCATATGATACCGATTTTAAATTAAAAGTTGTTCGGTATGCTGAGATGCACACAAATGCTGATACTGAGCGAGAATTCAGTATAGATGAAAAATTAATCTGTGACTGGAAACATAAAAAAGATTTGTTGCTATCTGCTGACAGAAATGTCAAACGCATTCGTACAAACATGTGGCATTTATAATTTAATCGATGGGACAGAAGATGAAATGTTATTTGCCGACCTCGTTGAAAGCGTTGCCTCAACAACTTAACTTGCTGATGATTTCACCGTGTCTGAACCTGTACAGCTAGACGATCTATATGAGGGTATACCGCTGTCAGAGCTACAGTTCCACATGATGTTCCAATCTGACGAGGAGGAGGATGAGGAGTTTTTTTGATTCTGAACCTGACTCGAGTGTACTGTACTTCACGAACTGGTCCCCCCTCGCAAGATAATGTAATGACTGTGCGATGACTGAGAGCTTGCTCATTATTTTTTTAAAAAACTGTGCTTGTTAAAATTAAAGATTCCACGTCTGAAGTGAATTCTTATAAATCTGGTCATCATTTTAATTTTACGGATGTGCATGACACTAATTGCTTATACTGCATCTGTTCAAACTGTCAAAGTGTAGTCACTAAAACCTATTTTAAAGCTTGGTTCAGTAGTTAATAGCCAGTCCTAGTTTATCCTATACAGATAATCTGGTCAGTTCCTCTTGTGTTGTTTAAGCTAGTTTACAAAGGTTCCACGTCAGAAGTGAAAGCTTATAAATCTGGTCAGTTCTTGTGTTGTTTTTTAAATTACAGGTTTCGTACGAAACTCAGTACCCGACTTATACGCGGGTCAATAAAAAAGTTGTAATTCACAGCGCTCAAGTCAGGACCCCGACTTATAGATGAACCGACTTGTACGCAAGTTTTTACGGTAGTAAAATACCACTGCTGATTCACACTATTAACGCTGATGTTGATGTTAGGGCTGGTCAACAGCTGAAGATAAAATAAATTAACTGTTTTGCTTGATTTGCTTGATCTGATTGTTGATAAGCCGGCAATTAATTAGGTAGCCTGAAAATTCGATAAGCTGGTACTTATTTTAGGTTCTCTAATTTACAAAAATTAATTACCCTCAGATTTAAAGTATTTATTTATTAGCTTTTGGTGACTGGGTAAGTACATTAGGCAATAACCCTGCCTATTTTCAGGTACAACCCGGTTTTGGCCAAACTTCGTTCAATTCCCTGCATTCACTGATTTCCCAAATAGGTTATTTCTCAGCAAGATTAAATTGCATCTCAGTGTTAGAGCGATCGCCCTAATAAAGTACTTTATCTGCCTCTCTGCCCTTCCCAACCAGTTTGATCATTAGATCAATCAACTAGATTAGATTAGACTAATAGAAGTGCACGTAGTCAGGATATTTGAGTGACTATATCCAGCACAGTTAGTTCAGTCAGCAGGCTCAGTCACACATACTAAGTAACTTTTGATGTTTGCAATCCTGTTTTGAAGGGCTGTGTCCCTTCCTTTGTTACTGCCAGGTTGTGGCTCATGTTTTTTTTTTTTTCACATAGCTTATCCTGGCTTTGAGAAAATAATAAAAGAAGAAAAGGAAGGAGAAGGGCAGTTACATCGAGCCATCATTCTTGCCCCCTTATTCTTCTTGTGCTAAAAACAAAACAAACAAGCATTTGTCAATGCCGAATGTTTGCTTGCTGGCATTGGCAGTGGTAGTGTAGAAGTTACAGAGCTGCGTAATAGCAATGGCAGTGAAGTATTGAACTGAAGCCAACCCCACCACCACCCTGCAGAGAGTGGCAGGCATTGGGGTGTGTGTTTGGGTCGTCAGGCATAATGACCATGCCATTTCACCACCCCGCAGACACTGACAAGTGTCACGGTGTTCCTTGGGTCTTTGACCTTATGCGCACCCCATTTCATTAGGAAATACAGTGAGATGGGAAGCGATATAGAGAATGGGGTGAACTTTGGGGCGAAGAGTCCAAGACATACCTCGATGCCTCTCACTGGCTGCAGGGTGTGGAATGGTATGAGCATTACAGGCAAGAATCCCAAGTCACACCCTGATGCCTGTCATTCTCTACAGGGTTGGGCGTTATGGTTGGAAACCCTAATACCTCAGGCATTCGTTGGTATTTTCACTCCAAATTTTCAACATGTTTTTGTGACCCCACCTCATGAACAGGGGAATATCAGTTTGTTAGCGAAAGCTGCTTATGCACAGCGACTACGGCATTGCTTACGGGTGCAAAAACATTCGAACAGGATGTAAAAATGACAGCTGTACTGTTCATGGGAGGTGTAAAAATGGCAATGTTGCAAATCTGCAGTAAAATATTTAAAAATGGTGAAGTCACGCAGTACATAGAAACTGTGAACGCACACCCGTAATATAATTAGGTTGGGGATTTTACAGCAGATTGTCAACTCATGCATTTTGGTGCCTCCGATCATGAACAGTGTCACTGTGATTTTCTTTATCTGTGCCGAACAATGATTTCCCGCGACCACGTATCTCTGCGCTGCGAAAGTGTGAAAACACACTTCAGCCATGCTGTGAAAAATGACAGCTGTACTATTCATAAGGAAGTGTGGAAAATTGCCACTGGTGAAAATCTGGACTGAAAATATTACAAAGTCATGAACTTACGAGGGTGCGTGGAAACTGCGCAATGCTCACTCGTAACACAGTCATTTTATGGACTTTTGTCACCAAATTTTCAACATAGCCATTTTAAGACCTCTGCTCATGAACAGTGTAACTGTGATTTTCTTAATCTGTCCTAAACATTGCTTTCGCACACCAACAGCACCATTGTGCGCTACATGTGCGAAAACACATTTTGGGCAACATATGAAAAATGGCAGCTGTACTGTTCATAAGGAAGTGTAATAAAATGGCAATGTTGAAAATCTGGAGTGAAAATATTAAATTCAAGAACTTACGAGCATGCATAGGAACTGCTAGCGACGACGCCTTGTAAAACAGTCATTTTAGGAATTTTTACCAAATTTTCAACATAACCATTTTAAGACCTCTGCTCATGAACAGTGTCACTGTGATTTTCTTAATTTGTCCTGTACATTGATTTGCATTTCGACTCAGCCATTGTGTGCTACATGGCGGAAACACATTTTGGGTGAGATGTGAAAATGACAGCTGTACTACTCATAAGAGGTGTGGTAAAATGGCAATGTTGAAAATCTGGAATAAAAATATTGAAAATTGCGAACTTACGAGCCTGCGTAGGAACTGCGCCAACGCGTAACAAGTAAAACCAGTCATTTTGGAATTTTGTACCAAATTTTCAACATGGGTTTTGGGACCCTTCTCATGAATGATGTCACTGTCATGGCGTTATTCAGGCCAAAAGGTGATTTCACACAGTGACTGCGAAATCACCCTTTGGGCCCAAATAACACCATGACAGTGACATCATTCATGAGAAGGGGTCCCAAAAACCCCATGTTGAAAATTTGGTGCAAAAATTCCAAAAAATGCCTGAGATATGCAGCAAAGTTGAAAAAACCCTATCTAGCCCATTATACGGCTTACTGGCATTTCCTCAGTTCATGGTCGGCTTTGAAGAGTGCAGACGTGTTCCCAGTCCAGCGAAGATCATCGTGCCGAGCTCCGGAGGTAAGTATGGGGTGGGGGTGTGGGGAGGCAGGGTGCACAGTGGGTGGGCATGGGTTGTGGGAGGGGACTGGGATAGCGCCGTGGGACCATTTTTATTTGCAGGTGAAAAAAAAAAGACGACGTGGGACGTTTGCCACGCTTAGGTGGGCTCCCAGCGTGGCACAAGGATGGCTGGGGGCCTTGGAGTCGACGGGGGATTGGGCACCTCATACTATATGATCAGTTGCCACGCCTGGAGTGGGCTCCCAGCCGCAGCACCCAGTACCGGGGGTGAGGACAGTGGAGCCGATGGGGATTGGGCACCCCCGCTGGCTATTTATGAGGCTGCCGCTTGGGTGGGCACCCAGCGTGCATGTGGAAGGCTTTAGGGAGCGCAGCACAAGCTGACGGCCATACGTGTGCTGGGGAGCCAGCACGCAGTATGCGCATGCTTTCTGTGTGTGTGTGTGTATGTGTGTGTGTGTGTGTGGGGAGCTGCGCGCGGGCAGGCGATATCTTATCACTGCTCACTGAAATGTAGCTCCCCCTTTCAACTGTACGCCACTGCATTTTGGAGCTTGTCATAGACAGCTCCAGCATGCATTGGCAGACAGGGGCCGCGCCTGCCAACACACTGACTGAATTGGAAGAGGGGGTGACACACCTCCAAAATCTCGGATGATGGCACTATGTTTCTTGCACATGCGTGCAAGCAAACATAAAAATAGTGAGTTTAACTTAATTTTTTGCTACTGTTTAATATTTTGTTTCCTATGCCTCATTAAAAGTTACAGCACTTTTTACTACTTTTTTTAGCCCTCCATATATATAGATATATATATATATATATATATATATTTTTTTTAACTCTTTTTATGGCACAGTCTCCTGGGGAACTCTCTCCGGCATCCACTGGTCCCCAGCTCTACCTCCGAGCCTGAAACTCCTCCACTTCCTGGCACCAGCCTGACTATCCCTCTGGCTCTGAGCCCCCCGAGGTTGGGCTGCACTATCAGCCGAGGGTGCTCTATCTACAGTTCAGATCGGGCTGGGCTCGGCCCAGGAGAGGAGAGAGTCCGGCTAGTGGAGTGTGGCTATGGGAGGTGGTGCCATCACCTATCCCCGGGGACAGAGATTTTTCCTGCTTGTGGTGATGCCCCCCCCCCACGCAGAACCTGAATGTGCGATGACACCAGGGACGTCCGTCACGGCTCTGCGTGTCCTCTAAGCATGCCCTAGAGTGGTGCAGTGCCTCAGATCACCACCAGGGGCCACTGCAATGCCAGGTAAACCCTGTATCCCCCCCACCAAGAGAGAGAGAGTAGTCCTCTGGATGCTCGATCCTCTCCCCCCACTGCCGACCCCTGGTGGCCTGGGCTCATCCCCGAACCTGGGTCTCCAGCATGGCGTAAGGTGTGGAGCCCAGCACCTCAACCCTCAGCACCACCAGGCCAGCAGCCCTCTATAGATTTAAAACTTTATAATTATTATTCTAATTATTATTACAATTTCTAGGAATATCTTAGAAAATCACAAACTTGCTCAATAATGGCATTTTATAGGAGACCACTGAGTCTCCAATTGCTGCTTGAGCGAGTACCACTGGAGAATAACATAAGTTTGATTAATTTTGCTTTCTCTTTTGAATTTATTTAGGGAAGGCTTACAAGATTTAGAAAAAAAAAGGGAAAAAAATGAATTTTTTTCTCCTTATGTTGCTCCTATCATTCTATAATAAAACAAATAAATAAAGTATTACTTAAGCACTTATAATTAACATTCTGCACTAAAGCTTTTTACATGTTAACACTACATAGTTTAGCACTTTAAACATAGGTTTTTAAATCAGCATTAGCTCTCTTAATAACATCAGTTCAAGCATCAGCACTTTGCTCACCTTAACATCAGGAGCCTCACTGCCAACCTCCCAGAACTTGAGGCTTGGGCTTGCGCCAATAACCTCGACATCCTGGCCCTTTCCGAAACATGGTTGAAGCCCTCTATGGCAGACTCCCTCTGCTCCATCCCGGGCTGCAATATGATTCGGTCTGATTGTCCTAGCTCCAAAAGAGGTGGAGGCTTGGCCCTGTACTACAAATCTCATCTCAACATCTCTGTCTTGCTGGGTCCCTCCCTGTCATATTGTGAGGTCCTTCATTCCCGCCTCTTGCTTGGGGGTGCTAAGATACTACACATCTTTTGTGTTTATATACCTCCCAAACACTGCAGACCCAGTCTTGAGGAATTTATTGAGCTGGTGCCTTCTGTGTCAGGGAAAAATGAGGTCATCTGCTTGGGGGACTTTAACCAGGACTGTACAGGGCCTGACTTTTCTCTCCTATCATCCATTACCAGCAAGGCCAACCTCGTTCAATTAATCCAGGCTCCCACTAGAATCTCTAATCGGGGCTTCTCCAACACCCTCCTAGATTGGATTCTGACCAATAGGAAGGAGAATTTCCAAAATGCTGGTGTTCTTCCTGACTCTATCAGCAATCACTGCCCAGTTTTCTGTGTTTGGGACTCCTCACTTCCTTCCTTCCTTTCCCCCCAAACTAATATCTTTTTCCAACTTCTCCAGTCTCAACCCAGTTGCTTTCCTGCATGATCTGTACAGGTTGACTGATCCCCTCTCTACACAAGCAGGGATATCAACTGCGCGACTGAGTATTTCAGTGCTACCCTTCTCTCTGTTCAGAACCTACATATCCCAGTTCCTACACGTAGGGTAAACAGGAAGGTCACTAAATGGCTTAAGCGTCCCCTACTCCAGCTGCTTAAACACAGGGACAAACTCTGGTCGACCTGGAAGTCCTCTTCCCTTCAGGCTTACTTTGATGCCTATAGGTCATTGTGCAACACTTGCAAAAAGGAGATTTGCCCTGCCAAGAGTAAGTACTACCAGAACCTGCTCAGTGTCTCTGCCTCAAGCTCAAAATGCTACTGGTCTCAAATTAAGGAAATTCTAGGGAACAAAAAGTCTCTGACTCCAAATGAAATGCTTGTCAATGATATCCACTGTAATAATCGTCTCACTATAGCAAACACCTTCAATGCCCTCTTTTCCATTCTTCCCCCCCGCTCTTAACACCTCTCCCCCTGTTTTCTCCCCAACCCCACCACCAGCAAAGGCTCCCACCACTTTAGTGCTGACCCCAGTTACACGCCTGGAAGTCCTCAAGCTACTTAGGACTATTTCTGCTCACTGCAGTGCTGGTCCTGATGGTATAGATCCTATGATCCTCAGGCAGTTCGACGCTCATCTCGCTGAACCAGTTACCAGGCTTTTCAATCTCTTGATCAGCTCAGCCTCCATCCCCTTGGCCTGGAAAACTGCCAGGACTATCCCAGTGTTTAAGAAAGGTGATTCCATAATCATGACTAACTATCATCCCATGTCACTCCTGCTTATGCTAAGTAAGCTTCTGGAGAAAGTTGTGCATTGGCAGGTCTCAGTACCTACTCCACTCTAACCTCCAATCCCCTTTTCAACATGGTTTTAGGGCTGGGCACAGCACAGCCACTGCTCTTACCCACTTCTCCAATGATGTAAAATGCAACATGGACAAAGGCTTACTCACTGGAGCAGTGTTTATCGATCTGTCCAAAGCATTTGACATGGTGCATCACCCCCTACTACTGGACAAACTGCAATCACTCAGAGCCTCTTTCTCCACTCTATCATGGTTTGCTAGCTATCTTGAAAATTGATCTCAGACTGTCTCCTTCTGTAGGGTTCTCTCTGCCCCTGCCCCCATCACCTCTGGTGTCCCTCAGGGTTCTATTCTTGGGCCCCTACTCTTTTCTCTTTTATTAATGATATCCACAGTCCCTTCCCTCTCTGCAATACTATCTTGTATGCAGATGACCTGGTACTTTACTCTGCCTCTAAGTCTATGACTGACCTAAATCAACAATTATTGTCTGCCTTTCAGAGCCTGTAATCTTGGTTCTCCTCTAAGTACCAAATCTTAAACCTATCCAAGACCCAGGCCATGATTTTTTGGCTTCTCTAGATGGACACCGACTGTGGCCCCTAATCTTCTGGTCCATGGCAGTGATGGGTCCCCAGTATCTAATACAGTATCTTTCAGATACCTTGGTGTAATACTTGACCCGGCACTGGATTTTGTGGCGAATGTCAATGAGGTCTGTTGCTCACTCAAAGATTATGCCACTCTCTAACTCTGGCCGCCAGGATTGCTGTTGCGAAAGGTGTGTTACTACCAGAACTGCTATATGCTTTCCCAATCCTTTCGCATGCCAATACTGTTGTACTCCATAAATGGGGACATTGCATACAACAACATCTGCAGATTCACCTTATCAGCTCCACATCTGACCCACCACTGCTGACTTTACTCTATTTTAAATTGGCTGCCTCTCAATACACTTAGATCTCATGCACTATACTGCTTCATTGATTCTTTAACCAGAAAGCCTCACCCTGCGGCTCTGGGTGCCATGCTTACCCCTGTCTCCCACTCTCATGCCCTCAGGTCCCTCGCCTTCAGCCTGCTCGCTGTTCAGCTATGCTCTACTAAAATGGGTGAGCAGGCATTCTCTTTCTTGGCCCCGCATTTCTGGAACTCACTACCTCTTCACATGAAGAACTCCTCATCTCACCTTGCTTTTAAGCATGCTGTTTTTTCTCACCTCAGTGCCCCGGCTGCTGTGATTGCACTTAAGGTTGGATTCTTCCAATTTATGACTTCTGTTTCCTACTGCACTTGAGCTCTCCTTGCTCCTATTAATCAAATTTGGACTATTGACTTGCTAATCTGAATAATTCTGTAACAATTGTATGACCACCCTAGCCTGTAGTATTCTTGCTGTTATTCTTAGACTGTTTTGTTAATGCTATTTGTTTAGATTGTCCTGACAGTTATCTTTGCCTTTGTACCTCATTGTTGTTGTTTGATGTCTCTGCTGTATTTACTGTAACTGTACTCTTCCAGGTCGTGCCTGACAATAGGCAGGCTCCTTGCCTAGTGCACCTACCTGGTCATCAAAAGCTAATAAATAAATAAATAAATACAATTTTATATCCCTAGACCTATACACACTGTTTTTTTTTTTACTCTTTCTAGTTGTTTTAAGGATTGCACAGAAGACCTCAACAAAGGCTTTATCTTTTAAAAGGGCCTGGAGTCTTTTATAGTGATTTGAGGTGTTTTTTTTTTTATCATAGAGGATCTGGACTTGGACACAAATAGTGTTAGTAGTGGACTCAGGGATTTTTATTTCATATCCGAGCATTTCCTCTCTACAGAACAAAGTGCTGAGTGAGCTTACAAAACCCATGGACTTGTGTCAAGATCATTTAAGTATATACATTGACTGTGATTTGAATTGGTGGGATACTATAAAGACTTTGTGAACATTATATATTTATTTTTTTCACTTTTAATGTATTCAAGAAGTGGAAAAGTCTTATTGACTGGCATGATAAAGGCTAAGAAAAAGTCAAACAAGACTATGGAATCATATAATGGGTGTGTTTATGAAAGAGACATTAATCTAGCTACTTCTACCCCCATTCAGTCTAAACTTTCTTACGCCGAAATGGTAAAAAAAAGAAAAGAATACTTTTGCTTCTAATCAGTTGAGGGGAGAAGGAGCAGGTTCTTGGATAACTGTCCAGCAGGGTAATAATTCTCCTGTGTTACTTCAGGTTTCAATTTTGAGAACTAAGGACGAGGCCTCTGACAATCAACTATGTTTACAAAATGGAAATAGTACATCACCTATAACTAATCTAGGAGGACCTTGTAATAATATAATGGCCAAACAAAAAGGGAACCTACTCACTGATTTTTTTTTCCTGGAGATCCAGCTGTGTTTTCCCGTGTAAATTCTTCCAATGAAAAAAAAATAATTTAAGTTCTCAAGAACACCTTTCCAAAGGTATCACAAATGCTTTACCAGTGGAAACTTCAAAAAAGCTAATTCCTTATTTATCTTATCAGGCAACAAACATAACTAATCTGGAATTATTTAGTCCTTTAGATTTTTCTCAGACTTCTGGTGACATCATGGATAATGCAACACCAAAGAAAACAAGGGAGACCCGGGAGGAAATAAATATTGCAATGTCACCAAATGAGATTTTTGAACAACTGAACAATGAAGTGAATGCCACTGAAGTAGAGACATCACTAATTAAACACTATACAGGGAAAATTTCCATGTGTACATTAAAAACCCTGACACACCCAATAATGTCCAACATTGTTTTATTAGATTTTCTTAATGAAATTAAAAGCAAAATTGACTCGTTTCAAGTCAGTTTCTAGTCACAAACTGATGAGCTGAGTAACAAAAATTGGTAAAATCACCATAAATCAAAGGCCCCCCTTTTCTCCAGTAATGATCCCAAATACTCCTTTATGGGGAAATAAAAAGGGCAGAAAGAAAAAAAAGACAAAAAAAGGGGAGTCAAGAAAATTGTCAACTTTTCCAGAGACTCAGGGGGAAGTTATAGATTTGGTAAGCCCTCTAATTAAGCCTGCAATTAATGAATCAGAATCCAAATACAGTTGTGGCTGCCCCACAGAACTTTCATAAGGATACAAATTTCAAAACTGGAAATATACCTCCCTTGAATCACAAGATAGATGAAGGAAGAGTTGCTGGTTCTATCAAAGTAGTCAGTAAAACTCAGGGAGATAATACAACCAGGATATAAACAATAAGAGTGCACCTTTAAAGCCAACAGGTGATAATAATAATTTACAACCTTCCATCTATATAAGTGGTGATGAGACAACCTTGAGATTAGAAGGGCTATATTTAAAGGAGAATGAAAGCACAGAATCTTTAAAAGAGATCCTGGTTCCTTTACTGCATGTGGAACTTGGAGTCACAAAAGTTAAAGCTAACACAGTAACTGCTTACAGGGATAAATTGTGTTTTTCTTCTCCAATATACTGTATAGTTAAAGTATGGGTTATGCTAAACAAGTTACCTCTCAGCAAAGAAAGTTAAAACATTTGGGTTTGCAAACCCATTTACTAGTCACTTGGCGAAACATAGCTAAACAGGTTTTGGGTGATGGCTATGCTAATTCTTTCATAAAAAATGAAACCCTTGTGACAGTACTCCAGTTTTGAAGCTGGCATATGCCCACTCTTGATTGATCACAAGTGAGTCATAGTAATAGTCTTTCAGTTTTTGGAGTTGAGAGCCTCAAAAATGAAAGTTCAGACACTCTAACTGCTATGGTGACCATATTATTATTTACTTTGTTAGACATCCCTATCGGTAGATATGATTTTATTAATGTAACTAGAGCCCACAAAACTGGGGAAAAAAAACAAATTGACATTCATATTTGGTTGAGTGACCTCACAAAGTTGATTTTGAACAAAGCAGACTGCATAAAACATAGCAATATTTTGGTAGTAGATTTAGCAAGTGAAATTTTTCAAAATAGTAAAAACTTGTCGCATTGACTAAATTCTGTCTCTTGGCCTGGTTCATTTAAAAGACAGAATATAGATATAACTGGTCAAGTAAAACTGCTTTCATGGAACCTTGTAGGGACAAAACAAAAATTAGGGGATTCAGAGTGATTGGACAATATTAATTCCTTCTTGATCATTTTAATGCAGGAAACTTGGACTCAGGATTCATTTTTGTTAAATGGTTATGAAGCAATTCACTCTGTAGCCACCAAATCCAACCACTATGGCAGAGGCATGGGGGCTTACCATCTATATTAACATTTCTAGAACTGTAGAACTCTAAAAGTGTTACATATTTATAAAATTTGTTTTAATTATATAATAGTTGTAATTAGCTGGAATTTGTAGCCACTTATTCTAGTTAATGTTTATGTCTCACCTAGGGCAAAAAAATTATAAAATTCTGTTGGATGAATTAGCTATGGACTTAGATAAAGTAAATTTTACCTATGCAAAGGCTAATATAGTCATTTATGTTGACTTTAACATATGCATTGCTTTATTGGATGGTCAGTCAGGTATACCTTTGTCAAATGATGTTATGGATTTACTCCCTCGAGACTCCATGGGTGGGGTAGTTAATGAGAATGGGAGACATTTGGTTAATTTTGTTGATAACAACTCTCTGGTTATTTTGAATGGCAGAACCCTGGGGGGATGAAAAAGGGAGTTTGAGGTTTTTTGGCTCTAATGGTCAGAGTCTGATTAATTACATTTTAATGGATTATGAATTATTTTATATGGTAAAGTATTTACGCATTGAGATGCAAACTGAAAGTGAGCATGCTCCATTGGAACTCTATTATGTAGTACAAATATTTATGGCCTATCGTATTCCATTGATCCTTTAATTAAGCCAAAGATTAAAGGGCGACAAAAATTAAGGGTAAACTCATTGACTTTGGAAAAAGTAAATGCAATATATCATTCATGCTTGTCACCCTTAACGCTGGATATTATTATTATGCATTCCAAATCTTTAACTGATATAGAAATTTACTTCCAGCATATTTTCTCACAAATAAGGCAATGTATTTATGTCTCTAATACTGTAAACAAAACATCAACTAACAATAATTGGTTCGATAAGTCATGTAAGATTTAGAAAAACAAATAAAAACAAAATCTTAATTATGACAAAAGAAGACCCTTGTAAGGCAAACTTTAAATCTCTGACCATGGCATTTAGCCCCTCGAGACTCCATGGGCGGGGTAGTTAATGAGAATGGGAGACATTTGGTTCCTCAGCACCCTGCTGCCACATTCTTCGGAGTACATACAGGTCCCCAGCACACAGGCAGTGCATACAGCAAACATGCAGGAGTTCTACTGGGTGGCACGCATGCCAGGCATGATTGGGGCCATTGACTGCACCCATGCTGGCATTTGCATGATGCCATGGGTTGCATCATCAATGTCTGCGCCACACACCTTGGGAGTGCACATGATGCCTTCATATGGCATAGCTCCATGGGCCACCTTATCGGTGAGTAGGACATACATCAGTGTGCCTGGGAGCCACAGCTGTGGGGGGTGGGTGTCACAAACCCACTCAGCAGGTCAGCCCTCTACTCCCAAAGTGCCAACCTCTGAGTGTAGTATTGTGAACAGTTAACAGAAACAGGGTAACCCTTCTGTCCATTTTGTGGGTTTGAATCAACCTTTGGTCTCAAGTCTTGGAGGGATTCAAACTGTGAACCTCTTGTTAGCATACCCAATGTACAGGTTTAACACCGTTGTTACCCGGGGTTACTAGAATCCCAGTAAGACCTAGTGGTAGGCAGGGAAGGCAGCTTGTGAAACTCCAATTAAATGGATTTCACACTGTCTCACTCTGTTCTCAGTCTCAGCTGAGACTGAGGGATGACATCACCGTAGAACTATCACAGCTGCATGAGCCACAATGGAATCTGCAGCAGGGAGTTGCAATAGAATGTCGGAAGGTTTGAACAGTAGTCTGTAGGTTAGTTGGAGTTGGGAGCTTGCTGTGAAAGCAGCACAGCAGCTCAGTGTAGGCTCTTGGAGCCTCAGCCCTGACAGAGTGCTACATTTAGGTAAAAAGGGTGTGTGTCTCTCCACCAAAAGAGAGACACAGTAGTAGTTTGAAGTGGTGGAGACCGCTGTTTTGGGTCTCAGTGCCCCCTCCCTCCGGGGATGGGGGCAGGAAAGGGTTTCCTGCATATTCCTGGGGCAACCCCCTGGTTCTGCTACTAGTAGAGAAGCTGCCTATATGTTGCAGAGTTTTTTTGGGAGAACAAGAAGACTTGTGAATCACCTGTGGGGCACCTGCAACTGGAGGGTGAGTGTCTGCTCCTCCTGAAAGGGCCTATGTTTTTCACCCTGGGACTTGTGTGACTGTGGAGATTGGACTACTGAAATAGTGGGAGGCCTTGAGTAATAGGCTTAGCCAAAAAGTAAAAGTAGGTTCAAGTCCAGTGCTTATTGGGAAATCAAAAGATATGTAGAGATACGTCTACCCAGGAATCAATATTGCCAAGCTTTCAGTAAAAGAATTGTTTAGTTTCCAGAGAAATGGCCGGGTATGGACTGTGGGAGCAGGAGGTGGGAGACCCCCCATCTTTAGTGACCAGGTCCACCTCTATGGATTTGCTCTGTGGATTTCTACTTTGCCTAATGCACTTGGCCAGTGATGAGGGAAGTATCCAGATGTGGGAATGGAAGGAAAATTCCCTCTAAGAGTCGAAGGCTCTAAGGTGGTTTGGGGAGCCACAACAGGAAAATTGGTTCATTTCCAAAATGGACCGTGGATCAAGTGGCCGACGGGGGAGCCAGGCCAGTGGGGAAAACCCAAGTAGTGTACAAGTCGGGCTGTGTTCCCAAAGCTGCGTACAAGTCTGGGCTGTGTGCCTAGTGAGTTCAGAACCTGAGGGCTGGAAATAGTGATGAAGTGTTCTGTTGTCTCTAATCTGCATTACCAGGAATGTAGCCCTGTGGGGGTCCATCTATGCTTTGTTTGTTCAGCTTGGATGTGAATAAAAGCCACACTGTAGAATCCCATTCCTGGTTCTGGACATTACAGTTATTGCTTCCTGTGTTTGGATTTACTTGGGTGCCCCTGTGCAAAGTAGCCAAACCTAGATCCCTTGTGCCGAGTAACCTCATCCTCCCCAAACCCAGTCCCCACCAGGTACTGCTGTCAGCTTCAACAGCATACCACCTGTCATTTTTGCTAAAAGGCAGGGGTCCGTGGGTTACACAGGCTTAGATAATTCTGCTCTTCGGGAGCAGATATCTTTTTCCCACGGGTACCTAATCAGGTGTACAAAATGAATCCTTAAAACTCTGTTAAAGACCTCAGATAACTCTTACCTTTTCCCAGTTTGGTAAAACCATATAAGCTCATGCACAGTGTTGTCACACTCTTAACCATCCACGCATCACAGGCAAAAACAGAAGGACTTGAAAGACACAAATAGTCTATCTAAAAATGAGTTGTTTACTTAAAATTAGATAAGAATGTAAAATGTAAAACACAGAACCATATATCACAAAACATACAAATCACTTAAAAGAATAAGGTTTTAAAAAGTGCAGATTCCTACCACTAATACACTTAGACTTGTCTGTGCTAAGGTATTCTTATCTCACAGTGCTGTAGATGTTTCTTTTTCAGAGTCCAAACATTTGTGTGTAAAAGGAAAACAGAATACTGTTTAAAACTGGCTTTGCCAACCTCTTTGCGTGAGGTAACCTAGCTCCTCCCTGTCAGAATATAAAAATATATATCTATGCAAAACTGGATGTCTTATCAAAGGTAAATTAAAATTCTGTGACCTCAGCACAACTCATTTTCTCATATGACCCTTTGATCTATGAGCAGCTTCCCCTTTCCAGGACATCAAAGGATGTGTTATGTCTCTCTGCCAGATCTCACGGAGGTGCAACATGCTTTGTATCACCATGTGAATTTTACTGTGTTTCCTCTGAACGTTATAAAAGTTTATGATCAGTTTTGACAATTGGCAAGCTGCAATTAGTCACATAAAAAGGAGATCCTAAATTTTAAGTCTCTTCTAGCCTGTAATTATCTCTTGGCCTTCCAGGTAACACCTATTAACTAAGACCTGGGGTATGTGTGTGTGTGTGATCCCACGGACTGTCAGCATCTCTCATGAGAGACATTCAATAACACATTTTTATATTACAAAAATCATAGATTAATCAGAACCAGCTGTCTGAGTGTCACAATTCCTCCCCACCTAGATTGAATTTGGGGGCTCTATCCCCTGCATGGGATGAGCTTCCCAAATCAGTTCACTCCTCGTACACATGAGACAGCCCATAAGAGTTCTGATTTTTGGCTCCAGCCCTATGTAGAATTGTCATATCATACCCTTGCAAAGCAAGACTCCATCTTAGCAAGCTACCATTGTTTTTTCCCATCTGCGTCAGCCAAACCAGGGGGTTGTGGTCAGTCTGCACCACAAAATGTTGCCCATATAAGTGTGGCTCCAACTTCTTTAGGGCTCACACTATGGCAAGACATTCTTTTTCCACAGTAGAGTATGCCTGCTCCCTGAGAAGTAACTTCCTACTCAGGTACACTACTGGGTAATCTCTCCCTTGGCTGGATGTTTGACTCAGTACTGCCCCAATACCCACATCTGAGGCATCATTCTGAACAATAAAGGGTTTGCTATAGTCAGGACGTGTCAAAACAGAAGCACTGCACAGTGTCTCCTTTAGTTTGGAAAAGGCTTCCTCACAGGCTGGGCCCAGGTAATTTTCTTGGGTATCCTTTTCTTTGTCAGGTCAGATAGAGGAGCAGCCAGGGCACTGTAATTGGGTAAAAATTTCCTGTAGTACCCTGCTGTCCCTAGAAAACTCCTGTCCTGCTACTGTGTTTCTGGTCTGGGCCACGCCCGTATTACCTCTATCTTTATTTGGTTAGGATGGAGCTATCCCCAGCCTACCACATGCTCAAGGTATGCCACTTCTCCCATGGCCACCTGGCACTTCTTGGCTTTGACAGTGAGCCCGGCCCTCTGTATCCTGTCCAGCACTTCCCTAAGGTGGAATAGGTGTTCCTCCCAGCTGGCACTAAAGATGGTAATGCCATCCAGGTATGCCACGGTGTACTCCTCAGCACCATTTAACACCTGGTTCACCAACCTTTGGAAAGTGGCCGGAGCGTTCTTCATTCCAAAAGGCATTACTTTAAATTCAAATAAGCCTATCGGAGTGATGAAGGCCGACCTCTCCCTAGCTCTGTCTGTCAACTCTACCTGCCAATACCCCCTTGTCAGGTCAATGGTTGTAAGGTAGGTCGCCCCCTAAACTTGTCTAGGAGTTTGTCCATCTGGGAAATTGGGTGGGCATCTGACTTCGTGACTGCATTCAGTCCATGCTAGTTCACACAGAAATGAGTAGAGCCATCTGGCTTAGGCACAAGGACAATGGGTGAGGCCCAGGGGCTGTGGTATCTCTGGATTACCCCTAAATCCAGCATCTCCTCTACTTACCTCCTAATGTCCTTTTGGACAGCCACTGACACCCGATATGCTGTTCGCCGTATGGGTATCTATGTCTCTGTCTCCACATTGTGCATCGCTAAGGGGGTTAGGCCAGGCTTGGCGCAAAACAATGTGGCAAAGTCTGCTAAAACCTCCCTTACTTTCTGGATCTGGTCCGGGGTCAGAAGGGGAGACAATTTAACTGCCTCCAGAGAGGACTCCCGCTTACTTTGTTCCAGAAAGTCCATAAGGGGGTCTCCTTTGTCTGTCCCTTCCCCAGGACTGCACACTGCAAACACCATGTCAGCCCTATTTGCATATGGCTTTATCATGTTGACATGGTACATCCTTTCTGTCTGTCTTTCGGTCAGATAACTCTACAACGTAGTTCACATCATTTACCTTCCTAACCACTTTGTACGGTCTTGCCCACTCAGCCTGCAGCTTGTCTTTCTGGACCGAAATAAGGACCATGACTTCCTGACCCACCATGTATGAGCGAGCTCTGGCTTTAAGGTTGTACCACACTTTTTATTTCTGTTGAGCAGCTGCCAGTTTGCTCTGGGCTGTCCCCATAAGCTTCTTCCCTAAACCTAAGGATGTAATCCACAATGGGAGTTCCCTGGGTGGCGTGCTTGCCTTCCCAGTCCTCCTGGATCATGTCTAGGGCCCACGTACCAGGCGTCCATATAAGAGTTCGAAGGGGGAAAATCCTGTTGACTCTTGGGGCACCTCCCTGTATGCAAACAACAGGTGAGGAAGGTATTACTTCCAGTCCCTCCCATGCTGTACAGCAAATGCCCAGAGCATTGACTTCAGGGTACCATTGAATCTTTCCACAAGCCCATTGGCTTGTGGGTGATATGGTGTCGTGCATCTCTGCACTACCCCACACTTCTCCCATAAACATTTCATCAGGTCTGACATGAAGGAACCCCCTCGATCGGTGATAACCTTCTGCGGATACCCAACACAGGAGAAAATCCCAAGTAAGGCATCTGCCACTTCGTCCATCCTCAGTGAGCATAGGGCAACTGCCTCTGGGTACTGGGTGGCATAATCCACCACAGTCAGAATGAATCTCTTCCCTGAGGAGCTGGGGGTATTTAAAGGCCCCACAATATCATTTCCACCCTCTGGAATGGCTCCTCCACTATGGGCAATGGAATCATGGTGATTTGGGTTTTCTTGCCGCCTTCCCTATTTCTTGGCACTGGTGACAAGACCTGCAGTACTCCTTCACTTGCAGGGTGAAGTTAGGCCAGTAGAAATTCTGGTCCAACCGCTGCATCATGCGTGCAATTCTCAGATGACCAGACAAGGGAATATCATGTGCAATCTTGAGCAACTGCTCATGATACCCCTGGGGAATGACAAGCTGCCTGCCTAGCACCCCTCCCTCCGTCTGTACTGCCTGAGTATACATAAGTCCATTTTCCCAATAAACCTTATGTCTGCCATCACCTCCCTGTGCGCCGTCTGAATCTGCCCAAGCCCTCAGCTTCTCTAGACTAGGGTCACTTCTCTGAGCAGCTGCAAAACCCCCACACATTCCAAAGACATGGAATAGGTCCCCTTCAGTCGCTAAACCAGGGTCCCTAGCACTAGCATCAGGGCACTCAGGATCACTGTCAATTCCAATCCTCTGGCAATGAGTCACCCCTCCCTCTTCGGAGTAACCCTCTGTAGCTGTGTGGTTACTTGCTACTGGGGAAATTTCTACCCCTTTTCATTAGTCTCCCCATCTGGAGACACAGGCTGGGGAACCAGCTTCTCAGTGGTTTCCACAATGGTTTCTGTGGGGTTCGAGGAACTATGATTTTCCCTTGCCACTTGGCTATGGGTAACTGCACATACCATCCCCTGTTTGAGATTGTTGCCCAGGATCACATCCACTGCTAACGTTTTGGCTACAGCCACCTGCTGCACAGTTCCCCCTGTTTCAACCCAGTCTAGGAGAACACTAGCGAGGGGCAATTTTTTCGCCTCACCAGTAAAGTCCTGTACAGTGGCGTATTTATTGGGTATAAGCTGACCAGGCTCTACTAGATTCCCTTTTACCAATATTAGGGATGCCCCAGCATCTCTTAACCCTTGCATCTGTACACCATTCACCATGACTGGGTGCATGTGTTCCCTCATGTTCACAGGCATGCTTCCAGGGACACACAAACAACCCACCTCTTTTCTAGTACCATTCTGCGTATTGTTGCTCATTCTTTTTGGGACACTGTCTGGCAATATGCCCAGTTTCTTTACATAACCAATATTCACTTCTTTTTTCAGATAAATCTTTTCTCTGAAACCTGGGGCTAACTGGTTTTGGTGGAGGCAGTGAGGTCTTTAGCTGCCCTGAAGGCATGCTTTTCCCTTTCTGCACTGCCACTCCAGCCCCATTCACTCTCAGAGCAGATCTGCTTTTGGCATAGCGATACGAGAGTTCAGCAGCCTCTTACACTGTTTTGGGATCTCAGTCCTCTAGCCAGGTTTTCAGCTCTGCTGGGCATGTCCAATAAAACTGTTCTAACAAAATCACATTTTCAATTTTATAACAGAGTTTGCCTCAATTCCTTCCCACCAACGTTTTAAAAACTGACTTCGTTTCATGGCTAGCTCCTCATAGCTCATGTCAGGGCTTCTCCTGAGCTTATTGAATTTAGCTCTGTATGATTCAGCAGTTAATTCAAATTTCTTTAACAGTGCAGCTTTAAGTTTGCTGTAATCATCACTGTCCTCATTGTCCATTTGACCCAATGCATCCTGAGCTTTCCCGGTAAGTAGCGGGGATAGCTGGAAGCTCCAGGACTCCCTAGGAATTTAAAAAGGCATCCATATCCTCCCCCTCTTTAAATTCAGCTATCAATTTGGAATTCAATTTGTAACCCAGTCCTGTAGTCCCAGTTAAACCCAAGCCACTTACCTGCCCTGGTGCTGGTGGTTGGAGTCGTAGCTTTTCCAGTTCATGTTGCCTCTGGCGCTCATGCTCCTCACGGTTTGCATCTCGGCATTCTCGCTCCCTCTTCTCCTCTGCAGCTCACTGGCACTCACACTCCTCATGGTCTGCCTCCCGTTGTTCATGGTCCCTCTCCCTCTGGAACTCCAGCTCCATTCTGCGCAACTCAATTTGCAACCTGAGTACTTCTGGATCCAGGATACTGGTGACCTTCCCCTACTGCTGTGGCCCTTCACTGACAGTGGCCCTGTTGCCTTCCTCATTGGATCTGAACACTGCATTGGCCACTAGCCCTGCCACATTCAAGGTCTGGTCCCTTACAGTCACTACCTGTGACTCAGTGCTCTGGTTATCTGCTACCACCAGGGCATCCATGAGGTTCTGTTTGCTGGCTTTCACTTCGAACAGGACACTTCTGTCCCCGCACAACTGCTTTAAGTAGTCTACAGTGTGCCTGCTGTAGTTGGAAGCCATCTTCTTCCCTAACTATTGCTACTCTGACTTGCACTTTAGAAAAAAATTAAAAACGGGTAGGAACTTGACTGTACACCAAGTGATATAGTTCTGTCTCCTTTTTAAAAATAAATCACTGCCTTTTTCTTTCTTTGCAAGTGAGCTGACAATCTCGAGCTGACACACTGAACAATTAGAGCTTGTAATACCAAACTTTTTCACACCGCTGCCAACCAATCTGTCACAAACCCACTCAGCAGGTCAGCCCTCTATTCCCAAAGTGCCAACCTCTGAGCGTAGTATTGTGAACAGTTAACAGAAACAGGGTAACCCTCCTGTCTGTTTTGTGGGTTTGAATCAACCTTTGGTCTCAAGTCTTGGAGGGATTCAAACTTTGAACCTCTTGTTGGTATACCCAATGTACAGGCTCAGATAATTCTGCTCTTCGGGGGGACAGATATCTTTCGCCTTATGGGCACCTAATCAGGTGTACAAAATGAACCCTTAAATCTCTATTAAAGACCTCAGATAACTCTTACCTTTTCCCAGTTTAGTAAAACCATATAAGTTCAGGCACAGTGTTGTCACATTCTTAAACATCCACGCATCACAGGCAAAAACAGAAGGACTTGGAAGACACAAATAGTCTATTTAAAAATTAGATGTTTACTTAAAATTAGATAAGAATGTAAAATGTAAAACACAGAACCATATATCACAAAACATACAAATCACTTAAAAGAATAAGGTTTTAAAAAGTGCAGATTCCTACCACTAATACACTTAGACTTGTCTGTGCTAAGGTATTCTTATCTCACAGTGCTGTAGATGGTTCTTTTTCAGAGTCCAAACATTTGTGTATAAAAGGAAAACAGAATACTGTTTAAAACTGGCTTTGCCAACCTCTTTGCGTGAGGTAACCTAGCTCCTCCCTGTCAGAATATAAAAAAATATATCTATGCAAAACAGGATGTCTTATCAAAGGTAAATTAAAATTCTGTGACCTCAGCACAATTCATTTTCTCATATGGGGTACCGCAGGGTTCAGTATTAGGACCGGTCCTCTTCAATGTCTTTATAAGCAACATTGCAGAGGGACTGGAAGGAAAAGTATGTCTCGTTGCAGATGGCACAAAGATCTGCAACAGAGTTGATGCACAAGGTGGGGTGGAAAGGATGAGAAAAGACTTGGCAAGGTTAGAGGAATGGTCAAATGTATGGCAACTTAGATTCAATGCTAAGAAGTGCAAGGTAATGCACCAGGGAAACAAAAACCCAGGGGAAGAGTACACAAGAGGGGTGAGATACTAACAACAACAAAAATGGAAAGGGACCTGGGGTAGTCATATCAGATGACCTAAAGGTGGGCAAGCAATGTGAGAGGGCAGCAAGGAGGGCTGGGGGGATACTGGGATGCATAGGGAGAGGCATCACCAGTAGAAAACAGGAAGTTATTATCCCTCTGTACAGACAGCTGGTGAGACCCCATCTGGAGTACTGCGTGCGGTTCTGGAGACCCAATCTCCGCAAAGACATAGACAGGATGGAAGCTGTCCAGAGGAGGGCAACTAAAATGGTGCAGGGTCTGCACCAGAAGACATATGAAGAGAGACTTAAGCAGCTTAACATGTATAGCCTCGAGGAAAGGAGGGAGGGGACATGATAGAAACTTTCAAGTACCTCAAGGGAATCAACAAAGTCCAGGAGGATAGCATCTTTCAAAAAAAGAGGTGTGCAAGAACAAGGGGGCACAATTTGAAGATAGAGGGGACAGCGCAGAGGTAATTTAAGGAAGTATTTTCTCACAGAGAGGGTTGTGGATGCATGGAACAGCCTTCCGGAGGAGGTTGTGGAGTCAAAAACAGTGGTGGAATTCAAGCATGCATGGGACAGTCATAAGGCAATTCTGGGGGGGGGTAGGAAGAAGTAGGCTGCTGGTTAACTAGGATTTGCAGCTTATCCATTAGGTAGGGAAATGGGCAGACTGAGTGGGCGAAGCGGTCCTTATCTGCCATCAAATTCTGTTTCTATGTTTGACCCTTTGATCTATGAGCAGCTTCCCCTTTCCAGGACATCAAAGGACTTGTTATGTCTCTCTGCCAGATCTCACAGGGGTCTCACAGGACAGCACTCAATACTGTAGCAGGGGTGTGCACAGTGAAATGCATGCATAGACGGGTGCACACAATACACAGCGGAGCCACTGGCACACTGGTGCATGCACACATGCAGCTATGGAAAGCGTACGAAGATACATACACACACACACACACACACGTTGTGGGACGTGGCATGGATCAGAAGCATGGCACCGGTGCACAGGCAACACCGTTGCAGAGCAGCCCTCATCACCTCCATGCCACATGTCCCAGCAGCATGGTCCACACACATAGGGGTCATGCAGCACAACACACAGGTGTGCCACTGCATGCATGCTGCACCAGCAACACCCACGTGTGCATGTGGCAACAACAGCAGATGGCAAGGCAGGGCAGCATATACAGCACTACAGCTGTGCAGTCCCATGAACACCACAGCCATGTGGGCTGCCACGTTGTGGCCGAACGGCACATGCATGCTACACATCGGCCACAGGGAGTGTGTCAGATGCCTCCCCCAGGGGTTGAAGTGCAATACCATGACCGTGTCCATGCTAGGGTGTAGAGCTGGCCAAACAGGCCGGTCCCAGGGGTGTCTGGGATGCTGCCGTCTGACCTCGGTGTCTGCCTAGTGGGGGTCACCAGACACTGGGACCATGGGGTGGACAGCGCACTGTGAGGGGTCCTCTGTGCATGACCAAGCTCAGTGGCTGCCACCGACACCAGCCAGCTGTGATGGCATCGCTCATGCGGTCAAAAGCCGTGGTCGTGGCCTCTCGCATCTGTCTGAGCTTGTCAATAAGCCATGCATTGCCTCTGTCCTGCTGCTTGGCCATCTGACGCACCTCAGCCCACAGTGCATGCACCTCAGTGACTAGCAATGCCTGGTTCTCCATAGATGCCCTCAGTAACCAGGTGTGCACTGTCAGCTGCTTGGCATCCTGGGCTACCTGGGCTGCCTGTTGAGTTGCAGGGGGTATCATGGAATGCTGCACAGCCTCCAGCTCAGGTGGGCCACTGGACAGTGGGCCATACAGGGGTACGTTTGTGTCTGCTGCACTGGCGGTGTGCACCGTGCCTTGCTGCCCATTGACAGCTGCATCCTGCCGCAACTGTCCGACTGTCTGCGCTGCAACAACAGCACCTCTGCCACCCACACCAGACACAGTGGTGGCGCCACACATTGCAGCCACGGCGTGGATGGGGGGTGGCTGTGGAGCTGCAGGAACAGTGCTGGGCCCTGCTGGTGCCTGTGTAGTGGGTAGGGGCGTGTCAGCCACTGCCCCTATGCTGTCCATTATCATAGTTACGTCATCATCAGTGTCTGATAACAGCCCTAGCTGGGTCTCTGCACACAGCACATCCAGGCCAACATCGTCCAGGTACCCAGCAAGGGTGTCATCTGATACCATATCCAGCATGTCCACATGCCCCACACCGCCATGACAGGGCCTGTTCCGGCAGCAGATACCCATAGATTTAGATGATTGGGCATCTGTGCCAGCATCCACCTCTTCCTCGTCCCCTGCATGGAGGCATGCCGGTGCTGCAGGACAAAAAGAGAGGTTTAGTGGTGACACATTATCCATGGGCCCCCCGGCATGCAGGCATCGCCACCTGCCACTGCACTGCACTGCGCATCCACAGCCACACATGCATGTGGCCATTGGCATGGCATCAGCTGCACCCACACAGCGCACACACACACAAGGCACGCCCAGCGGCCACTCTTACTCACCATGCAGTGAGGGGCAGACACTCATCTGGAACCCACCACCAGGCACACCCTCCACTGATGTTTGGCTGATGCTGGATGCCACCAGATCCTCCGAGGCTGTCAGCGGAGGCACTGCTGCTGGCCCACCATCGGTCACCCTGCAGGACACCCATATTGCCACAATCTTTTCCTTGATGTACCTCTTGTCAGTGCTGATCTTCTTCTTGCACTCTGAGGGGGGGAACGGTGCTGTCTGTGGGCATTCACATACCATGCTACCTCCTCCCAGCCCACAGCTTGCTCCTGCAGCATGCTCGTGGCACCACTGAGAAGGCCCTCCCTGTCCATGTATGCCTCATATAGGGTATTCATCTCTGCAGCTGAAATGCTCCCCACTGTGCCATGCATCGGTTCGTGAGGTGATTTGCATACCATGGCTGAATATTGCGAAATTGCGCTGTGCGCAATTGTGTTGTGCCAGAGCAATCCAATGGCGCAATACCTGTGCATGTGTGATGTGCGTGCCCCCAGTGCACATGTGTGCTGTACGTACCACAGTACAATCGCACAACACGCATGGACAGCACGATGCAATGGCACTGTGCATGTGGTGCAGGTATAGCATCGCATATGCTTGTGCATCCTGGCAATGCCCACTCTCGCGTACCCGCGCACTACATGCTGGGTGATGACCTGTGACCCACGTGTCATCTACATGACCTTGTGACCCTGCTAGGCCTCGGCGTGATGCGCATGCTCATCAATGCACAATGGTCTTGCACTGCACACCTAGGCGCGCATCCACGTGCTGCGCAATTGCGGTCATGTGTAGATTATCGCACATCTTGCACATGTGGTAGACACGTGTGCTGTTGAGCGATTGTTTCTGTTTCACAATGGCTGATGATCATGGTGCAAGAGGTTCCTAGGAGAGCCGTGAACTGGACTGAGGTGGAGCTAATCAACCTCATGGCCATTGTCCAGCCCTTTGAGGGGCAGCTGTATGGCCAAGTGCCTCTACAGCAGGCCAGGGGCCAGATGTGGTACAGTATGTCAGTGGCCCTAGGGAGGAGGGCAGGTGTTCCACGCATGCTTGAACAATGCAAGCACAGGTATGGGGACCTCAGTTGGAGGGCATCTGACTGCCTGAGGAGGATGCATGCCTGTGTCCAGTGTGGTTCTGTGCCACAGCCAGGTAGGTGTGCACATGTTGCATGTATGTCTGGTGCAGTATTGTAGTGTTAGCATGGCTGCTCAGCATGGCCTGCAGTGGGGTACTTTGTCATTCTGGCATGCGCCACGTGTTGTGCTCGGCTGCTGCCCGTGTTGCAGCAGTGCTAGAGTGTGGGCCTCAGGACCCACAGGGACATGCCCAGCACACAGCGAGCTGTATGGTGGGGGGCTCTGCTGTCACGATTGTGTACAGATGTCAACCTCTCTTCTTTCCCTTCCCAGGGCCAGAGGACCGCATACAGGCCAGAGTGGCAGCAGAGGTGAACAGGGAGTGGTGCCCCCTACTGCTGGACAGCCAGTGCCAGCTATGCAGCAAGGGGCAGGTAAGCAATGTCATGGTCTTTCTCACTGTACCTGCGGGGTAGTGGAGGGGATAGGGTACGGCCATGGCTGCCTGTGCTGTGTGCTGGGCAGCTGTGTGTGTCACACAGCCCATTGTGCATACCTTTTTGGCCCATCCATTGGCCCCCTGTACAGGCTGATTGTGGGGTGGGTGTGCGCATGGATGCCACCAGTTGTGCTGTAGTGCTGCTGTTGCTGTGTGCCATATGGACATCACTGTGTGGTCCTGTGGCCACTGCGCAGCAACATCCGCCTCTCTGTACCACAGTGGTGTGCCATGTTGTTGGCTGGCATTTACCCCCCCGTGGGGGTCCATTCCAGGCTCTTGAGGGGTGTGTGCTCCTGCTGTCCTTTGCGCACTGTGGGTGGGCATAGGTCCCTGGGGCATTATGCTGATTGCCTGTCTTGCCCCATGCCATAGGTGTCAGGAGGCCAGCTCCACATAGGCCTCATCAGACACAGACCAGGCTCCTATGACAGATGCTGGTGGTCCTGAATAGGGTGCTGGATGTGGTGGCCTCCAGTCATCAGATGACATCAGCCAACTGGAGGGGGTGGAGGCGTGGTGGAGAGTCAGGATGTGGACGATGTTGGGGAGCCCTGTATATAGCCCCTTTTTCCTGGCTAACAGTGTTCCCCTACAGTCTCCCATCCTGTTGTACAGCCCATGTTACCTGTCCCCATCCTTCATTGTACCTCCCCTGTCCCTGCCCCTGTTACATTGTTTTGTACAGCTGTTTTTCACTTTATAAAGTGTTTTTCTGCTACATGGCTGTGTCTGTGTCTGATTTGCAGGTGGCGTGTGGAACCATACTAACATACTAATTGTCAGCAGATTAGGCCCTATGGTCTATCGAGTTTGCTTGAACCTCAGATCCCTTGTTGGGAACCAGGGCCCTCCCCCCCCTCTTGTGTACCAGAAACCCCTATCATCCCTCCCCACCCCTCTGGGCCAGGCCCTCACCCAATACATCCCCTTTCTGTATCTGTATCTGTCCCACCCTTTTTTGAAGCCCTCCACCATGGAAATCTGAACCAGCTCTCCAGGCAGCGTGTTCCAAGGATCCACCACCCTCTCAGTGAAAAAAATCCTCCTATTTTCCCCCCTCATCCTTCCACCTTCCAGCTTCAAACCATGTCCTCTGGTGATACCTCCTTCCTTTAGTCTAAAGATTCCCTCTGTATTTACCAGATTTATTCCCTTGAGGTACTTGAAGACCTCAATCATGTCCTCCCTGTCTCTCCGCTCATCCAATGAAAACAGGCCAAGCTCCTCAAGTCTGTCCTCATACGTCAAATCCCCCAGTCTTCATATCATCTTAGTAGCCCTCCTCTGTACCCTCTCTGGGAGCTGTATGTCCTTCTTCAAGTGTGGTCTCCAGTACTGTACACAGTACTCAAGGTGTGGTCTAATCAGTCCATTGTGCAGCGGCAGTATCACTTCCCTGCTCCTAGAGGTGATCCCCCTTATGATGTATCCCAACATCCTGTTTGCTTTGCTAGCCACTCTCCTGCACTGCTCAGAGTTATTCATACACGTATCCACCATGACCCCTAGGTCTTTTTCCCCTGTTGAGGCCTCCAGTGCCTCCCCTCCCAAGGTGTACCCGTGTTTAGAGTTCCCCTGCACAAGATGTAACACCTTGCACTTGGTGGTATTGAGATTGAATTTCCAGGTGTGAGCCCACCTTTCCAGGGTGTACAGGTCCCCTTGCAGGGTCAACCTCCCCTCTTCTCCCTCTACTACTACTCCCAACTTGGAGTCGTCAGTGAAGAGACTCATTTCACACCCCATACCCACCCTGTCAGAAATGTATGCATTAAACAGGATTGGACCCAGGACCGGGCCCTGCAGTACCCCACTACCAACCCCTCTAGGGTTTGAGAGCTCCCCACTGACCACTACTCTCTGTGTGCATCTAGCTAGGAAGTTTCCTATCCATCTGACCATCAGTGGGCCCACATCCATCCCCATCAGTTTCTCCACCAGACTATTGTGGGGGACTGAGTCAAACACCTTGCTGAAGTCTGACTAGTACATCCACAGGCTTTCCCGTGGCCAGTTCCGATGTTACCAATTCGTAGAACTCCACAAGGTTGGTTTGACATGATCTACCTGTTACAAACCCATATTGCCGAGTATCCAGGCCTCCCACTTCCTCCAAGAACACCCCTAATCGCTCCTTCAGTATGCTCTCCATTAATTTTCCCACCACCCGAGGTCAAACTGATGGGTCTTTAGTTACCTGGTACTTCCCTTGACCCCCCTTTATGGATTGGTACCACATGTGCCTCTCACCAATCCCTAGGTACCCTCCCTGTCTCAAGCGGCCTATTGAAGAGCTCCACCAGGGTTGTGGCCAATATGTCCACCAGTTCCCATAGTACTCTCGGATGAATGCCATCTGGCCCAGGAGATTTATCTCTCATTAGGGTCTTTAGGGCTTGCCACACCTGTTCAGTGGAGATAGCATCATCTGTCCCCCCTCACCTTACTGGCCTTTTTATCATTATCCTGATGTGACACCCCTGGGGTACCTCTCCCTCCCTTATGCTCTATTTCTGTTGCTCCCCCGATCCCCACACACTTCCGCTTCTATCCCCATCATGCCTTTCTTTGTAAATATCCCATCCCACTCCCTAGTGAACACCGAGGTGAAGTACTCATTTAATACCTCTGCCTGGTCACTCGCCTCTTCCACCCACCCACCTTCTGATCTCAATCTGCCAAGCTGACCCTTAGTTTTTCTCTGCTCCCCAATGTACCAGAAGAATCCCTTTTCCCCTCCCCATATCCCCTGTGCCAGCCACTGCTCTTTACTGGACTTTGCCTCCCACACCATCTGGGTGACTTTTCCAGACGCAAGATGGTATGTTTCCATTTCCCTATCCCCTCTCATTGTTTTGTATCTTTTGTAGGCAGTCTTCTTTTCTCTGACTGCTACCTGAACCTCACTGGACCACCAACACAGTTTATGTGACCTTGCTCCCTTATGCTTCACCTTAGCGTAGGTCCTGACTGCCTCATGAAATCCCCGGTTTATGACCTCCCATCTCTTTTCCACATCTGTCATTGCTGTAATCCCCTTCAAGTGATCCTTGAGAATATTTTCCATGTCCATAAAATCTGCCCACCTGAAGTCCACGGCCAGTGTCCTAGTTCTCTCCCCACCTCCCCCCATGATTATTTGAAACCAGATAGTATCGTGGTCACTCCCAGTCAGGGGATCCTCTACTACCAGGTCCCTTACCAGATTCCCATCCGCTAGAACCAAGTCCAGGACATACCCCTCCCTTGTGGGCTCCATCATGTGCTGTGTTAAGAACACATCCTGGAAGCCATCCAGCAGCCTCTGCTCCTTGGCCACCTTAGAGGACATGATTCCCCAGTTTGTACCTGGCATATTAAGGTCCCCCACTTCCTCCCCTTTAGGTCCACACTGGGCAATAATGTTGTCCAGCAAACCATCCTCCAGAACATCACCCATCCCAGGGACCTATATACTGTACCCAGCTTGACCTTTCCTCCTGCCAGAGTTCGTAAGGTGACCCATAAGGCCTGTACGTTTCCCTCTGCCTCTTCTACCTTAGCAATTTCTATGCCATCTCTAATGAACATAGCCACTCTACCCCTCTGCCCTCCTTTCTATCCTTCCTAAGCATAGTGTACCCACTCACATTTAGGTCCCAGTCATGGTTCTTGTTGGCCAACGTTTCCGTGACCGCCGCCACATCCACCACCCCCCCCCCGAACAGCATGACCCAGAACTCTGGCAACTTGTTTCCAAGCTCCTGGCATTTATTAACACCACCCCCACCCTTATCCCTGATCCCTTTGTTGACCCCCACCTGAGTTCCTGTAGCTCACCTCCCTCTGCTCCTCCTGAAACCTCCTCCCCAGTCTATTTCCCCTCCCCTTGGGTTTGAAGGCTACTCTCCTCATCTAGGGGAGAGGGCTTCAGGCCAGCCCCTCCCTTATTCCCCCCCTCACAAGTTTAAACCCCACCTTTCATGAATGTAGTCCACTACCCCGTGTTTAAGGACTTCCTTGCTGCAGTGCTACAGTGCAGTGCATGCTGCAGTGGTCAGGTGTTGGTCCATGGTATTTGCACAGGGGTGGTGGGGGCCATGTGGGGCTACTGTGGTTCCCTGATGTGTACAGTGGTGTGTCACGTTGTGGTGGGGGCCATCATCTGGATTTGGTGGGTGTGTTGTGTGCCTTCAGTGTCACCATGGGGCTGTAGTCAGGGTTGGGCGATAGGTGTGTACATGGTGGTAGTGCACAGTCATGGTCATCCTTCTGGACATGTCCGCATGCTGGGGTGGGGACGTCTACATCCTCTGTTGGGCACCCAGTCCCTTAGGAGTCTGACCCTCTGCCTGGGTCATGGCTCATTCACTGCCTGGCATGTGGGTTGCCTGTGAGAGTGTGGGGCATGGGTGTGTTTGGATCCAGGGACATGGGGTGGACACTCATTACAGCATGGTGGTGGCTGCAGCCGGCTGGATGGTGGGCTGGGGGGGCACTGTTGGTGGCCTTGCATTGGCCATTGTCTCCTCCTGTTGCCTGCTGGCCATGCCACCATTGTTTTCTGGGGTATGGTCCCGGGGCATGTTCCTGTCCAATACCTGTGGACTGGCTATGGTTGCTGTGGTGCACGGCACCTCTGTTGGTGGCTGTGCTCCATCACATGTTGACCATTCTTCCCTCCTGCTCTGTGCCTGTGTGTGCACTGGTGTGCCCTGCTGGTGGGGTCCTGTGACCATTGTCACTGTGCTTCTATGGCTGTGTCCCCAGGCCTCTTGTCTGTGTGCTGCCCCCCTGTGTTTGTGTGCAGGTTTGCTCTGCGATTCCATGGTTGCGCCGGCACATTTCTGGTTGCGCCATGGCGCAACTGTGCCATATTCAGCTGACTTGCACTGGCGCAGTTCAGCTGGTGCAACTTCTGAATATGGCACTCGCTGAGCAACAGCACATCTGACTTGTGCTGCGCCGAACTTGTGCCTGCCTTTGGCACATTTCTGAATATCTCACCCATTATTTCTAAATTAATGAACAACAAAGCACCAGGCCCAGACTCTATACCATCCGAAATATATAAATATAATATTTATTTCTGGGCACCATTACTAACTAAGTACTTTAATTTATGCCTTGAGAAAAAACAAGTCCCAGCTTCTTGGAAACTAAATCCCAATTTGAACACTCAAATTATTGGCCAGTTAGATTATTGGATTCAATCTCAAAAGTCTTTTTAAGAATATTATTAAATAGATTACCAGATTGGTCTGATAGAGCTTCAATCATATCTCCTTTTCAGGCAGGTTTTAGATGTAATTTTTTGACTATGGATAATTTATTTTGTTTGTCCCATCTGTTTGAAAAAACTGTACATGTGAAAAAATAAAATTGTATGCACTAGTCATCGATTTTACTTCAGCATTCGATTCCATTAATTTCGGTATTCTGTGGTATATTTTAAAGAACTATGGTATAAGTAAATCACTATTACAGCCAATCCAGTTGTTATATACAGACACTTGTACCAAGGTTAGGTGTGACATCCAAGGTAGTACAACACAGAAACATAGACTTTGATGGCAGATAAGGACCGCTTGGCCCACCTAGTCTGCCCTTTTCCCTACCTACAGGATAAGCTTTAGATCCTAGTTAACCAATAGCCTATTTCTTCCTACCCCCAAAAAATTGCCTTATGTCTGTCTCATGCATTCTTGAATTCTCCCACAGTTTTAGACCCCACAACCTCCTCAGGAAGGCTGTTCCATGCATCCACCACCCTCTCTGTGAAAAAATATTTTCCCACATTGTCCCTGAGCCGTCCCCACTCTATCTTCAAATTGTGTCCCCTTGTTCTTGAACATCTCTTTTTCTGAAAGATGCTGCCCTCTTGGACTTTGTTGGTTCCACTGAGGTACTTAAAAGTTTCTATCATGTCCCCCCTCTCCCTCTTTTCCTCAAAGGTATGCATATTAAGCTCCTTTAGTCTCTCCTCGTATGGCTTCTCTTGCAGACCCTGCTCCATTTTAGTTGCCCTTCTCTGCACAACTTCCATCCTGTCTATGTCTTTGCAGAGATGGGGTCTCCAGAACTGGACGCAGTACTCCAGATGGGTTCTCACCAACTGTCTGTACAGAGGGATAACAACTTCCTGTTTTCTGCTGGTGATGCCTCTCCCTATACATCCCAGTATCCCCCAGCCCTCCCTACTGCCTTCTCGCATTGCTTGCTAACCTTAAGGTCATCTGGTATGATAACCCCAGGTTCCTTTCCATTTTTGTTGTTGCTACTACCCCCCCATTGTGTAATCTTCCCCATGGTTTTTGTTTCCCAGGTGCATTATTTTGCAATTCTTTACAATTCTGCAATTCTTTAGCTGCCATACTTCTGACCATTCCTCCAACCTTGCCAAGTCCCTTCTCATCCTTTCCATGTCTCCTTGTGTATCAACCCTGTTGCATATCTTTGTGTCATCTGCAAAGAGGCATACTTCTCCTTCCAGTCCCTCTGCAATCTCACTTACAAAGACATTAAAAAGGACTGGACCCAGTACAGAACAACACAGTCTTTCCCCTCATTAAGAGGGATAAAGTAGGGGTGTTTATTATCCCCTGCATTATTTAATTTTTACATTAATGATCTGTTGAAATTTGAGGATCTTGTACAATATGACCCTCCAAAAATTAATGATTTACAATATCGTGTTCTTGCTTATGCGGATGATCTTTTGATGTTGTCATTAACAAGTAAGCATTGTCAATGCCGAATGTTGTTTCACTGGCATTGGCATTGGTAGTGCAGGAGTTAGAGATGCATAATAGGAATGGCAGTGAAGTATTGAAGTGACACCAACCCCACCCCCACTCTTCAGAGACAGACAGGCATTGGGGTGTGCCTTTGGGTCGTCAGCTATAACGCTCATGCCATTTTACCTCACCCTACCCTGTAGACACTGACAAGTGTCATGGTGTGCTTTGTAGTCTTTGGGCACTATACTTACTCCATTCCATAAGGAAATATGCTGAGGTGGGTGCAGTATAGGAGAATGGGGTGAACTTTGTGGCTGAACACTCCAAGGCACACCATGATGCCTGTCACTGGCTGCAGGGTGGGGGTGGAGGTGGAATGGTGACAGCATTACAGCTGATGATCCCAAGTCACACCCCTGACACCTGTCGGTCTGTACAGGGTGGAGTGTTACAGTTGGAAACCTTAACGCAGTAGGTGTATGTTGGTATTTTCACTACAAATTTTCAACATGGGCTTTTTATGACCCCACCTCATGAAGAGTGGCACTATCAGTTTGTTAGCTGAAAGGTGGTTTTGCACAGTGGCTATGCCATTTGGCGACACAGAGATTAAAACACATTTTGGGCAGTATGTGAAAAATTACAACTGTATCGTTCATGAGGATGTGTAAAAAAAATGGCAACGTTGAAAATCTGGAGTGAAAATTTAAAAAATTGGTGAAGTCATGAGCATGCATAGAAAGTGTACAACACACGTCCGTAACCCAATTATTTTTGGGATTTTTTTAACCACTTTTTCAACATAGGCATTTTGGGACCTCCCCTCATAAACAGTGGCATTGTGATTTTGTTAATTTGTCCCAAAAGTTGATTTCCCACAGAGACCATGCCATTGTGTGCCACAGGTGCGAAAACACATTTTGGGCAGGATGTGAAAAATGACAGTTGTACTGTTCATAAATAGGTGTGAAAAAATGTCAGTGTTAGAGATGTAACATGAAAATATTGCAAATTTGTGAAGTTACAAGGGTGCGTGGAAACTGTGAAACACACACTTGTAACACAGTAGTTTTACGGACTTTCGACACCAGATTTTCAACATAGGCATTTTAGGACCTCTGCTTATGAACAGTGTCACCATCATTTCCTCAAACTGTCCCAAAAAGCTGATTTCACCAGCGACCACACCATTCTGCGCTGGACATGTGAAAACACATTTCGGCTAGGATATGTAACATGACAGCTATACTGTTCATTAGGAGGTGTGGAAAAATGCCAATTTTGAAAATCTGGAGTGAAAATATTGCAAATTCACAAAGTTACGAGTGTGCTTGGAAACTGCGCAATGCATGCTCATAAAACAGCCATTTTTTCCACCAAAATTTGCAACATAGGCTTTTTGAGAATCCCCCTCATGAACAGTGGCACTGTCATTTCATTAATCAGTCCTGAAAGTGATTCCACGCAGTGACCACAAAATCACATTTTGGGACCGAAAAATGCCATGACAGTGACTGAATTCATGAGGAGGGGTCTCAATAACCCCATGCTGAAAATCTGGTATCACAATTCCCCAAAATGTCCGCAATATGCACCAAAGTTGAAAAAACCCTATTTATGCCATTATACTGCTTACCGGAATTTCTTCAGTTCGCGGTCGGCTTTGAAGAGTGCAGACGTGTTCCTAGTCCACCGAAGATCATCACACTGGACTCTGGAGGTAAGTATGGTGTGAAGGGGTTGTGGCGAGGTAGGGTCAGTTCAGGTTGTGGGAGGGGGCAGGGAAACCACGGGGACTGTTTTCTTTTTTACAGGGTAAAGAAAAAAAAAGGAACGTCACGGGGAGGTTTTGGTTTTTTTCAGGCACATTTGGCATGCTGTGGTGGGCTCCCAGTGTGTCATCTGATTGTTTTGGGGGGCCTGTAGTCAACTGGGAATTGGGCACCCCCCTTGGCACACAACAGATGGGGGGGGGACATTATGCCGACGGGTAGTGGGCTCTCCTGTTGGCTAAATAAACAGGGATGGGGGACTGTAGCCGATGAGGATTGGGCCCCCCGTTGGCAAAGGAAGACTGTTGGAGTGAGCACAAGATGCCAAGAGGGACTGGGCACCCCCTAGGCACACACTTGGGGGGGTCATTATGCCGACAGGGGGTGGACTCCCCCATCGGCAAATGAAGTGGGCCGGGGAATGTGACAGAGGGATGGGTCACCCCTGTCACCATGTTTACATGGGAAGGCTGTGCCGTTTTCTTAGATGTGGTCTCTACATTACGTCTTGCTGGTGTAGCACCTGCATGCTATCTTACTGGGGAATATGGGTCGTATCTACTGATGCGTGCCCTACATTCGCCCACAGTGACTGCACCTCCAAATCTGCTCCTAAAGCAATATGTTGGCTGGCGCACAAGCGTGAGCCAACATTAAAAAGGAAAATTGAGGTTACTCAGGAAAAATATAGGAATTTGCAACTTAAAATTAACATCTTGAAAACAAAAGTCTTGATATTTGGTTCCAGGAATAATAATGCCAGTTTTTACTTAGATCATTACAGAATTGAAAATGTCAAGAATTTTGCATATCTTGGCATTATAGTAGCAGCTAACACTTTTTGGACATTTCATTATAAGTATCAAATCAGTCAATCAAAAATAAGTGCTAAAGCACTATTAACATTTCATTTTAAGCTTGGAGGTCTTGATATAAGATCTGCTTTAACAGCAGCTGAGGTGAAAATTAATCCATTACTAACCTATGGGGCAGAAATTATACCTTCTGATTATAAAATTAATCTTGAATCACCCCTCCTTTATTTTTTATAAAGCTTTACTTATGGTTTCCCTTTCCACAGCTTCTGCAATGGTCAGGGCTGAACTTGGGGGCATACCAATATATGCAGTCAATCAATACAGATGTCTTTCTTATTGGCTAAAAAGCATAAATAATCATAATATCTTGCCTTTGTTATGCTTACAGGAGAAAATAAAATGGTCCCAAATGGGTTTAAGATCTAAATGGTTGTCAAATATACACAAAATTCTTGAACTGACTAATCAAATGCACTTATAGACATATTCTCTTTCTCTTCATTACAAGAAACTGATCAAGAAAAAACTATTCCTTAAGTCTCAGGATAGGCACATGGGACTAATTAGGGCCAAAAAATGTGCACCATGGTTTATGACAAACAATATAGACAATGGCCTGGAAAATTATTTCCTATTCCCTTTGGAACCTTCTAAAAGGAAAGCTTTGACATGGGCAAGGTTTGGCCTGATCAACTCTGAATATTCATATTTTAATAAAAAAACGGGATAATATTATACCCAAAGTTTTGATGTGTCGGTATAATCAAAATGTACCAGAATCATTACCACATCTAGTTACCACATGCCCTTTATATTTGGATCTCCGTACAAAATTCTGAGCAGAAATTTTTGAATGCTATAACAACAGAACTAATCACTGCATTTTTTTGCATCATTGATAAAAAGGAAAAAATTAACACATAAAAAGAAATTACCCTAAATAAATCTTTATCTTAAAAGGACATTCTCTTTATTTATTTATTTTTGTAAGGTGCACAGACGAAATCTTTACTATTGTAACTTAAATGTATGACACTTTGTGATCTCTGGTGTACTTGTTTTTAGTCGAAATCTTTTTGCTGATTGTAATAACTGAGATGTTTTGTTACATCTTGGTTGATCAATAAATAACTAACTACTATTGTCCCATTCCCAGGCTGGTTAATTTGACTATTAATTTTTTGTGTGGGACTGTGTCAAATGCCTTGCTAAAGTCTAGGTAGGCCTTGTCCACAGCCACTCTCTGGTCTACTACTTTGGTCACCCAGTCAAAGAAATCTATTAGATTTGTCTGACATGATCTTCCTGCTATGAATCCATGCTGTCTTGGGTCCTGTGCCCCGCTGGCCTCTAGGTACTCAACAATTCTTTCTTTTAGAAGTGATGCCATCATTTTCCCTACCACTGAGGTCAAACTAACAGGTCTGTAGTTTCCTGCCTTTGCCTTGCTCTCACTTTTGTGAAGTGGAATCACATCTGCCTTCCTCCAGTCCTCAGATACCACATCATCCTCCCATGATTTGTTAAAAAGGGTAGTCAGTGGTGTCACTAGTTCTCCCCTTAGTTCTTTCAGAATTCTGGGGTGAATCCCATCAGGCCCCATTGCCTTATCCAGCTTGAGTTTTAGGAGTTTTTTCAGGACCCTTTCTTTTGTGAATGGACTGGTATCGACACACCTATCCAGAGTGCTTCTACTGTTTGGTTTATGTACATCCCTCACCTCTTCATTTGTGAATATTGAACAAAAGTGTTTGTTCAGTATCTCTGCCTTTTGCTGTCACCATCTGCCCACCCATCCCCTTTATTAAGCCTCACTATCCCTCCCTTGGTCTTTTCTCGCTCACTAATATATCTATAAAAGGTTTTATCCCCCTTCTTAACTGAGTTGGCTAGCTTTTCCTTGGTTTGGGCCTTTGCTATTCTAACTGCCTTCCCTGCTTCCTTCTGCTTTAACTGATGGAGTTCTATTTTCTGCTCCTTCTGTGATTCCTTATACTTTCTGAATGTTATCTTTTTCTCCCTAACTTTCCCTGCCATCTCTTTAGAGAACCATAGTGGTTTTCCCTTTGTTTTGTTTTATTTGCTTCACACAAAGGCTTGTTGCCTCTGTGATGGCAGTTTTGATTTTGCTTCATTGTTCCTCCATCCCTCCTTCCTGCCCTTTTGCTAGTGCATTCCTTAGGCATTCTCCTATTCTGCCAGAGTCAGCCTTCCGAAAGTCCAGTACCCTTGCTTTTGTATGCCTTGACTGTATGGCTGTGTTTATTGTGAACTACACTGTCTGGTGATTGCTTGTTCCCAGATGGCTACCCACTTCTAAATCTGAGATCCTCTCACCATCCCTGTTTGAGAGTACCAGGTCTAAGACTGCTCCCTCCTGAGTGGGTTCCAACACTAGCTGCTTGAGGCATGCCCCCTGTAGGGCATTGAGAATGACTCTACTCTTGGATGTGTCTGCAGCAAATGTATTCCAGTTAGCATCTGGCATATTCAGGTCCCCCATCAAGAATATCTCCCCTTTATCTGCCATTCTAAGGATGCCTCCTATCATTTCCTTGTCCATGTTCTCCTCCTGAGATGGGGGTCTGTATATAACCCCTGTGTGGATTGTACACAATGTGTTCTTGTAGTTTAGCTAAGGTGGGAAGCAGAGAGGTAGGGTAGAAGTTGCCTGGGCTGGAGGAGTCACCTCCTTTAGGAAGGGGTATAACAGTGGCATGTTTTCAGGAGTCAAGGACAGAAGCAAGGGAGAAGCAGAGGTTGAGAAGGGAGAAGATTGGGAGGGCAATGACAGGGGCAGAGAGGTGTAGTAGTTTGGGGTCAAGTCCATCAGGACTCCTTCCCTTGAAAGGGTTGAGAGTCAGGAGAGCATTGATGGAAGCAGCAGGAGTGACAAAAGAGAAGGAGAGAGATGGAGTGGTGGAAAGGTGAGTGGGAGAGCAGGTAGGGGGGAGAGAGGAGAGAAGGGAGGAGGCACAGAAGGGGAAGAAGGAGTTGATTTCTGAGGCAACAGAAAGGGGTTGGAAATGAGGTTGCCACCCACCTTGAGTACAGGGGAGGAGAACTGGGTTGGGGGGCAGAAGAGGGTTTGGATGACCTTACAGAACTTAGAGGGGTGACTATGGTTGTTCTAGAAAGTGGAGGAAAAGTACTCAGCCATATCAAGTCTGGTGGCTCTGGTACAAGCATTCCAAAGAGCACGGTACCTGTTAAGGTAATCCAGGGAGCCAGAGAACACATGAGCCTTCCACACAAGATCATGTGCATATAGGCAGGCCAGTAATTTTGCTGTGATCCAGGGGAGGTGGGGACCATGGACCCTAGTTTTTCTGAGGGGGACATGCAGATCCCAGATGGCCATGAATTTGGAATGAAAGTATTTGAGGGCAGAGTTGATGTTACAGCTGGAAGAAATGGGGACCAGTCAGTAGCTACCAAGTCAGCATGGAGCAAGGACAAGTCCAGCAACCAGAAGGACCGGATGTGGAGGGTTTTAAGACTTAATCTGTCTGAATTGTGTTTTCAGTAGTATTTGTCATTTCATTCTCAATGTCCCTTTCAGAATCCATCATTGTGCACTGTACTGCCAAGCTGGTTGGTTGTCTGCTGGAAAAAATAGAGCATTATTTTCTTTGCTGCCATGTGGACAAGACCATAAGGCTAAATTCTGAATCACCCTTATTCTCATTATTGTCTTTTAAAATAACATTAGAAATCTATGATCTAATGAAAATCACCATCTCTCTATTCCATTGGTTTCTACTAATAAGAGTCGGCATATATTTTTTTTTTCAAACTGCCAAGTGTTGGATCGAACTATCTTTGTCTGTACGTACTGCAAATACTCACTGGATTTTGAAACAACAGTTGAATAACGTTTTGCTTGCTCATTTACTCATTTTGTAAATGTTTTAGTTTGCACTGTTTAGTGCTCCAGTCTTAAAATTATTCCTGCATATTGCAAGTCACAACTTATTATATTGTATATATTTGTATCTGTTACTTGTATTACCAACTGTGGCTGCCTTGTAATGTGGCTCCGGCCACACCTGATAAAGAGCCTTTGGTTCAGTGTGCCATCCCTGTAAACAAAATGTGTCACCCACTACACTCCATTGCCATGGAACAGGTGACTAAAATTACTGCCAAGTTGTAGTCTAACAACTGGTTTCTACAGAAGTGGTGCTGATAACCACGTGACCTGCCTGTGGTGCGGGTCTACAGATAAACACTTGAGCTGAAAGGATGTGCTTTGCTGCTGCTCTTAAACCTATGCATTTCTGAAGCTCTTTCTTACTGAAAACATAGGACTGGATTTTCAAAGAATCACATCACAAATGTGGCGCAACTGCACTACTTGTGGCATAACTGTTAGGCCACATAAAATGTGGCCTAACTCTCTCTCTCTCTCTCTCTCTCTCGCAGGTGCTGAGAGTTGCACCCAGAATATGATGCATGCATCGAAATAATGACAGGTTATTTTTGTGCAATAAAGTGAGGCACATGCCATAAAATGCATCAAAACATTTGATAATAGCATGAAAACATTGTGATGCATTTCCAGTGATGTCAGCGGCACTCAAACTCAGGAACTGCACTTACTACTATGGATACTACGGAGGCTTAACAGCAGTAGAAGGTCATAGGCTCATGAGTTCTGCTGCCCCGCTATTTCAATGGTAATACATAATGCTCAGATGCTCCATTATATATTTATTTAATTTAATCTTGAAAGTTGCCTTAGTTGCACTTATAATCATTTCTAGCTGTAGTTCATTCTATATCCCTTTCACCCTCTGTGTAAAGAAGCATTTTCTGTTCTGTGTTCTAAATAGTTTTCTTCTCATTTATAAAGGGTGACTCCCTGGTCCTGGTCCCATCATATTCAGGTTTATATTCTAAATTTTATTCTGTCATTAGAAATGGATCCTGCATGATGTCATAAAGTAACTCAAGTCATCTCTGATTCTTCTAATGTATACTGGCATTAATTTTAATTCACCAAGTCTATCCTCATGTGTCAACTCAGACATTTCTTTAAATATTTTTGTGTACTTTCTTTGTACCCTTTCAGGCATCTTTATCTCCCACTGTTTGGAAAGTGCCACAACTGGGAGCTGTAATCTAGAATGGGACTAATGTATATGTGCTATTGTTGGGCTTGAATTTGGATACTACAACTTCTAATTGATTTATTTTTTTCTCTATACACTTTTTATGTCCCCTGATCACCTTTGGCTCATCCCCTTCCATCTGGTACCCCAGCCCTGTCATCCAGCTTCTCCAGGACTTACCTTCATACCAATGTCTGGCTTCTGGACTGTGATGAGGTGCCCAGTCACTGGTGCGGGGCCTGTGAAGGACTGGACTTCATCTTGTGGCCAAAGTTTTTTTTTGCCACCTTGGTTTGTAGGTTTGCATAGGGCCCAGACTGTGCAATGCATGGGTGGGTGAGCTCCACCTCTGCAGAGATGTCTTAACACATCTAGCCATGGCCCTACCCACAGACACACCCAGACCTGTACTGCCACCTGGACATCAGCCGGTGTCAGTGTTTCAGGGGGTTGTAGTATCCCCACTCTCCAAGGGAGGAGAGCTGTCCCTGGAATGCTCAATCCTCCCTCCCCCCCCTGGCCAATCCCCAAGTGATCCATGTCCATTCCAGAACCCGGGTCTCTGGCATGACAGGTAAGGCACCAGTGCCTCAGCCCTCCATGCCACTAGACCGGCTTTTCTAATTAATTTCTTGATTGACCAGCAAATCCTGTTTGCCTTTGCCAGACAGTGTTCCTCGATACCCATGTCTTCACTAACCAAATTCCTAAATCTCTTTCAAGTTTAACTGGTTTAATAGGTGTACTTTTGCAATGAGTATAAATGGCTTGTGTTCCTTTTCCCCATAAATAGCACTGCACATTGTTAAATTTCATGTCCCATTTTTCCATTCAAGATCCTATCCTTTCCAGGCCTCCCCGGGTTTGTGTACACTGTTCCAAGTTATTACTGATGCCACCTAGTTTGGTATGAACCACATACTTGTGACGTCAGGCTTCTGTCTTTTTAACCACAGCAGAAATAAAGGCATTCAAAAGAATTGGCCCCAGCACTGAGCCATGGGGACCCCACTTGTTACTGGGCAAGAGCTGAAGACAACCCCACTTATAATTACCCATTGAGTGAGTATGGTCCCTCAGCTAGTTTGGCAAGTGGCTGGCAGTACAGCCTAGAGGTTAGCATAATGAGCGGTGAAAGAGCTTGGTACATCCAGCAGACCTGGGTTTGATTCCCACAACCTCCATTTGCATATTGTGTGACTCTGAGCAAGTCACTTAACCATCTCACAGTCACTTGTGCTTCGTGGGCCTTACCCAGTTACCAAAGAATGCAATAAAAATAGTTTATTATCCTTAAGCTGGAAGATGAAGAAGCATTGAGGAGTCTGACCTTTGCAGCTAAAGCCTAATGGGGAACCACATAAAGGTTTTTTTTGAAGTCTAATAATATAACATCAACTGGCCCCTGTTATCTAAATGATAGCGTACATTTTCATAGAAACATAAAAGATTGGTTATAGTTGGTTTGTGCTTGGAAAACCCATGTTGTGAAATATCTCTTTTACCTATGTTATCAATATGCTAGAAAGCTTGTCTTCAATGATATTGTTCATAATCTTCCAAGTTATACTTGTTAAGCTCATTGGCGGTAGTTTGCTGGGTCAGATCGATTCCCTTTTTTCCGAATTGGCACCACCAGTGCAGTTCTTCAGTCTGATGGTATGCTGTTTATTTCTAAGAAGTTTTGGAAAATCAGGTGTAGTGATTTGGTGACCTGTTCCATAATTAATTGGAGCATTTTACTCACAATGCTGTTGTGTCACAGTGCAGAGTTTTTCCTTAGTTTAACCTTTTCCATTAACTCTTTCTTCTGTTATTACTCAGTCATTAATCAAAGCTGCAAATTCAATATCTATGGTATTGGTTTTATCTGTTTTAGTTAACACAGTGCTAAAATAATCTTGAAAGTCTTCACCATTGCTGCTGGGGAACTTATTTCATTGCTTCTCTTTATTAGAAGACCAATAACTGTTTCAGTTTTCTTCACTGAATTAATCTAACTGTATAGTTTTTTGACATCTGAACCTTTTGAATTTGCTGCTAGATCCCTTTCCATCTTTCTTTTAGATTTTTTTATTATTCATTTTGTCACTTTTTTTGGTACTAGACTGCATCCCAAGTTTCTTGTTTTTATCAGTTTTGAAGTTTTTGAAGTTTGCTCTTTTTATTAAAAGCCATCATTTTCTTGGCTAGCCATGTTGGTCTATGTTAGGGATGGGTGGGTCAGCTGTGTCCCGGTTCTGATTCTGGCTTTGATTTATTTCCAAAGGGTTCTAATTTACTCTGATTTATTCTGATGAATTGTAGACCTATTTTTAGCCTATCTGAGTATGAGAAACGTGTCAGTGTTATTCTTTTAGATCCCTCTGTAAAAAGAAAAAAAAATTAATTGTTTTTTTAAAAAAAACTGTGTCTGTATTTTCATGTCAGTCAAGGTCAGCAAGCAGCCAACAGCAATAACAAATAAACGGACTGTAGTTCTTGCCAGTCCTGTGTGTCAGCTACCACATGAGATTCGTAGGAAGCAGTGGGCTAGATTCACAACACTCTTGAAAATCCCACAGCTGGGAGAAAACTCAGCGCAAGTGGTTTGTCACTTGTGGAACTGCAGTGGCTGCTGCAGCTGTGGTATTCTCAAAAGTGGAGTCAGTTTATGACTGGCTACACAGCTTACATCAGCTTGTGGGTGGTGTTGCCATGGAAATCCCCACAGCTGCGGAAAAATGTTATGGCTAGTGGGACCAGCCATAACATCTTCTGCAGCTACTGCAGATGTGAATAGCAATCTCCACTACTGCAGATATTTCAGTCCACAACTTTGAGTTGTTGTGCAGGACTTAGTCCCAAAAAACATTTGTGAATCCAGGCCACTGAATGTAGGTCATTTGGGGCTTTGGAGCGAAAGGAGGCAGTGTGTCAAACATTAATCAGAAAGAGAGTGAGACAGAGAGGCCAATTAATTCAACAGCAGAAAGACAACAGCAGAGTGCAGACAGACCTTTATTGAGTCTGGCCTGCTTTTTGGTGGGAGACTGGCAGCATGAGCAGGATATGAGATGGGGCCCCAGCCATCCTTCCCGCACTTTTGACTTGAGATGTTACTTTTTTATTTGTAATTATTTAGCTTGCCTACTTGGTGTTATAGCCTGCACCATGGGCCCCAAACCATCCAACACACTCCTACCTGATGGGCCAATTATTTTTTATCACTTATGTTTTGTAACTTACATTTTTTTTAATCTGGTTGACCTTGCCCCCCCCCCCAGCATTGCAGTTTTTTTTTATAGAGCTGGTTGGCCTTGACCACCACCTACTCCTGCCGTAAGGCTCACCTGACAGTCCCCAACCCCATCTTCACTTTGTCTGTCAAGCCAGTGGGGATCTGCATGGTGCAGGATGCAGTGACCACGGGTGCCAGCACTCATGACAGCAGTGTGTGCACATAGATTTTTTTCCTTTGTGTTGCCCCCTTGGTTCTGCCCTCCACCTGAGATGTCCAGCAATTCACTGCCTGTATTTTTAACATGCTGAATAAACAAAATTACACTCCATCTGGGTACTCAAATTGAAAAACACATACAGCAATTCATATAATATAACATACACCATGACTGCACAAGAAGGAATTTTTTTTTTACTCGATCTTCCTGTTATGGTTGCTGACCTTTGCCATCTGAATTCAAAGAAACAAATCATTAAATTAAAAGTAAATATTGTCATCACCATCATCTTCAAACACCACCAAGGAAGCACCCTTATTAGGAGACACCTGTTGCAGCTGTTCGTCATCATCGTTTTTAATAATGTTCCTGCCATTCTTCACTGAACTGGTAAGAGAATTTGTTGCGAATGACTTTTAGGAAGGTAAGGCACTGTACATTTTCAGGAGTCAGCCTTGCATGGTCATCAGAGACAACATTTCCAGCTGTGCTAAATGTACGCTCACAGTAAACACTAGTGGGAGGGCAACTAAGAAGCTTCATAGCAAAGGCAGATAGTGCAGGCCAGATTTTTTTTTCCAACCAGTACTCAAAGGGTCATCTGTAATATTAATAAGTGGTACTTGTAAATAGCCATCCACAATATCAGACAAAGATAAAGAAGGCAGCTCCTGAATTATCGGTTTCCATAAGTTTTGACCAAAGTGTGGAGTCATCTGTGTGCTTTTCAGAATGACCTACCTTTTTCAAGGACTGTGAAAGAAGACTTTGTGCTGGACTACCCAAGGAGTACATGGTGGCACTAAGTAGAAATTACTACTGTCAGCACTAATAGATGTTGCATCATTAGATGCAGCATCCACAACGCATGATTCACTTGTACTGACAAATACAGTCCAATCCATTTCCTGTGCAATTGCTGAAATCAGCATGTTTTTGTATGTGAGATAAGAGTCACCAAGATCTGAAGGAGGCAGCTGTTGCAACTTAAACTAAGGGTCAAGAAGAGTGGAAAGAAGAAAATGTTGTTGGTCATGATATTGTGAAGTCTTCTGCTATGTTGAAATTGCTGTATCACTCAGTCTGTAAGGGATACACCAGATTTGTCAACTTTTTGGTCAAAATCTCTATGTAGCCTCCTGAGTTCCTTGTTCAATATATTTATGATGGGAATAACCTGGCTTAGAGTACCTTTTTCTTTCCTAATATGTCAGGTTGCTTCCTCAAAGGTAGTCAAGAGGGTTTTACCATGCCGAATCGACAGCAGTGTTGTCGAAGTTTGGCATGGCAAGATCCCCAATGTCGACAGGTGAAATTTTTCCTGTCAGACATTGTGTTGTGTTCTATAGGGGGGGCTGTGCCCTCTGAACCTCTCATGCAGGGGGAGCTGTGCCTCCTGCACCCCCCCTTCTATAGATTACTAACTCTGAGTCAGAGTTGTTTTGGGGGGGTGAAAGATGGTGAAAGGGCAACATTTCACCCTCGGGTTCCTCAGAGCGAGAATCATGAAACCTGTCGAGATTGTTGCTGTGAGGGATTTCACCGTTAGAGTTTCGGTTGGCATACCAGTCAAGAGCAATGCAAGATGCTCCATGAGGCCCCACTGGAATGAATTCAGCGCAACAGCATCTGCTACATTGTGCTTCATGGTATATTCATGGACTGCCTTCTTTTGTTTGAGAAGTCTCTCACACATGTAAAACACTGAGTTCCATCTTGTCAGAACATCTTGCTTTAGTTGCTGTATTGGCAAGCCATTTTGTTCTCTGGAGGTCAGGCAAGATACCACATGATTTTACAGAGCGACTAAAATGGCCACATATTTTCTCTGCAGCTCCCACTAGTGTTACGATACTGTTGTCACCGGAAAGAAAAACTTGTACTAACAGATTTAATGAGTGTGCAAAGCATGGAATGTGAGTAAAACCACCACGTTTCAGTGCACTAACAATATTGGCACCATTGTCTGAAATCACACATTCAGTATGGAGTCCCAGGGGCTCTAACCACTCAGAAATTGTGTCACACAACTCTTCCAAAATATTTTCGGTGGTATGATGCTTACCAAACTTGCTAATGCAAAGAGCTGTCATTCTTTGTCTATCTTCCTGTACACTGTTGCTTGTGGAGGTGTTTGAAGATGATGGCGACACCCAATGTGCTGTGATGCTGTGGTTTGAGGACTCATCCACATATCTGTGGTCAGGTGCACAGAACCACATTCACTCTGTCTTGAAGAGCCTATTTTATTTTACTTTGCATACATTCATGCATTTTGTGAACAGCCACAGTCACAAAATATTTATAGTTTGGTATGTTGTAATGTGGAGAAACATATTTTAAAAGGGCTCTAAAACCATCATTCTCCACCACAGAAAATGATTGCAGGTCCTCAGCAATAAATTCAACTATTAACTAATTCATTTTTACTGTGACTTGATGTGATTTACTGTAGGCAGTCTTTTGTTCAAGCATTGCAGTAATGGTCTGCTGTTTAATTTATGCAGAGGAGCAAAAACCATGGGATTGCAGTGGCAATACTTCTGTCAGTGAAGTCAAACGCGTTTTTTTTTCTGTCATGTCTCTCAGTCTCTTCACCATCACTATTGTCTGTAGGATTATTTTCATCACAAATATTTTTCTGTTGCTCAGGACTGCTGCCCAGCTGAATGCGCCCTTTGCAAATGCCTTTTAGTGATGTTGCCCCAAACTGGCCCCTTACTTTCCCCCTTCTAACTTTCCAAGAACAAAAGGTGCAGACAGCAAAACATTCATTTTGGGGACTTATATGAAAATAGCTCCCACACAACTGAGGTGGAAAGTTTTGTTGTCATGTCAGGAACTGCAACAATTTTGCCGGCAGTTGTTTCTGACCCTGATTCATGCACACTGTGGCTATCCCCAGAAGAGCTACTATGATTATTGATTGTTTTTCTACTACTGGCTGTGGTTACTGGTGGTGCCTGCTGTATGTGTTTTTTCTTTTTGGGTGGGGAAAACCTGGTGGCATCATTTACCTCATCAGTATCACATTCTGATTCATCACCTTTGAAAGAGTGTAACTGTGATACATCATGATTGTGATCTTGTTCTTGTACATTTACAACTACTTCATCAGAGGCACTGCCTTTGATGAAGAAGCTTGATATGCATGAGTAGCATATCATGGTGTGCTACATTTAGTGGTACTAGACAGAGCCTTTTCCTTACTCATTGGCTTTGGTCTAACTGTTTTGGCTACCTGTTTTTGTGTTTTACTTTTATCTGATTTTTCTGTCAATGCCAACAGTGCAACACTACACTGATCAGGGGATTCACCAATTAATTTCTTTTTCTGGTTGTGTTGCTTAGTCTTTTTCTGGTTGTGTTGCTTCATTTTCATCAGTTGTATTAATTATGTCTTCAGCAATGAAGTTCCCTTTTTTTTCTGTTTTTTTTATAAGGAAATAGTTTTTTTCGTTATGTGTACCAATTTCAGCCATTCTGCTGGTGCTGGCCACATGTTCCATCTCCATAACAGACTCTGATTCTGAATCCATTTTTGGGGGTCCAACTTAATTGCTTACTTAGCAGTATTAACTCAAATACAGAGATAGGCAACACAGAGTCTAAAACGTGACAGCCCTCTCTCAAGATATGTGAGGCACTGTATGACCTAACAGTAGTTTGGTCACAGAGATGGGCAACACAGAGCCTGACACATAACCCCCCCCCATTCACAATCTGTATTGCACTGTGCCCTAGTAGTAGTTCAGGCACAAAAATGGATAACACAGAGTCTGAGGCGTGACCCTCTTTTACAGTCTGTATGGCACTATGACCTAATGACCTAGTAGTAGTTCAGGCACAGAGATGGGCAACACAGAATCTAGGCTATGGCAGTATGACATGACCCCCCCATTCACAATCTGTATTGCACTGTGACCTAGTAGTAGTTCAGGCACAAAAATGGACAACACAGAGTCTGAGGCGTGACCCTCTTTCACAGTCTGTATGGCACTATGACCTAATGACCTAGTAGTAGTTCAGGCAAAGAGATGGGCAAAACAGAGTCTGATATGTGGCCCTCCTTAACAATCTGTATGGCACTATGACTTAGTAGTAGTTCAGGGCTGGTACAGAGATGCACAACAAAGAGTCTGAGACATGACCCCCCTTCACAGTCTGTATGGCACTATGACCTAGTAGTAGTTCAGGCACGCAGATGGGCAACACCACATTTGAAACATGACCCCCCTTCACAATCTGTTTGGCACTATGACCTAATAGTAGTTCAGGGTGGGCACAGAGACAGGCAACACAGAGTCTGAGACATGACCCCCCACTTTGCAATTTGTATGGCACTATGATCTAGTAGTAGTTCAGCCACAGAGATGCGCAACACAGAGTCTGAGACATGACTCCCCCTTCACTATCTGTATGACACTATGACCTAGTAGTAGTTCGGGCATAGAGATCGACAACACAGAGTTGAGTTGTGGGTGACACCCCCTTCAAAAGCTGTATGGCACTATAAGCCACCCCCTCAAAATTACTGAGGGACTATGATTTGTTCAGACAGAGTCCTCCTGTCCAATCTGACTCTGCTCCCCTTAATATTTTTTTTTTATTATTATTTATTTTCTGCACTCTACTGTTGTCTGCTGCTGAATTCGTTAGTCTCTCTCTCTCTCTCTCTCTCTCTGACTGATGAAGAACCAGGTGCTTTCTTTTTTTTTTACTGTGGAGTCTGCAACATCTGCACTCTGCTGTTGTTTACTTTGCACCCTGCTGTTGAATTTGTTGTTTTTTCTACTGTCGCTCTCCCTCTGTAACAAAATCAAAAACACAATGTTCACCAGGTTTTTTGGGAAATCTCTCTCTCTCTACACACACACACACATATCCATGACTGTCTCCTTTGAATGCAAAGCCCTAAATGTTCATTTGTAATGCTTCACTCATGTATATGCTGTTTGCTATACTTATGTAAATGCTGTAATTACCATATATTATCTTTTATATCGCTTGTATCTTGAATTTTGTATCCAGTCCCCTGCCTCAGGTCACACCTGGAATCTAGCCTAGGCTCAGTGTGCCTTTCCTGGTTATCAACTTTTAAATAAATAAAAATGCATTTGATACACAGTTTCCTAGGGATATTCTGTGGTGGCTGACACACAGGATTGGCTAGAACATGAGTCAATCACAGTACCCCAGGATCACAAGTGTTTGTCTTTGTTGGTCATATGATGATCCAAGGACTTGGGAGTGTTAGTCAGAGATTGAGAAAAAAACACTTTTTTTTTTAAATTTCTGGGATTTTCTGCACCTTTCTAAACCCTGCCCCACCCTTTCCCATGCAGTCCTGGTGAGAGAGTGTTATTCCCAGACCGGACTGCACTTCTAAATTGGGCCAACTCGGCAATTTGGGTCAAGCCATGAAAGGCTTGGTTTTCCTGGTCAGAGCTGAGTCAGCCTGGTCTGAGGGGGTTTGGAACTGCAGTAGAGCGGGTTCACCCATCTCTAGTCTACATCCTTTCTTATTATATTTTTACAGTTTAGGAATATACATATTGCATATATCCAATAAGATGTGTTTAAATTCCAGCCATGATGACTCTTCTACTCCCAAATCTTGAAATAAATGTTCCCAGTCAATATTCCTTATTGCCTCATTCATGACTTCCATGTTGACCTTATTATATAAAAAGATTTCTGTAAAACTTTGGTCTAGGGTGGTTAACAGTGAATGCCACTGCCCTGTGGTCATTATTGCCCAATGGCAGCGTAACCTTATATTCTGAGACACAAACATCTTGTGATGTCAGGACAAGGTCCAATGTATTTACACCCTGGGCAGAGTCTTTAACAGCCTGGGTTAAGTGATTTTGCTTCGTTAAAGCCAGCAATATTTTATCAGTTTTAGATTTTGCTGTACCTGTGTCCCAGTTGATGCCCGGCAAATAAAAAAGTTCTATTATAAGGCAGTTATAGTTCTCATTTGCCACCTGAATTTTGTTGCATGGGCTTTGATTGTAATGTGCATTGAAATTTGGCAGTTTATATATTAAACCTATGAGTAGTTCTGAACCTGAAGTGGGAGTAGTTTTAATCCAGAGAGATTCTGTCTCTTTTATTTGAGATGTCAGTTGAGTTAATTGGTGTTTTAATGTATAACACCAATCCCCCTCCCTGTCTTCTTTTTCTGACCTTCCTACAATTTTTGTAGTTAGCTACTGGGATATCATATTCAGTTTTTTTTGTCCCACCAAGTTTCAGTAATACAGATGATTTCTGGGTCAAGTGATTGGACAAGACATTCTGCTTCATCTTTTTTATTATTTAAGCTCCTAGCATTTATAAGTATCCCCTTCCACCCTGCTTTCCTAATTGCATTGTCATTTCTAGTTAGTTTTTATTTTTATTTTTTCTGCTGCAAATTGATTTAGCTGGTTTTGAGCAGCAGTTTGAGTTAGTTGTGACACCTCCTAATGTCCCCTCATCATCTGGTTTAAAAAGTCATTAAGGAAGCTACATATCCTTTCAGCCAACAGAGTTGCTCACTGTTTATTCAAATGTGACCCATTATGTGCAAAAAAGGCATGTTTTCCCATAAAAGACTCCATTTCCTTTGAAAGATACATTTTTCTTTGTCTGCTCATTTCTTTAACCATGCATTTATTGACCCTATCAACTGCTTTTTGAAAATAGATGCTTTGTTCACCAGCAGAACCTCAGAAATAATCATTGTACATCCTCTTGCCTTCAGTTTTTCTCCCAGGTTCTCAAAGTGAAAAAAAAGTTTCTGTTCTGGCATTTTTCCCCACGTCATTGATGCCTAACTGGATAATGACTGAGGGTCTGGGTCCTGATTGATTCAAGATACTTCAAGTCTCTCTGAAATATTGTGTTCTCCAGCACAGGGGAAACAAGTAACCATAGTGTTTAATGAAAATACAAAATCACACATGCCCCCACAATGCAAAGCATTATGGGCTGCATATGCAAATCACCACAGAATGTTATGCTGGTCCAACTTTAAGCAGAATTGCATGGTGCCAAAAGGCCTCTCACACAGTTTGCAAAGGGTGCTAACAGAAGACATAGACACATGTTTCATCCTACCAGGACTCATCAGTATGCCTCGTCAGTTTGACTGGGGCCCTAGCTGGGGACAAAGGACTAGGTCTCTGTTCTACTGTACTATCTCTTTCACTGACCTTAGAAGTGATACTAATTTCTTGTTCAGGAAATAGAACTTCAAATCTATTTGAGGTGATAAGTATGACAGAATAATTCTTTGCCCTTCTACCTCTTTTTTGATGTTTATTAGGGCCACCAGGCTTCATTCATTTCCTGTTAAGCTGTTTGATGAATTTCCATCTTCTCTCACTCTTTTATTAGGGGACAGTTTCTGAAATAGAGTTAGCATCCACATCTCCATCTTCATCTCTTTCACATTTTCTGACATTTATATCATGGGAGATGTTAGGTTTCTGAATTGATTCCTTTTCAGCCGCAAGTGTCTCCAAGAAGCATTCCATTTTTCTAATATCTAATGCCCTTTTAACTTCTTTCAGGGTCATAATTTCTTTTTGTGCAGTTACCAGAGTTGTACATTTATTGCAAGTGTGTTGCATTGTATATATATTGGTAACAGCTGAATTTAATACATTTCACATCCCACATATCGAATAACACTTTTCCCTGTGGATAGATGAAAATGAGTGCACTCCATCTTACTGCTCAGCTAGAAAACAGGGCACAGAAAACAGAATTTATTTTTTTGCCCTGTAAGGTAGTTAATATATGTACTTACAACTCCCTTTTCTTTTCCCTCTGAAAATAAGCTGTTGGGGTGAGTATGATGAGAAAAGTTTACAGACATGCCACTATCACTTGTTACTTGTTCTGCTGTACAAATCACTGGTAAGGCCTTACCTGGAGTACTGTGTCCAGTTCTGGAAAGCACATCTCAGAAAGGACATAGACAGGATGGAGGCAGTCCAGAGAAGGGTGATAAAAATGGTATATGGGCTGCAGCAGAAGCCATATGAGGAAAGACTTAGGGATCTTAATATCTATTCATTGGAGGAGAGGAGAGAGAGAGGTATATGATAGAGGCATTCAAGTACCTTAGGGGCAAAAACAGGGCACAGGAGGGAAGCATATTTCAGAGGAAGCATTGTGCAAGCACTAGGGGACATGATCTGAGGCTGGAGGGAGGGAGGAAGGCTCAGGGGGAATGTCAGGAAGTACTTTTTTGCAAAACGGGTGGTGAAACATAGAAACATTGAATTTGACGGCAGATAAGGACCACTTGGCCCACCCAGTCTGCTCATTTCCATACCTAATGGATAAGCTGCAGATCCTAGTTAACCAGCAGCCTACTTCTTCATACCCCCAACCCCTAGAATTGCCTTATGACTGTCCCATGCATGTTTGAATTCCACCACTGTTTTTGACTCCACAACCTCCTCCGGAAGGCCATTCCATGCATCCACAACCCTCTCTGTGAAAAAATACTTCCTTAAATTACCTCTGAGCCGCCCACCCCCATCTTCAAATTGTTCCTCTTGTTCTTACACACCTCTTTTTTTGAAAGATGCTACCCTCTTGGACTTTGTTGATTCCCTTGAGGTACTTGAAAGTTTCTATCATGTCCCCCCTCTCCCTCCTTTCCTCGAGGCTATACATATTAAGCTCCTTAAGTCTCTCTTCATATGTCTTCCAGTGTAGACCCTGCACCATTTTAGTTGCCCTCCTCTGGACAGCTTCCATCCTGTCTATGTCCTTGCGGAGATTGGGTCTCCAGAACTGCACGCAGTGCTCCAGATGGAGTCTGACCAGCTGTCTGTACAGAGGGATGATAACTTCCTGTTTTCTACTGGTGATGCCTCTCCCTATGCATCCCAGTATCCTCTCCCCCTCCTTGCTGCCCTCTCACATTGTTTGCCCACCTTTAGGTCATCTGATATGACTACCCCCAGGTCCCTTTCCATTTTTGTTGTTGTTAGTATCTCACCCCCATTGTGTACTCTTCCCAGGTTTTTATTTCCCAGGTGCATTCTTGCACTTCTTAGCATTGAATCTAAGCTGCCATACATTTGACCATTCCTCTAACCTTGCCAAGTCCCTTCTCATCCTTTCCACCCCACCTTGTGCATCAACTCTGTTGCAGATCTTTGTGTCATCTGCAAAGAGACATACTTTTCCTTCCAGTCCTCTGCAATGTCACTTATAAAGACATTAAAGAGGACCGGTCCTAATACTGAACCTCTGGTACCCTACTAGTAACCCCCTTTCTTCAGAGTGGACTCCATTTACTATTACTCTCTGTGTCCTATTCTCCAGCCAATTCTTTACCCAGGCTGTCATCTTGGGACCCACCCCAGGCTGGCTAACTTGTATATTAATCTTTTGTGTGGGACTGTGTCAAATGCCTTGCTAAAGTCTATGTAGGCCATATCCACAGCCCCTCCCTGATCTACTACTTTGGTCACCCAGTCAAAGAAATCTATCAGATTTGTCTGGCATGACCTTCCCGCTGTGAATCCATGTTGCCTTGGGTCCTGTGCCCCTCTAGCCTCTAGATACTCGACCATTCTTTCCTTCAGAAGTGATTCCATCATTTTCCCTACCACTTAGGTTAAACTAACAGGTCTGTAGTTTCCTGCTTCTGCCTTGCTCCCACTTTTGTGAAGGGGAATCACATCTGCCCTCCTCCATTCCTCGGGTACCACCCCATCCTCCCATGATTTGTTAAAGAGGGTAGTCAGTGGTGTCACTAGTTCTACCCTTAGTTCTTTTAGAATTCTGGGATGAATCCCATCAGGCCCCATTGCTTTGTCCACCTTCAGTTTTAAGAGTTCTTTCAGAACCCTTTCTTCTGTAAATGGGCTGGTATCAACTTCTGTATCCAGAGTGTTTCTACTGTTTGTTTTAGGTACCTCCCCCTCTTCCTTTGTAAATACTAAGCAAAAATATTTGTTTAGTATCTCTGCCTTTCACAGTCACCCTCTGCCACCCTCCTCCCTTTATTAAGCCTCACTATCCCTCCCTTCGTCTTCCTTTGCTCCCTGATGTACCTATAAAAGGTTTTATCCCCCTTCTTAACTGAGTTGTCTATCTTTTCCTCGGTTTGGGCCTTTGCTGTTCTGACTGCCTTCCCAGCTTCCTTTTGCTTTAACTGATACAGTTCTGTGTCCTGCTCCTTCTGTGATTCATTGAACTTCCTGAATGCTTTCTTTTTCTCTTGAACCTTCACTGCTACTTCCTTTGAGAACCATAGTGGTTTCTTACATCGTTTCATTTTGTTTATTTGCTTCACACAAAGGCTTGTTACCTTTGTGATGGCAGTTTTTATTATTCCCCATTGTTTTTCCACCCCTCCTTCCTGCCCATTTGCTAGTGCATTCCTTAGGCACTCACCCATTTTGCAAAGTCAGTCTTCCTAAAGTCCAGTACTTTTGCCTTTGTAACTTAGCTCCATTGCTTTGTTTATTGTGAACCATACTGTTCGATGGTTGCTAGTTCCCAGATGGCTACCACTTCTACATCTGTGATCCTCTTCATCTCCATTTGAGAGAACCAGGTCTAAGATTGCTTCCTCTCGAGTGGGCTGCAATACTGGTTGTCTAAGGCATGCCCCTGTAGGGCATCTAGAATAGCCCTCTTGAGTGGCTGCTGCAACTGCACTCCAGTTAACATCTGGCATATTCAGATCACCCATCAACAATATTCCCTTTTCTGCCATTCTAAGTATACTCTCTATCATTTCCTTGTCCATTTCCTCCCCCTGAGAAGGGGGTCTGTATACAACCCCTGTGCGGATTGTGGTGCCATTGCCGGTCTCCAAATTTACCCACAGTGCTTCTTCTCCTCCCTATTTTACCTTTTGTTCTGTTGCTTTGATTCCTTCCCTTATGTAAAGAGCTGCTCCTCCTCCTCTTTTACCCTCCCTGTCCTTCCTGTAGATAGTGTATCCTGGTATGTTTATGTCCCAGTCATGCTTTTGTGTGTACCATGTTTCTGTGACTGCAACGATATCCAGATGTTCCTTCTCCATCAAGGCCACTAATTCAGGAAGCTTGTTACTCAGACTATGGGCATTGGTACTCATTGCTCTCCATTTCTTGATGGCTTTACCTTCTGTTGCAGCATCCCCCACTGACCTTTCTACCTGGGTCTTTTTCTCATTTAGTACCCTGTTTTGTAGGGAGGGACTGGGATTTTCCTGCTGCTTATCAGTGCCTCCCCCCTTGACTAGTTTAAAAGCTTGCCAATGAAGCATTTAAACTGATTGCTCTAAAGACTTGTTCCCTTTCTGGACAGATGCAGACCATCCTGCCAGTATAGGCTGGTGTCCTCCAGGTGGAACCCCAGTCCCCAATGAAGCCAAACCCCTGTGCTCCACACCATTTCTTCAACCATTCATTAAACTGCATGGTGCAAAGTACCCTCGCCTCTCTCATGCCATTGACATGCAGCATCTCTGAGAAGGTGCTGCCTGTCAATGTCATGAAGTGAGGGCAGGGGTGAATCTAATGAGAACCCATCCAGCGGGTGGTGGAGGCTAAAAAAATACAGGGGTTCAAGAGCTCATGGGATAGACATACAGGTACCCTGGAGATGGGCAGAGAAGGTGTGCCACAGAGCAAATAGGATCTGGGCTGTCAGCATTGAGTAGGGAACTAGGCAGACTAGGCGGGCAGTATGGTCCTTATCTGCTGTCAGATTCTATATTTCTATGTTACAATCTGTTACTTAAACTACCTGTAATGTTGTCAGACTTATAGTTGTGCCCTATCCGATGAAAGTATTGTAGCTGTCTTCCAGTCTGACGCAGCAGACATGGCAGACACAACACTGGGCTCACTGATGGTTGCACAGGTGTCTGCTTATATATGCTCAAATCAGGAAGTAGCATCAGTGGCTCACTTCCGTTTTTGCGAGTATCACAGTCCTGCCCCAAACACTTTGTAAAACATAAAATATGCTATGCCTCCACCCTGAAACTGCAGTCGATGACTGCCAAAGGTTCCAGTTGGTTGTTTGTCTGGCTCTGGGACACAGTAGTTAAAAACTAGGTCTGGGGATGCTTAGTCCTCCCAGACCCCAGCAGGATCTGCTCAGCTCACAGGGGGAGTTGTTCAAGGCAAGAGGGAACCCCTGGTCCTATTCACACCCAGACCCACTTGTGCAGCCACACATTGGACTTGGTATTTTCATTAGGTCTTGAGACCACTGACCTTAGAGTTGATCTGGTAGGGCCCTTACTTTTTGCAATCTACATTAATAACATCGACTACTGTATAAAAGAAGCCAACATCCATCTGTTTGCAGATGATACAGTTCTCTACATGACTGACCCAACACCTAAAGCTGCCTGCAATGACCTACAGTCAGAATTCAACCTTTTGCAAAGCCAACTCCTCCAAAAAAAGCTACTCCTTAATGCCAAAAAAAACTAAAGCGATTGTCTTCTCCCCTTTTATCCATACAGCTAACCCTGTGTCCAGTGGGACAGTTCCCCAAATTACCACAGTTCTAGGTGAAAAACTAGAATTTGTTACAAAATTCAAGTATCTGGGAGTTTGGATAGACCAAAGACTCTCCTTCATTGAACATATCAAGGACTTGCTAAAATGACTTCGGCAAAGGCTTGGACTGTTTTTGAATCAACCAATTTCTCACCAGAGATGCCAAGAAACAACTGGTCCAATCCATTTTCCTATCATTGGTTGATTCGCTGACTTCTCTACAGCCAATGCCCCAACTCTTACATGGCTAAACTGGACACACTCTACCATCGAGCACTGAGGTTTATAAGGACTCCCCTTCGACCGCATCACTGCACCCCTATATGCGGCAGTGGGTGGACATCACTAAAGTTCAGGAGCCACAGAAATGCCACTCTCTGGACCTATAGAGCCATCTCTAATAAGCTGCCTTATCTCTCTCTGCTGTCTTCCCTGAGTATAATTGGAAATACGCGTTAAGATGTTACTCAGCTATTACACTTCAAGTACCCAAAGCAAAATCCCGCCTCGGCAGGGCAGCCATAAGCTTCGTGCTACCTACCTTATGGAACGGATCTACAAAAACCCCTCAAATTAAGCACTCTAATCGGTATAAATGCCTTCAAGGCGCTTTATTTCCATACAATCAGAGAAGTATGTAACTGCTTCACCCACTCAGACCCAGTACCGGTGTCTGCACTGGTATATAGCCATGCCTAGACCCAATTTTAAGTACTGACCCCCCAGCTTACTCCTCACCAGCCTAATTGCTCTCTCTCTCTCTCTCTCTTATCCCCCTGTCTTATCAACACTAGGCCCATCCATCCCCTTATTCTTCCTTTCCCAACCTCGGATAGGAGCTCACTACCCTGGGTTGTGACATCCTACCATGCCCCTTGCTTTATAGCATTCAATCCCGGGGCTTACACATACTCCTTTTCTCCATCCACCTTCTCTACATCCCGTTTTACCAACTCCTCTCTGTGCACCGTGCCCTTCTAGTCTTTCTCCCCCTACCTCCCTCCCTTCCCCCCTACCTTCACCTCTACCTGGTGTATATTTTTATTTTTTTCTTCCGTTACTTCCTCCTGCAACCTTAGATAACCTGCTTTATCTTCCTATAGACACTTCTATGTATGTAAATACCATGTAATCTGTACAATATCTGTATAATTCTATGTACATATAAACTTCTTTTTCTTCCTCTCTGTAAAGAGTATTATCTGTATTGCCTTGTAAATACCTGTGTTGACCTGTATATACAATTGTTCATGCTCCACCCAAGTCCATCTTGCAAATGAGCTTCTGCTCGACGATGAACACCTGGTTAAATAAAGACTTGATTGATTGATTGGTAGTTTGGTCAGATCATAGCACCATGAGGTTTAGGTTTGGGACCCTCCTGAGGCCCTTGCCTCTGTGGAAATGGTCCAGTACTGCCCTTTTCGGGGTTTGTCTCCATTAGGATTATTGGCGTTGCTGGACCTATCAAGTGTGAGGAACAGAGGAGGCAGTTGCAGCCTATAATGGGGCCATCACTGCCGCCTGTGATTCAATTGCACCCATTTGTGTCTGACCCTTATCTACTTGCCAGAGACCTCCCTGGTTTGATGAGGAACTTAGGGAGTTAAAGATTAAGGGTCGGAGGTTAGAGAGACGTTGGAGGGCCTCTGGCCTGATGGAGTACAAATTGGCCTTGATGTTCCATTATAAGGATTAGCAAGGGGCAATCTCCCATAAGATAGCAGAATTTTTGTCAACGGAGATTGCTGTGGCAAGGAACAGACTGGCTCAGCTCTTCCACATGGTGGATGGGCTATTGCATCCTGCCTGCCTCTGTGTGGGGGGAGTGGGTTCAAGCACTAGGTGTGAGGAGTTTGCTTTGTTTTTTGCCAACAAAGTGTCCGCTATCAGAGCTGAGATCTCTTTCAGCATCACTCAAAGGGATTGCGGGGTCCACTCTGAGGCTTGCCAGAGCACTCCTCCTGTCTGGGTTGAGTTTGATCTGGTTGGGGTGGAGGAGGTAGTGAAGGTTGTCTTGAGACTGAAGCCAACACACTGTGATCTGGACCCAGGTCTGACACAACTTTTGGTTGGATTTATGGACCTGACTGGAACTATTGTTGCCGAGGTCATCCAGAGTTCCTTGAGAAGTGGGGTCTTCCCATTGGCCTTGAAAGAAGCCTTGATTAGACCCCTATTAAAGAGACCCTCATGGGACCCAGACTGTCTTGTCAACTACAGGCTGGTCTCTAACCTCCCATTTTAAGGGAAGGTTATAGAAAAAGTAGTGGCAAGTCAGCTTGAAGAGCAGCTCACCTCATCCTCCACCTATGAGATTTTCCAGTCTGGGTTTTGGGCTGGGCATAGTACTGAGACCGCCCTGGTGAAGGTGCTTAATGATCTCCTAATGGCGAGAGACAGGAGAGATCATTCCATCTTGGTCCTCCTGGATCTCTCAGTGGCATATGACACTGTGGATCATGAGGTGCTGCTTGACCAACAGCAGTTCTGGTGTGACTTGTCCGGTAAGGTCATCAACTGGTTCAGATCATACCTGATGGGTAGAGTGCAGAATGTGGTGATGGGATTGGCCTCATTTAGCCCGAAGCCTCTAACCTGTGGTGTTCTGAAGGGGGCGGTCTTATCGCCCTTATTGTTCACAGTGTATATGTTGCCATTGGGAGACATTATCAGGCGGTATGGGCTGGGTTTTCACTGCTATGCAGATGATATCCAGCTATACTTGTCCTGTGCACCAAGTAACCGGATGGCAGACTCTGTATTTAACAACTGCCTGTCTGAGATCTGGACTTGGATGTCCCATAACTGGTTGGGACTCAATCCAGACAAGATGGAGGTGCTGGTGGTGGATCCAGGTCATCATGGGGGGATGGGGGTCTGTGGAAACCCCTTAGTCTTGTACTGGGTGGTGCCAATAACCCCATCCAAATGGGTGAAGAATCTGGGTGTGATCCTCGACAGTGGCTTGACATTTGATGCTCAGGTGCCAGCCATTGTTAACTCATTCAGGCCTAGAGACGTCTGTAGGCGGTGTCTGAAAGCATAGCCCCTCAGGACAATAACACCTGTAGACGTACTCAACAGTCTTTCACTCAGGCCCAGAAACGTCTGAGGAAGTCAGCAGTTTTTACCTAACTATTAAACAAACCGAATTGCTTAGAATTGAATGCATAGCACCGTTAGAAAGGTAATTTTGCTCTGAACAATTTTACTGCAGATACTTTGTGTCTATCATGTATACTTTAAGGAGTTATTCATATTTGTTTAAGGTATGGTGTGCATGGCTAACATTTGTCTCTCAAGTCTCACCTAAGCACCTTGAATAAATCTGAAAAAAAAACAGTTGTTTGGTATTTCAGCTACTATAAAATAAAAACTAAATGGATTACAATTGATTGCATAGCACCATTATAAAGGATATTTTGTGCTGAATAATTTTGCCACTGATACTTTGTGTCTACCACATATACTTTAGGAGTTATTTGCATTTGTTTAAGGTATGGTGTGCATGGCTGACATTTGTCTCCCATGCATCACCTAAGCACCTTGAAAAAAATCAGAAAAAAATCAGTTGTTTGGTATTTCAGCTAGTATAAAATAAAAACTAAATTGATTACAACTGATTGCATATCACTATTCAAAAGGTAACATTGTGCTGAACAACTTTGCCACTCATACTTTGTGTGTAGCACTTACAGTTCAAGAGGTAGTCACATTTGTTTGTGGCATGCTGATTATGGCTTGATTTTGCTTAGAAAGGCCCAGGATGCAGTGCTAAGAGTATACAGGGCACAACTGGCAGAAGTCTCAAAGAGCTCTTGTGGTGTGAATGAGTTAAGAGTGGATTCTGAGGAGACCACGTGATGCAGCGTGCCTGGTGCTAGCTTCGATAGAACATAGAAACAAAGAATTTGACGGCAGATAAGGACTGCTTGGCCCACCCAGTCTTCCCATTTCCCTACCTAATGGATAAGCAGCAGATCCTAGTTAACCAGCAGCCTACTTCTTCCTGCCCCAACCCCCTAGAATTGCCTTATGACTGTCCCATGCATGCTTGAATTCCACCACTGTTTTTGACTCCACAACCTCATCCGAGAGGCCATTCCATGCATCCACAAACCTCTCTGTGAAAAAATACTTCCTTAAGTTACCTCTGAGCTGCCCCCATCTTCAAATTGTGCCCCCTTGTTCTTGCACACCTCTTTTTTTGAAAGATGCTACGCTCTTGGACTTTGTTGATTCCCTTGAGGTACTTGAACGTTTCTATCATGTCCCCCTCTCCCTCCTTTCCTCTAGGCTATACATATTAAGCTCCTTAAGTCTCTCTTCATATGTCTTCTGGTGCAGACCCTGCACCATTTTAGTTGTCCTCCTCTGGACAGCTTCCATTCTGTTTATGTCTTTGCAGAGATTGGGTCTCCAGAACTGCATGCAGTACTCCAGATGGGGTCTGACCAGCTGTCTGTACAGAGGGATAATAACTTCCTGTTTTCTACTGGTGATGCTTCTCCCTATGCATCCCAGTATCCCCCCAGCCCTCCTTGTTGCCCTTTCACATTGCTTGCCCACCTTTAGGTCATCTGATATGACTACCCCTAGGTTCCTTTCCATTTTTGTTGTTGTTAGTATCTCACCCCCCATTGTGTACTCTTCCCCGGGTTTTTGTTTACCAGGTGCATTACCTTGCACTTCTTAGCATTGAATCTAAGCTGCCATACATTTGACCATTCCTCTAACCTTGCCAAGTCCCTTCTCATCCTTTCCACCCCACCTTGTGCATCAACTCTGTTGCAGATCTTGGTGTCATCTGCAAAGAGACATACTTTCCTTCAGTCCCTCTGCAATGTCACTTATAAAGACATTGAAGAGGACCGATCCTAATACTGAACCCTCACGGTATCCACTAGTAACCCCTTTCTTCCAGAGTGGACTCCATTTACTATTACTCTCTGTGTCCTATTCTCCAGCCAATTCTTTACCCAGGCTGTCATCTTGGGACCCACTCCCAGGCTGGCTAACTTGTATATTAATCTTTTGTGGGGGACTGTGTCAAATGCCTTGCTAAAGTCTATGTAGGCCATGTCCACAGCCCCTCTCTGATCTACTACTTTGGTCACCCAGTCAAAGAAATCTATCAGATTCATCTGGCATGACCTTCCCGCTGCGAATCCATGCTGCCTTGGGTCCTGTGCCCCTCTGGCCTCTAGATACTCGACAGTTCTTTCCTTCACAAGTGATTTCATCATTTTCCCTACCACTGAGGTTAAACTAACAGGTCTGTAGTTTCCTGCTTCTGCCTTGCTCCCACTTTTGTGAAGGGGAATCACATCTGCCCTCCTCCAGTCCTCGGGTACCACCCCATCCTCCCATGATTTGTTAAAGAGGGTAGTCAGTGGTGTCACTAGTTCTACCCTTAGTTCTTTTAGAATTCTGGGATGAATCCCATCAGGCCCCATTGCTTTGTCCACCTTCAGTTTTAAGAGTTCTTTCAGAACCCTTTCTTCTGTAAATGGGCTGGCATCAAATTCTGTATCCAGAGTGTTTCTACTGTTTGTTTTAGGTACCTCCCCCTCTTCGTTTGTAAATACTGAGCAAAATATTTGTTTAATATCTCTGCCTTTTCACAGTCACCCTCTGCCCACCTCCTCCCTTTATTAAGCCTCACTATCCCTCCTTCATCTTCCTGCTCCCTGATGTACCTATAAAAGTTTTATCCCCTTCTTAACTGAGTTGTCTATCTTTTCTTGGTTTCGGCCTTTGCTGTTCTGACTGCCTTCCCAGCTTCCTTTTGCTTTAACTGATACAGTTCTCTGTCCTGCTTCTTCTGTGATTCCTTGTACTTCCTGAATGCTTTCTTTTTCTCTTGAACCTTCACTGCCACTTCCTTTGAGAACCATAGTAGTTTCTTACATCGTTTCGTTTTGTTTATTTGTTTCACACAAAGGCTTGTTACCTTTGTGATGGCAGTTTTTATTTTTCCCCATTGTTCTTCCACCCCTCCTTCCTGCCCATTTGCTAGTGCATTCCTTAGGTACTCACCCATTTTGGCAAAGTCAGCCCTCCTAAAGTCCAGTACTTTTGCCTTTGTATAACCTGACTTATTGCTGTGTTATTGTGAACCATACTGTTCGATGGTCGCAGTTCCCAGATGGCTACCCACTTCTACATCTGTGATCTCTCTTAATCTCCATTTGAGAGAATCAGGTCTAAGATTGCTCCCTCTGGTGGGCTACAATACTAGTTGTCTAAGGCATGCCCCTGTAGGGCATCTAGAATGACCCCACTCTTCGAAGTGGCTGCTGCAACTGCACTCCAGTTAACATCTGGCATATTCAGATCACCCATCAGCAATATCTCCCCTTTTTCTGCCATTCTAAGTGTACTCTCTGTCATTTCCTTGTCCATTTCTTCCCCCAGAGAAGGGGGTCTGTATACAACCCCTGTGTGGACTGTGGTTCCATTGCCGGTCTCCAAATTTACCCACAGTGCTTCTTCTCCTCCCTGTTTTCCCTTTTGTTCTGTTGCTTTGATTCCTTCCCTTATGTAAAGAGCTACTCCTCCTCCTCTTATACCCTCCCTGTCCCTCCTGTAGATAGTGTATCCTGGTATGTTTATGTCCCAGTCATGCTTTTGTGTGTACCATGTTTCTGTGACTGCCATGATATCCAGATGTTCCTCCTCCATCAAGACCACTAATTCAGGAAGCTTGTTACTCAGACTACGGGCATTGGTACTCATTGCTCTCCATTTTTTGATGGCTTTACCTTCTGTTGCAGCATCCCCCACTGACCTTTCTACCTTGGTCTTTTTCTCATTTAGTACCCTGTTTTGTATGGAGAGGCTGGGATTTTCCTGCTGCTTATCAGTGCCTCTCCCCTTGACTGGTTTAAAAGCTTGCCAATGAAGCATTTAAACTGATTGCTCAAAAGACTTGTTCCCTTCCTGGACAGATGCAGGCCATCCTGCCAGTATAGGCTGGTGTCCTCCAGGTGGAACCCCAGTCCCAATGAAGCCAAACCCTGTTCTCCACACCATTTTTTCAACCATTCATTAAACTGCATGGTGCAAAGTACCCTCACCTCACTCATGCCATTGACAGGCAGCACCTCTGAGAAGGATACTGTGTGTGCTACTTGTCTTAGGCCCCTCCCCAATTTTACAAAGTCCTTCTGCACTGCTCTAATCTCATGTTGAGCCAAGTCATTTGTCCCTAGGTGGACAATGACATCCAGCTCAGACTCCCGTACAGCTGTTCTCGTGATCCTGAGGATGTGCTTCCTCTCCCTCCAAGCCATGGCACCAGGCGGGCAACTTACTTCAGTTTTCCCTGCTCCCCCCAGTTCTATCCCCCTAATAATTGAGTCCCCCACCAGGAGCTGCTTTCTTTCCTTGTGGTGTCCTCTGCCTCCTTCCTGTGGGCCTCCCTTGTGACAGTTGTCCTCAGCCTCCTTAGTCTCCTCTGTGGATGCATACATAGAGGAGCTATGCTCCCCCAGAATGGAGTATGGATTGTGGAGTGGAACAACTGACTGGGTGTGCCTCTCTTCCACCATCCTCACCCTCCCTGAGCCCACTGTGGTCCAACTGCTGTGCTTTCTTCACAACCTCTGAGGTAGTGGTGGTGGCTCTGGTGCTCCCTGGATGGGGAGGTTCCCTTCCTACCGTCCTGTGTGGCCTGGGGGAAGGTTCCCTTACTACTGTCCAGTGTGGCCTGAAGACGGGCAACTTCCTCCCTCAGGGCAGAGAGTTGTCTGCAAATAGGGCAGCATCTCAGCCTCCAGAAAGACTCCCGGAAGACTGCTGCCCCACAGCCATTACATTGCACTACTCCCCACATTTTTATCTACTTTTTTGTTTTTGTGTGTGTGTGTTTGTGTGTGTGATTGGTTTGTTATATAGAAAAATATATATTATACAATGTGTATGCTTATATTGTCAGTGCAGTGTGCTAGAGAGGATATGACAGTGATATGCACCTTGCACTCTTGAGGAAATGATGTCAGAACCCCAGGTATAAAGGAACTATTTCCAGGGGTGGGTGGGGTGAGGGTGGGAAGGGGTTGGGCCTAAGCTGTGCCCTCACAAAACAATCAGCTAAGAGCTCTGACCCACCGCTGCGATGAGTGCCTTCCTGTCAGCAAGATATCCTACACAACAATTTGACAGAGAAAATACCCTGTTGATCAAACAGAGAAAAATCCAGACATCCAAGTCAGACACAGTTAAAACCTCCCCAGCCCCAAAACAGCCTGGTGGTTTGTGCTCTGAAAGCAGTCAGCCCCAAAATAAGTCAGCTGTGCTTTAAACTCTTCCTGCACTGAAAATCTTAAGAATTTTAACAAAGACTGTCTTTTCCTGATAATTCTAAGTTCCTTATTTCACCTTTCAGTTAGAAGTAGCCTCCACCTGCAGAATATCTGCTACAAACCAAAGACAATTGTAAGGTTCACCTCCCTCTGTTGTGAGCACAACTCGCTTTCTTTCAAATCCTATGTTCAGTATTGCAGCTTCCAGCCAGAGGTAGTTTGACTTGAAAAATGTTAGCTGTTCTGATGAGTTTGCTATAAAACACTTGCTTATAATGCTATTGTTCTCAGGTCTGTTACCAAAGCTATTGGCTGATAAGTAGCTATGATTTAAGCACTTCCTGCTAAAGTCTGGAATTTCCTTTTAAGGTACACACAGATAAACACAAAAAACAGTTTCCACCACCTAGGGCACTTGTCTGGGTCAAATACACAACCTGTACCTGCACTTATTTCAGGATTTATGACAAATTCTTAGCCCAAGGTTTAAACTCTTCCTGCACTGAACATCTTAAGAATTGTAACAAAGACTGTCTTTTCCTGATAATTCTAAGTTCCTTATTTCACCTTTCAGTTAGAAGTAGCCTCCACCTGCAGAATATCTGCTACAAACCAAAGAAAATTGTAAAGTTCACCTCCCTCTGTTGTGAGCACAACTCGCTTTCTTGCAAATCCAAAGTTCAGTATTGCAGCTTCCAGCCAGAGGTAGTTTGACTTGAAAAATGTTAGCGATTCATTGCTCCAGCCACCCAACCAATTTGTAAGTTCATTTTCTGAATATGAAACACCAGTAAAGATTTAAAAGCCGTATTGGAAAACTCACCAACTGGTCGTCTGCTATCTACAGCTGCAGTTTCCTTCATGGAGGTGGAAATGCAGAGGGCTTTCTCTTAACATACTCCTCCGGATACACCAGAAAAAGGACCAAAGAAGCCTAGGGCTGCTAGTACCTTTGAACTCCCGTGGACCACCCACCTCTCACCAGAACAAGAGCCACTTACACTTGTAGGTTTCCTGGCTGAATTTAGACCTTTTCAAAAAGAGCTCTGCTCGATCACCTCAGAGATAAAATTTCTTCCCAAGCTTTAGAGGACATCTCACAGTGAACCCTCAACACAGAAACTCGAGGCAGCTCCCTAGAAAAGTGAGTAGAGAAAGTGGATCCAGAGCTTGTGACCACTAGACAAAGGCTAGCAAAAATGGAATTAAAAATTGAGGACCTTGAGGGCCGCAGCAGCAGAAATAATGCGGTCATCATAGGGCTCCCAGAGACTGAAAAGAGTCAGGATGCCATTCTTTTTATGCAGAAATTTGAGGGGAAAAAAAACTGGGCTCTCTCCATTTGGATCAAAGTATGTGATAGAACAGGCACACAGGGCACTCTGACCGACCCCCCCCAGCAGGATACCCCTCTCCCCAAGGCCACTGATCTTCAGGTTCCTGAATTAATTAGAATGCCAACACTTCCTCTCAAAAGTGAGGGTACTACAAGAGGTCTGTTGGGAAGGAGCCAGAATTCAAGTAGCCCAAGATCTACCAGCTACAATCCAGCAGTGCAGAACAGCCTTCCATTCCCTGGTGTCTAAGCTAATTGCCGCTAGGGTCAGATTCCAAATGAATTACCCAGCAAGGCCTCAGGTCCTAGTCACGGGCATCTGGCAAACCTATGAAGATCCAGATGTGGCCCGAGCGGGGCTCAAGACCACCCTAGCAGACCTCTTTCGGACACCTGAACTGGCCATGGCAGGTCTTGGAGGGCTCCCTCAGAAAACAGGGAGAAAATTTGAAATGAACAAAATTTGTATCAGTGAAACAGTGTGTTCAGACTGATCATGTCCTTATGATTCCACCTCTCCTACACAGCTTACTACCCTGGCTCCGATCGCTTCAGTCCAGATGGGACTGTTGGGAGGCAAGAAAGCCTTGACTTATAACAACCCCGCTAAGCCTTCTTATTATGCCGAGATTTACCAGTGAGAAGTAGCGCCCCACCAACCACTAGTACTACCTGATGGAACCTCTTGAAACTGCGCGCTTTCGTGAAGTACCCGTTCTTTATCTCGGCAAAGTCCATATCTCAATACAGTCGCTAGAGGGAATGCGCCTCTCACATTACATGGACTCAACAACTGACACTCAAATACTGCAGTAAATGTTGCACGGTCTGGTTTGTTTTCCCAGTCCAGTGCCTACCATCTCTTTCCTTTTCTCTTTTTTCTTTTCAAGTTGTGTTTTTTAATTTGGGGTCTCATTGGATGTTGTTGTTTGATCCCATTACAAATTTTATGGTTTGCAGGTTACTCTCCAACAGAGGTTGGACATTGGATTTTGGGACACATTTTTATGTTGGGCTATTTGCCCATACTTTATACATTTAAAGAGCCCGACACAGGGTTTTTAAAAGATCAGGTGAACCAATAGGAGTCTTGCATTTCTGAGCCTCCACACATGATTTACATTGGCAGTCGGAGATTGTTCTTCCATGCATTTATTTATTTAGTAGAAAAGTCGGATTTACAACCTTTGAGTCATAGACTCATTTACAAAGGCATCTCATCGCAGAGGGGTAGACAGAGTTACATAGTGTGGTTACAACAGTGAGAACAGTACAGGTGCAGAACATTAAACATTTTATTTATTTATTTTTTTATTTATTTATGATTTTTATAACTGGGTGAGTGCACTGATCCCAGGAACCATTTTCAGGCACAACCCGGGCCATAATACATGGTGCAGGGTGACAATGGAGTACAAGGTAACAGTAATACACATGAAACAGATTTGATACAAGCAACAATAGTAGACACAATATACAGGTTTGATGCACAGATCCATTTGAGAACAGTGAATACAAGGTTTCAGTATCGGACATGAGGATACTTGGTACAAACAAACAAATCGTAGGCACAGTGTACAATGTGAGACTGCATCGTCCAGTGAGCAAGTCATACACAGAATACTCAGTAAAAAAAATATATACAATATGTACAGGCAAGGAAATCAAATATTACTGTGAAAATACAATATAACAGTTGTAGGCAAGAGAATTGACTAGTGTGGGTAGGTGGGTAACCCCTTGGCTGGGGAGTTGACTAGTGTGAGTTGATATGAGACTCCTGGGAACATCGTCAGGATGAGTTTGCCAGGAATCAGACTTTAAGGTGGGACTTGAAACTGGAGTGTGTGTCAATGGAATGGAGTTCAGCCGGTAGTTTGTTCCATTGCAAGGGGGCAGCTGCAGACCAAGCTCTGCTATCCATGTTGGTGGATACCCTGGGAACAGCTAGAGGGGGAGTACCATTTCAGCGGAGGTTGTGGAGGAGTGTTCGGCTTTTCAGAAGGGCAGTTAGGGGGGATTCTGGAGCTGTGCGGATGACATTGTCCACCCTGCAGCAGAGGGCTAGGTCAAAGCGACCTTGCAGTGGTAGCCATCCAAGGGTATTATAGAGGGTACAGTGGTGGGTGGAGAATGGGGCAAATAAAGCAAAGCAACAGGCGCTGTTGTAGGCAGCGGACAGTTTAGCCATGGCAGTAGCTGAGATACTGGCATAAATAGTTAAGCAGTAGTCAAGAATAGGGAGAAGATTATCCTGGACAATGGCTAGTCTAGCTTCAGGGATAAGGTATTGCCTGAATCTATAGGCAGCACCTAATTTTTGATGGAAACTTCTGACAAGGGAATTTGCATGCTCAGTGAAAGTGAGGGAGGGGTTGAGCAGTACTCCTAAATATTTGTAGGTGTTGACATCTTCCAGGGCTGTACCATCTGGGTGAGAATGCGTAAGGGGGCATGGCTTTTAGTTTTGGCCAGGAAGGGCTTAGATCCAAGCAGCATGGATTTAGTTTTTTTGGCATTTACTAAGAGGAGGTTTTTTGAGAACCAGCTGTAGGCTGCAGCATAGTTGTGTGAGAGAACTAAGGAGATTGCGGCCATGCATTTGTCACTGTGGAAGAGGACAAGGTCATCGGCATACAGGAGAGAGTTACAGTTGAGGCAGTCGAAGGGAAGTGAATTAAAGAATAAGGAGAAAAGGAGGGGACCCAGGATTCAGCCTTGAGAGACCTCCACAGAGACAGGCAGGGTGGGGGAACAGGTTTGACCAATACACACGAATTGTGAGTGATCAGTAAGGTAGCTAGTGAACCAGCTTGTGACTTTCTGAGAACAACCAAGGAAACTAAGCTTGGAGGTAAGGAGAGCATGGTTAACCATGTCAAAAGCCTTTGAGAGGTCAATGAAGACAGCCCCAGTGGCTTCACCATTATCCATGTTAGAGAGGATGTGGTCGGTCAGTAAAGTGAAGGCAGTGGCGGTGGAATGAGTACACATAGATTACATGATAATGTGACTTATAATAGGTTACAGTCATATACAAGGTACCCAAGGGTTACATTGGGGTTGCAGCCATGGACATACCTAGACAATACCTGGAGAGGGTGGAGGTAGGGATAGGGAGTGGGGTGGGAAGGAGAGGGAGAGGATAGACTGTCTGGAGGATGTTGACGAGTCAGGGAGGCCTGACAGGAGGATCCCACAGTGGGATTAATTAGGTGAATCTAGAGCAATGAGAGTCAAAGAGATGGTTCCGGTGGGTGACTTTGAAGAGACCAATTTTGGCAATGTCTGTGATGCAGGGTGGGAGGGAGCTGAACCAAGCAGGGGCTCAGTAATGGAAGGACCTCTGAGCTAGTGAGGTCTTGGTTCTGGGCACCAGAAAGGTGGCCTTTACAGAACAACAGGTGGCAACAGACGAGGACGCACGTCATAGAGAAGCAGAGATCCCAGGAGGGAGAGCCCTAGAATAGATTTTTTGGCGAGTAGGCAGGTCTGGTAGCACAGACGCTCCTCAAAGGTAAGCAGGTTGGCGGTGGAGTACAGCAGGCAAGTGTGAGTGCAGCTAGGGGCTCCGGTCAGGAGCCTGCAGGCCTTATTGATTGAGAGCTGAATTTTATTCAAGGCAGTATTGTCTGCCGCGGCATAAATGGGCAAGTCAGAGTCCACTAGCGACAGGACAGAAGAGGTGATGGCCAGCCAGAGGGCAACTTGGGGGAGGTAATCTCTATGATGGTATAGTAGGCCTATCTGAGAATTTATGGCAGAGGATAGGGCATTGATGTGGGTGTGGAAGGTGAGAGCCGGGTCAAAAGTGATGCCTAGAAATTTGTAAAAGATCACTTGCTCCAGCAGGTGCAGAGTGCTGGGGAGAATGAAGAGGGGGGCATTCTTGGCCTTGGTTTGGTGATGGGAGAAGAGCATTGACTTAGTCTTCTTTAAGTTAATGACAAGTAGGTGGTCAAGGAACCACTTTTCAGCTTGGTTGTAGATGTGCTGGAGGGATACCTGGAGAGAAGAGGGACTGAGGTGGGAGGCAAAGATAACCCCATCATCGGCATAAAGGAGCATTTTTCCTGTGCAGGAGCTGGGAAGAGTGTTGAGGTAGAGGCTGAAAAGTACAGAGCCCAGAATGGAGCCCTGGGGTACCACGGATAGAATGGGCTGGGTATTGGACAGGGTGCCATTTATCTTCACATGCTGGGATCTAGCAGAGTGGTAGCTGCAGAACCAGTCAAGGGGACCAGCGGAAAAGCCAAGTTGGTGGAGGGAGTCAAGCAGGAGGGGGTGACAAACAGTGTCAAAAGCATTGGAGAGGTCTATGAACACTGCGCTGGCAAGGTTGCTGGAGTCAAGAGCAGAGTGCAGGTATTAAGAGAACTCCTGGAGATCGGTAGTGGTACTGTGTCCTGGGCAGAAACCATGTTGTTCTGGGCACATTATGTCATATTTGGCCAGGTACTCAGAGAGTTGAAGAGACACTATTTTTTCTAGGGCTTTAGAGAGTGGGGGAAGGATAGAGATCAGCCAGTAGTTGTTAGGTGCGGACCAATCTCCACTCTTATGTATAGGGATTATTTTGGCTGATTTCCAAGCACTGGAAACTGATGAAGCATAAATCCCAGTTTAGTAGGTCTGTAAGGGGGACTAGAATGACAACCAAGACCAGGTAGAGGATCCTGGAGTCAAGGGGGTCACAGCTGGGGGTTTTTGCTACCAAGAGCTTTTTGCAGGTGCGGCCTTTCTATGTAGGGGGATGTAGTGTGCAGGTAGAAAGAGAGTGATCCAAGGCAGGGGGGATAAAGGCAGGGATTGGGTCAAAAAAGTTGTTTGGTAGGACAGAGCTCAGGTCAGAGAAGGTAGTATTGAGGCAATCAGCTATGTGAGTTGGGTCTGTAATGACAGTGCCATTTATGGAGAGCTGGGACAGTGGGGGGGAGCGAGTCTTCCCATTAAGCTCTTTCATGCTGTCACAGAAAGCCCAGGTGGAACCCCAGATGGATGCGAGGGTGGTCTGATAGTGCTCTGCCTTGGCCTGTCTAATGGCCCAGGTGCAATGATTACACACTGCGTTGTAGGCTTGTCTATCAGTCAACTTGCCTGATTCGATAGCGATGTGCTAGAGATTATCCCTATGCTTAAGTTTTTGGATAAGGGGTGGGGAGATCCATGCGGCATTTTTTTTTTTAGTACGAATTCTGGTGTGGAGAGGGAAGGTCACAGGCCTTGCTGAAGGCATTGGTGAAGAGGTCTAGGGCAGAGTCAGTATCAGGGGCGCAATGGATGGGGGACCAGTCCTGCTGTGCTAGATGCAATTTTAGCTTTCTGAGACCCCCGGGGCATAGGCGCAGGCACAAGCTGGCCTGGAACACAGGTTTCGGTATGGAGGATGACCAGAGACAGAGGACAGATGAGTGATCACTAAGTGAGTTGGGGAAGATGTTGATATCGTGGATTGTATGAGGGCGGTTCAATAGTATTACGTCTAGGAGGTTGCTGGAGACACTTGTTCGGTTGAATCTAGTGGGCTGGGTGACTAACTGGGACATGTCTAGGGCAGCGAAGGAGTCCCTAGTATGGGAGGCAGTAGTACCAAGCCAATTGACGTTAAGGTCACCTAGGATGAGTTATTCGGCTTTGTGTGGTAGGGAGGCGAGGTAGTCAATGAGAGACTGGACCACTGGGTTCTGGTTCCTCAAGGGTATGTAGGAGACTGTGAGGAAGAGTGGGCCCCTGGCAGGGTCAGGGGCAATTTTTAGAGTGAGGACAGATTGGTCAATACCAGCAGGAACATCTGCCAGAAATAGACACATGGTGGATTCCCTGCAGGGGGAGGGCCTCAAATAACTGGTATAACAACCCACAAGAGACAGAGCTATCCTAGATCTAGTACTGACTAACAGGAAAGGATCTCAGATCTCCAGGTAGAAGGTCACCTGGGGGCCAGTGACCATCACATGGTATGGTTCAATTTGGCCATTAGAACTAAATCATCCCATTCCAAGGCAAAAATATGGGATTTCAGGGGAGCTGACTTTGATAAGATGGCCAACAGAGTTAAGCTAGCCCTGGCAAAAAGAAATACAGGTGAGGGGGTACAGGCAAAGAGAGAAGCATTAAGGATACAATACTTGAAGCAACATCCCATTGTGTTAGAGAGAAAAGGAAGTGCAAAAGAAAAAGGAAACCACTTTGGTTCTCAAAAACAGTAGCAGAAGATGTCAAGCCAAAAGGCTGGCCTTCAGGAAATATAAGGGAACACAGCAGGATAAAGATAGGGAGGCATACCAAACTTCCCCAAGGGAAGCAGGAAAGGCAGTAAGGCAGGCAAAGGCCCAAACCAAGGAAACACTAGCCCAAACAGTAAAAGAAGGTGACAAGACTTTCTATAGATACAGTAGTGAAAGGAGAAAGTCCAGAGAGGGTATTGCTAAGATCAAAGGGGATAAGGGGACATGTGAGGAGGAGGACCATCTATCCTAAATAGATACTTTTGCTTAGTATTTACTGAAGAAAAAGTAGGGCAGGGCCCACAGCTTACCACCATGGACATAGGGGGGAGGGAGGTGTTCACTAGTCCCTTCACAAAAGAAAGGACCCTACAAGAGCTCGATAAGCTCAGGGTGGTCAAGGCAATGGGACCTAATGGCATACATCTCAGGGTACTAATGGAGCTAAGGGTGGAATTAGCAGAGCCATTATCAGAACTGTTTAGTGAGCCTCTGAGCACAGGAGAGGTCCCAGAAGACTGGAGAAGGGCTCATGTGATCCCACTCCACAAGAGTGGTAGCAGGAAGGAGGCAGGGAACTACAGACCAGTCAGTCTTACCTCTGTAGTGGGCAAGATTATGGAGGCACTTCTTAAGGAAAGGATAGTGCAACACCTGGAATCCATAGGAGCACAGGATCCAAGACAGCATAGGTTTACAAAAGGAAGGTCCTGTCAAATTAATCTCATAGATTTCTTTGACTGGGTAACCAGAGTGATGGACCAAGGGGGAGCAGTTGATGTCACCTACCTTGACTTCAGCAAAGCTTCCAATACTGTTCCACATAGAAGACTGATTAATAAGCTGGGTAGGCTTAGGGTGGGTCAGAAGTTGGTCAACTGGGTGGCAAACTGGTTGTCGGGCAGAAAACAGAGAGAGGTGGTAAATGGTATACAGTCAGAAGGGATGCAGGTCACAAGTGGGGTACCTCATGGATCAGTCCTGGGGCCAGTCCTCTTCAATATCTTCATCAGTGGCATTGCAGATGGACTGGAGTGTAAGGTTTGTCTGTTTGCAGATGACACTAAGATCTGCAACAGAGTAGATGATCCAGATAGGGTGGGCAGAATGAGACGAGATCTGGATGAACTAGTAAAATGGTCGAAAGAGTGGCAACTGGGGTTTAACACAAAGACGTACAAGATCATGCACATAGGGGGGAGAGAAACCCTGAAGCCATCTATAGGCTGGGAGGGGAGTTGCTGGCAGTCACAAGGGAAGAAAGAGACTTGGGCATCATCATCATCGATGACCTGAAATCATTCAAGCAGACCACTAAAGCAGTAGGTAAGGCTAGGGGAATGTTGGGGTGTATTAGTAGGGGTATCACAAGTCAGAAGAGGAAGGTAATAATCCCTCTTTACAAGACACTGGTTAGGCCCCATCTGGAGTACTGCGTGCAGTACTGGAGGCCACACCTTCACAAGGACAATAACCAGATTGAGGCAGTCCAGAGAAGGGCAACCAAAATGGTGCAGGGACTGTATCAGAAAACATATAAGGACAGATTAACAGAGCTCAATGTGCATACCCTAGAGCAAAGGAGGAACAGAGGTGATATGATCAGAACATTCAAACACCTTAAGGGCATTAACAAGGTGAAAGAGTCTAACATGTTTCAATATAAGAAAAATAGCAGGACAAGAGGACACAGCATGAGATTAGAGGGAGGCCGATTAAGGGGTAATGTGAGGAAGTTATTTTTCACAGAAAGGGTGGTAGATGCATGGAACAGCCTACCTCAGGAAGTGGTGGATATGAATACAGTGCAGCACTTAAAACAGGCATGGGATAATCTTAAAGGAGTAATACTGATGAGTATGAATAGATATGCCATTGACAAAGCAAAGGCCAATGGCACATTCATAAGGTAGAAAAAGAAATGGGCAGACTGGATGGGCCTTGCGGTTCTTATTTGCCATCAACTTCTATGTTTCTATGTTTCTATTGGGTGCCATAGTCAAGCTTGGGGGCAGGGAGCGCATGGCTTATACTGGTGTCCCGCATGTAGATTGCACACCCACCATTATGTTTACCAACTTGGTCTTCCCTGAACAGGGTGTATCTAGGAAGGGAAATAACAGAGTCAAGGGTTGTTTTGGAGAGCCAGGTCTCTACTAATGCAATAATATCATGTTGGTGTTGTACAACCCAGCATAGGAGTGTGGCAGATTTCTTTAGAAGGCTGCATATGTTCAGTGATGCAATGCGGAGACAGGCTCCAGAGTGGGGTATGGGAGGGCTAGTTGGCATAGGTCCAGGGTTTGGGTGTATATTCCCGGAGAGCAGTAAGAGCAGAGTGATTAATTTAATTAGGTGACGGTGGTGACAAGGACCCTTAGTGTGGTACCAATGTGAGGTCCTGATAGTAGGGGTGCAGGGGATGGGTAAGGCATGGCGGGTAGGTATGGCAAGGAAGAGGTGAGTCCAGGATGGGCCCAGGAGGGCAGAGGGATCGGGGGTGTTGGTAGGTGGTGGATGCAGAGGAGTTGGGGGGGTGTCCAAGGTGGGAGTGGGCCAAGCTGTTTGGGGGTGGCTTAGGGGAGAAATGCTTGGGGTGGAGGGGAGGGGTACAGGACTGGGGGTGGTCTGAGCCAGAAGGGTAAACGTGAGCAGGCCTCGTAGAAGAGTGATGGTGCCCATTATTAGGTAGTAAGTAGCTGGAGGTTAAACTGAGCCAGCAATGGTATGCCAGCTGTGAAATTAGCCGAAGCACAGGGCAATTTTGTAAAACCCCTGAATAGAGTCACTGTAATATTGCTTTACTGCGTTGGGGTGGCAATGACACTAGTTCTAATTTAGAGATATAGTTGAAAATTCAGCTAAGGCAAAGGTGCCAGCTACTGGGATGGTTAGGCTGTGACTGGGTATGTCACCACAGGCAGTGGAAGTGTAAGAATTGAAAGGGTATATGGTCAAATTTGGGTGAGATCCCTAACAATAGGGCAGGTTACAGCAGCAACTGAGAGGAGTTAACTGGAGTGGCTGGAGAAAAACTTGAGAGCAAATGTGCAACCCTGTGGGTGAGATTGCTTTAAAAAGGGGTGGTAAGAAAGTGGGTCAAGTCAGGTATTGAAGACAGGGAGGCCAATAGCCATAACAATGTGCTGCAGTGGAGTGACCAATCAGCTGTTAGGCTGAGGAAAGAGGTGGAGCAAGGGTCTATTTAATACTGTGAGGAGGTGGGGGAGGCGGGGTGGGTGAAAAAACTCAGTCCAGAACACAGCACAGAAAGAGATTTCCCCGAGATCAGGAAGCGCCAGGAGTTGTCTGTACTTTACCTGCAATTTTTATGTTTTACTCCTTCTTCAGAAGCTATGTTATAGCTTCTGAAGAAGGATTGGTTGGTCCGAAAGCTAGAGCACTTTCCTCTTGTTGTTACATCTATGTTGATCCATTAAAAGGTATCAAATCATTTGCTTCTGGATCGATTCTTGCAAGGACCAATACGGCAACTACTAAATCTAGATTTTTATTTCAGACCCTTAAGGCCTTTGATTTTTCTCTAGAGTTTCAACACTGGATACAAGCACCGTATCACTCCCCGTCTACTCATGTAATGGGCAATGGAGTGACTTCCAAACTTTTCCCATTGCAGTCAGGTACCAGATGAGACTGCCCCTTGTCCCCACTGCTTTTTAATGTTTATTTGGAACCTCTCATCCGCCATCTGATGGATTGTAGGAGGATCCAAGGAATCACTATTCTGGCTCAGGAAATCAAGGTCTTGCCTATGCAGATGAACTCCTTCTCCAGCTGTCTCATCCGACCTCCTCTATTCCACGTGTTAGAAATCATTGAGAAATATAGCCAAATGTCCAATTATAAGTTAAATGTTAGTAAAACTGTTGTATTTCCCCTTACTCACAAGGCTCTCAAAAGTACCAATACAGCACTAGTGCTCTCCTGGAAACAAGATTCCTTAAGATATCTTGGAATTGAACTGACAAGAAACCCAGCCTCTGCCCAAAAATTGAACCTGGACTCCCTGGTAAATACCATTAGTCAAGACCTGGATTGATGGTCCAAACTCCTGATCTCTCTCTGGGCAAAATCAACCTAATCAAGATGAACATTTTCCCTAGGCTTTTTATGCCCTTAATTTACTTAATATATGGCTCCCCCTCTCTTGGTTTAAAAAAGTACACGGCCTCATCACAAAATTCATCTGGTCTAGTAAACAGTCAAGATTAGCCTATCACAAGCTAGCTGCTCCTAAATTTAGAGGGAGTTTATGCCTCCCTCACTAAGCATTTTACTACTGGGCCAGTCACTCTACTAAATACCTCAGATGGCTGTCCTCGGCTGACTTGGTGCCCTCCGCCCTTTCTCACCTCTCTGGCTTAGAATTAAGTTATCTCTTATTTTATTTTATTTATTTATTTATTTATTTATTTGTTCTAGGATTACAAATACCTTTGAGCTGATGCTCTTTTACAAAGGTTCCATGTCATTGGTACAATTGAGACAAACATGAGCAAAGATAACAGTTTATAAAATAAAAAAAAAGCGCATAGTCTTGTAGAGGAAAAAAGAACAATAAGGTGAAACTTTGGGGAGGGGAAAGGGAAAGGAGGGTGAAATCAGGGAGACTAAGTGGATTGGAGAAAAGGGAAGGTAGGTGGGAGGGGAAACAGAGAGAGGAGAGGTGGAAGGCGGGTAAGAATAGAGGTAGTGTAACTGGGTGGCATTTGTCATGGGCCAGCAGGGGAGGTGAAGATAGGAGGGGGGGGGAGGGGGTGCTGGCAAAGTGCAGGAGAAGATGTGGATCCAAAAGGGCATCTTCAGCTATGGAACCAAAAGGCATGTTTTGCCACAGCAGTCACAGAGGCTGGAGGCAGTGAGTGTTAGGCGGAGCTGAGTCTTAAAAGTGCTGAGCGATAGTGAGAATGAGATGTCTCTGGGAAGACTGTTGTACCAACTATTAGATCCTGTGATCTATCCCCAGCTACACTTTTACACACCAAAACAACCGCTCTCCCTCCAAGATTAAAGACCTCTCCCGTAGCAATCTCTGTCAAAGCTCATTCCCAACTGAGTGCCTTTTTCAAGTATAAACATACCCATGACTTAGCACAGTCCATATGGGGTAATCCTAATTTTATGATTGATAACAGAGTGCTCACATTTCATTGGATGCCTCTCTTGGGAGATGGTCAGCTCACCCACTTTATGAAAGAAGGTGGCTCATAGCTTTCTACTGCAGAGATCATGAATACATTCAATATCCTGAACCACAGTATTTTTAAAGTTTTTCAATTGAGGCACCTACTTTTGAAAGTGCTGGGATCAGACACCCTCCCCACCAACCAGCAAGACTATCCTTCCAATTAGAGCTAGACCACTTGCAGGCTTCCAACAAGCTGTGTCCAAGACTTATGGGATTTTACATGACTGGACCTATCCGGGCTGTTTTGGCCCTATGGCTTATTGGACTCCTTTTTCCCCCCAGTTTGAATATAGACTGGTAGTCCCCATGGCATAATTGCCACACATATGTTACTCAGAACAGGTTACACCTTATGCAGTTACATATATTGCACAACTTATATTACTCCCCTCAGAGATTAGCCAAATTTGGTCTACCGTGTATCAGGTGCCAACAAGAGGACAGCATCTTGTACCATATCTTATGGACCTGCTCCAAAGTGGCTCCATTATGGGCCAGTATTCAACAAAGAGCGGATCCGTTATTAGGCCTGAATGACCTTTTTACCCCAGAACTCTGCTTGTTGGGAGACTATTCAGGGATTTCAGTGCTTAATCGCAGGTACCATATGGCCCTTATTTCCATGTCCGTCAAAAAAAGTGGCATTGCGACATTGGAAGGATAGCAAAGATATTTCCTACACTGAATGGCTTAACAAGATGCTAGGAAATCTCAGAACAGAGAAGGAAATAGCAAGCCTCAGTAACAGGATAAAAAGGTATATGAAGATTTGGGACCCTTTACATACCCTCTACTCCTTATAATAGAGATGTACTGTTACCTTATTAACTTCGAGCGATCAAGAGTCACCTGGCTATGTTGGGGGATGGGTAAGGGAGGGTGGGGAGTGGGAGGAGGGGGAGAGAATGGGTCCATCACATTGTCAAATATTCCTTTGGTGTATTTTGTTAATTGTGGATCTGTTCTCTGTATTGTAAAAAGATCAATAAAATTTGAATTGGAAAAAAAAAGAGTGGATTCTATCATCTGAAGAACATTGCCCGGATTCAGAACCTGTTACCCCCTGAGGACCTGGCCTCACTAGTATATGCTTACATAACGTCTAGACTGGATTACTGTAATGTCCTGTACCTGGGGCTATCTGGAGGTAACCTCCGCCGACAGCAGCCAGTGCAGAACGCGATGGCAAGATTAATGATGGGTGCGTGTAGCTATGATCATATTACACCCGCCCTCTGTGGACTGCGCTGGCTGCTGGTTAGGTGGAGGATTGCCTTCAAGGTCAGATTACTGACCTATAAAGCCCTACACAAAAGGGGACCAGTCTACCTGCAAGATCTCCTTGTGCTTCACCATCCATCCCAGGCTCTCTGCTCCACCGAGGGTTGTCTTAGTGTTCCTAGGGCTAGGTTGCGTCTCTGGTGATAGAGCATTTTTGGTGGCTGCACCTACCATATGGAACTTATTACCTAAACAGCTGCGGGAGGCACCCTCGGTGGATATCTTCAAAAAAGGACTAAAAACGTATTTATTTAGCCAGACTTTTAATTCGTAGATAGTATGAATTATATTTTAATTGATTGGTTAGATAGTTTTATATACATTATGTTGTTTGGATATTGCTGCTTGTTCCAATTTTGTACTTTATGAATATTTTAAAATTGTTATATTGTGTTTTAATTGTGAGGAGCTCCAAGTCTCTGGAAAGAGTCGCTATAAAAATAAAGTATCTATCTATCTATCTATCTATCTATCTATCTATCTATCTATCTACCAATAGTAGCAGGCAGAGAAAGAGTAAAATAGGTATAATTGTTACGAAGGCAGTAAAATAGGTGCTGTGTCAGTTCAATTTCCGCATCCCATGAGCTTTAAAAATCCAATCCCTATTTTTTTTTTTTTATAAGGACTTTTTTTTTCTGGTAGTTAGGGTACCTGTATTACTGATACTGACTGTCACACTTGACTGAGTGATTTTATTTTTTTTAATAACATGTTGGCCAAATATGTTATGATATTCTGCTACAGCTGCTGGACTGAGACTGCATAAAACCTGTACTGTACTTGTTCATTCTGGCAAAGAAATAAATATAAGCATTTTTTCAGCAGATCTGGTAGACTGTGTAAGATAATCTTTGGCTGTATCTGTATCATCTGCAGCTGCCAGCCTCTTTGCTTTAATAGTAGTAGTACTCATTCTGTAGCTGTTGATCACCTGCAGAATATATACATATGCGGTAGCACCCGTCTGTTAGAGGAGTTGTGTTGGTTTTTCATTAAAAACGGCCATTTTCAGAGGGCATATCGTGGTCATTTTAGACCCTAGGACTTGGTATGACTCTTCTCAGTCCTAGAGTCTCCTAACCCTTCAAATTTCGGGAGGATCTATTTTATACTTTTGGAGATATTAAGGGCCAAATTTATATAGTTTTCCCTGATTTGCTAGCTAAATTTTTACTCTCAAATAATTTGAAAAAATTGCCTAGAGTTGATATATGAACCTTTCAGGTTTTATAGATATTATATGGGAATAGGTAATTTTAGGATTTTTGTTAAAATAGTTTTAAAGTTAATTGTGATAAATTGGTCATGCATGCAAGTTAAAAGCATTGCCAAGAAAAAATAGCCAGAACTACATGGAGACTTTTTCTATGTTAAAATTTCATAAAAACAAAAACTTTAAGCTAATGCCACTTTTAAAAAACTTGAAAGTGGAGGGTAAGAGTTAAGTGTTTGTGAGGGAGGGGTACTATAAGGAACACAATATACTGTAGTTTGTTTAAATCAACAAATTAGTAATTACAAAAAAAAGTTTGCAAAGCAATATTTTACAAAATTTGTCTTACAAAATCTACTCAAAATGGGGCCTATGCATGAACGCAGGTGAACTGTGCCCTTATGTGTCATATTACAGGCACACACACACCTATGTGTTGTGCAGGCAGGTGTATGTATGCACTTTGCACAAACAAGCATGCAGGACAGGTGAAGGCATTTGTGGGGCATACGGACATACACAGGGCCACATGGGGCAAACACAGGGCAGCTGTTCAGCGTGTGGCCATGCCCCTTGGCCACACCATATATGGGCATCCACATCACCAAGCCAGCGCACACAGTGGACAGTGCACAGCCACAGAAATGCATACTGACATGGATGTTGAGCTGCAGTTTGTGTTGGAGAATTGCGGGGAATGAGCACTGCCCACATTACATGAGCCACTACTGGACACCGACAATGGCACAGACTGTAGATGGACAGAGACATGTGGATGTGGATGGATATGTGGGACTGGCTAATCACAGTCCACAAACTTCTCCAGGGGACAGGTGGCAGTTATGGTTGCATACATAAGGGAGCACTATGGTATACTGTACAGAGCAAAGTCCCTGATGGTGTTGTCAGAGACTAAAGCCATGCTGTGCCTGGACATAAAGAGTGTCATGAATGTTGCTGGGCCAGAGGCACATACATTGGCAGCAATCAAACACAAGTGGCATGACCTACGGTTCATCATCAAGTGCCAGCTGGCAGCTGTCAAGTATTCACAGACCGCCATGGGTGGTGGCCCACCCACACAGGAACACAGCTAAACCCCATCTGAGAGAATGGTGGCAGAGGCACTCATACAGGTGTTCCTGCATGGTGAGGAGGAGGAGGGCATGGATACAGTGCCAGATATGCAGAAAATTGCACAGCCCAGTTGGGAGGCATGGGACAGCATGGCCATGCTAACCACCCTGTGTTGCACCCTATAGACCCAGTGATAGAGCACACACCCATTAAGGAGGCAGTGACACCCGCAGATGTGAGTCAGTGCCTGGAAACCATCATTGATGGAGGAGGTCAGGCCAAAACAAGAAGGTGGTACTCACAGCAGACCACAACAGGCCCACTGTAAGGCTACAAGTTTGTACAGTCTTAAAGAAAGCAACTTACAACTACAGTCTGCAATGTGTATAGTAGTTTCAAATTTGTAACAGTTCCGTTGCTTTGTGAAGGATCTAGAGTACTGTGTGTCAAGTAAGTCTCAGGTTATAATCGATGTAAACCTTCACAAGTATGCATCCCAAAGTACTGTAATTACAGATCTACAATGTGTATGAAACACCAGCGGCTCAATTTTCAAACAGCCCTTAGATCATCACAATTTGCGGTGCTCTAGGGTGCATCAGGGACCCTACACCCAATTTTAAAAATATGGGGGTCCCTGCACAACAGACTCGAGTATTGTCACAGCTGCATGGTTGTGACAAACATGCAGCTCATCTGCAGGGTTTAACAGAGGAACCCATCACTCCCCCCGACCGGAGTAAGCTTAAACAAGCCACAGAGTTGGGGGGTGTAATCTGGCTGGAAGGTGGGGACTGGGAGCCACTGGAGTAGTGGAGTGCCATAGGGTATCACAGGGGCAAAGGAGCATTGAGAGGGAATGGAGGAGGTCCCTGGTGAAGGTGCCATGCAGAATACTGGAGAGCCATTCAGACCAGGTAGGGGTGGTTGGCATGTTGACATCAGCATGACATGAATCCCAGGTGAAAGCAGTCCTGGCACCTGCCCCACAGGACCCACAGTCCCCTACATAGTATGGGTTGCAGTGGGTGCAGGTTGCAGGGTGCATATGGTGAACAGACCACGACATCCCCTGGTACACAGCCCCCCTGTGTGACAGCTGGCAGATGCTCGACTACACTGACGGGGACAGTGGGTCCCGCAGGGCAGGTGCCAGGGCTGCTTCCACCTGGGGTACATGTCATGATGGTGTCGTCCTGCCAACCACCCTACTCAGTCCGAGTGGCTGTCCAAGACTCTGTATGGCACCTTTGCCAGGTGTCTCATCAGCTCCCTCGCAGTGCCCATGTGCCCCTGCTGTACCCTACAGCACCCCCACTGCTCCAGGGGCCCCTGGTCCCCACCTTCCAGGTCCCACACTCCACTCATAACCCTGCCAGGCAGTGGTGCAGAGCCCTTAGACCAACTCCTGGCTGGTCTAATCTGAACCCCCTCTTGCAACTACCGTGGGGCTTCTGGAATAGCAAAAAGGGGATGGTGCAGCCCTGCCATGGCGCAACCACCCTTGCAACCTGGTGCATGGACGCTTCTGCCACAAGGGCGGTGCTGGGTGGCTTAAGTGCATGGCATCCTGATTTCGACACAGCCTGTGTTAGAAAATCAGGATAGCTGTAAGCTTTGACAGAAGATGCCTTTCGTGTCATACCCATTTGGCGCAAGCACCTTGTGTTAAAGTTTTCAGTTTAAAAATTGCACCCGAGACCTCTGTGGCATGACTGAGGAAATGTATTTTGCCCATCAGTCGCAAGAGTAGGAGAGGGGTTTCGGATTAGGGTTCCAATATACTAATTTCACTATGTTGGCCCTGTATGAGGTACCATACCACTGATGTTAGGCCTTATACCCATAGACTGTCTTTTGGTCATGAGGGTAGGAAATGGGGTAGGGCGGGTGGAAGTCAGACATAAAAACCCTAATGATGTATTTCCAAACTTTGTAGCATTGTGTTTGCAACCCTAATCATTTATTACCAACCTTTGTGTGGTTTGTGTTTTGTGCAGTAGCAACCCTAATGAACATTAACATAGTTTTTTTTTTGGGGGGGGGCTTAAGCCCATTGTTCAGTGGGGGGATAACTCCATCCCCACTGCTACTTTAGCACACTTCCAAACTCACTCAGCGTTCAGTTCATTTTGGACTGAGCCACTGCGTGGTTTGTGACCGTGCTTTCCTGCATTTCCCCATTGCCATCCTTAACTCCCTTGCTGTTGTTTTTGTTCATCTCTTCTGGTTCTCCCATCTACCTCCTGCTGCCACAGCCGCCGGTTGCCCGGCTTGCTCACCCCTCCCTGCTTTTCTGCCCCCCCGTCTCTGTTCTTCCCCTTCCCTACCTCTGCTTCTTATTTTTTTTCCCCTCGTTTTACCACTTTGTGGCTGGCTGCTTGCCTCCTTCATCCCATCCCTCCTTCTTCTCTCACACCTTTTGCTGTTCTTTTCTCCTTTTTTTCTTTCTTTTGGGGGGCTGCTTCACCTGATTCCTTTTGGCGTCCATGCATCCCCAGCTGCCTCCTCCTGCTACACCTCAGATTGCTCATTCTCTCTTTTCCAGGTGGTGCATGGTAATGTCACTGCCCGGCTGTCCTCTCTGCCTTCCCTGCTGCTCTCTCTCTCACTCTTGCTCCGTTCTCCTGCTCCCCGGCCACTGACCCACAGTGCACTTGTCCTCATGCACCCCGAAGACCCCTTGCTTCAGCTCTGCGGCTGTTCCTGAGCAGTGGCCACACTTCCTCTGCAGCGTTGCCCATGGACTGGAGGGAATCCCTTCTCCCAACTTCATTGTTCCTCCTGCTTGCAGCCTACAGGCCTCTACAGTCATGGGACTCCTGGATCTTCACGGGTCCCCTCGTTTTGCAGGAATCTGGTGCCATCTTCTGGGACATTCTTTTACAGCATTGCATTGGCTCTGTGGGGCACTACTGCACTTCGGCTTCCATAGGACACAGTGTAAGCTATAGGAATCTGTAGGACGATTGTCCTGCTGTTCCAGGGACACTGACAAACCACTCTTGGAGTAATGCAGTTGGTCCGAACATACGAACATACAAAGAAGCCAGCAGAAGAAGGTCATTTGGTCTATCATATCTGCTCGTATTGCAGGGTCCACAGCTTGAGCTAATGTCCCTGCCCTCCGGCCCCACTCCTCCCATCCTCCCTCCCCATGATTCTTATCTTCCCCCATGCCTATCCCAGCCTCTCTTAAAGCTGCTCTCTGTCTTTAACGAGAAGACCTCATACGGCAGAGCATTCCAAGGGTCCACCACCCTTTCTGTGAAGAAGTGCTTTCTGACATCCCTCCTAAACCTCCCACCCTCCAGCTTAGGACTGTGCCCCCTCATGATATGGTTGTCACTCAGCTTAAATAGACTTTCCTTATCAACGTTATTTATCCATTTCAAGTACTTGAATGTCCCAATCATGTCTTCTCTCTCCCTCCCGTCTTCCAGGGAGTACATGTTCAGTGCCCTCAACCTCTCCTCGTATGCCTTGCCCTGCTGACCGGCTATCATCTTTGTAACCATCCTCTGTACCTTCTCCAGCAGGTTAATGTCCTTTTTGATGTGTGGGCAGCAGTACTGAACTCCATATTCTAGATGCGGCCTTACCAGTGACCTGTACAAGGGCAGTATAACCTCATCTCTCCTACTACTGATCCCCTTAGCTATGCATCCCAGCATCTTGTTTGCCTTTGCTGCTGCTTTCTTGCACTGAGCGGAGTGCTTCAGGTCACTAGTGATCATCACTCCCAGGTCCTTCTCCTCCTCTGATGCAGCTACTTGGACTCCGCCCAGGTAATTCTCCTCAAGGCACAGTCTCGTCTTCCCTGGCTACTTGCCGCATCTTCCCTTGCTACTGACTTTGTCTCTGCCCATCTGGCCTGGGGATTTGTTTTCTACCTCCTTTCATTCCTCTGCCAGACCTTCGCCAACTATTGAGATCTCCCAGCTAGTTGCCCTTCGTCCCCATCTACTATCTTGCTGTGCTGCTGTGGACTCCGTTTTGCCCTCCATCACTCCTGACTCACTACCCAGCAATCTTCATGTGGGCTTTCCTCCAGGTGACTCCATGGCAGACCCAGGGCAGGGTACATCTTCTCACTCTCCTCCTCTACTGGAACCGTGGGCCTTACAAAAACACCTCACTAAACTGCACTACACCTTAAAGGACTGCACCATTCCTCGCTTCATAGCTGAACTGAAAAGACTGGGCATCCCCATTCACCATCTGCTAAGAAACAAGAATTCTTTGACTTGCTCCTCCTGACCAATTCCAGGCACAGCATCACTCCTCCTCCCAATACATCACTGCCCCAGTCTATGCCAGATGCTTATGTTGAAATTCATGATCTCCTGACTCCTCTGGCTTCTTCCTTAGCAGATGTCCAGAATTGCCTCATCTCCTTGGAAGCCCACTTGTCTCTGCAACAGTCACCTGACCCTGCTGTGACAGACTTGCAATCATGCCTCTCAGCTCTTGAGGCCCGAGTGGGTACTCAGCCTTTCCTCCCAGCTCCTGGATTACCTCCCTCCCTCCTTACCTACCAGTTCCTCCAGTACTGCTGCGGTGTTGCCTCCTGCCTTTTCAGCATCCATTGCTCCAGCAGCTTCAGCCTCACTTGCTTCCTAGGGCCCTTTATCTTCCAGTATGACTGCTTCTCCTCCTACAATATCTGTTGTTCATCTCATCTCCAGTCTCCTACACAGGGATGTCATCGAAGGCAAAGATGTTAATCTCATTTTCCTCCTCATTTCTTCCCACAACACCCTTGAAAACAGAGTCGTCTCCTGTGGGGACGTCTCGATGGTGCTAAAATCCAAGGACCCTCGGCTCGCCAAGAAATTGACTGTCCCAGAGTTTGTGCTTGCATTTAGCCTCTTCTGGGACATTATCTGTTCTGCCTTCCCAGCCCAATGCCAGGAGCTTGATTCTTACCTTTATGTCTTGATGGATTTGGGAGCATGATATGGGGGCACACTCTTCTAGAACTACCACTGCACCTTCTCTGCCAAAGCAGCTGCTGCCTTGACCCACTTCAATGCGAAGATTGACTGGTCCAGCCTGGACAATGAATTGTTTTGCCACCACTTTGCCAGCCAACGAGCCCTGTCTTGCCAGCTATGTGGTGCCTATTCCCATTTTACATCACTTTACCTGTTATCTATCTCTCACTCAACAGATTCATTTCCACGAAACTCAGCTGGGTACTATAGTCCTGCCACTACAGGCATCACATGCTCCATACCCAATCCTAGAGAGCTTCCTTGCTCCAGTCACAATAGCTGGGGTTGGCTTATGACTTTCGTGAGACATCAACAATTAGTAATAACTACAATACATCCAGTTGCTTCATCTATGAGTGTCGTTACCGCCATGTCTGCAGCTTCTATAGCGAAGCTTATCCTAGGGCCAAATGTCCATGCTTATCTCCATAATGGCACTTTCCATCCATCTCAACCAGTCAATCCTCCCTTCCTAGTGGCCTCTCTAGCCCAGTAGATTTTCTCTTCCATCGACCTTCTGGATCCTACCAATTGCACAGACTTCCATGGAGGACCTACATGGAGGTCCCTTCCTCTTCGGCATGGCCCACAAGGGGGCCTCACTCACGACTCACCATTCTGCACTCTATCTAAATGGTGGAACTATGTGGGGGTCCTGCCATCCCTAGTCTGGCCTGTGGGGGGCCTCTCTCCCTGAATCAACCATTCTGAACCCTGCCCAATGGCAGACCCATGTGGGGGTCCTGCCATCCCTGACTTTGGCCCACGGGGGGGAGGGGCCTCACTCTTAACTCGACCATTCTGAACTCTACACAGTGGCAGACTTACATAGGGGTACTGCTATCCCTAGTCTGGCACACGAGGGAGTCTCTCTCACAAATCAACCATTCTGACCTCCACCCAGTGGCGGACCCATGTGGGGGTCCCACCACCCTGGCTTTGGCCCCTGGGGGGGGCTTTACTCTCGATTCAATCATTCTGAACTTATGCAATGGAAGACCTACGAAGCGGGCCCACCATCCCTAGTCTGGCCCACTTGGGGGCCTCCATCACGACTCAACCATCTCAATTCTACCTGGTGGCGGACCTACGTGAGGGTCCTGCCATCCCTGGTTTGGCCTACATGGGGACCTCACTCCCGACTCGACCCTTCTGCACTCTATCTACTGGCAGACCTGTGTGGGGTTTCCACCATTCCTAGCCTGGCCCACGTGCTCTATCTAGAAACGGACCTATGTGGGGGTCCTGTTACTTCCAGCTCATGTCTCCTGGGTCTTTTACCTTCCCTGCATGAACATCCCAGAGTCTTCTCTTAGCAGTCCTATGTGGACGTCTAGCCAGTTCCAATCTGACCTTCACAGGACCTAGCAATCTGTACAACTACTCCACTTCCTCCCTGGCTGAATTACACAGATGTCATTCCATCCCAGCTTGGCCCACGAAAGGCCTGAAAAACACAGCGACACTCCTCAGGACTTTCTACTTCATAGTTCATCACCATCCATGAACAAGGACCTGTTTTATGTCTGCAACTGTTCAGTAGCCATCTGCCTATGTCATTTGGATCATATACTCATCACCCACATCGAAGAAGATTCTAGAAAAGAAGATTTCAATGACCCATATCCTTCCTAGACGGTCTCACTTCAAAATTCCAAGTCTGCATTTATAGCATAAGATTACCTCCTCTTAGTATGCCCAGAGGAAGGGCAATTTGACAGCCATGGTTCCTCAGAGGTTCCCCCCACAGGAAGTCTTTCCTCTCCTGCGTGCTGCCATTCACACTCTCCAAGTTGGAGGAGGTAACGGAAACATAGAAACGTAGAATTTGACAGCAGATAAGGACCACTTGGCCCACCTAGTCTGCCCATTCTCCTACCTAATGGATAAACTGCAGATCCTAGTTAACCAACAGCCTACTTCCTCTTACCCCCCACTAGAATTGCCTTATATCTGTCCCATGTATTCTTGAATTCCCCCACTGTTTTTGACTCTATGACCTCCTCAGGAAGGCTGTTCCATGTATCCACAACCCTCTCTATGAAGAAATACTTCCTCACATTACCTCTGTGCCATCCCCCCTCTATCTTCAAATTGTGCCTCTTGTTTTTGTCCATCTCTTTTTCTGAAAGATGCAACCCTCTTGGACTTTGCTGATTCCCTTGAGGTATTTGAAAGTTTCTATCATGTCCCCCTCTCCCTCCTTTCCTTGAGGCTATACATCTTTAGTTCCTTTAGTCTTTCTTCATATGTCTTCTGATGCAGACCCTGCATCATTTTGGTTGCCCTCCTCTGGACAGCCTCCATGTCCAGGTCTTCATGATACTTCATTTTGGGCCTTAATTTTCCCCTGATCCCACCTTTTCCATAAAAAGGGGTGAGAATGAGTAAAACCAAAGTAATACATAATCAAAAGTTTACACAAGCACGTCATTCCCTAACATTGAATGGAAGGGCTTAAGCCCATTGTTCAATGGAAGGGAATAAACCTGCCCCACCACCACTACTTTAGCATGCCTCCAAACTCACTCAGCATTCAGTTTGTTTTGGACACCCTCCATCCTCCCCATCTCCTCCTACCCGGCGCTCTTCTTACCCTTTCTCCGGGCCTTAATTTTCCCCCGATTCTGGGCTTTTGATAAAAAGGGGTGAGAACGAGTAAAGCCAAAGTTATACATAATCATAAGTTTACACAAGCACGTTATTCGCTCATATTGACAATATATAGATGGATATTCTTTGCAAAAAACTGTGTTAGTGCACCAGTTAGGGTTCAACTTAATTCCACAAAAGTAGGAAAATGTGGCATTAGGCTTTCCAATCCTAACTATCAACCCCCATCCCCAAGCAGCAAAAGGAAAAAGGATTAGGGTTTTAGGTCTCCAGACTCTTGCCAAATCAGTGGTGGGGTCTTCCTTGAGGTTGTCAGCCCTAATGCCCACCCCTTCCCCTAAGCAAACAAGGTCAGTCATGATCTCTTTTCTTCATGCAGAGCCTGGTGGGCCCTTCATGGAGAAAGCAACAGACTGTTGGCAACATGTGGTGAGACATACTTCTCAATCTTTGAAGCGTGTATCACTATGAGGCACTGGTTTGAACCTGTACCTTGTGCTTTGGACAGGAAGCTACGGGCTGGGGGGGGGTGAGCATTATGGCTGACAACCTCAAGGAAGACCCCACCACTGATTCACCAAAACCCTAATTTTTTTTTCCTTTTGCTGCTTGTGGGGTCAGGGTGGATAGTAAGGGTTGGATATTCTAATGCCCCATTTCCCCACTTTTGTGGCATTAAGTTGAACCATAACAGGTGCATTAAAACAGTTTTTTGCAAAGAATTTCCTTTCTTTTTGAGACAGTGGAATCATATCCACATTTACACAGGTCCCTTTGGGACCTGCATGAACAGATGCAGATGCCGAGCCAAGGAAAAATTCCACCCATTGATAGCAGTGCAGCGATGGATGTCAAGAATTCATGAGGCTGCCTGGTGGGCTGCAGAAGTGGAAACTAGGGGCCAGATTCTCAAAGGGATGGTGCAAGTCACGTCAAAGGCAATTTGTGTTAAATGCCATTGTGCCGAGGACCCTGCGTCTGATTCTTTATCTGGCAGGGTCCCTGCAGCTAAGTCCCATGACTTGCACCAACCCGAACTGTACGCCAAAGGGAGGGTGTATATGATCGGGTTGGCGCATGCCTGCAGCAACCGTGGTGTAAGGGCGCAAGAGTCCCCTCATGTCCCAATCCCTCAATATCTGTAAAATAATGCCCCACAGGGCTAGCGGACCCCCCATGCCCAATCCCTGTACCCCAAGTCTGAGTGGTAATCCCAATTGTGCACAAACAAAAGATCCCCATTATCCCTGGTAGTCTAGTGGCCCCCATCCCTCCACCTGGCAGTGCCAGACCACCCTGCATCCTCCCAGCGCATACCTAGCCAGTGCTGGCACAGCCCAGCTCAACACGGCCAGCCACGCATTGTGTTTGTATGTTGATATCACTGTAAATAGTACACGCTTAATGAATGACAGCTCATTCATTGCGCTTATACTATTTACAGTAGTAGCACCAGAGTTAGAGTATGGGGATCGGGGCTTGGGGGTTCTAGATCTGCGGGCTTTTTACATATATGAGGGGACTGGGGCATTTGGGGTCTACTAGCCCTGTGGGTCATTTATTTACAGATATCGGGGGATCAAGATATGGGGGATCGGCTAGCCCTGTGGGGCATTTATTTACATATATCGGGGGATCAGGGCATGGGGTTCCATAGCCCTGTGGGGCTTATTCTACACCTGATTGGGGGATTGGGGCTGGGGGTTTATATATATATTGGGGGATTGGGGCTGGGGGTTTATATATACTGGGGGGATGGGCTGGCAGCACATTGACGACAACCCCTGGTGGACGCAAGGTACACTTACACCAGCTAATTGCTGGTGTAAATGTACTTTGACGGGTGTCCTCTGAGGATTGTTTCAGAATACCAAACTTGGGAACTTGGCAGCTGCCCTTACAGAGTAGGGCACAGCTGCTGCTGTAAACCCCCTTGCGCCATGCCACAGGGGGGTTTTGGTGCAAATGATGGTATAAGCCCACATTGGCACAAGCAGCCTGTGACATGTCTCAGGCTGCTTTGCAGAATCCAAAATGTTGGAACTCATGGTGCAAAGTGATACTTGCACCATTTTTTTTTTGGGTGCGTCACTGTGCGCCATGAAGCAACCTTTTGAGAATCCAGCCCTATATTTCCAGGTATATTTTTTTTAAACTACACCAGAATCTAGCTAAACAGGTTCTGTTTACCTAGAGTCAGGAGTTTGTTTATTGAAAATGCATCATTTTTATGTATTTTTACATTTTTTTATTTAAAAAACACAAGGTGGCAGCCATCACGATAGGTATTTTTTTCCTAATGACAAGTAAATCATTTTTCACAACAAGTAAATCATGAAAAATAAGCCCTCATGATCTGTATTTTTATAGGAGGGTTGAAGCCCAAGGTTCAATGTGAGGAAATACCTGTAGCTCCTCCCACATTCCAGATAAAAGCCACCTTATCCCAGCAGCTCTCGCTTCATGTGTTGTGAAAACACTCTGTGTTTCATGGCACTCTGGGCTCCTGCATGTCTCGTGTAGATGAGCCCCCTTGATTTCCCTACTCTTGCCTTTTCTCTCCTCACCTGCCTATTGATTCTCTGTTTGCATTCTGTGCCTGTCATTGTTTCCCCTTCCCCACCTTCCTTCCTTTCTTGTTTCATCTGCTCGTCCCCCCATCTTACTTCATTCCCCATCTGCCTCTGTGGTGCCTGTCCCCCCCATTCTCCATTTCTGGTTCTCTGTGCTTCCCCCATCCCCCCACTCCTCCATTCTGTTTTAGTGTTTCCTCCTACCTCTGTTCCATGCTCTGCTTCTGCTTTTTTTTTGGGGGGGTGGCATTTTCCCTCCGCTGTCCTGCTCGGCACTTCTGGGTCGTGCATGCTCTCGTAGTGCCCAGATGACAACTACACCCGGCACACTCAATGTCCCTGTCTTTCTTTTTTTTATTTATTTATTTGAACATCAGTTTACAACCTTTGAGCCAGAGGCTCATTTCCAAAGGTACCTTGTCACATTGAGGACAAATACATTACATTACAGGCTCATTGTTACATCACAGAGTTTCAAATTGTAGTAAAATGACAACCATTTATATTGACAACCATATTTATTTACAAACATTTGTAGAGAGAGGGAACCATTCTAGTTACAGTGGTGCCACTCATGCAAGCTTTGTCAGTATGTGGTGGACTAAGTCACAACTAGCGACAGGTGCAATTACGTGTATTAAATAGCTGGTTCCACAGTGCAATTTTGAAGGTGGAGATAGTAGGGATGTCAGAGATGGCTGGAGGGAGCACGTTAAACCAGGCTGGGGCTCTGTAACAGAAAGACCTCTGTCCATGTGCTGTCCTGGTTCTAGGGATCAGAAGGGTGATCTTGCAGGAGGTTCAGGTATTAACCAAGGGTTGGGCTTGGCAGATGGAGGCTGTCAGCCCGGGGGGGGGAGAATAGCCCGAGAAGGTTTTTTTTCGTAATGAGGCTGGATTGGTATTGAAGTCACTTGTCCAGATTTAGCAGCCTTGCCAAGTCATATAGCTGACATGTGTGAGTGAGCCTGGGGGCCCCTGTAATAAGCCTACATGCCTTATTCAGGACAAGGCAGATTTTATTGAGGGCTGTCGAGTCAGCCGCACCGTATACAGGTAGGCCGTAGTCCACCAGGGACAGTATCGAGGATGTAACTGCTAGTCGGAGGGCAATGGGGGGGAGACAGTTTTTATAGCGGTAGAGGATACCTAGCCACACATTAGTAGCAGAGGCAAGTGCATCAATATGGGTGTGGAAGGAGAGGGCTGTGTTAAAGCTGATCCCAAGGTACTTGTACGAGCGGACTCGTTCAAGGGGTTGCTTGGAGCTGGGGAGGATGTGTAGTGGGAAGTTACTGGCTTTGTTTTGAGGGTGGGCAAAGAGCATTGATTTGTTTTTTTTGAGACTGATGACAAGTCTGTGCTCTTTGAACCAGGTTTAGGCATCATTAAAGGTGAGTTGTAGGGTGTCCTGGAGGGCGTTGGGGTTGCGGTGGGTGGCAAAGAGGACGGCATCATCTGCATACAACAGAATTCTACCAGTGCATGCACTGGGTAGGGTGTTAAGTTAGATTGACATCTTCTACTCTCAGGTGGCCTCCACACGGTGAGCAATAATCCAGTTTGTGTTTAAGTTTAGGACTTGCTGTTTTAAACAATTGTAATCTCATCCATCTAAGACATTTTTCATTAGCTGTCTAAAGTCTGACTGTATAATTTGTTACTACTGACCACTAATGGATATGAAAGTGAATGAAATGCGATCATGCCTAGCTTTTGCAATTCCTATATTATTTTGTGCCCTGAGCAAGTTCGGCTTCTGATATAGTTCAGATATCAATTAGATAATGCAAGTGATGCAAATGCAGTTTAGCTTTCAAAGCTTTTACCTAAATTTTAAAGGATTTGCCAAATGGAAACAATAACTCCATAAAGCTATCTAATGGGATTACTCTGCAGTGTATCTTAAAATCTGCAAAGGCAATGCCCAACAGTCAACATACAGTAGCTCATTCGCTCCACTCATTCAGCTTGTATTACACAAATTTCCCTCATTGCATTGCTTGGGCCTATATATTCAAGGAGCTTGATTTTCTATTGCTCTACATTTCCAATTCCTGCTACATTTGTTCACTGTTTTATGCTGCATGTTTTTACTACCCACTCAATCTAGGATGTTGGGCATTGTGTTTATCTCCCCTCACTACACCCAGTTCAGTTTTCCTACCACTTCTGTGGGCTATGCCTTCAGTTTGTTTACTCATACTTGTCTACCAGTATCTCTGTTGTCCTCTCTTCTTGCTGTTCTCTGCTCTCTTTCCTTGCTCCTTACCCTCTTTTCTCCTGCTATTTATTTCTGCCTTCTATTTTACTAAAGCAAGCAGCCTGCTGATCTTTCCTTGCTCAGCCCATACCAGCAGTCTAACAGTCTCCATCCCTAGCTCTGCCTTGAAGTATTGAGCGAAGGTAGGCTTGCCCTGTCTGCCGGGATGGGTGTCTGTGTCATCCAACTACCTTCTCTTCCAGCTCCATTCTCTAACAGCACTTTGACAGTCTTGGTCCCTAACTTTGTCTTCTGTGGTATCAAGTAAAGGTGGACTTGCCCTGTCTGCCAGGGATGGGAGTCCGTGTCTTTCAATTACATTCTCTACCAATTACACCTCTATACCAGCACTTTGACTGTCTCTGTTCCTAACTCTACCTTGTAACATATCGAGTGAAGGTGGGCTTGCCTTGTCTGTCAAGGATGGGAGTCCATGCCAACCAACTATATTCTCTACCACATCCATTCTACCATCATGAAATACCCAGCATATTGGCATCACAGCATCCTCCATGTCTCCTGATCTCATACCTCCAGTTCCTGAAGAAAGTCCTGCAAGATCTCCTTGAACTTATTCCTCAGCTCCTCCAGCCCGTCCATGGGCTTCTGACCTGAACTCCTCTGTTAAAGACAGGACTGTTGTTGCCTAGTGACTGAACTCCAAATGACAGGCTCTCTAGTACTCAGCTTCTGTTCGCACCCTGGACTTGTGCGATTTGTCCTGGTTTCTCAGCCTCATCCCATTTCAGCTCTTGGACCCAACCACCTTGTTCATCATCTGGAATTCAAGACTTCATGGCTCTGCTTGCCTTTCCAGTTTTCAGATCTGCTCTCCAGTATATCAGCACTCGTAGCTCACTTTCCAGCTCTGCCTTCTCAAGTCTCTTGACTCATTGGTTCCTGTTGCCATCTCCCCCGTCAGCAGTGCTCTGGATATTCCTTCTCCTCTGAGCTCCCATCCATGTCTATATTCTGTCCACCTCAGAGCTGTCAGTGCTCTGTAACTCTGACCGCTGCCTCGTCTTCTGCAGTGTCATTTCTTCATTATTGCTGTCTGCAGCTCCAGGATACCTCATGATTTGTCTATGTCTGTATCCATCCTAGCTTCCCATTTATACTGCAACAAGATCTATTCTGATTTCTTCAGCCACAAGGCATCAGCCTCCTATCTGTTGTGTCACTGCCTCCATGGATTTCACATTGCTTCATTGCTTCTTTTGATGACTGTTCTACAACCTAACCTCATACCCATGATGCCTTGTCAATCTCTGGACACTTTGGCCCCAGCTTCTGACTCTCAGCACCTACTTTCATTGATGCCTTTTGGCTACGCCCTGTGCATCTATCTCTCTGACATCTGTGACATGTCTTGGATGGAGCATTGTCATGTTGTAGTACATTTTTGTTCCACTGCTTTGGCAGCCTGGGGCTTCAGCATGTTTGCTTCCGTGTTTTTCTTTTGTGCTGTTACTCAACGTTTGTCACAGTCCAGCACTCAATCAATCTGATTGATTACTTCTCTTGATTGACCTGCCAGATTCTCCTCCCACAGCTGGCATTTCTGCTCCAGTCTGAATGTTTCAAGGGCTATCAGTTCCTCAGACCAACAAACAAAACTTAGGTCTAAGTGATACTGCTCAAACTACTCGGCATCTTATTGGATTCGGATCATATGGAAGCCACATTACCTTCAGATAATTTCCACAGGATAATTCCTTGGCATCTTATTGGATTCAGACCACTTGGCAGCCACTTCCCCTCAATAAACTCCACAGGATCATTCCTTGGTATCTTAATGGATTCAGACCATATGGAAGCAACTGCCTCCCAATAAACTCCACAGGATCATTCCTCAGCATCTTATTGGATTCAGACTGTATGGAAGCCATACCTCTGAGAAACTCCTCAGGACCCAAGCTTTACTAGAGTCTTCTTCAAACCGATCCTCCTGCACAACATATGAACTTACTTCCCATTGGGATACCTCAACTTTGCTATGACGATAATTTCTCCAAGGCTGGTCCTTCATGTCTTACCTATTGGTATTGGCATCATCAGTTTCAAAATTGCATCTTCATATCCAATTTTCAGCAGCAGCAAATCAGATCTAGCTATGGAATCTCAATTATACCTCCCTGGGATAACTGTCTGATGTTCTTTAAAGACCCTTCCTCCATCCTGCATCTCAGAAATCTACACCAGTACATCTCCAATGGATGACTATCCTGTTATCTTTGCACAATCTTGGATCACTGCTTCCTGAGGACAAACTTAGATTGATGGCTCACTATAAAGACTATCAATTGCCAATCTCCTGTAAGAAGTCAGAGTTCCTGTCCAGGGAGATTGCCGCTGTGCAGAATGGACCAGCTCAGCTCTTCTGGACAGTTGACAGATTGTGCAATCCAATCTGTCTTCAGTCCCAAAGAGCCTTTTCACAGAGTAAATGTGATGAGTTTGCTTGCTTCTTCGCAGATAAGGTTGCCACTATCAGATCTGGGATTCATCCAGTGCTCTTCAGTGGGTGCTGTGGAGGTCAGCAGAAGGTTGCAGGCACCCAGTTTACCTGGTCTGACTTTAGTCAGTTGGCGATCATTGATATCATGATGATCATCCAGTCTCTGCAACCAACTTACTGTAGTTTGGACCCTGGCCCAATGCGTCTCCTTGTGGGATGTGTTGAGATGATCGGCCCAGTCCTGGCTGAGATAGTTTGGAGTTTGCCATAGATGGGGGTATTTTCTGACCCCCTGAAGAACTCAGTGGTGAGACATCTCCTTAAGAAACCCTCCCTCGACCATGACTGCTTAGCCAACTACAGACCCGTCTCTAACCTGCCCTTTGTGGGTAAAGCTATCGAGAAGGTAGTTGCGCTGCAGCTGGAGGATCATCTTACTACACATGATCTCTATGATCCTCTCCAGTCCAGATTTAGGAAGAGGCATAGTACCAAGACGGCACTTGTTCAGGTACTGAATGATCTCCTAATAGTGAGGCATCGGAGGACTTGTTCGATCTTGGTTCTCCTTGATCTCTCTGCAGCATTTGACACCGTGGACAATGAAGTGCTATTGGAGCACCTGCAGTTGATATGTAGAATGTCCAGTACAGTCCTCAAGTGGTTTTGATCCTTCCTCATGGGTAGGACTCAGAGAGTGATATCGGGAATTTATTCCTTGGCCACCTATGCCCTGTCCTGTGGGGTTCTGGAGGGCTCCAATTTGCCACCCATGCTGTTCATGATGTATATGCTGCTGTTGGGAGACATCATAAGGCTGTATGGACTGAGTTTTCACTGCTACGCAGATGATACTCAGCTATACATGTCCTTTGTGACCAAACAAGATGGGTCTATCTCGGTCTTTAATAGCTGCCTCTCCGAGATCCAGGACTAGATGAGTGACAATTGGTTGATGTTGAACCTCAATAAAACTGAGGTGCTAGTGGTGGACCCAGGTCATCAGGGCAGAGAGTGATCAACTGGGCAACCTTCCAGGCTTTGGCTTGGAGATAGCCAGTTGTTGACCTCTGACAGGGTGTGGAATCTGGGCATAGTCTTTGATGATGGTCTGACATTCAAATCTCAGGTGTTGGCCATGGTCAAGACCTCCTTTTACCATCTAAGGAATATCACCTGGATTAAACACCTCATCCCACCCAATGACCTTCCAACTCTGGGTCACACATTTGTGACCTCCTCCTTGACTACTGCAATGCCCTCTACCTAGGGCTATCAGGGGTGGATAGTTGCCACTTGCAGCTGGTGCAGAATACTGGCTTTCCAAGATCTTGTCATGCCTGTGCTCCACGATCTTCATTGGCTGCCAATGTAGTGGCATATCATCTTCAAGGTCAGTTTACTGACCTACAATGCCCTACACAGACAGAGACCACGGTACTTGCAGAATCTTCTTCATCCCTACCACCCCTTCTGCCCACTCCACTCCTCCGATGAGGGATTGCTAGAGGTTCCCAGGGTTTGACTCAAGACCTCTGGGGTCTGATCTTTTGCTTTCACAGCCCCTACCCTATAGAACTCTCTACCTTATCAAGTTAGAGCGTGTCCAACCGTCGAGAGCTTCAAAACAGGTCTTAAGACTCGTCTTTTTGGATGAGCTTTTCTGGATCTTATTTAAATAGTTTGTGTTGTTTTTTAGGAATCTGTTGAATTTTAATGATGTTTGTACGTATTATATTATAGTTTTTTAATATTTGATTAATCTCTGTGCAAGCACTTTGATCTACTTGAATTGCGATTTTTATAAATTAGGATTGATTGATTGATTTCTGGCCTATGGACATTACAATACTTCAAGAAGTCCTCTACATGTCCTCTTCAAGATTTACCCAATTGTGCCAGTTGCTTTCCTTGGAGTCATCACTAGTCTCTTCAGACAGTGTTCAGCTTTCCTCATACTCAAACCACAGTGAATACCATCAATTAAGGCAAGTGCTTGCTCTATTCCATCATGCTATTTGTGTGCAAATGATTGTTATCCCTTTATCACAATTTCACACTGCAATGGTTCCACATCAGACTATGCAAATAACGCAATGAATGCATTATCTCATTTCAGATGTCACACCTTTTATTGCCCTATCATTCAGCAGACTCAGTCAAAACTCCTCCTCCTCCTTTTATCTCGTGACCCCATAATGTCAGAATTTAATCACTAGCAAGTCAATGCCTCATGTTGGCCACCTTAGCTCCTGCCGCTCTAGCTACTTATACTACAGTGTGAAAAAAAAACTCATTCTAGCTGGATCTAGCTTTACTTTTGTTCCAATTCTTAAGATTTTCAGTGCAGGAAGAGTTTAAACACTGGGCTAAGAATTTGTCATAAGTCCTGAAGTAAGTGCAGGTACAGGCTGTGTATTTGACTCAGACAAGTGCCCCAGGGGGAAGAAACTGTTTTTTTGTGTTTATCTGTGTGTGCCTTAAAAGGCCAGGCCAGACTGTGTCAGGAAGTACTTAAATCATAGCTACTTATCGCCAATAGCTTTGGAAGAGTCTTACAGACCTGAGAACAACAGTATTATAAACAAGTGTTTTATAGCAAACTCATCAGAACAGCTAATATTCTTCAGGTGAAGCTACCTCTGGCTGAAAGCTGCAATACTGAACATAGGATTTGCAAGAAAGCGAATTGTGCTCACAACAGAGGGAGGTGAAACATAGAAACATAGAATTTGATGGCAGATAAGGACCGCTTGGCCCACCCAGTCTGCCCATTTCCCGCCTACTGGATAAGCTGCAGATCCTAGTTAACCAGCAGCCTACTTCTTCCTACCCCCATCCCTAGAATTGCCTTATGACTGTCCCATGCATGCTTGAATTCCACCACTGTTTTTGACTCACGACCTCCTCGAAGGCTGTTCCATGCATCCACAACCCTCTCTGTGAGAAAATACTTCCTAAATTACCTCTGAGCCGCCCTCTATCTTCAAATTGTGCCCCTTGTTCTTGCACACCTCTTTTTGAAAGATGCTACCCTCTTGGACTTTGTTGATTCCTTTGAGGTACTTGAAAGTTTCTATCATGTCCCCTCTCCCTCCTTTCCTCGAGGCTATACATATTAAGCTCCTTTAGTCTCTCTTCATATGTCTTCCAGTGCAGACCCTGCACCATTTTATTGCCCTCCTCTGGACAGCTTCCATCCTGTCTATGTCTTTGCGAGACTGGGTCTCCAGAACTGCACACAGTACTCCAGATGGGGTCTGACCAGCTGTCTGTACAGAGGGATAATAACTTCCTGTTTTCTACTGGTGATGCCTCTCCCTGTGCATCACAATATCCCCCCAGCCATCATTGCTACCCTCTCACATTGCTTGCCCACCTTTAGGTCATCTGATATGACTACCCCCAGGTCCCTTTCCATTTTTGTTGTTGTTAATATCTCACCCCCCATTGTGTACTCTTCCCCTGGTTTTTTGTTTCCCAGGTGCATTACCTTGCACTTCTTAGCACTGAATCTAAGCTGCCATACATTTGACCATTCCTCTAACCTTGCCAAGTCCCTTTTCATCCTTTCCACCCCACCTTGTGCATCAACTCTGTTGCAGATCTTTGTGTCATCTGCAAGAGACATACTTTTCCTTCAGTCCCTCTGCAATGTCGCTATAAAGACATTGAAGAGGACTGTCCTAATACTGAACCCTAAATTTTTCTAGTAACCCCCTTTCATCAAGTGGACTCCATTTACTATTACTCTCTGGCCGGATATTCAAAAGGGTTGCGCCATGCGCAACAGGGGTTGTGACAAGAATAGGTTGCGATGCTAAGTCCAAAAATGCACCATTTAGCCGATATTCAGAAGGAGGCAGTTGCCCCCGAAAACATGCTGAGCAACAGCGCAATGAAATGAAGGCATGCGCGGCGAAGGGGTGGATCCATGCATAAAGACCGCAATGCGATATTCAAAGACTTGGCGCTGAGCAGCAATAGCCGCACAACCGAAATTGCGACCATCGAAATGACCCAAAATAAAAAGGCTCAAGGAAGCAGCGCAAGAACGCTACCAGGCTGCCAAGTGGGAGAGAGAGAGAGAGAGACACAGCCAGCCAGCCAGCCAGCCAGCAAAGGGCAGGCAAGGAAAGTGTGGGCCATAGTCTGTAGAGGCCAGCGGGGTGCCAGGCGCAGTAAAGTAGCAGTGAGGACAGCGGGGGTAACACAGCAACACCAGCCAGGGGGTCAAAGCCAGGAGATGGACAGTGCCAGTTTCCACATGGAAGCTGTAATGAGGGGGGTGAGAATGTATGCTGCAGGGGGACGTGGCCGTGGAAGGGCCCATCGGCGGTATGCCCCTGACAGGCAGTACCATGCCCGCATCAGCTTTGAGCTGTACACAGATGTAGAGATTGTGAGCCGGTGCCACCTGAACAGGGCAATACTGAGACGGCTCTGTGAGCTGTGCAGTGATGTGATGCAGGCACCCTCACGACGGAGTCATGCTCTGTCTATGGAGACCAAGATGACAGCCTGCATGTGCCTGCTCACCACGGGCACCTTCCAGAGGCTGACAGGGGACACCACAGGCATCACACAGTCTGCCACGTCACGCATCCTCACCCAATTCCTCAGCGCACTGCCGCCACATGCTGCGGAGTACATCCATTTCCCCAGCACCGCGGCAGAGCGTACAGCAAACATGCAGGAGTTCCACAGGGTAGCACGTATGCCTGGTGTGCTAGGGGCCATAGACTGCACCCATGTGGTGATTTGCACGCCACCTGGCCCCGATGGCCTCGCATATCGGAACAGAAAGGGATTCCCTAGTGTCAACTGCCAGGTGGTGTGTGATACCACTGGGCGCATAATCAATGTCTGTGCCACACACCCTGGCAGAGCACATGATGCCTTCATATGGTATCAGTCTGCACTGTGCCATTGATTCGAGAGTGGGGACATCCCCACAGGACAACTAGTGGGTGAGTACACATGTATGAAATGCAAACCCGGGGCAAGGGCGGGAAGGCCACAGGTGCCATGGTAGTGGCACACAGTGAGATGGCCAATATGGACCTGAACATGAGACTGATCTCCACTATCTCCACACAGGTGACAGTGGATACCCACTCCGTCCCTGGCTGCTCACACCGTACTGGCGCCTCATGACCCCAGTGCAGCAACGCTATAATGAGGCACATGCCGCAACACACAACATCATAGAGCGGGTGTTTGGGATGCTCAAGGCACGCTTCCAATGCCTAGACACCTCTGGTGGTGCCCTACAGTACAGCCCCCAAAAGGCCTGTGGGATATTCCTGGCCTGTTGCATCCTGCACAACATGGCCAAAGACAATGGGATAGCCATACAGGTCGAAGAGGGGGACAGAGATGGGGACGCCAGTGGCGCCGGTGTTGATGGTGATGAGCAGCCCCCCCTAGGATGGCGGGACCCCTGACTGATTCGGCAGGCCCAGCTGCACTGGGACACCATCACAGAGGAGCACTACGCACAACACAGGTAAGTCAAGGGGACATGTGCAACCAACACTGTCCATGCACAAACCACAGGCACACAGGGGAACACACCTGGGGTGCATGATGGTCAGGAAGTGGAAGGGTCCAGGCATACAAACACACCATCAGGGAGGGTGAGCACTCATATGGACACACACAACAGGCACAGAGTACATGGGCAGATGCACAGCACTGCAGAACCGACATTGCTAACACAGCACCACTGACCACCCCACCACCTGTACTGTCCAGTACATGTAGTCAGATGCTGGGCACCCTTGCGCCTTGGTGTACAGTACAATGCAGGCATCATCATGCCATGCACCTGTGGACAGCAGTTGGTGGGTGTGCAGGTGGTCCATGTGTTGGCGTGGTGAGCAGAGCACGCCAGCAGTGCACTGCCACCATGACACACATTGCACACATGGCGCAGCACCAGACAGGGCCCGCGCAGGGGAGACAGCTCAGTCATGTAGCACTGTCTCACAGCCACCGCGAATCGTGGGTGGCCCGCCGTGACCAACAGCACTGGCAGGCTGAGCAGGGGCCACATGGGGTGGCACTGTTGCGCAGCCAGAGGTCCCACTGCGTGACGCGACCTTGCCCTCACGGGGTCTGCAGCATGCTGAACAAACCTGCACCAGAGGTGCTCGGGATGCCCACAGCAGAACCCGGCGTCGACAGGCCTGGTGTCGCACGATGCCGGGAACGGGGAGTGGAGAGTGAACTGTGTGGGGTGTGCGGTGCAGGGGCACCTGACTGTGTGCCCAATGCGGCCATGACAGAGACCACTGCCTGGGTCAGCCTGTCAATGGTGGCGGTCACATCCGTCCGCATATGGACCAGCTCAGCACAGTCCAGAGCACATTCCCTGCTGTGCCACTCCATGGACACAGACAGTGCCTCCATGGACATTGCAACCCGCCTCTGCAGCTGTACTGATTCCTGCAGCAGGCAGGTGTTCTCGTCCAATGGGTACTGTGCCCCAACGGCATCCTGTCCCCCAGGGTGTGGAAGGTCCTGATGCACAACACCCTGTGAGGGTGGGCCTGTTTGCCAGGACCAGGAATGAGTGGGCTCAAGAGCGGCGGACATGTGCCACCACTGACACTGTGCCCCCAGACCTGGTGGGTGACTGCTGCTGCTGCCCTCCAACCGCTGTGCTTTCAGGGTCCACTCGTTCCACCGCTGTGCTGGCAGCAGTGCCAGACACCTGCACAGCCACCGGTGCTGCCCACGGTGCTGGCAGGCACAGCCTGGGACTGTGCCAGCATGCTGGTACACAGGTTGGAATCAGAAAGGCCCAGGGCACGTGCTGGCCTGCTATGTGTCCGTCATGGGACACACACCTATCCTGCCATTGCAGTCCTTGCATCATCAATGGTGCGAGTGCGTTACTACAGCCATGGTCACAGTGTGCTGGCATGCTTGCAGCCAGACTGCTGAACACAGGCTGTGCACCCCACACCCATATCACCGACACCAGGTTGGCGGCCCAGCGTGCATGCTGCTGCGGTGCCTGCTGGCTGGTGATAGAGGTGGATGGACCCTCCTCCATGTCCAGCAGGTCATCAGCACTGCCTGGACCCACCACCACCATCTCCTGAAGATGAACAGGATCTGTAACAGAAAGAGTACGTGAGTGCATGTGAACAACCTTCCCCCCCCCCAAACACCACCACCATGTCATACCGTGCAGTGAAGGGCTTCCACCTGTCTGGAATCCACCTCCTGGTACGCCCTCTACAGCGCTCCGCTGCATGGATGCGACCAGTGTCTCCTCAGTCGGGGTCAGCTCCAACACCACTGGTGGGCCCCCGCCAGTGCCAGCACGTGCCGCCCTGAAGACTGCCACCTTCTCCTTCAACCTCCTGCGGTCTGTCCCCATCTTCTTCTTGCATTCCTGCACGGAGCGCTGGTGGCTTCCGTGCAGGTTAACGGCCCGAGCTACCCCCTCCCATGCAGCCGCATGGGACTGAGTGGTGCCCCTCCATCCACTTAGTACTGGCTCCTCATCCAGGTAGGCCTGGAAGAGGGCCTCTGTCTCTGCTGCTGTAAAGTTGGGCCTCCTCCTACGCCCACCGTCCTCACCCTCACCTTGGCTCTGCTCGGTCATGGCGATCTGTATGGGGGGAAGTGGACACGTGTCACTGTGCAGTCTACAGCATTTTCCCATGACCATTGTCCAGAACATCACACAGCATGCAACTCACCTCTCACCTGCAGTAACCGAATCTGGCTAGCGCAGCCCAATGTCGCACATTTATAGTGCAATACATGCAAATTAGGAGTGGAGCAACTTTAATGACAAGCAAATCGCGCCACTGCTCCTTTGAATGGCTGATCAGATGATTTGCATGTGTCAGCTGAATCCGCCATGAATCTGCGGCTGCGCCATATGGATGAGTCAGCTGAGCCAATGGCGAGATCTGTGACTGTGTGGTGCACTGCATTGCACATGCCCAGATAGCTTACGCAGGCATCTGTCATGCTGCTGGCGTGCTGAGCGCGATCGGCAATTCAGGCCATGGCCACCATTGTGCCAGTGGCGCTAGCAATGGGCACTACATGGCGCTGTGGCACTGCTGCGCAATAGTCCACTGTGGCATTGAGTCGTAGCTGGTCAGTCGCGCAGGATGCCTATACATCAGATGGCGCTGTGGCATAGCCTTGCGTCATACCCATGACGCTGTGTGCGGCCTTTTGCCCCTGGCGCTGTTACGCCTGCCGTATGCGTCCCTATTGGCTGTCTGGTGACGGCGCTATGATAATGTGCGCTGTTCGAGCTAGCGCTGTGGAATAATGTGGTCTGTTCTTAACACATCTCACGTGGGGTTACGGTAGCGTGAGGTGCCATATTACCTGCTGTGAAGTTGGTACCATGGCTAGGAGGAGGCTGTGTCCTGGGCAACTTAAGTAGCCAACCTGATGGCCTAGTGGGCCCCACTGTAGTGCACTTGTGGTGAGGCGCCCTCACCATTGCAAGAGCCCTGAGTATGTGGCAGCAAGTGGCCACTGACCTGGTGGGGTCACTGGATGGTGCCGGTCTGCTGAGCAGTGCGGCACTGGTACAGTGACCTCCGCGCGAAGAGATCGAGACGTGTTGGCGAGCTGCTTGGTCACGTGCCAGGCGAGGGCATGCTGCCTAGGCCAGGTGGGTGTACCATCTATGCACCTGTATTCTCTGTAGGGGTGTGTGTGTGTTTTGGTGGCTGTGCATAGGTGATGGCTCGGCCATGGTTGGCTGTGCAGTGTGTGCAGCTGTGAGATGAATGGGTATGGCTGTGTGGGCAGGCACTCTCACTGGGGCAGGGGCAGTCTGCTTTTGAGTCACACTGATGTTTGTCTCAACATATGTCTCCCCGGCGGGATGAGGATGCAGGCCCAGGTTGGCGAGGTCGTGCCAGGGCCCCGGTGCCAGCAGGGTTGCACCCCAACAGCAGCAGCGGCAGCAACAGCAGCAGCAGCAACAGCAACAGCAGCAGACACAGCTGCTTGTGCAGTGTAAGTATCATGACTTCATGGATGCTATTGCATGCTGGAGACCAGTATCCCTGCACAATATAACCATGCAGGAAGGGAGGTCATAATTCCACTATACAAGACACTAGTGAGGCCCCACCTGAGTACAGTGTACATTTCTGGAGACCATACCTACGTGGGGCGTAGAGTGGGCAGAGCAGTTCAGAGGAGGCAACAAAGATGGTGCAGCTTGCATCACAAGTCCTATGGAGACAGGTTGATGGAACTAAACATGTACTCCCTGGAAGGGAGGAGGGAGAGAGGGGATATGATAGAGACATACAAGTGTCTTACAGGGAGGAACAGGGTGCAGGGAAACACTATTTTGCAGTGAGACAGATGTTCCAGGACTAGAGGGCATGGGATGAAGTTGGAGGGAGGACGATTCAGAGGACACATGAGAAAGAATGTCTTCACAGAACGGGTGGTGGACAAGTGGAACACGCTGCCAGAGGAAGTGGTGGGGGCTGAAACAATCACGGGATTTCAGAATGCACGGGATAAACATAAGGGAATTCTGGAGGTCAGGGTAGAGCAACAGACTTCTAGGACAACAAAGTGAACATACATGCTCAAATGCACAGACTGGGTTGGCCATAGGCCCTTATCTGCCGACACTGTCTATGTCTCAATGTCTGTATGCACAACACAGGTGACATGCATCACTGTCCAGTATCACAGCACGTCTGTGTATGCGTCACTGGTGGTCCATGCATGCACTGGGCACATAGCTGTGTAACTGGCATTGCACCACGTTGCCACATCACTTGACAGCCTTGTTTGTGCTGTGATGGACATGGGCAGTGTGTGTGTGCAGTGGTGCGCAGGATAGCTGGTGCCGCCTGTTTGTGATGGCCATGTGCTATGTTCACTGTGGGTGGGTGCCGCCATCACAGGTTGGGACATTGGGCTATATGGCTTGCAGGTTGGGTGGTGTTCAGGGTTGTGGTCAGTCACAGCCATTGACTGTGTTCCCATTTTCCTAGGCCTCGAGATTCTCCAGCGCATTGGGAGGGATGTCCGGGGCCTCAGACAGCTTGCTTGCAGACAACCAGAGCCATCCTGCAATCGATACCAACATGGCCTTGGGAGGCAGCCACAGGCGGGCCATACCAGCCAGAAGGCAGCCGCGGCTGTTCATAACTTCTGTTACCTTCCACTTCTCCCATCCCTACCACCCTGCCTTCCTCTCCAAGTTTGTCATCCCTACCCTTGAACACCCTACCTTGTACCCGTCCCCCCTTGTAAATAGTTTTATTGTTATGGTTATATTGTTTATGTCAATATACATTTCTATTTTGATAAGAATAATGTGTTGGTCTCTGATTTGCAGCTGGCTATGGGTGCTCAGTTGCAGGGGTGTACATGCCATCTGGGGTGGTATGGTCCTGGGTATGTGTGTGTGTGTGTGCGTGTGTGTGCATGGGGAGGTATCTCCAGCATGGCTGTGACTTTCTGTTGGTCTTGCCATCTGCTGCCACCACTGCAGGGTGCACAGAGGTGTGTCTGGCTTGTAGGCTTCTGTGCTGCAGGGGTTGGCGTGTGCTGGGGGATCATGGTTTCCTGCAGTGCCAGTCACTGCACACAGGTGGTGTCTTGGGGTCACAGTGCAGGGTGTGCTGTGCGTACGGGGGGCTGATGTGCACTGTGGTTGTCAACCCCCTGTGTGTGACACTCTCAGCCTGCCAGTGGTTGTGCTGGGGTGTCATGGCTCTGCTATGCTTTGTTGGCTTGTCCCCATGGGCCAGTAGCTCATCCGTCACACCCCCAGTGATGCTGTGCTTGGGGTGTGCAGGTGTGGTGTTGGTTCTGCAGTGTGTTGCTGTGCCATGTGTGGCATGGCTGGCGGTGGGCCCCAGCCTGCCTCCCTGGATGTGCAGTTCCATTGCTCTGGGGGCTCTGCTTGCGCTATAGCACCTCTGGACTGCTCAGCTGGGCTGCCCGGTTGCGCTATAAGCGCAACATTTACGTCTCACTTCTCCATCCTGGTTGGCAGCTATGGCGCAGTATGTCGATATTCAGATGTTGGTTGCTTGCGCAATTTGTTCTGCTCCATGTTTGAATATCGCACCTGTTGCGCATATGCTCAATTGGTTTGTGCTTGCTCCTGCTGTTGCGCTCATTTTGGACGCAGTTTGAATATCTGGGCCTCTGTATCCTATTTTCCAGCCAATTTTTTACCCAGGCTGTCATCTTGGGACCCACTCCCAGGCTAGCTAACTTGTATATTAATCTTTTGTGTGGGACTGTGTCAAATGCCTTGCTAAAGTCTAGGTAGGCCCTGTCCACAGCCCTCCTCGATCTACTACTCTGGTCACCCAGTCAAAGAATTTATCAGATTTGTCTGGCATGACCTTCCTGCAATGAATCCATGCTGCCTTGGGTCCTGTGCCCTCTGGCCTCTAGATACTCGACAGTTCTTTCCTTCAAAGTGATTCCATCATTTTCCCTACTACTGAGGTTAAACTAACAGGTCTTAGTTTCCTGCTTCTGCCTTGCTCCCACTTTTGTGAAGGGAATCACATCTGCCCTCCTCCATTCCTCGGGTACCACCCCATCCTCCCATGATTTGTTAAACAGGGTAGTCAGTGGTGTCACTAATTCTACCTTAGTTCTTTTAAATTCTGGGATGAATCCCATCAGGCCCCATTGCTTTGTCCACCTTCAGTTTTAGAGTTCTTTCAGAACCCTTTCTTCTGTAAATGGGCTAGTATCAACTTCTGTGTCCAGTGTGTTTCTACTGTTTGTTCTAGGTACCCCCTTCCTTTGTAAATACTGAGCAAAAATATTTGTTTAGTATCTCTGCCTTTTCACAGTCTCCCTCCTACCCCCCTTTATTAAGCCTCACTATCCTCCCTTGGTCTTCCTTCGCTCCTGATGTACCTATAAAGGTTTTATCCACCTTCTTAACTGAGTTGGCTATCTTTTCCTTGGTTTGGGCCTTTGCTGTTCTGACTGCCTTCCCAGCTTCCTTTTGCTTTAACTGATATAGTTCTCTGTCCTGCTCCTTCTGTGATTCCTTGTACTTCCTGAAAGCTTTGTTTTTCTCTTGAACCTTCACTGCCACTTCCTTTGAGAACCATAGTGGTTTCTTACATCGTTTAGTTTTGCTTATTTGCTTCACACAAAGGCTTGTTGCCTCTGTGATGGCAGTTTTTATTATTCCTCATTGTTCTTCCACCCCTCCTTCCTGCCCATTTGCTAGTGCATTCCTTAGGCACTTACCCATTTTGGCAAAGTCAGCCCTCCTAAAGTCCAGTACCTTTGCCTTTGTATGGCTTGACTCTATTGCTATGTTTATTGTGAACCATACTGTTCGATGGTCGCTAGTTCCCAGATGGCTACCCACTTCTACATCTGTGATCCTCTCTTCATCTCCATTTGAGAGAACCAGGTCTAGATTGCTCCTCTCGGTGGGCTCCAATATTAGTTGTCTAAGGCATGCCCCTGTAGGGCATCTAGAATAACCCCACTCTTTGAAGTGGCTGCGGCAACTGCACTCCAGTTAACATCTGGCATATTCAGATCACCCATCAGCAATATCTCCCCTTTTTTTGCCATACTAAGTATACTTTCTATCATTTCCTTGTCCATTTCCTCCCCCTGAGAAGGGGGTCTGTATACTAACCCTGTGCGGATTGTGGTGCCATTGCCGGTCTCCAAATTTACCCACAGTGCTTCTTCTCCTCCCTGTGTTCTCTTTTGTTCTGTTACTTTGATTCCTTCCCTTATGTAAAGAGCTACTCCTCCTCTTTTACCCTCTCTGTCTCTCCTGTAGATAGTGTATCCTGGTATGTTTATGTCCCAGTCATGGTTTTATGCGAACCATGTTTCTGTGACTGCCACGATATTCAGATGTTCCTCCTCCATCAAGGCCACTAATTCAGGAAGCTTGTTACTCAGACTACGTGCATTGGTACTCATTGCTTTCCATTTTGATGGCTTTACTTTCTGTTGCAGCATCCCCACTGACCTTTCTACCTCGGTCTTTTCCCATTTAGTACCCTGTTTTGTAGGGAGGCTGGGATTTTCTGCTGCTTATCAGTGCCTCCCCCTTGACTAGTTTAAAGCTTGCCAATGAAGCATTTAAACCCGATTGCTCAAAGACTTGTTCCTTCCTGGACAGATGCAGACCATCCTGCCAGTATGGGCTAGTGTCCTCCAGGTGGAACCCCAGTCCCCAATGAAGCCAAACCCTGTGCTCCCCACCATTTTTCAACCACTCATTAAACTGTATGGTGCAAAAGTACCTTGCCTCACTCATGCCATTTACAGGCAGCACCTCTGAGAAGGATACTGTGTGTGCTACTTGTCTTAGGCCCTCTCCAGTTCTACAAGTCCTTCTGCACTGCTCTAATCTCATGTTGAGCCAGTCATTTGTCCCTAGGTAGACAATGACATCCAGCTCAGACTCCCGTGCAGCTGTTCTCGTGATCCTGAGGATACGCTTCCTGTCCCTACAAGCCATGGCACCAGGCAGGCACCTTACTTCAGTTTTCCCTGCTCCCACCAGTTCTATCCCCGTTACAATTGTCTTTGGTTTGTAGCAGATATTCTGCAGGTGGAGGCTACTTCTAACTGAAAGGTGAAATAAGGAACTTAGAATTATCAGGAAAGACAGTCTTTCAAACAACAGAGGGAGGTGGATCTAGCTTTACTTTTGTTCCAATTCTTAAGATTTTCAGTGCAGGAAGAGTTTAAAGCACAGCTGACTTATTTTGGGGCTGACTGTTTTCAGAGCACAGACCACCAGGCTGTTTTGGGGCTGGGGAGGTTTACCTGTGTCTGACTTGGATGTCTAGATTTTTCTCTGTTTGATTAGCAGGGTATTTTCTCTGTCAAATTGTTGCGTAGGGCATCTTGCTGACAGGAAGGCACTCATCAGCAGTGGTGGGTCAGAGCTTTTAGCTGATTGTTTCATGAGGGCACAGTTTAGGTCCAACCTCCACCCCTCACCCACCACCCCTGGAAATAGTTCCTTTATACCTGGGGTTCTGACATCATTTCCTCAAGAATGCAAGGTGCATATCACTGTCATAACCTCTCTAGCACTGCACTGACAATATAAGCATACACATTGTATAATATTTATATTTCTATATAACAAACCAATCACACACACACACACACACACACAAAAGTAGATAAACATGTGGGAAGTAGTGCAATGTAATGGCTGCGGGGCAGCAGTCTTCCAGGAGTCTTTCTGGAGACTGAGGTGCTGCCCTATTTGCAGACAACTCTCTGCCCTGAGGGAGGAAGTTGCCCATCTTCAGGCCAAACTGGGCAGTAGTAAGGGAACCTTCCCCCAGGCCACACTGGACAGTAGGAAGGGAACCTCCCCAATCCAGGGAGCACCAGAGCCACCACCACTACCTCAGAGATTGTGAAGAAAACACAGCAGTTGGACCACAGTGGGCTCAGGGAGGGTGAGGATGGTGGAACAGAGGCACACCCAGTCAGTTGTTCCACTCCATAATCCATACACCATTCTGGGGAGCATAGCTCCCTGTGGATGCACCCACAGAGGAGACTAAGGAGGCTGAGGACAACTGTCACAAGGGAGGCCCACAGGAAGGAGGCAGAGGACACCACAGGAAAAGGAAGCGGCTCCTGGTGGGGGACTCAATTATTAGGGGGATAGAACTGGGGGGAGCAGGGAAAACTGAAGTAAGGTGCCTGCCTGGTGCCAGGGCTTGGAGGGACAGGAAGCACATCCTCAGGATCACGAGAACAGCTGCACGGGAGTCTGAGTTGGATATCATTGTCCACCTAGGGGCAAATGACTTGGCTCATCATGAGATTAGAGCAGTGCAGGAGGACTTTGTAGAGTTGGGGAGGGGCCTAAGACAAGTAGCACAAACAGTATCCTTCTCAGAGGTGCTGCTTGTCAATGGCATGGGGGAGGTGAGGGTACTTTGCACCGTGCAGTTTAATGAATGGTCGAAAAAATGGTGGGGAGCACAAGGGTCTGGCTTCATTGGGGACTGGGGTTCCACCTGGAGGGACACCAGCCTATACTGGCAGGATGGTCTGCATCTGTCCAGGAAGGGAACAAGTCTTTTGAGCAGTCAGTTTAAATGCTTCATTGGCAAGCTTTTAAACTAGTGAAGGGGGAAGACACTGATGAGCAGCAGGAAAATCCCAGCCTCTCCCTACAAAACAGGGTACTAAATGAGAAAAAGACCGAGGTAGAAAGGTCAGTGGGGGATGCTGCAACAGAAGGTAAAGCCATCAAAAAATGGAGAGCAATGAGTACCAATGAGTACCAATGCCCATAGTCTGGGTAACAAGCTTCCACAGTTGTATTTTATTTCTGTCACCTGCTGCTGGTTGTCTGTGATTGGTCATGTTGCCTTGGTCCTCCCCCCTACTTGCATGTGTGTGTGTGTCTGTGTGTGGTGCTGGAGGGGGTGGGGGGTGAATGCGGAGTTAGGGTTTCAACCCTAACACCAAATTTCCTCACTTTTGTCACTGTGGAACAACCCTAACTGATGTATTAAACAGATTTTTTTGCCTCTAATTTCCCTTCTTTTTGCGAATGAGAATGGGTCTTGTCACATAGTAACAGGAACACCAACGTAAACGCAAGCACCAACAGTCACGCACATGGTAACAGAAATGTAAATGGTAAAGCAAACATTAATAGAAACGCAAGCGCAAAGTGACACCGAAGTGAATAGTGACACAAACAGACAAGCAAGCATGTATGAAAATGCAACTGGTAACATGCACAGTGATGGCAGCGGTATTTTAAATGTAAATTTTAAGTGTCACAACAAAAAGAATACAAAAGGGAACAGAAACAGAAACGCGAATGCAGGCGCACACGTAAATGAAAACTGTAATGTGCACAGGCATGGTACCACAATTGTAAATGCAAATGGTAAAGTTAACATGAAGAATAACGCCAAAGGAAACAGAAACGGAAACAGAATAGCATACAGAAATGCAAACCGTAACACGCACGGCCACAGTACCACAATTGTAAATGCAAATGGTAATGGTAACAGCAACAATAACAGCAAAGGAAACAGAAACACAAAAGGAAATGCAAGCGCATATGGAAACGCAAACTGTAATGCGCACAGGCACAGTAACGTGAGTTACCAAGCATAAATGTTAACAGTAACAGCAAGAAAGAAACAAAATGAAAGAGAAACGGAAAACAAACAAAAGGGCTGCTGGTAATGCAAATGGCAATGTGCACAGTGACGCAAACCAAAATGCAAACGCAAACGGTAGTGAAAACACAAATGGTAACAGTAATGCAAATGCAAGTGAAAATGAGAATGCAAAGGGTAACGGACATGGTGGCATACACGGGAGCGGTAATGCAAACAGTGACATAAATGCAAGTGGAAACAGTAACTGTAACAGTATCGGAAGTGCACACCCTGTTTTTGCTGAACAGGTGCATAGAGAAACACAGTGTGTACAAAGAATGTATGCATTGTAATGGGCATCAAAGCTTAAAACGAGCATTGGAAGTACTTAATTGCTAATATCTCAGCAACCGCATGATGAAGAAAAAAAAAATTAAATTTCACAAAAATCATGATTTTCCTGGCTAGGCTTTTGCTATTTCATAGCCCATAAGGCTATGCATTTCACAACAAAAAATCTGTATCTCGCATCGTTTTCGAGATACGAGCCCTGCAAGGTGCAGCATACGCCACCATGTTAGTCTATGGAAAAAAATACCAACTTCGGAGTGCCATAACTTGGCAGCTGTGCAATATTTTTTCACCAAATCACCAAAAGGCATATCTGTGAGCTTTGGCTGCCTTCTCTCCAAATTTCAGCTCAAAAGACCAAACTGTTCTTTTGCAGCATGGTGGCAAAGAACTCTTGTCATTTTGGCCATAGCCTGGAAAAGCAGTGTCGCAATTTGCGACACATTTCACAAATTTTGCGAAAGTGTCGTGAGTACGGCACTACTGTGCGACACTACTTTTTCCAGAAATTTGAAAAACATATTTCTGGGGCATTTAACCTCAAAATAAAGACATGGCTAGCATCCTGAGGGTCCGACTAGGCGAACACAAAAATAATTATGTCCCTAGAGGGTCCTAAATTTAAATGCCAAGCATTTCTGTGATCACTAACTGAAAAAAAATGGCTGACTCACGACACTACTGCGGTCATTTACGACACTAAAAACTGCTTTTGCGACACTGTCAAACGTTTTAACTTTTCCCATTGACTTATAAAGGGAACTTGTTTTTTGAATAACTTTTGAACCGTTTAACATTTTTTCATGAAATCTTCAAAAGGCACATCGGGGACCCTGGCTGCACATTTCCTGAAGTTTTTGGACCAGTCACACAAACCGTGCGACCTGTAGACACGAGCAAAGAATTCACCAAAAACCATAAGCGTGCTTTTCGTTGTTGCTTAATAATTCCACAGCTGTATATCTGACCAGTACAAAACTTGGCATATCCCAAGCTCTACCAGGCCCAATGACGTCTGCCAAATTTCAGGCAAATCTGTTGAACTATGATAAAGCTATTAAGGTGCAAAGTTTGACCCTTTAACCTTAAAAGGGCTCCTCAACCCTAACTATGGTAGCACTACCGTGCTACCATTATATATATATATTCTTGGCAAAAACTTTGTTAATGCATCAGTTAGGGTTCCAGTGACAAAAGTTTGGAAATGTGGTGTTAGGGTTTCCAACCCTAACACCCAGTCTCCACTCTGCCTGCAGCAACAGGCATGGGGTGTGCCTTTGGGTTGTCAGCCCTAACGCACACCCCATTCCATGAGTAAACAAGCGGAGATGGGTACAGTATAGGAGAATGGGGTGAGCATTAGGGCTGGAACTGTTCCTCTGGCTGGTGGTCTGTAACAAAACCATGAGAGCTGATAGTTCTCCCAAAATGTAAACAGGTCTATATTGGGGGAACCCCTCCTTTTGAACACTGTGGCCAGAATCTGCTGGTTTAAAGCTCATTTGTGATTCCCTTGGCTGATTCTGCTTAGGGAGTCTGCCAGGTCATTGTCTTTGCCTGGTAGATTAGCTGCAAGTATGTTTTCTTCTAAGGAATATACAAGGTCCCAGCTCATCATTGCCTCTGTATGCAGTTTGAGTATATTGTTCCTCCCTGCTTGTTTATGTAGTACATTGTTGTGGTGTTGTCAATCCTGATTTGGGCAGTCTGACTCTAGCTGGGAGGAGAAAGACTGCATTGCTAACAGTACTGCTCTGAACTCCAGGAGGTTTATGTGTTTTAGTGACTCCTGTGGGCTCCATGTACTGCTCACTGTGAGGTCCAGAAGGTGGGTGTCTCACACCCGGAGTGAGGCATCCATAGTAAGAATACTTATACTAAGGTTCATACTAAGGGTCAAGAAGCTAAGGAGGCGGTATGGCCATGTGAGCTCCTACCATTCACCCATAATGGCACAGACTATTTCCTTCTAGTATATAAGTATCACGTCTATTTGTAAACTGTTTTTTGTCTTTACTATTATCACTAGAGGTAATTTGTTCAATAGATTAATCACTCTGGGTGTGAAAAAGGCTTTTCTCTTATTTGTGAAGAATCTTTTGGGTCTAAGCTGCAGAGGGTGACCCTTGGTACCTAGGCTATCATTTTTGAATTCAAGGTTTAGCTCATTTATCAGATAGCTGTCATGCATGATATAACATAATAGTAAGTTGCCTCGCATTCTACTTGCATTTAGAGTCATAAGGTTTAGCTTCTGAAGACACTCACCATGTGACAAGATCTTTATATTGTAGATCATTTTGGTTGCTTGTCTTTGAATTATTTCCAATTCATCTGCCACCCCTTTGCAATATAGCCCCATGTCTGGCTGCTATAGTCCAGAACTGGTCTCACATACGACCTATATAATGGCATTATCACTCTTTCATTTCTACTTCTAAAATTGCTATTGATTAACCAAAGTAGTCTTTTAGTCTTATTAATTTGTGGGTTACAGTGTGTCATAAGCTAATTTCTCTGTTATTATTACGCCAAAGTATTTTTCTTCTGTTGTTTTTCTTAGGGAAGTCCATTCAGAAAATATATGTTTTCCTTATTGTGATGCCCTAAATGCATTACACAACCCTTTTCAGCATTAAAACTCATTCCTCATGTATTTGACCATTTTGATATGTTATTCAGTACATTTTAGAGTGTGTCGATATCTTCTTGTGTATTTGCTATCCTTGCTATTTTTGTGTCATCTGCATATTTACTTAACCAGGCTGTTTGCCCATGTCAGATAGAAATATCTGAAACAGTAAGGGTCCCAGTACCAAGCCCTGTGGCACACCGCTCATCACCTCTATTGGATCAGACAGATATCCCTTTATACTAACTCTGACTTCTTTCACCCAGCCAGCTTCAAATCCCATCAATAAGTTTTTGATCCACCTGCTTATCTATCAGTTTTTGTATTATGGCACTGTGTGGTACTTTATCAAAGGCCTTCACAAAATCCAGAAAAATGCAATCCACCAATGACCCCTCATCCAGCAAAGCTGATATTTTCTCATAAAAACACAACAGGTTTGTTATACATGACCTCCCTGCCATAAAATCATGTTGCTGACCATCTCTGTGATAATTTTTTTCTAAATGTTGATTTATCATATATTTTATTATAGATGCCATAATCTTTCCCAGTACCGAGGTAAGGCTTATAGGTCTGTAATTTACAAAGTTAGTTCTGCTTCCTTTTTTAGGGCTGTGGGTGGAGCTGACAGCCCTTCTGTCATCGATCAGACTGTAGCTCTAAAATGGCTTTTTGTGGAACTCCCTTTTTAGACATTTAGATGTATTCCTCCACAGCTGCAAAGTAGTGCACTCCCCCTCTGATTTTTGCTATTTGCTGCTCTATGTTAAAGGCATCTGAAGGGAAGGGGGATGCTACTGTATTGTGCCTCTGAACTTCTCAGGATATTAAAAAAAAACTTTTTAAACTGCTGTTTCTATCATCTGTCCAGCTCAGTTTAATAGATGTAATCTATTTCTTTCAGCAACCTAGGGGTTAACTCATTATATGATGTCTGTAGTGTACAGTGTCAGATTACAGACAGTTAACCTGCAGTCTGTGAGCTATTTCATTCCTATGGGCAAACATACGAACTGCTGGGCATGGGGTGGGGCACTGTAGCCCCATCACTTTTTGTGGCCTGAAGGATCTTGCCCTTTAAACAAACAAACAAAAAAACTAAGCATAAACTAGTGTGACCGAGTTAATTAAGTCCAGCTGCCCAGGCACACATAGAACAAAAGAGGTGCTTCATGATTGTTTGCTGTTTCTGGAGTCGGAAGTGTCAAGTGGAAAGTACTTTTGTATGTGTGTGTGTGTATATACAATCTTGCTTTGGGATTGGCCATGTGACACAGACTGCTCATCTCTTATTTAGGATTTATGATTTGAGGCTCTGTTTGAGTGAGTATTTCCCCCGCACCGCAGAAGGTCAGTGTAAAACTAAACTAAAAGAAAAAAAATAACAGATTTACAGAGAGGGATAGAGTACATAAATGGACTGTTTGTAGTAGGGAGGTTGGTTATTACATGGATCTGGAATCTGTGTACTGGAGTTTAATGTTTGTTTACAATTTATAAATGTAATCTAATAAATATATAGATGTATATTTTTCCCTTTGATAACCAAGTAAGGCCAACTAGGCATTGGTGCTTGTTTCTAGGGACAACCCAGGAACACTGGAGAGATTTAATGACTTAATCAGAGCCACACAGTATGGAAATGGAGGGTGTGGGAATCAAACCCATGTCTGAATGCTGGATATACAAAGCCCATTTATAGCTCATTACTCTAACCTCTAGGCTATACTGTCAGCCCCATAAATAATAATAATAATAAATAATAAATAATAATACATTTTATTTATAAGGCACCTTATCCATAACCAAGGGGCCTAACAATTTTAAAAACAAATCAAACATCAATACAACTAACATTAAAATAGCAGTATACCATTCATCAAAAAGGAAGATCAGTCACTGAATGTCTGGTGCCACAAAAAAGTTTTTAAAGCTTGTTTGAATCCCTCCACAGTTGTGCACTCCCATAACCGACGGGGTAGAGAATTCAAAAGGGTAGGGGCTGCATACATAAATGCTCTCACCTTGGAAGATTTCAAACACACCCTTGGAATCTCTAGCAACCCCTCGTCGGCTGAGCGGAGTGACCGTCCAGGGCAGTAAGGAACCAGGAGCTCTTTCAGGTAATCCGGGCCCAGTCTGTGTAGGGCTTTAAAAGTCAGCAAACCAACTCTGAAGGTGATCTGCCACTGTACTGGCAGCCAGTGCTGTTCATGCAGCACCAGCGAAATATGATAGGAATGAGCAGATCCCGTCAAAAACCAGGCTGACATGTTCTGCACCAGCTGCAGGCAGTGGATTTCCACCCCAGGAAGCCCTAGGTAGAGGGAGTTGCAATAATCTAAGCGCGAGGACACAAAGGTGTGGACCAAAGTAGGAAGGCCACCAGACAGAACCAGATGCTTAATCCTGGTGATATTCCTGAGATGATAAAGGAAGATTTGACAACAGCTGGCACCTACAAATGTAAGGTCAGCCTTTATCAAGTACCCCAGGTTACGTACCCGTTCCGAGTCGGGACACCGAAGCATCACGAGAAAAGTCCCAGGCGAACCAACCCCAAACCCCCCTATCCGGCAACCTGGGCCCACAACCAGCACCTCATTTTTTTCTAAGTTCAACTTCAGCCAGCTGGAATCCATCCACTCCTGGATTTCTTTTAGACAATTATTAAAGACTTCGAGAACTCCATCCTGGTTGGGTGCAAAAGAAAGGCAGAGCTGGGTATCACCAGCATAGCAGTGAAACCTCAGCCCATACCTTCTTAAAATGTCTCCAATGGTTAGCATGTACACCACGAACAACATGGGTGACAGGACTGAACCCTGAGGAACCGCACATGACAGAGAAATAGGGCCTGAGGGAAAAAACCCAGACACCACTCTCTGTGTTCTACCCGTGAGATATGATGTAAACCACCTGAGGACTGTTCCCGACAGTCCACAGATGTGCCTCAGGTGACCAAGCAACACCCCGCGGTCCACGGTGTCTAAAGCTGATGGAAGATCCAGAAGAACCAAGATGAAATGGCTCTTTCGATCTCTAGCCATCAAGGTATCATTGAGCACCCGAACCAGAGCTATCTCGTTACTATGTCTCTTTCGAAAACCGGACTGGAGTGGTTCATAGATGTAATGGATGGTCAAATGGTCCTCCAGTTGTGCTGCCACTACTTTCGCAATCACCTTCCCTAAAAAGGGGAGGTTAGAGATAGGTCTGTACTTTGCATGGCAGTCTGGGTACAAGGTAGCTTTCTTCAAGAGTGGTGTCACCACCGCCTCTTTCAAGGAGCTAAGAAACTCCAGATTCCAAGGAGCACCAGACTATCCTCGCAAGGACCAGACCGATGACATCAATACAACCCAAAATTAAGGAAGTTGGTCCAGGGTCCAAACTACAGCACTTAGGGCACATACCCTAGATGATCTGCATGACATCCATGAGCTCTGATCAGCTGAAGGTACTTCAGGAGGGCCGAGATGCAGTGACCTCATACCGCCCTGATGTCAGCCACCTTATTAGCAAAGAATCGAGCAAGTTTGTCGCACTCTAATTGCGAAAAGGCTTTCCGAACATGTAGACAAGCTGGGTTGCACAGTCTATCCACAGTTCAGAAAAGCTGAGCTAGTCGATTCTGAGCAGCCTCAATATCCCTGGACAGGAATTCTGCCTTCTTACGGGTGATTGCAGATTGATAGACTTGATAATGGTCCATCAACCTAAGGCGGTCGGTATCAAGGGCGGACTTCCACCAGTAATGCTCTAACCTTCGTCCTAGTCGCTGCATCTCCCTCAAAGTCCCATCAAACCAAGCGGATTGAGGGCAAAGGGAGAGAGGATGAACACGGACTGGAGCAATGGAATCCAGAGCTACCGAGATGGCCAAATTATAGGCCGTCACGAGGGTCTCTTGGTCACTGCTTGCCTACGAGAGGGATGAGAGGTCAAGCACCGCCACTGGGCTATGAGAACTTATATCTCGTAAAGGGCGGTACATAACCATCTTCACAGGAGTAGGCCTACAAAGGGGGGTGCAAAAACTAAACCCCACAGTGTAGTAATCTGACCACCCAACTGGTTCCACCCCCAAGTCAGATGTTTCGATCCCTAGGAGGAAGACTAAGTCAAGGGAGTGTCCATGTTTATGAGTAGCAGTGATAACCACCTGTGTAAGGCCCAGAGATGTCATCAACTGGAGGAAGTGCTGACCAAATTGAGAGAGTTCATCATCGACCCAGGCGTTGAAGTCACCCAGAACCATCAGTCTGGGTGAGTCAAATGCCATGTCGATGTCGAAGTCCACCACTTCCTGAAGGAATCGCTTCTCATCACCGGGTGGATGATAAATGACGGCAATCTGATAACCTACACCTGCTGCTACAGCACACTCAAATGACTCAGCCTCCTCAATTAGTACACTCGTGAGGTTAAGTTCGGTCTTGAAACAGACAGCAACCCCCTCCCCCGTGGTCCAATCTCGGGCGGTATATCACCAAGTACCCAACTGGGTGAATAGTTTAGACTGGGCTGTTAATATCTCAAAGGAGAACTGCCTTGAATCAACAAACATGCATTTTTGTAGAAGTAGATGTTATTTTTTAAAATACCAGTTCTCATTTTGTTACTGCTTAATCCTAACTGGCCTTTTGGTAAATTCAGAGAGAGTTTCTGATTCACACACTGCTGGCATTGACTATTTTAGAACAGTATGATCTTGTTAAGAACTTACATTGTTGGTGCAATGCATCTGTGTTCTAATTTAGAATTCTTAGGTTCATGGGGACATAAACAACATTGTACAATTCTTAGATGGCACTTTGCAGCAGTGTGTAACCCATAAATATACAATGGGTTAACTAAAAGGCCAGCAAAAATGGGGCAGAAACAGAAGGGGACCCATTATATGAAAAAAAGCTTCTACGGGAAACATTACTCTCAGGTTCAGTGCAGCTCTCCTTTAATTAAACTTGTAGGGAATGTCAGATATTTTATCTAAATAGTAAGGAACTCTGTTTACAGGGATTTGGAACCATCTACAGGGAAATTCTTCCCATAGACTTGAATTAGTTATATGGGAAAACAGACGAATTTGGCTTCCACTGGAAATAATGTAATCTACAGGAAAACATAGGAAAATTGCCCTGCAGTTGTAGGAAAAAGGCAAACTTAATCTGGGAGCACTGAGGACTGATTTAGCAGCATGGCAGTTGTTGATGATTGTGACTAAACAGCACTATATGACACCAACAAGAAAATAACTGGTGATTTGCCTAGTTGACTATGCCCCGTTGAATGAAGGGTGAGCATACTTGCCGTTCCTCTCTCGCTTTTTTTTCTGTTTTTTTCTCCACCCTGCCACTGGCTGAGCAGGCGCGCGAGGTGGGACGAGAAAAAAAAAAAAAAAATTTACAAAACTTTCCTGCAACTTTTCACAGTAGTAGTCCGAGACCTCGTCAAGAGAGGTGGGAGTATCCGCCTCTTACAAGCAGTAGCAATAGCAGTCCTCGTCCGAGCTGCGGAGACGGGAGGACGGGGCGGGGAATCGGTTCAGGAAGGGAGGCGAGATGTCCACATCAGCGGCTTCGAGGTCAACAACTGTCGTATTCGTGCTCTTCTGCTGCTTCTATGTCTCCTTCCTGCTGTTGGGGGCCCTGGTGGTGTCGACCATCGAGCGGCCGTACGAGGCGCGACTGCGGGACGAGATGCGGCTGCTGCGGGCGCAGTTCGTGAACGCCAGCGCCGGGTGCCTGGATGATCTCACGCTGGAGCGCTTTCTTGCACAGGTGCTGGACGCCAACAAGTACGGCGTGTCCATTCTGCGGAACGCCTCGGTCAGCACCAACTGGGACTTCGCCTCCTCCTTCTTCTTCACCAGCACCTTAGTGACCACAGTCGGTTATGGACATACTACTCCTCTTTCTGATTCTGGGAAAGCCTTCTGCATCTTTTATGCTTTGCTGGGAATCCCCTTCACCTTGCTGGTTCTCTCTGCAATTGTCCAGCGCCTTATGATCTTCCTCACATATCGGCCAATCAGGTTTTTCCAACTGCAGCATGGCTGCCCCAAACGGACCATCAGCCAAGTACATTTGATAGTCCTAATGTTAGTGACCCTGATTTGCTTCTTCCTTATACCAGCAGCCATTTTCAGTGCCATCGAACAACGCTGGTCTTATCTGGAAGCCTTCTACTTCTGCTTCATTTCTCTTTCCACTGTTGGCCTTGGTGATTATGTACCAGGAGAACAATATGGGCAAAATCTACGAACATTCTACAAGATATCAGTCACGATTTACCTGCTGTTAGGGCTCGTAATGCTGCTTCTGCTATTACAGACCTTTCAGAAAACTGCAGACCTGTATGGCATTCCAAGCCTTTTCAGCTGCCCTCTTGTGATGATGATGATGATGAGGACCATGAGAAGATTATAGACCCATCGGATTCCCAGGATACCCCGGACACTGCAGACAGAGTTAATAAGATGACAGAACACCTGAATTCTGGTGCTCAGCCCACGTACTCCTCAATCAATAGATAGCCTGAACAGAACAAGAGTGAGATGTGACTGTGGACATGGCTTGAAACTTGATTTTTGACTTTCTCAGGACATAGATTTAGATGGGAGCTGCAATCAGTTATTCCCTGGCACTTATCTGGAATTCTATCCAAAAGACATTGAAAATGGAAACACTGATCCCCCTTACATCCTTCAAAAAGCTGTACACCAGCCTAATCCCAGATTCATGCAATTGCTTCCACAAGGCCTAGTCCTCCACACCCCCACCCCACCTCTCTCCCCCTTCTAAAGCTCCTCCCTATTCTTCTATCATTCCTCTGGTCCTTTCCACATCAAACCTCAAACATATATGCCCACCCATGTACCATTATCCAAGCCTTATCCCTACCAGACTGTTTGTTTCTCACCTTTAATAGGTTTTGGTTTACTGTCCTTTGCCTTGTATATATGTAAATAATTGTACATCTATCTCACTCATAAATGTTTGTATTTGTGCTATTTCAATATCATGTTTTTGTATACACTCTGTAACCTTTTTGTTATGACCACTCAGGTCCATCTTGTAAATGAGCTATGCTCAATGATGTTCGCCTGAATAAATAAAGAGTTTGATTGATTGATTGATTGATTGATTTGGTAGCTCTTCATAGCCCTATTGGCTCCGGCTAGATCTTGTTATGAATTGGTACACCTATAGCTGATCGCCAATCTGCAGGAATTTCATTTTTGATAGTGCCCTCATGTACAGTAGTCTTAGTTGAGAAGCAATTTGTGGTGCCAATAATTTATTCATTTTGGAAGATATGTTATCTGGTCCTGACAAGTGTGTACATTTCAGGGCTTAAATTTTTTTGTTTATACACTCTAAGGTAATCTCATCCATTGTAGAAGTGCACACAGGTATATCTCCTATGTATGATTCATTTTTTGAGAAAACAGTCCCAAAATATGTGTTAAAAATGTCAACCATTTCCTTAGGGTCTTCAATTTGTTGATTATTAGAAATTATTGAGCATAGTCCATTATTTGAGGTTTGTAAGAAATTGGCATATCCATAGAACTTTGTCATGTGATCTTTGTTTGCATTACTTGCTAGCCCTATTTCCATTTGTTGTTTTTTGTTCTTAGTTTATGTTTGTTTTGCTTTAAAGCCTTTTTATATGTTTCTCAATTTTGTTCTGTTTATTCTTGCAATATGCGTTATAGAGTTTGAGAGCCAGAGATTAAAAGTTTAGCACGGGGCGCAAATCTGTTGCACTGGACTAGTGCTGAATTTGCGCCTGACTGCTATATTTAAAAGGACATTTACCGCCAGTGCTAGGTGTTAGCACCGATGCTAAATTATAATGTGTGCAAGGGAGGGACTGAGGGGAGGGGCCCTGAATGCCAGCGCACCGGCATATTCAAAGGTATAGTGCTGCGCTACAGGCATTAGAGCAACCTGTAGCACGGCGCTGAATGCTGCTGAGAAAAGGCCGGCGGTATTGTACCGGTGGTAATGTGGTGGCAGTGCCCCCCCAAAGCATGATTCCAGATCCCTGGTATCCGCCCTATGATGTTATGTCCCTGGTAGTCTAGTGGTCCCCCCACCCCCAAGCACGTATCCCAACCCTCGGTGCACATATTACAATACATTTTTCCCTGGTAGTCTAGTGGCCCCCCTCCCCTAAGCACATATGCTGGGGGTGTCACAGATGGTCCCCAGGTGTGATGCTGCGGGAATGCAACCGGTCCCTCGCAGGCGTCTGCAAGCCCTCGAACAGGCCTGCTCCAGGCGTGCCCGGAATGCCCACAGTGGATCCCGGTGATGACAATGCCAGAGTCGCATGACGCCAGGAGCGAGGGGTGGAGAATGCACTCTGCAGTGACTGCTGCAGATGGCCCTACACCAGGGTGGCCAGTGGTGCTAGGCCGGCCATGACTGCAGCGGTGAGCCAATCCAGGCCTGCAGTCGTGTCCTCACACATGCCTGTGGCCTCGGCCAGGAGCTGCTCAAAGTCCCGGTCACACTGCCCTCTGGACTGGCGCAGCTCTATGTGGAGGGCATGCACCCCTGCCATGACCAGCATCTGTTGCTCCACGGATGCCGGAGCAGATGGGTGTGCTCGGTCAGAGGGTTGGCACCTTGGGGGGCTTGGGCATTATGTCGACCCATGGGAGTTGCACAGCCCCACGAGCAGGTGGGGTCTGCATAGTGGTGCCGCCTTGGGCCTGTACTGTCTGCAGTGCAATGGCAGTGGCCACTGCACCCGGACCCCCCTCTGCACCGTCCTGCTGCTGCTGATGCCCCTCCGGCCGCTGTGCGGGAGACGGCACCAGGGCAGCTGCACCACCACCACCACACAGTATGGTCTGCGCCGCAGGTGCATTGTCCACCACCGGAGGGTCAACAAGCACCACCTGGGCACCATCAGTGCTGCTGTGTCCAGTGTGTGGTAGGGGTGCCTCCCCCCAGTTGGCATCACCACTGTCCAGGATAGTGGACATGTCGTCATCAGACCCGGACCCCGCCCTGATCAGTGTCTCAGCATACTGGATGCCATGGCTGGCATCCCACTGAAACACTGCCTGGGCCTCATACACGCCCACTCCACAGGCATCAGGTCAGACAGTGGGGAAGGCCCAGCAGCGGTCCGGACCCCAGACTCCAGTGGAGGTGGATGGGCGCTCCTCCAGGTCCATGTCAGCCCCCAAGGTGGGCACCGTCACCCCTGCAGCTGCATGCAGGTGCTCAGGATCTGTAAGGGAACCCTTACACGTTAGTGCAGCCACCATGCATCCCTGTACCTACCATGCAGTGATGGGCTTCCCTCCATCTGGAATCCACCACCAGGAAACACCCTCCATGGCGCTGCGCCACATGGTCGCCACCACCAGCTCCTCCTGCAGTGTCAGCTGTGGCACCTCAGGCTGTCCACCGCCCGTGTCAGCATGTGTGGCACAGATGACAGCCACCTTTTCCTTTATCTGCCTCCAGTCTGTGCCCACCTTTTTATTGCACTCCTGTGCTGACCGCTGATGGCTGCCCTGCAGGATCACAGCCCTGGCCACTCCCTCCCATGCCTCCGCCCTCGCCTGCGGGGTTCCTGTGGAGCCATTCAGAAGTGCCTCCTGGTCCAGGTATGTGTCAAAAAAAGGGCACTGCACTCTGCCCTTGTGAAACTGGGCCTGTGCCTCCATGCAGGCCCCTGATCCTCAACCTCCTCGTGCACCGACATGCTCACTCCTGTGGGTGGTGACATGTGGTTAGTGCTGGCTGCCACACACGATGTGCCCCCTTGAATCCTCTGTCCTGACATGCTCACTGCCTGGCGTCTTACCTGTGAAGGATGCAATACCAGTCTGGTGCCTGTGCAGTCCCATGGTGCCTTAATAGCGCATCACATGCAAATGAGGGAATACACAACTATAATGAGATGCAAATGCCTCCGATGCGCCGCGGATATGTTGAGCAGCTCATCTGCATGTGCCAGCTGAATATAGTGGAATTGCACATGGCGCATTGGAGATGCGCATGCTCAGGCCATGGCGCAACTGTATGACATGCGCAGTCCACCTGGCAAAGCGCATGCGTGCACTGACGCCACGTACGTCGGTAGTGCATCCTACACACAGTGCGCTATATGCGGCATGGTGCTCTGCCACTATTGGGCATGTGGTGCACATGTGCTGTACACCCTGCAGTGCTTGTGCGCCATTGGCACATGGCCCATGGGGCACACTGGACCCTATAGCGCACCATGCCTTTCGTGCCCTGTCTCGCTGTCATGCACAGTGCGCATGCCAACCTTTGACCCCTACATGTGTCCCTTGACTCCTGAGTGCCTGCGGCACTTGCCAGCACTAACTCAGCTGTATGCACGATTGGGGATGGCAGCGCATCATCAGGTGTGTCGCGCATCCATCGCACGTGTGTCTCATGAGCTCACTAGCGTCATTTTGGCTCAGTAGTGTAGTTAGCAGGCATGCCTCATAGGAGCACACTGAGGGTGCCCAATTGGAGCCAGGTTGAGCTAGTCAACCTGGTGGCACTGGTGGAGCCACATGTTGGTACCCTATATGGGCAGGTGCCCCTGGACCAGCCATGCACAGAGGTGTGGCAGGGGGTGGCCGAGGAGCTGGAGAAGGCCACAGGGTCATGACATAGCAGGGAGCAGAGCCACCACAGGTACGGGGACCTGTGGAGAAGGGATCCGGACCATCTGAGGACACTGCAGGTACGCGTCCGGAGGGGCACAGTGCCACGGCCAGGTGAGTGCACATATCTACGACCGTTGTTCAATGTCTTCCTCAATGACATTGGAGATGGCATTAAGGGCAAAATGTGCCTGTTCACAGATGACACCAAACTATATGGGAGTGTGGACACAGCTGAAGGGATACAGGACCTATAGGAAGATCTGGAAAAGCTAGGGAGGAGGTCCAGGATATGATAGCTTGGCTTCAATGCCAAGAAATACAAGGTTATGCATATTGGAGCCAAGAATCCTAGGATAAAGCACTACCTGGATGGAGTCTGAGTATCTGCTTCAGTAGAGGAGAAGGACCTGGGAGTGATGATCACTACTTACCTGAAGCACTCCACGCAGTGCAAGAAAGCAGCAGCAAAGTCAAACAAGATGCTGGGATGCATATTTAGGGTTATCAGTAGTTGGAGAGAGGAGGTTATACTGCCCTTGTACAAGTCACTGGTAAGGCTGCATCTAGAGTATGGAGTTCAGTGCTGGTGCCCACACCTCAAAAAGAACATTAACCTGCTGGAGAAGGACCAGAGGAGGGCTACAAAGATGATAGCCAGTCAGCAGGGTAAGGCATATGAGGAGAGGTTGAGGGCACTGAACATGTACTCCCTGGAAGACAGGAGAGAGAGAGGGGACATGATTGGGACTGTCAAGTACTTGAAAGGAATAAATAAGGTGGATAAGGAGGGTCTCTTTAAGTTGAGTGGCAACTATAACATGAGGGGGCACAGTCTTAAGCTGGAGGGTGGGAGGCTTAGGAGGGAGGTCAGGAAGCAATTCTTCACAGAGAGGGTGGTGGACATGTGGAATGTGCTGCCAGAAGAGGTAATCTCATTGAAGACAGTGGGCGCTTTAAGAGAGGCTGGGACAGGCATAGGGGAAGGGTAAGGGTCATGGATAGGGAGGATGGGAGGAGAGGGGAGGGAGGGAAGGGACATTAGCTCAAGCTATGGAAACTGCAACATGAGGAGATTTGATAGACAAAATGGCCTTCTTCTGCTGCCTTCTTCGTGCGTTCGTATGTATATTTAAGGTCTTGTTGAAATATACAGTATCTTTATAACAATTGCAAAAGGTTTCGGCTATATCTTTATCCTTAGTAACTGTGTTACCACTTATATCGTTTATAGCTGTTATATTTCTTTCTTTTTTGTTTTTTAACTTGGTTTACTAATAATTCACCAACTTTATCTCCTAAGTATTTAATTGTTTTAATTTGTTTACTAACACTTATTGTTTCTCTATTTAATAAATCCTGTTTTTCAGTCCTTGTTTCTTCCCATTCTTTGTAGTATAGCTCACAATTTTATATCATTAAATGATCTAATTCTCTTAATCTTTTATCCAGTTCATTATTTTCTTCCTGTAGTTTTTTATTCAACATACTTTGATGTGAAATTATATATCCTGGGGCTTCTAGTTCTGGCAGCATCCAGATGGCAGTGTAGTTGAGGAGCTCCTTCATAGCCAAAATCAAATCCAATGCAATCGGCCACTATTTTTGGCAATCCTGCTCCCAAAAAGGAAGACTGCTGACACCTAATGTCTACTGGACAACATGGAAAATAACAACCACTGGGACTCTCTGGCAAGCCAGCTAAACACAAACTAGACTGCTTGCAGCAGGCTGCACCATGCTCTCCAGACTCTACTCCAGCTCCTACCCCACCGACTAATGACACAGATGAAACAGATTGCACTTTGACTTCAAAAAAACTATGTACCACCCTGCAACAGATCAGTACAACCTTGCAATGCCTGGAGACCAAGGTCTCTAAAGATTGTAACAACATAAATCTCTTAGACCGTAGAACTGGGTCCCTAGAACAGTGCATGTCTGAGTATACCACTACTACCGACATACATAATTCAGCTCTATTAGATTTACATCGCAAGTAGCAACTCTGTCCTTTTAAATTAGAGGAGCTTGAAAATCAGAACCGCAGAAACAACATAAGGGTACACGACATTCCAGAGGGTATTGAGAAAGGCAATATGCTGGCATTCATGGACTCCTTCCTTAAAGAGATTCTTGGCTTACCTGCTGAAAAAGAGCTTGCTATCACTCGGGCCCACTGTTCCCTTATCCCCCGGCCCAAAGATCCAAAAGCACACCGCTGTTCTGTGGTCCTTACCTTTTTGGACTTCTGCATCAAAGAAGACTTATTACACATAGCCTGGGTGAAAAAAGAAATATTCTTTGGCAACAAAAGACTCTTTTTTGACCATGGCTATACCCCGTTGATGATGCAGAAGCACCAAGAGGTATCTGCAGTAGTGAAACACGTGAATCAAGTGGACAATCAGGCATTTGTGGAATACCCTGTTTATTTAAAAATTAATTACAACAAATGGTCCTGGAAGCTTCCCAGACCTGGCAGCAGCTACAGACTTTCTCCATTCTCTCAGCATAGATATCACTGATAATATTAATTCCCAGCAGCAGAGGGAGCTCTGTTCCCATGACTAGCTGATCAGTGGAAAGAACAACTCGGGGAAGCTTGCAGATACAACCTCCTCTGGTGTATGGGCCTCGATCTCTGCAAAATCTCCCCCTCAATGATGAACCAATAGGAAACATAACCGGAGGCATCCCAGTCCCAAGCCGATTCAACCTGAACACAGTTTCCATAGCTCAGTGTGAGTTTAATTACTATACATGCAGAGGTCCTAGTTCCTGTGATGCTCTTACTAGCGGCTCTTTATCATGTAAGAGCGGGTCTCTCAGAACTTAATTTGAGAGAACACCTGTGATCCTTTTTTTTAAAATATACTTTAGTGGATGCAGCATATTACATGGCCAGACCTGGCAGGACGGACAGCCGGTGGTGGGGTAAGATTCTCAGGCTTCTCTCTTTGTTTTACTGGTGGGGTGGCAGGGGGTGGGTACTGGGGGCTCTCAGGCTTATGGAGGGCTGTCCATGGGGGGCCTGGGGGGCGCAGCAGAAGACCACACCAAGAGTTTCAATAAACACCCTCGCTTTACTGATCCAGGTTTCCCTCTACAAATAGCGTTGCTGGTTTCTGACGAACTAACTAACTAACCTACTAACTAACTCTGCTGGCACATTAATTAGTCTATAACTTTATTAACACTCAGTTTACAGATGAGTGCTCACTTCCTCTCAACTGGTGAGATCAGGAGAGGGGGTTGCTTACAGTTGGTTAGTGATACCTCAGACTGGTTGGAGCAGTACAAACCTCTGATTGGGAGCCAAATGATAGAAACATAGAAACATAGAATTTGACGGCAGATAAGGACCGCTTGGCCCACCTAGTCTACCCATTTTCCTACCTAACAGATAAGCTGCAGATCCTAGTTAACCAACAGCTTACTTCCTCCTACCCCCCACTAGGACTTCCTTATGTCTGTCCCATGCATTCTTGAATTCCCCCACTGTTCTATGATTCTTCAGCCTAGGTGACTGAAACAGGTGACTCATAGGGGTCCCCAGCTCAGTGGATGACTCACAACATAACTGAATGGATTCCCTTCATCCTTTGGGCTCCGTTTTGCATTTTTCTGTCTGCTACTTGGTCCTGTGAGACACCGGGCCTCGTCTTTGATAAAAACCTTGTCCAGTGCCATACCTCACCTCTTTTCTATCTTTCTTTTATTTATAATAATAATAGTAATAATGTCTATTTATAGAGCGCAATTCATAAAATCAGAGCACTTTACAATAATTAAACAATTAAAACCGGAAAAACTATTATAGGTTAATTCAATAATAACAACAGGTTTAAGACAGATCAATTAATGGAGAAAGCCAAAATAAATAAATTTGTCTTCAATGCTGATTTGAAGCTCTCCATGGTCTTGCACTCATGAACCCAATGAGGTAGAGAATTCCACAGGGTGGAAACCGCAAGTTCGCAAACACATGGGCCCCAGATGTCTCTAACCAAACCCTAGGAATCTCTAGCAATCTTTCATCAGTGGAGCAGTTGGGAGGGGCATTGGGGCAAAGAAGCTCTTGCAGGTAGCCCGGTCCCTATCCATGTAGGGTTTTATAGGTCAGCAAGCTGACCTTGAAGGTGATCTGCCATTGAACTGGCAGCCAGTGCATCTTGCACAGCACGGGTGTAACATGGCTAGTTCGTGGAAGCCTAGCCAGTAACCTGGCTGCCACATTCTGCACCAGCTGCAGACAGTGGATATCAACCTCCAGTAGCAATAGGTTTAGGACGTTATAGTAATCCAGACGGGAGGTCACAAAGGTGTGGACCAGAGTCAGATGATAGTCAGGCAGAACGAAGTGCTTAATCTGGATGATGTTCCTCAGATGATAAAATGAGGTCTTGATGATGGAGAACACCTGAGACTTCAGGGTCAACCCCTCATCAAGGATAACGCCCAGACTCTTCACCTGTTCAGAAGTTCTCAGATGGCCATCTACCTAATTTCTTAGGAAGGTCTAGAGTTTAAAATTGGTGGGTCTCTGGCCATGCTCACTTGAGGCTTCTCTGGATGGACCCTGGGGTGATTTGGGCCCCTTGTCTCCCCCTATCTACCCCACACCACTAGACTCTTCCCTTCCCCGACATATTTCTTCCAGAGAAGATATTACTGATGGATTTACTGTGGGGTGCTGATGTGCCATTGCCCGACACCTGGGAGCCTGAGAGTTGTGTCTGGCAGTTGTTGTCCCAACGTTCGGGGGTTGCCCGTGGTAGAGTTTTTTTCTATGTTTTGGGGGGCTTCATCCCCACACCTCCCTTATTTTTGATTGCCAACTCCACCACAGGCAGCTCCTGGCTGTCAGGGTGCTGACTGTTGGGATGTGATTGTCGGGCTTCTGGGCGTTTGGTGGTGGCGTTTCAGTGTTCCTTAGTACTCCCATTACTGATGGCCTGCCCTGCATCTGGTCACTCCTCTCGGATGGAGATAGTTCTGCTCTCCTATGGTGGAAAGTCATGCTTTCTTTCTTTTTTTCTTCTTCTTATTATATTAGCTGAGACAACAGGTTCACTTATTTCCAGTTGTAGAGTTCTGATTATGCTGCCTTATTGCTACTTCCCAATTGCTTTACTGAGGGAGTCTATCTGAGTCTGATTGCTCTCCTAAAAAGGTGTTAGAGTGATCTAGACTGGGGTGTCACAGACAGTGATCTCTTTCCCATAGTTGGATCCTTCAGTGGATGTGGGCTTGTTATCATAACCTTGAAGTACCAAGTTTGCTTAAGTCACTTAACCAGCCTAAAGCTCTTGGGTCACCCCTGAAAACAGGCAGTTGTGCCTAGTGGGCAGGCCTTACCCAGTTAACAAAGAATAAACAAAAAATTAAAATGTTATCTAATGTGTTTTGTTGAGCCTGGTTTATTGTTAACTGTGTTTTTTTCTAGGTTGTTTATTGATCTTTTGCTGGTGGTACGCCCTGTTCCCCTCAGGTAAGCTGTATGGGTTCCGTCACTTAGCCTTCCATGGTGGACCTTAACATAGCTTCCTTCAATGTGAGAGGCATAAACAGTCCAATCAAATGTGCCCACATATTGCAGGAATTAAAACATCAACGTGTGACAACTGCATTCCTTCAGGAGACCCACTTCACCCCTCAGGAGCACTCAAAGTTGCACCGTGGGTGGGTGGGGGAAGTCTGTACCTCTCATTATGAGGCACACCCACACCATAGAGGAGTTGCTATCCTGATATGATGAAATGCCCCATTCCACATGCAGAGGGTGGACTATGATCCAGAAGGACGATTTGTCCATTTACTGGGTGAATACCAGGGTCAGAGTTTCACCCTTCTTAACATTTATGCACCAAATGAGTAATCTGACCTCATGATGTTCTGTACCAAAATCTTAGGGGACATTGTGACAGATCCCCATAGCTTGATAGTGGTAGGGAGGGACTTTAATGCAGTTATAAACCCAGTAATAGGCTGGGCTGGTTCAAGATCAAATGAGGATTCTAGAACAAGGAACTTGATTTCCAGGCTATGCGAGGAGAAGGGTCTTATTGATGGTTGGCAATTCCTCCACGCAGAAAAGATTATACCTATTACACCCTGAGATATAACACTTATTCTAGAATAGATTTTTTCCTAATCTCAGCAAATTGGGTGTCTAAACTTCATAGTGCATCAATAGGTTCAGTCACCATTTCGGACCCTGCACTGGTTCTGGTTCGACTGGATACTTCCCCAACCTCATCAGAATCCATCTGGTGCCTTAAAATCAGCCTGTTCAATCGTCTGAGTTCCAAGACTTAATAAAATCCAGAATACAAACATTTCTACAAAACAATCCTATGGTGGATACGGGGATGGAGATCAGATGGGATGCTCTTAAGAGTTATCTACAGGGAGAAATTATCCAATATTCTTCACAGGTTAAGAAAGAGCAGATTCAGGCTATATTAGACCTAGAATGGCAAATTAAAGAATTAGAATTCCAACATCAAACCTCCCTGGATGATACAGTAAAACAATAGCTGGAAACAGAAAAAAGCTATTTAAACAAGATATTAGATACCCAAATTGAGGGACAGCTCCGATATTATAAACAAAAATATTATGAGCATGGTAATCGTGTTGGTAAACTACTAGTATGTCAACTCTGGAAGGAGGCGGCCAGCAGAGCAGTGGATCGCCTCCGTGATCCCCTCACCCACTCCTCCACCACCTGTCCAGCAGATATTTCTCAACTTTTTGCCCAATACTACTCTTCCTTCTACAACTCTGAAAGACTTCCAGATCATGATGATAAAACAGAGAAATATTTAGATTGTGTCCCCTTCCCTGCTCTCTGCGGATTAAAGGGCTTGTTTAAATGCCCCTATTTCTAACGCCAAAATTTTAGCAAAGATTAAACAACTTAAAAATGGCAAGGCACCTGGAACAGATGGCTTTGTGACTGAATTCTATAAAGTGTTTGCCCTTCTTTTATTACAGCCTTTGACAGCAGTATACAATGAGGTCCTTGAGGGAGAGATGGGGTTCCCCCCTGGTGGAACCTAGCACAAATCTTGATTATTTTGAAATCTGGTAAGGATCCAGAGGAATGTGGCTCCTATCACACCATTTCTTTGCTTCTGGTGGACTTAAAACTCTTCACCAGCATCCTTGCTGATCGTCTCCAGTCTTGCATCTCCTCTCTAATACATAGAGACCAGACAGGCTTTATCTCTGGTCATTTTCTCCAAGATAATATTCGCTGACTCCTTAACATCATTATGGTCCAACATACTAACCCATTCTTTCAGCTGGTGATCGGCATGGATGCAGAATAAGCTTTTGACAGGGTGGACTGGGCTTTCATGACTGCCACCCTGCAACGGTTTGAACTAGGGCCAACATTTTTTGCAACCGTTACCTCCCTTTATAACTCGCCGAAAGCTCGGATCAAAGTTAATGGTTTCTTCTGTGACCATATATCACTGCCGTACTAGCGGAAGAAACCCATTGGTGAAATCCCCACAGCGGCCAGCTTGACAGTTTTGAAAATGTGGCTGTGGGGACCCCGCCCGTGACGAAATTTTGCCTTTTCGCCAACTTTCTCCCCCCCTTCAAGTTAACTGCGACTTGGAGTTAACAATCCATTGAAGGAGGGTACAGGGCTCGTGGGGCACAGCCCCCTGATAGAAACACAGACCGATGTCTGATAGGTGAAATTTCGCCTGTTGACATCGGGGCTGTCGCTATGCCGAATGTCGACGATATTGTTGTCGCATAGGCATAAGTAAACCTCACTGTAGAGGGGCACCAGGCAGGGTTTCCCCTTGTCCCCTCTGCTTTTTGACCTGCCACCCGAACCTCTGGCAATTACCATTTGGCAAAATATCCACGTTAAAGGAGTCATGGCTGGAGGAGCTGAGCAAAAAATGGCACTTTACACTGACAATTCTTTATTTTTCCTTGGAGACTCACAATCTTTGTTACCCCATCTACTTCATATCTTATTAGAATTTGGCACTCTAGGGGGATCCAAAATCAATGACACTAAATCAGAAGTGATGGTGCTTAGTGGGACAACCTCTGGAATTCAGATGGACATGTCCCTTCGTGTGGGCAAAAACCATGTTTCGTTATTTAGGCATTCAGATATCCAGGGACACTTCATTACTATTTAAAAATAATTATCTTAAATTGTTTAACGCCCTCCAAGTGAACTTTGCCTGCTGGACACTTCTACCCTTAACCCTTTATGATAGAATACAGACGATCAAAATGAATGTACTTTCCCGTCTTTTATTTTTATTCCACACCCTACCTATACCCATTACCAAATCCTTCTGGAATAATTTGCACTAAGCTGTCCAACATTTTGTATGGTCTGGAAAATGACAGCGCCTTTTCCAAAATGATCTTACAGGCCCCCCATCAGATAGGAGGCTTGGTGCTCCCCATCTTTACATCCTATTACTTGGCAGCACAGGGTGCCCAACTGTGTACATAGGCTAAATGACGTGAAGATTCTGGCTGGTACCAGATCAAAGCTGCTTACCTGTCCAATTGGGCCCTTTGAACCATATCTACATGTATAATTTCCCCTAATCTCTGGCCCAGGATTCATAACCCTTGGATTAAACACTCCTTACAAATTATCCTATGCCTTAGGGGATTAACTGCCACCCCCAACACGATTGGACCCCTTTCTCTCATACGACATAAGGATCTGTTCCTTCCCCCCAAATTGGACTTGGGATTTGCCTATTGGGAAGCACATGCTCTTACCACTTTTAGACAATGCACAGATGAAAATGGTTGCCTCCCATTTTCAAAGTTAGAAGAGGTCTACTTCCTCCACAGGAAATACCATTATTGATATTTACAAGTTCGACATTTTATTCAGTCATCAGGACACTTTTTGTCCCTGCGAAGGGAACATACTACCCTAGAAGACTTTATTTATCCTGCAGTTAAACTCTGTGTTAAAATACGCTACCTTGCTGAGTTATATAAAATTTTGGCAGAGCCGATAGTTCCCTCGTTAAATGACATTAGGTTTAAGTGGGAGTGGGAGAGTGGAGCTACAGTCCCCCCAGACCAATGGTCTCTCTCCACCTTCATCTGGGTTGACAGGTTATTGCATCCCCAACCTCGCAGGAATATAATTGGAAGATGCTCACCCGCTTTTTTCGAACCCCTGTGGTAACTAAACACTAACACTAGTTACATGGATGTCTGCTGGTGCAACTGTGGAGGTGCATGGGGGACACACTACCATATCTTCTGGGAATGTCCAATTCTTCATGATTTTTGGCATTCAGTACACATTGAAATTCAAAAGTTAACTGGTATCTCCTTCCCTTTCTCTTTTCTGGACTTGGTCTTGGGTTTCCTGGCACTCCTATCCTGTAGCAATGCTATTCGGAAGCTAGGCCAAATCCTGCATGCAGCAGCGCTTAAGTGCATCACTCTCAATTGGCTCACCCCTAAGCCCCCTTCACTGGTGCAATGGTGGACAAAAGTCATGGAAATAGAGAGAATGGAGTGTATTACCAATAGTATTCATTAAAGTATGGACAAATTCAGTGAGGTGTGGCGATCGTGGTACCTAGCTGAAGCTAGGCTGGAGGAGTAGTAAGGGTGACTTTTAGATTCCTTAGAAGATACGCTACGGCTTCTCCTATCTTCTTGTTTATTGGCATACTGATGGTTTTGGGGGGGGGGCACCAGAAAATCTGTTTGATTGCCTTTTTGTTATTACTATGTTGATTTAAAGACATCTTAGAATTGTGTCATTTTGCAGGTTCGCTTTCTGGTCAGCATCATTCTCACTATTTTGTAATTATAGCCTGCAGGTTAGATACAAGAAGACCATGTGTATAATATGGACATTTATAGAAGCATAGAAACATATAAATTGTCAGCAGATAAGGACTGCTAGGCCCATCCAGTCAGCCCATAGGCCTTTATACATGTATGCATCTACTCACCCTAAGTGGTCAATGGCTTTTCATCGCTCCCTTCCTGCCCAAGGTTTCCCTGTGCTTGTCCCAGGCATGTTTAAACCCATCCACTGTGCTTGCCCCACCACCTCTTGTGGCAGACTATTCTAAGCATTCACCACCCTCTCCATGTAGAAAAACGTCCTCATGTTACCTCTTAAACTCCCTCCCCCAATTTCATATTGTGCCCACTTGTTCTGGTATCTTTTTTACATTGGAAAAGATCTCCCAACTGCACCTTGTTTATGCCCTTGAGGTACCTAAAAGTTTCTATCATATGGCCCCTTTCTCTCCACTCTCCTCCAGTGAGTACATATTGAGGTCTCTTAGTCTCTCCTCATATGTCTTGTGTTGCAAACCATGCACCATCTTTGTCGCCCTTCTTTCAACAACCTCCACCATGTTTATGTCCTTACGCATGTGTGGTCTCCAGTACTGCACACAGTACTCTAGATGAGGCCTTATTAGTGTTTTATACAATGTCATCACCACTTCCTGCCGCCTACTAGTAATACTTCTGCCTGTGTACCCCAGCATGCCACTGGCCCTCCCTGCAGCCTTTGCACACTGCTTTGATACCTTCAGGTCATCAGATATGAAAACGCTAGGTTCTGCTCCTCTTTCGTGATGGTCAGCACCTCCCCCCCCCATCCTGTAGGCCTCTCCAGGGTTCCCTCTACCCAGGTGCATTATCTTGCACTTTTTTGCATTGAACCTCAGTTGCCACACCTCCGACCATCTTTCAAGCTTCTTCAGGTCCATCTTCATTATCTGCACTCCTTCTGGAGTATCCACACTTTTGCAGATCTTGGTGTCATCTGCAAATAGGCAGACCTTTCCTTCCAGCACCTCTGTAAATGTCATTAATGAAGACATTGAACAGTATTGGTCCCAGTACTGATCCTTGTGGCACTCCGCTGGTCACCCCTCTCTCCCCAGATTGGATTCCATTTACCGTCATCCTCTGCCTTCTGTCTGTCAGCCAGTTTCTAACCCATTGTATCACCTTATGCCCCATGCTCAGACTACTCATCTTGTTAACCAGCATTCTGTGTGGGACAGTATCAAAGACTTTGCTGAAATCCAGGTAGGCGATGTCTACGGCCCCTCCCTAATTCACTTCCCCAGTTACCCAGTCAAAAAAATCTATCAGGTTTGTTTGACAAGACATTCCTGATGTGAATCATGTTGCCTCATATCCTGGCACCAATGGATTCCAGGTGTGCCACTATCCTTTCTTTCATCAGTGTCTCCATGATCTTCCCCACCACTGAGGTGAGGCTGACTGGCCTGTAGTTCCCTGCTTCCACCCTACTGCCACATTTGTGCAGTGGGACTACATGCGCCCTCCTCCAGTCCTCTGGAACTATGCCTGCGTTGAGTGACTCTGTGAACAAGGTGGCTAGAGGTGCTGCTAGTTCCCTCTGCAGCTCCCTTAATATCCTCACTGTATGTCATCTGGCCCCTTGGCTTTATCCACCTTCAGCTTTGTGAGTTCCTCCAGAACTCTCTCCACTGTGAATGGACTGGTGTCCACCCCCCCAGTTGCCTCTGTGCCCCAACTGTGGTTCTTGACCCTCTCCCTCCTCAGTAAGTACTGAACAGAAGTATGTGTTCAGTATTTCTGCCTTGTCTAGATTTCCCTCTTTACACTCTCCTTCCTCCCTTTGAACCTCACAATCCCACGTTTTCTTTTATACGTTGTACCTATAGAATGTCTTGTCCCCTTTTTTCATAGACCGTGCTAAACCCTTCTCTGTCTGTGCCTTGGCTTTTCTAACAGCCTTCCCTGCCTCTCTGAGACATTCAAGGTACACCTCCCTGTCCTCCAACCTTTGGGTCCCCTTATACTTCCTGAAACTTGCTCTTTTAGCCCTTACTTTGTCTTCCACCTCTTTAGAAACCCATAGTGTTTTTTTTTTTCTTCTTTTCCCTTTGGCCACTATCCTAATGCATTGGTTATTTTCCTCCAGAATGTCTCCTCTTAGTCTCCCCCACTGTTCCTCCAATACCTCCATTACCTCTACCTTCTCCAGGGCTGCTTTTAAACATCTACCCATTTTATTGAAATCCGCCCTCCTGAAATATAATACTTTTTATTTATTTATTTACGAGTTTAACCAGGACGGCATACTGAGCAGTGTTGCTCGATTCCAGATGTGAACTAGGGGTCAAGACCCAAGACAATGGTACATACATTTGGTACAGAGTTGACAACACAATAAATGGCCATCCGCCGTACAGACAATCGGCAGATAGAAACAGACAGTCAGAAGATCGATACAGGAACATTTTAGATGGTTACAACTGAGCACAGAAACACAATTTTTTATACATAATTTGACATTAGTTATAGCAAGAGCAGCAGGAGGAGAAGTGGGAGGTGAGTAGACAATTGCGATGGCTGGAGTTGGGTGAGTGTCTTATATCGGCTGGCAGGGCATTCCATAACTGTGGAATGCGGAAGTTGAATGCGGCCTGATCTTTGGTTGTGCGCGTAAAGGGGACATGGAGGAGCCTGGGGTCAGTGCTTCTGAGGGAGTAAGCAGGGGGGGTTGTTGTGAGAGGGTAGAGGCCAGGTATGGGGGTAGGGAATGAGACCAAATGGGTGGTCCAATCCACTTTTGCCCGTGTGGCTTAATTAAGTCCCTGTCTCCATGTCAAACCACATCATGTGGTGGTCACTGGATCCCAGTTGCCCTTCCACCTGGATTCTTTCGACTCTGTTCCCATTGGTCCATACCAGGTCTAGAATAGATTTGTCCATGGTTGGCTCATGCACCAGCTGTCTAAGTCCATCTCCCTACAGGGATTCCAGGATGGCTGTGCTTCTGGCTGAAGCAGCTGCCTGGGTGGTCCAATCCAGGTCTGGCATATAGAAATCTCCCATCAACAGGATTTCACCTTTAGCTGCCATGTCATGCATTTCCTCCACTAGTACCATGTCCACTTCCTCCCTCTGTGCCGGAGGTCTGTATATCACCCTGGTACGTATTGCTGTGCCATTTTCTGGTTCAAGGGTGACCCACATTACCAGCCTCCCCTTGCCTTCCCTGTACTTCTGTAGCCTTTATGCCTTCTCTGACCTACAGGGCCGCCACCCTCTCCCTTTTTACCTTCCCTGTCCTTTCTGAACAGTGTATAGCCTGGTACATTGACATCCCAGCTGTGAATAGCAGAATACCATGTCTCTGTTATTGCTGCTATGTCAAGGTCTGCATCCATCATCAAGGCTTCTAGGTCTGGAACCTTATTTCCCACACTGCGGGCATTTATGAATGTGACCTTCCATGTTTTACTGCCTGCCTTCCCTCTGTTCCTGTTTTCTCCACTTTGCCTCTTCCCTACCCTCATGCTCATGTGCCCTTTATCCCCCCTTATAAAAGTTTCCCCTGCCTGCCCCTCACTGCTCGTTTGCGTTGTTCCTGTTGTCAATTTGTACTTTTGCATGTTCTCACGGGGAGGGGAGTGTTCTTAAGCCACCTGTCTCTCCTGGCTCTCCCCCCTTGGCCAGTTTTAATGCTCTCTGCTGAAACATTCCAACTTCTCACTAAGGACTGAGGTCCCCTTTCCAGACGGATGCAGGGCCATCCTCCTGATACAAGCTCGCATCTTCCCAGGTTAGGCCCCAGTCCCCTATGAAACCAAATCCTTCCCTTCCACACCAATCCTTCAACCAGGAATTGAAGGTTTGGATGTGAAGTGTCCTGGCCTCCCTCATGCCTTGGACAGGTAGCACCTCCGAGAATGACACAGAATGTGCTACCCATTTCAGATCCTCTCCCAACTTACTGAAATCCTCCTGGACTCTGGCTAACTCTACCCTTCTCCTTGCCAAGTCATTGGTCCCCAGGTGGACAATGACATCCAGCTTCGCCCTCCTGGCTATCTCCCCAGTGATCCTATGGATTCACTTCCCATCCCTCCATGCAGTGCTTCCTGTGAGGCACTTGACCTCCCTCTCCCCCCTGCTAGTTGTCCCTAATTTCACTCCCCATACAATAGAGTCCCCCACTAGGAGATGTTTCCCCCTCCTCCAGGGTCCCTTGCCCCCCTTCCCTGGGACTCCAGATTGGAGGTCCCAACCATCTTCCCTGGTCCCAGCTGTGGGTGCCTGTGTGGGGCAGTCCCATTCCTCCAAAACAGCGTAGGAGTTATTAAGTTGGACTGGTTGGGGGATGTGTCTTGACCCTTCCCAACTCTCCCTGAGCCCACTGTGGTCCAGTCATCCTTCTTCCTGGAAACCTTTGAGGTGGATACTGTGGACCCAGTGGTCTCTGGGTGGGGGTGGATGCCATCTGTAGCCTGGCCACCTCTGCACAGAGACAAGCAACCTCCTCCCTCAGCTCAGAGAGGTGCCTGCAGATAGGACAGCATTGCAGCCTCCAGAACATCACTCTGAAGACTGCTGCTCCAGAGCCACTGCACTGCACCACTCCTGTCATGTCTGATGTGACCTGGCCTGCAATATAACCTAGACATGCCCTCTAGATGAACCCCTATGGTCCTCCCTTTCCTCAGTGTGGAACTTCCTGTGTGGTGTAGGAAGGTGTAAATCTATGGACCCACACCCTATAAAAGGAGGACTAGCCCAGGGGTGGGTGGGATGACTTTCTGGCTGAGTCCAAAAACAATCAGCCAAGGACCCCTTTACCCTATATTTGCAGAGGACAAGCACCACAAAAAAGGAAAAAAGAAAGAAAAAACAACAACAACAACAAAAAAAAACAGAGCCCCCAAAACCTGTTGAAATATTAGACCTATTTATGAGCTGCTATTATCATTCTTTATACACAAGCTACTTAATGCCTTTACATAAACAGGAGGATTACTTAGTAATGATACTTATAGCTCATCTTGTTGGATTCTCTCTTATATTACTGTACATATTTTAATATATATAGTAATCTCAAGGATATGATTTTACCAACAGCTCATATTTGTTTCTCTAAACTTTGTACTGCTCTGTTTCATATGTTGTGATTTGCCCTCCAGGTGAGCCAATAAATTTCTATTTGAGTTAAAAAAAAAAAGGTATATATCCTCTCACCACTGCTTTTCTTTGAGAGCATCTCATAATTCAATTGTTAATTCACTACCGGTATAATTGTGTTCCTAAAATTATTTAATTATTTCTTTAATTTGTGTAACAAAAGTCATATTTTTAAGTAATTTATTATTAAATGTCCATGATTTATTGTAAACTTTATCTTTATTTTCAGTTCAAACATCCATTTGTACTTTTGCATGATCTGATATTATTATTGAATTTATGATAGTATTACTTATCATGGATATTAAAGATTTTGAGGCAAATATATAGTCTATTCTTGTGAATTGTAGGTTATTTTTGTCATGATGTGATTTTTTTTGTGTATAGTGCTGATTACACCGTCTGTTGATCAAATCATGGATATCTAAGAAATTATGTAAAAGTTTTGAAATTACTCTATCATCTGCTGTAATTTTACCAGTTTTATCTATTTTGGGCAAATGAAGAGCATTCATATCTGCTCCAGTTATCATTGGTAGTGAGTCTAATTTAGTAATCCCCTCAGTATGTTTTACCAGAAAATCTTGAGCATGGGTAAAGGGGGCATATACCGAAACAATTATTACTTATTATTAATTTAAATTTTTAACCAAAATTATACACCCTTCTGTGTCCTGAAAAGAGTCTATTAATTAAATTATTTTTTTTAATACATATGTTTATCTCTCCCGGCAGGCTGGCAGCTTGTGTCAGCCACCCGTACCGGTCTCTGCAGTCCTTCGAAGCCTCCCCCACTTCCACTTCAGTGGAACCACTGAAGTCAGCCTGGGGGCATCATCTAGCCACAACCCCCGCTTTTTGCCCTGTTCTCCCCTTTAACCCCTGGAGCCCCAGACAAGGTCAGGCATGCATGTGGAGATGCACATGCATGCCTTGACCCAGCTGACTCCGCTCCACCCACCCCCAGCCTAGTGCCTAGCTCCTTCTCCTGCCTGCACCACCATTACGCCTCCACATAGTGGTGATCTAAGGCCAAGAGAGCCAACCTCCCCAATTCAGGAGAGAAGAGCTATGGTGGCTGCTCAATCCTCTCCCAGCCCCCACTTCCGACCCCTGGCAATCCATGCTTGTTCCCAAACACAGGTCGCCGGCATGGTGAGAGGTAAGGCGCCCAGCACCTTAGCCCTCTATGCCATTGAGCTGGCCTATTAATTGAAATTTGATATTTTTTTAATAAGTTTGACTACTCCACAGCTTTTTTTAGTACCTTCTGAGTATAATACATGAGGTAACCATGCTCTTTTAAGTTTTTGTATTTCTTTAGCTTACAGATGAACTTCTTGTAGAAGGATTATGTCTATCGCCATTTTTTTAACATAATTAAGCATTTTTTCTCTTTTGATTGGGGAATTAATACCATTAATGTTCCAAGTGGTGAATCTTATCTTATCCATACTTACCATAGTGATATTTTTGTCTTTTCTTCTTTATTTGTAATCCATAATGTTTATATTTTTTATACCTCTGTGTTGACATTCAATTGTACAGTGACATTGTGAATTAAACCCTTCACCATCAATCTTTAATTCATCCCCCATATTGTATTTTCTTTTTTGTACGAGAAGCTTTGTTTGCTACCTATAAGTCAGTAGTTACTAGTTCCCCTTTCTTATTGAATGGTCTGCTAACCCTCCCCCGCTGCTCAAAAGTTATGTGGTCCTGATGCCTGTTCCCCCCTTCCCATATCACGACATTGTTTATTAAAGTCCATTATCATTTAGTTGGTTAGTCTTCAGGCTTCTTTTTTCTGTCTTCTTCAACATTTGTTGTTCTTTGTTCCACCTAAGGGAGAGAGAAAGAAAAAAACACAGGTATATTGGCATAGAGTTCTGATATTACTGATGAAACTTTTTCATTATTTTAAATCAAGACCATTTTTAAAATGTTTTTGAGTTCCTTGTTCGCATCTTCCATAGTCTCAAATGATTATCTGATGCCTTTCACAGCTACTCTCAACTCTCATAGTGGCCTTAATCCCCTTTGTCCAGAGTATTTTTTGTAGAGTGTAGAATTCTTTTCTTCCAAATATCAAATCTGGTGGCAAATAATTGAATATAGATATTGTTGCACCATTTATTGTCAATCTCTTTTTTTTTGTACACTTTTGCCATTAACGCATTCTTTTCTTCAGATTTAAAAATTTTTGCAGTTATTGGTCTTAGGGGCCCTTGTGTGTCTGCATCTGGCCTGAAGGTTCTGTGGACCCTGTCGAATTCAGCTTGAATGTCTTATATGTTTGTACCCATGTACTCTGCCATTATTTTTGAATATATTACTGAGTAATTGATCTTTCTCCCAGTTTTCAGGCATACCCAACATTCTAATATTTTTTTGTCTTGATCTGGCTTTAAAATCAATCAGTTTACTTTTAAAGTCTTTGTTTTGATTAATTATGTCCTTGATTTGTCACTGTTGTGGTATGCTTTCCACTTCTAATATTTCTATACATTTCTGTGCTTCTATCAGAAATTCCTCCTTACTTTTTATCTTTGCCGGGGGGGGGTGATTGATTCCATTGCACCATATTCAGATTACCTAGCCTGCTAGTGCACATACAGGAGTGTTATCATATACTGTTACATATAATTTTTGTAACTCTGTACATATTGGGGTGCATTATCTCATTTGCATGGGGGTCCTGCACAGATCTTTTTACATTAGGCTAATATTGTAGTAATTTGTGGATATGTAGGTATGTTAGACCTCTGGTCTTACACACATACTTTATATTTACTTCTAGTTACCTTATCCTGGGGAGGGTGGCAGGTTTATTTCATGGTAGTTTTATCTAGTATCCTTGGAAATGTTACTATGCAGATAGTAGTATGGTTAAATAGTGTTACATTTTTGCTCTGTAGGTATTAGGAGACATAAGCCCTTTTACTCAGGATTTCATGACAAGTTGAATTCCTTTGGGCAACAATTGCAGTGACTGAAGTTAATATAGGTTTACTAGGAGAGACAGTGTGTGTGTATGTGTGTGTGCCTGTGGGAGAGAGAGAGAGAGAGAGAGAGAAGAGGGAGAGAGAGAGACAGAGAGAACATTTCCTTTAAGCTATGTATCTCCCCCACCCACATTATGGTGAGGTGGGGTGGGTTAGGTTGTATTGTTTGTATGAAAAGGAGGAGAAAATTACATTTTTATCTCTTTTTCAGATTCCTTAGACACTCGTGGTACATCAAGTTGTTACATTCTCAGTATATATTGACATCAGTACATATCAGGCTACATGGTCTTAATTCCTTGAGGTTCCTCGACTAGAGTTTTTTGTTTGACACTAATATTATCAATTTATATTTAAATTATCATTTATATAGTCCTGAGGTTTTTGAAATTCCTTGGGCCTTATATCTAGCTGGAGAGTACAGCTGGGTGACAGGTCCAGCTAGGTTTTACACATCAGACAGAGTGCACTGATGTTTTTAAGACAATTTTACTGGTAAATTCTTGTCTATAATGCAGACATTGAAACTTCATGAGCCCTATAACAATCTTAGTATGTCTTTAATCTGAGTGGGGGTTGCCTTTCAGTAATCACATCCTTATACTAACTGTTACACTCATAGCTTGATTTAGGAGTTATCTGCTTCAGCAGTGTTATCTTATGTCAATTAAAGGGGCACTGTCAGCTTTGCCCCTTCGTTTTATGATTAAAATGAGCAGTGTGCCTCTTAGCACCCATCTGTCATAAATGCACCGCAGAATGCCCCTACATGTGCAATTTACAGCCTTTTGGCCAGTTTTTAAGATTTTTGAAGGAATACATTTACTCTCGGGTTGAGTAAAACTCACTGCGTCCCGGAAGCACAATGTAGTCGAGAACGCGCCTCTGGCACGAGCGGTGTCCAAAACAGTGATTTTTTTGATAACAAACCCGAGATAGAATAATAACCCTACTCCGCTTGTAGAAAGAAGATGTTGCTGATATCTCCATTGAAAAACCGAGCACTCTATAGTGCACAATTTGTAATTGCTAGGAGTTGCCAAAATCACGTGCATGCGCTTCAGAGGAAGGAACAGAGATCCCACGCATGCGCAAGAGCGTGTTTCTGAAGCACAGGTGTGAGATTTCGGCAACTCCTAGAAATTACAAATTGTAAACTATAGAGCGCTCGGGTTTTCAACGGAGATACCAGCAACGTCTTCTTTCTACATGCAGAGCAGGGTTATTATTCTATCTCGGGTTCGTTATCAAAAAAATCACTGTTTTGGACACCGCTCGTGCCAGAGAAGCGTTCTCGACCACATTGTGCTTCCGGGACGTGGTGAGTTTTACTCTACCCAAGTGTAAACGTATTCTTTCAAAAATCTTAAAAACTGGACAAAGGGCTGTAAATTCCACATATAGGGGCATTCTGGGGTGCATTTGCTATAGATGGGTGCCAAGAGGCACACTGCTCATTTTAATCATAAAACAAAGGGGCAAAGCTGACAGTGCCCCTTTAAATTTATATGCAGTAGGATTCTTTGTATGTGTGTTCCACCAAGCACATCTGACCCAAGGTTCTTTCTGGCTGAAGGCAGTATGGTACTGTTAAACTTCTCTGACATCATCTTCTGTTTTTTTTTTTAAATGAGTATTTTAAACCAATGGGGATTTTTTTCTGTTTTTTCTCTGCATTATCTAGCTGTTATAAGTATTGTATTTTCTAAACAACTGCCATGAGCTTCTGAAGAAGGACTGGTTGGTCCGAAAGCTAGAGCACTTTGTTCTTGTTGTTACATCTATGTTGGTCCATTAAAAGGTATCAAATCATTTGCTTCTGGATCTATTCTTGCAAGGACCAATACGGCAACTACTAAATCTAGATTTCAACATGGAAGATACCGGAATTCGCCATAGAATATGGCAGTTACATAACATCAAGAAGAAACTGGCACAGCTAGACAGTGACATCTATTTTCTAACCCAGTGTAAGAGGAGAAACACTATCCCTAAAGGTCTTACTATTTGGAATCCATTAAGAAATACAAACAATTCTACATATGCAGAACAACTTTGTCATAGGACCTCTGAGAAACTGAGAAATCACAGGATTCACATGTCATATGCCCAAAAAGTTGTTCTTAACAAAGAGTTCACTGAAATTGTTACCACTCTGGAAAGGGTGTCTGGGGGAACCTATTCAGGACATTTTGCAAGAGATACACATTAACTACAAAAGGACCTGAAGAAAAGCCATGCTTATGAAAAACAGGAAATTGGATGCCCTTCAACATGCCATACTTCCTAACAACCATGAAGAACATAATGGAGTCACTGAACAACAACACAATACTGATGGGCACCTTTCAGTTGTTAATTTGTCCAACCACACACTGACTACTGGAGAACTAAATGTACTTTCAAAGGGCCTCACTTTCTGCCCAACAAAACCACTGGATAACATACTGTTTTGTGGTGAACTGGAGGAGTACTTCCTAGATTGAGACTTAAAGAATTATTTCATGGCAGGAAGAAATCACTGGTAGTGAAGACAGTGCAAACAGCAATAATGTAATGGATAGAAAAAGGAATCTGATTTTACCCCTCAAGTGGGCGTAACAAAAACTAGACAATTACATTAATTGTTTCCTCAACAAGTCAGTGGTCAGATCCTTACCAGGCAAAAACAAACCCATTATAACCTTTCTCCACTGGAACAGAGAGCTATAGGGACACTGAAATCAAACCACAACATTGTCATCAAAAAAGATGATAAAGGCTCTGCAGTGGTGATTTTAAACAGAGAGGATTATATTACTGAAGCTAATAGACAGCTAACAGATCTTACATACTACAGAGAACTGAGAGTGACCCCACTACAAGATATAAAGATGAACTACATGACTTAATTAAAACTTTTCCTGACCATGTCCAGAGAGAAACTAACTCGCCTCATCCCTGATGAACCCAGGCCAGGGACATTCTACATGCTGCCTAAAATACATAAACCTGGCAATCCAGGAGACCCATAGTCTCTGGTAATGGTACCTTGACTGAGGGATCTCAGGGTTTGTAGAGACCATTTGAAACCGCTGGTTATGGAAAGAGACAGTTATATCCAGGACACTACGCACTTTTTGCATGTACTTTCTGGTTATAAGGATTTACCATCTGATACCATTTTAGTGACAATGGATGTAACATCCCTCTACACTAATATTCCACACACAGATGGCATTGCAGCATGCCTTAAATATATACATGAGAAAGGATCGGAACAAAACATCAACCCTGGAGTGGTGGGGGAATTTATGGAATTCATTTTGACACATAACAACTTCAACTTCAATGGTAAACATTATGTTCAAACTATGGGAACAGCAATGGGCACCAAAATGGCTCCACAGTATGCTAACCTCTTTATGGCTGACTTGGAGGAGGTTTTTTTGAGGCAGTATCCCCACAAACCACTAGCTTATTTCTGTTACATTGATGATTTGTTTATCATCTGGACAGAAGGCACAGATGCACTCAAAGATTTTCATCACAAACTTAATAATCTCCACCCTACCATAAAGCTTACCCTGGAGTACTCTACCACCAAGGTTAACTTTCTAGACACTACAGTCATCATTAAGGATGGAACCTTACATACATGTATTTACAGGAAGCCAACAGACAGACAGAGATACCTGCACAAGAAAAGTAACCACCCAAACCATACAAAAAAATCTGTCATATACAGTCAAGCACTCTGTTGTCACCGTTTTTGTTCAAATGAGGATGACACAGATACACATTTGGCTATGTTGAAAAACACCTTTATTGAGCAGGGACACTCTTCCAGGGAAATTGACAGGATAACAGAACGGGCAACGCAAGTACCAAGACAGCAACTACTTCAATATAAAGAAAAGACAGCTACAGACAGAATACCCTTGGTAGTCACATATCATCCAGACCTTGAATGTCTGCATAAGATTATTAAAGATCTCCACCCCATATTTAGTGAGGATGAAACCCTTAATTGAATTTTTAAGGAACTCCCACTACTATCTTTTAAACAACCAAGAAATTTATCCAGCCTAATTATTAGGAGCAAACTTTCACCGGAACAGAATACCATGTCACACAATGGCACACGACCCTGCAATCAACGCCCCTGTAAGACTTGTGGGTTCATTTCTACCTCGGACTGTGTGGTTACATCACAAAACAGACAATTCCAGGTGCATGGGAGTTATACATGCATGTCACGACATGTTGTTTATTTCATTCAGTGCAAGAGATGTCCACAAACAGGTTATGTTGGAGAGACACGCCAACAGCTCCGCACTAGGATGAACTCACACAGACAAACTATTACAGCAAGGAAGACTGAAAAACCAGTGGGGCACCACTTCTCCCAGCCTGACCACTCAATCTCAGATATGTCAGTAATGGTCTTAAAAGGAAATCTCAAAACACACAACAGAGACGAGCTTTTGAGATTAAACTTATTTTACATCTCAATATGGTAGCAGATGGGATGAACGTTGATCTTGGCTTTATGGGACACTACAGAAACTAACATCCACAGACCTTTTCTTCTTCAAACTGACATATTATAGGACTTCAGCATGTGTGGGATGTGGGTGCGTGTGTGTGTATGTATGTGTGTGAGTATGTGTTGTGAGGTATGTGATATAACAGATGTGGGGCTTGCTGTCACATTGAGGTAAGTCTCTATTTAGATACATGGAGTTATAATGTGTTACTATTCTTACTTCACACACATAATGAATGTTAATTCCTCCTTACTTTTTATCTTTTCCTGGGGGGTGATTGATTCCATTGCACCATATTCAGATTACCTAGCCTGCTAGTGTACATACAGGAATGTTATCATATTCTGTTACATATAATTTTTTTTAACTCTGTACATATTGGGGTGTGTAATCTCATTTGCATGGGGGTCCTGCACAGATCTTTTTACATTAGGCTAATATTGTAGTAATTTGTGGATATGTAGGTATATTAGACCTCTGGTCTTACACATATACTTTATATTTACTTCTAGTTACCTTATCCTGGGGAGGGTGGCAGGTTTATTTCATGGTAGTTCTATCTAGTATCCTTGGAAATGTTACTATGCAGATAGTAGTACGGTTAAATAGTGTTACATTTTTGCTCTGTAGGTATTAGGAGATATAAGCCCTTTTACTCAGGATTTCATGACAAGTTGAATTCGTTTGGGGAACAATTGCAGTGACTGAAGTTAATATAGGTTCACTAGGAGAGAGTGTGTGTGTGTGTGTGTGTGTGTGTGTGTGTGTGTGTGTGTGCCTGTGGGAGAGAGAGAGAGAGAGAGAGAGAGAAGGGGAGAGAGAGAGAGAGAGACAACATCTCCTTTGTTATGTATTCCACCCACATATGGTGATGGGGTGGGTTAGGTTGTATTGTTTGTATGAAGAGAGGAGAAAAATATATTTTATCTCTTTTTCAGATTCCTTAGACACTTGTGGTACATCAAGTTGTTAAATTCTCAGTAAATATTGACATCAGTACATATCAGGCTACATGGTCTTAATTCCTTGAGGTTCCTCAACTAGAGTTTTTTGTTTGACACTAATATTATCAATTTATATTTAAATTATCATTTATATAGTCCTGAGGTTTTTGAAATTTCTTGGGCCTTATATCTAGCTGGAGAGTACAGCTGGGTGACAGGTCCAGCTAGGTTTTACACATCACGCAGTGTGCACTGATGTTTTTAAGACAATTTTACTGGTAAATTCTTGTCTATAATGCAGACATTGAAACTTCATGAGCCCTATAACAATCTTAGTATGTCTTTAATCTGGTTGGGGGTTGCCTTTCAGTAATCATATCCTTATACTAACTGTGACACTCATAGCTTGATTTAGGAGTTATCTGCTTCAGCAGTGTTATCTTATGTCAATTAAATTTATATGCAGTAGGATTCTTTGTATGTGTGTTCCACCAAGCACATCTGACCCAAGGTTCTTTCTGGCTGAAGGCAGTATGGTACTGTTAAACTTCTCTGACATCATCTTCTGTTTATTTTTTTTTAAATGAGTATTTTAAACCAATGGGGATTTTATTTCTGTTTTTCTCTGCATTATCTAGCTGTTATAAGTATTGTATTTTCTAAACAACTGCCATGAGCTTCTGAAGAAGGACTAGTTGGTCCGAAAGCTAGAGCACTTTGTTCTTGTTGTTACATCTATGCTGGTCCATTAAAAGGTATCAAATCATTTGCTTCTGGATCTGTGCTTCTATCAGGTCTTTTTTTAATTGTTAATTCTCGTTTATTGAAAGATTAATCATATTTGAAAACATTCACATCTTCTCAGACATTTCTTTATTAGCCTTTTCCATTTCATTAGTTAGTTTTGTTAGCTGTAGCATAATAGTTTGTGCCCGGGGGGGGGGAGGCTCTTCCCAGTCTATGTCCTATATGTTCCACTTCTTCTGACTCTTCTGAATCCGAAAACTTTTTGTTAATTGAGGTGTCTCTCCACTGGGGTTTACTTTGTTCCTGTCTAGGAGCTTTAGAGTCTAAAGTTTTAGTCTCTGTTCTTTGAATTGAGATGGTTTCCATCCTTGTTCCCCCCCTCATCCCCTTCTTGTGTTTGTTTAAAAATCCCTTGCTTTTGTGTGCCATTAACCAGTTTCCTTTCTTTAGCTTCATTTAACCCCCAGGTATTTCAGAATGTTCAGGCATTACAGCATTTGAATTTTCTTGAACAGCATTTTCACATACCTGCTGTTGCTGCTTCTCGATAGTGTCTGCGAATGGCTTTTCCTTAACATCCAGGGCCTTGGTTTCTTTTGATGTAGATGGACAACTCTCAGTTTGAAGTTCTGGTTGATTCTTGCTCATATTTTCAAAACTGGGTCTTTGTAGCATGGTTTGTGAGGCCATAGTGTTTGTTTAGATGTCTTTTTTTCTCTCCACTTAATCAGTAGCTTCAGACTGCTGTGGGTCAGTTTCTTCCATTGCTGCCTGATTCGGGTCTATTATTGGAGTCTCAGAAACTTTTTTAATCTTTGTATTTGTAGTCTTCATAAAGATTGGGGCTGGCAATAGTTGATTTAGTATGGGGTACATTTCTGGCTGTTTCCTCTCCAATTTTCATTTGTTTCTCAGGTGTCGGGAGGTGTTCTTGATCATTGAACAACTGGCGTTTTGAGGTCATAACTGTGGTACACAGTCTGGTTTACATCTCTACTGCTTCAGAGACCTACAGATAGGTTTGTCTGAATTTACTGGCTTTGGTTGGTCCTTCCTTTTCGGTGTCATGTTACCAGTAATTCAGATAAAAATTCCAATACCATTTTTTTAAAGTTTGCAGTTCCTTAGCCTCTCTTGTAGGTTTGCCATTGGTTTAACTTTTTACTTCTATGCAAAAGGTTTCTTACTTGTTTATTAGTATTCTTTCATTATAAAATCACGTATGCCCCCACAATGCAAAGCATCATGGGCTGCATATGCAAATCACCACAGAATGTTATGCTGGTCCAACTTTAAGCAGAATTCCATGGTGCCTTTCGGCACCAATGTACCCCTTTCGGCACCATGGAATTCTGCTTAAAGTTGGACCAGCATAACATTCTGTGGTGATTTGCATATGCAGCCCATGATGCTTTGCATTGTGGGTGCATATGTGATTTTGTATTTTCTTGAAACTTGGCTTCCCAGCCAAATGCCCTTTGGGGTAACCCTTGCCTCAGTGTTTGCGCACAGAGGTACTTTGTCTTTTAAATAGTTTTTTATTTTAATGGGTTCATCACAATATATCCAAGGCACACTGCCTTAAGGGTAGCTGGTCCATTCCACTGGGGTGTCAAATGGACGAGGCATACTGATGAGTCCTGGTAGGACGAAACACGTGTTTATGTCTTCTGTTAGCACCTTTTGCAAACTGTGTGAGGGGCCTTTCTGCACCATGCAATTCTGCTTAAAGTTGGACCAGCATAACATTCTGTGGTGATTTACATATGCAGCCCATGATGCTTTGCATTGTGGGGGCATATGTGATTTTGTATTTTCTTTCATTATATTTAGTTTCCTAAAATCCAAAGACCATTCTTAGCATTGGGCAGCAGCTTGGTACTCAGCTACATACCAGAGGGAGGTTTGCAGTTTCTACTCGGAGTCTCAGAGTTATGTCATTAGGTCATCACTGTCAGTGGCCAGGTCTAATCATGGCTCCTGCAACAGGAACTGATTAAATAAGGTGAAAGGGCACAGACAGAAATGAAAAGTGAAAATGCTCTATTCTCTGTAAATTGCATAGTTAAAATAGTAAGCCACTAAGAATTTGCAAAAATAATGTGGTTTTCTAGCCAATATAGTCATGGTAGCCAAGTAAGATATTCTCTGGTTCCTGGAAATCAAACCGGAACTGGAAAAAATGAAATGTACAGAAAACCCTAGCTAAATGCAGAGTAATCGAGAAAACTGACTAAATAAATTTTTTGGATATAACTACAAAATAAAAACCTGACTGGAGAACCAGTCATTACTGGAGTTCATTACGGGGTGACCGCTATCTTCAGGAGGAGAGACAGATCTGAATAATGGCCAGAGTGAAGCGTGGATGCAGAGTTTGAACCTACATTCCAAATTCTCCAAGTTGCGTAGGTTCTGTCTCCAGGGTGTCACGCAGCCAAAATGACTGCATAAAGGGTAAACAATAAGTGTGGGATTCCTATGGTTAGAATTTAATCTTCTTCCCCTGGCCCCACAGTCACGACTCTGAATGCTAATAAATTAAAACTATTTAACATGTGTAAATTTCTGGGCTGTTCACTGGATTCTTTTACTTCTGGTGATGTGCATCAGTTTTGTTTAGAACGTGCCCTTAAAACTGGATTTTTTTTAGAAACAAGGATCTCTTTTCCCTGGAAGTTCACCCCCAAATCATCTGATCCATGTTATTTCTTCTGTTGGACTATTTGGACATTTTCTATGAGGAAGCTTTTAAGTCATTCCTAAATAAGCTAAATGCTTTATACAATAGAGTGGCCAGATTTGCCAGTAGTGCCCTTTTCTGTTTCATCATTGCAACCTCTACAGGAAGGGCCCCCTTGATAAAGGATCAGTGTGTTCTGAAGCACTGAGGAGTGAGTGTGGTTTTTGTGCTTGCACCTGACTCTAATAAATATTTGCACTTCAAGCTGTGATGCTTGGCCAGCCAGTTATGATTATTCTATGATATTTGTAATATAAAAATATAGTATGTGAGTCTGTGTTCCATGGGTGCCCCCCCCAAGGTTTCAGTGAAGTAGGAACTATTTAATTAATTGACTTCCTTCAGAATGACAATTTATTACCTTTTTATGATATGCCTAGGCTGTTTGAAGTGGAAACAAAATGGGACTTTATGAGTCTGCCAGGGGATGAGTCTAAAACTTTTATGATGTTATACCACCATGGTGCTAAAAGTTATAAAACCTTTTGATATGCCTTGAGAATAGGAACTACTCAAGAACAAAGCGAAAATGTTTAATTAAGGAGTCATATTTAGGAAGAGAAGTTTTTGCTGATGTCACCTTATTTAATATACCGCCTGATAGGACATCCTGTTTGTAATTTTTTTTTTATTCTAAAAGGAGGAGCTAGATGATTCACAGAAGGGGTGTGGAGAGACAGTTTAAATGGAATACTGTGTCTGAACTTCGTGTCATATATTCCATCTTGGGATTGTAGAAGGACACAGTTCTCTAACTTTCAAGGCATTTAGAGGTAATACATTAGATAGAAAAGATCTAAATGTACTTTGGAAAGAGTTTGTCTGTAGTTTCCTTGTTTTTCTTTATGTGATTGTATGCTCTTTGATATAGTGTTCTGTGTTTACATTTTACATATTGTTATCCATTTTTAGTAAATCTTTTATTCGAAAGACTGCCTGTTTGTCTCTAAGTTCTTTTTGCATGTGATATATACGTGGTTAAGTCTGACAACTGTTCAAAAGCTTGATGGTGTTACTAAACTGGGAAAAGGTAAAAATATACCTAAGGTCTTTTATAGAGTTTTAAGGGTTCATTTTGAATACCTGGTTAGGTGCCCTTAGGCAAAAGATATATTGCATCCCCCGAAGAGAATATTATCTGAGCCTGTACATTTGGGTACGCTAGCATAAGATTCACAGTTTGAATCCCCCCAGAATTTGAGACTCAAGGTGATTTGGACCCGCAAGCAGACAGGAGGGTTACCCTGTCTGTTACCTGTTCACACTCTTGCATTCTGAGGTTGTCACTGTGGAAGCATAGGGCCTGACCTGCTGAGTGTGTTTGTGACACAAGCATCTCTACTCTGGCTTGTGCCTGCTTTTTGTGCACCTGTATTTGTTTTTCCTACATGTATTTTTTAGGTGCAGACTTCTGCCTTTCCTTGTGGCAAGAGTATTTGTTTGTTTGGATATACCCACATATGCAAGGTAAGCAATAATAACTGACAGGATGGGTGGTATTGGGCTATACCCACCCATCCTGGGGCATAATGAGGCCCAATGCCGCAGGCCACAGGTAGTATTGCACTTAGAAAATGAGCTGTATGGCATGCTAAAAACCATGAGACAGACACAAAAGAATTAGTTGCAGAATAATAACTTTGAAATCAATTCAACTTTCAAACTTTTAAAGACTGGGAAGAAAAAATAGTCCCTTTTTGTAGGGGATAGGTAAATGAATTGATCACATTTGAACTCATGCTGCACTTTAATTTCAGGGTGTTGTAAATATTAAATGTGAAACCCACTATTTAGGAGTGTAGTTTATGAAGTATACTGGTGCTTCAAAGCTACAGTTTATATTATTGTATTTTTGTCACCTCCTTTCCTGCGGGGCTGGCAGACGGATCCAGACCTTCCTCAGAAGGTGCTCATTCTCTGGCCCCAGCATCCCCACACCAGTCCTACCCCCTGGGAATTCCCCCATGAGTTGCCACCTCCCCCCCATGGCAGGGTCAGGGCAAGGAGCGTTGACTTTCTCCCCCCCAAACATAAATCTAAAATCTGGGGAGGCTGATGTGGGCGCAGCCAGGCCATCATGGAGCCTGCCAGCTCCAGTTTCACATTTTCTTCCCCTCCCTTGCAGCGGTCGCTCAAGCATGTGTGGAGGCACTCACACACAATGATTCGTGGCACTGTCCCTACTCTACCTACTCTCCGTCTGCACTATCCTCAGGCCTCCACCTGGGGACAGCCTTGCAGCAGGAGTGACTGAAACCCTCCCTGGGAGAGGAGAGATGCCCTGTGACTGCTTAATACAGCTCCTGCCCTCCCCCCCAGCTGACTCTCAGTGACCCAGGCTAACTCTTGAACCCGGGTCGCTGGAGCAGCGCAAGGTGTGACGTCCAATGCCTCAACTCTCAGTGCCACCTGGACTTCTGGTGTGATGGCTGCCAGCTAAGATGCCTCTTCAGATGGCTCCCCAGCCCTATCTACCGATTAATAACTAAAAAGCATACTGACTTGAACTTGCGTCAGTACAGTGTTGGCTAACGGTCCTCTGATCACTTTGGCAGGGTAGTAGCCCCGTTAACCCACAGATTGTCCATGAAATGGATGCAGAAATGAAGAAACCGCCACTTAGGCATACCCCACTACCGAGCCCTGTAAAAGATAAGGCCTCCAAAAGGACCAAAGCGAGCAGCGACAATCATGCATCTCCAGCCAACCTGCAAATTGTGCTTACTGAGGAGAGGTTTTTAGAGGAGCTGGCCCGATGAAGGAAATTCTATTAATGCTTGCATCAGAATTTTAGGGCATGAAAACCTCCCTGGATCAGCTCACTATCTAAACCAAGGACAATGAGGCCCGCACAACCTCCTTAGATGATTGGAGAGGTAGGCTGGACCCTGAAGTGGTGACTCTGCACCAATGGCTTAAGAAAATGGAGGATCATTTGGAGGACCTTGAAGGGTGCTAGAGGTGCAACAATTTGGTGGTCTTAGGTGTCCCCGAGGAGGAGAAAGCTGCTGCAGCTATATTATTCACCCAGAAGCTCTGCAAAAAGCTAGTGGGGCCTTCACCAAATGGCCCCACATACATTATCAAATGTGCACACAGGTTGCAGCAGCCCACGCCTCCAGCTGGCTTGCTTCTGAGGCCATTCATTTTTTGAATGCTAAATTTTCCAGATAAGCAGCATGTTTTGAGTTACTTGAAAGAAGTTAAGGAAATACAGTGGGCTGGCAAGAAACTGAGGATCGTGCAAGACTTACCATTCTCTGTGCGCCAAAAATGTTCAGCTCTCCATCCCCTGGTTAGTAAGTTCATCTCAGCTGGTATCAGATTTTGGGTCCTATACCCTGCGACTCTACAGGTGAACAGAGATGGCCAGTGGAGCTCCTCTGATACGTTGGAATCTGTCATAGAATCCTGCAAGTTATGGTACCCAGATTTAATTAAGTGAACTCTGACTTTCTGTTATGATCCTGGGAAAAAGAAGACACCTAGTGGCTGAAGGTGGATCTGCGAGCTCAGTGTTGCTATTATCAGCTCGATACCTTGCAAGGAGGGACTTTTTGTTGTCATATGTTGCGCTTCTCCATTTGGTTGATCTAATTGGAGAAAGGACTTTTGAAGCTCCGGCAGTATAATTAGCCAACCAGGGTGGGGTGGTATGATTTATATGGAGATCCCGGATTTAAAAGTTGCTGAGCCCCCAGATCTTGGACTTGATCTTTTAGTTTCAATTACTAGCTCAGTTTTTTTGTTTTATTTGCCTGGTTCAGAAAGGGGCTCCATCTACTGGTTTTATTTCGGAACTGCACTCAGGACATACAACAGTTCAGTTTTGTAGTTTAGATTGTATAATCTAGTATGGAGTCCAGGGAAGACTTTTGTTTAGCTGTACCTTTTCGAGGCGCTAAATCGGGCTCCTATTAACATATGTGTTAAGTGTTATTCTATAGTGTATCAGAATATCCGACTATTGGGTGCAGCAATACCCCGATAAGGGGACCCTATCCCCCTTTGCATTTTTTCTTTATGGGGTCTAGGGTGTCAATTGGGTTACAGTTAAATGTAAATTAGAGACAGTTTAGAAGCCGTGTTAATAACAGGACTGTGGCGGGTGGGCGGTGGCGGTGGCGGGTAAAGGAATTGGTAGGCAGCATGATCATCATTGCACCAAATGTGAAGGGTGGAGTTCAGGTGTTAGGACTGGGGGCGGTAAATTTCCCTGGCATTTTTTCACAGGTTATGAGGTTGCTTAATAAAGGATGGGATGAGGGTAGTGTTTGTTCCCTTACTTAGCTTGTTATGGTATTCTGGATTAGGTGTGACGGGGTGGGAGGGAGGGAGGGGACCGTTACTGAGAGCATTAGTGTATATAATGCCCTGCTGGTTTAGCATTCTACCAGATAAGCCTGTAGCGACAGAATTTCTGTTAAACCAGAACTATTATGAGAATTGTCTCGTGGAATATTAAGGATGCTTGCTCAAGGGTGAAATGCTATCAAGTTCTAAAACATCTGGCCCTGACACATTCTGGGGTTGCAATGCTGCAGGAGATGCACTTGATGAACACAGAGAATAACTTATTTTGCAGAGGTCACATAGGGTGTGCCTATGCAGTGGGCAACTCCACTGCACAAAGAGGGGTTACGATTCTATTTGCTAGAGGGGGTTCAATTCCAGAAATTGCAAAAAATAGCCGACCCACACGGTAGGTTTATATTTCTTAGAGGAATATTAGACTACAGAGAGTTGATACTAGGAATGGTATATGGTCCTAATAAAGACTCCCCAGAATTTTTTACAAATCTAGTACTTACTTTAGCCCCCTTTAAACAGTTACCTATTATCCTAGCAGGGGGATTGGAATCTCACCTATGATCATGGGTTAGATAGGTCCACCCAAAGAAGTAATAATCTTTCCCCAGCACAAAGGTCACTTCATGAAATGCTAGATGCTTTGAGCTTGTGTGACCTCTGGTGTCTTCTTAACCCCAACACAAGGAAGTATACCTTTTACTCCCCTTTTCACAGGTATTTATCCTGTATAGATTTCTTGGTGATAAATCAAGTAGTACTATCGGGCCTTAGAGGCTGTGGTATTTCACCCAGAGTGGTATCAGATCACTCCTTGATCTGGCTTGAAGGCAACATATCCCAAGTCATATCAAAAGATATCATATGGAAGCTAAATGTTCATCTACTTTATCAGGAGGGGATAATTGAGAAGGTCAAAGTACTGATAACCCAGTTTATGGATCATAATGTAGGCTTCATTCCAGTTTTTGATAAAATCTGGAGCTCTTTAAAATTTGTCCTGAGGGGAGAGTTCATTAGAATGGCTGCTACTAGAAAATGTAAACAGGAGGGGGCTGCCAAGTTCTTGTTAGACTCCATTACACAGCTTGAATTGTCCTTCTCCAATCAACCCTCCGATGTGGACCAAGAGCGTCTTGCGGTTCTCAAGGACCAATATGCGGAGACTCTAAGAGAAAAAGCTGAATACGTCTTATTTAAAACTCATGCTATGTATATAGAGCAAAGAGATAAGGCGGGCCATCTCTTGGCCCTAAGGCTGTAAAAACAGGAGGAATCAAGGTTGATCACCTCTATATCCCCCCCTTGATGGTGGTAGGCTCCTAACTATCCCTAGAGACATTGTAAAGGAATTCAAGCTGTTCTATCGGCAGTTTTATAGCCCCCTGAATGTAGTCTCACAGAGGCTGAGATACATGAGTACTTATCTAATATTCCCCTCCCAACTCTTAATCAGCAAGCCCAGCTAGTCTCTCCCATCTCAGTACAGGAAATTGTGGTAGCTATTCAGTCTCTCCCACAGAACAAAGCTCCGGGTCCAGATAGCTTTCCACCAAATTTTTACATGGTATTTGAAAAAGAGCTGACCCCTATACTTCATCAACTATTTAATTATATATGTGCTGAAGGAATTAGAAACTCTACCCAGTTGGAAGCTATTATTGTTGTCTTGCCGAAACCCAGTAAACCTAAGGATAAAATAACAAACTATCACTCTATTTCATTAAAGAATTACGAGATAAAGCTGCTGGCTAAAATTATGGCTTCCTGGATTACAAGGGTATGGGAAGATTTGATCAGTCTGGAGCAAATTGGGTTTGTTCAGGGAAGGACTTCTTCCGACCACATCTGGAAATTGACTCACATCTTCTCCGTATCCAGGGAGGTGGCACATCTGATGGCACTGGTCTCCCTGGATGCAGAGAAGGCTTTTGATAGGGTCAGCTGGCCCTTTCTCTCTGGGACACTCGCTAAATTTGGTTTCTCCTCTAAATTTGCCTCCTGGGTCAGCTCTTTGTACTCCATGCCCAGTGCCAAAATATATTGTAATGGTGTTTTTTCTACCACTTTCCCTCTAAATTCTGGAATGAGGCAGGGATGTCCACTGTCACCACTACTGTTTAATTTGTACCTAGAGCCTTTACTTCAACAGTTAAACTTGTCTCCATACCTAACCGGTATCCTCATTGGTCCATTCGAATTAAAGTTATCCGCTTATGCAGATGACATTCTACTGCATGTCACTGACCCAATTAAATCTATCCCACAGGCTCTGGATATAATAAATGAATTTAGCCAGTTTTCAAACTATAAGTTGAACCTGAGTAAGACTGAGGTTATGCCTTTAAATACCCATGTGTATAAGGCGGATATAGTTGCCTTTTCCATGACATGGGCCACCAGACTTAAGTATCTGGGAATTATGCTTGTGCCTTCAAGTTTTCTCTTGAGAAAGTTTAATCTGGATTACCTCCTCCTAAACATCTGGAAAGATTTAAATAGATGGTCTCCCCTTTACCTCTCCCTTCAGGGTAGAATCAATGTCATTAAAAGTAATGTCTTGCCTAGGATATTTTATCCGCTTAATATGTTGAATATTCACCTTCCCTTGAACTGGTTCTGAAAAACCCATGGCCTTATTTCTAAGTTTATATGGCACAATAAACCTCCAAGGAGGTCGTACAATCATCTTTGTGCCCTGAAGGTCTCTGGAGGATTTAAACGTCCTAACTTTTATCTTTACTATCTGGTCAGTCATATGGCCAAATATATCTGTTGGGATGTACCTCCTCCTGCCCCCTATGACTCAATGTATCCCTCTATGGTTGCAGCTAGAACGCTATATTATTGGAGACTTGGGGCTCACGCCTACTAGTCTATGGCACATACTCCCTCAGAAGCTGCCAGCTTCCCTGCATAATACAGTTATATATACCTCAGTCAAGGTTCATAACCAGTTATGCAAGTCTTTTAAATATGACAATCAAAGGGACATTTCACAGCCACTGTTCGGAAACCCCAGCCTCAAAGTAGGTGGTTATATGCTGTCTCCACAGAAACTGGCTATGTCTCCGTAGACTGTAGTTGATCTAATACTCCAAGGTAGGGTAAGGTCGGTATCACATTTACCGAATATTTTTTGCTTACTGGAGAAATACTCCTTCTTTGTCTACCAAATCAGGCACATGTTAACCAAATGGTTTTAGCTAGGTCAATGGAGTATCAATTGGGGAGACAACTTTCATGAATTCCAGGCTTTAGCCTGGCAACCTTATGCTGTCTCCTGCCTAGTAGCGACTCTGTACACTAAACTTAACCCTGATATAGTGGCCAAATCTCAATATTGGTCGGACGCTTTCCCCACTGCCCGCTGTAACTGGGGAAAACAGTGGTGAGGAGTTTAATCAGTACACTGCCAATGATAGATTCCGATTAACACAATTTTACATTCTGCACAATATGTACTTTATACCTGTAAAAATGAATGGAATGGGTAAGTTTCCAGAGCAAGAGAGTTTCATGTGTGGGCAGGGTCAGAGATCCTTGTTACATGTGTTCTGGGAATGCCCCAAGGTTGCCCCCCTTTGGTCTTCAATAGAAGCCAAGGCGGACCCCTTATTGAGTCAGCAAAATTTATTCATTCCACAAATCTGTCTTGTAGGGGACTACTCTCCAACTGAGGTGAGGGAAAGACGTTTTCACATCAGCCTTATATCGCTCATGGTTAAAACACTAGTGCTAAGGCACTGGAAAGACCAACACACTCTCTCTTATCAGGAGTGGGTTAAAGAATTGTTTTATAACCTGAAGATAGAAAAATCTATAGCTAGTCTTAGAGGTAGGATGTCCCAGTATAAGACAAGGTGGGAGAGACTCCACACTTTGTGGTCAATTGCCTCTGCGCCATAATTTATGCTGTAGAGGATCTCTAAGTAGATATAAGCATGGCTGTTATTCTATTGACTATGATATCAGGCTCTCTGTAGACAGATAACCAAGTGGACCTCTTGTGAAGGACTATCCAGTTCATGGAATGCAGGTGCCCATGAATTACAAGGCCTGTTGGATTGTTAACCTTCCTGGTAATTGTTCTCAGAGGGAAGGTGGGTAAGGGGGTGGGTGGTTTAAAAGGGAGGGACTGGTGGTTATTGGGGGTGAGGGGGTGGGAGGAAGTTTGTTTTTTTAATCTTCTGCTTTGTGTACTATCAATGTCATGTCGTTGATCTCTTGGAACATGTACTACGCACTATGGAAGTGTGAAATTTGAATAAAGTATATTAAATTTAAAAAAAAGCTCTCAGTGCCACCTGGCCAGCCTACAAAGATAAAGTTTACAAGACTGAAGGGGTTTGCAGTCAAGGTTGTAGGCATGCTGCAGCCTTTAGATGGTAGGGATGAGCTACTTGATACTGTAGAAGAATGCTGTCCTTTTTGTTTCACTTCTTTTTATGTTCACCATGCACGTGCACATGTAGCGAACATTTTGACATGGTAGTTGGGTGTTGAGGTGTGGCACTGTCGTCCAATGCAGAGCACTGTTTTACAGTTGCAACAGTGCCACACCAATTAACAGCCAGGCTGAGTATGACAGAGTTTTGACTTGCTGGGCAGAAACAGTACGAACTTGATAAGAAACAGCTGACCCAAACATAGGTTGGCTCTTCCCTTTGATCTACACCGTTGACCAAGCAAGCTGCTCCATCGTTCTCAGCCTGGAATGTGAAACATGCAGGTGCTTCAGCTGTAACAGCACACCATCCATCAATGTCTGTTACTGGTGCCGGCATCCCCTGTGACTGTTCTGTGCACCCGACCCTCCCTCTCAGCACCTTTCCCCCAAAACATAACACTGACACTGTGGGTGCCCAATCCCCCAGTGTCACCACCTCGCGAAACCCCCACCTACCACACCACTCCCAATGTGCAGTTACATCCTGTAACTGTCATGCCCACCTGACCCTCCCTCTTAGCACCCACCCCCAAAATAACACTGATACTGGGGGTGCCTAATCCGCCAGTGTTGCACCTGAAATAAGGAAAACCTTTACTTGCAATTTTTTTAAACTGACACTGGGCGTGAATCCCCCCGTCACTGTCACTCCTTGTTGTTACCACCACTGCTGTAACTGTCCCACCTAATTCGACCTTCTGTTATTAGCACCTACTCTCATTAAAGTTAATAGTCACACTGGGTGTGCCCAATCTTCCAGTGTTGTGACCTGAAATAAAAAATCTCCCTCATATTTCTTTTTATGTTTAATAAATCCCCACAACCCTTTCACTTAGCACCCCCCACCTGACCCTCCCACTTAGCACCCACTCCCCCCCCCCCAAGCCCTTACTTACCCACTGGGGGTCCAGTGCTGTAAGCTTCAGTGGACCGCAGACATGTCTTCACTCTTCAAAGCTGGACCACAAACTGAGAAAACAAGTATGCGGTTCAATGTATTTCAATAGTGTTTTGAACTTAGTTTCATTACCTGGCCATTTTTTATATTTTTGCCCCAGATTTTTAACATGCCTTCTTTAGGACCCCACCTCATAAACAATTGCACTGACATTAGGCAAATCTGTCCCAAAAAGTGATTTTGCAGTCCCTGCGCAAATCACCTTTTGGCCAGGAGTTGAAAATTTTCTCTGCCCTTGTTCATTAGGTGGGGTCATAGGAAGGCTATGTTGAAAATTTAGTATAAAAATAATTAAAAACTACAAAGTTATAATCCTACAAAGACGTTTGTGAACGCAGACTCATAACTTTGGGGTAAACATATAGAAAATTACCAAATTTACAACATAGCTATTTCCTTACAGCACCTCATGAATGTGACAGCTATCATTTTTCAATCCTGGCCAAAATGTGTTTTTACTAGGGCAATGTGAATATTTTTTTTTGAATATTTGTTATTCGGTGCTGAAATATTCGTTATTTGGTATTCGTTATTCGGGTGGCTGGGAGGGGGGTGTTTGAAAATAAAAGACCACCCCCCTCCGGGGTCCACAACGTTGTTTCCCCCCATCCCCCCCACCAGTGACCAGAGCAGCTCCCCCCCTCCTCTCTAGCCCCGGTAGTGCTAGTCGCTGCTGGTGGCTGAATCTGAGTGTCAATGAATGAGCATGTGTTTGTACAAGCATGCACTCATTCATTGAAAACTCAGTTGGGCTGCCAGCCATGGAGGTGAGTGGAAGGCTGTGCCGGTGGCCCACTTGGGTCATGGGTGGGAACACTACTTGACATGGGGGGCGGTCCATTAGACACCAGGGAAATGAGGGAATTTTTTTTAATTTTATACATTTGGGACTGGAAAATGGAAGGTATTGCAGAGGGTTTCGGGGAATTCTTCATTTTGGACCAGAGATTGATCGGGGGGAGTGGGAGCACTAGATACCAGGGCTAAAATATTTATTTAATGCTGGCCAGGAGGGTGGAAAAGGCTTTTTTTCCTTGCATACTGTCAAATACCGAATACCAGCTGAATAGTGGGCTATTCAGTATTCAGTTCCAAATATTTGGATAGCCCATTATTCATGGTATTCAGAAAATACAATTCGGTATTTGTACAGCCCTAGTTTTTACATCCTGAAAGGTCCCTAAATGAAATGACCTTTCGGGCAGGAGTTTAACATTTTATGTGCCCTTGTTCATGAGGCAGGGTCATAAGAAGGCTATGTCGAAAATGTAGCATAAAAATATTAAAAAGCAAAAAAGTTATGAGCCTATGTTGAATTTTTCGAATGCAGGCTCGTAACTTTGATCATTTTCAATATTTTCACCCAAAATTTTCAACATAGCCATTTCTTTATAGCACCTCATGAATGTGATAGCTGTCATTTTTCAAATCCTTTACCCAAATGTGTTTTTGCATCCCAAAAAGTGATTTTGCAGTCCCTACATGACATCACCTTTCAGACGGGAGTTGAGCATTTTCTCCACACACGTTCATGAGGTGGAGTCATCATAAAAAGGCTATGTTGACAATTTGTGACAAAAGTATTAAAACGTAACAAAGTTATGAGCCTGCGCTGAAATTTACAAATGCAGGCTCCTAACTTTAGTAATACATAATCCACACAATGTACCACAACGCATCTAATACTCCAGGGCTTCTATACCAGTGGCGAACATCAGCCATTAACAAATGCTTGTTTACTGTTTTCTGCTGCACACCAAGAATCACACTGCACTGTTGCCTGTCTATTTTTGATGCAGACCAGTAGTTACTGAGGCTTGCCTCACACCATTATCCAGAGATGTTGACAATTTCCCGGGCCAGAGACCAGAGTTGGACAAGCTCTACACTGAGGAAGCCCTAATGCTACAGTATGATTGGGCAGGTTTAATTCAGCTATGGCACTCTGTTTAGGCATGAGAGTTCTCCAAGAAAGTTTTACCTATTGGTTCTTTTGTGTACCATGTTATTTGGGTGTCCAGTAATACTTGTGGGAGGCATCTCAGGTGGTGGTAGAAGGTGGCAGCATTAGATAACATTTTACTGATGTATTTGAGGTAGGATTTAACAGGGCACAATGGGTTATCAGTGTCCTTATAGATGAAACTCTAGCAGGCTTCTTTATTCGTTTCAAGTGGGTTTTATGGGGTTTTTATGATTCTTTGTTTCAGAGTTGTGACAGTGTGATGTACCACTTCCCCTGATTGTTAATTTTAAGTTCAAACAAGGTGGTGTTAGTTAGGCCCTCTCACCCATGCCATGCCATGTGAAGCTGAATATCAAACTAAACTTCGTGCACTATACCAGGTGCAGTGTCAGGTGAGAGAGCAGATGAGTTCTGCAGTTTCTGCAGGTTGGACGGAATTAATGAGGAGCTGTTGTAAGATTGAAGACAGGACATGGTTGGATGGTTTGAAAGCAACTACCAATATTATTTATTTAGTTTTTGTTGACCGGGTAAGTGCACTAGACAAATTTTGCCTATTTTCAGGCATGACCTGGGGGAGGGGGACACAGATGAATGCCAACTGATCTTGAACCAGATTAAGCTGTTGGCGGTATTTTTAGTGAATGGAGGGAAATTTGGCCAGGGCACCGTGGGAATTCCCCTACTCTGTCAGGCAGTGGTACTGTTGGCCAGCCTGATGGAGATTCCAGTCTTAACTGAACAGGTGAAGGAGAAACAGGCTGAAGAAATTTTCTCTGCTCCAGCTGGAGTACAGAAGAAGGATGGTGAAGAAATGTTTTTGGCAGCAAGTAATGTTCCCTCTGATGTTTCTGGTTCAGAGGATAGTGAGACAGATGGTGCAGAGAAGCTGTCTGGTATGGACGATATGGCTGCCGGTTTGGTGACCACTGGGGAAGATATAGCTTTGGTAGAAGCTCAATTGCAGAAAAACTCGACAAAAGATGCACAGTGCTTTTCACGCTCCTGGCAGAAGGTGAGGAGTGTTATACAAAGCGGAAAACAGCAAACCGGTTAGGAGTAACAGATGGTCAGGAGAAGGAAGGAGCTGCTGCACATCAGGAGGGCCTGCAGGTGGAACATAATGTTCTGGATGGGACTGGAGTACACGGACAAAAAGTGGTGCTGGAAGGTGCACAGCCTTTGACAGCAACGGAGCTCATACATCAAGCATTCCACACAGAGAAGCCTCCCCAGGAATGGCAATGGTCACCAGAATGTGCATTAACTGAAGCAGAGTGGAAACAAACTCCAAGGGGAATGTTGCTACCAGAGGATGATCTGTCATTTTTGGATTCCCAAATGGCTAAGGAACTGCTACTATCCATGGCTAAAGGGGAACTCGAGGCAGGACAGTACCAGGAGATTTCTAGACAGGCATCTCCGGGGCATAGTCCCCCTGAGGTACAGGGGTTTGGCAGTTTGTTAAGGGGTAGAGATGATACTGGGGGTTTGCAGCCAAGGGAACTTCCCTTAAGCTCACAAAGGGAATTGAGCTCTCTGGCCCACTCCACTGGGGCAGGGATTGATGTAGCTCACATGGGGGTTAATATTCTGGAAACACATTCCAGCTCAGTCAGGGGATAGCACCTCAGTTTCCCAGATTGCCACTCCATGGAGTGCTTCAGGAGGGAAGGAGAGGGTTATGATACTGAAACCAAGACTAATTCTAGACCCCACTCTGAAAGAGCACCTCCCACTCCCACTCCACCCCCTAGAAATACCAGACTGAGATATTCTGACTTATTTACTGGAGCTGCACCAGCACAAAGGTGTAATGCAGTATGGATTTGCTATAAGGGTGGAATGGCGGTATACCCTGATAGGTACTTTATGGGTAGAAATTTAATTACGACTCTAAGATTTATGGCATCAGAAGTGTATGCCCTGATACACGTGTCAGGGGAAGATACCTTCAACCTGAGTTTTTGATCCCCCCATTCCCTGAATAGATTCTTGGATAAGTATGCTTAAGTAAGGTTCTCCCCCTTATGGTCCCCCTTTTTATGTATTCCATTATTGAAACCAACAATTAAACACATCACGGTCATGTTTCGAAATGAAGGGGTCCATGTCAGTGATATTATTCACTGGTTACAAGATCGCTGTGAGTTGCTGAGTGCCCCGGAACCTGTACTTGATTATGAAAATTTCTGGACTGGTACCTGGACTTTCAAGGTGAAATTCAAAGAGACCAATGATGGCCTGATACACTTGCCCAATAGTTTTTTCTTTATTTATTTATTGAACATCAGTTTACAACCTTTGAGCCAGGGGCTCATTTACAAAGGTACCTCGTCACAGAGAGGACAAAACAGTACAGACAAGCTTTTTACAATATAGCAGAGTACAAAATTTGGAGGAACATGAGGACATAGAAATAGTTACAATTTTAAGGTTACAGGATTGACAGAGCACAAGTAGGTTCAGAATAATTTGCACATCAGGCAAACAGTGGTGGACTATACAGAAATAAGCATTGTAGAGACACACAGAGAAGAAAATAGGACCATAGATAGTGGTAGGTAGTAGGTTGGGTGCAGCCACTTGGGGAGTTTTGTCAGAGCAAATTGAGCAAGAGTAAACTTAGAAACAGCCACAGCTGTGCGAAGTAAGTAGGTGATTACGAAGGGAGGTTTTGAAACAAGAGATCGTGGGAGCATCAGCGATACTGGTGGGGAGGGTGTTACACCAGGATGGGGCTCTGTAACAGTAAGCCCTTTGTCCTCGTGAGGTCCTTGCCCTCGGTACTAACAGTGTGGTCTTGCAGGAGGTTTGAGTTTGCAGTAGTGAGCTTGCTTGGTGGATACAGGCAGTCAACCCAGGTGGGGACAGACCAAGGAGAGTTTTTTTAGTTAGGAGGCAGGTTTGGTATCTAAGACATTCGTCTAGGTCGAGCAGATTAGCTTGGGCATATAAATGACAGGTATGTGTTAGTCTGGGAGCCCTGGTGATTAGCCTACATGCTTTACTTAAGATGAGGCAGATTTTTTTTAGGAAGGTCTGGTCAGCAGCCCCTTAAACTGGCAAACTATAATCTACTAGGGACAGTATAGAGGAAGTGACCGCGAGTCGAAGGGCATCAGGGGGGAGACAGTTTTTGTGGCGGTAAAGGATACCCAGACGAATATTGGAGGCTGAGGCTAGGGCAGAAATGTGGGCATGGAATGTGAGGGCAGGGTCGAAAGATATCCCAAGATACTTATACGAATAGACTTGCTCGAGTGGGAACTTGGAACTGGCGAGGACCTGAAGTGGAAAATTACTAGCTTTGTTTTGGGGTTGGGCAAAGAGCATGGTTTTAGTTTTTTTAAGATTTATTACAAGTCTATGCTCTTTGAACCAGGCTTCAGCGTCATTATAAGATAATTGCAAGGAGTCCTGAAGGGTGATAGGGTTACGGTCGGAGGCAAAGATAACGGAATTGTCTGCATAAAGTAAGAGTTTACCAGCACATGCACCTGGCAGGGAATTGAGATATAGGGAAAAGGGCAAGGGCCCAAGAATGGAGCCCTGGGGAACACCAGAGCGGATAGGGCAGAAGCTGGAGAGTGTCCCATTGATTTTAACACACTGGGAGCGGGCAGACAGGTAACTGGAGCACCAGGAGACTGGCCCAGCGGCAAAGCAAGTATGGCTGAGGGCATCCAGCAAGAGGGGATGGGAAACAGTATCGAAGGCTTTTGATAAGTCACCGACCACTGCGTCCGCTAGAGAGCCAGAGTCCAGAGAGGAGTGAAGAAAATTAGAAAACTTAAGGAGGGCGGTGTTAGTACTGTGACCAGCACGGAAGCCATGCTGTTCAGGGCAGAGAATGCTGTATTTGGTTAGATACTCTAAAATTTGGTTGGACACTACTTTTTCTAAGGCCTTTGAGAGAGGTGAGAGGATAGAGATTGGCTGATAATTACCAGATAGGGACCTATCACCACCCTTGTATATGGGGGTGACTATGGCAATTTTCCAGGCTGAGGGAAACTGCCCCAGGCAGAGAGATTTATTGAAGAGGCTGGTGATTGGGGCAATTACCAGATCCAGAACCTGACGAAGGAGACTGGGGTCCAGGGAGTCAATGCCAGTAGTATTGCTCTTTAAGGCCTTGATTAGGTATGGTCTGACTTCATGGGCAGTAACCCGGTGTAAGTGGAACCAAGGGCGTGTGAGAATAGGGCCAGGTTGGGGGGGGTCAAAAAAGTTGCTCGGGAGGACAGGGCTAAGGTCAGTGAAGGATTTATTGAGGTAGTTGGCAATGTGGGTTGGGTCTGTGGAGATAGAGCCATCAATGTTGATTTGGGAGGGTGGGGGAGGACGAGTGCCCCCATTCAGTTGTTTGATATTGTCCCAGAAGGTTCTGGCATTCCCCCAGGATGAGGTGAGTGAGGCCTTATAGTGATCAGCCTTAGCCTTGTGGATGGCCCAGGTACATTTGTTTCGGGCAGCTGCATAAGCCTGCCTGTCAGCAGGGCGGCCAGTTTCTGTGGCAAGGTGCCATAGGTTATCCCTGTGCTTAAGAAGTTGGAGCAGGGGAGGTATAACTCAGGGGGCATGCCATACTTTGGAACGGAGTACAGTTAGAGGTGCGAAAATGTCACAGGCTTTGTTAAATGTTTGGGTGAAAAAGGTTAGAGCCGTATCAATATCGGGGGCGTACTGTATGGGAGACCAGTCAATTTGGGCTAGGAGTTGCTTAAGGCCTTTCAGTCCACCTGGTCTTAGCCGTCACTGTAGGGTGGACTGTGCAGTGAATTTGGGTAAGGAGGCTGACCAACGGAAAAGTATAGGGGAGTGATCACTAAGTCCGTCAGGAAGGACTTGGATATTGCAGATTTTTCTAAGGGTGTGATCGGGGAGTATGCTGGCCAACTGAAAGCTTGTCACAAGTGTGGAGCTAAAACGCACTTAGCAAATGTTTGCGATAAGCTATGGTGTGGGATCTGTAATAAATTAGAACATATTAGTCATCAGTGTGCAAATTTTGCTAAATGTAATTTATGCGGGGAATCGGTACACGTTTTCCCTAGCTATCCTGATGCTGCACACAATAAAAGCTCATGCCATGAATCCAGAAGAGTTAATAAGAAAGGCTCAAATTAAACAGAAACCCACAACAGCAGAATCAGCTCCTCGGACACAGAAATCCCAGTCACCTCCAAGGCAGCTGTCTGGGCCTCAGGTGCAGAAACCACCTGTTCTGGCAAAACGTACTAAACCGACAAGGCCTGTTATTAAGGACCTTCCATCCACTTCTACAGCACCTTATAGTACGCCAACCATCTGGGTTCATAATGACAAACCACCAGGTGCAGACACCAAACTTCCCCTACTGGAAGGGGTTCCGAGTACATCAGCGCCCCAAGAGGAGTCCACTGTACTACCAATGGAAGAGGAAGGTGACATACCTCTCCCTTCTCCAGAATGGAAGGCACCATTGCCTAGGAGACGGAACCTGCATACTCAAAAACTGATTCCACCTGAAGTAGAATTATCAAATCCTTTTGATGCTTTGGCAAGATCCAGTAGTGAAAGGTCGGAGTTGGGTGACCTGGATTTGGATGCCTCTTCTTCCCTAGCCTCCTCACTATAATGTGTAGTTGGGAGTCAGGAGGGGAAGAAGGATAAAAAGAAAAGGAAAAAAAAATGCTGAATCAGTTTTATTGTTCAGTTCTTTGTATCACTAAATGGCCTTTTCATTAGCCAACTTAAATGTTCATAACATTGTATCTGGGGTCAGAAGGCAGGCTGTGTTTTCTTTTTTGAAAGACTCTAAAGTGGATATCTTTTTTTACAGGAAACATGGTTTCTCTGAGCCGCCTCCCTCACACAAGCTAGGAGAGAATGGATCTGGGGCCCCTTGTTTTGGTCATTTGGAAGGGACAGGACAGATGGGGTGGGGTTCCTGTTTTCAGGAACAGCTTTCACCTTTCAAAATTTGGTAGAAATCTCCCCTGGTAGAGCACTTCTGTTAGATGGCATTTGGCAGGGGCAACTTAGCAGGTTTATTGGGATATATGCCCCTCACAGTAAAGCTGCTTGGGTTCATTTATTAGAACAGATTCATCCTTACCTGACAACTGCTAGACATTGATTTTAACTGTAGTTTGGAAACTGCCAATAGAAGGATGAAAGGTCTGAAAGCATACTGTGATTCGGCTGCCTTGACATCATGCATTACTACAGCGGATCTAGAGGACTGTAGTACACAAGCCCTTCCAAAAATTGAGTATACTTATGTTAAAAGTAAATTTAGGACAAAAATTGATTATATATTTGTTTCAAAAACAATGATAATAATATTTTCACATATTATACTGGTAGAATTTTCAGACCATGTCCTTCTTGTCAGCACTTTCGCTCTGGATCCCAACTATAGACCTCATATCTCTAGATGGAAGCTGAATACAGGGATTTTGCATGATTTGGAAGTTCAGCAAGGCATTCTGGATGCTTTAATAGTGCGATTATCAGTCTTAGGGTTATATACCAGCATTATTCATTGGTGGTTACACAGTCATGGGAAACGTACAATTAATGCTAAACGTTTATGTTATTTAATGCTGCAAAATCAGTTGTTTAATGTCTCAGAAGCCAGTGGATGAACAATACCTATCCAATCAAACTGCTAATACAAAATGAGAAATGCTCTCCGTACAATATGACAGGACTACTTCTTTACAAGCTGAGCTCAATTATGGGATGCAAAGAACCCCGTATTCAGACCCTTGCCTAGCCTGAAAAGAGCACAGACAGAGGGCTCATTTCTCAGTATTATAAGGCAAAGGAGGGACACTATATAGATTCTGTAGGAATTCTCTCAGTTGTAAATGCTCATCTAGAAGAGTTGGTTTGGGGGAACATATTGATCGGGGTTCTATGTCGGCCTACCTCAAGGACCTGTTGATGTCACCACTGTCTCGGAAAGAAGTGGAGATGATAGAGCATGATATCACAGAGACAGAAATTCTTGAGGTAATCCATAAATTTAAATTGGGCTCTGCCCCTGGAGAAGATGGTCTTCTGAATGAATTTTACAAAGTTTTTCCAGACGTTTTTGCAAAGATTTTGAGGAAAGTCTGTAGATATATAGTAACCTTACCAGAATGGCCAGATGACTTCACTAGGAGTATAGATATATATAGAGATATATGGAAATATATATATATATATACATATGTGTATATATATATATATATATATATATATATACATAAATATAGATATATGTAGATATATGTATAGATAGCTATATACATATATATAAGCCAAGTTAAAACAGGTGGCATCGACTCTTATACATCAGACTCAAACATGTGCTATCCCAAGCCATCACATACTGACCAATTTATGTTTAATTAAGGATGTCATAGACTTGTAACAACATAAACTTACAGGGACTATTATTAGCTTTGGATCAACAGAAAGCCTTTGACAGGGTTCATCTTGAGTTTCTTTTTCAGGTTTTATGCCAGTATCGTTTAGCACCATGATTTTTGGCTTGGTTCAAATTGTTATATAGCAATGCAGCTGTTTGTTCATCCTTGGAAAAGACAGGTGGAACTCAATATAGAGTGGGGAGTGGAGTTTGCCAGGGGTGACCTCTCAGCCCAATACTGCATATTTATGTCCTAGATCCATTAATTAGAAGAATCATGACCCTACAGAATTTTCAAGGCATCAAAGGAAATCAGGTTGGAGATGAGGTTTGAGCGTTAGCTTATGCTGATGACGTATGTGTGTTGCTTGTACGCCAGACTGTGTTTCTAAAGTATTGACAGAATTTTAACAATATGGTTCAGTGTCTGGATCTCATCTGAATATAAACAAATGTAAAGGTCTGTATCTAGGTTCAGGAGGAAGGCAGAAGAGTAGAGTAGAAGGGATAGAGATCTCTGAAGACCCTATTAAAATCTTGGGGGTCATATACAGTATGGGGGTGAAAACTGTGTACAGCTTAATTGGGAGGAAGTGGTATGGAAAGGTGAACAGAAAGTGAGTCGTTGGAAAGGATGGAAATTTTCCAAAATAAAATGGGTACATGTGTTAAAGCAATTTGTACTGCCATTATTCTTATATATAAGTATGTTTTTTTCACCCCCAGTGGTTTTTGAAACAAGAATTTATAGGATATTTTTCCAAATGCTGTGGGGGAGCTGCGTTAATCCCATAAAATGTGAAATTACTTACTTACCCAAAAATCGAGGAGGGGTAGGAATGATTAACCCGATAATGTTTTTCCATTAAATTTTTTTGGTTAACAATTTAAAGCCGGCCTTATTTCAGAGAGGTAGTTTATCTCAAAAATGGTTGAGGAATGCATTTGTAAATGTATTTAACATTTAGACTAATCTTTTGTTACAACTTCCGGCCACATGTCGGATTGCTCCTTACTTTAAATGTACTTTTTAAAATTATCTAAATGAAAGACTACGAAACATGATTGTACAAAATACTAGAGGGAATTTATATCTTCAGGCGTTAGATTCAGTAGGTCCAAGTGAACCTGTTTTTAAACACTGCTCCACAGGTTCTAATCCTTTCATTTATAAACTATCGATGATTACCAGAATCCCCAAACAGATGTGGGATATTTTTTGGTTGAGTGTACACGGGAGAATTAATGTTCGGGGTAATCACAAACACAAGGTGATGGAAGACAGAGTATGACTCTATCCAGATTGTCAGGGGATAGTGGAGACACAGAAGCATTTTTCTTTTAGACTGTGTTTATGTTAGAGGTTTGCGGCAATATTTAGTACAAAGATGAACAATGCCATGATTAGAACATATTGCGTTTTCTGAATTAGTGTTAGGATGTTTTACTCAGCTCTTGTCAAAATATCACGTAAAAAAATAATCGGGTGTTTTCTTTGCAGTGATTAAATATTATTTATGGCAAAGTCAATGCCAATATGTTTTTCAGCAAAAGTTACGGACTTATAAGGTTTTTGGAGATGTTAGTGAACACATCTTGGTATAGATTTATAGAAATGATAGTAAGTTTCATCTAAGAGCATGAGTGTTGATCTGGTGGAGGGATTTCACATTTTGGAAAAAAATATGCATAGTATGTTGGAAGGGGGTAAACGGGTGTAAAAAAATCCAAGAAATGTGGGTTCCCTCCCAGTAAAGTCTTTGTTATTTGGGGACTGGTAGGCGGATATAATCCAAAAGTCACAACTTTTTCTTTTATTTTCTTTTATTCTTTACAATAGATCCAATGTGACCCAACGTTTCACCTCAATAGGCTTCTTCAGGGATAGGATCTAATTTTAAATACATGAATCATGTTTAGTATTTTGATTTCAATAACATCAGTTTCTCACACTGACAACCTCAATTTTTACAAATGAGATTATATAAAATTATTATAAATTCATGCCACAGTGGTCATGTTGCTATGCTCTATCACTGAATGTCTAAAGTAGAAAGACTTGCACTATTATTTACATGGTAAAAAGCAATTTCATTCAGTGGTCGAGTCAACCTCATGGCAGCCTTCACTGAGGAGAAGGGCTGTGTACATCAAACCCACGGTATCCCACTGAGTGCCACAAACCTCTATTATCAACCAGGTCATATACTTGTTTAAATCAAGGATACTAATTAATTACTGTAATGCATGCTTCCTACAGCAGTTTATTACATAATGCATTTATTCTGGTGTGAGGCCCACATGCCTTTAGTATCTGCAGTATTGAAAAGATACTTTAGCTAGTCTTGTGCAGGACTTAAGAGTTCTCTCTGCTGTTTTTATAAATTAAAAATGAATCATATTAGGTGTACCCATTCCTGTATTTCAAAAAATAATATGAAAACATTTACTTAAACACAAACAGCGTTGCTGACCTGTCTCCTTTAAGTTCGACAGGAGCATTTTCTTTTGCTTTGCTAGCTTCACTCTATTCTGATCTGTAACACAGTGTATCTTAGCTTGGGCTTGTTACACCTAACTTTCTCAAAATAGGTAGTACATACAAAAGAAGTTTAAAATGTAGATCCTCTAGCCTTGCTAGCAGGGCACTCCTCTGCGTGTTTAATAGTCCAATCCTTGCAGCCAGTTGTTTCTCAATTTTCACAACTTTAGTTACACAGGTTAAGCTAATAACACATATCTAGCAAAAGAGTCTAAACCATAATTCAGTTCAAAATGAGCTTCTGTAGTTGAATTACAGATGACAAAACATTACTGACTTTTGCAGGATACATCACCCACTTCTGGGTTTTGCAAACAAGGGTTTTCAAACAGTAGCTGCTTGCACTCTGTCTGCACACAAAGTTCATATTAAGCTTGCTATTAAAGGCTTTATGTATCTACAATGATTAGAATATAGTTATATGTTCCTATACAATCATTTCTAACCAAGTTAGGGATGTAAAAAACTTACAGGTTATTTCCAGCTATATCATGCACTGCCAGGTTTTCAAGTGTCTATTTCATTTGTAGCCAGCACTCTGCCTGCACAGAAAGTTGTATTCAGCTTCCTTTTAAATGTTTTATCTTGACAGTAAATAGACTTGTTCTAGACTGCAAACTAGAGGTTTGTGTTCCTTACCTTCACTGTTCTGCACTGCTCTGACCAAAATGGTCCAGTCTTTAGGCCCTTTTATACACATGCTTCTGTGCCGAAACAAGCGTTACCTGTGTAGCGCCGATACAGTGTGTTCTGCTCCACATTCTGATTACATGAGTTCTATTTTTCGCCACAAAGTACCCTGCCGTCCGGACTGGTGCAGCACTCCTTGCTAGAGCTAGAGTTGTTTGCTCCAGAATGGGTGCTTTACACCATGCACTGCAACGGCACATTTGAGACGAACCACCTACACCACGGAGTGCATTTCAGGCGACTGTTCATTTTTACAATGGAACAAATAGCATTTGCACAGCGTTGGATGGAACAGTAAGGTCCTTCCATAATGCTTATTCCGTTGCAAGACTGCCAGTGTAAAAGCACCTTTTGTTGCACTGTGCTTGGATCTGGTAGGGTTTATATAGGGGAGTGGTCCAAGGGGCGGAACTGCAGCTGTAACCAGAAAGGGTCAGATGAAAAATGTGGACCAATTCTGGAGAGGCAAAAGTGCCATGACAGCTGTAAACACACCACCAGGAAAACCTGGTGGGTGCTTCCTGCCCCAAGGAACCACAGCGTATATGGCTTGCTAATGTGTTGTCATTATGCAGAGCAGGATATGTTGACAGAAGTTTCACAGACTGCTTTTCTGTCAAACATGCTAACTATTTAAGCTATCATAAGTTACTCACTCACTAATGCTTTTTTCATGTAGTACTCAGTAAAAAAGGATTATACATTCTGGATCCAGGTCCTAAGTATCCACACCAGGTTTTACTGTGTTTCAATCATGTTATATTACATCTGAATGAGGGTGGAAATCAGCTATCCAAGGCTCTGCTAGGCAGAAGTGCCATGACAGATGTAGACACACCACCAGGAAAACCTGGTGGGTGCTTTCCGTCCTTTCCGCGAATGTGTTGTCATTATGCAGAGCAGGACATGCTGACAGAAGTTTCACAAACCTGCTTTTCTGTCAAACATGTTAACTATTTAAGCTGTCATAAATTACTCACTCACTAATGCTTTTTCATGTACTACTCAGTAAAAAAGGATTATGAGTTCTGGATCCACACCAGGTTTTACTGTGTTTCAATCATGTTATGTTGCATCTTAATGGGGGTGGAAGTCAGCTAACCAAAGCTCTGCTAGGCAACAGTCACAAGCATATATTCATAATGCTAGTAATTTAGTTTTACCCAGTAGTCAATCCTACTTTCAAAGGAAGTTATTGTTCTGGATATAGTATGTTTCCTATAAATGGTCAGGGTTTGTTCTCAAGTTCCATGTGACTTATACAGAACAGATTATGGAAGGTCAATGAGGCCTGTGGGGGGGGGGTTCAGGTGGGAGGGACCCATCACACTTCGGTGCAAGGGGTTATTATTTTCCATAGATCACTTTTAAGTATCTTATATCCACAGACTAAATGTAAGTGAAACTCAAATTGGGGGGCTCAGACACTATTGTTTAGAATTACCCTTATTAATTACTATTCATTGTCATCTCTCTATTAACACACTTTACCAGCTAGCTCCCCAGTTTTCTTCCTCATTAAGCCCAAACCTATCACTAGTGGTACTGAGGTTATATATCCAGAACATCTCTCGGTTCTCAACTGCTTAAGTCCAATTCCCAGCCCTGTTCAGGGAATATACATACTCGATCCCCCAGAACTTAATGGAAGAAGGGTTGTGTCCTGCCTGGGTAAAATGGTCAGCTACCAGAGAGGTCTGATTCCTCAGTCTTATATTACTCTTATGTTCAGTGATGCGCTGTTTTAAGGGTCTGGTGATCATGCCAGTATAATATTTGGAACATGGGCAAGTTAACATATAGATCACATGATCAGTGTTACAGGTTATAGGACTCAATACTGTAGGTAGTGTTGCAATTAGGATGTTTGAATTCTTTCTTCTTTGTCATGTTGTTACAGTAGCAGCATCTGCCACACGGTTGCATGCCTGGTGCCAAGGGTCCTAACAGTAATTGCCCACTCAGTGTGGAAGCTCCTTTTTGTTCAGAATGTACCAATCTATCCCTAAGTGTGTTTATCCATTTAGAGGCTATTATGTGTTTATTTTTGAACTATTCAATGCCTACTGGCCTCAGTGTCTCCCAGTGTCTGTTAACAATCTCTTTGGTTCAGTAAACCCAGAATAGATAATGGTAGTACCATGCTGTCACTAGCTCCTACATTATTGCTTGTGTCCTGTCGTGGTAATGTTGTTTTGTATACTGCCTTCTGTATTGTTCTGTTTCAGGTGTAGTCACAGACATTAACTTTATTCAGAATGTGTTACATTTAATTCTGAGTGAAAAACTTATTTTGGTTTAAGTTTGTTTATACAGTTTTCCTTCTTTTGTTGTTCTGTTTATATGATGTTGGTAATGTACTTTTGCAATAAAAACTCCCTACTCTTCTCGAGAAGTGCCACTGGATCTTTAACATCCATCTGAACTGCCACCAGAACAGGCAGATTGGACCTCAGTTTAATGTTTCATCCAAAAGACTGCACCTCAGGAGTGCAGCACCCCCCTCATGCTGCACTTCAGTGTCAGTATTGGGATTTAACCTAAGTGCCTCATGTGGGGATAGAACCCACAGCCTTCTGATCTCTCAGCCTCAGAGGTAAGTCTGCTACTTGCTGAGCCACTGACATTAGACACACATTGCAGTCAATTCCAGGACTGTTATGGTGGTAGTTAATTCTAGATGGTAGGAAACAGTATCCCAACACACAAAATACTGCTCCTCGGCATAAACTTCTTTCTAAACCTGATGGAGAAGAGAGTTTAACTGTTAAAAACTGTCAGTTTTGAAGTCAAAGATAAAATTTCTTCTTTACGCCCAGTCAGAAAATGTTTGAACAGCCCAAAGTGTGTATGTTTTTTATTTTATTTTTTGATATTCACTTCTTCCCAGTTGGCTTCAATTTTGTCAGTGTCTGAGTTACTTGAATTTATGTGCCATTCATGTACAGGTTCTTTCTTGCAGGTGGCCTGCTTTACTCAGGGTTCTCTTCCTCACTGAAGAGGGTAGTAGCTGGTCGCCTAGGATGCCAAATTTAATATCCAGGTAATCTGACATTTTCATAACTATGGATATTGGGCTTCTGAAAAAATGGCTGCAATGTCAGTTTTGAAAATTCTGAGAGGGCACAAGGTTATTGCTTGGCAATGTGGCAGTTGGCACTGGTACTTGTTTTTTGGTGTGCACTGTTACGAAATCAATGTACAGTATCAATCAATCAATCAAATCTTTATTTATTCAGGCGATCATCATTGAGCAAGGCTCATTTACAAGATGGATCTGATAAGGTCAAGGTTCGAGTTGGTGCACAGCAATTACATCACATACTTATGAGACAGTTATACATACAGAAAAAAGAAAATGTTATTTATAACACAATAATATACAGAGAATTCACATGTTAAAGCTTGGCAAGAGAAAGTTAAACTAACATCTACAATATGAACAGTACATATATATCACAATGAGGGCTATGACAGTCACTCACATAATGAGTACAAGGATGGTGAAGGGAATATTGGTGCCATATACTGGCGGTGTCTGGCTGGAAGGAATATGCCATATGTGATTGGAATATGGTTTTGTGGGATGACTATTCTATCTCTAGTGGTAGCAACTGCATTTCTGTGAAGAAGGCTGTACAGTGCTGCTTGAAGGATGTAAATGGAACGATAATGGACAGTTTTAGGGATTTTTGTAGGGTGTTCCATGCTATGGCTAGAGAATAGCTGATTGCTGCCCTCCCTATTTTGGTGTTGACTTTGGGCAATTTGAGCAGGATGATATTGTTGCTTCTTAGGGCATAGGAGCTGGGAGTCGTCAGGTTGAAGCAGTCCAGGATATATCTTGGGAGTTTTTTTGATAAAGCTCTGTAGATCCATAGAGCTGCATTTCTGCTCCTCCTGACATGGAGGGAAACCCATACAACTGCATCATAGAGCGAACAATGGTGAGTATTATATGGCAGGTCTGTAATGAACCTTATTGCTCTATGGTATAAGGTATCCAACTTTTGAAGGTAGGGAGTGGGGCAGTGACTATAGAGGAAGTCTGCATAGTCAATGACTGATAGAAAGATGGCCTGGACTAATCTCATCTTTGAATCTCTATTAAGGAAGGGTTTTAATCTGTAGAGGAGGCCAAGCCTTAGGCAAAGCTTTTTCAGCAGTTGTTCTAGATGCTGAGTAAAGTCAAGTCTGTTGTCAATCCACACACCTAGGTATTTGAAATTTTCAACATACTCCAGATTTTCTCCAAGTATAGTGCATATCTGGGGGAGACTGATTGAAGAGGATGTGTTGGTGGAGTTTTGGGTTGTGAACATCATTGCTTTGGTTTTCTTTGCATTTAGCAGAAGCTTTTTCTTGAGAAGCTGATGTTGTAACAGGGAGAATTCTGCTTGTAGGATTTCATGAGCAACTTTAGGTGAAGGGTTGCTGACATACAGTACAGTGTCATCAGCAAAGAGATGTACTGAGGACTTGGTAAGGGTTGAATCAATTTTATTTATAAAAGTGGCAAAAAGGATAGGACCCAGAATAGAGCCTTGGGGGACTCCTCTTGACAGTGGTCTTAAGGGGGAGAGGTCATCTTCAGCTTTTACCTGCTGTGATCTACCGGAGAGGTAGCATCTGAACCACTTAAGGAGGATGGATCTAGGCCAATGGAGTGTAGGGATGAGAGTAGCAGTTCATGGTCCACAGTGTGAATGCTTTGCTCAGGTCCAGGAATACTGCACAGACATTGCTCTTTTATCCAGTTCGGTTTGCCAATCATTGGTGACCTTGGCTAATGCAGTGATAGTGCTATGTTTGGCCCTGAATCCAGATTGAGCTGGATTTAATAGATTAGCATTGTCCAGATATTCCCTTAACTGAATACTCACTAATTTCTCCAGCATCTTGGATAACACAGGAGGGATGGAAATGGGCCTGTAGTTATTAAGATCCATAGGGTCCCCTGATTTTAGAAGGGGGACCACTTGGGCTGTCTTCCACAGCATGGGAATAGAGCCAGAGTTTAGGGAAAGGTTAGAGAGGTGAGTTAGGGGGACTGCAAGCACATGACATGCAATCTTAAGAAAGAATGGGTCCAGAAGATTTGCTCCTGCACTTTTTTTGGTATCTAGATGCCATAATAGATCCTCAACTTGTTTCAACAGTATAGGTTTGAAGCTAAAGGAGGAGTCAACTCTTGTTCACCAGTATAGTGGGAGCTTAAATGATCCCTTAATAGGTTAGCTGGGAGGAGTCAAAGGCAAGGCCAGCTGTTGTGAAGTGGTTGTTGAATGCATCCAGGATTTCCAATGTGCCAGTAATGGGGCCATAGTTACTGTGTAAATGGGTTGGAAGGGGTTGTTAACATCCTGGCCCATCATACCCTTGATGGTGCCCCAAAATCTAGCAGTATTATGGTAGGAGGAGTCAAGCTGGGCCAGGTAGTAGGCAGCCTTTGCATCCTTAACTTTCCTAGTGCATTTATTCCTGGCTTTCCTAAAGATCAACCAGTCCATGACATTCTTAGTTTTTCTTGCTACTTTCCAAAGTTTATCTCTCTCCAGCAGTGCAGCTTTGAGGTCAGCTGAAAACCAGCGACAGGATTTGTTTTTTATTCGGATACTAGAGATTGGGGCATGGGTGTTAAGGGCATTTAATATAAAGCTATTTAGCACCTGCTGAGCTTTTTCTACAGAATGTGCAAGATAGAACTTTTGCCAGTGTGGAGAGTAGGCTAGATCATGCAGATATCCTTCAATATTGATGTTTTCTTGGATCTCCTCATGAGGAATTTTGCAGGATCTGTTTTAATGTTGTTGGATCTTACCCCTGCGATGGGGCAGTGGTCACTTATGTCGATAGGAGCACTCCAGCATGTGAATAGATGTGGTTTACTCACTAGCATGATGTCAAGTAGAGTACTGTTACTACTATTCCTTGCATTTAGTCTTGTTGGTTCATTAATTAACTGTGTGAGCCCATAGGTGTCACAGAATGATACCAGAGATGTAGCTGCCTGGGTGAGCCAGTTGAAATTCAGGTCCCCTATGATAATGACTTCTTCAGTACAGGACTTGATCAGGCTTCCCAGGTGGGATAAGAGCTTGTGTTCAGCAGAGGGGGGTCTGTAGCATCCAATTAAATGGAAAGCTGCTGTATTGGGGAGAGAGACTTTTAGAGATAGACATTCAAATTCCTTGGGCATAGAAGTTGCAGCAGTACAGGATACAACTAAACCAGCTTTTACATATATGGCTACTCCACCTCCTCATGTTTGGTGATCAGCTCTGAAAAGCTGATAGTTAGGTAGGTTAACTTCCCTGTCCATTGTGGTGGTCTTGAGCCATGTCTCAGTTATCACAAGAAAGTCTGGCAAGGTATGGGCAACCCAGGATTGTAGCAATGTAAATTTGTTCAACAGACTGCATACATTAATATGCAGGAAACTGAAGCCTTTAATTGAAGATAGGTCTGATGGAGAGGTGATGCTTTCAAGAGGTCCAGGGCTGATTTCTACATTACCAGTACAGAGCAATAGGAAGATCAGTAATTTCATAAGGGCTGCCAGTGATAGGGAGAGGGGGCTGTCTTTGGTCCTCCTTTTTTTATTCCGTTACCACTCTTTGTTTTGGGTGCTCCCTGTGGATTTAAGGTAGTGTGTTGGGATACCAATTAGCAGTTTGATGACTAGGCTTAGTGGGGATCTATATACCCAGTAGTGGGGCCTTGGCTGAGACATATATGTGGTGATATGTGTAACTTTATGGTGATTGTACCACTGTAGTCGATGCAGCAATGGCAAGACATATATGAGGGTATGGGTGTCAGCTGGCAATAGGGAGTAGCGAAGTTGCTGATTGGTTGGATTAGCAAGCTGGTGTGACTGTCTGTTGGTTTAGAGAAAAGTGCTGTGGGCGGAAGAGATTTCGTGGAAGATGCCTATAAATTAACACACAGGAAGGGGAAGGGTGGTGGAAAAAATTTGTCGCTTTTTCCCGATTGCCCCTCACTGTTCCTCCCGCCCTTGTGGTTCCCCAAATTTGGCTAGAAAGCCATCACACCCATTATGGAGTGAAGTCCCCGGTGCTCAGCTGGTTGCTGTGGGGCTGAAGGAAGCAGGCTGAGAGAGACAGAGGAGGGTGCAGCAATTAATAAAGGCAGTAGCAAGCCTTTTCTGAGCGTCACTGACCAAATCTGCACTACAAAGGACTGTGGGGGTCTCTGGCGCCTCAGCGCCTGGGCCCACCTTACATATTCAGACAAGGACCTGCAATTACTTTAAAGAGCAGTAAAACAGTAGTTTCCCCTTACAATACAATAGTGGATAACAGCACTTTTTTGATGATTTACACATATAAAACTAGAAGGAGAGTGGTGCCTCAGCGTGTGGCCCACTGCTGCCAACAGAGTCCAGCAGAATTCAACAGAATCAACAGCAGTTGCCCTCTATAGATGTTTCACCAGAGTGGAAGCAGCTCTTCTGGGAAACTTGCAGTAGAACATCAGGGGAAGAGTAAAAGACAAAAGAAAAACAAATTTTCAAGTCCCACACAGATTTCAGCAATGCAAACTGAGCCAGTGTAAGTCAATGGGGCAGGAGAGCCAATCGGCTGCTGTGCCTGGTGGAGCGCTCGCTTACCGATTGGCTGCGCCTTTCCCGACTGCTCCCTTGGGATTGGGATTTGAAAAATGACACCAGTCATGTTCAGGAGGTGGGGTAACATGAGGGATTTGTTGAACATTGGGTCAGAATCTGCAAAAATAAAGTTATGAGTAAATGTTGGAACAAGTCAATGTTTCTTCATAACTCAGTAGTTTTTTTTCCCATCTTGACCCCAAATTTTCAACTGTCTTTTTATGACCACTCCTTCCGAACATGACAAGTGTCATTTATAAAAAAAGTGGCTGAAATGTAATTTTGTGCCACAAGTATGAAGTATGCCCAGAGATAGGTACGGATCAGTTAGAACTGAATATTTAGAAGACTATTTTGTGACTGGGAGTACAGCCTGTACCTGGGAAGCAAGGTAAATGGCACAGGAAACTTTCACACAAAAGCCAACTAGGAAGCTTGACAACACAGCAGACAGAAAGTCAGAAATGCCTGAGATTCTCCCATCCCTGCAGACTGACACCTTTGTGAGTGAACAACCAGACACAGTGAGACTTGAAAGGCTGTGCAGTGTGTCCAGATATATACTAATGTAAGCTCACCACAATAATCCAACTCTAAGTAAAAGCAAACATTTGTCAGTGCCAAAGGTTCACTGCTTGCATTGTTGTTGTACTGTGTCTTGCTTGTACACATTTTTACTATATATTTGCCCAGGATAGACCAGAATAGATGTAATATTTGATTTTCAGTGGTGTCCTGCTTATGCACGTTCTTAGATTGTATTTACTGATAGACCAGCTGAGAGGCACTATCTAATTTTCCGTGGGCTCCCACATTTTGATTCCAAATTTCCAACAATCATTTTATGATGACGTTATGATCAAAACTGGTCAAATTTTTTAAAATCCCATCCAAGAGGTGATTTTCGGATTGGGATTTGAAAAATGACACCAGTCATGTTCAGGAGGTGGGGTAACATGAGGGATTTGTTGAACATTGGGTCAGAATCTGCAAAAATAAAGTTATGAGTAAATGTTGGAACAAGTCAATGTTTCTTCATAACTCAGTAGTTTTTTTTCCCATCTTGACCCCAAATTTTCAACATAGTCTTTTTATGACCACTCCTTCCGAACATGACAAGTGTCATTTATAAAAAAAGTGGCTGAAATGTAATTTTGTGCCACAAGTATGAAAATGCATTTTGGCCAAGATTTGAAAAATGATAGCTGTCTTGTTCATGAGGTCATGTGAAAAAATGTCTATGTTTAAAATTTGGGGTCAAAATATTGAAAATTACCTAAGTTATGAGCGTGCAGTCATAAAATGTCAATGTACATTAATAACTTTGTTGTTTTTAATATTTTAACCCAAATTTTCAACATATCTTTCTTATGACCCCACTTCATGAACGGGGGCATTTTCAAATCCTGCCCAAAACATGATTTCATAAAGGAGAACATTTTCAAATCCTGCCCAAAACATGATTTCATGCCACAAGTGATAAAACACATTTTGGCCAGGATTTGAAAAATGACTGCTATCACATTCATGAGGTGGTGAGACACAAAATAGCTATGTTGAAAATTTGAAGTCAAGTTATTGTAAATTACTAAAGTCACAAGTGTGCATTGTGCAGTAAAGAGAGGGTAAAAGCCAGAGATCGAGTAGGATCTTTGGTATTGCAGTAGGTAGAGAAAATGGGCAGACTAGGTGGGCCAAGTAGTCCTTATCTGCCATCAATTTCTATGTTTCTATGCATTAAAAAATTTCAATGTATGCTCAAAACTTTGTTGTGTTTTAGTATTTTTACTCCAAATTTCAACATAGCCTTCTTATGACCCCCACATAACTTTCTTATGACCCCACCTCATGAACAAGGGCAATGAAAATGTTCAAATCCTGCCTGAAAGGTGATTTTGTGCCACAAGGGTGAAAACACATTTTGGTCAGGCTTTGAAAAATGACAGCTGTTACATTCATGAGGTGATGTGAAAAAATAGCTATGTTGAAAATTTGGAGTCAAAACACTGAAAATTACCAAAGTTACGAGCATGCATCAAAAAATTCAATGTAAGCTCATCACTTTGTTGTTTTTTTAATATCTTACCCCAAATTTTCAACATGGCCTTCTTATGACCCCTCCTCATGAGCAAGGGTGCAGAAAATTTTCAGATCCTGACCAAACGGTGATTTTCCTCTACACGTGTGAAAACACATTTTGGGCAGGATTTGAAAAATGACAGCTGCTTAATGAGGTGATGGGAAAAATGTCTGCAATATTTTGAAAATTTGAAGTCAAAATATTGAAAATTACCAAAAATATGAATGGCAGTTGGAAGATTTCAATGTATGTGCATGACTTTATTTTCTTAATATTCTTACCCAAAATTTTCAGTATAGCATTCTTATAACCCCATCTCATGAACAATGGTGGAAACATTTTCAGATCCTGCCTGAAAGGGGGTTTTGTGCCACAAGTGCAAAAACACATTTTGGCCAGAATTTAAAAATGACAGCTGTCACATTCATGAGGAGGTGTGAAAAAATGGCTATGTTGAAAATTTGATGTCAAAATGTTGAGAATTACTCAAGTTGTGAGCATGCATTGAAAATTTTCACTGCACACTCATAACTTTGTTTTTTAATATTTGTACCCCAAATTGTCAACATTCTTATGACCTCACCTCATGCACAAGGGTGGAGAAAATGTTCAAATCCTGCCTGAAAGGGGATTTCATGCGGTGACTGCGAAATCGCCTTTTGAGATGGATTTGTATAATTTTTTTGTTCATGAGGTGGGGTCCCAAAAAGGTCATGTTGAAAATTTGAGGAAAAATATTCAAAAATAACCAAGTTATGAGGACAAGTTCAAAGCCCATTGAAATACATTGAACTGCATACCTGATTTCCTCAGTTCCCGGTCCAACACTGAAGAGTGAATATGTGTCTCTGTTCTAGAGAGGATTATGGCATTGGACCCCCAGTAGGTAAGTAAAGGGGTGGGTGGGGTGATGAGTGCTGAGTGGGAGGGTCTGGTGGGGGAAGGGTAACAGTGGCAGTGGGCTGCAGCAGCAACAGACATCGATGGATTTTTTTTTCTTTTTTACAGGGTATATGAAAATTAGAAAAGGCTACAAGGGATAGTTTTCTTTATTTCAGGTATTGACACTGGAGACTGGGCACCCCAGTGTTAGCCTTATGTTTGGCAGCACTGGGGATGAGCTAACTGGTGTCACAAAGTGAAAACAGGCAGGGTAGTGGTAATAGCCAGCACCTCCTGGATTTGGCACCCCAGTGTGGAAAAATTAAGAAGGAAGAAGTGGGAGGGATGGGATTGAGGGACATTTTTCTTTATTTTATGTGCCAACACAGGGGATTGGGCACCTCAGTGTTGGTGTTATGTTTAGCAGCAATGGGGATGTGCTCCCCAGTGTTGCACACTGAAAACAGGCGGGGGAGGTACTAGCTGGTACCTGGGATTGGGCACCCTGGTGTCAGAAGGGATTATTTTTATGTTGAGGGAGGACCGCAGCAGGCTGATCATGATGCTGATCAGCTCTGCTTGCTGGCTGGCTTATGCAGATCAAAGGAAAGTGACGCACTATGATTTGAGTGGCTCTTCTCTTTGAACTACACGAAGTTACCACCCAGAAAGATCAGAAAAGTGTCACAATCAGCCTGGCCAATGATTGGTCTGACACTGTTTAGCCCCTTGCAGACAGCCCTGCATTGGACCGACAGTGGCACACCTCTCAAAATCCACTATCATACCAAAATGTTTGCTTTACGCAAGCACAAGAGCAAACATAAAAGGGAGTTGCCCAAGGTCCATAATAGCAGCGAGGAATCCCCACAAGCAGGAGATGTAAAGTTAATGTAGGGGTTGTTAGTCAGGGAGTGGTGTACACCAACAGAAGCAAGAAAGACAGCAATATTCTAAAAGTTAGTTGTGTCACAAGTATACAGGAGACAGCTACTAGAGCTGACTCGAAATATTCCAACCTCTTGGCACCTAGGGATAAATAGGATCTGGAACAAGCTTTTGCACAATTTTTACTGGTCCATCATCTTCTCATATATAACCTGGTAATGCCAAACCTTTTTAGCATGTCAAAAGACAGGGAAGAAAGGAGATAAGGCAGAACTCCCCTTATGCCATTACCAGTTATAGATTAGCCTTTTGAGATGGTGGCTATTGATACTGTGGGGCCCTTAAGTAACTCCAGCTGAACAGGGAACAGATTTATTTTGGCGACTGTAGATTTTGCAACAAGATACTTGAGGCACTGGCTGGTCTGGTGACATAGAGGGTTGAGGCACTGACACCTTACCTTGACCCACGTTGGTGACCTGGGTTCGGGAATGAGCCCGGGGCATCGGAGGTCAGCATGGGGGGAGGGTGGAACTGGATGAAGCTGCCAGCAGGCAAGCTCTCCTCTCCGGGGAGGAAGCACGGCACCCTTCGGCTGATGGCGACCCCCAGTGGAGGTTGGGAGTAGCACGGGCTCGGGGGAGCCACAGGCATTAGGCCATGGGGTGGGGGAAAGGAGCTGTAACCAGGGCCATATGGTGCATGTGTGCCTCCACGCACATGCATGCACACTCCTGGGGCTCCTGGGAGAAAACCAGGAGGAGAAAATATGGCAGTCAGCAGGGTGAAGCTAGACCCCCACAGGTGCCGCTCCCAGGCCAGGCAAGGACCACCAGTAATTCCAGGTGACAGGGCTAGGGGGGCTCGGTCAGATGGGGGCTGACCTGCACGGAGTACAAACAGCTGTGATAAAAAAAAAAGATACCTGAGGCAGTCAACATGTATTCTGTGAAAGCAGAAACGTGGTAGATGACCGTCTGGGGATTTTCTGCTGAGTAGGGTTCCCTAAGGAAATTTTATCAGACAGAAGCACAAAATTCATGTCCATGCTAATAACAGCGTTATGGGAGAAGTGCATGGTGAGACAGCTAAAAAGTTACCATACAATCTCCAGGGGATTGACTTAGTGGAACATTTTTATTCCATGCTAAAACACATGCTCCGCACCTTCATAGACAAGCAGCCAAGAGACTGGGACAAATACAATATTTGTCACACTTACTGTTTGCCCACAGGGAGGTGCTGCAAAATTAATCCATAGGATTCTCATTCATTGAGCTACTATAATGCATGTAGGGTGAGAGATCTACTTGATTTTTTCATTAAAGTTATGTTTTGGGAGGTTGTCTACAAGCAAGGAATACACTCTGGTGTATGGTGTGAACTTCTGTGAGCAGTACAGGTCAAGCAGTAAATATGGTATGATTGGGGTGCAAGTGCCCAAGCATAACACAGACTGGGTGGAGAGTAATGGCACTCATTCCAACGAAACACAGCACATTGCAGGCTGTCTGGGATGGTCCTTTTGTTGTTACTGAGATACTGAATAATGTGAATTATGTGCCTAAACTGCCAGGCTAAACCTGTAAGCACTGGACCAATCATGGTGATATGCTCAAGCAATACCATATTCCAGAGGAGGGGTTTTGGCAGTTATATATTCTCCAGCAGAAGGCATGGAGGCTCCTAAAGAGAGCAGAGGTGAGACTTCAGTGAATATAGTCAAGCTTTCTACTCTGCTGAACAGGGTAGACATTTCTGGTGTGCTACAGACCTTACATGTTTTGTTTACCTCCAAACTTGGGTACACAAAATTGCCAGAGCATTAGATCAAGACAGTATTAGATGAACATGTTAGATAAAGTGCTTACAGGATCCCTGCTAGTGTCAAAGACATATTCATAAAGAGATAGTGGATATGACACAACTAGGGGTAACAACTAAATTAAATACCCTTGGGCTTCCCCAGTAGTCCTGATCACTAAAAGGTATGAGCTGCCTGGTTCTCTGTGGATTACTGCAAAATTAATTCCATCACAGTGACCAATGCATATCCTAGAACCGAGGTAATATTGGAACACCTAGGGTGTGCCATGTACCTCACTACCATTGGTCGGACTAAAGGATACCTGCAGGTGCTACAGTCAGAAATGGTCTATGAGTTGTTTGTGTTAGTCTCAGTCTTTGGACTGTACAAATTGTTAGTCATGCTCTTTGGGATGAAGAATTCTCCATCGACCCTCCAGAGGTTGATGGACAAAATCTTGAAGGTGGCTGGGGAAATTGCAGTCACATGCATGGATGATATTTCCATCTAGTGTCAGAGCTGGGCAGGACATGTGGAGTATGTCAGGCAGGTGCTGACCAGGATGCATAAAGCAGATCTGACAGTCAAGGCTGAAAAGTACAATATAGTCATGTCAGAAGTTACATACCTTGCACACCATGTCAGAGGTGGGATAGTCAAACACAAACTGGCAAAGCTGGAGACCATTAATACTGTGACAGAACTACCACTAAGAGCAAAGTGTGAGCTTTCCTGGGGTTCACAGGCTACTACAGGATATCTTTGTCAAACCTCAGTGCTATGGCCGCACCCCTAACTGTCCTCACAGCCAAACAAGTACATGACATTGCAACTGAGACCTGCAAAAGGCATTAGAGCAGCTCAAAAGTGCCTTAGACCAAGCCTCTGCATTTGCTAGGCCAGACTATGAGAAGGAATTTATAGACCACACATACATCAGAGAGGCCTAGGCCCAGTAATCAGTCTGTGATGGGGAGGACTACTGGAGGCCTGCTTTCCCCAGTTTCTTTTCCAGGTTCCAGCTGTGGAGGAGCAGAGTGAAGTGCGAGCAGGAGTGGAGCTGGTGTGGAGCTGTTCCTCTGTAGTTTCTGCTGCACCAAAGATTGGGACTCTATCCCCCATGAGACTAGGGTCATTGGGATCAGTATTCTGGTGAATTAACTTATGGCACTTTCATGAACTGTGAGCTGACTGATTCCTGGGATTCACCTGCTGGAGCCTGGTCACCAGGATATTAGTCCAACAGCATTCAGTGTCTATGTCAGCTCTCAGGGGGACACAATCCAAGGACCTGTTCTTTTTTTTTTTTTTTGTGGATTTTATTTCTGCACCCCTACTTAGAGGAACTCTCTCCAGCAACCACCTTACCTGCTCTCTACCTCCTGCTGTGGCACTGCAGCTACTCCCCTCACTTCGACCAGTGAAACCCTAAGATCTGAGCCCTCACGGGGAAGGGCTGCCCTATCCTCCCAGGGCACTCTATCTACAGTGAAGAGCGCCAGTCGGAGTGTCAGCCATGGGGAGAGTGAGGCGCCCAGCATTGGGAGTGTGGTGCCTTTGCCTATCCTCCAACTTTTTCTTTTTTCCATTTTTCTGTTTCCCCCAGAGCTTGGTCATGCACTGGTGTCTGGGCACAACTGCTGTCACCCGCTGCAGCTCTGCCCCCTCACTATGCATAGCGATGCAATCCTGGCTTCCTCCGGCAGCTGCCAGTGGTTGCAGTTATGCAACGTGTCCTCTAGAGCCCACCCTGGGAAGAGAGAGCAGTCCTGTGGATGCTCAATCTCTTCCCTCCGCTGCTGACTCCCAGCTGCCAAAGTCCATTCCCAAACTCAAGTCACCGGCATGGCGCGAGGTGTGGCATCCAGTGCCTCAAACCTCAGCACCACCAGGCTGGCCTCAAGGATCTATTCTTCATGATAGATCACCCAGATGGGTGATCAGTGGCCCATATGATTGGTTTGAGGAACTCCTGCTGCACAATCTGGGGCAGTGAGAGAATCCACAGATTTCGCTTTGTATTTTTTTCTACATGATTGTAAATGCTGGTTGCTCATATATTATTACTGGGGCCCATACACAAATGGGCAGGAAGTACGCTCCGGAGGCACATATCCCACCTGCACTGCTCCGCGGCCCTGGACAGGTGCAGGGTATGCATATTCACAACCACAGATACCCACCGGGTGACTGTCCATGGACCCGCCCCAGCATGCAGGTTTGTGCGGGGTGGATGGGGGCGGAGCAGCAGACCCAGACATGCACCCAATCGGATGCCCATCCCGGGTTCCATGGTGGATCCATTACTTGGCAGGGTGTGGGTCTGGATGCATGAACAGCCACATGAGCACCCAGACCTGTGTGGCCAGGCTCCGTTGCCCAGTGCATCCCTTGGTCATGCCCATGGTGCAAACCCCCACCCCCATCGGCAACCCCCCAGTCCCATATGCCTGCACCCCTCACAACACAACCCCGTCTCCCCATGTTGGACCCCATCCCTCGCACACATCTGTGTCCCATCCCCTTACACATGTTGGCACGTACCCTCCCCATATCCGTGCAACTGCCCTGTTTACTGTGAAGCATCCCCCCAACCCTGACACAATGGTGCTCCTGCCCCATTCACATTGATGCAGTCCCCCACACACACATCTTTGTCCTGTCTCTAGTCCTGGCTGGCATAGATTCCCCTGGCCCCTGTACCAGTCCTCCGGTGCCATGGGATGGCCAGCGGCACAGCCCTCCACACACCTCCTCAGCCGCCAGCCATCCAAGTGATCCTGGGAGCACGCTGCCTATATATGTGGCATCGGAGAAATATAGACTTTGATGGCAGATAAAGACTGCTTGGCCCTCCTTGTCTACCCATTTCCTACCTACAGGATAAACTGCAGATCCTAGTTAACCAACAGCCTATTTCTTCCTATACCCCACAAGAATTGTCTTATGTCTGTGCCATGCATTCTTGAATTCTCCCACAGTTTTAGACCCCACAACCTCCTCAGAAAGGCTGTTCCATGCATCCACCACCCTCTCTGTGAAAAAATATTTTCTCATATTGCCCCTGAGCCGTCCCCCCTCAATTTTCAAATTGTGTCCCCTTGTTCTTGCACATCTCTTTTTCTGAAAGATGCTACCCTATTGGACTTTGTTGATTCCACTGAGGTACTTAAAAGTTTCTATCTTGTCCCCTTCTCCCTCCTTTCCTCAAGGGTATACTATTAAGCTCCTTTAGTCTCTTCTCATATGGCTTCTCTTGCAGACCCTGCACCATTTTAGTTGCCCTCTTCTGGACTGCCTCCATCCTGTCTATATCCTTGCGGAGATGGGGTCTACAGAACTGGAAGCAATACTCCAGATGGGGTCTCACCAACTGTCTGTACAGAGGGATAACAACTTCCTGTTTTCTGCTGGTGATGCCTCTCCCTATACATCCCAGTATCCCCCCAGCCATCCCTACTGCCTTCTCACATTGCTCGCCAACCTTAAGGTCATCTGATATGACTACCCCCAGGTCCCTTTCCATTTTTGTTGTTACTACCTCCCCCTGAGGACAGGTACAGGGGCCGGGGGTTGTGTTGTTGTTGCTGTGGGTGGGCACCGCTGACCACCACTGAGTGCCTGGAGGTGCCAGGACCAGGGGTAGGGAGGGTGATCTGGTGGTATTGTACAGGGCGGGGGTAGTGGGGGGTGTCTGCAATCCCCAGGCTGGTGCCTCTATGTGTGGTGTAGTTGGGGGGGCAGCCTACATAGGGACGGGGCACAGCTGTGTGCTGGAGCGAGTAGAGCTGGGTGGCCATTGGGGACGACTGCATGGGTCTTGTACGTGGAGGATGTGGGCTATCTGCCTGGTCCGGGTGGCAGACCTTTGTGTGTGCGGGACCTGTACAGGAGTTACAGCATGGCCCCTCCTACTGTAACGTGCACCCTCCTCTGCACCCCTGCAGGCAGCACTACACGCCTTCTTGCATGGTGTGTAGTACTAGCACACCCCCACCTGCCCCAGGCGTGTTGCTGTTCACGCAGCTGGGGGATCAGGTGTGTAGGGACTACATGCCCCAAGTCATGCATCCTGTGCAGGGGGTGCAATGGTTGAAGAGTTGCTACGTGCTGCGAATTTGTGGTGTGTAGTCACTCTGCACATTCATGCATAGGCCCCAATAACCTTGTGTTGACAGAGTTGTTCATTACTAACCCTGAGGTGAGAGAACAGCATTAGTACTTTTATCCATCTTTTTTTATCAAGAATTTTGGATCATTTTCCTTGTTGAAAGCAGGGAAATCTTTCAAAATCTCCAATCTCAATTTTCAGTTTTACTGCATGTACTTATGACTTCCCTTGTTATAGGCTAAAGTTGGTCTCTAAGTTAAGAGCTCACCTGTTTGTCTGGCACCTGACTTGGATTTTATCTATTTAACTGGATTTTATTCATCTACAATTCACAACATTGCTTTGTCGAGGTGGGATGAGGTTGTGTGAGTGGATAGGCTAGATTGAGTGTGGAGTCCCGTTATTTTACCTGTATTTGTGATTCACCGAGTGTGATTATCGGATTTAGGGTGAGTGAGGGGTAGGGTGCTTTTTTTTATTTATATTACATTTTTGCATGTTGTGTTTAGGCAACAGCCTGTGTCCTCATTATATGTGTGTAGTGTCAGACCCCTCATGCTTAGCTACTCTTCATCCCAGCTACTGAATCTGATGCTGTAGAGAGGTAGACATCATGAGGAGGCAGAGTGAGGTGGCAGGGTATGAGGTGGTGAGGGCCAGGAGGTGCCCTGGGGCAAAATGGGAGCTAGAGAAAGGTCCAACCTATCTGGATCCCATACCCAGGGCTCCTATTGGAGCGAGTGGGCAGGTAAGTGTTGGTCCGGAAGCCTCTGTCCATCCCCTTTGGGCAGTACTTTTCAATTCCAGATCGATCTGGGACAAGACCACTATTACAGCAGACCTGATTTTCATGGTCGATCTGGCCTGCACTATGGAGACCTGGCTGAGTGATGACACTGGTCCCATCCTGGAGGCATCGGTCTCAGCTAGGTTCTTCATAATACATTGCCCGAGGAAGGACCACAGAGTTGGGGGAGTGGCCATCTGCTTTAGATTCAGTTTAAACTTTACAGTGCACCCAGTAGAGCCTACCTCATCATTTGACTGTGTGGCCATGTGTGTGTGTGTGGGGGGGGGTCCAGGTGTAAGGTTTCAGAATATTTCTGGTGTATCGGTCTCCTGGGCATGAAAGGGAATTTCTGCAGAAAGTAGCAGACCTAATTGCCAAGAGAGGTTGGAGTTGCCCCAGTCATTAATTCTGGGTGATTTCAATGCTTGGATTGACTATGTATTCTTGCAATTCAGGAAAGACTTCCTATAGATAATGGATTCTCTGGGCCTGTCACAAGTTATTACTATGCAAACCACAGATCTGGTACCTTGGACCTGGTATTCTCACTGGGGCTTGAGGCTGATAACCTCAACATTGATCCATCATTTGGTCAGATCACTACACAGTAAAGTTGTTTGTGGCACTTCCAAGTTGCCTTCCCCCTGTGGAGATGATCCATTACCACCCTTTAAAGGGATTGTCCCCAGCAGAGTTTCAGGCAGTAATGGATCTCTTGGGTGTAATGACTGCTTGTGAGGTGGGTAGGGGTTAGGGGTGGTTGCCTACAACAGGACCATCTCATCAGCCCTTGACTCTGTTGTGCCTGCCCGTGTCCAGTACAACCCAAGTCTTCTCATTTGAGACCCCCATGGTTTGATGGGGAGCTCAAGGTGATTAAGACCAGGGGTGGGCGGTTGGAGCATAGTTGGTGGAGATCTAGGACTGAGGAAGATAGAGTGGCTTTGAGAACTCACTACGGGGAGTATCAAAGTAGTCTCCCTTAAGAAGGCAGAATTCCTGTCCAGGGAGATCGCTGCAGGGAGGAGTAGACCAGCTTACTTCTTCCAGACAGTAGATAGGCTTCTTCATACTGCTTGTCTCCAGCCAGTTAGATCTTTGTCAGATGTTAGATGTGAAGAGTTCACTCTTCTTCCCTGACAGAGTATCCTCAATTTACTCAGGGATCTCCCCAATGGGGCCATTGTAGCCCTGAAGTAGTTGGCTGGTTGTCAATGGAGAACTCCTCCTGCCTGCAGTGAGTTTTGGTCAGTAAGGGTGGAAGAGATGAGGGAGGTAATTTCAGTGCTGGGATCAACATGCTGTGAACTGAACCTGGGCCTGACACATCTCTTAGTGGGCTATGTAGAGTGTGTTGGTCCAGGGTTCACTGAGATTGCCTGGTGTTCACTCTCAGAGAGGGTACTCCTTAACACCTTGAAAGAGACTTTGCTGAAGCCCCATCTGAAGAAACCACCCCTTGACCCAGATTGCTTATCGAGCTACAGACCCATCTCAAACATTCCCTTTCTTGGCAAGGTTATTGAGAAAGTTGTGGCTTTGCAGCTCGAGACACATTTCTCTACCTCTGACATCTATGACCTCCTCCAGTCAGGATTTAGGCCAAGGCACAGTATGGAGACCGTGTTAGTCAGAATACTAAATTATCTCATCAGGGCTAGAGACAGAGGCAAATAGTCAATTCTTGTTCAACCATCTCTTTTCAGCATTTGACACATTGGCCCATTAGGTATTGTTGGACTGCCTTAGGGAGCTCTGTGGACTCACTGGTACTGTCATCAAATGGTTTGAGTCCTTTCTCACAGATAGAATGCAGAGGGTTGTTGTGGGGAATTTTTTCTCTAGCCCAAAGCCTCTATTGTGTGGAGTTTCTCAGGGCTCGATTCTCTCACCCATGCTGTTTACAGTGTACATGCCGCCCCATGGTGATATCATTAGACACCACAGTGTTGGGTTTCACTGCTATACAGATGACACCCTGCTATATCTATCATTTGCACCCGGGACACAGGGATGCAGTTTCTATGTGGAATTCCTGCCTGACTGAGGTCCAAGACTGGATGTCCGCTAGCTGGCTGAGGCTTAATCCAGACAAAACGGAGGTGCTAGTAATTGAGTCTGGTCATCAGCAAGGCGCAGAGACAGCTGAAAGGGCACCTGAGTTAATGCTGGGTTCCACTTTTTTTGCTGTCTCTCCTAAGGCAAAGAATCTGGGCATAATCTTGGATAGTGGTCTGACACTCAAATCTCAGGTGTTGACCATTGTCAAAAGTAGTTTTTACCACCAGAGGAAATATCACCTGGATCAAACCTGTCATCCCATCTGATAACATACCCGAACTGGTAGACACTTTTCCTCCAGACTCGACTATTAAAATGCTTTGTACCTTGGCAGAAAGTGGAGGTATCTTACGTCGCTTGCAGGTGGTACAGAATGCAGCAGCTAGGTAACTATCGGGCCTACCTTGGTCTTGCCATGTGACTCTAGTTCTGCATAGTCTGCACTGGCTGCTGGTGAGGTGGCGAATCACCTTCAAGGTTGGATTCTGACTTATGAAGCCTTACATGGTCAGGACCCTAGTTACCTGTGTGAACTCCTGACCCCTCACTGCCCCCTCTGTCCTCTTTGCTCCTCTGAGGAAAGCCTCCTTGTGGTTCTAAGAGCCCAGCTAAAATCTTCCAGGGACAGAACTTTTGCAGTAGATGCCCCAGCCCTGTGGAACTCCCTTCCCAGACCTCTGAAGGTGGCCCCTTCAGTGGAGACCTTTAAGAGGAGTCTGAAATCCCGCCTTTTTAAGGAGGCATTTGGTTTATAATTCCTCACATTCACTGGCTGTTGATTTTATTGATTGTATATCTATTTATTTTTGATGTCTTTAATTTGTTTTATTTGGTTAATTGAGATTGTCTTGTTACTTTACATTTATTGTATGTGTAGTAAAACATGACACTCTGTACAGCACTTGAAAAATAAAGGTTTACTTGCTTATTTATTTATTTATTTCAGTCTAGGATTACAAAATACCTTTGAGCCATGGCTCATTTACAAAGGTTCCACGTCAGGTGAGGTACAATACAAGGGAGGACATTGTGACAAGTTAACAGGTTACAGTAGTTTACATTATGACAGGATAACAGACTACAGTAGTATACAATCACGAGAGTACATATAGTTCGATGGTACCAGGTTTTTGACAAAAGTGCTTACCGTACCATTATGTATTTCAGCTCAGTTGGACACTGAATGCTCAGGAGATAGGAAATGCCATGATAGAGCAGGAGTGCCTTGGCATTCTGTGAGTTCTTAACAAAATGAAACCCTACCTCTACAGGTATCATTTCCAAGTCCTTACTGATCACAATCCCCAACAAATGACTCAAATGATTGGTAAGAATGGCAGAAATTGCAAGCCTATGACATGAGTGTCAGCCATCAGTCAGGAAAAGAAAGTGCCAGTGCTGATGCAGTGTCACACAAAATAGATCATGAGCCAGAATTGACCCTTAATACACACTTAGATTAAAATAAAAAGGACCTAGGTGAGAAAACCCAAGCCTTTTTAGTTTTAGAAGGAGGGGAGATATGTGACTTGAAGTGTCACTGGCACAGCTATAGCTGCTAACATTAGCCATGTTGCCTCCAAAAGGCAGCTTAGTTTTCATTTTAGCTTTCTTTAGCTTATTGTATGGGATGTGTTCACTACCAGTATGTTTCAGAGCCGATGTGTCATTTTCTTTGATTACCCAGAGGTATGGCTTGGAAGCCTGAATAGTAGGAAAGACAGACTTAAAAGGGCCTTTTTGAAATCTGCTAGGGATCCCGTGGCCATTTGACTTTTATCTTAGGAATTATAGGGCCCAAGCTCAACTTTCTCAACAGGTCTAAATGCTGTCTCACTGTTCATGTGAGGAAGCAGGTGGTCTTTCACTTGCTGCTCACTTCCATCGACTACAGAGATATCATATGTACTTATGCATACAAACCCACTCTGCTGCCCCTGAATTGTGTGTACATCAAATTGTGCAGGTTCATCCTCTCCTGTAGATGGTCTACCCAGCATTGTTTGCTGTATGGCCAGCTTAATTGGCCAAATCCCTCAAGCATGCATGACTACCACTGACTTTATTTGTTGTACAACTGTGCACAAAGAAATGCCACTTATTATTTCCTCGCACACCCTCACACAGTTGAGCAGTGGCTACCCACTCCAGCACTCAAACCTGCACAGTGCCCTACCCAGTCATAAGAGCACTACAAGAATAATGCCAGTAAGAAAACCGTGGTCTATACCGCGCCACCACAGACAGCGATAGGGGGAAAAGCGTGCTATGCTTTGAGTGCTCCCCAGGCCGCTGTCTGTGGTACTAGATGCAGGAGAAGGGGAAAGGAAGTGAGGAGCCTGGCTGAGCAGCTCCTGTGGCATGGAGTGCTAGTACATGAGCAGCTCGGCCAGGATGGTGGTGGAGACCAAGGTTCTAATCCTGGTCTCCAAATTTTATCCTCCGCCCCCCCCCCCCCCCCACCCGTAATCCAACTCCAACTCGGAGTTGATTATTTTAATAACAGTGGATGCGGGGGCAGAGTCCCCCTCAAAAACACATTGTAACAGTGGTAGCGATCACATATCGCACTTGCGATTGCTACCACTGGCGCTGTGTTTACTCGCAGCATTGTGTACTACTGCTGCTATTCTGATCAGCACTGTATGGATGGCACTATTCTTGACAGCGCTGTCCATGCAGGTGCTGATCTGCCCTAGTGTCCACAGTCCTACAGCTTAGCACAAAGAAAAGTACTGTAACAGCAAAGAAAATGTGTGCACTCAGGTTGTTGATTGTAAAATCGTTTATCAAACAAAGTGAAACTCAAGAGCTCACTACACACACACAGCCAACAGACCATAAAAGGCTGACTCACCCCTATGTATCAAAGTCTCAATGCATCTTAATCAGGAGGCGGACACTTCATTCAACAGCAGCATTTGCCTTCTCATTTCCTAGAAGGAAGAGCGAATTTGGTAGAAAGGCCTTCACACTTTCAGAACCCGAGACCTGAAGCAAACTCCCCTCCAGATGAGGAATGCTTCTAGCTTGCAGTTATTAAAATTCAGACTTTCCAGCTACCTTAGACCCCTGTATTTCTTTTGATCCAGTATTCCCCTCTCCTCACCATGATCATGTTGCTTAACAATCCTGTTGCTATTTACTTGCTGCAATCACACTTTTTTGATTTTTTTGTACACTTTGTTTATCCTCCCCTCTCTGGTCACCCGGACTCTCACTGGAGGGACACCTGGCCCGACTTTATCCTGCCCAACCTGAAGTCCTCAGCCTACCTTGCCAGTGGGGAAGAGCCTCCACTTTGCTCACTCTGATCTTCCGACCCTCTGGATCTAAGCCCCCCATGGCAGGACCACCGACTCCTCCTGGTAAATGTTCTGTAATCTAGTTGGTTAACAGGTGGTGGATGGAGCACCAGAGGCAGGCTGCAGGACCCGGTGCTGGGCGTGGAGGTCAGCCACTCAACCCACCTTCACCTGCCAGGGACCAGGGTACTGTTTTCCCATTTTCTGCAAGGCTCAGACATGCAAGGACATCCAGCGAGTGATGGGCACACACCCGCACCCGCCCGCAGGATGTCCACCTCAGCCTCAACCCTCTCAACATGTTTTCACTAGTTGCAATGCCTCCAGTGTCAACTGGGAGCCACAATGGTAGCAGGAGCCACAGACCACTCTCCCCCAGGAGAGGAGAGCTGTCATCCGGATGTTCAATCCTCTCTGCTCCTGCCGGCCCCCGACGACCCACGCTTGTTCCCGAACACGGGTTGCTGGCATGGAGCGAGGTGTGGCGTCCAGTGCCTCAACCCTCAGCGCCACCGGGCCAACTGCAGTCCCACTTTGTTAGCTTGCTTTGACTACTATGTGAATGTACTTACTTGTACAATTTGTTTTTGCCTTGTATATTTTAGCCTTACAAAACAATTCCTTCTGGACTATTTTAACCAGCTGGCTGCTGCTGTCCTCCCTGGGAACCCCATGAAAACAAAATGCTGCATTTCATGCAGTTATCCTAGTTGCAGTAATTTCATATAAATAAATACATTTGGGACAGACTGTTAGAGAAGGATGTGTGCTGCAGAGGAGTTTTGAGGAGAGGGTTTTCATACCCGTCATCAAGCTAGAACAGGAATTCAGGCTGGAGTCTCAATAAAGCAATTAGACTTGAGAAACAAGCATTTGTCAATGGCAAAAGTTCGTTGTGTGCATTGGTGTCATTTTTTTGGGGGGGGGGGTGGTTATGAGCCTGCATTGATGGGGGTACTGTGAAGAAATGGCTATATTGGAAATTTGGGGTCAAAATATTGAAAATTGCCAAAATTATGAGCCTGCATTTGCAAATTTCAATGCAGGCTCATAACTTCTTTGTTGTTTGTTATGTTTACACCAAATTTTCAACATAGTCTTCTTAAGACCCCACCTCATAAACAATGGTGAAGAACCTTTTGTACTCTTACCCGAAAGGTGATTTTGCACAGCGACAGCAAAATCATCCTTCAGGACCAATTTATCTAACATCAGTTACATTGTTCATGAGATGGGGTCCCTAGACAAGTATGTTGAAAATTTGGGGCAAAAATATTTAAAAATGGCCAAGTTATACCACTAAGTTGAAAATCCCATTGAAATACATTGACGTCAAAACTCTGCCTAAACTATGTTTTGACAAGCTGTCATATTTTGGACAACATTTGAATATAGCAGTTTAGGTAACAAGAAGGCTAAATTGAAAATGTGGGGTGCATCAGCAGTCCAGTGACGTTGAGGGTTGAGGCACTGGATGCCATATCTTGCACCACGCTGGTGACCAATGTTCGGGAATGAGCATGGGCCACTGGGGGTCAGCAGGGGAGAAGGATCAAGCACCCCAGGGACAGCTCTCCTTCTCCAGGGTGAGGGGCAACCACTTGTCTGTGCATGCCTGGCCCCTAGCAGTGGCTGGGGAACTGGCACATTGACACTACAGACATCGAGTCAGAGGCGGAGCAGATGCCTGATGGGGTGTATGCATAGGAGTGTACATGGCACTGGCACTGGCGTTCTCACACACTCTGCCCCTGAAGGGGAGAAACCAGGAGAAAAACAGCTCACAGTGGATGATGGAGGGAGCTCGCAGGTCCTGCCCCTGAAGAGTCATGGCGCCGACCCCTGTACTGGATCTGGTCCTGGTAGGGGTGGGTTCCCCCGCCAACCCTGCCACGGGGGTAAGCCCTGGGGTAGCTGATCGGTGCAGGCTGGTGGACATTGGGGGACAGGGCTGGAGATCCCTCCAGATAGAGAGGGCCATGGAACAGGAGTACAAATAATTTGAAAAAAAATGTGGCGTGCAAATATTTAAGAGTTCAGCAGTTACTAGCATGCATACCAAAATTGTAACAACTGCCCATAACTTTGTCAGTTATTCATATTTTGACCACAAATGCTCAACATAGTCTTATCATCACCCCACATCATGAACCCTGTAGGTGAAAATGTTCAGATCCATTGGAAAACAGCATTCCACACCACAGGTGTGAAAACACATTATGAACAGGATGTGAAAAATGACAGCTGTACTGTTCATGAGGTGGTGTGATAAAAAGGTGATATTGAAAATCTGGAGTGAAAATATTGAAAATGACCTAAGTTACACGAGTGTGTAGAAAATGTTGAACAACCGGGTGTAACTCAGCCATTTTTATGTTTGCTTGCATGCATGTGCAAGAAACATAGTGCGGTGATACAAAATGCAGTGCCGTACAGTTGAAAGGGAGAGCACTGCTTCAGTGAGCTGCACTTCCCCTCCCCACATACACACACGCAAGCACGCATATTGCGTGCTCGTGTGACCCCCCACACACACACACTGTGTGGCTGACGAGGGTGCCCAATCCCCCGTCGGCTCCAGGCCCCCCCAAACAGCCTTCCAGCTGCCATGCTGGGAGCCCACCCCAGCGTGGCAAATGTCTCAGTGGAGGTGCCCAATCCCCCATCGGCTTCATGCCCCTCCTCCCCCCCAGAAAAGCTTTCCTGTTGCCACGCTGGGAACCCACCTCAGTGTGGCAAAAATTGTTATTGCCAATGGGGGTGCCCAATCCCCCATTGGCTCTAGGCCCCCCAAACAGCCTTCCAGCTGCCACGCTGGGAGCCCACCGCAGCGTAGCAAATGTCCTGTGTCATCTTCCAAAAAAACAAACAAACCTGTAAACAGAAAACTGTCCCTCGCAGTCTTCCTGCCCACCTGCGACCACCCACTGCGCACCCTGCCTCCCCACACCCCCCCTCACCCCATACTTACCTTCAGAGTCCGGCGCAATGATCTTCGGTGGACCGGGAACACGTCTGCACGCTTCAAGGCCGACCACGAACTGAGGAAATGCCGGTAAGCTGTGTAATGCAATAAATAGAATTTTTTCAACTTTGATGCATATCTCAGGCATTTTTTTGGAATTTTGGCACCAAATTTTCAACATGGGGTTTTTGGGACCCCTCCTCATGAATTCTTGAACTGTCATGGCATTACTCAGGCCCGAAGGGTGATTTCACGGTCACTGCACAAAATCACCTTTTGGGACTGATTAAGGAAACGACAGTGCCAGTATTCACAAGGTGGGCTCTCAAAAAGTCTATGTTGCAAATTTGGTGAAAAAATTCATAAAAATGACTGTTTTACAAGCATGCATTGCCCAGTTCCTACGCATTCTCGTAAGTTCACAAATTTTTAATATTTGCACTCTGGATTTTCAACATTGCCATTTTACCACACCTCCTTATGAGCAGTACAGATGTCATTTTTCACATGTTGCCCAAAATGTGTTTCCGTGCATGTAGCGCACAATGGCGCAGTCAGTGTGCGAAACCAATGTTCGGGACAGATTAAGAAAATCACAGTGACACTTCATGAGCACAGGTCTTAAAATGGCTATGTTGAAAAGTAGGTAAGACAATTCCCAAAAAATGACTGTTTTAGGAGCGCACGTTGCACAGTTCCTACGCACACACACAAGTTTGTGAAATTTTAATATTTGTACACCAGATTTTCAACATTGCCGTTTTACTACACCTCCTTATGAGCAGTACAGATGTCATTTTTCACATTTCGTCCAAAATGTGTTTCCACACATGTAGCGCACAATGGTGCAGTCGGTGTGTGAAATCAATGTATGGGACACATTAAGACAATCACAGTGACACTGTTCATGAGCAGAGGTCTTAAAATGGCTATGTTGAAAAGTTGGTAAAACAATTCCCAAAAATGACTGTTTTAGGAGCGTATGTTGCACAGTTCCTACGCACGTGCACAAGTTTGTGAAATTTTAATATTTGCACACCCAGATTTTCAACATTGCCATTTTATCACACTTCCTTATGAGCAGTACAGCTGCCATTTTTCACATCTCGCCCAAAATGTGTTTCCACACATGTAGCTCACAATGGTGCAGTCGGTGTGTGAAAACAATGTTTGGGACAGATTAAGAAAATCACAGTGACACTGGTCATGAGCAGAGGTCTTAAAATGACTATGTTGAAAATTTGGTGACAAAAGTCCATAAAGTGACTGTGTTACGAGTGAGCATTGCGCAGTTTCCATGCACCCTCGTAAGTTCATGAATTTGTAATATTTTCAGTCCAGATTTTCACCAGCGGCATTTTTCCACACTTTCTTATGACCAGTACAGCTGTCATTTTTCACAACATGGCCGAAATGTGTTTTCACACTTTCAGCATAGAAATGTGTGGTTGCTGTGGGAAATCATTGTTCGGGACAGATGAAGAAAATCACAGTGGCACTGCTCATGATCGGAGGTCCCAAAATGCCTGTGTTGACAATCTACTGCAAAAAATCCCCAAACTAATTACATTACAGGTGTGCATTGCTGAGTTTCTACGCATGCTCGTGACTTCACCAGTTTTTTTAATATTTTCACTGCAGATTTTCAACATTTCCATTTTCTACACCTCCCCATGAACAGTACAGCTGTCATTTTTCACATTCTGTTCGGAATGTGTTTTGCACCTGCGGTGACAAATGCCGTAGTCGCTGTGCAAAAGCAGCTTTCAGCTAACAAATTTTATATAGCCACTGTTCATGAGGTGGGGGGTCACAAAAAATTTTTTGAAAATTTGGAGTGAAAATACCAACGAATGCCTGAGGCATTAGGGTTTCTGACCATAACGCCCCGCCCTGTAGAGAATGACAGACATCAGGGCTGTGACTTGGGATTGTCACCTGCAATGCTCATTTCATTCCACCCCCACCCACACCTTGCAGCCACTAAGAGGCATCGAGGTGTGCCTTGGACTCTTTGGCCCCAAAGTTCATCCCATTCTCCTATACCGCACCCACCTCACCATATTTCCTGATGGAATGGGGTGCGCATAAGGGCCAAAGACCCCAAGGCACACCGTGACACTTGTCAGTGTCTGCAGGATAGGGTGTGGTGAAATGGTGTGGCCGTTATGCCTGACAACCCAAAGACACACCCCAATGCCTGTCACTATCTGGAGGGTGGTGATGGGGTTGGCATCAGTTCAGTACTTCACTGCCATTCCTATTATGCAGCTCTGTAACTCCTACACTACCAATGCCAATGCCAGCAATCAAACATTCGGCATTGACAAATGCTTGCTGGAGTTGTTTCAATACATTTTCGACATGGCCTTTCTGGGACCCCACCTCATGAAGAGTGCCACTGTAATTTTGTTCATTTGTCCCGAAAGGTGATTTTGCAGAACGACCACAACATTCTGCGCCACAGGTGCAAAAACATGTTTCAGGTAGGATGAAAAAAATTACAACTATACTGTTCATAAGGAGGTATGAAAAAATGGCAATGTTGAAAACCTGGAGTGAAAATATTAAAACTTGGTGAAGTTACGAGCGTGTGTAGAAACTGCACAACATGCCAGTAATTAGGTAATTTTTGGGAATTTTTTCACCAAATTTGCAACATGGGTTTTTTGGGACCCCTCCTCATGAACAGTGGCACTGTCGTTTTGTTAATTTGTCCCAAAAGGTGATTCCTTGCAGTGACTGCGAAATCACCTTTCAGGACCGAGTAATGAAATGACAGTGACAGTGTTCATGAGGAGGAATCTAGAAACCATATTAATTTATTAGCCAAAATTCCCTAAACATGGCTGAGATATCAACTAGTTGAACCCCCCATTGAGTCCTATTATACACGCTTACCTTTAATTCTTCTGTTTGCCAGTCAGCTTTGAAGAGTGCAGGACGTGTCCTCGGTCCAAAGAAGACAACTGCTCAACCTCCGTGGTAAGTATGGAGTAAGGGAGGGGTAGGATGTGGTTGCTCAGTAGGAGGGGTGGGATGGGGAGGGGGAGGGACTGGGGAGACAACGATGGACTGCTTTCTTTTTTGCAGGTAAACAAAACAAAACAAAAAAGAACGCAGGGGATCATTTTCTTTATTTACAGGTTAAAAATTGTTTTAAACATTTGGGCATACTGGGGTGGGCTCCCAGTGTGCCACATGAGTTGGGGAGGGGGATACATAAGGCTGATATGGGGACTGGGCAGCCCGATGTCAGCAGTGAAAGTGGGTTTGTGGGGGAACATCCGACACCGGATGTGGGCATCCCCTTGTCAGAAAGTAAAAAATTAAAAATATAACTTGGTACGCTGGGGTGGGCTCCCAGTGTGCCACAATAGTGGGGGAGACATGCCAATATGGAGATTGGGCACCGGCGCCCCGATGTTGGCATGGGAACCATATGGAAGGGTGCGGGGTAGACAGCACACAGTGGGAGGGAGTGGGGGGATTTGACAGTTTGCTGGGACACTACTGGGAATCATCTTCTTCACATGTGCTCTCCTACTGCCATGACACCGCACTCTGCTGCCTGCTTTTTTTTTTGGTGGGGGGGGTGGCTGGTGGGGGAGCCAAGGAGGAATGGAGAAGACAGAAAGAAAGACGGGCAGAAAGAGAGAGACGGACAGACAAATTCAGAAGTGTGATGTTGATGCAGGAACATATACAGAAGACACTTTACTGCAGCTCTCAGCTGATGACAGGGAATGGGGATTATGTAAATATCAAAGGACAAGCTGCGTCACTGCTGGTTCAGCTCTGTCCTTTGAAATTTTTGTCAACTCTGCCCAAAAATTAGAAAGTGTGTCATCAGTAGCTGCCTGCTGATTTGTCTGCCACAGAGCTACCCCTTGAACAGAGTTCTCCCGTGGACACATTCCCCCTCACATCCCTTTATAGCAACTCTCATGTCAACAAGTTCATCTGGGCTTGCACGCACAATGAACTTAAAAAGGAAATCGAAAACAGACACACTCTCACAGGCAGCCTAAGAACTGAACCCTGTACCACTATACATCTGAAAAGTGCAACTACTTTTCAAAGCATATCCTGTATGTACTGGAATTCACCTCTGTAAATTGCCGATAAAGAGATATTTTCCTTCAATGTTGTGTGTGTGTACGCATGCATGCATGCGTGCGTGCTTATGCGTGCATGTGTGTGTACTGAGTTTCATATAGAATGCAGTGGCAGTTGTTCTCTCAAGACACATCTACCCGTAGCAGTCGGATACATTCAGAGAGAATTTGGAGGACAGTGTTGGATAACCTCATCAAAGGTGAGCCATACCCAGGATGATGTGAAAAAAAGATATCACACAAGTAACAGGTCAGGGAGGAAAGCCTATTAAGCCATTCCCTAGGTAAAAGTAAAATCTAGGTAGCAGTGGAACAGGGTACAAAAGACTTCATAGTGAGTACAACTGTCACAGCAACATTTGTTTTGCTGACAAAGAATGTGGACATTGGCCTTGGACTCCAATTAGCCCTTTCAATATATGTCTAAATGCACTTTAGCTTAGCAGTATACCTAGTTTTTAAGACTGTACTTTGAAGGCTTTATAGAGCCATAATACAAATTAGTCCATCAGAAAACAGCTTGGAAGTAATCACTATAGCACCATGTTATGGTTTGATCAAACTTCTGTAATGGCAGAATTGCTTATAATTGTGTCTTTCTGCTATATAATTATGTATGTTGGTGTATACAAAATGTCCCCATCTGTGTTGTAGCAAGTGGGGTGATTGCAAAGGTGTTCATCTGAAGTGGTATAATTTGTAGTTGTCTGCTGGTGTCCTGTTGAGATGTATGTGTATTGATTTCTTGTAAATCAATACAAAGTTGTTTTAAGAAGACCTTTATTCCTACTACATTACTGTTCATAATCTTATCTTTGTTCTCATATATATATGCCCTTTGGGGTAACCCTTGCCTCAGTGTTTGCACACAGAGATTCTTTGTCTTTTAAATAGTTTTTTATTTTAATGGGTTCACCACAATATATCCAAGGCACACTGCCTTAAGGGTAGCTGGTCCATTCCACTGGGGTGTCAAACAGACGAGGCATACTGATGAGTCACGGTAGGATGAAACACGTGTCTATGTCTTCTGTTAGCACCCTTTGCAAACTGTGTGAGAGGCCTTTCGGCACCATGCAATTCTGCTTAAAGTTGGACCAGCATAACATTCTGTGGTGATTTACATATGCAGCCCATGATGATTTACATTGTGGGGGCATGTGTGATTTTGTATTTTCTTGAAACTTGGCTTCCCAGCCAAATGCCCTTTAGGGTAACCCTTGCCTCAGTGTTTGCACACAGAGGTTCTTTGTCTCTTATATATACATACAATATATATATATATATATATATATATATATATATATATATATATAAAACATACACACACAATATAATAAAGCCCACTCGATCCACTATAATTAAGTAATACAGGCAGTTCAGAAACCAAAAGAAACACTGCAGAAACAAAACAGATTTATGACTGGAGCACAATACAGCATAATGAACTGAACACCATTATATACTGTAGTAGTGGATTTGGTCAGTTTCAGCTGACTGACATATATGGACTCAGTTGGGTCAGACTGTGCTTAACTTTGGAAACTAATCAAGACAGATGCAAACCAGTTTAGGCTGGTTTGCTTTACTGATCCTTTCTAAAGACTGTAGGCAACCAGCAACTAATAAGAGGCAAGTCCATACTGGCTTAGGTCTAATACATCTGCTGCAGTTAGAATAGCCTAAATAAACAACTGCCATGCTGGCTCCACTGTCCTGGTGGGCAATGGTGGCTTGCCAAATAGTGGTGGTGACCCTGCAGGTAAAGCTAAAAAACCAAAAACAAATATCAAGAGGTGGTCTCAGAGCAGTCTCATACAGCTGAGCTGGCATGCATGTGTAACCAGCCTCTCTCTTCACTCAGCTTGATACCAGTTACTAGAGGTCTCTCAAAGGATTATGTCTGACCTGACTGTTCTCCGCTAGAGGGGTAGTGCTTGGAGACGGGATACTTTTGATACGATACTTGATTTTATAGATGACAGAAGGCTTTAGCCCATATTGAAATCATCTCCTACTTTTCAATGGCTGTATCCCTGATAACCCTTGTCAGGAAGTTATACTGGAAGTTTTAGAATAGCAAAAGGCGAAAGCTCACATAAGCTATTCCCACTATTCAGTGGAGGCATCCGAAATTGCTAACCAAAAGATGTTTATCTAATCTTGCCTTAAAAGTACTAAAGCTCGTTGCCTCCACTACTTCCTGTGGCAGTCTATTCCATTCACTAATACTTCTAGGTTTAAAACTATACCTCCGCTGCTCAGTTCTAGATGTGTTCTCCACCAATTGAAGGTCATGACCCCTAAGACTATATTTATGTGTCCTAAAATGCAGGTTCAACTCTTCCCTAAGCTCTTCATTATGTAATATTTTATAGAATAGTAACACGTCTCCTCTTTCTCCTCAACTCTGTTGGCCATAATTGGAGGTTCTTCAACCTATCCTCATATGGCATAAACCTTACACCAGAAATCAGTTTAGTAATAGCCCATTGTGGCCTTTCTACCAGGACCTTGTCCTTCTTCAAAAATGGACTCCAACTTGTTGAACCATAGTCCATAATTGGCCTTATGTATGTTTTATACAATGGCAACATTACGCTGCTTTCCCATGAATAGAAACTCCTGCGGATACAATATATCAGATTCATCGCTCTTTTAGTAATAGCCTGGCAATGTGCCCCACTCTTTACACTATCATTGATGTATACCCCCAAGTCATTTTCCTTTGTTGACTTCCTTAACCAACTTCCCTGTAGATGGTAGTCTTAATGAATATTGTTCCTCCCCATATGTATTACTATACATTTCTCCAAACTGAAAACCATTCCATTCCTTGTTGCCCATTCTCCAATATTTATCAAATCTTGTCCAAATGCAAGCCTTTCTTCGAAGGTATCCACAACTCCCCCAATCTTAACGTTGTCTGCAAATGTACTAATCTTATTTAAACTATTTATATTCAAGTCACCTATAAAGACACCGAACAACAAGGGCCCCGAAACGGACCCTTGCGGCACTTTACTTGTCTGTCATATATCTATGCAGATTGTTTTTGAATGTTTTTATGACTCAGAATTCACTACCCATGATTGTAAACTAGTCCACATTTTAACAGTTCTCTGGGTAAAGAAATGTCGTCAGTTGGTCATCTGATATCTATTGGCTTCAAGCTGTTAATCGTGTCCCCTCAAGTTATGTCCAGTGTTTCTAGATTTCATGTTTAGGGAATGTTGTAATGTATTGTTTGTTCAGCCTTTGAAGACCTGCAACATGTTCCCTCTCAGTCTCTCCCTGTCAGGTGTAAACATATTTAATCATTCCAGCCTGTTCTCATATGTGATGAAGGGTCACAGGATGACCCAAAGCGCTAGGGTTTTTGTGCCACTACTTTCAAGGAGATGCTGAATAAACCATGAGCTCTTTGCACGTTTGAATTTGTTCTTCTTTTCTTTCCCTGGTGTGCAGCTTATCTGTTTTAGTTGTCCTCATATACAGTATGTACCCTTTGAGAACATTTATCACCTTTGTTGCCCTCCACTGAACCCTTTCCAACAATGCCACCTCCCTCTTCTGTAAAGGATTCCAGACTGAAAAACAATAGTCCATGTGTGGTCTATCAGTTTATATGGGGGACCTACACTTGGACACTTGCTTATAAAGGTGTTTTTGATGGTATAAATACTCCTGTTTGCTTGAGTATTGAATGAAATTGATAATTTACCTTTAGTTTGTTATTTACTATAACCCCCAAGTTTTTTCTTGGCTACCTTTTCGACGGTCACCCCATTTATGATGTATTCTTGTTGTATCTTGTCATTACCAAAATGCATGTTGACACATTTTCCTGTATTGAATGACATGCTATTTTTCTGGGACCAGATTTCTGCCCATTTTAGGTCATTTTTAACTGAAGTCTGCATGGTGGTGTATGTACTAGCCCCCTATTGTGTTGTTTTCTGCAAATACATTTCCCATTGCTTTGTTTCTGCTGTCATGACTGCCTCAAAAATAGAGAATAAGGTTGGGCTAAGGATGGAGCCCTGGGGGCTCACGCCTGTCACTGCTCCCAGTGGTGACATTGTCACTTTCTGTTTCTTGCTAAATAACCAGTTATTTACCCATACTGTTAGATACTTGCTGATATTATTTTTGGGTTAGATCATTGATCAGTGTCTTATGTGATACTTTGTCAAAAACGTTATGGTGAGTGAGGCAGATGACATTGATGGCCTTGTTCTAGGGTTACCACCAGGTTCCGCTTTTCGCAGGACAGTCCTGATTTGGGCAGCTGTGTCTTGTAAAAAAAAAAAAACATGAAAAATACTACATGTCCTGACATTATAGTAGAAAAAAAATTATTTCTGGCTTTCCTCTAAATGTTGCATAAAAACTTAACACCTTAACTAAAATACCTTAAAATGATAAGAAACACTAGAAACAACTGAAAAACTACAACACTTAGTCTTAATTCTGATTACTTACAGAAAGCAAGTCTGTTGCACTGGTTGAGGTTACATATAGTCCTGTGAAAAATCATGTTTCAGTAAGAAATGTCCCACTTTGAGCTTCTTAAAGAGTGATAACCCTGCCTTATTCTCATGTAGACTTTTACTAATGTTCTCACAGAAAGACAATAGGTTGGTTTGACAGGAGTAGTTTTTCCAAAAAACACGTTGGCTTTGCTAGAATAGAGGGTACCCATTATTTCCTGTTCATGTCTGTCCACGATAATTCCTTCCATTATTTTCCCCATAATTGAGGTTAGGATGATAGGCCTATAATTTAAAGCTTTTGACCCATCTCCCTTCTTCAAAATTTGGATGACTGTTGCCATGTGCCAATCCATTGGTATCCTACTAGTATTAAGAGAACCATTAAACAATTAGATCTACAAGTTCTGTACTCATCTCTTCAATGATCCTAGGGTGGATCCTGTGGGGAGCAGGTAATTTATTCATTTTGATTTTACTGAGTCTTTTAATTATATCTGATTTGTCAACAAGTATCTCATTCATAATACAGTTTAAACCAACACTCTTTAGTTTTTATATGATGTCTGTTTGTCCGTAAACTGTATAAAAACTTTATTAAATTCAGTAGCCATTTCATCTGGTCTGCATAGCTTGATACCCCCAGCCTCCAGTGGCCCAATGGACCTATCAGCTGCCTTGGATGAGTTTGCATATCTATAGAATGATTTTAAGTTGTTGTCAGTGTGGGCTATTCTCATCTCTAATTGATGTCTGGATTTCCAAATTTCTGTTCTAAACCATTCATACATACTGCAGATTTATATTCCTCTGAGTTGATATGTATGTTGTTCTATTTTAGTTTCTGGAATTTTTATGTTTGCTAGCACGCATGTGCAAGAAACATAGTGCCATCATCTGAGTTTTCGTAGGTGTGGCAGCCCTCTTCCAATTCAGGCAGTGTGTTTGCAGGTGCTGTCGCAGTTCTCCAATGCCTGCTCAAGCTGTCTATGACAAGTCCAAAATGCAGTGCGTACAGTTGAAAGGGGTAGCTACACTTCAGTGAGCAGCGATAAGATATCGCCTGCTCATGCGCACTCCCCCTACACACACACACACACACACACACACACACACACACACGCGCGCGCATATGCACGCATACTGCATGCTTGCCCCCACACACACTGTAGCCGCCGATGGGTGCCTAACTCCGCCGTCGGCTATGCTGCACCCCCAAAAACAGAGTTCTATATGCCACACTGGGTGCCCACCCCAGCGTTACACATCAGTATAGCTGATGGGGTGCCCAATTCCGTCGGCTCCACTGGGCCCCCCAGAGTACAGGGTGCCACGCTGGGAGCCCACCCAGCGTGGCAACACATGCTATCACCAATGGGGAGGTGTCCAACTCTCGCTGGCTCCATCGCCCCACACACAGCCAGCCCTGTGCCACTTGTGAGCCCACCCCAGCATGACAAATGTCCCGCCGTCCATCATTTAAAAACACCTGAAACTCAAAACGGCTCCTCCGTGTCTCTGTCCCTCACTGCACTCCACCCACCTCGTGCACCCTGCCTCCCCACACCCCCACCCCATACTTACTTCCAGACTCGGTATGATCTTTGGTGGACCGGAACACGCCTGCACTTCAAAGCCGACTGCGAACTGAGGAGATGCTGGTAAGCTGTATAATGGGATAGATAGGGGTTTTTCAACTTTGCTGCATTTCTCAGGCATTTTTTGGAATTTTTGCACCAAATTTTCAACATGGGGTTTTTGGGACCCTTTCTCATGAATGATCTCACTGTCATGGTGTTAATCGGCCCCGAAGGGTGATTTCGCAGTCACTGTGTGAAATCACCTTTCAGGACCGAGTAACAAAATGACTCTGCCACTGTTCATAAGGTGGGCTCTTAAAAAGCCTATGTTGAAAATTTGGTGGAAAAATGCCTAAAAATGACTGTTTTACGAGCGCGTGTTGCGCAGTTCCTATGCACGCTCATAAGTGCGCAAATTTTCAATATTTACACTCCAGATTTTCAACATTGCCATTTTATTACACTTTCTTATGATCAGTGTAGCTGTCATTTTTCACAACTTGCCCAAAACATGTTTTCGCCTATGTAGCGCACAATGGCGCAGTCGGTGTGTGAAATCAATTTATGGAACGCATTAAGAAAATCACAGTGGCACTGTTCATGAGCAGAGGTCTTAAAATAGCTATGTTGAAAATTTGGTGACAAAAGTCCATAAAATGACTGTGTTACACGTGAGCATTGCGCAGTTTCCACGCACCATTGTAAGTTCATGACTTTGTAATATTTTCAGTCCAGATTTTCACCAGTGGCATTTTTCCACACTTCCTTATGAACAGTACAGCTGTCATTTTTCACAACATGGATGAAATTGTTTTCACACTTTCAACGCAGAGATGCGTGGTTGCTGTGGTAAATCATTGTTTGGGACAGATAAAGAAAATCACAGTGACACTGTTCGTGATCGGAGGTCCCAAAATGCCTGTGTTGACAATTTGCTGTAAAAAATCCCCAAACTAATTACATTACGGGTGTGCGTTGCACAGTTTCTATGCATGCTCGTGATTTCACCAGTTTTTTAATATTTTTACTGCAGATTTGCAACATTGCCATTTTTACACCCCTCATGAACAGTATATTGTCATTTTCACATCCTGTTCAGAATGTGTTTTTGCACCTGTGGTGCTAAACGCTTGTAGTCATTGTGCATAAGCAGCTTTCAGCTAACAAACTGATATTGCCACTGTTCATGAGGTGGGGGTCACAAAAAAAACATGTTCAAAATTTGGAGTGAAAATACCAACGAATGCCTAAGGTGTTAGGGTTTCCAACCATAACACCCCACCCTGTAGAGAATGACAGGCATTGGGGTGTGACCTGGGATTCTTGCCTGTAATACTCATACCATTCCACACCCTGCAGCCAGTGAGAGGCATCGAGGTATGCCTTGGACTCTTCGGCCCCAAAGTTCACCCCATTCTCCTATACCGCACCCATCTCACCATATTTCCTGATGGAATGGGGTGCGCATAAGGCCAAAGACCCCAAGGCACACCGTGACACTTGTCAGTGTCTGCAGGGTAGGGTGTGGTGAAATGGCATGGCTGTTATGCCTGACGACCCAAAGGCACACCCCAATGCCTGTCACTCTCCGCAGGGTGGTGGTGGGGTTGGCTTCAGTTCAATACTTCACTGCCATTTCTGTTATGTAGCTCTGTAACTTCTACACTACCAATGCCAATGCCAGCAAGCAAACATTCGGCATTGACAAATGCTTGTTTCTATTTATTTTTAATTGCCTTTGCCACTCTCTTAGTAAGCCATCCAGCTCTTTTCCCCCTTTGAATTGTATAGCTTAATTCTTGGCATATGTTTCTGTTCTAGGTCAAGGATCTTTCCTTTTATGTTAACACATACTGATTCTGCATCTTTTCCTCTGTTGGTATTCTCTAGCCAGTCCCTTTGTTCACATCTAATCACAATGTAATCATCCTTTTTGTAAGTATAAGTAATTGTGTTTCTAACTAGTTTCCTTATATTAATAGCTAGGCCCACCGTACCATCCTGTGGTCACTACTTCCCAATTACTCTCTAACTTCAGTGGCCCCCATATTCAAAAGTCCCTTGCAAAATCATGCAAATGCCTGTGCCACACATCTGAGATGTGCCAGCGCCCCCCAAAATGGCAATCAGAAGATGCGCAGGAAGATGAGCTTGCACATGTCCGGCTGAATAACCCAAACATGCACGATCCTGCGTCTGAAGATGTGCAGCACATCTCATGCGGGGCCGGGGGGGACCACGCACCACAGGCAGGTACATAGGGAAATGCACTGGGACAGGTGAGATGGGCATGTCACAACTTTCTAATATTCAGCCAGGATATGCAAATGGCCTCATTGCACATTCTGAGCCCAAATCCCATATTCTGGAGCTCATTACTGGAATGTATTCAGGCCATTTGCATGCCCTGGGCATGCTCAGTTCCAGATTTGCAGGGATGCCCACCACCCCACAAAGGTGAACAGGAGATACTGCAGCCTAGCAGGCAGATGTGCTGGGATGGTAGTGTGTGGGTGGGTGGACTACACTGGCCTGGGTACAGTACTACACCCCCACAGCCACGTACAGGGTTGGACAGGGGTACTGGGGGCCCACCCAGACAGTGGCCACAGGGGCCACCTGGACATGCAACAGGGGTGGGCACAGAGTGACACAGGCCAATCATGATGCCACATGCATGTGATACACCAGCTCCATATACTGCGTACAATCACCTGTAGTGCTCCATACATCCCACTATGGGAGGTACCTGGTGGGCACTGCAAGGGATGGCAGCGTGCAGTGACCAGATACCTGGGTGGGTGGGTCCCACCTGTGTACACCTATCATGTACCATCGGGTGTGTGTGTTACTGGTCAGTCCCTGGCCCATGCCATGCAGACGCTAGTAACACCAGACAACCTGGATACCATTGCCACAGACGTCACCCTGGGTGCATGCCACCACCAGGTGGCACCCTGCAGGCCACATGGGTGCTGTTCATGGCCCCTGGTACATATGCTGCGGTGTGGCTGTCTGCCCTGCTGGTGTGCCCAGGGGTGCATGATAGCACTGGCATGGGGCTGCTGGGTGTCTAAGTCCAAGGTGCAGTGCGGGGTGTTGCTGCCTGGATGGCGCCGATGGTGACATAGCACCTGTGACTCAGCGTTCATCCATCCTGGCATGTCTGCTGTGTGTGGGTGCCTGGAGCATGTTCTTGTGCACCTCAGAGAGCTGTCTCCGGATGGCCAGCATACAGTTCTGCAGCCTGCCTGTGGGTGGGTGGCTGATTTAGGCCACCTTTTTGTATGCCTAACTTTGGATGGCTCATTTCCAAGATGCGCGGCAGATGCAGGGCACATTTTGGCTGAATATGGGGATGCGTGGCATATCCATGGGAACATCCCATTTATTTGCACTGCATACATTATTTCCACACAATGGCACATCCAGAGATGCGTGCCACATCTCTGTCTTTTGAATATTGTGCTTTAGCGCGTTTGTTAAGATGGGTGGCTCACTTCTACTTTGTGCCATGTATCTCCTTTGAAAATGTGGGCTTTTGTTTATAGTTTTAGTTGGTTCATCAGTGAATACCAATACTAAGATGTTCTCCTGTCTGGCTAGTTTATTTACTACTTCTACTAGACTGTAACCTGTTAGATCATCATAAAATTTCTTCCTAGCCATACCCACTGTCTCATCTGTTGCCCAGTTGATGTTAGGTAGGTTTAATGATATTGCCTTTGTTTTCTCCCTGGTTTATTTCATTTAATATTTCATCACCCTATTCCATTGTGTTATTCAGTGGTCTGTAGTATATACAGATATTAATCCTCTGGGATTTTGTTTGATTCAGTGACTCATACTTTCTGTTTTTTGTTGTTAATGACAGAGTAGAGTCCTATGGCACATTCATAAAGTAGAAAAAAAATGGGCAGACTCGATGGGCCTTGAGGTCCTCATCTGCTGTCAACTTCTTTGTTTCTATGTTAATTGTTCTTTTTTCAGTACCTGAATAATTTCCACATTTATTTTTGATGTACGGTGCTACACTACCCCTTTTTTTCCTCGCTATCCTAGCTAAACAGTGTGTAGCCTTAAATATTTTGTGTGACATCACTGCTTGTGTTCCACCAGGTATCTGAAATTCCTGCAAGGTCTATATTCTCATCATTCAGGAATGTTTCCAGCTCTGATTGTTTTTCTAGAGTTAAGCTCCTTGCATTTATTAATATACATTTTAATTCTGGTTTACTTCCCCTCTTTTTGTTAGAGTTTGTCTTATTCTGTTTGGTTCCTACGGTGCTTCCCTTGATTTGGTTGCTTTCCCAAGCCCCTATGTGTGTTACTTTAAAATAATATCTTCCACCCTTGCCAGTTTTTCACCTAGGATCCTGCTACCCCTGTTGTTTAAATGTAAACCATCCCTATTATACATATCTCATTTTCCATTAAACATATCCAAATTCCTTATAAATGTCAGAACTTTTTCCTCTGCCCATTTTCTTAGCCATGTATTAATGTCTAGTATCTTTTGATGTCTTTTATAGTTTGCTCAATCAACTGGTAAAATGTTTGAGATCACTAGTGTCCCTACTTTGCCCTCTGTTGTTTTATGTACTGCATGTTTTCATATGCAGTTTCAATTTCTAAAACTATTTTATTCCAAATATCATTTCTCCTAATATGTACTATTACCCTCGTTTTTCCCTGGTGCTCCATAGAGTGTCCTCCATAATGTTATTTAAATCATTTATTTTGACTCCTGAAAAACAGCACACAGTTCTGTTCTCTTTGACCCATTTACACATATCTGTTATAGTATGCTTAGTGATGGAGTCTTTCCAAATTATAAGTTGTTTCTGTAATGATTCTGTTATGGAGGTTTACTCAATTGTACTTGGTGGGGTATGTGCATTTTCCCCCTCATTAGTTACATCAATGAGAGCTGTATAGTGGTTTTATGTTTGTAAGGAAAATACTCCTGGTCCTCTTCTATATGTAGCCCAATTCACCAAATTCCATTCCCTTGTTGTAGACTGACTGCAATCTCCTATGGCCATTTCAGAGCAACCTCCCACCTCTTAGTAAGGGTCGCATGTACCTGGGAAGTTATGCTGCTTCAACTCTCCTAAATGCCTTGCTGCTGAACTTCTTAATTACCCTCCATCTTCAGATTTAGCAGGCAAGGGCAGGCAACTGTCCCCAGGAGTCTGTGGTGCCACTGGACAACACCTGCCAGCCCTTGGCCAAGAACTGACCCCATGACCAAGAAATCCCAGGTCCAAATGGCTTCTTCAGCCCCTGAGGTCTCTAATTTGTAATGGGCAAAGAGGGTCCAGAATCTCTCGGGGGGGGTCCATAGTGTCACACAGATCCAAACCCCCACCCTCACCCAAGAACTGATCCCCATGGGATGAGGGTCCCAAAGCCGAATTACCAAGTCTGCTGAGCTATTAAGGTTTTCCCTCCTGAAGTTCAGGAGGGTTAGCACCGAGTGGTGCTTATAGTCTTTTGCACAGTTCTGTTAGGCTGGTGGATTAAAGTCCCATTCCTGCCAGTGGCAGGCTCTTGCACAACCACCTCTTCCTCACTGCCCTTTGCCCATCTATGGGCAGTGCACTTCACCGATCAATGCTGTGGACCATTCTCCAGAGAAAAGAATAGTTCAGCTTACTGGAGCCAGGCCATGCAGGTCTGTTGATCACCTCCTCAGGGGTTATTTGAAGTAGAATTCCAGCCTTGCTATGTCCATGTCTCACCAGAATACAACCAAAAAAATGAGCATTGCACTCTTCCTCTGTACTACCAGAGCCCAAACATTTAGAGCAGTCTAAATCAACCTCCTGAGAAGCTCCTCCAAACATGCGTCAAATAATGCGGAAATACCTCAGTCTTACATACCCTCCTAGAAGGCTGTGGTGCAGAATTAATTTCTACAGGTGATTGCGCAGCATAAACATGTCCTTCATAAAAAGAATGGGCAAACCAACTGGCTGAAGGTCACAGTACATCTCACTTCAGAAGCCTGCACCTAATATATGTGGTGGACTCACAGTGTGTCTTAAGCTACCTAACGCTGGCTAATCACAGAAGTTCCAGGTGTAAAGATGTTCATCCAGTACACTAGTCGACTCCGGAGAAAGAGGGAAGACAGTTTGCTTCAAAGCCAAAACAGCTTTAGGTTCAGATCCTCTTATGTCCAGCAGCTAACAACAGTCCATAAAATAAAGTTACACACAAGCTGCTTGCTCGAAAAGGACAATGGTCAACAAGGAGTACCTGGAACAAATTCTCAATATCGCCATGCCCATGTCTCACCAAAATACAGTAAAGAAATTAACGCTGCACTTTCTCTCAAAACCACGAGAGCCCACATATTCAGAACAGTTCAAATAAACATTCTGATGAGCACCTCCAAAAATACAGCTAACAATGCAACAATATATCAGTCTTGCACGTCCTTCCTAAAGGACTGGAGCAAAGAGTGAATTTCTTCAGGTGTCTGCTCTTTTCTTCTCTTTTTCCCTTTAGGGGATACCATTGCCCAAGTTTCCTTTTGAAGAGTTTGTTTATTCCTCGATTCCTGAAATTCCACAGGGTCTTCCAGTAACAATTCATTTTCTTGAGGGTCTCGAAGTGCTGTTTCATAATCATCATATACATGGACCCCATCAGGAAAAAAGATTTCTAAACAAGCTCTATAGGGCATATTGAATTTCTAGTTATGCAACTGAAGGATGCTGAATAGAGGTGCAATGGCTCTCCACTGTCATTGTAAAGGAAGAGAATAATCGTTAGCAAGGGTGATTCAGTGGCCTTGGTAGGTTAACTGCCCCTTCTTCCAAGCCCTTGTAAGAACAGCCTGTTTAATAGAAAAGTTGTAGAAACGCATGATGATTGAACGTGGGTGACATCTTGGACCATTTGCTGGGGCTGTTACTGATCGGTGGTCTCTTTCAATAGGCAGTGGCAGGAGGTTGGAGATATCAATCAGTGAACTGAGAAAGTGCTGTAAAAAATCAATTAGGTCACCTTTATCTTCTATGCCTTTGGGCACCCCATATATCGGTACATTATTTTGATGTGACCTTTTATTCAGGTCATCACATTTTTCGTTGAGATGCTGTGTCTCCTGTAGTATGCACAGAAACAGCCTTTCTAGTCTGTCTACCCAGTCGTCTGCATCGGTGACCTGATATTCCAATTCTTGGACTTTGCCATCAATTCTGGATATCAAGGACCGAAGCCCATTACATAGATACATAGACACTGTCGGCAGATAAGTGCCTATGACCCACCTGGTCTGTTCATTTGAGCTTGTAATTTCCCTTTATGTTTTTCTAGAAGTCTGTTGCCCCTTACCCCTGACCTCCAGAATTCCCTTATGTCTATCCCATGCATTCTTAAATCTCGTGATTGTTTCAGCCCCCACTACTTCTTCTGGTAGAGTGTTCCACTTGTCCACAACCCTTTCTGTGAAGAAAGTCTTCCTCATGTTTCCTCTGAATTGCCCTCCCTCCAGCTTCATCCCATGCCCTTTAGTTCTGGAACATCTTTTTCATTGGAAAATATTGTATTCCTGCACACTGTTTGTCCCTGTAAGGTACTTGTATGTCTCTATCATATCCCCTCTCTCCCTTCTCTCCTCCAGGGAGTACATATTCAAGTCCTTCAGCCTGTCCTCATAGGACTTGTGATGCAATCCTTGTACCATCTTTGTTGCCCTCCTCTGAACCTTCTCTACCCTGTCTATGTCCTTATGTAGGTAAGGTCTCCAGAACTGTACACTGTACTCCAGGTGGGGCCTCACTAATGTCTTGAATAGTGGAATAATGACCTCCCTTTTCCTGCCTATGCATCCCAGCGTCCTATTTGCTTTACCTGCTGCCTTGTTGCACTGTTTCCCTACCTTGAGGTATCAGAGGTGATAACCCCAAGGTCCCTTTCCTGCTTGGTGCATGTTATATCCTCACCCCCCAACTGATATATTGTTCCAGGGTTTTTGTGCCCCATATGCATTATCTTGCACTTCTTTGCATTGAATTTCAACTGTCAAACCCTTGACCATTCTTCAAGCTTCTGCAGGTCCCTCCTCATTCTGTCTACACCCTCTGGCATGTCCACTCTGTTACAGAGCTTCGTGTCATCAGGGAACAGGGAAATTCTGCCTTCTAGTTCCTGTGCAATGTAACTGACGAAGACGTTGAATAGGAATGGTCCCAGCACAGATCCCTATGGTACCCCACTGGTCACTCTTCCCTCTGTGGAGTGACAGCCATTTACCACCACCCTCCATGTCCTGCTGTCCAGCCAATTACCTACCCACCACACTACTGTCCTGCCCACACCCATATTCCCCAGTTTGTTTAATAGCCTTCTATGTGGTAGTGTCAAAGGCCTTGCTGAAGTCAAGATAGACCACCTTGCCCTTTTACTGAATTTGTGTAACTGTCAAATTCTTTAGTATTCCTATTCCTCCCTTTAGCCAGATTATCTTTAATCCTCGTATCTTTTTTGTTTCTGAATTCTTATACTTCACTAGGCTGGTTTTGTACCTTTCCCTATTTGCCTCATTATCTTCCCTTTTAGAGGCATTGTATGACTTTTTATTATTAATTCAACTTTTGGTTTTAGTAGTCAATCATCTTGGCTTAATACCTATTTAATTATATTTGTGCTTTATTGGTAGCCATTTATCTTTCCCTTTTGAGGGCAATCCATTACTCATTTGTGGATTTGTTAATTGTACTACCATCCTAGTTCCAGTTACCAAACACCAGGCACATTTCATTGAAGTTACCTTCCTTGTATATATAGGTGAGAACATTGGACCTAACTCTATGTACCTTTTTTATTAAATTCCTATTTCACCATATGACAGTCACTTGTACTACTAAGTGGTTCTCTAACTATACATTTACTGATTTTATTTCCAGGGATCAGTATCACTAGTTCTAAAATATCCCTCCCCCCAAAGGCTCATTTACTAGCTGCTCCAAATTACACTCAGGAGGTCAATAAATCTTGACACACCAGTATTAGTTGATTTTAATGTTGTCCAGTTTGTTTGCCTAAGGATAAAAGCCTCAAAGATAATTACATCTCACCTCCCATCACAGATGTCAGCAATAATTCCAAACAGTGTTTCAGCATAGTCATGATTACTAAGGGGCTATTACAAGTGTCTACTATCATTTGTAGTCTTTGACAGTTATTTCGACCCAAATATTTGCAAAACTAATTACAGTGCCTTCATGTATGCCCATTGGTTTAATCTGCTTACTCATAATGGCATTCTTTATACAAGTTGCCAATCTCCTGCCTCTACAATTTGCTCTGTTATCTTTAAACAGTGTGTAGCCTGTAGTCTCAGGACCCCAATCCTTACCACTGTTCCAGCATGTCTCTGGTATGGATTTAACTATATTGATTTAGATGAATGTGACTTCATTCGTGTAACCCCCTATCAAAACTGTGGGTTGCTGGTATTCCTTATCCCTGTTCCACCTGGTAAAGCGTTGACAGTTTTCAGTCAGAAATGATAGGAAAAATAACTGTGGCCATGCATTGTGTTTGCTGTTTTCAGAGAACTCAGTATTCCACAGTTTACAAGTTACAAATACATCCTGTCCCTCCTTACTCTGCAAGGCTCCCTGCTCTCTGGTGTGCCTTCCCTCTGCAGGGTATAAATATAGGTAGCAAGACAGAGCAGCAGTTCAGAGTTCCAGTTTAACTTCAGTGCTGTAGTCAGAGGAGTTCTTACTGTATTATTGGCATTACATCAAGCAGCACCTTTAGCTGCATTTTCCTCAGCGATGGGCTGTAGGGGTTTGTGGACTCAGGAATGGTGGCAGGGTCTTGGGTCTGAGTGGCACTGGCTCCCACTGGTGTGGATGTCTGGAAGCTCTGGCCCTGACTGCAGTTTGAGATCAAGACAGTACGGAACTGTTGGTGGTCATCCCTCAAAGAGGGCTTCCTGATGGCTTTCAACCAGTGTTCTATGTTCCAGCAAAGAAACAGACTGGAAAGCTGTTTTGGTGGAGGCTTGGGACCTGTACAAAAACTAAAAGGAACAGAGAGATTCTGAAAGCATCAGCACAGTCAACAGTGCTGATGACTGGATACAGTAAGCCTTACTGTATTCACCCTGGGAGGGTATACCCCCTTTGTCATTAACCTCTGCTGAGGCACACAGTAATGCCAACCCTCAGCGGGTCGAGTATACCCCAGGTCTCTTTTTCCCCCACTTATAGCTGAATGTATGTTATTGTCAAATGCATGGTGTCTCTGGGTGCCCAATACTGCTAAATGTGTTGTGCCTCCGGGCACCTAGTAAAGTCAAGTGTTAATAGACACATGGTATCACTAAATGCGTAAGTATCTCTGAACAGCATTGTGTTTAGCATAATTCAAGGAAAGGAATGTTCAAAATAAGCACTCGCAGAATCCAAATTTAGACGTGGAAAATCCAAAAGTTTTATTGTGGCTGTCTGCCGACAACAACCTTCTTCTTCCAAGCGTTCAACCCTAGCACAGGATCTTCCACTGGCTGGACCTGCACCTGAGGAGGACCCTGTGCTAGGGTCGAAGTGCTGGGGAGAATGTTGCTGTTGGGCAAACAGGCACAATAAAACTTTGGATTTTCCACATCTAAATTTGGATTCTGTGAGTGCTTATTTTGAACATTCCTTTACTTGAATTCTGGCTGGCAGTCTTGTTCAAGCATCACCTGCTATACAGTGCACTCCTCACCTGTTGTTTTTATGTTTAGCATAGTCTAGGACCCAACTGGGGAAAGAAATGTAAACTGAAAGGCATCTGCTTAACCTGCTGCCAAAACCAGTAACTGTGCACAGTCTCTGTATATAAACTGTTTTGGTTAAGCAACTTCAGCTTCATGTGTCATGCCCTGGGTCCTGAAGTTACTGTTGGGAAAACAGACAAAAGACTGGCTAAAAAGCATTTCAACTGTTGCAAGCAAACTTTGAGTTTTACCCCATGGCACTGACTGTTTTACCCCAGAGCTCCACCAGTGCCAGGCCTGTGTAACATTCAGAGTCACTGCTCTCTTGCTTAGTGGGTTCAGTGCTCAAGTGTCCTAGGGCACTCTCTGTCAGTATACCCCAGGTGGAGCACCATGCTCTTTGTGAATGCTGAAGAAGAGCTCAAAGAATGATGGCTCACACTGGAGTTGAGGAGACTCCAAAGCAAGAAGACCACCTGCTAAAACACCTAAGAACAAGGCTCTACACTCATAGAATCAAATGAGAAAAGACAACACAGAAAATAAGTATTTATCACAAGCACTTAGAACACAGACCAACTAGAGCTCAATGCCCCAGTGCTTCAACCCACACAGGGTCTTTGACAGGGGGTGGGTCCAACCCGCATAGGGTCTTTGTCAGGGGGTGGGTCTTGCCCCCTGACGAAGACCCTGTGTGGGTGAAGTGCTGGGGCACTGGACTCTAGTCAATCTGTGTTCTTGGCGCTTGTAGTAACTACTTTTTCAGCTATTTGTTGTGTTGGCTTTTCTCCTTTGATGTCACAAGTGCAGAGCTTTGTTCTTCTTTGTAAATACAGTATGGTTTCCCTGTTTATCCAAAGAACTTTTAAAGAACTCAGATTAACCCCTGTGGTGTAAAAGAGACACATTGTTCTATGAGGAATACCCAGCACCATCACCGCTGGACTTGAGGGCTAGGTGATCATGCACCACATTGCACGTTGGTAAGTGTAATATTTTGGAAACAGTAAATAGAGCTGCCAAGGCAGCCTTTTACCACTAACAAAATCTGCTGTTGCTGATGGGAGATTTGCATATTGTGAATATTTTGTATTCTTTATATTCTGTATTGTTTTTAGTGTAATTTTAGTGCATAGATTAGTCATACACTTTGTACAGTCAGTTAATCATGTAGCATTCTGTATAGTTTCTCTCACTGGTATTACTCTGTTCACTTTGTGTTTTGTTTTACAGTTTGTACACCCCAACTTTTTGAACCCTCCCCGCCAGGTGTCACCTTAATTAAGATAAGTATATTTTATTATGTCAAATTAAATATTAATGAAACCTTTTAAGACTTCCGATTGGCTACTGAATTAGCTATTAATCTCTAAGAAATTACAACTACAACTGCCAACCACATGTCCACAGAACATAAAATGTCTCAGTTCCGTACTGCCCACGCCACACTGCTCAGCTTGGAAAAAACAGAAAAAAAGTAAGCAAAAAATACTCTCCCAAAAATAGGATGTTAAGACTAGAATTAAAATTAGACTTACAATTACAAACACAAACATGGAGTTAGTCATTTCTTGGGATTAATGGCCAGTTGATGGGATGTGGCCTTCAGCTACACCTCAGGTTACCCATTCCCCCATCCAGTCAGTATTCCCCAGGAAATGGCCGACTTCTTGGTTGTAGTTGCTTAATTAACCAGGTAGGCTAATCGGAATTCAATTCCTTTTTCAGAAGCAACTTGAGTCTATAACATACCCATACATGAGGAACAGAATACAAAAAGTAATAATGCAGCCCCTCTCTGGTGCCATCCTAGAGAGAGCCACTACCCCTGTCTGGGTGGCCACTAGCAAGGTTAAGGGGCCTAAGTTCCTTAGCTGATATTACTGGGGGTCCTTTCTCAAAGTTACAAATAAAATAGCAGTGCCTCCTCCCAGAGTACATATTTAGTGTGTCTGATCACTTATAGTACAACCCCACTGGGATGTCGTACCAACTCACCTCCCCAAACAGTTAGCCCAGACATGGATTTACCAGCGTCGAACATCCCCACATTTCAAACAGCTGGCATTTTCAAACATCAACTAATGGCATGCTCACTAAAATCAGACTCTTGAGTCAGCTCTTCCTGAAACAGTAACTTCAGAATTTATTTACAAGGGGAGGGTTAGGCAAAGGGAGATTGGAATAGAGGTTATGCAAAATATTTTAAAGATTTGAATTTAAGGATTTGGCGTTTCATGACAATCATTTTTCCCCTTTTATTATTCAACCCCAGGTCATCCTTTGGTCATGCAGCCACCATCTCTCTACCTAACTAACTGCTGCAGGTATTAACTGTGCACAAACCCACAACTGGTACCAGTTCAGAATGAAACCCCAAATTCTGCCCCTAGGTACCCAGCCTTGTAGTTGCAGGCCTGTGGTGCAGCTGGTTGGCTGGCGTTAGCACGCTTGCCAAATTAAATTAACTTTTACAGTTGCTCTTGCTCTCTTTAGTTTCTCCTGTGCCCTTGGGCACCAATTTAAACAACTATGTACATCTCCAGAATTTGCAGGGCAGTTCCTCCTTTTTACTCACAGTTTTGCAACATCAGTCCTCAGGTGGCACACATGACTGAAGTCCAGGGTGCTGGTAGAAACAGCAAATGCAGAACCAGGCTAGATGCTTGAATTTGAAGGGGCAATGAAACTGCAGCTTGGATCTTCAGCTTGCATGGAGATCTTGCAGCTTATCTGCCTTGGCCCATTGCAAAGCACACGGCAAGGCCTGCCAGCCACAAGGGACCCAGACCTAGAAGTGGCCCCACTGCCCAGCTCCCTCACAGGTCAGAGTGTCCTAGTACTCAGGAATGAAATCCGTGGTCACCCACAGTCAGCAGACATTACTTGATGGGGGGGTTAGCGAGTTCCCCACCTGGCTCTGGATTTAGGATGGAAACTTTAAGTCATCATTCTTTCTTCGATCAAAACCAGCTATGGTGTGTAGCCAAATCAGTCTCTGTTTCTTCCCCATCTCCCAGACTCCAGGGGGTGCACAGTCAGAACTACAGGTTCATCACAACAGTCTCTTTTCTCATGTGCATCTAGGAGTAGACAGCAGGTACCCACCCAGATAGCACCTGTTTATCCTTCTGCTTTCACAGTCTCTCAACTTTAGCACAGTGATCACTCTCACTCTGGTTCACACACACAATTCTGAAACTCTTTCTCAGGAGAACATCAAGAAAGTCTCTTTTCTCACTGTACAGGTGCATAACAATCTCAGAAGAGGCTCTCTCTTCACTCTTTTCCTCACAAGTCCAATCCATATTCCACAATCCATTTCTGTTTTCCAAAAGCTCAGTCCTTAAGCCTTTTGTCCTTCCTTCTTTCCTTTTAGATGCTGTGTCTCTTCTAGGATCAGACAGAAGCTTTGCTTTTCCTCAATTCTCAAACTCTCATCACCCGTGTCTTAGCATTTAGGTGCAGACGAAAACCCAGAAGAGGCTTCCTCCTCATCCTCTTCTCACAAGAACCAGTCGATTTCCTTAATCCTTTTCCATTTCCAGTAAACCTCTACTCTGAACTCTTTCACCACTATGGTGCATCTTCTTAACCCATCTGCCTGCAACAGAATCCAGTAGCTCTCCTTCTTTCTCTGCAGAGCTGCTTACACAATCGTCCTATTTACTTCCCAGATGGGGAAAGGCAACAACCAGTTCTGGGGGACAGATTGCTGGCAGCCCCCAGGCAGGCCCTCTACCAGCCTTGCAGCTCCATTTTCAGCTTAGGGGGTGGAGTCCCCCTCTTCCCTGTGGAGGGGCTCCCACTGAACTGAACTCAGAATCACAAATTCTTGTCTTTTGGGAACTTTCTGGCAGCTCCCTATTGGCTGGAGCCACTGTCCTTAAAGAAAATTACTATGTATGAGGCTCCCTTGATGCCTCATTGGTTAGAAAAAAAGGCATCTAAATATTCCCAGTATTTTTCCCCAGGAGTCCTTTCGCAAGCCCTAGAATCCTCTTGGCAAGTATCCTGCCCTTTTGGTTGGCTGGCTGGCATCACATGGCTGCAGAACATGGCTGCTGGAAAACAGTCCCTCTACAGTTCACACCAGTGTGCCAAGCTTAGATCATTCCTGCAGCCAAACCCTTTGCTTTTATACAATTGTTTCCCCATTCACTTGCAGCACTCCCTGTGCCCTACAAAGCAACTGCCATATCTAGCACATTTATTTGGTTCTCTTCCAGTCACTGGGGCCATTATACCTAGCCCCTAGGCAGCACACACAGTCCCATTATGTTTTGTCCATGGACCCAACCTTATTTCTTTGCTGTAACCAAAACATGTATTTTTATATTTTCAATTCCCCTCAGAACTGTAGACACGCCTTCCCTCTGGTGGCCCATGTCATCATTTTAACATTTTCTTTCTTTTCCAGCCTGTTGCTAGCACTAACACTGTGCCCCAGTGCAAGACAAGCTCCCAGCTCATTAGGTATGCATGCCGCCTCATTATTATTTATGAAGTTGCACCCAATTCCCGAGCATGATTGGCGCTCACAAAAATCAATCTCCTTCCTCTACCGTTGCCTCTCCGGTCTGCCCCAGGTCTCTGGTTCCTCTTTTGATTTGCCCTGGGACCAGGACCACAGGAGACGCATCACCAAAGGCTGTAGAGTGGCCAAACAAAAATGTGCCTTCTGCACATGCATTGAGCATCACCCGGCACTGGAGTGCAACCAAATGGATGACAGCTTCATGCTACACCTCCCTGGGCACCACTCCTCAAAAACAATTTGCAGGTTCCCAGGGGAGGATCCAGGGGACTACTGGGAGGACTATCCAGGACCGGGGAACTACAGAGAAAACAGGGCGTGAATGAAGAAACGAGAGCCTCAAAGGGGCAGACAGGTCAGCCCCCAGGACTGGGGGGTTACATTCCCCCTACCCTTAAATGCTTGGCATCCCTGCCAAGCCTAAAACTCAATCTGGCTTCACCAATAAACAGGAATTACCTTTTTATGAATGACATTACCATTACATTTAACAGCTTTACTCTATACACATAATTACCTACTTTAGCAATAGCCTTAAATCACATCCTATTTTAGACAATTACCATCTACCTTCAAATTCACACACATTTTCCCATAGTACCAGAGCTTCAAATGATGTAAATCCTTCCCAGGGGGCCCTCAGCATTAAAGTTTTCCAGACGGCAACATTTTTAATGCAATTTCTACCTTTGACCACTAGGGGGTGTGCCCCCCTAAAATTTTCATTGACCAGCAATGAAGACAGCCCAAGCCAGATTTGCCACCAAAATCACTTCTTCAATACTTTCCATAGCTCTCTACCACTTTTAAAGGTCCTCAATGCTTTAGTGAGCTGGGGGGCCCATGCTGAGTGTGACTAGCCCAGGAGATCCCAGCGGTGACTTCATTTATGTAGCCCCTTTCTGGCACCATCCTAGAAAGAGCCACTACCCCTGCCTGGGTGGCTACTAGCCAGGTTAAGAGGCCTGCATTCCTTAGCAGATATTACTGGGCTCCTTTCTCATAGTTACAAATAAAATGGCAGTGCCTCAACCCAGAGTACATATTTAGTGGGTCCAATTACTTACAGTACAACCCCCTGGGATGTCGTACCAACCCACCTTCCCAAACAGTTACCCCAGACATGGACTTACCAGAGTTTAACATCCCCACATTTCAAACAGTTGGCATTTTCAAACATCAACTAATGGCATGCTCACTAAAATCAGGCTCTTGAGTCAGCTCTTTCTGAAACAGTAACTTCTGAATTTACTAACAAGTGTAACCTCTAGGTGGTGCTATCCCTAAGGTTACTACCCCTGCCTGTATTTCTGACCACAGGTTGAGGGGCCTGAATTCAGTATTAAGGTGCCTCCACCCAGAGTAACAATAGTGGGGATATCTATCTAACCTGTTATAGCCCTCTGGGAAGCTATAATCACCCACCAACCCTCCTAGTGGCTTTGTACCTTTAACAGCAGTTAACAGACAGTCAGCAAGTAACAATAATATGCACACACCATTTACACTTACCACCACGGTCTGGCCATCAGCAATTTCCCTGGAACCCTCTGTAAAAAATAAGGTTAGCAAAGCAAGAACACACTTTCATTTCTGTGACCCAACTAATAACTAACTAATAGTTTTGGAGGCAGTATAGTGCAGTGGTTTAAGGCTCTGAGCTACAAATCTGGTGTGCTGGGTTTGAATCCCACAGCCCCCACTTGCATACTGTGTGACCCTGAGCAATTCACTTAACTTCCTTGTGTTCCCAGGTCACACCTGTAAACAAGCTTTCAGCTTAGTATGTCTCTCCTGGTTAAAATAAATAAATAAATAAATAATATGCTCATAAGGCAGATTAAACATGAAACAATAATCAGATTTATTAAGGGGTCATGAAAAAAGAAGGGGCATGCATTTAATTGAATGATTACTATACTGATCAAATTCAGGTTATTTGGCATGCACTTTTAGTCCCAAATAATCAGTTTCCACAACACTGGGTACCAAGGATGGTATACTGGCTAGCCAGAGGTGTTGTTTGGGTGTGGCCGGCATTGCAGCTGTTGTTGGGGCCCTTGATGGAAAGAAAAAAGCAGTTAGCATTCATAACAGAGCTTTGCTTATTTATAGTCCTGGCCAGTTGGCCCAGTCTCTTGTAACCCAGAAAATTACTATAACAATCAGAAGGTACCACAGATAATTAAGGGACGTGTTGCAGGGAGCTACCCTGGATTTACTCATGCTACCAGTGGGCTGTGATAGATTAGGCAGTATGGAGACCTCATAGAGTTCACCGATGAGCATGGGAAAGCAGGGCCGACACACCTCCACTTCACAGCCTTTCCCTCCAGGTGGCCGCAACCTGTGAGTTGTCTCTGTGCAGGGGCTGGATCCTCAAAGCCGGTCTCTCGACGAAGAACAGTCCCTGGTGCAGGAATAAAGTGGCTCAGGCCGAGATTGGCATAGGCTCAAGGCTGAATAGGCAATTTTGGAAAAGTTCAGTTGGTTCGCTGGTAAAGGCCTCCAGCTGGCGACACAGTTCAGTCACTGACAAAACAGGTCACAGTCCACGATAAACATTCAGCACATTTAACAGGAACAGCATCAACTTCTCTAAATCTCAATTCAGTATTCAGGCCAGTTGCTATTGCAGTAGATTCATTGAGCAACCCTCTCAATCATTAAATCAGTCTCTCACACCCTCTGGGCCGATCGCTTCACAGGAGCTTCTTCTCAGTCCACATCTCTGGCTGTGCCTTCTAATATCTTGAAACTTTCTGCCACAGTTCAATGTCATAATTTGGATTATTTCTATTACTGCAATCCGGCAGTCCAATGCAGGAGAACAGTAGCAGGGAGGCAAGTAAGGCCTCCACAGCCGATTTCCTTCAGCTCCTTCCAGGGAGCAGCTGCTCAAGCTCGAGCTGCTTACTCTTCAAGCTCTAACTCCAACTGAACTACTGTCTCTAACAGTTCTGGGGATTTCCCTTGGTTTCCAGAGCTCTGGTTGGCAGGAGGAGCTGTAAGTCACAGTTTGGATGCCCCTTTCAGTTCAGTTTAGGCGCCAACCTAAACACTAAAAAACTACAGATCTTCCTTCCCACAAGATACTTGAGCTAAGGACCCATAAAGGCCCACTGTGTCCCACTGGTCTAAATCCTGGAAGTCTTGGATCTAACATGGTGGCTCCCATGCAGATAAACAAAGCTGCAAGAAGGCAGGTTAGAACAAACTCTCTATTTCTAATATAACAGCAGGTTAGCAGTAAATAATTACAGTACTAGTTCAGACTCCCTCTGCTCTTTTATCAACAGAAGAATGGAGCAAATTAAAGCAGTGCCTGTCCGGTTACAAGCTTTGATGCACTCGGACCTAGCCCAGACCATTTACTATACACATACTGGCTAAAGTCTTAAAGTGACAGGTGCGGAGGCACAGCTTGGCACTCTCATGTAAAACAACAGGATCAAACAAATAACCATGGATTTACTACCTCTGCAGGATGTCTGCCTGGCAGTGGGCATGGATGGAGTCCTGGGAGACACCTGAGGTAAGCCCCCTGATATATACTGTATGCAACTGTAGTGTAGTATTATGAGGCACTGCTAGAGGGCAGCATGGACTTTACAAACTCCAAGAGAATATAGATCTTGTGTTGTTGTTAGAAAGATCCAGAATCTCTCTCTCTCTCTCTCTCTCTGTATTCAGAAGAAGGCCACCTTGTTAGAAGCATGTAATAAAGCTATGCAGTTCCTAAAGAAGTTCCCTGTGTAGATCGCTTGGTTTTTCAGGCTACAACATATTATTTGGCAACAAGGATAAAAGAAAGAGGACGTTTTTGCCCAGAGTGAGCAAAAGAAAATTATTCAGAGAGTGAAAGTAAAGAAAATAGTGGGAGCTATGCATACAGTAAGTGGCTGTCTACATTCAAAGAGGAAATAGCTGGCATGGTAGGAACCGTGGCTTCTTTTAATCCTCAAATTAAAACCTGGGAGGAATACTGTGAAATCTTGTAACATTTCTTTATTGCAAATGATATCATAGAGGCTAGTAAAAAAAGAGCTATTTTACTAAGTGAAGTGGGTGCACAAACCCACAGCTTAATGAGAAATTTGTTGAGTCCTGAAAAGCCTGGTGACAAATCATATGAAGACTTAGTAAAATTGTTGAAAAATCACTTTAACCCAAAGCCGACTGAAATTGTACAAAGGTTGAAATTTAATTCTAGAAATAGTCAAGCTGGCGAGACTGCGGGAGCATATGTGGCAGAGTTGAGAAAAATGGCTCAGGACTGTAATTATGGAGAAACATTAGCGCAAATGTTGAGAGATAGACTGGTTTGTGGGATAAAATGATGACAGAATTCAAAGAAGGTTATTGTCAAAAACAGATTTAACTTTTAAAACAACATTGAAGTTAGCGCAAGTTGTGGAATCTGCTAGTCAGAATGTAAAAGATTTACAGCTGCAGTTGAGAGAAATGTCTGGGCCCAGTTGTAGTTCACAAAAGCCACAGGACTCTGTAAACAAAATGTATAGGAACAAAGAGCAACTGAATAAGAATATACCTACAAATTGCTACCGTTGTGGGGGCCAGCATTTCCTGCAGGAGTATCGCTTTAAAGATGAAAGATGCCACATATGTGGAATGAAAGGTCACATCAGTAAAACCTGTAGAAATAATATTAACAAGAAAAGGGAAGCACACACACCAAGAAAGACAGGGAAACAGAGTAAGAGCAGTCCCAAAAGCTTCCAGCGTACCCTCCACTTGCCTTGCAGGTGGAGGAAGAAAGCGAGGACATGGAGGAAGAGCAGGCTTATGCTATGCATGGTATGAAGGATGCAGATATTCCCAAAGTAGCACTGATCATTCAGACGTTGGACATTTATGGCAAAACTGTACAATTTGAGATGGACACCGGATGTAGTGTTACCATCATGAATCAAGCAGAATACTCTGAATTGTGGAATAGGAAGGAAGTCCCAGAGCTGGAAAAGCATGCAATTCAATTGAAAACTTATACAGGGGAATCTGTAGAGATACTGGGGTCAGTGAGAGTAATAGTGACATACAAAGAGACAGTTAAAGAATTGCTATTGGTAGTGGTGACGGGGACAGGCCCAAACTTGTTAGATCGAAGCTGGATTGCTGAACTGGCTGTAGACTGGAGAACAGTGTATCAGGTGACACCATTACAGCAGTGGACACTGCAGGAGGTGCTTGCAAAACATGAAGCGGTATTCAAGGAAGATCTGGGAACTTTACAGGGTACCACAGCAAAAATATATGTGGACAGTGATGCAACTCTATGTTTCTTTAAACCGAGATCTGTACCTTACGCAATGAAACCCAAGATTCCGGCTGAACTTGATCGTCTTCTGTGAGAGAAGATCATAGAACCGGTCCAGTTTTCAAGCTGGACCACACCTATTGTTCCTGTGCTGAAGCCCAATGGCTCTGTGAGAATATGTGGAAATTATAAACTGACTGTTAATAGGGTGTCATGCTTGGAACAGTTCCCGATTCCAAAAACTGATGATTTGTTTGCAGTCCTTGCAGGAGTAAAACGGTTCACAAAGCTAGACATGAGTCATGCGTACCAACAGATTGTGCTGGATGAAGACTCCAAGCAGTATGTTACTGTAAATACCCACAAGGATCTATTCAGGTATAACCGTTTACCCTTCAGTGTTTCATCTGCTCCTGCTATTTTCCAATGAACCATGGATGGGTTATTGCAAGGAGTCCCCCATGTGGCAGTGTACCAAGATGATATTTTAGTAACAGGCCAGACAAAAGGGGATCATCTGCAAAACTTGGAAGAAGTGTTAAACAGACTGGAAAAAGCAGGATTTTAGTTAAAATGGAGCAAGTGCACTTTCCCAGGTAACAAAGTGGTGTTCTTGGGCCATAAAATAGATGCAACAGGACTGCAGCCTGTAAAAGAAAAAGTACAGGCAATTCAAAAGGCCCCCACACCCAATAACGTGTCTGAGTTGAAAGCATATCTGGGACTGCTGAATTAGTATAACAAGTTCTTACCAAACCTATCAACCCTTTTGATGCCCTTGTATCATCTCTTAAGGAAAGGAGTGAAATGGCATTGGGGAGCCGAGCAAGAGAAAACTTTTGAGGCTTCCAAGAAGTTACTCCAATCATCAGATGTGTTAGTTCACTATGGTAGAGACAAAGACCTCATTCTCTCCTGTGATGCTTCACCGCATGGTGTTGGTGCGGTTTTGTCACACCGCATGCTTAATGGAACTGACAAACCCATTGGATTTGTGTCAAGGACTTTAACAGCTGCTGAAACAAATTACTCACAGCTAGACAAGGAAGGATTGGCTGTGATGTTTGGGGTGCAGAGATTTCACAGGTATATTTATGGGCGATGTTTGTCATCTGCACAGACCACAAGCTATCGATTTCTCTCTTCAGTGAGATGAAGGCCGTACCACAGATGGCCTCATCAAGGATGCAGAGTTGAGCTGTCACACTTCAAGCTTATAAGTACACCATAGTGTACAATGCAGGTAAGGACCATGGTAACGCTGATGCCTTAAGTTGTCTTCCCATACCAGAGGGCCCAACCAAAGATCCTTGTGTGAGTATTGTTAATGGACCAAATGGATGCCTCACCAGTGACAGCTGCTCAGATCAAGTTCTTGACTGGAAAAGACCCTGTGCTGGCAAAGGTCTGGGAGTACATCTTGCGAGGATGGCCCAAAGTAGTCCTGGAAACTCAGTTCACACCATACTTCTCCAGAAAAACTGAGCTCAGTGTGCAGGATGAATGCGTCTTATGGGAAGTTCGTGATGTAGTGCCGCCCCAAGGTCGTAAACTTGTCCATGAACAGTTGCACCAGTGCCACCCTGGAATGACACGAATGAAAGGACTGGCTAGAAGTTATATGTGGTGGTCCAAGATGGATGAAGAAATTGAAAGTAAGGTTCAAAGTTGTGACACGTGCCAGGAACATAGGAAAGCTCCAGCCACTGCTCCACTCCACCCATGGGAGTGGCCTGAGAAACCCTGGAGGCGATTACATCTTGATTATGCTGGTCCATTCCTTGTAAAAATGTTCCTAGATATTGTGGATGCACATTCCAAGTGGATAGATGTTCATCCAATTACTTCAGCGACGTCAGCAGCTACTGTAGAGAAACACCGAATGAGTTTCAGTAACCATGGCATACCTGATATGGTAGTATCTGACAATGGAACTCCTTTTGTTGGCATGGAATTTAAAGAGTTTATGGAAAAGAATGGAGTTACCCACATAACTTCTGTTCCGTATCATTCTTCGTCAAATGGGTTAGCAGAAAGAGCCGTACAAACATTCAAGGAGTGTTTAAAGAAAATGTCTGGAGGTATGTTAAAAACAAAAGTAGCTTTCGCATTGTTCAGCTACAGAATAACACCACAGTCAACAACAGGAGTGTCACCAGCTGAGATGTTAATGGGTCAGAAATTAAGGTCAGCCTTGGATTTGTTACGCTCTGATTTTAAAGGAAAGGCGATACAGAAACAGTTAAAAACCAAGGAAAAGCATGATAAGCATGCAAAAGCACAATGTTTTGTGACAGGAGATTCAGTATACAGCCACAACTTTGGTCAAGGAAAGAGATGGATACCTACAATTATTCATAAAGTGACAGAACCTCTGTCCTACAAAGTGTTGCTGGGAGATGGCAGAATAGTGTGCCGTCATGTGGATCAAATCCACAGGAGGTACAACAAACTGGATAGTGCTGTGGACATAGAGGTTGAGAACTCTGTGAAAGGGACCAATTTCCATAACCAACCCAATTCCTTAGAGATTCATGAGAAATCAGGAGAGTTACCACTCACCACGGAAGTCCCAAGTAATCCAGAGACATCTGTCTCTGATATGACACCTGTACCATTTGCACTGAAAATTAAAGAAGTGACTTTCGTCAACTGTGTTTGGAAATTAATCATCTGTAGATAGTTCAGTATCAGATTTAGAGCTTAGATGCTCTTCAAGGAACAGAAGACCTCCCTCATATTTGAAGGACTATGAACGTTAAATAATAAAAAAAAAGAAGTAGCCTCTTTAAGGGGGGGATGGCAGTCCCCACTGGTGCAGCGCCACACATCCAGAGGAGGAGCCGAACGGCCATCTCGCCAGCCGCAGCTTGCCGGAACCTTCATCAGCTCCTGCCCACCTGCCTGGCCCCCCTGCCCAGACTACAAGCACAGGCAGTCCCCGCTGGTGCAGCGCCACACATCCAGAGGCGGAGCCGAACAGCCATCTCACCAGCCGCCCTTCGCCGGAACCTTCATCTGCTCTACCCACCTGCCTGGCCTCCCTGCCGGACTACAAGCACAGGCAGTCGCTTGATGGTGGCACCACACATCCAGAGGCATAACCCCAACGCCCCGTCCTCGCTTACGCGCCACTGGCCAGTGAACCTTCATCTGCTCCCTCGCCTGCCTGGCCCCCTGCCTGGACTACAAGCACATTGAGTCCCCAGCCTGGTGCAGCGCCACAGCCAGAGGCGAACCGAGGTCATCTCGCCCGGCCAGCTGTTCGAGCCTTCATTACTCTGCCCACCTGCCTGGCCCCCTGCCTGGACTACAAGCACAGGCAGTCCGCTCACTGGTGCAGCACCACACATCCAGGGGCAGGCCAAATGGTCGCCTTGTTGGCACGCCCGCCGCTGCTTGCCGAACCTTCATCTGCTCCTGCCCGCCTGCCTGGCCCCCACCCAGACTACAACGCACAGGTACATATAAGCTACCACTAGCTTCCTTCGTTCTACACATTGGGCTCCCTCTGATTGGCGCTGCTCCCTCGCGCTGATCACTAATTGGTCCGCCAGCCGCGGCTGCCTTGCTGTTTTGTGCCTTTCTCTTTGACTCTCTGGACCATAGACTGAGTTTTCAGCGCCTTTTCTCGGCCAGTTTTGTAAGCATAGCTGCTTCTGCATTTACACAGGGTTTTTTTCTCCCTACCCCCACCCTCCCAGGCCCCATTAAATACACCATAACTCCTCCTCGGTCCTCCCCTCTTCTCATTGGCTTCCTAAATAATCTGTGCAGTCTGAGTCTAACCTCAGAGGTGGTAATTTCCCCAAGCTCCTACCTTTATACCACCCTTTCTGGCAGGATTAAATTACTTACTGGCTAAAATCCCAGTATTACCTAAACTGCTTGCAGTGCCTGTTTTCTCTTGCACAAGTTTTTCCCTCTATCTTTACTCCTGCTAGCCTAGTGTGACTGCCACCTCACCTGCTACTCTGAATGAACCCCCTCTACCTAGCTGCGTCTTAGCTGAATCACTCTGTGTGAAGTTTTTGCCAGACCCCCTAATAAGTTAACCTTTCTTTCGGCAGCCTCTCAGCATCACTGGTGCCTTGAGCTGTTATTCACAACCCCAAAACAACTCTATTTTAAAATGACCTCTTTGATGTTGCTGACTCTTATGGTCACACTACCACTACTATTCTTGTCCATGCCTATGACACTCCATAATAAAGCTACCCCTCCCTACTTTGCATTCCAGGATTACCAATACTCTAATCTACTAATACTTCCTGCCCCCCTGTTTTGACCCCTCCCCAGTGTTACTAAATAAGATCTGGAAACACTTAGCTGCCCATGTACATAAGAAATGCCACCTGCTCCTACATGCCCATAGTTCTTTCATGCACCGCAAGCTATGGTACTTTCGCCTACTTGCTATCCTGCTCTCAGGTGATGTTGAGTTAAATCCAGGACTGTCTATTGTCCTACCTGACACTATCACCAATGCCAAAGGTCTTATCATAGCACATCATAACATCAGGAGCCTTGCTCACAATCTTACTGAGCTTGAATCTTGGACCACCCCTTTACAAGCCTGATATTATATGCCTAACTGAGACGTGCCTAAAACCTGCTATACCTGATTCTCTATGCCCCCTTCCCCACTATAACCTTCTCAGACTTGACATAACTACACCCAAAACAGGGGGTGGAACAGCCGTCTACTTTAGAGATCATCTTGATGTCTCTGCTGTTAAGACATCTACCCTATGCCACTGTGAGGCACCTCACGTCCTGCTCACTCTTGGTACTAAAAAACTTCACATCGTGTATGTCTACAATCCCCCTTCAAATGGACTAGAAGGGCTAGATGGCTTATTGGAATAACCCTCATGCCTTGTCGGAAGGAATGAGGTCCTTATACTTGGGGACCTAAACATAAATTGGCTGGGCAGTAACCAAACAACATTAATGACCAAGTTGCAGAATTATTACCTACACCAGCTTACTGATGAACCTACCAGAAATACCTGTCGCTCCAATATGCTACTAGACTGGATAATGACCAATCACCCTGAAAATGTAATTGCCTCTGGAGTACTGCCAGATGCCATCACTGATCACTCCCCAATGTACTGTATAGGGGGAAAAGATAGGCCTACCCAGACTGGACCTTGCTTCAACACCTTCTGCAACTATGCAAACTTTGACCGTCAGTCTTTCCTGAATGACATTGTTTCTACTGATTGGCCCCCCATTCTCTTATCTAATGATGCTCAGTCTGCCCTGGACCTGTTCTTAAAACACTTCCTGGTACTCCAGGACAAGCACTGCAAACTCGTAACCCACAGGGTAAAAAATAGACATACCCAATGGTTGAAAGCTGACCTACTAGCTAAACTTAAGGGACAAAAGCTGGCTCCGCTATAAAAACTCAAGGCTAGCCTCTGACCTCAACAACTACAGGGCTCTGTGAAATGCCTGCAAAAAGGACATCAAAAAGGCCAAGAGCGCATACTGCAAGATCTACTGACCAACTCCTATGGTGACCCCAGAAAATTTTGGTCACATATTAAATTCTTTCTTGGTTCTAATCTAGCATCCACCCCTAATGACATGTCTCTTAATGGGGTACACTGTAATAATCCCAGAACCATTGCAAACTTCTTTAACCATAAATTCTCAGACTTAACCAACTACACGTCCTCTTTCCCTGCCCAGCCAAGTATATCCGCCCAACCTATTACAAACAGTCTTCAATTCTTTTTCAAGGCAATCACAAAATGTGAAGTGCTCAGATTGCTAAAAAATATCTTGGACTGCACAGCAGCTGGCTCGGACAATCTAGAGCCAGGCTTCTTAAGATTGCAGCCCCTTTCATCACTTCTCCCCTAGCCAGGATCTTCAAGCTCTCCCTGTGCCAGGGCCACATCCCGGACATATGGAAAACAGCTAGAATTACTCCAGTCTTTAAAAAAGGAGATCGTAAAGACCCCTCCAACTATAGGCCCATCTCCATCCTATCTGCCCTAAATAAAATTCTTGCGAAGCTTGTAGCTGCCCAGACAATTGACTTCTTACAGAAGCATGATCTGCTTACCGATGCCCAGCATGGTTTTCGCAAAGGTCATAGCACCACTACTGACCTCCTCAAATTCACATCAGATACTCAGGTAGCTATGGACACAGGCCTCCTCACTGGTGTAATTTTTATTGACATGACTAAGGCGTTCGACTTAGTTGATCACTCCGTCCTTCTAACCACCCTGGGATCACTAGGTTTCTCAACTAACATTGTTAGATGGTTTTGAAACTACCTAGCTGATAGGTCTCAAGTTGTGAAATACAACTCTACCCTCTCTGACAAAACCATCATAAATATCGGAGCGCTGCAAGGCTCCATCCTTGGGCCCTTACTTTTCTCTCTTTTTATAAATGACATCTCCACCGACCTCCACAGGACAGCCTCCCTACTATATGCTGATGATATTGTGCTGTATGCTAGTGCTAATAGCATTGATGACATTAACAGACGACTCTCTCTTGATTTCCAGCTAATACAAAAGTGGCTATTTACTCACAAACTTGTATTAAACAAGTCTAAAACCCAAGTTATGCTCTTTGGATCAACAACGAAGCTACAGCATGCCCATTATCAATTCAAAGTCACCTCCTTAAATGGGTCAGTAGCTGGGGTAGTATCCTCTTTTAAATATCTGGGTATTACCCTTGATCCAATGCCAAATTTTGACTTACATATCAATCTAACTTGCAAACAGGTACATGCTAAACTAGGAATAGCCTACTGAACCAGCTATATGCTTACTCCCTCCGCTAGACTTGCAATGGCCCGTGGCATTTTCCTACCATCACTTACCTATGGGGCTGCAACATATGTTTCTGCATGCAGATCAACTCTAAGGAAATAGGATGTTACATATAACAACATCTGTTGCTATGCCTCCTCCTCACACCAGCTGAAACACCACTGCCTCCTCTATACTGACTTGGGATGGCTTCCGCCTGCTGAACTAAGGCTACATGCTTACGGCTCTGTCATTGACAACATGGTTCGTCTACAAATCCCTAAATCCCTAGCAGGCCTTTTCCAAAACCAGACTCTGTGCTATGGATTGCGTTCCATGGTCCAGGCCCCTGTTTTCAACCCCAGACACTGCACCACTAAAGGTGCTAATGCTTTCACCTGCCATGCCCCCAAATACTGGAACTCCCTTCCACTAATCTTGAGACAATCAACATCCCATGCGTCGTTCAAAAAAGGTCTGCATACTTATCTTGAAACTTCTCACAAATGCTCCTGTTTCAAGCCTCCCTAGCCATTATCACTTCATTCCTACCTCTTCTTTCTTATCTGTCCCCTACAACGCTAAGCACTTCTTCTTTACCTCCCCTTTGCACTTCTCCTCTACCTCCCCTTCCTATTCACCTACTTCTATCACCTACTAATATCCCTCCCATAACTTAACTTTTCAATCCCTTATTGGTATTGATATCATTATTTCATGTTTCTCTCTAAGCAAACTGTGTTGAATTTTGGTTTTGTACTGTTCCATGTTTTTCTGCACTGTTACCTACACATTCTTGTTTTTAGCTAATTTCCTTGCAACCTACTTGTAAACAGTTGTAATGATTTTGCTGTTGTACTTGTTTTTGGAATGTATTCCTGTATTTGTTGTTTTGTAGCCTCCCGGGTCGTGCGTGAAAATAGTCATGACTATGGCTAGCGCACCTACCCGGTAAACAAAAACTAAATAAATAAAATAAATAAACAAAATATATACTGTTTGCAACTGTAGTGTAGTATTATGAGGCGCCGCTAGAGGGCAGCATGGACTTTACAAACTCTAACAGAATATAGATCTTGAGCAATAGTAGTGTTGTTGTTAGAAAGATCCAGAATCTCTCTCTGTCTCCTCTCTCTCTCTCTCTCTCTCTGTATTCAGAAGAATGCTGCCTTGTTAGAAGCATGTAATAAAGCTATGCAGTTCCTAAAGAAGTGCCCTGTGTAGATCGCTTGGTTTTGCAGGATACAACATCCCCAAATTGGGGGGGAGGGAGCTACACAAGGGGAGGGTTAGGCAACAAGAGATTGGAATAGAAGTTATGCAAAACATTTTAAAGATTTGAATTTAAGGATTTGACATTTCATGACAGTCATTTTTCCCCTTTTATTATTCAGTCCCAGGTCATCCTTTGATCATGCAGCCACCATCTCTCTACCTAACTAACTGCTGCAGGTATTAACTGTGCACAAATCCACAATTGGTACCAGTCAGGAACAAAACCCCAAATTCTGCCCCTAGGTACCCAGCCTTGTAGTTGCAGGCCTGTGGTGCAGCTGGTTGGCCGGTGTTGGCACGCTTTCAGAATTAAATTAACTTTTTACAGTTGCTCTTGCTCTCTTTAGCTTTTTCTGTCCCCTTTGGCACCAATTTAAACAACTATGTACATCTCCAGAATTTGCAGGGCAATTCCTACTTTTTACTCACGGTTTTGCAATATCAGTCCTCAGGTGGCACACATGACTGAAGTCCAGGGTGCTGGTGGAAACAGCAAATGCAGAACTGCGCTCAATGCTTGAATCCGAAGGGGCAAGGAAACTGCAGCTCGGATCTTCAGCTTGCTTGGAGATCTTGCAGCTTGTCCCCTTCAGCCTATTGAGGCCCGTTGCAGAGCACATGGCAAGGCCTGCGGCCCAAGGGACCCAGACCTAGAAGTGGCCCCATGGCCCAGCTCCCTCACAGGTCAGAGTGCCCCAGCACTCAGGTATGAAACCAATGGTCCCTCGCAGCCAGCAGACCCCACTTGATGGGGGTTAGTGAGTTCCCCACCTGGCTCTAGATTTAGGATGGAAACTTTAAGTCATCATTCTTTTTTCGATCAAAACCAGCTACGATGTGTAGCCAAAGTCATCTCTGTTTCTTCCCCATCTCCTAGACTCCGGAGGATACAGAGTCGGAACTACAAATTCATCACAACAGTCTCTTTACTTATCTACATCTAGGAGCAGACAGCAGGTACCCAACCAGATAGCACCTGATTATCCTTCTGCTTTCACAGTCTCTCAACTTTAACACAGTGATCACTCACACTCTGGCTCACACACAGTTCCAGAACTCTTTCTCAGCAGAACATCAAGAAAGTCTCTTTTCTCACCGTGCAGGTGCATAACAATCTCAGAAGAGGCTCTCTCTTCAGTCTTTTCCTCACAAGTCCAATCCATATTCCACAATCCATTTCCGTTTCCCAAAAGCTCAATCACCTCACCAGTCAGCCCAAGGTCTCCGGTCCCCCTTTTGATTTGCCCTGGGACTGGGACCACTGGACAGGTATCACCAAAGGCCGCAGAACGGCCGAACGAAAATGCACCTTCTGAGCATGTGCTGAGCACCACCTGGCACCGGAGTGTAACCAAATGGGTGATGGCTCCGTGCTACAGCTCCTTGGACACCGTTCGTAAAAAAAACTTTGCGGGTGTCTGGGGCAAGGTCAGGGGGACTATCAGGAGGGACCAGCCAGGACTGGGAAACTGTGGGGAAAAACGGGAGTAAAATGGGGAAACAGGAGCCCCAATGGGGCAGGCAGGTATGCCCCTGGGACAGGGGGGTTACAGTTACATTTTACAAAAATCAAACCATAGTGCAGAGTGCTTTTCCTAGTTACCAATTTCTAAATAAATAAATGGAGAGTAGTACACCAAGTAAAATGATAAAAGCAAAGGGCTTTAATTAAGCAACAAGGCACTCCAGGGAGTGTGTTATGGTGGGATAATGGCCCACCTTGGGGTGAGTTTAAAGAAGAGGCATAGCCGAGGGCTTCCACCACTTGAGAAGGGCCGTTAGCTCACCATAACACACCCCCTGGTGTGCCTTATTGCGATTATGAAATGGGTAATTTGTAGTAAATTTCATGCATTTTTAAACATAATACTTTCAGCTGGACCACTGTGCTGGGATAACGGGCCCAGCTGAAAGCAGCTCTCAGCCAATCAGAATTCAGCATTCTTTCTATCTATTTCATAATGTATATTACAGGTATGACTCCAAACAAGAAGTCCATGTTCAAAGGGCAAGACAGAACATAGAAACATAGAATGTGTCAGCAGAAAAGGCCTGGTAGGCCCATCTAGTCTGCTCTGTTTTCCCTGCCTAACTCTACACCCTGCACTCTATTTTGTCACAGGTATCCCTCCCTCCACTTTTACCTCTATTTATAATACACATATGCTTATCCCACACATGTTTGAAACTCCTCACTGTCTTTGCCCCATCACCTCTTCTGGCAGGCTGCTACAGGTGTCCACCACCCTTTCTGTGAAGAAGTATTTCCTCACATCCCTCTTAAATATCCCCCCAGCTTCATAACATGCCCCCATGTTCAGGTGCTCCTTCTCCTGTGAAAGAGACGCCCCTCCTGCACCTTGTTCATGCCTGTTGGGCAGGGGCATCATGCAACCAGAAATTTTGGAGGCACAAAATCCAAACCTTTCTAGGGCGGTCTGGGGGCATGCCTCCCAGGAAAAGTTTGAAAAATTGAAGTCAAATGGTGCATTTTGGTGACTTTTAGCAGGCCCAGGATGCTGTTCCACAACATGCTAAATGCCATCATAATGATAGAGCAATGATACATTTTTTTTTCTGTCTTTGTTCAGTCTGTGCACAGTAGCTTTTGTGTTTTCCTCAGCAATGCAGCTCACTTGGTGACAGAGCACAGTACCACACACCCAATAAAGCAAAGAAGGACATTGAATGATGAAATAAACCAGTTCCACAGCTGCCTGACCCCCTCAGAGACCACAGACAGCAAGTTGTGGGTGTGGCAGCCATCCATCCTTACCTTGCCCTGACAACACAGACAACCTTTTGGATCAAGAGGCCTCAGCAATAGAGCAACAACATGCACAACATTCGAAAATGACTATGGGTACTATCAAGGACCTATTACAGCACTCTGATCATAGAGCAAGATGACTCGGTCAGTCTGAAGTTGTTGATGAGTATTAACTGGTAAATTTCACATACATTTGACTTCCCTAGACTGCATCTATACAGCCAATACAAACCACCCCACCAACACAGTCAGTACCCTGCACCTACATGACCAGTGAGTTCTACCGTTTCAAGCATTCAGCTCTCAAGTAAAACACCACCAGCTCCTCACCCCTGCAGCAACACAAACAGCCTCTGCACCAATGCAGCCAGTATTGACCACCACACCAACACAGCCATTCCCCTGCACCAAGGGCCAGTGAGCCCTCCCCCATCCAAGCGACCAGCTGCCACTTCACATGGCCAGCTTCCAAAAATGAACACAGCCAGCTCCCCATTAACAGCACCCGCACCAATGTGGCCAGTACCCTCCACCACAATACAGCCAGTCTCCTGCGCCAACACAGTTAGTCCCTCCCCCCCATCCAAGGGCTCAACTCCCGCCATACCTGGGAAGAACCCTCAAAACAAACACAGATAGCTTTCCAGTTCCCACCCTGCAGCAACATAAACAGACTCTGTACCATCACAGCCGATACCATCATTCCACCAGCATGAATGGCCAGTCCCTCCAACCCACTTAAGCGAACCTGACCAGCATCTGCACCCCACCAAGCGAACCTGACCTGCATCTGCACCCCACGAAGCAAACCTGACCTGCATCTCCACCCCACCTAAATGAATCTGACCAGCATCCCACAACACCAACATGGCCAGTTGGCTCCGCCAACTTAACATGCAGTCAGTCCCTTCCCCTCACCTCACCTGTGAAGCCAGCCCCACATAATCTTGGCCCAACAAACAGCTCCCCAGCCACATCACACCAACATAGCAGCCCCCAACCCCACAAAAAATAAAATAAAATAAGGCATAAACCAGAGAAAATGTAAATATATGTATACAATCAAAGTACTGTACATACATTGTGCCATCCATATATTTAGCCATTTTCTTCATAAGCACCATTCATATATGTAGGCCTTTTTCTTTTTTGAGGTGCAGTTTAACTGACATCGCTGATGCCACCCTAGCTCTGTTACTGTATCTAGATATATAGGGAGTGTCAACACATTTTTTCATAAAGAACATAAAATACTGTACATAATTCCAGCAGCGACCAGACCCCCAAATCCCCGACTATGTAGAGAAGGTGGTACTTTGAGTGCATTTTTCTCATTTTAGCTTTTTAGTTTACTAAAAATATTATTGAGCACACATAGAGGTGTTCTTAAAACCCGACCCCTACCCCACATCCGAGTGGATCAAAAACGTGGTTTGATTTTTTCTTAATAAAAAAACTGGGCTCACAATACCACCATTTCCTTTCTTGTTTTCTTTACACAGCTTGTATCATTTGCACTCAGCACTAACATATATAGTGATGGTCACAAACAGCAGTGTTTGGAGTATTAGGCTGATTAAAAATAAATTATTGGGCATAGATACTGGTTTCTACAACCCAATCCCACCCCCCATCCTCCGAGTGGACACTTCCGCTTCTTGTACAAACACTGGTGTGACTTCTATTCATCTGATCTGACCCTCCCTGAGAACATGTGCTGTTTCGTGTCTTGCAAGCCACTGGATTCAAAATATTCCACAAGCCTTTTCTTTAGAAGTGTCTCCATTAACTTCCCCACCACTGATGTCAGACTGACAGGCCAGTAGTTGCCAGTCTCCTCCCTGCTGCCACTTTTATGAAGTGGGACTACATCTGCCCTTCTCCAATCCTATGGAACCACTCCTGTTTCCAGTGGTGCAGCCAGTACTTCTCTGAGCTCCCCAACACCCTGGGTGTACCCCATTCATCCCCATAGCTTTGTCCACTTTCAGATTGACAAGTCCTTTCAGGAATGTCTTTTCTGTGACTGGACTTGTGTCTACCTCCTTCTCCTTGTGCAATCAGATGGCTCCACGTCAAGGACCTGGTAGGAGTTGCCATACTGCAAATTTTAGTAGTCGGATGAAAAAAACATTTTCTTAAAGGGACAAGCCTGGAAAGTTGGGGAAATGAACGAACATTCATTGCACTGTCTCTGGTTCGATCGATCATTGACCCCTGCATTTAATGTCACAAGCTCCATCCCTCCTGCCTTTACCAGAGGTTTCAGATGACAAGATACCTCTCTCACAACTCTCTCTCCCCCACCCCACCCCACCCCACCCTCGGGTCCCCTTGGGCCACCCTCAGACCACTCAGCAAGTCCAGCTGGCAGGGTACTGTTCACATACATGAAAGTCATGATCTACCCCCCCCCAAGGCTACTCAGTGAGCAAGCCCAACTGTCAGAGCATAATAAATATCCATATACTGTATGACTGGTGTCCAGTCTGGTTCTTTCCACCTGGCTCCTTTTAAATCTCTCTGTCTCCCTCCCCCCAGGCTGGCCATAAAGCAAGCCCAACTCAGAGAACCAAGTCTACCTGACTCTGAATAGGAAATGTATCATTCTTCTTGAGAGATCAGCCCTGCACCTTAGATTTTTATTTAGCCCTTGCAGAAATTCTGTGTCAGTGTCTCAGTCTCTCATTTTGCTAAACCTTTTATTTTTGGAGTTTTTAACTGAGCCAGCCAGCAGCTTAGTGAAAGTCCAAATGCTGCACAGAATAAATAAGTTGTTTTTCTCTCCATAAATTTCTCATCTCAGCCAAAACAAGCTTCCATTTATTTATTTCTAAGTCTCTGTTCTAGTAGTATTAAGTCTCTCAAATAGAGAAAATCTCTGACACGAGGCAGGTGTTTGAGAAACAGAGCAGGAGGAACTTATTGTGTGCACCACACTTTCTGTGGGTTCCCTTTCACAGGCTGTACACAGGACCACTCTGATGACCACTGCTTCTGGAAGCTGGTCAAAGAATGCTTCCTCTTCAGCTGCTTTTTCTTGCCCACCAGCCCCATGACACCCGACAAGGACTCAGGCTGGTCCCCTGCCCCCAAGTCACTATTCCTGCTATCCTCTTCACCAGACGACTGCATCGCAGTCTGATTTAAAGATTTAAAAAACTACTCGGACTCCTCGACTTGAAAGATTTACTTTAAATTCTTGGATGACTTGTCAGTCACTGTCACCATAGTCTAAAAATGGGTCCCTCAGGTCACGCTGCACTAAGTGACTCATAGCTCCAGACAAGATTATCGCTCAAAACACGGTGGCGGGCTATCACAGAGACAAGTTCAGCGGCTGCGCAGTGTTGCCAAGACAGGCCAGGAGTGAGCACAGCGGGGGCATGCTCTAGAATGTGCTTCTGCACATGTGCGGACTTGTAAACAGGTCCTATTACGGGTTTGGCCATGGGCTTGCGGGTGAGTGGTTTTAAAGTCCCTAAATCAGGTCGGACCTGCAAGATGCGAGTCACTTGGGGGCTATGCCATTTTTAGCAGACCCCACCCCTACCACCAACGATTTCAAAAAACATATACTGTATTTTGTTTTGGTCCATAGATTTCTTGAAAATAAAATTAATTTTACTTATTTTTTATTGTAATTTGTGCAATGATATTGGGAAGGGGGCACATACCCCCTCAGGCCCTATGGGCATGACGCCACTGTTGTGGGGTAATTAGAGGTTTCAATCATGCCCCCCCACTCTCTTCTCCTCCAGGAAGTACATGCAGAGCTCCCACAGTCTCTCCTCGTATGGTTTGTTGTGCAGCCCCTGCACCATTTTAGTAGCCCTCCTCTGGAACACTTTCAGCCTGTTAGTGTCCTTGCACAGGTGCAACCTCCAGAACTGGGCATTGTAATTCAGGTGGGATCTCATGAGTAACTGATATAGAAGCAACACTACCTCCCTTCTCCTGCTAGAGATCCCACTCCGTATGTACCCCAGCATCTGACTCGCCTTACCTACTGCCCTGTTGCACTGCCCTGCCACCTTGAAGTCATCAGATTCGATCTCCCCGAGATCCCCCCTTGATTGGTAACTATTAAGTAGCTCCACCTTATACACAGTTCCTGGGTTTCCCCACCCTAGGTGCATGACTTTGCACTTCTTGGCATTGAAACCCAGCTGCTACTCCCTACACCACTCCTCTAGTTTCTCCAGATACCTTTGCATTCTCTCCACCCCCTCCTGGGTGTCCACTCTGTTGCAGATTTTTGTGTCATCTGCAAAGAGACACACCTTCCCCTCCAGTTCCTCAGCAATGTCACTTATGAAGACACTGATAAGGAAAGAGACCAGCACTAGTCCCTGTGGTACTCCACTGGTCAATCTCCCATCCTCAGAGTGACTGTCATTTACCACCACCCTCTGCCTCCTATATTTCAGTCAGTTAGATACCCAGCTTTGCCACCTTCTCTCCCATCCCTAGGCTGCTAAGTTTTTTTTTTATCAGCCTCTTGTGTGGTAGTGTCAAAGGCCTTGTTGAAGTCCAGATAGGCCATGTCCACTGCCTTCCCTGATCCACCTCCCTAGTTACCCAGAGAAAGAAATCTGTACGATTTGTTTGACACAACCTCCCACCATGAAGCCATGCTGCCGCTGGTCCTGCAGTCCAGATGCCTCCAGTTATTCCATCAGTCTCTCTTTCAGCAGGGACTCCATTAACTTTCCTACCACTGATGTGAGATGGACTGGTCTACAATTGCTGGCCTCCTCTTTGCTACCACTCTTGTGCAGAGGAACCACATAAGCTCTCCTGCACTCCTCTGGAACCACCACCTCCAATGAGGTGCTAAATAATGTTGCCAGAGGGGCGGCTAGCACTGTGCTCAGTTCCTTATGTACCCTTGGGTGGTGTCTGGTCCCATCAACTTGTTTTCCTTTAGGGCTTCCAACACCCAGTGGACTCTGTCTTCCATAAAGGGACTTGTGTCCACTCCTGGGTTGCCTGTTAATGCATGTCGGCCCATCCCTCACTTCCAATGTAAAGACTGCACACAAGTGTTCATTTTAATATTAGCTTTTTCTTGGTCTTCCTCAGAACAGTCCCCCTCCTGGTCTCCTGATTTTCATTATACCACCCCTTGCCTTTGTCTTTTCACTCACATACTTGAAGAAAGTCTTATTCTCATTCTTGACCTTCTAGGCAATCCTTTCTTCAGTTTGAGTTATTCTCATGCTTGACCTCCTAGGCAATCCTTTCTTCAGTTTGAGCCTTTGATGTCCTTACCATCTTTCCAGGCTTCCTTTGTTTTTCTAGATATATCTCCCTATCTGCCTCTGTTTGGGTCTCCTTGTACTTCCTGAATGTTGTTTTTTCCCCCCTTACCACCTTAGCCACCTCCTTTGAGAATCACAGTGGCTTCCTTCCCCTTTTGCCCTTGCTTATCACTTTTAAACAGCTTGCTGTTACCTTAGTTATTCCCTCCTTTATTCTATTCCGTTGTGTTGCCATCCCGCCCTTCAAGATATTTCCTCTTAAGGCAGTTTCCCATTTCTTTAAAATATGATCTCTTGAAGCCCAGGACCTTCATCCTAGTGTGACTTTCCTCCTACCCAATCCATATGCCAAATTGCACTGTAAGATGATCGCTTGTACCTGGGGGCCATGACTGTCACTGTGATGTTTGTAATGCTGTCCTTTTTCATAAGTACCATTGTGACAGGGTGGAATAGGACTCTGTTCCAGACATTTTGGAGAAAGTGTTTAAATGCAAGGATCTTTCCTTTTCTGTCTCTTCTCTGTCTGGTTGCGCAAACAAATTTTCCTGTGAGACTTCAGATTTGATCACCCCGACAATCTCGCAATTCTTTGGCTCTCACTGTCTCTCAGTCATCTCTTGCTGTCTGTCTGTTTTTCCTCCCTTGCACAGCTGCTAATATAAAAATATGTGCAAATCATTGTATGGAAATGTAACTGATATTGGGATCCCTTTTGTTTAGAAAATATATTGTGTTACTGTTAAAATATATATATAATTATATTTTGAGATGATTGCAGAAAGCCATTGTAAACTCTAGAGGTTACTTGAGTGCAAATCTTCCAGCCTTTTGCAAAAGCTGCGGAAGGGGCCACAGCTCAAAGCACACAGTTCTAGCAGCCCTGCCTGATATTTACAAAAACAGGATGCTTGCTAAGGATAGTGGTTGGAAAGACTTATAAAAGAGCCAAGCTGCAACTGCAAGAAAGATTAGGAGAATAAGGGACACAGAGACTGAAAGAAATCTTTATTTTAGTTTGCCTTTGCAAATAATTATACTGAACAAGTTTATTTTATGATACTGCTATTGTAAATACTGGTAAATAATTTTTGCCAAATTCTACAACTGCTCCTGATTTTCCTGTGCTTCCTGATCTGTGCCTCGATGACAGATGGTGTCAGCCTAAGTGGGATTTATGCCATGCATACTGCAAGACAGGAGTTTTGTGCTTGGGTACTGGACCTAGTACCAGGGAAGCACAGAGGAAGATAAGGATTCTGCAGCAGCAAGTCCAGGAGTGGTTACCAAGAAAATGACAGCCAAACTAGCACAGACAGAAGTCCAGTCTGAGATTGTACAGCCAACACAAGAGATGAAAAAAGAACAGGCAGTGACAGAACCTGAAAACCTGATGGACTTTTTCAAATGGTGGGCTATACAACAAATAGAGACTGGGAAGCAGAGAGAAAAAGAGATGCAATGTTTAGAAGCACACAGGAGAGAAGAGATGCAGTGATGGGAGCAGCGATGGCTGGATGCCTTGCAAGCTATCAAAGGCAGAGGCTCTGGCACAAATCCAGACGAGCAACAAAATGCAAGAAACTTAAAAGCCATTAAACTTACAAAGTTGTGTCCCTCAGATGATATCGAGGCATACCTGACAACTTTTGAAAGGGTTGCCACAGCCTGCCAATGGCCAAAGCAGCAATGGACAATCAGACTGGTACTCTACCTGACAGGGAAAGCCCAACTTGCCTACAGCAGTATGTACACTGCACAGTCAGAAAACTATGACCTGGTGAAAAGCGAAATCCTGAAAAGGTATGACATATGACATCTCCGGAGGGACACACAGGCAGAGATTTCATTATGAGGTACAACTTAGTCGAAAATCCTCGAGAAACCTTCACTCGACACGGAGAACTCCTGAAAAAATGGCTCCAACCAGAAAGCAAAACAGTCCCACAGATCATCAACACATTTGCCATGGAGCAATTCATCAACATCTTGCCTACAGATGTGCAGCTGTGGGTAAAGGAACACTGACCAGAGAGCGGGGAAAAGGCTGTTTCCTTGGCCGAGGACTACCAAATGGCCAGACAAATGCCACAGCATCAAGGTAACAGCCAAGCACTGGTAAGACACTCTTTTTCCCATTTAAACTCCAAGCCTTGTAAGAACTCTGGGGGGGGGGTTACAAATCTGTGCCCAAAGACATTATCTGCTATAGCTGTAATAAGCCAGGCCATTTTGCAAGAAACTGCCATAGTAAGACAAGAAGAAGAGTGACACTGGAGCAGATTTGTCCTTGGCAAATTGGGGCAAGTACTTAACAGATGTGAAGGTGGGGAATAAGACTGTGAAAGGACTCATTGATTCAGGAAGCAGACAGACCCTAGTGCATGTTGAAGTGCTGGGAAAACACTGTGCAAAGGGACCAGATACTGGTGTCATCTGCATCCATGGGGACACTCGATACTATCCCACAACCCAAGTGACTCTGACCATTAAGGGTGTGTCGCACCAAATGAAAGAATTGGATATCACAGAGGAGTCAAGCAGTGCTTGGTTATCTCCCATGGTAAATGAAAACAAAAAAGAAGGGGATGTCAAAATCTGCCTTGATTTCAGGAAACTTAATCAAGTATCAGAATTTGACAGTTATCCTATGCCCAGAATAGATGATTTCATGGACAGACTGGGAAGTGCAAAGTATATCCGTACCCTCAATCTCACCAAGGGATACCAGCAAATACATTTAGCTAAATAATCCATAGATAAAACTGCATTTGCCACCCCATAGGATTCTCTCTGTTCACCACCATGCCCTTTGGTTTACATGGTGCACCAGCTACATTCCAGCGGTACATGTGTAACCCCTAGGTGGCGCTATCCCAAGGGCTACTACCCCTGCCTGCTTGGCTTGTAGCAGGTTAAGAGGCCTGAGTTCTGAAATCCACCCAGAGGTCAGGGTTGGTAGTGGTCAAGCTAACCTGGGCACAGCCCTCCAGGACACTACAACCCCCCCCTTTCCTTACTAGTGGCCGGAACAATACACAATAATCACTTTCACAATACCCCAATACACCACACAAGTACCCACACTGTTTGCACTTACTTCCAGGGTTTTTCCCTGGCTCGACCCTGGGGACCCCCTGTAAAACAAGGTTATACACAGCAAATAACAGCAGTACAGTACTCTTGCACAAACTGGAACCACAGTCAGCGTAAATGCAAAAAAGAGTTTGATCTGATTTATTTAAGGGACTTAAACAAGGGAGGGGCATAATCAGGTTAATTTGCTTAAAGGCTGTATCAATCAAACAGTTATGCATGCACTTCAGGCTCCATAAACAGTCACACATTCTGGGTACCCAGATGGAGAATGGTGGGCTAGCCAGGAACGTTGCAGCTGGTTAGGGACCTGTGATGGAAGAAAACAACATGCACAACACACACTAATTGTAATCCAGAGCTGGAGGGCTCAGTTCGTGAAAAGAAAACAATAAGATAATCAGATCAACACTTTTAGATTAGGCTGTTGTTGCAGGGAGCTACCCTGAGGATTACTCATGATATCCAGGACTGGACACAGGCTGGACGAAAATTGAGACTGCAGGTGGTTGATCTGGAGTGCCAGGAGAAGCAAGGCCCACACGATTCACCGAGGCGTCGTTCCTGTTCAAGTGTGGAGCAGAAGGCTGATTCCCAGGCAGGTCTCTCGTCGGTGGCTTTCTCTGTGCAGCGGGTAGTCTGACTGGGCCAGTGTGGCAAGGCCCAGGCCAAATGGAGACAAATTCGGATACAGTCTGTTTTGGGCTGGATACAGTTTCCAGCAAGCAGAACACAGTTCATACAGTGGGGAACCAAATCATGACCCACTAACAACTCACAGCACATCTAAATGTAAGGAAACTCCACTGTACCAGGCAAACCACTCTCTGGTCGTGATCGCAAAGTCTCTGCACAAACTGGGGATTCAAAAGCAGCTGGAAATCCTGACAGGCTGATCGCATTCTGCAAAATCTTCGATCTTATTCAGGTTGATCCTGGTCACAACTCAGTGGCTTACTTTGTTCTCACAAACTCGGATTCAGTCCGAACTGATTCTCTTCTCCTCTCAGGGGCAGCAGGCAGGCTTGCAGGCCAAAACTCAGGCCTTTCCACAGAGACTGTATTGATCTCTTGCTTCTTCAGCTACCAACTTAGATCTGACTCAAACTGCAGCAAGCCTGGGAATTTTCCCAGAATCCAAAAGGTTCGGTTGGCTGATCTATCTGTCAGTCACAACAAAGGCTCCCCCTTCAGGTGCAAAAATGCACCAAAAGCCCAAAACTACAATTCCTACAGATTTTGACTCCAGACAGCTCCTATAGTCCAGCTCCATTTTAGGTCCCACCAGAAATGATTGGTCCAATTCGCAGTCCAGGACCAAGATAGTGGAGATAAACAAAACAGTCCTTGCTGCAAAGAAAGCAGGTTAGACAAACTACATTATCATTATCACTCTAAATGATTTTCTGCAAATAGTTACATCTTTCAACAGAGCTCCCTCTCAGATTACTTATGATTGCAATGCAGGATGATTGCAATGCAGGCAGCTCTTAAAGAGACAGTACACAGAGGCTATACAGGCACTCTCTGGCAATCACATCTAAACGCAGTACACCAGCCTGGAAGTGAGCATTTAGGCAAGCTCAAGGAAGACTTTTTGGAAACCCCCATTTGTAGGGGGGTTACACCCTTCCCTGCCTGGAGAAAACTTGGCATCTGCATCAAGTCTGTACCATCATACATAGGTTAACATAAACTTATTACCTTACTATACATGTTCACTACATTTCACAATACTTTTCCATTCTGACAACACATTATGCATATTTCATACAGGTCAATTGAATATTACTATACTGAATCATGTAATAACTTCTCATATCTTAAACAATGCAAGAGGGGGCCCTTCTCTATTAGCTAACTTGGGGCTAGATAGGACAGGGGCAGCATGGTGGGAGGGAAAGACAAGTAACCTAGAATTGGCTGTCAGGCTCAATTTGGGCAGTGAGCTTGGTGAGACATAAACACCTTTGTGCACCACATTGAGAGGCAAATCCACTGGCCTCCCAGGAGAATCATAACTGAGGTGTACTCACTGGCTTGACAGGTTGGCCAGTCTTTCTTGGGGGAACAACCACAGTCTCTTTACTTTCAGCAACAGTCTTGGGGCTTTCATCACTTGTGAGGGGTGCCTCTGCCTGGGTGGGAACGTCCAAACTTGGGGCACTGTCGGCTCCTTGCTCTGCAGGCTCTGTTTCTATAACACTTGACTCATTTTGCGACGGCTCAGGCACAATCAAGCTTTGAGGCACTGAAGGGGGGCAGTCAGCACTCTCATAGTGTTCTTCAAGTTCTGGTATGTCACCAGAAAGACTCAAACCCTCAACCCTTCTTCAGGTAAATCATACAGTTCCACAATACACAGAGACTCAACATCTTCAGACGTGATACTTTGCACTTCACTTTCTGGGAGCATTGGCTCCAAGGACGAAGCTGGGGGGTAAGGCAGTCCAGGAGGCCCAGCTTCATCCCCACAATTTGTCAGGGGGTTATCTCAAAACAGCTAACTCAGTTCATAAGAGGGGTATTAGGCATGGTCATATTCACTTTCATCAGAAGTGGACTGACAGTCACTATCATTCTGGGCCTGCTGTGGAGGAAACCTTAAATCTGTGACCACTGGGGTAGGTTGACTCTGTCTCTTTCTTGCAGCAGCACGAGTCACTGGCCCAGGGGGCTCAGTTTCTGGGAGTTCAGCCTCAATCATGACTTGGCCGATAGGTAGCAAGTAGTTACGATGTATGGTCTTGACAGCTTTGGAGTTGTTCTCTGGGCACACCTTGAACACAGGTAAATCATCCAACTTTCCAACTGCTACATGGGGAAGATGGTGCCACTGATCAGCAATTTTGTGTTTACCATGCAGTCCCAAATTACGTAACAACACACGGTCTCCAGATCGAAGCTCTTGAGCCTTTACTTTTTATCATGCCTTTCTTTGTTGGCTATTTCTCTTGGCAGCCATTGTCTGGGCCAGTTGATAGGCATGGTTCAATTGAGCTTTCAGTTTTTGTACATATTGCAGGTAGTTCTTGGCTTGGACCTCATCTGGAGAGACCCCAAAGCAGACATCAACTGGCAGCAGGGCCTCTCCCTCTCAAACATGAGATGGTAGGGGGAGAACCCGGTAGCATCATTTTTCATGCAATTGTATGCGTGTACCAGGGTGCTAATCTACTGACTCCATTTATGCTTGTCTTTTGGGTGGAGGGTACCTAGCATGTCTAGCAGGGTGCGGTTATAGCGTTCTGGTTGAGGGTCCCACTGCGGGTGATAGGGTGTGGTTCTTGACTTTCGCACCCCCATAGAGAGAGCATTTCTTTGATTAGCTGACTCTCAAAGTCCCTGCCTTGATCAGAATGAATTCGCTGGGGAGCACCCTATTGGACAAAGAAATTTTCCATTAATACCTTGGCCACAGTAGACACCTTTTGATCTTTGGTGGGAAAAGCTTGTGCATACTGTGTGAAATGATCCATAACCACTAACACATTGCCAATGTTTCACTGACCAGGCTCTAAACTCAAGAAATCTATGCAGACTAGTTCCATTGGGGTGCTGCTATTAATGTTGACAAGGGGGGGGCAGCCTTCTGAGGCAGGGCTTTTCTCTGCAGGCAGCGACTACAAGTCCTTACATGGTGCTCAACTTCGGCCCCCATCTTGGGCCAGCAGAATCAAGATTATACCAGGTCAAGGGTTCTGTCAATACCGAGGTGCCCCATATGATTGCATAGGGACCTCAGTACCAAATATTTAATAATAATAATAATAACTTTATTTTTAAAGCGCCTTTCAATATATCAAGGTGCTGAACATATCAAAACCACAACATACAATACCAATTAATAAAACATATAAGTAAAATAATTTCATAACAGCACATATTAAAAACAAGCAATAAAATATCTCATAAAATCAAAACACAATATTTGCACTCAAATTGCATTAATCCTCCAAGTAAGCCATATGCCACAGGTAAGTTTTTAAATCTTTCTTAAATACCTCCACGGAGGTGAACTCCCTTAACCGGCGTGGTAGAGAATTCCAAAGAGTGAGTGCAGCATAAGAAAATGCTCTAGTGCCAGAAGATTTTAAACTCACTCTTGGAATCTCTAACAACCCCTCGTCGGCCAAGCGGAGCAATCGGCCGGGGCAGTAAGACACCAGAAGTTCTTTCAGATAGGTCGGACCCTGATCATGAAGGGCTTTGAAAGTCAATAAAATGACTTTAAAGGTGATCCGCCACCATATAGAAAGCCAGGGCAGTTTGCTCAGTCCTGGGGTAATATGACTGGATCTCCTTGTCCCAGTCAAAACCCGGGCTGCAGCGTTCTGCACCAGCTGAAGGCGATGGATTTCAACCCCAGAAAGCCCAAAGTAAAGGGCGTTGCAGTAATCCAAGTGCGAGGACACGAAAGCGTGGACCAACGTTGGCAGAGTCAGACGGAACGAGGTGACGCACCCTGGCAGTATTCCTAAGATGATAAAAGGAAGTCCTGACAACGGCCGACACTTGAAACTGAAGGGTCAGCCTGTCATCTAGGACAACCCCAAGGTTGCGCACCCGTTCAGAGGTCAGAAGTGACACGCCGCCAAGAAAAATTCCAGAGGGTGTGCCATCATGCGACCTAACTATCTGACTACCTGGGTCCACCACTAACACCTCTGTCTTCTCTGAGTTCAACTTTAACCAACTAGAATCCATCCACCCTTGGATTTCTTCCAGACAGTTATTAAACACTGAGAGAGCTCCATCCTGGTCAGGTGCAAAAGACAGGTATAGCTGGGTATCATCTGCATAACAGTGAAACTTCAGCCCATACCGTCTTATAATGTCTCAGAGGGGCAGCATATACACTGCGAATAACATGGGTGACAGCACTGAACCCTGAGGCACCCCGCACAACAAAGAAGTTGGGCTGGAGGAATGACCCCCCAACACAACTCTTTGTGATCTCCCAGTAAGGAATGAATTGAACCATTTTAAAACAGTTCCTGACATTCCACAGATTAGCCTCAGGTGTGCTAGCAACACCAGGTGATCCACAGTGTCAGAAGCTGATGAGAGATCAAGGAGAACTAGAATGGATCGTCTCTTTTGATCCCTCGCCCTCAGAAGATTATTAAGCACCCGAACCAGCGCAGTCTCTGCTGTTTTTTTTTTTACGAAAACCAGATTGGAAGGATTCGTAGACATTATGGATGGTTAAATGGTCTTCCAATTGGGCTGCCACTACCTTCTCAATAACCTTCCCAATAAAGGGAAGGTTAGAGATAGGTCGGTAGTTTGAAAAACAGTCTGGGTCCAAAGTAGCTTTCTTCAAGAGGGATGTCACCACCGCCTCTTTCAGGGAGTTAGGAAACTCACCTGACTCTAAGGAACACCAGACTATTTGCACCAAGACTGGACCGATGGTCTCAGAACAACCCAAAATTAGGGGAGTCGGTCCAGGGTCCAAACTACAGCTCGTGGGCCGCACACTATGGATGATCCTCATAATATCCATGACCTCAGGTCAGCAAAAGGAACTCCAAGAGAACTGAGGTATTGTGAACTCTCGCTGTTCCACAACATCAGCCTTAGAGATTGCCGGATGCAAGTCTGCCCTGATGTCAGCCACCTTAGTTGCAAAGAAACGAGCGAGCTCCTCGCACTCTAATTGCGAAAAAGCTTTTTGAACTTGCAGACAGGCTGGGTTGCACAGTCTGTCTACAGTCTGAAACAGCTGAGCTGGTCGATTCTGTGCAACTGCAATCTCCCTGGACAGGAATTCTGCCTTCTTATGGGTGATTGCAGATTGATAGATAGAATAATGTTCCATCAATCTAAGGTGATCGGCATCAAGGGGGGACTTGTGCCAACAACGCTCTAACCTTCGCCCCTGTCTCCGCAACTCCCTCAGTGTCCCATCAAACCAAGGGGACCTGGGGTGAAGGGATAGGGGGCACTCAAGAACATGAGCAATAAGATCCAGGGCCACCGTAACGGCCGTATTATAGGCCGACACCAGTGCCTCTGGGTTACTGCTAGCCAACACGGGGTATGAGAGGTCAAGGACCGCCACAAGGCCCTGGGAAGTAATATTCTGTAATGGGCGGTACCTGACCATCTCCACAGGGGAAGGCCTTCTCAGGGGGGTGCGAAAATTGAACCTCATGGTGTAGTGGTCAGACCAGGCGACTGGTTCCACCCCCACATTGGATGAATCAATCCCTAAGAGGAAGACTAAATCCAGAGAGTGCCCAGATTTATGTGTAGCAGTGGAAACTACCTGTGTAAGGCCCAAAGAAGACATAAGTTGGAGGAAGTGATTACCAAATTGTGAGAGTTCATCGTTGACCCAGGCGTCAAAGTCACCCAGAACCATCAATCTGGGCGACTCAAATGACATATCGACGAGAAAGTCTGCTACTTCCTGTAAGAAGTGTTTCCCATCTCTGGGTGGACGGTAGATGAGAATGATTCGAACGTCTACACCTGCTACAACTGTGCACTCAAAGGATTCAGCCTCACCTATTACCACATTCGGGAGGCCCAATTTAGTCTTAAAACAGACTGCAACCTCCCCCCCACCGTGGTCCAATCTCGGGCGGTGTATCACCGAGTACCCGGCTGGAGCCATGGCCTCCAATATGGGGCCTGAATTTTCATCCAGCCAGGTCTTGGTGATGCAAGCCAGGTCAGCCGAACTAATAAGATCAGCTATAATGGCGGTCTTATTCCTAACAGACCTGGCATTGCATAACACTGCCCCGATTTGGACAAGCCTCAGAGGCTGTCCGGCCTATCTGTCCACCAAATTCAGTAGTGCCCTTTAGCATGGGCACCAGACACGGGAGACCCCGGTCTGGATTCCATTTCGCCCCAGGGCGCTTTCTGGACTTAGTAACCCCGATACGGTGGCCCTGCTCTTTCATCCTCTCCTGTTCGCCCACCCCCGCCCTCGTCACTCTCCTACGAACAATCCCTAGCACTCTACAGTGCTGGTAAGTCTCAAATTGCAGGGGACGAGTATAAAAAGGGCAGAGGACACGAAGAGAGGAGGATGAATAGTGCACCGCTGTGGAACCTGCAGGCCAGCACATGTCACTACATAAACTATACACCAAATACAATCAAAACTAAACCCCCAAAAAGACCCCCAAACAGCAATAATAAAATACCCAACAGAACAAAACAAAAAATGACCACCCTAATATATAATAAAATGCAGATAAAACAAACCCCATCCCACCCGATTTGGAAAACTCGCTCCCCAATACTTGACTCGGGAGGCATTGCCGTCCACACTCACCAAATTATAAAATATAAGTTTTACCCTCCCCCCAAGCCCTCTCAGGCCAGGGAAACAGGAAAGTCCAGACACCCTCACTGCCCAAATGAAAGTCACAGACAGTTGAAGTAATATACACAACACAAAATATGAGTTATAAAATTACCCTCCCAAGCCCTCTCACGGCCAGGGAGGCAGGCACATCCAGGCACTCTCACTGCCTGGCTACAAGTCACAGTCAACTCAACTGATATCCATGATAAAATGAGATTGCAAAAATAAAATAAAAATTAAAAAAAGTAAAATATATGGACGCCCAGGTCCTCTCACCACCGAGCGACAACACAAGAGAGTTTAGGCCTTAGGTCCCGAACGAAGCAGAATAGTCCAAAATATCAATCATCCATAAGTTGGGAGCCATAGAAAAAAGTCCAAAGAAGGGAAAAATCCAGGGTGATACGCGACATAAAATAAGGAAAGCCAACAGGAAAGTACAATCAGAAGAGAGCCAGTTGCAAAACTCAGAAGAAACAGCCAGCAGCAGACCAGGGCCCCTCCAACTACATATCCAGGCACAGCCTGAAAGAATTACAGCCACACCATGACACCTGGGTACTGACCACCCCGTAGCCAAACCCATGGATCTAGGGGAGCTACGATACCCCAGCCAGCTCCCTGATTGAGCGAACACAGTGCTCCCCTGTGGAGCTGCAAATTCAGCTGGCGATCGACCAGTGGAGTAGGTCCCCCTCCTGTCGCTAACCGTTAATTACTCCAGGCAGAAAATCCAGGAATTCCAAGTCAGCAAAACACCATCCCAGTCCCAGTGTTTGGCTTCAAAAACCAGCTCACATCCAAGATCCAGAATATCAAACAAGATCCAAGGATAAGCAGCTTTCCACTGAAGCTTGTCCTTAAAGCAAGACAGTGCCCTCTCTTCAGCTCCCTTTAACCACAAAACTTCCTCGCGTGACCTCTTCAGTCCCCCTTGTCCCGAAAAAGCTCCTTGCACCTCACTCCTCACTCTCAAAATGCTCTAATTAAGCGAGGGGGCTCAGTAAGGTTCGATAGAGAGTTCAAGGAAGAGAAATACGAATAACTATTTCCACCATGCTGAGATAACACTAGCGGGTTCATTGAAATCGAACTGCGCAGACTGCGGAGTGCAAAAACAAGTCAAGTGGCAGAAGATCGTGCTATACCGGTCTATTAAACAACAGCAATCATGTTACAGCTCCCATAAATAAACAAATTAAAAATAGAACAAATAAAACAAATTAAATACAAAGAAAATAAAGCAAACAAAGGAAAAAACGAGAGCGGGTTACAGCACGCGAACTACAGCAAGCCCAGCCTGGCGGCCATCTTCCAATACCATCTAGTAAAGGCCATGGGCAGGACCAATTGTTGCTTGTCTACTTTGTCACTATGATCTACTGTCTCTCTATACAACAACTGATTGAGCAACTTTAATCTGGGGCCTTCTTTATTTTTTTTATTTTTTTCCATCCAATGTGTATTAAGCTTTTTACATTACAGAGAACAGATCCATCAAAAGAGTAATACATCAGAAAACATTTAAACAAAATGTTGGACCCATTCCCCACCCACTCCTCCCATCTTTACACCCTCCCCCATCCTATCCCAACACAGATAAGGGACTATTAACTGAGACCTTCTTTAAACAATAAAGCAGTTCGCAAGTCAGTGGAACGTAACTTAGACACATCTTTCCCTGCACGCAGGGCATCAAGTGCTGGCTGAATCATAGGATCTTGGGATTAAGCCCACTGAATGCTGTCATTATCAAACTGAGGGAGTGCACTAATATCTAGAGCAGAGAAGTGGCAATAAGCAGCTGGTATGCAGGTTTCAGAAGGGCCCAAGCAATCTACTAAACAGTCCACTGTATCCGCAGACATCTGTTCATCTCTATCAAACTTTTGGCACAATGCTCGAATGTCAGGTTCAGACAGCCTGACCCAATCATTCTTGGAAGTGGGCCTTCGTGATAGAGTGTCAGCATCAATATGGTTCAGGCCTGGTCTGTATTCGACAGCATAATCATAGGTTGATAATGCAGAAAGCCACCGGTGCCCAGTAGCATCTAACTTAGCTGAAGTCTGTACATAGGTCAATGGGTTATTGTCAGTCTTCACCAATATCTTTGCCCCATAGAGGTATTCATGAAACCGGTCAACGATGGCCCATTTTAGCGCAAGGAACTCCAACTTATGCACACGGTAGTTTTGTTCGGACGGGGTCAAGCTCCTACTGGCGAAAGCTACTGGTCCTCATGGTCTTGATACAGCACCACTCCTAGACCCTGCAGACTAGCGTCCATATGCAGCACATAGGGTTTGGTGGGCTCAGCATAGGCAAGGATTGGGGCATGGGTGAGCTGGTATATGATCTCATGGAAGGCTGCTTCACAGTTGGTCATCCAGCGGGGCCCAAAAAGTTCACCTGGGCGGAAATATACTTTTTCTGGTTCTTTAATGGCCCCTTTTTTGTATTTACGATTGGTAGGAGGGTAACCCTGGCTAAGGTTCAAGAGTGGGTGAATCACCTTGGAATAGTCTTTTATGAACCTGCGGTAGTAGCCACAGAACCCCAGGAAACGTTGTAGTTCTTTCAGATTATGGGGCTGGGGCCAAGTAGTCAGTGCTTCGACCTTACTGGGATCGGTCTCTATCCCTTTTGCAGATACTATGTGCCCCAAATACTTCACGGAGGTTTGGAAAAACTGGCACTTGTCAATGGACAGCTAGAGGCCGAAGTCTTCCAGTCAGTCTAGGACTTTAAACAGTCGGTTCTCATGCTCCTCTAAGGTGCTCCCAAACACAATGACATCATCCAAGTACACCAGGTATTCCAGCAAATTCATATCTCCCACCGCATGTTCCATCAGTCGCTGAAAGGTGGCTGGGGTGCACGATATCCCCTGTGGCATCCTCAGAAACTCGTAGAACCCCAATGGAGAGATGAAGGCTATTTTATCATGGTCTTCAGGGGCCATCGGGATCTGGTAGTATCCACTGCGAAGATCCAACACCGAGAACTATTTGCTCCCATTCAAGCAGTCGAGGGCATCTTGTATACGAGGCACAGTGTATTGGTTTGGGATGGCCCGCCGGTTCAGGGTTCGATAATCAACATACATCCTCACAGACCCATTCTTCTTATGTACAACCACAATGGGAGAGGCATATGGGCTCCTGGATTCTTGCATCATGCCAGCAGCGAGCATTTCCTGCAGATGTCTTCTCACATCATCTATGTCTCCTGGGGCTAGGCGTCGGGTCCCCTCTCGAAATGGCTGTTCATCATGCAGGCGTATGTGACACTCCACACACTGGACACATCCCACATCCCATTCCTTCAACGAAAACACTTGGTCTCGCTTGGCAAGTCTGTTGCTAATTCTAGCCTTCTATTCAGCTGGCAACGGGAGTCACCAAAGTCAAACAAGTCTGGGGTTACTCTCTCCTTCTCACCAGGGTGCTTGTTGCTGGGCAATACTGCAGTGTCTGAACAGTGTACCATAGCTAGGGTGCACCCTCTGTTCACCCGTCTCTCCCGATCTGACACATTGTGAATCTGGACCATCACTCATCGTGCATAGGCATGGGCACGAGCAAGCAAGATGCTGGACTTGACCAATAATCCTTCTGGCAATTTTCCATCGCCTGGCGCATCCAACATCAGTATTTTGTTCTTGACATCTTTCTGCAGGTGGACCTCCCCTTGAATGGTACACTGGGCATTAGGGGCCAGTACCATTGAATTGGGATCCTTCTTTCACACAATCCCCACCGGTTCATCCTGGTCTACTTCCTCGAGTTTCTGTTGCAAATCATAGGCCCTCTTGATCAGAGCCAGAATTCTCAGGGTCCTCCCAGTCCATCGCCCTTGTTTCTCATGACAGATTTGCGCCAGTCTCCCAAACATATGGGTGTTTGTCCCAATTAACAGGGGGACCCCATCATACAGTCCAGTGGGGGGACACACTAGGGCCAGTGTCTCTACTTAGTCCTCTACGCCAGTGACAGTTGCAGGAAAAGACAACCAGAGGCAGGCAATCCTAGATATGGATAAAATATGTCACTCAGCCCCCAAACATGTAGGCCTTCTAGGGATTGTAAGGGCACATCAGATAAGTGTTTGTCATACCAGTTCTGAAACAATGGTCATTTGCGACCCCCTGTCAAGCACAGCCCAAGTAGGAATACCATTCACAGTCACCGTAGTCTCCATTGAAGGGACTATTATTTCGGACCAGTCTGGAGAGGCAGTAGTAGAGGCCTGGACAGACAATTTAGCCACAAAGAAATTTGAGTTAGGGTTTCTTGACCCTCACTGTGGTCATTTCGGTCACCCCTTGGCCACTGATTTGCTTTTCGGAGCTCCCCTTGGAGTCTGTTTACTTCTCTTTCTAAGTCCTTCTGAGAGTGGCATTCTCTTTTCATATGGCCATCCTTTCCACAGTTGTGACAAATGATAGACTCCTAGGTCATCCTGGGAGAGAACATCGTATGAGGAACTGAAGCAGTAGTAAGAGATTGGGGTCTAGTATCTGCTTGCAGTGGTGAGAGTGGTGCAATATGTCTTAACAGTTCCTTTGGAGTGGCAGTCAATCCGGTGATCTCAGCCTTGGAGCCACCCTAGGTAGCTGATGCCTGAGGGTGCACTCCCATCCCTATGGCAGTCATGTCCTGAAAGGGACCAGAATCTTGTTCCATGGGGGAAACCCTTGCAGAGGCACCCATCTTCAACTCTCAGACTTCCTTTAGTAGCTCATATTTCCAATGCTGGGCCCAGGGCGGGAAGTCCTTTGCATTCTCAGAGTGCTCGTTAAGTTCCGAATTTTGCCCCTGAGCCTCACTTGGTTGATCACTCTCAGTCACTTGCGCCGCAGCAGCAGATACGGGTGCAATTCTCCCATGGGGTCGCCTTTGCTCAACCCCCCCCCGAATTTCTTTCATTAGCTTGTCAAAGGAGGGGGGCGATTCCGGTCAGGTGGCAAGGCGCAAATGAAGCAGTAACAATTCTGAAAATGGAGCAGACTTAAGGATCCAGTCCAGCCTAGTTCGTTCTAATTCATTTGACTGCAAACTACCCTTTCTGAGGCACTCTTGTAGCAGCTTTTCAAGCTGAGGTACATACACAGACAATGGCTCCTCTGGGTACTGCTGAGCGTATCTTACTCTCCACCACAGATCCTCATCTGAATCTGGGCTCCCATACACATTTTCCAAAGCATCAAAATAGTCCTGTGCAGTTGCTCCAGGGTTATTGGCCCGCTTGGCACAGATGGTAGCCAGGGCAGGACCTCGGAGACTCTCACTCAACCTCTTTTGTTTTTCTGCTTCTGAGCATTGCCATTCAAGTATTAGAGGGGCACATAGTCTATCCAGGTCTCCCAGTCATCCTCCCCTTGGGGGGGTAGGGAGGGTGCCCAAGAAGATTATCAGCCTTTGGTAGGAGTCGTGACTAATGGCAGGTACAGATATAGGGGCCAACATTGTCATGGGCACAGAAGGCGGGGCAGTAACAGGTGCTGGAGTTGAAGGGGGTATTGGGGAAGGAACACCCCCAGGTGGCAGGAATAGTTTCTTAAAGTCCTCTATGGTTTTCCCTTCCTCCAGCAACAGCTTAGCAAATTTCTCCTTAAAAGTCTAAGATAATGGTGGGAGCTCATTCTCCCCGTGGTCTTTACTGTCTTTTGTTATCACTCTCCAAGCAGCTGGAACCCCTTCTGGGGCAATAGTCTGTGGCACTTTAGAGCTGTCCACAAGGTCACTACACTCTACCAAGGCTATGAAAGTTTGGGTGATCAAATCAGCCTGTCGACCCACCACCACCACAGGGTTTTTTAAACATTCAACTTTGGAGAGTGCTCCCTCTACAATGTCTTTACTGGTACTCAGGGGGATATCCAGTATAAGTAGAGCATTTTGGGGGTCAAACCTCTGCCCAGTACACCACCCAACCAATTGGTGTACAGCCATTTCTACTGGGGTAGCCATTAATCTTTAACAATAATTTGTAAGTTTTGGCCACTAGAAGGCACAAAATCCCAGCGGTGAGCCTCCAAAATGTAACCCCTAGGTGGCAGTATCCCAAGGGCTACTATCTCTGCCTGCCTGGCTAGTAGCAGGTTAAAGGACCTGAGTTCTGAAATAGGTACCTCCACCCAGAGGTCAGGGTTGGTAGTGGTCAAGCTAACCTGGGCACAGCCCTCCAGAATACTGTAACCCCCCTCTTTCCTTACTAGTGGCCATAACAATACACAATAATCACTTTCACAATACCCCTGATACACCACACAGGTACCCACACTGTTTGCTCTTACCTCCAGAGCTTTCCTCTGGCTTGACCCTGGGGACCCCCTGTAAAACAAGGTTATACACAGCAAATAACAGCAGTACAGTACTCTTGCACAAACTGGAACCACAGTCAGGGTAAATGCAAAAAGAATTAGATCTGATTTATTTAAGGACTTAAACAAGGGAGGGCGAATTAGGTTAATTTGCTTAAAGGCTGTATCAATCAAACAGTTATGCATACACTTCAGGGTCCATAAACAGTCACACACTCTGGGTACCCAGATGGAGAATGGTGGGCTAGCCAGGAACATTGCAGCTGGTTGGGGCCCTGTGCTGGAAGAAAACAACATGCACTACACACACTAATTGTAATCCAGAGCTGGAGGGCTCAGTTTGTAAAAAGAAAACAAGACAATCAGATAACACTCTTTTAGATTAGGCTGTTGTTGCAGGGAGCTACCCTGATGATTACTCATGATACCCAAGACTGGACGCAGGCTGGATGAAAATTGAGACTGCAGGTGGTTGATCTAGAGTGCCAGGAGAAGCAGGGCCCACACGATTCACTGAGGCGTCGTTCCTGTTCAAGCGTGGAGCAGGGGGCTGATCCCCAGGCAGATCTCTCGTCGGTGGCTTTCTCTGTGCAGCGGATAGTCTGGCTGGGCCAGTGTGGCAAGGCCCAGGCCCAATGGAGACAAATTCGGATACAGTCTGTTTTAGGCTGGATACAGTTTGCACAAGCAGAACACAGTTCACACAGAGGGGAACCAAATCATGATGGACTAACAACTCACAGCACATCTACATGTAAGGAAACTCCACTGTACCAGGCAAACCACTCTCTGGTCACGATTGCAAAGTTTCTGCACAAACCGGGGATTCAAAAGCAGCTGAAAATCCTGACAGGCCGATCGCATTCAACAAAATCTTCAGTCTTCTTCAGGTTGATCCTGGTCACAACTCAGTGGCTTACTTCATTCTCACAAACTCAGATTCAGCCCAAACTGATTCTCTTCTCCCTCTCAGGGGCAGCTGGCAGGCTTGCAGGCCAAAACTCAGGCCTTTTCACAAAGACTGTATTGAGCTCTTGCTTCTTCAGCTACCAACTTAGATCTGACTCAAACTGCAGCAAGCCTGGGAATTTCCCCAGAATCCAAAAGGTTTGGTTGGCTGATCTGTCTGTCAGTCACAACAAAGGCTCCCCCTTCAGGTGCAAAAAGGCACCAAAAGCCCAAAACTACAATTCCTACAGATTTTGACTCCAGACAGCTCCTGTAGCCCAGCTCCATTTTAGGTCACACCAGAACTGATTGGTCCAATTCGGCAGTCCAGGACCAAGATAGTGGAGATAAACAAAACAGTCCTTGCTGCAAAGAAGGCAAGTAAGACAAACTACATTATCATTATCACTCTAAATGATTTTCGGCAAATAGTTACATCTTTCAACAGAGCTCCCTCTCAGATTACTTATGACTGCAATCCAGGCAGCTCTTAAAGAGACAGTACACAGAGGCTATACAGGCACTCTCTGGCAATCACATTTAAACTGTTAAAATGCAGGACACCAGCCTGGCAGTGAGCATTTAGGCAAGCTCAAGGAAGACTTTTCGGGAACCCTCATTTGTAGGGGGTTACACATGGATGTAATTTTATCCCCTCATATGGGTTATTCTGCTGCGTACCTGGATGATGTTGTGGTGTACAGTCCAGACTGGAAAAGCCACCTGGAACACCTACGAGCAGTTATTCAAACTATCAAAAATGCAGGTCTCACTATTAATCCTACCAAATGTGCATTGGGCATGTAGAAAACCAGGTATTTGGGCTATGTGTTGGGAAATGGAGAAGTTAATCCATAGGTTTCTAAAGTAGAAGCTGTAGCTAACAGCCTTGTACCTAAAACAAAGAAACATGTCAGGTCATTTTTAGAGCTGGCTGGTTATTATTGGAGATTTGTTCCCAACTTTGCTGAGTTAGCTACTCTCCTCACTGAACTAACAAAAAAATGGTACCCAAATAATGTGAAATGGACCACAGAGTGTGATGAAGCTTTTCAAGCCATAAAGGCTGCTTTATATTCAGCCCCTGTTTTAAGAAGCCCAGACTTTGAGAAACCATTTTTACTACAAACAGATGCATCTGAGGTAGGCTTAGGTGCAGTACTGAGTCAAAATATAGATGGGACATAACATCCTATTCTGTACATAAGTAGGAAATTGCATGACAGAGAGAAAAGGTACTTCACTATCTAAAAGGAAGGTTTAGCAGCAAAGTGGGCCATGGAGTCCCTTAAGTTTTATTTGCTAGTAACTGATTTTGTTCTTGTAACAGATCACAATCCTCTCTGATGGCCTAACCAGATGAAAGATAAAAATTCCAGAATCACGCGGTGGTATCTGGCACTATAGCCATTTAAAGTCACTGTGATACACAAATCTGGTAAAGAGAATAGCAATGTTGATTTTTTGTCAAGATATGGATCAGGAATTGAGGATTATGAAGGTTGAAAACAAATGTATGGGTTTGAGCTTTACGGTTTGCTGTATTGTTAAAAAAACAAACTGAATGCACTTGTGCTTAATTTCTGAAAGCAGCAAATGTTAGTAGAGAATAAAATGTTTTGGAAACCTGTATAATAAAACTAGTTCCCTCTTAAGTCGGTGGGTGTATGTGACAGGGTGGAATAGGACCCTGTCCCAGCTGTTTTGGAGAAAGTGTTTAAATGCAAGGATTGTTCCTTTTCTGTCTCTTCTCTGTCTGGTTGTGCAACCAAATTTTCCTGTGAGACTTCAGATTTGATCACCCTGACAATCTCTCAGTTCTTTGGCTCTCACTGTCTCTCAGTCCTCTCTTGCTGTCTGTCTGTTTTTCCTCCCTTACATAACTGTTAATATAAAAATATGTGCAAATCATTGTATGGAAATGTAACTGATATTAGGATCCCTTTTGTTTAGAAAATATATAGTGCTACTGTTGAAATATATATAATTATCTTTTGAGATGATTACAGAAAGCTATTGTACACTCTAGAGGTTACTTGAGTGCAAATCTTCCATCCTTTGCAAAAGCTGCAGAAGGGGCCTCAGCTCAAAGCACATTGTGTTCTAGCAGCCCTGCCTGATATTGAGAAAAACAGGATGCTTGCTAAGGATGGGGGTTGAAAAGACTTACAAAAAGAGCTAAGCTGCAACTGCAAGAAAGATTAGAACAAGGGTCACAGAGACTGAAAGAAATCTTTATTTTAGTTTGCCTTTCTAAGTAATTATACTGAACAAGTTTATTTTATGATATTATGATACTGCTAGTGTAATAATAATTTTTGGTGAATTGTACAACTGCTCCTGGTTTTCCTATGCTTCCTGACCTGCACCTCGACAACAACCATATCCAGCACTGCCCAATCTCTATCGGGATCTGTAACCATCTGCCTGAGAAATGCCACTTCCAGGGAGTCTAGGATGACCCTACTCGGAGTTGCAGCTGCAACCAGGAAGTTCCAATCCACATCCAGCAGGTTAAAGTCATGCATATGTAACCCCCCCCCCAGCTGGGCTTACCTTGCTGGGCTGCGGCCCCATCGCTCCTTTGTCAGCACCTCATTAGTGGCTCCTGGTAGGCTCTGGACCCAGTGATCCTGTAACTGTCTCTATGGAAGTAAGCATCTGACTTTTTGTCTTGACCCCCTGTGTGCATGAGGGGGGCTGATGCCCAGGCAGCATATTTGCACCTGTGGATGCTTAGGAAACTCTTTATGTTCTCCCAAGGGAAAAGTGTGTTCAATGTCTTTAAGGGCTCTTGTGTTTATATTTCAGAACTGTATTGCTTAAAGGTTATTATACTCTAAGATGGCAGCCCCACAGGACTACAAAACACAGAGGGGGCTACTGTGTAAAGGTGGTAGAGCACTGAATTTACCCAGGACTGCAACATCCAATCAGTGAAGGGCTGGGGAAAGACTATAAATAGGACTAGTAGCCCATGGAAAGGAGAGATCTCCCAGAGTGGGAGTGCAGTACAGCTGGAGAGGGCTTCAACGCTCCATAGCTACACTCAGGCCTCAAAACCTAAAGGATCAAAAGATAGTGAAAGCAGGAGTACAGATGGATCCTAGGGTTTGCAACAAGATATGGACAATGAGGGCTCGATATTTAAACATGCACCTGGCAATGGCTCAAGTGGGAGTGCAGCTCAACTGAGTTGCTCTGGAGCAACTAAGGGATATATTCAAAAGAGATGTACCATGTCACATCTCTTCTGAATATACCACAGTGTGTGTGCTGTGCAACTACAATGTGCCGGCACATCCCCCCAGACAGGTCTGAATACCAGGAATGGGAAATGCGCCAGCATAGCAGACATACGCCGTGCGCAAATTCCTGATATTCTGACACCGATATACAAATGGGGCCATTATGCATGCAAAGTGCAAATGGAGCCATTTGCATGTCATTATGGCTCCATTTGCATGTGATGCACAGGGCTGGCCAGTGAAATGCACCTGGCACCCTGCACAGGGACCGCAGTCGTACCCCTTCCCCATCCTGACCCTCTGAACACCGTAAATGACTAAATCCATATCTGTGGTAGTCTAGTGCTACCCCTTCCCCTCCTGACCCTCCGATTGCTGAGAATAAATAGATTTCCATATCCCTGGTGGGCCAGTGGTCCCCCCTCCCTGCCCATACCACCGATCACCAAGAAGATATTAATATCCATATCCCTGGTGGTCCAGTGGTTCACCCCTCCCTGCCCGTACCACCGATCACCGAGAAGATATTAATATCCATATCCCCGGTGGTCCAGTGGTTCCCCCCCTGCCCGTACTCACAGATCACTGAGAAGATATTAATATCCATATCCCTGGTGGTTGAGTGGTTCCAACCTTCCAGCCTGTACCACTGATCGCCGAGAATGTTAATATCCATAGCCCTGGTGGACTAGTGGTCCTCGCCTGCATTCTCTCGATTGCTGAAAATAACTTGAAGAGACACCCTTGAAGTCTAGTGGTACCTCACCCTCACCGTAACCACGACAGCTCAGACAGGCCTGGACCAAACTCCCCGGTGAGACTCTCACTCACACCTCAGCCACTAGCCTCTCCACTATTATGTAGTAGATTTACTCAAGATACCATAGTTGCCCACCGAATATAGTTTACAGCAGCGCAGCTATTGACCTCGTGACCACTGGCTTGCAGTACAGCTGTAATATTTCAGTCACAAATAGGTGAATGGAAGACATCTATTCACCTATTTGTATTGAGTATATAGAGGTGACTGCAAGCCCATTGGTCCACAGTGTGGTCCAATGGCTTGCAGCTGCTACTGTAAGCTGTCATTCGTGGCAGCTGCAGAGGTATGCGGTGGGTCTGCTGCCTGCCGATGATGGAGGGAGCTGGTGGGCTGGGGGTCCTGTGTGGGTGGGGGGTGGGACAGTGTCACTGGATCACCAGGGATTCAGTTCGGGTACCAGTATGGGAGATTGCAGCTACCGGAAGGGTTGAGAGGTACCACTAGACTACCAGGGACAGTACATCAGATTATTTTCGGTGATCGGAGGTAGGGGCAGTGAGGGGGAACCACCACCACTGGCCCACCAGGGATATGGATATTAATATCTTCTCAGTGATTGGTGGTATGGGCAAGGAGGGGGAACCACTGGACCACCAAGGATATGGTAATCTATTTATTCTCAGCGATCGGAGGGTTGGGAAGGGGGTACTGCTGGACTACCATATATGTGGTGTTTGTATTATTCTTGGTGATCAGAGGGTCGGGAGGGGGGTTCCACTAGACAACCTGGGACATATGGGGGTGCTTGTGCATGGTGTTGGGGGGGTTGCCACCCATGGCTGGTGGCTGCTGCGTTGTGTGCTGCAATTCAGCAGCCCGCCAGTGGGAGGACTGCACTTCAGCCTGTTTTTAAGGGCTTAGCTTTGGGCCCAGGTATGCAGCACATCTCTGGGTTGTGCCAGCAGATGCGCTGCACATCCCGGGCTGAATATTGGGATGTGCCGCATATGCATGGGCACGCCCCTGGAGATGTGCCACATACATATTGTCTTTGCGCCCCAGTGCATTGGGAACTGCGCTGCGCAATTTCCACCTTTGAATATTGCCCCGGGGTGCAGTTCTTGGGTTACGCTGACACATCTCAGTTGCAGAAGGTGCAATCCCTTTAAATATTTTGGGCCCCCTTCTCTTCTCACTATTCATTAACAACATCACCACTTGTACCACCTCTTGCTCATCCCTTCTTTACGCAGATGATATAGTCCTATACACAAGCTCAAAAAATATATCTGATATAAACTCTTGGCTTTCCTTGGACTTTCTCAACATCCAGACCATGCTCTCTGACCACAAGCTAATTCTTAACGAAAGCAAAACCCGGGCCATGTTATTTGGATCTGCCTCAAAACTCAAATTATATCAAGACAATTTCAAGGTACTTAGCACTGGTGGCTCTCCTATTGGTGTCACATCTTTCAAATATTTAGGTGTCACATTAGATCAGTCCCTATACTTTGATCTCCACGTAATATCCACATGTAAATCCATAAATTCAAAACTTGACATTGCTTATAAGACTAGCTATATCCTTTCCCCTTCAGCTAGATTGGCTCTCACCTGGTGCATCCTACTTCCCACCCTGACCTACAGTGTCCCTGCCTATGCTGCTGTACAAAAATCAATACTTTGCAGATGGGACACTACTTATGATAACATCTGCCTCCTCCTCATCTCCTCGGCTCAAACACCACTGCCAGTTATATGCAGACCTCAAGTAGCTATCGCCCTCTGCTGTCAGACTCCTCTCCCTTGGATCCCGGTTAAATAGTGTCAAGAGGTCTCAAACTCCCTCTGCACTTGCCGCCATGTTGATCCCCCAATCATCCGCTTATGGCCTTCGCTCAGTTGACCAAGCACTCCTCCATGTTCCTAGAAGTAAAACCTCTAAAAGTACCAGTGCTTTCTCCCACTATGCCCCATGGTACTGGAACTCCCTTCCTCTAGCTGTTCATCAGGCACCATCTCATGCCAACTTTAAAAAAGAACGTCGCAAATTCCTATCCATTTCCGACATATGTTCTTGTTTCAAACCTTCTTAATGTGTATCTCACCTGGCATTCTCTCTCTCTCTCTTTTGAAACTGTAGTTCTCTCCTCTATATCCCTTTCAATCTACCCTCTCCTGCCTTTATTTCCTCCAGCTATAAAAGCTATCTCCTTGCTTGTCTTGGAGGTTGTTTGTTTTATGCTCCATCTCAGGTTACTTGAATCCCATTCTGCCCTCTTCTCTGCTCAGTGAATATGCTCTACATATTTATTTTGATCCCTTGGTTCATTACTGTTAGAGTGCATTTTGTTGAGAATGTTACCATGTTTTTTGTTATTACAGCTTACTGTACACTGTGTAAATCCTGTAGATATGAGTTATTGTTTATTTTTACCCTGAGCTCTGTTGACTGTTATGTCATTGATTTCCTAATTTTGTATCTAACATCCGCTCTACGTAGTGTGTCCACTGCATTTTTTGATTTGTTTTCTGTATTTCTGCTGTTTCTGATTTCAACTTTATAACCTCCCAGGTCGTGTCTGAAAATAGTAATTTCATGGCTAGCACACCCACCCTGTAAACAAAAACTAAATAAAATATCTAGCCCCTGGTGTACAGAGTAAATGGAGAGTTTGCAATAGGATATTGAAAGCTAAAGTACAGAGAAAGCACTGAGTTTGCTAGAGGAGCAACACCAGTTTGGAGGTGTTTGTGATCCAGCCTTCCCCTCCTCAGGGGAGCGTTCAGCCATTCAGCAAGGGGAGTAGCTGAGAGTGCTGGTGTCAGAGACTTTGAAAACGCCAGCCTGCCTAAGAGAGGAATGAGAAAAGCCTAGAGTTGGGTCAAGGATTGAGTAACATACAGTTTGAAATTATTTTCCCAGTTCATGTGCAATTGAAAGGATTCAGGGGACTGTTCAGCACCCCCTGGATAGAAGAGCAGAGAGACCTGTGGCATTGGATGGAGAGAGGCCTATCTAGTGAACGCTGTTTATAAAGGCCATCAGGTGAAGACGCAAAGGCTAGGCAGGTGAAGATCATTGGCTTCCTGCTTTTCGGGCATCTGCATTTGTGAAGCATTCTTCTGGGACCTACACAGTATTGTGCAACTGCTACTACGACTACCTTTCAGATGGCTGCAACGCTCCTGTGCGGACATCAAAACTGTGAGTACCCCAAGCTGTGGCCGTTGGGAGTTTCTTGTGGCTAGTTAGCTAGTTAGAGTCTGTGCCAACCCCTGTCAGGACTGTTGGGAAATGAATATAAAAGGTGGGACAAAGCAAGGGTTTAAGGTGTTGTAAAAGAAAGGGAAAGTAGAGACAAAGCAAATTTAATATGTCACAAGGGAAAGTGAACATTGGACCACACCAGGTTTAAACTGTTTCAAGCGAATGCAAAAGTTGAGACAGAACAAGGTTTAAAGTGTTGCAAGTGTTTAACAAGTTGTTGGGCCCTGACGAAAGTTTTCAGGCCTGCATCTTTATTCGGTGTGGTAGCCACCACAGCAAGGACATTAGGGCTACACCCTGGGGTGGGAAGCCCAGAGACCGAGGGTAATTGTGTGGGAAGTGTTTAAAAAAGATTGTGTTGTCATTTACATCCCTTTTCCCCAAATAAACTGTTATTCTGTTTGCATGTTAATACTTGTGGTTGTAAAGTTATGTGCGCCAGTTACTGTGTGTGTGGGGACTGTTATTGAGTGGGGAAGTGTACTGGGGGCAAATACTGTTATTTCGTGGGGGGTGGTAACCTGCATGTTTTCCACAGGTTTCCCTGCCACTACCCCAGGTGGAGGCACCGTGTCATAGATTGTTCAGTTGCAGAACCTGGGCCAAACCCCTCGTAGATGTGCTCAAGGTAAAGGTTGATGGCCCCAGAGCAGCCTAGGTGAGTCAAAGGGTTGTTACACATAATAACTACTATCCCTTTGCTTGCCATTTTGCTTAAGACCTTCCCCAAAACCCTGTCCAGTTCTTCCCCCTGTGTTGGTGACCTGTACACCACCACACATTTAAAGACCCTGGACCCCTTCTCCAAGCCCACCCGGAAAACCTCCAGACCCCCTGTTTCCCCACTGTGGCCTTTATACTTTCCCTTATTTACAAAGCAACCCTTCTTTCCTCCCTGCCCTATCCTTATGAAACATGTTGTAGTCCAGTATGGCCACCTTCCAGCTTTGGTTGTCAGTGTACCCTGATTATGTTATGGCCACCAGATCCAGATCCACCCCCACAATGGTGGCTTCATGGTCAGGAATTTTTGATTCCTATGCTCCTCGTGTAGGTGCAAATGGCTCTCCAACCCCTTTGTCCCTCCCTGCCCCTACTTTCCCCTCTTTTTTCACTGGTACCGCCCTTCCCCTTTTTATCCTCTCTCTGCCCACCCTCCCTTGTAGTTTTCTCAGTCTTAAGGTAAAGCTTGAAGTCTTGAAACTCTATCCAGGGCTAAAGGTAGAGAAACCAATTCAAAAGCTTCCACTACTTCAAAATCTCTGCAGTTCTACTGATAAGCCAACACCTGCCATCTCAGAGAAGTAATCCAATAGCACAAATGGGACAGAGTATTCATATTTTACACAGGATTCCTTCCAGTACAGTGAATGTAAACTGCAAGATTTCTGGAAAAAGGGGGAATCCTGCTTCTAATCTTATTTCCTCACTATTTAAAAGGGTTTTACTTCACCATTGTTCTCTGTGCCTATTATTACAGAACCAATACTCATTAGTGATGAATAATAGACCTTGTCAAATTTTAGGAAAGCTAATCGAAATATGGCAGATAAAGGTTGTTGTAGCTTCAGGGTACTAATACAGTGCCTTACAAAAGCAAATATTGGCTTACTGGGATATTATTAAATGAAGACATCTCTGGCACTTTTAATGTGTGAAGCTGCCATTAAATAGTGTCACTGATTTTTTTTCATTGAGCTGGCAACTGCTGTAAGATGTCCTCCTCTTGTCCCACGAAGCTAGCGGCTCTGCCTTCTGGATGTATAGGTGAGGCTTGAGCCCTTAAACCCTTTGGAGGAGGCATAGGCAGGTTCAAGGGGGTGGTCACAGGAGTGCTGATGACCCCCCCAACTAAAATGATCATAGAGACCAGCAAAAGAAGCTGCAGAGATGCAGTAAGAAAGTAAAGTTTTTAGAAAATAAAAATTCCCTATTTAAGCAGGCTATAGTCCTCCTACTAATTTCAGTGTTGACAAAGGGGATTGCCCACAGTATGTGTAAGCCCTAGGTGGCACTATCCTATTGGCTACTATCCCTGCCTGCATGACTATGCACAGGTTGAGGGGCCTGAGCTTGGTGAACGGGTGCCTCCACCTGGAGGTATGGCCTTGGGGTAGCGTAGCTGCTGTTGGTATAGCCCTCCAGGATGCTATAAGCCCCCACCAACCCTCTAGTGGCCTAAACAGTATAGCAATAGAACATTCACATGTACCATATGGCAGTAATGATATGCTTGCACTCCTTGCACTTACCACCAGGGCTGGACTTCTGCAACTGCCCTGCAGACCCCCTAGAAAATAAGACCAATGATACAATACCATAGCAGTACTGTAGCCCCACCAAGAAAGTACACAATTGCCAGGTTAAACATAATAAAACAACAATCTGATTTATTCAGGGGGGCGAGAACAAGGGTGGGGCGTAAATCAAGCAAGTGATTTGCAATTCTGATTAAATTCAGGTTGATAAAGCATGCACAGTGAGTCCCTTTAACACACTCTCACAAACCTGGGTACCCAGTATGGAAGACAGGCTAGCGTGAAGCGTTGCCCGGGGTAGGCCAGCATTGCAGTTTATCATTGGGGCCCTCAAGAAAGAAAACAATTAGCATGCCCTCAGATCCAAATAATTGTAATCCAGAGCCAGATGGCTCAGTCCATTGCAAATAAACCCAAAACAAGCAAATTAGATGACACACAAATGATTACAGCTTTGTTGCAGGGAGCTACCCTGTTTGTACTCACACTACCCAGACCAGGAAGATGATCCGACGACATGAGACCTGTGCAGAGATTTCATGAAGATTCCCTCGTGGTCCTCATCGAAAGGCTGGTCTTCGGGATGCAGAAGCAGTTCAAACACTGGCCGAAACATGCAAACCGGACGTCTCAAACTAATCGGCTGTGCAAACACTTCGGCAACTAAGCACATTTATATGTAAAGCTTGTCCTTTTCTAGTCCTTCCAGCCAGTTTGCAGGCTGATCCTGACTTTTTAGCTGACTGGACACTTGGACCCAAGGACTAAAGACCAAAAAAGTCTAGGTCTGGCAGGCCTAACACCTGAGAGCTGGCAGGCTCCCCAGAGGCACACACACTGAACTCCTGGGCAAATCTCTCCACTCTGACCATCCTGAGTAGTTACCCCCTTTTATATGGGGGTAAGTTCCAGAGATCCCATTGGCTGCCAGAGCTGTCTTGAACAGTCCCCAGTTATTATTTTTTTTTATTTCAATTTTTTTTCCACACAGAGACAGTGATGAAAACACACAAATGTGTTCTCTCTTGCGATACATACACAATAATACATGATGGCAGTTATTGATAGTAGATTTTTATCCCCATTTCTCTTCATCCTCCCTTATATATTTTTTTCCCTTCTTATCACCCACCTCTCTCCCCCCCCTCCCCTACCCCCACCAAATTATATTACAGGCAATCATGTCTCTCTCTGATGTTCTTTGAGGGGCATATTCACCCAGTCATTAGTAGACCTCCATCTCCCCTGCATATTGTTTAACTAGTATTTAGAGATTAAATTGTAAAGATTAACCACTTAAGCCTTGTCCCTTAGTCAGCTTCAAGGGCTAAAGGTAGGGTCAGTCTTTGAATAGTAGTGTACCCAGCCCTGCCATTTCTGCATGAGAGAGGAACCTCTGCCCCACAATTCTAGGTTGAAGCGCTCAGGTGTATAAATCTCACACATAATTTTTCTCCATTCTTGTATTGTTGGAATCAGTGGAGACATCCAACATCAAGTAATTGTCTTTTTGGCAGCTAGAAGACAAACTGGCAGTATTGTAACCCCCCATGGAGGAGTGTGGTCCAGGAATATCCCCAGTAGAAACTGTTCCACAGTGAGTTCAATAGGTTCTGTAAATAAGCTTGAAAGCTCAATTTGGAGAGAGAGGAAATAGGGCATACGGTAAGGGCAGAGCCAAAACACGTGACCAAGGGTAGCCACTCTACAACCACAGAGTCTCCAGCAGTGTCCATATTCCTCAGGGAGGTATTTGAGGAGAACGGCCGGGCACCAGAAAAATTGGGAACGGCATCTCCTCACAAACTCCCTCCAGTGGGGGGACACTGTTGACCTAGTTTCCGTTAGTGCACAGAGTGACCATGTTTCCATGGAAATTTCTAGGTTAAGGTTTTTATTCTATTCATTGAGGATAGATGCAGTAGATTCCTACCTTTCATTTCTCAACTGTCTGTAAATTAAGCCAATTATATGTGTCCCTAGGTTACCCTTCACAGCCTCCATAAATAACTTTAATAGATTTGGGGTGGGGAAGGGAATACTGGGTTAGACAATTCTATTGCATAGAATATGGTTACGGATTAGAAAGTATCTAAACAGTAAAGACTTTCTGAGTGAGAATTGGGATTGGAGCTGCTTGAAGGTGAAAATGCCCTTGGGGGAGAGAAATTGAAAAACATGAGAGGCCCAGTTCCTCCATAAGGCAAAAGCCTGATCCATAAAGATGGAAGCAAATGTTTCATCTTGAGAAATAAGTTTACAATATACATAAATCTTTAGTATAGGGCCTGTTTTTCTCATCCACTTCCAAAGCTTGTGAGTTTGAGATGTAATATTTGTGAGGTACGAGGCTGAAACTGATCTCTCCTCTGAAGAAAACAGTATTCTCTTAATATCAAAGAGATCATTCAGGTGGAATTCAATGGTTTTCCAAGGAGAGCTGTACGATTCAGTCAGCCATTGTATAATTGTTCATAAAAAGGCTGTTTGGGCAAACAATCCAAAGTCCGGAAGATTAAGGCCCCCCTGAGCCAGGGACAGCTTCAGAATTGAAAGCCTAATTCTTGGGCGGTTTTTACCCCACAGGAAACCTGAAATCATTCTATCCCAAGATTTAAAGTAATATTTCAATGGGTAAATAGGATGGTCTGCAATAGATATAGTATGCGAGGGAGAATATTTATGCGTACAATCTCAATTTTTTGATGAAACGCAAAGAACCCTGTTGCCCATCTATCCATATCTGATTGGATCTGTATTGTCAGAGGTTCATAGTTAATTGTTTCCAAAACTCCAACGTCTCGTGGAATTTGTAGGCCTAAATGTTTTATTTTGGTAGCCAACCACTTGAAAGGGTAGGGTTTTGTTCAATTGTGGGGTCGGTATATAGTTAAATGTAAAAATTTCAGTTTTAGTTACATGTAGTTTAAAGCCAGATATACCTTCAAATAGAGACAAAATACTCCACGTTATCAGGATGGACTGGGATGGAGCCACCAAGGTCAACAACATATCACCCGCAAACGTGCTTATTTTGTGTTCCTGTTGGCCAATTGGGATCCCCTCGACTTGGGGAGTGTTGCGGAGGAAGGATGCCAGGGGTTCAAGAAATAAAGCGAAGAGATATGGTGACATAAGCATCCATGCATGCCTCACTGTAGGGGAAGCATCTGGCGAATAATATAAGTCGAGGTGATTTGAACAAGTTAACCAGATTCTTTATAAATGAAGGGGGAAAACAGAAAGCTCTCAACACATCCCAGAGAAAAGGCAGTGTTATGCGGTCAAATGCTTTTTCCGCGTCTAGACTAATAAAGACTGAGGGGATTTGTCGGGTACATACATATTCCTGTAAGACCAAAGCTCATCGAATATTGTTTGACATATTTCTATTTTTAATGAAGTCTGATTGATCAGGATGTATAAGTTGAGAGATAATGAGTTCTAGTCTGGAAGCCAATATGGCCATATATATTTTACAGTCTACATTGAGAATGGATATTGGACGATAGGATCCTGGATCTGAGGGGTCCTTATTTGGTTTGGGAATGGGGGCAAGCATAGCAAAATCCCAAGATGGAGGACACTGACCACCCTGGGAAGTTTTCTTAAATAATGAGTGTAGTTTTGGTGTAAGCTCTTTATGGAATTTCTTATACCACTCCAAAGTATAGCCATCTGTCCCAGGGCATCATCCCGAATGAAGATTTTTAATCTTATCCTCTATCTCAAGGGCTGAGATAGGGGAAGTCAGTGTTTTAATCTGAAGAGGAGACAAAGTAGGAAGGCCAGCTTTTCCTAGGAATTGTTTGGCATTAGTTTGGTTGTAGGACAGGCTCGGGGAATATAATTTAGAGTAGAAATCAGAGAAAGCCTGTTGGATATGACCAGATGAATGATGTACTTTTCCCTTTGTGAGATTTCTGATTTTGAGAATGGTGGATGAGCTTTTCCTGGCCCTTAATCTGCGTGCCAGTTTCTTGGTACCTCGAGGGCCACCTTCATGGACAGACTGGCAGAGGTAGTGTAAAGATAGCTGTATTTTATTATCTAAAATCCATTGCAGGGACACCTTGATATCTTTAATTTGTTTCTGGAGATCAGTGTCTCTGTCCTGATATAGCAACTGGTAATCTAGGAAGAGAGCTGATAACCTTCGATACTCGGCTTCTCTTTCCTTATTCTTTTTTGAAGAATAGGCTATAATTTCCCCTTGGATGGTGGCCTTCATTGCGTCCCACTGCATAGATTCTGAAACCTCCGGATACGCATTCTCTCGAAAAAAAAGGGGTAGTCTGGATGAAATATTTTCTTGAAATTCCTTGTCCCCTAAAGTGGGTATAACCCTCCCCTACAAATGGAGGTTCCCAAAAAGTCTTCTTTGAGCTTGCCTAAATGCTCACTGCCAGGCTGGTGTCTTGCGTTTTAGCAGTTTAAATGTGATTACCAGAGCCTGTATAGCCTCTGTGTACTGTCTCTTTAAGAGCTGCCTGATTGCAGCTTAAGTAGTCTGAGAGGGAGCTCTGTTGAAAGATGTAACTATTTACCTAAAATCATTTAGAGTGATAATGATAACATAGTTTGTCTAACCTGCTTTCTTTGTAGCAAGGACTGTTTCGTTTGTCTCCACTATCTTGGTCCTGGACTGCAAATTGGACCAATCAGTTCTGGTGGGACCTAAAATGTAGCCGGACTACAGGAGCTGTCTGAATTCAAAATCTATAGGAACTGTAGTTTGAACTTTTTGTGCCTTTTTGCAATTGAAGGGGAGCTTTTGCTTTGACTGACAGCCAACCGCCAACCAAATCTTTTGGATCTTGGGGAAGTCCCCGGCTGCTTGCAGTTTTCAGTTAGTTCTGAGCTGGGAAGTGAAATGAGAAGAGCACAAGTGTATTTTGGGCAGCAATCCTGAGTGGATTCGTATGGGAAAACTGTGAAAGGGCTGAGTTTTGGCTTGCATGTCGGTGTGCTGCTCCTGAGAGGGAGAGAAGAGAATTATTTTGGACTAAATCCAAGTTTGTGTGACTAAAGTAAGCTACTGAAGTGGGCCAGGCTCAACCTGAAGAAGACCGAAGATTTTGTTGAATGCAATCAGCCTGTCAGGAGTTCCAGCTACCCCTAAGCTCCCAGTGTGTGCAGAGACTTTGCGATTGTGACCAGGGAGCGCTTTGCCTGGTACAGTAGAATTCCCTTACATGTAAATGTGCTATGAGCTGCTAGTGAGTCGTGAGTTAGTCCCCCACTGTGTGAACTGTGTTCTGCTTGCAAGCTGTATCCAGCCCAAAATGGACTGCATCCAAATTTGTCTCCATGCGGTCTGGGCCTTGCCAGACTGACCCAGCCAGACTACCCACTGCACAGAGAAGCCATCGACGAGAGACCTGCCTGGGGATCAACCCCCTGCTCCACGCTTGAACAGGAATGACGCCTCTGTGACTCATGTGGCCCTGCTTTTCCTGGCATTCCAGGTCAATCATCTGCAGTCTTGATTTTCGTCCAGCCTGTGTCCAGCCTTGGGTATCGTGAGTAAATACCAGGGTAGCTCCCTGCAACAACACCTTAATCTGAGTGTGTCATCTGATTGTCTTGTTGTTTTGTTTCCTTTATGAACTGAGCCCTCTGGCTCCAGATTACAAATATTGTGTACTGTGCATGTTATGTTTTCCATCACAGGGCCCCAACCAGCTGCAAACCCGGGCATTGGTCTTGGCTAGCCCATCTCTTCTCCACCTGGGTACCCAGAGGTGGACTGTGTGGGGGGATTCAAAGCGCATGCATAACTGCTTGATTGATAGAACCTTTAAGCTGATTAACCTGATTTTGCCCCTCCCTTGTTCAAGTCCCCTGAATAAATCAGATCTAACTTTTTCTGCTTGTAATCTGACCGTGGTTCCAGTTTGTGCTCAAAGTACTGTACTATTGCTATTTGCTGTGCATAACCTTGTTTTACAGGGGGTCCTCAGGGTCAAGCCAGAGGAACCAGCCCTGGTGGTAAGTGCAAACAGTGTGGGTACTTGTGTGGTGTACCAAAGGTATTGTGAAAGTGATTATTGTACAGTGTTCAGGCCACTAGAGGGGAAAGAGGGGGGTTAGTGTCCTGGAGGGCTGTGCCCAGGCTATCTTGACTACTACCAACCTTGATCTCTGGGTGGAGGCACCTGTTTCAGAACTCTGGCCCCTTAACCTGCTATTAGCCAAGCAGGCAGGGGAAGTAGCCCTTGGGATAGCGCCACCTAGGGGTTACATCTTGGAGGCTCACCGCTGGGATTTTATGTCTTCTAGTGGCCAAATTTATGAATTGCGATTAAAAATAAATGGCTAGCCGGCCCGTCAGCACAGCAGTTGGATTCCCGCTTGCAACGCCGGTGACCCGGGTTCAGGAATGGACTCAGACCGTCGGGAAGCCGGCCGGGGAAGAAGGTTGGAGCATCTGCAGACAGCTTGCCTTCTCCAGGGGAGGGTGGGGATGCGAGCCGGGCACCTGCTGGCCCCTGGCGGAGGCCGGGAGCATAGCAGGGCATCAGGGCTCTAATTGCAGGAAGAGTGATGGACGTCGGCATTCGCCTTGACATCATGTGGCATGTCACTCTCAAGGGGAGAAAACCGAGGAAACATCTCCCTGGCTAAGCCAGATTATGGTCTCCGGCCCCCCGCTGCCACCAGGCTTCACGACTGCCCCTCTCAGCAACACCTGGAGCCGATTGCCGCAGTGCGCTGGATGACCCCCACCTGTGCCTTCCCTCTCGGAGGAGGGGGACCCACCTGGCGAAGGGAAATGCCGGGCTACCTCCAGGAGGTAGCGATATGAGGTAAGGTCAGCGTCAGAGATTGCAGGCTGACGAAAGGGCCTCAGGGGGCCTGAAGGAGGAGCTGGCCAGGGGAGCAGAGGAGAGGGAAAAAAAAATAAAAAAATAAATGGCTACCCCAACAGAAGTGGCTGTACACCAGTTGGTGGGGCGGTGTACTGGGCAGGAGATCGACCCCCAAAACGCTATACTTATCCTGGATATTCCCCTCGGTACCAATAAGGACACTGTAGAGGGAGTACTTTCCAAGGCTGAATGTTTACAAAACTCTGTGGTGGCGGGTCGATAGGCTACTCTGCTCACCCAAAGTTTCATGGCATTAGTAGAGTGTAAGGACCCAGTAGACAGTTCCAAAGTGCCACGAACTATCACCCCCGAAGGAGCCCTCACTGCCTGGAGAGTGATAACTAAAGACAGTAAAGACCCCTGGGGAGAATGAGCCCCCTCACCACTATCTGAAACTTTTGAGGAGAAATTTGCTAAGTTGTTGCTGGAGGAAGGGAAAACTGTGGAGGACTTAAAGAAACTATTCCTGCCACCTGGGGGTGTTCATCCCCCAACATCCCCTCCTGCTCCAGCACCCATTATTGCCCCTTCTTCTGTGCTTGTGCCAATGCTGGCTTCTATGTCTGTACCTGCCATTAGTCACGACTCTTACCAAAGGTAAAGAATCTTCTCCGGCACCCTCCCAACCCCCCAAGGGGAGGATGATTGTGAGACCTGGATAGATTGTGTTGCCCCTTTGGTACCTGAATGGCAGTGTGCGGAGGCTGAGAAATGGAAAAGGATCATAGAAAGTTTGAGGGGTCCTGCCCTAGAGGCCATTATATTTCTGAGGTCCACAAACCCTGATGCATCTGCCCAGAAGTACCTATCTGCACTCAAAGGCAGTTTTGGGAGCAGTGAGTCAGGGGAGAACTTGATGTGGAAATTTCAAGGTACAAAACAATGGCCAGGGGAAAGTTTGTCTGCATATGTAACTCATCTGGAAAGAGCGCTGCAGAAGGCTTACCGAAAAGGTTGAGTAGCCGCCAGTGACTTAAACCATGTGAGGCTGGGGCACATACTGCAACATACAAAGCATTCTAAATTGCAGCTCCTTCGATTAAGGGTCCCAGATAGAAGGGGTAACCTAACGGACTATTGTGACTTGATAAAAGAACTCCGGGAGGTTAAAGATGAAGAGGGGGATTGTAATTCTAGGGTGAGCGCAGCCCAAGTGATCACGGCATCGGAAGGCCCTTCCTCAGTGGGGACCAATGAGGGTGCGCCGCCATGGGATGAACTGCTGAGGGAGTTCAGAGAAACAAAAACCAGTCTCTTTATGAAGGCCGCTTCTGCAAGTACAGGCACCAACACTTATCCAACTGCATCTGCTATGGAGGTGGGGATGTCCACCCAGGCATCTCCTCCTGACAGCAGCTCGAAACTCGATGTCTTGATTATGAAAGTAAGAGAATTGACGAGATGTCTCCAAATGCTCACCACACAGCAGACAGAGATGGCACCAGGGTTTTCAGTTGGTAGTACCACCACCCCAGCTCGCAGTGTGATGCCTCAGCCACCCCAAATCCTAGAAAACATATTTTGCCATAATTGTGGGAAAGATGGGCACATGAAGAGAGAATGCCGGTCCACAAAAGACCTAGATAAAGTTGTATACAGGCTTCAAGGAGAGCTTCGGAGAATGAATCAGCGGTTGAGGAGTGCCCAAAATGACCGCAGTGAGGGTTCAAGAAGTAGTAACTCAAATCCTTATGTGGCTAAATCATCTGTCCAGGCCCCTGCTGCTGTCCCTCCAGACTGGTCCAAAATAGTGGACCCTTCAATGGAGACTACCATGGCTGTGAATGGTATTCCTACTCGGGCTGTGCTGGACAGTGGGTCACAAGTGACCACTGTAATTAAGGACTGGTATGACAAACACTTATCTGTTGTGCCCTTACAATCCCTGGAAGGCTTACATGTGTGGGGGCTGAGCGACAAGTCTTATCCCTACCTAGGATATGTCCGCCTCTGGTTGTCATTTCCTGCAGCTGTAACTGGTGTAGAGGAGAAAGTCGAGACCCTGACCTTAGTGTGTCCCCCTACTGGACTGTATGATGGGGTTCCCCCGTTAATTGGGACCAACGTCTATATGTTTGGGAGACTGGCACAACTCTGTCGTGAGAAACAAGGGCAATGGACTTGGAGGGCCCTAAGAATTCCCACTCTAATCAAGAGGGCCTATGATTTGCAACAGAACCCCAAGGGAGTGGACCAGGATGAACCAGTAGGGGTCGTGTGGAAGAAGGACCCCAATTCAATGGTACTGGCCCCTAACTCCCAGTGTACCATTCAAGGGGAGGTCCGCCTCTGCAAAGATGTCAAGAACAAAATACTGATGTTGGACACGCCAGGCGATGGAAAATTGCCGGAAGGATTATTGGTTAAGCCCAGCATCTTGCTAGCTCGTGCTCATGCCTATGCATGATGAGTGATGGTCCAGTTTCATAATGTGTCAGATCGGGAGATCTGGGTGAACAGAGGATGCACCCTAGCTATGGTACACTGCACAGACACGGCAGTGTTGCCCAGCAACAAGCCTCCTGGCAAGACAGATAGAGTGACTCCCGACTTGTTTGATTTTGGTGACTCCCCGTTGCCAGCTGAATGGAAGACTAGAATTAGCCAGAAACTTGCCCAGAGAGGTCAAATGTTTTCGTTGAAGGAATGGGACATGGGATGTGTCCAGGGTGCGGAGCATCACATATGCCTGCACGATGAATGGCCATTTCGAGAGAAGTCTCGACGCCTAGCCCCTGCAGACATAGACGATATGAGAAGACACTTGCAGGAAATGCTCGTGGCTGGTGTGATACCAGAATCCAGAAGCCCATATGCTTCTCCCATTGTGGTTGTGCGTAAGAAGAATGGAACACTATGAATGTGTGTGGATTATCGGAACCTCAACAGGCGGACCATCCCTGATCAATACACCATGCCCCATATACAAGATGCTCTGGATTGTTTGAATGGGAGCAAATGGTTCTCAGTGTTGGATCTTTGCAGTGGATATTACCAGATTCCGATGGCTCCAGAAGACTGTGAGAAGACAGCCTTCATCTGTCCTTTGGGGTTCTACGAATTCCTGAGAATGCCACAGGGGATATTGGGCGCCCCAGCCACCTTCCAGCGACTGATGGAACGAGCGGTGGGAGACATGAATTTGCTGGAATGCCTGGTGTACTTGGACGATGTCATTGTGTTTGGGAGCTTCCTAGAGGAACATGAGTCGACTGTTCAAAGTACTAGACTGACTGGAAGATTTCGGCCTCAAGCTGTCCATTGACAAGTGCCAGTTTTTCCAAACCTCTGTGAAGTGTGTGGGGTACATAGTGTCTACAGAGGGGATAGAGACTGATCCTAGTAAAGTTGAAGCCTTGGCTACTTGGCCCCAGCCCCACAATTTGAAAGAACTACAATGTTTCCTGGGATTCTGTGGCTACTACCGCCGGTTCATAAAGGACTATTCCAAAGTGATTCGGCCACTCTTGAATCTTACCCAGGGTTACCCTCCTGCCAATCAGAAATACAAAAAAGGGTCTGTCAAAGAACCAGACAAAGCATATTTCTGCCCAGGTGAACTTTTTGGGTCCCGTTGGACACCTGACTGTGAAGCAGCTTTCCACAAAGTCATATACCAGCTCACCCACGCCCTCGTCCTCGCTTGTGCTGATCCCACCAAACCCTATGTACTGCATACTGATACCAGTCTGCATGGTCTAGGAGCTGTACTGTATCAAGACCATGAGGATGGTTTGAGACCAGTGGCATTCGCCAGTAGGAGCTTGACCCCATCAGAGTGAAACTACCCTGTGCACAAGTTGGAGTTCCTTGCGTTAAAATGGGCCATTGTCGACCAGTTTCATGATTACCTCATGGGCGAAAATATTGGTGAGAACTGACAATAACCTGTTGGCCTATGTACAGACTTCAGCTAAGTTAAATGCCATGGGGCACCGGTGGCATTCTGCATTGTCAACATATGATTATGCTGTCGAATACAGACCTGGCCTGAATCATATTGATGCTGACACCCTATCCCAGAAGCCCATTTCCAAGAGAGACTGGGTCAGGCTGTCTGAACCTGACATCCGAGCATTGTGCCAAAAGTTTGATAGAAATGAACAGATGTCTACGGACACAGCGGACTGCTTAGCAGATTGCTTGGGCCCCTCTGACACCTGCATACTGGCTGCGTATGGCCACTTTTCTGCTCTAGATATTAGTGCACTACCTCAGTTTGACAATGACAGTATGCAATGGGCTCAATCCCGAGATCCTATGATTCAGCCAGCACTTGACGCCCTTCGTGCAGGAAAAGATGTGTCCAAGTTGCATTCCTCTGATCTGCGAACCACTTTATTGTTTAAAGAAGGCCCCAGGTTGAAGCTGCTTAATCATTTGTTGTATAGAGATACAGTAGATCGGGGTGGCCAAATAGACAAGCAACAACTGGTCCTGCCCACAGCCTTCAAAGATTTGGTACAGTGGTCCCTCCAAAATCATATGGGCCACCTCGGTATCGACCGGACCCTTGACCTAGTACAATCTCGATTCTGCTGGCCCAAGATGGGGGGCCGGTGTTGAACACCATGTAAGGACTTGTAGTCGCTGTCTGCAGAGAAAAGCCGTGCCTCAGAGGGCTGCCCCCCTTGTCAACATTATTACCAGCACCCCAATGGAACTAGTCTGCATAGACTTCTTGAGTTTAGAGCCTGATCAGTGAAACATTGGCAATGTGTTAGTGGTTACAGACCATTTCACATGGTATGCACAAGCTTTTCCCACCAAAGATCAAAAAGCATCTACCGTGGCCAAGGTGCTAGTGGAACATTTCTTCATCCACTATGGTGCCCTCCAGCAAATTCACTCTGATCATGGCTGGGACTTTGAGAGTCGGCTAATGAAAGAAATGCTCTCTCTATGGGGGGGGGGTGAGAAAGTCAAGAACCACCCCTTGTCACCCACAGGGGGATCCTCAACCAGAATGCTTTAATTGCACCCTGCTAGACATACTAGGTACCCCTCCACCCAAAAGATAAGCATAAATGGAACCAGCAGATTAGCACCTTTGTACATGCATACAACTGCACGAAGAATGATGCTACCGGGTTATCTCCCTACTACCTCATGTTCGGGAGAGAGGCCTGGCTGCCTGTTGATGTCTGTTTTGGGGTTTTTCCCGATGAGGTTCGAGCCAAAGATTACCTGCAATATGTACAAAAACTGAAAGCTCAATTGAACCATGCCTATCAACTGGCCCAGACAATGGCCGCCAAAAGAAATCTAGCCAACAAAGAGAGACATGATAGAAAAGTAAAGGCTCAAGAGCTTAGGCCTGGAGACCATGTGTTGTTGCAAAATTTAGGATTGCATGGTAAACACAAAATTGCTGATCAATGGCACCATCTTCCCCATGTCATAGTTGGAAAGTTGGATGATTTGCCAGTGTACAAAGTGTGCCCAGAGAATAACTCCAAAGCTGTCAAAACCATGCACCGTAACCATTTGCTACCTATTGGTCAAGTTATAATTGAGGCTGAACCCACCCGAGATTGATTCCCTTGGACCAGTGACTCATGCTGCTGCAAGAAAGAAACAGAGTCAGCCTGCCTCTGTGGTTGCCGATTTAAGACTTTCCCTGAGCAGGCCCAGAATGATAGTGACTGCCAGTCTAACTCGGATGACAGTGAGTATGCTAATGCCTATTACCCCTCATATGAACTGAGTCAGTTGTTTCGTGGAAATCCTATGTTGAATTATGGGTATGAAGCTGGGCCTTCTGGACTGCCTGGTGCCCCGGCATCATCCTTGGAGCCAATGCTCCCCTGAAGGTGAAGTGCAAAGTATCACGTCTGAGGATGCTGAGACTTTGTGTATTGTCGAACTGTATGATTTGCCTGAAGGAGAGGCTGATGGTATGAGTCTTTCTGGTGACATGCCAGAACTTGAGGAACACTATGAGAGTGCTGACAACTCCCCTTCAGTGCCAAAGTGTCTTCAAAATGAGCCAAGTGTTGTAGAAACAGAGACTACAGAGCAAGGGGCTGACAGTGCTCCCAGCTTGGACATTCCCCTTCATGCAAAGGCACCCCTCACAAGTGATGAAAGCTCCAAGACCATTGCTGAAAGTACAGAGACTGTGGTTGTTCACCCCAGAAAGACTGGCCAAGCTGTCAAGCCAGTGGTGCGCTTCAGTTACGATTCCCCCCATGAGGCCAGTGGATTTGCCTCTCAATGTAGTCCACAAAGGTGTTTATGTCTCTCAGAGCTCACTGCCCAAATTGAGCTTGATGGCCCATTCCAGGTTACTTGTTCTGCCCTCTCACCATGGTGCCCCTGCCCCATCCAGCCCCAAGTTAGCTGATAGGGAAGGGACCCATCTTGCATTGTTTAGAGTACAAGAAGTTATTACATGATTCTGTATTGTAATATTCAATTTACCTGTGTGAAATAAGCATAATGTATTGTCAGAATGGAAATGATATAGTGGAGTACATTGAAATGTATAGTAAAGTGACAAGTTATGCCAATCGATGAATCAGATAGTACTTGAATAGCATGCTAATGGTATAAATATCTTGTATATGTTGCATTTTCAGTGTTATGATGGTACAGAGTGGACACGGACGCCAAGTTTTCTCAGGCAGGGAAGGGTGTAACCCCCCTACAAATGGGAGTTCCCAAAAAGTCTTCCTTGAGCTTGCCTAACTGCTCATTGCCAGGCTGGTGTCCTGCATTTTAGCAGTTTAAATGTGATTACCCGAGTCTGTATAGCTTCTGTGTACTGTCTCTTTAAGAGCTGCCTGATTGCAGCTTAAGTAATCTGAGAGGGAGCTTTGTTGAAAGATGTAACTATTTACTGAAAATCATTTAGAGTGATAATGATAACATAGTTTGTCTAACCTGCTTTCTTTGTAGCAAGGACTGTCTCGTTTGTCTCCACTATCTTGGTCCTGGACTGCAAATTGGACCAATCAGTACTGGTGGGACCTAAAATGTAACCGTACTACAGGAGCTGTCTGAATTCAAAATCTGTAGGAACTGTAGTTTGAACTTTTTGTGCCTTTTTTGCAACTGAAGGGGGAGCTTTTGCTTTGACTGACAGCCAAATCAGCCAACCAAATCTTTTGGACCTTGGGGAAGTCCCAGGCTGCTTGCAGTTTTCAGTAAGTTCTGAGCTGGGAAGTGAAATGAGAAGGGCTCAAGTGTATTTTGGGCAGCAATCCTGAGTGGATTTGCATGGGAAAACTGTGAAAGGGCTGAGTTTTGGCTTGCATGTTGGTGTGCTGCTCCTGAGAGGGAGAGAAGAGAATTATTTTGGACTAAATCCAAGTTTGTGTGACTAAAGTAAGCTACTGGCTCAACATGAAGAAGACTGAAGATTTTGCTGAATGTGATCAGCCTGTCAGGAGTTCCAGCTACCCCTAAGCTCCCGGTGTGTGCAGAGACTTTGCGACTGAGACCGGGGAGCGCTTTGCCTGGTACAGTAGAATTCCCTTACATGTAAACGTGCTATGAGCCGCTAGTGGGTTGTGAGTTAGTCCCCCACTGTGTGAACTGTGTTCTGCTTGCAAGCTGTATCCAGCCCAAAACGGACTGCATCCGAATTTGTCTCCATGCGGTCTGGGCCTTGCCAGACTGGCCCAGCCAGACTACCCACTGCACAGTGAAGCCATCGACGAGAGACCTGCCTGGGGTTCAACTCCCTGCTCCATGCTTGAACAGGAACGACGCCTCTGTGACTCATGTGGGCCCTGCTTCTCCAGATCAACCATCTGCAGTCTCGATTTTCGTCTAGCCTGTGTCCAGCCTTGGGTATCGTGAGTAAATACCAGGGTAGCTCCCTGCAACAACAGCTTAATCTGAGTGTGTCATCTGATTGTCTTGTTGGTCTGTTTCCTTTATGAACTGAGCCCTCTGGCTCCAGATTACAAATATTGTATACTGTGCATGTTGTGTTTTCCATCACAGGGCCCCAACCAGCTGCAACCCCAGGCATCGGTCCTGGCTAGCCCATCTCTTCTCCACCTGGGTACCCAGAGGTGGACTGTGTGGGGTGACTCAAAGCATATGCATAACTGCTTGATTGATATAACTTTTAAGCTGATTAACCTGATTTTGCCTCTCCCTTATTCAAGTCCCCTGAATAAATCAGATCTAACTTTTTCTGCATGTAATCTGACTGTGGTTCCAGTTTGTGCTCAAAGTACTGTACTATTGTTATTTGCTGTGCATAACCTTGTTTTACAGGGGGTCCCCAGGGTCAAGCCAGAGGAACCAGCCCTGGTGGTAAGTGCAAACAGTGTGGGTACTAGTGTGGTGTACCAAGGGTATTATGAAAGTGATTATTGTACAGTGTTCAGGCCACTAGAGGGGAAAGAGGGGGGGTTACACTGTCCTGGAGGGCTGTGCCCAGGTTAGCTTGACCACTACCAACCTTGATCTCTGGGTGGAGGCACCCGTTTCAGAACTCAGGTCCCTTTACCTGCTACTAGCCAAGCAGGCAGGGGTAGTAGCCCTTGGGATAGTGCCTCCTAGGGGTTACATGGATATATTCAATCTCCAAAGAGAATTCCTCTTCTCTTTACCTAAGTCGATTTTTAAAATCAGAGGGTGGTGATCAGATAAGAACTTAGGACCAATAGTGATGTCCTGAACCAGTGATAAATGTTCACATGTTGTCAATAAGTAGTCTAGTCTGGAATATGATTTAAATCTGGGGGAGTAATATGTAAATCCTGGGCTAGTAGGGACTATACGTCTCCACACATCTATTAATCCTGAATGCTCTATAGTGTTTTTAAATTGTTTGGTTGTGGAGGTATTGCTATGTTTTTGTGGGTTAGAACAATCCAAGTGAGGGGTCAGTGTTAGGTTTAAGTCTCCACCCATAATCAACTGACACTGAAGCATATCTAACAGGGTGGATATGTAGCCCCTGAATACGGGGAACTTTGTTTGTGGAGGGAAGTAGACGTTAGCTAGTGTAACCTGGTTACCATAAAGTAATCCCCCGACAATTGCAAAGTGACCCTGGGCATCTATGTGGGTTTGTTGTATCTCCATAGGCGTATTCTGGGGAATTAGAATTGCCACCCCTCTCTTTCTACCTCTAGGATGCGATGAAGCCACCACCAGATATTTCCCACCCCAATCTAGTTTAAGATGTTCAGGTCCCGAGAGGTGAGTCTCTTGAAGAAAAATAAGATCAGAGGATTTTTTGTTAAAAATTGCATTAAACGGGCTGTTTTAATAGGGTCATGGAGACCGTTAATATTGTGTGAAAGAATTTTAACTGGCATTACTGGAGTCATTTTTTGTTTGGTTGAGAACTAACATCCTGCCCTTCTCTCTCTCTCTCCTTCCTCTAGGAAGGACTTGTAAGGATCCATCCAGACCAAGCTCCTTGATTCTGCCAGACCCTCCCCATGTGAAGAAGTCCACAGCTTTCCAAATATCACAAACCATTCATTAAAACATGTTTAATTAATATCTTGTCTCTGTCTGTGTGGTTTTTATACCCCCCTCCTCCCCAACTGTTTAGTTCGCTAACTAATGAACTCCCATGAATAACTCTTTCATGAGATTGTCTAAAAAATCTTTTTTGACCATTAACCAGGTCGCTGGGCCATATTAGCCTTAGATTGGTAATGATGTTAAGAGCACATAGCAAACCACATAAAACTATACCCTTAAGGGTAAACCATTTATAAACTACTAACAAACATACTAAAACTATATACAATCTGACTCCCATGTGGGAGATGCTCAGAGGGAGCTCCTCCAGAGACATCCTGTCCTGGTATCCCCTTGGAATAGGAGAGGGATGTGGGGCTTTTAGACCGGTCCGGGAAATAATATTCCTAGGATCTGGATCAAAGCCCCAAAAGGAGTGAGAGTAAACCCACTCCGTGATGGAACCGATGAAGCCAAGGCTATGGTATAACTCCCTAGTCTCAGAGGCATACTGCTTGCTTATGACACTTATAGGCCAACATAATGTAGCTTGTGACATATGGATGAATATTTAATACACAGGTTTAAAACACAGAGTTGGAGTCTGGAGGAGGACCCCATTCATTCCAGTTAGGGATGTAGCCCCAAAGCACAGCTTGGAAGCCATTTTATTGGGGTGTAAGAAAGTGAGGATTTATTAATAGCCCTTACCAGGGCCCAGTCCCCAATTTAATGCTGGAATAGACCCGATTTACCCTCATATCTGGGGTTTGTGTCTAGATTGTTTGGGTCGATTGCTGAGTATATAAGGGAAGGGTTATCAGATCCCCCGAGGCTCTGCCCTATATGAAGGGTGAACAAATTTTGGCTAAGCTCGTAGTGGCTACCCATGAGCACGTGGGTATAGTCTATAGAAATTGTACCTCGGGTACCCATTGGGTAGTTGTAGAGTCATCTCACACTATTAATGAGCTCAGGTCAGACATCCCACAAGGAGAGATCGTTCCCCCAGATTTTCTTTTACCTGAGGGGCTAGACAAGGGGGGAAAGACCCCTCTAGCATCCACTATGAGGGCCTGGGACTAAGGGGCAATAATGTTGGGGAAAACAAACCCTTGACATGGATGAGGTAAGGGGATTCCAGCACTCCCAGACTGCTGAAGTTGGAGGGAATACTCAGGCCAATTGGGACATGCTTACTTCTTAAATACAACTTCCGGATGGACCTTACATATATCTTTATACTGACAGGGTTATTTTCTTGTAACTAATGCTAGTTAGGAATGTTACCCCCTCCCCCCCAGTCATCCCTGATTATTGTTCTATGTGTTTGTCCTCAGTAAAAAGGATATATGCCGAAAATATTGTCTATAATTCAGCGAGAGTCCTAGTAGAGGATGTTATTCCAGTTTGATTGTTGAACTCTCAAGCCAGAGAAGACAAGTCTGAGAGGAATCCGGTGTCTATAGGTTAGTCTTGTTGAGAATGCTTCTCTCTTTGGCTAGGAGAGCCCGGAGAGCCAGCCCCTGGGCATGGGTAGGGGGACGGGGGTTACAGAGGGAGAAAAAAAAAAGAGAAGGCCTCAAGAACGCACGAGAAAGGTGGTGACAGTCCTCGATTTGTGATATACCCCGGTTTGGAAATGTCCCCACCATTTGGGAACTCACTGAGGTTCAAATGGCAACCCAATTCCAAATTAGTATAAAAGATCATTTGTTTAGCTGCCTGAACCTGATAAGGATACTCTCCTTCCCCAGCACCCACGGAATCCCTCCCAGATTCCCCTCATCCCCCCCCACTCCACTAGGCCGACAACAACACAAAGCTCGTAACAATTGGATAAATAGTACCTCTGTGTTCTTAAGGGAGGCATTGTGGGGTTACGGTATTGCTGTAGACATTTGAGGACCTCTGTTCTAGGCATTTCCGTAGCTTGTGGCAGATTAGAGTGTTCTTGGGTGTTGAATTGTTTCTGGCGCAATCTCACTCCCTCGGCCGTCTTCTCGGTTAAAATTCCTCTGCGTAGGAGGTTGGAGGTGGCTTCTGAGGCTGAAGTATATGTTTGCTAACCAGTGGATAAGGTAACCACTAATTTAGCTGGGTAGGGGGGTTCTGAATCGAATCTTTTGAGATCTGAGGATTGGAAATAGAAGGCTATATTTTCTACGTTGCCTCTGAGTGCATGGGGCATAATCGTTGTCAAACAGGATTCTTTGCTGGCCTCACATTATTTTGCCCTTCTGCCAGGCCTTGTTTAGCAGGGACTCATTGGTCTGGAAGCTTAGAAACGAACCACAAAAGAACGAGGTCTAGCCTCAGGGCATGTAGGCTTTGGGCCCAGCACTCGATGGGCTTGCTCCACGTCAAGTTGGAAATCTAGGTCCAATTCAAGTGCCAAACGAAGAAAGTAGTCAGAAAAGGCCCTGGAGTCATTTCCCTCCTCCCCCTCCGGGAGTCCAAAAATACGAATATTTCTTTGTCTACCCCCTGTTCTCTGTGTCCTCCTGCCTAATAGAAATCGCTAATTGTTCTGCAGCCAAAGAGTGGACTGAATCCTCAAGAGCATCTAATCTTGAGGCATTCAACGATATCTGGTGGTCTGCCTTGGAGGATCTACTCTGTAAGCTATTTATTTCATTCCAGATGTCTTTAAGAGATTCACGGACCTCGCCATGGAAATCCATGATCACTTGTAAGAGAGTTTTGGAGGACGTCTCGGAGGGTTTCCTTTGTCCTTTAGGTTTAATAGAGGATGCTTTTTTATCCGAGCTTGGAGTAAGTTTGAACTGGGCCTCCCCCTCGTCTGACTCTGGGTCCTCTGTTTCTGTGTTTTCTGCGATAGGCTGAAATTGGTTGCGATGTTGTTTGGCCATATTTTGAATTGTCCGAGCACAGCTTTATACTTGTTGAAGGACCAAGTCTCCTGTTTTTTAGATCTGTGCTAAATTTGCACTCTTTTTAACTTATTACTGGCGGGACCCTCGCACTGCACATCTTCACCCGGTCATCACCGGAACCGGAAGTCGAACAGTCCCCAGTTATTAATTGGCTTGCTTTTCAGTGCCTAGTTATTGTCCCAGATAATTCCATAAGTCTCTTTGTTAAATCCTGGCCACTGGTTGGTTGAAAGGCCCAACAATGGTGGCTGCAGTTCAAGTTTAGGCAGTCTGTATCAGTGTCTCCATAAAGTAAAGTTCTGGTGCAGCCAGGAGCAACATTATTTTTGTAACCCTAGGTGGTTTTATCCCAAGGGCTACTACCCCTGCCTGCTTGGCTAGTAGCAGGTTAAGGGGCCTGAGTTCTGAAATGGGTGCCTCCTCCCCGAAGGTCAGGGTTGGTAGTGGTCACGCTAACCTGGGCACAGCCCTCAGGGACACTGTAACCTCCCTCTTTCCTTACTAGTGGTCAGAACAATACACAATAATCACTTTCACAATACCCCTGATACACCACACAAGTACCCACACTGTCTGCACTTACCACCAGGGCTTTCCTCTGGCCTGGCCCTGGGGACCCCCTGTAAAACAAGGTTATACACAGCAAATAACAGCAGTACAGTACTCTTGCACACACTGGAACCACAGTCAGGGTAAATGCAAAAAAGAGTTAGATCTGATTTATTTAAGGGATTGAACAAGGGAAGGGCGTAATCAGGTTAATTTGCTTAAAGGCTGTATCAATCAAACAGTTATGCATGCACTTCAGGGTCCATAAACAGTCACACACTCTGGGTACCCAGATGGAGAATGGTGGGCTAGCCAGGAACGTTTCAGCTGGTTGGGGCCCTGTGATGGAAGAAAACAACATGCACAACACACACTATTTGTAATCCGGAGCCAGAAGGCTCAGTTCATGAAAAGAAAACAAGACAATCAGATTACACACTTTTAGATTAGGCTGTTGTTGCAGGGAGCTACCCTGATGATTACTCACGATACCCAAAACTGGACACAGGCTGGATAAAAATCAAGACAGCAGGTGGTTAATCTGGAGTGCCAGGAGAAGCAGGGCCCACATGATTCACTGAGGCGTCGTTCCTGTTCAAGTGTGGAGCAGGGGGCTGATCCCCAGGCAAGTCTCTCATTGGTGACTTTCTCTGTGCAGTGGGGTAGTCTGGCAGGGCCAGCGTGGCATGGCCCAGGCCGAATGGAGATGAATGCAGATTCAGTCCGATTAGGCTGGATAAAGCTTCCAGCAAGCAGAACACAGTTCACACTGTGGGGACCCAAATCACGACCCACTTTCAATACACAGCACATTTACATGTAAGGAAATTCTACTGTACCAGGCAAACCGCTCTCCAGTCACGATCGCTAAGTCTCTGCACAAACCAGGGATTCAAAAGCAGCTGGAAATCTTGACAAGCCGATCGCATTCAGCAAATTGTCGGTCTTCTTCAGGTATGAGCCTGGTGAAAAATCAGTGGCTTACTTCGTTCTCACAAACTTAGATTTAGTCCCAAATAAGTCTCTTCTCTCCCTCTCAGGGGCAGCAGGCAGACATGCAGGGCACAACTCAGGCCTTTCCACAGTTCTCCCACATGAAACTACTCAGACGGCTGCTTGACTGTCTCAAGCTCTTGCTCATTCAGCTCCCAACTGAGATCTGACTGAAACAGTAGGCAGCTTGGGGATTTCCCTCAGATCCAAAAGGTTTGGTTGGCTGATTCGTCTGTCAGTCACAACAGCAGCTCCCCCTTCAGATGCAAAAAGGCACCAAAAGCCCAAAACTACAATTCCTACAGATTTTGACTCCAGAAAGCTCCTGTAGTCTCTCTCCATTTTAGGTCCCACCAGACTGATTGTTCCAATTCGGCAGTTCCGGGCCAAAATGGTGGGGATAAACAAAACAGTCCTTGCTGCAAAGAAGGCAGGTTAGACAAACTACATTATTATTACTACTCTACTGAATGATCAGCAAACAGTTACATCTTTCAACAGAGCGCCCTCTCAGATTACTTATGACTGCAATCCAGGCAGCTCTTAAAGAGACAGTGCACAGAGGCTATACAGGCACTCTCTGGCAATCACATTTAAACTGCTAAAATGCAGGACACCAGCCTGGCAGTGAGCATTTAGGCAAGCTCAAGGAAGACTTTTCAGGAACCCCCATTTGTAGGGGGGTTACATTTTAATTTACTTTCCCCACTAACTTGTAGCCCCAACAGTTCTCTCTTTAGCGAGTCCACGTTCAATTTAAATAAATGCACCCTCAGGGAGTCATGACTCTCATAACACACTGCCTCTAGAAACACAGCATTTGGCTTATGAATGTTTATGAGGGCGTCTCTTGCCCTGACTTTTGGCCTTTGGCTTCTGTGCCCCAGAGGTAGCGCTTTAGGCATCTGCCTGTTTACTTATTTAAAAACATTTCCCTTGCTTTTGTTTTGTCCCCACTGCTTTTTTAACTTAGACTTGACATTGGGAACCAGCGGGAACCACTCCTCGACTGTTTGACCGCAACAGCGGTCAGATACGCAGTGCCCTCCTCGATGGTGCGAGCGGCAGCTTAGGCAAACATGCTGACCACTTGCAAATGGATTTGTGAGCCCCACAGGGCTCACTACACCAGGGAAACACTGGGGGACAGAGAGAAATGGCAAAAGGAGCCGCGAAGGTAGCAGGGAAGTCGGTGGCAATAGGAGAACACCTGGAAGCATATTTAGGGTAAGCCCCCAAATGGGGGGGGGGTTGCACTCTCTTCTGCCTAGGAAAGCTTGGCATCCACGTCAAGTCTATAACAGACTGGTAGCCATTAAACACACTACTAGATATACTCTTACTAATACTCAGTTACTAACAGATATATCTGAACAACCTAACTAGGCATATAATAACTATGTACAAGGTAGCATGCTATCAATTTGGTTTTATGTAGCATTTGAACATCCTATTCGTAAAACACTGTCATGACATGTTAAATTCACTTGGTACACCTCAGCAGTTTAGAATTCACATTTTTTGTATTAAACAGTATCACATATTTAGTACAGTTGTTATTTACCACATTTTATGATAGCATTTCACCTTATTCCCATCTTTTTTACTTTATACCCCTTGTTACACTGAGTGGGCATCTCAGCTTGGGTGGAGGCTTTGGTTTGGGTGGAGGCAGTGAACACAATTTTTGGTGAGGATTTGGGAGTGACATAGAGGCCGATTCCAAGTCAAATGCTGCAACTTGCCAATGTATGCAAGTTGCAAGATTCGCTGCTACACCAGGGACCCTGCGCAGCATTCAGAGCGACAGGGTCCAGGCACTGTGACATTTGGGTTGTGCCATGTGGAGGCTACCACTACGGGCATGGCATAGAAGCTCTGCATGTCACAAGTCATGGCCCGCTACTGGCAGCCCCCCCTCCGAAGTCCCCCGACCCCGGAACACCACAGCACACACCAGGGGGCATGGGGGAACAGGACAGGTGGCACAGGAGTCTGAGGGAGGCACACCGGAGAATGAACCCTGGAGGTCCCCGACATTCAGGGAGTGAGGGGCAGGGATATGCTTGTGGGGGCATGGGGGGCACACTGGCGCTGGCGTCGTGATGCTGTGGAGTGGGCATCTGATGGATGGTACTGTTGGATGCCCCTTAGGGCAGCTCTGGGCTGCTCTAACTTAGCTGCGACAGTGCCACTCCTAGAATCACGCTAGCAGGTTATGGCAGCCACCCTCTTAGAATAGGGCTCAGTTGCTGCTGTAACCTGCTCTTGCGCCATGTCACTGTGGGCTGCGGCATAGTGGATGGGGTATCCCACGGTTGTCATAGCTCGCAGTTGACATGGCGCACGGTGCCTCTTGGAATCTGGGCTGGTGTACTGCTTGGCATCAGTCACGAGATATGCCAAGGGGTTTGGCATATCTCAGCTCACGTCAGTGTACCTGGTCTTGGAATCAGGCCCCTAGACTCCTTTGTGCACAACATTCATGGGCAAGTTAACAGGATGTCCTGGGGTGTCATACATGAGCTTTAGGATTGGTTTTACAGATCTTTCTGAGCGGCATGGCAAAGTCGGCACTGGCACTTCTTGTGGTTGAGGCTCACTGGCATTTGTCAAAGGTATTTCTGCAAAGTCAGAATCATCCAGGACACATCTTTCTGGTTCTTGAACAGGATTACTATCATTAGCACGAAACAGTTAATTTAGCCCACTTAGTTCATTAACACTTGCATGGTCACTTGTAGGTTCACTACTTGCTTCCTTGTGTTCAGGTTCACTGACTGTCATCAATTCCACCATGCAAAGAGATTCAGCCTCTTTAAGATCCATGCCGTGAGCATCACTTTCTGGAGGTTCAGGCACAGTTGATAAGTTAGAATCTGTTAACACAACAAGGGGTTCAGAGTCATCACCGTAGTTAATGGAAGGAATTCCCTGGAACACTCTCTCAAGTTCAAAAGATGGGTAGAAGGCAGTACAGAATTCACTTTTGTCATTACTTTCAATCTCAGCATTTTCAGTAATTGCAATGTTAGCAGGATTGGTGACATTATTAAGAGCAACAGGTGGGGAAGCAGAAGTTTGCTGATCTTGTTGCTTGGCCTTAGTATCAGACCTAGAAGCAGGGCACCGAGGAACTTCAGCCTCTTGAACGTTATTGATTATTATTTGGCCAATAGGTAACAGGTGGTTTCTGTGAATGGTTCTGACAGCACGAGGATCCCCTTCTGGATACATTTTATACACAGGCAGATTATGTAGCTTACTGACTACTATGTATGGGATGGGACTCCAGCAGTCTGCTATTTTATGTTTACCTGGAAGCCCAAAATTTCTCATTAGTACACTGTCACCTGGTTGAAGCTCCTGGGCTTTAACACGTTTGTCATGGCGAGTTTTGTTGGCCAGGTTTCTCTTTGCTGCCATGGTATTTGCAAGCTGATAGGCATGATCCAACTGAGCTTTCAAATTCTTAACATACTGCAGGTAGTTTTCTGACTGAACACCATCAGGAGACACTCCAAAGCACACATCCACTGGGAGATGAGCTTCTCTGCCAAACATAAGGTGGTATGGTGAAAAACCAGTAGCATCGTTCTTTGTGCAATTGTAAGCATTGACAAGTGCGCTTATCTTTTGGCTCCACTTTGGCTTGTCTTTAGATTGCAGGGTGCCCAGCATATCAAGCAAGGTTCGGTTAAACCTTTCTGGTTGTGGGTCTCCTTGTGGATGATAAGGGGTTGTTCTGGATTTTCTTACACCCCACAAGGACAACAGTTCTTTGATAAGTCTGCTTTCGAAATCCCAGCCTTGATCCGAATGGATATGCTGGGGGGGTACCATAATGTACAAAAAACTTTTCAACAAGAACTTTGGCTATAGTTGAGGCCTTTTGGTCTTTAGTTGGACAGGCCTGCGCATATCTAGTGAAATGATCTGTGACTACCAGTACGTTAACAATGCCTTTTGAATCTGGCTCCAAACTAAGAAAATCGATACAGACAAGCTTCATTGGAGCACTTGTGATAATATTGACCAGAGGGGCTGCTCTTTGTAGTGATGCCTTGGGCTGAAGGCACCTACTGCAGGTTTTAACATGTTGCTCGATGTCCAAGCCCATTTTAGGCCAGTAGAAGCGTGAACAGGCTAGATCAAGGGTTCTTTCACTACCCAGATATCCCATTTGGTCGTGTAAGGGTTTTAAAACAATATTCTTGAACTTAGCTGGCAGTACTAGCTGTTCCTCACAATTTCACCTTGGCTGTCGGTAAGCTCTCTGTACAACAACTGTTCTCGAAGCTTGAAATTGGGCCCCTCTCAAAGAAGTAAAACAGTCTTGGGGTCTCTGGACCACAGTTTGGAGTTATCTTCCTCCTTTCTTAAAGCATCAACTACTGGCTTGATCATTGGGTCATAGTATTGTTCTTTGCGGATGTCAGCTGGCATTAGCTGTGGTAAAGAACTTAAGTCTAAGGCTGCAAAATTACAGTAGGCAACTGGGATACAAGTCTCTGGAGGTCCCAAGCAATCTACCAGACAGTTTACAGCTTCAGAGGACAGAGTTTCTTCCTGGTTAAACTTGTGGCATAGTGCTTTTACAGATTGCTCAGGAATATGAACCCACGGTTGGTCAGAAAAAGGTCTTCATGAAAGAGCATCAGAATCTATGTGGTTTATGCCTGGTCGGAACTCTACCGCATAATCATATGTTACTAGAGCGGAAAGCCATCTGTGTCTGGTAGCATCTAATTTGGCGGTTGTTTGGACATATGTTAGTGGATTGTTATCGGTTTTGACCAAGATTTTAGCACCATACAGATATTCATGAAATTGGTCAACTATGGCCCACTTGAGAGGGAGAAATTCCAATTTATGTACTGGATAGTTTCTTTCTGAAGATGTCAGACTTCTGCTAGCAAAGGCTACGGGACGCAGTCCTTCCAGGTATTCTTGATAGAGTACTGCTCTGTGACCACTCAAACTGGTATCTGTATGTAACACATAGGGCTTTGATGGATTAGCATAAGCGAATACAGGAGCGTGAGTTAATCTGTATATTATTTCTTCGAAAGCAGTGTTATAATCGAGAGTCCATCTCGGCCCAAATGGCTCATTTGGTCTGAAATAGTTTTTTTTTAGCATCTCTGTCAGTGCCTTTCTTAAACTTTTTGTGAGTAGGTGGTTACCCTTGAGTAAAATTTAGGAGGGGGTGGATCACTGTGGTATAGTCCTTGACAAATCAGCGGTAATAGCCATAGAATCCAAGAAACAAACTTTGAAGTTCTTATAAGTTGTTGGGCTTTGACCAGCTGGTTAATGCTTCCACCATACTGGAGTCAGTCTGTATGCCTTCTTCTGACACAATGTGGCCCATATATTTGACAGAGCTCTGGAAAAACTGGCATTTGTCAATGTATAACTTAAGACTGAACTCCTCCAATCTGTCCAGTACTTTAAATAAGCGAGCCTCATGCTCCTCAAGAGTTTTGCCAAAGACTATGATGTCATCAAGGTAGACGAGACACTCCAAGAGATTCATATCTCCCACTGCACACTACATTAATCGCTGAAAAGTTGCTGGTGCACCTTATATGCCTTGGGGCATGCGAAGGAACTCATAGAAGCCCAAGGGACAAATGAATGCAGTCCCTGTCCTCAGGAGCCATTGGGATCTGATAGTATCCACTTCGGAGGTCAAGAACAGAGAACCATTTACTCCCATTTAGACAGTCTAGGGATCCTGTATGTGTGGCATTGTATACTGATCAGGCACGGTTCTTTTGTTGAGGGTCCTGTAATCAACACACATACGGACAGAGCCATTCTTTTTCCGTACCACCACAACTGGGGAGGCATATGGACTGCGTGACTCTTGTATGACGCCAGCCGCTAACATCTCTTGTAGGTGATGTCTGACATAATCTATGTTGGCAAGAGCTAGGCATCTAGACCTCTCCCTGAAGGGTCTGTCATTGTGCATTCTAGGTCTGTTTGAGACCGGCATTCTTTCTTCATATGTCCTTCCTTTCCACAATTGTGGCAAATTATAATTCTTTTGGTCTGTCGTGACTGAAACATCGCATTAGGAGCTGGTCTCCATTCACAACTAGGAGGATGGGAGAGGTACACATTTGGTACTGGAGCTGGAGCACTAACAACAGAGAATCTTGGTTCGACTGCCATTGGCGGTGTTGAAGGCGGTGCAATACATCTCAATAATTCTTTTATTGCAGCAGTTAATTCACTTGTTTCAGTTTTCGAGCTGCCATTGGCAGGGGATGCCTGAGCGTGCACCCCCACTCTCATAGCAGCTGCGCTCTGAGAGGGGTAGGGGACTGTACCGGCAGAAGCAACCTTGATAGGGACACTGGCTTTCATTTCTCTGAGTTCTCTCAGCAGCTCGGCCTATGGCGGAGTATCCTTAGCAGTCCTTCTCTCAGTGGGCTCCCTGGGGCTGGCACCAGCGTTTTGTTCTCGGATCGCTTTACGTGGCTTTTCAAATTCAAGGCCATTGGAGACTGACCCCCTTACCAAGAGCAGGAGTCACAGTAGCTACAACTGTACAGGGTTCCTGACAGTCTTCCTCCTCCTCAACTTCATGCACCTCTTTCATCAACATATGGAAGGACAAGGGATCAGATCTCCTTTGGTGCAGTTGCAGTTTGAGAAACACCAGCTGGAATGTTGGGCTGAGTGAAGTATATGATCTAGTCTTATCTGGTCCAACTTGCCAGAGGCCCAGCCTCCTTTTTGAAAAATGGTTTATAGGAGTTCCTCTAATTGACTCATGTAGGCTGATAACAATTCTCCCAGCTGTTGTTTAACCTCTTTGAATTTCCACTTTAAGGCTTCGACACTAGCGGTACCCCCAAGCACATTTTCAAGGGTGACTAAATACTCTTTGGCATTGGCATTAGGTTTAGATGTCCTCAGGGAACGAAAAGCACATAGGGCAGGCCCTTGGAGGCTTTCCACCAGGCGTGCCCTTTTTTCGGCCTCTGAGCCTTGTACTACGGTAGTAGCCAAGTCCATCCAGGTCTCCAGATCAGCTTCCCCATTAGGTGTGGGGAGGACACCAGAAAGCATTTTAAGCTTGCAGTAAAAGTAGTGACTAATTGCTGGCAATGGCATGGGCACAGGAGCTGGTGAAGGCATTGGGCAATGAACATCCCCAGGCGGCATGAATAACTTATTAAAGTCCCCGGGGATTTTACCCTCCTTCAATAACAACTTGGCTAACTTTTCCTTAAAGGTCTCAGATAAGGGTAGGAGCTTGTGCTTTGAGGGATTCTCACTATCTTTAGTTATCACCCTCCAGGCAGCTGGGGACCCATCAACAACAATAGTTTTGGGCACCTTAGTGCTGTCCATGGAGTTGCTACACTCCACTAAAGCCATCAGAGTTTGGGCAGTCAAGTTAGCATGTCGGCTTACCTCTACAGCTTTTCCCAAACATTCAATTTTTGAAAGTGCCCCTTCTATAATGTCTTTACTAGTGCCCAGGGGTATATTCAGTATTAACAAGGCAGTTTGGAGGTCAATTTCATGCCCCATAAACCATCCAACCAACTGATGCACAGCCATTTCCTCAGTGGTACCCATTAAATCTTTAGTTGTAATTCTTGATTTTGGCCAATAGGGGATGCTAATCCCAGCAGTACCTCAAAATATGTAACCCCTAGGTGGTGCTATCCTATGGGCTACTACCCCTACCTGCATGACTATGCACAGGTTGGGGGGACTGGGCACGGTGAACGGGTGCCTCCACCCGGAGGTATGGTCTTGGGGTAGCGTACATGCTGTTGGTATTGCCCTCCGGGATGCTATAACTCCCCACCAACCCCTCTAGTGGCCTAAACAGTATAGCAACACAACATTCACATGTACCATATGGCAGTAATGATATGTTCACACTCCTTGCACTTACCACCAGGGCTGGATCTTCTGCAACTGCCGTGAAGTCCCCCTGGAAAATAAGACCAATGATACAACAATACAATAGCAGTACGGTATCCCCACCAAGAAGGTACACACTAGCCAGGTTACACATAAAAAAAACAACAATCTGATTTATTCAGGGGGACGAGAACAAGTGTGGGGCATAAATCTAGCAAGTGATTTGCAATTCTGATTAAATTCAGGTTGATAAAGCATGCACAGTGAGTCCCTTTAACACAGTCTCACAAACATGGATACCCAGTATTGAAGACAGGCTAGCCTGAAGCGTTGCCCGGGGTAGGCTGATGTTGCAGCTGATCATTGGGGCCCTTAGGGAAGAAAACAATTAGCATGCCCTCAGACCCAAACATTTATAATCCAGAGCCGGATGACTCAATCCATTGCAAATAAACCCAAAACAAGTAAATTAGATGACATACAAATGATTGCAGCTTTGTTGCAGGGAGCTACCCTGTTTGTACTCACACTACCCAGACCAGGAAGATGATCCGATGACATGAGACCTGTGCAGGGATTTTGTGAAGCAGGAGGAAGATTCCTTCATGGTCCTCGTCAAAAGGCTGGTCTTCGAGATGCAGAAGCAGTTCAAACAGTGGCTGAAACATGCAAACCGGACGTCTCGAACTAATCGGCCGTGCAAACACTCCGGCAACTAAACAGATTTACAGTATATGTAAAGCTTGTCCTTTTCTGGTCCTTCCAGCCAACTTGCAGGTTGATCCTGACTTTTCATCTTGATTGCTGCTCGAATCCCCTGCTGCTGTGACCCCAGTGTGGGCCGACTGGACACTTGGACCTGCGGACTAACGACCAAAAAATCTAGGCCTGGCAGGCCTAACCCCTGAGAGCTGGCAGGCTCCCCAGAGGCACATACACTGAACTCCTGGGCAAATCTCTCCAATCTGACCATCCTGAGCAGTTGCCCTCTTTTATATGGGGATAAGTTCCTGAGATCCCATTAGCTGCCAAAGGTGTCCTGAACAGGCCCCAGTTATTAATTGTCTTGCTTTTTGGCACCTAGTCATTGTCCCAGATAATTATGTAAGTCTCTTTGTTAAATCCTGGCCACTGGTTGGTTGAAAGGCACAAAAATGGTGGCTGCAGTTCAAGTTTAGGCAGTCTGTATCAGTGTCCCCATAAAGTAAAGTTATGGTGCAGCCAGGAGCAACATTATTTTAATTTACTTTCCCCACTAACTTGTAGCCCCAACAGTTCTCTCTTAAGCAAGTCCACTTTCAATTGAAATAAATGCACCCTTGGGGAGTCATGGCTCCTGTAACACACTGCCCCTAGAAACACAACATTTGGCTTATGAATATTTATGAGGGCATCCCTTGCCCTGGCCTTTGCCCTTTGGCTTCTGTGCCCCAGAGGCAGTGCTTTAGACGTCTGCCTGTTTATTTATTTAAAAACATTTCCCTTGCTTTTGTTTTGTCCCAAGTGCCTTTTTAACTTAGACTTGGCACCGGGAACCAGAGGGAACCACTCCTTGACTGTTTGACTGCAATGGCGGTCAGATGTGCAGTGCACTCCTCGATGGTGCGAGCGGTGGCCTAACCACTCGCAAATGGATTTGCAAGCCCCGCAGGGCTCACTACACCAGGGAAATGCTGGGGGACAGGGAGAAATGGCAAAAGGAGCCGTGGAGGTAGCGGGGACGCTGGCAGGAATGGGAGAACACCTGGAGGCATATTTAAGGTAAGCCCCTAAATGGGAGGGGCATTACATATGAAATGCGTTAAGCTACAAAATAATGTAAGCCAAAAACAAGCCTCGTGCACTCATCCCCTCCAGCTTTGCATATGCTAACAATAAAGGCATAAAGCTCAAGTAAGAGGGAATACTCATTACAAAGCCATACTTACAACACAATATATATACATAGATACATACATACATACATAGACAGTGTCTGCAGATAAGGGCCTATGGCCCACCCAGTCTGCCCATTTGAGCTTGTAAGTTCAGTTTATGTTTTCCAAGAAGTCTGTTGCCCCTTACCCCTGACCTCCAGAATTCCTTTATGTCTATCCCATGCATTCTTAAATCCCATGATTGTTCCAGCCCCCACCACTTCCTCTGGCAGGGTGTTCCACTTGTCCACCACCCATTCTGTGAAGAAATTCTTCCTCACGTTTCCTCTGAATCATCCTCCCTCCAACTTTATCCCATTCCCTCTAGTCCTGGAACATCTTTTTAGCTTAAAAATAGTGTATTCCTGCACCCTGTTCCTCCCTGTAAGATACTTGTATGTCTCTATCATATCCCCTCTCTCCCTCCTCTCCTCCAGGGAGTACATGTTCAGTTCCTTCAACCTGTCTTCATAGGACTTGTGATGCAATCCATGCACCATCTTTGTTGCCCTCCTCTGAACCTTCTCTATATGTTAAGTGCTAGTAAAGATGCCGCCACCACAGTCTGTAAAACACACTCAGAGGGTGGCACGTATAGCGGCACCTTTACCAGCACTTAGCACGTATATTGTAAGTATGGCATTGTAAGAAATCTTCCATCTTACTTGAGCTTTGTGCCTCTATTGTTTGCATATGCAAAGCTGGAGGGTGTGAGTGTGTGAGGCTTGCTTTGGCTTACCTCCTACTAATCCCACTCAGTGTTCCATGTGGCCTGGTGTGCCTAATAAAGAACTACAGTCAAAAATTTAAAAAAAAATACGTTGTGAAGAGTGTTTCCATTTGTGTGTGTGTGTGGTTCTTGTCTGTTCTTTTCTTTGTTGCTGTTAAAGTTAAGATTTTTCTTCTGGATGCATTCACCTACTTGTTTTATGGCCCTTGGAGATTTCCATGATTACTTCTTTTATTAACTTTTCCCACAGTGCCTCCTATACCATGTGGCAGTGATGTGTTGAAGACCACTGGTTTAGCAAGTGCTGGCTTATCGTGTAGTTTCCCATAGTAGAACTGTGCTGTTAAGTGCCTCCCTTTCTCCAATGAGCGGTAATAAATACCACCTTCACAGTTTGGCAAACACCCGAGAGATAGCTAAGTGGGTTAGTCTTTAAGAAAACAACTAGAGTCTTCCCTTATTATAGCACTGATAACCTGGTTTGATTTGTGTGCTTTTGTATGGCTGCGGGAAGTATGATGAAAACAAAAGCTTCTTTTAGAGAAGGAACTAAGGGAGGTGCTAGCTGCTCCCCCCTGCCCCCCAGATGGCCTTATGCAACAGCTGACTGAAAACTAGCATGGTTCCAGGGGGCTGGAAGAGAAGAGTCATTATCCTGCTCCATAACAGCAGCAGTAGGAAGCAGGCTAACTACTATTGGCTGGTCAGTCTTACATCAAAGGTAAGGAAATTAATGGAAACCCTGTTAACGGAAAGGCTGGTAAAGCATCATGAATCCAATGGGGTATAAGACCAAAGGCAGCATGGATATATGGTGAGGAGGTCATGCCAGATAAATCTGATTGATTTCTTTGATTGAATAACCAGGGAAATAGATTGGGGAGGGCAGTGGACCTGGCCTATCTGGACATTAGCAAAACCTTTGACACTGTGCCACACAAGAGGCTGATAAAGAAACTGACTAGCCAAGGGGTGGAATCCAAAGTGGTGAATTGGGTAAAGAACTGATTAATGGAGAGGCGACAGATGGTGGTAATTAGTGGCACTCACTCTAATGAAGGGACACTGACCAGCAAGGTGCTGCAGCTCAGTACTGGGACTGGTCCTCATCAATGCCTTCATAAGTGACATTGCAGAAGAACTGGAAGAAATAGTATGCCTCTTTGCAGATGACACCAAAATCTGTAATAGGGTGGACACTCAGGAAGTGGTGGAGAGAATGCATAGATACCTTGGGAAACTCAAGGAGTGGTCACAAGTATGACAGTTGGGGTTCAAAGCCAAAAAGTACAAAATCATGCACCTAGGGCATAGGAACACAGGAGCTGAGTATAGGATGGGGGAGGTACTGACAGTCTCTAAGCAGGAAAGAGACCTTTGTTAAGTAAAGCATCAACACCAATGTCTTATATAGTCCAAACCACAGATGGAGGAGTGTACAGAAGGAATAGAAGACATATTTGAGACAAAAAAAGAGACAGGATTCCCTGAGAGGGGTCTACTTGATGATATCCCAGATACCACAGTACCACAGCCTCAGCATACTGTGCAGCCCACAAAGACTGTTGAGACCCAGGAGCCTGTTTTTGACTCAAAAGAATCTGTATCCTTCCAGATGCTGGGTTCTAGAAAAGGGACTAGAAGAAGGCGTGGTAGAGACATGCATATACCTGAAAAGTGGAAGGACTAAACAAAGTGTCAATTAGTGGTTAAACATTTTGATTGACTAATAGAAGAGCTTTCCTAAAGCAATTTAAGTTTTATTTTGCCATCTGATAAAAGAATCATATGTGTTTTTGTTATTAGTGTAACCCCCCTCTGGGGGCTTACCTGGAATTGCCCCATGATTGCCTCTCACCCGTTGTCTCCCATATGTTACATAGATACATAGACAGTGTTGGCAGATAAGGGCCTATGGCCCACCCAGTCTGCCCATTTGAGCTTGTAAGTTCAGTTTATGTTTTCCTAGAAGTCTGTTGCCCCTTACCCCTGACCTCCAGAATTCCTTTATGTCTATCCCATGCATTCTTAAATCCCGTGATTGTTTCAGCCCCCACCACTTCCTCTGGCAGGGTGTTCCATTTGTCCACCACCCATTCTGTGAAGAAATTCTTCCTCACGTTTCCTCTGAATCGTCCTCCCTCCAACTTCATCCCATGCCCTCTAGTCCTGGAACATTTTTTTCACTTAAAAATAATGTATTCCTGCACCTTGTTCCTCCCTGTAAGATACTTGTATGTCTCTATCATATCCCCTCTCTCCCTCCTCTCCTCCAGGGAGTACATATTCAGTTCCTTCAACCTGTCCTCATAGGACTTGTGATGCAATCCATGTACCATCTTTGTTGCCCTCCTCTGAACCTTCTCTACCCTGTCTATGTCCTTACATAGGTAAGGCCTCCAGAACTGTACACTGTACTCCAGGTGGGGCCTCGCTAGTGTCTTGTATAGTGGAATTATGACCTCCCTTTTCCTGCTGGTGATGCCCCTGCCTATGCATCCAAGCATCATATTTGCTTTACCTGCTGCCTTGTCACACTGTTTCCTTACCTTGAGGTCATCAGAGATGATAACCCCAAGATCCCTTTCCTGCTTGGTGCATGCTATATCCTCACCCCCCAACTGATATATTGTGCCAGGGTTTTTGTGCCCCATATGCATTATCTTGCACTTCTTTGCATTGAATTTCAACTGCCAAACCCTGACCATTCTCCAAGTTTCTGCAGGTCCCTTCTCATTCTGTCTACACCCTCTGGTGTGTCTACTCTGTTACAGAGCTTTGTGTCATCAGCTTGAACAGTGAAATTCTGCCTTCTAGGTCCTGCACAATGTCACTGATGAAGATGTTGAATAGGACCGGTCCCAGCACTGATCCCTGTGGTACCCCACTGGTCACTCTTCCCTCTGTGGAGTGACAGCCATTTACCACCACCCTCTGTGTCCTGCCACCCAGCCAGTTACCTACCCACCACACCCATATTCCCCAGTCTGTGTAATAGTCTTCTATGTGGCACAGTGTCAAAGGCCTTAGGCTATGTCCACTGCCCTCCCCTGATCCACCTCCCTAGTCACCCAGTCAAATAAATTCAACAAGGTTGGTCTGACATGACCTCCCCCTGTTGAAACCATGCTGCCTTGGGTCCTGTAGTCCATTGACAACCAGATGTTCCACCAATCTCTCCTTCAGTAGTGCTTCCATGATCTTCCCCACTACAGAGGTGAGGCTGACTGGTCTGTAGTTCCCCGCTTCCTCTTTGTTCCCACTTTTGTATAAGGGGACTACATCTGCTGTCCTCCAGTCTTTGGGTACCTCCCCTGTTTCCAGTGATCGGCTAAACAGGATAGTCAGAGGTTCAGCCACCACCTCTCTTAGTTCTTTAAGGACCCTGGGGTGCACCCCATCTGGCCCCACTGCTTTATCAACTCTTATTACTTCCAGTTCCTTCAGGACCCTTTCTCGTGTAAAGGGACTTGTGTCCATTTCTGCACCATTCTCACCCCTTGTACTCCCTTCAGACCCATTACCCTCCTCTTCCTCAGTAAAGACTGAGCAGAAATACCTGTTCAATATGTCAGCTTTACTGTTGTCATCCTCCACGCGGCCTCCATCCTCCCCTTCAGTCTCACTATCCCTCCCTTTGCCTTTCTTTTTTCACTTACTGTATGTACCTGTAAAAGGTTTTGTCCCCTCTACCCACTGATTTTGAAATGTGTTCTTCTGTCTGAGCTTTGGCTTCCCTTACTGACCTCCCTGCCTCCCTTTGCTTCTCCTGGTACTTCTCCCTATCCCTTCTGCCTGTGTCTTTTTGTATTGCCTGAATGCAATCTTTTGGCTTTCACTTTCTTTGCTACCTCTTTGGAAAACCATAATGGCCTCCTCTTCCTTTTCCTCTTGCTAACCTGCTTAATGCATAATTATGTTGCTCTTGTAATCCCCATTTTAAATACTGACCACTGTTCCTCAACCCCTGATTCCTGCTCCATTCCCCTTAATGCCTCTTTCAAGTATCTCCCCATTTTCCCAAAGTCTGCCCCCCTAAAATCCAGGATACATGTTTTTGTGTGGTTTGGTTCTGCTCTTTCTGTGATTTCAAACCACAATGACTGGTGGTCTCCCTGTTTTCCTGGTGTTCCTTGAGTTTCCCCTCAGTAATTTCAGCAGCCACAGAGCCCTAGGGAGTGGCCTTATCTTAGTTTCAGCCCCGTTGGACTGGGAGAAGTTAATCACGCTCACCGTGCTCCCCTTGTACCTCAGTGCATAGCGGTGACCGCACATGTGTGAGAACACACTTTGGTATGTCGACCACCCAATTTGTAGTCAGCTGGAGAATGTGTCCGTGATCCCGGTGCCCTTCCAAATGTTTATGGGGGCAAGAGACCTGAAGAGTGTTGGGCAAATGCCCAGTAATGTTTAAAAAATGCAAGTTACAAATCGGGGTATAAAACGGGGCTCATGAGTATTACTAAGCCTTGCCGTACATATTCATGAGTGCTGCCTGCCACCTAGGAGCATAGTGATGTGGCAGCAGTGACAGTAAAACTACTGGGATCAATGGAATGAGAGTGGGTTTGTTTGGCAGGGGACAGTTAGGGCTACATTCCAGTGGGGTGTTTGTTTGAATAAGGTATGTTGGGCTGCACTCTCCCTATGAAACTGGGGGAACTGTATGAACTCCATAAGACTGAATGGGAGCTGACATGTTTGTGACACTTAGCCCCAAAAGTGCAGCCAATCAGTGATCTAGGCACCCAAAACTTGGACAAAGGGACTCCTGGGAAAGGAAGGGGACTAATTCAGGTACCTAGATCATGCCCCAATAAATGAGCAGGAAATATTGATCTCTATGATTATCGATTATTGATAGGTTTCATCAGCCAATCAGAATTCTAGGTTTTCGGGCTGAAACTGTGCAGATTTTCTAGGATTTTTTCAGTCTGTTCCCGGGCTCTGTACAAGTCAGGAATATCCTGTGAGAGTGGACTTTGCATTTCAAGGGCTTACCCAAGCCCTAGGAGATTGCTGGTGGCAAAATTGGATTGAGAAGGGGAGAGAGAGAAAAGAGACGACTGTGATCCTGATTCCCCAGGTACTGAAAAGTTGCTAAACTATTGTGAGGGAGAAACTAAATGCTGCAGAAACCCCGCACTAGGAAGCTGAACTAGCTGAGAGGACTGTGCAGATTATCTGAGTGCTACAATTGCTACTGAATGTACCTTTGCTTGTGTGGGACTGCAATTGTAATTCTAAAGAGGCAAAATGTCTCTGGACGTCGGGGTGCTAGCCAGGTGCTGTAAATGTCCTGAGTGAACTGGTTAAAGTGGCTAAGAGCTATGTCCCAGCTACAGCCGAAGAAAAGGTTGTGGACATTGTTCAATTGGAAAGTGCAGACTGGTGAGCGGAGGATTGTTCTTGAAATTCCTGTTTGACTGCACCTGTGCTATTTGGATCTAAGGCTAGCACCCACTTCATCTGGCATACGAATTTATTGGAATAGCTGCCTGTGAACTTTTCTTGCTTTGAACTCAGTGCAAGGACTGCAGGAGGACCCCCACCATTTAGGAGTTCTCACCCAGGGCTAGGGAGGAAACCTGCTAATCCCTTCCAAGTGGGACTCATGGTCTCAGGAGGTCACCGGTGCTTGCTGTTGTGCTAGGGCACCTACAACCTATCGGGGGAGCCAGGCTGTGGACCACTCCTGGGTCTGGGCCTTCTGGGGCTGGTGTGGTCCTCCACAGAGCTCTGCAATGGGCCAGAAGCCATTGAAGGTGACAAGCAACCAGGGCTACAATCAAGGGGATCAGCTGCAAGATCGTCTAGCAAGTTCCATTCTGCTCGAGGGACCAAGGCCAGCCTTTTCTGTTTGTTGTTGTGCTGAACAACAAGCTCCATACTCCAGGTTCTTGAGATCCACAAACTGGGAGCACCCAGGACCTGGCTCCTGGAGAGGGAAAAGGGAAATTTAAGTTGTTTCTTTAAACCAAGTTCTTTGCCAATATGTCAGGGCCCCAACAGCTGGCCAACCCATGGCACCGATCAGGCCTACACCTCATGGGTACCCCTAGAGACAATTTGGGGACACTGGTACCAGTGGGGATGGGCTTGATCTGCGAGCCCAAATGTTTCTTGTTGTTACCTATTTCACTAACCTCTTTTCCTTTCACAGCTATCCTTTGACCCGGTATCCCTTCCCTAGTCCTCACCCCCTGAATTAAGCTGTGAATTTGTTTGTTGAAACTGCTGTGTTAGTGAAGCTCCTTGAATTTGCCTATCACAAATATATGGTGGAACAAGGTTCTTGGGGATACAGTGTGCAGAGTGGTTGGTTGAGGAGGTGGGTAGGTACCATATCCCAGGGACTGTACCAAACAGATATCTGGTCCACTTATAATCTACTCTGGGTGAAGGCACCATGCTATTTTCTATATCTTTGGGAATTAACCCCCAATTGCCCCTTAACCTATACCAGGGACAGCAGGCAAGGAGGAGGGTGGTAGCCCACTGGCATATGGCGCCTGGGCTACATAAGAGTTTAAATTCTGATATGCCATAGTATTGTGTTTAAAATCAAGTCATAGTAATCTAAACCTTTCTTTTTGTTAACAAGGGGGGGATGTAATATTATGTAGGTGGCACTGCCATGCTGTGGACATTCATGGTCATTGCATCCTAATATGAAAAACTATATGTAGTAGCTGCAGACTGAACATGTGCAGATAATACAAATGTAACCCCCTTACAAATGGGGCGGTTCCTAAAAGCCTTCCCAGAGCTGCTTAAGAGCTCCTTGCCTAACTGGTGTTCGTCGCAATGCCGCCAACATGCGGCTGCTGTGAGCGTTTTTAAAGCCTCCAGTACTGTCCCTTTAAGAGCTGCCTGCTAGCAGGCTCCTGCGGGTTGGTATGGGGTGGATTGGTGTTTCCCTGCTCGAATCCTGCCTGAGCTGCGGTGTACTCGCCCCATTAGGCAGTCGCTGAAAAGCCCGTCTGACAGATGTAACTGGCTGTAATTATTTAAAGTATTAGTGAACTTACAGTTTGTTTAACCTGCTTTCATTGCAGCTGGGACTCTGTGTGTTTGGCCCTTCCATTTTGAACCTGGACTTTCTAGATGGGCCAATGGTAAAAGGGGGGACACTAAGATGAAGATCTTTTGAGCCAACCAGGATTAGGACTCGTTTTGGAGCCGGCTGGCCATAGGCGATACAGCCAGTAATTCTGGGAAATGGAGTTCTGGGCTAGGGCACACTTTTTGCACCAATGGGGACTGACTTAAGTGACTGGTATCTGCCGCCACCAATGGGATCCGGTGGCGCCCGAACTGAAAGACCTTGCCAAAACTGCCAAGGGGCAGAGTCGTTGTGGCTGTGAGCAAGGAAGGAGCTCTTGCGCCATTGGGTTTTCGTGCAGGAAGAGCGTGTGGAAGGCCAGAGTTGGGCGGTTTGAATGCCACCAAGTGACAAACTAAATCCACTAGGTAGCGGTCAGAGGAGGCAGTGCAAAAGCGCAGCTACCAACCAGGCTCACCCTGTAGAGGACTGGAGAATCTGCTTCAATTGTGCTCTGTCTGTCAGGACAAGTGAAGCTGCATCATTGGGCCCAGTGTACTGCAGTGAAAGCAACCGGGAGTATACAGCAGCTGCCTGGTATGGTACCCCTCTGCTCTTCATATAAATGTGTGGAGGAGTGTTTGAATCCCAGGCTCGTCCCTGTAAGTGGTGTGAGAGTGATCTTTCTGCTGGAGTCGTGAGTACTAAGTCAGGGTAGCTCCCTGTCAGATGTTCATAGTGTGGGCAGAATTTGTCTGGCTGCTTTACTGGCTACATGAACTAAGCCTGTTGACTCTACTTAATCCTCGTAGGAATCAAGTGCTTGTTTTTGTGTCAGGGCCCCAACCAGCTGCATCAAGAGGCTAGCCTCCTATAGCTTGGGTACCCAGAGACAGTGACTTATAGGTTAGGCCTGTGCACAGTGCCCTAGGTATACATATATATGTTAGAGTGGTAAGCTAATTAACCTGATTTCCCCCAGTCCTTGTTGTCTCCCCCTAAATAAATCAGATTGGTTGTTTTGCAAAGGTATACTGACTGAACTGTATGTCTATGTTGAATTACTGTAAAGTAGTTATTGTGTAACTGCATCTTACTTTTCAGGGGGTCCCCAGAGCAAGCTGATTGAACCAAACCTGGGGGGAAAGTGTATATGGCAAAGGTACTGTGGTTTACTTGAGTGGGCCACTAGTGGGCAGAAAGGGGGGTTGCAGTGACCCAGAGGGCTGTGACCCGGTCATATCAGACTGTTCCAACCCCGACCTCTGGGTGGAGGCACCCGCCATCGGATCCAGGCCCCTCAACCTGTTAACATCAGAGCAGGCAGGGGTAGTAGCCCTTGGGATAGCGCGCCCTAGGGATTACATTTTGGAGGCACCGCTGGGATTAGCATCCCCTAGTGGCCGAGTAGATGAAGTACCTCAACGTGGCCAAACTAAAGGAAAAACTGGAGGGGGATATCATGGCTAAGATTAAGTTGGACTCTGTTAAGATGATGGTGCATAAACTGATGGGGTGGAGTGAAGCCGAAGAATTGGATTCCCAGAAAATTGTGTTACTACTGGATGTACCCCTGGGGGCAAAGAACACTGATCTTGTTTCTGCAGTGGAGCATGTTAAATGTTTAGGCAAGGTAGAGGTGAGGGGGCGTATGGCTGATCTACTCGACCAGACCTTGCAGGTGCTACTCTTATGCAGTGTAGTTATAGACCCCGAGAGGGTACTCCCAGTGATTTACCCGGAAGGTGCCCAACATGGGTGGAGGGTCATTCACATCCAGAGTGGGTCAGTCACCCAAGGGGGGGTCCCCCAAGACTAATAGCTTTAAAGATAAACTGCTTAAATTGCTAGCTGTGGAAGGGAGGACTACCTAGGAGTTACTGCAGGCAATGGACCTTTCTAGTGACCCCACCCCCCAAGCCTCCCCAGGTACCTCTCCTGGGCCCCCCAAGAGTTCTAGTCTGGCTTCACCTCCCCTAGTTGTCCCCCCATACAGCTAGATTCCTATTGTAGACTACAACTTTTTTCTGGCACTGTGCCAGTACCCTCAGGGGAAGATGATTTGGAGGCTTGGATGGACTATACTAACCCTCTAGTCCAAGAGTGGCAGTGCTCTGAGGGGGAGAAATGAAAGAGACTGATGGAGAGCCTGAGGGGCCCAGCTTTGGAAGCCATTTGGTTCTTGTGGGGTACTAGCACCAAAGCCACTGCAGTAGAGTATCTTTCTACCTTAGAGGGGGTGTTTGGGAGTACAGAAACTGGGGAAGACTTGTTATGGAAGTTCAAGTCTGCCAAACAATGAAGGAATGAGAAATTGTCCGCCTTTGTCACCAGGGTGGAAAGGGCATTGCAAAAAGCTTATCAAAAAGGGGGGATAACTGCCACAGCCTTGAACCAGGTCTGGTTGGATCATATTTTGAAATCTGCTAGGTTTTCCAGTGTGATATTGTTAAAACTTAAGTTACATGACCGACGAGCTGCCCCTCCCGAATACTGTCAATTGATGAGGGAGATTCGGGAAGTAGAGACTGATGAAGAGGGGTGGGAACCCTATGTGGGAGTTGTGAATCTATGCCAGACCCCTGAATCCAGTGAACCACATGAGACCCACCCCTCGAGGGGGTCTGATGCTTCTCCTGTACCCCCAGAGGCCCCGGGGGGAGTGGGGGTGCATGCTGTTTCTTCTGATCCCGGGTAGAAAGTGATTTGAGGGCCGAGATTAGAGATTTACGAGAACTGGTGAGGGACTTAAAGCAAACTGCTGCCCACCCTGTTAAGTTTGGGGAACCTGAGTTATCTAGAAATAAACGACCTAGCCAAGAGGAGCCCTTCAGAACCCATGACGCCCCTCAGCAGGTGAGATATCCCCCTCCCAACAAAGACCCCTGAGATACTAAGTTCTGTTACCATTGTGGGGAGGATGGACACTTTCAGGCTGAGTGCCAGTTGCCAGAAAATTTAGGGAGGGTCAACAGCAGGCTAGTCGCCTGGCATCGCAAGGCCCATACCAGACCTCCGGGAGGGCCTCCTAGGAAGAGTTTTGTGACCCGAGCCAATGTCCAAGCAACCCCCAAAGCTACACCCCCCGAATGGTCTGATGTGGTGGGGCCCTCCATGGAGACCACCATGAGAGTGAATGGAGTACCCACCCGGGCTGTGTTGGACAGTGGCTCCCAAGTGACCATTATGTTCCAGGACTGGTATCGGAAACACTTGCCTGAGGTGCCTCTGCAACCTTTAGATGGACTACATGTTTGGGGGCTGAGTGATAAGGCCTACCCTTATTCTGGGTATATCCGGATCTGGTTGTCCTTTCCTACTTCTGTGGCTGGGGTGGCTGAACAAGTGGAAACCTTGGCCCTAGTGTGTCCCCCCACTGGATTGTATGATGGGGTGCCCTTATTAATTGGAACCAGTGCTCACATGTTTGGTCGCTTGGCACAGTTGTGCTCTGAGAAACAGATGTCCAGGATGGGGCGAGCTCGCAGAATACCCACCTTGATTCAGAAGGCCTATGAGACTCAGAGAAAGACTGGCCAGGCGGAACCCGAAGGCCCAGTGGGTGTCATCTGGAAGAAGGATCCAGAACCATTGCTACTAGCCCCAAATGCCCAGTGTGTTTTGCAGGGGGAAGCCCGGATTAAAAAAGATGTTAAGAATAAGATATTGATGATGGATGCACCTGGTGAGGGAAAGTTGCCAGAGGGGTTGCTGGTTAAACCCCGTATCTTACCTGCTAGAGCACATGCCTTTGCTAGGAGAGTAATGGTTCAAGTGCATAATGTATCTGATCTAGAGATTCGAGTGAAACGGGGTTGCACCCTGCCCACGGTGCACTGTTCCGATACTGCTGTTCTGCCCCACAACAAGACTCCCAGGAGAGGTGACCGAGTGACCCCCGAGCTGTTTGATTTCAGTGATTCCCCACTACCAGCTGAATGGAAGAAAAGGATCAGTGAAAGGCTCGCCCAGAGGGAACAGGTGTTTTCCTTGAAGGAATGGGATGTAGGATATGTGCAGGGGGCTGAGCATCACATCCGGCTACAGGATGAGCAACCTTTCCATGAGCAATCTCAACGCCTAGCCCCTGCTGATATAGATGATGTAAGGTGCCACCTGCAGGAGATGCTCGCAGCTGGGGTGATACAAGAATCCAGGAGCCCCTATGCATCCCCTATTGTGGTGATGAGAAAAAAGAATGGAGCTGTCCGGATATGTGTGAATTACCGTACTCTAAACCGGCGGACCATATCAGACCAGTACACCATGCCACGCATCCAGGACACCTTGGACTGTCTAAATGGCAGTAAATGGTTCTCTGTGTTAGACCTCTGCAGTGGGTACTACCAGATCCCTATGGCTCCAGAGGATCGAGAAAAGACTGCTTTCATTTGCCCCCTAGGCTTCTACGAGTTTCTGCGGATGCCCCAAGGAATTTCAGGTGCCCCGGCTACTTTTCAGCGTCTGATGGAGCGTGCTGTGGAGGACATGAATTTTCTCGAATGTTTGATTTATCTAGATGATGTCACAGTGTTTGGCAGCTCCTTGGAAGAACATGATAGCAGGCTGTTCAAAGTCCTGGATCGACTGGAAAATTTTGGTCTCAAATTATCTGTAGATAAGTGCCAATTCTTTCAAACCTCCGTAAAATATGTGGGGCGCATAGTATCCACTGAGGGCATAGAGACTGACCCCAGCAAAGTAGAAGCTTTGACTACTTGGCCGCAACCAAAGAATTTGAAGGAGCTGCAATGGTTCCTGGGGTTTTGTAGGTATTACAGACGATTTATCAAAGACTACTCTTGGATGATCCGCCCTCTGCTTAACCTTACGCAGGGATATCCCCCAACTCATAAAAAGTATAAGAAGACTGTACCATTTGGGACTGAAAGAAATGATTTCCGCCCAAATGAAGTGTTTGGCACCCTCTGGACTGCTGATTGTGAGGAAGCTTTTCATGACATCATATATCAACTTACTCATGCCCCAGTGCTGGCCTATGCTGACCCTGCCAAACCATATGTTCTTCATACTGACACCAGTCTGCAAGGATTGGGGGCCATACTGTATCAAGAGCACCCAAATGGTCTAAGACCTGTAGCTTTTGCCAGCAGAAGTTTGACTTCTTCAGAAAAGAACTACCCAGTGCACAAACTAGAGTTCCTGGCCCTGAAGTGGGCCATTGTTGATCAATTTCATGACTACTTGTATGGTGCTAAGATATTGGTGAAGACTGATAACAATCCCCTGACCTATGTGCAGACTTCAGCTAAGCTGGATGCCACAGGCCATAGGTGGCTCTCTGCGTTGTCAACCTACAACTATGCTGTTGAATATAGAGCAGGCCTGAACCATATAGATGCTGATGCCTTCTTCTGGAGGCCCATGTCCCGAGCTGCTTGGGTCTGGTTATCAGAACCTGACATAAGAACCCTTTGCCAAAAATTTGACAGGGAGGAACAGGTGTCTCCTGATGCTGTGGACTGCATGGTGGACTGCTTGGGGCCATCTGAGAACTGCTTACCTGCTGCTTACTGTCATTTTTCTGCATTAGACACTAGTGCGCTGCCTCAGTTCAATAATGATAGCCTTCAACAGGCTTAATCCCGAGATTGCATGATAAACCCTGTATTGGAAACTCTGCAAGAAGGGAGAGATGTGTCAAAATTGCGTTCCTCTGACCTGAGAACTGCGCTGTTGTACAAAGAAGGACCAAATTTGAAACTTATTAATAGACTATTGTACAGGGAGATCATGGGTGAAGAGGGGCAAGTAGTCAAACAACAGCTGGTGTTGCCTACTGCTTTTAGAGAACTGGTGTTGAGGTCCCTACATAATCACATGGGACATCTCGGCATAGACTGAACCCTTGACTTAGTGCGGTCCCGATTTTATTGGCCCAAAATGAGTGCTGATGTGGAGCAGTATATCAGGACCTGTGGCCGATGCTTACAAAGAAAGGCTCTGCCTCAGAGGGCTGCACCCCTGGTCAACATCACTACTAGTGCCCCTATGGAACTGGTTTGCATTGATTTCCCGAGTCTGGAACCAGATCTGAAGAACATCAGCAATACATTGGTAGTTACTGATCATTTCACCTGGTATGCACAGGCTTTTCTTACTAAAGATCAGAAAACAACCACTGTGGCTAAAGTACTTGTTGAGAATTTCTTTGTTCACTATGGGGCCCCACAGCAAATTCATTCCGATCAGGGAAGAGATTTTGAAAGCCGTCTGATTAAAGAAATGCTATTCTTGTGGGGGGTACGGAAGTCAAGAACCACCCTGTACCATCCTCAGGGCGATCCCCAACCTGAAAGGTTCAACTGCACTTTGCTTGATATGTTGGGCACCTTGCACCCTAAAGACAAGCCTAGGTGGAGCCAGCGGATCAGCACCTTGGTACATGCCTATAACTGCACCAAAAGTGATGCTACTGGATTTTCCCCATATAGACTGATGTTTGGAAGGGAAGCCAGATTGCCAGTAGATGTTTGTTTTGGAGTTTCTCCTGATGGGGTTCAAGCAGCTAATCATCTACAGTATGTGCAAAAGTTGAAGGCCCAACTCAATCATGCCTACCAACTAGCCCAGACCATGGCTGCTAAACGAAACCTGGCCAATAAGGAAAGGTATGATAAGAAAGTGAAAGCAGTGGAACTGAAAGAGGGGGACAGAGTGCTATTGAGGAATTTGGGACTGCGTGGCAAACATAAGATTGCTGACAGATGGCATCACCTCCCTCATATTGTTGTGGGAAAACTGGAAGATTTACCTGTATATAAAGTGTGGCCTGAAAACAACTCAACAGATGTGAAAACTATACACAGAAATCACCTGCTGCCAATTGGACAAATTTTGATAGAAGCTGAACCTCCCAATGCCCCCCTCTGGGCCTATAACTAGAGCTGCTGCCAAGAAGAAACCAAGATGGGTCGACTCCTCAGAAATCAAACTAAAGAGGCTCTCTCCACCCCCCTCTGATGAAGTTGATCCACAGTCTGTGTCTGAGGATAGTGAGAATGATGTTGAGTATTACCATTCTTATGAACTGAGTCAACTCTTTAGGGGCAATCCCCTAATTAACTCTGGGGACGAAGTTGGGCTTCCTGGACTGTCTGACCCCCCAGCTTTATCTCTGGAGCCCATGCTTCCAGAGGATGAAGTGAGTGGCATCAAAGCAGAAGAGGTGGGATCCTTGAACCTGGCTGAACTGTCTGGCCTGGCTGAGCTATCTGACTTTTCAGAAGAAGGAAGTGATGTGGGGGAGCCAGCTAGTGATATGCCAGAGCAAGAAGAATACTTTGAGTGCCCTGATAGCACCCCGGTAGTACCAGAAATGTCCCTAGCTGAACCAAACAGTGTGGGTCCTGACATAGAGGGTCCTGTTCCCGAAAGTACTATGGGCCTCTGGTTCCCCTTCTCCTGTGGAGGTTCCCACAACTAACCTAAGTGAGGCTGAAATGAAATTGGGGCCTGCAGCAGGTTTTTCCGAGACTCCTAGATACACCAGCCGAGAAGTACGGCCTGTAGTAAGATTAAATTATGAATCCCTGGGCCAGCCTGTGGATCTGTCTCTAAATGTGGTCCATAAAGGGGTGTACGTGTTCCCGAGCTCCTTGCCCAAACTAGCCCTGGGAAATGATGCCCAACTGTTAGTGTTACCCTCTGAGTATGGTGCTACTGCCCCAGTTAGCCCTCAGGTAGCTGATAAGGAAGGGCTTCCGCTATCCAGGTGTCATGGGCAGGAGGTAATGATCTGAGCCATAAACGAAAAAGGTTGTCTGTATGTGTAAAGTTGTATAACCAATAGTAACCTGTGTAATACAGGACCAATGTATGTAACCAAAGGTCTGATGTACTGTCAAACTATTTTTTGCCTTAAAGTGATTTAAGGGTAACTACTTGACGTGGACTCCAAGTTCTTTTCAGGCCAGGAAGGGTGTAGCCCCCTTACAAATGAGGGGGGTTCCTAAAAGCCTTCCCGGAGCTGCTTAAGAGCTCCTTGCCTAACTGGTGTTCGTCGCAATGCTGCCAAAATGCGGCTGCTGTGAGTGTTTTTAAAGCCTCCAGTACTGTCCCTTTAAGAGCTGCCTGCTAGCAGGCTCCTGCGGGTTGGTATGGGGGGGATTGGTGTTTCCCTGCTCGAATCCCGCCTGAGCTGCACTGTAATCGCCCCATTCGGTAGTCGCTGAAAACTGCAACGGGAGCCCATCTGACAGATGTAACTGTCTGGCTGTAATTATTTGAAGTATTAGTGAACTTACAGTTTGTTTAACCTGCTTTCATTGCATCTGGGACTCTGTGTGTTTGGCCCTTCCATTTTGAACCTGGACTTTCGAGATGGGCCAATAGGAAAAGGGGGGACACTAAGATGGAGATCTTTTGAGCCAACCAGGATTAGGACTCATTTTGGAGCCGGCCGGCCATAGGGGATACAGCCAGTAATTCTGGGAAACGAAGTTCTGGGCTAGGGTGCCCTTTTTGCACCAATGGGGACTGACTTAAGTGACTGGTATCTGCCGCCCACCAATAGGATCTGGTGGCGCCTGAACTGAGAATCCTTGCCCAAACTGCCAAGGGGCAGAGTCGTTGTGGCTGTGAGCGAGGAAGGAGTCTAGGCTCACGCGCCGTTGAGTTTTCGCTGGAAGTGCGATGAAGCAGAGTCGATGGCCGGAACGCCACCAAGTGTTTACTAAACTGCTAGGTAGCAGTCAGAAGAGGTTGTGCAAAAGCAGAGCTACCTACCAGACTCACCCTGTAGAGAACTGGAGAATCTGCTTCAATCGCGGTTCGGGTCTGTCAGGACAAGTGCAGCTGCGTCGTTGGGCCCAGTGTACTGCAGTGAAAGCGATCGGGAGTATACAGCAGCTGCCTGGTATGGTACCCCTGTGCTCTTCATATAAATGTGTGGAGGAGTGTTTGAATCCCAGGCTCATCCCTGTAAGTGGTGTGAGAGTGATCTTTCTGCTGGAGTCGTGAGTACTAAGTTAGGGTAGCTCCCTGTCAGATGTTCATAGTGTGGGCAGGATTTGTCTGGCTGCTTTACTGGCTACATGAACTGAGCCTGCTGGCTTTACTTAATCCTCATAGGAATCAAGTGCTTGTTTTTGTGTCAGGGCCCCAACCAGCTGCATCAAGAGGCTAGTCTCCTATAGCTTGGGTACCCAGAGACATTGACTTATAGGTTAGGCCTGTGCACAGTGCCCTAGGTATACATATATATGTTAGAGTGGTAAGCTGATTAACCTGATTTCCTCCAGTCCTTGTTGTCTCCCCCTAAATAAATCAGATTGGCTATTTTGCAAAGGTATACTGACTGAACTGTGTGTCTATGTTGAATTACTGTACAGTAGTTATTGTGTAACTGCCTCTTACTTTTCAGGGGTTCCCCAGAGCAAGCTGATTGAACCAAACCTGGGGGTAAGTGTATAAGGCAAGGGTACTGTGGTTTACTTGAGTGGGCCACTAGTGGGCAGAACGGGGGGTTGCAGTGACCCAGAGGGCTGTGATCCGGTCATATCAGACTGTTCCAACCCTGACCTCTGGGTGGAGGCACCTGCCATTGGATCCAGGCCCCTCAACCTGTTAACATCAGAGCAGGCAGGGGTAGTAGCCCTTGGGATAGTGCCCCCTAGGGGTTACACAAACATACGAAGAAGCCAGCAGAAGAAGGCCATTTGGTCTGTCTAATCTGCTCGTATTGCAGGGTTCACAGCTTAAGCTACTGACCCTGCCCACTCCCCCACTTTTCCTATCCTTTCCATCCCCCCTACTCATGATCCTTACCTTCCCCATTCCTATTCCAGTCTCTCTCACTATGCCTCCCACCGTCTTTAACGAGACCACCTCTTCCAGTAGTGCACTCCAAGTGTTCACCACCCTGTCCATGAAGAAGTGCTTCCTGACCTCCCTCCTAAACCTCCCTCCAGCTTAAGACTGTGCCCCCTCATGTTATGTTTGCCACTTAGCTTAAAGAGATCTTCCTTATCCACCTTAATTACCCCTTTCTTTTTTTTTTGAAACTCAGCTTTATTTCATGCCACTGTAGAGTACATTCCATATACGAACTACAATGAAGATGCAGCCAGGACATAACATTTAACTAATGTTTGTAAGAGACCCACATTTGTGGTGGGCTAATAGACAAAAAAATACATACATGCAATAATGCCATTATAACTTGATAGTGCTGCGGACAATCCTCTCGAACAAATTTAAAAACAAATCATCAGTCTGTCAGACTGCTATGTGTCTAGCCAGGGAATATTTATCCCTTTCAAGTACTTGAAGGTTTTGATCATATTCTCTCTCTCTCTCTCTCTCTCTCTCTCTCTCTCTCTCTCTCTCTCTCTCTCCTCCTCCTGTCAAGGAGTAAATGTTCAGTGCCCTTAACCTCTCCTCGTCCGCTTATCCTGCTGACCCACATTATCTTTGTAGCCCTCTTCTGGAACTTTCCCAGCAGGTTAATGTCCTTTTTGAGGTGTGGGCACAAGTACTGAACTCCTTAGTCTAGATGTGTAATCACCAGTGAACCGTACAAGGGCAGTATAACCTCCTCTCTCCTACTGCTGATCCCCCTAGCTATACATCCCAGCGTCTTGTTTGCCCTTGCTTCTGCTTTCTTGCACTGCGTGGAGTGCTTCACTAATGATCATCACTCCTAGGTCCTTCTCCTCCTCTGATGCAGATACCTGGACTCCACCCAGGTAGTACTCCATCCTCAGATTCTTGGCTGCAATGTGTATGACTCTGTGTTTCTTGGCATTGAAGCCAAACTACCAGATCCCAGATCACCTCCCCAGCTTTTCCAGATCATCTTGTAGGTGCTGTATTCCTTCAGCTGTATCCACTCTACTGCAGAGCTTGGTGTCATCCATGAATAGGCACATTTTGCCCTTAATGCCATCCCCAATGTCATTGAAACAGACATTGAACAACACCGGTACCAGCATTGAGCCCTGCAGGACCCTACTGGTGACCTCTCTGGTGCCAGATAACTCTCCCCCTACAACCACTTTCTGGGTTCTGTCCCTCAGACAGTTTTCCACCCATCTGGTCATCTTCTCCTCAACCCTGAGATCCACTAACTTCCTGATCAGCATTCTGTGAGGCACAGAGTCAAAGGCCTTGTTGAAATCAAGATGGAGGATTTCTACTGCTTGGCCCCTGTCTACTGTCTTAGTGACCCAGTCAAAGAAGTCAATCAGACTCGTTTGACACGACCTCCCCCTAATGAACCCATGCTGCCATGCATCCTGGAGACCATGCTCTTCTAGATATTCTACCAACCTTTCCTTATGTATGGTCTCCATGAGCTTGCACACGATTGAGATCAGACTGACTGGTCTGTAATTCCCTGGGTCATCCTTGGGACCACTTTTGTGAAAGGACACCACATGTGCTGTTGCTTTTCTCCAGTCATGTGGCACCACGCCTGACTTCAGTGAACTATTAAATAGGACTGCCTGTGGTGCTATCTGCTCCTCAGACAGTTCCCTTAGTACCCTTGGAAATATTCTGTCTGGGCCTGGTGATTTGTCCTCCTTTAATGCTAGCAGCTGCAGCCCAGCTGCTAGTAAATGGCTCACTCTCCCAGGACCCCCTGTTGATTGCCGATACCCTCAACACTGCATTTTCAGTCCTTTCCCCTAATCTCTTAGACCTGGCCCCAGAGTTGCCCTTAAAGCATCCACTCCCGCTCTCAGGCTCTGAACAATCACCCCCCCAGAGGCAAGACCATATTTAACCAAAGCCCTTGGGAAAACACGCTTTAGTAGCGACTCGCTGGACCTAAAACTAGTCCTCCTTACCTTACACTCCATTATCTCCCCACTCACTGACATCTTAAACTGGTCCCTCTGTCATGAACAATTCCCCACATGCTGGAAAGCAGCTGTCATTACCCCAATATTAAAAAGTGGGGACCGCACCTCCATGGCAACTATTGCCCCATCTCTATCCCCCCCCCGATGCAAAAATTGTGTCAGATCAACTCTCGGACTATCTCACTAAATACAACCTTCTCTGCCCAAACAGCATGGTTTCAGGCATGGCCACAGTACTACAACTGCCCTTCTTGGATACACCACTTTCATAAGCAAAGCCCTTGATCGAGGGCACCTAGTTGGATCTGCCTATATTGACTTAACCAAGGCATTCGACTCTGTCGACCACACATTCCTAATCCAATCCCTGCATTGCATGGGCCTGTCCCTGGATGCTACTGTGTGGTGTAAAAGCTACCTCAGTGACAGAACCCAGAGGGTCAAGTTAAACTCCACACTCTTGGCCAGTAAACCGGTACTTTCAGGAGTTCCCCAAGGCTCAATACTGGGCCCCTCCTGTTTAGCACGGACTTGAATACTCTCCCAAAGGCCTGCTCGGGACAAATGCTTCTGTATGCTGATGACGCGGTTATATCTGACTACCACTCGGACCCCCACTCCCTTCAATCCTCCCTGCAACGCTCCTTTTCTAAAGCTGAGGCCTGGTTCTCAGAGTACCATCTTGTCCTGAATTACAAAAAGTCCAAGATCGTGCTTTTCACCCACAGACAAAATAAGATTAAAAATGTTCCCCTCAACATCATTAAGATCCAGGGCACCCATCTCAACCTTGTGCCTACCTTTAAATACCTGGGCATCACCCTTTACTCCTCTCTCACGCACCACAATCACATCAATCTGCTCAGCTCAGTTATCAATTCCAGACTAGGTCTTCTATATAGGCATGGGGGTGTCTGCCTCCTGACGCCCTAAATTTTGCAGTGACATCATCAGCGCTCTCTCTTATTGACTACAGGATTGTTATCTATGGCATGGCCGACCCCACTGCCCTGTGTCGAATCATGATCTCTCTAAATAAAGCCTGCCAGTAAGTCACTGGATGCAACCATTGGATACACACCTGTGAGCTCTATAGATGCATCAACTGGCTTAACTTTGAAGGCAGACTCAAATACCAGATCTGTCTCCTTGCTAGGAAGCTGTCCCTAAACCCCCCCACCAGGTCTCCACCACCTTGTTCAGCCCTCCACTCAGCCACGGTCTACACGGAGCTCTTTGCTAGCCCCCCCTCTCTGTACCCCACTGCAGGACCTCTCTGGGCCAATGCTCTTTTTACTACAGGGGCCCCCCTCTGGTTGAATGAAATGCCACTGGCCATCACCCTGGAACAGTGACTAGGCCCATTTAAAACCCTACTCCATGCTGTAAAACTCGCCCACTCCAATTGTGACTGTGTTTAGTCCTTCTCCCCCTTGTCTGTGACTATAACCTTTTGATTTCTGTATATTGTTATTGTACATGCTGAACCTATAATGATTTGACATGGGTTGGTCCATTCCACACTTGAACTGTAACTTGTCTTCACCATATGCCTCTTACTGTATATATTTTTTTCTAAACTTGCAATGTATGTATTCTGGTGTGTTCTTTGTATATTCATTATTGTATATCTTGTCATTTCTTGTAATGTATGTATATCTGACGTGGAGCCTTTGCAAAGGAGTCCTTGATTCAAAGGTTGTAATTCAGATTCCTTCAATAGATAAAATAAATAAATAGCAGTACCTCCCTCACTCTTTCCTCCTCTGTCACTACATCTGTGTTCCCCTCTCCCCACTGCTCCTCTTCTCCATCCTGAAAGCACTGAGTCAGAGTAAATAAAGATAGCTACCTGATCACATTGCCTGAAATCATTGTAACCTTGGGGTTATCATAGCTGAGTACCTCAAAGAGGCAGGGCAGTGTAATAAAGCAGTGGATATCGGCAGTGGGCTGCTGGTAAGCATAAGGAGAGGCATCTGCAGCAGGAGGAGGTAGGTGGTGACACCACTGTATTACTTGTTTATGAGAATCCACCTGGAATATTGTCTCCAGCTCTAGAGGCTGCACTTCAGAAAAGACATAGACAGGGTGGAGGCAGTCCTGAGGAAGGCAACGAAAATGATGCAGGTGTTGCATCAAAAACCCTACGATGAGAAACTGAGGGATCCCAACAAGAAGAGAGGAAAGTGAGAAGGGACATGATAGAGACCTACAACTACCTCATAGGCGTGAACAGAGTGCAGGAGAGGAGTCTCATTCAAATTAGAAACAACACCAAGATCAGAGGGCATGCAATGAAGCTGGAGGGGGGACGTTTGAGATGGATGTGTGGAAGTACTATTTTACTGAAAGTGTGGTTGACAGCTGGAACAGACTGCCAGTGGAAGTGGTTGAAGCAAAAATAGCAGGGGGCTTCAAGCATGTGTGGGACATACCTAGAGGTATATTAGTAAACAGGCAGAAAGGAGGGAGGGTCTCCAGAGACCAGTTAGGGTCTTCAGAGACAGACTAAGCAGCAGTCATCCGGGCAGACTGGGTGGGCCAAGTGGTCCTTTTCAGCTGCAAAATTCCATGTTTCTTTGTAAGCATTACAAACAAAACATTCACTTCTGCTGGCTAGACCTAGATATACACATAGAAAACAAAAAGATTGGATTAGAAACAGCTGTTAGATTGAAGCCAGAACTACAGCCACTTAAAAGAACAGTGCTGCTGCAGTAAGGACAGTAAACCAGCACTCACTGAATAAATGATCTCCGGTGCATCATGGTCACATAGTACAGGAGGCACTTTTGGAAAAGGAAAGGCAATAAAAAAGCAAACATGGAGAGTCCAAGAGGTGAAATAAGTGGGCACAAGTAGGAAAACATCCTAACAGCAAACAAATGAAAGGACATATTAGTGCTGCACACACACACACCAAAACACTGTGCATGTTTTTTTCAGTTTTGACTGTTGTTCTTCAACAGCTCCTCAAGACGTGCAATGGTGGTGTAAGATGAGGACCCAGGAAAAGACTTGATTGTTAAGGGTTCCAGCTAATGTCCAGGCTCCCTGCAGTGATTTGGGGTTAGTACTATTAAGTTTCTCACAGACAGTATTAATGGAGACAGCCACGGAGCCTGCAGGTACAGCAAGATGAAGGAGGTGCTGTTAGAACTTTACTACTCTACTGGGACTAAAGATTTAGAACTCTTGTACAGAGAACAGCAAGAGGAAGGAGTTACTGTTAGAACTTTACTACTCTACTTGGACTAAAGAACTAGACCTCTTTTACTGGGACCTTCAATTTCGGGTAAAAACAAACAAACAAAAAGTGTTAGTGTGTTTGTCTGAGTTGGGTGAAGAGAATTGTTATCTGTGCAGTTAGCTAGGTGAAGAAGGAAACTGTGAATTATGGGGAGTGGATTAGGCAACAGGAAGCCAGGTGTTAGCATTTAAATCTGCCCTGGATAGCTTTTGGCAGAGAGCAGCAAGAGGAAGGAGGTTCTCTTAGAACTTTACTACTCTACTGGGACTATACTGCCCTCCCTCCCTCCCCTCCACTCCCCTCACACTCTTAGCCAGTTCTACTTTTGACTGACAATGGGAACTTCCTGTTTGGAAGCAGGAAGGGAGAGATCACAGAGGCACAAAAGACTCACCATGCCAGAATTGAAAAGGTATCTTTCCATCCCCCCCAGCTGCTGGAGGTCTGACTGAGCAAGTAAGAAGGAGACTACTGAGCAATATAGGAACTTCCTGTCCCAGAACAGGAAGAGCAGGAGCTTTAAGGGCATGGAGGCAGTAGGGAAGTAGGGAGAAACAAGCTATATAACATAAAAATAAATAAACAGAGAGAGGAAAGAGTAAGCATGCAAAACAACAGTTGAGGGACCACAAGTAAGACATGATGGGAGTGGTACAATGCAGTGGTTGTAGAGTGGCAGTCTTCCGGGAGATGTTCTGGAGGATACAGTGTTGTCCCATCTGCATGCAACTCTTTGGACAGAGGGAGAAGGTTGCTCATCTCCAGGCTGAGTTGGTCAGGATTCTGTGGACCTCCTCTCACTCCCAGGGACCACCAGGGCTGCCGCCGCTGCCACTGAGGTTGCAAGAAAGAAGAGCGGTTGGACTACAGTGGGCTCAGGGAGGGTGAGGGTGGTGGAACAGATGCACAACCCTCCAGTTGTACCTTCCCACAATTTGTACGCCATTCTGGCAGAGTGTGGTTCCTCTATGGAGGCACCCACAGAGGAGACCAAGGAGGATGCTGGGAACCACCACAAAGGAGACCCATATGAGGGTGACACGGTACCCCACAGAGGAAGGAAACAACTCCTGGTGGGAGACTCCATTGTTTGGGGGGTAGAACTGGGGGAGGGAGGTAAGGTGCCTGTCTGGCGCCATGGCTTGGAGGGACAGGTAGCGAATCTTCAGGATCGTGAGAGCAGCTGCACAGGAGAGGGAGCTGGATGTCATTGTCCACCTAAGGACAAATGATCTGGCTGGAAAAGGGACCAGAGCAGTGCAGGAGAAGTTTGTGGGGTTGGGGAGGGGCCTTAGACAAGTAGCACGCACGGTAACCTTCTCGGAGGTGCTGAATATCTATGGATGGGTTAGGCTAGGGTGTTCAACACCACGGGATTCAATCAATGGTTGAAAAACTGGGGCAGAGCTCAGGGTTTTGGCTTCACTGAGGACTGGGGGTCCATCTCGAGGGATGCAGGCCTATACTGGTGCAATGGTCTGCATCTGTCCAGGAGGGGAACTGAGATCCTAGGTGATAGGTTTAAATGCTTCATTAGCAAGCATTTAAACTAGCCAAGGGGGAGGCACTGAAAAGGAGCAGGGAAATCCTCACCCCCCCAAAACAAATCAGGGTAGTTAGTGAGGTAAACACCAAAATAGAGAGGTCAATAAGGAGAAGGGCAGAGGAAAATGGAGAAAAAGGCAAAGGCAGTAAGGACAGGGATGGGGCAAAAAGGGGTAAGGCCATCAAAAAATGAAGGGTAATAAGTACCAATGCCCGTAGTCTAGGTAACAAGCTCCATGAACTAGTGGCCTTGATGGAAGAGGGATGCCTGGATATTGTGTCAGTCACAGAAACATGGTACACAGAGAACCATTACTGGGATGTCAACATACCAGGGCACACAATCTACAGGAGGAACAGGAAGGGTAGAAGGGGAGGACGAGTAGCTCTCTATGTAAGGGAGGGGATCAAAGCAATGAAACTAAAAGGTACACAGGGAGGAGGGGGGCACTGTGGGTCACCCTGGAGACCGGAAATGGCACCCAATCTGCACAGGGGTTGTATACAATCCCCCATCTCAGGGGGAGGAAATGGACAAGGAAATGACAGAAGGCATCCTTAAGATGGCAGAGAAAGGGGAGATATTGGTTGGTGAGGGACCTGAATATGCCAGATGTTAACTGGAGCACCTTTGCTGCAGCCACATCCAAGAGCAGGGTCATTCTTGATGCCCTACAGGGGGGCATGCCTCAGTCAGCTAGTGTTGGAACCCACTCGGGAGGGAGCAATCTTAGACCTAGTACTTTCAAACGAGGATGGAGAGAGAATCTCAGATCTACAAATGGGTAACCAACAGAGAACAAGTGACCACCAAACAGTGTGGTTCACAATAAACACAGCTGCAGAATCAAGTCATACAAAAGTGAGGGTACTGGGCTTTAGGAGGACCGACTTTTTCAAAATGGGAGAGTGCCTCAGAAAAGCACTAGCAAACAGGCAAGAAGGAGGGGTGGAGGAACAATGGAGAAACATCAAAACTGCCATCACAGAGGCAACAATCCTTTCTCTAAAGCAAATAAACAAATCAAAACAAAAAAAAAACACAATGGTACTCAAAAGAGGTGGTAGGGTAGGTTAAGGAGAAAAAGACAGCATTCAGGAAGTATAAGGAAACACAGAAGGAGCAGGACAGAGAACTGTACCAGTTAAAGAAGAAGGAATCAGGGAAGGCAGTCAGAATAGCAAAGGCCCAAACCAAGGAAAAGATAGTCAACTTAGTTAAGAATGGGGATAAAACCTTTAATAGGTACATTAGGGAGCAAAAAAAGACCAAGGGAGGGAGGGATGGTGAGGCTTAGTAAAGGGCAGGGTGGGCAGAGAGTGACAGTGAAAAAGCAAAGATACTGAACGAATACTTCTGCTCTGTATTCACAAAAGAAGAGGAGGGGGAGGTACCTAATCCATTCAATAGAAGCACTCTGGATGGGGGGTCGATACCAATACTTTCACAGAAGAAAGGGTTCTGAAAGAACTCCTAAAACTGAAGGTGGACAAGCAATGGGGCCTGACGGGATTCACCCCAGAATTCTAAAAGAACTAAGGGGAGAACTAGTGACACCACTGACTACCCTTTTTAACAAATCATGGGAGGATGGTGTGGTACCTAAGGACTGAAGGAGGGCAGATGTGATTCCCCTTCACAAAAGTGGGAGCAAAGCAGAGGCAGGAAACTACAGACCTGTTAGCTTGATCTCAGTGGTAGGGAAAAATGATGGAATCACTTCTGAAAGAAAGAACTATTGAGCACCTAGAGGACGGCGGGGCACAGGACCCAAGGCAGCATGGATTCAGAGTGAGAAGGTCATGTCAGATGAATCTAATAGATTTCTTTGACCGGGTGACCAAAGTAGTAGACCAGGAAGGGGCTGTGGACATGGCCTACCTACACATCAGCAAGGCATCTGACAACGTCGCACACAAAAGATTAATAAACAAATTAGCCAGCCTGGGAGTGGATCCCAGGGTGGTAGCCTGGGTAAAACGTTGGCTGGGCAACAGGACACAGAGTGTAATAGTAAATGGTGTCCACGCCGAAGAAAGTTGGGTTACTAGTGGGGTACCACAGAGTTCAGTACTGGGACCTGTTCTCTTTAATATCTTTATACGTGACATTGCAAACGGACTGGAAGGAAAAATATGCCTCTTTGCAGATGACACAAAGATCTGCAACAGGGTTGATACATAAGGGTGTGTGGAAAGGATGAGAAGGGACTTGGCAAGGTTGGAGGAATGATCAAATGTATGGCAGCTTAGATTCAATGCAAAGAAATGCAAAGTAATGCATCTGGGAAACAAAAACCCAGGGAAAACGTGCACAGTGGAGGGGGAGGTAGTAACAACAACAAAAATGGAAAAGGACCTGGGGTAGTCATATCAGATGACCTAAAGGTAAGCACGCAATGTGAGAAGGCAGTAGGGATGGCTGGGGGGATATTGGGATGTATAAGGAGAAGCATCACCAGTAGAAAAGAGGAAATTGTTATCCCTCTTTACAGACAGTTGGTGAGACCCCATCTGGAGTACTGTGTGCAGTTTTGGAGACCCCATCTCTGCAAGAACATAGACAGGATGGAGGCAGTCCAGAGGAGGGCATCTAAAATGGTGCAGGGTCGGCAACAGAAGCCATACGAAGAGAGACTAAAGGAGCTTAACATGTATACCTTTGAGGAAAGGGGGGGGGGACATGATAGAAACTTTTAAGTACCTCAATGGAATCAGCAAAGTCCAAGAGGGTAGCATCTTTCAGAAAAAGAGATGTGCAAGAACAAGGGGACACAATTTGAAGACAGAGGAGGGACAGCTCAGGGGCAATGTGAGGAAGTATTTTTTCACAGAGAGGGTGGTGGATGCATGGAACGGCCTTCCTGAGGAGGTCGTGGGGTCAAAAACAGTGGGGAAATTCAAGAATGCATGGGATAGACATAAGGCAATTCTTGTGGGGGGTAGGAAGAAGTAGGCTGTTGGTTAACTAGGATTTGCAGCTTATCCATTAGGTAGGGAAATGGGCAGACTAGGTGGGCCAAACGGTCCTTATCTGCCATCAAAGTCTGTTTCTATGTATAATGTACATCTTCAGGATGCTCAGGGCACAGATTTGAATTTACTTGAGATATATGTGTGTGTATGTTGATATGTTTCTGGGGGGGTCCATCACAGTGACAGAACACTTTAGACTAGAAATAAACAGCTACTTCAAAACTGCAGTAATAAAGGGATGTCATCTACAACTACAGCAGACACAGAGGGTGATGATTCAACAGAACAGGGAAAGTAGCTTTGCTCCCGTTCAGGATATGGTTTGAAAAGTCTATTGGGGAATTCATCAAATGCAGACAGGCTAAAATGGAGAAGGTCCCTTTGGAACTGGTAGAGACCCTGTTGCTTTCAAAACAAGTTCTCCTAAGTTCATCCAGCTTTTATGTTGGCTGTGGTGGGAATGGGAAAAATTCCCAGGGGAAAGGAAAGTTAGGTAACATAACATAACAGCTCGGTGTTCCTTTCCTTTTCAAAAATTACAAATAAACAGAAAGAAACAGGAAAAAGGAAATGTGGGCGGTGGTGCAGTGCAGTGGTTGTGGGGCCACAGTCTACAGGGAGACCTTCTGGAGGCTGCGATGCTGCCCCATCAGTGTGCACCTTTCTGGTTGGAGGGAACAGGTTTCAAGGCTCCAAGCAGTACTGGCAGAGAGTTAGAAGAATGTCATGAGACTCAAAGTCACATTGGCAAGGAGTCAGAGTACCATCTCTCCCGCTCACGGACAACCTAGCCAAATACCACTACCTCAAAAGTGGCCAGAAAGAAGGATCAGTTTGACTAAGGTGGGCTCAATGAGGGCAGGGGGGGTAGAATTGGGATTGCGGGTGGGAGTGGGTAACAGGCACATTCCTGATCCAGTACCACTAAGAAACTCCTACACCATTCTGGAGGAGCGGGGCTGCCTTGAAGGGGCAGGCAAGGTGGTGGACAGAGAGAGGGTGCAGGGGAATGAACCAATGGAGTCCCCAAGAGGGGGCGCAGGACAGCCCCAGAGAAGGAGGAAGCAACTTCTAGTGGAGGCTCTATAGTCAGGGGGATAGAGTTGGGGGAAGGAAAGGGGGGTGGAGAGTGAGGTTAAATCTCAATCTCAATCTCAATCTTTATTTATTTGTTTAAGGCACCTTTCTAAAACCAAGGCGCCTGTACAATACTAGATAAAACAATTTCAATAAAATACAATACTAAACAAACAATTACAAGTACAACAAACACCAATTTAAAAATCATTGTATGCTTTCTTAAAAGGTGAGTCTTCAAAGATTCTTTAAAACTATGGACAGTAGGGCTTTCCGACCTGGACGAGGTAGAGAGTTCCACAGGGTTGGAGCCATAAAACTAAAAGATCTAGCTCCTGAGGTTTTAAACGAACCCTGGGAATCTCTAGCAATCCCTCGTCAGTGGATCGGAGAGAGCGGGGGGGACAATAGGGATGAAGGAGATCTTTCAGGTAAACCAGTCCCTGATCATGTAGGGCCTTATAGGTCCAGCAAACCGACCTTGAAGGTGATTCGCCAGTAAACTGGCAACCAGTGCAGACCCACGGGCACAGGCGTTGTATGACTGGCCCTGGAAGAGCCAGTCAACAGCCTGGCTGCCGCATTCTGCACTAGCTGCAGACGGCGAATCTCAACCCCAGGAAGCCCTAGGTAGAGCGAGTTGCAATAGTCAAGGCGGGAGGTAATGAAAGCGTGAACCAAAGTTGGCAGATCGCCGGGGAGAACCAGGTGTTTCACCTGGGCGATGTTCCTCAGATGGTAAAATGCCTACCTGGTGCATCGGCTCTGACAGATAGAAAGCATGCCCAGTAGATCATGAGGGCTATAAGAAGGAAGAGAGAGCTGGACACCATTGTCCACCTGGGGATGAAACAACTAGCTCTGGAAGGGACACAGGCAGTGCAGGAGCAGTTTAGGGAGCTAGGGATGGGTCTTAGGTAGGTAGCATGCACGGTAGCCTTTACGGAAGTGCTGCCTGTCTAGAACAGGGGGAAGGAGAGGGAGCTCTGTACTAAGGCATTCAACTTATGGTTGAAGGAATGGTGCAAAGAGGAGTGGTATAGCTACATTGGAGACTGGGGCACCACCTGAAGGGATCAGAACTGCACCGGGGGGGGGGGATAGCCTGCATCCATCCAGGAAGGGAGTAGCAGTCCTCAGTAGATGGTTTATTATTTATTTATTTATTTCAACTGGCATTTAAACTAGACAAGGGGGTAGCAGAAGGCAAAGGGGTGGCAGAAACTGCACCCCCCTTAGGCTGTGATGGAGGGTAAACAATTTCTGGGGGAAAGGATTCCCACCAAAATGTAGAACAACCAAGGGTGCAAGGGATCAGCATGGGAGGAAGGGGAAGAGAGGCAGGCAATATGCAAAGGAGAAGAATGGGGGGAACAAGACAACATGAGAAGGGACAAGAGTAGGACTAACAAAATGCGGACAGCCATGTGTGCCAATGTTAGAAGTCTGATAAATAAGATATGTAAGCCCCGCCAAACCAAGCTTATCTTCTGAGCCTCGGTGTTCTCTTGTCCCATCGAGATAGGCAGGGTACCGGGCGGGATTTAGGCCCATGACTCCTCTCATTTGCGGCACTGTCTTCATGTTCCTGGTGCTCGGTTGTGGCAGGTGGCTGAGCACCAGGTCTGTTGCTGCTGTGCCTCTTGGTGTAGTTTGCCAAGTTTTGGGGGCTGGGAGTGGAAAGAGAAAAGAAAAAAAGTAATACTAAAATTGTAAATAGTTTGAGTGGCCCATGCTCTGAGCATGCGCGGCTTCCAATCTGCAAATTTTAACAAAGTGGTTGAGGAACAGGCTGAACTCGTGACCACGTGTAAATATTAAATTAAAATTGACTAAATAATATAAATAGATTCAGCGGTCCGTGCTTCTGGACATACATTGCCACCAGTCGGAAAGGAATTCAAAGGACCGGTAGCTCCATTGAAAGGATTGTAGTTCAGTGCTGTCTGGCACTGTAGGGAGGTACCTGTAAATAGTTAAAATGGGACTACATGTCCTGAAAGTCTTTTGGGGGCTCATTGAGTTTAGCACCTAGTGTTCTGGTCCAGGATTGGACCTTGTTTCTGGAGGTTTTTTTTGGCACTGGGGGGGGTATAAATTTGTGTGTTTGGCACCTTTGTGGGGGGGAGACAGGGGACAAGGACAGAGGACAGAGTGGGGGTGATTGCCCACTCAGTCAGGAAGACTGTGTCATCTCTTTTTTTATTTTGACAGTAGATGTAGTGGGGAAGCAGCTTGGACATGGCAGCAGCCACTCTATATCTGTGGCCCCTTTGGGGTATCACTGAGGAACTCCAGGGAGAAGAAGGAGAGAGCAGCATTGCACCTGCAGCATGAGGGTGGGCCGAGACATGTTGGCCCTGAGGACCACTGTGGAGTGGGACCCCTGAGGAAGGTGACCTGTAGAGAAGAAGAGATGGCAAATGTGAGGTGATGGGATCCAGAGGTCCGAGCACTGCCCCTGGTCCCAGAGTCTGCAGATGTGAGCACTGATTATGGAAGGACAGTGAATGGGGATCCATGGGGAGCCAAGGGATTTGGAGGCACCCCCCGGTTCCATGGGGATTCCCCGTCTTAATGACCTCACCAGTTTTGTCTGCGTATAAGCTGATGAGGCTTGCTGTTCAAAGGCCTGCTCCGGCCACAAGTTAAGCTGCCTGCGTGTGGACTGTTTAGCTGCCTAGGCAATTGGTAGCCACCTGGACTTAATGTATAAATGTGACATTCTCAGTCTAGAGGAACCCAAGTTAATAATGTGACCCCTCAGTCAAGAAAAATTACACTGTGTGTGTTTTACTGCTCCATGGAGTGACTGCTCCTGTTCTTTAGTTGTTTATTAAATGGAATTCCCTCATTCCTGCAGTTCTGGTATTTTGCCTCATTTTTGATGGATGGTTTTGCTGCTAAAAAAGTTCTGCCTCCACAGCCTAGCCCCAGCCCGTGTTTTAGGGTGTGCATCCGAGGAGCTGTTGGGACCAAGGAGGAAGACGTTGAGAGGCCTGCCTGGTGAAGACTGCCCAGAAAGGCATATGGGGTGAAGATGACAAGGCCAGACAAGTGAAGACCAGCATCTCTAGTTCTCCTGTCATCCAGCTCTGCACCCAGAGGTCCAAGGGCAACCCATATTCATTAGGTCTGGTAGCCAGGCCGACCAGGTATATGGACCTTTTATGTTGTGTAGTTACCCCTCCCAGGACTTTCACCACCATACCTCTAGATGTGGAGAGGGGGACTTACAGATACCAGACCTGGAGGCCACAATGTCCGAGGCAGGCCTGGATATTGTAGCCATCACCAAAACACGGTGCACAAACAACCATGACTAGGAAATGGTCATAACTGGCTACACGATGTTTAGAAGGGACAGGGTAGGAAGGAAACGCAGGGGAGTGGTGCTTTATGTTAAGGAAAACATCAAAGCAACAGAGGTACAGGGAGGATGTGGGGAGGGGGTTGAGGTGTTGTGGGTCAACTCGAGCCTGGAAATGGAGCCACCATTCACATGGGAATGGTATACAGGCCTCCGACACAGGGAGAGTACATAGATAAAGAGATGTTGGAAGACATGGGCAAAATGGTTAAGAAGGGGGAGGTAGTGCTGGTGGTGGACTTTAATCTGCCAGATAAAGAGTGGAGCCTACACTGCTGCAACATCAGCTAGGAGCAGAGATATTCCAGACTCCGTGCAGGGAGCATGCCTCAGGCAGCTGGTCAGTGAACCCACTCATGGTGAGGCAATACTGGACCGGGTACTTACAAACAGGGACAGTGTGGCAGATGTCAGAGTGGGGAGTCATCTTGGGACCAGTGATCATTGCATAGTATGGTTTAATATAAGAACAATGGCAGAATCCAGTCACACAGAGGTGAGGGTCCTGGATTTCAGAAGGGCTGACTTCACAAAAAAAGAGAGATTGCATCTGAGAAGACCTGGCGGGGGGAGATGTCTAGGAGGGTGGAGGGAAAATGGGCCAGAATAAAAGAGAGCATAGTAAAGGCTACAAACTTGTATGTCAGACAAGTAAGCAAAAGCAGAAGGAGGAGGAGACCACTATGGTTCTCGAGGGAAGTGGCAGAAAAGGTAAGGGCAAAAATAGTGGCATTCAGAAGGTATAAGAGAGACCCAAAGAGAGGAGGATAGAGAAGTATATCGGGGGAAACAGAGGGAGTCAGGCAAGTCAGTAAGGAGCACAAAAGTGCAAGCTGAGGAAAGGATAGCCCAGACAGTATCAAAAGGGGACAAGACATTTTCAGACATATCAGTGAGAAAAGGAAGACCAAGGGAGGTATTGCACGGTTAATAAAGGAAACAGAGGGCTATACTGAGGAGGACCAAGAAAAGACAAATATGTTAAATATTTCTGCTTAGTATTCACAGCTGAGGGGAAGGGGAGGGACCACAAATAAGTACCAAGAGACTGGAGGGGAGGAAAATGGACAGCAGTCCCTTAGGGTCAGAAAAGCACTCGCTAATCTGAGGGTGGACAAAGCAATGGGTCTAGACAGAGCACATCCAAGAGTGTTAAAGGAACTCAGGGAGGTGCTAGTGGCCCCCCTGACAGACTTGTTTAACAGTTCACTTTAGACTGGCATGGTCCCAGAGGACTGAAGAAGGGCAGATGTAGTCCCACTTCACAAAAGTGGTAGCAAGGAGGAGATGGGAAATTGCAGGCCTGTCAGCCTGACATCCATTCTGTAGGAGGGAAATTGATGGAAACACTATTAAAGGAAATAATCGTGGAGCACCTGGCATCCAGTGGACTGCAGGACCTGAGGCAGCATGACTTTACGGAGGGGAGGTCATGCCAAACAAATCTGATTCTTTTTGACTGGGTAACCGGGGTGTTGGTTCCGTATACCAACCACACACCTAAACTTACACAAGGAAGTTCATTACAGCGACAACTTTGATGTTGCTGTAATGCACTTCAAGGTGAAATTTTGTGTTTTGCACCCCCAAACAAACTCCGACTCAGAGTTTGTATCTAAAAGTGGGGTAACGAACACAGCCTTCGATATTAGTGTGTTGCTGTGTCGCACTTTGACAACATAGTTGTCGAAGGGGCATGGTACATCCTGTTGGTTCAGGGGAGTGGTGGACATGGCCTACTTGGACTTTAGCGAGGTCTTTTGACACCGTTCCAAACAGGAGGCTGGTAAACAAGCTGGGTGACATGGGGATGGGTAATAAGGTGGTAACCTGGGTAAGAAACTGGTTAGGGGATAAGAGACAGAGGGTGGTGGTAAATGGAGTTCATTCTGAGGAGGGGAGAATGACCAATGAGGTACAGTAGGGTTCAGTACTGGGGCCAGTCTTTTTTAACGTCTTCAATACTGACATAGCAGAGGAATTGGAAGGGAAGGTCTGCCTCTTTGCTGATGGCACCAAGATCTGCAACAGGGTGTATACTCTGGAGGGGGTGCAAAGGATGGAAAAGAGACATGATCTACTGCAGGAATGGTCAAAGGTTTGGCAGCTAAGGTGTAATGCAAAAAAGCGCAAAATAATGCACTTGGGTCACAGAAACCCAGGGATGCAGTGGCGGGATGGTACTGTGGAAGTACTAGGTAGTGAGGATGTAGCACCTTCTACATATGCTCCTCTGTCTCCCATGCACTTCGCAGTTAGGGTTTTAATCTATGTGGTGTTTGGCCATTATGGCAATAATCTTAGGATCCCTTCAGCAACTACTAGCGATCACCAAAAATGGAAACGGTCTTCAGCACTTAGAGTCCTCCTAGGGGCTATCAGAAAATTAGTGCTCCTTTTACTACTGTGCTCTGGTAATATTGTACTAAACCCTGGTCCGCCAGCAACTATTTCTTCTCCAGCTGATCTGCCTAGTCTCAAAGGTTTGAGCATTATGCATGTCAATGCATGCAGCCTACTAAAGAAAATCACCTCCATCCAGGCATGGGTCTGTCATACCACACCTGAAATACTGGTGGTTACCAAGTCCTGGGTTAGACCTGATTTTGGAGACCGTGAAGTGAACATCCCCTCATACTTATTGTTTAGGATGGACAGACAGTCCAGAGGTGGTGGAGTAGCCATATATGTTAAAGATAAATACCCTGTTTCTGTTACTGACTCAACCTCCATTCAAAATGAATTTGAAAGCCTATTTGTTGAAGTCGAGATTTCCCCTATGGCCTCGCTTTACATAGTTGGATGTTACAGACCTCCATCAGCTGGTTTACAACTTTTTTTTTTTCAGTTATTATTTGTACTCCCCCCTCCCCTCCAGAGTCGCCTCTTCGGGAGATGCTAATGAAGCCTGTCCCTACCTCCACCTTACCTGACCAAACGGGGTCCTCCACATCTTGGTGTGGTTTACCCCCCCCCCACCTGGGGTTGGAGTGGGACCACCCCCGAACCTTGGAATCTTATCAGATCCCTTATTTAAGGCAGGCAGGTGGCAGCATATCGGGACCCAGCTCGGCACTCAATCTACCTGACTCTGGAGGGCATTTTCCATTTTTCCTCCAGACTGCATGCCCCAGCATCAAGGTGAAGGCACCGACACTCACAAAGTCCCACCTCCAAGTTCCCGTCCCCGAAACTGGTTGGTCTGTAGCCTATGCCCCCCCGACCAATCATGCCCCAGTGACTCCAGCAGCTGTCGCGCCCCCCAGCCTCTGCCAAGGGTCACCGCTTGCTGGTGTAAGAACCCACCCTTCCCCCGGAGAAGGCAAGCTGTCATCGGACACTCAAGCCTTCTCCCCCCGGCCAACCCCCGACGGCCCGAGCTCGCTACCGAACTTGGGTTGCCGGCGTGGTGCAAGGTGTGGTGTCCAGAGCCTCAACTCTCAGTGCCACCAGGCCAGCAGAAAAAGAACACTTCAAAACAAAAGCACCCTCTACTGGCAGCAGTACCAGCAGCTAAGGCACTATTTAACAACAAATTAACTTCCATTCATCTATACTAGTTTTTAAATAAAATTGTGACATTTTTAAGTTATTTCATTAAAAATGTCACAAATAGCCCATTTTCTAAGTGCAATAATACCCTCCAGGGTGGGCAGTATGGGCAATACCAGATCTTCCAGGGGCTATAAGGTCCTCCACCTGCAGCGTCGGGCCTCATTATGCCCCTGGGCGGTCCGGTATTGCCCAATACCGCCCACCTTGTTGGGTATTATTACTTGCAGAGAAGAAGATGCAGCACCAGAGCTGACTGCGGCAGTCCATGTGCTGTAATTTGCAGTTGCAGCAGGCAGAATGGAGGATCCGGCGATTATCAATTGAAGACAGGCAACACAGACAGACAGCGAAAAAGTCAAGGTGAGCAAGCAAGCACTGACTGAGTGAGTCTGAGACAAGACAGACTGAGACAGACACAGTCTTACTTAGTGGAGAAAAACAAATTTTGATTGATTGAGCAGCAGCACAGGTGCCTTATGGGGCAGGCGGGGCCAGGGTCCAACTTGAAGTCGACAACTTCTGTCTCTCTCTCCACCAGTAGTTTCTGTCCAGGCATCTTCTGCGTCTGCACTCACTCATGAAATAAACCCACTGTGAAGCATGCTCCCTGTTAATCTACCATCCATGACTTGCCCTGTGACACACACATCAGGACCATTTAGTCCCATTTATCTCTTGGACAACTCTTTTCAAAATTTCTACTGCCTTGCCTATTTCAGAAGAACAGACAGTAGATCTCTTACCCCTTGATTTAAAATACTAACCACAGGAGGTGTGCAGGCTGCAGTTGACAAGGACAAACTAGTTCATAAACGCCCAAGGTCAACTGAGAGTAGAGCAGGGCTTAAAGCAGTTAAACACAACACAGTCCAAACATAAGTTTTATTAAGGCACACACAGTACTGTTGGCACTGCAGCATATCACGTCTCCCAAAGTCAAATTAAATAAGCTGTATTTTGTTGATAGAATTAAAATATCCCAGTTTTGCTTGTTTGACTCTTTGATCATGTTGTCAAAACTGGAAGACAGAATTACACAAAACACAGAATTATGCAAACAGTGGTCTCAGAAGTAGCTAATCATACACTGATGGATGGCTACGTTTAAATCCCAGCTCAATTGTGTTCACAGAAGAGGATACCAATATGCCATGACTGCAGATCTGATTCTCATCTTCAGTAAGAAAATGTGAAGATAAGAAGTCCTGCTTGCTGCTTGTTGAAACTATAGCCTCCTGCTCCTCTGCAGATCGCACACTTGAACTTTATTAGGCAGTAGGCAGGGTGGCAGCTGCTGGGATGGGGGGTAGGACTGGAGTAACTCCGGGAAAGCTTAGCTTGTGATGGCCTGCATGCCCCTGGCTCTGCCCCCACTCAGCCACTGGCTCCATCCCCACAGCCCCTCTGACTGGCGGTTGTTGCCCCCATTGAAATCTGAAATGGTGCCCCTGTGAAAGATGCTCCCCTCTTGGACTTTGTTGATTCCCTTGAGGTACTTGAAAGTTTCTATATCATGTCCCCCCCACTACCTCCTTTCCTCGAGGGCATATATGTTAAGCTTCTTTTGTCTCTCTTCGTATTAGTTCTGGTGCAGACCCTGCACCATTTTAGTTGCCCTCCTCTGGACTGCCTCCATCCTGTCTATGTTTCCAGAACTGCATGCAGTACTCCAGATGGGATCTCACCAACTGTCTGTACAGAGGGATGACAACTTCATGTTTTCTACTGGTGATGCCTCTCACTGTGCATCCCAGTATCCCCCCAGCCCTCCTTACTGTCTTTTCACATTGCTTGCCCACCTTTAGGTCATCTGATTTGACTACTCTCAGGTCCCTTTCCATTTTTGTTGTTGTTAGTATCTCCCCCTCCCCCCCCGTGTACTCCTCCCTTGGGTTTTGTTTCCCAGGTGCATTACTTTGCACCACTTCTTTGCATTGAATCCAAGCTGCCATACTTTTGACCATTCCTCCAACCTTGCCAAGTCCCTTCTCATACTTTCCACCCCCCCCTTGTGTATCAACACTGTTGCAGATCTTAGTGTCATCTGCAAAAAGGCATACTTTTCTTTCCAGTCCCTCTGCAATGTCACTTATAAAGACATTGAAGAGGACCGGCCCCAGTACTGAACCCTGCAGTACCCCACTAGTAACCCTCCTTTTAGTGTGCTACTGACTTCATTTGGTTGGGTCACTGGAGGCTTAATTCCTAGACTGGGTCCAAGATTGTAACAGCAAGGGACTGCTGGTGGCCCACCATCAAGGAGAGCTACCTGATGGCATTTGCGGTAAGTATCCCATGGATCAGAAGGTAACTTGCAGCTTTCCTGTCAGCTTTCTGGACTCCCAAGAGGTAAGTGGAAACTGAGCTGAGTGCAGAGGGCAGAAGAGGTGGTACCATGACATTCAGACCCAAGGAAGGGGTAAGATGTAGTGAGCCTGAGCGCTACCTCCATTAGCTTAGTGCCCATGCCCAGGTGCCATACTGTGTGAGCTAGGAAGTTATACTTCTCACCTTGTTGTAAGAGAGGCTGTGTCACTGCATCATGACTGCACTGTAGGGGCACAGCTATACCCCTTGCTAACACCAGTTCCCCCTTGACTGTAGTGGGGACAGATACCATTTGTAAATATGTTGAAATGCTTTGAACTTGCAAGCAAATTTGTGCCTCAAGTCTGGTGCCCTGTGGCTGCGTTATTGTTGTATATATGTGAAAGGGATACAGTGATTGAACTGATCAGAAGCCTGCCTGAAGGGAGTTTGCTACTAAATTAAATACTGCAGTTTACCCAAGTTACTTGTTGGGATCAGTATATAATACGGTGCAAAACAAATCCATTTTTTGACCAAAAAAAGGTGGCTCTCAGGAGATGCTGCTGTCACCCGTAGGCTCTGGTTCTGAGGGAAGAAGAGCGTAACAGAGATGCACCACCCCCAGGTAAAGGAGGTGAAAACAGGATAGGAGGTAACAGCTGGAATAGCTGGCGGGTCCTTCCACTGTGGGGCATAGTTTTATAAAGGAAAGTGCCTCTGCTGGGGTGGTGCAGAGACTTATATAAGCAGCGGCCCTGTGGCCACGTGATGGAAGAAGGAGGGAACTGTTTGCAAGGGATGGCCACTGGTGAGACGTTATCATCCTGATACTCCTAGACATGAGGTCACCCTTGGGTATGACCTGTCCTTCCCCTTTGAGACATGGTTAAGGCAGATAAGGGGGGCAGGGGGAGGGGAGAGAATACTATGTGAGGATGTGCCCCTAGCCAAGGACCTGAACAAGATAGAAGGGGAGCTGCTAATGCCTCTGCTAGGGCATTAAATGGCACTGCCTAAGTCCCGAGATGAAACCCACTTTGCAGGAACAAATTAGGATCTGTCACCAGAGAAAACTAGCCCTTATTCAACTGCTGTCTAAACTTTAAGCACAATGGGCCCAATGTGATGATGCTAATTAGTTAGGGAGGGTGAGCAGACAGGGTGGGGCAGTAGGTCTTTTTCTGCCATCAATGTCTGTTTATCCATGTATCTATATGCCGCAAGTAGTAGAAACTTTGCATGGCCTATTAGTAGAATCTCTGCATGATTTCAGTCAAGTATAGATGACCTGATCAGAGAGTTAGGTGGTGCCAGAGATCCCCATTCAAGCTTGAATCAATTATTATCTGAACTTTTGGAACATTTTAGTTTAAAGTACAAACATTGTTTTATCTGTTTTTGTCCACCCGTAAGTTGTCGCCTGGAGAGTGAGGGTCACTGCCCTCTCTGCTTCCAAATAGGGTGTCATTCTGATAAGAATGTCATCCAGGGATTGGAAGAAGAGGATATTCTGTTCCCTGAGTGAGGAGTGCCACAGGAGGATGAGGTCTAGGAAGAATACCCTCGGAGTGGAAGACAATCTGAAGGGGAGATTGGTATGTTGCTAGTGTTTATTCCCTGTCCATAGTAATTAAAGGAAATTATAAGAATGATGGAATGATGTCTTCTTGGGTTGTAAAGATTGGTGCTAGGAGGGCTACAGAGTCATGGAAGTCATGGAGATAGGGGACTCGGGGGGGCTTCTGAGCTGAAGAAAGTTCTCTGGGGATTTCCCTTCTTAAGGAAGAAAGTAATTCCATCTTGAAAGTCTGGTACTGTACACATTTGTTCACGTATGTGAGGTCCATGCTGGGCAAACATCTTCTGACTTCTCAGGGACTATAAAGAAGGTTAAATAAATCCCCAGACCATTTCTTGTGCTAACACTCTGCAGATGGGAGCTATGTGGGTGCAGTGCTTCCCAATCACTAATTAAAGATCACTCCCCTGCTGGGGGTACCTGCAGTGGAAAATATGTCAAAATGAGTGGTTCTGAACATGACAGGATGTAAATGAAGTGAATGACCTCCTTGGGCTGCATATCTAAGTATACTGTGGCCCATGCCCACACAAAAGTCATAGTGCGTCACCTTCTAGCTATGTGGCACTAGTTGGTGTGGCTGCAGAAGGAACAGAGAAACCTTCAGAGATGTTTCTGACTCAACTCCTACTTTTCCCCTGAAGGAATGTTTCACATCCAAGGATTTGGACTGACCCATCTGTTCAAAGTCCTACTTGTCACAGGCAAACTTCTGCAATCTCCTTGCACCAGCTGAAGGGAGGATCATGAGACGCAGACGCCGAAGTGCACACTGTGACTGCATGATGTCTGAGGTCTTGTGACAGTGGGTGGTAAACATGGAGTCATGAGCTGCAAGAAGATCCTTGGCCAGATAGAGGTAGAAAAGCAATCTCCCTGGCAAGATAGGATGTGCCAAAATAGTTCAAAAATTAGCACTGAGTAAATGCTGTGCTGTAAACAGCAGACCTACCCCAGATGGATGCAAGCCTGCTGTCCCTGGCTAGGGAATGCGTTGCATCTGTGTCATCCTCTTTGTGGTCACTTTAGGGCTCAGGACTCAGCAGGGATGACCTACTGCAGTGCGACTATTGTTTGGTCAACATTCATGGGTGGCCTATATTCTGAGCATGGAGGATGCAGGTTTCATGTTGCTTGGTTTATTGGGTGGTCTCAGGTCTCTGTCTGACAGACTTGCAAAGCTCCTCCTGAAGACAGGAAGGGGTGAGTCTGGCCAGACAGGTAGCATGCCAAAGCCTCCTCTCTAGATGGGACCCCTGATACTGGATGCCTGGATTGTCTTCTGTTTGCTCACAGATAATAGGTGGGCACAGTGCTCAGAGTACTCATTGCATTGCCAGGGCACTTCCTAGCTTGCTGTTTCCTCCATACCATCTTGAAGGGAGGAATGAAGACCCAGCCCCTTCACATCCAAAACTGCCACAACTGCCTTGTGGAAAATAGAGCTCTATCCTGTGTCGTTTCCCTTGTGCAGCTCTCGGGCAAGAGACCTGTGATCAAGAGTATTATTGGTGTCTGCCATGCGTGGTTCCCACCAGTCAATGGATCTGCTGTAAAGGGAGCTAGCCACTGTATGAAATACCAGCTGCAGTGACTGCAGCACTAGGAGGGTTTAGTCCATGAGGCTATGCCCATGTTGGTATGTAGTGGAAGATGTAATAAAAAGGGCCAGCTGCATCGGGGAACAAGGACTTAAGTGATGCAGCTTTGTGGTGGAACACACAGTGCTGAGGCAGCAGAGAGGAGAAAGAATTCAGAGAAAAACAAAGTAGCAGAAAGCTACATTACCTGGAGCAAGCCTAGTTTCTGACCTACAGCTTGAGAGGCAGGAGAAGAACTGAAGAAGCAGCTATGGTGGTTCCAACAGGAAACCACATGGCCGGGGGGAGTCTTTGAGTTCAGGAGTGTCTTGCCTGCCTGGGGACAGTGTTTGGGGGGTGGTGGTTTGGCATGATACTCCCTCTATAAGTTTGGCAATAGCCTGGACAAGATCAGTCAGTGGCCAAAGTAGCCAGGGGGGATGTGAGGGAGGAGGCCTCCAGTGTGAATCACAATGGGGCATGTGCTCAAGCTGGTACAATTCAAAAAAGACATTAGGAAGTGTTTCTTCATGGGAAGGGTGGTGCAAACTTCCTGACAAGGTCGTGGAGGCAAAAAGAATAATGGGGTTCAAGAGGTAGTAGGATGCATATAAAAAATAATCAGACTGGAAGTGGAGTGGGGAAGTGATGACTGTGAGGGAGGACAGAGATTAGAGCATCTTCAAGTAAGGAACCTTGGGGCAGACGAGATGGACTGTTCAGGTCTTTGTCTGTCTGTCACTTTTCTAATTTACTAAGGTCTACAGTATGCTCAACCACAGAATAACTTCATAGTCACAAGAAGCTACCAGACCAATGTAGCACCCCTGAGGGCCTTGACCACCTGACTTGTTGATGAGGTCTGTAGAAACCATGTGCCTAGCAAAATCAGAACTGTGGCAGTGGAGGCAACCTGGATGGGTAACCCCTGAACAGTTATTTGAAGACCATGTGCCTGTTGTTATCCACCACTATGTTAACACATACTGAGTCCTTGTGTTAAGGAGAGATGTCCCTGGCATACCTCCCACCTTTTGACCCCTCTAATGTGGAACATTGCCTCTCAAAATTTGGAAGAAATAGGCAAAATGTAGGACACTTAAGCAAGTCTTTCACCAAGAAGATCAGAACACTGGTAAAATGTGTGTGTTTATGTTCATAAAATTTGTTGTTAATTGAGTAATGTATTTTTCACAGTATTTACTATGGATTTTTGCTTTACAGTATTAACCATTGAATGTGTGATAAATCATCTCAGTGTGAAACAGGACTTTTGTGAAGTAAAATGAGGAATTGTTCCTCGTAATGTGGGGTAGTTGAGAGGTATGGTCCCTGGGGTGCAGAAGAGAGATGGCCAGGGTGCCCAGAATTGCTATCTCCAAATAATAGTCATGATGTAGAACTGTTCTTCATCTCTACAAAACAAAACTAATTCACACTTTCCTCCCAAGGGGACACACTACTGGCAGACCTTAGGTCAGACACATCAATAGTCTACCATGCCAGTCCTCTTCAAAATCTTTACTGATCAGCTTAACAGCCCCACCGACCCACCCATCCACCGAAGCCAAGGTGCTTCAGCTTTTACTATTAGGTCCAGGTAGGGACTTTGTACTTCCGCAGTTTTGCGCTTTGTTATATGCTGTACTTTAACTTTTAGATTGTGACTTTTGAATAAAGTTATAGACACCACTTGCAAGTAAAATATATGGATTCCAGCCTGCAATTCATTCATTCATTCTCTGGTTTAAGTGTGACTATTTTTGTCTGTATGAAGGTCATTCTGGCAGGTGGGGAGCATACCAGGAGCTAGTTTAGAACCCACGTGGGAGAGAGCAATTTTAGACCTGGTACTCTCAAATGGGGATGGAGAGAGGATCTCTGATCTTGAAGTGGGTAGCCATCTGGGAACAAGCGACCACCAAACAGTGTGGTTCACGATAAACTTAGTTGTAGCGTCAAGCCACACAAATGTGAAGGTACTGCCGTACTGGACTTCAGGAGGGCTGATTTTGTCAAAATGGGAGAGTGCCTCAGAAAAGCACTAGCAAACAGGCAAGAAGGTGGGGTGGAGCAACAATGGGGAAACATCAAAACCGCCATCACAGAGGCAACAAGTCTTTGTGTGAAGCAAATAAACAAATCAAAACAAAAGAAAAAAACACAATGGTTCTCAAAAGAAGTGGCGGGGAAGGTAAGGGAAAAGATAGCATTCAGGAAGTATAAGGAAACACAGAAGGAGCAGGACAGAGAACTGTACCAGTTAAAGCAGAAGGAAGTGGGTAAGGCAGTCAGAATAGCAAAGGCCCAAACCGAGGAAAAGATAGCCAACTCAGCTAAGAAGGGGGATAAAACCTTTTATAGGTACATTAGGGAGCAAAGAAAGACTAAGGCAGGGATACTGTGGCTGAACAAAAGGGAAGTGGTTGGGCAGAGAGTGACAGTGAAAAGGCAGGGATACTGAATGAATACTTCTGCTCAGTATTCACAATGGCAAAGCAGGGGGAAATACCTAATCTAGTCAATTGAAGCACTCTGGATAGGGGGGTTGATATTAGTCCTTTCACAGAAGAAAGGGTTCTGAAAGAACTCTTAAAACTGAAGGTGGATAAAGCAATGGGACCTGATGGGATTCACCGCAGAATTTTAAAAGAACTAAGGGAAGAACTAGTAACACCACTGACTACCCTTTTTAATAAATTATGGGAGGATGGAGTGGTACCTGAGGACTGGAGCAGGGCGGATGTGATTCCCCTTTACAAAAGTGGGAGCAAGACAGAGGCAAGAAACTACAGACCTGTCAGTTTGACCTCAGTGGTATGGAAAATGATGAAATCACTTCTGAAGGAAAGAATTGTTGAGTACCTAGAGGCCAGTGGGGCACAGGACCCAAGGCAGCATAGATTCACAGTGGGAAGGTCATGTCAGACAAATCTAATTGATTTCTTTGACTGGGTGACCAAGGCAGTAGACAAGGGAGGGGCTGTGGACATGGCCTACCTAAACTTTAGCTAGGCATTTGACACAGCCCTGCACAAAAAATTAATAAACAAATTAGCCAGCCTTGGAGTGGGTCCTAGGGTGGTAGCCTGGGTAAAACACTAGTTGAACAACAGGACACAGCGGGTAATAGTAAACAGAGTCCACAGTGAAGAAAGGAGGGTTACTAGTGGGGTACCACAGGGTTCAGTACTGAGACCAGTCCTTTTTAATGTCTTTATAAGTGACATTGCAGAGGGACTGGAAGGGAAAGTATGTCTCTTTGCAGATGACACAAAGATCTGCAACAGGGTTGATACACAAGGTGGGGTGGAAAGGATGAAAAGGGACTTGGCAAGGTTGGAGGAATGGTCAAATGTATAGCAGCTTAGATTCAATGCAAAGAAGTGCAAAGTAATGCACCTGGGAAACAAAAACCCAGGGGAAGAGTACACAATGGCGGGTGAGATACTGACAACAACAAAAATAGAAAGGGACCTGGGGGTAGTCATATCAGATGACCTAAAGGTGGGCCAGCAATGTGAGAAGGCAGTAAGGAGGGCTGGGAGGATATTGGGATGCATAGGGAGAGGCATCACCAGTAGAAATCAAGAAGTTGTTGGCCCTCTGTACAGACAGTTGGTAAGACCACATCTGGAGTACTGTGTACAGTTCTGGAGACCCCATCTCTGCAAAGACATAGACAGGGTGGAGGCTGTCCAGAGGAGGGCAACCAAAATGATGCAGGGTCTGCATCAGAAGACGATGAAGAAAGACTAAAGGAACTAAAGATGTATAGCCTCGAGGAAAGGAGGGAGAGGGGGGGACATGATAGAAACTTTCAAATTCCTCAAGGGAATCAACAAAGTCCAAGAGGGTAGCATCTTTCAGAAAAAGAGATGTGCAAAAACAAGGGGGCACAATTTGAAAATAGAGGGGGGATGGTTCAGAGGTAATGTGAGGAAGTATTTCCTTCACAAAGAGGGTTGTGGATACATGGAACAGCTTTCCTGAGGAGGTCTTAGAGTCAAAGACAGTGGGGGAATCAAAAATGCATGGGACAGATATAAGGCAATTCTAGTGGGGGTAGGAGGAAATAGGATGTTGGTTAACTAGCATCTGCAGCTTATCCGTTAGGTAGGGAAATGGGCAGACTAGGTGGGCCAAGCGGTCCTTATCTGCCGTCAAATTCTATGTTTCTATGTTGGGGGCATTCTGGAAGTTGGCAGTTCTGCAGGGGCAGCAGGAGATGGAGAGGGGGACATGACAGAGACTGATAAATACCTCACCGGGGTGATAAGTTACAGGAGGGGAGTATTCTTCAGAAGAGAAGTTACACGAGAACAAGGGGACATGGAATGAAGCTGGAAGGGGGAAAAGGTGGGAAGGATGTGAGGAAGTACTTCTTCACTGAAAAGTGGCTAGTGCCTGGAATAGTCTCCCAGCGGAAGTGGCGGGATGAAAACAATGGTTGGCTTTAAGTGTGCATAGGATAGGCAGAGAGGAATCTTTGTAGGAAAGAGAATGGTGGAGTAGCCAGAGATCAGCTAAGGTCTGCGGTTAGAGTATAGTCAGGGAAAAAGGGAGTGGACTGGGTGTACCAGGCAGTCCTTCTCTGCCAACAAATTCAGTGTTTCTATGTCCAGGAAAGGGGTGGAGATCATTCTGCCAAGTGGGGGGTGCCCTGACACAAGGAAAACCAGAATTGATCCATTCCCATTCTTTTTCTGAGTGCATTCCAGTATTGTGTTGAATCTGGTTTTCACTCATTCCCTCTTACTCCTATCATCAAAAATTCATAACTTATTTCAATGGGACGCAAAACAACTACACACTTTTTACTCATGATCTTGACATATACAATGTGTAGCTCGAGGGGAGGTCTTGCTTCCACTTCCTCATTTGTGGGTTTTGCCCAATACCTATGTAATCAGTCAAATCTGAAGAGCTACAGGTCATGCAGATGCTGGTAAAACAATGTTCAGATCACACTAGCTAGTAGCATAACAATTAGCAAATGAAAATGTTGTTTCAAACAGGTAAAACTGACGGTATTCAAGTTTATACTGTGATTATGAAAAGAACTGCTATTCTCCCACCCCACTTGTGCCTTATCTTAAAAGCAAAAGTCTTTATATGCCAATTTGAGTTGTTTTTTAATGTAGCTCTTAAAAGAGTTAAGTTTTGAAATGCATTTGTTAACAATTGCCTTGTTTACATGCACTGTGAAATCAGAGCACACTCCAATTTCAGTGGAATTGATGCAACAATCTTCAGTCTGCAGCTCATGTGAACTCATTCAGAGTTGAGATCCCGTTTTGATTCAAACCAGATTGCAGTGCAGCAGAGCAAATGCATTGATTTTTTTTGAACCTAGTTATTTTGTGGATGTAATAAACACAACTGGAAATTGATTCTGCTATTTTTTCTGTTGAAATTGCAGCAAAAAAAATTAATTAATTTAAAAAAATCCTCAGGTACAGGTTGTTTACGTGCAGTAGAAATCAATCATCATTCAATCAATGCAGCTCATTCACATCAATCCAATATCATGTAAACTGAAATGGATTACAGTTCAAATAAAGGGAATTGATTACAGAGTAGGTGATCCCCATTTCATGTAAATGTAGAAACCATAACGGTTAAGAGATCTTGCGAATGATGCACAGTAAGTGCACTTAGAAAAGGGCATCTCCAGCTTGGCTCCCATACACACCACTAATACACAATTACATGCCCCATTTCTTACTGACTTGTAAGCATGTGCCACTATAACTAACCCATGCTAGAAGTGCAACACATGAACACTATGTAAGACTTCAAAGTCAAAGAGAAGTGCAAGCCTTTGTCTTTTGAGTCTGTGTTCTGATGCTCTGCTGTTTTTTTCCTCTCCATGAACTAGTAGCAGCAAAAGCACCAATAAAAACAGTGAGCAAACAAAACTTAGTAGAAGTATTTGTGAGTTATTTAATCATAGTTAACCAAGTCTAATTCGCACTTTTTAATGAAAGTAGCAACTGTGGAGTTGTATGCGGGTAGAATTGGGAGCTAGCTCGGAAGGCACCTATTGCTTCTGAAGCTGTTTCAGTTTTTGCTATTTTCAGAATAAACGCACTTAAAAGTTAAATTACGTGCAAATTTATGGAGATCCACCACTGTGGAAAAGAAGTCAATGTCAGTACTTGGGAGAACGAAAGTCCCTTACTGAGTACACTCTCCTCAGGGCCAGTGAGGGCATGTTTGATTAAATTCACAATGGGAACAAGGGGCAAATCAGTTTCTGGGGTGTTTGAGGTGGCGTGGAGAAGTTTTCTTATGGATATGCATTCCTTTTCCTTTTTTCACACCACCCTTCCTCCTCATTTTCCTCCATTGGGTTGGTAGTCTTGTTGAAAGCGTGTCCTGCGCTGACTGTGCCTGGCCCCTTGTGTCTGTGCCTGGGTGTGTCTCTGAAGTGGTTCTTCCACCTCCTCCTCCTCCTCCTCCTTCTCCTCTAAAAAGGATCAGACACGGATACAGCAAAAATATATTCCACATTATGTGGAATCAAGTTGCTATTTTAACAGTTGTTTTTAAAAATCACATGTTCTATTGAGTATGAACCATTCTTATTGATGGTGGTTTACAGACTCTGCCTCTCACTTGCATAAAACTGAGCATTCTGGTTTGTAACCTTAGATCACTCTGAGAAAGCCTGGCAGTCGGCTAGGAGAAACATCAGTGTTAATTCTGGCCAGTCCAGCCATTATGAGATGCTGCTATCAGTGTGTGCATGTATTTTGCACTACCATGATTAAATAATTCACAAGTACTTCTGCTAAGTTTTGTCTGTTCACTGTTGCTATGGGTGCTTTTGGACTTTGCTGCTACTAGTTTGTGTTTCTACACATGTAGCACTGTAGCATCCTGATCCTGGTGCTCACTCTCTTCTTGACATTGTTCCTCTCCATGAACAGTTTTGTAGTATGCATTCACATTTACACAGGTATGTTGCGGTCCCTGTTTTGTCAGTTTAATGAATCCGGTGCTAACATACTATTTTTGTAAGGTTAGGTACCATTAATGAACAATGGGACAGACGTATTCTGACTCTGAAGTAGGCAATAATACATAACAGGGAGGGCGTTGTTGGGCTATACCCACCTACCCACAGGTGTAATGAGGCCTGACACTGCAGGCAGAGGGCCTTATAGCACCTGGAAGGCAGGTATAGACAATATTGCCCACCCTGGAGTGTATTATTGCACTTAGGAAATGGTGTTTGTTAAATATATTAAATAAAATGTAAAAAAAAAACCATTAGAAAATACCGGCAAAAATAAAACAACACATTTGCCTGTAAAGTAGTCTTTCCGCTGGTTAACTGCAAGTAGAGGGTGCTGTTGCTTTACTGAGCTGTTAGATCTGTTTACAGAGCCTGTATTATTTATTTATTAGCTGTTGTTTACCGGGTAAGTGCATTAGGCATGAAAGCTTGCCTATTTTCAGGCACGACCCGGGAGAGTAGAAGATACAGAGATTTTAAACAGGTTCAAAAAACATACAATCACATAGCATTGTTTTTTGCCCCCCCCAAGTAGCAGTCTGTTAATTGTGGCAGAGAATTTTTTTTTTCACACAAATGCAATTATGGCATTTGTAAGCATTTAGACTTTCAACATGGTAGTGGTGGTAGTAGTAGTAGTAGTAAGTAGTAAAAATTGTTATTCATTAGAATGAATTGGCAGCTCAACTGAGTTTAAAAAACTCATTTACAGTGTGATCCGCATAGGTGCATAATTACATCAGTTGCGTAACATATAGGGACAATCAGAAAACATTACAATCAAACATACAGACAATTTGGCAATTCATAATTATAAATATATATCATAAATACACTATAGATACCAAATACTCAACAGACCCTTTTAGTATAATCAAATCAGAAATCCTGTCCAGTCATCTACCTTAACTTATTTAATCCTTCCCTTACTAAACCAATTTTTTATTTGCTTGGGAGGAATGGCAGCATGAATGTAGTCCAGCAGGAGTGATGGCACTGCAGTGCAAACACTGTTATATCACGATGTTCACTTTCTTTTTTTAAATTCATTGAATGACTATTTTCTTTTTCCTTTGTGAGCTGGGAAGTTTTTTGTGTTTGGGAGCAGGGAAGCGAACAGTGAGCGGAGGAACCAAGGGGCTGCAGGGAAGCAAGAGAAAAACGTGGCTATGATTTCATTTTGAAAATTCAATAGTTGGCATAGTAATTCACTGTGTAAATAGTCAGGCTGGCACTGGAACTTGTTTTTCCTTGGTCTCTGTTGGCACATAAATGCATGCCCAGGTAAGGGGCTCAGCCAATCAGTGACTGGGACTGTTTCTACACATTTTCTAATGGTAAAATAAAGGACATTTCCTCAAAATGAAATACATTTAGGAGGTATGCCATGGGTTAGTCCTCTTGTGATGGGGCCCTCATTGTGCCACTCTGCCTATGAGATTAGCTGGTTCTGTACCTTGATGAGTAACATAAATGTTATTACATTTGGAAGTCTCTGCCCAGCCTGATGATGCCCCTTGGGAGGCAAACATTAGGACTGCGCATACTGGAGTACAAAATAGCACCTGGGTACTAATGCTTTCCTAATCTCCAGGAGCTACAATGGCCAGCCCACGTGCTAGAGATTATGTGCATCTTGAATGCAGAATCCTTATTTTCATTTTGTGCAACACTGCAGTACATAAGCAACAGTGACTGCAGCTGCAGAGCCTGCCTGACATCCTATCACCTCTTGGAGGGAGTGGCAGGGGTTCAGATGGGCTCTGTAGATGCTCCAGCAAGACCTTATTGGCTTCCAGCTTTCCCTTATTTATGTTACCTCCCATGTGTGCTATTTACACAGGGCACAGTGGATGAAATCAAATAAGAAGATTATAAGACTGATGGCCAGCACTATACAGTGGCAGCCAGAGAATCAACCTATCTGTCTCTCTCTCTCTTTCTCTATCTATTGATAGATACAGTACAGTAGATGTCAATATCTGTAGTATGTATATACAGTATGTTGCAACAAAATTCCATTAATTTCAATAGAATTTCACAGTGGTTTCTCTACAGTAGTGTTACACAATGGGTCAAGATGGTCTCCACAAATACACTGTGCCCTGTGTAAATAGCACACGTGGAATCTTAGTGCTGGGGGACTCAATACTAAGAGGAGTTAGGTGGGGTAGCAAAGGGGAGAGGCATAGCGCATTTGGGTGGAGGCCATGCCGGGAATGACAGCGGAAAGGGTGGGACAGTCTGTTCTGAAATATGCTAGAAGTGGTAAGGACAAGCCTCATTTAATTATACATCTTGGGACAAACGACCTGGCTGACAAGACAGTAGATATAGTCCAGAGGAGGTTTGAGGAACTAGCACAATTATGTGAGGGGGCAGGAAGTTCAGTAACTTTTTCAGAGATACTTCCGGTGCCAAAGGCAAGCACAACAAGAAAGCTGAGAATAGAGGAATTTAACGGATGGCTAAGAACCTGGTGTTGTGCTAAAGGGTATGGGCTGTTGGGGGGTGGGAGGAACCTGGGAGGACAGTAGTCTCTATGCCAAGGACAGACTACACTTGAGTGAGATGGGAAAGAAAGTGTTGAAACAGAGGATGGAGGAGTACATAGAGGAAGTTGGGAATTTAAACTGGTAGTGGGGAGTGGCAGTTGGGGAAGAGATATGCAGAGACCACAGGTTGGGAAACCATATGAGCTTACCCCCCCATAACAGTGACAAAGGACAAATGGCAAGTACTATTGGTGATGCTAGGAAAGGAGGGCAGGATGGGGGGGGGGAGGGTGGAAGGTGGTTACCCTTAATGCTAGGAGCCTTGGGAGGAAAACTGCAATTACAGGTTCTCATGGCAGAGGGAGAGGTGGACATTGCAGCCATCACGGAAATGTGGGCCACCCAATACAATGACTGGGACCTGTCTGTACCAGGGTACAGGTTATTTCGTAGGGACAGAGTGATTGGGAAAGGGGGTGGCACTATATGTGAAGGAAGGACTGAAGTGTGTAAGGGAGGAAGGGAAGGGGGGTAGTACGGAGTCACTTTGGATGCAAATCCAGGATTCCAAGAATAGGATTCTTAGAATGGGAGTGGTGTACAGACCACCATCTCAGATGGAGGAGTTAGACAGGGAACTAGTGGAAAGATCAGGAGGACCTGCGAGAAGGGTAGTGTGGTGATTGTGGGGGACTTCAACATGCCAGGAGTGGACTGGTGCACCCCAACAACCAGGAACAGAAGGGAGCAGATACTGCTGGATGCCTTCCAGGACAGCTTCCTGCTGCAAATGGTCAGTGAACCAACCAGGTTAGGGAATACCCTTGACCTTGTGCTGGCAAATGGGGACTTTGTGAGAAAACTTACAGTGAAGGAACCGCTGTCAGGGAGTGACCACCACTCAGTATGGCTCACATTGGATATGGACAAGGAAGGAGTGGAATCTGGCACAAGAGTGCTGGACTTCAGGAGGGCCGAATTTGGGAGGATGGGGGAAGTGGTAAAAGGGTACCTGGCCAGAATTCAATCTAGTATGGACACTAACCAGAGGTGGGGAGCTCATAAAGCTGGGGATAGTGGAGGCAACCAAAACCTGCTGTGAAGCCCAGAGCAAGAAGGCTAGGGCTAAGAAACTGAGCTGGTTGAGCAAGGAGGTCATGGAAAAGGTAAGGAGGAAAAGAGCTGGGGGAGGACAGGGAGGAGTACTTGACAGAATCGAAGGAGGTGACAAGGGCAGTAAGGGGAGCCAAAGCATCTATGGAACTCAGGCTGGCACAAGGCATTAAGAAGGGGGAGAAGGACTTCTTTAAGTACATCAGGGGAGAAAAGGAGCTGTAAGGATCACATAGTAAGGATTAGGAAGGGTTGGGTGGAAGCAGGGTGCGATAAGGCGGAAGCACTAAATGAGTACTTCTGCTCAGTATTTACTAAAGAGAAGAGGGGAGTGACACCCAAGGTGGGAGAAATGGCAGAAGCAGGGGGGGAAGTGGTGACAGATGGGGAAATCATGGAGGGCAGAGTTCGAGAGGGTTTGAAGGCACTGAGGGTGGACAAGGCGCCAGGCCTTGATGGCATCCACCCCAGGGTACTGAAAGAGCTGGCAGAGGTCCTTGCAGTACCTTTGGCAGACCTATTTAATGCCTCACTACATTTGGGGTGTGTACCTCAGGACTGGAGGATGGCTCATGTGGTGCCATTCCACAAGAGTGGCCCCAAGGATGAACTGGGAAACTACAGACCAGTGAGCCTCACATCTATCGTGGGTAAGCTAATGGAGACTATCCTGAAGGAGAGGCTGGTGGCCCTCCTAGAGGCCAAAGGACTACAGGACAGCAGACAGCATGGCTTCATATGTGGCAGATCCTGTCAAACCGACCTGGTCGAGTTCTATGACTGGGTAACTAGGCAATTGGACAGGGGCCATGCAGTGAATGTCCTGTATCTGGACTTCAGTAAGGCATTCGACTCGGTGCCACATGGAAGGCTGGGAAGGAAGTTAGTAGGCACAGGGGCGGGTGCAAAGCTGGTGAGATGGGTAGGAAACTGGCTGCAAGGAAGGCAACAGAGGGTGGTGGTGGGTGGGGAGGTCTCACACCCAAGGGCAGTGACGAGCGGTGTTCCACAGGGCTCGTGTTGGGACCAGTGTTGTTTGGGATATTCATTGCAGACATACATGGGACATCAAGAGCAAGATCAGTCTGTTTGCTGATGATACCAAGGTAGGCGGTGGTGGATGACCTAGGGGATGGCAGGGGTTGCAGGATGATCTGGCAAAGCTTGAAACCTGGTCAGACACCTGGCAAATGGGCTTTAATGCCAAAAAGTGCAAGGTGCTGCATTTTGGGATGAAGAACCCAAGGATGAGTTACCAGCTAGGGGGAGTGCAGCTAGCCCAGACAGAGGAGGAGAAGGATCTGGGTGTGCTCATTACAGGGTCAATGAACAACTCAGCACAATGTAGGAAGGCAGCTGCAAAGGCCAACAAAATGCTGGGTTGTATTGCAAGGGGTATATCCTCGAGGATGGAAGCAGTGATTCTGCCACTGTATAGGTTATTAGTTAGACCACACCTGGAGTACTGCATGCAGTACTGGCGTCCGTATCTGAAGAGGGACATTAAGTTACTGGAGGGGGTGCAGCACAGGGTGACAAAGATGATCAAGGGGCTGGGGGACTTATCATACGAGAGGAGGTTGAAGGAGTTGAACATGTACTCAATGGAGGAGAGGAGAGACAGGGTGACATGATTGAAACCTTTAAATACATGAAAGGAATAAACAAGACAGGAACAGAGGTGCTGTTCAAAGTAAGGGAGGGGAGGGCCATCAGGGGTCATGATATGAGACTGGAGCTAGGAAGGTTCAGGAGGGAGATGAGGAGACACTTTTTTACAGAGAGGATGGTGGCTGGGTGGAATGCATTACCTGCAGAAGTGGTATGCAGTAGAACAGTGGACTGCTTCAAACGAGGATGGGACAGGACAAGGGGGAGGGTTAATGAAGGGGAAGGGTGGAAGGGAGAGGCAGCTGCAGAATAAGGGGTGCTAGCTGCACATTCGAGCAGACTTGATAGACCTCTAGGCCTTTATCTGCTGGCAAATTTCATATGTTTGTATGCTCTCTGATTGGATGAAGCAGGTCAGCTGTCACTGCTGCATTTTGTTAGCCAAAACTTTTAATACTAGGCCATTTTATAAGAGTAAGAACACATTCAACGGCGCTGTGTTCTCTGGGAGATATATGCATTCTGGTGTGTGCTGAGGAGCACTTGGCCTACAGGCTTGTGCCTTAGCAACACTGGAGCAGCGCCTGTAATTCACAGTGAATGCACACCCTATTGTGTGTTACTGCTCATGTACTGCTACATATTTCTGTTGCTACTATATGACTGGGGTCTCTGTTGCTGGGGGCATGCAAGACTGAGGCTGCCTAAGGCTGGCCTATGTCTCAAAGCAGGATATTTCCAACCTGTGACTGTACTACTGACAAATACATTTGATAAGTAGTACTTACAACTGACAATTACAGCCCCATGCTAATCTGAGAGTCATTAAGCATAATAACAAATACAGTAATATTATTGCATTGGTAACTTAGATTACTGCATGTGATACCCACTGAAAATGACCCTCAGCTCAGTTGAGGTCGACCATATTCATATCATGACAATGATTATGAATAACATTTTATTTACTCACTACTATTATGAAAATCAGCAAAACCCACATTAAAACTAAAATAAATCACTCTGAGAATCACATGAACACTTTCAAAATTGTCCGAAATGAAGGGGCATGGAACATATTGCCTGAAGAACCTCTTGCAGCGCACAGCTTTTTTTGCTTTAGCTTCATTTTATTTTCCTTGGCATTTACCATCTTTCTATGATGTCAGTATGTGAATCGTTTTATCATCTGATGCTTGAGTTGCCGTCCATCCTGGGAAATGCAGAGTTAGGGGTCAATATCATCCCTCACTCCAATTAGGTGCAACTATATCAGGAGCCGGAGATCCAGAGACACTTCATTGAGGGTTGAGGGGACTCCATTCCTGTACTGACCATCTCCCCCTGCACCGATTCCTGACCGCCTGCTGTTTGCTCCTGCCTGGACCTGTGGCCGGAGCTGAGATGCTTACCGGGGGTTGAGGTGTGCCAAAAGCAGCCTGGGTGTCCCTCCCCTACACCGCTGCTGAGTTTTTTCTGTTGCAGCTCAAGAGGGCAACTGGGAGAGCTGAAAGGAATCCACGACTTTTGCGGTGGGTCACTCGCTCTGTTGGATTGCTGCAACCAATCAGAGGAGCGATCACCATGTGGCACCAAAACTTGAATTTGCCCGATCCAGGAGTGACTCAGCTGGCCTTTAAAAAGCTGCACTGATCTTATCTCAGTGCCAGATGCTGCTGGAGCTCCCGAGTCAGTTCATCGGGGGTTGAGGGGACACTACTCCTGTACTGGCCCCCTCCCCCTCGCCCTGCACCAATTCCTGACCGCCTGCTGTTTGCTCCTGCCTGGACCCATGGCAGGAGCTGAGATGCTTACTGGGGGTTGAGGAGTGCCGAAATCAGCCTGGGTGCCCCTCCCCTACATTGCTGCCGAGTTTTATCTGTTATGGCACAAGAGGACAATGGAGCCTTACAAGGACACTGGGGAAAGCTGAAAAGAATCCCTGACTAGTGTTGCAGTGGGTTGCTCACTCTGCTGGATTGCTGCAACCAGAGAGTAGTGGCTGAAATTTCAGCTGCATTGGACACTCCACCAGAAGTTGAAGAGGGCGTTCCATCAGCGGCTCTGGCCACTGCTCTCACTGTTTTAATTTTTTTATTAAAGAAACGTGTGTGTTGTGTGAGGAGGTTGAGGAGAACTGTCATACCTTCCCTGACCTCCGGACTCTGTAAATTTAAAAGTGAAAGTGCCACCCACAGGAGTCCCAATGTGGCGGCTCCTGCGCCGGCACATCAAAGGTGCAGCTGTCTTTGATTTTAAAAGACAAACGGCAGTTAAAGCCATTGGAGTAGCACATGCTAGGGAGGCAGCATGAGAGCTGGGCAGTAGCTCTCTCTGCTGATTGGTTATGCAGTCATGTCCTTGATTTGCAAAACCAATCAGCACTGCCCCTTTAGCTAACCAGTCGGGGGTCCCTCAGGTTAGCCACACCCCCTAATTTAAGCATAAAAGGAGACTGCCAGGGGAGTCAAGAGGAGGAGCACCCAGGAGGAGGAGGAGGAGCCCAAGGAGGGGGGCCCCAGGAGGGATGACCCTGGAGAAGGGCTTCTGAAGAAGGAGCTTGCTGGAGAAGGGCTCCTGGAGAAGTAGCTGGCTGGAGAAGGGCTCCTGGAGAAGGAGCTCACTGGAGAAGAGCTCCTGAAGAAGGAGCTCACTGGAGAAGAGTTCCTCAAGAAGGAGCTTGCTGGATAAGAGCTCCTGAAGAAGGAACTCACTGGAAAGAGGCTACTGAAAAAGGAGCTAGCTGAAGAAGGAACTCACTAAAGAAAGTCTCCTGAAGAAGGAGCTTGCTGGAGAAGGGATATTCTGGAGAAGGAGCTCGAGAGAGAAGAGCTTGATGGAGAAAAGCTCCTGGAGAAGGAGCTCAATGAAGAAGAATCTCAGAACAGAGGATCGTGGGACCTGCAGGGGCAGCTGGGAGAGCCCTGTCAGCCTGGTAGCCTTACTTTAAAAAGAGGGCTTAAAATAGATGTATCACTCAGGCTTGGCAGCTGACTCAGTGTCCTCGCAGGTACCTGCTAGGAGACTCGGTTAGCAGGTTGGCTAACAGTGCAGCATCTTGGGAGACTCTGCCAGCAGGTCTGCTTGTGGTGCAGCATCTTGGGAGACCTGGCTAGCAGGTCAGTTAGTGGTGCGGCATCTTGGGAGACTCAGATAGCAGGTCAGCTAGTGGCACAGCACCATGGGAGACTCGGAGAGCAGATCGGCTAGTGGTGAATTACCCTTGGGAGACTCGGCTAGCAGGGCGGATAGTGGTGGAGTACCTTTGGGAGACTTAGCTAGCAGGGAGGCTAGCGGTGGAGCACCTTGGGAGACTCAGCTAGCAGGGTGGCTAGCAGCGGAGCACCTTGGGAGATTTGGCTAGCAGGGCGGCTAGCGGTGGAGCACCATGGAAGACTCGGCTAGCAGGGTGGCTAGTGGTGAAGTATCTTTTGGACATTTGGCTAGCAGAGTGGCTAGTGGTGCAGCACTTTGGGACACTTGGCTATTGAGGTGGCTAGCAGTGGACCTCAGGCCTGTATTCTTTTGCAATACTTGCAGCAGTCCTTGGGGGGAGGTTTTGGCACCCAAGGAGGGGGCCCTGGGAATGGGTGGTGTGTTAAAGTACTTTATTTCTAAAAGTTACAATGATAAGCCAGTTACAGTTATTTTATTCTTATAAAGTTAGTGATAAGCCTCATACAGTGATTCTTATTGCCTAGATTACAGTTACAAGCCTTGTACGGTGATAACCCTTTAGTAATGAAGATTTTATATGGCTTTGCTGTTTATTTTCTAATAGTAAATAATTCAATTAACTGCATTCTGTCTGAGTCTGGATGGTTATTTTTAGCAGGTCTTGGTGCCCCTTGTAGTCTGTTTCTTTGGGTGTTGGCAGTGGTATCTTTTCAGGGGGAACATTGCCTCCCTTTTATTAAGGCACTTTTTCATTCCTGCCAGTGGCTGGTTCCGCATCACACTTTGGGCGTCCAATTGTTAGGCCGAACAACCCAACATTGTGCCCTCAGTCAGTTTAGGCTCACTACATTTGGCTGAAGGTGGCACCACCAAGGAGGCCTATTGGTGGTGTCAGCAGACAGATATACAAAGACAAGTTAATTTATTAGTAGAGAGAAATAAATATGTTACAAGAGGAGCGATCACAGCGTAGCACCGAAACTTGAATTTGCCCGAACCAGGACTGACTCAGCTGACTTTTAAAAAGCTGCGCTGATCTCATCTCAACATTGGATGCTGCCAGATGCTGCTGGAGCTCCCGAGTCACTTCATCAGGGATTGAGGGGGTGCCACCCCTGTACTGGCCCCCTCCCTCTGCACCAATTCCTGACCACCTGCTGTTTGCTCCTGCCTGGACCTGTGGCAGGAGCTGAGATGCTTACTGGGGGTTAAGGGATGCCGAAATCAGCCTGGGTGTCCCTCTCCTACACCACTGCTGAGTTTTTTCTGTTACGTCTCAAGAGGACAACAAAGCCTTACAAGGATGCTGAGGAGAGCTGCAAAGAATCCATGAATGCTGCGGTGGGTTTTTGACTCGCTCCCCCCCTCATCCCCCACCGACTTTTAAATGGATGTGGGTGCACCGAACACTCTGAGAGTGCAGCCAATTAAAGTGCACTGTTCCACATAGAAGACTGATAAATAAGCTGGGTAGGCTCGGGGTGGGTCAGAAGTTGGTCAACTGCGTAAATGGTATACAGTCAGAAGAGATGCAAGTCACAAGTGGGGTACCTCAGGGATCAGTCCTGGGGCCAGTTCTCTTCAACATCTTCATTAGTGACCTTGCAGGTGGACTAGAGGGTAAGGCTTACCTGTTTTGCAGATGACACCAAGATCTGCAACAGAGTAGATGATCCAGATGGGGTGGGCAGAATGAGAAGAGATCTGGATAAACTAGCAAAATGGTCAGAAGAGTGGCAACTGGGATTTAATGCAAAGAAGTGCAAAATCATGCACATAGACAGAGAAACCCTGAAGCCACCTATAGGCTGGGAGGGGAGTTGCTAGCAGTCACAAAGGAAGAAAGAGACTTGAGCATCATCATCATCACCGATGGCCTGAAATCATCCAAGCAGACCTCTAAAGCAGTAGGTAAGGCTAGGGGGGTGTTAGGGTGTATTAGTAGGGGTATCACAAGTCGTAAGAGGGAGGTAATAATCCCTCTTTACAAGACACTGGTTAGGCCCCACCTGGAGTACTGCGGCAGTATTGGAGGCCACACCTTCACAAGGATATTAACCAAATTGAGGCAGTCCAGAGAAGGGCAACAAAAAATGGTGCAGGGACTGCATCAGAAGACATATGAGGACAGATTAACAGAGCTCAATATGTATACCCTTGAGCAAAGGAGGAGAGAGGTGATATGATCAAGGCATTCAAACACCTTAAGGGCATTAACAAGGTGAAAGAGTCTAAAATGTTTAAATATAAGAAAATAGCAGGACAAGAGGACACAGCATGAGATTAGAGGGGTCCGATTAAGGGGAATGTGAGGAAATTCTTTTTCACAGAAAGGGTGGTGGATGCATGGAATGGCTTACCACAAGAAGTGGTGGCTATGAATACAGTGCAGGGCTTCAAACAGGCATGGGATAGGCATAAGGGAGCAATACAAATGACTATGAATAGATAGACCATTGACAGAGCAAAGGCTGATGGCACATTTATAAGGTAGAAAAAGAAATGGGCAGACTGGATGAGCCTTGCGGTCCTTATCTGCCGTCAACTTCTATGTTTCTATGTTTTTATGCACTAGTACTGAAATCTAAGGACCAGAACCTGTAATCACTGTTTTTTTTTACCTGTTTAACAATTAAGCATATTTAGTCCATGCTGGACAGTAGCTCAGTTAAAGTTGCCAACTAATCTTTAATTTTCCCCAGCATAAGTGTAAAATTGTAAGTTAGCTAGAAGCCTTATGAACAACTGACTATAGTAGTTTATGGCCTGTCTTAGCCAGATCAGATGTTTTGCACATTCCACTGCCTACAACTCTTCTGAAAAGCATTATTACTTTAAGTTAGGCAGAAATCTAGCAGACCTGCTTTTACTGTCTACAGTATGTCTATTACAGGCACGAGTACTACTGTTTACTTAGATTCAGGTCACTACTAGATAGGATTTGCTCTAACAAGGGCCTCTAAGAAGGGAAACAGCAGATAGATTGGCATATATTTATTCCCTTTGATACATACCCTAAAGGCTACTAAAACATGTTAAAGGGGGCTTGCTAGCAATCCCCTATGTACTGGTGGTCTTGGGTTCTGATCTAGCCTTACAAAATGTATACATGGCCACTGGTCAGCCACTCTACTCAACAGACTATGACTTTCTGGATGATAGACCCCATGGTTCCCCTATATCTGCCCTGATATACATGGATGGACTTCGAAAAAGAGGGAACTGTTATGTCCTTTTATCCTACACAAGTAGCCACCTGCACTGGCCTGCCCTCCCCTGACCTAGGTTACTGCAAGCACTGGTGTCTCTCAAACTTATCCTAGCAGGGAACATTGAACTTAACCCCGGTCCTCCATGCTCAAATGTGCATATTGGTGGAATAAACACTTCACTTTGGTCCACCACAAAGGGGCTGAAATTAGCACATATGAATGCTTGCAACCTTTGGCCAAAAATGCATGAAGTAGAGGCCTGCGTAGATCCATACTCCCTCGATGTGTTGGCTATTTCTGAGACATGGATCGAGCCCAGTGTACTAGCCCAAAAAATTCATCTTCCAGGGTATAGGATTTTTTGGCATGATAGAGAAGGCAAAAAGGGGGAGGGAGTCTCCATATACATAAAATCCTTACTTAATCCTAACTTAATTGCACCTTGTACCCTGGGCAACTCCATCTATGAGGCCCTATTTGTGCAACTAGTATTGTGCAGCACAAAATCTATTATTATTGGATGTGTGTACAATCTGCCAAAAGAAGCCAATGCTGCCTTTAAGTTTCTTGCTGCTGCTGTTCAGGGCCTACCTCCCTTGGAAAAGATTATCCTAGAGGATTTCAACATCCACGGTGGTACCCTGCCAGATTCTGATACCAAATCCCTCCTAATAGACATAAACATGACTCAGGTAATTCAGGCACAAACTAGACTTAATATGGAAACTGACAATCACTCTACCTTGGATCGGATTCTCGTCTCCAGGCCTGATAGAGTTAAACTAGCTGCCACGTTTAGTGACTCCCTTAGTGACCATATCCCTACATTAGTCATTTGGAAAAATGCCTTCCCAAGCCCTCCCCCCTGAACTTTCTGGACCAGGGACTTTTCCAACTTTGACCAGTACTCCTTCCTAGGGACTCTGGCTGAAATAAATTGGACCCAGATCAAGCTAGCCCCTACCATTGACGTTGCCCTTGATATCTTTATAAATTATTTCACCTCAGCCGCCAACAAGCATGCCCCCCCTCAAACAATTGAGAGTTAAAGGCCAAAATGCCAAATGGTTAACCAGGGATCTCAGAACTCTTATGAGAACTAGGGACAAGGCCTGGTGCACATATAAGACTTCCAACTTAACTGAGGACTAGGTGAAATTCAGGGTACTGAGGAATAAATGCAAAAGCAAATTGAAATCTGCCAAAAAAAGGTATCTGAGAAACCGGCAAACTGTAAATCTTTCTGACCCCCAAAAATCCTGTGCCCACGTCAGTTCCCCCATTAAGGATAAAGCCTTCTCAGGAGATGCTGACATAATGTCCAGTGGGTCCTGCTTTAGGGACCCAGCTGACTCTGCAAATGTGATTAATGCATTTTTTACTGACCTCGATAAATACAGAACTTTGTTGACTGGCCCTCCTTCCTCTAACAATGTGGTGGCAACCTCCCACCGTCCGCGGTTTCACCTTAAACTCGTCTCCTGGTCTGAAGTCCTTAAACTATTATTGAAGGTAAATCCTACTGGATCAATTGGGCATGACAAGCTTGAGCCCAGGCTATTAAGACTAGCTGTTCCTGTCACAGCATCCCCTATCTCCTGGCTCTTCAACAGATCCCTTCTTGAAGGGAAGGTATCTACTTTATGGAAAGTGGCCAGTTCATAAAGGAGGGTCCTGTGAGATGGTAGAAAACTATAGACCCATATCTAGTCTCCCTACGCTAAATAAAATACTGGAAAGGATAATTTATAATCACATACAAGATTATGTAGAGAGATACAGCATATTGACTGCTAATCAACATGGCTTCAGGAAGAATCATGGTACTGATACAGCCCTGCTCAATCTGACCACTGGTATCCTAAATACCATAGATAAGGGCCTACTAGCTGGTGTGGTCTTTATAGACCTCACCAAAGCTTTTGATTTGATAAGTCACCAGCTACTAATTGAAAAACTAATATCCCTGGGACTTATGGCAACTCCTCTGTAGAGTGGTTCTCAGTCTGTCTGACAGGTAGGTCACAAATTGTGAAATGACGTGGTGCATTCTCTGACCAGCAGCCCATCCTGGATGGGGTCCCACAAGGCTCCATCCTTGGGCCACTATTTTTTTTCTTTATTTATAAACGGCCATCCACTGTACACTGGTGGTGCTAAAGTTACTCTATATGCAGATGATGTAGTTCTTTACAGAACAGCCCCAAGTGCAACTCATTTAAGCGAGCAACTACTGTAGGTAAAGACCTCCTGTTGCTGGAAGAATAGCTTCTTGCCAACAAACTTGTTCTCAATGGAAAGAAAACAAAGGCAATATTCAAGTTCAAGTTTATTGCAAGAAAGCTCCATTGAGCAAGCTCATTCACAAGGAGGTCCTGGGTGCATGGTTACAACAAATATACAATGCAGGCAATAACATAACAATACATAAATGGCAGACCAGGTCCTACAAGGTACATGGGTGAACAGTCCTGGGTGAAAAACAAAACCCCCAAAAATATTTAGTACAAGTTGTTTAAGGAAGGTGGTGTAGTGAGAACAAACTAAGGAAGTAAGGAGAAAGTTAGGAAGGGAGTTTAGAAACAGTTACAGGTGTCCTTTATTTTTGAAGCCACCAGTTTTGAAGAAATTTACTGAGATACACTGGATAGTTTCAGAGTGGATTGCAGCTGGTTCCAATAGTTGGTAGGCACTTGAGAAGGCTCATCTGCCAAAGAAGGTACGAGTCCTAGGTGCTGCCTAGTAGGATAAAATCTGATTTCTATGGAAATAAGAGCTGTGAGTAGTACGGATAAGTGCTACTAAATAGCTTGGTAATTTATTCAGAAGAAGTTTTAGGTCCAAATGCCAACATGGAGTGTGTGTCTAATGGTAAGTGAAGTCCAACCAACAGCGCGTGATAGTTTGCAATGGTGGGTCTAGTATGGGTAGTTTGTAATGAAGCACAGGGTGCGGTGATAGAGAATGTTCAATTTGTTTAGGTTAGTAATTGCTGCAGAAGTGTATAATATGTCCCCATAGTCAAGTAAAGGAAGGAAGGTGGTCTGAACAAGCCTGAGTCTGGTTTCCAGGGGAAAGAGGGACCTATTTCGGAAGAAGAAGCCTAGTCTAACTTTCAGTCTTCTGGACAGGTTGTCAATGTGCTTGTTGAAGGAGATATTGTTGTCTAACCAAAATAGGGTTACCACCTTTTAAGAAGCCCAAAGTGGGACATTTCTTACTGAAACATGATTTTTCGCAGGACAGTATGTAACCTTGACCAATGCAACAGACTTGTTTTCTCTATATAACCAGAATTAAGGCTAAGTGCAGTAGTTTCCTAGTTGCTTCCATTGTTTCTTATCATTTTAAGATGTTTTAGTTAAGGTATTGTAGTTTTCTGCAACATTTAGTGGAAATTTAGAACATATTTTTTCTACTATAAAATCAGGACATTTAGTATTTTTCATGTTTTTTTGCAGGACACATCTGCCCAAATCAGGACTGTCCTGCGAAAATCAGGACAGGTGGTAACCCTAAACCAAAAGCTAAGGTATTTAAATTTAGAGACAACTTCCAGTGCTTCACCTAGGGATGTAACGATGAAGTCTTTAGGTGGGACAGTGAGGGTGATGGAGGAAGTATTGGGTGGGGGGAATCATGGCCTTAGTTTTTTTTGCGTTTAGGAGGAGTTTGGTATTGATGAGATTTGTTTCTAGCTGTGCGAAATCGACTTGAAGTATATCCCCGACTTCCGATACTGTGTGGCTGGATGCATACAAAACTGTATCGTCTGCAAAGAAATGCAAGGTTGACCTGGTTATTTGAGAATCGAGGTCGCTGATATATAGGGAGAAGAGTATAGGACCTCAGATGAAACCTTGCGGGACTTCCTTAGCAACTGGTAAGGAGGTAGAGAACAGCCCACTAGCTTTGACTTTCTGCATCCTACCTGATAGGTAACTGGAGAACCATTTAGTAGTAGCTAGGGTAGCACCAATATTGGTGAGGCTGTTCACAATTAGAGTATAGGCAATGGTGTTGAATGCTTTACTCAAATCTAAGAATACTGCACCTGTAATTTTTTTAGCATCCTTGGCTGAGATCCAGTCATTGGTGACTTTAGCTAGTGCAGTAACGGTGCTATGATTAGAGCGAAAGCCTTATTGGGCTGGATTGAGGAGGGAGTAGGTTTCCATGTGATTCTTCAATTGTATATAAATCAATTTTTCAAGGACTTTTGAAAGGATAGGCAAGACTGAGATTGTCTGTAATTGTTTAAGTTGCATAGGTCGCTAGATTTAAATAAGGGTATGATATGAGCAGGTTTCCAGCATAATGGAACTATGACAGAAGAGATAGACAGGTTGAATATATGGAGAATGGGAGCAATAAGATAGTGGTAGCCGACTTTTAAGAAAAATGGTTCTAAGCCATCGTCTCCAGCACTTTTTGTGGTATCTAAATTGATGAGTGAATCCTCGACTTCTTGGAAGCTGTGGGGGAGCAGCTGGAAAGGATGGGCTATAGCTTTCGGGACAGTGATAGGGTTAGCATGAATACTAGTACGAGATGCCTACGGTGATGCATCGAAAGCCATTTATGTTGATCATAGCTGGGATGGAGGGAGCAGCCGGTCGATCTTCAATAGACTTGATGGTCTTCCAAATTTTCTGTGAGTTTCCTTTGGCTTTTTGCAGTGTGGAAACGTAATAATTCGCTTCGGTAGAGCGAATATGTTTTAAGCAGGCATTCCTGGCTGCTCTAAATGTCTGCCAATCTGTCAGATTCTTAGTTCTTCTTGCTACAGCCCAGAGTTTATCTCGGTTTATAAGTGTGGTTTTGAGCTCCGGTGTAAACCAGGGTTGGGAGACCTTGAGCGTATGCACCTTAATAAATGGGGTATGCTTGCTAGCCAGGGTGGTGAGATTTTCATTTAGGTTAGAGACAACCTCATCGACTGTTTTAGAGAGGTACAGATCTTGCCATTTGACCTTGCTAAGGTCGATCAGATAGCTCAGGGTGTTGAATTTGTGAAAGGAACGTTTGATTATGAACTTAGGCTGATTGCAGGCTTTGGTTTGATGTCTTGAACAGACCACAACTCTATGATCACTCATATCATTGGAAAAAACAGCTGATTGTAGTATTTTGTGGGGATGGGTGGTAAGCATGACATCAGTGAGAGAACTATTGGCAATGTTGGTGGTGTTAATCCTAGTGGGTTCACTAATTATCTGGGCAAGACCTAGTTCATCACAAAGGGATTTCAGGCTATGCTATTTGTGTGTGAGCCAATCTATGTTGAGGTCCCCGAGTATTAGTGTTTCTGTGTTGGCTGTTGTAACTAAGGATTTTAGGATGTTGATGATTTCAGTTCCACCAGTTGGAGGTCTGTAGCCGCCGATTACTGTAATAATTTCATTGGAGGGAAGATGGAGTTTCAGAGACATGATTTCGTATTCCTTAGCTTTAGAATTGCAGAAGATGTCACTAATAGTGAATTTGGATTTGGCATAAATAACTACTCCACCCCCCCGGTATTCCTATCAGCCCTATAGAGATTATAGTTAAGAAGAGTTATTTGCTGGTCCGTAATAATACTTTTGAGCCAGGATTCAGTGATAATAATGAGGTTGGGCTCAGTGTGTGCGGTCCAGGCTTGTAAAAGGTAAATTTTTGGGGGCAAACTTAAAATGTTGACCAAAATGAATTTAAGGCCAGGAGCGACAGCAAACTCGGTAGGAGGAGAACGCTTGACAGAGGGCCTGGGTTTAGTTCTACATTACCTGAGCAGAGAAGGAGCAGGAGCCGGAGTTTTTTTATAGCTGTTGTGATGGATCTGGATGCTTTTTTAAGTTGTGACCGGCTAATAGTACTGGTAGGGGATACCATTTTAGTGCTATTATGGTACAGTCTAATGTGGCAGTTAATAGATAGTAGGGATATTATTCGGGCCTAGGAGCCTTGGTACCGACCATACTTCAAAACTTGCACTCAGTCTCTCTGCTGGGACGAGAATAGAGGTGATTAGCACTATTAAATACTTGGGAGTCTACCTCGACCAAGACTGTGCATACAAGATTCATCTCAGCCACCTAACGAAGCTATTAACCAGAAGGTGGGCCTCCTGTACCACTTGAGCTCATTTCTTACCTCTGAGTCTTGCTATAGAATTGCCCATGGTACCCTCCTTACAACCCTTCTCCATGGGGCTCCTGTACTGCATTCGTCAGAGGTACCGAGCTCCAGACACTGAGAACTCTCTATCATAAGACTGGAGGGTTTGCCAACTCGGCCAGGCCGCATGACCATCATTACTCAGTGTTGAAATCCCTGGGCTGGCCATCACTTGAGTGCAGACTGGCTTACCCTTCCCTGTGCTTAGTCTACAAATTAATGCAGAACTCCAGTCCTCCCAGCCTAAAAAATATTCTACAACCCAAATAGTGCAAAAGAAACTTAACATCCCCAGACCTCCAGCTACTTCAGGTACCCAGAGTTAGAACCTCTTGTGGAGCTCAGTCCTTCTCTTCCTTTATCCCTTCCCTATGGAATGGGCTCCCATGCAGCATCCAATCTTCTATTTCCCTAAGGGGCCTCAAGAGGGAGCTCAAGTCCTACCTACTGAAATCTAACCATTCTTCCTGTTATAAATGACAATGACCTAATTCAACCTCTCAGGTACTGAACAATAAACTTATGAACTGAATTGAACAAACTAGGAGATATGCTGTCCTTCTGAACCTACGCTATGTACATATCCCCTACTGTACTGTGATGTCTCCTATTCTTCCCTTCCTGGTACCGATTGTCATTGTCTCTTTTGTCTTTATGTAAAATTGATTGTGAACTATGTTGACTAATAATACTACTAACATACTAAAATGCCAGTAGAATAGGCCTAATGGTCTTTCGTGTCTGCTCGTTTGGTCAGCCTCCACCCTGGGTGCTGACCTTGCTGCCCCCCTCGCCTCCTCTGGCTTCTCCCTTCCCAGTTCCGGATATTCTTGCTGCATTGGATTTTGCTTCCAGAACCCTTCCCCTGTACCTGTCCCACCCTCTTGAACCCCTCCACTGTCTCTGCCTCTACCAGCCCCCTAGGCAGCGCATTCCATGGCTCCACCACCCTCTCAGTGAAGTAGCACCTCCTCCTTTCTCCCTGAATCTTCCCTCCAGCTTCCACCCATGCCCTCTAGTGGCCCCCTCCTTCCTTAGAAGCACCCTGACTGTTCCTCCCTATTTACCCTCTTCATGTACCTGAAGACCCTCATCATGTCCCCCAGTCCCTTCTCTCTTCCAATGTGTACATATTTAGCTCTTCGAGCCTCCTCATAGGTCCTGTCCCCAAGCCCCAAATCATTTTGGTTGCCCTCCTCTGGACCCTCTCCAGGAGGGTAATGTCCCTTTAAGTGTGGCCTCCAAACTGCACGCAGTACTCAAGGTGCGGCCTCACCAAGCAGTTATACAGAGGGAGCATCACTTCCCTCCTTCTGGAGGTGATCCCCCTAGCGATGCATCCCAGCATCCTGTTGGCCTTGGCTGCTGCCCTCCTACAAGTCTCCGAGTTGTTCATCTTGACATCCACCACCACCCCCAGGTCCTTCTCAGCCATCGAGACTTGTAGCATTCCCCCCAGGGTGTACACTTGGCCTGGGTTCTGGTCCCCAAGTGAGTACCTCATTTCCTTGCATTGAACCTCAGCTTCCACTTTCTAGACCATCTTCCAGAGCCCAGATCCCCCTGTAGGGCCACCTCCCTCCTCCCATCCACCACCTGCCCCAGTTTTGAGTCATCTGCAAAGAGACTCATCCACTCCTGATTCCTGTCCTTATGTCAGAGACATAGGCGCTGAAGAGGAGGGGCCAGGACTGATCCCTGTGGGACCCTACTAATGACCTCCTTGGGGATGAGACTATCCCGCCAACTACAACCCTCTGGGTCCAGTCCTGAAGCCAATTGCCTATCCATCTGATTATCTGGTTCCCCACCCCCATTTCTTCCAGCTTATCCAACAGGCTCACTTGAGAAACAGAGTCAAATGCTTTGCTGAAGTCCAGAAAGAGGACGTCCACTGGTCTACCCAGGTCCAAGGCACTCGTCACCCAGTCATAGAACTCCACAAGGTTCGTCTGACACGATCTCCCTGGGATGAATCCATGCTGTCTATTGTCCAGGCACCCTGACTTTTCCAGGTCCCCCCAGCCTCTCCTTGACAATGCCCTCCATCACCTTGCTCACCATCACGTCAGGCTGACAGGCCTGTAGTTTCCTGCCACCTCCTTGATCCCCTTGTGGATAGGCACTATATCGCCACCTTCCAGTCCTGGGGCACCCACCCTGTCCTCAGAGAGATGGTGAAAAGCTCCACCAGGGGTTTTGCCAGGACATCTGCAAGTTCCTTCAGCACTCTGGGATGTAATTTATCCGGTCCCGTGCTTGTCTTAAGGGAGCTGAGGGCTTCCCTCACTCTCTGCTGTGATTTCCACTTCAGTACCTCTTCTTCCTGCTTAGCCCTCCCTCCTGCCAGTAATGCCTCCCTCTCCCAGACCACGATCGGTAAGGGTCCCCCCCTCCTCAGTATCTCTGTCTCCTCCCATGTATGATGCAGCACTCCCATTTTCCTTGGTGAAAACTGAGGTGAAGTACTCATTTAGTACCTCAGCCTGCTCCCCCAGGTCTTGTGCCCATCTCTCCCCTGATTTAATCCTGCTAATCTGCCCCTTCACCCTTCGTTTTTCCCCAATGTATCTGAAGAACCCCTTGTTCCCTCTCCTAATTTCCGTGGCCAGGTTCTGCTCCTTCCTTGCCTTAGCCACCCTCACCACCCTAGTGGCCGTTCTAGCCATCAGCTCATACTCCCCTCAATCCCTTTCACTCCTTGAGCACTTGAACTGCTCATAGGCTGCCTTCTTTCCCCACCACCTCCTGGACCTCCCTGTCTACTAGCAGGGCTTCTCGGCCCCACCGAGATTTTCATCTTACTCTTGCACAGGTGCTGGTAGCATCCTGTACCCTCTCCTGATGATTTCCCACCTACTATCAGCCCCATGTCTGACCCAATCACATCCAAATGCTCCTAAGATCCTTCCCATTTCCTTAAAATCTGTCCCCCTGAAGTCAGTTACCTCCCTCTTTGTGCAGCCTTCTAGCCCTCCTAGGTCCAGGCAGAACCAGACCATGGCATGGTCACTCCCCGCCAATGGGTCCCTTATCTCCAGGCCCCCAATCTGGTCACTGTCTGCCAGGACCACATCCAGTACCCGCGCCTCCCTGGTCGGTTCCCCCACCTGCTGAGTTAGGAACGCTTCCTGAAAGACATCCACAACCTCTGTTCCCTGGTCACAGAGGATGTCATAGTCTCCCAGTCTGTTCCTAGCACGTTTAAGTCCCCCAACACCACCACCGTTCCTCTGCCCAGTCTGCAGTGTCTCCCAACATCTGCCACCAAACTCTCCTCCAGCTCCTCTGCCAGGGCAGGGGGTCTATACACCACTCCTATTTTTACTCTCTTGCCCCTTGTTATCAAGGTGACCCAAATGACCTCCACGGTTCCCTCCACCTCCTCTACTCCCCTATGCCAATGCAGTTTTGACTATCATTGCTACCTCTCCTCCCCTTCCCTCCCCCCTGTCCTTCCTGAACATAGTGTAACCCTCCAGGTTCAGGTCCCAGTCGTGTCCTGCAGTGGCCCAGGTCTCAGTGACCGCTGCCACATCCACTGCTGCCTCAGTTAGCATCGCCTAGAGCTCAGGCATTTTATTTCCCAAGCTTCTGGCATTTAGCAGGACTACCTTCCACCCTTTCCCTATACTTCCATTTCCCCTGCTCGTGTTCCCATGGGGATTCTGTTTTCCTCTGGTCTGCACTTTACCAGTCGGCCTTTTCCCCAATCCTTCAGATCCCCAGGGAGTGGAGACAGAGTCCCTCCTTTATCGCACCCCCTTGACAGCCTTTTCTCCCATCCTTCCCCTCACAAGTTTAAACCCCACCTTTCACCAATGAACCCTCTATTTTCAACTTAAAGATTCCTCCTCCTAAAATTGAGATGGAGTCTATCTCAGTATACAGCTCCTTATCCTCCCAGGTCTCCCCCAATCCCCATCAACCCATACCTCTGGCCTCACACCCACCCCTGAGTCACTGGTTTATCTCCCTAATCTTTCTTTTGTGTTCCCACTAGCCCTTGGCACTGGCAGATTTCTGAGAAGGAAACTGTGCATCCTATGTCATGACAGACCCTGGCAAGCTCCCTGAATCTTGCCTGTATCTCTAGCTCACTATTTCCTCAATGTCATTTGTACCCAGGTGGACCAGTATGTCCGGGAACCCCACAATCCTTTGCCAGCTGATATACCTGCTTAGCTCCTGTGCACCGTTAGTCCAGGGAAGCATTTGTTCTAACTGGCCAGGCTTCTCCTCCCTATCCCATTTGATACCCCTGATCATAGAATCCCCCAACAGGAGCACTCTGACCTCTCCTTTTTCTCCATTTCCCCCCTTTCCATGTCCCTCATCCTTTCTCCCGGCCCCTCCACCCAGCCGGCTCCTTGTTCCTCCCCCTATCTGGGTGCCACATGCCACCCCCTCCTTATTTACCCTGGCCACCCCCTCCCCTCCAATCCTGTGCCTCTCCTCCTCCTGAGTATCCTTCTGTACCTTGCTTGACTAACTCCCCTCACTGCATGACTGGTCTTTCTCCCACCTGCTAAACTAGCCTGGCTCATCCTCCTTCCTTCCTGTTTCCATTTAGTCCGCCTTGCTTGTCGTGCTCCCCTGGCCTAAACCCTCAGCTCCCTTTACTGAATCCTTGTTGTACTTCTGGTCCTTCTCCTTTACCTTTCCTCCCAACTGGTCCTTCTCCTTGCGCTTTCCTCCCTCTCCCCTGCCCCTCCTGCTCTGATTCACTGCTCCCCATTTTCCTGCATTCCAGGTTCCCCTGTTCTTCCTGCTATCCGGCCCCTGCCTCCTGCCCCCCACTCCCTTTCCATCTCTAACCACCCCTGTCGTGGCTACATCACCCCCCTCATCCTCGAGCAGAAGAAGAGAATTGAAGCGGTTATTGAGTGTAAGGTCTGATCCAACTCCCCGCCTTGCTTCCTTCTGTCCAGCCCCGGCCATCTGCCTACTTCCCTGAGAATGTTGTCCCTCTGTCCCTCCTTTGTGAGGGTCCCCAGTTACCTGCCTACTTCCTTGGTAGTGTCCTTTTGAACCCCTCTGCCAGGGTCTGTATGTGACCCCTGAGTATTCTCCTGCACTCTTTTCCCTATGCCCCCACTCCCAGTGCTTGGTGCAACCCCGTGGGAGATCCCCTGCCCCCTTCCCCAACCATACCTCCCCCCTTCCCCAGCTGTCTCCTAATCCCCGCAACCTCCTCCCTAAGTTGTGCCAGCTGGTAGCACACTGGGCAACCACCGAACTTCCAATCCCAGTCCAGTATCATGGCTGCTCCACACCCTGTGCACCCCACCACCCTCACAAAGATGCCGGCCCTAATGATGTGTGGTTCCATCCCCTTTCAAGTAGGTTTCCTTGGGTGAGCCACCAGGTTCCCCCCTAGTCCAAGATACACCCCTATTGCCTAATCAGGTCACCCGCTAATCTTAGATACATTCCCACAGTACACTGGTAACCTTGTTACTAGGTGCAGTACAACACAGTAAACTTATAAGGGAAATGAACAACTCCCTAAGCTGCTCTCTCCCAGCCTTTAAATCCAACCCCCAGTGGCTAGAACTACATGAGCTGCACCTGCAGCCTTTTCCTCCAATTGCAGGACAGGTGTTCCCCTATAAATTAGCAGAACTCTGGGGAGGGGTGGGGAGGGTGGGTTTGGGCAGACACCCGACTCGAGAGAAAGTGTATCAGCCCTGTGTCTCCCCTCCAAGCCCAGCAGCCCAAGAACCAGGCCCCAGCAAATCCCACCAAATAGGTTTTAAATCAGAAGAAAGAGGCCTCCACCAGCTCAGCCTGTTACACGGTGAAACATCCAACAAATGAGCCCACTTACAGCCACCAAACCAGTTTTCAAACTTTCAACAGCCCCCAAAACAATACCCTGCTAGCCCCTTAGAAGTAAGAAAGAAAAGAAATAACCTTCTACCAAGTAAAATCCACAAGAACCCTATGAAAACAACAAGCAGCAGCTACTGTCCTGGAACACAACTGATCTTCTCTGTACTGATGTTGTTGATTACTGCTTTGTAGGTGTATAAGTGTTTATATCACAGAAATACGTCTCTCTGTAATCAATCCCGGGTCACCCCTGAAAAAGGGACCATTCAGTCTCAGTGGGTCAAGCGGGTTCGAAAAGGTCCTGACCCTTATTATCAGGACCAGGATCCAGGTCAGAGTCCTGGTTAGTTCGGATTGATTCTGATTCAGATCAGAACCTATAGGGATTAATGTTCATATACCTAAAAAGCAATCACTATATGCACTAAAAACAGAAATTAAAGTATATTTCTAACCAGAGGTTATTTGTCTGTGTTTTTGACTCCATTCTGTGCATTCTTCTCCTTCTCCGTATTCCATTTTATTCTGTTATTGACTCCCACTTGTGCTCCACTCTTTCCCCATGTACTGATGCCCTCCCTGCCCTATACACACCTCTGCCCACTCATGCAAGCACACCTATCGTGCCCAGTATAACCGCCCCAGTCCTCATCACCCAACATTCACAGTACACGGTCCCAGAATGCACAGTCCTACCTTCTCCTCATCTGCTGAAATGCCCCTGCACCTATACAATCCTGCCAGCCTAACCTACTTCTCCTAACAGTCCTTTGCAGTGATAAAGTCTCCATTTAGCTGTCTCAGGTCTCATTCATAAAATGTAAAGATTAGAAACACAGTTCAATGGGTCCAGGCTGTGTCTCACTCTTTTTCTTTTTCGTTTTTTTATCTCATGCTTTAAATCAAGATAGTAGCACCCTCATAATGTGGGACAATCATCAAATCTGTTCATGCACTAAAAAACACTGGAAACTAGTGCCTTGGCTTGGGCAGTGTCTAATTTTGTGTTAGCATCGTACAAATTTAAAATCACTGCTTTGAAGTCTGAGATTACATTCTGAGACAGTATATTTGGGTACTTTAACTTTTGTACCACAGACCAGTTCCGTGGAACAGTATCAGATACCCTATTCCTCTCCAGAAGTCCACACTTGTCTTGCATATTATTTACTGCACAATAAAAACTGAAGTCACAAACCTGTTGCTCTCTGTTCCCTCCTTCACACTCGACCGTCCACCCAACCGCCAGCTTACTTGATCAATTTTCTTGTCTTGTACCTGACAACTTCAGGTCAGCATGCCCAGCTCAGTAATCGGTATACACAGTTATCCAAATTGCCACTTGCCTGCACCTGCACGCAATCACTGTGCTGGCACCATTGCTTGAGGACCACTGTAACCTGCCCACACTCTTACCGACCATCTGCCACCCTCCCGCTTGACCGCCAGCACGCACACACCAGCACACTAAATGCATTCCCGCCAGCCTCCAACTTGCTGTTTGCTCTGCTGACATGTAGCTGGGATAGAGTGGAAGGAATGCCAGTATGTGGCGGCGGCATGCTTGCCGAAATAAAAACTAAAACCTATTTCATTTTCTGTGGATCACAGCAGTGTTCCTAGGTGGACGGGAGTGGGAATTTGTTTTTTTTTTCATCACTGAAGTAGCTGGAAAACCAAAAGGGACTGGCTACAGGACTCCAGCTGAAGAGTCCTTATCTACCTGGGTCTGCTATACTGTATTAGATCTGGGGGGGGTTCTGATTTTGAGGGGACCAGTACACCCATCCCTACTGGGTACCAAAAACAAATAACTAAAAAAATGGGAGCCTTGTGTTTTTTCAGCTCTCTAAATTCTGGGTTTAATCATTCACAGATGATAAAAAGGCAAAGTGGTTTACAGAATGAGGAAATGAAGGAAATTAGGCATGCAAAGCGAGGTTAAATGTGATTATCCAATGGCTAAAACAAATACTCATATACAACAAAGACTCCACGATGTGATTTAAGCGCCACTGCTGGCCATGGCCATGAACTGGCAACCCTGGTAACTATTTATTTAATTAAAATTTTGATAACTGGGAAAGGCACAATGAGACAAGGCTTATTTCCAGGTGTGACCCGGGGAAGGGGGGAATGTGAGTACAGACATATAGGCAAATTAGACATTACAAACATCCAAAGTGCAAAAATACAAAACGCAAAATATATAGGCAGTCCAAATGAAGAGATTAAGTAAGAAGCCCCACAAGAAATAACAGTATGAAATTTTACGCTGAATATAATGAATGGATTCAGTACATGGATACACTGACTAATTAAGCAATAATGCATGACAGGGTGTGTGTTATGCTGGGATAACGTCATGCCTGGGTGATTAGTTCCCCAACACACACACACACACACACACACACACACACACACACACACTCACACACACTCGTATCTTTTTTTTTTCATCAAGTTTAACTGAGCAGGCTATGTCAGCAGTTTTTTTAATCCAAATGTGGATGTTTCCATTTAGCTTTGTGAACCCCCGTTATGCAGTACTGGTTGTTTAAAATGGTTACCCGTGCTCCCCTACCCGCTGCCGAGGTCAGAAAAGATTGTGATCTGTGACAATAGTTACCCATGCCCCCTCCCCCCGTCAGGAAGGATTGTGATGTGCAACGAGCTGAAACTGTTGGTACTGATCTGCAAGTGTTGTGGTGAAGTACATTCACTTACAGCAGGTATGTAAGGAGCACTGCAGACTGCAAAGAACAAATGTATGGGGCAGAGTGCGGCACTCGCAATGGAATGACTCCCTTGGTTTTGTTTTGTTTTTTTTTTTTTTTTTTACTATGAAATGATTTTTTTCGCCAGAAACACTGAGCGGAAAGTTAGCATCTTCTCCAGGCAGTGACAAGCGTGGCTGTTTGAATGCGCTCATGCTACTGCCACACGGGAATGGAAATGTTGTCAAGAATGATGGCTTTTTTCTTTTTATTCAAAAGATTTTTTCTCTTTGAGATACATTGTGAGGGGAGGGCTAGGAGCTTCTTGCCACTGTGTGTGCTGCTGGCATCTGGCAGCAAGTGAGTGGGCATCACTGATGGCGGGTGCTGAGTCGGAGTTAGCGAAGCATTCTGCCATGCCACATGAGGGTGTGTGGAGTGATTTTTGTACAGTTGCTGTGGTGTGTGTTCTGGGACTAGATCCGTGATGTTGTGCTGGGATAACATCACGGGTCCATTCCCAGACTAACCAATCTAAGGTCAGCATTTTTTGTTGCCATTGTATAATGCATGATAGAGTGCATAAATTAAGCATTGCACTCAATAGAGAGCAGACTGAGGGCCAGGAGCACAGTGAGTCCAGACTTAGGGAGTCATAGGCAGGTGGGGGGGACAGGAGAAATTGTGAGAAAAAGGTCCAAGAGGAGGAGTGACAGGTACAAGGGGGAGCAGGAATATGCCGTAGCAGGTGTCTAAAGGTATGGAGAGAGGGAGAGATATGCAGGGAGGAGGGGAGCAGGTTCTAGAGGGAGGGGAGATGGCAAGAGAAAGCAGTTTGCCCAACATATAAGTGAGGATGGGGAAAGGAGAAGGTGTGGGAATCCCTGGAGCATAGGGAGTAAGAAGAAGAGGGGCGGGTTAGAGAAGTGAGGAAACATAGGAGGGAAGGGAGCCAAACCAGTGTTTGGCAATAAAGGTAGAGCAGTGGGGATGACAACATAAGGGTAGTGGAAGGGTGGAAAGGGAGGAACAGAGGGAGCAGTGGTGAGTGTGAAGTGGAGCATTGGTAGCGAAATGACAGAAGGCATTACAGAGGACATCCAGTCTGGCAAGGGAAGAGGAGGGAGTGGTGCCATAGACTATGTCCACATAGTCAAAAAACAGGAGGACCATTGTGGTTACCAGCTCCCAGTGGAACTGGGGGGAGAAGCAGTCCTCGTTGTGGTACAATGTGTCAAGCTTGGGATGCAGTGGGCAGAAAAGTCAAGCTTGCTATCTAGCCACACACCAGGGCACTTGAAAGCAGGGACAACTTCCAAGTGAGTGCATCCATGGTGGAGAAGACAGGGGAAGGTAAGAGCCTTGCCAGTTTCTGGCTGGTGCTAAAGATGTTGGATATGGTTTTCTTGGTGTTAACCCTGAGTTGGTTGGCATGGAACCAACACATTGTGGAAGTCGTGTTGGAGTGGGACCTCCACAGGTGAGGTTGAAGGGACATAAGTGTCGATGACCATGTCATCCACATTCATATGGCTATTTGAAGAGACACAGGCAGATAGGAGGTCATTTAGGAAAACTGAGAATAGTATTGGATCCAGGATGGAGCTCTGTGGGACCCCTGCTAGGAGTGGGAGGACAGAACGCCACCCACCTGAAGTGACTGTTGACATCTTGTAAGGTATAGATAGATAGAAACTTTTTTTATATAGTGCCCCTTCCCTGAGGCTCGGGGCACATAACAATATTTAAAAACAATCCATACATGACACACAACAAGCTTCAAAGCTTAATGCAGAGATCCAGATAAATTCTATCTTATCATTATTTAAAACAATCAATCATAAAACAACCATCAATTCAATTTACAGTATTCAGCTTATGGCAAACACCTGATTAAATAGGAGCATTTTTAATCCTCCTTTAACGGTATCCACACAGGGTGCTTCCCTTAGATGTCTCAGCAAAGCATTCCATAGGGTCCATGTGGCAACTGAGAATGTCTGGTTCCCTGAATGCCGCAGCCTGGACCTGGGAACCACAAGGAGGAAACCCTCGGTGGAACCGAGAGCCCGAGATGGGCGATGTGGAACCAGAAAGTCTTGCAGGTAGGCTCCCCTCTCCGTGCAGGGCTTTATAGGTCAGTAATCTGGCCTTAAAGGCAATCCTCCATCTTACTGGCAGACAGTGCAGTTTGCGAAGGACAGACGTGACATGGTCAGATCTCAAGCCACCAGTCAACAGCCTAGCTGTTGCATTCTGCGCCAGCTGCAGATGGCAGAGATTGCCTCCAGAGAGTCCCAGGTACAGGGCATTGTAGTAGTCCATTCTGGATATGACAAAGGCATGTACCAGGGTGGTCAGGTCCTCAGTTGGTATCAGGTCTCGGATCTGGGCAGTGTTCCTCAGATGGTAAAAGTCCTTCATTGGGGATCTTGCCCAGATCCTTAACCTGAATGCAGGGGTCCAGGGGAACACTCCCCAGAACCAGCCCAGGGGAATCTCCAATCCTCCCCCATCATGCCAATGGCCTGGATCCACCACTAGTACCTCCGCCTTGTCTGGGATGAGTTGTAGCCAGTTGTGGGTCATCCAGGTCCGGATCTTCTCCAGGCAGGTGTTCAACACTGGAGCTGCTGTCTGGTCTCTAGGTGCACAGGACAGGTATAGCTGGGTATCATCAGCATAACAATGAAAACCCAGCCCATACTGCCTGATAATGTCCCCCAATGGCAGCATGTACACTGTGAACAACAAGGGCGACAGGACCAACCCTTGCGGAACTCTACTGCATAGAGTCATTGAGCTAGATGAGGTGAGCCCCATCATCACCCTTTGCTCTCTGTCCATGAGGAAGGACCTAAACCAGTTGATGACAGTTCCGGTTAGTCCATACCAGTTCTGCAGTCGGTCCAACAGCACCTTATGGTCCACAGTATCAAACGCTGCTGAGAGATCGAGGAGGACTAAGATGGCACGCTCTCCTCTATCTCTCGCCATTAGGAGGTCATTTAGCACTTTCACCAGGGCAGTCTGTGTGCTATACCTGGATCTGAATCCAGATTGGATGCAATTGTAAGTGGCAGAGGAGGCAAGATGCATCTCAAGCTAGATGGCCACCACTTTCTCTAAAATCTCCCCCAAAAATGGGAGGTTTGAGACCGTTCTGTAATTTGCTGAGACAATCCCGGTCCATTGAGGCTTTCTTCAGTACAGGTCTAACCAGGGCCTCCTTCAATGTCACAGGAAAGACCCCACTCTCAAGGAAACTCCAGACAATCCCAGCAACCACAGATCCTATCAAGTCCACACATCCAACCAGAAGTCGGTTTGTACCTTGGTATAGATCATAATATGTTGCTCACAGCCTTAAGACTATGTCAGTCACCTTCTCCACTCCAACAGGATCGAATTCAGCCCAGACAAGAGGAGTGTCCTGGAAAGTCCTTTGAGTGATGTTGGAAGAGATCTCGGTCCTGATAGAGGACACTTTGTCAGCAAAGAACAGAGCAAACTCTTCTCACCTGGTGCTTGAACCAGCCCCTCCTGCATGGAGACAGGCTGAATGTAATAGCCCATCCACTATGCGAAAGAGCTGAGCAGGTCTGTTCCTTGCTGCAGCAATCTCCCTTGGCAAAAAATCTGCCTTCTTTTGGGAGATCACCCTGATAGTCACCATAATGCGACTTCAGGGCCAATTTGTCCTCCATCAGTCCAGATCTCCTCCAGCGGTGCTCCAACCTCCGACCCTTTATCTTAAACTCCCTAAGCTCCCCATCAAACCAGGGGGGCCTTCAGTGAGTAGACAAAGGCTGGACATGGACTGGTGTGATCTAGTTGAAGGCCACACCAACAGCCCTATTATAGACCGCAGCTGCCTCCTCCAGCCCGGTCGCACATGCAGTCTCCACACTGGATAGGTTCAGCACCGCCTGTAGTCCTGTTGGGAATAATTCCCGTAAAGGGTTGTACCGCACCATCTCCACAGATGATGGACTCTTGGGGGTGTCCCAAACTTGAATGTGCTATGATCCAGTCAAACAACCGGATCAATCTTTAGGTCATCGACCCCAAGACCCAGAGTGAACACCAGGTCCAATGTGTGACTGCGTGAGTTGGTCACTGAGGTGACAACTTGTGATAGGCCCAGAGCTTCCATATGGTTCCAAGTCATAACGGCACTCGCCAAACGGCGATCACCATTTGAGCGAGTGTACATCGCGGAAAATAATAATGTCGATGTACACTCACAGCGACTACAAATCTGGCAACAGGCTGTGCTCCCCGCACCTCCCAACTTAAAGATTCTCAACTCCAGTGGGGTGCATATCGGGGGCGGGGGTGTAAACTGTAAAAAAATAAAAAAAAAAAACAGCCCAAAGCAAAAAGTGACTCCCACCTCAGAACTGAACCCAGCACCCTCCCAACCCCAGCCTGCCACCATACCCACCATGCCACATAGCCAGCTCAGCAGCCAACAGCCACACTATCTCCCACATACCTCCCTCCCCTTCCACCCCTCACATGGTGTGGTCCTTCCCTCCCATGTGTATACTTCCTGCCGCTGTATTTGCCCACAGTGGTATCCTGTCGCTTCCCTGCCAGATAGCCCAGAACACAGGCGACGTGACTGAGTCATTCTTTTTTCAGTCACTCAAACACGGTTGCCATGTTTACAGAATACCTTCCATATTCTGCAGGAAGTTACATCCAAAGGACGAGAGTCCATCATTGACCCAGGCATTGAAATCTCCCAGAATTAACCATCTGGGGGATTCCAGCACCAGGCCAGCGACAAAGTCTCTGACCTCTTACAGGAATTCCTTCTCCCCACCCAGTGGGTGGTCAATCAGAAGGATCCTGTAGCCTGCGCTATGACCCCCTCGCATGGCAACACTCTCAAACAACCTGGTAGAACCCACTGGTAGCACCATGAGGCCCAGGCTAGCTTTAAAACAAATGTCCACACCCCCGCCTCTGTGATCCTTCTTTGGGGTGTGTATCACAGAGTACCCAACTGGCACCGCTGTCTCCAGAATGGATGCAGCATTTTTGTATGTATGTGGGTATGAGAAGAACCAGTCCACAGCGGATGCAGAAAGGCCAGCAGAGTTCAAATTCTCTAGAAGGAGTGGGTGGGACAATGAGTTGAAAGCTTTGGTAAGATCAATGAATATGGTTGCGGTGATATGTCCCTGATCTGTCCCAGTAAGAATAGAATCAGTTACACGCAGCAGGGAAGAGATGGTAGAGTGGTTCTTTGTAAAACCAGATTGGTACGGAAGTCAGCAAGCCTAAAGTACATGATGGTCTCTTGAAGCTTAGCAAGGGGGAGGGGAGTGAAATCAATCTGTAGTAGCCTGGGGAGGAGGGATTACCCCATTTGTGCAGAGGCAGAACATTAGATACTGTACTTTCCAGGTCTGAGTGAGAGCACTGAGGGAGAAGGAGGGGTTCAGAAAGCACAGTTTGTAGCAGCATACCTCATTCATTGACTTCTCAGTGGGTTGCCCAGCCGTGGAGGAGAGTGGAGGGCTGTGCTGGTCACCCACTCCATTTTGGAATGGGGGAGCAGGGCGGGACACCATCTGCCAGGGTGGGGGGTGGGGGGCCCTAGACATACTGGGGATTGAGGGGCATGGATGGAGGGGTTCACTAGACCACCAGGGAAATACATGTTACTATGTGGGGAGAGGGGTGGGGGTTACATTACTGACTAGTAGTGATGACCACTATTGGACACAGGTGGGTGAAAGGGTGGGGGGAGGGACCGCTAGCTACCAGGGATTTATTTATTTATTTATTTTGGGGTATCTGGCAATTGGGCAGTGATCAGCAACGGGTGGGGTGGACACTAGACACCAGGGATAAAGTAGGGTACAGGGCAGGTGGAATTTCTACAAAAGTTCAGAAATGGATTTCTGAACTTTCACGGACATTCACTAAAATTTTGTCTGCGGAAGTTTTCCCTTACACCTCTAGTGGGACGGCAATAGCTGGAACAGAAATTTGTAGGAGTTTAGGCTCCAAGCCGTTAGGCCTGGACTTGGAAGGGTGAAGTGACATTAGGGTGAAGAAGACTTCCTAGGGAGAGACAGGATGTAAGTGAAAGCCTTCGGCAAGTGGGGTGTAGGAGAGATACAATGATCAGGAGATGGATGACGGTAGTGCACAGGTTGTGAAGAATTTGTTAAAATGAGCAGCAATGGGGGAGGGGTTCACAGACCAGTGAACCATCCACCAGGAGGACAAAGGAGCAGACTGGGCTGGGGCATCAAATAGGGAGTGGCTGACCTTCCAGAATTTTGAAGGGAATTTTACACTGAACCGGAGGTTGGAACTTGAAGTTGTGGGCCTTTGCAGCGTGGTCTGCCTTTATACAGGAGTTCCTGGGTGACCTGTAATATAGGAGGTCAGACATGGACTGGGAGAACTTGTACCATGCCCAAGCAATGTCCTGAGACATGCACAACTCGATAAGGTTAGATGTAATCCAGGAGTGGCGGGAGGGTTTAACTCTGGACTTTCTGAGGTGTGCATAAATAGTCCAGGTATTGCTAAATATGGCAATAAAGACTGAAAGGGCTGTATCACTGCCCGGGGCTAAGTAAATGGTGGACCAATCAGAGCAGGCAAGGTTATTTAGGAAGGCATACCTTTTGTTTTATTATTCCTTTTCTCTGGAGCTTTTTACCAATGCGCTCTACCTTGAAGTCAGTGGAGTGGTCCTGTATCACCTGCAGCTAGTGCAGAACACAGCGGCCAGGTTGCAGATGGGCCTTCTGAGGTCCTGTCATGTGATCCCTATCCTGCGTGACCTGAACTGGATGCCGTGAGATGAAGAATTATCTTCAAGTTGGGGTTTGCTCACCTATAAGCAAGGCCCCCGGAATTCTGCGGTTCTGCAGCTGCAGAATTTTCTGAAGAATTTGCATCATGCCACAGAATATATATGGTGCCACAGAATTCACTGTTTTTGGTGAATTTTCATATAAATATACTGTTTTTCCATAGTGTCAGGCTTTCTTTCCCATCTCGTTTATCCTGAAGCCCCTCCTCTATGCTCAGCATTTGATATCATCGATGACATCACATCATATTTAGCCAATGACAGGACTGCATTCTGCCAGAGAAGTGAATAAATGATGCTGCAGAAATCAGAAAATGCTGCTGCAGATGCCAAGGAGCCCTGCCGCAGAAATCAGAAAATTCTGTCGCATAATACCAGGGGCCCTGCCTATAAGGCCTTACGGAATGGGTTCTGGATGACTGAGTAACCTCCTGATTCCCCATTGCTCTCAGTGCTCTCTCCACTCCTCTGAGGAGGGCCTCCTTGCAATTCCCAGGGTCTGGCTGAAAACATCTGGAGATTGCTCATTTGTGGTAGCAGGACTGTCCCTCTGGAATTCGCTTCCAAGATTTTTGAGGGAGGCCCCTCACTAGAAGCTTTTAAGTAGGGCCTGAAGACACATTTATTTAGGGAGGCTTTTGGGATAGTTGTTCCTCCCAGTTTAGTTCCCTAACCACTGTATTACATTGATTTATCCACTGTTTTATGTGTTTTAAAGAGCAGGTGTTTGCTAATTTAATCTCTCTCCCCCTTAACAGGCTGGATAGTTTACCCCTTGGTTTAAAGGTCTCTTAACTGAGAGTGCTCAAAGTTGTGTCTATCAGGTGGCATATACATTAAATTTCAGTCACCCAGTCATCTCTGACTCTCCTGTGGCTTGGTCTTGGGGTGGGTCACAGTGGTCAGACTGAGAGGGTGAGCTGTGGGGAGTCCCTTCAGTCTAGCATGGGCAGTGGCAGCAATAATCACAGAGTTTAAACTGCAGCAGTGGCAAAATCATTTGTGCCTGGCCCCTGTAAAGCCACCTAGTGAGATTAGTGTCTGCAGTCATCTGTAGAAAAGAAAGGAAAAGGTAGATTTTTTAAGCCACAGAGAGAATGGAGATCACTGGAAGAAAAAAAAAAAGAAAACATTGCTGCGTGGTGGGGGCTGCTACTGATTAGGACAGTAGTTTAGGAAATTAAAACATACAGCCAATGTAGAAATGCAGTGGTCACTGTGGTCAGAAGAAAGATTTGGGTCATTAGAGACAGAAATGTTTGTGAATCAACAGACATAGAAAGTGAAGGCATAAATAAATATAGAACAAGGCTGGGGGAAAATAAAGTAATATTAATAAAGGAAATTGAAGGCTCCATGAATGTGTAAGAAATGTGAGTGGACAGGTCAGAGGAGGAAAGAGAATATCTGGATGATGTTTATGAACATTTTGGGAGTAGAAAGTGAAGGCAAAGATAAATAGAACAAGGAAGGGGGAAAATAAAGTAATATTTCTTCTAAGGAGATTCAAATTCAGAAGAGAATATTAGGAGTTTCAGTGTAGAAATGCCTGGGCAGACCAGAGGAAAGAGAATATTTGGGTCAAATTACAGATATGTTTGTGAATCAACAAATTGGGACACATAGAAAGTGAAGGCAAAGATGAATAGAACAAGGCAGGGGGAAAATAAAGTGATATTTTATGCCCCTGATTAAAGAATCCAGAGTTCACCTCAAAGACCTGGGACTGGGGAGGGATGAGACTGACAACTTGAATTCTGATGTATTTTGCAACTCAACAGTTATTACCTAAAAATGCACTAAACTGCACCATTTGACTCCTAAATTTTCAAAAACTTACGGTGGGAGCATGCCCTTGGACCCACCTAGGAATTTTTAGAAACCTCTCCTCACCAAATCCTGGCTACACCTGAGTTTGGCATCATGTGGTTTTAAATGTGATGCAAACAGGTTTTTTAATATTAAAAATGAACTCTAAGTGATGTTTAAAAATGGTGGTTTCCATTTTTAATCTCAGTTTTTCCATTTGCAGTGAAAAAGGATGGCCCTAGGAGCCGTCCCCCTGCTAACCATTACCACTCTGCTCCCTCCTGCTAACCATTATCACAAAGCTTCCCTCTGCTAACCATTACCACACTGCTTCCCTCTGCTAACCATTGTCACACTGTTTCCCTCTGCTAACCATTATCACACTGCTTCCCTCTGCTAACCATTATCACACTGTTTCCCTCTGCTAACCATTACCACACTGTTTCCCTCTGCTAACCATTATCACACTGTTTCCCTCTGCTAACCATTACCACTCTGCTCCCTCCTGCTAACCATTATCACACTGTTTCCCTCTGCTAACCATTACCACACTGCTTCCTCCTGCTAACCATTATCACACTGTTTCCCTCTGCTAACCATTATCACACTGTTCCCTCTGCTAACCATTATCACACTGTTTCCCTCTGCTAACCATTACCACACTGTTTCCCTCTGCTAACCATTATCATACTGTTTCCCTCTGCTAACCATTATCACTCTGCTTCCTCCTGCTAACCATTATCAAACTGTTTCCCTCTGCTAACCATTACCACTCTGCTTCCTCCTGCTAACCATTATCACACTGTTTCCCTCTGCTAACCAATATCACACTGCTTCCTCCTGCTAACCATTATCACACTGTTTCCCTCTGCTAACCATTACCACTCTGCTTCCTCCTGCTAACCATTATCACAGTTTCCCTCTGCTAACCATTACCACACTGCTTCCTCCTGCTAACCTTTATCACACTGTTTCCCTCTGCTAACCATTATCACACTGCTTCATCCGGCCAACCATTATCACGCTGTTTACCTCTGCTAACAATTACCACACTGCTTCCTCCTGCCAACCATTATCACACTGTTTCCCCCTGCTAACCATTACCACACTGCTTCCTCCTGCTAACCATTATCACACTGTTTCCCTCTGCTAACCATTAAAACACTGCTTCCTCCTGCCAACCATTATCACAGTTTCCCTCTGCTAACCATTACCACACTGCTTCCTCCGGCCAGCCATTATCACACTGTTTGCCTCTGCTAACCACTATCACACTACTTCCTCCTGCTAATCATTATCACACTGTTTCCCTCTGCTAACCATTACCACACTGTTTCCCTCTGCTAACCATTACCACACTGCTTCCTCCTGCTAACCATTATCACACTGTTTCCCTCTGCTAACCATTGCCACACTGCTTCCTCCTGCTAACCATTATCACAGTTTCCCTCTGCTAACCATTACCACACTGCTTCCTCCTGCTAACCATTATCACAGTTCCCTCTGCTAACCATTGCCACACTGCTTCCTCCAGACAACCATTATCACACTGTTTGCCTCTGCTAACCACTATCACACTGCTTCCTCCTCCTAACCATTATCACACTGTTTCCCTCTGCTAACCATGGCCACACTGCCTCCTCCTGCTAACCATTATCACACTGTTTCCCTCTGCTAACCATTATCACACTGCTTCCCTCTGCTAACCATTATCACACTGTTTCCTTCTGCTAACCATTATCACACTACTTCCTCCTGCTAACCATTATCACACTCTTTCCCTCTGCTAACCATTACCACACTGCTTCCTCCTGCTAACCATTATCACACTGTTTACCTCTGCTAACCATTACCACACTGCTTCCTCCTGCTAACCATTATCACACTGTTTCTCAACCATTACACACTGCTTCCTCAAGCTAACCATTATCACATTGTTTCCCTCTGCTAACCATTATCACACTGTTTCCCTCTGCTAACCATTATCACACTGCTTCCTCCTACTAACCATTATCAAACTGTTTCCCTCTGCTAACCATTACCACACTGTTTCCTCCTGCTAACCATTATCACACTGTTTCCCTCTGCTAACCATTACCACACTGCTTCCTCCTGCTAACCATTATCACACTGTTTTCCTCTGCTAACCATTACCACACTGCTCCCCCTGCTAACCATTATCACATTGTTTCCCTCTGCTAACCATTATCACACTGTTTCCCTCTGCTAACCATTATCACACTGTTTCCTCTGCTAACCATTACCACACTGCTTCCTCCTGCTAACCATTATCACACTGTTTCCCTCTGCTAACCATTACCACACTGTTTCCTCCTGCTAACCATTATCACACTGTTTCCTCTGCTAACCATTATCACACTGTTTCCCTCTAAACCATTACATTGTTTCCTCTGCCAACCATTATCACACTGTTTCCTCTACTAACCATTATCACACTGCTTCCTCCTGCTAACCATTATCACACTGTTTCCTCGACAACCATTACCACACTGTTTCCTCCTGCTAACCATTATCACACTGTTTCCTCTGCTAACCATTACCACACTGCTTCCTCCTGCCAACCATTATCACACTGTTTCCTCTGCTAACCATTACCACACTGCTTCCTCCGCAACCATTATCACACTGTTTCCTCTGCAACCATTACCACACTGCTTCTCCGCCAACCATTATCACACTGTTTCCTCTGCTAACCATTACCACACTGCTTCCTCCTGCTAACCATTATCACACTGTTTCCCTCTGCTAACCATTACCACACTGCTTCCTCCTGCTAACCATTATCACACTGTTTCCCTCTGCTAACCATTATCACACTGCTTCCTCCTGCTAACCATTATCACACTGTTTTCTGCTAACCATTACCACACTGCTTCCTCCGCTAACCATTATCACACTGTTTCTGCTAACCATCTACCACACTGCTTCCTCCTGCCAACCATTATCACACTGTTTTCTGCTAACCATTACACACTGTTTCCTCTCTAACCATTATCACACTGCTTCCTCCTGCTAACCATTATCACACTGTTTCCTCTGCTAACCATTACCACACTGCTTCCTCCTGCTAACCATTATCACACTGTTTCCTCTGCTAACCATTACCACACTGCTTCCTCCTGCTAACCATTATCACACTGTTTCCCTCTGCTAACCATTACCACACTGCTTCCTCCTGCTAACCATTATCACACTGTTTCCCTCTGCTAACCATTACCACACTGCTTCCTCCTGCTAACCATTATCACACTGTTTCCTCTGCTAACCATTACCACACTGCTTCCTCCTGCCAACCATTATCACTGTTTCCTCTGCTAACCATTACCACACTGCTTCCTCCTGCCAACCATTATCACACTGTTTCCTCCAACCATTACCACACTGCTTCCTCCTGACAACCATTATCACACTGTTTCCCTCTAACCATACCACACTGCTTCCTCCTGCAACCATTATCACAGTTTCCGCTACACCATTACCACACTGCTTCCTCCGCCAACCATTATCACACTGTTTCCTCTGCTAACCATTATCACACTGCTTCCTCCTGCTAACCATTATCACACTGTTTCTCCTGCTAACCATTATCACACTGTTTCCTCTGCTAACCATTACCACACTGCTTCCTCCTGCTAACCATTATCACACTGTTTCCCTCTGCTAACCATTACCACACTGCTTCCTCCTGCCAACCATTATCACAGTTTCCCTCTGCTAACCATTACCACACTGCTTCCTCCGGCCAACCATTATCACACTGTTTGCCTCTGCTAACCACTATCACACTGCTTCCTCCTGCTAACCATTATCACACTGTTTCCCTCTGCTAACCATTACCACACTGCTTCCTCCTGCTAACCATTATCACACTGTTTCCCTCTGCTAACCATTATCACACTGCTTCCCTCTGCTAACCATTATCACACTGTTTCCTCTGCTAACCATTATCACACTGCTTCCTCCTGCTAACCATTATCACACTGTTTCCTCTGCTAACCATTACCACACTGCTTCCTCCTGCTAACCATTATCACACTGTTTCCCTCTGCTAACCATTACCACACTGCTTCCTCCTGCTAACCATTATCACACTGTTTCCCTCTGCTAACCATTACCACACTGCTTCCTCCTGCTAACCATTATCACACTGTTTCCCTCTGCTAACCATTACCACACTGCTTCCCCCTGCTAACCATTATCACATTGTTTCCCTCTGCTAACCATTATCACACTGTTTCCCTCTGCTAACCATTATCACACTGCTTCCTCCTGCTAACCATTATCACACTGTTTCCCTCTGCTAACCATTACCACACTGCTTCCTCCTCACAACTATTATCACACTGTTTCTCTCAACCATTACCACACTGCTTCCTCCTGCTAACCATTATCACATTCTCTCTGCTAACCATTACCACACTGCTTCCTCCTACAACCATTATCACACTGTTTCCTCTCACATCACACTGCTCCCCCTGCTAACCATTATCACATTGTTTCCTGCTAACCATTATCACACTGTTTCCTCTGCTAACCATTATCACACTGCTTCCTCCTACAACCATTATCACACTGTTTCCTCTGCTAACCATTACCACTCTGCTTCCTCCTGCTAACCATTATCACACTGTTCTCCTGCTAACCATTATCACACTGCTTTCTCTGCTAACCATTATCCACTGCTTCCTCCTGCTAACCATTATCACACTTTTCCTCTGCTAACCATTACCACACTGCTTCCTCCTGCTAACCTTTATCACACTGTTTCCCTCTGCTAACCATTATCACACTGCTTTCTCCTGCTAACCATTATCAACAGTTTCCTCTGCTAACCATTACACACTGCTTCCTTCCCACAACCATTATCACACTGTTTCCCTCTGCTAACCATTATCACACTGTTTCCCTCTGCTAACCATTACCACACTGCTTCCTCCTGCTAACCTTTATCACACTGTTTCCCTCTGCTAACCATTATCACACTGTTTCCCTTTGCTAACCATTACCACACTGCTTCCTCCTGCTAACCTTTATCACACTGTTTCCCTCTGCTAACCATTATCACACTGTTTCCTTCTGCTAACCATTACCACACTGCTTCCTCCTGCTAACCATTATCACAGTTTCCCTCTGCTAACCACTACCACACTGCTTCCTCCTGCTAACCTTTATCACACTGTTTCCCTCTGCTAACCATTACCACACTGCTTCCTCCTGCTCACCATTACCACTCTGCTCCCTCCTGCTAACCATTACCACACTGTTTCCCTCTGCTAACCATTACCACACTGCTTCATCCGGCCAACCATTATCACACTGTTTCCCTCTGCTAACCATTACCACACTGCTTCATCCGGCCAACCATTATCACACTGTTTACCTCTGCTAACCATTACCACACTGCTTCCTCCTGCTAACCTTTATCACACTGTTTCCCTCTGCTAACCATTATCACACTGTTTCCCTCTGCTAACCATTACCACACTGCTTTCTCCTGCTAACCATTATCACACTGTTTCCCTCTGCTAACCATTACCACACTGCTTCCTCCTGCTACCATTACCACTCTGCTCCCTCCTACTAACCATTACCACACTGTTTCCCTCTGCTAACCATTACCACACTGCTTCATCCGGCCAACCATTATCACACTGTTTCCCTCTGCTAACCATTACCACACTGCTTCCATCCGCCAACCATTATCACACTGTTTGCCTCTGCTAACCATTACCACACTGCTTCCTCCTGCTAACCATTATCACACTGTTTCCCTCTGCTAACCATTACCACACTGCTTCCTCCTGCTAACCATTATCACACTGTTTCCCTCTGCTAACCATTATCACACTGCTTCCTCCTGCTAACCATTATCACAGTTTCCCTCTGCTAACCATTACCACACTGCTTCCTCCTGCTAACCATTATCACACTGTTTCCCTCTGCTAACCATTATCACACTGTTTCCCTCTGCTAACCACTATCACACTGCTTCCTCCTGCTAACCATTATCAAACTGTTTCCCTCTGCTAACCATTATCACACTGCTTCATCCGGCCAACCATTATCACGCTGTTTACCTCTGCTAACAATTACCACACTGCTTCCTCCTGCCAACCATTATCACACTGTTTCACCTGCTAACCATTACCACACTGCTTCCTCCTGCTAACCATTATCACACTGTTTCCCTCTGCTAACCATTACCACACTGCTTCCTCCTGCTAACCATTATCACGCTGTTTCCCTCTACTAACCATTACCACACTGTTTCCCTCTGCTAACCATTACCACACTGCTTCCTCCTGCTAACCATTATCACACTGTTTCCCTCTGCTAACCATTACCACACTGCTTCCTCCTGCTAACCATTATCACAGTTTCCCTCTGCTAACCATTACCACACTGCTTCCTCCAGACAACCATTATCACACTGTTTGCCTCTGCTAACCACTATCACACTGCTTCCTCCTGCTAACCATTATCACACTGTTTCCCTCTGCTAACCATGGCCACACTGCCTCCTCCTGCTAACCATTATCACACTGTTTCCCTCTGCTAACCATTATCACACTGTTTCCTTCTGCTAACCATTATCACACTACTTCCTCCTGCTAACCATTATCACACTGTTTCCCTCTGCTAACCATTACCACACTGCTTCATCCAGCCAACCATTATCACACTGTTTCCCTCTGCTAACCATTACCACACTGCTTCCCCCTGCTAACCATTATCACATTGTTTCCCTCTGCTAACCATTATCACACTGTTTCCCTCTGCTAACCATTATCACACTGCTTCCTCCTGCTAACCATTATCAAACTGTTTCCCTCTGCTAACCATTACCACACTGCTTCCTCCTGCTAACCATTATCACACTGTTTCCCTCTGCTAACCATTACCACACTGCTTCCTCCTGCTAACCATTATCACACTGTTTCCCTCTGCTAACCATTATCACACTGCTTCCTCCTGCTAACCATTATCACACTGTTTCCCTCTGCTGACCATTACCACTCTGCTCCCTCCTGCTAACCATTACCACATTGCTTCCTCCTGCCAACCATTATCACACTGTTTCCCTCTGCTAACCATTACTGCACTGCTTTCTCCTGCTAACCATTATCACAGTTTCCCTCTGCTAACCACTACCACACTGCTTCCTCCTGCTAACCTTTATCACACTGTTTCCCTCTACTAACCATTACCACACTGCTTCATCCGGCCAACCATTATCACACTGTTTCTCTCTGCTAACCATTACCACACTGCTTCATCCTGCCAACCATTATCACACTGTTTCCTCTGCTAACCATTACCACACTGCTTCCTCCTGCTAACCTTTATCACACTGTTTCCCTCTGCTAACCATTATCACACTGCTTCCTCTGCTAACCATTATCACACTGTTTCCTCTGCTAACCATTACCACACTGCTTCCTCCTGCTAACCATTATCACACTGTTTCCCTCTGCTAACCATTACCACACTGCTTCCTCCTGCTAACCATTACCACTCTGCTCCCTCCTACTAACCATTATCACACTGTTTCCCTCTGCTAACCATTACCACACTGCTTCATCCGGCCACCCATTATCACACTGTTTCACTCTGCTAACCATTACCACACTGCTTCATCCGGCCAACCATTATCACACTATTTACCTCTGCTAACCATTACCACACTGCTTCCTCCTGCTAACCATTATCACACTGTTTCCCTCTACTAACCATTACCACACTGCTTCCTCCTGCTAACCATTATCACACTGTTTCCCTCTGCTAACCATTACCACACTGTTTCCTCCTGCTAACCATTATCACAGTTTCCCTCTGCTAACCATTACCACACTGCTTCCTCCTGCTAACCATTATCACACTGTTTCCTTCTGCTAACCATTATCACACTGTTTCCCTCTGCTAACCATTATCACACTACTTCCTCCTGCTAACCATTACCACTCTGCTCCCTCCTGCTAACCATTACCACATTGCTTCCTCCTGCCAACCATTTCACACTGTTTCCCTCTGCTAACCATTACCACACTGCTTCATCCGGCCACCCATTATCACACTGTTTCACTCTGCTAACCATTACCACACTGCTTCATCCGGCCAACCATTATCACACTATTTACCTCTGCTAACCATTACCACACTGCTTCCTCCTGCTAACCATTATCACACTGTTTCCCTCTACTAACCATTACCACACTGCTTCCTCCTGCTAACCATTATCACACTGTTTCCCTCTGCTAACCATTACCACACTGCTTCCTCCTGCTAACCATTATCACAGTTTCCCTCTGCTAACCATTACCACACTGCTTCCTCTGGCCAACCATTATCACCCTGTTTCCCTCTGCTAACCACTACCACACTGCTTCCTCCTGCCAACCATTATCACACTGTTTCCCTCTGCTAACCATTACCACACTGCTTCCTCCTGCTAACCATTATCACAGTTTCCCTCTGCTAACCAATACCACACTGCTTCCTCCTGCTAACCATTATCACAGTTTCCCTCTGTTATCCACTATCACACTGCTTCCTCCTGCTAACCATTATCACACTGTTTCCCCATGCTAACCATTACCACACTGCTTCCTCCTGCTAACCATTATCATGCTGTTTCCCTCTGCTAACCACTATCACACTGCTTCCTCCTGCTAACCATTACCACACTGCTTCCTCCTGCTAACCATTACCACACTGTTTCCCTCTGCTAACCATAACCACACTGCTTCCTCCTGCTAACCATAACCACACTGCTTCCTCCTCCTAACCATTATTACACTGTTTCCCTCTGCAAACCATTATCACACTGCTTCCTCCTGCTAACCATTGTCACAGTGTTTCCCTCTGCTAACCATCACCACACTGCTTCTTCCTGCTAACCATTATCTCTCCTATCCAATGGTACCCATAACTGTGCCATCATATACCACAGAAAGGCTACTGTTCTTCTACAGTTACATCTTCACTAAAATTTAAAAAAGTTTTGTTCTTTATGTGCACAAAAATAAACATTGGATATTAGTTATAATAAAACTCTATGATGTTGTACATCATGGGATATTAACATTTCTCAAGTGCATAAGTCACTTGGCCAGCATCATTATGACTTACAATTCATCCACGGTGTGATACTATCCTATGATATCTCACATCCTGTTGTGTATCATTACTTAATTATAAAATGGGTACAACAAATGCTGGTAGCTGATTGGCTGAAATGGACAGGCACCTGTACTTTTATTTTATTTTTTTAAATTGAATATGTTTTATTCAATTTCCATATACAGTTCCAACATACAAAGACTGCATTAAATAAAACATCAGGTAAACATTAGACCTACTAAATACAAATTGCAGTAGTTAACTAACCCGTACCCTTCTCCTTTCCCCACCCCTACTTTCCCTCACCCCCTTTATCCCACTCCCACCCTCCCATCCCTCTTCCCAAAGCCAGTCCACTGAATATGATCCTGCAGGCCATCTCTATCCCTATACGATAAGGGGATTAAAAGGAAAAAGCAACATCCTCCCAAATAAAATGGAAAAAGATAAGGGGGAAAAAAAAGGAAAATATACCAAGGGCATATAATTTGGTCTCTATCTATAGTAGACTGCACCAGTGCCTTACTAAAGGAAGAGCGATATGCATCAAGTTAGTGTACCGAGGCAATTGTCCATAAATCATGAAACTGCTCCCATTTAGCATTAAATTTAGACAAGGCATTCCTGTAGCTAGCTATAGTTTTCTCTATCCTTAAATTATACAATAGTCTGGCAAGCCATTCCTGATAGGAAATAATAATCTGATCTTTCCAATGCTTAAGAACTAAGGCCTTAACCGTGAGTGATATTAAATTAATATAATATCTCCTTTCCTTCACTGTGACTGTTGTGTAATCTCCCAATAAACAAATTTGCGGAGTGAATAAGTCTTATTACCCTAACAAGGGATCGGCTTTAGTACTAATCTCGGACCAATAAGGGAGCCACTGAGGGGCATTCCCAAAAAATATGAAGTGGGGAGCCGTGTGCCTGACCATATCTAAAACAATCATCTTGTGAGAGTTTCCCCATTTTACATAACTTTACAGGAGTCAGATGTATAGTATGGAGAATATAAAATTGTATCAACCTAAGTCTATTGTTTTTACTATATAGATATACGCCTCTCCATATATGCTCCCAGGTAAAATGATTACTAGGGAATATATCCGTCCAGTACTGAGAATAGGCAGCTTTATTTTGATACAATCTTTCCTGCAAGACAGCCACTAGACTAGAAACTGCATGTGGTCACCAAGCCAGGGACTGAAATAGTCGAAAGGCCTCCCCTTCATTATTATCCCACAGGTTAATCCCAAACCAGGCAATTAGTAGATGCCTAATTTGGTAAATATGAAAAGCACATTTAGATGAAAGATAAAAACTCGCTAATATTCGATGTAGTTACTTCAACTTCCCCATCTCAATTAAGTCATAGACCTTCGGATTTGGAGGCAATCCCCATTTATGTGGTGAAAGGAATTCTGCTCCAACCCTAAAGTTAGGATTACCAAACAATGGCTGTGAGACATCTCTAGTATGTTTAATCTCCAAGGACCTACACATTTGATTGCGAACTTTAATCAATGTAAGGATCACCATGGACCCTATCAATTTAGAAACTGTCTTGGGAAGTACATGCCATAGACTATCAGGTGTCACTTTAGAATTTTTAATCATATTTCGCTCTATTTGCAACCATATAGGAATGTACCTGGAATCAGACTCCACGGACGTATTTGTCCACCTCATATATTTTGCCATATGGCTCGCCAGATAATAGTAATAAAAATTCTGAAGCTTCAAGCCACCCAGATCTTTCAGGGCACTCAGATGATTATAGGATTTTCATGGGGGTTTAGTTTGCCACAAAAATCTCGTGATCATGCTATGAAGTCTCCGAAACCATGTATAAGGAAGATATATGTTCAGCATATTCAAAGGATAAAACACTCTAGGTAAAACATTCATTTTGATGACATTAACTCTCCCTTGAAGTGACATATATAGAGGGGACCATCTGATTAAGTCCTGCTGAATAGTTAGTAGGAGATTATCCAGGTTATATTTCTTCAGAAGAGAGCCTGACGTCGCTAAAGTAATACCCAAGTATTTAAGTCTATTAGTCCAGGTCATCCGGAACCCATTTATATCACCTTTTTGTACGTATACATTAAGTGGCATAATTTCAGTCTTACTAATATTCAACTTATAGTTAGAAAACCTATTAAATTCTCCTATTATATCCAACATTTTCGGTATAACCTTAGCTGGGTCTGATATATGAAATAGGAGATCGTCCGCATAAGCTGATAATTTCAAATCAAATGGACCAACTGGGATTCCGACTATATCTGAGGATAATTTCAAACTGCGAATCAAGGGTTCCGGATATAAATTAAACAACAAAGGAGAGAGTGGACACCTTTGCCTCATTCCAGAAAGTAGTGGAAAACTGTTAGAAAAAATTCCCGTTGTAATAAATTCTGGCTCTAGGGTTAGAATATAAATGTTTAATCCACCCAGTAAATTCTGAGGGGAAACCAGATTAGTCCATAGTGTTAAACAAAAAATTCCAACTTACCCTATCAAAAGCTTTCTCCGCATCCAGGGAGACAAGTGACATTGGACAATGTGCGTCCCTGGATAAGGAGAAAATGTGGGCCAGTTTCCGAAAATTATCTAGGGGATTTCTACCACAGATAAATCCTATTTGTTCAGGACTAATTAAGTTATCCCAAGCCTTAATAATTCTAGATGCCAAGATCTTAGCTAAGATCTTGACATCATAATTCATCAAGGAAATCGGCCTGTAATTAGAAACTTTATCTTTAGGCTTCCCCGGTTTAGGCACAACAATAATAGTTGCTTCTAGTAACGTCAGATCAACAATACCATGGGCACAAATATGTCCATATAACTCCTGAAGAATAGGGGTAAGCTCCTTCTCAAATGTACAATACAAATTTGATGGGGACCTATCTGGTCCCGGAGCCTTATTAGGCGATAAGGATTGAATAGCCCTTGTTATCTCAGCCGTCGATATAGGGAAATTCAACTGGGCCTTTTGATCTTGACTAAGGGTGGGAAGGGAAAATTTAGACAAATATTGTTGAATCTCTATGGAAGTAATACTATTATCTGAATAGCCATAGAACTTTTTATAAAAGTTTTCAAATTCGCCCACTATAGCTTTAGGCGTCACTACAATATTCCCCCCAGCCTCTATGGTTAGACATGTGATCAGCCTAGACTCCTCTTGCTGTCTCAGTTTCAGAGCCAATAGGTGTCCCGCCTTATCTCCCTGATCCAAATATCTAATGTGTGTTTTAAACAGTGCTTATTCAGCCTTTTCCCTTAACAGATTCACATATTGGTCTTTAAGGACCGTAAGCTGATGCATATCATCATCAGTTGGACAAAGGTTAATCCTACTCTCCAGGTTCTGAATAGAGTCTAACAAAGATTTAGCAGCCTTATCCCTCACCCTTTTGCAGGTAGCCGCCAGTCTTATAAACTCACCTCTCAAATAACACTTTAGGGAACACCATAACTGATCATATGCCATTACCGAACCCCTATTATGCTCTAAATATTGATTAATTAGTGCACGTATCCTGTCCACTATTTTCTCTTGCAATAATAATTGGATATTAAGCTTCCATTGAGTTTGTTTAGGAATGCCTTGAGGTAGGTTCCCTTCAAACCACACCAAAGAATGATCTGATAGCACCCTAGGGGGAAATTCCTGAGCCTACTGAGCCCATCAGAATAGCTCGACTAACCAGAAAAAAATCCAGATGAGAATATGATTTGTGGCTAGCCGAGTAAAATGTATACTCCTCCCTATGTGGATAAAGGAAACGCCATGGGTCCAACAGGCCCAAACCCTCCATCATTTCATGCAAAGATTTCTGCGCTGGGGATAATGTCTGACTACTTCTAGTAATTCTATCCATCTTATCCTCGTAAGTAAGGTTCCAATCCCCAGCTAGTATTATTGGGAGATGTTGAAGGGAGCTAATTTAACAGCTATTTGAGAAAAAAATTTGGGAGAAGCACAATTCGGCCCATAAATTGTCCCTATAATAAGCTCTCCATGATTCAGCAACCCTCTAATTACCAAGAATCGCCCCTTCGGGTCACCTATTTCTTGTAAAGGTTGAAACGGTACCCCTTTAGTAACCAATATTATGACTCCTCTTTGGGCGGTGGTGTTCCCCACCGCAAAAACCTGCCCAATGTGTTCTCTATGTAACAAATTACTTTCCCCAGCTAACAAGTGTGTCTCTTGAAGGACAGCCAAATCTAAATGCATTAAAGCTAAATATTTAAGGATCTGGTGTCGTTTTAATCTAACCCTAACCCCTTTGACATTCCATGACGCAATTCTCATACCCACTTGTTTGCATAAAGGAGGGGAACACTTCAAAATCACTCACTTGAGAAGTGGCCTGCAGGATTGTCCTTAAGTAAAACTAATTTTTACAGAGACTGACTATGGACCTTCCCCCCCATACACACCCCAAGATCCCAACTACATAACCCAGTCCCAAAATCTGATCTTTAACCCCAAAGACTACCCCCCTGGGCATGCTCAAAATGTGATACAATGTGCCCTTGTAGGTAAATTCGAATCGAACTACCCCAGTCCGGAAGACCGTGCCACCATATAAGCGTTTGGTGCAATGGTTCTCATGCAACCCTGGATTACCCATCCCATCCCTCCCATCCTCCTCCTCCCAATCCATCTTTAAAAAAAAAACATATTCTCCAACTATATCTTGCAACATCTTTCCTAGTAAATAATATTCAACAATTCTCTCTCCAACACAAACAAAAATCCCTGACGAATGGTATTAACAGCTTAGAAACAGGACCAAATACGAAAGGGTGGAAAATAAATCAGGCAGTGTAATTGCCTCTATAATCTCAACATACCCCACTCCCTCAGGCAGCATGATAATCCCAGAGTTCTTTGACACTTAAGCATCAGTTATAAATCGCTGCCATATGTAATAGTCAATGACCCTCCTTACTTCTTGAACACAAGAAACTACCTACTATTTATAAAATTAGCCCCAAATAATTAACCATACAATTGGAGTCTTTCGAACGCTTCACCATTTCCAGTCTATTTTATAACTTGTCCATTTGCTGCCTATCCCCGCCTATTCAATCTTTAGAACTAAAACCAGACTAAACTCAGTCCACTGGTAAAAAATTAACATAGAGTCCCACATCCTTTCACCAAATTCAAATGCTCCCTCTATAGCTTAAATCAAACATAAAATGCACAAGGGAGAAAACTGGACAGTCGCATTTCAGCTGAGTGGCCACAAGATGGCAGGCTTCGCCCATCAGTCTTAAAACCCAGTCACTTAACTAAATCTGGATACCATTCTTGACATGATTTAAAAGCTGGCTCCAAGGAGTCAAATGAATGCCATTGTCCATCTCTGTTGATCTGAAGAGTAGCTGGATAGCACACCCTGAAGCGAATGCCAGCTGGTATTAGTTTTGAAACTAAAGGATGATAGGCTGAGCGTTTCTGGCGTACAGAGTAAGGGAGATCCTGGATCACTCGAATACACTTCCCTTCCCATTGCAGCTCAGCAACTTCTTTTATCTTGGACAAAATAAACTGCTTATCCAAGAAATTTAGAGGTCTAAAGAGAAAAGGGTGAGGGGCAGATCCTGATGGGGGCATTGGCCGGAGCGATCTGTGGGCTCTTTCAATTATAAATGTTGGCCCATTAGGAGAAGGCCCTGCCAGTTTCGTATAATTTTTGAGCTTAATAAACCACTTTGATGCCTTCTCTTCTCCCTCCGGGAGCCCCAACACCACCAAGTTGTTCCTCCTGGAGCGGCCCCCGAGATCTTCTAACTGATCCTCCACTTTCTTAATCCTGTGTCGCAGGGCAACCATTTCTGGATCCATTCTTGCCCTCCAATCATCTAACAATGAGATTCTAGTCTCATTATCCTTCGTACGTGCATTTAGTTGCTCCAGTGATAGCTTCAGGCCTTTTAAATCAGAAGATAGGGCAAGCAACATTTCTTTCATGGGGCCCATTTCCTCCAGGAACCGCTCTTCTGTTAACATGCTTTGTTGCTTGAGAGAAGTAGTCGTTTCTGATCCACTCGCCTTGGATCGCTTCGGGTTCTTATCTTTACCTGGAGTCGGCGGGGGAGTGTGTCGGAGAGCCGACACTTTCATTTCAGCTTCCATTCCAAAACCGCGCCCCGGTAAGCACTGAATCGAGTTTCTCACTATTCTGGTAGTCTTCCCACTCATTAATACCGAACTCAGGCTCTAAAATATGAAAAATCGCTCAATTTAGGAGGAGGTTAGGAGAGCAATTTAACAGAGCTCCTCACAGTGCCGCCATTATGCCAGAAGTCCCAGGCACCTGTACTTTTACCTCAGCTACCTAACTCACAGGGGGAAAAAGGACCAGTGCCAGTCTACCTAATTACCATACATTGCTGATCACACCTGTGCCTTTTTACTTTCACATTTGCATGTTTTGGGACTATTAAATTATTGAATTTCCTGTTATTCTGAAGTCTGTGTACATTATATATGAACATACAAAGAAGTCAGCAGAAGAAGGTCATTTGGTCTATATAGTCTACTCGTCTGCCCTCCACTCCTCCCATCCTCCCTACCCATAATCCTTACCTCCCCCCTTATACCTATCCCAGCCTCTCTCAAAGCTGCCCATTGACTTCAACGAGACCACCTCTTCTGGCAGCGTATTTCAAGTGTCCACCACCCTCTCTATGAAGAAGTGCTTCCAAACCTCCCTCCTAACCCCCCCATCCAGCTTAAGATTCTGTCCCCTCGAGTTATGGTTGCCACTCACCTTAAAGAGACACTCCTTATCCACCTTATTTATCCCTTTCAAGAACTTGAAGGTCCCAATCATGCCGTCTCTCTCTCTCTCTCTCCTTTCCTCCAGGGAGTACATGTTCAATGTACACAACCTCTCCTCGTATGCCTTACCCTGCTGACACGCTATCATCTTTGTAGCACTCCTCTGGACCTTCTCCAGCAGGTTAATGTCCTTTTTGAGGTGTTGGCACCAGTACTGAACTCCATACTCTAGTTGTGGTTTCACCAGTAACCTGTACAAGGGTAGTATAACCTCCTTTCTCCTACTACTGATCTCCCTAGATAGGCATCCCTGCATCTTTTTTTCCCTTTGCTGCTGCTTTCTTGCACTGTGTGGAGTGCTTCAAGTCACTAGTGATTATCACTTCCAGGTAATTCTCCTGTAATGAAGATACCTGGATTCTACCCAGGTGTTACTCTGTCCTGGGATTCTTGGCTCCAGTGTGCATAACTTTGCATTTCTTGGTGTTGAAGCTGCCAGATCCCAGACCACCTCCCCAGCTTTTCCAGATCATCCTGTAGATCCTGTATCCCTTCCGCTTTGTCCACTCTCCTGCAGAGCTTAGTGTCATCCATGAATAGGCACATTTTGCCCTTAATGCCATCCCTAATATCATTGATGAAGACATTGAACAACACTAGCCCCTGCACCGAGCCCTGCAGTATCTCACTGGTGACCTCTCTGGTACCAGATAACTCTCCCCCACAACCACCCTCTGGGTTTTGTCCCTCTGTCATTTTTTCAGCCATCTTGACATCTTATCCCCAACTCTGAGATCTGCCAACTTCCTGATCAACCTTTTTTGGGGCGCAGAGTTAAAGGCCTTGCTGAAATCCAGTGAGAGGATGTCTACTGCTTTGCCCCATCTACTGTCTTAGTGACCCAGTCAAAGAAGTCAATCAGATCCGTTTGACATGATCTTCTCCTTATGAACCCATGCTGTCTTGCATCCTCGAGATCATGCTCTTCTAGATATTCTACCATCCTTTCCTTAAATATGGTCTCCATGAGCTTGCAAATGATTGAGGTCAGACTGACTGGTCTGTAATTCCCTGGGTCATCCTTGGGACCGCTTTTGTGGAGGGGCACTACATGTGCTGTTCTCCGGTCCTGTGGTACCATGACTGACTTTAGTGAACTATTAAATAGGCCTGCTAGTGGCCCTGCCAGTTTCTCAGCCAGTTCCCTTAGTACCCTTGGATGTACTCTGTCCAGACCTGGTGATTTGTCCACTTTCAATGCTAGTAGGCCCTCCCTCACTCTATCCTCCTCTATCACTACATCTGTGCCCCCCCCATTAAGGCACTGGTCCATCCTTCTCCCTGGTGAAGACAGAACAGAAGTATTCATTAAGTATCTCTGCTTTCCCCGTTACCCTCCACCCACTCCTCCCCTTTCTTAAGCCTAACAATCCTGTCCTTCTTGTCTCTTTTCTCACTTATATATAGCTAAAGAAGACCTTCTCCTCTTTCTTAATTTCTTCAGCTATCTGCAGCTCCTTCTGTGCCTTAGCTTGCTGGTCTTCCTTACATGCCTCACTAGCCAACCTTAGGTAATTTTCCCTATCCATCTGTCTCTCTTGGTCTTCCAGAATTTTCTATAGGCTAACCCCTTTTCCCTTATTGCCTGGGCAGCCTCAGAATTGAACCAGCTGGGCATTGTAACCCTTGTGTTCTTCCCACTGAGCCTAATGCACTCCTCTGTGGTAACCAGTATTCCTTCCTTAATGATGAACCACCTTTGGTCCACCCCCATATGTGCTCTGATGTCTGCCATGTGGCTTCTTAGCACTTTGTCCAACTTCCTGAAGTCCACCCTCCTAAAATCCAAGATTTTGGTTTTAGTTAGCATGCTTTTTTCCCTGCCCATATCCAACTGGAACTACACTTGCAATGGTCACTCCCAACCAGGGGCTCCCTGACCATTATCTCCTGTACATGCTCCCCATTTGTGACTACCAGCTCAAGAATTGCCTCTGCTCTTGTTGGTTCTGTGATGCCCTGAATCAGAAATCCATTTTGCAGTCCTTCCAGGATCCTCAGACTCCAAGCACATGCTGTGGATGGTACGCTCCAGTCCACCTTGGGCAGATTGAAGTGCCCCACAATTACCACCTTTCCTTTCCCCGCAGCTTCCAATATTTGTGAGCTCAGTTTCCTGTCCCTTTCCTCATCCTGGTTGGGTGGTCTGTAAACTCCCCCAACCTCACCTTTTTCTCTGTATTGGACTGTAACTGAACCCATAATTCCTCCACCTTCCCTTCCTCTGACTCCTACCTCATGCAAGTTATTCCCTCTGTTATGTAAACTGCAACCCTTCCCCCCTTCCTGACTACCCTGTCCCTCCTGCATAGTTTGTATCCAGGGATCACTAGGACCCAGTCGTGGTGTGGTGTTGCCCAAGTCTCGCTACTGCCGCTGTGTCCACCCTCCTGTTTGCTAATAGGGCCTTATATAGAATAAATATATATAGAATTCTATATATAAAATAAAGGATGGAGTAGTTCATGATATGAGAATTTAATACACACCAGAGGTGTGGGATGCCTTTGCCCTCGGGGTTTATTAAAGCATCTCACACTGAAGGTGTATGTTAAATTCTCATATGCACACTTCTCCATCCTTTATTTTATATTATACAATGGCAAGAAAGAATCTTGCACTGTGATTGGTCAGTTTGGGGCTGGACCCATGGTGTTATCCCAGCACGTCACCACAGGTCTAGTCTCAGCACTGTGAACCTGTAGATGAGCTTGAGCCTCTTCAGCTTGATTGTTTCATCTGCTCTTAAGAAACAAAAAATATTTTTCCACACAAAAACATCTTTAAAATTATTTTTTTTATTCCGTATAACAACAAGCCATTGTATAATAGGAATAATGCACTCCAGGGTGTGTGTCGTTTGGGATAACGCCACGTCTGGGGCATTGGATGCACTCAGCCTGCGGCCTCATGCCCAACCCCCCCAGGCGTGGCGTTATCCCAGCAAGACACACACCCTGTCGTGCATTATTCCTTTATTATTGCTGGTGAGCAATTTTTTCCAGCCCAAGTCCTGTGACCATGTGTAACAAACACACACACACTCCATCTTCCTACCTCGTTGTTCACATCATTTTATTATTTATATATTTATTTATTTTTTTTTTAGAAATTTATACTTTGGAATCTCCATGGTAATAGTGTTTACCTAGTGTGGTATACAGTCTGGCATGGCCCCATTTCTGCTGGCAGTATCTATCATTTGCAGGCAGCAAGCAGCAGGATCAACCAGGAAGATTTTTTTTTTTAAGTCGGATCAACCAGATAATTTAAAAAAAGATGATGGAAGGAGACACGAAGGTTATTCTAGCGGCTCCTCACTAATCATCGGATGGAGCCACCATGTTTGCTGAGTGGTTCAGCCTGCCCACAGACAGGACAAGAGCTAATGAGGGAGCAGCTGATTTTAAATGACACAGCACGTGCTCGCTGTAATACCCACGGATTATTATGGTGAATATCAACTGGCTGAGTCAAAGAAAAAATTGCTCGCCAGTTATTATCTTACCATAAATCCCATTTTAGAAGCTCAATAAGACACTCCAGTGTGTGAGTTAAGCCGAGATAACCACACATGTGTGTCAGTTCCTATGGGCAGTGAGATGGATTGGGCTATCATCCCCTGCCAGCTGGGACAGGAAGTAATAGTCAAAGAGAAGTCTTAGGATACACCCCTTCCCAAACTATCTCAGTCTTACAACATGTGCTAGCTGAGACAGCTCCCTTCTCTGTAGGATTTTTTTTATCCTCCATCTACAAGTGCTTTTCTCTCTCAAAGATAAGTATTTCCTGTACTACTGGTTTCATTCAGTTTATTCAGCCTCGGCCGTTCACCTGGACAGGAAGCATTATATGTTCAGCATCTGTAACATCGGATGGTATTGGAGACTGCATAACTGGCTGGTAGCCAGCTTCCTGCTCTACAGGAATTTTTTTTTTACTCACTGTACAAGTGATTTTTCTCCATCAAACAAAATGATTTACTGCCTTATTGTTATCAGGCAGTTTTCTCAACCTTGGCCATCCTTTTGCACAGGAGGAATTATCTGATCAGCACCTGGAACGCCATGTGGTATTTGAGACTGTTGGACTAGAACTCTGGGGCTGCAGTGGCAGGTTGGGCTGCTATAGCCCCCGTCTGTCTTGTGATGCTTTGTAAGAGGCATCTATTGCTCTCCCCATCACTCAACAGGTAGGATTTGGGTATTTTTGCACTTAATGGGTATTCCATGGAGCAAATTTTGCCTTATGTACAGCTCATGATCCAGCTCATCTGTCCTCACATGTTTGGTGGGCACCATCTTGCAGATAAAATGTTTATTGAGAAATAAAAGTTTAAATAACAGTACACAAATATACATGGACAGCTTCCATAAAGTTTGCCATAGCAGGTGTTACATATTCATAAATACTATAGAGGCGAGCTCAGGGCAGTATACAAAGGGTGCAGTTTTGACATACATTATCTGTGGTTGATATAAAATTATATAGGATGTACGTTATCTGTGGTTGATATAAAATGATATAGGATGTGACAAGCTCATAACTAGACTTTGTCTCCTTGGATTGTTTAAATGGCATCTCTATTATGAAGTATATCGAGAGAATGTACACGGGTGAACAATAACTGTAAGTATAACTATATCCAATGTAAAAAACAAAGAACCTCAGTGCAAAATCACTGAGGCAAGCGTTACCCCAAAGGGTATTGGCCTTAAAGCCAAGTTTCAAAGAAATAAAAAAACACACATACTCCCATAATGCAAAGCATCATGGGATGAATGTGCAAATCACCATGACATTTTAGGCTGGTTCATCTTTAAGCAGGAATGCATGGTGCCAAAGGGCCTCTCACACAATCTGTAAAGGGTGCAAACAGAAGACACGGGCATGTGCCTTGTCCTACCAAGGACTCATCCATGTACTTCATGTGTATGACACCCCAAGGGAAATGATCCAGCCCTAAGCTGGTCTAACGGGTTTGGGTTACGGTGAGCCCCCAAAAAACTAAAAACGAGCTAAAAGACAAAGGACCTTGGTGCAGAAGCACTGAGGCAAGGGTTACCCCAAAGGACATTGGTCATAAAACCAAGTTTCAAAGAAATACAAAATCACACACACCCCCATAATGCAAATCACAATGAAACTTTAGGCTGGTTCAGTTTTAAGCAGGATAGCATGGTGCCAAAGGGCCTCTCACACAATCTGCAAAGGATGCAAACAGATAACATAAACACGTGGTTCACCCTGCCCAGGACTCATCAGTATGCCTCATCTGTATGACACCCAAGGGGAAATGAACCAGCCCTAAGTTGGTCTGGGTTTGGGTCTTGGTGAGCCCCCACCCAAAAAAAACCTAAAAGACAAAGAATAGCAGTGCAAAAGCACTGAAGCAAGAGTTACACAAAAGGGCATTGGCCATAAAGCCAAGTATCAAAGAAATACACAATCACACATACCCGAATAACACAAAGCTTCATGAGATATATGTATGCAAATCAACCTGAACTTTTAGGCTGGTTCAGCTTTAAGCAGGAATGCATGGTGCCAAACAACCTCTCACACAATCTGCCAAGGGTACAAACAGAAGACACAGACATGTTTCATCCTACTCCAGACTCATCAGTGTGCCTTATCTGTATGGCACCCCAAGGGAAATGAACCAGCCCTAAGTTGGTCTTATGGGTTTGAGTCATGGTGAGCTCAAAAACAACAAAAAATAAGCCTCAATTGTGCTGACGCAACTGGATGAGATGTATGCTTGTGTAACTTTGATACACTGTGGCTGTTCACCTCTCTATCCATGGGATATAACACCCTGTAGGGGTATGACACAAAGAACCCTAAAGGAGGTTCCCCCCATAGGTGCCACAGGAATAATTCCCTTGGCTAAAGGTAGCTTAGGAAGAAGCCCATGGGAAAGAGAGACAAGCCACTGGAGGAGGAGGGTGGATGGTGGGGCAACAAAGGAGATATCCTGGAAAAGTCCAGAGGGAGTGGCCTTTTAAGGTTTGATGGGGGAGTGACATTGTTGCTCTGCCCACTGAACCTCAGGCTTAAAGCCTTCCCATTCAATTGTGCTTATGCAACTGGATGAGATGTATGCTTGTGTGACTTCAATACATTGTGGCTGTTCACCTCTCTATCCGTGGGATATACCACCCTGTAGGGGTACGATGCAAGGAACCCTAGAGGAGGGTTCCCCCACATAGGTGCCACAAGAATAATTCTCTTGGCTAAAGGTAGCTTAGGAAGAAGCCCCAAAAAAATACGCAAAAAGGTGTCGAGCATCAAAGAGGCGAGAAATCAGAAGATATCTAGACTGGAAATAAATGAGACAGACATAGATAGGAATGACAGGAGAAGAATGATATAAGGCTAGGATGATGAACGAAAGGAAATCTGACAAGATGCAGAAGGATAGACTTCCTAAGGAGAGAGGGAACAGCTGGGGCCACCATCTGATTCCATCCAACAGTGGAACCTAACTATAGAACCTATGAAAGCACTATAACCCTGACTAAAATTATGACCATTGGCACAGAGGAGAGAAAAACCCCCCTTTGAGGAGGAAACCTCTAGGGATCCAAGGCCTAGGTCATCTTCCCTCCAGGCTGAAGGATGATTTGATTAGTGACAGCTCAGCTACAGCAATTTAAGGTTGAGATCGAGAAAGGAGAAAAAGTCCAAATTAGAGGAAGCTCTTGCTCTGTCCTTCTTAATGGACAGCTGCTGAGGGTTGTGAGCGATGTGTCTGCAACTAGACGCTCAAAAGCAAGAGAGGAGATAGATGGCTGCTGAGACACTCAGCTGGCCTACGCGAGCCTATGAAACAGACCAGGTGAACCAGAGGCAGTCTTGGTGGAGAATAGCATAGATGGTGCCTCTGAACCTGCTCAGGTAGTTAAAGGGGCTCTGATAATGAGAACCCCTCTCCTCACAGCTGGAAGTCATAAATTCTACATCCAGAGGTGTTGCTGAGAGGAGGAACGACTGAAGGTCCACCTGGAGTGAAGACATTCTCGTTATGGTCCAGGGAGAAGGACCTCGCTCCAAGCTTCCCATGCTCTAGATGCAGACTTCGTGGGTGCAGAGTGAGACCACCAGCTACAGGCTTGCCCCGAGCCAAGGAGCAATGAACATGGAAGGCATGTCTCCAAATGGAGAGCAGTTTGATGAGGTAGCATAAGAATCAGTGAGAGGTATGCTCGATTAATCAATGTAAAGGAGTAGACCCTGAGGTTAGACTGAGTAAAGAAGAACCAGATACATGTCATGAGGAAGCTACCCATAATTGGTAACTATGGGAGTGCATGCCAACCGGGTCCACTAAGATCCAAATTATGAATGGATAGAACTGCAAGAGGTAGGAGCGAGAGCAGCTGGGCAAAGCCGGCAGCTGATGGGGAGGTAGGCAGTACTAGGAAGACATCTGAATGGGTTTGACTAGAATGAGGGAATAGGGCTGGAGGAGGAAGAGAAGAGAAGGCAGGGTGATATTCAGGAGGCAATGTGAATGAGTAGGGAAGGTGGTGTAGCGGGATAGCAGGATAGAGAAGCCCACAAAAGAAAGTAAAGGTCAGAGAAGGTGAGGAATGGAGGGAGGAAGGAATGAGAGGGCAAATTCAGAGCACAGGCCAGCAAAATCACAGCAAAGGGCCAGAATGTAGCACTTCCCTTTGTAAACAAGAAAATGACCACAGAAAGTGAGCAACAAGTGTAGTCAATAGGAGATGACACCCCCGATACAGTGGATGTGGTTAGTGAGAAGGAAATCGGCAATCAACTGAGGTCGATGATGGAATAGAATGTGACACCACAAAGAGCTCTAATGGCATGAGGAAGAACATTAAACCTATGTGGAGTAAGGTAAATGGGCAAGGGAAAATCCTAGCAGTAGAGAGCTATGCAAGGTAAAAGGGAGAGTGAAAAGCAAAGTACCAATCAAAATTTAGAGCAGCTGAGAGGCATGTGATGAACTGCCCCAGGCTGACACTCCAACATCTGGGAGCATGCCCTGAGCAGCAGCCCCACACCAGAGAGGCAGGGGCAAATGGACATGGGAGTGGATCATGCAGAGGAGGCAGATGCTGCAGGAAAAGGTTGCAGCATGAGTGAAAATCCCACCCCAGACATCGCTGGGGCTCTCAGTGACTGCCTGTTGCCTCTGAGCCGTGAGGAGGTCAAATCTGCACCAGATGTGCTAGCTGGGGACGGCGTCGGCAAAGACCAGGTCAGCCAAGAGAGGAAGCGAATGGCTGAACTGCATGAGCAAGCCACATGCCATCTAGAGGAATGGGGACCAGCATCCAAAACTGTTAGTCGAATCCCAAGGCATGAGGCGGGGGTTTGCATCAGAGGCGGCAGCAGGGAGAAGCAAGATGAGATGGACGTGAAACAGGAGGAAAAAACAGGAAACTGAATGAGAGAATGGGGGGGCCACCAAAGGAAAGATACAAGGGAGAACTACGCCATGGAACAAAACTGAAAGAGGGCAGAACAAGAAGAGAGAGGGAAGGTGAGATAGACAAACAGGGAACGAGCAGCAGAAAATGGCCTGTGAGCGGCAGGTGTGGGGGGGAGGAGATTTGTGAGAGAGCCACAATGCCAGCGGGTGTAGGACGGAGCAAGTCGTAAGACAGACGACATTGAATAGGAGTGAAGGGGGTGGCCGGAGGCACTGTTAACACATGAAAGACAAAGAAGAGACAGAAAAATCGACAGGAATGAGGAGCGGTGCCTCCGGCCGCGACGAAGAACAAATCCTGAAGCAGTCCAATAGGAGTGGCCTTTTAAGGTCTGATAGGGGAGTGACACTGTTGCTCCACCCATTGACTCTTGGGCTTAAAGCCTTTCCATAAAAGACAAAGAACCTCAGTGCAAAAGCACTGGGGCAAGGGCTAACCCAGAGGGCTTGGACATAAAGCCAAGTTTTAAAGAAATGTAAGAGGCCCTTTGGCACCATGTATTCCTGCTTAAAGCTGAACCAGCCTAAAATGTCATGGTAATTTGCATATACATACCATGATGCTTTGCATTATTGGGGTATGTGTGATTTTGTATTGTTTTGAAACTTGGCTTTATGGCCAGTGCCCTTTGGGGTAACCCTTGCCTTAGTGCTTTTGCACTGAGATCCTTTGTCTTTTAGCTTATTTATGTTTTTTTGGGGGGCTCACTATGACCCAAACCCGTAAGAACAACTTAGTGCTGGTTCATTTTCCCTGGGGTGTTCTACAGATGAGGCACACTGATCAGTCCCATGTAGGACAAAACACATGTCTGTGTCTTCGATTTTCACTTTTTGCAAATTGTGTGACAGGCCCTTTAGCACCATGCATTCCTGCTTAAAGCTGAACCAGCCTAAAATTTGGTGGTGATTTGCATATATATCCCATGATGCTTTGCATTATGGGAGTATGTGTGCTTTTGTATTTCTTATATACAAAGTAAATACATCTATGCAGTTTAGTGACTGAAATCCTCTTGAGATTAGCAGTCTGGCTTAACATACAGTACCTACGGAGAAGGCTATGTGGTGTCTCTTCAAATGGCACAAAAATAAGTGCTGAGGGAGGGTGCCCGTGCTAACCAGGTGCGTAAGGGGCTTCTGTGCCTAACAGCGGACCCCTGAGTTAACGTATGTCTGCTGGAGGGTCACGGGGGGGGGTCTGCTCTGGTTGTTTCATGAACTGGAAATGGGAAGGGCCCATACATCCAAGTATTGTTATGTGTAGTGCCGCAATGTTGGGTCCTCCAGTATGTAACTATGTGTGTGGGCCAGGGAACCACAGAAAAGTAGGTAGAGAGACCTGATTTAGCCAGGGCCACCCAGGAATAGAGCCATGCTATTACAGTTCTGCATTGTTAGTCAGTTGTCACACTGCCCAACAGCCAGTTCCTCATACTAACAGCACCTTCTTTTGTAAATATCTCCCCTTTTGTTTCTAATTGCCATCCCTGTTGTATATAGCCACCTGTGCCAGCTTCCCACCCCATCACCCTCCTGCTTTGCTCCAGTGCTGCCAGTGGAAAGACACCCCCTTAGTAACACCTTGCCTGGACTGCAATGTAAACACTTTGCGAAGAATCTTTTTTTTATTATTATTATTTTAATTGAGTGCTTCCTGCTCAGTACCAGGCAACACAAAGAGAAAGGAGCACCATGCACTGGGGCCTTTGCCCTAACCCAGCGCACTACTGACATACCAGCTTGAGCTTAATGTTCAAGAATGGAACCCCAAGTTAAGTTCAAACCAAGACTAGCCAGTGGTCTTTGGGAGCAGTAGTTCATGACCGAGCAGCGGTACAGGAAGGAGGGGACACTTAGCCAGAGAGAGAGCCAGGCTTATCTGATAGGTGAAGTGGTCCCTTTGGCTCCTGGAGTGTCCCTCCTGCAAGAAATCCTCCTGCGAGTCATGGGGGTGAGTCAGTTGGTTCACAGCACAGCAGCAAATGAGATCTGCAATCCCCGTGCCCTCAGTATGTTCACCAATATTTGTCCCCTGTTCTGCAACTGATGCATAATAGTGACATTACTATGCTGCGTGACTTGGCCTCCTACTCAGGGCTACTGCTCAAACAGTGTCTTATTGTAAGAATCATACTAGTTTGTGAACTACCTAACTGTGAATGGGGCATGCACTCCGTAATGAACTGAGTTAACCTGTAAAATGAGTGTCTGTATCAGGATATCCTAGTGTGCACAAGAAAGAGACGGAATGTGTTTCCCTAAAAACTGTAATGTATTGCCTTGACCTTCTTTCTCAGTCCCATGCATGCTTCTGTTCTGGGGCCAGTTGTTGAGACAGAATTAGGGCAGTAGTCAGGTGAGGTCACTTCCTGCTTCTTTTTTACTTCATCTCATCCTTGTTAGGAAGTGAAGGCAGCTTAGGAGTCACACCGGCTCAATTGATAGAACACTGACATGCAGATGGGTGGGGCTTCCTTTTCAAAAGTGACAAAAGCAGCCAGATCCAGGAGTGATGAACGTGGCCAAATCCAGGAATGACAAAAGTGGGTAGATCTGTGGAATACAGTTTGTAATTCTTGTGAAGACCCTGTCCAGCAGTCTATAATGATTTCTTCACTGATGACCCATGAAAGAAACTTGCTTTGCTACACCCTGTCCAGTAGTCTGGGCCAGTAGTCTGTAATGACTTCTTCAATGGTAACCAGAGGGTCTAATGAAAGAATCTTGCTTTGCTATACCCTATCTAGCAGCCTGCAATGGCTTCTTCACTGATGACCAGAGGGACTGACAAAAGTTTAAAATTGCATCTGGCCTGGTGGTCTGACAGAACCTTTTCCAGGCAAATAAATTCTTCAAACCAGGGAACAAAGCAAGCCCTCTGTAGAGCCCCACCTTGCTGCAGTAAAAGTTCTTCTGGTTTCTCCTGGAGGCATTCCTTTGAGTTCCAACTAGTGCACTACCTCACTCACAAAGGCCCCATCCTTGTCTGCATCCTTGTTCTCTTCCACATCCTTGTCAATTCACATACAGGAGGTTGTTGAGCCCTCACACACCATGAAGGTTAACCAGACTAAGATTTGAGGTTACCCCTGGCCAGGGTCATTAGAGTCATAGAGAATTTATGCATTGCATTTGTGCTAACTTAAAGTATAGTGAACTGCTTGCAGCACTTAGAGCTGCTTAGAATCTATGGTATTGATCTTAGAGTATAGCGTTATCACAGTTTTATTGATGATACCACCCTTCCAGTGGCATTGCTTGATTTGTTTGGATGTGACACTTGCATTCTCCTTATGGTCCCTGTGGTTTGGTCAGGAAGTTTGTCCCTTATGAGGAAGTACATGGTTCCAGCTCTGCCCGTAGGCAGCTGTATGCAGTGTCAAAGAGGAGTATGAAACTGACTTACAAGTGCCTCCATGAGTTTTTTAGGTGCTGGTGCCTGTGCATTCCTGATCTGCAGGAAATACAAGTTCAATGTTTGTGGAATACCAAGGGGTATATAGTGCTTGTGTAACTTGTAGTACTTTTTGTGGCTTAACTCTATTCTCACCCTTGAGTAGTAGGTATGTAGGTAGGAATTTGTAGGGAATAGAAGACCCAGGAACAAGGGTGAGAAGAGTGCCGGAGAAGGAGGAGGAGAAGGTAATGGACAAAAAACACTCCCTAAGCAAGGAAGGTGCATTTAGAGGAGGGTTTAAGTAGAGGTTGTGGGAGGAGCTATTCCCCAAAATGAACCTCAGGTTAGGCCCTCCCATTCAATGTTTGTGGAATAACAATGGGGGTATATAGTGCTTGTGTAACTTGTAGTACCTTTTGTGGCTTAACTCCATTCCCACCCTTGAGTAGTAGGTATGTAGGTAGGAATTTGTAGGTAGAAATTTGTAGGGAATAGAAGGCCCAAAAAGATACCTCTTGGCACTCAGGAGATGAACCCCTCCCCAAGGTGGAGGAAATCTCTGAGGACCTAAGGCCAGTGGTCTGCCCATCCTCTGGGCATACTAAGAGGAGAAGGACCTAGGTTCTAGTACTTATCACCTTACTTCTTCTGCTCTCCGGGAATGTCCACCCCAACCTCGGTCCTGGGTCTTTTACCCTGACCCTGATGGGTGTGGCCTCCGCATTGCCTTGATGAACATCTGTAGTCTCCCAAAGAAAACTGCTGCACTCCAGTGCTGGGTGGCACAACATAGGCCAGACATCATTGCCATAGTGGAGACCTGGCTCTCTGCATCAACCCCTGACTCAGCTGTCTCCCTCCTTGGTTTCACCCTGTTTTGAGAGGATCGAGTTGGTAAGCATGGTGGCAGATGTGCAGTCTACTTGCATGACTCCCTCCTTAGCCATGCTCTCCCTGCCCCCAAGCTCAGTCACGGTGCCCAAGCCATCACCTTAAAAATCTCCCCTGACCCAGGCAGGGGCCCTCTCTATCTTATCACTACATACATACCACCATGGGCCCAAGGACCAGCAATCCACTCCCTTACTAACTATCTCTCTACCCTGACCCACAAAGTTGAGCAGCTCATCCTAGGTGACCTCAATGTCAACTGGCTAGGCCCCACTGCTGCAAACATAAAGGACTCCTTCGCTGCCCTTGACTTAGCTTTAATTAGTCACTCTTCCTACCAGATTTAACCATTCAAGTGGCACCAGTTCCTTCTTTGACATAATTCTTTCCAACCACCCCCACAAAATCAGGACTGTTAATGTTCTAGCTAACTCCCTCAGTGAACATTCCCCTATCCTTTGTTTCTGGTCCTCCCCTACGCAAAAACCCTCACGCGAAGTCACCTCCCAACGCCGCTTTCACCCAGGGGCCCTCAGTAAACTGAAGCAGTACCTAGCCTAACTTGACTGGTCCCCAATCTCACTCGCGACTGATATAGACACTGTGCTAGCCTACCTCACCAGAGCTTTCTGCAAGGCCTGCGACCTCTTTGCCCCCTTTACCAGTACCCACTCCAAAAGACATAATGCCGCCTGGATTTCCCCCTTCCCTTATTCAACAACTGAGGCAGCAAGATGACCTCTTGCATGTCGTGGTCGAGTCAGGCAGGACAATGGACAGACAGGCCTATAATACCACTTGTAAACAATGCACCTGGGCCATAAGGCAAGCCAAGTCGAAACACTACCAAACCACCCTGGCCGCCTCCTGGGGTTCTGTGCATGCGTTCTGGGATAATATTAAAGAGCTCAATGGAAAAACTTGCTCCCCCCTTCTCAGATATCTGTCAATGGTGCTATTACCACTGACCCCCCACATATTGCTGACTGCCTCATCACGGCTTTCTCTGACCTAAGCACAGTCCTTCAAGTCCACTTTTTTGACCCTATCCCTACCTCAACCCCCCACCCTGAATCCCCTCCATTTCTCCTCCGTACCACAGGAACATACGAAATTTGCCAGCAGATAAAGACCTAGAGGTCTATCAAGTCTGCTCAAATGTGCAGCTAGCACCCCTTATTCTGCAGCTGCCCCTCCCTTCCACCCTTCCCCTTCATTAACCCTCCCCCTTGTCCTGTCCCATCCTAATTTGAAGCAGTCCACTGTTCTACTGCATACCACTTCTGCAGGTAACGCATTCCTCCCAGCCACCACCCTCTCTGTAAAAAAGTGTCTCCTCATCTCCCTCCTGAACCATCCTCACTCCAGTCTCATATCATGGCCCCTGGTGGCCCTCCCCTCCCTTACTTTGAACAGCCCCTCTGTACCCATCTTGTTTATTCCTTTCATGTATTTAAAGGCTTCAATCATGTCACCCCTGTCTCTCCTCTCCTCCAGTAAGTACATGTTCAACTCCTTCAACCTCCTCTCGTATGATAAGTCCTTCAGACCCTTGATCATCTTTTTCGCCCTGCGCTGCATCCCCTCCAGTAACTTAATGTCCCTCTTCAGATACAGACGACAGTACTGCATGCAGTACTCCAGGTGTGGTCTAACTAATGACCTATGCAGTGGCAGAATCACTTCCTCCCTCCTCGAGGATACACCCCTTGCAATACAAACCAGCATTTTGTTGGCCTTTGCAGCTGCCTTCCTACATTGTGCCGAGTTGTTCATTGACCCTGTAATGAGCACACCCAGATCCTTCTCCTCCTCTGTCTGGGCTAGCTGCACTTCCCCTAGCTGGTAACTCCTCCTTGGGTTCTTCATCCCAAATGCAGCACCTTGCACTTTTGGCATTAAAGCCCAGTTGCCAGGTGTCTGACCAGGTTTCAAGCTTTGCCAGATCATCCTGCAACCCCTGCCATCCCCCTAGGTCATCCACCACCGCGCCTACCTTGGTATCGTCAGCAAACAGACTGATCTTGCTCTTGATGTCCCATGATATGTCTGCAATGAATATCCCAAACAACACTGGTCCCAACACCGAGCTCTGTGGAACACCGCTCGTCACTGCCCTTGGGTTTGAGAGCTCCCCACCCACCACCCTCTGTTGCCTTCCCTGCAGCCAGTTGCCTACCCATCTCACCAGCTTTGCACCCACCCCTGTGCCTACTAACTTCCTTCCCAGCCTTCCATGTGGCACTGAGTGAAATGCCTTACTGAAGTCCAGATACAGGACATCCACTGCATGGCTCCTGTCCAGTTGCCTAGTTACCCAGTCATAGAACTCGACCAGGTTGGTTTGGCAGGATCTGCCACATATGAAGCCATGCTGTCTGCTGTCCTGTAGTCCTTTGGCCTCTAGGAGTGCCACCAGCCTCTCCTTCAGGATAGTCTCCATTAGCTTACCCACAATGGATGTGAGGCTCACGGGTCCGTAGCTTCCCGATTCATCCTTGGAGCCACTCTTGTGGAGGGGTACCACATGAGCCATCCTCCAGTCCTGAGGTACACACCCTGAATGTAGTGAGGCATTAAATAGGTCTGCCAAAGGTCCTGCAAGGACCTCTGCCAGCTCCTTCAGTACCCTGGGGTGGATGCCATCTGGGCCTGGCGCCTTGTCCACCGTCAGTGCCTTCAAACCCTCTTGAACTCTGCTCTTCATGATTTCCCCATCTGCCACCACTTCCTGCTTCTGACATTTCTCCCACCTTGGGTGTCACCCTCCTCTTCTCTTTAGTAAATACTGAGCAGAAGTACTCATTTAGTGCTTCCACTTTATCGCACCCTGTTTCCACCCAACCCCCCTCCTTCCTAATCCTTACTATGTGGTCCTAACAGCTTCTTTTCTCCCTGATGTACCTAAAGAAGTCCTTCTCCCCCTTCTTAATGCCTTGTGCCAGCCTGAGTTCCGTAGATGCTTTGGCTCCCCTTACTGCCCTTGTCACCACCTTCGATACTGTCAAGTACTCCTCCCTGTCCTCCTCCCTCCCTGTTTTCTTGTACTTCCTAAAGGCAGTTCTTTTCCTCCTTACCTTTTCCATGACCTCCTTGCTCAACCAGCTCGGTTTCTTAGCCCTAGCCTTCTTGCTCTGGGCTTTGCAGCAGGTTTTGGTTGCCTCCACTATCCCCAGCTTTATGAGCTCCCACCTCTGGTTAGTGTCCATACCAGATTGAACTCTGGTCAGGTACCCTTTTACCACTTCCCCCATCCTCCCAAAGTCAGTCCTCCTGAAGTCCAGCACTCTTGTGCCAGATTCCACTCTTTCCTTGCCCATATCCAATGTGAGCCATACTGAGTGGTGGTCACTCCCTGACAGCGGTTCCTCCATTGTAAATTCTCTCACAAAGTCCCCATTTGCCAGCACAAGGTCAAGGGTATTCCCTAACCTGGTTGGTTCACTGACCATTTGCAGCAGGAAGCTGTCCTGGAAGGCATCCAGCAGTACCTGCTCCCTTCTGTTCCTGGTTGTTGGAGTGCTCCAGTCCACTTCTGGCATGTTGAAGTCCCCCACAATCACCACACTACCCTTCTCGCAGGTCCTTCTGATCTGTCCCACTAGTTCCCTGTCTAACTCCTCCATCTGAGATGGTGGCCTGTACACCACTCCCATTCTAAGAATCCTATTCTTGGAATCCTGGATTTGCATCCAAAGTGACTCTGTACTACCCTCCTCCCCTTCCTCCCTTACACACTTCAGTCCTTCCTTCACATATAATGCCACCCCCCCTTTCTCTACAAAATAACCTGTACCCTGGTACAGACAGGTCCCAGTCATTGTATTGGGTGGCCCATGTTTCCTTGATGGCTGCAATGTCCACCTCTCCCTCTGCCATGAGAACCTGTAACTCTGCAGTTTTCCTCCCAAGGCTCCTAGCATTAAGGGTAACCACCTTCCACCCTTCCCCCCCTCCCATCCTGCCCTCCTTTCCTAGCATCACCTACAGTACTTTCCATTTGTCCTTTGTCACTGTTATGGGGGGTAAGATCATATGGTTTCCCAACCTGTGGTCTCTGCATATCTCTTCCCCAACTTCCACCCCCCACTCCTAGTTTAAATTCCAAACTTCCTCTATGTACTCCTCCATCCTTTGTTCAAACACTTTCTTTCCCTCTTCACTCAAGTGTAGTCTGTCCTTGGGATAGAAACTACTGTCCTCCCAGGTCCCTCCCCAACCCCCCAACAGCCCATACCCTTTAGCACAACACCAGGTTCTTAGCCATCAGTTAAATTCCTCTATTCTCAGCTTTCTTGTTGTGCTTGCCTTTGGCACTGGAAGTATCTCTGAAAAAGTTATTGATCTTCCTGCCCCCTCACATAATTGTGCTAGTTCCTCAAACCTCCTCTGGACTATACCTACTGTCTTGTCAGCCAGGTCATTTGTTCCAAGATGTATAATTAAATGAGGCTTGTCCCTACCCCTTCTAGCATATTTCAGAACAGACTGTCCCACCCTTTCTGCTGTCATTCCTGGCATGGCCTCCACCCAAATGCAACTATGCCTCTCTCCCTTGCTACCCCACCTAACTCCTCTTAGTATTGAGTCCCCCAGCACTAAGATTCCACTCCTCTTACTCCCTGCTTGCTTCCATTCATCTCCCTCTCTCATTTCCAGCTCCTCTTCTTCCTACTGCACATTATTTCCCCCTTTTACCCCTGTTGCAATTCTCCCAGCAGAACTTCCCCCCGCTCCAGTTTGGTCCAGACATTTATCAATTACTCCTTTAATTTCATCATTTCCCTCCTCCACCTTCTTCCTCTCTAGCAGTGCACAACTATTTTCTGAAGGCCCTTCACAAATGCCCACTCCCTCTCTCTTCATAGTAACCTGTTCTCTCCTTTCCAGTCCATGACTTTTGCCACTTCTTTGCCTCCCCTCACAAGTCCCTATCTCCTCCTTCCATTTGTCTTTTGTCTCCTGACCTGGTCTCCCCGGCAATTGTTCTTCCTGGCCTGGGCCCGTTTGTCTCTGCTTCCCTTCTTCTGACCCTCTCCTCACCACTGTTGGCTTAAATCACCCTCCCTCATCTCCCCTTCTTCCTCCCTCCAGTATTGGGCTAAACCCACCCCCAATCTGCCTTGTCTGTCTTAGTTCCTCCTGCAGACCCTCGATCTCCTTTCTAAGTTTTTCTATGTGGTTGCACACTAAACATCCTCCACACTTCAGGCAATTTTAGAAAGATTGGTGCACCACAGTTGTTGCAGCCTACCACCTACCCATTGCTGTCATTGCCCACCAGCAACCCCCACCCTTCCAGATGCAGGATACCAAACACTCCCCCAGTCTCCCTCTCCCCTCTATCAGTGCAAAACATTTTCTTTATTTCCCTTACCTCCTTTGTTGCACACGTTTAGATATATTGAGCAACTGCTTTTTATATTCCTATCCTTCCTATCCACACTCAAAAAGAGACTTTAAGTAGCCATTGCACAATCTTCTTCAAACTCCTACTCCTCCTTTCCGCAATGCAATATCAATGTGAAGAAGTAATAATGAAAGCTCCTAGATTTGCATTTACTTCCCTTCCACTGAGAGAGCAGTCACCTCTTCACTTGCTGCTGTTCCTTTCCTGGATGTCTGCTTCTGCTTTGACAGGTGCATATCCTTTGCCTGCTTGAGGAAGTGATGTCAGAACCCCTGGTATAAAGGAAATCATGGACCAGGGGTGGGTGGGGTGAGGGGTTGGTGGGTGGGACCAGCCCAAGTCTTCCAGAAACAATCAGGTAGCTGAGGCCTCTGGTCAGACCATTAGCACCCTTCCCCCACTCTGCACTCAAACTTTGCAGCTGGTGAAGCCAGCAACAATGAATCACAATTCTACTCAAAGCCCCCAAAATAGGTTTGCTACCCAAAGAAACAGGACTCCAATTCAAACAGCTTCACCAACAACACATCAAAATAGGCTTGGAATTAGAAGATATAGGTCTCCAATTCAAAGAAACAGACCCAGTTAAATCACACCAATTATGTTTTAAAACAGAAGAAATAGGCCTCTACAAATGCAGCCTGCCACACAGTGAATCAAACAAATGAGCCCACTTATAGCTACCAAAACAGGTTTCAAAATTCCAACAGCCATATCTCCCTATGATGCCAAACCACTCCTACTAAAAGCCCTCTCCAGCCACAACCCCAGCTGTGACCCCATTGACTCCAGGATTCTCCACCTAACTCTAGATGTCATGCTAGCCCCTCTCACTGACCTGTTAAACTGGTCTGCGTGCTTTGGTCAATTCCTGAGCACCTGGAAATTAGCTGAAATTACCCCAATTCATAAGAATGGAGATCGCATATTATCAAATAACTACAGATGATCTCCATCCTCCCCCCACTCTCTAAAGCCCTGGAAAAAAATAGTATCCACCCAACTCATGGAATATCTAACCAAATGCAGCATACTATGTCCAGAACAGCATGGCTTCCACCCTGGACACAGCACCACCACAGCCCTCCTAGAGTTCTCACAGCAAATACACTCTGCACTTGACTCTGGGGGACATTGCTGGAGCAGGGTTCATTGACCTATCTAAGGCCTTTGACACTGTGTGTCACCCCCTATTGCTTGACTCCCTCCATCAGCTAGGCTTCTTATCTGTCCCCCTTGCATGGTTCTCCAGTTACCTCCATGCCAGATCCCAATGGGTCAAAATAAATGGTACCCCATCAGCTGCCCTATCTGTTCACTCAGGTGTCCCCCAGCATTCCATCCTGGGCTCCACATTGTTCAGTCTCTTTCTAAACACCATTCCTAGCTCCTGCTCAGGCAGTATGCTCCTCTATGCAGATGATGCAGTTCTTGTCACCTCCCACCATGACCCCATCACCCTCCAGAACTCTCTGCAACTCACCTTCAGCCAAGCTGAAAAAATGGTTCCTCGACCATTGTCTGGTTCTGAATCTCAAGAAGACAAAATCTATGCTTTATGCCAACCACCAGAGTAACTCCAGAAATGCCCCCTGTTGGAACAAAGGCTTATAATATCACTTTTTATAATAATGCACATGGATTCACCTTGGGCCTTACCCAAAAATTATTTAATAAATTACCAAAAAATAATAAATATTTACATGTGATATTATCCTATGCTATCCAGATTCAAGTATAATGGTAAATGACACAGTGTATCGTACATATAGTTATATGAAAAAATATATATTTTTACACCTATACAATGGTCTAACATATTCCTCATTAGCATAAATATAAAGCCTAATCATGTAAACATCAATAAAATTGTTTCAGAAAATCCAGCAACTAATAAAACAAATTCTAGCAAACAAACAATGTAAAGGAATAAGCAATAATATAATATAATATAATATAATATAATATAATATAATATAAATGGTAACAGTTATGCTACTTTTATTATACTTATTATTTAACATAATCTTCATGCATAAGAACATATACTTATCAGATCAGTACCTGAGATTATTTGTGTATAAAACTTGTTTAAAACTTCATTGCATATAAAATGTATTTTCTATGAGAACTGGCAATAACTTATTACATCAGTGATTTGTACTACTTTTGTAAAATTTAGTTTAACTTTTCAAATCATACAAAATCTTTTTTTTCAAAGCTTTTAAGCTATATACCCAAATTCTGTAGTTAAAGGTAGATTCCCTCTTACTTTCCCAGATAAGCCAATTTAAATTACCAAGACCATTAATTCAAATTAGTGGAAGTAATTAAAAAGGAATACTCATATTTTTGGTTGTAGAAGTGAGTCTTCTTTTCTTCACTTAGAACTCTGGCTGAGTCTGGCTTTTGATGACAAGGTTTCTTTGTCAGCTAACTTTGACCCTGGAACTTCTTTTAGCATTAGTTTAACTTTACAAGTTAAACCTTTGCTGAACATCACTTTACCAAAAGTCAGTTCTTAGAGTTGTAGAACACAGCTTTAATCTGCATAGTCCATAGCAATACTGGATTTAAAGAATGTTCTTGAGAATGGCAAGCTGTTTTAATAACTGAAGCTTATTGACCCTTTCATGTTGTGCATCTGCTTTTAAAACCTTGAGACAAGAGACCTCTTTTTGCTCAGCATGCCGTGTAGCTTGTGTGAATCTTAAAAGTAAGTCTGTCTGGTTTTCAGCAGGCAATATCACTAGTCAAAATGCTTAGCAAATAACACAGATCTTGCTTCTTTCACAATAAAAATGTCCTTATACTTCTTTCTTGCCTCTGGATATCTTCAGCAGCACTGAGCTCTGGCTCTTCTTTGGCTAGCCCCTGCATTTCAAACAGGTGTGGCCCAAAGTTCTTTGGCCTAGCATCAGTATAAAGCCATAAAATTCTTAGTTAACTGAACATAGGTCTTCCTGCATCGATGGTTAGCTCAGATCTGGACAGTGGCCAGCAGAGTTTACTAATATGAAATCTGCTCTGGTGATGTCATCACCAGTTTTGGATTGGTTTGAGTCACTAGGAGGGTAGGGCATCTTGTAAGATGAATGGTGACATAAGGACATGCCATGTCTTTAAGACAACCCCTTTTTCTCAAACCTATTTTTGGGTCAAAATTATTTTTTTAAATAAAAGTCTTATTTAACATAATTTGAAAATTAAACTTGCATATTTAAGTGTTCTACACCAAGCCAAACATTCTTGAAAAAGTCTTATATCTGTAGTATGAATACTTTTTAAACTATGCTATTAAGGTTATAGCTTCATAATTTTAATAAAACTTCTCAAAACAAAACAATAATTTTACTTTTGTTTAAACTGCAGGATGGTATAAGATTTGTAAGAAAAAACCATTCCTAAAGTCCTTAAAACATTAGTTTTTGTAAGACACACAAGATTCTTTTGTTCCTGTCCTAAAGACATCAATCACTGTCAGAAAAGTTAATTCATTATAAACTTTTAGACAGTATTTCTCTCAATAGCAACAAACTACAGATTTAATATTCATCTTGTTAGACTTCCTAAGATGTGCGCTATCACAGGCTACTAGATTTGTCTAGTTTTCTAATAAGAAAATGGTGCTAAATAAATTACATTCATAACTTTTGAATGCTTCATTCTGCAACTATAAAACTTGGTAAGCTTATTTATTATACTAATGTCCTATAACTGTCCAATTTTTATAGTGACAGTACATTGTACCTTTAAACTATGAATGCAACTTCTTATTCCTTTATACAGGGTAATGGAACTTTCAAAGTTTAAGACTTTTTTTCCCTTGGTGCAACCAGACACATGATCTCTTATCTTGATCGTAGCCATGGATACCTTGCTCCATCTAAAACTTTCCCATACAGACACCTATAAATCCTAATAAAAGTGTCTTCCTGGGAATGTGGAACATGTAAGTTAGGCTCCATCTTATCTTCTCTGTTCTACAGCTAAAGCACAGAGCCGTGAAATTTAAAACAGTATATTTGAAACCATTTTTTTCTGAACTCTGAAGCTGACTCCATTTTAAATGGCATTATTTCCATTTTACTGTTTTTTTAAGAATTACTCAACATTAATCTTGACCAGAAATAAAAGTAAACATTTCCCATCTTAATACCATATTAAATCAGATAAAATAATAATGATAATTAATTTTTGAAAATAAAAACAAAATAATTTTTCCATCAAGGGTTTTGTCCCTACATTCCCCCCCTTTTGTATTAAAATGCACCCCAAAAATGCACTTGCAATTCAAGATGATAATTATACTATATATGGGTATATAGGTTTAAGCATTGCAGGGAAAATACAACACAAAAGACAAAGTTGTGCCGTTATGCAGTAATTTCTCATACAACAATTTAAACAAAGTTTCTTTTTCTTTCTTGAGATTTTACAAGTTATTTTTCTTGTTGCTTTACTGTTAGTCAGTGATTTTATTCTGTTCACGTGAATGCTTTAGCTTCCCTTCTCTTTTGTTTAAGGTAACTTCAGACTCAGAAAAACAAAACAGAAAGTATTATTTCTGTAATTTAGAAATATTGCAAATACTAACAATAATAACAACAATTATTTTTCATAGGCTGTAAGTGTGGATTGTCATTTACTAACAATTATATCCCGAAGAAGAGAACCCTAAAGAAGGTCAGAACAAAGACTTATAATTTCACTTTTTATAATAATGCCCTTGAAGTCACCTTGGGCCTTACCCAGAACTTATTTAATAAATTACCAAAAATAATAAATATTGACATGTGATATTATCCTATGCTCTCCAGATTCAAGTATAATGGTATATGACACTGCTTACCCCACGTACAGTTATATGAAAAATATATATTTTATTTACACCTATACAATGGTTCTAGATATTCCTCATTAGCATACATATTAAGCCTAATTTTGTAAACATCAACAAAATTGTTTTAAATAATTCGGCAACTAATATATTCTAGCAAATAAACAATGTAAAGAAATGAGCAATACTTAGCATAATAAATGGTACAGTTATACTACTTTTATCATACTTAGTATTTAACATAACCTTCATGCATAAGAACATATACTTTTCAGACCAGTATCTGAGATTATTTCTGTATAAAACTTGTTTAAAACTTTATTGTATGTAAAATGTATTTTCTATGAGAACTGGCACTAACTTATTACATCAGTGATTTGTACTACTTTTGTAAAACTTAATTTAACTTTTCAAATCATGCAAAATTCTTTTTTTTCAAAGCTTTTAAGCTATATACCCAGATTCTGTAGTTAATGGGAAACCGTGCATTTGTTAAATGATTATGTTTTCATTAGAACAAGCCTGATATAGGACAGATCGCCAGTTCACCCCTAATCGTTTTATTACTCACAGTTACATTTTTTGCAACTTTTTGATCCCATGCATCCAAACTGCCAGGCGCCATCTTCTTTATTTCTTCTCCTCATTGCAATCTGCTTGGGGTCACAGCATGGTTCTCAGAGCATGCTGGCATTTGCGTGTGCACTGCGAACTGGTGAGGAGTGCACGTTCACTTTGCTGGCCATAAGCTTGCGGTCCCATTCCCATTTCCTAGCAACAAAGCAAAGTATGTATACAACTATCCTAGTAGTTGTCCTTACCCACAGTGTCTGACTTTATTTTGTTCCCTTGTCCCGCCATAGAGAAGCCCTACAGCTGCACAAATTTTTTTTCTCTCTGCTTAGTCCCACTGCAATTTATTTTCCATGATGCACCTTTCCTGCTGACTGCCTCTGACATGCTGACACAATTACCCCATTCAACTAATCCAGTTAATGTCTGTGCCTAGCTCTGTCCATCAATTTTTTATCACCTTCTCCCATGCACACCTGAACATTTGTGTTCCCCCACGGGTCAGTTCACTGCACATAAAAGCGGTGTTCTTGTGATTTGGAACTCCTACTACCACTGAGAGAAGATTTCCTCACCACATCCTGTGGGTGAAAGTGCTGATTGAAGAAGGTGAAAGCAGCAGTCAGCATGGTATTGTTGTTTTGGATGGGCACTTTGTCTTTAAAACTTTTCATAGCAATGCATGGTAGCTATGGAGTGCACGGCAGGGACTGCTCACTGAAGCACCCTTCCCATGTTCATGAGAGGTCAAGCCATGTAAACAAAGGGATGAAAATGGTGCCATGCATTGAAAGGGATGCAGAGTGTAAACAAATTGATTTTCAACACGCGACAGCAACAGTGAGTTGAAATTAAGGTTTTCAACTTAGCAACTGCATAAAGGGTGGCATTAGGCAGGACGGGTACTAAAAAGGACATGTAAACCATGCAGGTGGATGCCGTGAGAGGTGTTTTAATCACTTGTACCTGCGTGTCCCCACTGCTGGAGTGAAAACATCTCTCACAGCTTAAAAGTAATTTGCATAGCAAGAGCTCACAGTGAGCGGTACTGAGTCTCTGAATGGCACGGTTCAGGGGAAACAGAAAGACAAAATAAAAAAACACTTCAGAGCTAGGATAGAACATAATGGCCTAGGCAGTGAGGCTAAGCTGATACTAAGACCAATATATTAACACAGAACATAGATATCCACAGTTTCCCTTTAAAGGTAGATTCCCTCTTACTTTCCCAGATAAGACAATTTAAATTATCAAGACTATTAATTAAAATTAGTGAAAGCATTTAAAAAGGAATACTTATATTTCTGGTTATAGAAGTGGGTCTTCTTTTCTTCACTTAGAACTCTGGCTGAGTCTGGCTTTTGATGACAAGGTTTCTTTGTCAGCTAATTTTGACCCTGGAACTTCTTTTAGCATGAATACACTCAGCAAGTTAAACCTTTGCTGAACATCACTTTACCAAAAGTCAGTTCTTAGAGTTGTAGAACACAGCTTTAATCTGCATAGTTCATAGCAATACTGGATTCAAAGAATGTTCTTGTGAATGGCAAGCTGTTTTAATAACTGAAGCTTATTGACCCTTTCATGTTGTGCATCTCTTTTAAAACCTTGAGACAAGAGACCTCTTCTTGCTCAGCACACTGTGTAGCTTCTGTGAGTCTTAAAAATAAGTCTGTCTGGTTTTCAGCAGGCAACAATACCTGTCAAAATGCTTAGCAAATAACACAAATCTTGCTTCTTTCACAATAAAAAATGTCCTTATACTTCTTTCTTGCATCTAGATATTTTCAGCAGCACTGAGCTCTGGCTCTTCTTTGGCTAGCCCCTGCATTTCAAACAGGCATGGTCCAAAGTTCTTTGGCCTAGCATCAGTATAAAGCCATAAAATTCTTAGTTAACTGAACCTAGGTCTTCCTACATCGATGGTTAGCTCAGATCTGGACAGTGGCCAGCAGAGTTTACTAATATGAAATCTGCTCTGGTGATGTCATCACCAGTTTTGGATTAGTTTGAGTCACTAAGAGGGTAGGGCATCTTATAAGATGAATGGTAACATATGGACATGCCTCTTTAAGACAACCCCTTTTCCTCAAACCTATTTTTGGGTCAAAATTATTTTTTTAAATAAAAATCTTATTTAACATAATTTGAAAATTAAACTTGCATATTTAAGTGTTCTACACCAAGCCAAACATTCTTGAAAAAGTCTGATATCTGTAGTGTGAATACTTTTTAAACTACGCTATTAAAGTTATAACTTCATCATTTTAATAAAACTTCTCAAAACAATAATTTTACTTTTAATTGTTTAAACTACAGAATGGTATAAGATTTGTAAGAAAAATCCATTCCTAAAGTCCTTAAAACATTAGTTTTTGTAAGACACACAAGATTCTTTTGTTCCTGTCTTAAAGACATCAATCACTGTCAGAAAAGTTAATTCACTATAAACTTTTAGACAGTATTTCTCTCAATAGCAACAAACTACAGATTTAATATTCATCTTGTTAGACTTCCTAAGATGTAAGCTATCACAGGATACTAGATTTGTCTAGTTTTCTAATAAGAAAATGATATTAAATAAATTACATTCATAACTTTTGAATGCTTCATTCTGCAACTATAAAACTTGGTAAGCTTATTTATTATACTAATGTCCTATGACTGTCCAATTTTTGTAGCAGCAGTACCTTGTATCTTTAAACTATGAATACAACTTCTTATTCCTATATACAGGGTAATGGAACTTTCAAAGTTTAAACTTTTTCCTTGGTGCAACCAGACACATGATCTCTTATCTTGATCGTAGCCATGGATACCTTGCTCCATCTAAAACTTTTCCATACAGACACCTATAAATCCTAATAAAAGTATCTTCCTGGGAATGTGGAACACGTAAGTTAGGCCCCATCTTATCTTCTCTGTTCTACAGCTAAAGCACAGAGCACTGAAATTTAAAACAATCTATGTGAAACCATTTTTTTCTGAACTCTGAAGCTGACTCCAATTTAAATGGCATTATTTCCATTTTACTGTTTTTTTTAAGAATTAATCAACGTTAATCTTGACCAGAAATAAAAGTAAACATTCCCCATCTTAATACCATATTAAATCAGATAAAATAATAATGATAATTAATTTTTGAAAATAAAAATAAAATAATTTTTCCATCAAGGGTTTTGTCCCTACATTTCCCACCTTTGAATTAAAATGCACCCCAAAAATGCATTTGCAATTCAAGATGATAATTATACTATATATATGGGTATATAGGTTTAAGCATTGCAGGGAAAACACAACACAAAAGACAAAGTTGTGCCATTATGCAGTAACTTCTCATACAACAATTTAAACGAAGTCTCTTTTTCTTTCTTGAGACTTTAAACATTATTTTTCTTGTTGCTTTACTGTTAGTCAGTGATTTTATTCTGTTCACTTGAATGCTTTAGCTTCCCTTCTCTTTTGTTTAAGGTAACTTCAGACTCAGAAAAGAAAACAGAAAGTATTTCTGCAATTTAGAAATATTGCAAATGCTAACAATAATAACAACATTTATTTTTCATACATGTAAGTGTGGATTGTCATTTACTATCAATTATATCCCAAAGACGAGAATCACAAAGTAGGTCAGAACAAAGGCTTATAATTTCACTTTTTATAATAATGCACTTGGATTCACCTCGGGCCTTACCCAAAACTTATTTAATAAATTACCAAAAATAATAAATATTTACATGTGATATTATCCTATGCTCTCCAGATTCAAGTATAATGGTATATGACACTGCTTACCCCACGTACATGAAAAGTATATATTTTATTTACACCTATACAATGGTTCTAGATACTTCTCATTAGCATACATATTAAGCCTAATCTTGTAAATATCAACAAAATTGTTTTAGATAATTTAGCAACTAATAAATTCTAGCAAATAAACAATGTAAAGAAATGAGCAATACTTAGCATAATAAATGGTAACAGTTATACTACTTTTATCATACTTAGTATTTAACATAACCTTCATGCATTAGAACATATACTTATCAGATCAGTATCTGAGATTATTTCTGTATAAAACTTGTTTAAAACTTCATTGCATGTCAAATGTATTTTCTATGAGAACTGGCAATAACTTATACATCAGTGATTTGTATTACTTTTGTAAAACTTACAGTAGTTTAACTTTTCAAATCCTGCAAAATTCTTTTTTTTCAAAGCTTTTAAGCTATATACCCAGATTCTGTAGATAAATGTAGATTCCCTCTTACTTTCCCAGATAAGACAATTTAAATTATCAAGACTATTAATTAAAATTAGTGAAAGTAATTAAAAAGGAATACTTACATTTTTGGTTGTAGAAGTGAGTCTTCTTTTCTTCACTTAGAACGCTGGCCGAGTCTGGCTTTTGATGACAAGGTTTCTTTGTCAGCTAACTTTGACCCTGGATCTTCTTTTAGCATGAATACACTCTGCAAGTTAAACCTTTGCTGAACATCACTTTACTAGAAGATAGTTCTTAGAGTTGTAGAACACAGCTTTAATCGGCACAGTCCATAGCAATACTGGATTTATAGAACATTCTTGTGAATGGCAAGCTGTTTTAATAACTGAAGCTTATTGACCCTTTCATGTTGTGCATCTGCTTTTAAAACCTTGAGACAAGAGACTTCTTTTTGCTCAGCACACTGTGTAGCTTGTGTGAGTCTTAAAAGTAAGTCTGTCTGGTTTTCAGTAAGCAACATTACTTGTCAAAATGCTTAGCAAATAAAACAAATCTTGCTTCTTTCGCAATAAAAATGTCCTTATACTTCTTTCTTGCCTCTGAATATCTTCAGCAGCACTGAGCTCTGACTCTTCCGTGGCTAGCCCCTGCATTTCAAACAGGCATGGCCCAAAGTTCTTTGGCCTAGCATCAGTATAAAGCCATAAAATTCTTAGTTAACTGAACATATGTTTAGCAAATAAAACAAATCTTGCTTCTTTCGCAATAAAAATGTCCTTATACTTCTTTCTTGCCTCTGAATATCTTCAGCAGCACTGAGCTCTGACTCTTCCTTGGCTAGCCCCTGCATTTCAAACAGGCATGGCCCAAAGTTCTTTGGCCTAGCATCAGTATAAAGCCATAAAATTCTTAGTTAACTGAACATAGGTCTTCCTACATCGATGATTAGCTCAGATCTGGAAAGTGGCAATCAGAGTTTACTAATATGAAATCTGCTCTGGTGATGTCGTTACCAGTTTTGGATTGGTTAGAGTCACTAAGAGGGTAGGGCATCTTATAAGATGAATGGTGACATATGGACATGCCTCTTTAAGACAGCCCCTTTTCCTCAAACCTATTTTTGGGTCAAAATTATTTTTTTAAATAAAAGTCTTATTTAACATGATTTGAAAATTAAATTTGCATATTTAAGTGTTCTATACCAAGCCAAACATTCAAAAGTCTGATATCTGTAGTATGAATACTTTTTAAACTACGCTATCAAGGTTATAACTTCATAATTTTAATAAAACTTCTCAAAACAAAACAATAATTTTACTTTTAATTGTTTAAACTACAGAATGGTATAAGATCTGTAAGAAAAATCCATTCCTAAAGTCCTTAAAACACTAGTTTTTGTAAGACACACAAGATTCTTTTGTTCCTGTCTTAAAGACATCAATCACTGACAAAAAAAGTTAATTCACTGTAAACTTTTAAACGGTGTTTCTCTCAATAGCAACAAACTACAGATTTAATATTCATCTTGTTAGACTTCCTAAGATGTAAGCTATCACAGGATACTAGATTTGTCTAGTTTTCTAATAAGAAAATGATATTAAATAAATTATATTCATAACTTTTGAATGCTTCATTCTGCAACTATAAAACTTAGTAAGCTTATTTATTATACTAATGTCTTATAACTGTCCAATTTTGATAGCGGCAGTACATTGTATCTTTAAACTATGAATGCAACTTCTTATTCCTATATACGGGTAATGGAACTTTCAAAGTTTAAGACTTTCATTTCCTTTGTGCAACCAGACACATGGGCCCGGATATTCAAAAGGGTTGCACCATGCGCAATAGGGTTGCGCATGCACAAGTCCAAAAGTGCGCCATTTTGCGATATTCAGCAGGAGGCAGTTGCGCCACCGAAAACATGCTGAGCAACAGCGCAATGCAAATGAAGGCATGCGCAACCGAAGGGGGTGGATCCATGCATAAAGAGCGCAATGCGATATTCAAAGACTTGCGCACTGCGCAACAGCGGAACAGCCGGAAATTGCGCACTAGCGAAATGAGCCAAAATAAAAAGGTTCAAGGAAGCAGCTTAAGAACGCCACAAGGATGCCAAGTGGGGTAGAGAGAGAGACAGACAGACAGACAGACAGTGACAGGCTAGGCAGGCAAGGCAAGCGTGGGCCATAGGCTGCAGAGGCCAGCGGGGTGCCCGCAGTGGAAGTAGCAGTCAGGACAGCAGGGGTAACACAGCAACACCAGCCAGGGGGTCAAGCCAGGAGATGGATAGTGCCAGCTTCCACATGGAAGCTGTAATGAGGGGGGTGAGAATGCAAGCTGCAGGGGGACGAGGCCGTGGAAGGGCCCGTCGGCGGTACGCCCCCAACAGGCAGTACCGTGCCCGCATCAGCTATGAGCTGTACACAGATGTAGAGATCGTGGGCAGGTACCACCTGAACAGGGCAATACTGAGATGGCTCTGAGAGCTGTGCAGTGATGTGATGCAGGCACCCTCATGACAGAGTCACGCTCTGTCAGTGGAGACCAAGGTGACAGCCTGCATGTGCCTGCTTGCCACGGGCACCTTCCAGAGGCTGACAGGGGACACCACAGGCATCACACAGTCAGCCACGTCATGCATCCTCACCCAATTCCTCAGCGCACTGCTGCCACATGCTGCGGAGTACATCCATTTCCCCAGCACTGCGGCAGAGCGTACAGCAAACATGCAGGAGTTCCACAGGGTAGCACATATGCCTGGCGTGCTAGGGGCCATAGACTGCACCCATGTGGCCATTTGCATGCCACCTGGCCCCGATGGGGCTGCATATAGGAACAGAAAGGGCTTCTCCAGTGTCAACTTCCAGGTGGTGTGTGATGCCACTGGGTGCATAATCAATGTCTGTGCCACACACCCTGGTGGAGCACATGATGCCTTCATATGGTATCAGTCCGCACTGTGCCATCGAATCGAGAGTGGGGACATCCCCACAGGCCATCTAGTGGGTGAGTACGCATGTATGGAATGCAAACTCGGGGCAAGGGTGGGAATGACACAGGTGCCATGGTAGTGGCATACAGAGATATGGGCAATATAGACCTGAACATGATACTGATCTCCACTATCTCCACACAGGTGACAGCGGATACCCACTCCGTCCCTGGCTGCTCACACCGTACCGGCGCCCCATGACCCCATAGCAGCAATGCTATAATGAGGCACATGCTTCCACATGCAACATCATAGAGTGGGTGTTTGGGATGCTCAAGGCACGCTTCCGATGCCTAGACACCTCCGGCGGTGCCCTACAGTACAGCCCCCAAAAGGCCTGTGGGATATTCCTGACCTGTTGCATCCTGCACAACATGGCCAAAGACTGTGGGATGGCCCTACAGGTTGAAGAGGGGGACAGTGATGGGGACGCCAGTGGCGCCGGTGTTGATGGTGATGAGCAGCCCCCCCAGGATGGTGGGACCCCCGACTGATCCGGCAGGCCCAGCTGCACCGGGACACCATCACAGAGGAGCACTATGCACAACACAGGTAAGTCAAGGGGACATGTGCAACCAACACTGTCCATGCGCAACCACAGGCACACAGGGTAACACACCAGGGGTGCATGGACGCCAGGGAGTGGAAGGGTCCAGGCATACAAACATACCATCAGGAGGTGAACACTCATATGGACACACACACACCAGGCACAGAGCATACATGGGCAGATGCACAGCACAGCAGAACCGACATTGCTAACATACAGAACCACCGACCACCCCCACCACCTGTACTGTCCAAGTACGTGTGTCAGATGCTGGGCACCCTTGCACCTTGGTGTACAGTACAATGCAGGCATCATCATGCACACGCACCTGTTGACAGCAGTTGGGAGGGTGTGCAGGTGGTCCATGTGTCGGCGTGTTGAGCAGAGCACCCAGCAGTGCACTGCCCACCATGACACACATTGCACACAGGGAAGCACCAGACAGGGCCCGCACTGGGAGACAGGTCAGTCATGTAGCACTGTCCCATGGCCACCACGGATGTGTGGGTGGCCCCACTGTGACCCAAAAGCCCTGGCAGGCTGAGCAGAGGCCACATGGGGTGGCACTGTTGGACCACCAGGTGTCCCACTGCGTGAATGCGACCTTGCCCGCACAGGGGTCTGCAGCATGCCGAACAAAGCTGCACCAGGGATGCTCGGGATGCCCACAGCAGAACCCGGTGTTGACAGGCCTGGTGTCGCACAACCCCGGGAACGGGAAGTGGAGAGTGAACTGTGTGGGGTGTGTGGTACAGAGGCACCTGGCTGTTTGCCCAATGCATCCACGACAGAGACCACTGCCTCGGTCAGCCTGTCAATGGCGGCGGTCACATCCATCCGCATACGAACCAGCTCTGCACGGTCCAGAGCACACTCCCTGCTGTGCCGCTCCACAGCTACCAGACAGTGCCTCCACGGACATGCAACCCGCCTCTGCTGCTGTACTGATTCCTGCAGCAGGTGGGTGTGCTCATCCAATGGGTACTGTGCCCCAATGGCATCCTGTCCCCCAGGGTGTGGAAGGTCCTGAAGCACAACACCCCTTGAGGGTGGGCGCTGTTCGCCAGGACCAGGAATGGGCTGATCAAAGGGCGGCGGACATGTGCCGCTGCTTGACACTGTACTCCCAGACCTGGTGGGTGACTGCTGCTGCTGCCTCTCCAACCGCTGTGCCCCAGGGTCCACTCATTCCACCGCTATGGCCACAACAGTGCCAGACACCTGCACAGCCACTGGTGCGCCCCACCGGTGCTGACAGGCACAGCCTGGGACTGTGCCAACATGCTGGTACACGTTGGAACCAGAAGGCCCAGGGCACGTGTTGGCCTGTGTGTGTCCATCATGGGACACACACATATCATCGCCCATTGCAGTCCTTGTGATCATCAATGGTGCAGGTACATGCTACAGCCACAGTCACAGCGTGCTGGCATGCTTGCATGCCAGACTGCTGAGACACAGGCTGTGCACCTCCCACACCCGAATCACCGACACCAGAGTTGGTGGCCCAGCATGCATGCTGCTGCAGTGCATGCTGGCTGGTGACAGAGGTGGATGGACCCTCCTCCATGTCCAGCAGGTCATCATCACTGCCTGGACCCACTAACACCATCTCCTGAAGACGAACAGGATCTGTAACAGAAAGAGAGTACATGTGAGTGCATGTGAACAACCTCCCCCGCCAACACCACCACCATGTCATACCGTGCAGTGATGGGCTTCCACCTGTCTGGAATCCACCTCCTGGTATGCCTCGTCAGCACTCCGCCCATTGATGCAGCCAGTCTGTCCTCAGCCGGGTCAGCTTCAACACCGCTGGCTGGCCCCCGCCAGTGCCAGCACGGCCGCCCTGAAGACTGCCACCTTCTCCTTCAACCTCCCGCGGTCTGTCCACATTTCTTTGCATTCCTGCACGGAGCGCTGGTGGCTTCTGCAGGTTCACGGGCCTGGCTACCCCTCCCATGCAGCCGCGACGGGACTGAGGGGTGCCCTGCCGTCCACTCAGTAGTGGCCTCCTCCAGGTAGGCCTGGAAGAGGGCCTCTGTCTCTGCTGGGGGAAAGTTGGGCCTCCTCCCACGCCCACCATCCTCACCTCACCTTGTCTCTGCTCGTCATGGCAATCTGTATGGGGAAGTGGACACCTGTCACTGTGCAGTCTACAGCATTTTCCATGACCATTGTCCAGAACATCACACTGCATGCAACTCACCTCTCACCTGCAGTACCCGGATCTGGCCAGCGCAGCCCAATGTCGCACATTTATAGCGCAATGCATGCAAATTAGAGGGAGCTAACTATAATGAGATGCAAATCACGCCACTGCACCTTTGAATGGCTGATCGATGATTTGCATGTGTCGGCTGAATATTCGCTGAGTTCGCTCTTGGCGCACGGTTGAGCTGGTAGCTCACGGCGAGATCTGTGACTGTGTGGTACACTGCATTGCGCGCCCAGATAGCTTACACAGGCGTCGCTGGCTGCTGGACGTGTTGTGCGCGATCGGAATTCAGGCCATGGCCACCATTGTGCCAGTGGCGCTACAGCACTGGGCACTATATGGCGCTGTGGCACTACTGTGCATAGTCCACTGTGGCACTGGTACGCAGGTGGTCGGTCGCGCAGGATGCGATACGTCAGATGGCGCTGTGCGTGGCCTTGCGTCATTGCCCATGACCTGGTGTCTGACCTTTGCCCCCTGGTGCTGTTCGGTTGCCATGTGTACGGCCCTATTGCGCTGTCTGGTGACAGCACTATGTGAACTGATGGCGCTGTTCGAACAGTGCGATTGGAACCTATGGTGGTCTATTGCGCAACATCTCCACGTGGGGTTACGGCGCAGCGGGGTGCCATATTGCCTGCTGTAAAGTTGGTAGCATGGCATGCAGGAGGGCAGCAATGGAGCCCGTGAAGGGCCAACTTGGTGGCCCTGGTGAGCCCCACTATGGGTCACTGTGTGGTGAGGTGCCCTCACTATAGCTAGACCCAGGTCTGGCAGCAAGTGGCCAGTGACCTGGTGGGGTCACTGGGTGGTGCCGGTCAGCTGAGCAGTGCCGCACCAGTACAGTGACCTCCGCAGGAGGGATCCTGAGCTTCATGGGCTGGCTACTGGTCATGTGCCAGGAGGCGTGGTGTCTAGGCCAGGTGGGTGTACCGTCCTATGCACCTGTATTCTCTGTAGGGGTGTGACTGTGTTTTGGTGGATGTGCATAGGTGATGGCTCTGACATGGTTGGCTGTGTCAGTGTGTGCAGGTGTGAGATGCATGGGGCTGGCTGTGTGGGCAGGCTCTCTCACTGGGGCAGGGGGCAGTCTGCTTTGGAGTCACACTGATGTTTTTCTCAACATTTGTCTCCCACAGAATGGGTGGAGAGGATGCAGGCACGGGGTGAGGAGGGCCGTGCCAGGGCCCCGGTGCCGGTTAGTGGTGCTGTGGGTGGTGCGCCCCAGCAGCAGCAGCAGCAGCCACAGCTGCTTGAGGAGTGTGAGTATCATTACTTCATGGATGCTATTGCATGCTGGGGACATACACCGTCATGCATACACACAACTGGCGCATGACACAGGCGACATTCTATCACTGTCCAGTGTCACAGCATGTCTGTGTATGCATCACTGGTGGTCCATGCATGCACTGGGCACATGGCTGTGGGACTGGCATCGCATCACGTTGCCACGCCACTTGACAGCCTTGTTTGTGTGGTGATGTACATGGCCAGTTGTGTGTGCAGTGGTGCACATAGCTGGTGCTGCCTGGTTGGCGTGTCATGTGCATGGTCACTGTGGGTGGGTGCATACTATCACAGGTGCGGGGCACTAGGCTTTATGCCTTGCAGGATGGGTGGTGTTCAGGGTTTTGGACAGTCACAGCCATTGACTATGTTCCCTTTTCCTAGGTCTCAGCATCCTAAGAAGGATGGAGTGTGCCCTTCAGCGGATTACACGTGTGTCAATTGCAACACATGGGATCCTGACCGACATTTACCGCCATGGGATCCTGAGACGGCGGAGGGGACAGCGACGTGGCAGGCAGCGGCAGACCAGCCTGCCAGGCCATGATTGTGCTTCCCCTTCCCACTTCAACAATCCCTCCCACCCTGCCTTCCTCTCCCAGTTGTTCACCCCTACCCTTACCCAATTTCTACCTTGTACCCCACCCCCTTGTCTTGTACATGACTGTATATAGTTGTTCTTGTTCTTGTTGTTGTATTTTATTGTTTCTACGAATATATATATTTTGTTATGAATACTGTGGTGGTCTCTGATTTGCAGCTGGCTATGGTTGCTCAGTTGCAGTGGTGTGCTATGCCATCTGGGGTGGTATGGTCCTTGGTGTGTGTGTGTGTGTGTGTGCGTGTGTGCATGGGAGGTGTCTCCAGTGTGGCAGTGTCTTTCTGTTGGTCTTGCCATCTGCTGCCACCCACTGCTGGGTGCACAGGGTGGGTCTGGCTTGTATGCTTCTCTGCTACACGGGTTGACGTGTGCCGGCGGATGCATGGTGTTTCTGCTGTGCCAGTCACTGCACATGGCTGGTGTCTTGGGGTCATGGTGCAGGGTGTGTTGTGCATACTGGGGCTGATGTGCACTGTGGTTGTCATCCCCTGTGTGTGGCAGTCTCAGCCTGCCAGTGGTTGTGCTGGAGCGCCATGGCCCTGCTGTGCTTTGTTGGCTTGTCCCCAGGGGCCAGTGGATCATCCGTCCCACCCCAGTGATGCTGTGCTTGGGGTGTGCAGGTGTCTTGTTGGTTCTGCAGTGTGTTCCTGTGCCCATGTGTGGCATGGCTGCGGTGGGCCCCAGCCTGCCTCCCTGGATGTGCAGTTCCATTGCTCTGGGGGCTCTGCTTGCACTATGGCACCTCTGGAATGCTCAGCTGGGCTGCCCTGGTTGCGCTATAGCGCAACCTTTCTGCTCAGCTTCCCCTTCCTGGTTGCGCTATGGCACAGTTTGTGCGATATTCAGATGTTGGCTGCTTGCGCAATTTGTTCTGCTCCATGTTTGAATATCATGTCTGTTGCGCATATGCGCAATTGATTTGTGCTTGCTCCTGCTGTTGCCCACATTTTGGGCGCAGTTTGAATATCCGGGCCATGATCTCTTATCTTGATCGTAGCCATGGATACCTTGCTCCATCTAAAACTTTTCCATACAGACACCTGTAAATCCTAATAAAAGTGTCTTCCTGGGAATGTGGAACATGTAAGTTAGGCCCCATCTTATCTTCTCTGTTCTACAGCTAGAGCACAGAGCCCTGAAATTTAAAACAGTCTATTTGAAACCATTTCTTTTTCTGAACTCTGAAGCTGACTCCATTTTAAATGGCATTATTTCCATTTTACTGTTTTTTTAAGAATTAATCAATGTTAATCTTGACCAGAAATAAAAGTAAACATTCCCCATTGTAATACCATATTGAATCAGATAAAATAATAATGATAATTAATTTTTGAAAATAAAAATAAAATAATTTTTCCATCAAGGGTTTTGTCCCTACATTCCCCCCCTTTGGTATTAAAATGCACCCCAAAAATGCATTTGCAATTCAAAATGATAATACTATATATGGGTATATAGGTTCAAGCATTGCAGGGAAAACACAACGCAAAAGACAAAGTTGTGCCATTATGCAGTAACTTCTTATACAACAATTTAAACAAAGTCTCTTTTTCTTTCTTGAGACTTTACAAGTTATTTTTCTTGTTGCTTTATTGTTAGTCAGTGATTTTATTCTGTTCACTTGAATGCTTTAGCTTCCCTTCTCTTTTGTTTAAGGTAACTTCAGACTCAGAAAAACAAAACAGAAAGTATAATTTCTGCAATTTAGAAATATTGCAAATACTAACAATAACAACATTTATTATTCATACACTGTAAGTGTGGATTGCCATTTACTATCAATTATATCCCGAAGACGAGAACCCCAAAGAAGGTTGGAACAAAGGCTTATAATTAAACTTTTTATTATAATGCACTTGGATTCACCTCGGGCCTTACCCAAAACTGATTTAATAAATTACCAAAAATAATAAATATTTACATGTGATATTATCCTATGCTCTCCAGATTCAAGTATAATGGTAAATGACACTGCTTACCCCACGTACAGTTATATGAAAAATATGTATTTTATTTTCACCTATACAATGGTTCTAGATATTCCTCATTAGCACACATATTAAGCCTAATCTTGTAAATATCAACAAAATTGTTTTGGATAACTTAGCAACTAATAAATTCTAGCAAATAAACAATGTAAAGAAATGAGCAATACTTAGCATAATAAATGGTAACAGTTATACTACTTTTATCATACTTAGTATTTAACATAACCTTCATGCACAAGAACATATATTTATCAGATCAGTAACTGAGACTATTTTTGTATAAAACTTGTTTAAAACTTCATTGCATGTAAAATGTATTTTTATGAGAACTGGCAATAACTCATTACATCAGTGATTTGTACCACTTTTGTAAAACTTAGTTTAACTTTTCAAATCATGCAAAATTATTTTTCAAATATGAAGCTTTTAAGCTATATACCCAGATTATATTGTTAAAAGTAGATTCCCTCTTACTTTCCCAGATAAGCCAATTTAAATTATCAAGACTATTAACTAAAATTAGTGAAAGCATTTAAAAAGGAATACTTATATTTCTGGTTATAGAAGTGGGTCTTCTTTTCTTCACTTAGAACTCTGGCTGAGTCTGGCTTTTGATGACAAGGTTTCTTTGTCAGCTAATTTTGACCCTGGAACTTCTTTTAGCATGAATACACTCAGCAAGTTAAACCTTTGCTGAACATCACTTTACCAAAAGTCAGTTCTTAGAGTTGTAGAACACAGCTTTAATTTGCATAGTTCATAGCAATACTGGATTCAAAGAATGTTCTTGTGAATGGCAAGCTGTTTTAATAACTGAAGCTTATTGACCCTTTCATGTTGTACATCTGCTTTTAAAACATTGGGACAAGAGACCTCTTTTTGCTCAGCATGCTGTGTAGCTTATGTGAGTCTTAAAAGTAAGTCTGTCTGGTTTTCAGCAGGCAACATTACTTGTCAAAATGCTTAGCAAATAACACAAATCTTGCTTCTTTCACAATAAAAAGGTCCTAGTACTTCTTTCTTGCCTCTGAATATCTTCAGCAGCACTGAGCTCTGGCTCTTCCTTGGCTAACTCCTGCATTTCAAACAGATGTGGCTCAAAGTTCTTTGGCCTAGCATCAGTATAAAGCCATAAAATTCTTAGTTAACTGAACCTAGGTCTTCCTACATCAATGGTTAGCTCAGATCTGGAAAGTGGCCAGCAGAGTTTACTAATACAAAATCTACTCTGGTGATGTCAGCACCGGTTTTGGATTGGTTTGAGTCACTAAGAGGGTAGCGCACCTTATAAGATGATTGGTGACATATGGACATGCCTCTTTAAGACAGTCCCTTTTCCTCAAACCTATTTTTGGGTCAAAATTATTTCTTTAAATAATAGTCTTATTTGACATAATTTGAACATTAAGCTTGCATATTCAAGTGTTTTACATTAAGCCAAACATTCTTGAAAAAGTCTGATATCTGTAGAATGGATATTTTTTAAACTACACTATTAAGGTTATAACTTCATAATTTCAATACAACTTTTCAAAACAAAACAATAATTTTACTCTTAATTGTCTAAACTACAGAATGATATAAGATTTGTAAGAAAAATCCATTCCTAAAGTCCTTAAAACATTACTTCTTGTAAGACACACGAGATTCTTTTGTTCTTGTCTTAAAGACATCAATCACTGTCGGAAAAGTTAATTCACTATAAACATTTAAACAGTATTTCTCTCAATAGCAACAAACTACAAATTTAATATTTATCTTGTTAGACTTCCTAAGATGTAAGTTATCACAGGATACTAGATTTGTCTAGTTTTCTAATAAGAAAATGATATTAAATAAATTATGTTCGTAACTTTTGAATGCTTCATTCTACAACTATAAAACTTGGTACATTTATTTATCATACTAATGTCCTATAACTGTCTAATTTTTATAGCGGCAGTACATTGCTTCTTTAAACTATGAGTAAAACTTCTTATTCCTATATACAGGGTAATGGAACTTTCAAAGTTTAAGACTTTTTTTTTCTTCTTGCTGCAACCAGACACATGATCTCTTATCTTGATCATAGCCGTGGATACCTAGCTCTGTCTAAGACTTTCCCTGTGCAAACACATAAATCTTCTAATAAAAGTGTCTTCCCAGGAATGTGGAACATGTAAGTTAGGCCCCATCTTATCTTCTCTGTTCTACAGCTAGAGCACAAAGTCCTGAAATTTAAAACAGTCTATCTGAAACCATTTTTTTTCTGAACTCTGAAGCTGACTCCATTTTAAATGGCATTATTTCTCCATGTTACTGTTTTTTTAAGACTTAATCAACATTAATCTTGACCAAAAATAAAAGTAAACATTTCCCATCTTAATACCATATTAAATCAGATAAAATAATAATGATAATTAAAAAAACAATTCTTGAAGATAAAAATAAAATATTTTTTCCATCAAGGGTTTTGTCTCTACATTCCCTTCTCATCATCCCCAGCACCCTACACCCCCTTGAACATGTGTCTGCATACAAATATCTGGGCTTCACCTTCAACTTGGCTCTCCCTTTCCACTCTCATCATAATTCCCTGTCCACTGCCATGAACACCCAGATTGGACTCCTCTACTGCCACAAAGACTGCCTCCCTCAGAAAGCCCTCCGGCTGGCTAGCACCTCCTCCATCCTGTCACTGGTCAACTTTAGGCTCCCTATCTATGCAGTTGCTGACCCCACCGCCCTCACCAAAGTCCAGCCCTTGATCAACAAGGCTTGCAGGCTTCTGACCAGTGCCCCCAGCAGAACGCACACATGTCAGCTCTACTCCTCCTCGAACTTACTCACCTTTGATGAGCGCTTGCACTACCACACCTGTATACTGGCAAAAAAATCACTACTTGGGCTCTCCCCCTTCCCCTGGGGGTTGCTGCATCCCTAAAATTGGCCTCCCACTCGGTCACCACCCAAAGTGCAACCAAAGCCACCTTCCAGGTCCCGAGAGCCAGGACCTCTCTCTCTCTCTCTCTCAAAGATGATTCTGCTACAGAGCCCCCTTTTGGTACAACTCCCTCCCCACTCATATCACAAACATCCCCAAAGTTGGCCCCCTCAAAATTGCCCTCCGAAACTACCTCACTGACACTCGGAGCTGGAAATGCCCCTGACTGGCCCATACCTAGAGCTCCACCTGGCCCAATTTACAGATGACATCCTTCCGGACTGCCTTCTCCCCCAGCAACCACCCCTTCCCCCCCAGGTATCACTCCCTAGAACCCCTAGCAGTACCTTATTATTTATATATTAGACTAATTGTAACTAATTGAAGCCTTTGTACACCTCTGTATCACAGGAATTGCTTTGTATGTTCTTTTATTGTATCTCACCTGTAATGTTCTCCATTGTTGTACTCGACCACCAATTGTTGTCTACCCTCCCTGTGATGAGGTGCCATTGTAAATGTGTCTTTGACTCAAAGGTTGTAAATCCAAATTATGAAATAAATAAAAATAAATAAATAAATAGTAACCATAGCTAATTTGAGGGTGGTGAGCTTTTTGGAAAGATGATGATCCATCCTTGATCCATGAATGATGCAGATTGAATAATGATCCTGAAGTTGAAGAGTAAGTCTTTTCCGAAGGAGCGATAGACTCTGAAGTGTGACACAGATCCAGGTGAAGGAGGGCAAATGAAGTCCAAGTTTCCAAGATGATAAATGATACTTGTCCCGAGGGATTGCAAGGGTGTAATAAGCAGACGGAACATGAATTGTTCAATAAGTTAGTAGACAGGGAATGGTGAAAATGCTATGATACAAGAAGTCAATGGTGAATGATTCAACTTGTGAAAGGTTTGACTGTCAAGGTACGGTCTGGAGGCAAGGAATTCAGTAATGAGTGAGGAGGCACTAAGGAAGCATCCATGAAGTCGAAAATGAGTAAAAGAGAGTCTTTGAGTGTCCTGAAAATGATGGTCCATTCTCGATCCCTGGACGATAAAGTCTGAATGATGATCCTGAAGATAATGGGTTAGTCTTTTTTACGAAGGGGTGGTAGAATCCTAAGTGTGGAGAAGGTCCAGTTGAAGAAGGGCTAATGTAGTCCATATTTCCAAGGTGATGAAAGATGCTTGTCCAAAGGGGTTGTAGAGGCATGATGATTCAGGAGAGCATAATTTGATACAGAACCAGACAGTAAAAGGTGGGAATTGCGATGATTAATAAAGTCATAGGTGAATGATCCAATTTGTGTAAGGTTTGATGTTCAAGGTAGTCTAGAGGTAAGGAATTTATTATTGAGCAATGAGTCACTAAATAAGCATCATGGAGTAGAAATGAGTAGAGGAGAGTTTTGAGTGACTCATGGGAGTAATGACATATGTGATTAGTAAACAAAATAGAAGATTTGCAGATGCAGTCCAGATGGTAACCTAAGGTATATGGAGAATGATTGGAAGTTCAGTGTAGCGGATGGATGGCTTCTTTGGTCATGATGTTCATAACTTTATTTGTAGATACTCTACTGATATACTGACTGAAGTAAGCAGTGTGGGTATTTCTGTGGTGTGATTGTCCGGGAGATGCATTGTGATGGCTTATTGTTGGTTAAGTTTACAGGTAATCTGATGCCAAAATACTTGAGAGAAGCTTGGAGGTGGATATAAGGATGAGTCTGTAGGCTGGATTGGTAGTAAGGTTGATTAGTGAAGCATGCCATAGGATATTAGTGCTATGGCTGATTAAGACCGGTTGGGAGGCAAGACTGAGTTAGTGAATTTGCCTTAACAGTTATGGATTTCCAGATAGAATTAGGAAGAGCCAGTTCTTGGTGATAGGCTGTACTGAAGAAATTAATTAAGGTAATTCAAGAAGACGAGGCTGTAGGGTCCACTGGAAGAGAGGTTAACTCGGCTGAAGGTACTAGATGAAAAGCTGCGGATGATTATATAAGGAATGGTGATGTCCAGGAGCCAAATATGATGGTTTGGATGGCATGGAGATAGTAATCTACTAGGCGGTGGAGATCCCACAAAGAAGGTTCTGGAAGGCAGCTGTGAAAGTCTTAAGACAAGCAATGTCTGTTCAGAAATAGGAGTTGAGTAACGTGGTCAACATAGTCGCTGTTGCTAAGAGAGGCTGCAGAATGTAAAATGGATGATGTCCATAGTGTTATGGGTTATCTTGTTATTCTTGGTATCCATAGAAGTTATACTGATTATGAAGTCAGAGCATAACAGAAGGATTTAAGTCCTTTCATGTAGGAGGGATAGCCAGTGGGACAAGGTAGACAGGGAAGTCACAGTGATTGAATGGACAGGAGTCAGAGGGTATATCCAATAGAGATGGAGGAGATCTTCCTATAGTCAAGGTGAATAAGATTCCATGAATGATCGTGAGGAGCTAATTAGGCAGTATATAAAACTCTATGATGATGTAGGAGTCTATGAGGCATGTTATCCAAGGTATGTTTGCTGGCAGTAGTTTTTCACAAGAGTAATGAACAAGTGATCCACTGAGTAATGGAAGGGTACTGTTAGAATGGCAAAAGTAGGAGTAAGAAATAGATAAACTAGAGGAGTAGATGACAGCGTAGGACTACTGATCAGAGGTAGGGTACTAGGCTAAAAAGAGCCACAGTAAATGGTACAAAGCCACGAGCCTGCAAGACGGAGATGAAGGCAGCCATCCAAATGGGAAGAAGTCTGGAGTGAATCCTCATGGACTGAAGGAATGACCTGAGGAAGGCGATGGACTAGGCGAAGCCGGATGGCAGACAGTGCAGGAAGGAACAGGACCAGGGCAGCTCTTCAGAGAACAGCAGTGGGATGTGGGAAGGCTGTATGTAGCATGTAGCAGAGGATGATCCATGGAAGGCCAAGGAGTGAAGCCAAGCACCAAGCCTGAGTTGAGAGACATAAGTCCTACGTCTGACGAGGGCTTCAAATGACGAGAGAAAAAGATGGAAGGCGCTGGAGCGATGAATGACATGGTCCCCACATCTGAGAATGAAATGAGCTTGCATAGCAGCTGGAAGGGGGATCAGCAGCAAGGAAGTCCATGAGGCAGTCAACCCGGGTTGAGAGAAAGACTGAACAAGCTGGCAAGGTCCACATCATGAGAGAGATGAGGCCAAAAGGTTAGAGAACGACGGTCAATGGAAGAGCAGGAGGGAGACTGGTGAGGAAGGAATGGGGATATACAGAGCAGAGGGATCCTGTATCCAGAGGGGGCTGTAATTGGGCAAGAGGTAAAAGTGCAAACGGATAACCTTTCAGGTGTAGACGCAGGCTCCTAAGTGAGCGAGTTGAGGTGAGAAGACCTGGACACGAGACACCAGATAATGTAGTACAGCGGAGGCAAATTCTGTAAATGGTTCAGGTCCAGGAGGGTGGAACAGGTGGTGGTCCAGCAGAGAGCACCCAAAGGTGAAATGGACTATTGCAGAAATGAGCTTCCACTCCAGATAATTGAGGAGAGATGTCCAAATCTGATACCACCAGGCAGAGGTATGATGATGGAGGTAACTGAGAGGATGAGATCTCGCTCCAGACATAGGACGGTGTATCAAGGTTGCAGACTGAAAAGATGGAAAAGGCAAGTCGGGCAAAGTCTGGTACCTGAAGGGGAGCAGTATTCGGGTAGCAGGCTGAGAATGCATACTGTTGAAGCAGTGTAATGGAGAGTCAGACACCCATCGATGATGGCTGAGGTGGAATGATCATGACTTGAGGCAATCAGGTGTAAGTAGGATGATGAGGGCATATGGGGCGTGGAGTTCCATTCCTGAAGAGAAATGGCAACTGGTATGAGGTAGAGAAGGCATGGTGAGACTCAGTAGATTGTAGACATGGCTCCCATGCCTGGTAGCTGGGGTGAGCTAACCTGCACTCAATGCTGCCAAGCAGATTAGGGACAGAGGATGTCAGGTTGTTAAGTAGGAGGTAGTGGTCATAACGGAATCCCATCTCTGGTAGACAGGGGAAGCCTACTTTCACTCAGCACCTCAGAAGGCGTGAGTTAGGGATGGAGTCCAGAGTACTGCTGGTATGGGCTGGCTGAAATCCCCGAACGCTGTTGTAGAAATAGAGTAGAGTAGGGAACTGAACTGAGATATGCATGATGAATAGTACACAGGTATGGGAAGACATACATAGCAAGATAGGAATGGCAGGCACATGAACAGGCATTGCAGTAGAGAAAGTCTGCAGAGGAAGCAGCAAAAGCAGGGGAATGGAGACCCCACAGTAAACTGAAGCAGGAACCAGGGGAGTGAAATATGTGTGAGCAGGTGACTGAGGTGATAGGCAATAGGAATGGGTAGGCTAGGATAGCTATGTTCTCCTGAGGCATGAAGCACAAATGGTCCAGCAAATGGATGCCCATAGAGAAGAAAAATAGGGAAATCGGGAAGAATACTATGGTGATGAGGTAGAAGATAATCTAGGCTCCCACATAGAATGTTTCCCAAGTGCAACATGAGTTTCATAGGCAGACTTGACTGCCGACCCTCCCATCACCAGACCATGAGCAAGCTGAGTGGTGGTAGCAGACGCTTCCCTACAGCTACAGCCATGCTATGTGTGACCTCAGGAGCATCATACAGATTAGATGCTTGTTGCAGACACCTTGAACAGTGGCCAATCTGGTATTGACAGATTTGCTGATTGAGGAAAGTGGTTGGAAAAGTCAAGCATCAGGTTTTAGAGGTATGGCATGGCATTTGAATTCCTGATGAGGGGAGAGCTGATAGCTGTCCATACAGTGGCAAGACAAGGAAATACCACTGGAGTTGCACCCTGCCTGAAATGCAGAGCATGGCCTGTGGTTTAGAGGAATGAAGGAGAAATGTGATATCTGTGAGCCAGTGTTGTATCAGGGTGGAGTCAAGGTTAAACTGAGAGGTTAAGAGAGTACAGAATGAGGAGCTGAAGTACAGGCATTGCAATGGGACTTACAGCACAGAGGATGGCATACTGTGAAGAAAAAATATGGCAAGACACACTCAAAGCAATCACCAACAGAAGGAGCCAGAACACCAAACTGCCGTGGAGCAGACGGTGTGCTGCAAGGCTATGATGGTAAAGCATAAGCTTGGATCAGGTGCAGGTGGAAATGTTCTATTTAACTGGATATGCAAGTAAAATTCAATTGAATTGGCGTAGGGTTGGGTTCAGCAAAGCTCCATTGCCACGGAGGAGATGAGGAGGAGAGGGGAACAGCCAGGAGGGGTTGGACAGGAGTGGCAACTGGGAAGAGGGGATGCAGGAGCTGGGGACACTCGGGGGTGCCAAGCACAAGAGGGAACAGATGCGGCCAGAGAATCCCAAAATGAAACTACATAGAGGAAGAGAACCCCAGGAGCAGTGAGGGATAGAGAGGAGCAGGGAAAGGGGAAGGGGATGGAACAAGCTGCCGAGAGTGAAGACCAGCCCAGACAGGATAACAGGTGAGAAGATGAACCACAATGAGAGAAGGGAAAGCATGAGAGGGAAGGTGGAGACAGGAAAGCAGGGAAAGACTAAACAGAACTGCAGGAGCACAGAAGACAGCACAGTTGCACAAGCCACACAGGGATCACAAAAAAACACTCCCTAAGCAAGGGAGGTGTGTTTAGAGGAGTGTTTAAGTAGAGGTTGTGGGAGGAGCTATTCCCCACATTGAACCTTGGGCTAGGCCCACTCAAACAGGGTCAGACTGGTCCACAGGGCCAAAGGGAAAATTCCTTGTGTGCCCCATCCTTTAGGGGGCCCCTATGGCTGGGCAGCACTTTTTTTCTGGGTAAACCCTAAGTTTCAAGTTTTCCCTGGCCTGTGGATGAGTGGTAGGAAACTATAAAAAAAGAAGTTGTACACTTTGTCTTTTTTTTTATCCCCCCAGCCATGCCCATGCCACAGTAGTGTACCCTAGTTTAGTTCCTTGCTTACTCGAGAGTTGTCATCATGCACTTTGAATATGTGTCACAACACTTACTTCCAGCTTCCCTGAACATTACCCAAACCATGCATGTGTGTGTGCCCAGCAACAGTCCTTCTGGCTGAGTAAGTTTTGGCACCTGTTGCCACCATTTCCACTTGCTACTGACACTGGAGCTTGGGAGGAGTGCACAGTGGGCTGTGGGCCAGTTCCTCTTAATCTTTGGGCTAGCTGCTAACAGACAGTGTTGTGACTCAAGTCGATGACGGCTTTGGTCAGAAGGAGTTGGGACATGAATGAGCCGGGCTTGGGGACTTGGGAAGTTGAGTCAGGAGAAGGACTGTGAAATGAGACAGTCGGTCAGTTGAGGCAAGGAAGTTGGGGAATTTTTTCAGTGTACCTCAGCAGGCCAGGCCCCCAGCAGTGACGTTGATGATAGCGAGATGCTCCATTCAAGGAGGCGAGCCAGGCCAGTCATCAGTGGTGCCACCCACCGCACCGCTGAAGTTCCAAACGACGGCTCATCGGCTCTACTCTGGGCTCTTCTTTGAAATATACCATGGCTGATGGCCTAGTGGCCTACCATGTTTGCAGACAGTTGGAGGACCAACAGGGAGTGTCTTGTGGGAGTGGGACACTTCAGCCAGCCCAGGGAGGCCCAGCGGACTCAGAGTGGATCAGGGTCAGTTACAGGCTTCCTCTCGGTGATGGACAGAGCCATTACTACAGCACGCCACACACCTCAGAGGAGTCTGAGGAGTAAAGTAAGTAGACTGCTTTTTCAAGCTAACCCCCACAAGGAAAGACTTTTAGGGCAATGGGCAAATTCTGACAAAAAAAGTTTCTATTCCCACCAGTGGTAGCAGAAAAGGATTAGAAACCAATTAGCCAGCATGGATGCTAGAGCGTAGAGCAGGTTAGGGAGAGTGACTGATGCTGCTGGCATGGGAACCAAGCACAAGTTAAAAAATTCCTGCAATTAAAAAGCATGCTATCTAATGCTATACATTTAGGATCTCATCCCTGACAAAATGCACACCTTGGGTAATTATATTACCCTAATGGCATTTGCAAATGGCCCTAATGCCAATATGCCAAGCCATTTCCAGGCTGTACTCAGACAGCAGTCTCTGACTCAGCCCTAACATTAATGTGTGGGAGGGAGTAGGCCACTACTGGGTAAATGTGTCCCAATGGCACTTATAATTGGTCATGGAAACCATCTGGAAAGGGAAAATGCGCATACTTATTTGAAAATGGGCAACTTATGGCTTACACAGTACAGGTCCAGGATTTTAAATAATTTCTACTTTACAGCCCATAAATTCTACAAAATGGGGCATTTTGACACCCCTACATGTATAAGATTTGGAGAGCATGAAGGATCCCTCCTGTATATATTATGGGAGTACTCAAAGGTGTGGTCAATAATTCAAGCAAACTTAGCCTCCTTGCTGGTACTGCAAGATGTGTTAACCCTTGAAATCCCTTGAAATTTGTTTGCTAGGGAACTATGGAGACCTCTTGATTCTTGGTATGCAAAAATACCATGTGGCTATGGGGGCAACCATAGACAAGCAGAATTCACAAGACACTGGCTGGACTGAGAGTTCCCCTTGTATAGGTAGTGGCACAATGAAATGCTGGATACTCTGAAAATAGAAACAATTATTGCCAGTGTCAATAATAGGTACAAAATATGTTTTAAAAGATGGAGGAGGTTGCTTATGTTAATTTCGGTAGAATAGTATGGTAGGGGACCGCCAATATTAGAGGGGAAATAAACTTCCACTTATCATACTAAACTTATATGTAGAATAGTGCTTGGTCTCACCTTTTTTGCTTGGATGTTTTACCTGATGGCTGCTTCCTGTATCTTTGAAACTGGAAGTAGCACTGTTGTTTTTTATGTATTATGCATGCATTTACCGCCTGTAAATCTGCTATCACTGACCTATAATGCAATATTTCACTCATAGATTATATGTGCTGTGCTGCTGGTTTGTTTATATATTTAATGTTACCCTATTCCCTCCAGTCGGGAGGTACTGATGGTGTGTAGGGGGAGGGGCGCTACACTGCGCTGGTATCTTATTTCAAGAGAGGCCACAGGTAGCCTAAGTAGGCATAGGCTGGTTCTAGCTAGTTGCCTACTGTGTATTGTTGTTTGTTTTATTCCTCCTAGCTTATGTCACTGTGTAGAGACTGGAGACGGTTGACTGTTTTTTTTTTGGGGGGGGGGACCTTGCGGGCTTGTTACTTTGTTGTGCGATTTTAAATAATGTTTATCTTTATAGTTCCTGTTGTTCCTCAGTCCTACTCCCAGGCCAGCACGGACTTTAGTCTTTAATTTAAAATGGCGCAGAGTGGCTACCCCAGTGGCATGGAGGGCTGAGGCATCGCTGCCTTACCTCATGCCACACCGGCAACCGGTGTTCGTGGTGCAAGCATGTCGCTGGGGGTTGGCTGGGGAGGGAGAGGATCGAGCATCTGGAGGATAGATCTCCTCTCCTCTCCCAGGGAGGGTGGGTAGGTTGGCAGTCCCACCAAATGACTACACCCAGGTGGAGGCACGTGGGAAGAATGGGATGAGGACCCCAATAGAAGAGAGGGTGCTGCGGGAGTCCAGAACTCTGCAATGTGCATGCATCCCTAATGCATATGTAGGATTTTTGTGTCTGCCATTGTGAGGGGGGCCCCCTTGTCTACATTGTCCATTGGGGCTCTTACATGCCCAGTCAGACCCTGCTCTCAAAGTCTGCCTGAGGAAGGCCATATCCACCTTACAGGTTCTGGAATGAGTCTAGGTCTACAGTGAGGGGAACGAGCAGATTGGCTAGGGTGTGTATCCATTTCTTCAGCCATAAAGGCCAGAAAATTGTGGTGCCCCAAATACATAAGGCTAGATTTTTTCACTGGGGTACAAGTCCAGAGTGGCACAGTTTCATATCCAGCCATTCTTGGAGTGGATGCCATATTAGATTTCTCTGTCCTGCCTCAGAACCACTGGAAGCCATCTTGGTAAGGGTCACTTATGTGCATTCAGTTCAATTTCAATTCAGTTTATTTGTTAACCAGGTAAGTACACTAGACCAAAGGTCTGTTTACAGGCACAACCCAGAGGTTTTCAGTAAAACACAACTTATCTACAGATAACTTCTAAGATCACATACAATTATTTACAAAACACATATACAAATTCCTGCACTGCATGCATCGACTTGATTGCCATCTTGGTACAGGTTGCATATGAATGGGTTGGTCCAGTGGTCATCTTGGTGCATTCTGTACATGCTCAGTAGTGTGTTGAAGCCGTACTAAATTGTTTTTTCAACTTAAATCACTGCATCACCTATTTCTCACATTTTTGCCACTGATTTTAGGTGCCCACATCCTTCAGAGCTGAGAACTTACATTAGTGAGCAAGGTACTGGGTCACTATAATGCGGACAAAACCGGGCATGAAAAACCATGCTATCTCAAGCACATATGGAAGTACAGAAACAGGGATATTAGAGCTATGCGAAAATATCACTACCCCTGTTGCTGTGGAATGGAAGATGGAAGTGGGGAAAGAGTTTGGAGCACTGCTGGTCAAGTGCTCAGTCGAGCTGATCCCATGGTAAAGTGGCCAAGGCACTCAACCCAGCAGTAGGTGGGGGGGGGTATACCAGGGTTCGAAACCCTCCTTGAGGGAAATTTTATTTTACTCCCATCTGTGATGCCATGAGTAAGTGCCGCAATGTGAATTTTAACTTGCCCCTCTGTCTGTCCACACCCCCTCACAGTTGATTATAATTTTTCTGGTGGCCGTAGGGGGAGAAGCTCCCCACATCAAGGGTGGAGTGGGGTGGGGGGAGGAGCCCCCCCACAAAAACTAAATTATTCATTGGGTGTGCGGCAATTTTGTGCGGTCGGCATTATGTACCACCACTGTGTTGCCGCACACTGTTGTCTGTATGTGGTGTTTCCTTGCACGGTTTCAACCATGACATTACGACCCCATGCCAGTGAGCAAAGCTGACCTGCATTTGGACTGTTACCACTACACAATGTCATCAACAAGTAGTGTCTGGAAGATCTAAGGCACCACAAAGCAAAATATGCCAGACTAGGCTCTGATCCACAGTGGCCCTCTCCTACTGCCCCTGTTGTTATAGTGCAACCTTCTATAAAACAAAATAGTCCTAAAGCTCATCCCATTCCACATGAGGCTCAGCTGAGCAGATAATAATAATATAATAATAATAATAATTTTATTTAATATAGCACCTTTCAAGTCATCAAGACACTTCACAAATACACAAAATACACAGTTAGACAATAAATAAGAATAAAATCAGCGAAAATCAGGAAATGCTTTAACCCAGAGGAAGGTCTTCAGTGCCCACTTAAAACTCCCCACACTCCTGCACTCCCGTAACTGACGAGGTAGAGAATTCCAGAGGGATGGGGCTGCGAACATAAAAGCCTGAGCCCCAGATGACTTCAATCTAACTCTCAGAATCTCCAGCAACTCCTCATCAGCCAAGCGGAGTTCTCACACAGGGGTGCAAGGAATCAGAAGTTCTTTCAAGTAGTCAAGACCAAATCTGTGTAGGGCCTTGTAGGTTAGCAAACCTACCTTAAAGGTGATCCACCACTGAACTGGCAGCCAGTGCAGATCGCACAGCACAGGAGTTATATGAGATCTCTTTGCTGCCCCGGTTAATAAACTTGCAGCCGCATTCTGCACTAGCTGCAAGCGGCGGATATCAACCCCAGGAAGCCCTAGGTACAGGGAGTTACAGTGGTCAAGGCACGAGGTCAGCTCCTCAGAGACAGGACCGATGTCCTCATCTGCCATGAAACACACTAACCTCTCACTGATGCACCACTGAAAGGCAGCAATGACAGACTGCAAAACTTATCAAGGTAGATGTTCTCATAGAGGTATGTTGGACATGGAGGATGAACCACAGCAGAAAAACAAAAAACAGGGCTGACCACCTGAAAGATGCATCCAAAAAGGAAAAAGCATTCCTAGTACATAATACTGCCAGAGACACAGGATTGTTCCACATAAAGAAGAAAACATTAGTGCTATATTACATGAAGATCTACAAGAGAGATAGCAGGGGTCTCCAGTCATGGGAGTCCATTCCAAAGGTAGATGCACTCATTTCTGCATGGCTGCTTTTCTGCATCCCAAAAAAAAACAACTCTATCACTCTGGGGGCTTTGGCCATTAAGGACCCTCTTGACATGAAAGTGGAGTCAGCCAGCCACCGACTGACACCAGGACGCCCGTCTGCAGCTCCTTGGAAGCTGTCTGCCCTTAAACAGGGCTGCTTCAGCTCCCCCACAGTCAGTCAGCACCCAGCCAGCCACCTACCAAGACCAGGACGCCCACCTGCAGCTCCTTGGAAGCTGCCTGCCTTTGAACAGGGCTGCTTTAGCTCCCCCACGGTTGGTCGGCACCCAGCCAGCCACTGACCGAGACCAGGATGCCTGTCTGCAGCTCCTTGGAAGCTGCCTGCCTTTGAACAGGGCTGCTTTAGCTCCCCCACGGTCGGTTGGCACCCAGACAGCCACCGACTGAGACCAGGACACCCGCCTGCAGTTCCTTGGAAGGTACGGCAACAGTGCAGCCAATCAGAACATGGGCGCTTCCAGCAAACTTGATCTGATTGGGCAGGACTTTTCCCCTGCTTTTGCCACCTGGCACTTTTTACAAATGATTTAGCTGCAACTAAGCAAAATTCAAGTGTCTAATAGAAGTGTCTAACTCTCCTTTGTCTTGCTAAATTGCTCAATCTTAAACCTATCCGACCTCTATGTTATTTAAACCCTGCTATTTTTTCTTCTCTCCAGCTGCCTGCCCTTGAACAGGGCTGCTTCAGCTCCCCCACAGTCGGTCGGCACCCAGCCAGCCACCGACTGAGACAAGGACGGGTGGCTAGTTTTCCATTAGCAGGTTATACAGATCTGCCACTAGAGGGATTCTTGTTCTTTCATTAAAAAAAAAAAAGTCTACCCTCTTAAAGTCACAGTTGCTTTACTTATTATACACCTTCCTTGTACTGCCTCCCAACTAAATCCTATTTTGCCGAAATTTTCTCTTCTCACTACCGCTCCCTGCCTGTTTCTTTTTTTCTATTCTCTTGCCCTACATCAGTGATGAGTTCCTTCCCCCACTTTCTCCTTCCCCTTCTCTCCCTCCTTGTCCTTCCTTCTTGTTCTCTCTCCCAGACACCTGCCACCCCACCCCGTACCCACTATCTACTTAATCAATATCAGCAGTACCTTGGGAATGCTCCACTTCTCGACCTGTCCTCCCCACGGGCATCCACTTGGAAATACCTGGCTGCTTCTTAATACCACTAAGATTGGTCTTAAAGCCAGCCTATCCCTACTGTACCACATTGTATACCATCGGGACTGTCATATGGACTCTACCTACTGCCCATACGCTAAAAGGAAACACAAATTATCACTATTGGACCTGTGCCTCTGTTCAATGAAGCTCCTCCTACTTCTCCTACTGATCTCGGGCAATGTCCATCTGAACTCTGGCCCGGGCTGTTCAAGCCTTCTGAAAAAGGCAGGAGCTCTCACCATCACAACCATTAACATCTGCAGCCTGTTACCAAAGCTTGATGCACTCCAAGCTTTATCAGCCAACATAATCCTGACAACCTTGCTGTAGTTAAAACATGGCTGACACCAAAAGTTCCTGATCTGGCAATTACCTTACAGGGCTTCAATGTTTTCAGACTGGACCGTGTCTCTAAAAGGGGAGGGGGTTGTGCTATCTTCATTAAGGATATTCTCCTGGGGCACCTTGTTCCAACCCCTGTCCCTGACTCCTCGGCCCAGCTTCTACCCATTAAAATTTTTCTAGGTCCCAATCAAAAAGCACTCACCATAGTCTCTGTACATATTCCACCTCGAGATCAAGATCTTGGCATCAGAGAAGTTCTTAACTTTGTCAGCTCCCAACCTCCTGGCTCTGAACACAGTCTGCTTGGTGATTTCAATATAAACTGGCTTGCATTTGATGTCTACACTCATAAGGATGCCCTTGCATCTGCCAGCCTATCACAATTGGTCACTGCACCAACTCGGATAAATTACAAAACTGGCACCAGTACTCTACTTGACTGGGTTCTCATCAATCACCCTACCAGGATCTCTCTCTCATACCTTCGTTCTCCCAGACCCTCTCAGTGACCACTCCCCAGTTATATGTGAATGGTCTAATAAATTTCTAAAGCCACCCCCTATAATCATTACCAGCAGAGTCCTCCCCCGTGGTCAACTTACCCATCTCAAACAGTACTTATCCTTGCAAGACTGGCTGCCCATCTACAAGGCAACGGATGTTAACCTTGCCCTCGGCTACTTCATCACCATCTTCAATAAGGCCTGTGACCTCTTCCTCCTTCAAAAATGGAAAATAAAGCTCTCTGCAACCCTTGGATAACTCAGGAGCTCCTTTCCCAGCTGAAATCTAGGGACCACCTGTGGGCAGTGGCTAAAGCCACAGGCAAACAATCTGACATCCAAAAATACAAACATGCCCGTAATGCCTGCACAAAATCCATTCGTCTCACAAAAAGCTCATATTATAAGGATGTCTTCACCAACACCTTGGGAAATGGTCATGCTTTCTGGGACAATGTCAAGGACATTACTGGGAAACAATCAGAGTCCCCTCCGGCCATGTTAATTGTTGAAGGGTCCACTACCCTTGATCCCATGGTCATTGCAAATACCTTTAACATGGCTTTTACTGACCTCAGTACTGTTCTACCACCTGATTTCTTCACAGTCAGTCACACCCCCTCTAACTCACCCTGCACTCTGTCAAACTACCCTCATTTCTACTTCAGGGAGATTAAGATGAGTGAAGCTCACCGCCACATTGCCTCAGCCATCTCCACTTCCAGAATCAGCAGTGACACCCTGGACCTTAAGCTGCTATCACTTACACTTGACAAGGTCCTCAGTCCCCTAACTAAAATTCTTAACCTCTCTCTCCACACCAGTACATTCCCTGAAATATGGAAAACTGCCTCTGTGACCCCGGTCCACAAAACTGGAGATAAGATCTGCCACTCTAACTACCGCCCGATCTCCATATTGCCACCACTATCCAAGACCCTAGAGCGTATTATTGCGGACCTGCTCATTGATTATTTGGACAAATATAATATTCTGTGCACACAACAGCATGGTTTTAGAAAAGGGCATAGTACCACCACTGCTCTGCTTGAATTTACCGCTGCAGTGCATAGTTCCCTTGATAAAGGACTTCTTACAGGGGCTGTCTTCATCGACCTCTTGAAGGTTTTTGACACGGTCCAACATCGGCTGCTGTATGACTAACTACTCCTTGCTGGCCTCGCACCGGACTCAGCCCGCTGGTTCAGAAGCTACCTTGACAACCGCTCTCAAAGAGTAAAAATTGCCAGTGCTATCTTGGATACCTTGTCTGTTCGCTCCGGAGTACCTCAGGGGTCCATACTGGGCCCTCTCCTCTTCAGCCTCTTTTTAAACTCCCTACCACAATCCTGCTCAGAACAAATCATCCTGTATGCGGATGATGCTGTTGTCTTTTCTATGCACAAGGACCTTTCACCACTACAACACAGCCTCCAACTCAGATTCAGTGCCGTTGAAACATGGTTCTCTAATCACAAACTAGTCCTCAATCACAAGAAAACCAAGACCTTGCTATTCTGCAGTTCACATAACTGTTACAAGCAACACCCCCTTGCCATCTCCACCAAGCAGGGACTGTTCTCGAACAAGTTTACTCTTTCAAATACCTAGGGATTCTGCTTGACCACAATCTCTCCTATACAGCTCACATTGACAGCGTGGCTAAAGCTGCCAGCATACACCTTGGATTACTCTACAAACACAGGCAGCACCTCACCCCAGAGGCCCTAAAGATTGCCGCCCAGAGTGCTGTGGTATCAATTATTGATTATGGCCTCATTATCTACGGCTCCGCCATGACGTCCGCTCTCCGACGTATAACAACTGCTCTTAACAAAGCATGCTGACTTACAACTGGTGCCCACTGCCTCACCCACAAGTGTGCCTTTTATGAACAATCCAGATGGCTCCAGCTGTCCAACCGTATAAAGTATCTCACATGTGCTATGGCGGGAAAAATCAGCCTTGGCCTCACACCCCCCGGTGTTACTGTCTTGTTACATCAAAACACCAACTGACAGAACACCAGGAGCTCGACAACCCAGATTCTACAAGTTCCTCGCTGTCAAACTACACAGGGTCAATGCTCCTTCACCTATAGGGTTCCTCTATGGATGAATGGTCTCAGCCACACCATCTCCTCTGCCTCAACACTAGGTCTGTTCAAAACCAGACTCCAGGCCCATCTCATTGCCTCTAGCTCCTGTGACTGCATCTCCTAGATGATGACCTACACAGCTTAAATCCTAACTTATATACTGCTTAACCCCAGGCCCCCAGTCCCCATCCCCCAGCTCCTGAGGCATCACTTCAAATCTCAGGTCTTCATACCACCTCATTAGTCTCTCCTTGCCCCATTACAGCACTTATCCCCACCCTGCCCCTTTTTCTCTTCTGTCACCCTTACCATTTATTTTTTTGACAAATGCCTCCGACTGCCTCTTCATCCTCCCTCTCTCCTCTAATCCCTGTTTCTCTGCCACCCTCGGGTGCCTGACACTACCCATTCCTTGTGGGCATATGCATCCTAGCTGTGTTCACCATCTTACTATAGCTACCTCTGTTAACTACCTACACTTCTCCTCATCCTCTACCCCTTACTCATCCTATAATTGACCCCTTTCAATAGCACTGTTGTACATGAATTGTTTACTGTTATTTCACTGTTACTTCCTTATTGTTTGTTATTTCTGACGTGGAACCTTTGTAAAAGAGCCTTGGCTCAAAGGTACTTGTAATCCTAGAATAAATAAAAAAAATAAAAGTGAGGGATGGGGTGTGGGTGTGTGTATGTGTGCTTCTAGAGTGATACGTGTCAGTGTAAATGAGGAATATGACTGTATGCATGCAAATGAGAGCCAAAGTGTGACTGTGAGTGAGAGGCAGAAGTGGTTGTGGGTGAGAAACAGAAATGTTGTTGCAGGCTAGGTACAGGCTGTGGTTGCAGGTGAGGAGCTAGAGTGCATGTGTGAGTTATGTGTGTATGTGTACAGTATGTGCAGGTGCAGTTGAGTGGTAGGAGTATACAGGTAAGGGGGTAGAAGTGTCTGAGAGATATGCAAAGTGTGGGTGCCTTGGCCTATGGTAGGAGTTGGCATGTACAGTGTGGTAGCTGCAGGTAATGTGATAGCACATACAATTCATATGTCATTCTGGCAGAGTGTGTTTCCTCTATGGAGGCATCTGCAGTGGAGACCAAAGAGGATGCTGGGCACCTCCACAAAGGAGACCCACAGGAGGGTAGCATGGGACCCCACAGGAAAAGGAAACAACTCCTAGTGGAGACTCCATTGTTAGGAGGGTAGGAATGAGGGAGGGAGGGGAGAGGGATGTAAGGTGCCTGCCTTGTGCCATGGCTTGGGGGGAAAGGGAGTGAATCCTCAGGATTGCGGGAGCAGTCACATGGGGGAGGGAGCTGGAAGTCATTGTCCACCTAGGGACAATTGACCTAGCTGGGAAAGGGATCAGAGCAGCGCAGGAGGAGTTTGTGGAGTTGGGGAGGGGCCTTAAACAAGTAGCACACATGGTAACCTTCTCGCCGGTGCTGCCTGTCTATGGTATGGGTGAGGCTAGGGTGCTCCACACCATGGGATTCAATCAGTGGTTGAAAAACTGGTGCAGAGTTCAGGGTTCTGGCTTCATTGGTGACTGGGGGTCCACCTGGAGGGATGCAGGCCTATACTGGTGCAATGGTCTGCATCTGTCCAGGAGGGGAACCAGGATCCTGTGTGATAGGTTTAACTGCTTCATTGGCAAGGATTTAAACTAGCCAAGGGGGGAGGCACTGAAAAGGAGAAGGGAAATCCTATCCCCCCCAAAAAAGAAATCAAGGTAGTTAGTGAGGTAAACACCAAGACAGAGAAGTCAATAGGGAGAAGGGCGGGGGTAAATGGAGAAAAAGACAAAGGCAGTAAGGACAGAGATGGGGCAAAAAGAGGTAAGGCCATCAAGAAATGGAGAGTAATGAGTACCAATGCCCGTAGTCTAGGCAACAAGCTCCCTGAACTAGTGGCATTGATGGAAGAGGGATTCCTGGATATTGTGGCAGTCACAGAAACCTGATACACAGAGAACTATGATTGGGATGTCAACATACCAGGGTACATAATCTACAGGAGGGGCAGGGAGGGTAGAGGAGGAGGAGGAGTAGCTCTCTATGTAAGGGAAGGAATCAAAGCAACAGAACTAAAGGGTAAACAGGGAGGACAGGAGGCACTGTGGGTCACCCTGGAGACTGGAAATGGCACCACAATCTGCACAGGGTTGTATACAGACCCCCACCTCAGGGGGGAAGGAAATGGACAAGGAAATGATAGAAGGCATCCTTAGGATGGCAGAGAAAGAGGAGATATTGCTGATGGGGGACCTGAATATGCCAGATGTTAACTGGAGCACCTTTGCTGCAGCCATATCCAAGAGCAGGGCCAGTCTCGATGCCCTACAGGGAGCACGCCTCAAACTGTTAGTGTGTGTTAGAACCCACTCAGGAGGAAGCAATCTTAGACCTGGTACTCTCAAATGGGGATTGAGAGAGGATCTCGGATCTACAAGTGGGTAGCCATCTGGGAACAAGTGACCACCAAACAGTGTGGTTCACAATAAACTCAGCTGTAGAGTCAAGCCATACAAAAGACAAGGTACTAGATTTCAGGAGGGCTGATTTCATCAAAATGGGAGAGTGCCTCAGAAAAAGCACTAGCAAACAGGCAAGGAGGCAGGGTGGAGCAACAATGGGGAAACCTCAAAACTGCCATCACAGAGGCAACAAGCCCTTGTGTGAAGCAAATAAACAAATCAAAATGAAATAAAAAAACACTATGGTTCACAAAAGAGGTGGCAGGGAAGGTTAGGGAGAAAAAGATAGCATTCAGGAAGTATAAGGAAACACAGACGAGCAGGACAGAGAACTGTACCAGTTAAAGCAGAAGGAAGCAAGGAAGGCACTCAGAATAGCAAAGGCCCAAACCGAGGAAAAGATAGTCAACTTGGTTAAGAAGGGGGATAAAACCTTTTATAGGTACATTAGGGAGCAAAGAAAGACAAAGGGAGGGATACTGAGGCTGAATAAAGGGGAGGTGGGTGGGCAGAGAGGACAGCAAAAAATCAGGGATACTGAACGAATACTTCTGCTCCAGATTCACAAAGGAAGAGGAGGGGGAGGTACCTATTCCGGTCAATAGAAGCACTCTGGATCGGGGGGTCGATATCAGTCCTTTCACAGAAGAAAGGGTTCTGAAAGAACTCCTAAAACTGAAGGTTGACAAAGCAATGGGGTCTAATGGGATTCACCCCAGAATTCTAAAAGAACTAAAGGGAGAATCACTTCTGAAGGAAAGAATTATCGAATATCTAGAGGCCAGCGGGGCACAGGACCCAAGGTAGCATGGATTTACAGTGGGAAGGTCATGCCAGACAAATCTGATAGATTTCTTTGACTGGGTGACCAAAGTAGTAGATCAGGGAGGGGCTGTGGACATGGCCTACCTAGACTTTAGCAAGGCATTTGACACAGTCCCACACAAAAGATTAATATACAAGTTAGCCAGCCTGGGAGTGGGTCCCAAGATGACAGCCTGGGTAAAGAATTGGCTGGAAAATAGGACACAGAGAGTAATAGTAAATGGAGTCCACTCTGAAGAAAGGGTTACTAATTGGGTACCGCAGGGTTCAGTATTAGATCGGTCTCTTCAATGTCTTTATAAGCGACATTGCAGAGGGACTGAAGGAAAAGTATGTCTCTTTGCAGATGACACAAAGATCTGCAACAGAGTTGATGCACAAGGTGGGGTGGAAAGGATGAGAAGGGACTTGGCAAGGTTAGAGGAATGGTCAAATGTATGGCAGCTTAGATTCAATGCTAAGAAGTGCATGGTAATGCACCTGGGAAACAAAAACCCAGAGGAAGAGTACACAATGGGGGGGGAGATACTAACTACAACAAAAATGGAAAGGGACCTGGAGGTAATCATATCAGATGACCTAAAGGTGGGCAAGCAATGTGAGAGGGCAGCAAGGAGGGCTGGGGGGATACTGGGATGCATAGGGAGAGGCATCACCAGTAGAAAACAGGAAGTTATTATCCTTCTGTACAGACAGCTGGTCAGACCCCATCTGGAGTACTGTGTGCAGTTCTGGAGACCCAACTCCGCAAAGACATAGACAGGATGGAAGCTGTCCAGAGGAGAGCACTAAAATGGTGCAGGGTCTGCACGAAGACATATGAAGAGAGACTTAAGGAGCTTAATATGTATAGCCTTGAGGAAAGGAGGAGAGGGGGACATGATAGAAACTTTCAAGTACCTCAAGGAATCAACAAAGTCCAAGAGGGTAGCATCTTTCAAAAAGAGAGGTGTGCAAGAACAAGAGGACACAATTTGAAGATGGGGGCAGCTCAGAGGTAATTTAAGGAAGTATTTTTTCACAGAGAGGGTTGTGGATGCATGGAACTGCCTTCCGGAGGAGGTTGTGGAGTCAAAAACAGTGGTGGAATTCAAGCATGCATGGGACAGTCATAAGGCAATTCTAGGGGGTGTGGGTAGGAAGAAGTAGGGCTGCTGGTTAACTAGGATCTGCAGCTTATCCATTAGGTAGGGAAATGGGCAGACTGGGTGGGCCAAGCGGTCCTTATCTGCTGTCAGATTCTATGTTTTTATGAGAACTAGAAACACCATTGACCACCCTTTTTAACAAACATGGGAGGATGGTGTGGTACCTGAGGATTGGAGGAGGGCAGATGTGATTCCCCTTCACAAAAGTGGGAGCAAGACAGAGGCAGGAAACTATAGACCTGTCAGTTTGACCTCAGTGGTAGGGAAAATGATGGAATCACTTCTGAAGGAAAGAAATGTTGAGTACCTAGGGAGCAGTGGGGCACATGACCTGAGGCAGCCTGGATTCACAGTGGGAAGGTCATGTCAGACGCATCTAATCGATTTCTTTGACTTAGTGACCAAAGTAGTAGACCAGGGAGGGGCTGTGGACATGGCCTACCCTGTCTTTAGCAAGGCATTTGACACAGTCCCACACAAAAGATTAATAAACAAATTAGCCAGCATGGGAGTGGGTCCCAGGGTGGTAGTCTGGGTAGAACATTGGCTGGACAACAGGACACAGAGGGTAATAGTAAACAGAGTCCACAGTGAAGAAAGGGGGGTTATTAATGGGGTACCGCAGGGTTCAGTACTGGGTCCAGTCCTTTTTAATGTCTTTATAAGTGACATTGCAGAGGGACGGGAAGGAAAAGTATGTCTCTTTGCAGATGACACAAAGATCTGCAACAGGTTTGATACACAAGGTGGGGTGGAAAGGATGAGAAGGGACTTGGTAAGGTTGGAGGAATGGTCAAATGTATGGCAGTTTAGATTCAATGCAAAGAAGTGCAAAATAATGCACCTGGGAAACAAAAACCCAGGGGAAGAGTACACAATGGGGGGTGAGATACTGACAACAACAAAGATGGAAAGGGACCTGGGGGGTAGTATATCAGATGACCTAAAGGTGGGCAAGCAATGTGAGAAGGCAACAAGGAGGGCTGGCGAGATACTGGGATGCATAGGGAAAGGTGTCACTTGTAGAAAACAGGAAGTTGTTATCCCACTGTACAGACAGTTGGTGAGACCCCATCTGGAGTATTGTGTTCAGTTCTGGAGACCCCATCTCCACAAAGACATAGACAGGGTGGAGGCTGTCCAAAGGAGGTAAACCAAAATGGTGCAGGGTCTGCACCAGAAGACATACGAAGAGAGACAAAAGTTGCTTAATATGTATACCCTCAAGGAAAGCAGGGAGAGGGAGAACATGCTAGAAACTTTCAAGTACCTCTAGGGAATCAACAAAGTCCAAGAGGGTATCATCTTTCAAAAAAAGAGATGTGCAAGGATAAGGAGGCATAATTTGAAGATAGATGGGGGATGGCTCAGAGGTAATGTGAGGAAGTATTTTTTCACGGGGAGGGTTGTGGATGCATGGAACAGCCTTCCTGAGGAGGTTGTGGAGTCAAAAACAATGGGGGAATTTAAGAATGCTTTGGACAGACATAAGGCAATTCTAGTTGGGGGGTAGGAGGAAGTAGGCTGTTGGTTAACTAAGATCTGCAGCTTATCTATTAGGTAGGGAAATGGACAGACTAGGTGGGCCAAGCGGTCCTTATCTGCCAACAAATTCTATGTTTCTATGTTTCGTTTCTATGTTTCTATGTACTTGTAGGTGTACTCTATGTGAGAAGTAAGAATGCAACTGTGGATGCAGATGAGGTGATGGTGCTGTGTGTGGCTGTACTGTATAGGAGAAGTAGGAGTGTGACTGTGGATGCAGGTAAGGGATGGAGCATGGATGTGGGAGCATGTGAGTAGCTGTAGTGTGACTGTGGGTGCAGATGATGGGAACAAAGTATGAGCAAGGGGATGTGTTAGTGAAAAGCAACGTTGCCTCAACAAGGCCGATCCCCCATCAGCTTTGAACTTGCATCAAAAAGTCCTAACTGACAAACATGGATATCTCTTAGTGTTAGTATGATGAAAGTAGGACTCTACAGAAAACAATATGTTCTCATATAAACTGCTTACATGATGTCAGTCAGTCAGCGCACAGAGTCCCTGTACTTCTTGTTCTGCAAACAGTGGTCTCTCATGCAGAACCATTGGGAGTGGTTCATTCCACTTCACATCCAGGGGGAGGATGACTTCATTTATCTTTTGAAATTAAAAAAATACTTAAAACTTATTATAAATCACTCTAGCTAACGTGAGTGATTTATAATAAGTTAATAGGACCTCTGTAGGTCATCTCTTTTTGTGAGGTTTGGGTAGCCAGAACTACTAAGCTTTATTTTGTGGTTCTCTCACCCAAACCTCTCTCTTGGAGTCTCTTATACCATAAGAGACACACCCCAGAGGACCTATTAATTTATATCCAAGCTCTCTGGTCTATCCTGGTTAGTCCCATAGTAATTGTCCTGCTACTAATTGTACCCTACCCCCACCATCCCTAATCCTCTGTTAATATTATCCCTGGTGTGTGGTGGCACCCCCACTCCCTCTCTGTCCTGTTTCCAGTATCTCTGAAGTCCAGTGGTACCAGTACCACCTGCTGCCCCCAACCACCCATCCCAGTCCCAGCATGGTGCTGGCATACACCCTCCACTCACTTCCACAATCAGCTGTCTCATGTCTGCCATATCCAAGTCCTGTATTGCTACATAAGTAAATAGAATGGTACAGTACTCGCAGGAAGTCTAATCAAACTCACAAAAGAGTCATGATTTTGAAAGGATGTCCCACATCCAAGATATCAATATACTTGCTTGAATAGTAATACAAGACTTGTGTGCAGCAGATGGTGGCTGGCTGTTGAGGTGAACGGATTTTATATTCCTGCCGACAGCGTGTGTGTGTGTGTGTATATACAGCTGCTCTTGTATAACTGTACCTTGCTGTGTAAGGTTTTATTTTTTTGTGTGTAACTGGGATTCTTACTTCATGATAACACAAGAAGTAAATTACAATCCAAGCCACTTATTAATTCTATATCCCTTATCAGGTTAATAATTTAGCAACCATTTTGGCTCTGCCCAGAATTTGTTCATTCAGTAATCTCAACTGGCTTGTTCTGCCTCCTGCTTGTTTGTCTGGTGTTTCAGTGCTATGATGTGATCATGTACACACCAAGTCAGCCATCCCCATTGCCGAAGAGGAATCTCTTAAGCCATCAACTTGGCCACAGGGTCAGTAACCTATTCTGAAGATGAGGTGAGAAGTGAACAAAGTCCCTCAGTATTGACTGGGGAATATGTTTGTACAGTATAAATGTCCCAAAAATCTATCTCTCAGCTTACTATCAAGCATACCTCTCAACCTCTTATACCCCAAATGTGGAACATTGCCTGTCAAAATGTGGAACAAATGGGCAAAATGTGGAACACTTAATCAAATCTTTACCTAAGAAGCTCAAAACACTGTTAACATGTTGCATTTATGTTCAGAAAGTCTGTTATGAATTGAATAATATATTTTTTGCATCATTTATTATGGATTTTTGCTTTAAAATGTTGACTTTGAATGTGGAACAAGTCCTCACAATGTGGGACAGGGAGCTTTTGAGAAGCAAAATGAGGAACGTTCCTCGTAATGTGGTACAGTTGAGAGGTATGCTATCAAGGCCGCATCAGAACAACACATAGATGAGGTCTTCAATGCCATCTGCTCTGCAAGTGCAGTTTCTTTTCTCATTGAGAATGCCCATTAAATCTTCCAACTGCCATTGAGGAGTCAAAGGAAGGATTTGGAAATGTGAAGCAATGAAAGTCTTTTGTGATCCCAAGGAAAGAGCACAGAACTGCAAACTAGCTTATTCCGGGTTGAGATCATCCTCTCCTGCAGTTCAATTTTATCCTCTGTCTATGACGATAGGGTGAGTTCTATTGGTTTACTGCATCTGGCTTGAAGGTCTTGACAAAAGCCAGCAATTGTTAGCTAATGCCATAGAGCACTTTCTATAGTGTGAGTGTGTGTGTGTGTGTGTGTGTGTGAGGTGTGGTTTCCTAGGTGAACATAAAACACAATCCACACAGTTATGTCAACAGTCACCCAGACAGATATGACTAAGATATGCAACACACACACACACACACACACACACACACACACACACACACACACACACTTCATGAATACTTGCACCCATACTACAAATATACTCACAAAGACACAGATGCAGTCATACATATTCAGAGGCACTTCATTTTGCATGCATGCAGATTCAGACACACACTTACATGCAGTGATACATATGCAGAGCGAGACACACAGAGGTAACACGGTCATTTTGTATGACAGAATGTACTCAACAGTGACTAACATTATTTCACTGTGCCCCTCCCCATAGCTAGGGCTGGCAATCTGGTATTGAAACCCCATACTACACAGTGCAGTTGTTTTTTTTTACCATACCAAAAATCTGATTGTAAGTCGCAGTCAGGGATGGCACAAAATGAGCATTTTACACCTGCAGTATTGCGCCTGCACCCAAACCTGTGTAGGGCCACTGATTTTCTGTTTTGCAAAATCTTAAATTAATTTTTTCCATTTTCCCCCCAAACTGAGTAAAAATAAGCATGTTTTGCACTAAAAGTGTATTGCATAATGGGAGGGGTATACAAATGTGGCATCAATTGTGTTGGTAAATGTAGTGCAAACAGGTTTTTTTCATATGCAAAATTGACTCTGAGTAGTGAATAAAAATGTCAAACTCCATTTTTAATTGTTTTTTCTGTTTTCACAGAACAAGGGTGTTCCTACCTGTGATACACAATCACCTGCTGCAGTTGACCAGAGTCCCCCACACCCCCCTGTGAGTGCAGCACAATGCAAATTGCCAGTGCAGATGTTTGTGGGTGCATGTAGGGGTGTCTGTCGATGTAAACTGTGTTTGCACTCACCAATACCCCTTGCATGTACCCATAAATGTTGTACAGCATGGCAACATGCATCCAGTGCATATCATGATGCACAAAGTTGTGTCTCCAGGCACATGGCCATCCAAATGAGATGAGTTCCCCCAATCCCGTCCCCCAAGCCCTCTCATCTCTGTCTTCCTGTTGGTCCTGTTGTCCATGCTATACCCTTGTATGTTAACTCCTTGGTGGTTCGGTGGACCCAAAGTCCTCTAGAGGGCAGAATCCTTAGTAGTTCAGCGGTTGTCCCTCACTAACCTCAGTATTCAGCTGTGGTCCACTGATCCACTGGTGCCCCTTCCAAACTTTGCTGCCACCTGCACTCACTTGGCACACTGCAACTCCATTTTTGCCTGCTTGTATACGTTGGTAATGGGTGGGCTTGCAACACTGTTTTTTTGTTTTGTTTTTAATTAATTTATTTATTTCCATTTACGTAGGAAGGTGGACTGGATCAAAAAGATCCATTTTCAGCCATGCCTGGGGGAAGCATACAAGAACAGGAATAAAAATATTACATAAAAACACAATAAATGACTTTAAAGCACAATAAGTAATATGACATACATGTGCCTGAAGAGTCATTGATGCCTAGTAAACAATTCATACTATGCAATTTAAACAACATTCTCACAGTTGCATACAGAGGTTGACCATACACTCTTGCTTAAGCTTCATTTAATACTGGGTATTTCCCTGACAAATCGACAACCTGCGGTACTAGTTGATTTACTACTTTAGGTCCATAATAAGAAAAGGATCTTTCTGGCTGGCCTGGTGATGCTGAGGGCTGAGGCACTGGACACCTTACCTCACGCTACACTGGCAGCCCGTGTTCGGGAAGGAGCATGGGCCGTTGGGGGTTGGCAGGGAATGAGAAGGATCAAGTGTCTGGGCTGCTCTCCTTCTCCAGGGAGGGGGGGTAGCCTGCGACTAGCATCCTACTGGCTTCTAGTAGTGGCTGGGGGTAGTGCGCCAATGCTACAGCAAGGAGAGGAGATGGGGCAGATGCTTTGAAGTACGCGTGCAGGCACGTGTGCTCTCTCTCTCCATGGGCATCATTGCATGCCTCACCTCAAGATGAAAAACGGAAAAGGTTCTAACCACGCAGCATGGCACTGTTCCCTGCAGGCACCACCCCCAAGAAGGCACTTCCCTGGCTGGATCCATTTCAGGTGGATTGAGACACTCCTGACCACCCTTCCATGAAGGGTAAGTTGTGGGAGCATAAGGGAGGGGGCCTGATCCTTAGGGGATGGTGCCAGGGGAGACAGCCAAGGAGGGCCAGCCAGTATAGAGAAGAAATACCATAATTAAAAAAAAGAAAACATAGAAACATAGACTTTGATGGCAGATAAGGACCACTTGGCCCATCTAGTCTGCCCATTTCCCTACCTACAGGATAGGCCACAGATCCTAGTTAACCAACAGCCTATTTCTTCCTACCCCCCACAAGAATTGCCTTATGTTTGTCCCATGCATTCTTGAATTCTCTCACAGTTTTAGACCCCACAACCTCCTCAGGAAGGCTGTTCCATGCATCCACTACCTCTCTGTGAAATAATACTTTCACATTGCCCTGAATCGCCTCCATCTTTAAATTGTGTCCCTTGTTCTTGCACGCTCTTTTCTGAAAGATGCTACCCTCTTGGACTTTGTTGATTCCACTGAGGTACTTAAAGTTTCTGTCATGTCCCCACTCTCCTTCTTTCCTCAAGTGTATACATATTAAGCTCCTTTAGTCTCTCCTCATATGGCTTCTCTTGCAGACCCTGCACCATTTTAGTTGCCCTCCTCTGGACTGCCTCTATCCTGTCTATGTCCTTGCGGAGATGGGGCTCCAGAACTGGACGAGTACTCCAGATGGGGTCTCACCAACTGTCTGTATAGAGGGATAACAACTTCCTGTTTTCTGCTGCTGATGCCTCCCTATGCATCCCAGTATACCCCAGCCTTCCCTACTGCCTTCTCACATTGCTTGCTAAACTTAAGGTCATCTGATATGATTAGCCCCAGGTCCCTTTCCTTTTTTGTTGTTGTTACTACCTCCCCCCCATTGTGTATTCTTCCCCTGGGTTCTTGTTTCCCAGGTGTACTATTTTGCACTTTTTTGCATTGAATCCTAGCTGCCATACTTCTGACCATTCCTCCAACCTTGCCAAATCCCTTCTCATCCTTTCCACGCCTCCTTGTGTATCAACCCTGTTGCAAATCTTTGTGTCATCTGTAAAGAGGCATACTTTTCCTTCCAGTCCCTCTGCAATGTCACTTATGAAGACATTAAAAAGGACTGGGCCCAATACTGAACCCTGCAGTACCCCACTAGTAACCCCTCTTTCTTCAGAGTGGACTCCATTTACAATTATCTTCTGTGTCCTGTTGTCCAGCCAATGTTTTACCCAGGCTACCACCCTGGGACCCACTCTCAGGCTGGTTAATTTGACTATTAATCTTTGTGTGGGGCTGTGTCAAATGCCTTGCTAAAAGTCTAGGTAGGCCATGTCCACAGCCCTCCCTGGTCTACTACTTTGGTCACCCAGTCAAAGAAATCTATTAGATTCGTCTGACATGACCTTCCCGCTATGAACCCATGCTGCCTTGGGTCCTGTGCCCCACTGGCTTCTAGGTACTCAACTATTCTTTCCTTCAGGTGACTCCATCACTTTCCCTACCCCAGAGGTCAAACTGACAGGTCTGTAGTTTCCTGCCTCTGTCTTGGTCCCACTTTTGTGAAGGGGAATCACATCTGCCTTTCTCCAGTCTTCGGGTACCACACCATCCTCCCATGATTTATTAAAAAGTGTAGCCAGTGGTTTCACTAGTTCCCCACTTAATTCTTTTAGAATTCTGGGGAGAATTCCATCAGGCCCCATTGCTTTGTCTACCTTCAGTTTTAGGAGTTCTTGCAGAACCCTTTCTTCTGCGAAAGGACTGGGATCGACCCCCCCTATCAAGAGTGCTTCTGTTAATTGGATTAGGCACTTCCCCCTCCTCTTTTGTGAATACTGAGCAGAAATATTCATTCGGTATCCCTGCTTTTTCACTGTCCCCCTCTGCCCACCCACCATTCATTCTATTCAGCCTCACTATCCCTCCCTTTGTCTTTCTACGCTACAAAAAGGATCTTTCTGCCAACTTTGTTTTTATAAGCTCCTCCACAAACCTTTTTGTTGATGTATTTCGTAGAGGCACAGTTTTTGAAGCTTGACTTATTTTTTTCACTTAACATAGCAGGCACATTTGATGTAAATAGTTTCTATACAAAACTCACAACTTTTTGGTAAAACCTCACTTGCAGGGCCAAAACCTTAGTATGTGAATCTAATTTGAAATGGCGAGTTTGTTCAGGAGATCTAGTAACAAAGTGACATATGTTATTGAATGCAACAACATATTTTGATAGTGTGTCTAAGAGAGGGAGTCTTTGAAGACTGGCACGTGACTCTGATTGGCCTTGTAGGCCATTTGCATTGTGGTTCCTACTGCCTTTCCTGAGATCTCTCAGCTGACTGGCACACAGGAAGGGTTGGCGCCCCCTGTTCAGCATGGTTCACTGTGGCCAGAAAAGCGACCAAGAATGTGTCCCCAGATGTTGTCATAGGCTTTAGGTCTACACAACATATGACCGGCAAAACCATTTATTTTTAGAACCTCTGAGTCACAGTGGGAAATGGCACAAAATGTGTGTTTTATGCCTGCAATATTGCACCACCATCAGAACCTTGGATGTACAGACAACCATATATTGCAGCTGGAGAAGTCCCCCCTCAGACGAATACAGCACAATGCAAATTGTCAATGCAGATGTTTTTGGATGCACGGGGAGGTTGTTGGTGGGTGCAAACTGTGTTTGTGCCTACACATATCCCTGGCTTGCACTCATTGCATATTGTGATGCCCCATTTTAATACCTCTCCTGTAGGAGGCATTCCAGTATATCATCCTAAACACAACTTGGAGCCTTGCCAGCTCTTGGTAGTATCAGACATCTCAAGCATGATAGCAGTGTGTGCAGAGGGAGACAAGAATGCCAAGGAGAGCTATAGTATGGTGGCCACCATGAACTCCCTGTCACTCTCATCCCACCACAGGTCACCATAGTACTATGATGAGCTGAGGCGTTTAAAGACCAAGGGACTGAGGTTGCAGGACTTTTGGCAGAGATCCAGATCAGCAGATTACAAGTTGGTGCTAAGGACTTAATTATCAGCAGGCAATCTCTCTGAAAAAGACAGAGTTCCTGTCAAGCATAATTACAGAAGGGGAAAAGTCATCAAAGCTCAACTGTTTTGCACCATAGACAAATTGATTAATCCCTCCGTATGTGGTCTGAAATAATATTTTCCATAGAAAACTGCAAGGAGTTTCATTGATTTTTCAATGACAAGCTGTCCTTGATTTGGACTGGGATCTCCTCAAATGGCGTGATATGAGAAGACAGTACATTGTCATTGATGGACTTTAGTAATCTGCCATTCTGCAGGGAGTTTCTCCCAGTTAGAAGGAGGAGGTGCTCTGTGTGATCTCTGGGCTGCACCCCTCCAGCTGCATACTGGACCCTGGTCTAACCTGGTTGCTTGTTGGCTGCCAGGAGACTGCTTCTAATTATCATTGAGATTTTCATGTGCTCCCTGTGGGAGAGTTTTTTTTTTTTTTTTTAGCTACTGCCCTGAAAACGGAGGTGACACTGTAAGACCCTTCCTTGAGAAGCCAATTTGGGACCCCGATAGTCCTGTGAATTACAAATTTTTCTTGAACTTTCCCTTTCTATGGAATGTTGTCGAGAAGGTGGTGGTGGTGCAGCTTGAGGCTCATTTGGAAACATTTATCATCTGTGGGCCCCTCCAGCCAAAATGCAAGCCTCACCACAGTACTGAAACTGCTTTCATCAAGGTGTTCTATTATCTCTTCACTGAAAGGGACAAAGCACACTAGTCCATCTTGGTCCCTCTTTATCTCTTGTCATCATTTAACATGTTGAATCATGGCATGCTGTTTGATCACCAGAGGCACTATATGGGACCCACTGGCACTGTTATATGGTGATTTGAGTCCTACCTGTCAGGGAGGGCACAACAGGTAGTTCTAGGGAATTCCATCTCTGAGACTTCTGTGCTCGACTACAGTGTGCCTCAAGGCTTAATCTTTACATCCTTGTTGTTCACCATGTACATGTTACTTCAGGGTGCGATCATAAGATGGTATGATGTTAGGATTCATTGTTATGCTGATGAGACTCAACTGTACCTGTCTTGTGTACCTGATGGGAGTAATTTGGGTTCTGCGCTGCACCATTTCATTCATGATATCAGCTACTGAACGGCTTCAAAATGGTTGAGCCTTAACCCTGGTAAGACTGAAGTGATGATTATCAAACTGGGTTCCCATGGGTTGGCTATGATACATGGAGATGTCTCATTGCCATCAATGAATGGAAGGTTTTATGTGATAACGTTGAAAGCCTAAAGGCGATCGCCGTTATCAAGAAATCAAGAGTGCTGAAAACATTTTCCGCACTCTGACACCCCGGCGCACAGCAAAATGGCACTGGGGATTTAGTGTTTTTACTATTTTCTGTTGGGGACTGCATCCCCCACACACCCCGGCACCCCCTTACTAAAGGATTCTCAATTCCAGGGGGGGTGCATGTCAGGGAGGGGTGTGAAAATATAAAAAAAATAAAAGGTTTGGGCCGGGCACAATAAAAATGCAGCAGCACCACCCAGACCTGAACCCCGTACCTTGCCGACCAGGGCCAGCAACCCACCCACCTTGCCACTGGGTCAGCTTGGCAACCACCACAGCACAACCCCTCACATCCCCTCGCTGTGCGTGCTTGCCCCCCCCACATGTGTATGTATAGCAACATCCTGGCGCTATACTCTCTGACCCCCCCATCCGGCCGCCCTACCCTACCATCATTGTGAAGGATTCATTGGGGAATGGGTTGCCATTATTGTCGGCGCCCTATCCCCAGTGCTGTCATCATGGGATACCATGAAAGGAATCTCTTTTGGAGCTGTGGATACAGTTAAGAATCTTAGGGTCACTGTGGACTGCAAGCTGACACTGGAACATCAGATGCTGTCTGAAGCCTGCAGTGGCTTTTTCAATCTGCATAATATTGCCAAGATAAAAACCATATCTTGTTCCTAGGGGCTTAGTTATGATCATCCATGCCCTTGAAATATTGAGACGGGAGTACAGCAAAGCTCTTTACCTAGGATTATCTGGGATACTCACGCATCACCTGCAGTTAGACCACAATTCTGCAGCCTGGCTGTTTGCTGGAAGATAGTGTAAGGAGCATATCATGATCACTTGGGTTCTGTGCACTCTGCATTGGCTGCTATCTGGTGGGTCATCAGCTTCAAGATATGTGGGTCCTGCTTACCTTAAAGAACTCCTATCTCTTTATGCTCCTATAAGTCCTCTCTCCTCCACTTAAATGGTCTTGTTAGCAGTGCCAAGATCCTGGCTAAAGTTTTCAGTGGATGGAGCATTTGGCATGGCTGCACTGCTTCTCTGGAACTCTTTACCACCCAACACTGGTTCTGCCCACTCAGTGGAGGCTTTTAAGGGAGCACTTAAAGCTCACCCGTTTAATCTGGCCTACTGCTTTACTTAATGATAATTATATGTTATTTATTAACTTTTTAATAATACAGTACATATTGTGTTTAAGTTGGTTATATGTTTTCCTGTATCATGCCCTGAGTCCTTTGGAAAGGACAACTTATAAATAAATTCTGCCTTGCCTTGCCACAAAGCTGCAGTACCAGACACATGGCCATTCAGCTGGAACCCTGTCGGTTGTGTGCTCCCCCAACCACCCATATGTTAACTCCTTGCTGGTCCAGTTGACTCCATATCCCTCAAAGGGCAGGATCCCAATTAAAACAATGCCACCCCACCTCAGTATCCAGCTGTACCTGGTGGTACACTGGTCCAGACTTCTAACAACGATTGCTATTGTATGGCCATCTTTTGTCCATAACAACAACAACACTGATTAAAATCAAATCAGACTTTTTTTAAACACCACTTAGAGTCAATATTTTATATAAAATACCTGTTGACACCACATTGCAAACCCAGTTGGTGCCAAATATGTGCAAACCCACTGTTTTGCACCACATTGTTAGTGCAGAACAGAATAATTTGCATTAAGCTTTGGGAAAACAATACATTTTAAAGATTTTGTAAAATGAAATTGCCCATTTTTGAAAATGGAAATGGCCCTCCCCCCGCTGTGCCCTTTACAACACCATTTCCCCCTGTGGGCCATTTGCATTGTGGTCCTTATTACCTTTCCCACAGACTGAGTACTGGATTAATGGGGTAATGGTTGAGCACTCTAGGGAGGATTGGAATCTTGGGGTAACTAACAACATCTTGAGGTTCTCCTCTCAATATAGTAAGGCGTATAGTAAGACAAACAGGATGCTTGTGGGGATGTATCAAGTGGGGCTTGAAGTCTCGGAGGAAGGCAATAATTACACTACTCTATAGCTTGCTGGTTAAGCAGCACCTGAGGTACTGTATGCAGTTACAGAGGTCACATTTAAAAAAGGATTAGGATAGGTTTGAAATGATACAGAGGAGGGTAACAAAAATAATTCAAGTTCAGCAGGAGAGGTCCTATAAAGAGAGACTGTTAAACCTCAACCTGTACTTCCTGTAGGCCAAAAGGAGAAGAGGGTATATGATTAAAACATTTAAATACGTACAGGGATACAACAGGGTGGATTGGTTTCATGTCATAACATTGATCGCGGAAAGGCGATCGCCATTACAGTGAGTGTACATCCCTGAAAATCAATTTTGACGATGCACCCTCTCAGCACAGACAACAACGGCCCCTAGACCTATGGTCCTTATTGTTAATGTGGGGGCTGTACTTCTGCCCCTGCACCCACTACTTAAGGATTCTCTCAACTCCAGGGGTGCATGTTGGGGTTTAATGAAAAACTTTAAAAAATACATGCCACCTGCAGGCAAAAAAAAGCGCACGCGGGACCGAACCCTGTACCTGCGCCCCAGCTGACTGCCCTCCCCACCACACTAGCAGACCAGCTCAGCACCTGCCTGCCACATTCCTCCCACATACCATCCCTCCCCTGCCTCTCCCCCACCAGTATACCGCTACTTCCTGATGCTGTATTCACCCACCCCAGTGTTCGGTCGCCCCCCCGCTTGGTAGCCGTGAACACAGGTGCCATAATTGAGTTGCCGTTTTTGTTGGAGTCCAATTTCGGTCACCTTGTTCACTGGATACCAGGTGGATCAGTCAAGATGTTCTAACTGAAAGACAGTTTCGCCACCAGGAGACACAATCTCAAGCTGGTAGGGGGGAAATTCAAGAAGGACATTATGAAACATTTTTCACAAAGCAGGTGGTAGACAAATGGAATACTGTACTCTGTTTAGCAGTGTGGTCAGTACAGAGTTCATTACTAGGTTCATAGTTAAGTAGGATAGCTGTAAGGGGATTATTGGGAGAGTGCAAATGGAAAGGGAGGCTCCAGAGGAGGTGAGAGTTAGTGCTGTTTTACAGTAAAGTAGGGTCTCAGGGCAGACTTGATGGTCTTTGTGTCTTTTTTCTGTCCTTACTTTCGGTGTTTCTATTCTACTGTGCCATACATTTAAAAAACAATCCTTTATTTATTCTGTGTGAATTTTTAGTGTTTGTGAAAGGTGCTGGATTCTAAAGTCATCCATTTATCCACATGACAGGTGCAACATGGGTGATCCCTGTACAAGCTTTCTTACATTGTCCCACCAAAGGGCCTCACCCATGCCATGGAGAGACCACGTCATACAGTACATAAGAGGGTAGTTCAGACTCCATGCCTATTCAGTACTTGGCCTCTCATTTGAGACTACCAACAAGGGTGCCAATTAGTGCCAATTGTATTGGTGGTTTTGTGATGTGGACAGCCGCCCACTAGGAACTGGAATGAGACCACCACAATTCATTTCACATAGGCAACTGAACAGTCCTCAGGTGATAATGGCTTTCAACCACTACCGACCTGTACCGTATTTGAACCTGTGGCCTAGAGGTGAAAGGCTCCTTAACCCGCTACCAATCCACTGAGCCAACCAGTTCCCCCTGAAAAACAATTCTTAAGCTTTAAAATACATGCACATGATTAAACATAGTACCATGATCTGATAATACATGTGACTCTTGGAATTTATCGAGGATTAGACAGTGACAATGATGAGTCCCTGAGCAGCAGGTAAACCAATTTGTGGAATCATTTTTTTTATGCAGATTATATTTATTAGTGTTCATCAAAATGATAGACAGCAATTAGATATGAAATTGCATATCCATCAGAGAACAAAATACAAGCATATTAGGAATTAAGAAATAAGCACAGCAACAGCATAGAGTACAGTCACAAAGGAATGTAGTACAGATCTCATTAGAGTTAATCATTCATGGTTCCCCATCTATACTCAGAAGTCTACCCAATATAGATTTAACATTTGACAACACCAATATCATACCCAAATCTGCTGTGTGAAATCTGGCGCTTTACTAGAGTCTTTTTTTCCATACAATCTGCATGGAAAAAATGTATACCAATTGCCTTCCTTCACCTGAGAAATATAAGCAGACTTCAAAATAGTCTGACCTTCTCTCAACTTACTACCGGAATGCATGCGTTCATCACTAGCTGGCTTGACTGTTGTAACTCAGTACTGGCTGGACTTCCTAAAATGACTCTGAATGAACTACAATGCCTATAGAATTCAGAGGCCTGTGTTCTAAATAGAACAAAAACACATAACACCATCACTCCAGTACTGTTGGCACTACACTGGCTGCCAGTACATCCGTGGACTGATTTTTAAGTTCTCTGTCTTATATAGTATGAAAAACACTTCATGGTCTAGCCCCAGCCTGCATCTCAGAGCTACCAATCCCTACCTGGTCCCCAAGAGCAAGACATACGATAACCTAAAATCTGTTACTGGTCCCTCATTCTAACCTCAAGACACATGGAGATCAAGTCTTTTCCATTTGTGGCCCACATCTCTGGAACCTGTGCCACAAGAAGTTCAGAACTTACCAACCCTATCCACTTCCAAAGCTTGCCTTTAAACACATCTATTCAAAGAGGCATTTCAGCCTGGGAACTAATGTTATCACAAAGGCTTGTACACACTGGAGTCCAGGGAATCAAGCTAACCATTTTACCTTACAGCGTATATTTTGTATTAATTTTTTTAAATTACATTTAAATGTTCTATGATAGTTGACTGACTGTTTATAGTGCTTTGAGATGCATGCATTATTTTGTGATTAAGAAAATTGATTAGATATTTCCCAGTCTCTTATTGGCTGACACCCGGTACATTAAGTATCAATAGAGACTGGGAAATAACAAGCTCAGTGTCAACCTGCCTCAGTACCAAAGTGGTATCACTGTGCCCACTTTGGACTGCAAAAATTTATCAGCCACAATTTTTTTTCTCTCACTAAGTGAGCTGATGTCCCCCAGTCTAGCAAGTTAGTGACCAATCCCCCCACCCACAACCACACTGCTGTTCATTTCAACCATAGTTCAGCTGTTATAGCATGTGGCCTTTCAAAAAAGAACAAAAGGAGAAAAGAAAACATTAGCACCTTAGCGCTATGCAAGAACCAACTGTAATCTTACCAGCTAAGCTAACGACTGTGCGTCAGCTGCTCACTAGCGCCATCCCTCCTGACTGCGATCAAACAGAACAGAAAAAACCAAAAAACAAAACTGGTCCACAACTCAACTCCCATATCCTTCTCTCTATCACACCTTCTAAATCCTGTCTGCTTTTTTACTGGTGGCTGGCTGGGCAGCAAACTGAAATGGTAAAAAACAAAAGTACACTACAAACAAAAGTGAGTATAAGAATGCAGTCTCAAAAGAACAGCACCCTCTAGTGGTCACTGTAGCAGGACAGGGACTACGTTACTTTGCTGATTTTTTTTCTTCATTTTTAACCATTATAAGATAACATTTTTAACATTTTTGTGAATAGTTTATTATAATTTTAACAATACCCATTTTCAAAGTGCAATACTTCTCTCCTAGGTGGACAGTATGAGCATCTTTCAGGAGCTATAAGGCCCTCTGCCTGCAGCATCAGGGGTCATTATGCCCCTGGGCAGTCTGTATAACCCAGTACTACCCACTCTGTTGGGTATTATTACTTGCAGCGAAGATTGACTGATAGATGGATCTAAAATAGGGTTGCTCGGAATTGACCAGTTCCAAACTGTTAGCCATCTGTCCGAGAATCAGAATTTCTGGTTCCAAGCCTGATACCATTCCAGTGACAGTTATGGTATCAGAATCAGCATCAGAACCAGAACTGGTATTTCCAATTTGCATTCAACTGGGGATTAAAACCTTCAGTCTGACCTCATAGCCTAAACAATTAAACATACATCCATCCATAGTCTACACTACACTTAAAAAAGCTAAGACCTAAGCCTGATAGCTGCAAGAAAGAAAGCCCTGTACTTACCTCTCCCATGTAGGCTCTGCTGGGTCCATCCTTTGTTGGCGCATTGGGCAGTACTGGACAGGTGCTACCACTGACAGGATCAGTCCACAAAATACTGTATACATTCCCTGATCATCCATGGCATTCTAGTCTCCTAGAAACCCCCACTCCCTGCCAACTAGTGCTCAGCTCAGTTTGCTTAGTTGTACAGTTTGCTCCTTCAAGTCTCATATGGCCCCCAGATGTTATAGAATCCATCCTGACTCAGCTTTGTCCCAAACTTTTTATAACCCTTTCCTTGACTCCGTCCCTCCAAAGCCTGTGCCCCACGACTTAAACTTAATAAATTCAATCAAATAATTCCTCCTGGCTTGAGGATCCCTGATGCAACCTACTGAGAAGAGGAAGTGATAGGTGATGGGTAGGTGGGTGAGGTAGCCAACCAGAACAAACCCTGAGGACTGAGGGAGCCACCACGTATTTTTCAGTTGGCAGCAGTGTGGCTGTTGGAAATTTGGTTTTGTTCTGGTCAGCCAGGGAGCCCCCAATATCTGACCTTAGTCCTAGTAGCTTGTAGTTTTTATGGTCCCTAGTCAGGAGGGAGTTGGGTTCAGGGGAATAGTGGAATACTAGCTGCACAGAATGCACACCACTTTTGGGGGGAGGGTTACAAAACAAAACAGTCTTGTCAGGACGGTGGTAGCCAGAGTTTGGGAAGTTTGGACAGGACTACTAGAAGAATATAAATGGAATTATTTGATCAACCCTGCTTGAGCTGCTTCCTCCATTCCAGTCATAGCACCAATACAGCACCTCCCACTGTCTCACCACCACCCACTTTCAAACGAATGGAGGAGGTCTGCATGGTACCCAGGTGTAATGAGGCCCACCACCTGAACCAGCAGCACAAGCAGGGTATGAACCGGAGCCTGGCTGCCTGGGAGAGATGGGGGTGGGAGGGGACTTTCTTGCAGGCTGGGGTCTTTTTACTGTTTACTGGGTGTCATGTACTGTAAGTACTAGGAGGTTTTTACATATAGTCGGATGCAGAATCAGATTCCAGTCCTGATTTTGGACTTTTGGCCTTCAATACTGAAAACTGTAAATCCTAAAACAAGCTGGAATCTGATTCCAAATTCACAGTTCTGAGCAACCCTAATCTTAAACTATTTTAAAATTAAATGACTGAAATCAAATCATATGCTAATCTGTTTACTGCAATCATCCAAAAGGGAAATTGAAGTTCATAGAGTAATATTTGTCATGACATGTTAAACCCCAGAACAAAAATATATTCACAGAACTACAGCATTTATTCTTACAATTTATTTTTTATTTATACTTTTTTCCTCCAGACTACCAGAGACCCTCAAGATCAGGCCTATCCACTTGCCCTACCACACCAATGGCCAAGTGTCTTCTTTTGTTTGAAACAAATTTTTCCAGGAGAGCAAATAAAATTCAAGAAGGGTTTATTTCCAGTTGCGACCTGGAAAAAAGAGAATAAGTAAAGGGAAAACACGATACAAAATAAACAATTTTTCAACAATTACATCAGTAACAATAAACAGCTAGACAATGAGAATATACATTAAATCAATGCAAAGTGGCAGGACAGTACAAGAAAAGTGATAGTATGAGTATCAGTGGTGCCCAATGAATTCACAAAATAGCATCCAACAGCTAAGAAGATGAAGACCACTTAAAGGCAGTTGGGGTACTGCCAAGGAACCCCAAGTGTCTCTTTGATCTGAGCCTTAGCAGACCAGAAGCTCGGAGAGATGGTTTCAGTAGATAGCAAACCAGTCTACAGATGAGAGAGTCTATATCATATAGAGGCCTGACTCACACTGCACTTGCACCAAGGGAATTGGAACCTACTGTATTGCCTACTTTGGATCTAAGGGAATAGAATGTTTCTGAGGCACAAGTAGAATCCATGTAGGTACAGGGGAGTTTTCTTGGCCAGAGTTTGGTGCACTGAAGGGCAATGTGAAGAGAGTGCCTCACCATAGGAGGAGCTGAGTCCAGCTCTTTTTTCACAGTGACAATGAGTGCAGGAAGGGCAGCCCATGGCAGACATAGAGAGGGCATTAAAGAGGTAATGAGTTTAAAAATGGAAGAGATGGAGGCACCAGAGAAAATAGTCACCATAGGCCAGAAGAGGGAACATCATATGATAAACAACATACTGTCTGGTGCTAAGGAAGAGGCAAGAAAGGTAGCCCTCACTGCACTGCTTATTTAAGGTCTGTATCTGCTAAAGAAGAGACAGCCATTCACTCCATACAGTGCACCGAGTTTAGCAAAGCACTTTGAAACAATACTATTGATGTATCATCAGAGTATTGTAGATGTTGCTCAAGCAGCAGACAAAGATATTTATAGGATGCTGCAGAATTCAGACAGGCACCTAATACTGAGTGACTCTTTAGTGAGAGTGCGGTACAGGTTAGCCATATTTTTTGTGCCAAATAACATTGAAGCTGTTTTCTTCTGGTTTACAGCTAGCTGGTTGGAGATAAACCTGTTTTGGACATTGCTATACAGTTCTGCTGTGGGTCCCACTCAATGAGACGGGCAGAAGACCCAGAGGAATATAAGGATGTATTATCATCATACATGTGCATACTGTAGGTGATCAGAGCCCTTGGGAGGTCATCGATGAACACTGTAACTAGAAGGGGCCCAGCTGAGCCACCAGTACAGCAATATAGGTACCGCATGAGATGCCAACAACCCGGTTCATGAATAAGCCAAGGCCATTGGAGGACCAGCTGGGGGAGGGAGTGGATTAAGCACCAACAGATATTCTCCTCCTTTGGGAGAAGGGTCTCAGCTATCCTCTTCTCTACTAAAACCTGGGTGACTACTAGAGACAGTGCGGGGGATAGCATGTAAAGGGGATGCTGGAGAATGCGTTAGCCATCTGGGTGCATCTGGCATGCCAGCACCTGCTGACGAAAGTGCACTCCAGGGTGGTGGGTGGGTTTGCAGTGAAAAATGATGCTGGTCAGACAGATGAAGCTCCTACCAGCCCACCATGCTCAATTCAGGTTCTAACCACTGCCCCCTAGGCCTCCCAGGGAAACCTGAGGGTTTCCTATCTGATGTGAGTAACCAGATGGACAGTGGGGAAGAAATGCCGAAGTGGCTGAAAATGTACGCAATCCTGGGGAGTAAGTCAGGGGGCAGCACTGCGGAGATTCACAGGTGGGCTGTGGGGTCCCAGGAAAGCTGGCTTTTGGAACCTTGATGGGTGTGATCTGTGTAGCGGAAGGAGGTCTTGCCTTTGGCCAGGAATAAACACATTTTGAAAAAGAAAATAGAAGGGGCCCAGGACACAGCTCTGGGGGACTCCTAGGGTGTCCAGGAGTCAGGAGAAAACCAAGGTTGCCAATCTGACTCTTAGTGATCTACCAGACAAATAAGACTTGAACCAGCAAAGGGCACTGCCAGAGAGACCTAAGGATGCTAGTCAACTTTTCAGAAGTGGACTTATAGGTACAATTATTGGCTCCATTAGTCTGTCAAGAGGTTACATAAGGGCAAAAAGTAGAATTAAGGTTATAAACTAAGTATATTCATCTGAAGAAAAGTAGCAATCATGGAGCTGTTGCTTTAAATTGAGGTCTATCAGCATGCTCTGTTAAGTTATGGACCCCGGCCCCTCATGAAAAGTTGTTAGAGCTTGAAGTGTTGAGGCACCTGTAGGCTTTCCTTTTGAGTCAGCTGATTTTTTCAGTTACCAGTCTACATTTTATGAATTTCAGATAGAATCTGAAAAAAGGACTTGTTTGGACGGGTTTAGGATGTGTACTCAGGGCAGGGGTTATTAGTGCACCTCTCTGAGTTCAGCATCAGCAAAGATAGCGGACTCCGCTCAGCTTAGAAAAAGCATTAGGATGTATTTTGGGTGGTGAGCGAAATCAGGAGGATAATTGTAGGAACATAACAAGTAAAAGCAATATAACACTTGGTGGTGAGAATTTTTTGTTTCATAAACAGACCCGTTGGGGGGGGGGGGGTTAAATCCCAGCTAAGAGTTAAGTCTTGTGGTGTACATTTTACACAGTCATTGTCACCTGCTGATCAGGGACAAGGATAGCATATGGTGGGGATTTTAGCTGCTCCATAAAACTGGAATGAAATTCAAGGGAGTAAACATATAAAACTGGGATAAGGTGCTCTAACGTTAAAAAAAAAACTAACCTGGTTTAAAGGCATTTTGTTTGCACCAGGCTAAAGCTCCAGGTCTCAGGTTAGAGGCTATGGAGCAGAAGAGCAAGGTCATGTGACAGGCACAGGCCAATAGTGGCTTAGCAGGAAGTCCTGCCTGAAGGATGTCCCAGAGCATGCGCAGAACTGAGAAAGAGTGGAACAGATGAAGGCACTGGCATCTTAGGGATTGGCAGACATCTGCAGGCAACAGCAGGCATGCAGGGGACTGCCAGTTCAGTAAGGAAGGTTCAGTACCTCTTTTCTTACTGCTGTCTGTGTAGAAAGTACTAGAGGATGGGTAAGGGGACAATGAGAGGGAGGTAACGTTCCTTACAAATAGTAAGTACCTGTCATGGGAAAAAAGGAAGCACACTAGCTTAGGGTATGTAATTATTAAGGAAAGGAAAGGAAGGCAGAGAGGTACAAGGGGTGAAAGAAGTATGAAAACAAGAAAGAAGTAAAACAAAGGAAACAAGAATTTGTCAATGTCGAATGTTGATTGCATTGGTCTGTTGAGTTTGCTCAGTGGCCCTCTGTCACTGGCTGTCTGTTTGTCCCGGTGCTGCAGGCTGCTCTTTTGTAGTGGGCTGCTGCCTGCGTTGGCACCTTGTTCTGCTGAGGAAGAAATCCGCAGCTGTCCCGACAGAGCTCCATTGAGGTGGCTCACTCCCCCTCTCTCACTCACTCATTCTGTTTCTCTTGGCGCTGCAGGCTGCCCTTTTGTACTGGCCTCCTGCCTGTGTTGGTGGCTTTTTCTACCCACAAAGAAAGCCACAGCTGTCCCGACAGAGCTCCATTGAGGTCACTCACTCCCCCTGTTTCACTCACTCATTCTGGTTCTCCTGGCGCTGCAGGCTGCCCTTTTGTACTGGGCTCCTGCCTCTGTTGGCGCCTTTTTCTGCCCACAAAGAAATCTGCAGCAGTCCCGACAAAACTCCGTTGAGCTCACTCACTCCCCTTCTCTCACTTGCTCATTCTGTTCTGCCAGTGCTGCAGGCTGCCCTTTTCTACTGGGCTCCTGCCTGTGTTGCTGCTTTCTTATGCCCACAAAGAAATTTGCACCAGTTACAATACAGCTCTGTTGAACTCCCTCACTCGCTCATTCTGGTTTTCCAGCCACTGCAGGCTGCCCTTTTGTACTGGACCCCTGCATGCATTGCTGCCTTTTTCTGCCCACAAACAAATCTGCAGCAGTCCCAACAAAGCCCCATTGAGCTCACTGACTCCCCCTCCCTCACTCGCTCGTTCTGTGTCTCCTGGCGCTGCAGGCGCCCCTTTTGTACTGGGCTCCTGCCTGCATTGGCGGCTTTTTCTGGCCAGAAAGAAATCTGAAGCAGTCCTGACACAGCTCCACTGAGCTCGCTCACTCCCCCTCTGTCACTCTCGCATTCCATTTCTGCCAGTGCTGCAAGCTGGCCTCATGTACTGGGCTCCTGCCTGCAATGGTGGCTATTTCTGGCCAGAAAGAAATCTGAAGCAGTCCGGACACAGCTCCACTGAGCTCGCTCACTCCCCCTCTGTCACTCTCGCATTCCATTTCTGCCGGCGCTGCAAGCTGGCCTTTTGTACTGGACTCCTGCCTGTGTTGCCCCATTTTCTGCCCACAAAGAAATCTGCAACAGTCACACTAGAGCTCCGTTGAGCTTGCTCACTACCGCTCTGTCACTCGCTCGTTCTGTTTCTCTTGGGGCCGCAGACTGCGCTTTTGTATAGGGATACTGGCTGCATTGGCACCTTTGTCTGTCCACAAAGAAATCCGCAGCTGTCCCGACAGAGCTCTGTTGAGGTCGCTCAGTCTGCCTCTCTCATCGCTCATACTGTTTGTCCTGGCGCGGCAAGCTGCCCATTTGTACGGGGTTCCTGCCTGCATTGGCGCCTTTTTCTGCCCACAAAGAAATCCCCGCAGTCCTGATAAAGCTCCGTTGAGCTCACTAAGTCCCCTTGTCTCACTCGCTCATACTGTTTCTCCCATCGCTGCAGGCTGGCCTTTTGTACTGGGCCCCTGCCTGTATTGACACCTTTTTCTGCCTACAAAGAAATCCGCAGCAGTTCTCACAGCGCTTCGGTGAGTTCGCTCACTCCCCCTCCCTCACTCACTCTCTCATTCTGTTTCTCCCAGTGCTGCAGGCTGCTCTTTTGTACTAGGCTCTTGTGTTGGGGCCTTTGTCTGCCCACAAACAAATCCGCAGCAGTCCCGACAGAACTCAGTTGAGCTCGGCCACACCCCCCTCTCACTCGGTCAATCTTAATCTGTCTCAAACACTGATTTCCCAGAGTGACCGTGCTATTGTCCAGCAGGAGTGCAAAAACATATTTTAGCCAGGATGTGAAAAATGACAGCTGTAGTGTTCTTAAGGTGTTGTGAAAAAATGCCACTGTTGAAAATGTGGCGTGACAGTATTACAAATTTGCAAAGTTTCAAGGGTACGTGGAAACAGTTCAATGCACGCTTGTAACACAGTCATGTTATGGAGTTTCATCACCAAATTTTCAAAATAGGGATTTTAGGATCTCTGCTCATGAACAGTGCCACTGTCATTTTCTTAATCTGTCCCGAACACTGATTTCCCACAGCGACCATGTTATTCTGCACCAGAACTGTGAAAACACATTTCAGTCAGGATGTGAAAAATGACAGCTGTACTTCTTATAAGGAGGTGTGAAAAAATGGCACTGTTGAAAATCTGGTGTGATAATATTACAAATCTGCAAAGTTATAAGGGTGTGTGGAAAGTGCGCAACGCACACTTGTAACACAGCAATTGAAGGGCTATCATCACCAAATTTTCAACATAGGCATTTTATGACCTCTGCTCATGAACAGTATCATTGTCATTTTCTTAATCTGTCCTGAACAGTGATTTCCCTCAGCGACCGCTCTATTCTGCGCCGGAAGTGCAAAAACACATTTCGGCCAGGATGGGAAAAATGACAGCTGTACTGTTCATAAGTAGGTCTGGGAAATGGCAATGTTGAAAATCTGGAGTGAAAATATTATAAATTCGCGAAGTTACGAGCGTGCGTGCCAACTGCGCAACGCACGCTCGTAACACAGTCAGTTTATGGAGTATCGTTACTAAATTTTCAACATAGGCATTTTATGACCTCTACTCATGAACAGTGTTACTGTCATTTTCTTAATCTGTCCTGAACACTGATTTCCCACAGTGACCGCGCTATTCTGCGCCGGCAGTGCAAAACCACATTTTGGCCAGGATGTGAACAATGACAGCTGTACTGCTCACAAGAAGGTGTGACAAAATGCCAATGTTGAAAATCTGGCATGAAAATATTGTAAATTCGCGAAGTTACGAGCATATGTAGCAACTGCGCAACGCACGCTCGTAAAACTGTCATTTTTTTTTATTTTATCCCACCAAATTTGCAACATAGGCTTTTTGAGAGCCCACCTCATGAACACTGGCACTGTTGTCTCGTTAATCAGCTCCGAAGGGTGATTCCGCACAGTGACCGCGAAACCACCTTTCGGGCCCGATTAACACCATGACAGCTCAAGAATTCATGAGGAGGGGTCCCAAAAACCCCATGTTGAAAATTTGGTGAAAAAATTCCCAAAAATGCCCGAAAGATGCACTAAAGTTGAAAAAACCCTATTTATTACATTATACAGCTTACCGGCATTTCCTCAGTTTGCGGTCTGCTTTGAAGAGTGCAGACGTGTTCCCAGTCCACCGAAGATTGTCCCGCCGGACTCTGGAGGTAAGTATGGGGTGAGGGGTGTGGGGAGGCAGGGTGCGTTGGGTGGGTGCAGGTTGTGGGAGGGATGCAGGGAGACTACGAGGACCGCTTCCTTTTTCAGGGAAAAAAACAAAAACGCTCGGGGACCGTTTTCACTTTACAGGGGCATGTGGCATGCTGGGGTGGGCTCCCAGTGTGCTACCGAGTCCTGCTTTGGGGTCAGCTGTAGCCGCACGGGGATTGGGCATCCCCATCGGCAAACAACCAGTGGCATGTGGCACGCTGGGTGGGCTCCCAGCATGCCACTGGAGTCTTGTTTTTGGGGGGCAGCTGTAGCTGACGGGGGATTGGGCACCCCCATCGGCAAACAACAGAAGGGGAGGATTCCTTTCTGCCAACGGGGATTGGGCACCCCATCAGCAGACAATAAAAGTCAGGGGGGTTGACATTGACATTATGCCGATGGGGAGTGGGCTCCCCTGTCGGCAAATAAACATGGGGGGGTAAATATTGTTTGTGAATATGACGGCAAGCCACTGCCATGTTCACAAACAATATCAGGGATCCTACATCTGGCCCTGCAATGACGGGTTGCTCCCTCATTGCAGCGGATGGCTGACGCTGCAATGACGAGGTGGCCCCTGATTGTAGTAGCTGATTTTTTAGAAAGTTGTGGCACGCTGGCTGAACTAGTGTCAGCAGCAGTGTGCCACGGCATTGGGGGACAGGGGACAAGCTTTTGCAGGCTGTGGGGGCATTGGGCACAACAGTGCCACGCCTCCACAACCTGCTTCTGGAGAAAGCTGACGCAACATGTTTCTTGTGCAAGCGTGCAATCAACATAGAAAGGGGGAAACAAGAAACCATATCTAGGGTAGGGCAACAAAGCCAGTAGATGTAGGCAGAAAAGGTTTAATGTAACAGGAAGGGGGTAAGAAGAGGATCCCAGAGAAGGAGGAGGAAGCAACTTCTGGTGTGGGACTCCATAGGGTGGAGAGTGGAGTTGGGGACAGGTAGCGGGTGGAGAGAGAGATTAATTGCTTGCCAGGAGGTCAGCATGGAGGGATGGAGAGTGGATACAAAGGATCGCTAGGGTGGCAGCAAGGAGGGGGGGAGCTGGATGTCATTATTCATCTGGGGACAAATGATCTGGTTAGGGAGGATGCAGGGATAGGAAGAGTACAGGAGGAGTTCAGGGAGTTGGGGAGGGGCCTTGGGCAGGTAGCAAGCTCCATGACATTGTTGGAGGTGCTGCCTGTCCACGGCAAGGGGGAAGGCCTGGAATCTTCACACCAGGTACTTCAACACATGATTGAGTAACTGGTGCAGAGAAAAGGGTTTCAGCTTCATTGGGAACTGAGACCCACCTGAAGGGGTGTGGGCCTATACAAGGGTGAAGGCCAGCATCCATCTATGGAGGGTACCATTGTCCTTAGTGAGTGGCTTAAATGTCTCATTGGCAAGCATTTAAACTAGCCAAGGGGCAAGAATTTAAGGGGTGCACTAGTTCACAGTTATCTACACATCCCCAGATTAACTAACATGGGATGGTTACCGACACCACCAAAGGGGTGCTTCCAATGTGGTAGATGTGTCAACTGTAGAGTGGTATCTAAAACAAAGGTGTTTTCCAATGTTAACAGCCCAAAACAATTCCAGATTAGACATTTTGTTAACTGGAGCATTTTGAATGTAATCTATTTGGCCACATGCCTGTGTGGCTCCTTTTATGTTGATAAGACTAGCTGCCCTTAGGATTAGCGAGCATTTAAGCTCTGTGAGACTTAGGGATGGTAAAAGTGCTTTGAGCATGCATATGCCTCAGGCTGGGACTGAACATTCACATGGCTTTACCTTTATTGGCGTTGATCATGCCTTCACTGGACCACGGTGGGGGGGAGGATGTGGGCACCATTCTATCAGAAAAGGAATCCTTTTGGATTTATACGCTTAGTGCCCTGAATGCTCTTAGTTTTAATGATGGCATTGATCTGACAGTATATCTGCACAAATGAAAACTGTCTCATATGATTTAGCCCTAATGGATGTGAAGCTTCTGTGTATTGCAATTGTTATACAGCAGGCTATCCTTTTGGAGTTTAACAAAAGGTATACATTTCTTTATTATGATAGCATATAGGGTTAATTTGTAGCATACATTGTTTGTATCTTTTGTTCCCCTCTTTCCCTCTCTCCCCCCTTCTTCCCCCTCCGCTCTCTTCCTCCCCCTCCTTCCTCTCTTTGTTATTCCCCATGCCCTGCTGTTACCCTCTTCTTTTTCACCTTGTTTTTTCCCCTTCCCCCCCAATTCCTTTTATTTATCTCCTTGCTTTGGGCCACAGCAGTATTTGTTTCGATATACTGACCATTGCAGGTTGGGATTTTTTTCAGAGCAAGGTTATGATGGATAACTGCCCTGGCTATCTTTGTGGAACAAATAAGTATTTACGAACAAATGAACATACAAAATGCTGAAATGCATGTATTTGTATGTTTCAGTTTTTGTTCTATACTAATGTTTTTTGCTCCATGTAGTTTTGCCTACTGTTCACTTCAGACTGCAGGACCATCTGTTATACAGCAGAAAAGCAACTGTGACATCATGGTGGTATGCTTTCTACAAGGGTACTTATACAGATATATTCTTTATCCCCTCTTAGCCTATGAAGTTCAGTATGCATATTGGTTTTGTACTTATTTATTTTGATTGAACATGAGGGTCCATAGTTATTGTCTTGGAGATTTCATGTATGGAAGTCCCATTTTTCTCTCCAGTGTCAGGTTTAGAGTCATAAGTCCCTTGTTTACACATCTTATTTTTATTTTTATCACATTTTTGGTTGTTGGTTATTAGTTTTTTCTTCATTGTTAACCTTTTTTGGTTCCCCTTTTTGGACGCATCCACATATTTAAGTTATGGGATATTCTTTTGAATATTATTCTGGTGAATTAATTGATACCTGTGGATACATCCAATTACAATTTAGCACTGTGTCTTTAAATTTTCTGTTTAAATTGATCACCAACACATCTGTGGGACACTTTCTGATGAAGCTTTGGAAAAAATGGTAGAATTCTAGTGGGGCTCTACCTTTTGTCTCCTGGTCTGTGCTTAGACACGTTTGAGGCTTACACTGTTTTGTCTTTATCTGACTATTAAAAAACTGCATTTTATTCACATTACTTGTGTTGGTGATCTTATATTGTGGTGAGTAGTGCTGGATTTTGTATTTAGGTGACTTCAGTCTGCCAGATGTTGATTGGAGCATCCAAGCCGCAGCCTCAGCCAGGAGCAGGGACATACTAGACTCCCAGCAAAGGGCATGCCTCAGGCAGCTAGTGCTAGAGCCCACCTGTGACCTAGTACTCAGCAGAGGGAACAGAATTGCAGATGTCATGGTGGGTGGACACCTGGGGTCCAGTGATTGTTGCACAGTGTGGTTCAGTATGAATACAGCAGCAGAGTCAAGCCACACAAAAGCAAGGATCCTTGACTTCAGGAGGGCAGACTTTGCAGAGTTGAGGATATGTCTCAGAAAAGGCTTAGCTCGGAGGGAGGAAGGGAAGGGAGTTGAGGAACAGTGGGCCCCTCTCAAAGGCGCCATAGTGGAGGCAACAAACCTTTGCATTAGGCAAATAAACAAAGGCAAGAGAAAAAGAAAACCATTATGGTTCTCAAAGAAGTGTCTGGGAAGATAAGAGTGAAAAGTTGGGTTTCAGAAGTACAAGGAAACACAGAAGTTGGAGTACAGGGTAGTGTATCTGGCTACGCAGAGGGAGTCAGGGAAGGTAGTCAGGAGCACAAAGGCACAAAAGGAGGAAAAAATAGCCCAGGCAGTAAAGAAAGCGGGAGAAGACATTTTATAGGTATGTTAGTGAAAGGAAAAAGACAAGGGGTGGGATTGTATGGCTTAAGGGAGAAGGAGGGGAGTGTGTGGAAGGGGACTTGGAAAAGGCAAGAATCCTGAACAAATCTTTTTGTTCAGTATTGACAGAAGAGGGGGAAGGGGAGTGACCACAACTGATTGGCAGGAGCAGTTATGGGAAGGAGGTGGGCACGAGTCCATTTACAGAGGTGAGACTTCTAAAGGAACTCAAAAAACTGAAAGTGGACAAGGCAACTGGACCAGATGGGATACATACTAGAATATTAAAGAAGCTTAGGGAGGTGTTCAATGCCTATATCTCAGACATCAGGAGGGGGATCAGGAGTGAGATGAGTTTCTTTGCAGATGACTCAAAGCTGTATGCAGTGGTAGATGGGGAGGTGGGGAAGGTGGCCTTGCAGGAGGACCTGGAGGCTCTGGAAAGGTGGTTGGGAAAATGGAAACCAAAATTCAATGTGGGGAAGTGCAAGGTTCTGCACCTGGGAGTCAGAAATCCAGGCCGGGGGTATACTCTGGGAGAAGGCATGATTCAAGTCATGGAGGGTGAGAGGGACCTGGGGGTAGTGGTAGATGTCAAAATGAACAACTCAGAGACCTGTAGGAGGGAAGCAGCAAGGATAAATAGGATACTGGGATGCATTACAAGGGGGATTACCTCCAGAAAGGCAGAAGTGATCCTTCCACTGTACAACTGCTTGGTTAGGCCACACCTCGAGTATTGTGTACAGTTTTGGAGACCACATTTAAAGAGGGACATTACACTCCTAGATAGGGTCCAAAGGAGGGCAACCAAAATGATCTAGGGCCTGAGGGAGAGGACCTATGAGGAAAGGCTCAAGGAGCTCGACATGTACACCCTGGAGGAGAGTAGGGACGGGGTACATGATAGAGGTCTTTAAGTACATGAAAGGGATCAGTAAAGGAGGCCCAGTCAGGGTGTTCCAAAGGAAGGAGGGTGGGGCAACAAGAGTTCATAGGTGTAAACTGGAAGGGGGCAGGCTCAGAGGGAAAAGGAGGAGATGTTATTTCACTGAAAGGGTGGTGGAGCCATGGAATGCACTGCCCAGGGAGCTGGTAGAGGTGGAGACTGTGGACGGGTTTAAGAGGGGATGGGACAGGTACAGGGGAAGGGTAAATCTGACCTGGCCCAGTACAGGTGGAACATCTGGGACTGGGGACAGAATAACCCAAGGGGGGGGGCACCAAAATTCGACCCTCAGTGTGTGTGCTGAAAATCGAGCAGACTCGAGAGACCATTAGGCCTATTCCACTGCCATTTTAGTATGTATGTGCTGACAGCAGCACCACTGGCAGCCCTGTTTAATGAATTGCTGGAAACGAGAGTGGTTCCAGTGGACTGGAGGAGAGCAGATGTAGTCCCTCTACACAAAAGTGGGAGCAGGGAGGAGGCTGTGAACTATAGGAATCACTGCTAAAAGAAAGGATTGTGGAACATCTTGAATCGAGTATAGCACAGGATCTGACTCAGCATGGATTCACAGCAGGAAGGTCATGTCAAACAAATCTGATAGATCTCTTTGACTAGGTGACCAGGGAAGTGGATCGGGGGAATGGTGGATGTGGCCTACCTGGATTTCATCAACGCCGTTGACACCTTTCCACATAAGAGGCTTGTAAACAAGCTAGGCAGCCTTGGAATGGGTCCAGAGGTGGTAAACTGGATTAGAAACTAGTTGAGAGACAGAGCACAGAGGGTGATGGTAAATCGAGCTCAATCCGAGGAAAGAAGGGTGACCAGCAGGACACCACAGGGATCAGTTCTGTGGCCAGTCCTATCAATGTCTTCGTAACTGACATTGGGGAGAGTCTGGAAGGAAAGGTATGTCTTTTTGCAGATGACAATAAGATCTGCAACAGGGTAGACACTCTGGAAGGGGTGGAAAAATTGAGGAGGGACATAGGTAAACTAGAGGAATGGACAAGAGTGTGGCAGCTAAGATTCAATGCTGAAAAGAGCAAAATAATACATTTGGGGCACATGAACCCAGGAAAGGCTTACATGATGGGAGGAAGAGATACTGATGGCCACCAAATAGGAAAAGTATCTGGGGGTAATCATATCAGATGACCTAAAGGTGGCCAAACTGTGTACCAAGGCTGTGGGGAGAGCCAGTGGGGTACTGGGGTGCATAGAGAGAGGTATCACCAGCAGAAGAAAAGAGGTGGTGATGCCTCTGTACAAATCATTAGTGAGACCTCATCTGGCTGCATCTCCATAAGGACATAGATGGGGTTGAGGCAGTTCAGAGAAGGGCAACAAAAATGGTGCAGGGCCTGCACCAAACGTCATATGAGGAGAGACTTGAGAACCTCAACATGTATACCCTGGAAGAGAGGAGGGGATATGATAGAGATCTTCAAATATCTGAAGGGCATTAATAAGGCACAGGAAGGTAGCATCTTTCAGAAAAAGAGATGTTCTAGAACAAGGGGTCATAACATGAGCTTGGAAGGGGGCAGACTGAGGGGTAATGTGAGGAAGTATTTCTTCACAGAAAGGGTGGTGGATGCATAGAACAGCCTCCCGGTGGAGGTGGTGGGGGCAAATTTGGTAGGGGAAATTAAAAAAATGCATGGTAAAGGCATAGGGGAGCCCTAGCTATTGGAAAGAGAACAAGGCCAGAGATCAAGATGGGTATGTGGTTTTTGCAGCAGGTAGAGAACATAGGCAGATTGGGTGGGCCTAGCGGTCCTTATCTGCCATCAATTTCTATGTTTCTACGTCCTCCATAGGGGAGGCCCCAAAGTGGGGGGTAAAGGACCATAGCAGATAAGGTAGCAAATTCTGTTGGGGGACTGGATTGTTAGGCGGGTAGATTCAGAAAGGCAGGGAGAGAGGGAGGAAAGGTGCCCGTCTGGCCTATGACTCAGAGGGAGGGAATGCGGATCCTAAGGATTGCTAGGGTGGTGAGGCAGGAGGGGGAACTGGATGTTATTGTCCATCTGGGGACTAATGACCTACTGTATTTAGGGATGGACTGGGATTGTGCAGGGAGATTTCAGGGAACTAGGGAGTGGTCTCATGCAGGAGCACGCATGGTGGCTTTCACTGAGGTGCTGCCTGCTTGTGACCTGGGGGAGGATAGGGTTCTCACCAGGAGCTTCAACTTGTTGTTGAAGGAAAGGTCTAGAGAAGAGGGGTTTGGCTACATTGGGGACTGGGGACCAACCTGGAAAAATATGAACCTTTACAGAGCTAATGTCCTGCATCCATCTGGGAGGGTAATCACAATACTAAGTAGATGGTTTAAATGTTACTTTGATAAACATTTAAACCAGCTGAGGAAGGTAGCAGAACAAAAAAGGAGAGCATAAACTGCCCCCCCCCAACAGACTGAAACTGAGAGAAAGGAGGGCCCATGGGGATGAGAATTCCCCAGGCAGCAGGATAAAGAAGCAAGCAGTGTGGCTGAAGACAAGGGACAGGAACAAGGGTTGCAAAAAAGAAGGGGAAAAGAAGGTGGGGCAAAAGGGAACTAATATTTGTCAATGCTGGATATTTGTCATGCATTGGTGCCGGGGGGGTTATGTGCCAGTGTTGGAAAATTTCAACGGGTTCATAACTTCATTGTTTTTTTATATTTTTACACCACATTTGCAACATAGCTGTCTTATTACACCACCTCATGAAGAAAGGAAGAGTACAATTTCAATTCCTGTCGGAAAGGTACTTTCATGCAGTGGCTGCGAAATCACCTGTCGGAATGCAAACAAAAAATTTTGCCCAGGATCTGGAAAATGACAGCTGTCACATTCATGAGGTGCAGTGAAGAGATGGCTATGATGAAAATTTGGGGTCAAAATATTGAAAAGTACCAAAGGTACCAGCCTGTGTTTGTTAATTTAAGTGCGTGCTCATAAATTTCTTTGTTAATATTTTCACACCAAATTTTCAGTGTAGCATTCTTATGACCCCACCTCATGAAAAGTGCCAGTGTCATTTCATTCACTCATCCCTAAAGGTGATTTCGCAAAGCCACCATGCCATTCTGCGCCACAGGGGCGGAAACATGTTTCAGACAGAATATAAACAAGCATTTGTCAATGCTGAATGTTTTTTTGCTGGTATTAGCATTGGAAATGCAGGAGTTCGATGCAGAATAGGAATGGCAGTGAAGTATTGAACTTCACTCCAACCCCACCTCCATCCTGTAGAGATGGACAGGCATTGGGGTAGGTGTTTGGGTTGTCGCCCATGACGGTCATGCCATGTCACCTTACCCTATTCTGCAGATGCTGAGAGGTTTTGAGGTGTGCCATCAGGTGTTTGGCTTTGCAGTCACCCCATTCCATAAGGACATATGCTGAGATGAGTGCAGCATGGGACAATGGGGTGAAGTCTGGGGCAGAGAGTCCAAGGTACACCTGATGCCTGTCAGTGGGGGGGGCTGGGGGGATGGCATGAGCAGTACAGTCAGCAATGCAAAGGCACACCCCGATGCCTGTCAGTCTGTACATGGTGGGACGTTATGGTTACAAACCCTAATGCCCTGGGTGTTTGTTGGTAATTGCACTGCAAATTTTCAACAAGGCCTTTTTGTGACCCCATCACATGAAAGCATTTGGGACCTCTTCTCATGAAGAGTGGCAGTGTGATTTTGTCAATGTGTCCAGAATTTTGAGTTCCAACAGCAACCATGCCATTCTGTGCCACAGGTCCGAAAACATAGATTGGGCAGAATGTGAAGAATGACAGCTGTACAATCCATAGGGAGGTGTGAACAGATGTCAATGTTGAAAATCTGTAGTGGGAATATTAAAAATGCTTGCACATTCGAGCATACGTGGAAACTGCGCAACGCATGCACATAACACAGTCATTTTATGGACTTTTGTCTCCAAATTTTCAACATAGGCATTGTAGGACCTCTTCTCATGAACGGTGTCACTGTGATTTTCTTAATGTGTCCCGAACACTAATTTTCCACAGTGACCGTGCTATTCTGCGCCAGAAGTGCGAAAACACATTTTGGCCAGGATGTGAAAATGACAGCTATACTGTTCATAATAGGTGTGGAAAAATGGCAATGTTGAAAATCTGGAGTAAAAATATTACAAATGTGCGAAGTTACAAGCGTGGAAACTGCGCAATGCACGTTCATAACAGTCATTTTATGGACATTAGTCACAAAATTTTCAACATAGGCATTTGAGGACCTCTGCTAATGAACAGTGTCACTGTGATTTTCTTAATGTGTCCCAAACACTGATTTCCCACAGCAACCGAGCTACTCTGCGCCACAAGTATGAAAACACATGTCGGCCAGGATGTGAAAAATTACAGCTGTACTGTTCATTAGGAGGTGTGGAAACATGACAATGTTGAAAATCTGGAGTGAAAATATTACACGTGTGCGAAGTTACGAGTGTGCGTGGAAACTGCACAATGCACACTCGTAACACACTCATTTTATGGACATTCGTCACAAACAATTTTCAACAGAGGCATTTTAGGACCTCTGCTCATGAACAGTGTCACTGTGATTTTCTTCATGCATCCCGAACACTGATTTCCCACAGCAACCGGGCCATTCTGTGCCAGAAGTGCGAAAACATATTTCTGCCAGGATGTGAAAAATGACAGCTGTACTGTTCATAAGGAGGTGCAGAAAAATGACAATGTTGAAAATCTGGAGTGAAAATATTGCAAATTTGTGAACTTACGAGCGTACGTAGCAACTGCACGACGCATACTCATAAAACAGTCATTATTTGGATTTTTCCCACCAAATTTGCAATATAGACTTTTTGAGAGCCCACCTCATGAACACTGGTACTGTCATTTCGTTAATTGGTCCCAAAAGGTGATCCCGTGCAGTGACCGTGAAATCACCTTTCGGGACTGAATGACGCCATGACAGAGGCTGAATTCATGAGGAGGGGACCAAAAACCCAATGTTGAAAATTTGGTGCCAAAATTCCAAAAAATGCCTGAGATATGCATCAAAGTTGAAAAAAAACCCTATTTATGCCATTATACAGCTTACCGGCATTTCCTCAGTTCGGCAGTCGGCTTTGAAGAGTGTAGATGTGTTCCCGGTCTACCGAAGATCATCACACTGGACTCTGAGGAAAGTATGGGGTGAGGGGTTGTGGGGAGGCAGGGTGCGCAGAGGGTGGGTGTGGGTTGTAGAAGGGGGCAGGGAGACCGCGAGGGACCGTTTCCTTTTTTTACAGGTTAAAAACAAAACAAAAAGTCACAGGGTGTTTTTTTTGCAGGGGCATTTGGCATGCTGGGGTGGGCTCCCAGCATGCCAACAGCTCATTACCATTTTGAGGGGGCGGCTGTTGCTGATGGGGGATTGGGCACCCCTGTTGGCACAAATGGGGGCGCAAGAGCCAAGGGGAATTGGGCACCACCCTTGGCACACACCTACTTTTGTTCGGGGGGGGCATTATGCCGACAGAGAGTGGGCTTCCCCATCAGCAAATCAAACTGGAAGGGGGGACAGTATGCTGATTGGGAGTGGGCTCCCCCATCAGCAACCTGAACTCATGCAGGGACTGAAGTCGACAAGGATTGGGGTCCCCGTGGGCAAACAAACACTGTTGTGGGGGGGCACATGCGGCTGAGGGGGATTGGGCACCCCCTCAGCACTGGGAGCTCAGTAATATTGTCTGTGAACACAGCGGCAAACCGCCACCATGTTCACAAACAACATTCCAGTACCAACATTCTGCCCAGCAATGACGGGTCGCTCCCTCATTGCAGCGGAATGGTTGATGCTGCAATGACGAGGCAGCCCCTGATTGTTGTGGCGAAAATGCTAGAACTTGCTGGCACTTTTGGAAGCCAGTGTCATCAGCACACTGTGCCTCCATTGGCCCACCACTGCCAAGCCCCCAAATGCTGTGCCTCCCTTGGCTGCCACAGTGCTGCACCTCCACAACCTGCTTCTCTCCTAAGCTTTCACATAATGTTTCTTGTACATGCGCACAAGCAAACATAACAAGCATTAGTCAATGCCAAATGTTTTTTGATGGCATTGGCAGTGGTAGTGTAGAAGTTACAGAGCTGCGTAATAGGAATGGCAGTAAAGTACTGAACTGAAGCCAACCCCACCACCACCCTGCAGAGAGTGACAGGCATTGGGGTGTGCCTTTGGGTCATCATGCATAACGGCCACGCCATTTCACTACACCCCACCCTGCAGACACTGACAAGTGTCATGGTGTTCCTTGGGGTCTTTGGCCCTGGGTGCGATATAGGAGAATGGGGTGAACTTTGGGGCTGAAGAGCCCAAGGCATACCTCGATGCCTCTCACTGGCTGCAGGGTGTGGAATGGTATGAACATTACAGGCAAGAATCCCAAGTCACACCCCTGATGCCTGTCATTCTCTACAGGGTTGCGCATCATGGTTGGAAACCCTAATACCTCAGGCATTCATTGGTATTTTCACTCCAAATTTTCAATATGCTTTTTTTATGACCCCACCTCATGAACAGTGGCAATATCAGTTTGTTAGCCGAAAGCTGCTTATGCACAGCGACTAAGGCATTTTGCACCACAGGTGCAAAAACATTCCGAACAGGATGTAAAAAATGACAGCTGTTCATGGGGAGGTGTAAAAATGGCAATACTGCAAATCTGCAGTAAAAATATTAAAAAAACTGGTGAAGTCACGAGTGTACATAGAAACTGTGCAACGCACACCCGTAATATAATTAGGTTGGGTTTTTTTTACAGCAGATTGTCAACTCATGCATTTTGGTGCCTCCGATCATGAACAGTGTCACTGTGATTTTCTTTATCTGTCCCGAACAATGATTTCCCACAGCGACCACGCATCTCTGCGCTGAAAGTGTGAAAACATACTTCGTCCATGTTGTGAAAAATGACAGCTGTGCTGTTCATAAGGAAGTGTGGAAAAATGCCACTGGTAAAAATCTGGACTGAAAATATTACAAAGTCATGAATTTACAAGGGTGCATGGAAACTGCGCAATGCTCACTCGTAACACAGTCATTTTATGGACCTTTGTCACCAAATTTTCAACATAGCCATTTTAAGACCTCTGCTCATGAACAGTGTAACTGTGATTTACGTAATCTGTCCCAAACATTGCTTTCGCACACCAACAGCACCATTATGCTTCATGTCTGGCTTACATTTTGGGTGACATATGAAAATGGCAGCTGTATTGTTCATAAGGAAGTGTAATAAAATGGCAATGTTGAAAATCTGGAGTGAAAATATTAAATTCACAAACTTATGAGCATGCATAGGAACTATAGCATTGACGGCTAAATAAAAACAGTCATTTTTAGCAATTTTTTCACCAAATTTTCAACATAGCCATTTTAAGACCTCTGCTCATGAACAGTGTCCTGTGATTTTCTTAATTTGTCCCATACATTGATTTTGCACACCGACTGCGCCATTGTGCGCTACATGGACGGAAACATGTTTTGGGTGAAATGTGAAAAATGACAGCTGTACTACTCATAAGAAGGTGTGGTAAAATGGTGATATTGAAAATCTGGAGTGAAAATATTCAAAATTTGTGAACTTACGAGCGTGCGTAGGAACTGCGCAACGCACACTTGTAAAACAGTCATTTTTAGGAATTTTTTCACCAAATTTTCAACATAGCCATTTTAAGACCTCTGCTCATGAACAGTGTCACTGTGATTTTCTTAATTTGTCCTGTACATTGATTTCACACACCGACTGCGCCATTGTGCGCTACATGGTCGGAAACACATTTTGGGTGAGATGTGAAAATGACAGCTGTACTACTCATAAGAAGGTGTGGTAAAATGGTGATATTGAAAATCTGGGTGAAAATATTCAAATTCTTGAATTCTGGCGTGCGTGGGAACTGCACGACTGCAGCTCGTAAAACAGTCATTTTTGGGAATTTTTCCACCAAATTTTCAAAATAGGCTTCTTGAGAGCCCACCTTATGAACACTGGCAGTGTCATTCATTAATTGGTGCCAAAAGGTGATTTCACGCAGTGACTGCGAAATCACCCTTCGGGCCCGAATAACGCCATGACAGTGACAGCATTCATGAGAAGGGGTCCCAAAAACCCCATGTTGAAAATTTGGTGCAAAAATTCCAAAAAATGCCTGAGATATGCAATAAAGTTGAAAAAACCCTATCTATCCCATTATACAGCTTACCGGCATTTCCTCAGTTTGCGGTCGGCTTTGAAGAGTGCAGACGTGTTCCCGGTCCACCGAAGATCGTCGGCAGACTCCGAAGGTAAGTATGAGGAGAGGGGGTGTGGGGAGGCAGGGTACACAGTGGGGGGGGCAGGAAGACTGCGTGGGACCGTTTTTTCTTTACAGGTTGTTTTTTTTTTTATTACGACGATGTGGGACGTTTGCGACGCTGGGGTGGGATCCCAGCGTAGCACAAGGACAGCTGGTTGGGGGGGCATGGAGCCGACAGGGGATTGGGCACCCCTGTCAGCTATACCATGAGTTGCCACACTGGGGTGGGCACCCAGCGTGGCATGTGGAAGGCTTTTGGGGGGGAGCGCAGCACAGCCAATGGGGGATTGGGCACCCCTGTCGGCTATACAGTGTCTGCCTGTCAGCTATACAGTGTGTGCGTGGGGGGCAGCACGCAGTATGCATGCATGTGTTTGTGTGTGTGTGTGTGTGTGTGTGTGTAGGGGGAGCTGCGCATGAGCAGGCAATATCTGATCGCTGCTCACTGAAGCGTAGCTCCCCCTTTCAACTGTATGACACTGCATTTTGGAGCTGTCATAGACAGCTCCAGCATGCATTGGAGGACTGGGTCCGTGCCTGCCAACATACTGACTGAATTGGAAGAGGGGGTGACACACCTCCGAAAACTCGGATGATGGCACTATGTTTCTTGCACATGCGTGCAAGCAAACATAAAAAGGACAGCTATACTGTTCATAAGGAGGTGTGAAATAATGGCAATGTTGAAAATCTGGAATGAAAATATTAAAAACTGGGGCAGTTAGGGCGTGCATAGAAACTATAATATGCACCTCAACAATGCGAGTCATTTTAATTTTTTCACCAAATTTACAACATGGGCTTTAGGACCTCTCCTCATGACCAGTGGCACTGTCCTTTCATTAATCGGTCCCGAAAGATGATTCTGCACAGTGACTGTGAAATCACCTTTTGGGACTGAGTAATGAAAAGACAGTGACAGTGTTCAGGAGGTGGGGTCCCAAGAACCCTATGTTGAAAATTTGGGGGCAAAATTCTTAAAAATGGCTGAGATGTCAACCTAAGTTGAAAACCCCCTGTTGATTCCCATTATACGGCTTACCTTGAAATCTTCACTTTGCTGGTTGGCTTTGAAGAATGCAGACATGTTCCCAGCCCACAGAAGATTGTTGCTCCCAACCTCCAGAGATAAGTATGGATAAAGGTGGTGTGTGGGGAGGTGGGTGCACAGTGGGAGGGTCGAGATGGGGGAGTGGGATGGGGAGACAACGATGGACCGTTTTTTAATTTCAGGTTTAAGGAAAGACACCGGACAGCTTTCTTTTTTGTGTGTGTGTGTGGTCTCCAGCAGAATGCAGGTGTGGGGAGGAAAGCAGCAGTGAGAGGAAGTGGGAGGGAGTGATTTACTGGCAGGGGGGGTTCCAACAGAACGTGGGTGTGGGAAGGATAGCAGCAGTGGGAGGAAGCGAGAGGGAGGGGTTTGCTGGCGGGAGGGCCTCCAACAGAATGCGGGTGTGGGGAGGATATCAGCAGTGGGAGGGAGTGATTTGCTGGTGGGGGGGCTCAAACGGGAAGACAAGAGCAGTGGGCAGGCTCAACGCATTAACACTGTAAGTGTTATGGCAGTGTGAACGCACTCCAGGAAGTCAATGGGAAGGGCTTTACACATCAAAGGACCGAGCTATGCCACTATTGGTGCAGCTCTGTTCTTTGAAAAGTTGGCTAACTCCGCCCCAACAAAAGAAAGTGAGTCATCGCCAGCCTGCTGACTGATTCGCCTGCTGCTGACTTGCCCCTTGGAGCTGAGCTCTCCATTGGGCACACCCCCCTCACACCCACTGTATAGCTCTTCTCATGTCAATGAGTTCGTCTGCACCTGCATGCCACAAACTCAAAAACGACAACACTTAGGCTTAATTCTGATGATCTAAAGAAAACATGTCTGTTGCATTGGTCGAGGTTACATTTGTCCTGCAAAAAATCACGTTTTTGTTAAGAAATGTCCCACTTTGGGCTTCTTAAAAGGTGATACCCCTAATGATGAGGATTCAGAGGCAGAGACAGTTTACACTGTTTCTCTACTTTCAGTTTCGAACAGCACCCCCCCCCTATGGATTGTAAGTGATAATTGGGGGTTTAATTAGACAGCAGGAATCTAAAGGAACTCAATTCCACCACTTCTCAAATACTGTAATTAAAAGTTTAAGCCCCTCTGTCATCTTTTCTGCTGCTATAGGAGATTTCCACCATAAATCTAAGATGCAAGAGCCCCATGGCCCCAGGTAAACATACAGTATTCCCTTCTCCCACCTCCCAAGTGTGTAGTAATGGACACCAGTTCAGCAGCAGCCCCCCGCTCCCTCCCCTGGTCATGCTACGAGTTGATACTACTGCTTTCTTTGGTTCATCTTGGTATGCAAAGTGTGGAAGTTTATTACTGGGGGGGGGAGGGGAGCTCAGACTTGCAATCACTAGGGATCCCATTCTACCACCACCATATTTCCATTTTGGGGTGGTGGTACAGTACTAGGGTTATCATCACCCAGGACCGGCTTCAGTTTTTTATGGACCCTGGGCAATAGACCTCTAGTGGGCCCCTCTCACCTCGACTCCAAACGAAAAACATGATTATTTTTTCTTTTCATTTTTCATAGTTTTCATCTGAAACCTCAAATGACTGACTAGTCTGAGTCTCTCTGGTCTGGAACCAAAATAAAAATACTACAGAATTAATTCAACCAACCAGTGCCACCATTTTATTATTTCAACAGAGAGAATGAGAGATAAATAACATTTTTTCATTAAAGCAGTCACATTGAATGATGTTGAAAGCTATCTGTCAGACTGTGTTGTTCTTCATCCATTGAGAACTTGAACTTCTTTGTACTTCATTACTGCCTCTGCATGTCAAGCAACAAAACAGCGCACATACCCAAATGGTGCTGCAGCTTGCCTACTATGTGAATGAATTGTATCCCACTGACAACATTAAGCAATTAATTAAAATAATAATTATACTGTTGTCTTTTATTCTTGTATTCAATATATACAAAAAAAATTTTTAAGAGCACTGACTGCTCTAGTGCTCTTAAAGCAGATTAGATTTTGTATATATTTAATACAAGAAAAAGGAAAACAGACATTATCATTATTATTATGCAAACAAATTAATTAATTGCTTCATTTCATTATCAGTGGGAAATGATTAATTTCCTTCACGTAGGAAGCAACAAGGCAAGCATCATTTGGGTAGTGTGCTGCTGTTTTGTTGCTCGGTGTGCAGAGGCTGGATTGAAGAACTTCAAGTTCCGAACGAACAGCTGCAGTGTCTGACAGACAGCTGCCTGCCACATCATTCCTTCTGACTGCTTTGCTTTAAAAAAATGTTATCTCTCATTCTCTCTGTTAAAATAATAAAACAGTGGCACTGGCATCAAAACACAAATTAATAGTTGTTTCTTTGTCAATGTCAGCAGTCAGGCAATAGCAGCTCCTATATGCTATTGGGTTAAAAAAAATGACGTTGATACATTACTTCAGGATCCCTCCCCAAACAGAACACATAGCAGTCAGACTCCGATCACACAGCCTACCTAGGCTAGCTCAGTTTTATGGTGCAGCTGCAGAAAGTTACACAGGCAGGCTGGCAGGCATTGGCAGATTAAATGAAATTAATGCAGGCTAGGCTATGCAGTGAGTCATTAATGTAATCAAATGGTCAGTACAACATTGTATAATGCCTATCACACACATTACACCATAAATCGATGATGAAATTAGACAGTGGCAAGGACAACAGGTGACGCTGATCCATGATGCACATGTGGGGCTGGTGGGCTCTGGCTATCACAGCCCCACTTGCAATCACAAATCAGCATCACCTGTTGCCCTTGCCACTGCCTATTTTCATCACTGTTTCATGATGTCATGTGTATGTCAAGCAGCATTATCGTGTGTGCGATAGGCAGCCTTAATACAGTTTTTTACTGACAGTCTCTCTGACACACCACACAAGATCATGTGGCAGTGGCAAAGCAGTGGGGGCAGGGAGTTACCTTCCCTGCTGCCTGGGGAGATCAGAGATGTATGATTCTTTGAACTGTCTTGTAATTTCCTATGATGCTAGTCCAAGTAAGTGATCTCTACATGTAAGGGTGGTTCAGACACTACTACTGCCATGCCTGGTGACAGCTGAGCTGCAGAATAGTGGTGGTACAGTGGTGCCCAGCCTAACGGACAACGGGCATAGCATGGGCACATGCACACAGACTGAGAAGTGTCAGTGGAACAGGCAGGTGTGGAACTCATGGGGAGTCAAATGAAAACCAAACATCCAAATGATTTTACAATACAAATACAAACACAGGAGACAGATCAGACTCGGAGGGCTCTGATCAGGAGTGGGAATTTCTCTAATCCTATCCAACCCAGCAACATCATCAAAAGCCATCTGAAAGAGTCAAAATTATGAAAAGAAAAACTCTCCAGGGTTTATTTATGCAGCCTGGGGCGTGGAACAGGGCTGGTTGGTTGGTTCTCCCCCGTATCACTGTGCCCGGGTATGCAGCTCTCCACTCTCCACCTCCAAGTGGGACACATCACCCACACCACACACTTCATGGGTTGGCCCCAACCTCTGAGGAATGTAGGCAGAGCCTGTAGCAGCTGCTGAAAAAAAAATGTTAAACTCCCAGCCCCTTGATTCATTGCTTCAAACAACATGGTCTTGCTGTATTCTGACTATATGCAGTTAGCCCCAGCACTTGAACTGCTCCAGAGAGGAAAGGGTTAACTCTATGCCAGGGCATAGAACATTGAGCTCAAGCTCAGTTTTCAAACCTCTGTCCCAGGTACTCCTCAGTGTAACTGTCATATTCTTTGCTCCGCCTAACTGAGAAGTCGCTTCGGAGAGCCTCTCCTTTGCTTCGGTTCGGTTCAAGTGAAAATCAGTCATTTTTTTCAACCGTTTGATTATTTTTCAGTATTCTAATCTCTGTCCATGGTACAGCAAATGTACTTAGTAAGTAGTTTAGAGTTTTGTTGGTAGAAATTGTTTTTTGTTCGGTTTCTTTCCGGTCGGTCCGGTTGGGAACCGAAGCAATTCTGTTTTGTTTTTTCTGGTAAGCTTTTCTACCTTTTGTATTGTGGTTCCCGGTACCTACTGGATCCTAAAAAAAAACAATATTTTCTTTTTTTTTAACCGACCCGTGACACGGTTGGAACTGATAGGTTTGTAGTTGCCTGGCTTGAATGCTTATAAGGATAACTTATTATTTTTAGGCATGTCTGAGAAACCCAAAAAGAAAACTGGTCCCACTGAGTTTCAGCACTGTACCAAGTGTGGGGAGGCCTTTGCTAAGGCTAACACCCACCTCGTCTCTGTTTATTGTCTGGGATTTGACCACTTCAAAGAAGACTGCCAAATTTGCAAAAACTTTTCCAAAGCCACTTTAGGTAAACATTTAAGTAGGCTGAAGGAAAGGGAGGCAGAGAAATCCACTGATCCAGATGGCCAGCCTGGTTCGGTTCCAACTGAACCTGAGGGGGTGCCCACTGACCTGGATGATACCTCCTCAGGCAAAAGGAGAGCCGATTCTGTGGAATCTGTTCTGTCTAAGAGAAAGCACAAGTCAGCCTGTTCGGATCCCTGTTCCCATGTTCTGACCGCTGATGAAATAGCTAAAGCGATTGCTATTGTACAATCACTTTTCCTGGTTCCGACTGAACCGACACCGATCTAAAAACGGTAGGTTCGGTGGGAAGTTTTTTGCTTCTAAATATGACCCTGAAGCATTTTATGAGGGTGATTGGGAAGGAGAAGAAGATTATGAAGGCCTAGATAAGCCAGTAGAGCCTGACATCTCCCCAGACAGGCCTTTTCATGTGTCTCCTCCCAGACTTTCTGAGTCCCCCTCCCATTTCTTGTTCTACAAGAAAGTGGCTTATTCCATCCAGCTTCCTGTGGAAGAGGCTGAACTGGATCAGGAGGAACCTGACTATGTTGAGATGATGGATGTCCCAGAGTCCAAAAGGGTGTCTATCCCTCTGCATAAATCCCTGAAGAAACAGACACAAAAAATTCTTCAGTTTCCAACATCCATACCCCCTGTGGATAAAAAGATGGACAGGAGGTATACCTTGTCAAGTCCTGGGGCAGAATTCCTTGCAAATCATTGCAGCCATGTTGGGGTAGTGCAAGCTGCAGCCTGTGACAAGGCTAATATTCCCTTGGCATCTCACTCCCAGATAAGAATTCCAGGAAAGTGGATGCCATGGCAAAGAAACAGTACTTGGCATCCTCTTTGGGCTTGGGCAAGCTAATTATATGGCATATACAGCCAGATACCAGAAATCTATATGGGATACGGTTCTGGAGTTGGCTAAGAATGCCCCTCTCCAGCTGGCCAAGGAGCTGAAGCAGGTAGCTGTGGATGGTATTGAGGCATCAAAGGTCCAGTTTCATGCTGCTGTTGACTCGAATGATGTACATTCTAGGGTTATGGCTACATCTGTCTCCCTGAGAAGATTTGCTTGACTCAGGTGTACCAGTTTATCTCAGGATACCCAGAACAAGGCCATGGATTTTCCTGTCATTGGTAATTCTCTGTTTGGAGAGCAAACAGAGGCTTACATGAAAAAGATGGATGAATACAGGACCACCTACAGGAGTGCTGCAGCCAAGGAAAAGCAGGTCATTCCTCAGAGGCAGCAATCTAGGGCTGACAGGGGCAGGCCTTTTCAAAGGACTTTTTACCAAGCCCAGGCCTCCTCTTCTTTCCAACAGAGGGGGTTCTTTAGGGGAAGAGGAGGGGGATGACCAGGACTCCATCCTCCACTCAGTCTAAGCCCCTTGCCAAACAGATACCCTGATGTGTTGGTCAGGGTTGCATCCTCAGTTCCAGTAGGGGGCAGGCTGGCTCACTACTTCCAGGCCTGGAAGTCTATTACCTCAGACAAATGGGTCCTGGAAGTAGTGAGCCAGGGACTTGCTGTCAATTTCAAAAGGTTCCCAAAAATGAGAGCAAAGTCTTTCAGTCCTCCCTCTCCCTTGGAGACAAGGGTCTTAGAGGCAGAAGTCTCCTCTCTACTACTTCTACAAGCGGTAGAGAAGGTACCTCTCTATCACAGGGGAAAAGGGACTGTATTCCAGATACTTCCCTACCCCAAAAAAGACAGGGGAGTGGCGATCCATCCTAGAGCTAAGCTACCTAAACAAACATATACTAAAGCCAAAGTTCAAAATGGTGACTCTGGGAATAATTCTTCCTTCTCTGAGACCAGGAAACTGGCTAGCCTTCCTGGATCTCAAGGATGCCTATTTCAACATACCTATCAGACATTCCCACAGAAGGTGCCTCAGGTTTGAGTTGACCTCAGGCCACTACCAGTTCAGAGCAATGCCTTTCAACCTAACATCTGCTCCAAGGGTGTTCACCAAGTGTCTGGCAGTAGTGGTGGCCTTTCTCAGGAGACAAGGCATCTTACTGTTCCCTTACCTGGATCACTGGCTCATAGTGGGTCAGTCCTCAGACCAAGTCAAGTCAGCTCTAGAGGTCACTCAAAAGCTTCTGGACTCCTTAGGATTCATCCTAAATCTAGAAAAGTCTGTTCTGGAACCAGCCCAGCTTCTCACATTTATAGGGGTGGAGCTGGACACTGTCCAGGGCAAGGCCTTCCTTCCTCTTTCAAGGGTTCAGTCCCTCATCACCCAGGCTACCTCTTTTCATCCACTAGTGTCTTGGCCAGCCAGGCACTTCTTACAGTTGCTAGACCACATGGCAGCTTGCACTGCAGTAGAGCAGGGGGCGAGGTTTCAAATGAGAGATATTCAATTTCATCTAAAATCTTTTGGGTCTCAGAAAAAAGACCCTCTCTTCAAGTTAGTTCCAGTGTCTCAAACTCTGCTTCAGGCTCTCCAGTGGTGGCTGGAGGAGGACAATCTAAGGCAAGGTGTCCCCTTCCTGAGTCAGGCTCCAACAGTGATTCTCACCACGGATGCTTCCCTACTGGGGTGGGGAGCCCATCTAGACCAGCTTACTGATCAGGAAACATGGTCTCGTCAGGAGTCTCTCCTGCACATAAATCTTCTCCTCCTTTTCCTCTGATAGGTGTCAGTGTGGCTCAGTTGGTAGCACATCCGCCTCTGGACCAGAAGGTTGTGGGTTCTTGTCCCACACCGGGATTGGACTTGCACCTAAAAATCGCTAGCATCCGAGTGCAGTATTGGGGGGTGCTGTACTGCTGGGGTGTGCCATCCTTCGGATGAGACGTTAAACCGAGGTCCCTTCTGCCCATCCTTGTGTTGTCCTGGTGGGTGTCCAGGTGGAAGTAAAAGAACCCAGGGCACTCTTCGCAAAGAGTAGGGAACATTCCCGGTGTCCTGACCAACATTCCCCTTCCCATAAACTGGTTCATGCAATTATCCAGGCTGTGTGTGGGTGATGATGTGCAATATGGCTGCCACCACACATTCAGTCACTTCACTACCAGTCTAGCATTGCTTGTAAAGTGCTTTGGATGAATGAAAAGCATTATATAAATGCTGATTCTTCTTCTTCTTCTTTTCGAACCCAGGGCTGTTTTTTTAGCACTTCAGACATTCACCAACACAATCCGGGGGAAAGTGGTGCAGATCAGGATAGACATCACCATGACCATGTGGTACATCAACAAGCTGGGGGTACTCGGTCCTCTGCCTTTTTCACTGAAGCCATGAAAATGTGGTCACTAGCTTATTCCATGCAGGTTTCCCTGATAGCTGTGCATCTCCCAGGGAAGGACAATGTACTGGCAGATGCTCTCAGCAGGATTTCTCAAGGTCACCACGAATGGACCCTGAATCCTCTAATTCTTCAGATCATTTTCAAGAGGTGGGAAACTCCAGAGATAGACCTCTTTGCAGCCTCGGATAATCATCAGCTTCCCCAGTTCTGCTGCAGATCCCCTCTTTTTGGGGTCTGTTCCTCAAGATGCTCTCCTGTTGGATTGGACAAGCAGGTTTCTGTATGCTTTTCCTCCTTTTCCTCTGATATTCAGAGTTCTGGTCAAGATCAGATCTCAGCCTTGCATTGTGATTCTAGTGGCTCCAGACTGGGCCAGGCAGCCTTGGTACCCCCTACTATTGTCAATGTCAGTGACAATTCCAGTTTGTCTTCCCAGACAGTACAATCTTCTCACCTCCTCGCAGGGGAGAATACTGTATCCCAACCTTCAGACTCTCAGACTCAAAGCTTGGCTCCTGAGGAGCGAGAATGTGCAAGCCTGCATCTTTCCCAGTCAGTGTTGGACATTCTTAAGGTTAGTAGGAAGCCTTCTACTAGAAAAACTTACAATTCTAAATGGAAGAGATTTGGTTTCTGGTGTTCTCAGAGGCATATTCAGTCTGATTCAGTTGACATTGCCACTGCTTTGGACTATTTGGTGCATCTTAACAGTTTGGGCCTCAGGCCTACCACTCTCAAAGTGCATTTGGCAGCTATCTCTGCCTTTCTTTCAGCTGGGAAGGGCTCTTCCCAAGCCTCCCATCCAGTTTTCAAGAAATTTTTCAAAGGTCTGGTTCATATCAATCCCCCCTTTAGGGACCCTACTTCTGTTTGGGATCTGAATATCTGTATTGCACAGTTTATGCAGCCCCCCTTTGAACCATTATCTTCAGCTGAGCTGAAATACTTGACTTGGAAAACTGTGTTCCTGGTAACCATTACCTCAGCTAGGAGAATCAGTGAATTATAGCCTTATCAGTGGAACCCGATTTCATTTCATTTCACAGGGATAAGGTGGTCCTTCGAAAAAACAGAAAGTTCCTGCCCAAGGTGGTATCAGACTTTCATTTGAACCAGTCTACGTCACTGCCTGTATTCTTCACTGACCATTCTTCCTCTGGGGAGAGAAGACTGTATAGTCTTGATGTAAAGAGGCCCCTTAGTTATTATATTGAATATACTAAAGCTCATAGAAATGACTGTTCACAGCTATTTCTCACTTTTAGAGAAGTGGAAAAAGGTAAACCTGCCACTAAGAGAACTATTGCCAGGTGGATTGTCTCCTGTATCCAGTTCTGCTACTCAAAATTGGAGAAAGAGCCACCCTCAAGCCTGAGGGCTCACTCCACCAGAGGTACAGCTGCTTCAGTCACAGCAGCTAGAGACATACCCTTAGTGGAAATCTGTAAAGCAGCCACCTGGAAAACTGTGCACACATTTACTAAGCATTATTTATTGACATTCAGTCAAGAAGTGATGCTAGGTTTGGCATAGCAGTGCTGCAGACTTGTTCCCAAAATAGGTTCTGTAACTCCCTCCTCCAAGAGGGTACTGCTTGGTAGTCTGCATATAGTCAAAATACAGCAAGACTTCATGTTGTTTAAAGAAAAAATTCCAGGATCATGGATATGTTGTTCATTCACACTCTTTGGCATGTCCCTTTCCCCTTTAAGGATCGCCGGAAGTCTACAAGCTGGCTCCTCCCACCCATCCGAGTGTGGTATAACCCTCGGCTCCAGCCTATGATGCCAGATCTTCCTTTCCGCTGGAAGATTTTGGTTGCCTCCTTCATGCTCCTGCATTTTGTAGGCCCTGGCTTCAAAACCTTCAGTTATTCCGAAACTTCATCTAGTTCGCATTAGCGATCGCGACTACTTACCTTTGATTATGGAAGACAATTCTTCCCCCTGATTTCACCGGTGTTCCTGCGGCCAGAAAATGTTGCACACCGCCCTCCACACTGCATGTGTCTATTGCCTCGGTGTCGACCATGACATCTTGAAGTGCGATTTTTGTCTCGCATTTCCCCCTAACATCCTCGATGACCGTCTCACACGCTTGAAGTTGAGGAGGCTGGAAAAACGGAACCCTTCGACAAAATCAAAGGGGGCTCAGTGGGCGGTTTCCATGGCCGCAGGATCCGCCGACCAATTGGAACACATGCAAGCCTTTGAGGAGGAAGCGGCTCGGGCCATAGAATCTTCCTCTCAGAGTTTCTTCATTCCACTCAACCTAGGCTCCACCTTCTTGGGTTCCTTCCGAGAGCTATGCCAATCTCTCCCGACAAAAGGGAAAGGTCCTGTAGGCATTCACTCCTCTCGGTCCTGAAAGCAGGAAAAGGACCCGGGATTGTCTTCGTTGAGACAAAGACGTTCCTGGTATCAGGAGAGATCTCAGTTTCAGGAACTGTCAGTCTCGACTTCGGTCAAAATTGTCTCTTCGGCTGCTGGCATCTCGGCTTTTCCATCTGGCCAGTCGACTGAAGTGTCGATCGATGAGGTTGAAATCGTCATTGACCCGATCAACCCAATGTCGCTGACTCCGGTTGACGATTCTCTTGATCGGACTCTGGTCCTTTCCTTCCCCGATGAGGAGACCCAGACCGCTGGGAATCCCATCAAGGAAGTGGTCCCCGACCCTGGGAAATCACCGGTCCTGCCAGTGTCTCCCAAGCGACTGAATTGGCCTGTCCGATCTCAATTGAGGTCCAGGACCCCCTCGACTGAAAGGCCGAGGAAGAGCCACAAGCACTCTAAAAAGAGGTGACGCCATCGGTCATCCTCGTCTTCCTCGGATGAGGAGAGGCTCTGGCAGAAACTCCGTCAGCGCTATGAGGACCTCGTGGCAACAGCTGATTTTGACAGGGCACAAACTGGCACCAGCTACAATCCTGGCCATTACTTGGCTTTCGCTTCCCAGGCCAAAGCAGACTCCTTCGGAGCAGATTAAGTCAGTTCCCCTGCCCAGCGAGTCAGCGAAACCTCTGGTTCAGCATAAACTGGTCTCTCCACCGATAGTGGTAGAACCACCACCCAAGCAGCCTGTGGGAGGGGCTCCTTCTAAGGAAGACAGACCAGACACCAGGCTTCCCTGGCATCTTTTGGTCACTGTCACCCCGGACCGCCGTCGGTGGGTCGAAGGTGACCTGGGCGGTCGACTGTTGTATCCGGATTCCTCAGATTTGGTTGTGACCGGCCTACATTCTCATCCTGGGGATGACGAATTGGCTCATGGGTTAGAGACGGAGAAAGATCCTTCGTCTTTTCAGGGCATTCTTCGCCTCATCTCTGAGTCCACAGGGATGCCCATGGAACCAATCCAGAAAAAGGCAGAATACCCTCTCATGGACATCCTCAAGAGAGGGGATACCCCGACGGAGGCCTTTCCTATGGCCTGGCCTTAGAACTTTGGTAGCACCCTGCTTCCTGTCCAGCTCTGTCTGCCCACATGGCCCTCAAATATGAGGTGCCCATGGGGTCCCTTATGGGGTTCACAGAGCACCCTTCAGCCAAGAGCCTGGTGACTGCCTCTGTGTTCAGACGCACTGGCAGTTCTACCTACACTGACTGACTGCCTGAAAAAGAATCCAAACTCTTGGATCATTCAGCCTGAAAGGTCTATGCAGCCTCATCTTTAGGCCTTAATCAGGCAAGTTTGGCTGTCATCATTTCACACTTCTCCCATGCCCTCTTGGGGTCTTTGGATGAAGTCCTCCCACACCTCCCCACAGACATGCAGACCACGGTCAATCAGGTCCAGGATCAGGGCCGGGCTGTTGCCAAACAGCATCTTCAGACAGCCCTGGACGTTGGGGATTCTTGTGCCCGCTCAATGGCATTCACAGTTGCCTCACATCGGAGGGCTTGGCTGAGACTCTCCTCTTCTTTTCCGGTGGATACTCAGCACAAACTAGCTGATGTGCCTTTCCTGGGCACCGACCTTTTCAGCCAAGGTGTGGCTAGTCAGCTTCACCGTATTGAGTAGTCCAATGCCACCTTAGACGCTGCTTCTGCTAAGGGTTCTTCGGGCAAGAAACAGCAGAAGAAGTCTTTTCGGCACTCTTCCCCTGTGGCACAGCAACCCTCCTTTCAAGGAGGGCAGCAGCAACAGCAGCAGCAGGCTCAAGCTTGGCACCCTGGCCCAAGCCTGGGCCCTCCCAGGCCCATAAAGGAGGCTGAGGTTTGGGTCCTGGATCCTCCTCCTCCAAGCCTGCTCAGTGACAGGGCGGAGACTGCCTCCTCCTTTCCAGTCATGCCAGCTCTGGGTCCTCCCATGGAGGGGGGGGAAGCTCCACCACTTCCTTTCAGCCTGGTCCACTATCACAGACAGATGGGTTTTCAAGGTGGTCAGTCAGGGACTGCCTCTGGAATTCGAGCAGTACCCTCCAATCCGAGCCCAAGCCACTCGGGAGGAAAGAGTATCCATTCAGACTCAGTCAGCTCTCTGAGATGACATTTCTCAGCTCCTCCTCAAGAAGGCAGTAGCTCCAGTGGTGGATCCTCCAGCAGACCCGGGTTTTGTCTCTAGGTACTTCCTGGTGCCCAAGTGGATGGGGGGCTGGTGCCCCATTCTAGATCTGCACGACCTGAATCAGCATCTCAGGTCACACACTTTTTGGATGGTCACTCTGTCCCAGATCATACCATCCTTGGAGCAAAACATGTGATTCTGTTCACTAGATGTGCAGGAAGCATTCTTTCACATCCCAATCCGTCCATCCCATCAGCGGTTCCTCTGCTTCAGAGCCGAAAGGACCCTGTATGAGTTCCAAGCCATGCCGTATGGCCTGTCATTGGCCCCACAGGTCTTAACCAAAGGCATTGCAGTGGTGGCAGCCCATGTCAGGCATCGGGGGGGTCAGAATTTATCCCTACCTTGATCAAAATCAAAATCAAATCACAGTTTATTTATATTGCGCTTTTCAGATACCAAAGCGCAAGTACATGACAAAAACATACATCAATAATACATAAAAATATGAAAATATAAAAACAGTTAAAAGACAGCAAAATAAATTTATTCATAGGCCGATTCAAACAGAAAGCTCTTTGGAGAAGCCTTAAATGACTCTGTGGATGGGCACTCTCTAATCCCATGAGGTAGAGAATTCCATAGGGTTGAGGCCACAAAAGAAAAAGCTCTGGCCCATGAAGATTGAAGAAGAACCTTGGGAATCTCTAGCAATCCCTCTTCGGCAGAACAGAGTGGGTGGAGGGGGCGGTATGGCCGAAGGAGGTCTTGCAAGTAGCCCGGTCCCAGTCCGTGTAGGGTCTTATAGGTCAGCAATGCGACCTTGAAGGTAATCAAGGTGATTGGCTCTTAGCAGGTCCAGCCAACAGGATGTGGAGAGGTCCAGGGACCTGGTCCTCCAGATCTGCTCCCAACTTGGCCTCCTGATCAATGAGGACAAGTTGGAACTCATGCCTTCCCAGGTGATGTGCTTCAGCAGGGCAGAGCTTGGCTCCCGGCAGACAGGGCAGAGGTTCTCACCTCCTTTGCCCAATCATTGCTGGATGGGCAATTGCGCCCTGCCCAGGACTTTCTGCACCTTCTGGGTTACATGGTGGCATGCACCACCATGGTCCATTGGGCCTGGTGGCACATGTGCCCCCTTCAATGGGAGCTGGCCACCCAGTGGACTCAGTGTCACAGTCATTTCGACCAGCTGATCACTGTAATCCAGAAGATGTGGGACACTCTCCAGTGGTGGACCACCCCAGACTGATTGCAGGAAGGGATCCCGTTTGTCCACCCTGAGCTGATGGCCGTCTTTATGATTGATGCCTCTCTCATGGGCTGGGGAGCCCACATGGGGGACAATATTGCCCACAGGTTCTGGACCCCTGAGGAGTCCCGAGACCACATCAACCTGTTGGAGCTCAGAGCAGTCAGACTGGCACTGTCAGCATTCACTCATCAGCTCCGGGTCAAGTGGTTCAAGTCCAGATGGACAATACCACGACCATGTACTACCTCAACAAACAGGGCAGCACACACTCCCAACTGCTTTGCAGAGAGGCACTCTGCAACTGAACCCTCAGTAGCCATTTAAAGGCAGATCTCCTTGCCATCCATGTGGCAGGAGCCTCAAACAGTCTGGTGGATGCTCTCAACCACTTAGGCGAGACATCCCATGAGTGGTCTCTCCATCCAGAGGTAGCTTACAGCCTGTTCTCCCACTGGGGCACACTGATGGTGGACCTGTTTGCCTCAAGGGGAAAACACCAACCTGAGGCTGTTTCATGCCCACCCCCCTCAACAGGGCTCGCTGCAGGGGGATGCTTTTTCGAGGTCATGGACCCCAGGTCTCCTCTATGCCTTCCTTCCATTTCTCTTGATCCACAAGGTGCTCCTCAAGGTGAGGAGGGACAAGGCAAAAGTGATCCTGATAGCCCCAGACTGGCCACACCAGTTCTGGTGTCCAGATCTCCTCAGCCTCAGCTGCAGGCCCCTGGAGTGGTTTCAGGCACACCTGGACCTGATATCCCTGAATCAGAGGAAGGTATACCATCTAGACCTTCAATCCCAGCACCTCACAGCCTGGAACCTGAGTGGCTAGAGTTCCAGGCTTTGGGTCTTTCCGAGGAAGTTCTCACCATGGTGGAGGCATACAGAAAGGAATCGACCAGGAAATGTTATGCCTTCAAGTGAAAAAGGTTTTCCATTTGGTGTCAGAGCAAGGGCCTGGACTCTCTGTCGTGTCCAGCGGCTAATATTCTTGACTACCTTTGGTCCCTGTCCAAAGGGGGTCTTTGGTCATCAGCCCTTAGGGTGCACCTGGTAGCCATCTCTGCTTACCGGACGTGGGCCGGTCAGCCAGTGTTGGTACAGAAGACAGCGGTCAGGTACCTTTTCAAAGGCTTGGATCACATATCCTCTCCGGTGCGTGAACTTCCACCTCCGTGGAATCTACTGCTGGAACTGGCAATGCTCATGGGCAAACCATTCGAACCAATGCACAAGTGTGCTTTGTCACACTTGTCATGGAAGATGGCCTTCCTTTTGGCTATCATGTCTGCCAGAAGGACAGGGGAGCTTCAGGCACTTTTGGTGGACTCCCCTTATCTGGTCTTCCACAGGGACAAGGTTGTCCTATGCCCCCACCTGAAATTCCTTCTGAAGGTGATGTCAGAGTTTCACCTTAACCAGGTGTTAACTCTGCTGGTGTGCTACCCTAATTACACCTCGGAGGCCAAGTACAGGCACCATAGTTTGGACTTGAGATGTGCTCTCTCCTGTTATAAGGAGAGGACGGCGGAAATTTGGGGAGAGGTTCACCAGCTATCTGTCACCTACGCTGAAGCTGCTTCTGGCAGACCTGCAGCAAAACAGACTAGTGCAAGGTGGATTGCATCTTGCATTAGTCTGTGTTATGAGTTAGCAGGCATGGCACCTTCCAGAGGGATAAGAGCTCATTCTACCTGCCATACTGCAGTATCGGTGGCAGCTTCCAGGGACATCCCTATTCAGAAAATCTGTCGGACTGCTACCTGGAAATCAGCAAACACCATCATTACCCATTACCACATCGACCTTGAGTCATGCCGGGATGCTGGTTTTGGGGCATCAGTTCTCCAATCTCTGTTTCCTAAGTAGGGGGTGTGCACCTTGCCTCCCTCCTCCTGGAGAACTGCTAGGAGTCTGCCAAAGAGTGTGGATGAACAACATATCCACGATCCTAGAAAAACAAGTTACTCACCTATAACAGTAGTTCTAGGAGTGATATATGTTGCTCATCTACACAGACCCACCTGACCTCCCCGGCTGCGGACGCACAACACCTGGCTTCCAGCAGGCTAAGATCTGGTGTCATGGGGTGGAGCCAAGGGTTATACCACCCGGGTGGGTGGGAGGAGCCAGCTTGAAGACTTCCGGTGATCCTTAAAGGGGACTGGGACATGCCAAAGAGTGTGGATGAACAACATATACCACTCCTAGAACTACTGTTACAGGTAAGTAACCTGTTTTTACTCACCATAGTAATGTTGTTTCTTCAAATAGAGTCTTACTGTATTCTGACCTCCCTCTCTGCCTCCCCTCCTAGAACCTAGCTGTTTTAGGATGTGGTTTGGCAGACACAGTGCTTCACCCCAGAGGTGTACCTGGGTCACCTCTCCTTTTAGAATGTTTTTTTGTTCTTGTTATAATTTTAACTATATATTGTTAAGTTTACTACCTGCTTGGATTCTTTTTGTGGTTCTCAACTTGAGTCTTTTAGACCCTAACAATCTGTTTATTGCTTTTTGGCACAACATTTCTAAAACAATTTCTATTTAATAGTTAGCATAGTGCTCATAAGAATCTGACAGTTACACTGAGGAGTACCTGTGATAGAGGCTTGAAAACCGAGCTCGAGCTCAATGTTCTATGCCCTGGCATTGGGTTAACCCTTTCCTTTCCGGAGCAGTTCAAGTGCTGGGGCTAACTGCATATAGTCAGAATACAGCAAGACTCCATTAGAAGAAACATTACTGTGGTGAGTAATTTTTTCTTCTGGCCCCCCACTGTGCCACGCTGCACCCTAAGAAACGGTCGAGACAAGTCTGCCAGTGTAATTTGTGGGGCTGTGAAGTGGAGTTTTTTTTGTTTTTTTTTAAGAGAGGTTTTTCTCCCTTGGCTGGCACTGGCAGCTGTTAGAGCACTGACCCTGTCTTCTCCTGTCTGGCAGCCAGTCCATCTCTGCCACAGACACACCACTCACTAGTTTTCTATCTGGGAGCTGGGGCAGGGTCCCTCAAAGTGCGGGTAGGGTCGTGACTCGCTACCATCACAAGCAATGTATGTTAAGATGAGGTCTTCTGAAACATAGAAACGTAGACTTTGACGGCAGATAAGGATCGCTTGGCCCATCTAGTCTGCCCATTTCCCTACCTACAGGATAGGCTGTAGATCCTAGTTAACCAATAGCCTATTTCTTCCTACCCCCCACAAGAATTGCCTTATGTCTGTCCCATGCATTCTTGAATTCTCCCACAGTTTTAGACCCCACAACCTCCTCAGGAAGGCTGTTCCATGCATCCACTACCCTCTCTGTGAAATAATACTTCCTCACATTGCCCCTGAACTGCCCTCCCTCTATCTTTAAATTGTGTCCCCTTGTTCTTGCACATCTCCTTTTCTGAAAGATGCTACCCTCTTGGTCTTTGTTGATTCCACTGAGGTACTTAAAAGTTTCTGTCATGTCCCCCCTCTCCCTTCTTTCCTCAAGGGTACACATATTAAGCTCCTTTAGTCTGTCCTCATACGGCTTCTCTTGCAGACCCTGCACCATTTTAGTTGCCCTCCTCTGGACTGCCTCTATCCTGTCTATGTCCTTGCGGAGATGGGGCCTCCAGAACTGGACACAGTACTCCAGATGGGGTCTCAGCAACTGTCTGTACAGAGGGATAACAACTTCATGTTTTCTGCTGCTGATACCTCTCCCTATGCATCCCAATATACCCCCAGCCCTCCCTACTGCCTTCTCACATTGCTTGCTAACCTTAAGGTCATCTGATATGATTACCCCCAGGTCCCTTTCCTTTTTTGTTGTTGTTACTACCTCCCCCATTGTGTATTGTTCCCTTGGGTTCTTGTTTCCCAGGTGCATTATTTTGCACTTCTTTGCATTGAATCCTAGCTGCCATACTTCTAACCATTCCTCCAACCTTGCCAAGTCCCTTCTCATCCTTTCCACGCTTCCTTGTGTATCAACCCTGTTGCAGATCTTTGTGTCATCTGCAAAGAGGCATACTTTTCCTTCCAGTCCCTCTGCAATGTCACTTATGAAGACATTAAAAAGGACTGGACCCAATACTGAACCCTCGGTACTCCACTAGTAACCCCTCTTTCTTCAAGTGGACTCCATTTACAATTACCTTCTGTGTCCTGTTGTCCAGCCAAAGTTTACCCAGGCTACCACCCTGGGACCCACTCCCAGGCTGATTAATTTGACTATTAATCTTTTGTGTGAGACTGTGTCAAATGCCTACTAAAGTCTAGGTAGGCCATGTCCACAGCCCTCCTGGTCTACTACTTTGGTCAACCAGTCAAAGAAATCTATTAGATTCATCTGACATGACCTTCCCGCTGTGAACCCATGCTGCCTTGGGTCCTGTGCCACACTGGCCTCTAGGTACTCAACTATTCTTTCCTTCAAGTGACTCCATCACTTTCCCTACCACAGAGGTCAGACTGACAGGTCTGCAGTTTCCTGCCTCTGTCTTGGTCCCACTTTGTGAAGGGGAATCACATCTGCCTTCCTCCAGTCCTCGGGTACCGCACCAGCCTCCCATGATTTATTGAAAAGAGTAGCCAGTGGTTTCACTAGTTCCCCCCTTAATTCTTTTAGAATTCTGGGGTGAATTCCATCAGGCCCCATTGCTTTGTCCACTTTCAGTTTTAGGAGTTCTTGCAGAACCCTTTCTTCTGTGAAAGGACTGGGTTCGACCCCCCTATCAAGAGTGCTTCTGTTAATTGGATTAGGCACTTCCCCCTCCTCTTTTGTGAATACTGAGCAGAAATATTCGTTCAGTATCCCTGCTTTTTCACTGTCCCCCTCTGCCCACCGACTGTTCATTCTATTCAGCCTCACTATCCCTCCTTTGTCTTTCACGATCGCTGATGTACCTATAAAGGTTTATCCCCTTCTTAACCAAGTTGTCTATCTTTTCCTCAGTTTGGGCCTTTGCTATTCTGACTCCCCCTGCTTCCTTCTGCCATAACTGGTACAGCTCTCTGTCCTGCTCCTTCTGTGTTTCCTTATACTTCCAGAATGCTGTCTTTTTCTTCCTGACTTTCACAGCCACCTCTTTTGAGAACCATAGTGGCTTTTCTTTCATTTTGATTTGTTTATTTGCTTCACACAAAGGCTTGTTGCCTCTGTGATGGCAGTTTTGATGATTCCCCATTGTTGCTCCACACCTCCTTCTAGACTGTTTGCTAATGCTTTTCTGAGGCACTCTCCCATCTTGCCAAAGTCAGCCCTCCTGAAGTCCAGTACCCTCACTTTTGTATAGCTTGACTCTGTAGCTGAGTTTAACATGAACCACACTCTTTGATGGCCACTTGTTCCCAGATGACAACCCACTTCTAGATCTGAGATCCTCTCACTGCCCCCATTTAGAGTATGAGGTCTAAGATTGCTGTCTCACGAGTGGGTTCCGAAACTAGCTGTCTGAGGCCTGCCACCTGTAGGGCATCAAGAATGGCCCTGCTCTTGGATGTGGCTCCAGAAAATGTGCTCCAGTTAACATCTGGCATATTCAAGTCTCCCATCAACAGTATCTCCCCTTTCTCTGCCATTCTAAGAATGCCTTCTATCATATCCTTGTCCATTCTCTCCCCCTGACATGGGGGTCTGTACACAACCCCTGTGCGGATTATGGTGCCCTTTCCAGTCTCCAAGGTGACCGACAGTGCCTCCTCTCCTCCCTGTTTACTCTTTTGTTCAGTTGCTTTTATCCCTTCCTTTACATAGAGAGCTACTCCCTCCCTCTTCTCCCCTGCCTGTCTCTCCTGTAGGTTATGTACCCTGGTATGTTAACATCCCAGTCATGGTTCTCTGTGTACCATGTTTCTGTGACTGTTACGATTTCCAGGCATCCCTCTTCCATCAAGGCCACCAGCTCAGGGAGCTTGTTGCCCAGACTATGGGCATTGGTACTCATTACCCTCCATTTCCTGATGGCCTTATTCCTTTTTGCCCCATCCCTGTCCTTCTTGCCTTTGTCACTTTCTCCATTTACCCCTGCCCTTCTCCCTATCGACACCTCTATGTTGGTGTTTACTGCACTTACTACCATGATTTTTTGGGGGCTAGGATTTCCCTGCTCCTTTCCAGTGCTCCCCCTTGGCTAGTTTAAATGCTTGCCAATGAAACATTTAAACCTATCACCTAGGATCCTGGTTCCCTTCCTGGACAGATGCAGCCCATCATGCCAGTATAGGCTTGCATCACTCCAGGTGGACCCCCAGTCCCCAATGAAGCCAAATCCCTGAGCTCTACACCAGTTTTTCAACCGCTGATTGAATCCCGTGGTGAGGAACACCCTAGCCTCTCCTATGCCATAGATGGGCATCACCTCCAAGAAGGTTACCGTGTGTGCTACTTGTCTAAGGCCCCTCCCCAATTCCACAAACTCTTCCTGCACTTCTCTAATCCCTTTCTTAGCCAGGTCATTTGTCCCTAGATGGATGGACTGGTAGCAGAGCTGGAGTCTGAGAGAGGTGCACACTGCTGAGCCAAATCGACTCATTTATGGGTGCAACAGGCAGGAATCTGGGAAGGCAACCTACTGAATGAAATAACTGCTCCAGCAGTATTGCGCTCAGCCGCTCGCTCTCACTCCCACAGGACAGAGGCGCACACTGATAAGCCAAGTTGGCTTATTTACAGATGCTGCGGGGGGGATCTGGAAAAGCAACCTACTGAATGAAATAACTGCTCCAGCAGTATCACACTTGGCCACTTGCTCTCAGTTGCACAGGACAGAGCGGTCCCAGCTTACTTACCTAACACTTTCTACAACCCATGTCACTTCACTTAAGCTTTTAATCAGAGAAGAGAGAACAAGAGATTTGAGGTGAGAGAGCAGCCTGCCTACATCACTTTGATGACCAGATTTCGATGCTTTTTTATTTTTGGGAACACCATATTTTTGGGGACACTTTCCAGTCAGTAACAGGCTCCAATTACAGGATTCTGTCCACAACTCACCAAGTCTCTTGTCAGCGGTCTCACTTGATCCCTGCCCATGGTGGTACTGCCCAGCTTGGTTTGTTGTTAGCTGCTTTACCCTGCACAGAACACTCTCTTTTCTCTCTCTCTGCCCTTCGGGGCTTCTGTGAACCAGAAATGGTGACTGAGCTGCTCCGCCCCGCACGTTTCCTCCACCGTGCTGGTTTCACTTTCCTAGAACAACATACTGCAAACACAGGTGTGGGGAGGATAGCAGCAGTGGGAGGCAGTGTTTTGCTGGTGGGGGGGCCTCGAACGGGAAGACAGGAGCAGCGGGCAGGCTCAGTGTGTTCACAATGTAAGCACTACGGCAGTGTGAACGTGCAACCAGGAAGTCAATGGGCAGGGCTTTACACATCAAAGGACCGAGCCATGCCACTATTAGTGCAGCTCTATCCTTTCAAAAGTTGGCCAATTCTGCTCCAATAACAAAAAGTGAGTCATCCCCAGCCTGCCGACTGATTCACCTGCCACTGACCCGCCCCTTGGAACTGAGCTGTCCATTGGGTGCACCCCCCCCACACCTATGTAGCACCTCTCATGTCAATGAGTTCATCTGCGCCTGCACGCTACGACAAAGTCAACAAGCATTTGTCAATGCCGAATGTTTGCTTGCTGGCATTGGCATTGGTAGTGTAGAAGTTACAGAGCTGCATAATAGGAATGGCAGTGAAGTATTGAACTGACGCCAACCCCACCACCACCCTGCAGAGAGTGACAGGTATTGAGGTGTGCCTTTGGGTCATCAGGCATAAAGACCATGCCATTTCACCACACCCTACCCTGCAGACACTGACAAGTGTCACAGTGTGCCTTGGGGTCTTTGGCCTTTATGCGCACCCCATTCCATCAGGAAATACGGTGAGATGGGTGTGGTATAGGAGAATGGGGTGAAGTTTGGGGCCGTAGAGTCCGAGGCACACCTTGATGCCTCCTACTGGCTGCAGGGTGTGGGTGGGGGTGGAATGGTATGAGCATTACAGGCAAGAATCCCAAGTCATACCCCTGATGCCTGTCATTCTCTACAGGGTGGGGCATTATGGTCGGAAACCCTAACGCCTCAAGCATTCATTGATATTTTCACTCCAAATTTTTCACATGGTTTTTTTGTGACCCCCACCTCATGAATAGTGGCAATATCAGTTTGTTGGCCGAAAACTGCGTTTGCACAGCGACTACAGTATTTGGCACCATAGGTGCAAAAACACATTCCGAACAAGATGTGAAAAATGACAGCGGTGCTGTTCATGGGGAGGTGTAAAAAATGGCAATGTTGAAAATCTGCTGTGAAAATATTAAAAAAAAACGTGAAGTCACGAGCGTGCATAGAAACTGTGCAATGCACACCCATAATGTAACTAGTTTGGGGATTTTTTTACAGCAGATAGTTAACACAGGCATTTTGGGACCTCCGATCATGAACAGTGTCAGTGTGATTTTCTTTATCTGTCCCGAACAATGATTTCCCACAGCGACCACGCATTTCTGCACTGAAAGTGTGAAAACACATTTTGGCCAAGTTGTGGAAAATGACAGCTGTACTGTTCATAAGGAGGTGTGGAAAAATGCCACTGGTGAAAATCTGGACTGAAAATATTACAAATTCATGAACTTACGTGGGTGCGTGGAAACTGCGCAATGCTCAGTCGTAACACAGTCATTTTATGGAGTTTTGTCACCACATTTTCAACATAGTCATTTTAAGACCTCTGCTCATAACCAGTGTCACTGTGATTTTCTTAATCTGTCCCAAACATTGTTTTCGCACACCGACTGTACCATTGTGTGCTACATGTGCAGAAACACATTTTGGGCGAGATGTGAAAAATGGTAGCAGTACCGCTCATAACGAAGTCCGGTAAAATGGCACTGTTGAAAATCTGGTGTGCAAATATTGCAAATTCGAAAACTTGCCAGCATGCGTAGGAACTGTGCAACATGCGCTCCTAAAACAGTCATTTTTGGGAATTTTTTCACCAAATTTTCAATATAGCCATTTTAACACCTCTGCTCATGACCAATATCACTGTGATTTTCTTAATGTGTCCATACATTGATTTTGCACCGACTACTGCGTATTATGCGCTACATGAGCAGGCTACGTTGTGGGTGAGATGTGAAAAATGACACTGCTACTGCTCATAAGGAGGTGTGGTAAAATGGCAATGTTGAAAATCTAGAGTGAAAATATTGAAAATTCACGAACTTACGAGTGTGCGTAGGAACTGCACAACACACGCTTGTAAAACAGTCATTTTTTAGGAATTTTTCCTCCAAATTTTCAAAATAGGCTTTATGAGAGCCCACCTTATGAACTCTGGCAGTGTCATTTTGTTAATCGGTCCCAAAAGGTGATTTGGCGCTGTGACTTCAAAATCACCCTTTGGGCCCAATTAACGCCATGACAGTGACAGCATTCATCAGAAGGGGTCCCAAAAACCCCATGTTGAAAATTTGGTGCAAAAATTCCAAAAAATGCCCGAGATATGCAGCAAAGTTGAAAAAACCCTATCTATTACATTATACAGCTTACAGGCATTTCCTTAGGTCACGGTCAGCTTTGAAGAGTGCAGACGTGTTCCCGGTCCACCGAAGATCATCTCACCGGACTCCGGAGGTAAGTATGAGGTGATGGGGGTGTGGGGAGGCAGGGTGCGCAGTGGGTGGGCTGGGAGAATGCCGAGGAACGTTTTCTTTTTACAGTTTTTTTTGAAGGCAGATGGGTGGCGTTTGTCACGCTGGGGTGGAGCTCCCAGCATGGCAGCTAGAAGGCTGTTTGGGCGCTGGAGCCGACTGGGATTGGGCACCCCGTCGGCCCGCCTGGACGTGTGCCATGCTGGGGTGGACTCCCAGCGTGGCACCTGGAAAACTTTTTTGGAGGGGCAGGCGTGGAGCCAATGGGACATGAGGCACCCCATCAGCTACACAGTATGTGCGTGGGAGGCGCATGAGCACGCACATGCGCAAGGGCAGCAGTTGAGGGGGAGCTCTGTCACTGAAGCAGAGCTCTCCCTTCAACTGTATGCCACTGCATTTTCAACTGCTGTCATAGACAGCTGGTGCAGTGATTGGAGCACTGCGACCGCACCTGCAAACACACTGACTGAATTGGAAGAGGCTGACACACCTCTGGAAAACTCGGATGATGGCACTATGTTTCTTGCACATGCGTGCAAGCAAACATAGCAATGAGGGGTTGCAGGAAGAGTGGGAACAAGGTGTGTAAAGCCATGTGTGCAAATGGAAGGAGTTTTGGAAATAAAATTCCGGACTTAGAGGCCATTACAGCAGAGGCAGACCTGGATAATGTGATGTAAACCCCAAACACCTGGTGTCTAAGGGTATGCCAGATAGTCACTTGGTGAGAAGGGTGGCTGTACAGCCAGAAAACACAGTTCAAGAAATTAAAAATGCTCATTACCTGGTTCACAGTGGTTGCGAGATGGCTTTGCATGCAGAGAGAGCAGGTACATCACTTCACTTGATGGGGATAGCTACAGGGGCAATGTGTGTTAACAGGCAAAATAAGAACACCAACAACACCAAATTGGAGCAGCTGTGGATGGAGAGAAGGGATGGAAGCAGCTGCTATGGGACCTAAGCAAGCTAGAGGAGTGGTCAGAGAGGTGGCAGCTGGGGTTTAATGCAAAGAAGTGTAAGGTTATGCACTTTGGGGTGAAAAACACAAGGAGAGAATACTGGCTGGGGGGGGGTTAAGCTGATGATCACTGAGAAGGAGAAGGACCTACGGGTAATGATAACAGGGACAATGAACAACACTGCCCAGTGCAGGAGAGTGGCTGCAAAAGTGAACAAAATGCTGGGGTACATAGCGAGGGGGTTTTCATCTAGGTGAAGAGAGGTGATCTTGCCCCTCTACAGGTCATTGGTAAGGCCACACTTAGAGTATTGTGTGCAGTTTTGGAGGCCATACCTAAAGCGTGATATCAGGCTACTGGAGGGGGTGCAGAGGAGGGAAACAAATATGATATGTGGAATGGAGGGGAGAGACTATGACGGCAGGCTGGAAGACCTGAATATGTACACCCTGGAGGATAGAAGGGACAGGGGGGACATGATAAAGACATTCAAGTATCTGAGGGGAATCAGTAAGGATGGGGAAGATGGGGTCTTTAAGTTAAGGAGGGGGAGGGTCACTAGGAGGAATGGGCTAAGAATAGAGGGGGGAAGATTTAGGAAGGAAATGAGGAGATACTATTTCACAGAGAGGGTGGTACCAAAATGGAATGCCTTACCAGAATGGGTGGTATCATGTAAATCTGTGAACAGCTTCAAAAGGGCATGGGACAGGGAACAGGGGAGAGTGAGCGTGGTGGAGGTGGGGGGTGGCAGTGGGATGACAAAGGGGAGGGGGGTGGGACAGCTGCAAACTAGAAGTGCTAGCTGCACACTCGAGCTGACTTAGACAGACTGGGTGGTCTGTTTCTGCTGGCACATTCGTATGTTCATATGTAACTATTCTTATCCATTAAATCCAACGTCCACTCGGGAATTAAAAGTGCTAAACTGATTTAATGTAAAATACATAATTTGATAAGCCACTCCATGGAGTGTCGGGGGTACTCAAACAACAGTGGGAGCATTTCACAGGTACAGAACCTGACATTAAATCTGCAGCAATCTCTTTTTCTAGCAGATTGCCTTTCTTTCATGCAGCAATTCCTCCTGAGCCGGAAAGGCTACATTTCCTGACAGCAGCACTATTATTGTGAGCCAAAAAAAGACTGCACCAAACGTGCACTCCAAACTTTCCACTGTCCCTTTACATACTCCTAGCATTTCACAAATTTTCCATCCACCAGCACATTTACTTGAACTTCTTTCTCTTGGTCTCTTAAATACTCAACCAGAGGTAGCAAACTGAGACAGCAAGAGACGTTTCTACTCTCCCAATCCAATTCCTTGTCTGACTTCTTAAAATGGGGTTACTTTAAAACAGGGAAATCTAGATTTAGTATTAGCTGTATTGATCCTTGCAAGAACAGATCCAGAAGCAAATGATTTGATACCTTTAAATGGACCAACATAGATGTAACAACCAGAACAAAGTGCTCTAGCTTTTGAACCAACCAGTCCTTCTTCAGAAGCCTAATAATGGGAGAACTTTATTACTGGGAGCACTGTTACTTCCACATTGGTGTTGACTTTTAGCATGAACAGTACCACCAAAATCCAACCTGCCACTCAATCACTGATGCCACATGCCTGCTCTGAGCATCCCAAGGAGTTCCATATATCCACTGAAAGAAAGTCACGGAACTCACCCAGCACGAAACTAATCAAACTGCTGGCCACACTATAAGGTGCAAAATACATGCAGTTTATTCAGTGCAAGAAAGGCTGAACTCCTCAGCATGAGGGCACCCAAAACAGACTGACGTTTCACTCAATGGCACTTTGTCAAAGCCTAATGGGTGAAACGTCAGTCTGTTCAGATAACCCTCATCTCGAAAACTCAACTTTTCTTGCACTGAATCAACGTATTACTTGTACTATAGTGTGGCGATTTCATTTGTTCATGCTGAGTGAGTTCTGTGACTTTCTTTCTGTGGATTACATGATGGCACGTTGAACCATGCCCCTGTAGGTGGCTCTCACGTTTATCTGGAGTTCCATATATCCCTGGCAATCCTGAAGACCTAAGACACTTTCCACTCATGCAGCGATTCCAGCTTCAGGATTGCTTCTACCCAGGCACCCAGCTGAAGGTGCCACATGGAGCACCCAGGCAGACTGCCACCCTGCCTGAGGTTCCAGACTGCCATACCCCATGTAGAACTCCTCATGCCTCCTATGAGAGCCCAAACACTGCAACGGCCCTACAATCCAGGGAAAGGGGAATAGGCTGCCATCACTACACCCCCAACGATCCAGGCTGCCACCTCTGGAACACACCCTAGGCCCCATCTGCCATAGCAGGCCCAGCCACAGACAACTCACCAGCTCTCAGGCTGCACTCACCACGGGTGAGAGTTTCACTGAACAGGACCCCCTCTGGTGCCTACCCCAACCAAGGTGCCGGAGATCACTCGGCAGGCCCCAATATCTTCCTTACGCAAGCTCTAGCTCCCATAAACTGGCACCAGAGGGACCCCACTGATCCCTTCACAGCTCTCCCATGACTTTCTTTGGGCCCTAACCACCAGACATCCTTCATGGGTCTTCGAGGGAGGAGGGCCAGGGTGCGAATGGTCCACCCTGGCCCCACCACGGCCCTCACGGCTGAACTTGTAGGCTGACCCCAACTCTCTTGCCTGGCTCTCTCCCACCAACCCCCTTACTGGTGCAAAATCCCTCTTTTTATGCCCCTTATGGGAGTGGTCCCCCTGCTGGTGGCAGGCAAGGCTACATCCCAAACCTACAGGCACCAATAGAGTTACCTAACTACTCCATGCTACAGAAATTTAACTAGGGAGTTCTTGAAGGGGTGCTTACTGTGGCAATTACTGAGTTGTGATGCACAAGTAACCATGATTGGGACATGGCCATAGCAGGCTTTACTTGGCTTATAAGGATAGCATGGGGAGGAAGGGAGAAGGAGTGGTGTTGTTGGTTAGAGAAGGTATCAAAGCAATGGAAACACAGGAAAATCAGGGGGGAAAAAAGGGGTTGGAGGTATTGTGGGTCACCCTGGAGACAGAAGTCGGGGCTAGTATTTGCACTGGAGTTATCTACAGGCTTTCAACGCAAAGGGAGGAACTGGATAAGGCACAGGGGATTGGGAGCCATTAGCACAATGGCAGAAAAAGGGACTTCAGGAGAGCAGTTTGTTTTTTCAATAAAATTTTTTCAGTGTATAAAGATAAATAATATTTCAATATTCAACAACATTTTACATTAAATGGAACCAATTCAACAAGAACAAATTCAATAAATCCAAACTAACTATAATTATATATACCAAGGACTATTTAAATGAATGCACTCTTATAACAGATGGTGTCATTCTTAATTATAGTATTTAACCTGTTTAATTCATATTGGTTTCTATTTAAAGAAGGATTAACCCACAATAGGGTATAGGTTTACTGAGTATTAATCCTTGCCTGGGGGGGGGTTGGAGTCACGAGGTGAAGCCGAGTGACTTCAATCACTCAGGCATGGATTAATGCTCAGTAAACCCACACCCAGGAGTGGATTGATTCTCTTATAACATGGACAATGTTATGTTAGAGTTTTATCTTAAGAAATAGTAAAATAAAGCCTTGTGAACATGCAACTGTGGTTATAACAGGGATTAATCAATGATCAGGTGACCTGTTTAGACGAATCAGAAGACAGCATTTTCAGAACCCATGTTATAATAGAGTATAATCTACCACACTATCTATATAATACTTTGAGAATAGTCAGATAATTTTATTTTTACTAACAGTTCCATTTTATTGGCTTATACAGATCTATAAGTCAAAATAAGGAGGAGAGAAGCAGAAGATATAAGAAGTAAAGAGGAATGAGTTGAAGAAGCCAGAAAAGACAGGAAAAGCTAGTTACCAATGTTATCACCTGAACACATGCACAATAATGGAAGCAGGCCTAAACTACCAGCTGGTCGTAAACCGATTATACTGATTATTCAGGAGTTGTTTGATCCCACATCATTCCCTCTGAAAAACTTCTCTATTGTACCACAGCTAAGATCAAATTTATGCCCTATCCCATTGAAATAAAGGACCATTTTTCTATTTTAAGATTTTCTAATATTTGGATAAGACATTCTCTTCTGGAGGGTACTGTTTCTTGAATCCAATGCTGTAAAATACAATTCCTGATGGAGCCACTATCAATAAAAGTGAATATCTTTGTTCTTCAGTCCATCTGTCTTCCTTGTTAAAGTGACCTATGATGCATGTGCCAAGTGATGTTTTGTTTTTTAGGAATGCTATCTCACTGAAAGTATGCCTAATTTCATTCCACAGTTTCTGAATATAAGGGCAAAACCGGAACATATTGGAAATAGATCCTCTAACAGAATTACACTTGTTTCAAAGAGAATCTTTTTTGAGACCCATTTTATGTACATGTACTGGAGTGAAGTACACATTATGAAGAGTTTTAAAGTGCAATAGTCTCAGATTTGAGGTTTTAAAAGCTTTGCTCACAAAATCCCAAAGTTCAGTCCAGTCCCATTCATCAGCACTTACCTCCAATTCCTGCGACCACCATCTACCTGGTTCTGTAAGGAGACCTCTGGCTGTGTCTAAAAGAAAATTATATAGAGATGAGACAGAGGGGGACAAGTGCATGGAAGCAATAAAAGATCTAGTTTCCTCGGGAGTTGTTAGCTCGAGTTGGATTTGAGTCTGAATTATTTTCAACAACTGCTTAAAGAATTCTCTCCCTTCATTAGGTATTTCATATTTTCCCATCATTACCTCAAAAGAATTAAAAGAGTTATTGTGCATGATATATTTTATTCTCCATATGTCCTTATCAGTCTAATTCTGTTTTAATGTGGGCTCAGGGAGTATTAAAAAAATTGGGTTGTCCCAAATGGGCTAAAGTAATGATTGATATAGTTCAAATTTAAACGTCACCACAATGTATTTTATTATTTTTATTGAGTCTGATATAATTCTCCCCACAGGAGCTGAAACCTTTTTGGTAAACAAAATGGAATATAAGCTTATTTTCAAAGATTTACATACATTAATTTCTATTTCTATCTAATCTATATTTCTATCCATTTTGGGAAGTAAGTTGATGTAGATGTGAGTGACACCCATTTAGAGATTTGAGAGAGTCTAGCAGCCAAGTGGTCGAAGAAAAAGTCAGGTGCTTTCAAGCCACCTTTTCCTTTTTTTCTTGTCAACTTATGATAGGCTAGTCTTATTTTTTTATAACCCCATATGAATTTAGATATTTCCAAGTTAAGGCCTTCTATCCATTTTTTCAGTGTTCCTGCAAGGTAACACAATAAAAATATATAGCATCTTGGGCAAAATATTTATTTTAACTGCATCAAGCCTCCCCCCGAATCCCAAAAGTAATTTATGCCATCTTGTTATTGATTACATGAAATTCTGTTTGGTTAGTGTTAAATGTCTATTTACTGTTAGGGTAACATTTTTTTACAACCTTATCCTCAGATAGTTAATATATTCAGAAGCCCATGACAATCCGAAATCGGTAGTTGTCTCCTTAATACACTATTTATTTAGAGGTAAAACTTAGTTTTATTTAAGTCCAACTTACATCTGGAAATCTTCCCAAATTCCTATATTATTTGCAGCACTCTAGGAATGGAAGTCGCCATATTAGATAAAGAAAGCAGGTGATCATTTGCATAAACTGATGTATATATCTCTTTACCTGCAGTGGTAATACCACTAAGTATTCTATCTGCATTCAATTTCCTTACCAAAGGGTCAATGGTTAGATGAAGAAGTAAAGGGGAAAGCGAGCATCCTTGTCTTGTGTCTCTTGTTATCTTGAAGGGTTCTGAGATAACTCCATTATTTATAACAGCTGAAGAAGAATTATTGTATAAGATTCTAATAAATTCCATAAATTTAGCAGGGAAGTTGTACTTGTGGAGAACAGCAAAAATATGATTCCATAGTATCTGATCAAAAGCTTTCTCAGCATCTAAAGAAAGCAGACCACATGAGGAGTTCGCTTTGTTAGATGCTTCCAGAATGTGGAACACTTTCCTGAAGTTATCTGAGAAGATTCCACCTTTCGTGAACTCTGTCTGCTGTGATGTGATCAGATGTGGAATAACTTTCTTGAGCCTATTTACTAGCAACTTAGCCAGGATTTTCACATCTGTGTTGATTAAGGAAATTGCTTTGTAACTGTTGCAATCTAAGGGTTCTTTCCCCAATTTAAGTATAAGGGTGATGAGCCCATGAATCTGTTTATTTGACAATGAACCTTGTGAGAGAACTTCCATAAACACTTCTCTTAGGGTGGGTGAAAATTGCTCAGCAAACGTATGATAGAAATTGGCCAAGTAGCCATCCAGGCCAGGGGTTTTATTTTGTTTAAGGGATTTGATAGCCTCTAAGATTTCTAATGAGGAAATATCAGCATCCAGACCCTTTGCCTGGTCTGGTGTAACAGAGGGCAAAACCAAATCTGAGTAAAAGTCAGAGGATAAGGAATTATTTTCAGTACTAGCCTGTGCATATGTTTTCTTGTAAAACATGTAGAATTCCCTGTTTATATCTATAGACCCAGTGTGTATATTATTGTTTAAAGAATCCCTTATAGCCAAAATGGATGTGGTGGTAGAATTTTGCTTAAGTCTTATGGCCAACAGCTTTGATGCCCTTGAGCCAGTATCTATATAATTAAGTTTGGATTTCCTAATTACAAACTCAGCATCATACCTACTCAGTTCGTTATATTACATTTTTAGTTTAGACCAATTCTTCCATAAAGTTCTATCATCAGAATTAGTCAACTGTAGCTCCACCTCTTTAATACTATCTAATAACGTAGCTTGTGCAAGAGTTCGCTGCTTTTTTTGGTATGCACATATACTTTTATTCTACCCCTCAGCCAGCATGTTAAGGAATCCCATAAAACACCCCGCTTGATGTCTTGTGTATCATTTAGCATCATAAATTCCTCTATTTTAGCTTTAATTTCAGTGACAGTGTCTGAGTTATTTAATATACTATTATTTAATCTCCATCTCTTGGATTTATGAGAACTCTATAGTATCAAAACATTTAACACTATCGGAGAGTGATCAGAGATGACCACAGGTTTAAGTTCAGAGATGTTCACCCTGTCCACTAACTGTTGGTCAATAAGGAAGTAGTCTATTCTAGATCCTGACTGATGACAGGGTGACCAAAAAGTAAATTATTTTAGTTGCGGATGTTGCATCCTCCAAATGTCTATTAAATTACAGTTAACCATCAAGTTGGAGATGTTCTTGTCTGCTCTAGACCAACCTGGCCTGAACCTAGTCCTATCCAGCACAAGATCCAAAATTGCATTCATATCCCCAGCCAACACCACCCTACTGGCATGTAGATTACTGTGTTTATTTTGTATGGTATTAAAGACTTCATGAGATGGAGCTCTAGGTCCATATATATTGATCAGAGTAAAAAGCTCCTTGCCGACCATCCCCTGAATTATTAGAAAGTGCCCAACACCAACATTCTCTTATGGCAGAGATCCTAAAATCAATGGTTCTGTTTACTAGCATCATGACACCCACCTTCTTTGAGCTATTACCTGCTCCAAAAATTTGTCCTACCCACTCCCTCCTCAATAGATTATAGTGTTCAGCTTTAAGATGTGAGTCCTGCAGGAAGGCAAACAAAACATTAAGCTTTTCAAAATGTCTGAGAACAGAATACCACTTAATTTTATGGTTCAAACCCTTCACATTCCATGAAATCATACTGAATGTATTAGCAATCCCATAATCACACAAAACGTGTTTTGGCATTCTTCTCCCAAAATGTGCCTTTCCCTTCATTAATATATCGATGTCAGGTTTAACCACAGAAGCCTGATGAATATGATCCAAAATAGTGACAGAGGTATCAAAAAGAGTATAGAAAAGAGAGAAAAGAAAGAAAAGAAATGCAATACAGCTACAGAATAGAACCATTTTATCTACTATAAAATACGTAACATGACAAGGGCACCTCTAAAAATAACATTCCCCTTACTACAGCATTTCAAGCCGAGGACCCTTGAGCCAATATCCCTGACCATCCCCAAATGTTGTGGAGCACAGAATTCTAGCTCTGCCCAATACCTCCCAGCAATCTTATAACCATACAGTAAACTCTGTTGAAGAACATGACTTGATACTTTCCACTATGTTTAATATTGCTATTTGTTTACCAGTTCATTCCCCTTTATTCTAAACCACTGTGTGACTACATAGTCATCCTCGGGGGGGGGGCAGGGTTAACTTGTGCAACCAATAAACTTACATTCTGACCATATAAACCGTAGTACATGGACAGCAAGTTAAGTTCACCACACCATAAGTACCATATTTCTTGTAAATAAATGTGTTTCTGTAAGATATCAGAAGCAGTTAACCCTTAGGCTGCCAGAAGATTTAGAAAGTATAGGTTTTTAAGACATGTATACACATCAGCGGCATAGCAAGGGTTAATTTTATCCTCCTGGAAATGTTCATAATAGGAAAAAGAATATTAAAGTAACAAGCAGTTTAGCCACTTAGGTGCATCTACAGTCACTTAATACCTTAGGTTATTTTAAGATCGCGTAAAAGAGAAAAAGTAAAAAAGGGGTAATTGCATTCATGTATTCATATTCAGATCTGCAATAACCATAACCCAATTTAATTTGTATGCCATCCTTAATATAGCAGGCATTCATTCAGTTTATGTTTCTTATAATAGCTCGATGTAGCACTCCCATTTGAAAATACACATCTTAGTATTTATATTCCTGCCCTACCAAAATCAGGTCATGTAATGAACGTAGAAATAAAATAAGAAGAAAGGCACTTTGTACATTAACAATATACAGAACAAAGCACCTCTTAATGACATAGGTATTATTTCCAAACCCTCTGTTTCCCCCCACAAACACATTCGTTAGCCCTCCATCAAAACCTTAAACAGCGAACGCCCCTTCTGCTCTGTCTTTCTCAAGTTCTGTCATCTGTGCACTCATATGAAGGGGGATAAAACTTCTAAAGAGAAACAGTACCAGTTCCATAGATTGTCAACTTCTTTTCTGTTAGTCCCCTCAAATTATTTGCCTCTCTTCGCCATTTTGTTATCGTCTTTCACCCATAATGCATTGAGATACATCTCACGTAATGATGCCACTTACGCATGTCCACCACCAGGATCCACTCAAGGCAAACATTAAGGAACTGCTCATGAGCCAAAATGGAACACTGAGAAAAGCCTTTGCAGCATTTAAATGGTAAGGCAAAGCTCACTGGAAACAAAATGGCCGCAAATTAAATTTGTAAGTAACTTTGGTCATCAGAAAGGGTCTGCTGTTGTTAGTGCCACATGTGGGACAGGACAGAAACCCAGCCCAAAACCAGAGTGTGTGCTACTGCAACCTCAACCCCTCAACTGTAGAGCTCTGAACAGCATCTATCCTTACAATTTACAGAGGAAGGAATCTTTGCCGCCCAAGGTGCAAGCCCAATATTTATCTATCTTTTCTTATTATTGTTCCATTTCCTGTTGTTAAGTCAATGCAGTCTGACACTGCACAAACCACTTAATCATAGAAGTTCAAATAAGTCAATACAGACATCCACAGCATCCAACTAAAATGATGCCTAATGGCTGGAGGTCCCAGACATCCCTAACTGGTGACTCCCGTGTCATCCACTAGGTTTAACAACTGTTGCTGTGCGTATGGTATAAAGTGAAATTCCCTAATAAAATACACTTCCAGGTGTCCCAGATACTCTAGATTGGCAACCCCTGTACCACCATGACAGCCAGCTTAAGTTTTTGCTGCCATTCCAAAGTGCATCCTATTTTCTATTTTGAAGATTAGACACAGAGCAGATACACTATTGGGAGACAAAGGCAATCCACACATCAATGTTTATTATAATAATTCAGTAAAGCTACCAACTACTCAGCTGTTCCCACAGTCAATAAAGGGGAAGGCACAGCAGACACCACCCACCAGGCACAGGCTCAAATTCCCCCTGCCCCACTCTAGGTATTCACCAGCAAAATCCGAATGAAAAGTGACATAGAAGCTATGCAACCATTAATGCTGAAAGTCAAAGTTAAAGAATAATGCTGGAAAATCCTTCCTCAGTCCCTGTTTGGCCACTTCGAAGCCATTATGTTCTTTAATGCCAGTAGGGGCCCAGATCCTCAGCCTAGCGGGGTACATCAGCCCATATTTAAGACCTGCTTCTTTCAATTTTTGTTTAATTGGAAAAAATGCATCACGTTTGCTAATGATTTCTAAAGGCAAGTCATTAAACACTTTAATAGAATTCCCGTCAAAGGTTACAGAAGTAGTGTTTCTAAGGGACCTTTGGACAAACACTTCTTGTTGAAAGTCAAGGAACCGGAACACAAAAGACCTGGGCTTCTCATTTTTAGTGAGTTTTGGTTTAAGGGACCTGAGGGCTCTTTCAATGAAGTACCTGGTAGCTGCTTACGGTGGTTCCACAATTGACAATAACAGCCTGTTTGCAAATTCAATGTCATCTGCTCCTTCTACTCCTTTCTTTAGCCCAAATACCCTCAGATTATTACGTCTGCTCCTACTCTTTAGATCTTCCACCTTAGAAATTAGCTCTGTAATTTTTCTGGAGTTTGTGATTCTTTCTGCTATTTCTTTTGTAGCTCTGTCCTCAACCCTACTAATCCTCACCTCAGCATCAGTAATTCTTTGCCTTTGACGTGCAAGTTTCCCCTTGACCTCCTTAATGTCATTTGACGCATTATTTAAAGTTATTTTCCTGATGGTAATTTCAAGCATAATGAGATCAAACTGCTTAACTGTCAGGGGCTGCTTGGTGTTTTGTTTTTTTGCTTCAGAACAGGGGGCCACCTCTGATCCAATGTTTACCTTTTCTAGGGGTCTCTTTTTAATGTTTGTTTCTCCCTTCATTTTGAGTTCCTCTAACACTGCACCCAGATTTTCTGCCACAGAGTAGATATCACGGTGACCACAAGGAGCCAATTAAATAGGAGCAATAAATGTTTCTCAAGAAACAGTTGTAGAGTTCTACACTGCATCTGTCAAAATTACTTCTGAAGTATGGCAAAAAACTTAATTCAGCTAGGGAAAGGTAGAAATAGTGAGCAATTGTCAAAGTATAGTTCTTTTATTCCCCATTGACCTCCCGATCTGTTTCATCTGTTGTCTTGCAGCTCTGAGGAGTGTCACTAACAATACTCACTAATGATCATGTAAAGCAAACCTCACAGTTGTGTGATATACACTGCTGACAGTAGGAGAAGCTTTTATTATTGCTCTGCAATTTCTCCTTTATTGTTTTCACGGATCCAACATCTTCTGATGCTGATCGCCATGACGCAACTTAAATCGGAAGCCTTTTTTTGAAGCCAACATGCATAGAGCAAACATAACACAAAAGGTATTAATTTACTTAATTTTTAGTGATTAAAATCTAGATTAATTTTCCTCAGCTTTTCAGGTTTTCGCCTGGAGGTAGACCATTGTGGAGCTCAGGTGAACACATCTGCTCCCGACCGCAACATTCGATCGAATCCCCAGCAGTTGTCTTTTTTTAATGGGTGAATGCCTCAGAGATAACTTAGCAGGGGAAGGATGGCCAGGGTTGGGCAAAGGAACAGTGGGCCAAATAAAGGGATGGCACAGTGAAGGCAAAAAACCTCTATGCAAAAGAATTGAGCAAAAAACAGGGGAAAAAAAGACACCGCTTTCGTTATCAAGGGAGGTGACTTAAAGGTAAAGGCTAAAAGGTAGCATTCAGGAGGTACAAAGAGACGCAGAGGGAAAAGGATAAGGAGGTGTGCAAGGAGAAGCAAAGGGAAACAAGGAAAGCAGTGAGAAGTTGAAATGCACAAACTGAGGAAAGGATAGCCCCAAGAGGTAACTAAAGGGTACAAGTCCTTTTTAGGTACATAAGTGAAAACAGGAAGACAAGGGAAGATATTGAGAGGTTAAGACAGGCAGTGGGGAACTGTGCATAGAAGATCAGGAAAAAGCCGCTATAATGAACAGATATTTTGTTCAGCTTTAACAGAGGAAGGGAAGGGGAGGTGATGGGGAAGGGGAAGGGAAGGGGATGGGGAAGGGGAAGGGGAAGGGGAAGGGAAGGGAAGAGGGAAGAGGGATGGGGATGGGGAAGGGAAGGGGAAGGGGATGGGGATGGGGAAGGGGAAGGGGGGAAGGGGATGGGGAAGGGGGAGGGGAAGGGGAAGGGGAAGGGGAAGGGGGAGGGATGGGGAAGGGGAAGGGGAAGGGAAGGGGAGGGAGGGAGGGATGGGGAAGGGGAGGAGGGAAGGGGATGGGGAGGAGGGGGAGGGGAAGGGGATGGGGATGGGGAGAGGGAAGGGAAGGGATGGGGATGGGGAAGGGGAAGGGGAGGGGATGGGGAGGGGAGGGGAGGGGAGGGGAGGGGAAGGGGATGGGGATGGGGAGGGGAAGGGGAAGGGGATGGGGAAGGGAAGGGGAAGGGGAAGGGGAAGGGGATGGGGATGGGAAGGGGGAAGGGGAAGGGAAGGGGATGGGGAAGGGGAAGGGGAAGGGGATGGGGAAGGGGAAGGTGATGGGGAGGGGAAGGGAAGGGGATGGGAAGGGGAAGGGGAAGGGGGAAGGGAAGGGGAAGGGGATGGGGAAGGGGAAGGTGATGGGAAGGGGAAGGGAAGGGGATGGGGAGGGAAGGAAGGGGAAGGGGGAAGGGGGATGGGGAAGGGGATGGGGAAGGGAAGGGGATGGGGAAGGGGAAGGGGATGGGGAAGGGGAAGGGGAAGGGGATGGGGAAGGGGAAGGGGAGGGAAGGGGGAAGGGGATGGGGAAGGGAAGGGGAATGGGATGGGGAAGGGGAAGGTGATGGGGAAGGGAAGGGGAAGGGGATGGGGATGGGGAAGGGGATGGGGAAGGGAAGGGGATGGGGAAGGGAAGGGGAAGGGGATGGGGAAGGGAAGGGAAGGGGAAGGGGATGGGGATGGGGAGGGAGGGGGAAGGGGATGGGGAAGGGAAGGGGGAAGGGAAAGGGAAGGGGATGGGGAAGGGAAGGGGGGGAAGGGGATGGGGAAGGGGAAGGGGAAGGGAAGGGAAGGGGAAGGGGATGGGGAAGGGAAGGGATGGGGAAGGGGAAGGGGAAGGGAAGGGAAGGGGATGGGGAAGGGGAAGGGGAAGGGGAAGGGGAAGGGGATGGGGAAGGGAAGGGGAAGGGGAAGGGAAGGGGATGGGGAAGGGGAAGGGGATGGGGAAGGGAAGGGGAAGGGGAAGGGATGGGGAAGGGGAAGGGGAAGGGAAGGGGAAGGGGAAGGGGAGGGGAAGGGGATGGGGAAGGGGAAGGGGAGGGGGATGGGGATGGGGAAGGGAAGGGGAAGGGGAAGGGGATGGGAAGGGGAGGGAAGGGGATGGGGAAGGGGAAGGGGAGGGAAGGGGAAGGGGAGGGGAGGGGAAGGGAAGGGGAAGGGGGAAGGGGGATGGGGATGGGGAAGGGGAAGGGAAGGGGAAGGGGAAGGGATGGGGAAGGGGAAGGGGAAGGGGATGGGGAAGGGAAGGGGAAGGGAAGGGGAAGGGATGGGGAAGGGGAAGGGGGAAGGGGAAGGGAAGGGGATAGGGATGGGGAAGGGGAAGGGGATGGGAAGGGGGAAGGGGAAGGGGAGGGGATGGGGAAGGGGGAAGGGGGAAGGGGAAGGTGATGGGTCACATAGAAGCTGCCAGAATACTGTGGTGAGGGAGGTAGGCACAAGTCTGTTTACAGAGGAGAGAGTCCTGAAAGGAATTGCAAATCTAAAAGTGGATAAAGCTATGGGGCCAGATGGGATACACCCAAGGGTGTTGATGGAGCTCAGAGAGGTCTTGGTTGCACCTCTGGCAGCTCTGTTTATCAACTATCTGGAAACAGAAGTGGCTCCAGAGGACTGGAGGAGGGCAGATGTAGTCCCACTTCATAAAAGCAGTTGTAGGGAGGAGGCTGGCAACTATAGGCCAGTCAATCTGACATCAGTGGTGGGGAAGTTAATGGAGTCACTGCTAAAGGAAAGGACTGTAGAGTATTTTGAATTCTGTGGGTTACAAAACCCAAGGCAGCACAGATTCACGGGATGGGTTGGTCATACCTGAAAACCTGACAGATTTCTTTGACTGGGTGACTAGGGAAATAGATCAGAGTGGGGCAGTGGACATAGCCTACTTAAACTTCAGCAAGGCCTTTGAAAGTGTACCACATAGGAGGCTCATAAGGAAACTGGGTAGCTTAGTGGTGTGTCCTAAGATTTTTAACTGGGTAAGAAATTGGTTAATAGGCAGCAGAGGGTAGTGGTAAATGAAACTCAGTCGGGGAAGGGAGGGTTACCAGCAGGGTACCTCAGGGCTCAGTACTGGGACCACTCCTCTTCAATGTCTTTATAAGTGACATCACAAATGAGCTGGAAGGGAATGTCTGCCTCTTTGCAGATGACACCACAATCTGCAGGAGGATGGACACTCCAGAGGGGGTAGAGAGAATGTGCAGAGGCCTGATAACACTTGAGATGTGGTTAAGAGGATGACAGCCAGATTTCAGTACAAAAAAGTGAAAAATCATATACCTACTGCACAGAAACCCAGAGTGGAGTATACAATGGGAGAAGAGGTATTGACTGTCAAACAGGAAAGATACTTTGGAATAATCATATCTGATGGCCTCAAGGTGGTGAGGCAGTGCGACAAGGCAGGATGTAGGGCCAGTGGAATGCTGGGGTGCATAGGGAGAGTTATCACCAGCAGAAGGAGGGAGGTGGTGTTGCCACCATATAGCTTGTTGGTGAGATCCCACCTGGAATACTGTGTTCAGTTCTGGAGACCACATCTCAGGAAGAACATAAACAGGGTGGAAGTTGTCCAGAGCTGGACAACTAAAATGATGCAGGGGCTGCATCAGAAGCCCTACAAGAGAAACTGACAGACCTCAATATGTACACCATAGAAGCAAGGAGGAAAAGCTGGGACATGACTGAGACCTATAAATATCTCACTAGGTTGAACAAGGTACAGGAAGGGAGTAGTTTTCAGAGGAAAAGATTCACAAGAACAAGGAGACATGCAATAAAGCTGGATGGGGGAACATTTAGGAAAGATGTGAGGAAGTACTACTTCACCGAAAGAATGGTGGATGCCTGGAACAGCCTTCCAGCAGAGATAGTGAGGGTGAAAGCAGTGGTGGGGCTCAAGTATGTAAGGGGATAGGCACAAGGGAATCTTAGCTGGGATGTTTTGGGCTGGCAGTATAGCCTAGAGGTTAGAGGAACGAGGTGTGAATATCCAGTAGACCAGAGCTGAGTCTGATTCTCACAACCTCCACTTGCATACTGTGTGACTCTGAGCAAGTCATTTAACCACCCAGTGCTCCCTGGTCGCTCCTGAAAACAAGCACTTGTACCTAGAGGGCCTTACCCGGTTACCAAAGACTAAAATAAATAAAAAATAAATAAATAAAAAGTGTGTGTGGAGGGTGGGGTTGGGGGGTGGAGATCAAGTAGAGTCTGTGGTGACAGTATAGGCAGGGACAAATGCGCAGACTAGGTGGGCCAAATGGTCCTTATCTGCCATCAAATTCTATATTTGTATATTTCTATGTTATTGATTTACTTAGTAAAATAATCTGTTACACATTGCAATTGGTCTCGTGTGTTCACATAATACCTCGACAAGTGCTACATATTTTTGTTTACTCATTTTGGTATGTAGGTGAAATGGACCAGATGAGCCCCAGCAATTATCAGTGTAGTCAGTATGCATGTTTGATTTTTGGCTTTCTGATTTAGAAAAGAAAAGAGAGTGATCTACTGTGTCAAACTCTTTGTCCAAAATGATGAAGATTTCCTCTGTGTCCAGGCCAGAGTCCGTATTTTAGTGTTTTATTTATTTGTAATTTTTGACTAAGAAAGGCACACTAAGCTGTGACAACTTGTTTCCAGGTACTTCCTCTGAGGTGGGTTTCAAGGACCTGTTTGTATTGATGGGGGAATGTTGGCCATCAGACAGGGGACACTCCCCTACTCTTCCAGAGGTCGGAGCTGCTGCCTGTCCAAGATGGCAGACAGCAGGACAGTGGTGGAGGTGAAGCTGGTGTACATGCAAGTGAGCAGACCTCCCTCCCTGCATGTACAGCCCAGGAAGTTGATTGAATGGAGACAGAGCCATGTGATATATTGGACTCTTTTCTGATTCAGAAATGAGCTCTGAGGAGAGGAAATGCATGCCGTTGTGAATTAAAGAAAAGTTACCTGTTGGCTTAACTAGCCGAGGAAGAGGCCTGTTTTGTCCAGAGGAAGGAGCTCCCTGCTGCAAAAAAACTATGGAGAAGAATGGTGATATGTCTGGTGATGGTTTGTTTAACACTGACAAGCCAGCTTCAGCTGCTGAAGATGATGCAGCAACATCAAAGGCTCCTGCTGTTAGTTTGCTGGCCTCCTCCCTACTCAGTGTGATACAGTGTCTGCAGCTCCTGCAGCAAATAATGATGCTGCAACAGATAAGGCTCCCAGCTGCAGTACAAAAATAGAACTAAAGCCTAGAAAGTCCATTCCTGAGGTTCCTGTAGTCCGTTCAGCAAAATGATGGGAAACTCACCATTGTGGCAGCATTAAGTTGGGACTGAGACAAGGCAGGTGGCCCAGATCACAAAGGTCTTCAATGAAACTGCAGCTGACTCCCCCTGATCTGTGGAAATGACATTAATGAGAGCAGGCTGAAAAAAAAAAAAACAAGTGGACAGTGGCAACCAGGTGCATCAGTCCTCCTGATTCCAGGAAATGCAGAGAACAGGAATGAAGAAACTGTTGGAAAGGATCCAGTTTCAAGTTCCACACTACCAGCAGAGCAGGAACACTGAGCTGTACAGGTACAGTCTCTTGCTCAATTATCAAAAAAGCAGGCAGTATAAAGCTGGCCCAGTGGTGGGGAGGGCTGAGGCTCTACAAGCGCCTTACCTCCTACCACGCCAGTGACCCATGTTTGGGAATGGACACAAGCTACTGGGGGTTGGCCAGGGGAGGGAGGATTGAGCTTCTGGAGGAAGCTTTCCTCCCTCAGGTAAAGGGTGTCTGTGACCTGCTCAACTACCACCTGGAGGAATTCTGGTGGAGGTACGTGTGTGGCACATCGTGTGGGGATGCTCCACATTCAGAGCGCAGGAGGTGTCACCGTGGAGGGGGAGCTCGCACAATGTGCTCACTACACGTTCATGGTAGCCAAGGGGAGAAAACAGAAAAAGATGGAAGATGGGCTTCATGAAGCCCTGTCTGGTGTGTCGTGACCTGTTCTGCTACTCCGATCCAAGGAGACAATCTGCATGCACAACAAGGAGAAAGGACAGCCCTTTTCCTCCGGGTTCTGCTGCATGGTGGTGGGGATGTGGGCCCTGGAAGTTGAAGGAGGCTGGAGATATTGGTGGCCACCAGAACAGGGCTGATGCAAGCCCCTGGACAGGTCAGTGTCCACTCAGTGTCCAGAAATTAGCATATATAAATGAGTTGGGGGCATAAAAGTACCTGCACAGCCAATGTGCAGAGAGGCCAAGCAGAGAGAGTGACCAAGAAGGAGGGACCCAAGCCAAGTGGGTGTCCAGTCAGAAGAGGCCTACTGCAGTGATAGAGCCTGATGGGGATAGCCCTTATTGCAGGATAAGGAGATCACCTGTATACCAGTGTAGGGTCAGATAGGGTAGTGAGTGAGAGCAGGGAAAAAATAGAGAGCCTGCTGCTTCAGGTGCTTGATGATCCTGTTGTACTAAGTTTTCCTCATAGAAAAAAAGCTGCAAACTGAAGAATTCATCATTTCTCTAGTTTCCAACAACAATGCTGCTTGCTCCAGAGGGCCATCAGAAGAATTCCTCAGCATTTTCATCAAAGAATTTCTTCAGAAAATCCAAAGAAGTGTGATATTGTAAAAAAAAACTTATTGTTGCTGGGACTATTTTAAAAGTCAAGTGACACTGAAGTAACAGAAAATTTACCTCAGTCCTTCAGCATTTTAAAAGACTTTGTCATCTGAAGGACTGAACAGTTCAAGGTTTGAGAGGGGAAAATGTCCTAGCTTTTAATGTGCCAGTATGTGATATGTTTCATGCCACTGTTATTACTGATTGCTTAAAGTCAATTTGTGTTTAGCAATGTTGTGATTTTAACTTTAGAGTTATAGAATTAAATAAGTAAAGTAACTGTGTGATAGATACAGGGTAGGTATCTGATATAAGGGGTGAGTGGGCTGACGAAGGTTGGATAAGTCCCAGTAGCCACTGCTCACCCTTAAGGCTACAAGATAAACAAGCTCAGGTATTAAGGCCAGAGAGGGTGCTTATCCTGGGACTAGCTTGTATGTCCTGAAGGGCTGGTGTGTGGTGTGTGCCTGCAGTCTCCATGAGTAAAGTGAATGTCCTGGAAGGCTGGTGGGTGGTGAGTGCCTGCAGTCTCCATGAGTAAAGTGAATGTGCTGGAGGGCTGGTGTGTGGTGAGTGCCTGCAGTCTCCAGGAGTAAAGTGAATGTGCTGGAGGGCTGGTGTGTGGTGTGTGCATGCAGTCTCCATGAGTAAAGTGAATGTCCTAAAGGGCTGGTGTGTGGTGTGTGCCTGCAGTCTCCATGAGTAAAGTGAATGTCCTGGAGGGCTGGTGGGTGGTGTGTGCCTGCAGTCTCCATGAGTAAAGTGAATGTACTAGAGGGCTGGTGGGTGGTGTCTGCCTGCAGTCTCCATGAGTAAAGTGAATGTGCTGGAGGTCTGGTGTGTGGTGTGTGCCTGCAGTCTCCATGAGTAAAGTGAATGTGCTGGAGAGCTGGTGTGTGGTGTGTGCCTGCAGTCTCCATGAGTAACGTGAATATGCTGGAGGGCTGGTGGGTGGTGAGTGCCTGCAGTTTCCATGAGTAAAGTGAATGTGCTGTAGGGCTGGATGTGGTGTGTGCCTGCAGTCTCCATGAGTAAAGTGAATGTGCTGGAGGGCTGGTGGGTGGTATGTGCCTGCAGTCTCCATGAGTAAAGTGAATGTGCTGGAGGGCTGGGTGTGTGCATGCAGTCTCCATGAGTAACAGTGAATGTGCTGTAGGGCTGGTGGGTGGTGTGTGCCTGCAGTCTCCATGAGTAAAGTGAATGTCCTGGAGGGCTGGTGGGTAGTGTGTGCCTGCAGTCTCCATGAGTAAAGTGAATGTCCTGGAGGGCTGGTGGGTAGTGTGTGCCTGCAGTCTCCATGAGTAAAGTGAATGTCCTGGAGGGCTGGTGGGTGGTGTCTGTCTGCAGTCTCCTTGAGTAAAGTGAATGTGCTGGAGGGCTGGTTGGTGGTGTGTGCCTGTATTTTAAAAGACTTTATCATCTGAAGGACTGAACAGTTCAAGGATTGAGAGGGAAAAATGTCCTAGCTTTTAATGTGCCAGTATGTGATATGTTTGATGCCACTGTTATTCCTGATTGCTTAAAGTCAATTAGTGTTTAGCAATGTTGTGATTTTAACTTTAGAGTTATAGAATTAAATAAGTAAAGTAACTGTGTGATAGATACCAGGGTAGGTATCTGATATAAGGGGAGTATGGGCTGACTAAGGTGGGATAATTCCCAGGAGCCACTGCTCGCCCATAAGGCTACAGGATAAACAAGCTCAGGTATTAAGGCCTGAGATGGTGCTTATCCTGGGAGTAGCTTGTATGTCCTGAAGAGCTGGTGTGTGGTGTGTGCCTGCAGTCTCCATGAGTAAAGAGAATGTCCTGGAGGGCTGGTGGGTGGTGTGTGCCTGCAGTCTCCATGAGTAAAGTGAATGTCCTGGAGGGCTGGTGGGTGGTGAGTGCCTGCAGTCTCCATGAGTAAAGTGAATGTGCTCGAGGGCTGGTGTGTCGTATGTGCCTGCAGTCTCCATGGGTAAAGTGAATGTGCTGGAGGGCTGGTGGGTGGTGAGTGCCTGCAGTCTCCATGAGTGAAGTGAATGTGCTGGAGGGCTGGTGGGTGGTGAGTGCCTGCAGTCTCCATGAGTAACGTGAATGTGCTGGAGGGCTGGAGTGTGGTGTGTGCATGCAGTCTCCATAGTGAAGTGAATGTCTGGAGGGCTGGTGTGTGGTAGTGCCTGCAGTCTCCATGAGTAAAGTGAATGTGCTGGAGGGCTGGTGTGTGGTGTGTACATGCAGTCTCCATGAGTAACGTGAATGTGCTGTAGGGCTGGTGTGTGGTATATGCCTGCAGTCTCCATGAGTAAAGTGAACATGCTGGAGGGCTGGTATGTGGTGTGTGCCTGCAGTCTCCATGAGTAAAGTGAATGTGATGTACAGCTGGTGTGTGGTATATGCCTGCAGTCTCCACGAGTAAAGTGAATGTGCTGGAGGGCTGGTTGATGGTGAGTGCCTGCAATCTCCATGAGTAAAGTGAATGTGTTGGAGGGCTGGTGGGTAGTGTGTGCCTGCTGTCTCCATGAGTAAAGTGAATGTCCTGGAGGCTGGTGGGTGGTGAGTGCCACAGTCTCCATGAGTAAAGTGAATGTGCTGGAGGGCTGGTGTGTGGTGTGTGCCTGCAGTCTCCTTGAGTAAAGTGAATGTGCTGGAGAGCTTCTGTGTGGTGTGTGCCTGCAGTCTCCATGAGTAAAGTGAATGTGCTGGAGGGCTGGTGAGTGGTGAGTGCCTGCAGTCTCCATGAGTAAAGTGAATGTGCTGGAGGGCTGGAGTGTGGTGTATGCATGCAGTCTCCATGAGTAAAATGAATGTGCTGGAGGGCTGGTTGGTGGTGAGTGCCTGCATTTTAAAAGACTTTATCATCGAAGGACTGAACAGTTCAAGGATTGAGAAGGGAAATTGTCCTAGCTTTTAATGTGCCAGTATGTGATATGTTTGATGCCACTGTTATTCCTGATTGCTTAAAGTCAATTTGTTTTTAGCAATGTTGTGATTTTAACTTTAGAGTTATAGAATTAAATAAGTAAAGTAACTGTGTGATAGATGCCGGGTAGGTATCTGATATAAAGTGAGTGGGCTGATGAAGGTGGGATAAGTCCCAGTAGCCACTGCTGCGCCATAAGGCTACAGGATAAACAAGCTCAGGTATTAAGGCCAGAGAGGGTGCTTATCCTGGGACTAGCTAGTATGTCCTGAAGGGCTGGTGTGTGGTGTGTGCCTGCAGTCTCCATGAGTAAAGTGAATGTGCTGGAGGGCTGGAGTGTGGTGAGTGCCTGCAGTCTCCAGGAGTAAAGTGAATGTGCTGGAGGGCTGGTGTGTGGTGTGTGCATGCAGTCTCCATGAGTAAAGTGAATGTCCTAAAGGGCTGGTGTGTGGTGTGTGCCTGCAGTCTCCATGAGTAAAGTAAATGTCCTGGAGGGCTGGTGTGTGGTGTGTGCCTGCAGTCTCCATGAGTAAAGTGAATGTGCTGGAGGGCTGGCTGATGGTGAGTGCCTGCAATCTCCAAGAGTGAAGTGAATGTGCTGGAGGGCTGGTATGTGGTGTGTGCCTGCAGTCTCCATGAGTAAAGTGAATGTGCTGTACGGCTGGTATGTGGTATGTGCCTGCAGTCTCCATGAGTAAAGTGAATGTGCTGGAGGGTTGGTTGATGGTGAGTGTCTGCAATCTCCATGAGTAAAGTGAATGTGTTGGAGAGCTGGTGTGTGGTGTGTGCATGCAGTCTCCATGAGTAAAGTGAATGTGCAGGAGGGCTGGATGGTGGTGTGTGCCTGTAGCCTCCATGAATAAAGTGAATGTGCTGGAGGGCTGGTGGGTGGTGAGTGCATGCAGTCTCCATGAGTAAAGTGAATGTGCTAGAGGGCTGGTTGGTGGTGTGTGCATGCAGTCTCCATGAGTAAAGTGAATGTGCTAGAGGGCTGGTTGGTGGTGTGTGCATGCAGTCTCCATGAGTAAAGTGAATGTGCTGGAGGGCTGGTGTGTGGTATGTGCCTGCAGTCTCCATGAGTAAAGTGAATGTGCTGGAGAGCTGGTTTGTGGTGTGTGCCTGCAGTCTCCATGAGTAAAGTGAATGTGCTGGAGGGCTTGTGACTGGTGAGTGCCTGCAGTCTCCATGAGTAAAGTGAATGTGCTGTAGGGCTGGAGTGTGGTATGTGCCTGCAGTCTCCATGAGTAAAGTGAATGTGCTGGAGGGCTGGTGGGTGGTGAGTGCCTGCAGTCTCCATGAGGAAAGTGAATGTGCTGGAGGGCTGGTGTGTGCATGCAGTCTCCATGAGTAACTATGAATGTGCTGTAGGGCTGGTGGGTAGTGTGTGCCTGCAGTCTCCATGAGTAAAGTGAGATGTCCTGGGAGGCTGGTGGGTACTGTGTGCCCTGCAGTCTCCATGAGTAAAGTGAATGTCCTGGAGGGCTGGTGGGTGGTGAGTGCCTGCAGTCTCAGAGTAAAGTGAATGATGCTGGAGGGCTGGTGTGTGGTGTGTGCTTGCAGTCTCCTTGAGTAAAGTGAATGTGCTGGAGAGCTGGTGTGTGGTGTGTGCCTGCAGTCTCCATGAGTAAAGTGAATGTGCTGGAGGGCTGGTGAGTGGTGAGTGCCTGCAGTCTCCATGAGTAAAGTGAATGTGCTGGAGGGCTGGTTCGTGGTGTGTGCCTGCATTTTAAAAGACTTTATCATCTGAAGGACTGAACAGTTCAATGATTGAGAGGGAAAAATGTCCTAGCTTTTAATGTGCCAGTATGTGATATGTTTGATGCCACTGTTATTCCTGATTGCTTAAAGTCAATTTGTGTTTAGCAATGTTGTGATTTTAACTTTAGAGTTATAGAATTAAATAAGTAAAGTAACTGTGTGATAGATAGCAGGGTATGTATCTGATATAAAGGGTGAGTGGGCTGACTAAGGTGGGATAAGTCCCAGGAGCCACTGCTCGCCCTTAAGGCTACAGGATAAACAAGCTCAGGTATTAAGGCCAGAGATGGTGCTTATCCTGGGACTAGCTAGTATGTCCTGAAGGGCTGGTGTGTGGTGTGTGCCTGCAGTCTCCATGAGTAAAGTAAATGTCCTGGAGGGCTGGTGGGTGGTGTGTGCCTGCAGTCTCCATGAGTAAAGTGAATGTCCTAGAGGGCTGGTGGGTGGTGTCTGCCTGCAGTCTCCATGAGTAAAGTGAATGTGCTGGAGGTCTGGTGTGTGGTGTGTGCCTGCAGTCTCCATGAGTAAAGTGGATGTGCTGGAGAGCTGGTGTGTGGTGTGTGCCTGCAGTCTCCATGAGTAAAGTGAATGTGCTGGAGGGCAGGCTGATGGTGAGTGCCTGCAATCTCCATGAGTAAAGTGAATGTGCTGGAGAGCTGGTGTGTGGTGTGTGCCTGCAGTCTCCATGAGTAAAGTGAATGTGCTGGAGGGCAGGCTGATGGTGAGTGCCTGCAATCTCCATGAGTAAAGTGAATGTGCTGGAGGGCTGGTATGTGGTGTGTGCCTGCAGTCTCCATGAGTAAAGTGAATGTGCTGTACGGCTGGTGTGTGGTATGTGCCTGCAGTCTCCATGAGTAAAGTGAATGTGCTGGAGGGTTGGTTGATGGTGAGTGTCTGCAATCTCCATGAGTAAAGTGAATGTGTTGGAGAGCTGGTGTGTGGTGTGTGCATGCAGTCTCCATGAGTAAAGTGAATGTGCTGGAGGGCTGGATGGTGGTGTGTGCCTGTAGCCTCCCTGAATAAAGTGAATGTGCTAGAGGGCTGGTGGGTGGTGAGTGCATGCAGTCTCCATGAGTAAAGTGAATGTGCTAGAGGGCTGGTTGGTGGTGTGTGCATGCAGTCTCCATGAGTAAAGTGAATGTGCTAGAGGGGTGGTTGGTGGTGTGTGTATGCAGTCTCCATGAGTAAAGTGAATGTGCTGGAGGGCTGGTGTGTGGTATGTGCCTGCAGTCTCCATGAGTAAAGTGAATGTGCTGGAGGACTGGTGGGTGGTGAGTGCATGCAGTCTCCATGAGTAAAGTGAAAGTGCTAAAGGGCTGGTTTGTGGTGTGTGCATGCAGTCTCCATGAGTGAAGTGAATGTGCTGGAGGGCTGGTGTGTGGTGAGTGCCTGCAGTCTCCATGAGTAACGTGAATGTGCTGGAGGGCTGGTGGGTGGTGAGTGCCTGCAGTCTCCATGAGTAAAGTGAATGTGCTGTAGGGCTGGTGTGTGGTGTGTGCCTGCAGTCTCCATGAGTAAAGTGAATGTGCTGTAGGGCTGGTGTGTGGTATGTGCCTGCAGTCTCCATGAGTAAAGTGAATGTGCTCGAGGGCTGGTGGGTGGTGAGTGCCTGCAGTCTCCATGAGTAAAGTGAATGTGCTGGAGGGCTGGTGTGTGCATGCAGTCTCCATGAGTAACATGAATGTGCTGTAGGGCTGGTGGGTGGTGTGTGCCTGCAGTCTTCATGAGTAAAGTGAATGTCCTGGAGGGCTGGTGGGTAGTGTGTGCCTGCAGTCTCCATGAGTAAAGTGAATGTCCTGGAGGGCTGGTGGGTGGTGAGTGCCTGCAGTCTCCATGAGTAAAGTGAATGTGCTGGAGGGCTGGTGTGTGGTGTGTGCCTGCAGTCTCCTTGAGTAAAGTGAATGTGCTGGAGAGCAGTGTGTAGTGTGTGGTGCGTGCCTGCAGTCTCCATGAGTAAAGTGAATGTGCTGGATGGCTGGTGAGTGGTGAGTGCCTGCAGTCTCCATGAGTAAAGTGAATGTGCTGGAGGGCTGGTTGGTGGTGTGTGCCTGCATTTTAAAAGACTTTAGCATTTGAAGGAATGAACAGTTCAAGGATTGAGAGGGAAAAATGTCCTAGCTTTTAATGTGCCAGTATGTGATATGTTTGATGCCACTGTTATTCCTGATTGCTTAAAGTCAATTTGTGTTTAGCAATGTTGTGATTTTAACTTTAGAGTTATAGAATTAAATAAGTAAAGTAACTGTGTGATAGATACCAGGGTAGGTATCTGATATAAAGGATTAGTGGGCTGACTAAGGTGGGATAAGTCTCGAGGCCACTGCTCTACCTAAGGCTACAGGATAAACAAGCTCAGGTATTAAGGCCAGAGATGGCGCTTATCCTGGGACTAGCTTGTATGTCCTGAAGGGCTGGTGTGTGGTGTGTGCCTGCAGTCTCCATGAGTAAAGTGAATGTCCTGGAAGGCTGGTGGGTGGTGTGTGCCTGCAGTCTCCATGAGTAAAGTGAATGTCCTGGAGGGCTGGTGGGTGGTGACTGCCTGCAGTCTCCATGAGTAAAGTGAATGTGCTGGAGGGCTGGTGTGTGGTGTGTGCCTGCAGTCTCCATGAGTAAAGTGAATGTGCTGGAGGGTTGGTTGATGGTGAGTGTCTGCAATCTCCATGAGTAAAGTGAATGTGTTGGAGAGCTGGTGTGTGGTGTGTGCATGCAGTCTCCATGAGTAAAGTGAATGTGCTGGAGGGCTGGATGGTGGTGTGTGCCTGCAAGCCTCCATGAGATAAAGTGAATGTGCTGGAGGGCTGGTGGGTGGTGGTGCATGCAGTCTCCATGAGTAAAGTGAATGTGCTAGAGGGCTGGTTGGTGGTGTGTGCATGCAGTCTCCATGAGTAAAGTGAATGTGCTAGAGGGCTGGTTGGTGGTGTGTGCATGCAGTCTCAATGAGTAAAGTGAATGTGCTGGAGGGCTGGTGTGTGGTATGTGCCTGCAGTCTCCATGAGTAAAGTGAATGTGCTGGAGGGCTGGTGGGTGGTGAGTGCATGCAGTCTCCATGAGTAAAGTGAATGTGCTAAAGGACTGGTTTGTGGTGTGTGCATGCAGTCTCCATGAGTAAAGTGAATGTGCTGTAGGGCTGGTGTGTGGTGAGTGCCTGCAGTCTCCATGAGTAAAGTGAATGTGCTGGAGGGCTGGTGGGTGGTGAGTGCCTGCAGTCTCCATGAGTAAAGTGAATGTGCTGTAGGGCTGGTGTGTGGTGTGTGCCTGCAGTCTCCATGAGTAAAGTGAGTGTGCTGTGGGGCTGGTGTGTGGTATGTGCCTGCAGTCTCCATGAGTAAAGTGAATGTGCTGGAGGGCTGGTGGGTGGTGAGTGCCTGCAGTCTCCATGAGTAAAGTGAATGTGCTGGAGGGCTGGTGTGTGCATGCAGTCTCCATGAGTAACATGAATGTGCTGTAGGGCTGGTGGGTAGTGTGTGTCTGCAGTCTCCATGAGTAAAGTGAATGTCCTGGAGGGCTGGTGGGTAGTGTGTGCCTGCAGTCTCCATGAGTAAAGTGAATGTCCTGGAGGGCTGGTGGGTGGTGAGTGCCTGCAGTCTCCATGAGTAAAGTGAATGTGCTGGAGGGCTGGTGTGTGGTGTGTGCCTGCAGTCTCCTTGAGTAAAGTGAATGTGCTGGAGAGCTGGTGTGTGGTGTGTGCCTGCAGTCTCCATGAGTAAAGTGAATGTGCTGGAGGGCTGGTGAGTGGTGAGTGCCTGCAGTCTCCATGAGTAAAGTGAATGTGCTGGAGGGCTGCTTGGTGGTGTGTGCCTGCATTTTAAAAGACTTTATCATCTGAAGGATCTGAACATTTCAAGGATTGAGAGGGAAAAATGTCCTAGCTTTTAATGTGCCAGTATGTGATATGTTTGATGCCACTGTTATTCCTGATTGCTTAAAGTCAATTTGTTTAGCAATGTTGTGATTTTAACTTTAGAGTTATAGAATTAAATAAGTAAAGTAACTGTGTGATAGATACCAGGGTAGGTATCTGATATAAGGGGTGAGTGGGTTGACTAAGGTGGGATAAGTCCCAGGAGCCACTGCTCGCACTTAAGGCTACAGGATAAACAAGCTCAGGTATTAAAGCCAGAGATGGTGCTTATCCTGGGACTAGCTTGTATGTCCTGAAGGGCTGGTGTGTGGTGTGTGTCTGCAGTCTCCATGAGTAAAGTGAATGTCCTGGAGGGCTGGTGGGTGGTGTGTGCCTGCAGTCTCCATGAGTAAAGTGAATGTCCTGGAGGGCTGGTGGGTGGTGAGTGCCTGCAGTCTCCATGAGTAAAGTGAATGTGCTGGAGGGCTGGTGTGTGGTGTGTGCCTGCAGTCTCCTGGAGTAAAGTGAATGTGCTGGAGAGCTGGTGTGCGGTGTGTGCCTGCAGTCTCCATGAGTAAAGTGAATGTGCTGGAGGGCTAGTGATTGGTGAGTGCCTGCAGTCTCCATGAGTAAAGTGAATGTGCTGGAGGGCTGGTTGGTGGTGTGTGCATGCAGTCTCCATGAGTAAAGTGAATGTGCTGGAGGGCTGGTGGGTGGTGAGTGCCTGCAGTCTCCATGAGTGAAGTTAATGTGCTGGAGGGCTGGTGGGTGGTGAGTGCCTGCAGTCTCCATGAGTAACGTGAATGTGCTGTAGGACTGGTGTGTGGTATGTGCCTGCAGTCTCCATGAGTAAAGTGAATGTGCTTGAGGGCTGGTGTGTGGTGTGTGCATGCAGTCTCCATGAGTAACGTGAATGTGCTGTAGGGCTGGTGTGTGGTATGTGCCTGCAGTCTCCATGAGTTAAGTGCATGTGCTGGAGAGCTGGTGTGTGGTGTGTGCCTGCAGTCTACATGAGTAAAGTGAATGTGCTGGAGGGCTGGTTGATGATGAGTGCCTGAAATCTCCATGAGTAAAGTGAACGTACTGGAGGGCTGGTATGTGGTGTGTGCCTGCAGTCTCCATGAGTAAAGTGAATGTGATGTACAGCTGGTGTGTGGTATGTGCCTGCAGTCTCCATGAGTAAAGTGAATGTGCTGGAGGGCTGGTTGATGGTGAGTGCCTGCAGTCTCCATGAGTAAAGTGAATGTGTTGGAGGGCTGGTGGGTAGTGTGTGCCTGCTGTCTCCATGAGTAAAGTGAATGTACTGGAGGGCTGGTGGGTGGTGAGTGCCTGCAGTCTCCATGAGTAAAGTGAATGTGCTGGAGGGCTGGTGTGTGGTGTGTGCCTGCAGTCTCCTTGAGTAAAGTGAATGTGCTGGAGAGCTGGTGTGTGGTGTGTGCCTGCAGTCTCCATGAGTAAAGTGAATGTGCTGGAGGGCTGGTGAGTGGTGAGTGCCTGCAGTCTCCATGAGTAAAGTGAATGTGCTGGAGGGCTGGTGTGTGGTGTATGCATGCAGTCTTCATGAGTAAAGTGAATGTGCTGGAGGGCTGGTATGTGGTGTGTGCATACAGTCTCCATGAGTAAAGTGAATGTCTTGGAGGGCTGGTGGGTGGTGAGTGCCTGCAGTTTCCATAAGTAAAGTGAATGTGCTGGAGGGCTGGTGGGTGGTGAGTGCCTGCAGTCTCCATGAGTAAAGTGAATGTGCTGGAGGGCTGGTGGGTGGTGTGTGCATGCAGTCTCCATGAGTAACGTTAATGTGCTGGAGGGCTGTTGTGTGGTATGTGCCTGCAGTCTCCATGAGTAAAGTGAATGTGCTGGAGGGCTGGTGTGTGGTGTGTGCATGCAGTCTCCATGAGTAACGTGAATGTGCTGTAGGGCTGGTGTGTGGTATCTGCCTGCAGTCTCCATGAGTAAAGTGAATGTGCTGGAGGGCTGGTGGGTGGTGAGTGCCTGCAGTCTCCATGAGTATAGTGAATGTGCTGGAGGGCTGGTGTGTGGTGTGTGCATGCAGTCTCCATGAGTAACGTGAATGTGCTGTAGGGCTGGTGTGTGGTATGTGCCTGCAGTCTCCATGAGTAAAGTGAATGTGCTGGAGGGCTGGTGGGTGGTGAGTGCCTGCAGTCTCCATGAGTAAAGTGAATGTGCTGGAGGGCTGGTGTGTGGTGTGTGCATGCAGTCTCCATGAGTAACGTGAATGTGCTGGAGGGCTGGTGTGTGGTATGTGCCTGCAGTCTCCATGAGTAAAGTGAATGTGCTGGAGAGCTGGTGTGTGGTGTGTGCATGCAGTCTCCATGAGTAACGTGAATGTGCTGTATGGCTGGTGTGTGTTGTGTGCCTGCAGTCTCCATGAGTAAAGTGAATGTGCTGGAGGGCTGATGGGTGGTGAGTGCCTGCAGTCTCCATGAGTAAAGTGAATGTGCTGGAGGACTGGTTGGTGGTGTGTGCCTGTAGTCTCCACGGGAGAGTGTAGTGGGGTGGTGTGCCCTGCTGGGAAAAAGTAGTGGGGTGGTGTGCCCTGCCTGGAAAGAGAAGAAAAGAAAGTGTCTAATCAAACTGCAATTTCATAGATTGCAGATTCAAACCCTCTAAGAACCTTTATGCCTTTTTGCCACAGAATTTTGTGATAAAATTTAGTAGATCAATTGTAGTAAACCCTGATGTGGTTATATCATTGAGCATTTATTGATGTTTTGTGAACATTGAAAGTTAATTTAGTTGATTCTGTCTCTGTACTGAGAGACACTGTAGAAGTGTGCTTCGGGGGAGGGGCTGATCTGTGGTGTAATACGGGAGAGTAGTGAGAAAGGCATTTTTTCCAACAGTTGTTCACTATTGTTTTATTATTTTTGTGTTCAGGTAGACACAGTACAACTTCACTGATTTGTTTATAAATATTTTCTGTTTGCTGGGCAGTTTTTCAGTCTTTTTACAGTACTGTCTGTGTTGTACTGCACTGAACAGTTAAGGTTTCTGTGCCTGGCCTTTAATCTGTGTGCATGCTGTCAATTGATATGCATTTCATTTCGGCACCACAATAGCTGTACTCTGAATTTCTAAGCCTGTCCTGCCTACAGTTTATTTTCCTGTTTCTGTGTAGCTAGGTACTGCATCTCTTCCCCCCCAATCAAAACAAAGTATTGTTTTTTGACTGTTGGCTTTTTGAAGATTGGTTAAGGATTCAAGGACAGGTATTGTGTCATGCCTATGTGACTGTATTTAGTATGTTACTTCCCAGCCACCCAAAAGTGCCAAAATATCAAGTTGCTGTAAATTGTTGTGTCGTCTGAAAAATGCCCCCAAAAAGACGGTCAGGCAAAGGAGTTTCTGGCTGAGGTGCTGCTGCCAAGAAGACTATTAGCAGTGGAAGTTGTTGTGAAGATGAGTCAGGTTCATCAGGGGCTACCAATGGTAGCAGTGTTAAGAGTGGTTGTTGCCATGGTAGTACACAGCAGAAGGGAAACATAGTAGTTGGTGCAAGTAAAGGGATTTGTCCGACTACGTTTTTCGCAGCAAAATCAGTCACTTCAATCCTGATTGGAGATGGTGTTGTCCCTGCTGTTAGTAAAGTTAGTGAGGGCATGGTTGATAACAGCATGAGTATTGCTACAAGTTCAACCCTGTTAAACATATCATGTGGGAAAAATGTTGTTGAATCCACAGACTTGAGTGCAGTTGACGTCTCACTACCTGCAGTATTTGAACATGATTCTGATTGTGATGATGACTCACAGTCTCATGTTTCCATTGATGCTGAGGATAGGCCATCCAAACATTCAGACACTGATGAAAAAAGGGTGTCTGATAATATTGAGGCTGCTGTTGAACTTGGAATATCTCCACAGGAGGACAGCTTCCAAAGTGAATTAGTGGATGATGATTATGATGATGATGATAGCGATCTCATTTGGGAACTGGAAAAAAAGAAAGTGAAGGTGGCTGATTGTAAACAGTCTATTAGTCAATCGTCCCTTTTTCAAAGTTTTGCTGTAGCTGTGTCTGTTGATGATGACCCTGAATTAATAGTCATCGATTGTGATGTTCAGTCAAAGTCCAATTGTGCATAACAGCAGAAATCATGCATTACACCCCCCTATTTCATAGCCACCAAAAGTGCAGTTACATATGCAGCAGCAGCACCAGCAGTAACATGTGAAGAGTAGGGCATCCAAATCCCTAGTTTGAGATTTTTTTGTACAAGATTGCAACAATGAAAAAGTGGCAATCTGCCAGCTTTGCCAAGTGTGTGTGAAGCATGGTAAAAAGGACAGCCATTTGGGCACTGGGAGCTGGAATACTCATCTGAAGAGCACGCACAAGGCACTGTGGACGCAGCACCAGAGGGGAGCTAATGCTGTAGTTGGGCATTCACCCTCAGCCACCTTAGTGAGCATGGCATCCCCTTCCATCAGTGTAAGTAGCCATGTCGGTAAAAGTGGTGAAATAACACCAGATGATTACTACAGGCATGAGGAGGAGGATGATTTGGAATGTTCAAGCAGTAGTCAGAGTAGCAGTGGTGGTCCATGTAGTAATTCTACTACATCAACCCCTGTGCTTAAAACAAGGAAAATAACCGTATGTATTGGCTTGTCACCTGTGCACCCACCATCACACATCCAAGGAACCCCATCCATGCCAATTAGTAGCGTAGAGCCATTTGGCACACCATGTGTAAAGCAACAAACAATGTAGCCCACATTGCACAGCCTTTTTGCACGCAACACTAAATATCCACCCAATCATGCAGATGCATGTAAACTCAATGCTGCCATAGCGGAAATGCTGGCAACTGACCTTTTGCCATTTTCCTTTGTGGAGAATGTGGGCTTCTGGTGCTTTGCGGCATGAGCATGCCTAAATGGAAGGTCCTGTCCTGGACATACTTTTCCACCCATGCTGTCCCCGAGTTATATCAGATGGTGACAGAGTCTGTAAGACATGCTCTTCAGCATTCCGCATCACCTTACATTCACTTAAGCATGGATATGTGGACAAGTGGCAAAACGGTGGGTAGTTCCTATCTGAGTATTGTTGCACATTGGGCACAGCTACCTGGGGTTGTTTTTGATGGTGGGATGGGAAAGCAGTGTAATAAGTCAGACTGTGGTGGTGGTAGCAACCTTCATGACATTAGACAGCATGCCACGCTTGCAATGCATAGTGTAGCAGGGTCGCATACAGGCGAACACACGCTAGACTTGCCAATGACAGAAACTGATGAGTGGCTGCACCCCCGTCCTGAAAAGCTGGCTCCATAGCTAGTGATAATGGATCAAATGTTGTGAAATGTATCAGCAATCGTGGCTTTGTGAGGGTTCTCTGTATAGCCCACTGTTTAAATCTGGTGGTACAGGAGTTTCTGCAGTACTCTGAAATAAAGCAAATGCTGACTGTTGCATGTTGCATCTGTGCCCACTTTGCACTTTGAACACTGATTTCCTGCCTATTTAACTGCCTCCCTGAATCATGTGACCTGCAGACCTGCAGAGACAGTCAGGCATGTGATCAGTGGCCTGTTTTTTAATTACTTCGCCTTAGCAAACGGTAACTTGAAGTGAACTAGAAGTGGACAACATGAAGTAAGGTGAATTTCAAGTTTTTAATGGACAATTCATGTAGCGCTATGTGAATTTGAAGTGGACCACTTCGGGTTCACTTCACCTGTGAATTAAAACTTCGCTGCATCTCTATTTGGAAATATGTTTGGGGTCCTAGTTACAACTCCTACAAATGTAGCATCTTTTTTTTTTTTTGAGTCCTTCATAATTACCACATTGCTACAATGTGAGGCTAACAACAACAGTGCTACAAAAAAAAATACATGGAACTTTTAATTGAACTTTGGATGGCAGACAACCCAAGGCGATATTTGGTAGAGCAAACTAAATTCTCTTATTTTAAAAGGGTGACATATTGAATCTAAAAAATTGGATACTTAATGTATTGTGAAGTATGCCACAGGGGTCAGTACTGGGACCAGTCCTATTCAATGTTTTTATAGGGGACATTGTGGAAGGGCTTGAGGGGAAGGTATGTCTATTCGCAGATGATATAAAGATCTGCAACTAGGTGGACACTTCTGGAGGGGTGGAGGAAATGAAGAGAGATTTGCAAAAATTGGAGTGGTCAAGAGTGTGGCAGTTGAGCTTCAACACAAAGAAGTAGAGTTACCACCTGTCCCTGTTTTCACAGGACAGTCCTGATTTGGGCAGCTGTGTCCTACAAAAAAACATGAAAAATACTACATGTCCTAACATTATAGCAGAAAAAAATATTTTCTGACTTCCCTCTAAATGTTGCAAAACAATATAATACCTTAACTAAAATAACTTAAAATGATAAGAAACACTAAAAACAGCTAAAAAAACGACAACACTTAGTCTTATTTCTGATTATTTTGAGAAAACAAGTCTGTTGCATTGGTTGAGATTACATATTGTCCTGTGAAAAATCATGTATCAGTAAGAAATGTCCCACTTCGGGCTTTTTAAAAGGTGGTAACCCTATGAAGAAGTGCAAAATTAGCCTCCATCTCTGCTCCTTTGGATCCCTTGTCTTGTCCTCCCTTCATGAGGAACTAGTTGCAACCAACTGGTCTTCCACTGCTAATGCCTCCTTAGTTGACTCAGCTTACTTCAAAACCCAGTTCCTAAATGCTTGGGACTGGCATGCTCCTTTTAGGAAAACCAGGGTCTGAGGCTCCCACCTCCCCTGGATATCAGCTGAGCTGCAGGCCTGCCAGCATGCTCATGACCTGGTGTGGATGGTTTACAAAGCTTCAGGTGTTCTTGAAGATCTGCTGAGATATCATTCTCTCCATAATGCATGCACCAGGGCTATCCACCTTTGTCAAAGCAGATTGCTTCACTTCCACCTTCCAGGAAAACCTTAACAGCCCATCCAAATTCTGGAAGGTAATCCATGCCCTATCCCCCCCTCCATCCAATCCCCACCCCCCAGTCCTAAAGGTAGGTGACAACACCATCTCAGAACCTCCCCACTGTAGCTACTGAACTCAATATCTTCTTCACCACCTGTGCTTCCACCCGCCTGCCTAGCATCCCTGTCCCTCTCAGCTCCTCCTCCTCCTCCTCACAAGCTTCTTCTACACCTATTTCCTCTTCACCCTGCTTTTATTTCCTTCCATTTTCCCCTGTTGACACCCTGCAAGCTCTTCTATCCCTTAATCCCCAAAAGGGCAAATGCCTGGATGTGCTTGACCCCAAGCTCCTGTACCTATTGGCCCATGCTATGGCTCTCCCTCTCTCTACTCCTCTGAACCTTTCCTTCACACTTGCCGCTGTCATCCCTTTTCACAAGGGAGGTGACTCCTCTAACCCTGGTAACTTCTGCCCGATATCTCTGCTCCCAATCCTTGCTAAACTCCAAGAACATTTGTCTCTGGCTCAGCTTTCTCCTTTCCTTGATTTCTCCTCCTTCTTCATCCCTTTCCAGTCTGATTTCCACAAGGCCCACTCCACCACATCCTCCCATCTCCAGCTTACTGACTCTATTCTCTCTGGCTTGGATCAGGGATGCATCATCTCTGTCATCTTTGTTGACCTGGCCAAAGCCTTTGACACTGTTGCACACTCCCTTTTCCTCAACAAGCTTGCAGCGGCTGGTCTCTCCAAGATAGCCACTCTATGGTTCCATTCATATCTCATGGGTAGGTCCCAATCAGTCAGGATTGGCAACTCCCTCCCCTCCCCCATAAACACAAGTGTCCCTCAAGGTTTGGGTCTCGGATCAATACTCTTCTTGATATTTCTAAATAACCTACCTGCTGTCTACTCAGCTGAAAGCATCCACATGTAGGTGGACGATTCTGTTTTGTATGCCTCTGGTAATTCCACCTCTGTTGTGGTGACCAGCCTGCAACTAGATTTCAGCAGTGTCCAGTGCTGGTTTCGTGCTAGTCAACTATAACTAAATGCCAAAAGGACAGTATCTATAACCTTGGCACCAGGCAAAAGCTCTCCAGGCTTACTTCCACCCCTACTTTCCATACCTTCACTGGTTCCACAGTTGAAGATGTCTCCTCCTTCAAATACCTTGGGCTCGACAGGAACCTCAGCTTTGCTGGTCATGTGGACACTATCCACAAAAAGCTACTTCCCAATCTAGGAGCTGTGTATAGACACCATAACTGCCTTCCCCCTCTGGTACGCCGAGAGATTGTCCGGAAGATGGTTCTCCTAATGTCTGACTTTGGTGACATAGTCTACAGTATTGCCCCCAAATCCACCCTTACTAGGCTGGACACTTTATTCAACTCCTTTTGTTGCTTTGCTCTTACCTGTCCACCATGTACACACCACTGTGACCTATACACCACTCTCTCTCCTTCCCCTCTCTTAGGGACAGATGCTTTCCTCATAGTGCCTCTTTAATTGGAAAGTTCTGCCTTGGCTCCCTGCCACCCTACCTCCACTCCCTCCTCTCCATCCATCCCACCCCCCACAACTCCCTCTGCAACTCCTCCTATAGGACCCTTGCCCTCCCCTCCTGGTCTTCTACTTCAGGGAGAGCAACCGTCTCTAATCACTTTCCAAACATTTGGAACTCCCTCCCCTTAGACATCTACTCTGCCCCATCCACTCATTTGTTGTTCTATCTTCTTCGGCACTACATTTCCCTCTCCTGCAATTGCATCTGACCCATCTCCCCTTCTTTATTTTCCTCTAACTCCCTTTTACCCCTCCCTAGGCATGCCTCTAGCCTATAGCACTAGCTGGGTTTGCACCGAGTAGTGTTCATACCCCTGGGGTTCCATTCCTGGGTAAGACTTGCCTCTTCCCCACCTCCTCATGTCTCTTAAATTCTTCCCTTTCACAATTCCCTATCTCACCCCCATGATCCCAATCACCCCCTCTCTTTCCCTCAACTTAAGCACTCCACCTCAATATGCCAGTACCCAGTCCAGCAATCCATCCCTGATTGCCCCCTCAGCCAATCCCCTTGCAGGATTTGCATCCTGGAGGGGTGAAGGACCATCTGGCTATCCAGCCATCTTCCCCATCCCCCTTTTCTGACAAAGTCCTCACCATCTACCACCAAGTGTTATACAGCAAAAATATACAGTATGTGTTGATATGTTTTCTGTGTATGTTTATGATTGCGCTTATGAGTTCTAAGTAAGTGCATGTGTATATGATGGATGAAAAAGTATAGACATGTATGTGTGTATATGCAAAATGGATATATGTAAACAGTCTATATGTGATGGCATGTAATTCCTGTCTATCCCACAGAAATGTTTCTATTTGCCTCAATGGTTTATGTACAGACTTACCTCTATGTATATTTTGTTTGATTCTGTATTCAGTATTCTATGCCCTCTTCCCCTTTCCCTCAGAATGCACCTGGAAACAAACTATTGTAGCTCAGTGTGCCTTTTCGGGTGAAACTTAAATCAATAAATAAATAAATTATGCGCTTGGGAAGGAAAAATCAGGGAGCAGAGTACAGGATGGGTGGCCAGGTACTGGAGGCAATAGAGCAGGAGAGGGACCTTGGTACAATCATAACAAATGATCTCAAGATGGCTAAACAATACATGGGGACAGTAGCGAGGGCCAACAGGATGCTTGGATGCACTGGTAGGGGTTTCATAAGCAGAAGGAGGGAGGTGGTAATGCTCTTGTTCAAGCAGCTGGTGAGACCACACCTTGAGAGTACGGGATTCAATTCTGGAGACCATACCTCAGGAGGTACATGGATAGAATGGAGAGGGTCCAGAGGAGGGCAATGAAAATGGTGTGGAGCCTGAGCCTATTAACATAAGATGAGAGGCTTTAGGATCTTAACATGTACACCCTGGAGCTAAGGAAGGAAAGGGGTGATATGATAGAGACTTTCATGTACCAAAAGGGTATTAGCAAGGTGCCGGAGAGCAGCATTTTCTAAAAAAGATGACACTCGAATATAAGGGGTCATAACATGAAGCTCGAAGGGGGCAGATTCAAGGGAAACATCAGGAAACACTACTTCACAGAAAGGGTGGATGGATGGATGGATGGAGTGCACTCTATGAGGAGGTGTTAGGGGCCAAGAGTATAACAGGATTCAAGGCTGCATGGGATAGGCACAAGGGAATATTAGAATTAGGGAAGGAAGTGAAAGTTCCCAGGGACACCTAGGTCATTGGTTAACATATAGGTAGTATGCTTGGGCAGACTGGGTGGGCCTGAAGGTCCTTATCTGCTGTCAGTATCTTGGGCATGAAAATTTAACAGAAAATTCTCATGGTACATCCAGCAAAAACCACCCAGCATCTGATAATACCTTTCATGTATTCTTCAGGGTCGGGGTCCTGCCAGCTCTCACCAAACTCCTAGAGCCTCTTATCTACTCGAGCTCCTGGAATATATCACTGTTTCTGATAGTCTTTCACCCTTCCAGTCAAGTTTCAGGAAGCAGCACTCTACTGTCTCCTCCCTGCTTCGAATCACTGACTCTATTCAGTCAGCCATGGACAAAGGCTAAGTCATCGCTGCCATCTTCATGGATTTGGCGAAGACCATTGATTCTGTCTCCCACTACCTTCTAATCCAAAAACTTCACTCCTCTGGATTGGCTCCATTTGTTGTAAATTGGTACAGATCCTACCTACTAAACAGACAGCAATCAGTGCAAGTTGGAACTGCCCACCCCTCCCCACTCTCTATCTAAGCTGGCGTCCCCCAAGGATCCATACTTGGCCCCATCCTATTTTCAATGTTTGTAAACAACCTCACATCCATCTGCTCTTCCTCCAAATTCATATGTATGAGGACAACACTGTGATATACTCATTGGCCCCACTGCCGCCTATGTAATTTCCACCCTACAGCATGACTTTGACAGAGTGCAGCAGTGGTTCTGGGATAACTAGCTAAAACTAAACTCCAAAAAAACAACCTCAATGCTCTTTGGATACAGGCAAAAGTTATCCAGACTCCACCCCCCCAACCTTTGCCACTCTGGATGGCTCCCCCCAGACACAGTCAAATATTTCAAGTTCCCTGGGGTCTGGCTGGACATCAGTCTTGATTACTCATTCCATATTGACTCCATCTGCACTAAATTTCACAAAAAAAGGACTGGAAGGATAAATCTCAAATATAAATTTGCAATGAGAAGGTGCAGACATGGAAAAAGTGGCAACATACAAAACAAAAAGAAGGTGGCTATACTTAAAACTTCACCGCTACCAATCTTCACATATTTAAGTGTTGTATATCTACCACCAAAGATCTTGGAAACAAAACTGTTAATCTTGGTATTTAAGGTGTTATAGGATAGTATGCTTAACCTCGCAGTAAGAGACATTTTATACTCATCATTGAAAAAAGAGCAGACTAAACTTATTTAATCCAAGCTGACCCAGTGGAACAGAGGGCTGAGGTACTATGTGCCTTACCTCTTCCCACACTGGTGACCCAAGTTTGGAAATGACCTTGGGTCATTGGTGTTTGGCCAGGGAAGGAGGGTCTGAAGAGGATGACACGGCCATTTGGCAGATACGGGGGACTGGTGATAGACCAGGGGAGGGTGTTACAGGGTCACCAGTTCCAGAGCGCATACATGTCTCCACACGCATGCGCTACTGTGTCACCAAAGCCCCAGGGAGTAAAGGGAGAAAACTAGGTGGGAAAATGGTGGAACTGGGGGCACTAATAAAGCCCTGCCTGGAGCGTTGAAACCTGCTCTACTGGACCACCAATTGGAGGATGGAATGAGGTGGATGAGGTAGGTGGCCAGCTGTCGGCACATGGTGATGGGGCTGATAGCCCACACAGTTCCAGCTAGGAGGAGGATAAAACCTGTATAGAAAAAATAAATTTATTTAATCTTTAATTTTTATAATATAGGTGTATTCGTAAAAGAAGAAAACCGTTTCTGGCAGCCCTGGATTAATGAATGGTTATTTACACTATTGCAAAAATGGCACAATAACCCAGCTACAGTAGACTGTGAGAAATCTCCTGATATCTCACTGTACTTTTTGTTTGTAGTAGAAAAACTTGGAAAATGGAAACTGACTTCTCAACAAGAGTCCCTTGCCACCAGACAGAAAGTGTACATACTCATTCAAGAATGATTATAAGAGGGTAAGACCTCCTGAACAATAGAAAATAGAACATTTGTTGCTAGATAAAAGACCCCACCCCCGGATGTGGGACATAATATGGTTAAACTGCCATGGCAGACTAGGGTTAAAAGGGACTGCAAAACTTGAAAGTCTGCCAAAAGAATGTGCCCTAGACACACATGCCAACAACTCCTGGAAACTATGCAATATTCGTTTCTAGACTACAAATTTACTACAGAGTTTTGCTTTTATTGGCAAAACAATGGAAAGATTTGGGATGGTTGTCACTTACTTATGAAAATGTAATTTCTGGACATTTTGTATCCAATGGACAATATGATCCCAGAACACTGAGATTCATTTTTACACGTGTAAAGTTTTTCCTCTGGCAAGCCAGATACAGGCTGCTATTTCAACACCAAGATCTGACACCTATTACAGTTATCCAACAAATAGAATATGCATTACAGATCCAGCATAATTGTGATAGTGGGTATTACTGCCTCAAAAACGTTCACACTGTTGGAAAAATTTTATTTATGTTTAGATTTGACTCTGTGTCTCAGCTGTATATCTTTATGAGTTTTCATCAGTAGTATAATTTACTTTTTCTTTCCTTTTTCCTTTTTTTTTCCCTTTCTTTTTTTCTTCCTTCTACTTAGGGTAGCACTTTTGTTGGGGAAGAAGGTTACAGAAAATGACTACCAACAGGAGCAGGATTACTTTCTGAGAAAAGGGGAAACTGGAGTAGCAGAAGTAGGAATATTTAGCATCTATAACATTATTATGCTTTTGTAATATCTGTCTGTAAATATGTACATATTTTCTTTAACCCAATAACAATTCTCCAACTCTTCACTGATAAGTGCCATGGGATCTTTTACTTCCACCTGGAGAGTGACCAGAGATGGGCAGTAGAGACCTTGGTTTAACATCTAATGCAAAGGACAGCACTTCAACAGTGCAGCACCCCCTCATGCTGCAGTACTGTGTCAATTATGGGTACTACCCAAGTTCCTGGTGTGGGGGTAGAACCCATGACATTCTGATGTTCCGGACCCACAGGCGAGGGTGCATGGGTGTGGATATGTGGTCAGTGATTAGTAGTAAGAGCATAGATGTGGCGTGGTTTGGATGTAAAACAGACTTACATGGTTGAGAAAGCCAGTGCTCATGTAGAAGCTGGGAAATATATAGCTATATTATCTATATATAGCTACTATATACACACACACCCACACACATATCAATATATCTGTTGTTGTTTCACCCCCTGCCATATCCCCTCTCCTGGGTTGCACCTGGAAATGAGCTAGTGTGCCTGTCCCAGTCACCAAATGTTAAATAAATGTATTAATTGCTTTTAAGAATCTCCAAAAGGACATTGGAGAGGATAGGTAGCAGGGAGATGGGGAGGTTATTTCTAGGGACATCAGTAGTACCACCCTTATGTAATGAAAACACAATGGTATGCTTCCAGTTGGAGGGAAAGGAGTCCAGTGCCAAGGAGCAGTTATGAATGTGTTTGGTCAGCTTGACTATAACCTGAGCTCCTAGGATGAGGAATTTGTGGAAGATGCCATCATGGTTGTCACTGGAAAAGACATTTAGTGAAGTCAGTTATTTAAGAACATCCGACTATGGAATGGGCAAAACATAAAACCAGCAGGGTTTCAGTGAACATTTCTCTGGAAAAGGGTGGACTGGTGGGAGGACTGATGAGGGCTTTTGGACCATTAATGTAGTAGTGCTTTAAATTTTTAGCAATGAGTTGGGGACTGGCAACATGCTGAGAGACCGTTAGGGTTGAAGAGGAGTTGAGTCAAAGCACAGCTCTCCTGAACTTAGAAAGGTCTGTACCATTGGATAGGAATTTGTTTCGGAAGTTGGTGGTCTTAACCGGCCTGAAAGATTTGGCACAGAAACTGCAGGGTTTGGTGAAGGATAGTCTCCCAGATGTGGACTTGTTTTTGGCAACTGCTAAACACCGACAGTGAAAACGGCGTTGGCTTTACGACGACCAGAAATACGGTGACTTTTGTATTTGCAGGGGGCTGTGCCCCACACACCCCCATTATGGGGGACTTTTCCTCCCACACCCCCTTTCTACAGATACCAACTACAAGGTCGTAGTACCTCGGGGAGAGGAGAATGCAAATGCCGCTGTCATTTCAGTCTCTGTAAAGCCGGTGCTGTTCTCACTTTCGCTGTTTAGGGTTTGTTGATATGACATGCTATCAGAGCCCCTTATACTGGATCTCTTAAAAGGGACATGTCTGTCACAAACAGAACAGAAAGCAGCTTGGAAATGACTCACAGCTATGTCAGATTTGGGAGTGGATGCAATGAGACAATCGGCTGAGTGCAGGTCATGTAGAAAGTCTATTGGTTGAAAATTTCAGAACTATCTCATCGTAAGTATGCAGGGTGGAACTTTAGAGGATTTAATTTTTTGACACACAACTGGTCATAACTGCAGGAACTTTCCTACCAGTGGTGGATCTTGGAGAGGAGGGCGAAGGGAATGGCTGTATCCCCCCCCCCAACACACACTGTAACTTACTTGCTTGCTTCTGCTACATTTCCCTTTGCTGGAAAAGTCTAATATATTGATTGTGAGAAAGTATACATTAAAAACTATAGATTATATTTTTATTTTCTGTCAAAAATATAATGAAAGAGATAATAGTAGACAATATAAAGGATTAAAAAATTAAAAAAAACTGCATATCAAGATGCACACCACCACAGTACCACCCATTGTAAAATCCTAGATCTGCCCCTGTTTCTTGTCTGGGTGTGATGCAGGCAAGTAGGAACCAGTCAATAAGACTGTGACTGGATGCCTGAGTATCATGGCTGGTTGGGGGTGAGATCAATTGAGTTAGGTTGAGGGCTTTGATTTTGGTATGCAGGGAGAAGGACTGAGATGATTTTCCAGTTATAGCAGACCAGTTGACATCGACACGTGGGAGGCAACTTAACAGTATTCCCCTATAGTGGGAGCATTCTTTCATAGAATCAGTAAATTTACTTATACATGTCCAGAGATCAAGGAGAACCCACTCTATCACCTATCTGATGGGCCCAGTAATTTTCCTGTAAGAAACCTGAGCCAGCACACGTGTCCCATGCATGAGCACACAGCTTATTTATTTGATGCATGCTAAAAATAGAAAATAGAGTTAAAAATCTACATTTCGACCTTAGGTCTTCTTCAGGAAATATCTAAAAGAGAAAAAAAAACAGGTTAGTGTAGAGGAGCGGTAAAATGAGAGAGATAAATATGTGGAGAAATAAGAAAGGGGAGGCTCAGGGAGAAGAAGTGATAAATGGTAAGATTAAGAGAGAATCTTTGAAACAAAAAGGTAATGATGGGAAAGATGAAGCATAATGGGAGTGAAAGAACTGGGGAATTTCCCAGGTAGAGACTAATTAACAGGGCCTAGTAAGAAGGCTGAAATGTGAAAAATGTGTAGGAAGGAGGCAGAAATGGAGACATATGGTGAAAATGAAAAATAAATTAAATGAGTACAAAAACAAATAGACTTTAGAGAAAAAAAGGGATGGCTGAAAGATGTTAGTGGAAAATAAGTCTATCATTTAAACCAGAGGGCTGCTGGGAGCCAAGGTGGATAATCAGCTTGGCTTCCATGTTTTTTCTATGGTCAGGATCCCAGAAGCCCTGCTGAAGGACACAAACAGAAAGGTCATTGACATTGTGGTCCCTGGAGATAAAGTGGGATACAATGGGTTTAGCAGTTTCACCATTCCTGTCTGCTCTGTAATGTTCCTTGAAACGGTCAGCAAGCCGCCTACCAGTTTCTCCAATGTAAATAGCTGTATACTTCCTGCAAAGAATACAATACACATGTTAGTGGAGGTGCATGAGAACTCCTTGGTGATGTGAAAAACACCTGTAGGCCCCTGAATCTCAGTCACACTGGAAATAAATTTGCAGGTGTAGCAGCGAATCCTGTTGCAAGGTTTGGTACCTGGGAGGGAGGAACTGTTAGGAGTAGGTAGGCTGCTTTTAACCAGGAGATTCTGCAGGTTAGGTGGCCGTCGGTAGGATGCAATAGGTGGTTCTGTAAAGGAAGCACCAATGTTAGGGTCAATTTGCAAAATGGGAAAATTACTAGTGATGATCCTGTGAAGAGACTCAATGCTTGTTCTTTTAATAACAGTTTTTTTCAGCAGGTCAGTGGAGTTGCCATGGGTACCAAGATGGGTCCCAGCTTTGCTAATCTGTTTGTGAGTTGGGTGGAGGAACGTTTTTTTCTCTCATTTACAGGGACTATGCCTGAACTCTACAAACGCTACATTGATGATTGTGTGGGGGCCACCTCCTGCTCCAGGGAGACCCTCCAAGTCTTCCTTGACAAGTTTATCATGGCCCATCCTTCCCTTTAGTACACTGTTGAAGTATCCTCCTCTACACTGCCTTTTCTGGATATCCAGCTGTCAGTCCAGAACACTGGTCTGAAGACATCAGTCTATTACAAACCCACTGACTCTCACAGTTCCCTCCTCCACAGCTCCTTCCATCCTAAACATGTCAAGAATGGCCTGCCTTATTCATAGTTTCTTAGACTTCACAGGTTATGCAGTGAAGAGGATGATTTTGCTGAGCAGACCCAAATAATGCATAGTTTTTTTATCAACAGGGGATACCCTAAAAGCACAGTGGACTAAGCACTCTCCCGAGTCAGTAACATGCCCTGTAACCTAGACCCCCGCAGGAGGGATACTGTCACACAGGAACAATGGTGAATTCCACTAGTTCTTCCTTTCCATTAGAGCACACCTTCTCTTCACAGGATCATCACTAGTAACTTTCCCATTTTGCAAATTGACCCTAACATTGGTGCTTCCTTTACAGAACCACCTATTGCCTCCTACCGCGGGCCACCTAACCTGCGGAATCTCCTGGTTAAAAGTAGCCTACATACTAAAGTCTATTTGTTTTTGTACTCATTTAATTTATTTTTCATTTTCACCATATGTCTCCATTTCTGTCTCCTTCCCACACATTTTTCACCTTTCAGCCTTCTTACTAGGCCCTGTTAATCAGTCTCCACCTGGGAACTTCCCCAGCTCTTTCACTCCCATTATGCTTCATCTTTCCCATCATCACCTTTTTGTTTCACAGATTCTCTCTTAATCTTACCATTTATCACTTCTTCTCCCTGAGCCTCGCCTTTCTTCTTTCTCCACATATATATCTCTCTTATTTTACCTCTCCTCTACACTAATCTGTTTTTTTTCTCTTTTAGATATTTCCTGAAGAAGACCTAAGGTCGAAACAAAGATTTTTAACTCTATTTTCAGCGTGCATTTAATATAACCATTTTGTTTTGCTTTTAGACCACATGCTGACACAGTGCCTTGTTTTTGTTTTTTATTTATTTGATGCTTAGTAGCCAGGAAAGAAACATAGAAACATAGACTTTGATGGCAGATAAGGACCGCTTGGCCCACCCTGTATGCCCATTTTCCTACCTATTGGATAAGCATAAGATCCTAGTTAACCAACAGCCTACTTCTTCCTAACTCCCATCAGAATTGTCTTATGTCTGCCTCATGCATTCTTGAATTCCCCCACTGATTTTGACCCCACAACCTCCTCAGAAAGGCTGTTCCATGTGTCCACCACCCTCTACGAGAAAAAAATACTTCCTCGCATTGCCCATGAGCAGTCCCCTCTCTATCTTCAAATTGTGCCCCCTTCTTCTTGCACATCTCTTTTTCTGAAAGATGCTACCCTACTGGACTTTGTTGATTCCCTTGAGGTACTTGAAAGTTTCTATCATGTCCCCCCTCTTCCTCCTTTCCTCGAGGGTATACATATTAAGCTACTTTAGTCTCTCTTTGATGGCTTCTGGTGCAGAGCCTGCACCATTTTAGTTGCCCTCCTCTGGACTGCCTCCATCCTTTCTATGTCCTTGCGGAGATGGGGCCTCCAGAACTGGATGCAGTACTCCAGATGGGGTCTTACCAACTGTCTGTACAGAGGGATAACAACTTCTTGTTTTCTACTGGTGATGCCTCTTCCTATACATCCTAGTATCCCTCCCAGCCCTCTTTACAGCCTTCTCACATTGCTTGCTTACCTTTAGGTCATCTGATATGACTAGCCTGAGGTACCTTTCCATTTCTGTTGTTGTTAGTATTCTCCCCCCCCCCCATTGTGTACTCTTCCCCTGGGTTTTTGTTTCCCAAGTGCATTACTTTGTACTCCTTTGCATTGAATCTAAGCTTCTATACTTTTGACCATTCCTCCAACCTTGCCAAGTCCCTTCTCATCCTTTCCACCCCCCTTATGTATCAATCTTGTTGCAGATCTTTGTATTATCTGCAAAGAGGCATATTTTTCCTTCCATTCCCTCCACAATGTCACTTATAAGACATTAAAAAGGACTGGACCCAGTACTGAACCCTGAGGTACCCTGCTAGTAACCCCTCTTTCTTCAGAGTGGACTCCATTTACTGTTACCCACTGTGTCCTGTTGTCCAGCCAATTTTTTACCCAGGCTACCACCCTGGGACCCACTCCTAGGCTGGCTAATTTGTTTATTAATCTTCAGTGTGGGACTGTGTCAAGTGCCTTGCTAAAGTCAGGTGTCCATGATGAGGGCACTTGGGAATGGGCACCAACAATAACGGAGACCCTCTCCCCAGTGCATTGCAGCAATGGCGCTTAGGAGATACGGTGGCCAGAGGGGGTGGGTGTCGCTATACATACGTGCATGGGGGAGCAGGCATGGACAGCTTGGGATGCGGGAGGTGGTGCCATGATCGGTTGCTGTGCGGACCCCGTGGCATGGTGGGTGGGTTGGCAGGGTACTAGGTTAAGGTCTGGGCGCTGGTGCGTTTTTGTTGTGCCTGGCTCAAACCTTTTTTTTTTAATGTTTTCACCTCCCCCAACATGCACCCCCCTTGAGTTGAGAATCCTTTAGTAGAGGGTTTGGGGGGCACAGCCCCCACAGAAAACATTAAAAACTAAGTCCCTGGTACCCTTTTGCTGTACGCCGGGGTGTCAGAGTGCCAAAAATTCTTCTGCATAATGGCGATTGCCTTTAGGCTTTCGCCATTATGACATGGATCCCTGATGTCTAGGTAGGCCATGTACACAGTCCCTCCCTAGTCTACTACTTTGGGTTACCCAGTCAAAGAATTGTATTAGATTAGCCTGACATGACCTTCCTGCTGTGAATTCATGCTGCCATGTGTCCTGTGCCTAGCTGGCCTCTAGGTACTCAACAATTCTTTCTTTCAGAAGTGATTCCATTATTTTCCCTATCACTGAGGTCAAGCTAACAGGTCTATAGTTTCCTGCCTCTGCTTTGCTCCCACTTTTGTGAAGGGGACTCAAATCCGCCCTCCTCCAGTCCCTAGGTACCACACCATCCTCCCATGATTTGTTAAAAAGGGGTAGTCAGTTGTGTCGGTAGTTCTCCCCTTACTTCTTTTACAAATCTGGGGTGAATCCCATCATGGCCCATTGCTTTGTCCACCTTCAGTTTTAGGAGTTCTTTCAGAAGCCTTTCTTCTGTGAATGAACTGGTATTGATACCCCTATCCAGAGTGCTTCTATCAATTGGATTAGGTACCTCCCCCTCTTCTTGTTTTGTGAATACTGAGCAGAAGTATTCATTCAGTATCCCTGCTTTTTCACTGTCACACTCTGCCCACTCACCCTCCCCTTTATTAAGCCTCACTATCACTCCCTTGATCTTTCTTCACTCCCTAATGTACCTATAAAAGGTTTTATCCCACTTCTTAACCAAGTTGGATATCTGTTTCTCGGTTTGGGCCTTTACTATTCTGACTGCTTCTCTGCTTTCTTCTGCTTTAACTGGTACAGTTCTCTGTCCTGCTCTGTCTGTGTTTCCTTATACTTCCCGAATGCTGTTTTTCCCCTAACCTTCCCTGCCACCCATTTTGAGAACCATAGTGGTTTTTTCCTTCATTTTGATTTGTTTATTTGCTTCACACAAAGGCTTGTTGCCTCTGTGATGGCAGTTTTGATGTTTCCCTATTGTTCCTCCACCCCTCCTTCTTGCCTGTTTGCTAGTGCTTTTCTGAGGCAATCTCCCATTTTGACAAAGTCAGCCCTCCTAAAGTCCAGTACCCTCACTTTTGTATGGCTTGACTCTATGGCTGTTTATTGTGAACCACACTGTTTGGGGGTCACTTATTTCCAGATGATTACCCACTTCTAAATTTGAGATCCTCTCTCCATCCCTGTTTGAGAGTACCAGGTCTAAGATTGCTGTATCCCGAGTGGGTTCCAACACTAGCTGTCTGAGGCATGCCCCTTGTAGGGCATCGAGAATGACCCTGCTCTTGAATGTGGCTGCAGCAAAGGTGCTCCAGTTAACATCTGGCATATTCAGGTCCCCCATCAACAATATTTCCCCTTTTTCTGTCATCCTAAGGATGCCTTTTATCATTTTCTGTCTATTTCCTTCCACTGAGATGGGGGTCTGTATACAACACCCATGCAGATTGTGGGATCATTTCCTGTCTCCAGGGTGACCCACGGTGCCTCCTCTCCTCCCTGTTTACCCTTTAGTTCTGTTGCTTTGATTCCTTCCCTTGCATAGAGAGCTACTCCTCCTCATCTTCTACCCTCCCTGTCCCTCCTATAGATTGTGTAACCTGGTATATTGACATCCCAGTCATGGTTCTCTGTGTACCATGTTTCTGTGACTGCTACTATATCCAAGCATCCCTCTTCCATCAAGACCACTAGTTCAGGGAGCTTGTTACACAGACTTTGGGCACTGGTACTCGTTGCCCTCCATTTTTTGGTGGCCATACCTCTTTTAGACCCATCCCTGTCCTTTGCTGCCTTTGCCTATGTCTCCATTTACCCCTGCCCTTTTTCCTATCGACTTCTCTGTCTTGGTATTTACCTCGCTAACTAACCTGATTTCCCTGCTCCTTTTCAGTGCCTACCCACTTGGGTAGTTTAAATACTTGCCAGTGAAGTATTTAAAACTGTCACCTAGGATCCTGGTTCCCCTCCTGGACAGATGCAGACCATCATGCCATTATAGGCCTGTATCCATCCAGGTGGACTCCCAATCCCCAATGAAGCCAAAACCCTGAGCTCTGCTCCAGTTTTTTCAACTATTGATTGAATCCCATAGTGCAGAGCACCCATGCCTCACCCATGCCATAGACAGGCAGCACCTCCAAGAAGCTTACCACGCATGCTACTTGTCTAAGGCCCCTCCCCAACTCCACAAATTACTCCTACACTGTTCTGATCCCATTCCCAGCCAGGTCATTTGTACCTAGGTGGACAATGATATCTAGATCCTGCCCCATGCAGCTGCTCCCACAATCCTGAGGACTTGCTCCCTGTCCCTCCAAACCATGGCACCAGGCAGGCACTTTACCTCCCTGCCTCTCCCTTCCCTCCCCCAGTTCTACCCCCCTAATAATTGAGTCCCCCACCAGGAGTTGTTTCCTTCCCCTGTGGGGGTCCCATGCCACCCTCCCGTGGGTCTCCTTTGTGGAGGTTCCCAGCATCCTCCTTGGTCTCCACTGCAGATGTCTCCATAGAGAAACCATGCTCTGCCAGAACAGCGTATGAATTGTGGAGATGTACAACTGGAGGGATGTTCCTCTGCTCCTCCACCCTCACCCTCCCTGAGCCCACCATGGTCCAACCACTCCTCTTTCTTGGCAACCTCTGAGGCAACAACATTGGCTCTGGTGGTCCCTGGGTGGGAGAAGAGGCTCCCTGAATCCTGGTCAACTCAGCCTGGAGACGAGCAACCTCCTCCCTCAGTCCAGAGAAGTGCATGCCAATGGGACAACACTGCATCCTCCAGAACATCTCCCGGAAGACTGCCACTCCACAGCCACTGCTCTGCACCACTCCCATCATGCCTTATTTGTGGCCCTTCGACTGTTGTTTTGTATGCTTACTCTTTCCTCTCTCCGTTTACTTTTTGTTGTTTTTTATTTTTGTTTTTTTCTCCCTATTTTCCTACTGCCTCTGTGCCTTTACAGCTCCTGATGTTCCTGTTCTGGGACAGGAAATTCCTGTATTCCTTAGTAGTCGCCTTCTTACTTGCTCAGAGACAGCACTCCAGCAGCTAGGGGGTGAAGGGGAGCTATTCTTTTCCTTTTAGGGTGGTAAGTCTTTTGTAGCTCTGTGATCACTCCCTTCTTCTCCCAAACAGGAAGTTCCTGAGTTGAGGCTCATTTCCAGGTGTGACCAGGGAAGAGCGAACAAAGAGTGCATAGTAAAAATGGAAGCAACAAGGTAAAGAAATGCAATGCATGACATTATACAGATCAGGAAAGGTTGGTGGAATATCTAGAGGAACATGGTCTCCAGGATGAGAGGCAGCATGGATTTATGGGGGGGGGGAGATCATGTCAAACAAATCTGATTGACTTTTTTGACTGTGTCACTAAGACAGTAGACAGGGGCCAAGCAGTAGACATCCCCTATCTTGATTTCAGCAAGGCCTTTGACTCTGTGCCCCACAAAAGGTTAATCAGTAAGTTGGTGGATCTTGGAGTTGGGGAAAAGATGGTCAGATGTGTGGAAAACTGGCTGAGGGACAGAACCCAGTGGGTGGTGGTGGAGGAGAGTTACCTGGCACCAGAGAGGTAACCAGTGGGGTCCCACAGGGCTCTGTGCTGGGCCGGTGTCGTTCAATGTCTTCATCAATGGCACTGGGGATGGCATTAAAGGCAAAATGTGCCTATTTGCAGATGACACCAAGCTCTGTGGGAGAGTGGACACAGCTGAAGGGATACAGGACCTACAGGAAGATGTGGAAAAGCTGGGGAGGTGGTCCAGGATCTGACAGCTTGGCTTCAATGCAAAGAAATGCAAAGTTATGCATATTGGAGCCAAGAATCACAGGACAGAGTATTACCTGGGTGGAGTCCGAGTATCTGCATCAGAGGAGGAGAAGGACCTGGGAGTGATGCTCACTAGTGATCTGAAGCACTCCACGCAGTACAAGAAAGCAGCAGCAATGGCAAACAAGATGCTGGGATACATAACTAGGGGGATCAGTAGTAGGAGAGAGGAGGTTATACTGCCCTTTTACAGGTCACTGGTAAGGCTGCATCTAGAGTATGGAGTTCAGTACTGGTGCCCACACCTCAAAAAGGACACAAACCTGCTGGAGAAGGTACAGAGGAGGGCTACAAAGATGATAGCCGGTCAGCAGGGCAAGGCATACGAGGAGAGGTTGAGGGCACTGAACATGTACTCCCTGGAAGACAGGAGAGAGAGAGAGGGGACTTGATTGGGACATTCAAGCACTTGAAAAGGATAAATAAAGTTGATAAGGAGAGTCTCTTTAAGCTGAGTGGCAACCATAGCACAAGGGGGCACAGTCTTAAACTGGAGGGTGGGAGGTTTAGGAGGGAGGTCAGGAAGCACTTCTTCACAGAGAAGGTGGTGGACACTTGGAATGCACTGCTGGAAGAGGTCATCTCATTGAAGACAGTGGGCAGCTTTAAGAGAGGCTGAGATAGGCATAGGAGGAAGGTAAGGCTTATGGGTAGGGAGGATGGGAGGTGTGGGGGGAGGGATGGCAGGGACATTAGCTCAAGCTATGGACCCTGCAATATGAGCAGACTTGATAGACCAAATGGCCATTCTTCTGCTAGCTTCTTCAAATGTTTGTATGAAATCAAATACAGGCATTTAGCTGGTATAATATATAAGATCTAATAAATCAATGCTGCTCTAGGGGAAACAAATCAACTAAATAGAGGAGATAGGGTTGGTCAAAACAATACAGTGAGAAAAAAGGCAAAAGTGGCAAAAATGCCAAAAAGTAGACAATGACAAACTCTTGTTGAGATGCCAGAGATCTTGCCCCCCCAAACACACACACATGCACTATAGTGAGGGTACGAGTTATGTCCCGAGGGCCTCTAGGGGCAGTCATACACCAACCTAGCTTCACTACCCACTTTGGCTTGTAGGATAGCATGCTGTGGGATAAGGAAGGAATACTGGTTGCCACAGTTGAGTGCGTTAGGCTCAGGGGGAAGAACACAAGGGCCAAAACGCCCAGCTGGTTCAGTTCTGGGGTTGCTAAGGTAGTAAGAGAAAAGAGGTTGGCCTATAGAAAATTCAATAAGACCAAGAGAGAGGTGGATAGGAAAAATTACCTAAGGTTGGCTAGTGAGGCAAGTAAGGAAGTCCAGCAAGGAAAGGCACAGAAGGAGCTGCAGATATTTGAAGGAATTAAAAAGGGGGAGAAGGCTTTCTTTCACTATATAAGTGAGAAAAGGGACAAGAAGGAAGGGATTATTAGAAAATACAAAATCTCACATGCCCCCACAATGCAAAGCATCATGGGCTGCATATGCAAATCACCACAGAATGTTATGCTGGTCCAACTTTAAGCAGAAATGCATGGTGCTAAAGGCCTCTCTACACAGTTTGCAAAGGGTGCTAACAGTCATAGACACGGTTTGGCCCCTACCAGGACTCATCAGTATGCCTCATCTGTTTGACACCCCAGTGCAATGGACCAGCTACCCTTAAGACAGTGTGTCTTGGATATGTTGTGGTGAACCCATTAAATAGAAAACTATTTAAAGACAAAGAACCTCTGTGCACAAACACTGAGGCAAGGGTTACCTGAAAGGGCATTTGGCTGGAAGCCAAGTTTCAAGAAAATACAAAATCACACATGCCCACACAATGCAAAGTATCATGGGCTGCATATGCAAATCACCACAGAATGTTATGCTGGTCCAACTTTAAGCAGAAATGCATGGTGCCGAAGGCCTCTCACAGTTTGCAAAGGGATGCTAACAGAAGTCACAGACACGTGTTTCGTCCTACCAGGACTCATCAGTATGCCTCATCTGTTTGACACCCCAAGGATTATTAGGCTTAAGAAAGGGGTGGAGTGGGTGGAGGATAATGGGGGAAAAGCTGAGATACTAAATGAATACTTCTGTTCCATCTTCGCCAGGGAGAAGGATGGACCAGTGCTTTCAGGAGGGAAAAGAGGAGTGGGGGGGACACAGATGTAGTGATAGAGGAGGATAGAGTGAGGAAGGGTCTGCTGGCACTGAAGGTGGGCAAATCACCAGGCCCGGACAGAGTACATCCAAGGGTACTAAAGGAACTGGCTGAGGAGCTGTCAGGGCCACTGGCAGACCTATTTAATAGTTCACTAGAGTCAGGCATGGTACTGTAGGACTGGAGAACAGCACATGTAGTGCCCTTCCACAAAAGCAGTCCCAAGGATGACCCAGGGAATTACAGACCAGTCAAACTGACCTCTGCTGTGGGCAAGCTCATGGAGACCATACTAAAGTAAAGGTTGGTGGAATATTTAGAGGAGCATGGTCTTCAGGATGAGAGGCAGCATGGATTCATGGGGGGTGGGGCGATTGTGTCAAACAAATCTGATTGACTTCTTTGACTGTGTCACAAAGACAGTAGACAGGGGCCAAGTAGTAGACATCCTCTATCTTGATTTCAGCAAGGCCTTTGACTCTGTGCCCCACAAGAGGTTAATCAGAAAGTTGGTGGATCTTGGGGTTGGGGAAAAGATGGCCAGATGGGTGGAAAACTGGCCGAGGGACAGAACCCAGAGGGTGGTTGTGGGGGGGAGAGTTATCTGGCACCAGAGAGGTAACCAGTAGAGTCCCACAGGGCTCAGTGCTGGGGCCTGTGTTGTTTAATGTCTTCATCAATGACATTGGTGATGGCATTAAGGGCAAAATGTGCCTATTCGCAGATGACACCAAACTCTGCGGGAGAGTGGACACAGCTGAAGGGATACAAGATCTATAGGAAGATCTGGAAAAGCTGGGGAGGTGGTCCATGATCTGACAGTTTGGCCTCAATGCCAAGAAATGCAAAGTTATGCATATTGAAGCCAAGAATCATACAATAGAGTACTACCTGTGTGGAGTCCGAGTAGCTGCATCAGAGGAGGAGGAGAAGGACCTGTGAGTGATGATCCCTAGTGACCTGAAGCACTCCACATAGTGCAAGAAAGCAGCAGCAATGGCAAACAAGATGCTGGGATACATATCTAGGGGATCAGTAGTAGGAGAGAGGAGGTTATACTGCCCTTGTACAGGTCACTGGTAAGGCCGCATCTAGAGTATGGAGTCCAGTACTGGTGTCCACACCTCAAAAAGGTGTGGCAATCATTTGGCCCTATCTGGCTTTGTTAAAAAGTAAGGCAATAATTACATTAAGCTTTTATTTTGGTGGCCTTAGATGAGAACAACTTCTTAATATATTGCAATTTATTAGTTATTATTTGCAATTGCTGTAGACATTATTTTATTTTGTTTTTAGGTTATTTCATTTTATTTAGACAAATACATAAAATAAACAGTACATGCAGCATATCTGATTGGTACGGTCAATGCTGAGAGATATTTTGAACTTGGAAGTTCGTATTGTAAATTCATGTCTTTATAAAAATATAGATCCTATCTTTTTGTAAAAATTTCTTTCCAGTTCCCCAGAAGAAGAAGCCTAATATTAGGTGACATGTTGGGACTTATCAATAAAACAAATATTGAATTTATGAACTTTGGGTGTAGAAGCATTCTTTGCTCAAGCAGGCCAGAACCTTTGAAGTTGGATCTATGTATACTGAAATTTTGGCAAGCTCCACTGAATACTACTTTTTTGAAATCCTTTTGAACTGTATTGGTGATTTCCCTGGGCACAAAATTCTTGCTATTCACACCTCAAAAAGAACATTAACCTGCTGGAGAGGGTCCAGAGGAGGGCTGCTAAGATGATAGCTGGCCAACAGGGTAAAGCATAGGAAGAGAGGTTGAGGGCACTGAACATGTACTCCCTGGAAGACAGGAGAGAGAGAGAGAGGGGACATGATTGGGACTTTCGAGTACTTGAAATGGATAAATAAGGTTGATAAGGAGAGTCTCTTTAAGTTGAGTGGCAACCATAACACGAGGGGGAACAGTCTTAGGCTGGAGGGTGGGAGGTTTCGGAGGGAGGTCAAGAAGCACTTTTTCACAGAGAGGGTGGTGGACACTTGGAATGTGCTGCAGGTCATCTGGTTGACAACAGTGGGCAGCTTTAAGAAAGACTGGGATAGGCATAGGGGAAGGTAAGGATCATTGGTAGGGAGGATGGGAGGAGTGGGGAGGGAGGGCAGGGACATTAGCTCAAGCCGTGGACCCTGCGAAGTGAGTAGACTTGATAGACCAAATGGCCTTCTTCTACTGGCTTCTTCGTATGTTCTACCAATCCATCATGACAGTTCCTTATTTGAAAAGCAATCCTTGATCTCCACCTTGGCAAGTGACAGTGCTGCTCCTAAACCATCAGACTGGGCCATAGCTGATGCCTGTAAGGATACTTGCTGCCTAATGTTTGCTTTCCAACAGTAAAGCTACAGCTGTCTTTTGTATTGCTGTTCCAGGCTCATCACAATCAGTAGGAGTTAGTAATAAAGAGGCTCATATGGTTATTACAAGTAAACCGGAACTGATCCCATTAATTTATGTTTTGTGTGGTAAGGTAACCGACTCTTGTTTTGCATATATAAAGTATCTAGTATAATTTTGCAATACGTATCACTAACCTTCTTCTAATTCTTATTGCTTTTCAGAGAGACACACCCTTTATTTATTGAAGTTTTGCTCACCAGAATTCTACACTTTTAAGATGAAGCATGTCATTTACAACAGTGTTCTGGGGAAGTAATATTTTGTATATTTATTCATACAGAGAATGACCTGTTACTCGTAGATAGCTTTTTTACTATGTTATTGTGTTCAAGTCATGGATCTTGTTCTTAATTTTTTTCCTGGTACTCTAGTTATCCAGCATGTAGTTTCTTTTACATTAATTAGTTCATTCATTAATTCCTTGGTGTTTAACCCAAAAAAAAAAAAAAAGCTTTCAGCAACATTTGACATGCACCCTGTTAAAAAAAATAAAATCCTTGTTCAGTACCCACTACTGTTGTGTACTTCCCAAGCAGCCTTTGCCGCCTCTGAATCAGGCACTGTCAAGCGTTGTTTTATTTCCTGGGTCTATGAAAACACAGGACTAAACCTACAAAAAAAAATGCATGAAGAACAGTTATGACTGGTGCAGAATCAGACCCCTGTAACACCCATGTAAGCATGTTCCAGTTGAAGCTTGTTTAAAAAAAGCTTTACCAGTCACTTTTAAATACTGAGGCTGGATTTTCAAAAGGGCTAGACATGGATGAAAATGTATGCTACATCTGTGTCTGCCCAATTGCGTATGAGCAGCTTTCTGACTATTTGCTAAAGCTGTGCCATTTTGCAACAAAAAATCTTGATTTTCAGGAAAAAAAAATATGATGCAAATACAATATGTGTCATTTCTGCCAATTTTTGGATGCAATACTTGGACATAGACCATATAGAGAGTCTAATGGTTTTGATGTTTTTCCATTTTGAAAATAGCAGTAGACGAACCCCAGACAGATCCTTTCTAAAATACTGTACATATTTGCTACATATATTTGACATTTGTTAATAGTTCATAAATCAGATGAGTTTTTAAAATAGTAATTTGGATGCAGAGGTGTCTGTCCATTTTTCAAGAGTGCAACCTTTTGTGTCCTTCAGGTATCAGAATCACGTACCTCTATAGCGACTCCTGGGTGAATGTAGTGCAAACAAAGTTCTTGTACAAGTGTAACTCTCCAACCACTACAGTCATGTGGTGTTTTGATTTGGTCTGCCACTAAAAGACCCTTACCTTCTCTTTGGTCTGCCAGACCCATCTGTTGCTGTTGGCGAGGACCCCTTGCTGGACCGTGTGAACAAACTGACAGATGCATAAAATAAAGTGAATAAAGGTTTATTCTGTACTACAAACATGTTCTCTTCCTGAGGGCTAGCCTCAGACTGACTGATTTCTCTGACTGACAGTCATACATGGCACTGCCAGGCAGTGCAACAAAATATTACATGCGGGTTCTAAGTGCTCTTAAAGGGGTGCCAGCTAACATTGAGCCCCATGCTTAATGTGTACTTCACATCACTCCCGGGTTCATGAAAGTGAGTACCACTCAAACAAGCAGTAACATTATAAATAGTATTCTAAGAAATGTTTAAAGCAAAGCACATTTTTAAGCATTTTAAGGTATGCACACACTTAAAACACAACGGTACTCCACTGCAGGAAGGGGGAGGAAAGAATCTGGACTACATTTGGGACTGGTCAGTGTAGCACCAGAGGGAGAGAAACACCATAGCACTTGAAGCTTGGTCATGCAACAAGCGCTAAAGTGTGGGGAAAGGGAAGAGAGGGAAGGGGAGCAGTAGGAGGATAACTAAACTGCAGGACACTTTAATAACAGTTGCAGAACACATATACTTTTATAATGCAAACAAGAAATATCACTAGAAAGTGTGAGTCCCACCACTGAGTCCGGTAACCAAAAGTTCAAGACCTCCATCAACTTTTCTGGTCAGTGGGAATGCAGGCATGAGTGGATTGCACCAGTTCCTGACAGGATGGGGTCAGGTCATTAAAAGCGACCCAGGAGTTATGCCCATTGTCAAATCCACACCACTTGACTCTGTAAGTCCAGGATCCATTGGAGAACTTCTTCCTTAAGATCTTCTCAGTCTGGTACACCAGTGTGTGTAGAAGAGAGTCCTGAGAAGAAGAAGAAGAAGGCTGAGAAGAAAAGGAAGTCCCAGGCAAATCATCTGGCAAATCAGGCAAAACAGAATCTGGCTGGAGAGTGCCAGGAGTGGAACTGGCAGCAAGTTGTTTGAAGGGATCTTGGCTTCAGACAGGATGATAGACTCAAGTGCAGCTTCTTTGTTAGGTGGACTGTGGTCATCTGGAAGGGTGTTACTCAGGTACCCATGTTTCAGTCAGTTGATGTGGACTTTGTTGTGTACCAGCTTTCCGTCAGACTTGTGACATAGATAAACATGCACAGGAGGAAGCTTTTCTACAGTGTAGAAGGGACTAGTCCAGGGGTGGAGTAGTTTCTTGTAAGTGCCAAGAACAAGGACAGGTTGGTACAAATGCACAATGTCCTCAAAGGAGAATGAAGGCTCTTGCAACTTGACTGCTGACATTTTCTGCATTGCTGATTTTTTCTGGCCCAACGTGGTGATTGCAACACATCTGGCAAGTTCAAGCTGTTCCAGCATAGGAATAATGAAGGAAGAAGCTGACTTAGGAACCTCTTGCACCGAGATCCCTGTCTAGTGGAGTTCTTGGGTGACGTCCATGGGCTAAGAATAGTGGTGTGTACTCTGCACTGTCGACACAAGGACTGGTATTGTAAGCAAATTGCACAAAGGGAACAAAATGGTCCCAGGTGTCATGAGTTTCAACCAGTACTTGGAGAGTGTGTTGGAATGGTAGACATCATTCTTTCACTCTGTTCATTGCATTGTGGATGGTAACTTGTTGTATGTGTCTTTTTTATGTCAAAGTTTGCATGCTTCTCGGTCAATTATTGAAAGGTAGTTGGTGCCTCTGTCTGAATGCAGGTATGATGAGGTACGATGATGACAAATGACTGTTGAGGAAGGCACTTGCCACTGTGGTAGCTTTAATGTCTTTCAAGGGGATTAGTTCCAGATACTTAGGTAGTCCACAAAAACAAGGATGTATTTATTGCCAGAGTTAGAGCATGTAGGTAAAGGCCCAAGAATGTCTGCGCTGATTCTTTTGAATGATTCAGTGGCTACAGGCATTGGAATAATGTGTGCCTTTGTTAGTTTGGCAGGAGGCTTTCTTTGGGAGGAGGGCTGGCAAGATTTGACAAATCGGACAATGTCCTTGTTCATGTGAGGCCAGAAGAAGTGAAGCCTTGTCTTTTTGAGAGTTCTGTGGATTCCCATATGATCTCCGGAATGTGGAGATGCACGAGTGGAGAGAAGAACTTGATTGATTAGAGAGGCTGGCACAACTAGCTGTACGTGAGTTCTATCCATGCGATGACCCTTGCCTTCCTTGGTCCAAATGTGGAAAAGCACTCCGTCTTTGAGGAAGCGCTGCAAAGCAAAGAAAAGTACATCCTGGCAATGCTTTTTTTTGTGGTACGGTTTCAGACACTAAGTATGTGATTATGTCTGTGAATTGAGGATCAGTTCTTTGTTGCGTTTTAACAGTTGCCAGGCACAGATCAGAACTAAAGGAAATGAGAAGCTCTTCGGCTGCTTGCAGTAATTGAGGATTTGTATGTCTTTCTGTAGATGGAGTTGGAAGCAGGAAAGCAACCTGAGGTGTTGCAGGAGTTTCCACAGGAAGCATATCTGTGGTATGGAAGGGAAGAGCTTGAAAGCAGGATTCTTCATCTGTTGAGGATGATGCGGAGGGATATCGTCTCTGGCTTACACCATCAGCATTTGAGTGAACTCGACCTGGTCTGTATTGAATTTCACAGTTGTAACTTTGCAGCATCACAATCCATTGGGTGAACTTGCCTACTGGCTCCTTCATTTCGAATAACCATTTGAGGGCAGAGTAGTCAACGATAGTTGTGAAGGAGGAGTTGTGAAGATAGCAGTCAAATTTCTTTATGGTAAATACCATGGCTAGACATTCTTTTTCTGTGATGCCATAGTTCTGCTCAGCTGAGGAAAGAGAGTGCCGGCATGGAAGACAACTCGTTCTGCTCTGTCTTGTATTTGACAGGGCACAGCACCCGCTGCAAGGGAACAGACATCTGAATAGAGTTTGAAGGGCTGGTCAAACCTTGGGTAGGCCAATACTGCAGAAGATATTAGGTTTTCTTTCAAAGTTTCAAATGCCTCTTTGCATTTGGAAGTCCGTGTATAGTCACGTCCCTTTTTAGTGAGGGCGTATAGTGGAGCTGCAATCTTGACATAGTTGCAAATTAACTTTCAGTAGTAGCCAGACAAGCCCAGAAAAGCTCAAAGGTCTTTGAGATTGTTAGGCTCTGGATAGTCTTTGGCTGCTGAGAGCATGTCTGGGTCTGCAGATATGCCCTGAGAACTAACACTGTGTCCCAGGTAATGAACTTGATGCTGTGCAAAACAACACTTCTCTGGGTGAAGCTTAAGATTGGCTTGTCTGAGACATTCAAACCCTTCTTTAAGATGTTGGAGGTGCTCTAGCAAAGTTCTGCTGAAGACAATAACATCGTCCAGGTAGACTAGGCAAGAATTCCAAGATAACCCACGTAGTACTGCTTCCATAACACATTGGAATGTGGCTGGACTGTTCTGAAGTCCCATAGGCAGACATTTGAATTGAAAAAGTCCCAAGTTGCAGTGCCATGCTGTGTATGGATGAGAAGCTGGATCAATGGAAACTTGGCAGAACCCACTCTAAAGGTCTAGAGTGATGAAGTAAGCAGGGCTGGCTGCACCAAGACTCTCTAAAACATCTTCAGTTGTAGGTAAGAGATGAGCATCCTGCACCGTGTAGGCATTGAGTTTTCTGTAGTCTACCACAAAATGATACCCTTTGTCCTTCTTTACCACCAGCAGGCAAGATGCACCCCAGGGACTTGTAGGCTCTTCAAAATGTCTTGTTCCAGCATGTCTTTGATTATGTCCTCTAGGACTTGTTTCTGTTTGTGCCCCACTTTGTAGGTTTGCTGGCAGATTGATTTCTGGTTGAGCTGCACCTCAATGGTGTGTTGCAGGATATCACAGCATCCAAGATTGTTATCTGGACATACAAAGGCATCCAGGTAATTCTCCCGCGGAATTTCAAAAGTTGTTGCTTTTCTATTGGAGATGCTGGAAGTTTTGCAGAGGACAGTCTTTGACTGAGGGGTAACTCTGCTGAAGCTGGAGTGGTCATGATAGTATTGACAGGACTAGAGTTGGTGGAACCAGGGTGAAGTTCTTTCATGAGATGGAGCTGGTTCCCTGTAGACAAGCAGACAAACTTTTCGATGTTGGCACCCTTTGAGATGACCACTGGCTCATCTGTGAAGTTGCAGCATTTTTGGAAGACTGTGCCACCATGCACTGCTGATAAGGTGTTTCCTGGAAGGAGACCTGATGAATGCAGCATGGGGGGATTCCATGACGATGCCAACAACACCTTGTGGAAGTGGTTCACCTCGAATCTTAGCAATCAAAACCATCTCGGACTTAGGAGGTATAGTGACTGAGTCTATAGCTGCAAGTTGCCTTAGAGGATCTAGCGACAGTTTGTTTGAGGCAAGGTCTTGAATGGCTTTGTAAGCTTTAAGGAAGTCCAGGCCAAGAATCACTGCTGGTTGTAGGTCAGGCACTAGGTAAAACTTGACAGTAGTTTGCTGTGAGCCAAAGTGGAGTTTGAGATGGACCATGCATGTGATACGTACCGTAGCTGTACTTGCTGTGATAATGTACTTTAGGTCAGCTGGAGAGACATTAAGTACATGAAGAAGAGCTTGGTTGTTCACAATACTGTTGTTGATAACTGAGATTTCTGCTGTAGTGTTGACCAAGGTGTGTATGGACCAATCTCCAATGGTTACAGGTACATAATTTGCTAGGAGAGGTGATTGGATGACAGGTACCTTTGCCCCTGGAAGCGAGTGTGTGCCTGAGTTAGCAGTTGGAGGGTGCGGGTTGTTTGAATTGTGTTAGTCAGAGGGGTGGTCTCTTGCTGTGTTCCTCTGATCCTGGAAGTAGTTGTGGTTATCTTGCTGACTGTGCGGCTATGGGCGCCTTTGGTTCTCTTGATTTCTGTTGTGGTACTTCAGCTTTCAGCAGACAGTGGCAGTGTGTCCCCTGAATCCACACCACTGGCAGGTCACTGGTTCTCATGAAGGCAGAGGTGGATCAGGTCGCTGTCGAAATGGTCGAAGAGCATTGACAGAGATAGCAGAAGAAGCAGTTGAGTTGCGGTGCAGACTATTGACAGTTGTGGTGAGCTCTCTGTCATTGATTGCTGCTGCTGGACACATGTTGTGAGTGTGGCTAACTGACAGCTGGGGTGCTTGTACACTGGTGTCCTGGGACATTAATATAGACTCTTGTGCAACTCATTAAGCTTGGATTGTGTCCATCCAGGTAGTTGGTTTCTGTTGGATTACATAAGGGCGGAGTTGAGAAAGCAGTCCACAGACGGTGGTTGTGATTTGCTCTTTCTCAGGGTTTTGCAGACATTTGCAGTGAGACTCATTTTCCACTATGAATGCTTCTAGAGACTCAGAGGGTTGCATGGTGTATTTCCACAGTTGTTATTCCAATAACTAGGGTGGATGGACTGGGAGAAAGTGGTCTTTGAAGGTGGCATACAGAGTGACAGTATCTCCTTTGACTTGTTCTGGAAGTGCATTGAACCAGAAAATGGCAGTCCCTCTTAGAAACAAGTGCAAGGCATTGGAAATATGCAAAGGATCAGTCCAATCATGTAAGGAAATCCAGGCTTGGAATTGCTCGAGCCAGTTGACAGTCTCTTCATGAGGCAAGGCTGCGAAGGGTACTGGCTGTAGGCTGGTATGGACCGTGGACTGTGGTGAAATAGTTTAAATATAGAGCAGGTTATTTTGAATGACTTGCATAGCTGGTGCTCCTTGAGCTGAGATGAATGACTGGATTTCATGGAGTATGGTTTCGATTTAGTGGCCCCTCGCCCTTGAGGTGGGTGAAGGAAGAACTCCGGCTGCTCCAGCACCCATATCAGTGTCATCTTCCGGCACTGTGGTTGGAAACGAGCTGCGCTTCACTGAACGATGGTTGTAAGGATGAGAAGGAGTTGCCGTCAGGAGCTGGGATGTCGTGGAGTAGATGAAGTGCCGAGAAGAAAATATTTTTGTAGACAAAAGTACAATTATTTGTAAGCAAAGTTCAAATGATGTCTTAATAAACAATTCTGACTCAATTAGTGTTGGCTGTTATTCAAATAAAGGTTTCGTTGCAGAAATCAGCTATTTGTTGCAATGTCCTTTCATTTCAATAGGATTGCTATTGATTTCTATGGAGTAAGGTCATTTTGTATCCTTCACAAGATGGCCACCACATTTTTGACATACAGTTCCTGTATTTCTGACTGTAGCAAGATGGCCACCAGCAGAGGTGCTTAAGCGTAATTTCCTTGCTTGCCTTTTCTGTAAACAAAGATGACTGTTTGTTGCCATGAGGCTGGTGTACTGCATCCACAATTGGCAAATGCCGATTGCTGCTTTGATGCCTTCTTCCCCAACAGAAATGGTGGGAAGTATCTGGTGGTGAGTGGTGAAAAGCTGGAGAAATTCAGCATGTACTAATATGATTACTGCACTCTGTTTTGTTTTATGGAACTTAGTTTATCTGCTTTTATTTATTTATTTTTTGTTGTCTCCCAGGCTCGTAGTTTTGTATTTCATATCCTGCTCCCAGTTTTGTTTTGTTTTTGCTCCCATTTTATTTTGATGTGCCCCTGTGTTTATTGATTGTGCCCCTCATGGACCTTGTTGGTGTATTTTATTTACTCTGCCGCCACTTTATTTTTTGTTTTTTTTTCCCTTGGCGTTTTTTTCCTTTATTTATTTATTGATTGTATGGCCCCCCTTGTAGTGTGACTGAGAGGCAGCTTACTGTGCTTTTGCTGCTTGGAGAATAGAGAGCCGTGGTCAGAACCGGGCTGAGCAGTGTAGTGCTGGGGTATATTTGTTAGCCTGTGCCCAGTTGCTTTTGTGCTGCTGCTTTTGTATGGCCAGCCGGATGTAGCGTGGCAGAGCATAGGAGGATTGCTCCGTGTGGCTCAGTGCTGTCTGTGAGAGGAGCGAGTTAGCAGTCTGTCATGGCTGCTGTGTGAGAGGGAAGCCGAAGTTGAGGGAAGGGCTGCTGGTGAGTTGGGGAACAGGGCACTCTGTGGGACTGTAGGCCCCAAAAGAATCCACGGTTGGGAAGTTGTGGAGTTCTGTTGAGGAATGAAGGTTCCCTGCTTGCAGTAGTGGCTGTTCAGCCGCAATGTTTGTGTGAAAGGGAGCAGAGGCTACATGTTGGCAGCAGGGGTGAGAGGAATGATTCATAGCCATGGCACTGGACTGTTGCTTAATTTAATTAGTAGCTGCAGCAGTCTCTTTTGGAGTGGCCATCTGCGCCGTGGAGTAGAGCAGGAGGGCAATTTACAGAGCCACGTTGTGAAATGCTGGAGACTCCATGTGGTCGGGAAGAGGAGAGGAGCAGCTCAGAGTTGTGGAGGAGCCACAGTATACCTGTCCCTTTCTGTTGGCACAGATCCCTCTGAGGGATAGAGAGACTGCCCAGGTAGCTTGCTTGGCAGAAGGGAACACTTTGAAAGTGGGCCCTGCCATGAGGTAGGAGCTGCGGGGAGTTTGCAGCTCAAGCTCCAAGGAGCAGATGCTTGGCCAATGATAACTATTAACAGTTCATGCATGGAGCAGCATGCTAGCAGTGTTGAACACTTGCAATTGCGCTAGGCTGGTAAAAGTAGGAGGGCTGCAGCAGTTCATCTTTGCTCTCTGCAGCCAAGGTTGTCCTGTAAATAACATTCATGCAGTTCAGGCATACTGGAGTAGATGACATGGGGTAATTGGCGATGCAGACAAGCAAGATGAGGTCTGGACAGAAGAAAGGCCGCATTTTCCACCATGTGTGGCATTTTGATTTGGTCTGCCACTAAAAGACCCTTACCTTCTCTCTGGTTTGCCAGACCCATCTGTTGCTGCTGATGAGAACCCTTTGCTGGACCATGCAAACAAACTGATGGATGCATAAAATAAAGTGAGTGAAGGTTTTTATTTATTTATTTATTGTTTTATTTATTGATCGTTCAGAATTATAAACCTTTGAGCCAGAGACTCCTTTACAAAGGCTCCACGTTGTAACAATCGTAACAATCAAACAGGAGAATAATGAAAAGAGTGCATTTACATATTCACAGGCATCAAAACAGTGCAGCAGCAGTTGCCAAGTGTATATACATACATATATATGTGTGTGTGTATATATATATATATATATATATATATAGAGTGAGAGAGAGAGGAGACACAGTACAAAGATGCCAGACAGGCTTTGCAAAACTGAATTGGTATACAAAGGCACTGAAAACAGTGGGAGCGTGAATTAGTAACCTACATAAGCACTGTCTAGGTAAACCTGAGATTCAAGGCCAGGAACCCCTAAAAGTTACTTGTGGGGGGAGGTAGGGAGAAGGAACAGCCAAAGAGTGAGGCTGAAAACAGAAGAGTAGCATATAGCTAGAGGCAGAGGAGATAAGTTAGAGAGGGAGGGGGATGGTGGGTTAAATACAGGGCGCAGCCAAGGTGGCCTTCTCTTATTGGTATAGCATATACGGGGATGAGTGACAGGTTAGTGAGGGATATGAGGGGAAGGCTAGGAGGCAGTCACAACTACATTTGGCAAGTAGATGCATCCGAAGTGCATGCTTGAAATGGCCCGGTTTTTCTAGAGAAGAGATTTCAGTGGGATTGCTCTGTACTGCAGACATGTTCTCTTCCTGAGGTCTAACTCAGCTGACTGATTTCTCTGACTGACAGACATACATGGCATTGCCAGGCAGTGCAACAAATTGCTACAAGCAGGTTCTAAGTGCTCTTAAAGGGATGGCAGCTAACAATAAGCCACATGCTTAATGTGTACTTCACACTCACAACTCCATATATGCAAGTTAGATCATCTTACTTTTGTCCATATTTTATTCAAGACACCAAAAAAAAACAAATATTGTACACAGTGGCAGCGTCCAGACCTCTCCCCACACAGTCAACAGTTTTGCGCCATCCACAATTTATCAGGTGGCGTAAAACAGTTGACTCTGTGGGGAGAGGTCTGGACTCTACCACTTTGTACAATATTTATCAGTGTCTTGAATAAAATATGGACTAAAAAGATAGTCTAACTTGCATCAATGGAGTTGTGAGTGCAGCGGTTGGAGTGTGACATAGGTATCAGAATCACTCAGCTTTGGTTTTGGTCCTCTCACCAAATGAACACGCCAGGCAGCATTCTGTATTATCTTCTGATGCTTCCACAGTTGTAGCCTGTAAAACCATAGGAAGATTTGGGGTTACTAGAAAGAAATGAGGGTTTTATTTTATATAACATGATAAGACCCCTTTGAATGCACATTTTCATAACACAAATCATATGGAGAAGCTTGCCTGAGGTTCAGTGGGGCAAAGGTTGACACCCCCCCACCTAGCACTTGACAGTGTGCCTTCCAAGCATCCATTGGATGCCTAGTTCTTTGCTGGGGCCACCCAGCTTGTTCATCCCTACCCTCTCCTTACCTGCCACTGCCGTGGCATAGCACGGCCTCAGAATCCCACTCTCTCTGGTCCTTTGTGCCAGTGGGTGATGACTGGCTAAGTCTGCTCTTCTTTTCCCACTGGCTGGGTCTTCCAACTGTTGCTCCTTGATCTGCTGCTCAGCGACTGCTGTCATTTTCCTTCAAGGGTGCATTCTTTTGCTGTTCCTGCCACCTGATTTTGGTTCCACTCCAAGTGTTCCTGTGCTCATGCTGCCATCTCTGAGCATGGGGGAATACAAACAGAAGCAAACAAAAAAGGGGAAAACTAGAAACACCCTATCAGGAGTAAGGGTACAAAAGTATTTCCAGGTAACACAGAGAGAATAGAAGCTGAGAATGCTTGGAGTGCTGCACTGCACTGGATATGCTGTAGTAGTTTCCAGAGAGATCTTCTGGAGACTGTGGTGGTACTCCATCTGCACACACATCTCTGGGATGAGGAGGAAGGTCACTAGACTTCAGGCTGAGTTGGCTAGGATTCAGGGGACCTCTTCCACCACCCAGGGGCCACTAAGTCTGTTGTTGTTACCTCAGAAGATGCCATGGAGGAGGAACAGCTGGACTATAGTGGGCTCTGGAAGGGTAGGGGTGGTGGGACAGAGGCACATGCCTCAAATGGTACCACTATGTAATTCCTACACTGCTCTGGTGGAATGGGACTACTGGGAGGAGGCACCCATGATAGTGACCAGGGAGAATGTGGGAGCCCTCCATAGTGGAGACCCCAAGGTGGGTAGTAGAGGACCCCAGGGGAGGAAGAAGCAACTTCTGGTGGGGGATTTGACTGTGAGAGGTATAGTTGTGGGAATAGGAAAGGATGGGGGAGGCGGGTTAGCTGCATATGTGATGCCACGGCCTGGAGGGATAGGAAGCAGATCCTGAGGATTGCTTGGCAACAGGATGGGAGACAGAGCTAGATGTCACTGTCCACCTGGGAACTAATGACCTGGCTAGGGATGAAGCTGGGATAGTGCAAGGGGAGTTTAGGAAGAGGGGGATGGGTCTTAGGAAGCTTGATCAGTGGCTTTCGCTGAGGTGCTGCCTGTCTACGATGGAATGCAGAGATGGATCTCTGCATCAGGAGCTTCAACTCATAGCTGATGGAATGGTGCAGAGAAGAGGGGTTCAGTCACACGGGGGACTGGGGCCCACCTGTCAGGATAAGAGCCTATACAGAGGTGATTGTCAGCATCCATCCATGAAGAGAACCTAGTCCTCAGTGGACAGTTTAAATGTCACTTTGATGAACATTTAAACTAGCTGAGGAAGATGGCGGAAGGAATCAGGGAGGCAGAAACTGCCCCCCCCCCACAGGCTGAAGTAGACAGTAAGGAGAACCCGAGGGGAGAGGAATCACCCAAGATGCAAATTAATGAAGCAAGGTGGTAGATTCAAAGGGGGAAGGGAACGGGAACATTAAAAAGAGAGAAGGAAAGGAGGAAGGACATAAAGGAAAAAAGGTGGGACAAGAAGAAGAATGGAAACAAAATCCAGAAGGCCATGTGTGTCAATGCTAGAAGTCTAGGAAATAAGATTCCAGACCTAGAGACCATATCATGGCAGAGGCTAACCTGGAAATTGTGGCCATTACAGAGTCATGGTACACTGAAAATCATGACTGGGACATGGCCATACCTGGCTATACTCTGCTTAGGAGGGACATGGTGGATAGAAAAAGAGGGGGTATGGTGCTTTATGTGAGGGAAAGCATGAAAGCGATGGAGGTGCAGGGAATACAGGGTGAGGCAGAGGTACTGTGGGTCACCCTGGAGATGGAGAATGGCACCATTGTTCACACTGGAGTGATCTAAAGACCTCCAGCACAGGGGAAGGAATTAGATAAGGTACTGGTGAAAGCCACTGGCAAGATGGCAGAATGGGGGAGGTGCTGCTGGTGGGGGACTTCAACCTGCTGGATGTAGACTAGAGACTCCAAGCTGTGGTTTCAGCTAGAAGCAGGGACATCCTGGAATCTCTGCAGGGGGTGTTTCTCAGACAACTAATCAGTGAACCCACTTGTGATGGGGCAATACTGGACCTGGTACTCACTAACAAGGATAGTATTGCAGATGTCAAGGTGGGAGGTCACCTGGGGACCAGTGATCACTGTACATTGTGGTTCAATACAAGGATGGCTATGGAATTGAACCACATAAGGGCAAGGGTCCTGGACTTCAGGAGGGAAGATTTTATAAACATGGGTGAACACCTTAGGATGACATGGTGGGGGGGGGGGGGATGACCTGGGTGGAGTGGAGGAACAATGGGTGAAGCTAAAAGGGAGCATTGTAAAGGCAACATACCTCTGTGTTAAACAAGTGAGCAAAAGTAAGAGGAATAAGAGACTTCTCGAAAGAGGTGACTGAAAAGATAAAGACTAAAAGGGCAGCATTCTGAAGATATGATGAGATTCAGAGGGAAGAGGATAAGGAGGTGTATCAGAAACAGATGGAAGTAGGAAAAGCAGTAAGGAGCACAACTGTGAAAACTAAAGAGAGAATAGCCCAGGAGGTAAGAAAGAGGGGACAAGACATTTTTTAGGTATGTAAGTGAAAAGTAGAAAACCAGGGATGTGATTGTAAGGTGAAAAAAGAAAGGGGGGGGGGGACTGCGCAGAGGGGGACCTGGAAAAAGCAGACTTTCTGAACAAATACTTTTGTTCAGTAATCACAGAGGAAAGAGAAGAGGAGGGGCCAAAAAAAGTAACAGAACCTTTGGAGGGAGGTGGACATTATTCCTTTTTTGGAGGAGAGAGTCCTGAAGGTGGACAAAGCAATGGGGCCAAATATGGTGCATCCAAGGGTACCGAGGGGCTCAAGGAGGTACTGTCTGCACCTCTGACAGTTTTATTTAACAGCTCACTGGAAACAGGAGTATTCTGGAGGATTGGAGAAGGGTGGCTGTAGTTTCACTAGACAAAAGTGGTAGCAGAGAGGAGGCTGGCAATTACAGGCCTATCAGCTTGACATCGGTGGTAGAGTGTAAGGTTAAAAAGGGAAGGGGGGACTGTGCAGAGGGTGACCAGGAAAAGGAAAACATCCCTAACAAATACTTTTGTTCAGTGTTTACAGAGGAAGGAGAAGGGGAGGATCCACAAAAAAGTAACCCAAGCTTTGGAAGGACGGAGGTGGACACTACTACTTTTCTGGAGGAGAGTCTCCTGAAGGGACTCATTAAGCTGGAGGTAGACAAGACAATGGGGCCAAATGGGGTGCATTCAGGGGCATTGAGGGAGCTCAGGGAAATACTGGCTGAACCTCTGACAGTCCTGTTTAACAGCTTCCTGGAAACAGTAGGGGTTCCGGAGGACATAGTCCACTACATAAAAGTGGTAGCAGGGAGAAAGCTGTAATTTATAGGCCAGTCAGCCTGATGTTGATTGTGGGAGAGCTAATGGAACCACAGCTGAAGGATAGGATTGTGGAATATCTTGAATCCAGTAGGTTACAAGACCTGAGGCAGCATGGGTTCATTAGGAGAAGGTCATGTCAAATGAATCTGATAGATTTTTACTGGGTGACAAAGGATTTAGATCAGGGTGGAGCAGTGGACTTTGGCTACCTAGATTTCAGTAAGGCTTTCAACATCATTCCACATAGGAGACTAGTAAATAAGCTGGGTAGCTAGGAGTGCATCCAAAGGTGGTAAACTGGATAAGAAATGGGTTAGGGGATAGGTGACAGCAGATGGTGGTAATTGGAGTTCACTCTGAGGAAGGGAGGGTGACCAATGACATGCCTCAGGGATCAGTGATGGGATTGGTTCTCTTTAATATCTTTATAAGTGACATTGTAGAGGAGCTGGAAGGGAAGGTCTGCCTGTTTGCTGATGACACCAAAATCTGTAATAGCATGAACACTCGGGGGGGGGGGCATGGAAAGGATGAGCAGAGACCTGAGAAAACATGCGTAGTGGTCAAGGGTATGTCAGATAGGTTTCAATGCGAAAAAGTGCAAAAAAAATGCACTTAGGAAACAGAATCTCAGGGGCACAGTACAAAATGAGTGGAGTGACACTGACAACCACCAAGCAGGAAAGACCTGGGGGTAAAAATATTGGATGCCCTAAGTGTGGCCAGACAAGGCAGTTGGGAGGGCCAGTGAGATACTGGAGTGCACAGGGAGGGTTATCACTAGCAGAAAGAGGGAAGTGGTGTTGCCTCTGTATAGATAACTTGTAAGACCCCACCTAGAGTACTGTGTCCAGTTCTGAAGACCTCATCTCCAGAAGGACATAGATATAGTGGAGGTGGCCCAGAGAAGGGCAATTAAAATGGTACAGGGTCTGCATCAAAAGCCCTACAAGGAGAGACTACAGGACCTCAATATATACACCCTGGAAGAGAGGAGGGAGAGGGGAGATACGGTAGAGACCTTTAAATACTTCCCAAGGGTAAATAAGGTACAGGAGGGAAGTATTTTTCAGCAGAAAAGGTGCTCAAAAACAAGGGAACATGCTATGAAGCTGTAGGGGGTGTAGATTCAGGAGAAATGTGAGGAAAAACTTCTTCACAGAAAGAGTGGTGGACTCCTGGAACAGCCATCCAGTGGAGGTGGTGGGGAAAAAACAGTGGTGGGGTTCAAGAATGCATGGGATAGGCATAAGGGAATTAGTGGAAATGAAGCGGGAGGGAGAAAGAGCTGTAGATCAAGTATGATCGGTGATAATAATGTAGGTAGGGAAAAATGGGCAGACTAGGTGGGCCAAGCGGTCCTTATCTGTCGTCAAATTCTATGTTTCTATGGTTGTTTGCTGCCAGTTTGCCTTGCTTGGCACCTGCTTGATCACCTCAGGGAAGTGCAGGAAGGTTGTTCTGCTCTTGCTCCCTGCTGACCCCCCCCACCGCTCCTCCTTGCCCTGGGTGCTGACCCCATGTCCCTGCTGGCTCCTGTGGCTGCTCATCCCTGCCCACTGAGCTACCCTTCTGCTTCCCCACCATGTTGATGTCTGTTTTGAGGAGGAAGCTTGCTGGGGCTGGGTCTCCTTACTCCCTATAGCCTTGTCCTGTTTGACTCTGTCCGCTGCTGGACTCCTGCTTGTGTGGCTGTTGCTGTGGTCATGCTTTTCTCTAGGTCTTTGGGCCTTCTTCCCTATTGCCATGGCCTTTGCTTGACTCTTCGTTGCAAGGCTCATGCCCCAATGATGACCAGGCTTATGCCCTACATACCATTAGGCTCTTGCACCCTGTCTACTGGGCTTACCCTCTGACAACCAGGCTCATGCCCCAACAACTCTGGGCTCACGTCCCAACACAACTGGGCTTATACCCCATGACTACTGGACTTACGTCCCTTTTCTACCATGTTCACATACCCTTGACTTACTGTTTTCCCCAGGCATATATCTCAGTGACCACCAGACTCTTTCCCCATGCTACCAGGTTTATACCCCATGACACTCAAGCATCACCCCAAAGAGAACATCAGGATCCAGTATGTATTGTTCCCTCCTGGTGTCATAATGCAACTAACCAAGCTACTTCAGAGCCTACTGTGCTGGCCCATATGGCTCCGTACTGAACAACCTATGCCTAACTTGTCCATCTGTGCTTCTTCCTCCTAATGCTACCACCACTCCCTCTGGGGTCAGTTAGGGCCTAGTTTGACTAAGGTAGATTGAGGGCCTAGCTCAGTAGGGACAAGTGGCAGTCAGATTTATTTTCTGTGCTGTAGTTCAGAGGTTTAGCTTGAACTGTTCTGTATTCTGAGTGGTAGTTAGGTGTCTTGTAGTTCGAGCAAAGTGCAGCGTGGATCCTCTCTAAGTGTTCCTTTTGTTACATGGCTTCAACTCTATGACACCACCGGTGAACCTAGGAGGTGTTTGGGCAACTGATTTGCTGGCACCGATTTCCTCCACTGCACCTACTATGTACTGTATATGCCCAGTCTCTAATCATACATCTTCCTTCTGTGGGACCCTGCTCCCTAACCATGGAGTGGAGCCCCAGCACTTAGGGCTCCTTTAGTCATGTGTCTGCAATCTGTTACACCCACCTAGGTCTGACCTTGATTGAGCATTCCTGTATAGGAAAGTTCAGCTCCTCACAGGAAGCGACTCTTCCTTCTTATGGGAGCCAGGCCTCCTTCCTCCAAGGATGTGGCCTTCTCTCTGGGTCACTTTAGTCATATGATATCAGCTCTATGATGCCTTCAAGGATGAGTATCCCATTAGATGGATGGAGTATGTTCCTACTTCCTCCAAAGAATGCCAGTCCACTGTTCCTTCCTCAATTACACAAAAGCTCAAGCCATTCGAGTTGTACAGTTTTTCTCATCTTCTTCACAGTTGTATTTTATTGTTTACTATTATGCCTAGACTTAAAAGACAATTGCATAGCCTGGAGGGATGGTGACCTAAAGCTTTGGATCCCCAGAGGTTTCCTCCACAGGGTGTTTTTCCCTCTCTTCTGTACTAAAGGCCATAATCAGCAGATATGACATTTGCATTTGTAATTTTTCCCTTTGCCAAAGTGGGATCCAGATGATGGCACCTTCCATCAGTATAGCAGTGGTCCTCCCTCGCTCCATAGTTGAATGACATCTCATCAGTTTTCTATACCTTCAGCTCTAGTTTTTAGGTATCTTCCCTACAATACTTTCAGCCAAAGGACCTCACTCCTGTAGCACCTCAAGGGGTCAAATCCTCCTAAAGAGGGGTCAGTGCCATCTTACCCTGAAAGGGTGGTAGCTCCTCTGGAACAGAGAGCATGAAAGGCATCACACACATCCACCATAACCTCTTCTTTAGTAGCACAAGCATTACCATGTTGCACAAGCACCCTGCACACTTAATCGTCTGCTGGACTAGTGAATGCGGAAGATTGTCTGAGGTTCAGTGGGGCAGCGGGTGTGTAATAGATCCCTGTAGCCCCTCCCCCCATTTGTGGGAGACATTGTGCAGAGAGATACTGTTTCTTTTCTAAAAAGTCAGTTGCAACAGCATTTCTTCTCTTTTGCTATCCTATCCTATCCTATCCTGTAGGCTGGCCAGCTACTCTTCTTATTTCTATATTTTCTCTTTTCTTTTTGTTTCTCTCACATTGTCTGCTTGCCATTGGGAGGTTCCCCCTTTTGATAAGCATTCCCTGCATTAGGTTTGCTTAAGCCCTTGTTATTGTGTGTGACGTCATTCATATTAGGAAATGGGCTATGTGAGATAGGTGTAAGTGAGCTGCATGAAGCTGCGAGAGGTCCATACGCTGCAGAGCTGCTGCTGAAGCTGTGCAGTACGGAGCTCCATGGTATATCCAGAAAGTGGTTCTCTCCTTGGTTCTATAATGCAGGTTTGTGTTTAGTGCAGAGAAAGGCATATTTTAATTAAAGCCCACATAGGTAGGTTAATGAAAGCCAGGTCATGCCATGTCTAATAAAGAGAGAGTAAAAGTTCTCTCTTACCATTCCTGCCCCATTCATGCTGACTTTAAAAGTGTGTGTGTCACGGAGCTCTGAACAACCTTTTGAACCCTGACTAAAGGTATTTGTAGCAATGAAAGTCAGGCAGACTCACTAAGCTGTTTAGCACAATACCTTTTTGGTTTTCTTTCACTCCATGACACACTTGTCCCTTTAGGTATTCCTAGCTCACTCGTATTCCTAGCTTGTAAAGCAACACATTTGCTGTATAGCCAAAAGAGAAGTGCAGGAAAGTGAGTAAGGAGTGCTTCTTGTTTTTCTTTGCAGCCCAAAATGTGGCTGTTATGCCTTACATTCCCTTATGCTACCCTTATGAAAAGCAACAGTAAAACTTTTGATTTTGAGCAGTTCAGCATGCCTTGGCCTTTGTGTGTTTTATCTGCATGCCACGTTGTGCGCAGACCTTGCATGCAGGGTAAAACAAGGCCACTAATGTTGTTTCAATGCTAATATGTTGGTGCAATATTACCTTAAGGAAATAAAAGCCTATTGTTATTGTTTTTGCTGCAAAGCATAAGCATAGTTATTTCTTTTTACTGCAAGCATTATTTTCTCAGGCTACAAGCCTGGTATAGCTTCTAGAATGTTCACCAAACTTACCTTAGCAACCAGGCAGTCTTTCTCCTTAGGAGCCAGTGCTCCAAATGGCTGCTAGTGATATACACCTCTTGCTGTCAATTACAGCTGTATGGGCGGAGCTTTTTCTCGACCCATTCTAAGGGAAATAGTTTTATTTAAGCACTTTAAACACTAAAGATCATCAAATACAATCTGAATTTGAATTTCTTTGCATTGTGAGTGAAGTATATTTTTAAATTATTTTAGAGCAGAACAAATGTTGTATTAGTTCAGGAGGTAGAGTTATGCATCATGTGATCGTTTCTGTGTATATATATATATTTTGGGTGAATGTATTTGGTGGTCCAAGCCTAGTGGGGGACACCATTCTGGGACATCTGCCTAGATATCTGCTGAGACACAAAGGAAAGATATCATGGCTGGGAAAACAGACAAGGTGGAATTGGGGAACCTGTGGATACCAAAGTCACTGGTGCCCTAACACGATCCAGATGGGAGCAGACTGGGGAGACATTGGTATCTGGTCTAAATCTCGGAGCTCAGCCCAAGACGAAGCTAGAGAGACCTGCAAGGACCAGCTTTTCTGATAATGGAGAAGAAAAGGAAGCCTCGGAGCAACCACCCACTGACATTAGCGACCTCTTGAGATGGTTGGCAATCTGACAATTGGAGATGGAGTGACAGCGGGAGAGGGACCTCTGAGAAAGAGAAGTGGAACAGCAGTGGCAGGACCAGCAAGGGGAGGAGATGCTGAGAGCACTTCAATCCATTGGCACTGGCACGGGTAACAGTGGGCAAGACACTAGCCCAAAAGACATTAAATTAACTAAAATGGCCCCCACAGATGAAATACAGGATTATTGAAAAGCTTTTGAGAGAGTAGCCAGAGCATGTAGGTGGCCCAAGACACAATGGGTTGTTCAACTTGCCCCTTATCTTACTGGTAAAGCCCAACTAGCCTATTCTAACATGGACTCCAGGCATGCGGAGAACTATGAACAAGTAAAAAAGGAAATATTAGGAAGGTATGATATTAAAACAGAGACATACAGGGAAAGGTTCCATTCTATGTGATATCAATCATCATTTACCCCTAGAGAGACCTTTATAAGACTGGGGGAACTATGCAATAAGTGGTTGCAGCCTGAGGAAAGATCAAGTACTGAGGAAGTTGAGGTTTTGGTTGTGGAACAGTTTTTACAGATTTTTCCAAATGAGGTACAAATCTGGGTGTGGGAGCATAACCCTGAATCTGCAGAGATTGCTATTACCCGGGCCAAAGATTTTTTATCAGCCGGGCCCTTAAATAAAAAGACCTACCAAGCAGAATTTACTGCAACCTCAGCAACCACCAAATATGCTCCTACCCCTACTCCATCTACTGCTGGGAAGGGCCCATCTAGAAGTGATGCTAAAATTGGAAACAGTGGGAGAACCTTCCCCACTGATATTGTGTGTCATCATTGTTTTGGCAAGGGGCATACAGCCAGATCTTGTCCGAAAAGAAAAACTGATGCAGCTCAGTTTGCTTTATTGACTGCTGGATATAACATGGTAGATATTCTTGTCAATAACCATCATGTATTGGGACTTTTGGATACTGGTAGCAAGCATACCCTGATTCGGCCTGAACCGTTAAACCCTACAAAGGAACCCAGAGAACCTGTAGATGTGGTCCATATCCATGGGGACACACACAGTTATGCCACAGTCATAGTGGACATGACTGTAAAAGACCAAACCTCCATAGTGTGTGCTGGCCCAGTTCCAAATTTGCCAGTATCAATTGTTGTTGGCTTTGACTTCCCAAACTTTGAGACCATGATGGCTAAAAATCACCAGGACATTGCAGCAATAACAACAAGGGCCCAAAGCTGCCAAGAAAAACTTTTAGGAGACACATTCCCTTTTGATGAGGACATCATAGAAGCACCAGGAAAGTCTAGAAAGACCAAAAGGGAAAAGAGAAGATTGAAAACCTTATGGACTAATGATAATAAGGGACTTGATGAGGTACCTGTTGTGTTGAATGTGACAAAATATGATCATATAACCAATGACCAAAAATGTGATCCTACTTTAATCCTCTTACTTCAACAGGTTGGTAAGGTGATACCGAAAGGTGCCCCTGAGATGATATTGCAAAATGATGGAATATATAGGAGGTATTGTAACCCAAAAACAGGGGGAAAAGTTGGCCAACTGGTTATTCCAGAGAAATATAGAAATCAGCTACTATTTTTGGCACATGATTTACCATGCTCCGGACATGCTGGTAGAGAATGTACCCTGGCTAGCATACTTCAGAGATTTTTTTGGCCAGCCATACATGAGCATGTCGCAGAGTACTGTAAATCCTGTGAGGCTTGCCAAAAAGTACTGCAGATAGGAAACAGAGACATGGTTCCATTAGAGCCCTTACCCCTGGTATCCCAACCTTTTGAAAGAATGGCCACGGATATTGTTGGTCCCATTGAGAAAAGTGTCAGGGGGAAGAGATTCATTCTCATGGTAATCGACTATGCTACCTGATATCCTGAGACGGTACTCCACGTTCCATCAGAACAGAAAAGATAGCTGAGGAACTGGCTATGATCTTCAGTAGGATGGGCATTCCAAAAGAAATATTGACTGATCGGGGCAGTAATTTTAATTCAGCCTTGTTAAGAGAACTGTACCATCTGTTGGGAGTGGTAGCAGTTCGAACATCTCCCTACCATGCCCAGACAGATGGTTTCATTGAGAGATTTAACCAGACCTTGAAATGTATGTTACGCAAATTCGTACAGGATGAAGGGAAGAAATAGGATCATTTTGTCCCCCTTCTCCTTTTTGTCTATCGAGAGGTTCTCCAGGCTTCAACGGGGTATTCCCCCTTCGAATTGTTGTATGGCCAAAATCTTAGAGAGCCTCTCAATGTTATCAAATAGTACTGGAAGGAAGGTACCAATCCAGGAAATACTAGTATTACTGAATACATGGTTACCCTGAGGAAAAGACTGGTTAAATATACTGAGATGGCTCATAAAAATGCCAGTCAGGCTCAGCACAAACAGAAGCTGTATTATGACCAGAAAGTTGCTGAAAAGAATTTCAAGAGGGAGTGAAGGTACTTTTATTATTACCTACAACTGAAAACAAGCTACTGATGAAGTGGCAAGGACCTATAAGATACTGAGATGGGTAGGTACTTTTACATATGAGATAGGGACAACAGAGAAATGCCCTGGCAAGAAGATCTATCATGCCAACTTATTGAAAAGATGGCAAGATAAATCTGAGCCTGTGGTAAGTCTTCTGATTGCTCCAGAAAAAGAGGAATCAGATCTGGAGATAGCTTATAGCCGGCTGGACGAAGAGGTACTAACAGGAATAGATGAATTATATATTAACCCTGCATAGAAAACTCCAAAAGATATGAGTTGTTACAGGTCTTGCAGCAGTTTAGTGAATCTGTAACTAAAGTACCTGGGAGAGCCGCAAGGGTTGAACATCATATACATACCTCTTCTCCTCCCATCTGGCAGAGACCTTATCATCTCCCTGAGCAGGTTAGATCCCAAATCCAGCAAGAAATACAGAAAATGAAATTACTGGGTATTACTGAGCCTTCAAAGAGTCCCTGAACTTCCCCCATTGTAGTAGTATCAAAGAAAGAGGGAGGAATTAGATTATGCCTGGACTTCAGGAAACTGAACCAGGTATCACAGTTTGATGGGTACCCCATGCCTCGAGTCGATGATTTGATTGACCATGTAGGGAATGCCAAATATATTTCAACCCTTGATCTAACCAAAGGATATTGGCCTATTCCTTTGAGTCAGTCTTTTGAAAAGACTGCATTCAGTACCCCTATGGGTCTCTTTCACTTCATAACCATGCCCTTTGGCTTGCATAGGGCACCAGCCACTTTCCAAAGGTTCATGGACCAACTGCTAGCCCCTCATGTCTCCTTTTCAGCTGCCTATCTGGACAATGTCATTGCTTTTAGTCCAGATTGCCACACTTGGAACATATTACAGCTGTTATTAAGACCATTAGTGGGGCTGGGTTGACCATTAACCCAATTAAGTGTGCCACAGTCATGAGAGAGACCAAATATCTAGGGTTTATCCTCAATAATGGTCAAGTGAAGCCAGAAATTTCAAAGGTCGAATCAGTAGCACAATGTCCAGTGCCCCAGAGAAAGAAGCAAGTAAGATCATTCTTGGTTTTTGCTAGTTATTACCGGAGGTTCATACCAAACTTTGCCTCTCTAGCATCTCCTCTCTCTGACCTTCTAAAAAGAGATAGGGGAACATGGTATAATGGACCCCTGAATGTGAACAAGCTTTTCAGGCTATTAAAATAGCCCTATGTTCATCTCCTGTCTTAAATTGTCCAGATTTTTCTAAACCTTTTGAAGTTCATACTGACGCCTTGAATGTTGATATAGGTGCCATTTTGAGCCAGAATATTGATGGAGAGGAACACCCTGTGTTATATATATCCAGGAAACTGCATGATCAAGAAATAAAATACTCTACAATAGAAAAGAACTGCTTAGTGATAAAGTGAGCCATCAAAGCACTTTGATTCTATTTGTGGGGAGCTGAATTCACCGTAGTAACTGACCATAACCCTCTTCGTTGGCTGTGCCAGATGTCGGACAAGAATGGCAGGATTTTACACTGGTATTTGGCTCTACAACCTTATAAATTTGTTGTCCAACACAGATCGGGGTCACAGCATAAAAACACAGACTTTATGTCTCGTTATGCTGCAGGTGTAACCTCTCCTGGCACAGGAAATGTAAATACGTAAATTTTGATGAAGGGTGATTAATCAGATAATGTATATAGATATTTGGGATTGATATACTGTTAAATAACAGAAGACCCAAGGGCAAATGTTGACTGATAGGTTATTATTACCATATAGGATTATGGTGTAAGATTTAGGCCATAATACATATGACTTTGTTTTAGGGTGCCCTGGGGTGGGGCTTCCAGTGAGGGTGGGGGGAAGTCCCAACTAACCCATGGAGTTGTCCCAAGTGGGTTGTGTATCCCAATTTAGACAACCAGTAAAATATGTACCCCCTAGTTTTCTTCCTAGTGGGATGGTGTGTGATAGATCCCTGTAGCCCCCCATAATTTATGGGAGACATTGTACAGAGAAACACTGTTTCTTTTCTAAAAAGTCAGTTGCAACAGCATTTCTTCTCTTTTTCTATCCTATCCTATCATATCCTGTAGGCTGGCCAGCTACTCTTCTTATTTCTCTATTTTCTCTTTTCTTTTTCTGTTTCTTTCACATTGTCCACTTGCCATTGGGAGGGTCCCCCTTTTGATAAGCATTCCCTGCATTAGGTTTGCTTAAGCCCTTGTTATTGTATGTAACGTCATTCATATTAGGAAATGGGCTACGTGAGATAGAAAGTGTAAGTGAGCTGCATGAAGCTGCGAGAGGTCCATACGCCGCAGAGCTGCTGCTGAAGCTGTGCAGTACGGCGCTCCGTGGTATATCTAGAAAGTGGCTCTCTCCCTGATTCTATAATGCAGGTTTGTGTTTAGTGCAGTGAAGGGCATATTTTAATTAAAGCCTACATAGGTAGTTTAATGAAAGCCAGGTCATGCCATGTCTAATAAAGAAAGAGTAAAAGTTCTCCTTGCCTTTCCTGTCCCATTCAAGCTGACTTTAAAAGCATGAGTGTCACGGAGCCCTGAACAACCTTTTGAACCCTGGCTAAAGGTATATGTAGCAGTGAAAGTCAGGCAGAATCACTAAGTTATGAACATATGTACATATGAAATTTGACAGCACATAAAGGCCTAGAGGTCTATCAAGTCTGCTCGAATGTGCAGCTAGCACCCCTTATTCTGCAGCTGCCCCTCCCTTCCACCCTTCCCCTCCATTGATCCTCCCCCTTGTCCTATCCCATCCCCTTTTGAAGCAGTCCACTGTTCCACTGGATACCACTTCTGCAGGTAACACATTCCACCCAGCTACCACCCTCTCTGTAAAAAAGTGTCTCCTCATCTCCCTCCTGAACCTTTCTCCTTCCAGTCTCATATCATGGCCCCTGGTGTCCCTTCCCTCCCTTATTTTGAATAGCCCCGCTGTACCTGTCTTGTTTATTACTTTCATGTACTTAAAGGTTTCAATCATGTTCCCCCATCCCTCCTCTCCTCCAGCGAGTACATGTTCAACTTCCTCAGCCTCCTCTCATGTGATAAGTCCCCCAGCCCCTTGATCATCTTTGTTGCCCTGCACTGCGCCCCCTCCAGTAACTTAATGTCCCTCTTCAGATACGGGTGCCAGTACTGCTTGCAGTACTCCAGGTGTAGTCTAACGAATGACCTATGTCCTGGCAAAATCACCTTCTCCCTCCTCGAGGATACACCCCTTGCAATGCAGTCCAGCATTTTGTTGGCCTTTGCAGCTGCCTTTCTACATTGTGCTGAGTTGTTCATTGACCCTGTAAATAGCACCCCCAGATTCTTTTCCTCCTCTGTCTGGGATAGCTGCACTTCCCCCCAGCTGGTAACTCCTCCTTGGGTTCTTCACCCCAAAATGCAGCACCTTGCAATGTTTTGCATTAAACCCCAGTTTCCAGGTGTCTGACCAGGTTTCAAGCTCTGCCAGATCATCCTGCAACCCCTGCCATCCCCCAGGTCATCCACCACTGCTCCCACTTGGTATTATCAGCAAACAGACTGATTTTGCTCTTAATGTCCAATGATATGTCTGCAATGAATATCCCAAACAACACTGGTCCCAACACTGAGCCCTGAGGAACACTGCTTGTCATTACCCTTGGGAGTGAGAGTTCCTCACCCACCACCACCCTCTGTTGCCTTCCCTGAAGCCAGTTCCCTACCCATCTCACTAGCTTTGTACCCACTTCTGTGCCTTCTAACTTACTTCCCAGCCTCCCATGCAGCACCAAGTCATGTGCCTTACATGTCCAGATACAGGACATCCTCTGCATGGCTCCTGTCCAGTTGCCTAGTTACCCAGTCATAGAACTCCACCAGGTTGGTTTTGCAGGATCTGCCATGTATGAAGCCATGCTGTCTGCTGTCCTGTAGTCCTTTGGCCTCTAGGAGGGCCACCAGCCCTCCTTCATGATAGCCTCCATCAGCTTACCCACGATGTATGTGAGGCTCACCGGTCTGTAGTTCCCCGGTTCATCCTTGGGGCCATTCTTGTAGAGGAGCACCACATGAGCCATCCTCCAGTCCTGAGGTACACACCCTGAGTGTAGTGAGGCATTAAATCGGTCTGCCAAAGGTCCCACAAGGACCTCTGCCAGCTCCTTCAGTACCCTAGGGTGGATGCCATCTGGGCCTGGCACCTTGTCCATCCTCAGTGCCTTCAAACCCTCCCAAATTCTGCCCTCCATGATTTCCCCATCTGTTACTCCCTCCCCCCATTTCTGCCATTCCTCCCCCCTTGGGTATCACCCCCCTTCTTCTCCTTAGTAAATACCGAGCCGAAGTAATCATTCAGCGCTTCTGCCTTTTCGCACCCTGCTTCCACCTAACCGCTCTCCTTCCTGGTCCTTACTATGTGGTCCTTACAGCTCCTTTTCTCCCTGATATACCTAAAGAAGTCCTTCTCCCCCTTCTTAATGCCTCATGCCAGCCTGAGCTCTACAGATGCCTTGGCTCCCCTTACTGCCCGTGTCACCTCCTTTGATCCTGTCAGGTACTCCTCCCTGTCCTCCCCTTCCCCATTTTCTTGTACCTCCTAAAGGCAGCTCCTTTTCTCCTTACCTTTTCCATGACCTCTTTGCTCAACCAGCTCAGTTTCTTAGCCCTAGCCTTCTTGCTCTTGGCCTGGCAGCAGGTTTTGGTTGTCTCCACTATCCCCAGCTTTATGAGCTCTCACCTCTGGTTAGTGCCCATACTAGGTTGAATTCTGGCCAGGTACCCTTTTACCACTTCTCCCATCCTCCCTAAGTCGGCCCTCCTGAAGTCCAGCACTCTTGTGCCAGATTCCACTCCTTCCTTGCTCATATCCAATGTGAGCCATACTGAGTGGTGGTCACTCCCTGACAGCAGTTCTTCCACTGTAAGTTCTCTCACAAGGCCCCCATTTGCCAGCACAAGGTCAAGGGTATTATCTATCCTGCTTGGTTCACTGACCATTTGCAGCAGGAAGCTGTCCTGGAAGGCATCCAGCAGTACTTGCTCCCTTCTATTCCTGGTTGTTGGGGTACTCCAGTCCACTCCTGGAATGTTGAAGTTCCCCACAATCACCACACTAGCCTTCTCGCAGGTCCTCCTGATCTGTCCCACTAGTTCCCTGTCTAACTCCTACATCTAAGAGGGTGGCCTGTACACCATTCCCATTCTGAGAATCCTATTCTTGGAATCCTGGATTTGCATCCAAAATGACTCTGTACTACCCTCCTCCCCTTCCTCCCTTACACACTTCAGTCTTTCCTTCACATATAGTGCCACCCCCCTCCTTTCCCAATCACCCTGTCCCTACAAAATAACCTGTACCCTGGTACAGACAGGTCCCAGTCATTGTATTGGGCGGCCCATATTTCTGTGATGGCTGCAATGCCCACCTCTCCCTCTGCCATGAGCACCTGTAACTCTGCAGTTTTTCTCCAAGGCTCCTGGCATTAAGGGTAACCACCTTCCACCCTTTCCCCCCCTCCCATCCTGCTCTCCTTTACTAGCATCAGCAATAGTACTTGCCATTTGCCCTTTGTCACTGTTATGGGGGGTAAGCTTATATGGTTTCCCAACCTGTGGTCTCTGCATGTCTCTTGCCCACTTGCCACCCCCCGCTCCGGTTTAAATTCACAGCTTCGTCCATGTACTCCTCCATACTCTGTTTCAACACTTTCTTTCCCTCCTTACTCAAGTGTAGTCTGTCCTTGGCATAGAGACTACTGTCCTCCCAGGTCCCTCCCCACCCCTCCAACAGCCCATGCCCTTTAGCATGACACCAGGTTCTTAGCCATCCGTTAAATTCCTCTATTCTCAGCTTTCTTGTTGTGCTTGTCTTGGGCACTGGAAGTATCTCTGAAAAAGTTACTGATCTTCCTGCCCCCTCACATAATTGTCCTAGTTCCTCAAACCTCCTCCAGACTATATCTACTGTCTAGTCAGCCAGGTTGTTCGTCCCAGTATGTATAATTAAATAAGGCTTGTCCCTACCGCTTCTAGCATATTTCGGAACAGATTGTTCCACCCTTTCTGCTGTCATTCCTGGCATGGCCTCCACCCAAATGCAACTATGCCTCTCCGCGTTGCTACCCCCACCTGACTCCTCTTAGTATTGAGTCCCCCAGCACTAAGATTCCACCTCTCTTACTTCCTGCTTGCTTCCATTCATCTCCATCTCTCATTCCTGTCTCCTCTTCTTCCTCCTGCACATTATTTCCCCCTTTTGCCCTTGTTGCAATTCTCCCAGCAGAACTTCCCCCCGCTCTGGTTTGGTCCAGGCATTTATCAATGACTCCTCCAATTGCCTCACCTCCCCCTCCTTCTTCCCCTCTAGTAGTGTAAAACTATTTTCTGAAGACCTTTGACAAATGCCCGCTTCCTCTCTCTTCATAGTAACCTGTACCCTCCTTTCCACTCCATGACTGTTGCCACTTTTCCTCCCCTCACAAGTCCCTGTCTCCTCCTTCTGCTTGTCTTTTGTCTCCTGACCTGGTTTCCCCGGCAATCATTTTTCCTGGCCTGGGCCCCTTTGTCTCCACTTCCCTTCTTCTGGCCCTCTCCTCACCACTGTTGACTCAAATTGCCCTCCCTCATCTCCCATCCTCCCTTTCTCCAGTGTTGGGCTAAACCCCACCTCCAGTCTGCCTTGCCTGTCTTAATTCCTCCTGCAGACCCTCGATCTCCTTTCTAAGTGTCTCTATGTGGTTGCACACTAAATATCCTCCCACCTTCCAAGCAATTTTTAGAAAGATTGATGCACCGCAGTTGTTGCAGCCTACCACCCTACCCATTGCTCTTGTTGCCCACCAGCAACCCCCTCCCTTCCAGATGAAGGATACCAAACACTCCCCCAAGTCTCCCTTCTCCCCCCTCTATCAGTGCAAAACATTCTTCTTTTCTTAATGTCCCTAACCCCCTTTGTTGTACATGTCTAGATACATTGAACAACTGCTTTTTACATTCCTATCCTTCCTGTCCACACCCAAAAAGAGACTTTGAGTAACTATTGCACAACCTTCTTCAAACTCCTACTCCTCCTTTCCACAATGCAAATAGCAATGCAAAGAAGTAACAAAGAAAGCTCTTTGATTTGCAGTTGCTTCCTTTTCACTGAGTTAACAGTCACCTCTTCACTTGCTGCTGTTCCTTTCCTGGATGTCTGCTTTTGCTATGACAGGTGCATGTCCTTTTCCTATTTGCGGAAGTGATGTCAGAACCCTGGTATAAAGGAAATCATGGACCGGGGTGGGTAGGGTGAGGGGCCGGGAGGTGGGACCAGCCCATGACTTCCAGAAACAATCAGGTAGCTGAGGCCCCTGGTCAGACCATTAACACCCTTCCCCCACTATGCACTAAACTTTGTAGCTAGTGAAGCCAGCAAAAAGCAATCACAATTCCACTCAAAGCACAAAAAATAGGTTTGCTATCAAAAGAAACAGGTCTCCAATTCAAACAGCCTCACCAACAACACATCAAAATAGGCTTGAAATTAGAAGATATAGGCCTCCAATTCAAAGCAACAGTCCCAATTAGATCACACCAATAGGTTTTAAATCAGAAGAAATAGGCCTCCATAAATGCAGTCTGCTACACAGTGAAACATCAAACAAATAAGCCCACTTATAGCCACCAAAATAGGATTCAAAATTCCAACAGCCCCAAAACAATACCCTGCTAGCCCCTTAGAAGTAGTAAGAAAGAAAAGAAATAACCTTCTACCAAGTAAAATCCACAAGAAACAATGTAAAAACAGCAAGAAGATGCTACTGTACTGGAACTGATCTGATCCCCTTCTGGTTACTTCTGAGAAGCCAAAAGCAACTGACACCACAAACCTGATTTAGCTCCGCCTCCAGTTAGTTAGCTGAGTGAGACCTGGCCAGACCATTAGCGCCTTTCCTCCACTATGCACTAAACTTTGCAGCTAGTGAAGCCAGCAAAAAACAATCACATTTCCACTCAAGGCACAAAAACTAGATTTGCTACCAAAAGAAACAGGTCTCCAATTCAAACAGCCTTACCAACAACACATGAAAATAGGCTTGAAATTAGAAGATAAAGGTCTCCAATTCAAAGAAACAGCCCCAATAAAATCACACCAATAGTTTTTAAATCAGAAGAAATAGATCTCCACAAATGCAGCCTTCTACACAGTGAAACATCAAACAAATGAACCCACTTATAGCCACCAAAATAGGTTTCAAAATTCCAACAGCCTCAAAACAATACCCTGATAGCCCCTTAGAAGTAGTAAGAAAGAAAAGAAATGATCTTCTACCAAGTAAAATCTACAAGAAACAATGTAAAAACAGCAACAAGAAGGTACTGTACTGGAACTGATCTGATCCCTTCCCCTTCTGGAAGGTATTGTTTAGTGGAATACCTTTTTGGTTTTCTTTTACTCTGTGACACTCTTGTCCCTTTAGGTATTCCTAGCTCACTGGTATTCCTAACTTGTAAAGCAACACATTTGCTGTATAATCAAAAGAGAAGTGCAGGAAAGTGAGTAAGGAGTGCTTCTCACTTTTCTTTGCAGCCTGAAATGTGGCTTTTGTGCCTTACATTCCCTAATGCTACCCGAATGAAAAGCAACATTAAAACTTTTGATTTTGAGCAGTTCAGCATGCCTTGGCCTTTATGTGTTTTACCTGCATGCCACGTTGTGCACAGACCTTGCATGCAGGGTAAAACAATGCCACTATTGTTGTTTCAATGCTAATATGTAGGTACAAGATTACTTTAAGGAAATAAAAGCCTCCTGTTACTGCTTTTGCTGCAAAGCACAAGCGCAGTTATTTATTTTTACTGCAAGCATTATTTTCTCAAGCTACAAGCCTGGTATTGCTTCTAGAATGTTCACCAAACTTATCTTAGCAACCAGGCAGTTTTTCTCATTAGGAGCCAGCGCCCCAAATGGTTGTTAGTGATATACACCTCTTGCTGTCAATCACAGCTGTATGGGCAGAGCTTTTTCTCGACCCATTCTAAGGGAAATAGTTTTATTTAAGCACTTTAAATATTAAAGATCATCAAATACAATCTGAATTTGAATTTATTTGCTTTGTTAAAGAAGAAAATATATTTTTAAATTATTTTAGAGCAGAACAAATGTTGTATTGGTTCAGGAGGTGGAGTTATGCATCATGTGATTGTCTCCTGTGTCAATATTCTGGGTGAATGCATCTTCCTTGAGGAAAGAAGGGAGAAGGGGGACATGATAGAAACTTTTAAGTACCTCGGTGGAATCAACAAAGTCCAAGAGGGTAGCATTTTTCAGAAAAAGAGACTTGCAAGAACAAGGGGACACAATTTAAAGATAGAAGGAGGGCGGTTCAGGGGCAATGTGAGGAAGTATTATTTCACAGAGAGGGTAATGGATGCATGGAACAGCCTTCCTGAGGAGGTTGTGGGGTCTAAAACTGTGGGAGAATTCAAGAATGCATGGGACAGACATAAGGCAATTCTTGTGGGGGGGTAGGAAGAAATAGGCTGTTGGTTAACTAGGATCTGCGGCCTATCCTGTAGGTAGGGAAATGGGCAGACTAGATGGGCCTAGCGGTCCTTATCTGCCGTCAAAGTCTATGTTTCTATGTTTCTAATGCTGTAGCAATCAGATCAGTTCAGCCTGAGGGTAGGTTGAAGACATAGAGGGTGGGACTGCTGCTGTCCAAGTCCTTGCTCTGTACTGCTGTGTACTGTTGAACACTGCTGTTTATTTTGCTTTTATTTATTTGCAAGTTTCTTTTTTCTTTTGTTTAATAAATACACACTTGTGTGTGTTTGAATCCTTCTTTGTAGTCTTGTGTCTCTTCATCCAACACGCCTCTACCACAGGGTGACATCGCCATGCTCCGCCATTGAGCACTAAACAGCGCACTTTCCAAGCATCCTTTGGACACTCAATTCTTTACTCCCACCATCCACCAACTTTTCTTCTAGTGTCTCGGGGCTCTCCATCTGGGCATCTTCCATATGGTACTTTCAGCCATGGAACCTCACTCCTGCAGCATCTATAGAAGTGGAACTCTCCTCAAGAGGGTTCTGTGTCTTCATACCGTGAAAGAGTGGTGGTTCCTCTGGAACAGAAAATGAGAAAGACCACACACATATCCAATCATAATCTCTTCCACAGTAACACAAATACCACCCTGTTGCACAAGCACCCAATACACATTGTGGTCCGCTATAGTAGTGAAGCAGTGTTATTTGTTTTCTTTTATATGAACTAAAATTCTGAGATGTTTAAAAAGTGTCCTAAAATCTTTTCTAAAATCGTCCGCCAATGTATTGCAGTATTAACTAAGATGGCTGCCAAACTGGGTGGTCATTCAAGTCAGCTCTGATAGAGGCATCTGTTTCCCTTAGCCAGTTTGTTTTAAATTATTCAGTAAGTTAACTTTATTCTTTATGTCTGCCTAGGGATTTAGAGGCAGGGTGCTTTGTAGAATTGTTAGTTTTATTGATTTAGGACTGCTGTTGAGGAGACACTCGGGAAGCAGGGTCTATTAATTTTTTTTCTTTTTGCCTATTATAGGAGGAGCACCAAGGTGGCAGTGAGATTAAGGGTACAGGAGGGGCCCTGCAGGAAGTCCTGAGTCTAAAGCGGATGCCAAGTTTTCCTGCGGTAGAAACCATATTCTGTTGGAGCAGGAGAAAAGACAAGGAGAGGAGAAGAAGGAGAAGGCAAGGAAGAGATTTTGTGCCATGCCTCCTTTGATCCTTTGGAGCATGTGGATATTTTAAGAACATTTTTAGATATAAGTGACTAAAGGGTGTAAAGTGATCAAAGTGGTTAAAGCTGCTAAAGTGCTGTGTCCTAATGTCTTGGGAGACATCAGTTTAATGTTTTTATTTAGGACAAAATTGTTTTATTGCATAGGTTTTCAGATCAACTGACATTTTAAGTTAGATTAACAAAGTGTTTTAAATGTTTGAAGTATTGTTGGGATAGATTGCCCTCAGGAGTGAGCAAGTTATTCGGGAAACAGAGCTGTAAAGCTAACACAGCTTGCATGCTCCTGTTTTGAACTCCTGTGAACTCTGCCTGAGTTTAAGTTATAGTTTTATATCTACTTATGGTGCATTTACATTTTATACACTTTATGTTTAAAACCTTATTTCCACATTTGAAATTAAAAATTCTGGGTTTTGTGGGATTAGTTAGAGTGGTCACGTGGGTTACATACTGAAAAATGCATGTATGGCATTCTCCCTAGATTTGACATTCCTTTCTACCACTGAACACAGAAAGAGATTGAGGGGAATCTCTCTTATTCTTTTTTTTCCTAGGTGTTTGCACTTTTAATCATAGAGTTATATTGTGAAACTTTTGCTGCACCACATCAAACTCTACTATGATGGCATATTAATGTTGTGACGTGAGAGAAAGTGAACTGTTCCAGGGATGATGACGTAAGTCTAGGTTAATCATTAAATTTTATAGCTGAAATACACAAGAAAAGAACAAGAAAGCTTAGCACTGTTACATTTCAGCTCTGTCCTTAGCAGGGATTGAGTAGAATTTGTGTACCTTGTATTATTTCACTTTTATGATTTATTTCCTTGTAGCCTGTTGCCAGGAGTATTGGAGGGAAAGAATACTCTTTCCTGGTGGAGACAGAGGTGGAAACTAAATATTCTATGCTGAGTAAAGTGTGAAGAAGTAGGAAACCTATCTCCCCAACCCCCCAGCTTTTGAACCATGGATCCTTAGAAAAGGAACTCTAGAAAGGGCCTTCAGAACTAACTAAAGTGAGGTTTAAGAATTTGTGGAGAAATAAACTGAACAGAAGTCTTTAATATTCCAGATACGTTATCTACGTTTCCTTTTCTTCACCTCGGTGCGAGATACTTTGCAACCCCTATTGATCTGAGGTGGCTGGGAATATTGGCCTTCATTGTGGGACAGTGGGCTTTGCTAGTAATTGCTAACTGCAATTGCTAGAATAACATTTGGACGATAGGCAGATGTCCAATTTTCTAATTTTCCAAATGCTAATCGCAATTTAAGCATATTACCAAACAAACAGAGAAATCATTTTGCTGACAGATAGAGGTGGAAAGCAAGGCTTGGAGGAGACTTGATTCAGTTCTTTCTGTACTCTTCAACGTAATTGAGAGGAATCTTCAAAACAGAAATTGGAAATGTCAAGGAAAAGGACAACAATAATTAAAGGACTTTTTGTTATCGATAATAAGAATACATTAACTAGTGTGTGTTTGTAATTTTAGTGTGTGGCATATAGACTGTTTGCATGGTCAAGAGTCTTTACCCTAGATAATTACAATCTTGTCTGGTTTAGCCTTTTTAATAATGATGGAAACAAGAGCAATTGGGAGGAAAACCAGAAATATTAAGCCCTATGGTAATAATCAATGCAAAGGTCTAAAGAGAGGATACCAGAAAAATAAAAATGAACAGGGAGAGAGGAAAATAACAAGTTATATTCTAGCCCCAGGTAGCCAATTAAATCTAGTAAGTAATAATGAAGTTTTGAGAATTCAAAGCTCCATACTTCCACCATTGTGCTCCTCCCCAATAACTTCATTTAGGGAAATATGGACAGCGAAAACAATCGGTGAGCACCCTCTAATGAAAACAATAAGAGAATTGGAAAAAGGTGAAGGAAAAAAAGAGAAAAAAGAGGTACATGTGGAAGTACAAGTTAAAATTATGGACAAAAATCAAGGAAAGGGTAGTTACCAACTGGGAGATAAATTGAGAGGGCTTGACCAAAAGGATAGGGAAAGAGAGATGGGCAATACTGATGGGAAAGAGAGAGATATGAAGTGATTGAAGCCCTGAAATATAAAGACCAGCAGGAAACTAATTCCATAGCTAAAAAGAACAACGAAGGGGAATTGCAGAATTGTGAGAAGTAAGTTAAAGGGTTGGGAAAGGAGAAAGAAAAATCTATTAGAAGGATAACAGAAGAAATAGGAGAAAGGGAAGAGAGAGAAACTGTTCTCTTAGTGCAACAGTTGAAAAAACAGTGCAACCAAAAGTTTAAAGAGCATAGAGCCAAATCAAACAAGGGAAAAGTGGCTGATAAAAAAACATTAGAACAGACTTTAAGATTGTCAGAAAGGAATATTAAAAAGGGAGGCAAGAAAAAAGGATTCTAACAGAAATATTATTATCATGGAAAATAATGGAACTATAAAAACATATCAGTTGGTGGACATTGCTCCAGGAATGGTAGACTTTAACAGGTCAAATGATAAGGAAGAAAGGGGTAGAGATAATCATAGGGTGAGATTAGAGAGTACAGATAGAGACTTGCTAATAGAAAATGGAAAAATGTTACCCACAGTTTATCTCTATGGCATTCCAAAAACAAGGAATGAAAATAATATGACTTCAAAAATTGCAGTTTACAACTTATGTAAGGGAAACTTGGGCAAAGGTTTTACCTGGTCTGACATAAGTTCTGTTTATAGATACCAGGCCGGGAAAGAAAATGGATGGATTTGTTTAGTTGTTAAAACACCTACAGTAAGACATTATTTGTTAAAAGAAAGAGAACAACTTTCTAAAATTGGGATAAAACTAGATGTAATAACATCAATGATGAGAAAAACCAAACAGGACGTGTCAAAGCCCATAGAAAATAGGACTATGAAACAGGAGGAAGGAAAGAAAGCTTAATCAAGAGAAAAACAATACAAAAATATAACAAAGGATTACCACCTATATGGTCCTGAATGTGCAAGAGCATGTCTTACAATTGGAGGAGGGACATATATTTAGAGAGTAAAATAAAAGGATAAGAGGGAGATTACAAAAGGATCCTAGAATTAACAACAGTGTTGTACTAGAAGAAGAGGATCTAGAGGAGATAGAAAAAGGGGACAGTGAATAAGAAGTAGACTGTGAGGTGGTTTACTGTTCATATGTGCAAGACAGCAACCAGTTTCAGGTTCTGGAAGCTTCAGTAGAAATGTGTTGACAAAGAAAAACCAAGAGTAATTCCCCACAGGAAAATGTAAAAATATTAAGGTGGAATATTGCAGATGTGATGGGGAAATTTAAATATATAGGCTGTGTCAAATTTCTGAACAAATATGCAGTAATAATGTAACAGGAGACTTGGTCATGTTTCACTGCTGATTATATATTCTAGAGGGGTATTAATGCTGGGCAATTGAAGTAAGGAAAACCAGCAAATATGGAAGACCCTAAGGGGGTGTCAGTACTCTTATATGTACTGGACAAGAACTGAAAGGGACATGTATTATTAGAGACCTTAATCATTTTATTTTAGGAGTGTTATTACAACATAAAGAAGTTCCTGTATGCATTCCAGTGAACATATATTTCCCTCCTTTTACATCTACATCCCCCATCATGATATCTGCTCTGGAAGTGATAAAGCAGATCATTTTACAATTACAGGTAATTTATCTGGGTATAATGATAATACTAACAGGGGATTTTAATGCCCGTACAGGTAAGAATTTGGAAGAAAAAACTGGACATAGGAATTTGGATGATATCATGTTAGTTCCACTGAGGAACTCATTGAATAAAAAAAAAAACAACAAGCAAGGAGAACTATTATACGGAATGGGAGATGTACAGGTGACAGGAGCAGAAAATTGTTCCACAGCCACCATTATGGTGGAAGCATTTTGGATTATGTCATAGTGGATGTGTTTTCTTTCAAAAATGTATTAAGTTTAAATGTATTGAATAACGGACAGTGACCATATACCAACCAAATTGGTAATTAAGGAGAAAGGGGAAAGATCAAGGGAAAATCCAGAAATAGTAGAATGGATAGAGAATAATATGGTGCTATATAATAGGAAGAGAATTAAATGGACATCTTTAAATATACAAAAGCTGTTGAGCTTGCTAGAAAATCCAGGAATCTTAGAAAAGAAAAAGCTAATTCTGAATAATTACTGTCCGATGGAAAAAGAGGAAGGCTTAAAAAGTACACAGCAGCTCTGTCTAGAGATGGAAGAGCAGCTTTATAAAGGACTAATGGAAATATAAAAGGAATGTAGGAATAGGGGCCCCTTTAGAGCAAAGTGGTTCCATAGGAAATGTGACCGGAAAAGGAAAACAATCAAGCAAATAGGGAAAAGGATAACAAAATATAATGAAGTAAATGATAGGGTGTCATTAAACAACTTGAACAAGGAGTATAAAAGTCTTCTTAGAGATAAAAAAACAATCATTTAATAAAGACTTACAGAATAAGTTGCAATAGTCAATAGAGAATAGGGACAGTATAACTTTTTGGCACCTTGTGGCAAAATGAGATATAACCTAGAAGCAGTGATTGCCCCTGAAATTTAGAAACAGCACTTTGAAAGTATTTTTAATTAAACAGCTATAACACTTGAGGATGGGAATGAAGCAGTGGAAAAAAGAGGTGATACAAGGAAGTGGATATTTCCAAAGAGGAAGTAATAGTAGCAATTAAACTACAAAAGAAAAAAAAGCACCAGGCATTGATGGAATATGTGCAGAAATGTAACAGGCCTGTCCAGAGTGGTGGGCTGAGATTCTAGTCCCCCTCTTTGAAAGTATAATTCAGAACAATAAAATACCATATACAGTAAATGGAATATTGGTGTGATGGTGCTACTGCACAAGAAAGGATCTACACTATATAAAGAAAACTATAGGCTAATAACTTTACTAAACATAAATGCAAAGATATTCTCTAGGTTACTGTTAAACAGGTTACAAACATGGGTAAAAGAAAACAAGATATTGTCCAAAAACCAGACAGGATTTTGTAGAGAGAGAGATCGACAATAGAGCAAATTTTTATTTTGAGGTATATTGTGGAAAAATATGTTATTGGGATGACAAGGAAAATATATGCAGCTTTTATCGATATAAAAGCAGCGTTTGATTCAGTAAATAGACAAATTTTGTGGAGTGTACTGTCAAAGAAGGGGATAAACAAGGAACTCCTTGAAATAATAAAATTATTGCATGAGAATAACAGACTAGTAGTAAGATATAGTAAGCAGGTGGCAATGACAGAACAAATAAATGCAAGCATAGGAGTTAAGCAGGGCTGTTTATTAGCACCAATATTATTTAATATATATATATACTGATACAGTAGTAGAAGCTCTGGAGGGGACTGATACATTTCTGCCTAAAGTTAATGATATGGATGTAAAAATATTTTTATTTGTGGACGACGCAGTATTATTTTTCCAAACCCCACTGGGACTAAGAAGGGCATTAACTGCAGTTAAAGAAACCCTTATAAAACTGGATTTACAATTAAATACCAGAAAAACTAAAATAATGGTATGTGGGGAGAGAAGCCCTAAAACTTGGAAATTAGGAGAGGATGACATTGAAGAGACTGTGGAGTTTCAATATTTGGGAGCTACAGTAAGTAGGAATCTAAGATGGAAGGCACATATTATGGATACAGTTAAAATTAATACTACAAAAACAATGCAAGGAATTACAAGATTTGCGAGCACATTTGCCAATAACTCCTATATAGCCCAGAAAAGATGCTATGAAGTAAAAGTAAATTCCCAAATATTATATGGATCAGAGGTATGGGGCATAGAATCTAATATTAAGGAATTGGAGACTATGCAAAATCAACAGTTACAAAAACTATTGGGTGTCCCAAAATCGACACTAAACGCCGTTGTATGAGCAGAAACTAGGACCCTCCCAATGGCTATAAAATTAAAAAAAGGTGTGTCAATATTTGCAAAAAAATCATGACTGTCCCAGCTGACAGCATGTTACACCAGTGCTGGGTGGAGGCCAGACAAGGATGGCTAAAGAACAAGACCAGCTGGTTCCAAATATTGAGTAATGAACTTAATAGAATAGGTGTACCTTACAATTATATGTTCAAAGATCAGAATGAGCCAGGTAAATTTAAAGATATTGCATCCCAGAGACTCATAGATATAGCCATGCAAAAATATATTAGTAGTATTAGGGAGGCGTGGGAATATACTGTATAACATACAAGAAAATAAAACACGTTTTTGAAATAGAAAAATACCTAATTGTATGTGAAAATGTTAAACAAAGGAGAGCTATGACGAGGTTAAGACTAGGAATCCTAACTAACAGATGGGTGATAAATACTGGAAATTCAAGCCAATTTTGTGGATGTGAGGAAATGATAAAACTCTCAATTAAACATATATTGTTAGAGTGCCCAATTCTTTGGGCCGACAGGGAACCACTATTGAACTCAATTTGTAATAGGGTAATAGTCTATGATAACGTCAAAAAGATGGAATTATTGTTAAATCCAGTTTCTGTAATGGAAATTTTTGCTGTAGCAAGTTTTGCACAAAGAACCTTTTTACGTTCACTTGCACGCATGCGCAAGGAACGTCTTGGGAGAATGGGACACTTTGAGGTGTGCCCTCCCTGCAATCCCTGCTCCATTGAGCAGGGCATGGCAGTCCTGTAACTGGTTCGACGGTGCTGTGGTATGACAGCCGTGGTCTTCTCTTCCAAGAAAACCACGCTGTCATCTACAACGCAACGTCTTCCCATCTTTGCTGCCATGCTGAGGCCCACCCCAGCGTGGCAAGCGTCCGATGTCATCTGCCGGAGGTGCCCAATCCCGTCAGCTCCAGGCCCCCAGCCATCTTCTGCCACACTGGGAGCCCACCCCAGCGTGGCAAACATCCGTCATCTGCCGACGGGGTGCCCAATCCCGTCGGCTCCGGCCCCCAGCCATCTTCTGCCATGCTGGGAGCCTACCTCAGCGTGGCAAACGTCCCACGTTGTCTGCCAATGGGGGTGCCCAATCTCCGATTGGCTCCACGGCCCCCCCAGCCATCTTCTGCCATGTTGGAAGCCCACCCCAGCGTGGCAAATGTCCCGCATCATCAATTGTAAAAAAAAAAAAACCTGTAAATTAAAAACCGTCCCACGCAGTCTCCCCGCCCCCTCCCACAACCCGCACCCACCTACTGCGCACCCTGCCTCCCAACACCCCCCTCACCCCATACTTACCTCCGGAGCTCGGCGCGATGATCATCGGTGGACCGGGAACACGTCTGCACTCTTAAAAGCCGACGCGAACTGAGGAAATGCTGGTAAGCTGTATAATGGGCTAGATAGGGGTTTTCAACTTTATTGCATATCTCAGGCATTTTGGAATTTTTGCACAAATTTTCAACATGGGGTTTTGGACCCTTCTCATGAATGATGTCACTGTCATGGCATTATTGGGCGAAGGGTGATTTACGATCACTGCGTGAAATCACCCGCCAGACTGAATCTTCATGCACAGTGACATCATTCATGAAGAAGTCAGCTCCATGTTAAATTGATACAAAAACTGTTCTGGCGTGCATTGCACAGTTCCTCGCGAGGCTCGTAAGTTCGCGATTTTCAATATTTTCACTCCAGATTTTCAACATTGCCATTTACCACACCTCCTTATGAGCAGTACAGCTGTCATTTTCACATCCTGCCCAAAGCGTGTTTCCACCCATGTAGCGCACAATGGCGCGGTCGATTGTCGTGAAATCAATGCATGGGACACATTAAGAAAATCACAGTGACACTGTTCATGAGCAGAGGTCTTAAAATGGCTATGTTGAAAATTTGGTGAAACAATTCCTAAAAATGACTGTTTTACGAGTATGCGTTGCGCAGTTCCTACGCACGCTCGTAGGTTTGCGAATTTTCAATATTTTCACTCCAGATTTTCAACATTGCCATTTTACCACACCTTCTTATGAGTAGTACAGCTGTCATTTTTCACATCTCAACCAAAACGTGTTTCCGCCCATGTAGCACACAATGGCGCAGTCGGTGTGCGAAATCAATGCATGGGACACATTAAGAAAATCACAGTGACACTGTTCATGAGCAGAGGTCTTAAAATGGCTATGTTGAAAATTTGGTGAAAAAATTCCTAAAAATGACTGTTTTATGAGCTGCATGCTATGTAGTTCACGCACGTCAGAGGTTTGCGAATTTTCAATATTTTCACCCAGATTTTCAACATAGCCATTTTACCACACCTCCTTATGAGCAGTACAGCTGTCATTTTTGACATCCTGCCCAAAACGTGTTTCCGCCCATGTAGCGCACAATGGCGCAGTTGGTGTGAGAACTCAATGCTTGGGACACATTAAGAGAATCACAGTGACACTGTTCATGAGCAGAGGTCTTAAAATGGCTGTGTTGAAAATGTGGCGAAAAAATTCTTAAAAATGACTGTTTTACGAGCGTGCGTTGCGCAGTTCCTACGCACACTCGTAAGTTTGCGAATTTTCAATATTTTCACTCCAGATTTTCAACATAGCCATTTTACCACACCTCCTTATGAGCAGTACAGCTGTCATTTTTCACATCCTGCCCAAAACATGTTTCTGCCCATGTAGTGCACAATGGCGCAGTCGGTGTGCGAAATCAATGTATGGGACACATTAAGAAAATCACAGTGACACTGTTCATTAGCAGAGGTCTTAAAATGGCTATGTTGAAAATTTGGTGAAACAATTCCTAAAAATGACTGTTTTATGAGCGATGCGTTCGCAGTTCCTCACGCTTCGTGGTTCTAATTTTCAATATTTTCCTCCAGATTTTCAAATTGCCATTTTACCACACCTCCTCATGAGCAGTACAGCTGTCATTTTGACATCCTGCCCAAAGCATGTTTCCGCCCATATGGCGCACAATAGGCGCAGTCGGTGTGTGAAATCAATGTATGGGACACATTAAGAAAATCACAGTGACACTGTTCATGAGCAGAGCTCTTAAATGGCTATGTTGAAAATTTGGTGAAAAAATTCCTAAAATGACTGTTTTACGAGCGTACGTTACGCAGTTCCTACGCACGCTCGTAAGTTTGCAAATTTTCAATATTTTCACTCCAGATTTTCAACATTGCCATTTTACCACACCTCCTTATGAGCAGTACAGCTGTCATTTTTCACATTTTGCCCAAAACGTGTTTTCGCCCATGTAGCGCACAATGGCGCAGTCGGTGTGCGAAATCAATGTATGGGACACATTAAGAAAATCACAGTGACACTGTTCATGAGCAGAGGTCTTAAAATGGCTATGTTGAAAATTTGGTGAAAAAATTCCTAAAAATGACTGTTTTACGAGCGTGCGTTGCGCCAGTTCCTTACGGCCTCAAAGTTTGGCGAATTTTCAATGTTTTCACTCAGATTTTCAACATTGCCATTTAACCATCACCTTATGAGCAGTACAGCTGTCATTTTCACATTTGCCCAAAATGTGTTTCTGCTTATGTAGCGACAATGGCGCAGTCGGTAAAGCGTAAATCAATGTAAGGACACATTAAGAAAATCACAGTGACACTGTTCATGAGCAAAGCTCTTAAAATGGCTATGTTGAAAATTTGGTGAAAAATTCCTAAAATGACTGTTTTACAAAATGTGCTTTGCGCAGTTCCTATGCACGCTCGTAAGTTCGTGATTTTTCAATATTTGCACTCCAATGACTTCCAAATACCTAAACAGCACATAGAAGCAAGCAACATTCGGCATTGACAAATGCTTGTACTTCTTTGCCATTGATTTCTTTAAGCCATGTCCAAGTGCCAAATACCACTGCAAATACCTGCAAGCGAACGTTCGGCATTGACAAATGCTTGTTTAAATTGAAAGAGTTTATATCCAGAATATAAAGTAAACTAGTGTATCTTAATACTAATGAAATGGGAATGGCTATTTTAGTAAATATTCTGTGTATTAGGCTGATCTATAATTTTGTATGTTGCATATTTATTTTTAAATATTGTGTGTAACAGTGTTTTATACATATTTTTCAATAGATTGAACTGAACTGAACTGATTTAGTAAGGGAAGCCTTAGTGAGTTAGGCAATGTAGCTTAGTGCTTTATTTTTTTTAGTTTCAGAATGACCAGTTTATGCACCATGCAGTTCGGTTCTCATTTTTCTATGACAGTGAATCTTCCTTTTAAATGTTTGGAGCCTGCTGTATCTTGACTGAATCCTTGTTCAAGCTTTGTGTCAAACATAATTTAATCTTGTTTTGTTGATGGCTGCCAGCTGGTGAAGTGAGAGGCTTGCACTTTTCCTCAGTTTAACGTTAACACAGCTCTTACAGGAGCTATGCAGTGCTGTCAGGATTATGAACCTTTTCCCCTCACCTCCACACATGACATTTTGTATATCCAGGATTCTTGGAACTTATTCACAGGAAAGCTTGGCTCACAGTCCCAGGCAGCAACAAGTACTGGTGTTTGTCAATGCTGAATGTTTCCTTGCATGCTTTATGTGGCAGGTGTGTATTGTGTTAATTGAACTTTTGGTGGGAGGAAAAGCCTGCCTGGACTGTGTTTTGACAAGCTGTCATATTTTAGACAGCATTTGAATACAGAAGCTCAGGTAATAAGAAGGATATGTTGAAAATGTGGGGTGCATCGCCAGGTCAGTGGCGCTGAGGGTTGAGGTGCTGGACCCAACACCTCACGCCACACCAGTGACCCGTGTTCAGGATCGAGTGCAGGCCACTGGGGATCGACAGGGGAGGAGAAGGATCGAGCATCCCAGGGACAGCTCTCCTTCTCTGGGGAGATGGGTAATCAGTTGTAGGTGCATGCCTGGCCCCTAGCAGTGGCTGGGGGCTGGCACACCAGTGCTGCAGACATTGGGTCAGAGGTGGGGCAGATACCTTATGGGGTGCATGCATGGGAGCGTGTGTGGCACTATCACCAGCATCCTTGCACACTCGGCTCCTCAAGTGGAGAAACCAGGAGGAAAAAAGCTCATGGTGGATGATGGAGGGAGCTTGCAGGTCCCGACCCTGAATAGTCATGACACAGACCCCTGTACTGGATCCGGCCCTGGTGGGGGTGGGGCCCCCCCACCAACCCCACTGGGGGGGGTAAGCCCTCAGGGTAGCTGGTCGGCATCAGCTGGTGGACATCAGGGGGCAGGGCTGGGGCTCCCTCCAGATAAAGAACGCTATGGAACAGGAGTACAAATAATTAAAAAACATGTGGGGTGCAAGTATTTAAGATTTCCACAGTTACTAGCATGCGTACCAAAATTGCAACAAGTGGGCATAACTTTGTCTGGCAGGAGGAAAAGTCTTCCTGAACTATGTTTTCACAAGCTGTCATATTTAGGACAGCACTGGAATACAGAAGCTCAGGTAATAAGAAGGTTATGTTGAAAATTTGGGGTGCATCACCGGCCCAGTGGCACTGAGAGTTGAGGCACTGGACGCCACACCTCGCACCATGCTGACCACCCATGTTCAGGAGCGAGCACAGACCACTGGGGATCGGCAGGGGAAGAGAAGGATTGAGCATCCAAGGGACCACTCTCCTTTTCCAGGGAGAGGGGCAACCAGTTGTCAGTGCATGCCTGGCCCCTAGTGGTGACTGGGAGCTGGCACACTGACGCTGCAGACCTTAGGTCAGAGGCGGGGCAGATGCCTGACAGAGTGCACGCACAGGAGCATACATGGCACCATCGCCAGCATCCTTGCACACTCCGCCCCTGAAGGGGAGAAACCAGGAGGAAAAAAGCTCATGGCAGATGATGGAGGGAGCTCGCAGGTCCTGCCCCCGAATAGTCACGGCACTGACCCCTGTTCTGGATGCAGTCTGGTTGGGGTGGGCACCCCTGGGTGGGCCCCACCAGCTGACCCTGCCCTGGGGGGGTAAGCCCTGGGGGTAGCTGGTCGCTGTTGAATGGTGGACGTCAGGGTGGGGCTGGGGCTCCCTCCATATAGAGAGAGCCGTGAAGCAGGAGTACAAATAATTAAAAAAAAAAATGTGGTGTTCAAATATTTAAGATTTCCAGTTACTGGTATGTGTACCGAAATTACAACAAGTGGGCATAACTTTGTCATTTTTTCATATTTTGACACTAAATGTTGAACATAGTCTTCTTATTATCCCACCTCATGAACTTTGTACGTAGAAATTTTCAAATCTGTGGGAAAACAGCATTCCACGCCACAGGTGCGAAAACACATTATGGGCAGGATGTGAAAAATGACAGCTGTACTAGTGATGAGGTGGTGTGATAAAAAGGGTATATTGAAAATTTGGAGTGAAAATAATGAAAATGACCAAAGTTACATGCGTGCGTAGAACATTTTGAACAACCAGGTGCAGCACAGGACCCAAGGCAGCATGGGTTCAGAGCGGGAAGGTCATGTCAGACGAATCTAATAGATTTCTTTGGCTGGGTGACCAAAGTAGTAGACCAGGGAGGGGCTGTGGACATGGCCTACCTAGACTTTAGCAAGGCATTTGACACCGTCCCACACAAAAGATTAATAGTCAAATTAACCAGCCTGGGAGTGGGTCCCAGGGTGGTAGCCTAGGTAAAACATTGGCTGCACAACAGGACACAGAAGGTAATTGTAAATGGAGACCACTCTGAAGAAAGAGGGGTTACTAGTGGGCAGAAGCTTGATTTTTTCTCATGACACATGAAGCAAAGTTCTGCGTGGGGTTCTCATTTGCCGCAGAACTTCTGTAGCACTCAACACCAATTTCTAAGTGCAATTCTAGCGCACATTTTACCCTTAATTTTTTCCTTTTTGTTTTTTTTGCCATATCTGACACAATGCACGCTCGTAACACAGTCATTTTATAGGTGTTTGTCGCCAAATTTTCAACATAGCCAGTTTAAGACCTCTGCTCATGAACAGTATCACTGTGATTTTATTAATCTGTCCGGAACATTGATTTCGCACACCGACAGCGCTATTGTGCGCTACATGTGCGAAAACACATTTTGGGTGAGATGTGAAAAATGACAGCTGTACTACTCATAAGAAGGTGTGGAAAAATGGCAATGTTGAAAATCTGGAGTGGAAATTGAAAATTCGAAGCCTATGAGCGCATGTGAGGAACTGGCAATGCACGCTCGTAAAACAGTCATTTTAGAATTTTTCACCAAATTTTCAACATAGCCATTTCAAGACCTCTGCTCACGAACAGTGTCACTGTGATTTTCTTAATTTGTCCCGTACATTGATTTCGCACACCGACTGCGCCATTCTGCGCTACAAAGGTGGAAACACATTTTGGGTGAGATGAAAAATGACAGCTATACTACTCATAAGACAGTATGGTGAAATGGCAATGTTGAAACTCTGGAGTGAAAATATTGAAATTTCGCGAACTTACGAGCCTACGTAGGAACTGCGCAATGCACGCTCGTTAAACAGTCATTTTTTGGAATTTTGGCACCAAATTTTCAACATGGGGGTTTTGGGCCCCTTTCTTATGAATGATGTCACTTTCATGGTGGTATTCCATCCTGAAGGGTGATTTCTCAGTCACTGCGCAGTCACTGCCCGAAATCACCCTTCGAGCCCGACTAATGCCATGACAGTGACATCATTCATGAGAAGGGGTCCAAAAACCCCATGTTGAAACTTTGGTGCAAAAATTCCCAAAAATGCCTTAGATATGCAATAAAGTTGAACCCCTCCTATCTAGCCCATTATACAGCTTACCGCATTTCCTCAGTTCATGGTCGGCTTTGAAGAGTGCAGACGTGTTCCCGGTCCACTCAAGATCATTGCGCACGGAGTCTCGGAGGTAAGTATGGGTGAGGGGGTGTGGGAGGTGGGCACGCAGAGGGTGGGTGCGGGTTGGTGGAGGGGGCAAAGAAGCAACGATGGAAGTTTTTTTTTATTGCAGGTTTTTTTTTTTAACTACACACAAGGAGGCGGTGAAGCCGGCGGGATTGGGCACCCCGTCGGCAAAGGACATTTTGCATGCTGGGGTGGGCTCCAGCTGGCATGTAAGCATTTGGGAGGAGAAGCCGACGGGGATTGGGCACCCCCGCCGGCAAAGGATATTTTGCCACGCTGGTGGGCCCAGCGTGGCATGTAAGCATTTGGGAGAAGAGGAAGCCGACGGGGATTGGACACCCCGTCGGCAAGGACGCTACCACGCTGGGGTGGGCCTCAGCTGGCATAAGCATTTGAGGGGATAGGAAGCCGACGGGGATTGGCACCCTCCGGCAAATGAAGCGAATGTTTGTTCACAAGGGCCGCGAATTCGCTGGTGATGGCACCCTCGGATATTTCCGCTGGCTTGCCACATCCGCTGAATCGCGAGAAACTTGGGGCCCTGCTAGTGGGCACCGTGAGGGTTCAGTATTGGGTCCGGTCCTTTTAATGTCTTCATCAGTGACATTGCAGAGGGACTGGAAAGAAAAGTATGCCTTTTGCAGATGACACAAAGATCTGCAACAGGGTTGATACACAAGGAGGCGTGGAAAGGATGAGAAGGGACTTGGCAAGGTTGGAGGAATGGTCAGAAGTATGGCAGCTAGGATTCAATGCAAAGAAGTGCAAAATAATGCACCTGGGAAACAAGAACCCAGGGGAAGAATACACAATGGGTGGGAGGTAGTAACAACAAAAAAGGAAAGGGACCTGGGGGTAATCATATCAGATGACCTTAAGGTTAGCAAGCAATGTGAGAAGGCAGTAGGGAGGGCTGAGGGTATACTGGGATGTATAGGGAGAGGCATGAGCAGCAGAAAACAGGAAGTTGTTTTCCCTCTGTACAGACAGTTGGTGAGACCCCATCTGGAGTACTGTGTCCAATTCTGGAGACCCCATCTCCGCAAGGACATAGACAGGATCGAGGTAGTCCAGAGGAGGGCAACTAAAATGGTGCAGGGTCTGCAAGAGAAGCCGTATGTGGAGAGACTAAAGGAGCTTAATATGTATACCCTTGAGGAAAGAAGGGAGAGGGGGGACATGATAGAAACTTTTAAGTACCTCAGTGGAATCAACAAAGTCCAAGAGGGTAGCATCTTTCAGAAAAAGAGACTTGCAAGAACAAGGGGACACAATTTAAAGATAGAAGGCGGCGGTTCAGGGGCAATGTGAGGAAGTATTATTTCACAGAGAGGGTAGTGGATACATGGAACAGCCTTCCTGAGGAGGTTGTGGGGTCTAAAACTGTGGGAGAATTCAAGAATGCATGGGACAGACATAAGGCAATTCTTGTGGGGGGTAGGAAGAAATAGGCTGTTGGTTAACTAGGATCTGCAGCCTATCCTGTAGGGTAGGGAAATGGGCAGACTAGATGGGCCTAGCGGTCCTTATCTGCCATCAAAGTCTATGTTTCTATGTTTCTATGTAACTCTGCCATTTTTTGGAGTTGTTTTACCAAGTTTTCAACATGGCCTTTTTGGGACCCCACCTCATGAAGAGTGCCACTGTAGTTTCATTCACTCATCCTGAAAGGTGATTTCACAGAGCTACCATGCCATTCTGTGCCACAGCTGTGAAAACACATTACGGCAGAATGTAAAAAATGACAGCTGTACTGTTCATAAGGAGGTGTGAAAAAATGGCAATGTTGAAAATCTGGAGTGAAAATATTAAACATTGGCGAAGTTAGGAGCGTGCGTAGAAACTGCTCAATGCACGCTCATAACGCAGTAATTTTTTTGAATTTTTGCACCGAATTTGCAACATGGGGTTTTTGGGTCCCCACCTCATGAACAGTGGCTCTGTCGTTTCATTAATTAGTTCCGAAAGGTGATTCCATGCAGCGAATGCAAAATCACCTTTCGGGACCGAGTAATGAAATGACAGTGACAGTATTCATGAGGTGGGGTCCCAAGAACCCCATATTGAAAATTTGGGGCCAAAATTTCTAAAAAATGATTGCGATATCAACCTAAGTTGAAAACCCCACTGACTGCTATTATATGGCACTTACCTTTGATTCTTCAGTTTGCCGGTCAGCTTTGAAGAGTGCAGATATGTCCGGGCCCTCAGAGGATGACAGCGCTGACCTCCAGAGGTAAGTATAGGGTAACAGGGAGGATGTGGGGAGGTGGGTGCTCAGTGGGAAGGTGGGGATGGGGGAGAGGGGACTGGGGGTGATGACGAGGGACCATTTTCTTTTTTTACAAGTTAAAAAAAAGGTCAGGGGATGGTTGTCTTTATTTACAGGTACAAAAAAAACTACATTTTGGCACACTGGAGTGGGCTCTCAGTGTGCCACATGAGTTTGGGGGTTACATGATGCCAACAAAGGAATTGGGCACCCCAATGTCAGCACAGGAACAGGGAATGGAGGGTGCAGGGTGGACAGCACACAGTGGGAGTGAGCAGGAGGGTTTGATTAGATGCCCGGGGCTGGGACAGGAGCAAGAAGGACAGCAGCAGTGGGAGGGAGCAGAAAGGTTTGATTAGATGCCCGGGGCTGGGACAGGAGTGGGCAGGACCGCAGCAGTGGGAGGGAGTGGGAGGGTTGCATAGTTGCAATGCCAGCTATGCAAAGGAAAGGAATGAAGCGCACTCTCTCATTGGTGCAGTTCATTTCTTTCAAGTGCAGCTGGCTTCCCGCTGTGAAATTCCAACAGCCGTCACACTCGGCTTCAGTGGTCATTGGTGTGTCAGGCTCGAGCCCACTGTACAGTGCTCTGCATTGGACTCATCCTTGACACAGCTCTCAAATGTGGTACTGTGCCAAGATGTTTCTTGCACAAGCGCAAGGAAACATAAAAATGAAGCACCCTGGTTGTGTTGCAGGATGAAAATGTTCATTCAGTAGTGACACTCGCCCACAGACATGGTGTGGGGCTACATAACTATTTGTGTAGTATAATTAGTTATGCAGCCCCATGCAACTGCTGTGGGGGAGTGTCACTGTCCTCTGCTGGTGCACTGAATAAACATTTTCATCCTGCAACACAACTGGAGTGTTTTGTTTATGCTGCCCCGGACTGAGAGTTGAGCTTTCCTATGAGTATGTTCCAGTGCTTCTTTGCTGCTTTTGAGCTCCAGTGTTGTGTGACTTAGCTGCCTGTGAGAGAGACTATATCCAGGATTCTGCTTGTTGGACAGTGCTGTGTGTGGTGGCATCCGGGAGCAAATCAGACGAAGGAGATTCACTGGAGGACGAGGAGGTCAGGGCATGAGCAGAGGAGCAAACTGCTCGCATCAGGTAACTGCTAATTATCTCTCTACTCAGTTTTATTTCTGTGGTATCCCTGGGGCTGTAGTGTGAGTGCAGGCCTGGCAGGGTTTGTCATCTATGACTAACCTTAACTTGCATGGCAGGGTCAGTATTCTGGTTGTAGTACTGTGAGAGAGCACTTCTCATACCCACCCATGTGGAGAATTGATTCATGGGTCCTGGTGTGAGTGGCCCTGTAGCTGGGTTTGGAGCCTATTGGAAGCATGCCACAAGTTGGTTTTGTGGAACTTGGCTTAATTCCCCCTTGTGTGTACTGGAACTTCTGAACACTGGACATTTTAATATCTTACAGTGGCAGTGTAAGAGAACATGTATATCGCATGAACTTATTCACAGTTTTAAATATTTCTATCAGTGACTGTTGGTTCTTATGGTGCACAACTTAAATACTGGTTCACTTTACATCTTAACAGGACTTTGTATGTTATTTTCTGCTTGGGTGCTTAGGGTGACTGTATGTGTATAGTTTTGTGGATGTAATTGTGTGACTGTGGTGTGATTGCGTGAGTTTCTTTTTGGGTGTGGGATTGGATTTATATGTTGGTGGTTAGTTTTACTAAATTGTTTGTTACCATTTTAATATTGTTAGGAAGGCATTTGTGATTTTTGTTGTATCCACCAGACTACACCTAGTCTACTTCCCAACAGCTGCAGCACCTGTTGCCCTCTGGGGATCTTCCTTGTACCATCTCAACAGAGGTCATTGATCGCTGCAGGGGCGCCACAGCTCATGACTAAAGTCTGCTCTGTGTGTTGACTATGGAATGAATGAGACTAGGAATGTGAGATCGATAAGGTGCCCTGAGAATGGACAACACTAGGAGAGGGGTCCAACCTGCCTGATACCCATTCCTAGGGCTGCTTCACTTTCTAACAAGCAGGTAGCTAATGAGCCAGCCAACCTAGCTCCTCCCCTTAGGGCAGTTCTATGTAACACCAGGTCACTGAGGAATAAAACTGTGGTGATGGAGGCCTTCGTTATGGACTCCTCAGCTGACCTCATATGTATCATGGAAACCCAGTTCAGGGACAACTCTGGACCTGTGCTAGAGGTGTCCATCCACCAGAATATTCTGTGGTATATTGTCCTAGGTAGGAGCACAGGGGGGCATCTTTTTTGCTCTGCAATGGGACTGATGGCATACCCCATGGGTATGAGCAGGTTATTTGAATGTGCAACAGTGAAAGGTGAGCCATGTGCAGGATGCAGGATCATTCTCTTGTACCAACCTACATGACCTGGAAATAATTTCCTCCCAGAATTAGAGGGATTCATTGCTAACTTGGTCATAGAGTCAGCCAGATTGCTTTTGCTGGGTGATTTCAATGTCTGTGTCAAAGATGAAACCTCTCTGTTTGGAATGAGGTTCCTCAAGTTGATGACATCACTGGGCATCATTCAGATGATTGCCTCTGGTATCCATCAACACGAGCATGCCTTGAACCTGGTATTCTCATTGGGTGCTGACATTAGTGATGAGAATGTTGATTCAGTTGTTTGGTTGGATTATAATGTAGTGCAGTTCCTCTGCAGGGCCCCCCAGTTAATTACCCTCCAAGTGGAGATGGTCAGATACCATTCTATTCAAAACTTTGAGCCTGAGAAACTCCTGGTAGTACTGAACACCTCGGGCATACAGACGGCTAGTGCTAATGGAGTGGAGAAAGCTGTCGAGAGTTATAACCAGGGCAGTGCCCTGCGGCAGAATTTTCTGATTTCTGCGGCAGGGCTCTTTGGCTTCTGCAGCAGCATTTTCTGATTGCTGAGGCATAATTTTTCATTTCTCTGGCAGAATGCAGTCCTACCATTGGCTAAATATGTTGTGATGTCATCAGTGACATCATATGCTGAGCATAGAGGAGGGGCTTCAGGATAAACATGTTGGGAAAGAAAGCCTGACACTATGGAAGAAACAGTATATTTGAATGAAAATTCACCAAAACAAATGAATTCTGTGGCACTATATATATTCTGCGGTATGATGCAAATTCTGTGGAAAATTCCGCAATTGCAGAATCGCAGAATTCCAGGGGCCTTGGCTATAACCTGTGTCTTATGGCTGCCTATGATTTCTTGGCACCTTCCATGTTAATCCCTTGATTTCCCACTGCAGGTCATCATGGTATGATAGTGATTTGAGGCAGTTGAAGACAAAGAGACATAGATTGGAGCATTCCTGGTAGAGGTCAAGGTCTGAGGAGGCTGGAGTAGCACTGAGAGCTCACTATGGTGAGTATCAGTGGGCAGTCATCCTGAAAAGCATTTCTGTCACGTGTGCTTGCTGCATGAAAGAACCAGCTAGCTTAACTCTTTTACACTGTGGACAGATTGCTAAATCCAAACTTGCCAGCAGAGAGAAGAACTTTTTCTGCAGATAACTGTGAAGAGTTAATTGGTTCTTCCTGGATAATATATCCTCTATTCATACTGGAATCTTGTTAGGTGGTCTGTCATGGGCCAGTAATGTTCATTCAATGGTGGGCGACAGAACTCCATAATGCTAGAATGAGTTTGAACCCATTTTGGTAGAGTATGTCTTCCAGGTGGTCTTGAGATTATGTCCTAGCTACTGTATATTGGACCCAAAACTCACCAGATTTCTTTTGAATACTAGGGGAACTGGGTCTGATATTCAAGAAGAATGCCAGGTGTTCCCCATGGATGGGTGTCTTTCTCACTGCACTGAAAAAGGGGGCAGTGAAACCCCTCCTAAAAAAACATCTTTGGATGATGACATTCTTGCAAATTACAGACCTGTTTTGAACCTTGCCTTTGTAGGAAAGGTTAATGAAGGTGTGGTAGTGGCATGGTTGGAGCACCGCTTGGAACTGTATGATGTCTATGAGCCTCTCCAGTCTGGTTTCTGGCCTTGTTACAGCATTGCGACCACACTCTTCAAGGTGGTCCATGATCTCCTCCTGGCCAGAGATAGCAGAATGTTTTCTGTTCTGGTTCAGCTTGAGTGTTCCTCAGCATTTGACACTGTAACTGCTGAGGCACTTTGTAGAACTCTCAGGGATGGTGTTGAGGTGGTTTGAGATCTACTTGTCTGGCAGAGTGCAACAGGTGGTGTTAGGGTCTTACATCTCAGCTAGCCTATGCTCAGCTGTGGAGTGTCTCAAGGCTTGATCCTGGCTCCCATGGTGTTTTCTGCATATATGCTGCCATTGGAGGAGATAATCAGATGGTACAGGTTGTGTTTTCACAGCTATGCTGATGATACCCAGTTGTACTTTTCTTGCACACCAGACAGAAGTGTTGTGATCATGGGGTAGAGCAAGTGCATTAAGGAAATTCAAGACTGGATGGCCACCAGCCAGTTCAATCTGTATTCCACATAGATGGAGGATTCCTGGTGGAACATGGCCACTGTGGGTTGGCAATTAACGGTGGCTGTGTCACTTTACTATCCTTGAATGGCATTCCACTTGGAGCTGTGGATAGGGTTAGGAATCTGGGTGTCATTGTGGACTGCAAGCTGATGTTAGAACATTTGGCATCAGCAGATGTCCACAGTGGCTTTTTCCATCTGTGAAATATCACCCAGATCAAACCCTTACTAGCACCCACCAACTTTGCAGGACTATATTAACACATATGTAGCATAAGCCTGGGCATAGGGCCCTGCCTGTGAGTGGGCCCCCAACAATCCCCAAGATATATTTGTTATATACCCTTTTCTTTCTGCCTGAGCTCCATTTTTGTTTTTAAAGAACACAGCCACTGAGTAATATGAGCAAGGCAGGGGCTGAACTGTAACAAGACTCTCACCTCCCTAATCGGGTGTGAAGTGCAATGGTTAGCTTCAGGGGGCATTAGCCAAACAGAGCTTTAAGTTGTAAACAAGCTCATTTCCTTTGCTTTGTCTATCATCCCCTGGTATTACAAGTGTCTAGAATGGTCCCTGCCCCCCCCGACTGGTGTTCCTGATAGGGAGAGTGACTGGCACACATTTTAAAGGTGGGCCCCCCGTGGTAGTCTGTCAGCTACTTGTCTAATTTTATGCAGTTGTGGGGCCCCTATCATTTGTATCAGAAGGATCAGAGCACTAGCAGACTCTGCCTACTGGAAAGCTTGTTCCACGTTCCAGCAGATTGGAGAGGAGTTGAGAGCTGTGACACTACCATTGCTTACAGGCTCAGGTCAGTGACTGCCAGAGCTGGAGGCTGGGATGGACCACAACAAGCGACCAGAGTGAGAAGACCACCAGTCAGGACAGGGACGAACCAGAAAAGTCATCAGGACTTTTGAAAAAACCGGTACACTGCTACAGTACACTGTTGGGGGCAGCACCAGGTACAAGTGTACAACATTTTATAGACAACTATAAGCAAGAGAGAAGGGAGATGAAGAGTTGAAGTGTTGTGTTCTCCACTAAAGATACACAGTCCTTTCATTCAGTCCCTATTTTAATTAAAAAAGCAACACTAAATCTGCTTTCATTTTGTGTTTGGGGCAAGCAGGTGGGCAGGGAGTTCTGGAAAGCGAGGGAGGGAGGGAGGGAAAAAGGTAAAGCCAAGTGGTTCGTATTCATTAAGAGAGAAAGTTCAAGTTCAGGTTTATTGAAGGGATAATTCCATTGAGCAAGCTCATTTGCAAGAAGGTCACTTGTACAATAAGAACAATTTAATACTTAAATCAATAATACACAATGGTGAACAGCAATACAAAGCCATTTTGAGACATCAACAAGCAACAGTATGAAGTGAGTATTGTGTACAGTACTGCAAGTTAAATGGGGATAGGGAATGTACAATATGTACAAGGTATACAAAATACAATAAGAAGAATATAATGGCTCAGATACTCAAAGGAGAGGCGCCCAGTGCAACTGAGTTGTGCCAGCACATCCCCAAAATGTGCCCCTGGGCCATATTCAAAAGGAGGGGACGTACTGTGCAATTTCAGATGTGCCACAGCGCAAAGATAATGTATGCAGCACATCCGGAGGAGGTGTTCCCATGCATATGCAGTATGTCTTGATATTAAGCTAAGCTGTGAGGCGCAGCTGCCCACACATCTCGGAGATGTGCTCCACAAAGTTAGGCATGGAAGAACCATGCCTAGGTCATAGCCACCCCTGGGTGACTACCCCCCCCCCATCCTGAGCGTGAAATAGAATGGCACAATACTTCAATCCCTGGTAGTCTAGTGGCCCACCCATCCTGGATCATAAAATAAATGTATTCCAATCCCGTTTCCCTGGTAGTCTAGTGGCCCCTTCCCTACCCTGATCGTAGTGTGCAATATCATAATGCACAATTCCCTGGTAGTCCAGTGGTCCCCCCCATCCCTGAACCTTATCCGTAGAATAAATGAAATCCGAATGTCCACGGTAGTCTAGTGCATCCCTCCTCTCAGCCCTGAGCCCTGTCTGTAGAATAAATGAAATCTGAATGTCCATGATAGTCCAGTGGTACCCACCTCTCAGCCCTGAGCCCCGTCCATATAATAAATGAAATCTGAATGTCCATGCTAGTCTAGTGGCTCCCCTGCCATCACCAGTTGTAAAATTAATGTATTCCAACCCCATTTCCCTGGTAGTTAAGCGGCCCCCCTCCCTACCCCATACCTCGGTCATAGTGTGCAATACCATAATGCACAATTCCCTGGTAGTCTAGTGGTCTCCCTCCCATCCCTGAACCCTGTTCATAGAATAAATGAAATTTGAATGTCCCTGGTAGTCCAGCGGTACCCCCTCTCAGCACTGAATCCTGTCCATATGAAAATGTACATCCCGAATGTCCCTGGTAGTCTAGTGGACCACCCACCCACTGAGGGACCCCCACCCCACTCCCCCATTCCAACATGGCCATCAAGCCAGTGAGCAGCACAACCCACCTGCATACCTCCACGGCTGCCCGCTGACTGAGCTGTCACAGAATGACAGCTTACAGTAAGTACTACAATATCATTGGGCAACACTGCTGACCAATGGGCTTGCAGTATATACTGTAAGCTTTCATTCACAAAGTTGTGAATGAAAGCTTACAGTACACACTACAAGCCCATTGGTCAATAGTGTTGACCAATGATATTGTAGTCCTTTCTATAAACTGTCATTCTGTGACAGCTCAGTTGGCGGCTAGCCATGGAGGTATGTGGGTGGGTTGTGCTGTGCCCCGGCTTGATGGCCATGCTGGGATGGGGAGATCAGGGTGGGTAGGAGTCCCTCAGTGGTGGGGGTCCACTAGACTACCAGGGATGTTCAAGATGTACATTTTCATATGGACAGGATTCAGGGCTGAAAGGGGGTACCACTGGACTACCAGGGACGTTCAAATTTCATTTATTCTATGAACAGGGTTCAGGGATGGAAGGGGTACCACTGGACTATCAGGGACATTTGGATTTCATTTATTCTATGGATGGGGTTCAGGATTTGAGGGGGGCCACTAGACTACCAGGGAATTGTGCATAATTATATTGCACACTATGATCGGGGTACGGGGTAGGGAGGCAGGCTACTTGACTATCAGGGAAACAGTGCAGGAATACATTTATTTTATGATTGGGGATGGGAGGGGGGCCACTAGACTACCAGGAAATATTGGGGTAGAGTATATTGTCTTTCTTCAGGGTCGGGTATGGGAAGGGGGCCACTGGACTATCAGGGAGGTGTGGAGTGTTTGTTTTACATGGCATTTGCAGGGTGCCCGGAACATTCTGCTGGGTGCATCCCTACCACAGACATGCAAATGGAGCCATAATAACATGCAAATGGCCCCATTTGCACCTTGCATGCATAATGGCCACATTTGTATATGTCGGTCTGAATATCTGAAATTTGTGCTTGGCACATCCCCAGGATGTGCTGCGCATCTCCATTCCAGGTATTCAGACCACCCGGGGGGATGCACTGGTGTATCCTCGGCGGACTCCATTTGCGCCACCCTCATCTTTTACTGTGTTCAGATGGGCTGCATGATTGTGCATCTCATTTGAATATAGCAATTTTGCACTCCGGCACAAATCAGTTGCAGGGAACAGCCACTTGAGCCCTTTCTGGGTGCAGTTTGAATATCCTGGCTCATATGTAAAATATGTATATTGTATATACAATAAGATGTGGAATATACATTATATGACAACAGGGTCCTTACATATAGTAAGGAGGATGGAGATATGCTACAAAGCCACAGCAACAGTAAGGCCACTAAATTAAAGGATAGGAGAGTTAGTAGGAGGAGAGATGGGGTGGTAAGCAGGTGGAGGTGACCAGGTATCATATTAATGGCAGTGGCAAAGGTCAGTTACTAATCTGACAATAAGGGATTTGAAAATGTTGAAAGGAATTAGGATATGTAGCTTGATCATAGTTTGGAGATTGTTCCAGGTTCAGAGAAGTACTGCACGTGGCTGCAGGCTATTAGTGTGTGTGGAATCTAGGCACATCAAGGGAAATGTGCGTGATCTTTCTTAGCACATAAGAGTTGTGAGAACGATGTAGAAAAGTAGTAATATAGGAAGGTAGCTTATTTAAGGGAGTCTTATATACCCACAAATAGGTATGATTGAGTCTTCTAGTGGCCAAAGAGGTCCAGCTCACCTCTTTATATAGAGCACAATGATAGGTTCTAGCAGGAAGGTTGGTGATGAAGTGGATAACCGGATGGTATAGTATGTCCATTTTGACAAGATAGGAGGTTGCACAATTTTTGTAGATTAAATCTGCATAGTCCAAGAGGGGCAAAAAGGTGGCCCAGACCAGCCTCAGCCTAGAGGTCTGGGAAAAGAGTGATTTGTTTCTAAAGAAGAAACCAAACCTTAATCTAAGTTTTTTGGTTAAGACATCAATGTGTGAAGGGAAGGTGAGGTGACAGTCGAGCAGAAAGCCAAGGTACTTGAAACTGCCTACTACTTCCAGTGTATCACCCAATAGAATAGTGATAGGTGGGGGGGTGAGCACTTGCGAGGTTCAAGTGGTGGAAATACATAACTCTGTTTTTCTTCGCATTCAGTAGCAGTTTAGAAAGGATTAAATTTTGTTGTAATTGATTAAAATCAGACTGAACCACAGAGTGAACTTGTTTCAAATGAGGGTTTAGAAATATATATAGCATGGTATCATCTGCGAAGAGATGGATGTTAGAGTGCATAATGTGGCTGTTCAAATTGTTGACATATAGGAGGAAGAGCAGGGGACCCAGAATGGAGCCCTGGGGGACCATCCTCCTCAGGGGAAGTAAGAAGGAGAGATTTCCACTGGCTTTAATTTGCTGTTGCCTGTCAGCTAAGTAACTGGCAAACCAGCTTACTGCAGAACTTTCAAATCCCAAATTCTTAAATTTGACCAGAAGAATGCTATGGTCAACCATATCAAAGGCCTTACTTAGGTCCAAAAATATGGCCCCTGTAACCAGTTTGTGATCTATAGCCTCCAGCCAGTCATTTGATACTTTAGCCAGGGACACTGTGGTACTCTTATGGTGACAAAATCCAGACTGTGGGGCGTTGAGAAGTTGGTACTTATCGATAAATTCCATGACCTGTGCATTAATCAATTTTTCAAGTAGTTTGGAGAGGAATGGAAGAATTGAGATCGGCCTGTAACTGTTGACGTCGCCAGGGTCACCAGATCTAAAAAGGGGCACTATATGAGCTACCTTTCATTCCTGAAAAATGTTAGTTGAATTTGTCCAGTATTAGTGGTTTATCAGTAATGATAGTTCCGTGGTGGTAGATTTTGTCTGGAAGGGTTGGGGGTTCAACACAACCTTCCACAGATTTCAGAGTGCACCATACTTTGCATGGGTTCCCCTTTGCAGATTCTAGGCCATTCAGATAGTAGTCTCCTTAGTGTTCCTTACCAATCTGGTACAAGCATTTTGAGAAGCCCTGAAGGATGTCCAGTCCCCTGGGGATTTAGTGCACCTCTAGATGCCCATAGCTTATCCCATAAGGACAAGGTTTTTTTAATATCACTATTAAACCATAGGCAGGAGACTTTCTTTACTCTGCGATTAATCATCAGAGTGTGTTTATTTATAATACCACTAAGAGTAGAATTAAAAATATTCATTGCCTTGCTGATAGTGGGCGCAAGATAAAAGCTTTGCCAGCTGATATCCCTCAGATCTGCTAGGAAGTTAACTGGGACAAACTTCTTAAAACTCCTCTTAGAGATAAATTTCCTAGTAACGGTGGGTTTTAAAAGGTTTCTGACACATACAGCTACATTATGATCACTGAACTCATTGTGGAAAACAGCCTTATGTGAGGTTTTATGAGGCCTGTTCGTGATGATGAGGTCTAAGAGTGAACTAGTGACGTGATTCTTGAGGTTTGGTCTTGTATGTTCTGTGACCACTTGGCATAATCCCAATTCATCACAAAGGTCTTTTAAAGAGTTTAATTTTGAACTAAGCCAATCTAAATTCAGATCTCCAAGAATTAAAGATTCATTAGTGTTATTGTCTATAAAGTTGTGTAAGTGGGTCAAGAGCTCAAGACATAGAAACATAGAAGTTGTCGGCAGATGGGGACCATACGATCCATCACGTCTGCCCTTGTCTTTCTACTCCCCTACTTAGCTGCCTGCTTGTGTATCCCACAATGTCTGTCCCATGCATGCTTGAATTCCCCTACTGTCTTGGCTCCCACCACCCCCTCTGACAGGCTATTCCATGGTTCCACAACACGCTCTGTGAAGAAGAATTTCCTAGTATTGCTGCTGAACTTTCCTCCCTTAAGTCAAAGGTCATGCCCACTAGTCCTGCTGTAGTCCTTTACCTGAAAGAGGTTCTGCATGTGCACCCTGTTGTTGCATTTTAGGTATTTGAATTTATCTATCATGTCCCCACGACTTCTGCGTTATTCTAGGGAGTATAATTTGAGGTCATCCAGTCATGCCTCGTACAGTTTCTGATGCAAGCCCTGCACCATCTTTGTTGCTCTTCTCTGTACCTTCTCTAGCCTATCTATGTCCTTCCTGAGGTATGGCCTCCAGAATTGGACAAAGTACTCCAGGTGAGGCCTGACCAGGGACTGATACAAGGGCATGATTACTTCATGCCTTCTGCTCATGATGCCCCCCCCATGCATCCCAGGATACCACTAGCCTTTAGTGTTGCCTTTTCACATTGTCTACTGACCTTGAGGTCATCTGATATGATCACTCTTAGATGTCGCTCCTGCCTGGTAGCCACCAGCTGCTCCCCTCCCAGAAGGTGGTCTATAGCAGCCTGGTATGCTAATTGTTTCAGTGGAGGAAATGGAAAGTTTTAGAGCCAGACATTCAAATTCCGTTGGCATGGAGACAGCATATGGAGAGCAGATGCAGAAAGCCTACTGTTGGCATAGATGGCCACCCCTCCTCCCCTAGAGGCTCTATCCAAGTGATATAAGGAATAGGATGGAAGGGCTAATGCATGGTCTGAAGTGGAGCCCTTCAGCCAAGTTTCCATCAAGACCAGAATGTCAGGAATAGTATGGGATACCCAGGCTTGTAAGTCTATCCATTTCTTCTGTAGGCTACGGATTTATAAGCATCAATTTTAGTCCTTTCATTAAGACAAAGTCTGTTGGGGTTGCCAGCTAGGTAACAGGACCAGGGTTCAGCTCTATGTTCCCCAAGTAAAAGAGGAGCATAAGAATTATCTGGTGTAACCAGATTTTCATGGAGTTAAGGCTCATTTTACATCTGGATCCATGTGGGAGGCAATCTAAGGTGTCTAAGAGATATCTGCTGATGAAGCAGTGGCGTGAGGTAGCACAGAGGATCAGGATGGCCCGGAGTACTGGAGGGCTGTTACAGACAAGGTATGTGGCAAGCAGCTTTGCCGAAGGATCCCAATGAGGGCGTGGACTGATGTACATATAGGGATGAGAAGTAGTAATAGCTACAGCAGCAATGGAAGTAGATACATCATATAAGGTGGGGAGAGATAGGGACAAAAATATTAGTAATAATGTAGCATACATAATGCAGTAATACTGTGTAATAAATAGAGAGGGATAGCCATGTGAAGGGACCCCTTTCAGAACACATAGGACTGCCTAGGAGGTGTTCCCCTTAGTGTAACCAGTCCCTAATTATGTTTATGTTGTTGTATGCTTGACATGGACTGGCCATTTATGTATCCCATGTGTGTTGTGTTGTTTAAGTGTGCCCCCCCCCCCATCTCCTGTTATGGGCAACAGTTTGGTAAAGTAAGGCAATAATAAATGCCTAAAGAGTTCGTTGTCATACTAAAATGCACAGCTTCCAATAGATAGTAATCCACCAACTTAACTGTAAGAGTGGCGATACATAAAAAGGAAAAGATATGCTGTTCAGTGTGCAGTTGTATGGAAAGCCCTATTTGCGCTACGCGCCAAACTAAGTAAAAACCTGAAATGCGTGTGCTCGCACATTTTATCTAAAGTCCAGAGGTAGTATTTAAAATAAAAAGAGTTCCTTTAGAGTACAACTTATACTGTGATTAAACATTTGGTTATGTACATTCCTTTGCGATTGTGCCACTGTTCCTGTCTCACGAACGCGCGCACAATCACAGTGGTCTTTAAACCACCGGCTGGATTTAGCAAAATGTGAGCTGCCGAGTAAGATGAAATAAACCTGCTTGCCAGCCTAAAACAACAAAATGAATTAGAGTTGCTGTACTCTACAAGTAGCTGCTTTGTTGCTATACATATGTTCAAGTATATTTTAAGGTTCACTGTTGCTAAATTAAAATACAAGCTTACCAAAAGGGGCTATGAAGGATTCTGTTGTTGTCGCCACTTGAGCAAGGTGCTCTAAGAGCTGGTCGGCCTCAGTTTCATTATAGTTATACAGAGCCCAGCTGAAGTAGGAACAAACAGAATGCCTCCTACATTTTTCTTTTGAAATAAAGTGGAAATCCTGTTTATATTGACTAAATATGCATACAGTCAATGTAAGAAATGTTTACACTATTTTGTAAAAATATATAAAATACTGAAGAGAAGTTAAAAATGTTTGTCAAAGCAAAGCCTGAATAACAAGTGAACTGGACTAATCCTAAGCTCTGACAGGCTATATATGTGTTGGCTTAAGCCTAGTTATATCAGATTCGTTTGGAGTGTTGAAGGGACAATGCTCAGAGAGACTAGAACTTTCTAATCATTTGGACTTTTGATTTTTGATGTTTATTTTGCTGAAGTTAAGACGTGTTTCAGTTGTTATATTTTCTTTATTTGATGATACCAGTCCGCTTAATTTTTGTTCTGTAAATAAATAAAATAAGTTATTTTATTTTGAACTGCATTTTGACTGATGTGTCCATGTATGACCCACTTAAGACTTTCACAAGCCAACGCAGTAAATAGTGAGTGAAAATGAAGGGTCTGCTATATTGGAGGGTCTATGATGGGTTGACTGGCCACTATCAAGGGAGAGAATAGATAGTAGCAGGAATACACAAGAACAGTCCTGGTTAAAAGCCCTGAAGGTAAAGGCAGAAACTACTATTAACTCAAACTAACTGGAATAGTAAAGCATTTTGCTGATATTTATTCAGTCAGTGAACAAGAGTTAAACAGGACACAATCATGAGTCTGATTCCAGGGCCACCTATCAGCAACTTGATATAAGGAACTGATGGGAGTTTGGGGAGATAGAAAATGTCACACACCATCCAGAATCAGTGCCTATATAGGAAGTGACAACCAAGGGTGGGCGTGGTGGAGGGTGGGGGTGGGAGCTGCCACATAGCAGCATTGGGAAGCTTCTCCTAGACTTCACAAAAGATTTAACAATAAGCAAAGCATATTAATTAATTATAAGAGGAGCAGACACTGCAGCAGTTTAAGCAACAGCCCTGAGGAGTCCACTGAGCTACAATTAATGTCAAAGTACGGTCACAGTGAATAAATGTAGAAAAGCTGATTAAATCAAACTTCAGAAATGAAGAGCAGATTTCATGCAGCCGTGAGAGGACCATGGAGAGTACTAATGCAAGGTTGCTGTGACTAACAGCATTACGCAAAAAATGGCACCAAGATTCAAATCTTGAGCAGGGAGAGCTGCTGAATGAAATTAGCTGTGTGGTGGGTGTACCTTACTTGCAATGGCCTGTTCCTGCAGCAGAAACACTTAGGAGAGGTACTGCTAGTAGGATAGCTCAGTTGGAGGCTTCTTGTCTGTAGTTGCCTGTGGGGAGAAGGAAATATAAAGATTAGTGCACCTTATTTTATAATGGGAGAGGCAGTCTGCGGAGGGGGAGGGAGAATCGCAAGAGAGAAATGGGGGAGGTACAAAAGAAGAACACGTCTCCAGGAAGTGCACAAATAGAAGGGCAGAAAAACCAAAAAAGTTATGTTGAAGACAAAGTACGCCAAAAATTTAGACTTGAATTTTATAAAGGGGGGAGGGGAGAACAGGGCTGATGCCAATCAAGGAGTGTAAAGGAGAAAAAAAAAATATGTAGAAAGACTGGAGATGGAGAAGGACTGACTGGAGGAAGGAAAGGAGGGCTGGTAAAAGGAAAGGCAGAGAGAATAGGTAAGGCAGAAGATTAAAAAAACAGGGAAAATACACCAGAAGCAGAGTTAACAATTTAAGTTGAAAGGAGACCTATTACAGGATTATCTGCTCCCAAAGCTGACAGTGAACAGTATCTAATTACAAATGCACAAAAGCTTCACCTAGACTTTACAAAAATATTTAACAATAAGCAAAGCAAATTAATTAATTGTAAGAGGAGCAGACACTGCGGCAGTTTAAGCAATAGCCCCAAGGAGTCCACAGAGCTAAAATTAATGTTAAATTATGGACAAAGTGAATAAATGCAGAAAGGCTGATTAACTCAAACTTCAGAAATAAAAAGCAGATTTCATGCAGCCACAAGAGGACAAAGAGAGTTAGAACTAAGTTTCCAAAAGATTTGACAAGGTTCAAGGTATTTTTTTTGTAAGTACATGAATCTTCTCTTCTTGTGTCTTCCTTTTGCCATTGGTCACAACTTCAGCTCCCAGTCTTGACCCCTCTGTGGTTCCTGTTCCAAGATGGTGAGGTCTACGCTTTTAACACTGTGCCACACAGAAGACTTCATAAAATGGAAAATCTATGTATAATTTGTAGTGTGATATAATGAAATAGAACATAATAACAACAGAATGTCAATGCCGAAGATGGCTATTAAGCTGCCAACCATTTCTCAGAGTTTGCATCCTTGTGTGTTAGTCTTTGTTATAAAAATGGCCAGTGATTTGTTGAAGGATTCTACAGATAAGCACAACACTATGCCTTTGAGTAATCTATTTCAGTCCTCTACCCCTCGTTGGGTGACACAACATTTCCTGTGCTGATTTCAAATTGGTTCCCTTTCAGCTGGAGAAGATGGTCCATTAGAAATTGATTGCAAGACAGGAGACAAAGGGTTATAAGTAAGTAATAATACCCGACAGGGTGGGCGTTATTGGGCTATAACGGACCACCCAGGGGCGTAATGAGGCCCGACGCCGCAGGCGGAGGGCCTTATAACCCCTGGAAGGTCCATTATATCCAATAAGGCCCCCTTGGAGGGTATTATAACACTTAGAAAATGGGTTAGAGATGGTAATTTTTGAAAAATATATAGGAAGAAAATGTAGGTATAAAAAATAAGTAAAAAGCAAGAAGAAATAATGTTTGTTGTAAAATAGTCCCAAGTGTGAAGTGCTAGAATCGGCACTAGAGGTCGCTGCTGTGTATTTTATTTATGTTGATTCTCATTAGGTTGCCCTCCTGCTTCCTCAGTTTTTCAGACACACACAAGCATACATGCACACAGATTAAAAAATGCTGTGTGAGAACAGGAGAAATTGTAGCGTAGTGATGCTCAGAGAGATGTCGTTATGTTTCAACATGGGATGGCTTAGAACTGTAGCATGACTGTGTAGCTGGATTTAAAATTGAGCACAGGCTTTACAGGGAGCGCAAGTATGTTCGGTGAATTAAAAAAGAACATGGAACGTCGGGAGATCGAGTGAGGACGTACTGTAAGTGTTTAAAAATGGATATTTATTTTTGTGGTAGCAAGGAGGAACGGAGGCACTTCAAAAAGTCATATCAAGGTATCAGTGCAATTTTAGAGCAGCAGATTGGCGGGGCTGGTGTGTCAGTAAATGTGGACAATACAATGGCGGCTGGCAAGTTTGGGGTGCTGAATGATCGAACTGGCACTTGTTCTGAAGCGGGCCATTGTTAAGAAATAATGGCCCGGGTGGCAGGCTGTTTCAGCCAATCAGGATGCCAGTTTCAGTTTACCGATTATCTAATAAATGTTAATCTATCCTTATGGAAACAAGTAAGCAGTGGAATCCCACAGTGTTCTGTAGTGGGGACAATATTGTCTCACATATTTATGAGTAATCTGGAGGTGGTACCAGTAGCTTAGGTGCCAGGTTTGCTAATGACACTAAAACTGCATGTTCCAGTGGTAGCACATGAGGTTGGTGCCCGAAAGACAGTGCCATCCGAAACGGTGATGCAATGTGGATGAAAGGCGAGGGCGCAGAGAGGGTGACCAGATGTGGGGTTGTGGGCGACCCTAGCGACAGGATGTCACTATGTACGCATGGGGGAGGCAAGCACGGCGGCGTGGCCTGGGAGGGTGGAGGGATGTAGGGGTGGTGCTGTGGTCGGCTGCCGAGCTGTGCCGTGGTGTCAGGGGTTGGCTCCGCTTGCAGTGCTGAGTTTCGGGTCTGGGTCTGGGTTCTACTGCCTTTTTGTTGCACCTAGCCCAAATGTTATTTATATTTTGCCTTTTCACCCCCCCGACATGCTCCCCCCTGGAGTTGAGAATCCTTAAGTAGGGGGGTGAAGGGGGCGAAGCCTGCCGTGTTGGGGGTGAGGGGTGCAGCACCCCCTCAGAAAGCAAAGTATAGATATCCCCGGTGCCATTCTTCCATGCGCTGAGGATGTCAGAGTGGTGAAATTGTTTTCGCCGTCCTGATGTCGCAATAATGCGAGTTGCCATTTGGCGCTCACTATTATCACATAGAACCATTCCAGTTGCATTACAGCATGTTGCAGTTGCATCACAACATGTTGCAGTTGCATTGCAGCATTTTTCAGCTGTGTCACAGCATGTTACAGTTGCATCACAGCATGTCACAGTTGCATCACAGCAGGAGGATATTGAAATGCAGAGGGACCTGGAAATGCTTGGGAAGTGTGCAGAAATACAGCATTGCAAAATGTGAAGAGATGCATCAAGGTAAGAAGAATATTAAGGCAACACACTGCCTAAACAACACAGAATTTGCTGAAACTCATCAGGAAAATGATCTGGGGTAATTGTCAACAACAATAAATGGGGACAATAGTAAAGTGCAGTAGCTGGGAGAGCACATAAAATCATTGTATTCTTCAAGAGAAACTTCATAAGCAGATCAAAAGATATTGCAATGCCCCTGCACAGATCACTGGTCAGATCCCATTTTGAGTGTAGTGTAGAGTTCTGCTCCACATATCTGAGAAAGGTTATCAACAGGGTTGAGAAGTTGCAGAGGTACATCAGGGAGAAAAGGAGCTGTAAGGACCACATAGTAAGGATTAGGAAGGAGGGGGTTGGGTGGAAGCAGGGTGCGATAAGGCAGAAGCAATCATGGAGGGCAGAGTTTGGGAGGGTTTGAAGGCACTTAGGATGGACAAGGTGCCAGGCCCAGATGGCATCCACCCCAGGGTACTGAAGGAGCTGGCAGAGGTCCTTTCAGGACCTTTGGCAGACCTATTTAACACCTCACTACATTCAGGGTGTGTACCTCAGGACTGGACGATGGTTCATGTTGTGCCCTTCCACAGGAGTGGCCCCAAGAATGAACCGGGAAACTACAGACCAGTGAGCCTCACATCCATTGTGGGTAAGCTAATGGAGACTATCCTGAAGGAGAGGCTGGTGGCCCTCCTAGAGGCCAAAGGACTACAGGACAGCCGACAGCATGGCTTCATACATGGCAGATCCTGCCAAGCCAACCTGGTGGAGTTCTATGACTGGATAACTAGGCAACTGGACAGGGGCCATGCAGTGGATGTCATGTATCTGGACTTCAGTAATGCATTCAATTCAGTGCTGCATGGAAGGCTGGGAAGTAAGTTAGAAGGCCCAGGGGTGGGTGCAAAGCTGGTGAGATGGGTAGGGAACTGGCTTCAGGGAAGGCAACAGAGGGTGGTGGTGGGTGGGGAGCTCTCATACCCAAGGGTAGTGACGAGCAGTGTTCCACAGGGCTCGGTGTTGGGACCAGTGTTGTTTGGGATATTCATTGCAAACATATCATTGGACATCAAGAGCAAGATCAGTCTGTTTGCTGATGATACCAAGGTAGGAGCAGTGGTGGATGCCCTAATGGGATGGCAGGGGTTACAGGATGATCTGGCAAAGCTTGAAACCTGGTCAGACACCTGGCAACTGGGGTTTAATGTCAAAAAGTGCAAGGTGCTGCATTTTGGGATGAAGAACCCAAGGAGGAGTTACCAGCTGGGGGAGTGCAGCTAGCCCAGACAGAGGAAGAGAAGGATCTGGGGGTGCTCATTACAGGGTCAATGAACAGCTCAGCACAATGTAGGAAGGCAGCTGCAAAGGCCAATAAAATGCTGGGCTGTATTGCAAGGGGTATATCCTCAAGGAGGGCGGAGGTGATTCTGCCACTGTATAGGTCATTAGTTAGACCACACCTGGAGTACTCTGTGCAGTACTGGCACCCGTATTTGAAGAGGGACATTAAGTTACTGGAGGGGGTGCAGTGCAGGGTGACAAAGATGATCAGAGGTCTGGGGGACTTATCATATGACAGGAGGCTGAGGGAGTTGAACATGTACTCACTGGGGGAGAGGAGGTATGGGGGGACATGATTGAAACCTTTAAGTACATGAAAGGAATAAACAAGACACGTAGAGAGGGGCTGTTCAAAGTAAGGAAGGGGAGGGACACCAGGGGCCATGATATGAGACTGGAGGGAGGAAGGTTCAGAAGGGAGATGAGAAGACACTTTTTTACAGAGAGGGTGGTGGCTGGGTGGAATGCATTACCTGCAGAAGTGGTATCCAGTAGAACAGTGGACTGCTTCAAAAGGGGATGGGACTGGACAAGGGGGATGGTCAATGAAGAGGAAGGTTGGAAGGAAGGGGCAGCTGCAGAATAAGGGGTGCTAGCTGCATATTCGAGCAGACTTGATAGACCTCTAGGCCTTTATCTGCTGGCAAATTTCATATGTTTGTATGTTCGTAAATCAACCAAGGTTGTTGAAGGCTTTGAAAATATGGACTATGAAGACTGACTAGCAGAACTGGATCTGTTCTCCATTGGAAAGAGAAGACTCAAAGAAGTCATGTTGAAAGTATTCAGACATCTGAAAGCACAACAGCATCTGACCAAATGCAGGTCTTCATAATGCCCAATAATAAGAGGACAACAGGACATTCAATGTCATCAAGAGGAGGATGATTTAAGTGAAACATCAGAAAGAACTACCTCCCATAACAAGTAGTGGACACTTGAAACAGAGTTCCAGATGAATTGTCATCAGTCAACACTGTTTCTACGTTCATGCTGAAACTAGATAAGCACTGTAAAGAAAAAGGTGTGACAGGGTATTCCCATTGTCTTAGGCAAGTCAAGGCAAGGCAAACTTTATTTATCTATGACCTGTCTCAGGTTGTGACAGGGTTGTGTAAGACCCTGTCCCATTTGTTATACAGAGAGAGTTAAATGCAAGGATCTAGTTTTCTGTCCTCTCCTGTTCTGTTCTGCTTGTCTACCTCTTGTCTATCTGTGCAATCAAATTTTCCTTGTAGAACCTCCGAACTGACCACTCCAGTGGTCCCACAATTTCTCCCTTTTGTCTCCCTTTTTTTCTTGCTGTTTCTGTTCTTTCTTACTCCTCTTGATTCTCTGCATTGAAGATGTGTATGTGAGTCTTTGTGTGAAGCTGAGATCACTTGGTTTGCAAATGTAACTAGTTATGTTATTGAAATTAATTGCAAAATGCTGTTTGGGGTTTGTTAGGATGGCAAGCTGGGGTGCAGGGGGTTGACCTTGACAGGCCTTTTGACCTTCCACAGGCTTGTTTGCAGAGCTATGAGTAGGAAAAACAGCTCTGCCCAAAATGCCTTAATTGGCTGCACCTGTTGAGAAGACTGGATGTACTGGTCACAGGAAAGAAATTGACAAAGCCTGGTATGTTGTACAAAAACAGGAGATATAGCAACAAGAAGAGGATGCTGGTTTAATTGCCAGGTGAAGGTCTCTTATAAAAGGAGAGCAATGTTTGTATAAAGAGTTAGAGAGAGATTTAGATTTAGAGATACCCTCAGATGAAGGACTTTGTTTTGTTTGAACTGCCTATATAAGAGCTATCCTGCACATTTTTTATGTTTGCTTACACACATGTGCAAGAAACAAAGTGCATCATACGAGTTTTCGTAGGTGTGCCTCCCCCACTTCCAATGCCCTGCTCCCTTTTGCACTACACCAATGAATGTCTGAGCTGTCTATGACAGCTGTTCAGATGCAGTGGCATACAGTTGAAAGCGAAAAACTGCTGCAATCAGCGGTTGCAACATATAGGCAATTTGCATACTGCCGTCGGCAGGTAATTTACATACTGCTGTCGGCAATATGCAAAGTGCCTACACTCAGCACTGCATCCTGAGTGCAGCTGTCATAGACAGCTCCCTTCAAGTTCCTCCTTCCCCAAACACTCAAGTAGAATGCTGGGAGCCCACCCCAGCGTGCTCATGTGCTCCCGCTGCCATACACAGCATGGCTAATGGGGTTGCCCAATCCCCCGTCAGCTCCATGTACCCCCACACAGACTTCTAGGTGCCACGCTGGGAGCCCACCCCAGTGTGGCAAAAGTCAGAATGGCAACAGGGGTGCCCAATCCCCCGCCGGCTCCACTCAACACCCCCAAAAATGATTTCAGGTTGCCATGCTGGGAGCCCACCCCCAGCATGGCAAACACATCTGTATGGCCAACGGTAGTGCCCAATCCCCCATCAGCTCCACTGATCCCCCAAATAACTTTCACCTGCCATGCTGGGAGCCCACCCCAGTGTGGCACAAGTCCCACGTCATCTTTCTAAAAAGAAAAAACACACCTGAAAAAAAAAACAGTCCCTCATTGATTGTCTTGCCCCCTCCCCAACCCGCACCCATCCTCTGCACATCCACCTCCCCACACCCTCCTGACTCCATACTTACCTCTGAGTCTAGCACGATGATTCGTGATCAGAACACGCCTGCACTCTTTAAAGCAACCGCAAACTGAAGAAATGCCGTAAACTGTATAATTGAATAAACAGGTTTTTTTCAACTTTGGTGCGTATCTCGGCCATTTTGGGGAATTGTTTCACCAAATTTTCAACATGGGGTTTTTGGGACCACACCTCATGAACTCGGTCACTGTCATTTTATTCGGTCCCGAAAGATGATTTCACCATCACTGTTAGGAAACACAGTCCAGGAGTGTAGCCAGACATTTCCATTTTGTACACAATCTCCAACAGTTACACCCCCCCCCAATTAAAAAATGTACACATCCTTTCCAAATGGCACCCCCTTCCAAACAAGTCAGATTGTTGTCAGATGACTCCTTTACTCTCTAAAGAAGTTATACATGTATTGGACACTCCTCAGTGGCCTACACTAACCCAAATACTACAGATCAGAATGATAATATTAACAGAGTGGCTTATGGTTTGTGACAGGCACTCAACAAAACTGTATACAAATGTGTACAGTGAGTATGCCTGTCTACACCTTTCAGGACCCATTAACAAAATGACAGTGCCACAATTCATGAGGTAGGCCCCCCAAAAGCCTATGTTGAAAATGTGGTGAAAAAATTCCCAAAAATGACTGTTTTACAAGTACGTTGTTGGAGTTCCTCGCATGTAGCTTCTTGAGACTTTTAATATTTTAACTCCAGATTTTCAATATTGCATTTTACCACACCTCCTTATGAGCACTACAGCTGTCATTTTTCATATCTTTCCCAAAATGTGTTTTCACGCATGTAGTGCCCAATGGCGCAGTTGGTGTGCAAAATCAATGTTAGGGACAGATTAAGAAAATCACAGTGACACTGTTCATGAGCAGAGGTCTTAAAATGGCTATGTTGAAAATTTGGTGACAAAAGTCCATAATATAACTGTGTTATGAGCGTGCATTGCTCAGTTGCCATGCACCCTCGTATGTTCAAAAATCTGTACTATTTTCAGTCCAGATTTTCAACACTGGCATTTTTCCACACCCCCTTATGAACAGTACAGCTGTCATTTTTCATGCCCTGGCTGAAATGTGTTTTTGCACTTCTGGCTCAGAAATGCGTGGTTGCTGTGGGAAATTAGCATTCGAGACAGATTGAGAAAATCACAGTGACACTGTTCATGATTGGAGGTGCCAAAATGCCTGCACTGACAATCTGCTGTAAAATATACCCAAACTAATTACATTATGGGTGTGCGTTGCGCAGTTTCTGCACACGCTCGTGACCTCACTTTTTTTATATTTTTAATCCAGATTTTCAACATTGCCATTTTTTACACCTCCCCATGAACAGTACAGCTGTCATTTTTCACATCCTGTTTGAAATGCATTTTTGCACCTGTGGTGCCAAATGGCTTAGTCACTGTGCAAAATCAGCTTTCGGCTAACGAACTGATATTGCCTCTGTTCATGAGGTGGGGTCACAAAAAAACCATGCTGAAAATTTGCAGTGAAAATACCAATGAACGCCTGGGGTGTTAGGGTTTCTGACCATAACACCCCACCCTGTAGAGACTGACAGGCATCAGGAGTGTGACTTGGATCGCTGCCTGCAATGCTCATGCCATTCTACCCACACCCACACCCTGCAGACAGTGATAGGCATTGAGATGTGCTTGGACTCTTCAGCCCCAAAGTTCACCCCATTCTTCTATACTGCACCCATCTCACCGTATTACCTGATGGAATGGGGTGAGCATAATGCCCAACGACCCCAAGGCACACCATGACACTTGTCAGAGTCTGCAGGGTAGGGTGTGGCGAAATGGCATGGTCGTTATGCCTGACAACCCAAAGGCACACCCCAATGCCTGTCAGTCTCTGCTGGGTGGTGGTGGTGTTGGCTTCAGTTCAATACTTCACTGCTACTCCTATTATGCAGCTCTCTAACTCCTACACTACCAATGCCAGCAAGCAAACATTCGGCATTGACAAATGCTTGTTATTTTATTGTTATTGATAATAAAATGCTAATTGCAAATTTTATGACTTCTCCTGGTTTGCCTGTGCTTCTTGACCTGTGCCTTGATGACACAGGCCACCTAACATAGCACAAGAGAATATAACATAGCACAAGAGAATATAACATAGCAGCATAATTAAATCGGAATGAAAAATTAAGCATTCAATAAAACAGAAACTTTAAGAAAATGCTAATTCAAATAAGTAGGGCTTCAGTTCATTTTTAAAGGTGTTCCCTGAGGGGGCATTATATATGTAACTTGGAAAAGAATTCAAGAGTAAAATGGGGCTGCTACTCTGAAAGCTCTTTCCCCAACTGTTGGGGACAGAGCAATAATGTCAGAGGCTAAACTGAACATAGTAGTAATTAGTGAGATATGGTTTACCAGTAACCACACTTGGCAGACTTCTGTACCTGGCTATGTACTGTTCAGAAGAGACCGAGGTGCAGAAAGGGGGGGATGAAGTGGCCCTATATGTCAGTGAAAATATCAAAGCTACAGAAATTTAGAATACACATAAGGAGCCAGAAGAACTGTGGCTCACCCTGGAAACAGGAAATGGGATAGCCATAGGAACTGGGGTTGTCTACAGGCCCCCAGAACAGGAGGAGTACATAGACACATTACTGTTAGAAGATATACAAAATATGACAGCTAAAGGGGAGGTTCTGATAATGGGAGACTTCAACATGCAGGATACAGATTGGTCAATACCAGCAGGAACATCTGCCAAAACTAGACACATGGTGAATTCCCTGCAGGGGGAGGGCCTCAAACAACTGGCACAACAACCCACAAGAGACAGGACTATCCTAGATCTAGTACTGACTAACAGGGAAGGGATCACAGATCTCCAGGTAGATGGTCACCTGGTGGCTAGTGACCATCACATGGTATGGTTCAATTTGGCCACTACATCTAAGTCATCCCATTCCAAGGCAAAAATATGGGACTTCAGAGGAGCTGACTTTGATAAGATTGCCAGCAGAGTTAAGCTAGCCCTGGCAAAAAGAAACACAGGTGAGGGGGTACAGGCAAAGTGGGCAAGCATTAAGGATGCAATACTTGAAGCAACATCCCATTGTGTTAGACAGAAAAGGAAGTGCAAAAGAAGAATGAAACCACTTTGGTTCTCAAATACAGTAGCAGAAAAGGTCAGAGCCAAAAGGCTGGCCTTCAGGAAATATAAGGGAACACAGCGGGATGAAGATAGGGAGGCATACCAAACTGCCCTAAGGGAAGCAGGGAAGGCAGTAAGGCAGTCAAAGTCCCAATCTGAGGAAACACTGGCACGAACAGTAAAAGAAGGTGACAAAACTTTCTATGGATACTTTAGTGAAAGGAGAAAGTCAAGAGGGGGTATTGCTAAGCTCAAAGGAGAAAAGGGGGCATGTGAGGAGGAGGACCCTGTAAAAGCATCTATCCTAAATAGATAATTTTGCTCAGTATTTACTGAAGAGAAGGTAGGGCACAGCCCACTGCTCAGCATCATGGACACAGTGGGGAGGGAGGTGAGCACTACTTTCTTCACAAAAGAAAGGGTCCTACAAGAGCTCACTAAGCTAAGGGTGGACAAGGCAGTGGGACCTGATGACATACATCCCAGAGTACTTAAGGAGCTAAGGGTGGAACTAGCAGAGCCATTAACAGAACTGTTTAGTGAGCCTCTGAGCACAGGAGAGGTCCCAGAAGACTGGAGAAGGGCTCATGTGATCCCGCTTCACAAGAGTGGTAGCAGGGAGGAGGCAGGGAACTAGAGACCAGTCAGTCTTACCTCAGTAGTGGGCAAGATTATGGAGGCACTCCTTAAGGAAATGATAGTGCAACACTTGAAATCCATAGGGACACAGGATCCAAGACAGCATGGGTTTACAAAAGGAAGGTCCTGTCAAACTAATCTCATAGATTTCTTTGACTGGGTAACCACAGCGGTGGACCAAGGGGGAGCAGTTGATGTCACCTACCTTGACTTCAGCAAAGCTTTCAACACTGTTCCACATAGAAGATTGATAAATAAGCTGGGTAGGCTCAGGGTGGGTCGGAAGTTGGTCAACTGGGTGGTAAACTGGTTGACAGGCAGAAAACAGAGAGTGGTGGTAAATGGTATACAGTCCAAAGAGATGCAAGTCACAAGTGGGGTACCTCAGGGATCAGTTCTGGGGCCAGTCCTCTTCAATATCTTCATTAGTGACATTGCAGATGGACTAGATGGTAAGGCTTGTCTGCAGATGACACCAAGATCTGAAACTGAGTAGATGATCCAGATGGGGTGGGCAGAATGAGAAGAGATCTGGATAAACTGGCAAAATGGTCAGAAGAGTGGCAACTGAGATTTAATGCAAAGAAGTGCAATATCATGCACATAGGGAAGAGAAATCCTGAAGCCACCTATAGGCTGGGAGGGGAGTTGCTGGCAGTCACAAAGGAAGAAAGAGACTTGGGCATCATCATCACCAATGACCTGAAATCATCCAAGCAGACCCTAAAGCAGTAGGTAAGGCTAGGGGATGTTGGGTGTATTAGTAGGGTATCACAAGTCATAAGAGGAGGTATATCCTCTTTACAAGACACTGGTCAGGTCCCATCTGGAGTACTGCGTGCAGTACTGGAGGCCACACCTTCACAAGGACATTAACCAAATTGAGGCAGTCCAGAGCAGGGCAACCAAAATGGTGCAGGGACTGCATCAGAAGACATATGAGGAAGATTAATGGAGCTCAATATGTATACCCTTGAACAAAGGAGGGAGAGAGGTGATATGGTCGAGACATTCAAATACCTTAAGGGCATTAACAAGGTGAAAGAGTCTAACATGTTTAAATATAAGAAAAATAGCAGGACAAAATGACACAGCATGAGATTAGAGGGAGGCTGATTAAGGGGGAATGTGAGGAAATTCTTTTTCACAGAAAGGGTGGTGGATGCATGGAGTGGCCTACCTCAGGAAGTGGCGGCTATGAATACAGTGCAGGGCTTCAAACAGGCATGGGATAGGCATAAGGGAGCAATACAGATGAGTATGAATAGATAGGCCACTAACAGAGCAAAGGCCAATGACACTTTTATAAGGTAGAAAAAGAAATGGGCAGACTGGATGGTCCTTGCAGTCCTTATCTGCCATCAACTTCTATGTTTCTATGTTTCAGTCTAGATTGGGAACAACCAGCAGGCCCACCTTGGCGAAGCTAATAGATCAGACAGGGTCACATAGTTAGTAGGGGAAAGAACTCAGTAAGCCAAACATCATGATTTGCCACTACAAACACCACATTATGCCACAATATCAGTGAACTTTTGTATAACTACCACTGTAGTTAGTTGGAGAAAGAATCGATAGGCCAGTGCCTTCTTTATTTTCCTCAATTCACATGTTCATACGACAGGGGGGCAGAACAAAGAGATGATACCAACAGGTTAGTAGACTAACCCAGTGATGCATTCAGGAGAGGAAAATATATAGATAATAACTGTTGCTTGAATGTTTAGAATGGGGTAGCCATTTTTTCAAGTTTATCATATTACACAAAATGAATGAGAAAAAATGACCACAGCTGCTCTTTATGATCAGGTAGTGGTTCTTATAAATAATTTATGGTGGATTTTAATTACAGGGTGTGAAATGCAGTAATAAGGAAAGATCAGAAAGGTTAATTCATTATGACTATTGCAATGCTTCCTACAAGGTGTTTGGTTGTAACACAACTAGTAGTCTAGCAGCCAATTTTCAAAAAGGCCTTTTTCAGATTTTTGTTGCACACACCTGCCCCCCCTCCCCTTAGAGAAGGTTTGTCATGTTCATGAGTTAGGTATGACCTTGAGCTTTCAGGAAAAATATGTTTTGATGTTAGGTCAATGGCGGGTACTGAGATACAAGCCTATCTTTGTTGAGCCCCTACCCCATGAAAGTGACATCCGGCACTGCCAATAAGAGAGGCTTAAATGGTAGTCTGGGATCAATCTTTCAAAAAGGTTTAACGATATGTGTTGTTTGGTGGTGGAAACATAATAATGTCTTTTCCTTTTTCAGTTTATTGCATGTTTAAAATAAATATTTTCTGTTAAATTGCAGGAAAGGGTGAGTAAACAAGGTATTGGACTTGTACCATCTCCAGCAAAAAAGTTTCGTAGATCACACCAAGACTATGAAACTATTTGTATTATTTGCCAAGACAGAGGTGTTTCATAATTTACAGTATGACAGAAGCAGATGATGAATCCTACAGAAGTACTAAAACATCAGGGGTGCTGGATGAGACAGGATTCACTGTTGCCATTCGTTATCATTGCCAGTGCTATCAGAATTACACCAGCAAAGAAAACCTTTCACACAAACACAGTCCAAAAACAGGTCATCTAGACTCAGAAAAGCCTGGAACAAGCAACCAGGAGCTGGCTATGAGAACAAGATTTAAGTCATGTTTACACAGAAGAATCGGTGCTTGTCCTCATGTGCTCCCAGTTTGCGGTGATCCACATTTCAAGCACACGGCAAGTTTAACACAGCGCCCTGTTTGACCCGCAACCAGTGATCCTGCACTGTGTTCTGTATTCTGGGGGGCCTGGTTTACCCATGCTGATGTCGCCTGTGACATGCCACAAATGCTAATGACTTCTATTGGTTGCCATGCCTCCCTGTATATAGGAAGTGCAGGCATGAGCAGACCCTTTTGTTTAGCCTTGCTGGCAATTTAAACAGATGGCACTTTCTGGTTCCGACAGAGAGAAATGACAGAACAGGGGATGATGGGACATGTGGCAATTACCTCACTTTGAGCACTGCATTTCATCTACACAGCAGCAAAATATGCTCACAGTGGATCAGCATCCCACTCCAGAATCGCACCAAAAATCCAGGGTGCTGCACACCTAGGATGCTCCGGTCAGTGTTCACACAGTCAGCTTTGCAGTGCATCAACTAATGCACAAGGGACATAGTGCTGCAAAGCTGACTGTGTAATTGCCCCTTTACATCCACAACATTTGCAGCTAACAAATGCATCATCCACAGTTGTATGAAGAAACATGGTGATTGACATATTTTCCAAGTGAGAACATTTCAAATGCAAAGAAACATTCAGTCAGCAGCCATGCGCCTTAATAATACAGATCTATTGACTAAGGTACAAAGCCAAGATCTCATAGCCTTGGAGACTAAGTACCACAAAAATTGTCTAGCTCAGATACTGGTAAGGGTCAGACAAGCCAGTGAAACTAGCACTGAGTAGACAGAGGAGAGCATTGATGTCTTCACAAGAGCATTTGACATGCTTGTAAACCATATTCAGGATACTTAACATGAAGCCGGGCATTTGATATGACATTCCTGCTGACAAAATACAGAGGATATTTGGACACCTGTGGTTATGCTAAATCAAGGACATAAAATGCTGAAAAGCTGAAGAAATGTCTTGTTAGACACTTTGAAGGTTCAATTATATTCCATCAGCCTCATTCAGCAAACAAACTAGAGCTGGTGTATAGCAGCAAAATAAATTTGAAAGAAACAATCAACAAGATTGCTGAGTTTCAAAGAAACATCCATGAAGAAGCAATTGTGGCAGACCTGGAGCTTCCTGATGATGAGAATGAGAATCTCAGTATTTTTCATGCAGCAACATCACTTCATGTATCTGCCAGAAAAGCATCAGGGATTTCCACCAACCCATGCATTGACTGTAGAGAGATTTGTTTTGAAAGAGCAGAGTCTCTAGTGTCTATTGATCTGTATCAGTTTCTGAGTCTGCTAATGATGAGTAAATCAGCAGAACATATTTGAAACACTCCTGATGCACACAGAAGAGTCTTAGCAGTAGCCCAAGATATAATCTACAGTGCTTCAAATTCTCACTGTAGAACAGCAAAGCATGTTGGATTAGACATTCAGTCCACCGTTTGGCTAGGAGTCACCAATTGTTGGATATGTTGCACAGTCAAGTTATGATTATGTTTGCAGAGTGGATACATCCACAGCAAGTGCCACCGTGTCATCAACTACACAAGGTGGAACATTTCTTCCAACAAACATCATGCCTGGAATATTTGCACATGCAGCAATGGATAACACAGACATAAATGAAGAAACTCACAGTGGTCAAGGAACAACACATGATCTAGGCAGTTTCCTGTATCAGGACAATCTGGGGACATGTGTGTCTGTTCTACCAAGACCTGAAGTAATTAATATTAGGGGAAAAACTGTGAGCAAATATTCATGTCTTGGTGTTCTAGAGTGTCCTAACCAATTCAAGAGTAAGGGCCCACTCAGTCACCTGTCTGGTGCAATTGATGTGAAGTTTTGAATTTTAACAAACCAATCCACATTTTTGACACTCAACAGAGACTGGATATTTGCTCATTTATTCCCCACAAGGATCTTCACTCTTGGGTTTGAGCCCCTACAACCAGAGGATCAAAGTGTACCAAGCTGGGGCGGGTTTCATGCAATCCTTCACTACAACTTCAAAGAGGAAAGATTTAAGACCACAATTGATTACAATCCTGTAGTACTAAGCCTTCCCACCCATAAGGATACTATACACACAGGACTAAAACCAATCAAGAAACAGATGCAGACGCTGGGCCAGGAAACCCAAGTGATATTTTTTGGACCTTCAGTTGTATATCATTGTACAAGAAGTCCATTTCTGCAACTGGGAGGAGTTGAAGCATTATGTTTTGAAAATGGGAGGATTCCACATCATGGAGCTCTACTTGAAGATACTTGGAAAACGCTATGCAGACAGTGGATTTGAAGATTTGCTAGTTGACGAAGAGGTATTTGGAACAAATATTGCAGCTGTGATCATACAGGGAAAAAACTACAATGTTGTACATCAGCCCACAAGCTGATGTTTGAAGCCATGTGCCAACTACAGCGGCAAGCATTCTTTGCCTGGGTGGTGCAGAAAAAGAAAACACAATCAGGGACACAGATCAAACTTAGCTGAAGTGCAAAAATGCCCAGCAACTAATGGCTGCGATAGCAACAGAAGGTGAAATGAATGAGGAAAATAGAGTTTTGTTGATGCATTTCAAGACCTTGAAGTCACGCTGAAAACTCTACAAGGTGATTTCGAGGAGTTCATTAACCAAGGGCAAAAGCAGTGGTCATCATTTCATTTGCATTTCCATGGGTGTCATTATTATTCAAAAGTAAATTTTTTCACTCCTTCTATTCAGCCCGAAAATAAACTTATTGTTTGAAAATGTGTTGTTTCTCTCTACATGTGTACAGTGTATGCCTTCAGGAATGAGATTAGGTTACAGGAACGCCTTCTTGGCCACTAACCTTGGTGTGCACAAATCAATTATTACAATGAAATTGTGGAATACGTTCTAAGCAAATGGAAGAAAAGTGAGAACAATAAAGAACATAATTAGTTAAGATGCTATTAAACATGATTATTGGACAGAAGGCATGACAAATTGATTTTAGATGTTATGTTTTACTTATATTTAGGGTTCATTTATGGGCATTTAGGTTCACTTTATTCAAATTTATTTTAACAATTTATAAAAATTAGAAGCTAATACCCAAACTCTACAAATATGCTGTTAAAAATAACAGTTTTACAATTTCTTCAAAATGCAGAATTTACTGTTTCATCTTTTTTAGCTATATCATCCAGATTTTCTCTTCAAAATTCAATATTATTGACCATGTGATGAACACCACAACATAGCTTTTCTGAAAGCTGATGAGTAGAGCTATCTTACGCAGCCATCAACCCTTCTCTAATGGGGAGAGGGGTGCAGCAAGAGGAATATTTTGAAAATTGGGCGTTTGACTATAGTCAAGTGGAACAGCTTGCATGGTGCACTCAGAGCAGTAGAACAACTAATAGAGTGGGCAGGTGAGTAAATACAAGATTGGAAGCAGTGTGATTCTAACCCTGTATTTATGATCTACATATAGTATATGGTTAGAATCCTGGGGCAAATAGTGGGGATCACAGAGGCCACAGGTTAGGGAGGTAGGTTTAGATGGTCTCCTGGAGAGAGTGCTGGGTGAAAACTGTGAACTCTTAATTTGTGAAAAGTTTGCAAAATGTCACAAATTTCACAACATTTTCCAAAATTCCAACTTTGGCAAGATCTGTATCCTCCAAATGTGTTTGCCAGATTTTTGTCCCATTCCATCAAATGTTCTGGCTGAATTGCAGAATGATGCACATGAATTGTGAAATGACAGTTCTGCTGAATTTATTCTGCAGTTAAATACATCAATTCACAATACACACAATTGTTCTGCAGTTCAGGGATCAGTTATTGGTAATTTCTTTCTGCAGTTTAATACATTAATCTGGAATTCGTACATTTATTCCACCATTCTAAGTCATAATTTCAGGAAAGTGCCTAAGTGCATTCCAAAATTTTATAGGAGCGAAAGTCCAACTTTCATGGTAATTCCGCTGGTAGAATTTTATTTTTACACAGCACTACGTGGGGAGGAAGGGGGCCAGAAAAGAGAGTTAGGCAATAAACAGAACATGAAATATGGTACATTCCAACCACAGTGCATGCCTCCAAGCATTAAGTTTCTTTTACAATTTTATGTTTGATTTTTTGCAAGACCGGGCTATTTACAGTATGGAAATTACTTGTATTTCAGGGAGATGAATAAAATGGGTTCATTTCAGGAATATTTTCCAAACAGCCAGGAACATTTTGGGGTCTTAGGCATACCCTTCAAGCTTTCAATTCCCAAAGGTAAGACACTATCCAGCAAAATGTGGGACACATCATCAAATCTTTCAGGTAGAAACTCAGAATACAATGTAAATGTGCATTTCCATGTTAACAATGTTTCTTGTTCATTACGCTATAAAGATTCAGTCTCTATGGCTTAATGAGATCCCTTTTATTACACTTAACAACAACAGTCTCCCATCAGTTGAATTGAAGCAACACCTCTCTGTTGCTGGTGCCTTTGCTTGCAGGCTACCAGCTTAAGCTGCAGATACTGCCACTGCACGATCTCAACCTCCCGCTCTTCTATCCTCTGATCTTGATCAGAGGATACTGCCTCCCACCCCAAACTGGTTTTTGCACTTTACACCTGGTACTGCACTTCCTTCCCCCCCTCTACTGAGCATTCCCACATCCCATCCCTTACTGTTGCCTTGGGCTGCCACAGGTGTACACTTGTCTGGTCCTATTCCCTCGGCCTACCTTGTTAACACCATTCTACAAACTCCCTGACCTAAACTACTCAAGCCTTACCCTCCCTACCCCCTCTCTGTTTGCCCATCCATGGCCTTTAGGACTGGTTACTACTACTTCCTGCTAGTTCTACTCATCCATATCCCCTTCCTTTCTCCTTCCCCTCCACCCCCCCCGGTTCCTTTCATCAACTACAATGCCAGCCTTTGGCTGCCTCACCTTTCTTCTAAAACTACTATTCTAGCACAATGCACTCTTTCTGTTGTACATGATTTGAAAATTAGGTCCTTCAGTGTATCCTGGATTTTAGGGGGGCAGACTTTTGGAAAATGGGGAGATACTTGAAAGAGGCATTAAGGGGAATGGGACAGGAATCAGGGGTTGAGGAACAGTGGGCAGTATTTAAAATGGGGATTACAAGAACAACAGAATTATGCATTAAGCAGGTTAGCAAGAGGAAAAGGAAGAGGAGACCATTGGTTTTCTAAAGAGGTAGCAAAGAAAGTGAAAGCCAAAAAGATTGCATTCAGGCAATACAAAAGACACAGGCAGAAGGGGATAGGGAGAAGTACCAGGAGAAGCAAAGGGAGGCAGGAAAGTCAGTAAGGGAAGCCAAAGCTCAGACAGAAGAACACATTGCAAAATCAGTGGGTAGAGGGGACAAAACCTTTTACAGGTACATAAGTGAAAAAGAAAGACAAGGGAGGGATAGTGAGACCGAGGGGGAGGATGGGCTGTGGAGGATGACAACAGTAAAACTGACATATTGAACAGGCTTCTGCTCAGTCTTTACTGAGGAAGAGGAGGTAATGGGTCTGAAGGAGTACAAGGTGAGAATGGTACAGAAATGGACACAAGTCCCTTTACACGAGAAAGGGTCCTGAAGGAACTGGAAGTAATAAGAGTTGATAAAGCAATGGGCCCAGATGGGTGCACCCAGGGTCCTTAAAGAACTAAGAGAGGTGGTGGCTGAACCTCTGGCTATCCTGTTTAGCCGATCACTGGAACCAGGGAGGTACCCAAAGACTGGAGGACAGCAGATGTAGTCCCCTTATACAAAGTGGGAACAAGAGGAAGCAGGAACTACAGACCAGTCAGCCTCACCTCGTAGTGGGGAAGATCATGGAAGCACTACTGAAGGAGAGATTGGTGGAACATCTGGTTGTCAATGGACTACAGGACCCAAGGCAGCATGGTTTCACCAGGGGGAGGTCATGTCAGACCAACCTCATTGAATTTTTTGACTGGGTGACTAGGGAGGTGGATCAGGGGAGGGCAGTGGACATGGCCTATCTGGACTTCAGCAAGGCCTTTGACACTGTGCCACATAGAAGACTATTACACAAACTGGGGAATATGGGTGTGGGCAGGACAGTAGTGGGTGGGTAGGTAACTGGCTGGGTGGCAGGACACAGAGGGTGGTGGTAAATGGCTGTCACTCCACAGAGGGAAGAGTAACCAGTGGGGTACCACAGGGATCAGTGCTGGGACCGGTCCTATTCAACATCTTCATCAGTGACATTGCACAGGATCTAGAAGGCAGAATTTCACTGTTGCTGATGACACAAAGCTCTGTAACAGAGTAGACACACCAGAGGTTGTAGACAGAATGAGAAGGGACCTGCAGAAACTTGAAGAATGGTCAGGGGTTTGGCAGTTGAAATTCAATGCAAGGAAGTGCAAGATAATGCATATGGGCACAAAACCCTGGCACAATATATCAGTTGGGGTGAGGATATAGCATGCACCAAGCAGGAAAGGGATCTTGGGGTTATCATCTCTGATGACCTCAAGGTAGGGAAACAGTGTGACAAGGCAGCAGGTAAAGCAAATAGGATGCTGGGATGTATAGACAGGGGCATCACCAGCAGGAAAAGGGAGGTCATAATTCTGCTATACAAGACACTAGTGAGACCCCACCTAGAGTACAGTGTACAGTTCTGGAGACCATACCTACGTAAGGACATAGACAGGGTAGAGAAGGTTCAGAGGAGGGAGACAAAGATGGTGCATGGATTGCATCACAAGTCCTATGAAGACAGGTTGAAGGAACTGAACATGTACTCCCTGGAGGAGAGGAGGGAAAGAGGGGATATGATAGAGACATACAAGTATCTTACAGGGAGGAACAGGGTGCAGGAATACACTATTTTTAAGCGAAAAAGATGTTCCAGGACTAGAGGGCATGGGATGAAGCTGGAGGAGGACTATCTAGAGGAAACATGAGGAAGAATTTCTTCACAGAACGGGTGGTGGACAAGTGGAACACCCTGCCAGAGGAAGTGGTGGGGGCTGAAACAATCATGGGATTTAAGAATGCATGGGATAGACATAAAGGAATTCTTGACGTCAGGGGTAAGGGGCAGCAGACTCCTAGGAAAACATAAACTGAACTTACGAGCTCAAATGGTCAGACTGGGTGGGCCATAGGCCCTTATCTGCCGACACTGTCTATGTATCTATGTATCTATGTATGGACTTGCTGCAAATGTAAACATTTAAAGCTTTTAGATTTGTAATACTTTTACTTCTCATGAGGGTGTAAAATGGAACATTTTATGTGATGTCTTCTATGTGTATAATTTCCCTGTTTTGGCGTGGAACCTTTAAAAAAGAGCACTTTGCTCAAAGGTTATTTACGAATGATGAAATGAATAAATAAATAAATAAAAATTTTGTTTCTCAGTCTGTATTTTCTGCTTTTGTCAGCCAACTTGCCTCCATCTGGATTTGTCCACCCAGCCCCATCATTCGACATCTCTGGGTCTTACCTTGCTCCAATTTCCTTTCTCAGGATCTTGTCAGAGGTGCCCAATCACCAGTGTGGGGGCTGCAGGGGCCCGGGCTGTCATCCAGCTGCAGTCAGTAGTGTTTTCACTATTTTCTCCCCATGGTCGCACAAGCATGCAGTTATACAGTGTATGTACTCCGCCTCCATGGAGATGCCCTCATCGTTGCAGTGTAGGAATCCTTTCCCCTGTGTATGTGGTCTCACTGCACTGCCACCCAGATTCCTCCTAGAGGAAGTCAATAGCGGGACATGTTAACACCACCTCTCCAAATGAGAAAACCCATCCAAGGGATGTTCAATACTCCTTCCCCCGATCAACCCCCGCGACCCAAATTTGTTCCCAAATCCGGGTTGTTTATGTGGCAGCATGCTATGGATGTGGGATAATGGTCTTCTCAGTAGTAAAGTCAAGGCCCACTCATTGTAATGTGGGACAGTTGGGAGGTATGATCTCAGTGTGAGAGTACAGCATGTACTGTAAAATTCCCCACTGGGACAGGCTGTCAAAGTTTAAGTAATATCTGGCCTAGGCTTCTCCATTCAGTCAATGATGGCTGGAAGTAGAAGCCAATCACGGTATTCTTAAAGGAGATCTGTGCTGAATCTCTAAGTCATTTTCTCAGTAGAAGCTGTTTTTTTAAACACCGGTTCAAATTCTGTTATTGCTCTTGCTGTGGAGGCTTTTTAGCTTTTCCAGTGGCTGTTTCTGTGTCATATGCTGCTGGCAAGAACCATTTTAGTTACTGTATGATTGTTTTTGTCCAAAATGAGTGCTCACTGGGAAGTGGTGTATAGAAACACAATATCTATTTCAGCAGCAACTTTCCAGCACACACAAACTTCATTAAAGGGATGCAAGCAAGCATTTGTCAATGCCGAATGTTTGCTTGCTGGCATTGGCAGTGGTAGTGTAGAAGTTACAGAGCTGCGTAATAGGAATGGCAGTGAAGTATTGAACTGAAGCCAACCCCACCACCACCCTGCAGAGAGTGACAGGCATTGGGGTGTGCGTTTGGGTCGTCAGGCATAACGGCCACGCCATTTCACCACACCCCACTCTGCAGAGACTGACAAGTGTCACGTGTTCCTTGGGGTCTTTGGCCCTTATGCGCACCCCATTTCATTAGGAAATACGGTGAGATGGGTGCGATATAGGAGAATGGGGTTGAAGTTTGGGGCCGAAGAGTCCAAGGCATACCTCGATGCCTCTCAGTGACTGCAGGGTGTGGAATGGTATGAGCATCACAGGCAAGAATCCCAAGTCACACCCCTGATTCCTGTCATTCTCTATAGGGTTGGGCGATTTAGTTGAAAAGCCCTAATACCTCAGGCATTCGTTGGTATGTTAACTCCAAATTTTCAACATGTTTGTTTTGTGACCCCCACCTGAACAGGGGAATATCAGTTTGGTAGCCAAAAGCTGCTTATGCACAGTGACTACGGCATTTAGCACCACAGGTGCAAAAATATTCGAACAGGATGTAAAAATGACAGCTGTAGTCTGTCATGGGGAGATATAAAAATAGCTATGTTGCAAATGTGTAGTAAAAATATTTAAAAAATGGTGAAGTCACGAGCGTACATAGAAACTGTGCAACGCACACCCGTTATATAATTAGGTTGGGGATTTTTTATAGCAGATTGTCAACTCAGACATTTTGGTGCTTCCGATCATGAACAGTGTCACTGTGATTTTCTTTATCTGTGCTGAACAATGATTTCCCACAGCGACCACGCATCTCTGCACTGAAAGTGTGAAAACACACTCCGGCCATGTTGCGAAAAATGGCAGCTGTACTGTTCATAAGGAAGTGTTGAAAAATGCCACTAGTGAAAATCTGGACTGAAAATATTACAAAGTCATGAACTAACGAGGATGCATGGAAACTGCACAATGCTCACTCGTAACACAATCATTTTAGGGACTTTTGTCACCAAATTTTCAACATAGCCATTTTAAGACCTCTGCTCACGAACAGTGTAACTGTGATTTTCTTACTCTGTCCTAAACATTGCTTTCGCACACCAACAGCACCATTGTGCGCTACATGGAGTGAAACACGTTTTGGGCAAGGATGAAAAATGACAGCTGAACTGCTCATAAGGAGGTGTGGAAAATGGCAATGTTGGAAATCTGGAGTGGAAATATTGAAAATTCGTAAACCTACGAAAGTGTGTGGGAACTGTGCAACGCACACTCGTAAAACAGTCATTTTTAGGAATTCTGTCACCAAATTTTCAACATTGCCATTTTAAGATCTCTGCTCATGAACAGTGACACTGTGATTTTCTTAATGTGTCCCATACATTGAGTTTGCACAACGACTGCGCCATTGTGCGCTACATGGGCGGAAACACGTTTTGGGTGAGATGTGAAACATGACAGCTGTACTACTCATTAGAAGGTGTGGAAAAATGGCAATGTTGAAAATCTGGAGTGGAAATATTGAAAATTCGCAAACCTATGAGCGTGCGTGGAACTGTGCAACGCACGCTCGTAAAACAGTCATTTTTAGATTTTTTCACCAAATTTTCAACATAGCCATTTCAAGACCTCTGCTCATGAACAGTGTCACTGTGATTTTTAATTTGTCTCGAACATTGATTTTGCACACTGACTGCGCCATTCTGCGCTACATGGGTGGAAACACATTTTGGTGAGATGTGAAATGACAGCTGTACTACTCATAAGAAGGTGTGGTGAAATGGCAATGTTGAAAATCTGGAGTGAAAATATTGAAATTTCGCGAACTTACGAGCCTGAGTAGGAACTGCACAATGCACGCTCGTAAAACAGTAATTTTTTGGAATTTTGGCACCAAATTTTCAACATGGGGTTTTTGGGACCCCTTCTCATGAATGATGTCACTGTCATGGCGGTATTCGGGCCCGAAGGGTGATTTCGCAGTCACTGCGCAAAATCACCTTCGGGCCTGAATAACGCCATGACAGTGACATCATTCATGAGAAGGTCCCAAAACCCCATGTTGAAAATTTTGCAAAATTCCCAAAATGGCTGAGATACGCATAAAGTTGAAACCCCCTATCTAGGCCATTATACAGCTTACCGGCATTTCCTCAGTTCGCGGTCGGCTTTGAAGAGTGCAGACGTGTTCCAGGTCCACCAAGATCGCCGCACCGGAGTCCGAAGGTAAGTATGGGGTGGGGGTGTGGGGAGGCTGGGTGCGCAGGGTGGGTGCGGGTTGTGGAGGGGGTCGAGATGCACCGCTGGAACGCTTTTTCTTACAGGTTAAAAAAAGACGTCTCGGACGATTGCCACGCTGGGGTGGGCTTCCAGCGTGGCACAAGGACTTTGAGGCGTTCAGCCGATGGGGGATTGGGCACCTCCGCCGGCAAAAAAAAAACGCGGGATTTTGCCACGCTGGGTGGGCTCAGCGTGGCACAAGGACTTTGGGAGGGGGGGCACTCAGCCGACGGGCACTGGGTACCCCGTCAGCAACATGACTGATTGCCACACAGGGTGGGCTCCCAGTGTGGCATCAACCTACTGGGAGGGGAGGAGGACAGATGCAGCTCAGCCGGCGGGGTTGGGCACCCGTCGGCTATACACTACGTGCAGGGGCGTGCAGCTGGAGGGGCTGCTTGGCGTGGCAGCTTCTTATCGCTGCTCACTCAGCGTGCTCCCCTTTCAACTGTATGCACTGCATTTGGGGCGTGTCATAGAGACAGCTCCAAAATGCGCTGGCTTACAGGCCGCGCCTGCCAGCACACTGCCTGAAGTGGAGGAGGTGACACACCTCCGAAATCTCCGATGATGGCACTATGTTTCTTGCACATGCAAACATAAAAAGCAGTCAGAAAAATGGAAAATCAGTTGCTACATAATTTATTCAAGACAACTTAGTCCAGCCTGACATGTTTCGGATTACCATACAAAAATGATTTATGGTAAAACATGTCAGGCTGGACTAAGTTGTCTTGAATAAATTATGTAGCAATGGATTTTCTATTTTTCTGACTGCTTTTTTGAGTCCCTTTTACGGAGTTTGCGTGTGCTGGAAACTTGATGCTGAAATAGTTACTGTACGATGTCGTTTATGTCCCTGTTCTGCTCTTCTGTTGTTAGCACAATGCATCTATGATGTATTAAAAAATTAGCTTTTTATTTCCTGGCATCTGATTGGCTGGTACCCTTGCCAGGGGGGTACATTAACTTACAGTAGATGCCCAGGAAATGAAAAGTACCAGGCTACAATGTCCCTTCACCCACTGAAATATCCTATTGCCCACCCTGCTACAACACCTAATTTTCATTTCAAATTGCTGCCATGTTTCCCCTTGCTTAGCGAGAGATACTGGCCTACCAATGCTCTATACTCTGGTACCAGCTGCCTGACAATACCGCTCATAATCTTAGCTGATGCCTCCACCCCTGTTCTTATTCAGAGTCCCACCTTACAGCTTAAAAACAAAAGTTTATTCACTATTGCGCTGTTACATTGTGCCATGAAGCCTCCTGTCAGGTCACTGACTCATCATCTCACCCTCCACGTCCATTCCTCCATCTTCCCGCAGTAAGGCACACTAACCTGGCCATTTGTTTTCCCCCTCAGCCAATGAGTGAAGCCCCCTGCTCAGTTCTCTGTGTTTTCCCTCATTTCAGCCAGGCTTCCTTACCCACTTGTGCTCCATGGATCTGTTAACCCTGGATGCCTGCTGTATTGTATCCCGGGATTCAGAAGAAAAAAGGCAATGTTTAACAGTAGCAGCATAACAAAACCAGCCTTACCGGTAACAGAGCTACTGTATGTAACTCCCTCACTAGGATCTGAATGCACTCCACTGAAAGACATTCCCGCTCCACTGAAAGCCATTCCCTTTTCACATAATTATAAAAAATGGACATTTGACCAGCTTGTGTGGCTGATGCTAGTGGTCGGAAGCGTTTAATGAGTAAAAGTAAAGTAAAATCCCTGTGTGTGATGGCGGGACGGGCATAACCACGGCAACCAGCTCCAAATGCAAACTATGGAGGCTCCAGTAGGACAATAGTTGCTACATAAGAAAACCTCTGCTTTTTAATAAAGGCAGAGGAAATATTTTATAACAAAGTAAATTTAAGAAATAATTTTAGCAGTTAAACATAAAATGATTTATTTAAACATATTAAATTTGCAGCTGCCCATTTTCTAAGCACAATAATACCCTTCAGGGTGGGTGTATTAGGGAATACCAGACCTTCCAGGGGTTTTAAGGCCCTCCGCCTGTGGCATCAGGCCTCATTACGCCCCTGGATGGTCTGGTATTCTCAAATGCCACCCACCCTAGAGGGTACTATTGCTTGCTTACAGAATTCTTTGGTTGAGAGGGACATAAACATCACCATACAGTTCTAAAATGGTACCTACCAGCAGAGTGTAAAGCAGAAGCACTCACTGAGGTTTCTAAAATGCCCACATAGAAAGAACAATAACAAAATTTGAACTAGTACTTGAACAAATAGCTTCTATATAGAGACACACATTATTTACCGGTTCACAGCAGTTCTCTTTTAACTCAACTGCACTTCACTTCCAGTTTATCTTGCCAAGGGGAGCTTTACAACCTCTTAATAGTGTTCATTTCCAGTATTTTTTTTAAATAATTTGTAAAGTCTTATGAGTTTTGTTTTTTTTTAGTTACTGGGTAAGGCCCACTAGGCACAAGTGTCTGTTTTCAGAGGAACCCGGGAGCACAGAGGAGGTTAAGTGACTTGCTTGGAGTCACATAGTATGCAGTGGAGGTTGTAGGAATTAAGCTCAGGTTTACTGGATGCACCAGTCTCATTCACAGCTTGTTACTCTAGCCTCTAGGCTATACTGCCAGCCCAGAGTTTATCCTGACCCTCTTATGACCTCAGAGGTAGGTTATCATTTTTGTACAAGCATTGACCTTTAAAAAATGTATTTGTCTTATGATGTTGGGTGGAGAGATTGGGGTGGAATTCTGCACAGTAGGTTTCAATTATACTAAAGTTCACATTAGCAATTACAAGCCATTTCACAGAACTGTGGTAGATAGCTCTGATGTGAACTATAGCAGACATTTTAGCTTTGATTTAAAAATAGAAGCATGTGGTTTGTTTATAGGGGTTACTCTGCATTCAGATTAAGGTCTTTGGTGACCTGGGGATATAAAAAAATGTAGTTATACGGTACAGGATAGTAAGAAGCCATGTTGCTTAATAGTGCTTTTATAATTAGTAAAAATATATATAAAGTGTGAGGTTTTAAGGCAGATTTATTTTTCAATTAAATTAGAATATAACCAGCACTGTAAAGAATATCAGACTGAAAATTATTACTTCAAATGATAAAATCAAACAAGAGTCTCCAACTAGATGTCAGGACTTGCTACAAACTGGAACATTTTCATAACATGCAGGAAGCCATACATTTCCAATTTCTATTTCCCACAGTGCCTCTATTATTTTTGCCTGATACCTGATTTTCACGCTAATTTTAGTTGTCCAACTACTGACTGTTGCATGCTTCTTTGTAGTCCCTGGGCCCGATTCTCAAAGTTCTTGGACCGGTGCAAGGGACTTGCGCCTCAAGGAATGGCGTAAAGTGCCCCTTGCGCCAACAGATGTGCCGGGAGTGATTTTCAGAGGCAGCCTACCTACACCAAATGGGGCTTGTGCCATCCTTATGGCACAGAATGGGCTGTGGCATGGCAATAGGTGGCTTGAGGCTGCTGTAAGCTGCCATATCCTCAACATTGGGATTCTCTAAACCCTCCCAGAGGGCACATTTCTAAATGCCATTAGATCAGCCAGGGCTGGTCTAAGGCCCTGTTCATATTAGGGTATTTAAAGGGGCACTATCAGGCTTTGGTGGTATTTTTTCCACCGCAATCCTGTGTGCTTGCATATCACTAGATGGACACGAAATAGCCGAAATGATGCTTTTAACCCATACGTCATCCTGGACGGCAGGCCTGGCGTCATTGCTTTTCGCTGAGCCGCTGTTGATACACTGTTTAGATGTTTATTTATCTACTCAGGATTGCTGGCAATGTTCGAACGAGCAGAGTATTCATAGCACTTTGGTGAGCTGCGACCCTGGCATGCAGTGTCGCATGTCAAGGGTCACGATTTCACTGCAGTGTTTTTTCTAAGGATATACTGCCTCGCTTCAAAAAAGACTTACATTGCCAGGCTTGTTGATCCCTATAGATTCAGATCTCTAAATAAACCCATATGCCTTCTTAAAAACGAAGTGCTCATGAACGAGCTTACAGGCGCTCCGGCGCCAAGAATACTTGTGAACGCGCCAGGCTGCAGGCGGGGGGAGAATTAGCTGTCCCGGCTGAAAAGTAATGCTGGGTTAAAAACATCATTTTTTTATTTCTTTCAGTAATCGGGTGCCCAGGTGTGCTTTCTCCGTGAGTGTGAGGAGCAAACACCACCAGGATCGCGAGGTGGAAAAAATACCACCAAAGCCTGATAGTGCCTCTTTAAAATGGTTTAATGAGCTTAAACCATTGTAAAGTGCCCTAGCATGGTTTGCGTTTGCACTACACACGCTTGTTAGTCAGTTTTTTAAAATCGTGTTTAAGCTCTGATGAGACCTCGGCTTAAACACAGTTTTAAAAATGTTTTGGGAGTTAAATCAGACTAACCTGCAGTGCGGATGGTCTGGCATGGTTCCCTTTTGTGAAGCTAGATGTCCTCAATTGGGAATCGGTTGCTAGTTAATGCAGTCCCGAGGCAGTAGTGCGGATGTTGTAAACCATTTTTAATAACGGTTTACAACACGCTACTGACAATGGGAACAGAACAATATGGCTGCTAGAGAACGGTAATTACTCTGTATTAAAAAACATTTTAAATTACAGTGCTGTAATGTGAACAGGGCCTATGGGTACTTACATGTGTGTCCTCTGAGAAGGTTTAGTGCACCAATGTACCGCGGCCCCCTCCCCATCCCTGATCCCCTTTATAATACATTAATTTCCATCCCTGGTGGTCTACCAGTACCGACATTCCCGATCCCCTTTTAAATAAATAAGTCCCATCCCTGGTGGTCTAGCAGTCCCCCCATCCCTGATCCCTTTTTAAATGAATAATTCAAACCCCTCGTGGTCTAGCAGTTCCCCCATCCCCAATCCCTTTATAAATAAATAAGTCCCATCCCTGGTGGTCTAGCAGTCTCCCCATCCCTGATCCCTTTTTAAATAAAGGATTCTCATTCCTGGTGGTCTAGCAGTCTCCCCATCCCTGATCCCTTTTTAAATAAAGGATTCTCATTCCTGGTGGTCTAGAGGACCCTCGCCCTGGCAGGCAGTATCCCACCACCCCACCCTCCCTCCCAAACCAGAAATGGTGTCTGGCACAGCCTCTCTACCACCATGGCCAGCTGCTGACTGAGCTCTCAATGAGTGCATACTGTATTCAGTATGCACTTGCTGATTACAGCTCAGTGGGCTGTCAATCACTGAGCACATACTGTATACAGTATGTGCTCACTGAGAGTTCAGTCAGCAGCTGGCCATGGTGGTGAGTGGTGTGCTGTGCCAGTCACCGGCTCTATTTCAGGATGGGTGGTGGGGGTGGGGTGGTAGGACATTGCCTGCTGGGGTGGGTGTCCACTAGACCACCAGGGATGGAAATCATTTATTTAATAAGGGATCAGGGATGGGGAACTGCTAGACCATCCAGAACAGGAATTAATTATTTATAAAGGTATCAGGGATGGGGGACCACTAGACCACCAGGTACATGAATTATTTATTTATTTATTGATGAAGGGATTGGGGATGGGTGACCAACAGACCACCAGGGTCAGGAATTATCTATTTAAGAGGGGATGGGGCAGTCTGCTAGATCACCATGGATATCTTTATTTTTCATATCGGGGATTGGGGTGGGGGGGCACTAGATCACCAGGGAATGATTTTATGTAACAATGCAATTTACAGCCACTTCGGTGCTGCAGGAAGGGGTGCCGCTAGCCACCAGGAATGTGCTAGAGTGGCACACAGCCACCTCCACAGCTTGTGGCAAACCCTTTGGATGTGCTGTCTGTTTGGCACGCAGCCAGGGTTGCCACAAGCCAAGGGACTTTGCCACCAGGACCCTGCCTGATAGAGAATCGGGCACAGGATCCCTGGCACACTAGGCTTTGATGCAAGCTGCCCTTTGTGGCAGCATGCATCAATCTAGGGTCTCTTTCAGAATCAAGCCCACTATCTGTTCCAGAAGGTATTATGTTTTGGATTGTGTCTATATGTTATTACAGAATGTTTCTTGACCTGCATGGCCCATATTAGGTTCCACAATCCTTCCTCGGCATTAGTGTTGAAACTATGTTGATTTAAAACATAGAAACTTGCTTTTAGAAACCTCTGAATGTCCACACAATATCCAAGATGCATTTTACTTAAAAAAAAAAAATTAAAGAAAAAAAACAAATAAAGAGTTCAGTAAAACTAATGTTGGCATGGATGGCAGCAATGTGAGCTGAATCACCTTTTCTTCTTCCATTGCTTCTTTTTTCTCTTCTGTCTCCCTCTCTCTCTCTCGCTATTTCTCTTTCTGATCACTTATTTTCTCTTCTTTCTACCTTCTTATCTATTGTATCTCTTTTATCTTTTCATTTCTTTTCTCGTATCTCTCCTTTTTCACTTGTTTTGTTCTGTCTTCACTTCCTAAGACTTCTGACCCTGTACTACAAGTGGCAAAGAATGGTGTTTAACCCTGAAGTGCCATTACGGAACTGACAACTAACAACTGGATATTTGACACACTAGCAGCAGGCAGTCTGCACTGTAAATTGCTCTCTTTACATATTTATTTATTTTAAATTTCACACATCAGAATAGGCTCCTTTAGGTGAAACACCTATTTTACAAGAGGGTCCCAAGCTGACAGTATCATAAGCAGAGCTGGTACCGAGTAAAATAGTAGTTACAGTCATCATACCTCTCAACCTCCTGCCTCATAAATCAGGGACAAGGCTTAAAAAAATCAGGGACAAAGGACCAAAATCAGGGACACATCCTCAAAATTAATGAGATCCACTCAGAAAGCTGGTGGAATAAGGGGCCTAGTGTAAAATGCATTTTCTAAGGAAGAACAAGTTTGTAACTTAAATGTTTGACATTATTTTGTGCTTACAACCCCCACTGTTTTGTCACAGAAATACAATTTTTAGGAGGGACAGAGTACAATTTTGAGGTAAAATCAGGGACGTCCCTGAAAATCAGGGACAGTTGAGAGCTATGACAGTCATAAACATTCATTGCATCCATAATACACATTTCCAATTTCAGGTGAACACAGCACTTTTCTGGTAAGTTTACTGAACTGCTAATAAGAAAGAATAAAGGATAACTGTGACATGATAACATGATAAAAGCCAGAATGTGAGAGATGATAGTGGGTTAAGTAAGGTTGGCGGCAGGTTAGTGGCAGGTGCAAGAGACTGGAAGGTTACTATACATGTCATGATTGAAGTGAGATACATTTCTAGTGGCCTTTATGCTGTTCCATTCCTCTTTCTGGTGGCACAATGTGACTTAAAAAAAGATGGCAGCCACGCTGGGTGGACCGTCAGCAACAGCTAGAATGTAGTGTTGTATTTTACCCTGCTTTACTCCCTGTTATAAGTTTTAACTTTGTCTTGAAGTAGAATTTATTTAATTTGAAATATCAGATAGTTAGTTGAGTTCCTAGTCAGGACAGGTAGGGACTGTCAGTGAGTTAGTTAATTAGTTAGTTAGGTTATGCGTTACCAGGCCAAATTTGTTCAGGACACTAGTTACAGTCAATGCCAGGTCGCAAAAGACCGTAAATGAAGTATTTTGCTGAAACATAGGAAAATCATTCTGGTGAAACTTTTTAATTTTCTTAGACCTAAGTGCAACCAGTTACCTGCCCACTGCCTTGTCTTCATTGTTGCTGGTCTCCTGGACAGTGTGGAAGTTAGAGTCCGAGCTGGAACTCTGGAGGATTGCACTGGGAAGCTGTTGATGAGAGAAGGAGATCAAATCAGTTCTGGTGTGATTGGAGACAGGTGAAGGTGGAACACAGATTGTGGGGTGTTCCTTGGTGTTGGGACAGGTTCCTGGTCTGTCCATGAGTCAGTTGCCTTGGTGGCTGACGACGCAGTAGGGACTGTGGATTGTGCCCTTTCACAGAGGTCCACTCATGGAAGAACTGCACTGACTGGCTGGAGGATTGCCTGAGGAGTGTGGCTGTGGCCCAGTGGTGGTTCGCCCTGACCCGGAGGTCACTGGGGTTGATTTGGGGGGTTTCTGCCAGAAGATAGTCACTGCCTTGGTCCAGAAGCAAGGAGTGCCTGGTTTGGGGTGGGGGGGGACTGCCTCTGGGGAAAGAGATCTAATTCCTGTCTGGGAAGCTGTGCAGTGATTCCTGCCTGTGGCCTAGGGTGGCAACCTTGGCTTCTGCTGTGGAGGTAGCTGTCACTAGGGATAAGCTGCTCCAGGTAGTGGGTGAGGGTTAGCTGTGCTGTGTTGAATTCTGCCTGGAAGCCTGTCAAAGAGAAGAAGAGAGTAGCTGTCTTCTATCGAGAAGCCTAGGAAGATAGACATTTAAGAACTGTGTTGACTTCGGGCAGGTCTGTTTCATTTTTGGTCCAGTTACAAAGCAGCAGTGAGAGTGCCCTGGGAGAGTGCCACTTTTCAGCTCCATTTAATATTTCTGTATAAACTCTTAACTCAAGATAGTGGGAGTATCCTGATGGTGTGTTTTTGCTGGTTTTGTGACAATAGAGGTGAGAGATCCTAAAGCCGTTCATTAGAACACTCTCAGGGATCCTGTGAATCTTTATTTTTATGACTGTGGAATAACCACTTCAAGATGTTGGACTTTAATTTATGGACTCTATAACTCTGTTGTTACTTATACGAGTTCTGGGGTGGGGGTAATATCGGAGATTTTTTTTTTATTTTATTGTGTTAAGGATTGTGTGTGTTTGGTATGTGAGTGTGTATGTACTGTATGTGTGGATGTATAATAGTTGCATAATTGTTTCATTATTTGCTGCTGTCAGTTTGGATTTGGGTTACTATGTGTTGGCAGAGGACAATGTGGTCAGGCACTACTCTCCCACCAGGCTCAAGGATCTCCATCCTTTTGACTGTCCCCCTTTATCAGTGGAAGTGTATAGGTGTTGCTGGACACTGGGAAAACTAAGGAGGGGGAGAAAACATAGCAAAACTTGGCTTGGTGGGGTAGTGGAGCACGGTGGGTGGATTGGGGTGGTGGGAATGAGATGTCCTGGGGTGAAATGGGTCCAGGAGAGGTGGCCTCTCTGCCTGATTCCCATACCCAAGGGCTCCACAATAAGTGGGCAAGGTGCTCAGTATACCTCATCTACCTATCCTACTCGGGCGGTGCTGTGCAATGCCAGGTTAATAAAAAAACAAGACGGCTATAATTGCCGATCTTGTTGGTACAACTGACCTGGCTTGCATCACCGAGTAGGCAAACCCTGGCTGGATGAGAATGCTGGCCCAGTCAGGTGCTCAGTGATACATTGCCTGAGAGAGGATTGTAGGGGCTGGGGAGTTGCCATCTGTTTTAAGTCGATCTGGGCCTTGTAGACACCCCAGTGGGAGTGACCAGATCCTTTGAATGTATCATGGTAGCAGGTGCAGGTTGCAGGATACTTCACATCTACCATCCACTTGGTGGTGAGAAGGAATTCCTGCAGGAAGTTGTGGACTTCATCGTAGACCTGGTGTTGGAATACCCCAGATGGCTAGTTCTGGGGGATTTCAATGCCTGGGTCAATGATGAACTCTCACAGTTTGGGCAGGACTTCCTCCAACTGATGAGTTTATTGGGCCTGACACAGGTAGTTACCTCTGTTACCCACAGTCATGGTCATTCATTGGATCTGGTCTTCATACTTGTCGGCAGGCCAACCATCCATGCTTTGGCTTGGGGGTGACCAACTGCTTACCTCTGACCAGGCACAAAATCTGAGCATTGTGTTCAATAGTGGCCTGACTCTAAAATCTCAGGAATCTGCTGTCATTAAGACCTCTTTTTTCCATCTGAGGAATATCACCTGTATCAAGCGCCTGGTCCCCGCCTGGTGAGCTTCCAACATTGGTCCATGCCTTTGTAACCTCACTCCTTGATTACTGCAATGTCCTATACCTACAGCTACCGAGGGTTGATATCCACTGATTTCAGAATAGTGCAGAATGTGCGGCCAGGTTGTTGACTGGCTTATCAAGATCTTGCCATGTCACTCTTGTGCTCTGTGGCCTGCACTGGCTGCTGGTACATTGGTGGATCACCTTCAAGGTTGGGTTACTGACCTATAAAGCCCTATACAGACAGGGGCCATGCTACTTGCAAGATCTTTTGTGCCCCTTCTGCTCACTCCATTCCTCCAATGAGGGATTGCTGGAGATTCCCAGGGTCCATTTGAAGACCTCTGAGGCCTACTCTTTTGCTTTTGATGCCCCTACCCTGTGGAATTCTCTACCTCGTCGGATTAGAGAGTGCCTGACCATCAAGAGTTTCAAAATGGCCCTGAATACCCATCTGTTCCACCTTGCTTTTCCTGATTTTAATGATAGTGTAATATAAATTTATATCTATGATTATGTTTTAGAAATTTTGATTTTAATTTCTATTTATTGTTCTTTATATGGTTTTTAGTGTTTATTGTACAGCGCTTTGATCATTTTTGGAATAGCACTCACAAATAAAGTTGATATGATATGCTACCATAAGGGAATTTCAGCTGTAGGGGACAATAAGAACAAAGTCCTCCTCACCTGTTGTTATTTTCATCCTTGGTACTTACACAGGTCTTTCCCTTGTGAACCTAAGTTCAGTTGGTAGTACATCTATCTCTGGGCCAGAAGGTCATGGGTTCTAGTCCCATACTGAGATTGGGCTCATACCATAAATGCTGGTACACCAGTGCAGTACTAGGGGATGCTGTACTGTTGGGGTGGGCCATGCTTTGAATGAGATGTTAAACTGAGGTCCCATTTGCCTTTTCAGGTGGGCTTTAATGAGCCCATGGCACTTTTCAAGAAGAGTAAGGGAATTTTCCTGGAATCCAGCTCAGATTGCCACAATTCACCAAAATACCACCAACAGCTTTATCTCGTTAAATTTCAAATGGTTTGCATCTGTATCCCCCCACTTCCTGGCATGAAACTGAAAATAGACAGTATTGTCCAGTCCTCCTTTCCCAATCAACAAAAATGAACTAAGTAAATAAGTAAATATGGCTACATGGACCTCTTTGTTTCAGTCCCATGCCAGCCCCTTTGGGTAAAACTGCAGAAGTCCTTGGCCTGTAGTGCCTAGCTTTTCACAGTAACTAAAACATTGCCTGATGTGACTAAAGTAGAAATTTTCAGTTGCAAAAAGAAAAGCGGGTATTAGTAGGTTGCACATTATCTTCTGGGGCTGGAACATTAGAAAGCTGTGGGTTCTAGTCCCATGCCAGGAATGTGGGCTAATACCCAATTCTGACACAGAAGTTAAAACAGGTGTCAGCACACCTGTTATACTGAGACAGAAAAATACAATAAAAATATATAAAAGTCACTGATCCATTGTAGATGGAGAAGGACAGAGGGTGGACAGGTGCAGCAGCCTGGGACCCTGTAATAAATAAAAAGCAATTTATATTAGTTTTGTGCCTTGTCACACTACAGTAGGCATAATGGGGAACACTTGTTACATGTGTTCTTGCCCACTCCTTCTCTAGTCACATAAAACATGGTAGAGTTCTTAAGTAAATGACTAGATGTATTCCTGCTGTTTGCTGCTGATGGTGTGATAGGCCACTGACATGTAAATATTGTGCTGGTGGTCCAGTGGTTAGGGACCAGTGATGGCTGCTTAGGCAGCCTGCAACTATATTAAATAGCATACCATCAGAATCCACTGAAGTTCTGAGTTCTGGTTTTAGTCTAGAACTTTTGTAAAAGCTCTGGGGTTCTAATCTTTTTTAGAACTTTTTAGAACTCAAACCCTGTTTTTACAGCTGCAGTGGGTGTAGCTCTGCAGACATCTTGTGATCACAGTAGAGAAAAGGGAGCTTATTGGATACCAAATGGACTTTTAAATAGTGGAGGTGAACGGCAATCACTGCGCGTCGACTACACTATTTCGTCCATCAGTTGAACATGGCACTGTCTGTTGTGTCCAAGATGGCCACCGGAGTTCTCTGTGCATGCGTGCTGACTTGCACATGTGCACTAAACTCTGGGAGCATGTCAGCACAGTCTTCCATGTCCAAGATGGCCACTTGGGCGCAGTGTACATGCGTGAGTTGTTGCACATGCTCAGAGAACTCCATCAGCCATCTTAGCCATGCCGGACTGTACCGCCATGCTGCTATTCAGTGCACATACACAAGTCAGCATATGCAGTGAACTCAAGTGGCCATCTTGGACACAGCAGACAGTGCTGTGTTCCTCCATGACCTCGGCTGCAGCTGTACCGGCCCTGGCCAGAATTTGTTTTTAATGTATTGCCAATAGTGAATGTAATAGTGAAATTCATGTCATGAAATTGTGGAAAAAAGAACTGTATTGCCAATAGTGAATATAATAGTGAAATTCATGTCATGCAATTGCGGAAAACAAAGCAATTAAATGTGTTCAGTATAAGGGGAGATAGAAATGATCATGTGTGACTTTGATATGACTATAGCTAGGTTTATCTGTGGTTTCTTCTGCTTGCAACTTACAGGTGCTAACAAGGCCATCCATCCACCCATGCAGTAAAAGTTTTTCTGCTGCAGCTGCATTAGATTTTATGAGCACAGAGAATCAGGAACTACACTTATTTACTCACTTATGTCCTCATCGTTGTTTTCAATGAAGTATGAATAGCTAACCTCAGCTACTTGCTGCTGTCACTTCTAAAAAAGTAACCCAAATGTTGCTACATTTCAAACTTTCTGAAAGTAACAAAGTCAAGGTACTGCAGCCACAGCATGTGGAATTTGTGCACATACTATGTTCATAAGTACAGTTGCAGCAAGAATACTTACAACTTTCTGATGTAATGCATCAGCTGCTATATATGCACAAGCAAAATGCAGTTTGTATAAAACCAAAAAAGTGGTTTATTTATAATAACTCAAGCAACATTTAATGTAGCTGCAGCAGCTGGCATGTGATGTTAATGGGACACTGTCAAATTAGGCCTCGTACTGTCCCTAGTTAAAAAAAAAAACATTTTATTATTGGTCACATTCTGTAAAGATTGTTGATTGAGCTGTCTGCTTGATTGATGACTTTTTTTCTTTTAAGTGAAAACTGACTGCATCCATACTGGTATTACCACACAAAAACATGTTTATTTGCATTCCCTGATCTACTTCCACTGCATCTGTCCTGGTTGAGAATACCCTTACACAGTCTAGCGGCTCATGATGCATTTGGAAGAGTGGAGACTGTTGCATCAGGAGCAAAAAGCATGGAGGAAGGACTGCCTGTCATTTCATGCCAATTGTGTGTGTGCAGCCTGATTTTATTGCACAAACATATCATCCCCATAGCCATTATTCTCTCTCTCTCTCTCTCTCTCTCTCTCTCTCCCTTCCTCTCTCTCTCTCTCTCTCCTTCCTCTCTCTCTCTCTCTCTCTCTTCCCTTCTCTCTCTCTCCCTTCCTCTCTCTCTCTCCCTTCCTCTCTCTCTCTCTCTCTCCCTTCCTCTCTCTCTCCCTTCCTCTCTCTCTCTCTCCCTCTCCTCTCTCCTTCCTCTCTCTCTCTCTCTCTCCTTCCTCTCTCTCTCTCTCCTCTCTCCCTTCCTCTCTCTCTCTCTCCCTCCTCTCTCTCTCTCTCTCTCCTCCTCTCTCTCTCCTCTCTCTCTCTCCCTTCCTCTCTCTCGCCTCCTTCCTCTCTCTCTCTCTCTCTCCCTTCCTCTCTCTCTCTCGCCTCCTCCTCTCTCTCTCTCTCTCCCTTCCTCTCTCTCCTCTCTCTCCCTTCCTCTCTCTCTCTCTCTCCTTCCTCTCTCTCTCTCTCTCTCCTTCCTCTCTCTCTCTCTCTCCCTCTCTCTCTCTCTCTCCTTCCTCTCTCTCTCTCTCTCTCCTTCCTCTCTCTCTCTCTCTCCTCTCTCTCTCTCTCTCTCTCTCCTTCCTCTCTCTCTCTCTCCTCCTTCCTCTCTCTCTCTCTCTCTCTCTCTCTCTCTCTCTCTCTCTCTCTCTCTCTCTCTCTCTCTCTTCTCTCTCTCTCTCTCTCTCTCTCTCTCTCTCTCTCTCTCTCTCTCTAAATAGCCTATCTCATTAGACTGTTGAAAGCACTCTGGTAGGAGTTGACCTGCCTAGACAGCAGTTTTGTCAGCGTGCTGCACTGCCAGCAGGAGCACCAAGCAGGGTTATATACCCAATTGTTGGGTGTCTGGAAGCTGCATACAGCAGCAGCATTTTCAAGGGTATTAAAATCTTTTTTATGTAATTTTAAGCCAGCACAGAACTGGAAGCCCCACCTAGCAGCACTTCCACTCCCCTGGCACAAGAGGCGCTTGCCCAGTGGGGTAAGCAGGGGCAGTAGGCTGATACACTCAGGTTGAAACTGTACAGTGCTGTGCAGGTCTGTTAGTTTATTCACAACTACTGCTACCTAAACAAGCAATATGGCCAGCTGTTTCATGTCAGAACAATGTATATAACAAAGAATATATAGCAACCTCCGAAGAGGAAACAACAAGCATATGGGAATGATGTACTGTGCCCACTTATCAACATCTGCCCTAAATGTCACAAAATAGAAGGAGCTTGAAAATTTATATGCCACAGTGAAAAATGAGCTAGAAAAACTAAAAAGTATTAGAGAACTGGAGGACTTTATTGATAAAAAAATAAGGGAGGCAACTGAGCCAGATGGAAATGGACAAAATATATCAGAATCAAGGAAGAAACAAAAGATAGAAATGCAAGTGACACCTCAGTTGGGGGGGGGGTGGAGATCTGGTATGGGCAACTGTGCATTCAGTAAGAGAGCAAGACAGGGAAGACTGGCAGAAGCTTTCTCTCTGCCCAATGAAAATGAAAATACAGTCATACAAATAAATAACAGATTTAGAAACTGAGGAGGTGGTAGAGGTATCCTCAGAGCTGTACAAAAATCATATTAAATCTTGAATTAACAAATTAGATGTTCAGAGTATACCAATGGTTAGCATCAAATAAATTGGTTTTGAACAAAGCAAAAACAAAAACTATGGTATTTGGGACGGCACCTAGGCTAAGGGACACGGGTTCTTCTCTTCAAATCCTGGCCCCTGATGGGATAATATATGAGAATGTAATGAGTTTTCAATATCTTGGGGTTACATTGGACCCTACTCTGATTTTTGATTTGCATTTGGCTAAAATAACTTCTAGGATTCATTCCAAAAATTGCATTGCTATCTATATATATATATATATATATATATATATATATATATATATATATTTTTATTGGGCATTTTTGATTAGTTAGACAAGACTTGCAATTGCTAAATCTCATTTATATCCTATAGTTAATTTGCTGCCATAATTACAGATACTGGTTCTACAAGTTTTATACTAAAGAAATCTGTTTTGTTGCAAACAATTGGCAAGTTTGCACTTTCAGCTGATAGGCATACACATTATTGCGCGATTTTGCATGAGATGGGATGGTTACCCATAATCCAGCAAAACTATAACTTTTTGTTAGCAAAATTTGCACAAAGGCTGATGCATGGAGATGCCCCTTAAAGTCTGCTAAAACATTTTCAACAATATCAATCTCATTATTATTCCACAGCCAGGTCTGATAATACTGTATTTAAACTTCCTCTCATGCGGACATCTTGTGGGCAGCGGACATTTGTCTTTGCCACTTCAAATAATTGGAATGGGGTCACTTGTGATATTAGGAATGTAGGATCAACAGAGCTTTTTTCTAGAATGTTGTTTCAGTATTTTTTGTCTTTATCGGAATGTGTTATGACTGACTGAACTCATTTTACTTTTTTCTATGTTATTTATTGTAATTGTTTTATTCTATGTATATTCATATGTCCTGTTTGTCTGAATTTGTCGGGTCGCACACGTAAAAAGATCTCATGTCCAGTGTGCCTACCCATTAAGCATAATAAACAAACAAACAAATAAACAAATATATTGAGAAGAAAAGGCACGTGGTAGTGGTTGGAGACTTGATAATAAAGTATTGCGATGGCAACATTTGTGAATCAGATAAGGAAACATTTATGGTTGTCTAGTTTCAGGGGTGAAAAAATAAATAATTTGACCCTAAGAATACAGGAGATAGTAAAATATTCAGAAGCAAACCCCCTGATCATAGTTCACACAGGCACCAGTGACGTAGGCCGGAAACCAGTACATCAGGCTGAAGCTGATTTCATGAAACTCTTTAATAAAATCAAAGAACATACTGACCAAATAAGTGTCTCTGAAATATTACCTGTCCCAAGGGCAACAGCATATAGCCAACAAGCAATAAAGATGGTCAATGGATGGCTAAGGACTATGTGCCCTAATGAAAAGATGGGATTCATCAGAAACTGGGATACTTTCTGGGGTAAAAAGGATAATTTTGCAAGAGATGGGTTGCAACTAAGTTTTAGAGGTGCAAGATTCATGGGTAGTAAAATTTATTTATTTAAAAGTTTTACCAGGAAGGCACACTGAGCAGAGTACTGCTCAATTCCAGGTGCATCCTAGGGATGGGGATAGTAGAGATAAAATATATGCAATATACAGTCTGGACGATAATACAAGGAATCGCACAATTAAGTTACGTTTGATATATCAGTAATACAAGGATTTTGAGACAGCAATTGGTATAATAACAACAAAATGAAATCATGCAACAAGATTGCAGACTAGACACTTAGAGATATCAGGAACTTAGCGGTGACAACCTACATTTACCCTAATCATTAGCCACAAGCACAGGTGGAGGAGAACTGTGATTTGATGAGAGGGTTGAGGTGAAGAGTTGGGGGAGTGAGCCTGATGGCAGCAGGTAGGGAGTTCCACAGTTTGGGCATATGATGTCTGAAGGCTGCCTGACCAGCAGAGGAGGACATGCATGGCACATCCAGGAGGCAGGTGTTAAAGTTTCTGAGGTGGTATGCTGGAGAGGTCTTGAAAGTTAGGGCAGTGGTGAGGTAAGGTAGCAAGGACTGGGACCAGAACTTGGCTGTGAGACTTGTGCAGTGGGACTGTCTACAATCCTGGAGCAAGGGGAGGTTGAGAGTCTGGAAGAGAGTGCAGTGGTGTGTAGAGGAAGGACAGTCAAAAGCAAAAATGGCAGAAAGAGTGAAAGAGAGTGTCCAGTCTGGCTAAAATGGACCTGGGAGCGACACTGTAGACTACATCTCCGTAGTCAAAGATAGGGAGAATAATTTTCTGTACAAGTGCATGGTGAGCAGCAAGATGCAACCACAGTTGTGAAATAGGGCACCCCACCTGGGGTGGGGCTTTTGGTGGATGGCATCGGCATGTACAGAAAAGTTGAGGTGCTGGTCAACCCATACCCTGATGTATCTAAAGGAGGAGCAAGACTCTACAGTAGTCCCATCCACGGTGTGGAAGGAGGGGATGGTGAAGGACCGAGAGAGTCTCTGTCTCATGCCGAAGGTCATTGAGACTGTCTTCTTGGTATTGAGAAAAAGTTGATTTGTGCAAAACCAGTGCTGAACATAATTGAAGTCCTGCTGTAGCCTGGTTGACACATCAGCAGTTGAGGGGCCTGATGTACACAGTACCGTGTCATCTGCATGTGGATGGATGTGTGTAAGCAGGCCATGGGCAGGTTGTTTAGAAAGGTGGAGAAAAGGAGCGGGCCAGGGACTGAGCCTTGGGGGACTCCAGTGGTGACTGAGAGGGAGGTAGATGTGGAGTTACCAGTTCTGACAGATTGGGACCTGCCTACTAAGTAAGAGTGGAACCAGCTGGTGGCCTTGGTAGAGAGCCCAGCAAGAGAGAGCTTGTCCAGGAGGAGTGCATGGGAGACAGTATCAAAGGCTTTGCCAGGTCTATGAAAATAGCTGAGGTGATGAGACCTTTATCCATACCAACAAGAATGGAATCTGTGAGCCATAGTAGGGAAGCAGCAGTGGAATGGGACTTCCTGAAGCCAGACTGGTAGGGTGAGAAGAAGGAGGAGGAGTTGAGAAATGAGGAAAGTTGTGAGAGTTTGAAGTGCTCCTGGAGTTTTGCCAGTATGGTGAGGGGGGAAATTGGATGGTAGTTACTGGGGGTGGAGGGTCTCCACCCTTCGGAAGTGGGATAATGGTTGCATGCTTCCATTCCAATGGAACAGAAGCCAGGGAGAAGGAAAGGTTGAAAAGAGTGGCCAGGAGGATAGCGATGGCAGGGGCAGCTAGGTAGTGCATTTTGTTGTCCAGCCCAGAGGGACATTTGCCCTTAGAAGGGTTTAGTGCAGTCAAGGCTTTGTAAACTTCCATCGGGGTGACCTGACAGAAGGAGAAAGAGGAGGCAGGAGATTTGGCTATGGGTTGGTGGAAGAGGGAGTAACTTTTTGATGGTAAGGGGGGAGTGAGGACAAAAGTAATGAGGTACAGTTTCTGAAAAATAAGAAATCATGTAATAAATAATTTAGACTAATAGTCATGGTGACAAATTGCCAAACAGAAAGGGAAGAGATAAAAATAATAAAGCAGAAGACCAAGGGAACAAAGGCAAAGTGATTTGGAGGAGGAATATAGTGGTGTGGAGCAATCCATCCTATTATCCTGCAGTGAATACTCTGTGGTTTATATGCCCTGGTTTATACCTGTGGATCCATCTTTTCAGGCTATGCTTCAGCAAATGCAGTCTGCCATGGGCTTTTCTGTTGAGGAGAAAGATTTCCACTAAATAGAGCATACAGGGATAACCCCCTAAAACAAGTGTTTTTGGGGATAGTACAGGTCACATTGACTTTAATATGCTGTTTAATTCTGTTACCTCGGGGGTAGTGGTAGGTTCCTTGTTAATAGTATGTTGTGCATAAATTGTTGCCTTGCATCCACAGAATGATGCTATCCAGGCTAAAAGGAACCTAGTGGTTGGTCATATAAAAATACATCTAAGTTTAACACAGGATTGTTAAGCAGTAAAAAATGGCAAAATTAGGAGGAACCTATTTCAAAATGTTAGAAATGAGCTATACCAACAACATAGAAGGAAAATAAACACCCATTGGCAAACAAAAAAAAATATTTGTTAAAGGAAAACTGTACCCTCATATCTTCTAAATGTCATTTGCTTCCATGACAACAGACAACTCTTTTCATACAGCTGTAAAAGAAATATGCAACTGCTTCTGTTAGTTTTCACACTTCATTCTAGGCACTGTCTCCCCTTCTGCCCTACCTTAGTGGCACCCCTGCTTTATGGTAGAAATTCATTCTCAGGTGCTTATATCGGTACAAGTAAATACAATGATTACCACTGTGTCAGGATGTGTCCTGATCATCATGATGGTTAGTGTCCCTCATTGTCCCTACTTTCAGTGACAAAATGTGAGATACGGTGCATGCTTCTAAGACTCTACTCAGCACAAAGAGTGTTGAGCATGGCCATAGTGTATATGCTTCATATAGAATTACAAAGGGAATGTAAGTGAACCATAACAGTCATGGAGAAACACATTTGTAGCACTAAATATACTGTGCCTATGCTGTGTGACCTCCGTTGTGTTGTGAGACAGTACGGACAGTAGACATGAGCACTTCATTGTGTATTACTATTTATAGCTTTTAGCAGCATTTTGGGGAAATCTATTCTGTACAAATTTAGCTGGTGCAAAAACATTGGGGCTATATTGCGAGTGCATTCTGCCATTAAACCTTGTGGCTTCTGAGTCATTTCTGGCTTGACAGACCTCAAGATTTATAGGGGAGAGATTTAGTGAATGAGAACATTAGTGGGGACTTAAATACTTTTTAACTTAGTTTTTAAAGAAGCAAAAGCTGTTTCTAGGCAACCAGTCTGACTTCTGGGTCCACGGTACTTAAACGGAGGCTTTGAGAGTGCCGACAGTTATACTGTGCCTATGCTGTGTGACCTCCATTGTGTTGTGAGACAGTACGGACAGTAGACATGAGCACTTCATTGTGTATTACTATTTATAGCTTTTAGCAGCATTTTGGGGGAAATCTATTCTGTACAAATTTAACTGGTGCAAAAACATCGGGGCTATATTGTGAGTGCATTCTGCCATTAAATTGTGTGGCTTCTGAGTCATTTCTGGCTTGACAGACCTCAGGATTTATTGGGGAGAGATTTAGTGAATGAGAACATTAGTGGGAGCTTAAATACTTTTTAACTTAATTTTTAAAGAAGCAAAAGCTGTTTCTAGGCAACCAGTCTGACTTCCGGGTCCATGGTACTTAAATAGATGCTCTGAGGTGAGCAAGCATGTGGGGCTAGCGCCAGAGAAGATAATGCAGAAGACATGCGATGCATCTGATGTGTCTGCAGTGTCCGCAGTGGTAGCAGGTAGCCATGAGTAAATATTGTTATAGAGTGTGATACTGCAAAAAAAAAAGGGCGTATTGAAGTGATTTTACTTTATAAAATGGATACTAGAATTATTGATTTAGAGGGGAACTTAGCTGTTAAATGCCATAATTGTGGAATGTTCACATTCGTAACAAAAGATCGACCAGATATGGGCCCTGCTTGTTCTAAATGTCTTTATATAACAACTTTACAAAAATAATTAACAGAAATATGACTTAAAATAAATGATGTTATAAGTAATCAAGAAAATATTAGGAAGCTTATGACAAATATGCTAAATCCAGTATCATCTAGTCAGCATAAAAAATGTGATAGTTTATTGGGAAGTAATGAAGGGATGGTAAATTTAGTCCCTGTTCCCAATAAAATGGTTGCTCAAACTATTCTTGGGGATGGAGGAACTGAAAGGAAGGAAATAGATTTTGAATGGTTTGATGATGATAGCCTGGAATGGTCAACCGTCATTGAGAATAAATCTAAAAGAGGAAGAAGGGCTATGGATTTTTCATTACCAACAAAAAATCAGTATTCTATCCTGAGCGATTGTGATGATAGTATCATTATGGAGGATGTGCCAAACATGATAAATGAGATAGTCCCAAATAATAATCTTGTGTCTGGAACCTGCGATGAAAATACTACACACAACCCAGTAACTCAAACTCCAGTAAATGAACTTGCTATGGATGCTAATGTTCATGTCCATTCCCCTCCTTCTGATATAGATATTCCTATATTAGAGCTCCATGAGCAAAATCTCATAGATAATGTAGAAATACAACAGGTGTTCATACTTGGTGAGTCTATGACAAAACAAATAGATAGGCTTATTTGTAATCCTGATAAGATGAATAGAACATCAAGTAGTTTTAGAGGAGCCGCTATATTTGATCTTACAGAAATGTCCACTGATATATTATTGAATTGTGGTAATAAACCTATTGTAATTGTACACGTTGGAACTAATGATATCATTAGAAGTAAATTAGAGGATATTAAGAAAGATTTTGTTAATTTAAGTGATAAATTTAAAGCGAAAGATTGTAGCATTTCCTTTTCTGAGATATTACCTGTTCCACGTGCTAGAAATGCAAGGACAAACAAAATAAAGGCTGTTAATAATTGGTTATGGCAATGGTGCCTTGATAGTGGTTTTAATTGTATTACACACCGGGAGGAATTTAATGATAGGTAACACCTGTTTGCCTGGGATGGATTACATTTGAGTAAAAGAGGTAGCAGCCTGTTGGCCAAAAAATTTTTGAAAGTTATTTCAAGTACTTTAAACTAAGTAAAGGGGGAAGGGGAAAGTTCATAATAGCATAAATAGAACAGAGGGTTGTAATGTTCTTTTTACAAATGAAAGGAGTTTAAATTTGGTTAAAAAAACTTGAAATAGAAGCATTAATGTCCCTTTTCAATCTTCATATTGCAGCAATAACTGAAACCTGGCGGGATAATGATTCTGACGGTATTATGAATATTTCTGGTTATAAGCTCTACAATAAAAATAGAGATGGGAATAAAAAAGGAGGTGGTGTTTGTATTTATGTACATGATTCTATTAAATCAAGTAGTATTGACTCTACTCTAAGCAATAAAGGTATATTAGAATCAATTTGGGTTAAAATTATACCCATAGGTAGATCACCCATAATTCTGGGCAATTGTTATAGACCACCAGCCACAAATCAAGAATATAATAAAGCACTTAATGATGAAATTTTGGATATGAGTGCATTGGGTGATTTGTTAGTGATGGGTGATTACAACTACCCAGGAATAAACTGGATTGATTTAGGTGGTTGTGATGTTAAAGAAAATGATTTTATAGATCTTTGTATAAATATTGGGTTAAAGCAAATCATTGATTTCCCAACTAGGGCAAATAATCTTCTAGATTTGTTATTGACAAATATAGATGAAGAATTGGATAATATAAACATAGGACCAGCTTTAGGAAATAGTGATCATTCTACAATCAGATTTCATTTAAATATTGGCAGACATTTTCATAAATCATTGGTTACTGGAAAAGATTATCGAAGAGCTGATTTTTCTTTAATCTGCTCTAGTCTGCAAAATACAAACTGGGATATAGCTCTAAGTTCAGTATCAGCTGCCCAAGCTTGGAATAACTTAAAAAAACTATTGCTAGAAACTGAGGATACTTTTGTACCTATTAAAACAAAGTATAAAACCAAAGGTAAAATACCAGTCTGGATGAATAATACAATTAAAAAGTTAATTAAAACTAAACAGAGACTATTTTACAAATTTAAGTGTAAACCATCTGAAAAAAGTGGGATAAATACTTGAAATCTCAAAAGTTATTAAAAAAAATTGATCACAGAAAATGAAATTAGAAACAAAAATAGCTAACACTAACAATAGGAAACTATTATACTCCTATATTAATACAAATTGTCGTAATAGGGTCCAAACTGTGGGGCCAATTAAAGATAATAAACAAGAAATAATAGATGATATATCAGCTATTAATAAATTTAATATATATTTTTGTTCTGTATTTTCTAAAGGGTCAAGTTCTATAAAATCTATTAGTACAAAATCTGAAGTAATAAAATTCTTGGAAGATGATGTCATGAATCTCCTAAACCAGTTAAATATTTACTCCAGTGTAGGACCAGATGGTATAAATACTATTCTTCTTAAGGAAGCTAGTAAATTTTGGGCTGCTCCTCTTACCTTACTTTTCAATATGTCGGTGGCTGAAGGGTGTATACCTGATGACTGGAGAAAAGCAGTGGTTGTACCTATCCATAAGGCTGGGGATTGGGGTATAGTTGATAATTATAGGCCAATAAGTCTCACTTCTCACTGTTGTAAAATACTGGAAAGAATGATTCAAAACAAACTGCTGTTGCATTTAGAGGATAATCAGATTGATTTCAACCAGCATGGTTTTGTTAAGGGAAGATTGTGTACAACAAATTTGATTACCTTTTATGATAATGTTAGCAAAAGTTTGGATGCTGGGATTCTATCTGATGTGATCTTGTTAGACTTTTCTAAAGCATTCTATAGAGTAGATCATGATAAATTAATCACAAAACTTATTTCTCTAAATGTGAATAGTTATTTGGTGAATTGGATTCAGAATTAGTTGCAAAATAGAAGCCAGAGGGTATGTAGAAATGGCTTATTGTCAGAAGAGGGGGCTGTTACTAGTGGGGTGTTCAGGGTTCTGTTCTAGGTCCTCTCCTATTTAGTATTTATATCGCTGATATGAATAAAAATATTAAATCCCATCTAAGTAAGTTTGCAGATGATACGAAATTGGGTAGTGAAGTAAATACTTTAGAGAAACACTTCCAACTGATTTCTGATCTTGCAGAAATTGAAAAATAGGCATATGAAAATAAAATGCGATTTAATATTGATAAATGTGTAGTTTTACACATAGTTAAAAATAATCCTGGATACTCATATCCTAAATCAAACAATAATTAAACCATCAAGTTGTGTTAAAGATTTAGGAGTTATGGTGAATGGTTGTTTCACAACCAATACTCAGTGTAAAAAACTAGTACATAGTACCCAGTCCTTACTTACAAAAATCAGATGCACTTTTATTGGTAGATCAGAACATCTTATTCTACCATTATATAAAACCTATGTACGACCTATTCTAGATTATGGATCCCAGTTTTGGTCTCCTTATTTAAGGAAGGATATAAATTTATTGGAAGGTGTACAAAGAAAAGTTACCAGATATATTCCCAGATTAAAAACTAAACACTATTCTCAGAGATTACAAGAAACTGGTTTACATATGTTGGAGGTGAGAAGGCAAAATGAGGATCTTTTATTATTTTATAAAATAATACATAGTACAGATGGTCTAAAAACTTTTAATTTGCATTATAGCAATACAAGAAGTGACCTTCGTTCTCATAATCAGAAGATAAAGGTTGAAAAGTCAAATACATTTAAAAGGGATTACTTTTTTACTGTCAAGACATCGTTCGTGTGGAACAAACTTACTCAGGATGTAATTGACAGTCCAAGTTTGGCCATATTTAAGAATAATTTAGATCGTGTATATTATAATAAAAACCTATTGGTATAAATTATCCCACTTATGTGGGAGACGTATATAATGGACTTTTAAGCTCCTTTATGTCAATAAAAATCCTAGTAATCCTAGTAATATGCATAAGGGGATTTGCATGGCCCAAAACAAAAAGGTTAGGCTTCACAACACAGAGGCCCCTCTTTGCACATCTGAAATAGGGGATGTTGGCTGACTATATCCTAAGCATTTAATGTGGTAAGCAAACAATACTTTACAAATTAATGGCAATTTAATGACAAAAATCAAACGTCATTAACAACTTGCAAAAGGATCAGAATTAATGAGTTTACCTAATTTTAATTGGAAATAAATGAAAAGGGTATTTTAATGGCTCTAATTGCTAGCTGTAACATGAGAAATAGAAACTGATGTGTTTTTTTAGATGATATTTGCACCAGCTTAGTTGTTGCACACATGGTACGCGTGTAGCATGTGAACCTGCTGTGATTTTTAAATGATTTTCATACCAGCTTAACTGCTGCGCTCATGTCAATCATGCAACACGTGAACCCGGTGTGATTTTTAGATGATGTTCGCACCAGCTCACCTGCTGCCCACATGTCAAGCTTGCAGCATGTGAACCTGATGTGCTTTTTAGACCTGGTTCGATTAGATTCACTTTGTGTATGTGAACCGCATGCAAACATTGCACAATTAAGCATGTGGCATGGATGCATGCTGCATGTACGCAGCACACATACTGTATTTCTGTAAAGGTTGGCTTCTTTTGAACCTGCCATGAATTGTGGCTATGTTTTCTTTCATAGAGAATGCTATTTTTAGTTGCCATGAATTTTCATTTAATTTCTGAGTTTCAGGCTTTAATGAATTATCCTCCTTATTTGAGTTTTCACAAAGACAGAGTCTCTGTACATACCTATCCTAAGTTTTTACTGAAGTTGGTATTGGAATTTACAGTGACCCAAATGATTCATCCTCCTATTTATTATCCTGAGCATGCCAATAAGGGTGGGGTATTGCTCCATACTTCTGATGTACTTAGAACATTGAGATATGTTAATTGCACTAAGGGCTGCAGAAAGGCTTCTCAGCTTCATATTTCATACACTCCTGTGAAAGAGGGCATTCTTCTGTCCAAACAGTGCCTGTCCAAATGGTTGGCTAACTGTATCATTTTTTGTTATAGGAAGTATGGTAAGGAACTTCCGGGTGCTGTTTGTGGTCACTCTACAAGGGGTATGGCCACTTCTGTTGCCTGCTTCCAGAACATCCCTACTGCTGACATATGTGCTGCAGCCACATGAAGCACTGTGCAAACTTTCACTAAGCACTACAGTCTAGACATCGTCTCTCGTAGACATGCTGGCTTTGGTCTTGCAGTGTTGTAAGGCCTTCTGACCTGACTGCACAAGAGATTCTACCATCCTCTCTGGGTATTTTGTACTGCTTGGGAATTGTTCTAAAGGTGCGGCCCAGTGGAGAAGATGTCCTTGATGAAGATAGAACAGTTATGTAGGAACGTACCATAACAGTAGATCTTCGAGAGAATCTACTCCATTGGGCTACAGTGTGCCCTCCCTCCTTTCCCCTTCTTTTGAGTGATGAATCAGCTGCTGTCCCTAGGGCCTTTTTCCATGCACTATAATTCCAGTCCTATGCCCTCCTTGTTTGCCTGGTGCTAGTTTTGGTCTCCTTTTTTCTCACATAAGGAGCCCTCTGAGGCATATCTCTGGCAGGAAACTGAGGAGTGTTGGGGCTGCCCATGTTTTGTAAGCTGTGATGCTGCACATCATTGTAGGTAGCCCCTGGTTAGCAAATTTTTCCAAGTGGTCCTGACAGTGACAGCTTACAGTTCCAAAAGTGTGGCCAGTGAAGGAAATTCTCTTGAAGATCTACTGCTATGGTAAGTTCTTGCATAACTTTTCTTCCCTTTCCCATTCTCCCTGACTTCTACTAGTTTCTTTTCTTTTCTTCTATCCCTCCCTTCCTGGTTTCCACTTCAGCCAGTTCCTACCCCCGTCCGGCCAGTACTGCAGAAGAACAACCCCAAGTCCCAAGATCCGGCCAACAAAGTTGAATCACAAGTTCTGCAGTTGCACAGTCTCACCCTACTCTATCCCAGCAGCAGCATTTGTTCCCATCCATCCCCCCCAGGCCACCCCTAATAAAACTTCACTCTGGCTCACGCCGTGACCACTCGCCCACTACTAGTCTCTCCCGCAATTAGTAACACAGCAAGAAAAGTGATCCAAGTCCTCCAGATTCCCACCCAGGCAGGTACCACCACCTCCGTCATTCTACTATACCCCTGGACTCACTATGAGGTTGCACGATTCACAGCTACCCTCCTATAATGAGTGGTGAGAGAAGTGCTGCCAAGAGGATTAGTTTGAATCAGGGAGGACATCTCTGCAGTTAGGGGGATTGCCGACTGAGGTGAGCTGATTAACAAAACCGGCTTAAAAAAAAGGTTGAACCATGTTTTGAATCCTCTAGTGTTTGAGTTCTATATTAGAACATGAACTCAAAAGTTCAAGCACAACCTGAATCTTTTTCAGACTAGTTCTGACAACCGTAGTGTCCATTATTTCCAAAGAGAGACTACTCCAGTATTAAAATGATAATTTATACAGTGGCAGACGTTACAGCACACCATGGTGAGTGAGAGATTATGAGCTGTAGCATTAGATATACTGTGCTGTGAGAAAGGATTTTTCCAACAAAGAGAGGCTGGATGGGGTGCCTGAAAGGGGACAGGAAATCTATGCTAATTGGCAGCTGTTTATAAAGTTCTTAGTCTCAGAAATGACATGCATTCTCCTAAAATATCCATATTTAACTGTACCTGAATAAAAAGTGATAGGTAAAACTGTAGTTTGCATTGTTGTGTTTGTATGGGCAGCATTCTGTTACAGTTCACTTCATGGAATCACTTATGTGGAGTTTTTACTATGTCACGATTTGTGTACAGAATGCTAATTATGAGCTGCTGACCTATCAAAACCCTGTTTAGAGTTCTGTGCACAAAAAAATGACATAGTTAAAACTCCAAATTATTGATTCCATGAAGAGAACTGTAACAGAATGCTGTCCATAAAAACAAGACAATGCAAAATACAGCTTTTTATATAACTTTTTATCCAGGTACAGTTAAATATGGATAAATTGAATGAATGCATATCATTTTTAGAATTAGAACTTTATAAACAGCTGCCAGTTAGAATTGATTTCTTGTCGTCTTGAACTATGAGTGCAGGCTGCAGCCTGACCGGAGCAACGTGATCATCGATGGATGATGTAGCAGCCAGATACATTTAATTTGCAGTTGACAAGCATCAGGAGTTTAATTCAGGAACTGGACAGAATTAAATACAAAAATGAAGGGAGCGCTAGAGACATAAATAGTCACTGAAAATGGTGCTATCACACACGCACACACACACACACCATGAGGTGCGGACAAGTAGCACAGAGTACAGTAAAATGATGAAAAACCACACAAAAGACAGCATATAAAAAAAAAAAAAAAAACTAATTAGCACAGATAACATTTTGGTGACTTTGGCAGAGCAGGCAGCACCAGTCCATGATATTTTATATTGAAAACAGTGGTGAATGAAACCAGAAAGGAGGCTACAACCAGACACAAGAAAACACCCTAAACAGTAGCAGATTTGCAGCAACGCTGGACTAATTATAGATTAGAGGGTGCACTCATACTTGGGAAAGTTTTGAGGGTTTAAGGGATCAGTGGATGCAATAGGAAGGAGAAGATAAGATCAGCCTTCTTGATTCTGGGGGAAGGAAGCCTCAGAGAGACAGCTCAGGAAAGGCACTTGGTCTCTGTGATTGCTAATATATAGAGTGGTAAGAATATACATAGAGGGTTAAGTATTGCAACACAGCAGTAGATATCCAGTAGATATCCAGGTTAGGGTATCTAGTAGGGGTCAGTGGGCTGGTTTAGGTGAGAATATGCCTAGCAGTCACAATCACCCAAAAGGCTTGTGAACTGACTGTGGACCAGAAATGGACCTAGTAGTTACAAGAGGGATGGCAAGGTTTAAGCCTTAAGTTACCCAGAGATATATGTTTACAGTAGGGCTTTGCGATCTCTGGTTCCGTATATTCGGCCAAATATTTGATATTCATTAGCCAAATATTCAGCTATTGAAGGATCCTCTGGCCTGAAAGCTACTGCTGTACCTTGCTTTCTGAGCTGTTGATATATGTTGTTGCAAAATTGGCTTCAAAAAGTTGGAAAATAGGTGGAATTGAATTTGTCCTTGGCTAGGTCTTTGCCTTCATCCCTTTGCTTTAGGAACTCCTTGAGGCCCTCTCCAAAGAGGTGTCCTCTTTTGAACAGTAGTTTTTGTAGGAGTGTCTTAGAATCATTGTCTGCTTCCCATAGCCTGAGTCAGAGTGATCTCCTTGCTCTGTTCCCCACTGCCACAGTTCTGGTGTAGTTTTATGTGATAAGGGTGAGTCCCTTATCTCTCCACTCATTAGAGTGAGAAAAGAATCACTCACGTCAAAAGGGCGACTTCCCATTAGAAAGACCGTGCAAACAGTGATGGTCCTCTAAGGATTCTCAACTCCAGGGGGAGTGGACTTACAAAATATAGAAACTCCCCCGGAAGCAAAAAATATTGCCTGCACCAGGATCCGAACCTGTCATCACAGTCTCCAGGAGCAGTGGCTCAACTACACCACACGGCCAGCTCAGCAGTGCTTCACCAAATTATTTCCGTTATCCTCTGTCTTACGAGTGTAGCGTGTATTCCTCAGCACTACACTCACTATAGGTATTCAGAGCTATTTTTCTCCACTCACTCTACATCTGAGCTGTATTACTGAGTCACTCATACTGCAGCGCTCAATAATACACGCTCATATGTGGTGCTACCTCTTGGTGTTGAGTCACAGATCATTCGCCACCAGGTACTTGGCCATTAGGAGAGTACACTCTGTGAGGTAAGCTTCAGATGATTTGGGGGTTAGCACCTTGGAGACTTCTTCCAGGCACCTTATCTGTACCCTTGCTGCATAGATGGCTATAGTAGTAGCTCCAGCTGAGAGACCTGCTATCTCAAACACCTTCTTCAATATCTCCTACAGCTTCTAGTCTGCTGGATCTTTCAGTGCAGCTGTCCCCTCTGTTGGGAGAATGATCTTTTTACTCAATACTGCTCTCTGTAGGTCTATGGAAGGTGCTGTGAGCCTGAGCTTCAGACTGTCTTCTTGGATCAGGTACATTCTATCCAGAAAGCATCTTTCAGAAATACATGCTGGATCTGATGCTTCCTATTCCTTTGCCATTACTTCATCTATGGTTGGGAAAATGCGGAAGTGGTCTATTGCACCCCTCGCTCCTCTTCCCTTGCCAGTTTGAACACCCTCTGTAGTGCCTTCTGTCACTTTGCTACCAACTCTCCACTCTGCACTCACCATTTCTCCCTCTATTCCTTCCTTTCCATCCTCCCACTAGCTTTATGTCACTAATCCCACTGTACCACTTTCCTTACCAAATACTGGCTTGATTCCTTTCCCTCCTATATCTCCTCACTCCTCTTCCGCATCATCTCATCTTCTTACTCTCTGTGCTCTAGGGATTTCCAAACATTTTCAATTCCCCATCCACACTCATGTGCTGGGCAGTCTGCCTTCTCCACCATCTCCATTCCCTTTGGAACCTACTCCCCCTTCCCTTTGTCACTCTCCCTCTCTCCATACCTTTAGGCACCCACAAAAACATATTCCTGATTCCCCCATACCTGTCACTCCCTCTCTTGAACCGTCTGACCCTTTTCTCATAGTTTCACCTGCCCCCATCCACCTGCCTATGACTCCCTAAGTCTGGGATACCTGTGCTTCTGGCCCTCAGCCTGCTGTCTGTTCAGTACAGTGCATAATTATGCACTCTAGTATGCATTGTTCAGTGTACTTATGTGTGAATCCATGCACTGTCCATCTCATTCAGTGTAAAATTCCATACTGTTGTTAATTCACGTGGGACTTCTTACTTAATCTTCTTAGTTAGACTGCCTATGTATTCTGTATTTTTGCACTGCAGATGTTTTTAATGCTTTCCTATTATGTCTCTACTCCCATTCCCCATCCCCTGGGGTGCACCTGGAAATGAGCCTTCACTAAGAGTGCCTTTCCACATTGCCCAAATTTTAAAAAAATAAATAGGAAAGAAATCTTTATGCTTTTGTTGGGTAGAGCCCTCTTCTGGGTTCTGCTCACCATCATCATCCAGAGTTGGGCCTTCTGGGTCTGCAGGCATAATTGGGGCTCAGTGTTGGGTAAGTAACTTTTTCTATTACTTTCTATTTCTTTTAGAAACTTGATCCAGGAAACTCTGTGCAGTCACTAGCAAGGATGGAGAAGTACTAGAAAAAGTAATGCACCTGACAGTTACAGTTACTTATTTATTTTATACAAAAATAATAAAAAACTATAACAGATGACATTTATTTGAAAGTAATAGGTTAGTTACTAGTTACTTTCAAATAACCGTAATCAGTTATAGTTACGAATTACTTTTGTATAAAAAGACATAAGTAATTGTAACCGTAAGGTGTATTACTTTTTCCAGTACTTCTCCATCCTTGCTAGTGACTGCACAGAGCTTTCTGGAACAAGTTTCCAAAAGTACTAGAAAGTAATAGAAAAAGTAACTTACCCAACACTGTTTGGGGCTGCTGGGGATGATGTGGTCATATTGGTCAGTTTGTCTGTGGGGGCCTTGTTTGGTATGTTCAATGGACTTTGAGGCTTAGGGCTGGCCATCGCCTCAAGACGTTCCATTATACGCAACATGAATGTTTGCTGCCTCTCTACCATGGCTGCCATGTCCTGTTGTGACTGCAACATGAAGACTGTGGAATCTATATGCTATTCCAGCTTGTTGGAGGTCCCTTTCTCCACTAGTGATACTTAAAGTGAGGAGGACTGTTCACTGGATGTCTCCGACTTCTTGATCTCACATGTGGGGCACTTTGGTTCAGTCTGGTGAGGGAGAAGTGGGATGCTACAGGTGGGGCACTTCCTATTGTTGGCCATGTGTCAAAACATGAGGGGAGAGAGTGGTGTGAGGTCAGTGAATGTTAAAGGCATTGTGCAGCATTGTATACATTGGTATACAACAAGTATCCCTGTCAATGTGTATTCAGAATGACCACAGGAGATCATGTGGCAGGGTACATGGTCAAATGTATTTTGGGCATATGCACAAATATGCCACACCAAATATGGCTGCTGTGATACTGTAATACCAACATGGCTGCCCAAGCTTTCCTTGTCTTCTGCAGTTCTAAGATGGCCACTGAAAGTGACATCATCCTTTCACTTCTGGCGGTCACAGCACATGTGCAGAGCTTTTTAGGATATGGAGAGTTTTAGCCAAGAACTGCTACATTGCTGTCTGTCCCAAATAGTTCCTCACAATCTGTAGCAGTGTTGTTATGCTGCTGAGGGCACCATTTGCATTACTGGTTCCATGCAGATGGCCTATCAAAATGGCCACAGCTGGAAATGATTTAGCATGCATGTGCTAAATGTAGTGTGCCCTTCACCAACATGGCCACCTGCACCATGCATTCTTGTGGCCTTTAGATGTGACTATGCCTATGCATGCATGATGCAAGGTGTATGTCCGAGCATGCTCAGTCTGACACAGGAGAAAGGAAGGGTACCAACATAAGGGTCCTGCCCCAGGCAGAGCAAAGAAGAGACAGTAGCCACTCCCAATATGGCAGTGCAGGTGGGACCAAGCACCCGAACATGCAGCCATGGTCCTTCAGCACGGGTGACTATTTTCCTGAGCCCTGTAAACATAAAGATGAGGTGCCATCTAGTTTGTTGGGCAAACTAGCTTCTCTTATTCTTTTATTAGGCTCTCCTAATGTGCAGAAATGCTAACCTTCAGCTCACCCACTGCACATGCATGCGTGGCAGCGGCATGCTGCAAGTGAGAGTGAGTTTAGCTGGTCTGTACAGCAACAACACAGGTCATTTTAAAAATGGATTATCATGGACATTTCTCTCTATCTCTGCACCTTGCCCTTGAAAGGGCTTGGCTGCTCATTGCTGCCCCATGAGGGGCTATGAGTGCAAGAGCCACTGCATATGGTCTGGTCAGCACAGACACCTCGCTAAGAAAGGAAGTAGTTCTGCACAAAAAAGCATTCAATGACCATGCATGCACTAAACTGCAGCTGCTTGGGCAGGGACTGCAGAAGCACTCATGCCACTTGACAGGGGACGGTCTGCGCATATACCACCCTAGTGTATTTAAAAAGCACCAACTTCAAATGCTGATCTGCACACGTACTGAAATACTGTTCTAAACTAGGTAGAATCAGCAGAGCAGGGAAAGAAAAGTCTGTAGGATTTATCCTGATCTGATGAACGTGATGCTGTGGCCACAAGATTGTAGCCAGCAGCAAAGAGTAATGAAATATAAGGCAAAAGATTAATAAGTTAAAGAAATATTGTCAGAGTCTATTCTAACTACTCGGTTTTACAAAGATATGGGAACTCTTACCTTCAGTTCACAAAATACTGGAAAATTAGCAAGTTAAAGTACAGAAGCTCAGGCAACTGCTGCAGCCTTATCAGATGCACAGCTTAACTTGATGAGAATGGGAGCTGCAGGGTCTTAGGTGTGGGACTGAAATTTGATCCTAGGTCACAAGTGCATCTAGTAGCCTATCAGCTGAACATAACCCAGTCTGTAAGGAATTGGAGTGTCATGGACATATACACACAACACAGTGACTGTTCTTTCTATTATATGCCTTTAAGATAGGCATCACCGCCATGTCTGTTGTGCTCCTCCGGGAGGGCAGGTGGTGAGGGGTTGGGGATGGTGACTGGGTGGGTACAGCTGGGTGCAGGGGGTTGGATTGGGGTTAGAGATTGGGGGTTATGGGGTGGTCAGGGTGGCATAAGGTGTAGACATGGCACACGCTATGGCAACACTGCACTGTGCATGCTCCTCACACATCCCTCCCCACCATTCATGGCACAGATGCCTCCCTCACAGCAGCCCTTCTGCCTCTGTAGGTACTGGGTCCTACCTCCACCCATGCATCAGTCCTTGTAGGTCTGTGGGTTGATGTACACATCTGGTGCATGTGCACACTGCTGGACACACCCCATCTCTGCGTTTCACAGCTCAGCTGTGTGGATACCTCTGTGGGTCACCTCTGCACCCTGTGTCTGGCATTCTGTGGCTCAATTTTTCATGTACCTCCCTCACTCTCCTGCTGTGTGGCTATGTATGGCATCTGCACATTTTGTGGATTGAGTCTTTAGAGTAAAAGTTAAGAGAAGAGGCAGTTTGAGGTAACATGTGTTGAAGTGTTTGCAATTTCAACCTGCTGCGTCTGGCACCATCAGAACAGTTATTAAAGTTCCAGTTTGCTCAACTGAAACTGTTGTTCAATTAGTTTCTCCAAGGTTGTGCCTTGTGTCTCTCATGTCCTGTGGTCTCAGTTAATCAGTTAACTAACAGCCAGTTCTCGGTCATCTTAGTCCATTTCCACCCACAAGTTTCCCACAGGTTATCTGGTTGACACATCCTTGCCAGGAATACCAGCATAAGTCCTCAGCACAGCAGATGTGGAGTCATTAATGGAGAATAAGAACACACATACATATAGAATAATAAATAAGTGACTAAGTACAACAAGGCTGTGTTTCCATCGAGGGGAACTGATGACATCATATACCTCCAGAGCAAAGCTCGAGAGGCCTCTGTGATGTCATCAAATCCCTGAGGTGGGAACACAACCATGTTTGAGCACAGTTAGCTATTTGTTATTTTACATAGTATATTGCTGCAAGCAATGTACAAAAAAAAGCAGATAAAAGAGCATTTTTTATAAACGGATCATAACTTTCCAAATGCCTCTACTCTGCCTCCTGAGCCGGCCACAAGCACACACTGAACTTATTGTATTCATTGTAAGAACTCACAGCAAACCTCTGGCAAGTGTTTGCATAATTGTTTTGATTTCTGGCCACATTAAAAGTTTGCCAGTCTATGCCAGGTCTAGGACATGCTGTGTTGCCATCATAGTATAGTGAGTGCTGTCAGTTTTCAAAAGTCTGGGATTTTGCATAGACAGCTCTCGAATGTAGACCATAAATGTTGTTGTAGTACTATAGTAGTGACACAGCTACTATGGTATGACAACTTTTTTGACCTTTGAAGTGTGGTACAACAATATTTTTGAGTGTAAGGAAATACGTATAGAATAATGGCTGGGTAGGTTGTTATAAAGAGAATTTTACACCCCCCCGTGTGAGATGCCACATAAACCAAGAGAGTGAAGCTTGAGGTGTTTATAAAGGCACCCCACACTGAGTGTGTGTGTAAAATTCAAGTTTTGCACACCTACCCAGCCTTTATTTTATATAATTGCTGGGGAGCGTTTTTTTGCCACAGCATTTATATAAAATATAAATATGTTGCTGTTCAGCCATGGTCCAGTTGGGATGAAGCATGGTCCACTGCTGAGCTGCTTTCTGTTTTTCCTTTTTTTTAAAGGTTTAAACAAGTATTAAAAGGGTGATAAACTTCAATGATGAGAGGCCAGTTTGATTTCATTTTTTTTAATTTACTTACCGCCAAGCACTAGCAGTGGTGAACTCTCCAGTACTGAGGAAGGAAAGAGCAGCGGCTTACGCATGCATGGACCAAGGGAAATCCATTGCAGGTTTGTTGTTATAACCATGGTTATAATGGCATGCTATAACGATAAGTTATAACCAGGTTTCCCTATGGGAAAAATGCTTGCCAGTAATTATATACACAATACCACTCAATCATAGTCTATATAAGCATTAGCAAGCATTTATACCCTCCCCCCCTTTGCCACATAGTTCAGTACTGGGAAAGGGGGGTCTGCACTGTTGAGGTACCATCCTGTGGATGAGATGTCATACAGAGGTCCCTTGTATGGTGTACCCATCACTGGGGACTCTGCAGATGGAAGCTAAAGATCCCCTTGCACTTATCATAACAGCTGGGGATTTTCCCTGGTATCCTGGCCAACATTTTCCCATATTATTTAAATAGATGCATGTAACGGCACCCCTTCCCCCCACCAATGCACCAGGAAATCAGCTGTCACAGCTCAGGGTTACTTTCCTAGAAAAAAAAATGACAAGTAAAGAAATGGAGGTGCAGAATTATAGTCTAATTATTTATAACATGTATCAATACTATATAGTTTTATTTATCTTTTTTATTTATTTATTGAATTTTGGTAACCAGGTAGACCCACTGAGACAAGACAGTCCCTTTTTCAGTCACGACTCGGTAAGTGCAGTACACTGATAGTGCAATAGTTGACACAGGAAACCATACAGGTATGACAATTGCAATAACAAGACCAACTAATGTAGTTACAGGAACATGTCAAAATACAACACAATTACATCATACAAACATTCACAACTAGCATAAAAAAAGTACAGAGAACATAATTACTACAGTTAAGAACCACTAGTATAGATAACAGTACCACAGAGTATACTATGTCAGGCAGTATCATAACCATCAATCCCTATTTACAGATAACATTGTACATAATTCATATTGTACAGATATCACTGTGCCTAATTGTGAAATCCAGTGATACTAAGCACACAGGCAGTGGAGAGGTAGAAAACCCGGAATTCTTCGACAGCAGGAGAAAGGTGGGGCAGCTAGATGAGCCTGCAGGGAGCACTGAAATTGAGGTTTTGAAGAGCAAGCCAGGACTGAGGAAGGTAATGAGTTCTAGGAGGACACAGCAGAAAAGGCGAATGATCTCTGGGACACAGAGAGACGCAGGTTTGGCACTATGAGAAGGGGTAGGGAAGCAGATCTAAGAGCATGCTGGGGGAGTTGACACAGGATGGTATCAGCTAGACAGGGAGGCATGAATTGATGTACTAGCTTGTGAACAAAGTTTAGGGTGACATAACACTGTTTGGCCTCATAGGGCAACCATCCCAGGGCAGATAGGACATCACAATGATGATGGCATGCATGGGTTCCCAGAGCAAACCTACCCACTCTATGGTAGATCTGCAAGAGATGAGATCATATGGTTGCACAGGTCGAGAGAAGCAATGTGGCACCATACAAGAGGAGAGGCAGGAGGGTGGCATCCGCAATCTTGCAACAGGCAGTTGAAGTCAGGAAGGGACGAATGCGGTAAAGGACTCCAATTTTTTGGTTCAGGATTTTGGTGAGAGCTGTTATGTGTGCATCCAGTGTAAGTGACAAGGTGACCCCCAAGTATTTAAATGACTCAACAGATTCAAGGGCAATCTCAGTACATGAGAGCACAGCCAGATGGGGGAGAGCGTGTGCAGGTGATCTAGAGAACAATATGCACTTAGTTTGTTTAGTGTTAGGCCCAGGTGCTTTTGGACAAACCAATCCTCGAGGGTGTTAAAATTGGATTCCAGCTTTGCATTGAGCCAGCCTATGTCAGAGGAGGAGCAGTAGAGGATAGCATCATCCACATGGAGATGGACTGAGGCTCCACCACAATTATTAGGGAGATCGTTGATGTATAAAGAAAAAAGTAGACAACCCAGTATGGAGCCCTGGGAACAACGTGGGTTATGGATCTTGGAGCTGATTGGGATACCGCCCATTTCACATGCTAAGTGTGGCTATAGAGGTAGCTTTGAATCCAAGCTGGGGCAGAGGAATCAAGGCCAAGTATGTTCAGCTGGCATAGTAACATGTCATGGTTGACTAAATCAAAGGCCTTGGTTAGGTCTACGAATATGGCACCCGTGGCACGGCCAATGTCCATGGTATAGAATATGTCAGATGTGACTTTGACCAGGGCTGTCAGGGTACTGTAATTTTTCCTAAACCCATGCTGGGATGTCGCAAGCAGCTGGTGTAGGTCTAGGTAGTCCTGAAGGTACTCATAGATTATTCATTCTTGTATCTTGGCTAGTGGGCATAAAATAGAGATTGGGTGGAAGTTTTCTACTATGGAGTTGGAACCTCCCTTGTGGATGGGGACAACTACTGCCACCTTCCATTTCTCCACGATGGCACAAGTAAGGCATGATCTGTTAAACAGATCCCAAACTGGACAGGCAAGGGCATCAGCTCCTAGCTTTAGAAATTTTGATTCCAGTGTGTCATGCCCAGGAGAGCTGTCAGTCTTCAAATTCTTGAGCAGACAATGGACTTTATCAAGGGTGGCTAGTTTTAGGTGGAAAGCAGGACGAGCCATGGAGTTGGCTGATTTCAGAGAACCTGAATTGGGGGGAAGGGCTGTCAAAAACAGATGTATATTTATGAAGATCTGTGAAGAACTCATTAAAGCCAGTTGCTATGGTGGAAGGGTCACTAAGAATGGAACCCTGGGCATCAAGGGAGCTGGGGATCTCAGAGGTATTCCCCTTTAGAAGGGAGTTAACCTGTCTCCAAAATTCCTTTGGATTGCTGAGGTGCTTGGTCTGGAGATTCCTGAAATGTAGGCGCTTTGCTTTCTGGATGGTGTTATTGCTGCTGTTCCTTAGTTTACCAGTCAGTAGGTAATACACTACCCTTGTATCTACACCAGGCTTTATCACGCGAGGACATGAGCTACCTCAGTTCTTTAGAGAGCCAAGGAGCTTTGACATGTTTTAACCGGCATCTCTTCATAGAGGCATGGAGGTCAATAATACCAGTGAGTTTAGTCACAAGGTAGTCTAAGGTTGAATGACATCCAGTAGGGTATTTATTGGGCCCCAGTCAGGATCTTGGATTGCATCCGTGAAAGCTTTGGAGTCAAATTTTGTCATGTCCCGGAACATTACAACCCTAGGTGGGGGATTAGGGAAGTTATGGCTCCAAATGCAGATAGTTGGGGAGTAGTCACTTATACTGTCTGAGAGGATCTCTACAGATTTTTTCTTTGAGGCACAGTTAGTGACCACCCAATCGAGTAAGGTATGGTTGCCCGACTTTGTGTTAAGATGAGTAGGGCCGCTAACCATTTAAACCAAGTTGGAATCAGCCAGTGTGGCAGACGGTGTGGCAGAGTCAGGCTTCAATCAGTCAATATTGAAGTCTCCCCCAAGCACCAAGTCATGATGTGGCAGGCTAGAAAGGGAGGTAATGAAAGAGGGTAGGCAAGAGGATGCTACTTTAGGTGGTAGGTATACACACCCTACCAGTAGTTTTTTTATGGAGCCAAGGGTGAAAGAGAGGAATATCGATTCCTCTTCAGAGGGTCCAGGTCCAGGATTAGGGTAGCATCAAGGCTGTCCCTGACATACATAATGATGCCCCCACTCCTTTTTTCAGGCGATCCAATCTGAAACATTTATACCCAGACAACACCACTTCATGTTGCCTGATAATTTGTTTTAGCCAGGTCTCTGTGATGCCTAGAATGTCAGGAGTGTGAAGACTGGCCCATGCTTCCAGCCCTGGCATTTTAGGTCTAAGGCTTCGCACATTTAAGCTGGCAATTTTCAACCCTTTCTGTACCCATTGAGATACTGCAGTAGGATGGGGAGCAGAGGTATCATTAGCAGGCCCAGGATTACGCTCGACATTGCCTGCAAGGATTGTTAGGAGGATTAAAAGGAGAGAAGGCCTGATTGAAGAGGCAAGTCATTTTTTGAGATATCTGGTGGAAAATAGAGACATCTGCAACTTTCAGAGTAGCCAGTATCCTAGGTAGGCAACGTCGCGTTTCGGCAGATAAGGGACAGGGATATACACCGACCGAGATTCATGAGTCAAATGGTGGGGGGGGAGACTGATTCACAAAGAAATTCGCAATGAGAGTGCATTTGGGATAGGGCTATGAGGTAGTCTGCTTCAATGAGAAGTACCAGGCTGGATGTAATGCACAGTAGTGTTAACCTGGCCATCATGAATAGTTAAGCTTTAGCTTGCAGACCTATAGTATGGTTGGAGCAGGCTAGGTGGACAGCAGTGCGCAGTGGCCAATGGGAAAGCAAAATGAAGTATCTACAAGGGTTAGCTAGAGAGCGATTGAAAGGGTCTATAGTTAACACTGAAAGATCCTTTTACTTCAGTCAGCTGCAAAAAAGAACTAAGGTCCCTCTAGTGGCAGATCTTTATAATCTGATAATGGGAAACTGGACACTTCAGAAAAAAAAGTTAAAACAACTCTAAATATCAAACTTAAATCAACTCTAACAAATCTTTACATCAGACTTTAAGTTGCTTACAGTGAGATATCCATAAAATTCAAGCAGAGAGAGCAGTCCTGGAGAGAGCAGTCCTGGCAGCAATTTGTTGGCAGCAGTTCCTAACTGATCTCTGCCGTGCTACACTTAGTGCGAGGGAAAACTCTGCTGGCAGATAGCAGCAAGTGAGATTCCTCCTGCAGTAGGCGCCAAAATTCAAAAAGTTCCAACCCGTACCTTGCTTGTAGGGGGAGCTTCGGGTGGCTTCACCTTAGACAGGTTTTCAAACCGCAGATGTGGTTTGCTTGAGAGGAGTAGCCCAAAAGGGCACAGCAGTCCCCTTGCTTGTAGGGGGAGCTTCAGGTGGCTTCACCTTTGACAGGCTTTCAAACCGCAGATGTGGTTTGCTTGAGAGGAGTAGCCCAAAAGGGCACAGCAGTCCCCGAGGAAAAGAAGGAGAGAGGATGACATTAAATAACAGGCTTGGAAGAGAGGGAGATCAGAAAAACAAAAAAAAACAAACCAAAAAAATATATATAATTATATATGGTACTGAAAGATTTGTAACTTTCTGTTTTCTAGCTGATTCTAGTATGGTAAAACAGTTTATTTGAGGCTAGTTATGTGCAAATTAATATATGAGCAGTTATGGGATCACAAAAGCTTTTGATTGAACTAAAAAGCCTCTAACATCATAGAGGATACTTAGAAAACCATAAACATATTTGACAGAAGTCCAGTTATAATTTAGACACATTCCGTATTCACCATCTTCCTATTCTTCATTACTAAACACATTTCATAAAAACAGGAGTAACTGTCACTTATAAGATGGGTAGGGAAAACCCTATAGCTTCTGATTGTTCCAAGCAGGCTGGCACTTATAACATTTACATCTGCCTAATGTCCAGGAAAAAAGCATCAGTGGGATTTGGAAATTGGGCAAGAGGAAAACTGGGAAGGGGGCAGTTCCCTCTGTAAACACTTTGGGAACTGTACAATTGAGCAAACTTGGTAGATTGTAAGGCCTTTATCTTCTAGCATGTTCATACTGTATGCTCGCTTGTAAATCACATACAGAATTCATGAGCCACTTCACTTATCCCTAATTGCCATCACAAACATGGCTGCCACCTTTACTCAAGGACCTTGTTAGTTGAACGGTGGCCTTGATTTGTCAAAATCATAACACTAAATTATAATAATACGCAGTTAAAAAATTGCCCCATTGAACTTTGTGGAGTGCACCTCTGTGCTCTCCCTGAACTGACATCACAGAACGTGCTAGCACGGGGGCATGTCTCTGAACAGGGAAGTGGAAGGGATTGTGCTCTCAGCTCCAGAGAGCCAAAATATGATTCAATGGCCTATGCAACCAGTATAGTGTTATGCTTCTGCAACTGTGTTACCTTGTTTTGGCCATTCACACTCTCTATTCCATGAGGAATTAACACCCTGTAGGGGTACCAAAGGCAAGAAACCCTCAAAGAGGGCTCCACCGCTAGAGATGCTGCAGGAAGGTTCCCTTGGCTAAAGATACCTTAGGAAGAAACCCGCTAAGGAGAGAGACAAGCCACTGGAGGAGGAGGATGAGGAGGAGGGGTGGATGGAGGGTCAAAGAAAAAGTGCTTCAAAAAGAGGCTGGGAGTTGCTGCTTATGTATCTCAGGAAGGGGGAGTGCCTGGTTACTTGCCTATGGAACTACAGGCATAGCCTTTCAATCCCTTCCCTCCCTAAATACTGGCAACAATACATTACAATTTTTATTGTATTACTCTTGGGTCCAAGTAAGCTTCTTCATATGTTTTCAGGGGTGGAATTTTAAACAAGTATAAATCTGCTTTTTAAATAAGAAGAGTGACCATCTTTCTGGTAATGTAGTTACTTAGCTAAGATGCACAGAACATTAAAAAATGGATTCATATTTTCTGAACTGCTACTTGTTCCGCATTTTTTCTGTATGTAGTATTTCATACACTTGTGTGATCTTGCCTCTTACCCTGTTTTGAGGACCTTATGACACATGCCTTAACATAGTTAATGTATTTTTCTTTTGCAAAGCTATGCCTGTGGTTCAATGCGTGGAGCAACAATGTCACTTCCCCATCAGGCCTTAAAAGGCCACTCCTCCTGGACTGTTTCAGGATTCGTTTCTTCATTGCAGCCGGATGCTCGGTCGGCTGTTTCTCTCTCAGTATTTACCTTCTCTCTGGCGTTCCTCATGCTTTTGTTTTGCTGCCTCTCCCCCGGCCGCCTCCTCGGTCTCTGCCCCCTCTCATTCTCTCCCCCCACTCCTCTCCTTTCATCTTCCCTTCACCTTCCTCCCTTGTCCCTTCTTCTTCTGTGGGCAGGTTTCTCCCCGGGCTCCCCTCCCCTTTGCCTTGCTGGACATCGTGCCCGCATCAGACCTTTGCTTTGGTGCTCCTTTCCTCAGTTGGCTTCCGCTGCTCCGTCTTCATTCCTTGCACTACCCCCCCCAGTCCTTTCCTGCTGCTCGCACCATCTTGGTAGCACGAGTCGGCTCCTGTTCTTTACTTTCTGCACTTGCTTTCCAGATTCAGCCCCTCCCTCGGATGACATGGATGTCCTCATAGCTGTCTGCTGTCCTCATGCCCATCATTGATTTCTTCGCTCGCTCACATTGCTTTCTCTCTGCTCTGGTGCTGCCCCATACATTGCACTGGTCCCTCACTTTCTAGTGCACTCCGCTCCCCATTTCTCCCTAGCAGTTCAGAGGGAGTGCATTCCCAGTGGCGGATCTCACTGGTAGCACAGGGAACAGTAGCACCCCCCCATTGTAACCTGCTTTCTGGCTGCTAGGGAATCAACAAAGTCCAAGAGGGTAGCATCTTTCAAAAAAAGAGGTGTGCAAGAACAAGAGGGCACAATTTGAAGATGGGGGGGGCAGCTCAGAGGTAATTTAAGGAAGTATTTTTTCACAGAGAGGGTTGTGGATGCATGGAACGGCCTTCCAGAGGAGGTTGTGGAGTCAAAAACAGTGGTGGAATTCAAGCATGCATGGGACAGTCATAAGGCCATTCTAGGGGGTGGGTGTAGGAAGAAGTAGGCTGCTGGTTAACTAGGATCTGCAGCTTATCCAGTAGGTAGAGAAATGGGCAGACTGGGTGGGCCAAGCGGTCCTTATCTGCCGTCAAATTCTATGTTTCTATGTTTCTATGCTACAGCTTTTCATTTTGTTGGAGAATTGTGCTACAAATTGTCTCCTATCCCATGTGCTACCTTGTATTTTCTATCTATTTCATCATGCTATCAGATGCTTGTGACTTCTGTGAAGGATTTGTAGATTTGCATATGAAGTCCCGGCTCCGCAACTCCCGTTATACATTCTGGTATCCGACTCTGCACATTCCAGCATTTCTTTCTGGTACCCTGTACCTCAGCTGTGGGCTATGGCTTTTGCCCAGCCCTCCTGCTTCCTGTCTATTGACCTTCTACCTCATCCCTCTGCCTCCGGCACCTTCCCTATGTACTTCTCTTTTTCGGCTCTCCATTCCTAGCCCATCACCCCCTTCACTGCTGCGTTCTAGTTTACTGACTTCATGGCCCTTTTGCATCACTTAGCTTCCGGCCTTATTCCATCTCTTCCTCTCGCCCCAATACCGCCATTTTTCCTGGCCCTCATCGTATCAGCCTTCTACTAACCTTGTTGTACGGCTCATATCATCCTCCTCTTTCTGTCTGACTCCATTTGTCTCGTACCTCATCGTTCCTGTACCGTTCTTGTCACTCCTCCTACCCTTCAGGGTTTTCACTCCATAATCATACATCATTCATTTCATACCTCACCTTACCCGTACCAGCCATCAAGGCTTCACTCCATTACCATACATCGTCCATTTCATACCGCACCCTAACCATTCTATCCTTCAAGACTTCTCTCCATCATCGTACATCGTCCATTTCATATTGTGATGTGGTGACTGTGGGGGACTTCAACATGCCAGGAGTGGACTGGAGCACCCCAACAACCAGGAACAGAAGGGAGCAGGTACTGCTGGATGCCTTCCGGGACAGCTTCCTGCTGCAAATGGTCAGTGAACCAACCAGGTTAGGAAAAACCCTTGACCTTGTGCTGGCAAATGGGGACTTTGTGAGAAAACTTACAGTGGAGGAACCGCTGTCAGGGAGTGACCACCGCTCAGTATGGCTCACATTGGATATGGGTAAGAAAGGAGTGGAATCTGGCACAGTAGTGCTGGACTTCAGGAGGGCTGACTTTGGGAGGATGGGGGAAGTGGTAAAAGGGTACCTGGCCAGAATTTAATCTAGTATGGTCACTAACCAGAGGTGGGAGCTCATAAAGCTGGGGATAGTGGAGGTAACCAAAACCTGCTGCAAAGCCCAGAGCAAGAAGGCTAGGGCTAAGAAACTGATCTGGTTGAGCAAGGAGGTCATGGAAAAGGTAAGGAGGAAAAGAGCTGCCTTTAGGAAGTACAAGAAAACAGGGAGGGGGAGGACAGGGAGGAGTACTTGACAGAATCGAAGGAGGTGACAAGGGCAGTAAGGGGAGCCAAAGCATCTATGGAACTCAGGCTGGCACAAGGCATTAAGAAGGGGGAGAAGGACTTCTTTAAGTACATCAGGGAGAAAAGGAGCTGTAAGGACCACATAGTAAGAATTAGGAAGGAGGGGGGTTGGGTGGAAGCAGGGTGCGATAAGGCGGAAGCACTAAATGAGTACTTCTGCTCAGTATTTACTAAAGAGAAGAAGGGGGTGACACCAAGGTGGGAGAAATGGCAGAAGAGGGGAAGTGGTGACAGATAGGGAAATCATGGAGAGCAGAGTTCAGAGGGTTTGAAGGCACTGAGGGTGGACAGCGCCAGGCCCAGATGGCATCCAGCCCAGGGTACTAAAGGAGCTGGCAGAGGTCCTTGCAGGACCTTTGGCAGACCTATTTAATGCCTCACTACATTCGGGGTGTGTACCTCACAACTGGAGGATGGCTTATGTGGTGCCCTTCCACAAGAGTGCCCCAAGGATGAACCGGGAAACTACAGACCAGTGAGCCTCACATCCATCGTGGGTAAGCTAATGGAGACTATCCTGAAGGAGAGGCTGGAGGCCCTCCTAGAGGCCAAAGGACTACAGGACAGCAGGCAGCATGGCTTCATACATGGCAGATCCTGCCAAACCAACCTGATTGAGTTCTATGACTGGGTAACTAGGCAACTGGACAGGGGCCATGCAGTGGATGTCCTGTATCTGGACTTCAGTAAGGCATTTGACTCAGCCACATGGAAGGCTGGGAAGGAAGTTAGTAGGCACAGGGGCGGTGCAAAGCTGGTGACATGGGTAGGAAACTGGCTGCAGGGAAGGCAACAGAGGGTGGTGGTGGGTGGGGAGCCTCACACCCAAGGGCAGTGACGACGGTGTTCCACAGGGCTCAGTGTTGGGACCAGTGTTGTTTGGGATATTCATTGCAGACATATCATGGGACATCAAGAGCAAGATCAATCTGTTTGCTGATGATACCAAGGTAGGCATGGTGGTGGATGACCTAGGGGATGGCAGGGGATGCAGGATGATCTGGCAAAGCTTGAAACCTGGTCAGACACCTGGCAACTGGGCTTTAATGCCAAAAAGTGCAAGGTGCTGCATTTTGGGATGAAGAACCCAAGAAGGAGTTACCAGCTAGGGGGAGTGCTAGCCCAGACAGAGGAGGAGAAGGATCTGGGTGTGCTCATTACAGGGTCAATGAACAACTTGGCACAAAGTAGGAAGGCAGCTGCAAAGGCCAACAAAATGCTGGGTTGTATTGCAAGGGGTATATCCTCGAGGAGGGAGGAGGTGATTCTGCCACTGTATAGGTCATTAGTTAGACCACACCTGGAGTACTGCGTGCAGTACTGGCATCCGTATCTGAAGAGGGACATTAAGTTACTGGAGGGGGTGCAGCGCAGAGCGACAAAGATGATCAAGGGGCTGGGGGACTTATCATACGAGAGGAGGTTGAAGGAGTTGAACATGTACTCACTGGAGGAGAGGAGAGACAGGGGTGATGTGATTGAAACTTTTAAATACATGAAAGGAATAAACAAGACGGGTACAGAGGGGCTGTTCAAAGTAAGGGAGGGGAGGGTCACCAGGGGCCATGATATGAGACTGGAGTGAGGAAGGTTCAGGAGGGAGATGAGGAGACACTTTTTACAGAGAGGGTGGTGGCTGGTGGAATGCGTTACCTGCTGAAGTGGTATGCAGTAGAACAGTGGACTGCTTCAAACGAGGATGGGACGGGACAAGGGGAAGGGTTAATGAAGGGGAAAGATGGAAGGAAGGGGCAGCTGCAGAATAAGGGGTGCTAGCTGCACATTCGAGCATGCTTGATAGACCTCTAGGCCTTTATCTGCTGGCAAATTTCGTATGCTCGTATGTTCGTATTTCACCTTAGCTGTACTGGCCTTCTAGGCCTCATTTCATAATCGTACATCATACAATTCATTCCTCACCCTAAACAGTTCAGGCCTTCAAGACTTCTCTCCATCATCGTCCACTGTCCATTTCATACCTTACCTTAACCGTTCTGGCCTTCAGCGCTTCCCTCCATCATCGTACATCGTCCATTTCATATTTTACCTTATCCGTACTGGCCTTCTAGGCTTCATTTCATAATCGTGCATTGTCCATTTCATTCCCCACCTTAAACTGTTCTGGCCTTCAAGGCTTCTCTCCATCATCATACGCCATCCACTTCATACCTCACCTTCATCGTTCCGGCCTTCAAAGCTTCATTTCATCATCACACATCATCCATTTCATTCCTCATCTTAATCCGTTCAGGCCTTCAAGGCTTCCTTCCTTCATCATACATCATCCATTTTGTATTTCACCTTAACCATACCAGCCTTTCAGGCTTATTTCATCATTATACATTGTCCATTTCATTCCTCGCCTTACACCGTTCAAGCCTTCAAGGCCTCTCTCCATCATCGTACATCGTCCATTTCATATTTCACCTTAACCGCGCAGGCCTTCTTGGTCTCCATTCATAATCGTGCATCATCCATTTCATTCCTCACCTTAAGCCATTCTGACTTTCATGACTTTCATTCCACCATCATTTATCAGTCATTTGTTCTTGACCATTCTGTTCTCCGGCATTGACTTCTAATCTCATCGTAGGCTGCAGGCTTTGCCCGGCCATCCTCATTTCTCCCCTTCACATCCTTTGTTCCCCTTCAGCAGTCCTTGTCAACCTTCTAAGCTTCCTTCTGTCAGTAAACTTTGTATATTCTTCTTAATCCTCCACTCATGCATTCCAGCTTTGTAGCTAGACATTGCTCACAATCCTCATCAGCATTCCTGTTAGAAGGACAGGGAGAGGGCTTCAACTAATTTGGAATCTTTTCCTCTTTCCTCAATTTCAACTCTAAATTGAAGTAGCTGAGCCGTTGCTAACCAATCTGTCCTTCAGCCTGAAGGGAAGGCAACCTAGGCCTTGGATCCCTAGAGGTTTCCTCCTCAATGGGGGTTTTTCCTCTCCTCCATGCCGATGGTCATAATATTAGACAGGGTTAGTGCTTTCATAGGTTCCATAGTTAGATTCCATTGTTGGATGGAGTCAGATGGTGGTCCCGGCTGTTCCTTCTCTCCTTAGGAAGTCTGTCCTTCTGCATCTTGTCAGATTTCCCTTCATTCCTCATCCTCTTCATATATCGTTCTCCAGTCCTTCCCATCTACATCTATCACCTTAATTTCCAGTCTTGATATATTCTGGTTTCTTGTCTCTTCGATGCTTGACACTCTTTTGGGTATTCTTTTTGGGCATCTTCCTAAGCTACCTTTAGCCAAGGGAATCACTCCCATGGCACCTATAGGGTTACTCACCATCATACCCCTGTAGGGTGGTATATCTGATGGCTAGAGAGGCAAACAGCCACAATGTACCTAAGTCACACAAGCATACATCTTATGAAGCTGCGTAAGCACATTGAATTGTAAGGCTATGCCTGTGGTTCAATGGGTGGAGCAATAACATCACTCCCTGTCAGGCCTTAAAAGGACACTCCTCCTGGACTGTTCCAGGATTTATTTCTTCATTGCCCCACCATCCTCCCCTCCTCCTCCAGCGGTGCGTCTCTCTTTCCGTGGGCTTCTTTCTAAGCTACCTTTAGCCAAGGGAATAATTCCCGTTGCACATATAGGGTGGAACCCTCCTCTAGGGTTCCTCAGTGTCGTACCCCTATAGGGTGGTATATCCCATGGACAGAAAGGTGAACAGCCACAATGTATCTAAGTCACACAAGCATACATTTTATCAAGTTGTGTAAGCAAATTTAACTTATAATATTTACTTTACTTCAGTATAAATGAGACTGAGCATCTATGCATCAAAATGAATTTTTAATTCAGAAATGTGATAAAAAGAATATAAAAAAAGGAAGGGCAGTTTTATTATTATGTGAAGTAACAGGCACTGGAGTTCTTATTTATTTATTTAGTGATTTTTTTTTGTGGCAGGACAGGTCCACTGTAACAAACGTCCCATTTTCAAGGGTGACCTGGAACTAGTTACAGATAACAGTACATACTGAGTTCAAATAACAAGGAACATTGTACAACATAATTGGCTATGTAGGCGGGTACAGTACATAACAGAGTGCGAAGGGTTTTAAAGGGAACATAAGCAATGCTGTTTACATTTTTTACTATAATTGTAAATTTGGGCCTATGTGAAGTCTGTTTTATCACCCCAGTGTCCTGCTTTGTAGTTTTGTTTTGAGACAGTCCTGTTTATTTCCTTATAGTGTATGGTGGAATGTGGTTGTGTATGGAAATCCATAAACCGCAAAAAGTCATTCTGCTTCAGTAGTGATGCCCTCACTAATGCAGAATGACTTTTCGTTCTGTGTTAGTGAGGACGTCACAATACAACCGCCCCCACTAGTGCTGTTCATAGTACAGGGGGCAGTTGGAAACTCCTGCACACGAGCTGGATGGCGGGCTGGAGAGACAAGGAGTGTGAGTCTCCGATGGCAGATGCTGGCTAAAAAAATATAAGTGATCCTGTTTTGGGGTACCATCCTCTACATAGAAGAGTGTATGGTCCCCCAAACAACTCGACAACTCTTCCCCCTCATGTTTTTGTTACAGCAGAGGGACTTCTTGAGCTTCACTCCCAAGGTCATCAGCCATCATAGAAAACACTCACGTGAAGAATTGCCTTGTTGTGTATGGGAGGCCATAGACTATCCTATATATTTAGGCCCCATATTAATGCAGGCTTTTTCTGCCAAATATTGTATTTGTTTTTTTAATTTCTTAGCAGTTGCAGAACAGTGACATCAGTTAAACTGAAGACTACAGTAAATCAGAACACAGTGACATAAGCTGAGCCAGTGTCACTGTTCCACTTCATTGAAGTCTTCAGTTTGGCTGATGGTTCTGGAATTGCCAAGTAATCAACAAAATACATTTGGTGTGGGAAAAAGCCTGCATTAATATGGGGCCCTAAATAAGGGAAAACATGACTATTTAAATAAATAAATAAATAAAAAACAATATACTGGGGTGATAAAACAGACTTTACACATGACCAAATTCACAATTATAGTAAACAAACTCAGGCCAGAGTCGATAGGGCTGCAGCCAAGAAATTTGAGGTAAAGATATTTGATTGAAAATTACCAAAGTTATGAGCCTGCATTAGCAAAATGTAATGTAGGCTCATAAATTTGTTGTTTTGTAATATTTTTACACCACATTTTCAACATAACCTTGTTATGACCCTGCCTCATGAAGAAGGGCAGAGCAAATGTTCAACTCCTGCCTGAAAGGTGATTTCATGCAGAGACTGTGAAATCAACTTTTAGGATGCAAAAACACATTTTGGGCAGGAGTTGAAAAATGACAAAGGCAGTAAGGACAGGGATGGGGCAAAAAGAAATAAAGTCATAAAAAAATGGAGGGTAATGAGTACCAATGCCAGTAGTCTAAGTAAAAAGCTCTCCGAAATGGTGGCCTTGATGGAAGAGGGATGCCTGGATATCGTGGCAGTCAAAAACATGATACACAGAGAACCATGACTGGGATGTCAGCATACCAGGGTACACAATCTACAGGAGGGACAGGGAGGGAAGAAGAGGAGGAGGAGTAGCTCTCTATGTAAGGGAAGGGATCAAAGCAACAGAACTAAAGGGTAAACAGGGAGGAGAGGAAGCACTGTGGGTCACCCTGAAGACTGGAAATGGCTCCACAATCCGCACAGGGGTTGTATACAGACCCCCATCTCAGGGGAGGAAATAGACAAGGAAATGATAGAAGGCATCCTTGGGATGGCAGAGAAAGGGAGGTATTGCTGATGGGGACCTGAATATGCCAGATGTTAACTGGAGCACCTTTGCTGCAGCCACATCCAAGAGCAGAGCCATTCTCAATGCCCTACAGGTGGCATGCCTCAGACAACTAGTTTTGGAACCCACTCGGGAGGGATCAATCTTAGACCTGGTACTCTCAAATGGGGATGGAGAGAGGATCCCTGATCTTGAAGTGGGTAGCCATCTGTGAACAAGCGACCACCAAACAGTGTGGTTCACAATAAAATTAGCTGTAGAATCAAGTCACACAAAAGTGAAGATACTGGACTTCAGGAGGGCTGATTTTGTCAAAATGGGAGAGTGCCTCAGAAAAGCACTAGCAAACAGGCAAGAAGGTGGGGTGGAGCAACAATGAGGAAACATTAAAACCACCATCACAGAAGCAACAAGCCTTTGTGTGAAGCAAATAAACAAATCAAAATGAAAGAAAAAACCTCTATGGTTCTCAAAAGAAGTAGCAAGCAAGGTAAGGAGAAAGAGATAGCACTCAGGAAGTATAAGGAAACACAGAAGGAGCAGGACAGAGAACTGTACAAGTTAGAGCAGAAGGAAGCGGGGAAGGCAGTCAGAATAGCAAAGGCCCAAACCAAGGAAAAGATAGCCAACTCAGTTAAGAAGGGGGATAAAACCTTTTATGGGTACGTTAGGGAAGAAAGAAAGACTAAGGCAGGGATATTGAGGCTGAATAAAGAGGAAGGTGGTTGGGCAGAGAGCGACAGTAAAAAAGTAGGGATACTGAACGAGTACTTGTGTTCAGTATTCACAATGGAAAAGCAGGGGGAGATACCTAATCCAGTCAATAGAAGCACCCTGGATAGGGGGGTTGATATGAGTCCTTTCACAGAAAAAAGGGTTCTGAAAGAACTCTTGAAACTGAAGGTGGATAAATAAATGGGGCCTGATGGGATTCACCCCAGAATTCTAAAAGAACTAAGGGAAAAACTAGTAACACCACTGACTACCCTTTTTAATAAATCATGGGAGGATGATGTGGTACCTGAGGACTGGAGGAGGGCGGATGTGATTCCCCTTCACAAAAGTGGGAGCAAGACAGAGGCAGGAAACTACAGACCTGTCAGTTTGACCTCAGTGGTAGGGAAAATGATGGAATCACTGCTGAAGGAAAGAATTGTTGAGTACCTAGAGGCCAGTGGGGCACAGGACACAAGGCAGCATGGATTCACAGCAGGAAGGTCATGTCAGACAAATCTAATTGATTTCTTTGACTGGGTGACCAAAGTAGTAGACCAGGGAGGGGCTGTGGACATGGCCTACCTGGACATTAGCAAGGTATTTGACACAGTCCCGCACAAAAGATTAATAAACAAATTAGCCAGCCTGGTAGTGGGTCCCAGGGTGGTAGCCTGGGTAAAACACTGGCAGGACAACAGGACACAGCAGGTAATAGTAAATGGAGTCCACAGTGAAGAAAAGAGGGTTACTAGCGGGGTACCACAGGGTTCATTACTGGGGCTGGTCCTTTTTAATGTCTTTATAAGTGACATTACAGAGGGACTAGAAGGGAAAGTATGTCTCTTTGCAGATGACACAAAGATCTGCAACAGGGTTGATATGCAAGGTGAGGTGGAAAGGATGAGAAGGGACTTGGCAAGGTTGGAGGAATGGTCAATTATATGGCAGCTTAGATTTAATGCAAAGAAGAGCAAAGTAATGCACCTGGGAAACAAAAACCCAGGGGAAGAGTACACAATGGGGGGGGAGTTAGATACTGACAACAACAAAAATGGAAAGGGACCTGGGGTTAGTCATATCAGATGACCTAAAGGTGGGCCAGCAATGTGAGAAGGCAGTAAGGAGGGCTGGGGCATACTGGGATGCATAGGGAGAGGCATCACCAGTAGAAAACAGGAAGATGTTGGCCCTCTGTACAGACAGTTGGTAAGACCACATCTGGAGTACTGTGTACAGTTCTGGAGACCCCGTCTCCACAAAGACACAGACAGGGTGGAGGCTGTCCAGAGAAGGGCAACCAAAATGGTGCAGGGTCTGCACCAGAAGACATATGAAGAAAGACTAAAGCAGCTTAAGATGTATAGCCTCGAGGAAAGGAGGGAGAGGGGGACATGATAGAAACTTTCAAATACCTCAAGGGAATCAACAAAGTCCAAGAGGGTAGCATCTTTCAGAAAAAGAGATGTGCAAGAACAAGGGGGCACAATTTGAAGATAGAGGGGGATGGCTCAGAGGTAATGTGAGGAAGTATTTCTTCAGAGAGAGGGTTGTAGATGCATGGAACAGCCTTCCTGAGGAGGTTGTAGAGTCAAAAACTGTGGGGAAATTCAAGAATGCATGGGACAGACATAAGGCAGTTCTAGTGGGGGGTAGGAGGAAGTAGGCTGTTGGTTAACTAGGATCTGCAGCTTATCCGTTAGGTAGGGAAAATGGGCAGACTAGGTGGGCCATGTAGTCCGTATCTGCCGTCAAATTCTATGTTTCTATGTTTCTATGACAGCTGTCACATTTATGAGGTGCTATGAAGAAATGGCCATGTTGAAAATTTGGGGTAAAAGTATTGAATATTACCAAACTTATGAGCCTGCATTTGCAAAATTCAACAAAGCCTCCTGATGTTTTTTATATACTTTTACACCAGATTTAGAGAATGGCCTTCTTATGACCCCATCTCATTAAAAAGGGCAGAAAAAATGTTTAACTCCTGCCCGAAAGGTGATTTTGCACAGAGACGATGAAATCACCTTTTTGGATGTAAAAAAAAAAACATTTTGGCCAGGATCTGAAAAATGGCAACTGTCACATTTATGAGGTGCTGTAAAGATATGGCTATGTTGTAAATTTGGGGTAAAAATATTGAAAATTACCAAAGTTACAAGCCTGCATTCACAAAATTTAACATAGACTCATAACTTTGTCGTTTCTTAATATTTTTATACCAAATTTTTAACATAGCCTTCTTATGACCCCACCTCATGAACAAGGGCAAATAAAATGTTCAACTCCTGCCTGAAAGGTGATTTCGCATAGGGACTGCAAAATCACCTTTTGGGGCAGATTTGCCTAATGTCAGTGCAGTTGTTCATGAGGCAGGATCCCAAAGAAGACATATTGAAAGTTTTGGTCACAAATATGCAAAAATGGCCAAGTTATGCCACCAAGTTCAAAACACCACTGAAATACATTGAACTGCATACCTGTTTCTTCAGTTTGTGGTCCGGCTTTGACGAATGAAGATGTGTCTGTAATCCAGAGAGGATTACCCAACAGGTAAGTAAGACCTTGGGGGCATGCAGGTGGTGGGTGCTGAGAGAGAGGGTGGGGTAGAAGGACAGGAATGGCTACAAAAAATGAACTATTTTCTTTTTACAGGGTTAAAAAAAATGGAGGATTCTGGATCGCAACACTGGAGGATTGGGCACTCCGGTGTCACTCTTATATTTCTGGGGGCACTAAGAGGGAGGGTCAGATGGGGAATATTAAAAAAAAACATGGAAGAGTCCTGATCGTAACACTGGGGACTGGGCACCTCCAGTGTTACTTTTATTTCTGTTGGGGGTGTGCTGAGGAGGAAGGGTTGGGTGGGGAATATTTATAATTAAAAATCAGCAGTCACGGTGGAACACGGCATTTTCACACAGCCCAAGGTGGCCATCACACCTGTTCAACATGAGCAACTGCTAGCACATGCACAGTAGAGTGCGGTGGCCATCTTGGACATGGTGAAGTGTGCCTTGTTCTGCCATGACCGCAGACAGAGTAAAAATTTGTGTAGTGTGATTGCTAATGGAGACAGTGAGCAGAGTGATTCATGGATGCAGAGACAACTGTGTTGCAACTCCAACATGTTGTTCAGTTGGAAAGAATGTGTTGAGTCTTTTTTTAACAGCAAGAGGTCTGCAGGGCTACTCTCACTGCAGCCCTAAAAATGTAAACAACATTGCTTATGTGCCCTTGAAATATTTATAAAAGCTCATTTGTAGTAGATAGCCATCTCAAGTGTCGGGTGGGGGAGGGGAGGGTGGTTGCAGCAGTGACACAACTTCCGGTCAGCAATACCACATCACAGTAAAACACAAGGATTTATAAAGAGGAAGACAAAAATGCTTTATACTAATAAATGTGAGGCATCAGAGTAGCAGTTAGGCAGAAAAAAGCATAAGAAAAGGGTGTTAAGTGTTATTTGGGTTCCGTCATCCCTTCCAGTTTTCAGAACCTACTGAAACTGGAAGTAAGGTAGAGTGAATTATAAATTGATTCCTGTAGCGAGCCGAGACAAGCTACTGTACAGTGAAGGCAGATGAGGATAAGGTGAGGGAACAGTGCTTCCATTAAACAACTGGTTCGTAATTTAATTCTGCCCAGTAAAATTTTGTATTCGTTGACAGCCAGTGCTAAGGGGCATCTGAGGTGGAAATGTGCATTCTGTGAATTATAGTCCCCAGTGACTGACTGCCCATGAAATGTTGATGGGGACTGTGTTTTTCCTAGGCAGGACAGGCTGTGTGGCACTGTGGCTACTGTTACAAATAAATATGGGATATGCTATGGGCTGACTAAAAATATCTCATTTATTTGTTTCTGCAGGTTTTGACCTCCACAACTTCATGAGTGGCAGAGTCATGCGTGAGGTCTGTAGAGGTCAAACCCTGCAGATAAAAATAAATGTGATATTTTCTGTCAACCCACAGCATACGTCATTTATACAATGACAGTGCCTCGCTAGCAGGATTAGTTCTTTCAATGAAGAATTTACTCTTTCTGTTTGATTTCACTGCTCCGTCTTTAACTGCAGCAGATGCAATTGTGATGTCATCAGGGATTGTTCAAGCTGTTCTCCCATTTGTTAAGAGCTCCTTTGTGACTAGCCTGAAGTGGAAATAAATGCTGATGGCCCACCTAAGATTGAAATAAATGATTAATTTCCACTCCAGGCCTGTCACATATGAAAATAAATACATTTATGCAACAGGTGTCTAAATAAATCTGCACTGATAAATCCATTTATCTGTGCTACTATGTGGATAAATTTTGTTCTCACAGTCATTATATAAAATATAATTTCCTGAATTTCATTTTTTTTTCTATAGCAGTCTTTGTGCCCCTGTGCCTGGTCAGTCCACTCTGCCCTAGTCTGCCCCAACCGGGAGCCAGCCTCCTCCAGTACACACCAACCATGTTCCCCCAAATCATGCACTCTCTGGCTGGGCCAGGAGGGGGAGCACTGTCTTCCCCACTCCAGAGCACAATCTAGTTGGGCTGGGACCACTGGGCAGCACTGTGGGTCAAGAGCAAGACAGGCAAGCAGTTTTTGTGCTGTGCGCCTGGTCAGTTCTTTCTGCCCTAGTCTACCCCCAACCGGCAGCCAGCCTCCGCTAGTGCACACCAACGATGTTCCCCCAAAGCTTGCCCCTGTAGCCAGGAAAGGTGGGGGAGGACTGTTCTCCCCCCTCCAAAGCACAATCCAGTTGGGCCAGGATGACCGGGTGGTGGCATGGGTCAGGAGTCAGCCAGGCATCATACGTCGGCTCTATTTTTCTCTGTTTCCTCCCCTTGGCAAGTGGCATGCAATGTTGCAATTGTGCATACGTGTAGAAGCATGCACACACTGTTTGTCATGCCACCGGGTGTCCCTCATTGATGGCACACCTCCTGCCCTGCCACCATGCCTCTACATGCTGTTTCACAAGGTCCTTCTAGTTTGGAATCATCTGATCGACAATTTAGGTGACCAATTAAATCAAATATGAATGCTTGGAATGTTATAGGACCTAATACAGAGCCCTGTGGAAACCTTACCTATTTCTGAAATATGCCCGTTAATTACCACCATTTGTGACCTATTTTCTAACCACCCTGATAACCAGTTAATAAGTCTTTCATTGATATTGGCATTTTTTAGTTTGGTAATGATGTCCCAGTGTGGCACCAAGTCAAACGCTTCACTAAAGTCAAGATAAATTATATAGCATGTTAGTTTCATGTCTAAAATCTGACTTATTTTCTTATAAAAACATAGGAGATTAGTTGTACAGCTCCTGACTTGTTTGAAACCATGTTAATCAGGGTTCCAACTCATTTAGAGTAAATAGAATTTTATATTTTATCTTTCATGAAACATTCAAGTAGCTTACTCAAGATGAAGGTGAGGCTAATGGGCCTGTAATTACAGTACTAGGGGGTATGTTTCCTGCCTGGCACCAAAGTCAAGGTTCTCCAGTCATTAGCTATGGTCCCCCAATTGATGGATTCTTCAGTGTGTAACTACAATGAGTAAAGTAAATGTGCCGACATGCTTTTTATCATATGGCATGAAATATTATCCTGATCAGGTGAGGACTTTGTCTTTAGGTTTTGGATTGTGTTACTCATGTGTTCTGTAACTGCTAGTGTCCTCCATTAGGGCCTCACAAAGAAAAGCCATCGCTCCAGGAGTATGCTTGTGTAGGACTATTTCAAAATTAAGAGAGAATGGAGCATTGGACAAACACACCAAAAACACAGCCCTAGCATTTTGACCATTATTCCTTATCGGGGGTGTGTGTACAAACATTGTTACAGACCTCCAATTTAAATGAAAAGTCTTAAAGTCACAGTGTAACATTAAAATACATATTCAAAATTGAATGTGTCAAAACAATACTAAAAATAACAATGATAGCCACCCCAGTGGCACTGAGGGCTGAGGTGCTATATGCCTTACCTCGCACCACACCGGCGACCCATGTTCAGGAGCCAGTTTGGGTCGTCGGGGGAAGAGAGGATCGAACATTCAGAGGATTGCTCTCCTCTCCTGGGGAGGGGTGGATGTGGATCCCCGGCACTTGTGACTCCCAGTGGTGACTGAGGGTGTTGCAGCTGGGGGACACCTTGAAACGGGTGGGGTTTGGCAGACATCCTGTGGGTGGGCGCGGAAGCATGCCCATCGTGCGCTGGATGTCATTGGATGTCCGCACCCCTGGGGGTTCAAATTAGAACAGCCCCTCCATGCATGCAGTCAGGATGCCCCCGATGGACTCCCACTCTCCCCGGCCTGAACAAGGCCTGGCCTAAGCTGGTGCAGGGACTCAATGGTGATCTTGGTCTCCCCCCCTCGTTCCCCTCCCGGGGGGCCCCTCCATGGGGAGCAAGCTATGATCCTCCCCATCACACTGCTGAGGTGGCGATCAGACCGGGGGAGTGTTGCAGGTCCATGTACAGGGCCGATAGGGGACAGGGTACCATCCCCACTGCACAGAGGAGAATAAATAGAATTGAAAGATAAATAAATAAATAACAATGATAATGAATAAAAAAAAAATCTGTGGAGAGATTCTTAGTTAATCAATATGAAAGCATGTATGGTTATTCCATAGTCAAAAAAATACAGGTACTTTATGCATCACCTGAGACAACATTGATAAAAGGCATATTATTCTCTTTATGGTTAGTAACAAACAAATTACCCTCATGATCAAAACATCTTGTTTCTATATTTAATGTTAAGGTTTGGTGTGCCAACATTTGACACAAACAAACTGCCTAATGCAATTGCATATGAAACCAAGATTCTTGGGCTAAGTATGTGAATGTTGGCATAAGGAAACCTATTATGTAGATAGATGTGATTGAATCGGGTGGGGGAGGGGAGCTGATATAAAGTAACAGAATCAAATTAAAATGTATATGTGGTAATGTTACAAGGGAAATAAATAATACTATATGGAGGGGTGCAGAAATATTAAAGGAATATAGGAACTGAGGAACCTTAGAGGTATCATTATTAAGCCCTCCAATGGGGGAGGGGGCAACATTGTTATTATGACTGATGACTTCTACATATAAACAGTATATGAATTGCTTAGTGTGGTTGATGATTATCTTAAATTGGATGCAAACCCCACTAAAGTATACCAAGCAGAATTAACACAGTTGATTACAGGAGCTTGAAAGAGAGACTGGGTAACATGTGAAGAGGCAGAATTTTTACAACCAGAATTTCCAGTGGTCCTGACCATCTACATATTACCCAAAACACATAAAGATGCTCAAAACCCTCCAGGTAGACCAGCTATATTGGGTATTGGGTCTATTACTCGGAATTTGGGCATCTATCTTGATTTTCAACTGCAACTCTTGGTAATGACTCTGAAATCTTCTATTAATGATACCATGAGCTTGTTACACAAGTTACAGGGATTTGTATGGCAGGCCAGATATACATAGCTGACAATAGGTGTGAGTAGCCTATATACAGTACTAGCTTCCCACATGACAAGGGACTAGAAGCTGTGAGTTTTTTCCTTAACAGGTTGACAGATCCAACAAAGGTTCCTAAACAATTCATTTTGGGGGGACTAGAATTTGCACTGAACAGAAATTATTTTCTGTTCAACAAGCAATTCTATCTCCAAGAGCAACGATGGGTGCTTCATTTGCCTCATCATATGTCAACTTATACATGGGGTTTTGGGAAGAAACTCACATCTGCAGTAACGCACAAAACCCTTATCAGACCAAAATAGTAAGGTGGATGCGCTGTATTGATGATATTCTTTGTATCTGGGACAGCATCATGGAAGAGGCTAATGACTTCTTGTAATATCTTGATGTAAATAATTTTAACTTGATGTTTCCCTCGACCATAGATCCAATGTCAACTAATTTCTTAATTATTACTCTCCATGGCATCCCAGAACAAGAAGTGTCAACATCTGGTTTCAGAAAACCTCTGGCAGTAAAATACCATCCTGCACTACAATGGTACCCACCCAAAAAAGTTAAAAAATTCAATACCTCATTCCCAGTACATGACAATTTGGCGCAATTGTCCAGATGACCACACTTTTGAAATCCAGGCCAGTGAACTTACTGATTGCCTTCTAAAAAGAGGCTATAAACAATCAGTACTGAATTGAGCACCCCAAACACAGGGACACAGAACAGATCTTACCATGCATCATGGTGCTATATTTCAGTCCTGTAGCAAGTCAGATTGTAAACCTTATTCACAAATACTGGCCCATATTACAATCAGATGTCAATCTATGGGAATGTGTGGGTAATAAACCAAGGGTCACATTTCATAAGGGCAAACCACTAGGAGATTTATTAACCTCTAGCCACTTCAATCAGCCACATAATCCAGCAACTTGGCTTCCTTAATGTCCTAAAGGGTTTCACAAATGTGGCTTTTACAATGTGTACAACTATGCATCAGAAGGCAACCTTTATAAATACCCTTTTCCACATGATTTAAATGTGGAAATAAAACATTTATTAAATTGTAGGATCACATATGTAGTGTATATAGTGTGGTGCCCGTGTGGCCTCCAGTAAGTTGGTAGAATGGAAAGATTCCTCAAAACAAGGATTCAAGAACATATTCATGCCATATACAATAAAAACTATGACAATGCAATAGGAGCACACGTTGGTGCTGCACACAGCTCAAATCCTCACGGTCTTAAATTCATTGCTTTGGAGCACATACCACCACTATTTGGAGGTGGTGACAGACTCAGTATCCTTCTACAAAAGGAGAGCACATGGATTTTCTACCTCAAAGGACTGAACCCTTAAGGTATTAATGAAGAGCTGGACCTTACACCCTTTCTAAAGAATTAGAATCATAAGTGTGACCTAACTCTAGCACTAGAACTAGCTGCCCAGATTTGGCCAAGAAAATGCTAAAATGAAAAGGAATAGAGATATGACTATTTGATTTTTGAATGTATCTAATAGTACCGTATAATATTCTTTTTGATCTAATCTTATGTTTTGTTTTGTTTTGTTTTTTTCTCTTAGTCACAATGCCATTCCAGTTTTATTCTGACTAGATCACAATTCCTTTCTTGGTCATTGGAGACTCTTGGAATGCTGAAGAGAAGACATTATATTTATATATATCATCCCCTTGTTTTTCCAGTGATTCTAATTCAATATAAAATTCACATTGGATTTTTCAGAGGAATATTAAGCATGGCACTTTCTTCATTTCATGGATAGCTGTTCAGTGCTCTTATAGAAAACCTGAGTACTGCAGCTATTATATTTTTACAAATAAAATATCCTTTTCCTTCTCCCCCTCCCCGCCCCAGCTTTGTTGTCGTTCTATGTTACTTATTTAATTTATTTTGTATTGTAGTAACAACTTGAAAAATCCTGAAGATGTACATTATCTTCTGACAATTCTTCGGACATACATTTTTGTTTATGAAGAGAAATAAATAGTAACTAAAAATAAATAAAACTAAAAACAACGCCAAAAAACCTAATTTCCCAATCATTAGGACCATCAGAGTGGGCAAGGTGTCCATCACCTAAACAAGCCTTCCTACATACTGTAGTGCAAATTAAGAACTTACTAACATAAATCAAATTCTCATATAATTAGAATGATCTGACCTCTTTAGCTTTTGTCTGTAAAACGGAAACAAAAGTTTGTTTTCTCTAACTTGTTAGAAATAATTTAAGTATCTAGTCATTTCACATTGTCTCTGCACCCTTTCTTATAGTATTATTATTCCCCTTGTAATTATTCCCACATACACATTTTAATTTGATTCTGTTACATTGTACCAACTCCCCCCCCCAAATTCAATCACATCTATCTACATAATAGGTTTCTTTATGCCAACATTCACATACTTAGCCCAAGAATCTTGATTTCATATGCAATTACATTAGACATTTTGTTTATATAAAATGTTGGCACACTAAACCTCAACATCAAATATAGAAACAAGATTTATTTTTTATTCTTTTGGAAACCAGGTAAGGTCCACTAGGCACAAGTGCTTATTTTCAGAGATGACCCGGGAGCACTGGGGTGGTTAAGTGACTTGTATGAAAGTGGAGGTTGTGGGAATCAAACCCAGGTCTGCTGGATGTACCAAACTAATTCACAGTTCATTACTCTAACTCTAGGCTATACTGCCAGATGTTTTGATCATGTGGGTAATTTGTTTGTTACTAACCATAAGGGGGATGATATGCCTTTTATCAGTGTTGTCCCAGGTGATCCATCAGGTACTTGTATTTGTTTGGCTATGGCATAACCATATATGCTTTCACACTGATTAACTAAGAATCTCTCTACAGATTTGTTTTTTTGTTCCTTATCATTGTTATTTTTAGTATTGTTTTTACACATTCAATTTTGAATATGTATTTTAATGTTGCACTATGACTTTAAGACTTTTCATTTAATTTGAAAATCTATAGCAATGTTTGGACACACCCCCTGAGGAAGACATAATGGTTGAAGCCCTGGAACTGAGTTTTGGCATCTTTGTCCAATGCTCTTAATTCCCTCTTAATTTTGGAATAAACCTACACAAACATACTCCTGGAGTGCTGGCTTTCCTTTTTCTGTTACTGTCTGGCTAGCAGCAGTTACCAGCACCCCCTGCCTGACTCTTGAGCACAATTTTCTTCTTGATTGTTTGTGTCCTCCAGTATGGTAGACTTGAACTTTTGTGCCTGTGCATCACCTCCCCCATGCTCTCACTGATGCTCATGAACCTATGAAGCTGAAAAACCAGAAGTGTCACAGAGTGGAACCCCTGTCTAGTGAAAATTGTACAAACTGCAAAACTTACAAAAAAGTATTTCTGAGCCACTGATGGTAGTCTTGAGCCAGTTACCAGCAGTTTTGCTGCTGAATTGCTACTCCAGTCAATGCAGTATCTGTGCTATTAGATCTTAGAATGTGGAGGACTGAGAGAAGCCCTCCACTGGCCCAGACTGCTTAGCAAGGTATAGTTACACACTGAGACAACAGAGGGGGACACAGCATACAGACAGTATACAGACAGACTTAGTTTTTTTTATTTTTGGTAACATGTACACGCAAGCACGCACATAATAACTGGTAAGGCCGCATCTAGAGTATGGAGTTCAGTACTGGTGCCCACACCTCAAAAAGGACATTAACCTGCTGGAGAAGGTACAGAGGAGGGCTACAAAGATGAGAACCAGTTGGCAGGGCAGGGCATATGAGGAGAGGTTGAGGGCACTGAACATGTACTCCCTGAAGGACAGGAGAGAGAGAGGGGACATGATTGGGACATTCAAACACTTGAAAGGGATAAATAATGTTAATAAGGAAAGTTGCTTTAAGCTGAGTGGCAACCATATCATGAGGGGGCATAGTCTTAAGCTGGAGGGTGGGAGGCTTAGGAGGGATGTCAGGAATCACTTTTTCACAGAAAGGGTGGTGGACACTTGGAATGCACTGCTGGAAGAGGTTATCTCGTTAAAGACAGTGAGCAGCTTTAAGAGAGACTGGGATAGGCATAGGGGGAAGATAAGAATCATGGGTAGGGAGGATGGGAGGAGTGGGGAGGGAGGGCAGAGACATTAGTTCAAGCTGTGGACCCTGCAATATGAGCAGACTTGATAGACCAAATGACCTTCTTCTGCTGGCTTGTTCATAAGTTTGTATAGAACTGAAACTAGCAGCACTACCAAGGTGCACAACCACAAGTTCTCTTCCAGAATCAGTCCTCCTCTTGAACCAGTGAGCTTATGAAGTCAGAAAACCAGAAGTGCCATGGAGTGGGACTTCCTGTCTAGCAAAAATTGTGCAAACTGTGAAACCTACAAAAAAGTATTTCTACACCACCAGTGGTGGTCTTGAGCCAGCTACCAGTAGTTTTACTGCTGAATCACAACATTAGTCAATGCAATAAAGGGATGGGGAAGACTGTGTGTGTGTGCAAGGTGTAGTTTGGTAAACACCTTGTAGGTAAACCTTAAGGAGCTAAAGGACAGGTTGGCTATAATTCACAACATCAGAGCTTTGGAGAAGTTTGTCTGCCAATTCTTAGTGAGGGTGCAAGGGGAGGAGGGTGTGTGGAAGGGAAGACTAGCCAACAACTAAAATACATGTGGGGGCACACATTAGAGGGAAAAAGAGACCACAGGAAAGTTAGGAACTGGATGATTATCAGAATGAAGAGTGGATAAGGGTGCAAGGTAGCAAGAAGAAGAGGGGGCATACTGTAGATTGTAGTGTTTGAGAGTTAGCCTCAGGAATAGTTTTGAGATACTTGCTGAGACAGAAGACAGGAGGGGGAGAGGGAGCTAGCCAGATAGACAGGAACTACTGCTGAACAGGACGTAGCGAGGGGACTTATTGGAGGGGAGGGCCAAGGCAACTAGTGGTCATAGGGGATTCTACAGTCCAATTCATAGATAGTACAGTTTGTAAGTTGGACAAGGACAAGAGAATATTGAGTGATTTCCAGGAGCAAGGATGGAGTACCTATAGAGTTTAGCAAATTTATTTTTATTTATTTTATTTATTGATTCTAGGAATTATTATTGGATTTTTAATGTGAAACATGGAGGAACCAGTGGTGGTAGTCCACAAGGGGATGAATGACATAGGCAGAACAACAGATGAGGATATGAGGCAGGACTTTCTGGAACTGGGGAGGGTGTCAAGAGGAAGCACTGGACAGTAATCATTTCAGAAATCCTACCTGTCCCAATAGCAAGATTGGTGAGATGGAGGACAATAAAAATGGCTAATACCTGGTTGCATAATTGAGCTAAAGATGAGAGGTTTGCCTTCCTGAGGAACCAGGATAGCTTCTGGTACAGGGATGATCTCTATAGGAGAGTTGGGCTGCACCTGAACTGGAAGGGAGCACGGCTACTGGGAGAGAGAATGAATAAGATACTAAGGGAGTATTTAAATTAAGGAGGGCTGGAATAAAAGTATATTAGTGAAATCTACCTGAGTAACTGGAGCACAACATTATCAAGGGAAATAACAGGGAATAATCGGGGGAACTGGGTATTAGAATTAAAAGAAGAACGTTCAGACAGAGAAACAAGAGTGGATTGCAATTGGAAATGCATACTAATAAATGCTAGAAGTCTAAATAATAAAATGGGACAGTTAGAGGAATCAGTATTATGAGATCAACCTGATACTATAGCTGTCACTGATAAATGGTGGTCAGGAGAGGATTCCTGGGGAAATAACTTGTTTGGGTATAAGCTTTAAAGGTAGGAAAATCAAACAAAGGGAAGGGGTAGCAATTTATGTCAATAAGCAGATCAAAATAAGTATAAAAGATACCATGAAAGGAGTTAGTGTAGAAACCAAAGCAACGTGAGTAAGGGCTGAAGGTAAAGATGGTAAAACACTGTGGATTAGGTTATGTTATAGATCTGCACAGAAGGGAGGCAGCACAAATATGGCAGGTGCAATTTTACAGAGTTGTCATGAAGGGTCAATAGTTTATCAATCCAAGAACAGGAAACACATCGGAAATTCAGAGTTTCATTAATTGTACAACTCAAGGGGTAGTGTGCTTGGCCACCTTCAGATCATTTTAAGTGGGTAAAGCATCAGGCCTATGAAGGTTAGAACTGGTGAGTGTCACAAACCCACTCAGCAGGTCAGCCCTTTACTCCCAAAGTGCCAACCTCCGAGCACAGTTTTGTGAACAGTTAACAGAACAAGGTAACCCTCTTGTCTGTTTTTGTGGGTTCAAGTCAACCTTTGGTCTCAAGTTTTGGAGGGATTCAAACTGTGAACCTCTTGTTAGCATACCCAATGTACAGAAATGAACCCTTAAAAACTGTAATAAAAGACCTCAGATTTAAAATGCTTACCCTTTTCCAGTTTGGTATCACCATTCAAGCTTATGCCTAGTGTCTGCTTTAACCGTATATACTCTACTTGTAAAGGAAAGAAATCAAAGACAGACCAAGTAAGCTCTAAAAAGAGTTTTACTAAAATAGATAAAAATATGTAAAACATAAAATACAGAACTATTATATCACAAGAACATACACATATTTTAAACAAAGCAGGTTTTAACAGTACAATTCTTACTACAGTACTTAGATTTATCTCTCCCTCCCTAAATACCTGCTTAAAGTGCTCACAGATGTTTCTTTGTTAGAGTCTAGATAGAAGTGTCTCTGTGTAGTAAAACAGAATATTCCTTAAAGAAAACTGCATTTGCCAACCCCTTTGTGTGAGGTCACCTAGCTCCTCCTTTGTCAGAATATATAAAAAATATATCTATTTAAAACAGGATGTCTTTTCCAAATATTAAATTCTGCAATCTCAACAAAACTCATGTTCTTCAAATGACTCTCTTTGATCTATGATAAGCTTCCTCTCTCACAAAGACATCAAGGAACATTTACAACTTCGCACCCATGTGTGATAACTTGGGTTTCCCTCCAAACATCATAAAATGGATATGATCTTCCCTCTTAGCAACTACAGCTATAATTAACTCAGACAAACAGGAGGTCATTGATTAAGGCCTGGTCTGTAATTAGCTCATGGCTTTCATCTTTTAGCAGAGACCGGGGTGAGTGAGGTCATTCCAAGAGCACCAGATTTCTCATCAGAGACAATCAGTAATACATTTTTTTATTTTTAAAAAATGATACAGCACTCAGAACTGGCTGTTCACGTCACAGTTAGCACCTACGCTCAGTAAGGGATAGTGGTGCTGAGAGTGTCCTTACTACTCACATAAGAAACAGTAGAGGCCCCCAGAACCACAATTGCATATTCATGGGTATCAAGAAAGCTATTCAGCATAGAAGGGGAGGGATTTTGACAGCAGATTAACAAGCATTTGTCAGTGCCAAGTGTTCACACCCTTACCCCTCAACCTCCCAGCATTAAAATTCATAGCACTGGCCTTCAAAATTCACAGCAAATGATCAGGATGTGTAGCACTTTCTTATTTTAAAGAATATTATACAATGGTAAGAAAATGTCCTGGTCTCTGATTGGTCAATGTGTCCCTGGCACAGTGAGGCTATCCTAGCACAACCTCACTGTATTGTTTTTCAGGTGACCACCACCATTATTCTCTCTTAATAAACAGAGATATATTGCCACACTAAAAATCTACTAAAAACATTTTTTAAATGTGTGTTTTTTTATTTTGTGTAACAATGAGCCATTGTATAATATCAATAATGCACTCCAGGGTATGGGTTGTGCTGGGATAACCTCACTTCTGGGACATTGGACGCACTTGACCTACGGCCTCGTGCCCAACCACCCAGGTGTGAGATTATCCCAGCACAACCCACATCCTGTAGTGTATTATTGCTTAAATATATGTCTACAAATAGTGGACCCCAAGTACTTAGTGTTAAGGAATGTTTCTATCAAGTTAGTTCAAGGATTTAATAGTTTGTGTGTCCAGAATTAGCTGTAACATTATTAAGAATGTCAGTAAACCTTTGTGGAGCAAGGATAAATTTGAGTGTAAAAATCATAGTGCCATGTGAAATTCATAGCAGTTGAGAAATATGGTTGTACTGGGTCTGGCTTGTACACATGCTTACTATATATTTACCTATGGCAGACCAGATGAGCTGTAGTATGTTGCTTACAATGAGTTCCTGATTTTTCAGTTTTATACTGCAATTACCCAGGATAGTACATATGAGATGCAATATCTCATTTTTAGTGTGGTTCTGCTTTTATAATGTATTTTTCTAGGGTAGATAATTTAAGCGGCAACATCTCCTTTTCAATGGAGTTCTGCTGTAGGGTCCTGTTTTATACAGTTTTACAATATATTTACCCATGATAACCTAGCTGACATGCAATATCTCATTTTCATTGGGCCCCTGCTTTGACACATTTTTGTACTGTATTTACCCAGGATAGCACAGCTCAGATGCCATGTTGTTTTCAGCGGGATCCTTCTTTTTGCAATTTTTGCTCTGTATTTACCCCAGGATAGCACAGCCAAGATGGAATACCATGTTTTCACTGAGATCCTGCTTTTAACCATTTTTATGATGTATTTACACAGGATAGTCCAACTGACAGGCAAGTTACATTTTCAGTGGGATGCAACATTTGCAATGTGTTTTTCCCAGGACAGAGCAGCATAGATGCATAGTTCAGTGGGGGGTCTGCTGTACTGGCTCCTGCTTTTACACATTTTTACTAAATATTTACCCAGAATAGACCAGATGAGGTGCAATATCTCATTTTCAGTGGTATACTGCTTTTACACATCTTTTAGATTGTATTTTATTTTTTTATTTATTCACAATTCAGATTTACAACCTTTGAGTCAAAGACTCATTTACAAAGGCACCTCATCGCAGGGAGGGTAGACAACATTTTGGTGGAGTACAACAATGGAGAACATTACAGGTGAGATACAATAAAAAGAGCATACAAAGCAAAGCAAAAGGACATTCAAAGCAATTCCAGTGATACAGTGGAGCACACAGGTTTCAATTCATGGTGTACAGGCTTCAGTTAAGCTAATCTAATTAAACTAGTATACATGTAATACTATAGGATCCCTAGAGATACTGGGTAGCGGATACCTGGGGGGGGTGCAGAGGGGTAGTTGCTGGGGAGAGTGGTGGACCGGGAAGACTTTGTCTGTGGATTGGGTCAGGCAGAGCTCTAGGTATGGCCCAGTTTATGGAGGGCAATTTTGAAGGGGCCGATTTTGGAGATGTTTGTGATATGAGCGGGGAGGGAATTATACCAGGAGGGGGCTCTGGAGTGGAAAGATCTTTGAGCGAGCGAGGTCCAGGCTCTCGGCACCTGGAAGGTGACTTTGGTTGCATTTCGGGTGGTGACCGAGTGGGTGGCCCGTTTTAGGGATGTAGTAACCCCCTGTGGGGAGAGCCCAAGTAGTGTTTTTTTGGCCAGTATAGACGTGTGGTATCGCAAACGCTTTTCAAAGGTGAGTAGGTTTGAAGTGGAGTAAAGCTGGCATGTGTGTGTTCTGCTGGGGACACTGGTAAGGAGCCTGCAGGCCTTGTTGATTGAGGTCTGGACTTTGGAGAGGACAGTAGGGTCAGCAGCTGCATAGATAGGGAGCCCATAATCAACCAAAGACAGGATGGAGGAGGTGATAGCCAGCTGGAGGGCATACTCAGGGAGGCAGTCTTTGTGGCGGTAGAGGAGTCCAATCCAGGAATTCATGGCAGAGGACAGGCAGTTAAGATGGGCATGGAAGGAGAGAGCCGAGTCGAAGGTGATGCCCAGGTATTTGTATGCTGATACCTGTTCAAGGGGGTGTAGGGTGCGGGGGAGGATGAGAAGGGGGACATTTCTGGAGTTACTTTGGCGGTGTGCAAAAATCATAGATTTCATCTTCTTGTGGTTCAGAGCCAGACGATGGTCAAGGAACCATTTTTCAGCTTGGCTGAAGGTGAGCTGCAGAGAGCTCTGGAGGGTGAGTGGGTCGGGTTGGGAGGTGACGAGGACCGCATCATCGGTGTATAGGAGCATTCTGTCTGAGCAGAAGCTGGGGAGGGTGTTTAGAAAGAGACTGAGCAATGTGGGGCCCAGGATGGAACCCTGAGGGACACCAGAGCATACAGGTAGGACAGTTGATAGGATACCGTTGATTTTGACCCATTGGGATCTAGCATGGAGGCAGCTGGAGAACCAGGCCAGGGGGCCAGATGAGAAACCAAGTTGATGGAGGCAATCAAGCAACAGAGGGTGACACACAATGTCAAAGGCCTTAGATAGGTCAATGAACACTGCCCCGCCGATTTTCCCAGGATAGGCCAGTGTAATTTTCAGTGGGTTCCCACATTTTGCCCCCAAACTTCCAGTCTTTTTATGACCTGACATTATAATCAAAACAGGTGGAATTTTTAAAATTCCATCCAAAAGGCGATTTCACAATGCGACTGCGAAAACATGTTTTGGAGGAGATTTGAAAAACGACACTGGTCATGTTTGGAAGGTGGGGCTGAACATTAGAGTACAAAATTTGCAAAAATAAAGTTATGAGTAAATGTTGGAACAATTCAACATTTCTTCATAATTTAGTTGTTTTTTTCACACTTTGATCCCAAATTTTTAACATGGGGCTTGATTTTCAAAGGACCCTGCAATCTCCTCAATTTGCAGCAATCTAGAGCTGTAGCAAACCCTGGGTACATCAGGGACTCTGCATCTAATTTTGTGAAAATAGGGGTCCCTGTGCTGAAGATCCAGGAATTGCTGCAGCCACAGGGTTGTGCGAAATATGCGGTGCACCCACGAGGTTTGATGGAGGGATCCGTCCCCCCACCAAGTGCAACCAGAGAGGGGCCCTGAAGGTGGGGGGACTATGCCAGCAAGGAGGGAAGTGGGGATAGAAGTAGAATGGGGGTGCTTTAGTGAGTGAGGGGGAGCACAGCAGCCAATACAGGGTGCTGGGGTGGCACCCAGTGGGGGTGCCATCCAGACATCCAGTGAGCCAATTGGCCAGGGTAAAGGGGGGTTGTCAAGGATGGACCATGACTTGGCTCCAGCTGCACACAGCTCTGGCACCTGCCCCATAGGTGCACCAGTCCCCAGTACTGTCAGTTCACAAAAGTGGCCAAAGGTTGCTGGGTGCAGGTGATGGAGGGGATTGTTCCCCTGGCATAGCAACAATCTCCTGGTACTGTGGTCCCTGTGTGGAGTTAGGCTGCTCCCCACCAATGGTGTTGGGGGCTGATTACCAAAGTTATGAGCAAGCGCTGGAAAATGTTACTGTATCTTCATAACTTTGTTGTTTTTTAATATTTTGACCCCAAATATTCAACATATTGTACTTTGATCCCACCTCATGAACCCAGTACATAAAAATGTTAAAATCCTGCATGAAAGGTGATCTGTAGAGTGACTGCAAAAATCATCTTTTGGGCTGGATTTGAAGAACTTCTCCCCACCCTTGTTCATGAGGTGGGGGTCACAAAAAGTCTTTGTTTAAAAAGTTGGGGAAAAATATAAAAAAAATGACCAAGTTATGAGTACAAGTTCAAAATGCATTGAAATGCATTGAACTGCATGTCTGGTTTCTTCAGTTCCTAGTCTGGTGTTGAAGAGTTAGAACATGTCTTCACTCCAGAGGGAATGGTGGCATTGGACCCTCGGTAGATAAGGAAGGAGTAGTGGGGTGTTGGGTGGTAAGTGCTGAGTGCGGGGGTTGGGGGAGACTAATGGCACTGGATAGGTGGCAGCAGCAACTGACATTGATGGAACATTTTCTTTTTTACAGAGTGTATCAAAATTTAAAAAAAGACTATGAGGGATGATTTTCTTTATTTCAGGTATTGACACTGCAGATTGGGTACCCCAATATTAGTTTAACCTCTACAGGTACGGGAAGTGATTGGAAGGTGGGAGGATTACTTGGCAGATGGTGCTAATACAGGAATAAAAAAAATGTAAAAAGACTGCAATAGACTGTTTTCTTTATTTCAGGTACGGACACTAGGGGTTGGGCATGCCAGTGTTGATTTAACCTATATGGGCACAGGAGTGACAGGGAGGTGGGAGGGATACTTGGCCAAGGATTAGATTACAGGAATTAAAAAAAAAGGGTACGAGGCATGGTTTTCTTTATTTCAGGTACCAGCACTGGGAATTGGGCACCCCAGTGTCAGTGCTATGTTTAGCAGCACTGGGGGTGGGCTCTTTGGATTTGTGATTTATTATATTAGAATTATTGTAGAGTTACCAATGGAAATCTTATCAGTATAAAGTATAACAAAATCCAATTTTATTTTACAGGGTTCGGACCAGACAGGACACAGATGTTCAATATAACATTTCCATTTCCCTAGACCATTATATTGTAGGCATATACAGACACAGAACACATGATACATTTGTATATTTGTATCTAAATTGCCCTATCATCTAGACTAACAGATGTAATTAAGCAATAATGCCCAACAGGGTGTGTGTCGTGCTGGGATAACATCACGCCTCAGGTGGTTGGGCACGAGGCCGCAGGCCGAGTTCGTCCAACAACTGAGGCGTGACGTTATCCCAAATGACACACACCCTGGAGGTCATTATTGCTATTATACAATGGCTCTTTCTATATAAAATACAAAAATAATTTTAAAGAATGTTTTTAAGTGTGGAAAAATATTTTTGTTTCTTAAGAAGAGATGCAAAAAAAGAGGTAATCTAGCTCATCATATAGCTCATCTACAGGTTCACAGCGAGGCTGAGACTAGACTCGTGATGTTGTACTGGGATAACATCACGGGTCCAGCCCAAGACTGACCAATCAGAGACCAGGAAATTTTCTTGCCATTGTATAATGCTAAATTAAATATTCATACTCACATCCAGACTACCTGGCTGGGACTTCGTGACATCTCCATGATGCCAGACTCTGTGTGGTACAGAGAGCTAAAACCTCTCACCTTATATTCATTAAAATTTGCCATGTATATGTAACACTGACAGGATGCTGTCTCATGAGAACCAGGCTTGATCAGCATTCTATGAGCTATCAATTTCTTACCCAAAACATGTTTTGGACTAGGTTGTTATGACTTTACACCAGTAAGACATGCAAGCATGCAAGACCATGTGTCCAATCACATCTCACTAGACACCAGGTAGCTACGCTTAGACAAATAGTCAGCAGAATAATACATGAGAAGCAGATAAAACATTAGTCTCAAGCTGTGCTAGGCATCAATGTAATAGATAACACATTTGCTAAACCTTGAAACTCCAAGGGCTCTGTTCTCAAAGGACTTAGATTGCCACAAGCTGAGGGTGCGCCCAACGCATGGCACATAGGGCTTGCTGAAATCCTTGGGATGCAACCAGGATTTTCAATCCTCCAGCCCCCATGTGCCAAACTCAGTGAATAGACCAGCATTTCATGGTCTACCTTCACCAGCCTTTTGGCAGGGTTTGCACTAGGTACTTGGCACAAGCCATCAAAAAGAGGGTGTAGTGTCGCAAAAGCGTGCAACCTAAAAGAATCGGGTGCACCATGCGCCAAAGCGTTCAGGGCAATTGCACTGTTGGTGCAGGGTAAGTGTACACCCTGCACCATCCTTTGAGAATAGTGACCCAACAGTTCTAGCCTGACAACCTACCAAGGATTTCATTTTAAAGCTTTATTTCTAGATTAACCCTTTCAGCCTGCCTACAGTGTATGAAAGTGCACTGGTTTCTGATACAAAGACATATAGATTATATATTTATATATATAGATTTTATATATAATATAATATAATATATATATCTGTCTGTCTGTATATGTATGTATATATATATATATATATATATATATATATATATATATATATATATATATATATTATACCTGCCTGTTGGCAGGTATAGTTAGGTTACAATGCCATGTCTATGTTAAACCCAAATTTTTGAACCTTAATAACTTTGCATCCATTAGTCCGATTTGTCTGAAAGTTTACATGCACAGAGTGGTAGCATAGATCTCTGGATCTGAAAAGTATCATTCCAGTCAGATTTACCATTATGGAGCTACACAGTGTCAAAAACTGTGAAAAATCCTCACTTTTTTTGCATTTTTGCGTCGTCCGTTGCACACACACAGTGTATCTGTTTGGTCCAAAATTGTGTTGGATAGATGTGGACTGAGTCAAAGGGGTGTCTTTTGAAGATTTGGTGAAGAAATATTAATCCGTTCAAAAGTTACGCCATTTTTTCATGTCCCATTATAGTCTATGGAAAATGTATATAGGCAGCACGAAACCTTTCTCGAAAACCTTTTTTGTGTGTGACAACATTTGTTTGTGCATGAAAACATACCATTATAAGGGATAGGGATGTCATGAAAACATTTTTTGTTGTCACGAAAACATTTTGTTGTCACGAAAACAATGCTCGACAACATTGTCCCATTTCTTTGTCACTTCATTGTGTCAAGGTGAATGGTGCTTTTGGGCAGAAATTTGCAGGGTGGCAAGCCCTGGTCCCACAGATGTGCCTTTTTGTGGTTTGGTCCCAAAACATTCAATGGGCCCATAGTTACAGTGTTGAGAAATTTCCCATAGGATAACACTGCAGCACCTGCGGCATCTGCAGTGCCTTTCAGTGCCCGTATCTCAAAAACGAAGCAAGATGCAGATTTTTCTCTACCAGTAGCTTAGATCACCAAGTGATCTAAGCTACAAAAACAAGTTTGGAAATCATAGATTACACCTGCAGTGGAATTTTTTTCCTACTTGCTACGGTTACGGAGATATTGGTAAAAACGTGTTACAAGGAGGCAGTATAGCGCAGTGGTCTAAGGCCCTGAGCTGCAAATCTGGTGACATCCAGCAGACCAGACCTGGGTCTGAATCCCACAGCATCCACTTGCATACTGTCTGACCTGAGCAAGTCACTTAACCTCCTTGTGCTCCCAGGTCGCTCCTGTAAAAAAGCTTTCAGCTTAGTGTGCTATACCTGGTTAAACAACTAAATTAACAAGGGTTCCTTTAGAGTACTATGGTGCTGCTGTATGGCTCCGTACTAATGTGTGAGTAGAAGCACAGGGCCCTGTCCCACATACATACCATTATGCTAAAATTGGACAATGAAGGGAATGGGGCCCTGGGGCCTTGCACCTAACACATACTGATTACTATTACATTACACTTTCTGAAAGAAAAATTATTGCAAAGCTGAGACCAGTTAAGTGTTTGTGCATGAGAAAGTTTGAAGATGCCAGGGCAACCCCACCATCCTCATCCGCCCCACACACCAACATATTGCGTTGAATCATTAGTCTAACCTCACCCCATTCTCTATTGCACCACCTCAGCTTGTTTATACATGCATGTAAGGTGAATTATTAACCCAATGCACACCCGATGCCTGTTGGTGTGTGGAAGATGGGGGTGGGTGGTGGTAGTTTAAAACTAACATCATATTTCCAAACTTTTGTTGCTGTGCTATCAACCCTAACTGATGCATTAACAAAGTTTTTTGCAATATATATATATATATATGCATCTATATGCAGTAATTAATGTAATGCCTTTATTAATGTGTATTTATGCTACTAATATGTTCATACTAATAATATGCTCACAATAATAATATATATTGAAATGTGAAACTTAACTACATAGTGTTTAGGAATACACTGTGTTTATAGCTCTAACTAATAATATGCTCACCAACAGGCTCCCTGGTGTTGCACAGAGAAACCAGGTGGGGTGCGGGGTACTAGCCAGCACTGGAGATTAAGCATCCCAGTGTCTTTAGAAACTTGTATTTTTCTCTGAGGAAAAATAAAGATTCTAAAAGAAAAAGTTAAGAAAGAAGGGGGAGCAATGGTAGGTAGGAAGAATACTTGGTAAAGGGTGAGCGGGATTGTTTTTGACATTGAGAGGGAGGACCACAGCAGGATGATTATGATGCTGATCAGCTGTGCTTGCTGGGCGGCATTATGCAGCTGAAAGGAAGAGCCACCCTATGATTCAGGTGGCTCTTTTCTTTGAACTTCACAAAGTTTCCACTCAGCAGTCATGGAATGCAACAGATGTGGGGCTGCAATGTCCATGAATACACTTTGGCGGTTGGGATGCCATCCAATTTGTGTCAGACTAAGGCAATTAGAAGCCGAGGTAAGCATTCTAAAGGATAAAATGGTCAGGTGGGAGAAGGCCATTGGTACAAGGGAGGAGAGGTAGATCTATAATGGCAGCTGGGGTGGAGGGAGTCTGCTAAGATGGAAATAGGGTGTTCAGGGGCCAGCTGGGGAAGTGGGAGGGCAGGGCAGGACTTGGGGGGGGGGGTCAAACAAAAAAGTCTCCTAGACAGGATGCAGAGGAAAGTAATGGCTGGCAGAGAGTGAGAAATACTGGGAGTGGAACTCCAAGGACTAGGGGAAGGGCACACATCTCACCAACGGGGAAGGGGATAGATCACACAATGTAGGGTTTTTTTTCGGTGTCCAACTGGTACTCACCATTAGCAGACACTATGGTGGAAGGGATCCCAGAAGACACAGGGGGAACAGTGGGCAGAGGCCAGAAGGAGGAGATGGGTGGCAGCAAGGGGGGGGGGATAGGAGTAAGGGTACCAGGCCTGGTAAGTTCAAGGGGGAGAATAGAAGCAGGGCAGAAGGAAGAGATGAAAACTCAGTGCAGGGACTAGGGGAGGTGAGACATGCAAGGATGAAATCCAGGTGATACAGGGAAAGCAGAGTGGCAGTGAAGGGGCGCTAAGGAAGAAGGAAGGAAGACAGAAAGAAGTAAGGAAACTCAGAGGCAAGCAGGAGACTCACGGAAGCGCTGTACTAGGGGATCATACCAAAAAGGGGATGTATGTAGCTACCTGCTCATTGAGGGTACCTGAAGGATCACTTGCAGGGGAAGGGCATAAATGGGGGTAAGAGATCAATGAGGAAGGGGTGGGGTAAGCATGGTAGCAGCAAGAGCCAATAAGGAGGGAAAGGGAGGAGCAGTCGCTGAGGAGGGGTCAGGGATCAAGGTGGGGAGTCAGAAAAGGTGGAGGAGGGAGAGAGGGAAGTAAAAGAGACACCTGTAACTAGGAGAATAACCTGCAATGTAGAACAAACAGAAGGAAAAAAGGGGCAGGGTTCTACTTATAGGGGACTTAATCATAAAAGGTATCAGATGGGGGGAAGAAATAGTATAATTTGGGTGGAGTGCATGCCGGGCATGATGGCACTTGAGATAATACACCATATTCCCTCGTGGGGTAAGCAACAGGATAGGAAAATTACACCTGGTGTTCCATCTTGGGATGAATGACCTGGAGGGGAATAGTCTGTAGAAGGTACAGGCAAGATTTAAGGTGTTTGCTAGGTTTTGCAGCAGTCTCTGCTTCTGATCTATAGCCTTTTTGGAGGTATTACCAGTGCCGTGAGCTAGTACTGAAAGGAGGCAAAGGATCAAGGAGTTCAATATATGATTAGCGAGATGGTGTGAGCAGATGGGGTATGGGCTAGTAGAGGATGGGGGTCAACATGGGAGGATGAGAGTCTCTTTGCCCCAGACAGACTGCACCTAAACAGGGAGGGAGCAACTGTACTGAAATGTAGATTGGGGGAGTTCATAGAGAAAGCATAACATTTAAACTAAACAGGGGGTTGGGAAAAAAGTCACACCAAATGTTAGGTATGATGGGGGCTTTTGGCCTCCCACCCCCCGGGAAGGGGTAGGGGAGGAATATTAGGTTCCAACATGCAAATGGGTAGGGGTTGGGGGAGGACTTTGGTGGAGGAGATTGGTAGCCAACAATAGGAGCTTAGCAAATAGCAAGAAACTCTTAACTTCCCCTACCTCGCCTGACCACTGTCCCCACCCCCTTCCCTCTCCCCCCTCCCTATTCAGTCACTGATAGTTGACAGCCCTACTCTTCCCTTTCTCTTCATGCTCAAATGTGACATCAATTGCCTATGTATAGTTTAATCCTAATGTATATAGAATTTATAGGTATGTAGATATGGTGTACATGACTAGCTCTACATTACTGTATCCACTGTACAATGTATGTCAAGTTTGATACTGTACTGCACCGACTCCCTGTACAATTGCTCTGCTCTACTGTATCATTTATGACCCCGGGTCGACCCTGAAACAGGGACTGTAATTATCTCAGTGGTCCAATCCGGTCACCAAAACTCAAATAAATAAATAAAAATAAAATAAATAAAATGGTGGCTTTAGAAGCCATCATGTAGAATGAGGGACTGGACGTACAGTAGTTGCAATTACTCAAACTTGGTGGATGGAGCATCACACATGGGAAACAGCCATCACTGGATACAAACTGTTTGGAAAGGACAGGGGAGACAGAAAGGGGGTGGGATGGCTGTATACATCAGGGGAGGCATAAGGGCTATGGAGGGGCAGGAGGGGGAAGGGGCAACAGAACTCCTGTGGGTGACACTGAGCAAAAGGACTGGGGAATCCTTAAGACTGGGGGTGGTATACAGACCGTCTACGCAGGGTGAGGAAGAGGATAGGCAGATGACACAAGCAGTCACAAGGATGGCTTTCAAGGGAGAAACACTTCTGGTGGGGGACCTAAACCTTCCAGACATGGACTGGGATATCCTGGATGCAGCTTCACCTAGAAGCAGGGAAATTCTGGAGATGTTGCAGGGTGTATTCCTACGGCACTTGGTCAGAGAGCCAACAAGAGGTAACAACCTGCTAGATGTGGTCCTAACAAAATGGGGAGAGTGTGGAGGAGGAGGAGGAGGAAGTGGGAGATGAGCTGGGCACCAGTGACCACAAGGCAGTAAGATTCAAAGTAAAAGCAGAGAGGGAGGTAAACCAAACCAGCACAACAGTCTTGGACTTCAGGGGCATGGACTTCTACAGGATGAGAAGGCTACTGAGTGAAGAAATGTTAGGATTGGAGAAGATAAATGATGTGGAGGAGTTATGGGGAACTATTAAGGACCGGGTGCAGAAGGCCATGCAAATGTGCATAAAGATGGTAAGGAAGGGCACAAGACGAAGGAGACCACTTTGGTTCACAAGGGATGTGGCGAGAGCAGTCGGGGACAGAAGGAGGGCTTTCAGAAAATATAGGAGAACACAGAGGGAAGAGGATAGGGAGGCTTATAGGGAGAGGAGGAGGAGGCTAGCAGTGCAGGAAATAAGGAGGGCAAAGGCCAGCACTAAGGAGAAAATAGCTCAACAAGCCAAAAGGGGAGACAAAACTTTTACATATGTGGGGGAAAGGAGGAAGGCTAGGCAGAGGATTGCAAGGCTTGGGGGAGAGGGAGTGAAACAACTAGAAGAGGACTGAGAATAAATACTTTTGCTCAATATTTATGGTGGAGGGGGAGGGCAGGGGGCCGTAGCTTAGGAGGAGAGACAAAGGGGTGGACCCGAGTCCTTTCAGTGTAGAGAGAGTTGGGGAGGAACTAGGCAGGTTAAAGTTGGATAAAGCCATGGGGCTGGACAGGCTGCACCCTAGGGTGATCCGGGAGCTGGGGGAGGAATTGACCGCCCCACTGGAGAGGCTATTCAACCTGTTTCTGGATTCAGGAAGGGAGCCGGAAAACTGGAGGAGGGCAAATGCAGTGCCTCTATACAAGGGGGGAGTAAGGAGATGAAGGAAAACTACCACCCATTCAGCCTCACCTCAGTGGTGGGAAAGTCATGGAGGTGCTCATAAAGGAGAGGGTGGTGGACTACCTGGAGGATAGTGGGCTACTAGACAACAGACAGCATGGCTTCATGAAAGGGAAGTCATGCCAGACAACTTAATCGAGTTCTTTGACTGGGTGATGCAGGTAATTGACTAGGGGGAGGTGTGGATGTGGCCTATCTGGACATCAGTAAGACCTTAGACACTGTACCCCACAGAAGACTAGTGAGCAAGCTGGAAAGTGTAGGGGTGGGAGATAAAATAATCTGGTGGGTAGAAAGCTAGTTAGTGGGCAGAAATCAAAGAGTGGTAGTAAATGGGGTTTACTCTGGGATGGGGCGAGTTATGAGTGGGGTGCCCCAGGGATCAGTGCTGGAACCCCTCCTTTTCAACATCTACATCAGTGATATAGCGGAGGGTCTGAAGGGAGGGGTTTGCCTGTTTGCAGATGATATGAAAATCTGCAATAGAGTGAACACCATGGGATGGGGGGTGGAGGACATGAGGCAGGACTCTGGAGGGATGGCGGAGACTTGGCAACTAAAATTCAATGTCAAAAAGTGCGCTGTTATGCACCTGGGGCATAGGAACCCAAAAGCAAGGTACACACTTAGGGGGAGGACATCAGGGATATGGAGCAGGAGAGGGATATGGGGATAATAATATCTAGTAACCTCAAGGTGGGAAACCAATGTAGCAGGGTTGTAGAGAAAGCAAATGGGATGCTGGCATGTATTGGCAGGGGCATCACTAGCAGAAAGGGGGAGATACTGATGCCCCTCTACCAAGCCATGGTGAGACTGCACCTGGAGTACACAGTCCAGTTCTGGAGGCCACATCTGTGTAAGGACATAGACAGGATTGAGAAGGTTCAGAGAAGGGTGACCAAGATGTTGCATGGTATGCAGCGCAAGCCTTACAAGCAGAGATGTGAGGAATTGGGGCTGTACACATTGGAGACAAAAAGGAAGAGAGGGGGACATGATAGAAACTTAAATATGTCAAGGGGATCAACAAAGCGAAGGCAGGGGGTTTACTAAAAATGAAGGAAGGTGCTATAACTAGGAGGAATAGCTTGAGACTGCAGGGGGATTATACAGAGGCAATGTGATGTGCTTCTCCTCTTTGGCTTGTTATCTCAAACCCCTCACCCTGTTCTACTATAACTAATTCTCAGCTCCTTAGATCTTTGTAATCATTACTGAAAAGCTCCTACTTGCAATAGTCTGTGCCCTATCTCCCAAACCGTGTGAATGTTTCTCCCCTATGGATCTGCCTACCATATGTTATTTTGTAATTTTCCCTGCTCATTATACCTGATAGTTCCTTGCAAGTATGTGGTTGTTTTCAATGAACCTCTTGCCGAACTTTGCATCATGATAATTCCTTGCAAATATGTGAGCTATGTCCTGCACCTGCCAACAAATTGCCTTATCGCAAGTTTTTTCATGAATCACACTGTTTTGTACCTTGCTGTCATCACCTTGCTTGTATTTTTACTGTAAAATCTTGTTTTGTTTCTGTGTTTTATGTAATTCCACTCTGTAACCTCCTGGTTTGTGCCTGGAAATAATCATTTCTTGGCTAGCGCACCTATGCGGTAAAAAAAAAACTAAATAAAAAATGTACAAGGACATTTCTTCATGGAAAGGGTGGTAGAAGTATGGAACAGACTTCCAGAAGATGTGGTTGGGGCTGAAACAGTGTCGGGTTTCAAGAACACATGGGACAGGCATATGGGGCTGCGTAACAGCGGGATGGGGGCTTCTGGGGGGGGAGAATAATGGGGAGATAGGGGCAAACTGGAGGGACTGAACCGTCCTTTTCTGCTGTCAAGTTTCTATGACTATAATTCTATGAAGCCCAGATGACTGTCATGATCAGCCAGGCTCATGATTCAATGGAAACTGTCAAGCCCTTTGAAGACTGCCGTGCATTGGACCGACAGTCACACACCTCTCAAAATCCAGTATCACAGCAACATGTTTGCTTTGTACAAGAACAAGCATGACTATAAAAAAGAGGGAAAATGTCTGAATTTATGAATTAGCTACACTAAATGGCCAAGTTTGATTGACAGGTTAAGGCTGGGGCCATTTCTGGTATAAAAGAGTATTGGTTAGTAAAAAAGTTTGAAATGATCTAGGTCAGAATGAGAATGTTATGATTTTATATAATAAATATGTTGCATCTCTGTCTCTTTAGGGCAATTTATTCAGTGTCAGCCAGGCATATTCCAGCTTATCAGAGCCAAAGACTGGGGAAGATTATCTGGCTAATTAACTTAATTTGTTAATAATTTCTTTTATCACTTTATTTTTCACTTTGTTACACTGTTGCACTTTTGTTGTTTGTGGATCCTACCAGCATATATAACTGATATAATGATTCTTTAAGATTAGGGTTAAAATAGATGCTCATATATCAAATTAGAGCTTCCTAAAGAGTTGGGTGGTCTTAGGTTACCTAATTTCCTATTTTATCATTGGACCAGTCACCTTCATAAGTGTGGCAAATGGCTTTCTACTTCACAGGCTTCAGTTGCAGAGGACTATATCCCTATCTGGTTGCAGATAGAATCCCTCTTAATTTCGGCCCATAACTTCTCTCTCTCTCTCTTTACCATACTTTTCTCTCTTTGAAAATCCCTGCCGGTGCCCCTGCATTCCTCTCCAATTGGTGTGTCTGTTAAAGTTTTCTCACAGAGATGATACCCTCCATGTTATTCAACAAGATTGTTCTAGATGGTTAACCCTCTCTATTTCTCTTTGGGGGTGCATCAATATAGTTAAAATGAATATCCTGCCTAGGATATTCTACCTATTGAATATGCTTAATGTCTGGCTACCCATTTGTTGGTTCAGGAAAGTCTACTCCATTATTTCTTCCTTTATCTGGGCTGCTAAACCCCCGAGAAGAGCTTATTTAAAATTGACGGCAACCAAGACCAAGGGTGGTTTGAGACTGCCACATATTGGGGGTTATTATTGGGCCAGTCAGATGTCTAAATATATAAAGTGGATGTCCAGGGAAGAAATGCTATCCTGACAGCCATATGTACCATAATGGTTAATGCTGGAGAAGAGAATGTTAGCTATGGATCATTTATCCATATCAATGTTACTGTACAGCACAGTTAAAAACTTACCGCTAAGTATTTCCCATTCTCCTATAGGGATTTCAGTAACAGCCCATACTCAGTTATGTGTGTTTTTAAAATATAAACATACCCAAGACTGGAACCAACCTTTGATGGATAATCCGAATTTTAAAATAGGTGGCAGAAAGATTCCTAAATCATGGATTCCCCAGTTCCAGAACATAAAGATTAAGGATTTTCTAGACCCGTTGGGGAAACTTATTCCTGCCTCTACTGTTGTCAATAATTACTCCCTAGGTTCAGGACAGATTTTCAAGATGTTCCAAATATCTCATCTATTAGGCCGACTCAATAGACAACTTTTCACAGAGGACAAGTTCTATGATTTTTTTCAACTCCATGGTGGAAATAATACAGCTTCCTCATGCAATTGCCCTGGTGTATGGTTCCTTTTTAGATTTTTCTCCTATCAATCAGGAGAATGCCCCCAAATACTGGGCTGATCAATTCCCAGACCCTAACATTAACTGGAATAAGATTTGGGAGGAGACTTACATTTATATATCCCAAGACAGATTGCGTCTTACACAATTTCAATTTCTACATAATTTGTATTGGACGCCCCTAAAACTTTTCAAGATTGGTAAGACCCCTATTCCGATCTGTAACAGATGTAATCAGGGAGAAGGCTCTCTCAGGCATATTTTTTGGGATTGCCCCCCTGTCCAGAACCTTTGGGTAGATATTCGGGATAAAGCTGATCCTTTGTTAGGTCTGGAAGACCTCTTTACTCCAGAAATATGCCTTATTGGGGACTATTCCAAGGTCAAGGTTAGAGTGCGTAGATATCATATAGCAATGATTGCAATGACATTAAAGAAGCTTGTATTAAGGCACTGGATTGATGCACTAAAGCTCACTTATACAGAGTGGCTTCAAAACCTTTTGTTTAATTTGAATATGGAGCAGTTCAAAATAGATCCGGGGTACTCTTCTTCCAGTTACAAATAAATTTGGCCTGGTATGCATACAATTTACATACTTCAAAATGGTGTTCACTTAGTTTAGGGAATCCCAGGATAGTACTTCTCCTTATTGTATACGTATGAATACCCCTTTTTGTATGAATCAGTACAATGCTCTTCTTTGTGTTGCCCCTTGATTCCAGTATGGATTGTTTTAAAGACATTTAAGCCGTGGGGTGGTAAGGGGAGAAGGGAGTATGGTAGATTTTTTGGGGGATAATAAGTGGGGGGTTAGGAAGAGGGATGTGCGTGGAGGGGGACATGTCACTGTTGTCCTTGAACTTTATGTCATGTAATTCTGTAAACTTTTCATTTGGTACCAGTGTCATGTCCTGTTGTAATTGATAACAAATCAATAAAAGGCTAATTTAAAAAAAAAAAAAGTTTTCTCACAGATTTGCACTTCTCTAAAGGTTCTTCCTTCTAAAGACTTTTCCCAACCTATTTTCTCCAGCTTAAACATCAAGATCGGAGATAGTATGCTCCTCCCTGGTTGGCTTCCCCAACTTCATCAGGCCTGGTATCTGATTTCTACTCCCAAAACTCACTCATCTCTTCTCCGGGGATACTTGTGAACTTCAAGTTGGGCCCTTCTTGTATTTTCAAAATATATCAACTATATAATTTGATATTACAGCAGTTCAGTCCCACCCCGAAGGCTTCTGCACTTACCAACCTCCTAACTCAGATACCAGATCTAGCAACTAGACCTCATGGGATTTCTCGCATATACTTGTTTTTACTCAGCACCCTTCACTCCTCCACACCGGTTGGCTCCAAGGTCTGGGAGACCTTGATGCCAGGCTCCACACTTAATTGGACTCGAATCTGGAAAGATCTATATAAATGCCTAACTCAGGATCGGCTATGACTTACCCAGTATCACATCCTAAACAATATGTATTATACCCCTATTAAACTAGCTAAGATGGGATGTCTTCCCTTCTCCACCTGCTCTAGATGTGGAAAAGCAGATGGAACACTCTTGCATGTTCTGTGGTCCTGTGAAAAGGTCCTGCCACTATGAGAACTAATTGAAGAATGTGCTGATCCCCTACTAGGACTAGAAGGCCTGTTCACTCCAGAAATTTGTGTTATTGGGGATTACTCACCGATTATGGTCAAAGAAAGGAGGTACCATATGACCCTCATTTCCTTGGCTGCCAAAAAACTGGTCCTTAAACACTAGATGGACCAAACTTCCATCTCATATAATGAATAGCTACGTGAACTCTCCTTCTGTCTCTGGACCGAACGCCTAATTACCAGAACTTGTCATCCAATGCCTCTTTTCAACAAGAAATGGGCCAACCTTTGTGCCCTTTATTTACATTAAAGCTCCCCCATGGGCTGTCTCTGGTTCCCTTTCGCATACACATGTCTATCTGATGGCATTGTCACTTTTGTTTCTTCTTCTGTGTTGTTTACACACTCCGTGGGGGAGGTGGTTCTTGGGGGGGAGGGGAGGTGGGCTTTGTCAGTGGATCATGTTCAATTGTTCTGTATAAGTAACTGTTGGTTGTATCCTTTAAACTCAATAAAATTGTTTTAATTAAAAAAAGTTTAGGGTTAAAAGGCATGCTGGGAAAGGAGGTGGCAACCCTTGATAAGGTACCATGTTGTGGTACTAAATGCATTGGGTGCTTTTTATGGCTGCGTGACTGAGCTCTGCTGACATAGTGTGATTAAATCAGTAGACAAAGGGGACTCTGGAATGTCTGGAATATTTTCCTGGTGCAGCAGAGCTTGTCTTCTTCCATGGACTGGAGCTGAATAACATCCCCCCTTACCCCACTGCACTATTTTCTTCATCAGGAAAATAAATTGCAACCCTTAGGCTGCCTTGCTGAAAGAATGAGAAGGTATATGAATTATGGACTGTTATATCAGTCCGCGGCACAGCAAGGATTAATACAGCTTCAAGGTTCACAGAAGGAATTTGCTGGGCCATCAGATAAATGTTTTAGTTTTAACTCCTTGAGACATGTCATGGGGATCAGCTAAAGGCTTTAGCCTAAAGAGCAGGTGCTTAGTAAGGATGTATATCTTAAGGAATGGAGATTTGGGGCCTCTAGATGCCTCTGCAATCATTTTGTTTGCTTTTGTTTCTTTAATTAACTTTTCATAATTGTATTTGTATTTTGCCAACTAATAAAAAAAAAAGAAGAATGCAATGGAATTCTTGTATTATGGTGTGAGAAATGTTTTACAGTCAAGACTGGCAGTGTATTTCAATGGAAAACTGCAAACCTGTTTTCAGATTTTTATAGAGAAATAACACTTTCTACCAGCAAAATATTATATATTTAATAGAAATACGTGATTTGTGATAACCTGTGATCTTTTTTATAATTTATCAGGTGAAATTGTTTTCATAACAGGATTATACTTTAAAAGGAGGAAAGACAAGCCAATTATCATTTAAAAAATATGTAAAATCATACAGATGGACCACAATAGTGCAAACATATAAAAGCCAAAGTTTGTTGCTGAAAAATGTATCTGTTTCTTTTGAAAAAGATAGAAACATCTATTTAGTTTCTCACTGAAATACTTTGGGCTCCTAAGAACCTGTCAGTTTCTGACATCACAATACCAGGATTCCACTGAATTATTTTTTTACTAGCAGTGTGAAAAGCAAAGGTAAGAACCCACTTGTTGCACTGCACCACCAAATATTTTGGTATAAAAGAATAAAGTAATTACTAACATGTCAAAATACAATAAATAAAATAATCAGTTGTCTATTTATAAGAAGTAAATACTTGGGGCAGGATTCACTAAAGAGATGCGCTCAGCATAACCCAGATGTGTCAGTGCAAGTCAGAAATGCGCTGTAGAACAATTCTCAAACAGGGTGAACGCTCCAACATAACCAAGATGCCCTGCACCCAATGACATGTGCCATAGGCGCAACGTAATGATATGCGTGCATAAACAGGGGGCGTACCCATGCATACACAGCACAACCCGATTCACAGTGCAAATCCACTGCGCATCCACAGGGCATTTCCAGCGCAAAGGCAAGATGCGCCATAGAAAGATAAGTGCAAAAGAAGGAGACTTAAGTCTAGCCCACCTGCAGGTTGTTGACTGAATTGCTGCAGCAGCATGCTGCCTGATCCAGGGGGAGAGTGAAAGACAGAGAGAGAGAGAGAGAGAGAGAGAGGACAGAGACACAGCAAGCCACAGAGACTGGGCCAGAGGGCCGGACAGAGTACCCCGCAGCAGAATGAACCCAACAGCAGTTGCCATTGCAGGTGCACTAATGAGGAGGAGGAGGCAGGGCGGTGGAAGGCACTGTAGATGGCCGGCCCCACGGTGGTATTGTGCCAGACTATCCTTTGAGCAACTGACTGAGGCAGAGACAGTATGCAGATGCCGCCTGAACAGGGCCATGCTGAGGCAGCTCTGTGAGCTGTGCCATGATGTGATGCAGGCACCCACTGCATGAGGTCATGCTATCCCTGTGGAGACCAAGGTGACAACGGTCATGTGCCTGCTCACCACAGGAACCTTCCAGAGGCCTACTGGGGACACCAATGGCATCTCACAGGCCTCTATGTCCCACCTCCTCACACAGTTCCTCATCACAATGCTACCACATGCTCTGGAATACATCCATTTCCCCAGCATGCAGGAGGAGTGGACAGAAGCCATGCAGAGGGTCTACAGGGTGACACGCATGCCAGGCATCATAGGGGCCATAGACTGCACCCATGTGGCAATCTGCACACCACCTGGCAAGGATGCCACTGCCTATATCAACCAGAAGGGATACCACTCCATGAATTGCCAGGTGGTGTGCGATGCCACAGGGCGCATCACCAGTGTATGCTCCACACACTCTGGGAGCGCACATGATTCATTCATATGGCACCAGTCAGCATTGTGCATGAGGTTTGAGGATGGGGACATACCAAGTGGCCACCTGATAGGTGCGAGTGACAGGGCCCCAACAGCACAGGAGGGCAAAAAGGCCAGGACACAGGGGGGGCAGGCCGTGGGCACCCACGCAGTGTGATGCATGTGCATGGGCCATGGGACAGCAGGGGTGTGCAAGGGTACACAGGCAGACACAAGGAGACATCCAACCTCTGTGCACCACACGATGGATGGGGGCATGCAGGCACAGCTGAGGTAGAGATGCAAGACTGCCTGCAATGGGGATGCATGGGTGGCAGAGCAGGACAGGTGCACACACCACTGAGGCCAGGGATGAGGACAGGGTGCATGGCAAGGTGTAACCCAACGTACTAATGGACACACATCTACCCCCACAGGTGATGCCGTATATCCGCTGAGGCTCTGGCTCCTCATCCCCTTCCGACAACTCAGAACAGAGGGAGAGGAGCGCTACAATGAGGCACACATCATGACACATGCCATCATAGAGTGTGTCTTCGGCATGCTGAAGATGCACTTCCAGTGCCTGTGTCGGTCAGGTGGAACCCTACAGTATAGCCCTGAGAAGGACTGTGGCATATTCCTGGCCTGTTGTATGCTACACAACATGGCCCTAGACCATGGAATACCTGTAGAGGCCAGTGAGGGTGTCAGTTCCGGGGAGGAGGAGGAGGAGGTGGGGGAGGGAGGGAGCAGAGCACCCCCAGAGGTCCAGGGCAGCTATGCCAGTCTGGGATAGAGGGACCTGAGGCTGTTGGCCAGAGCAAGGGACCACCACAGGTGTGTGGTGGAGGAACACTTTGGGCCATGCAGGTGAGTATGCAGATATGTATGTGTGCAGGGTGTGCACCAAGGTGTGGAGAATGCATGCCGTGGGCACAGTGGACAATGGAGAATACACAGAGGTTCACACAGGCACACACACGGTAAGGGACACACAGACACAGAGACACACACACACCAGGCATGCAACAGCTGTGCACCACCTGGGCCATGTCGCAGACATCACGGGTCAGTGTGCACAGCAGCCTACGCAAGGGGGCAGTGGACACCAGAAAGCACTCATTATTCCCATGACACATGGCACAACAGTGGCGCACTCAGACACGTGGGTGATCCTGCACAGGTAGCATGGAGTGGTGCCAGGACTGCAGTGGGGCAGGTTCCCGCCGCACACACTGCCACTGGCACCACCTGCAAGATGTCTGGTGCACACAGGTGTGCCACCCTACCACCACAGGCCCGGGGACATGGGCATCACAGGGTGGCATCCCGGCCACCACGGACATGGGGGCAGCCTCTGCCACAGCTGGTGGTGGTGGGCATGCCACCACCGGCCAGAGGGGGTGTCGCCTGAGACCCTGCTGGGGTGCTGCACTGAGACCATGAATGGGTGCCCAGTGGAGTGGCCAGCCCACGGCCACCACCCGAGCCATGGACGGTGGACATGGAGGCCAGCAGCGATAGAGTCAGCAGCAGAGGGCTCACCCGGCTCTGCTGCCTGGGTGTGCAGGACGTGCTCCGGGGCATCTGACTGGATGCACAATGACCACGGCATGTTGCAGTGGCAGTCACAGCTTCTGCAGCAGCTGCAATTCACTCCACAACTGCGGTCACGCCCACCCGCATGATGCGTGCCTCTGCCAGCATCTATGCATGCCACGCAGCCATGGACTCATGCTCCTGGACCATCACAGTCCTGTGGCAATGGAGCTCCACACAGAGGGCCTCCTGCTCCTCCACAGTCACCTGCAGGAGGGCGAAGTGGACCCCATGTCATCGGTGGGTGTTGCTTCACGGTGGCGTTGCCAAGGCAGAGGATAGAGCAGCCTATCCTGGTGCATCCATGTGTGGTGGATGCACCCTGGCAGGCTGGGACATGGCCGGGGCTTGGTTGGGAAATGCCAGTGAATGCCCATGGGTGGTGTCCTCCCAGGCCAATGGGGTGGGTGCATGCACCGTGGCACCCTGCCCGGATGCCACCGACATAGCTGGCACTGCACATGGCAGTAGTGCAGGGGGCACAGCACCCACAGCCATGGGCAACTGTGCCTCATCTGCAGCCTCACCTCGTACAGTGTGGCCATCAGTGGCAACCGGGACCATGTGCACAGGCAACCGTGTGTTGGGTGTACCTCCGTCCACCATGCCAGATGCTGGTGGTGGCTGTGCTGACTGCAGTGGTGCTGAGGCCCTCCCCCTGCATGCTACTGGTGAGCACAAGGAGGGCATCAGCAATGTCCACCGTGTCATCCTGGTCATTGTCAGACAACCCGGACAGGCTCCACAGACAAGTGATGTACCCGCCTGCTTTCCTGCCAGTGCCGGCCGAGGGGCCCTCAGGGCCTGCCTGTGCTGGGGCCATGACTGGAGTCACCCGGGATGTGGATGGTGCAGATGCAGGGTCATCCATGGTGGTGTCAACAGCCCCATGAGATGGGCCCGCATCATCGCCCATGAGGGCATCATGTGCAGCTGTGGCCACGGCTGCATCCTGGAGGCGTGGTGGTGCTGTGGAGAGAAGAAGGGGGTAAATGGTTAAGGCACAGTACACATACGACACATTGGTGATGTACAACAGTAAATGGCCATCCACATGATGCCAAGGCTGCAGGCCTGACCACGGAGGGGCCATGGCATGACATGGCTAGCTACGCCGTAGCACAGTCGTGCCCATCACCATCTTATTATGCACACTGCACAGCAGTGGTGGCACATGCCATGTGGATGCACAGTGGCACGTGCCCCCCTGGTACAGTGGCATGGCAGCAGCGGCACCACAGGGCATGTCACATCTGGCTAGGGGTGACCGACCCTATGTTGCTGTGCCTGGGTGTACAGGGGCAGGTGTGGCGGCCTTGGCACATGGGTGATGGCCATGCCTAGGACACACAGCTACTCACAATGCTGCGATGGGCTGCCACCGGTCTGGAACCCACCGCTGGGGATGCTCTGCATGGCTGTCAGAGACACACTGGTGGCCAGGAGGGCCTCATTAGGGCTCAGATGTTCGGCTGTGCTCGAGCCACCCCCTGTCCACCACAGGGAGGCCTGGATGTTGGCCACCTTCTCCTTGGCCCTCCTGTGCCCATCGTTCCAGTGCTTTCTACACTCTGCGACCATACGGTTGTATGGTGCCACGGCATTCACCTGCCAGGCCACCTCCTCCGAGCCTGCTGCCCTGCAGTCCCGCTGCCTCCCCTGCCAGTGAGGACAGCCAGGCGTAGGTGGCATGCCTCAATGAGCGCCCTCTCTTCATCATGTGTGAAGTTCGGTCGCCGCCTTGTGGCAGCGCTCGCATCCTCCGACATTGTGGCAACTGTAGGGGGAAGCATCCAGGTGTTAGGCATGCCTGTGGCTACACATGTTTCTGCCCTACCTGCCTCTGTCCATCAACCCCACATGGACCCCTGCAGCAGGTGGTCTGTGGTAGTCTGCGTGTGGGTGTCCTGGTATGGTGTGCGGTGCCCCATGGTACAGGGACCATTGGGGACAGTGCATCTGCCATGCATGTCCACTGTCCACAGCTGGGGTGCCAGTTCTGCCACCCCCGGGGGGCATGCGGTGCTGTCCGCCATGGACATTTCCTGGTGCCTCAGCAGCGTGTGTGTGGCCGCAGTGTTACCACACCCGAACAAGGTCCCATTGGGGGGGGCACAGACCGGTGGACCTCTGCCATGGGGCAGCTGGCCACAGTGTGTGGCATGGCGACGCTGTGGTGTTGCCTGCACAGGTGCCGCCATGTGCCTCGGACTGACCAGTAGCACATCGCTGCATCCACCACACATGGCCAGAAACACCCAGTCACATATACCTCTCCACAGTACCACTATACAGGGCACAGTACCTCTGTAAGGGTTGCAGGACCACCGTGTGCCATGGTGCAAGGCCTTGTCTCACTGCAAACTGTATCTGTGTACAGCAGTACCCTATCCCATATGCTGCCATGTGTGCACCCTGGTACTGTGACAGGCGGTCTGGACATGGCAGCGACCTGTCTACCAGTGTCCTGTGCATCCTGTGTACTGCACAGGTTCAGTGTTCAACATTATGGGCATTCGTTTCACATTCTGTGCATGTTGGGAGGCACTGCTCCCCATGTGGGGGCCATGATCTTTCAGAGGCTTGCATGCACCTGTACATTCCCCCAGTGCATTCTGTAGACCATGTAAATATAGCTGTGTACTCACCTTCAAGGCTCTGTTTCCACTCAGTCACCTGATCTCAGCCTGCAGCTTTGGGAGCATTTATGTCTCAGGGCATGCAAATGAGGCATGGGCCTCTGGTAATGAGATGCCAATCGGCTGAGAGGCCCATACATGTGGAATGAGGCGGTTTAGGGCGCATTGACTGTGGATTGCAAAATTGCCCCTGGCTCATCTCACTTTCAAGGAGCATCTCTGAGATGCGCCTATGGCATTACGGTGCATCTGTCGCACATGTGCGATCACCGTGTGCAACAGCGCGTCTTCTGATATGCGCCACTACACTGCTTCCATGATGCGCCACTGCAGGAACACTGGCCATTGTGCTGTGTCCTGTATCGCACACCATACACCCACATGCACAAGATGTGCTGCACTGGGTGGTCATAGTGGCCATGGATCGCGCGTCATGTGCCATAGGTGGCCATAGCATGTGCCTTGCACAACATGGCAGCCACACGTGCATCACACATGCATGACCCGACCATGACCTCACCACACCTTAGCGGTTGGCATTGAGCATGCCATGCTTCCTTTGACCTATCGCACTTCACGCACTATGCACGTTGTACTGCATGTGGCTCTGTGTTTCATGTGGCACATATTGTGCCCTAGATCGCGCTTCAAAGCGTTGCACTGGGTGACAATTACTGTCAGTGGGGAAATGCCTAGAGCTGGAAGACAATCCCCTAGGGCCATGAACTGGTCCCAGGTGGAGCTGCTGCATCTGGTGGCACTTCTTATGTCGGTGGTGAGGAAGCTGTGTGGGCAGGAGAACCTCCATGTGCCCAGGGCAGAGATGTAAGCCTCCATTGCCAGGAGGCTGGTACAGCACACTGGGCTGCCACCCACTGGGAAGCAGTGCAGGCATCATTTAGGTGACCTCCAGAGGTGGAACCCGGAGAGACTAGGGCAGCTGCATCACCACGCACGCCAGGGTGTACTGCGAAGGCCAAGTAGGTGTCACTCATCTGGCTCCTTTTGTGATGCATGCTGGGTGTTTGTGTTGCAGCCATCATGGGGCAACCACTTGGGTCACTGTCATCCTGCACACATGGCAGTGGCTGCACCTGCCCAGTACAGCCCTGTCATGTGCCATGGGGGGGGCTATGGGCAGGGCTGTGGTTGCATGCAGGCCGCTGGGGCTGCACGGCTGGTCACCACTGTATGCTGCATGCACACATGCCTGGGGGGTGGCACTGTGGCAGTGCATCCTGCACAGTGGTGCTGTTTGGCTGTCCCTGCCCCACCTGTGCATGTTGGTGTTGCTGTGTGTTTCTGGCACTGCTGTGTTGTCTCATGGTGCTCTTTGTTGTGTTTTGCAGGCCCAAAGGCCAGGCGGAGGGCCATGGCCATCACTGAGATGCAGAGGAGGAGGCTCCTGGGTGCCAGGCCTGGTGCCCTTCCCAAGGTCAGGTGGGTGGTACATTCTGCTGTTGCTGTGGTCTGCTGCTGTGGGTTACTGCTGGGTGGGGGTGTTGTCTACATTCAGGCCCTCAGTGTGTTTTCTCTCTGTCGTTGCTGTAGGTCTCCAGGGATGACATGCCATGGCAGGGGGTGGTGCCCAGCCTGATGTGGAGGGGCGGATCCATAGGGCCATCCAGGCGGCCCTGCGGACTATTTCCAGGATGATTCAGCGCCTGTCAGCTGCCCTGCAGAGTGTTCTTCGGGGCATGGGGTCATAATGTCGCACGACAGAATGCTGTGCGGCACAATCGCGTTGTGCGATTTCTTTTTATTGTGCTGTGGGGGACTCCACCCCCCATTACAGGGGCTGTGCCCCCTGGACCCCCCCCACTAAAGATTCCAACTCCGGGGGGGGGTCCAACTCAGAGAGGGCACAGGTCCGGGTTTCACCATAATGCCGTATGTTATTAAGCGTACAACATTTTGACCCGGTGTGGTTCTTCAGCGATTGCCCTTACGTGGCCATGCATGGGTGTGGTGTGGTGGGCCACAGCGGCGCTAGCGGCCCCCTGCCTCTTCATGGGGCCTTGCTTTGTTTACTGTTTCTGTCTATGGCCCCCTGTTTCCTTGTTGTTATGGGGTTTCTGTTGTACAGTTTTTTTTATCTGGTTTTACTGTTTTATAAACATGTTACTATCAGCACCTGTGTCTGTGGGTTTCATTGTTCCAGCATTATGGTTGTTCCCTATTGCCCTTCTGGCTTGCTCCACTTGCTCTGACTTGCTCCCTTGTGTGGCTCAGGGCATCCAGGGTGCCCTGGCACTTCTCCTGTTGTGCTGGCACATCTCTTTTTGCGCTGTCCCTGTATCTGGGCAATTCACAGAGCGGATGCGCTCGGCGCATCCCATTGTGCATGCCTCTGTGAATCGTTCTGTCTGTGCTCGGTGCATCTGGCTTGCGCAGGTGAATCTGGGTTGCGCTGGGAGCATCTTCTTTGTGAGTTTTGTCTTGTTGTTTGCACTTCTTGAGACATTTTTAAACTAAAGCTTTGATTTCTTGCAATGCTAAAGTATAGTGTTAATGTAACCAAAACCATAAACAGAAGTTTGACTTGTGCAATAATTTATTTTTGCATTGAGATTGCACAGTATGTAGGTCAACCTGTTGGTGCTAAACTAAAAGGCCCAGATATTCAAACTGCGCCATTTTGTGGCGCAAGCCCCTTCGCCGCTCAAAATAGTTGCGCAGGGGTGTGGCCAGGGTGATATTCAACAGAGTTGCGCTATGGCGCAACTCCTTTGAATATTGCCCCCTGGCCACACCCACTGTGCATGGCGCAGTGGAACTGCGCCAGCACAAGTGGTCAGAGTGGAGCATTGAGATGCGGTGGCGCAAGTTCCATTGCGCCATGCACAGCACCTGCAATATTCAAAGGGTGACATGCAAATGGGGCCATAATTTATGCAAACGCAGGGGCCATTTGCATCCTAATTATAGCCCCATTGCTATATAAATCCATGCAGGTGCACGATCGACGACTTGCGCCTGGCACCCTGCCAAGCAGCAGCCATCGGGACCAACGCCTGCAGCCCGATCGCGGGCATAATAGTATCCCCGACCCCCATTGGCCCGATCGCGGGCAGAACAGTATTCTGTCCCCAGCAGCCCGATCGCGAGCATAACAGTATTCGTCCCCGAGTAGCCGATCGCGGGCATAATGTTCATCATCCCCAGCCCCGTAGCCGATCGCGGGCATGATGTTCATCATCCCCACCCCAAGTAGCCCAATCGGCGGGCATAATGTTCTTCATCCCCCACCCCAGTAGTCGATCGCGGGCGACATCCTCACCCCCATCCAGATCCTGGTGATCTGGTGGCCCCACCCCTCCCACCCACGGGCCCCACCACCCGCTCCCCGTCAGCGGCGGGCAACGCTCCCTGCCTGCCGCCCGCCACCCGACGACTGACAGCTCGGTGAGGCTGCACACCCATTGGTTCAGAGCATGAGCCAATGGGTGTGCAACGTCTCCATCTAAGTCGAGTCCAGATATGTGAATGAAAATTCATTCACATATCTGGACTGACTTAGACGTATGGCTGCACGCCCACTTGGCTCATGCTCTCGAACCAATGGGCATGCAGCCTACCGAGCTGTCAGTCGGCGGGCGGCAGGCGGTGGGTGCTGCCGCCCACCGGCTGACGGGGAGGAGGGGTGGTGGGGCTCCATGGCGGGAGGGTGGGGGCAATAGATCACCAGGGATTCTGGACAAGGGGGTGAGGATGCTGCCCGCGATCGGCTACTCGGGAGGGGGGGATGATGAATATTATGCCCACGATCAGGCTACTCGGGGTGGGGGATGATGAACATTATGCCTGCGATCGGGCTGCTGGGGGTGGAATACTGTTCTGCCGCGCTCGGGCACGGGAGGTGACACTTCAGCCCATGATGGGCATGGGGCGCCGCCTGTGCGGGCGGACAAGTCAGGGCCACCCACAGGTGGCAGCTGCTGTGTTGCGCCCTGCAATGCGGCAGCTCACCTGTGGTGGCCCTCAACATTCCTTTTTTTCAGCGTAACTTTGTGCAGGCGCAGGTAGGGGTTGTGCCTGCATAACCTCTGCATGGCCCGGGCTGAATATCGGGCTGTGCGGTTTATGCATGGAGCACGCCCCCACCTGTGCCTGCATACATTACTGATGTGCCCCGGTGCATCGGGTTTGTGCAGGCGCACTTTTCCCTTTTCAATATCGCACCGGGGTGCATCAGTGGGTTGTGCATGGCACAACAGTGTTGCGCCATGCGCAACCCTTTTGAATATCTGGGCCAAACTGTTGCTGACTGCACCAGAGTTCTGTTTCAATGGCTTCTGTACTTCACACTACAGGTAGATGCAGTGTTCTACCGAAAGTGAGACATTGCAACTCTTTTGAGCTGTCCTGAGTAAATAAACTGTAAACAACATTAGGATGTTCTCTAGGATGTCAGCACCTCACCAGCTCTGTATTCCCATGCTGACATCATAAATCCCTATCTTCTACTGAAATGATAAACTGTAAATAACTACCTGCATTCCCAATAAACAAGATCCCTCTGAAAACAAGATACTACATCTCAGCTGGTCACTATTGCAAAAATACATTGTAACAGTAGGTACAATCAGGACCTCACTGAAAATGAAATATTGCATGTTAATCGACGCATCCTGGGTAACTACGCTGTAAAAATATATAAAAGCAGGACCCAAGTAAAAAGGAGATTTTGCAGTTTAGCTCTACTAAATACACTGTAAAAATGTGTTAATGCAGGACCCCACTGAAAATGAAATATTGCAGCTTAGCTGCTCTATCCTGATAATCATGGGCACACCTTTTGTGTGCACACAATTGTTGTAACAGCTACATGTGTGGATGTGTGTGTGTGTGTGCATTTTCAAGGGTGTGTGTATGTCCATGATCAAAAACAGTATTGACTGCATTACCTTAATTACAGAATCTTAGAAATCTGACGGCAGAAAAAGACCCTTCAGCCCATCAAGTCAGCCCCTTTACCCCCCCATTCGTCCTCTATGTCCAGGTTTCTCCCCTTCTGCCTTCTGTCCAACCCTTTATATCTGTCCCATGCCTGATTTAAACCCTCCACGATTATGGCTCCCACCACCTTCTCTGGCAGTCTGTTCCAGGGGTCCATCACCCTCTCCATAAAGTAGCACGCCCTCTCATTGGCCCAAAATCTTCCTCCCTCTGATCTCTGACTATGACCCCTTGTTCTGTCGCATAATTTCCTTGTGAATAAGCTCCACTCTCCCACCTTATTTATCCCTTTCACATACTTAAACGTCTCAATCATGACAACATGCTCCCTCCTAGTCTCCAGTGGGTACAGGTCCAACTCCCTCAACCATTCCTTGTAGGGCTTCCGATGCATGTTATGCACCATCTTAGTCGCCCTCCTCTGAACCATCTCCACCCCCTCTATATCCTTGTGCAGGCGAGGACTCCAGAACTGGACTCCGTACTCCAGGTGAGTTCTTACCATGGACTTATAAAGGGGCATTAGCACCTCCCTCTTCCTGCTTGTTACACCCCTTCCTATGCATGCCAACATTCTATTGCCAGTTGCTTTGCTGAATTGATTCCCCACCTTAAGATTATCCGAAATTACATTCCACAGATCTCTCTCCTGCTCCGCTGCCTTTATTTCCTCCTCTCCCAGTGTATAGTTGGCTTGTGGTTTCTTATGTCCCATGTACATTACCATACACCTTTTTGCATTAAACTTCAGCTGCCATGTATCTGACCACCTCTTCAAGACCTTTAGGTCCTCCCTCATTACCTCTGCCTCTCCCGGGGTGTCCACCCTGTTGCAGATCTTTGTATCGTCTGCAAAGAGGCACACCTTCCCCTCCAGTCCCTCTGCTATATTTCTGATTTAAATGTTAAATAGGATTGGTCCCAACACTGACCCCTGGGGCACCCCACTCATCGCACTTTCCTCCCCGGAATGCACCCCATTTACCACCACCCTCTGGCATCTGTCACTCATCCAGTTTTCCACCCAGCCTGCTACTTTTGGTCCCACCCCTAAGCTTTCCAACTTACTCACCAGCCTTCTGTGAGGGATGGAGTCAAAGGCCTTCCTGAAGTCCAGATAGGCCATGGCTACCATTCCCCCCTTCCCGGTCTACCTCCCTGGTTACCCAGTTGAAGAATTCCATGAGTTTTTTCTGGCATGACCTCTCTTTGGTAAAGCCATGCTGCCTGTCATTCGGCAGTCCACTGTCTGCAAGGTATCTGACCACCCTTTCCTTCAAGAGCACCTCCATCACCTTTCCCACCACTGAGGTGAGGCTGACCGGACAGTAGTTTTCTCCCTCCTCCCTGCTGCCACTTTTCTGAAGCAGCACCACATCTGCCCTCTTCCAGTTCCTAGGCACCCACCCTGTATCCAGGGATAGGTTAAACAGTGTCACCAAAGGAGTTGCCAGCTTTTCCCTTAATTCCCAGAGTACCCTGGGATGGATGGCATCTGGACCAATAGCTTTATGCATCCTCAACCTTTCTAGTTCCTCCCTTACCCCGTCAGCAGCGAATGGGCTGGGATCTACCTTGGTGTCTTCCCTTCCCCTCCTCCTCAACTCTGGTCCTTTTCCTTCCCCCTCTAGTGTGAAAAACGAGCAGAAATATTTATTCAGCACTTCTGCCTTCTCTAAATTTTCTGCCACCTATTCCCCCTTCCCCCTTTAGTCTATCTATCCCATGCCCGGCCTTCTTTCTCTCTCTAACATACAGTACCTAAAACCAGTTTCATCTCCCCTTTTGGCTTTTTTAGCAATCAGTATCCACTTTTGCCCTCCTAATCTTTTGCCCTGCCTCCCTCAGCTTCTCCCAGTAAATCTCCCTATCTTCTTCCCTCCGAGTCCTCCTGTATGTTTTGAATGCCCTTTTTTCCCCCCATTGCTCTCGCTGCCTCCCTGGTGAACCACATTGGCCTCTTTCATTTTTCGCTTTTTCTAACCTTCTTGATGCAGGTTCATGTGGCTTTTGGTAACCCTCCCTTAATTGATTCCCATAACTCTTTCACATCCCCAGTTTGCTCCTTTCCCTCTATTTCCTTCCTGAAAATCCCCTCTCATTCTGGCAAAATCTGCCCGCCTAAAGTCCAGAACCTTCATATCAGACTGGCCCACTTCCTTTCTGCCCTTACCCTGAACCTCACATACTGTGATAGCTTGCCCCTAGGCTGTCTCGCACTACCGCATCTTCCACACTTTTTCCATTTGTGAGGACCACGTCTAGTATGTTCTCACCCCTTGTGAGCTCCCTTACCAGCTGTTGCAGGAAAGCTCCCTGGAGGGACTCCAGAATCTCCCTGCTCCTGGCTGAATTTGCCGACTGGTCCAGTCAATCTCAGGGACATTAAGGTCCTCCACCAGCGGAAGTTCACCCCTGCTTGCCATTCTCTGTACCACCTACATCAGCTATCTGTCCACCTCCTGTCCCTGTGCCAGAGATCTGTAGACCTTGCCCAGCCTCAGGGATGCCCCTGACTACTTATCCAGCGTGACCCACAGGACCTCCGCTTCACCCTGTTTCTCCTGCCCTTCTGCCACCCTGATGTCATCCTTGACATACAATGCTACACCCCCTTTCTTCCAGACCTGTCCTTCCTTAAAAGTCTATAACCTGGGATACCAACCTCACATGTCTGGTGCTGAGACCACCAGGTCTCTGTTATGGCCATGATGTCCAGGCCCTCATTCACCATTATCACCTCTAAGTCTACCATTTTGTTCCCCAAACTCCTGGTGTTTGCGCACAGCCCCTTCCACCAAATCCCCTGCTCCACCTTACCCCTGCTCATTACCCTACCTGCCCCCACATGCAAGGGAGTGCTAGCTAGGCTATCCCTTTTTCCTGTAACCCTCTCCCCCTTCTTAGCCTCATACTCCCCCTTACCAGTTTAAACCCTCACTCAAGACCTTATCAAGGTAACTTTGTAGCCCCCAGAACCCTTGCCCCCCTTGCTGAGATGTAGCCTGTCCTTCAAATATAGATCCTCATCCTCCCATATGTCCCCCCACCTACCCACCTATACAGGCGGGTAGCATGTCGTAAGAGCGATCCAAAATGAGTGACTAGAAATATAGTGACTCATTTTGGGCGCTTTTATGATGAGCTACCCTGCAGAATAGCGAGGGTATGCAAAAGCGAATATGGGGAAGGGCGAACGGAAGGGGAGAATAGCAAGTGGAAGGGAAGGGACAGGGAAGGGGTTTTCAGGGACTGGAGTATCTGCTGCTACTGAGCTAGCCATGTGGCATGGTGGTGTGGGAGGCTATCTCTGGCAGAGCAGGTACTGGGTTTGGGACCGGGTGCGGGTTGCATTTTTCCGCAGCTGCGAGCTGTGGCATTTAATTTTTTTTTTAATCCATATTTTGACCCTCTCCCTGACATGCACCCCCCTGGAGCTGAGAATCCTAATTCAGGGTGGTGCGGTGGGCAAAGCCCCCTGGGAGGGGGAGGCGTGGAGTGGGACATAGCCCCCCTACAAAAACACTTTATTTAGTTCTGGAAGTTGGGTTGCTGTAGTGTGTATATCACCGATTTGCTTTTCGCCGATATACACTCGCCATATTAGCGATCGCTGTTTTGCGTTCGCTATTATGACATAGAATCATACATGCAAACCCTTCCTTCCTTCACCATTCCCTGAGCCAGTCACTGAATTCCCTGATCCTCTGTTTTCTAACAGAGCTGACACAGGGGACAGGCAAGACTTCTGGGAGCGCCAAGGACCTCACCTCTTTCTTGCAGCCATTCGCCAGTGCTCTGAACCTTCTCTGTACCTCCTCCACCTCATTGCTTGCCAGATCATTGGTTTCCAAGTGACTGATCAGATGCAGTTCCCCCCACCCCCTTGCCCCTCCCTGATTTTCTGCATTGCCCGCCCCTCCTCGATCCCCGGTTCACAAATGACTGACCTCCTTCTATAGTTAACTTCCTTCCAATGCCAATGTATCCCCTTGATAATCGAGTCCCCAAGGACCATGACCTTCCCCTCCATCCCCACCCTAGCTAGTGGCTCCAATCCCTTGCTTAGTGAACCCGTCCTCCCTTCCTCTGTACCCCATTTGTATCCCCCTGGCCTGCACTGTCCACACGCTCTCTCTGCTTGCCCCCCCATTTCATCCATTTCATCCCTTATTTCCCCATCCCTTCGAGTGCATCAGAACTTTCTCCAGATGATCCTGCTCCCCTCAGCTCCTCCATCCCTCTTTCCTTGGCCATCCACACATTCCCCCTTCTTTCCCCTGGCTCCTCCCGTGCTTCCTCTTCCCCTCCACAGCCTTGTGCTCCCCTTTCCTATGGCCCCATTCCTTCTTATCTGGTTCCTCCCTCACCATCTCCCCCCTGCCTCCACCCCCTTAGCATTCCCCTTGTTCCAACTCCTCCCTCTCTCTTTTTCCATGGCTGATTCCTGTCTTGCAAGTCTCCTTCTAACCTCTCCTCTCTCCCTCCCCACTTCTATGCTCGTACCTGTTGTATATCCTGTAGTAGTCATGCTCCCAGTCCCATCTTGAGCTCCCTTTCCCCTCATGGCTGATAAAGGTACTAACCTGTTTGACACTGCAGTCCTATCCTCAGTGAACTCTCTTGTGCCCCTAAGTGTTCAAGTAAGGCCATTTCTCCCAGCTATAGTCTCCAGAACCTCCTTCCTCTTCCTTCTTACTGCCTGTCATTTATTGTCCACTTCATATCCTGGTCTGCCCCCCATTCCTTCTTGGCTCCAACCTTTTCCTTCCCACTTCCTATCCTCCTCCATCCTTGCCTGCCACCATCTCTCCACTTCCCTCCTCAGACTATTTATTTCATTCATCATTTGCCCCAATCTTATACATACTGGCACCCCTTATCCTTCACAGCGTCTCCATAAATACCTCTGCCCCACATCCATGGCACCCCACTAACCTCCCAGCCCTCCTTTTTTCACCACAGCACCCATCCTCCACCTGAGATCCTCCTGTCCCTGCCCACTCCCATACTCCGAATGATTCATATGTTCCCCCAACCTTCCCCTTATCTGCTTTCCCAGAGAGTTATCCTGGAGTCCCCATCAGAACCACTGAACATCAAACTTCCCCTACACCACTTCCCCTAACTAGATCCCCAACTCCCTGCAAGCTATACTGTAGATCTACTCCTGCTATGTATTTTATCCCCCCAAGGTTAGACCTTCTTGTTTGGTTACAGCTTATTCACCAACAGTAGCCCAATCTTATGATAAGCTACACTGGTAAGGCTAGCCACCTATACTTCTGAAAATTACCTTTTGGCTACTTTATTTTCCTTGTTTTAGTTACTGGTGAACTTGTTTCTCCCTATTACCCTTCTCACTCCCTAGCGCCCAGCCAGTACCCTTGCTTTGCCTCTGTCACTCAGGAAACTAGAGCATTTATTAAGCCGTGAGGGAGAGTGGGCAGGCCCCAATCAAGCCCCACAGAAGCACTGCACACCAAGCTTTCCCCAGACAAAAAAATCAAGCCCCTGTAAATCCAAACAAGAAGAAAGGCATTTACAAATTCAAGCCCCACAAAACTGCACACCAAGCTTTCCCCAGATAGTTACAAAAATCAAGCTCCTGTAACTACCGAACAAGAAGAAAGGCACTCTTACTTTCCTCCTGTGCTTGTCCTCTGAATCCACACTCCTTCAGCTCTGTGAACCAGTTAAAGAAAAACTAAGAACTACCTAACCCCCGTCTAGCATATGGCATCCAGGCACTCTTCCCCAGCTCTATCTGCTGCAACTTCTGTTTAGGACTGGAGGCTCAGGCCGCAGGATTTAAAGGTCCCGAGCAGTAGTTCAAATTTGGTGCTCTTCTCTAACCCTCCCCTAATTGGTCCACGTCAGACTTCACGTCACTGTCCCAGCCGTCCTTCCCTACCCTACAGCATGAACTCTGGACCCTAAAAATTATCCAACTTCACCAAACTTAAGCCCCACAGAAGAAATGCATACCAAGCTTTCCCCAGATAAAAAAATCAAGCCCCTTTAAATCCGAACAAGAAGAAAGGCACTCACAAAATCACGCCCCACAGAAGAACAGCACACCAAGCTTTCCCCAGATAAAAAACAAGCCCTTGTAAATCTGAACAAGAAGAAAGGCATTCACAAAATCAAGCCCCACAGAAGAAAATACACACCAAACTTTCTCCAGATAGTTACAAAAATCAAGCCCCTATAACTACCGAACAAGAAGAAAGGCACTTTTACTTTCCTCCTGTACTTGTCCTCTGAATCCATGCTCCTTCTGCTCCGGGAACCAGTCAAAGTAAAAACTAAAAACTACCCCACCCCCACCCCCATCTAACGTACAGCGTCAGGCACTCTTCCTCAGTTCTATCCGCTGTAACTTCTGTTTAGGGCTGGGGGCTCGGGCTATAATATTTAAAGGCCCTGAGCAGTAGTTCAGATTTGGTGCTGTTCTCTAACCCTCCACTAATTGATCCACGTCAGGCTTCATGTCACTGTCCCAGCAATGGTAAGTGAGCCCTCCTCCCCTACCCTACAGTATGAAGCTCCATACACCAAAAATTATCCACCTTCAGCAAAATCAAGCCTCATAGAACTGCACACCAAGCTTTCCCCAGATTAAAAAATCAAGCCCTTTTAAATCCGAACAAACAGAAATGCACTCACAAAATCATGCCCCCCACAGAAGAATGGCACTCCAAGCTTTCCACAGATAAAACAAGCATTTGTCAATGCCGAATGTTTGCTTGCTGGCATTGGCATTGGCATTAGTAGTGTAGGAGTTACAGAGCTGCATAATAGAAATGGCAGTGAAGTGTTGAACTGAAGCCAACCCCACCACCACCCTGCAGATACTGACAGGCATTGGGGTGTGCCTTTGGGTCGTCAGGCATAACGGCCACGCCATTTCACCACACCCTACCCTGCAGACACCGACAAGTGTCACGGTGTGCCTTGGGCTCTTTGGCCCTTGCTCGCACCCATTCCATCAGGAAATATGATGAGATGGGTGCAGTATAGGAGAATGGGGTGAACTTTGGGGCTGAAGAGTCCAAGGCACACCTCAATGCCTCTCACTGGCTGCAGGGTGTGGGTGGGGTTGGAATGGTATGAGCATTACAGGTGACAATCCCAAGTCACACCCCTGATGCCTGTCAGTCTCTACAGGGTGTGGCGTTTTGGTTGGAAACCCTAACACCTCAGGTGTTCGTTGGTATTTTCACTCCAAATTTTCAACATTTTTTTTTGTGACCTCCACCTCATGAACAGTGGCAATATCAGTTTGTTAGCTGAAAGCTGATTTTGCTCAGCGACAATGCCATTTGGCACCACAGGTGCGAAAACACATTTCGAACAGGTTGTGAAAAATGACAGCTGTACTGTTCATGGGGAGGTGTAAAAAATGGCAATGTTGAAAATCTACACTGAAAATATTAAAAAAACTGGTGAAGTCACAAGCGTGCATAGAAACTCCACAATGCACACCCGTAATGTAATTAGTTTGGGAATTTTTTACAGCAGATTGACAACACAGGCATTTTGGGACCTCCGCTCATGAACAGTGTCATTATGATTTTCTTAATCTGTCCCGAACAATGATTTCCCACAGCGATCACGCGTTTCTGCGCTGGAAGTGGGAAAACACATTTTGGCCATGGTGTGAAAAATGACAGCTGTGCTGTTCATAAGGAAGTGTGGAAAAATGCCAGTAGTGATAATCTAGACTGAAAATATTACAAATTCATGAACTTTCGAGGGTGCGTGGAAACTGCGTAATGCTCGCGAGTAACGCAGTCATTTTATGGACTTTTGTCACTAAATGTTTAACATAGCCATTTTAAGATCTCTGCTCATGAACAATGTCATTGTGATTTTCTTAATCTGTCCTGAGCATTGATTTCGCTCACCGACTGCGCCATTGTGCACTACATGCGCGGAAACACATTTTGGGTGAGATGTGAAAAATGACAGCTGTACTGCTCATAAGGAAGTGGGTAAAATGGCAATGTTGAAAATCTGGAGTGAAAATATAAAAAATTCGTAAACTTACGAGCATGCGTAGGAACTGCGCAACGCGCGCTCGTAAATCAGTCATTTTGGGGAATTTTTTCACCAAATTTTCAACATAGGGTTTTTGGGGTCCTATCTCATGAACTGTGATACTGTTGTTTCATAAATCTGTCCCGAAAGGTGGTTCAGTGCAGTGACCGCGAATCACCTTTCTGGGCAGAGTAATGCCATGACAGTGCCAGAATTCATGAGAAGGGTTCCCAAAAACCCCATGTTGAAAATTTGGTTCCAAAATTCCAAAAAATGCCTGAGATATGCATCAAAGTAGAAAAAAACATATTTATTCCATTATACAGCTTACCAGCATTTCTTCAGTTTGCGGTCGGCTTTGAAGAGTGCAGACGTGTTCCTGGTCCACTGAAGATCATCGCACTGGCCTCTGGAGGTAAGTATGGGGTGAGGTGGGGGTGTGGGGAGGTGGATGCGCAGAGGGTAGACGCGGGTTGGAGCAAGACAATCAACGAGGGACCGTTTTTTTTCTTTTCAGGTGTTTGTTTTCTTTTTAGGAAGACGACGTGGGACTTGTGCCACGTTGGGGTGTGCTCCCAGCGTGGCAGCTGAAAGATTTATTTTGGGGGGTCAGTGGTGCTGATGGGGGATTGGGCACCCTCATTGGCTATACATACGTGTGCCACGCTGGGGTGGGCTCCCAGCGTGTCAACTGGAACTCTGTTTCTTTTGGGGTTTAATTGAGCCGGCGGGGACTGGGCACCCTTGAAATTCTCACTTATGCCATGCTGGGGTGGGCTCCCAGCATGGCAGCTAAAACTCTGGGGGCAGCACAGAGCCGGCGAGATTCGCACCCCATCTGGCCCCACTGTGTGCAGCGGGGCGCATGAGCCTGGGGTGAGCTCCCAGCGTGCTACATGAGTGTTGTGAGGAGAGAGTAGATACAAAGGAGCTGTCTATGACAGCTGTTCAGAGTGCAGTGCTGCTGTAGGCACTTTGCATACTGCTGATGGCAGTATGTAAATTACCTGCCGACGACAGTATGCAAATTGCCTACACGTTACAAACGCTGATTGCAGTGGTTTTTCACTTTCAACTGTACGCCACTGCATTCTGAACAGCTGTCATGGACAGCTCGGGCATTCATTGGCGTGGTGCAGCCGTGCCTGCAAAAGGGAGCAGGGCATTGGAAGTGGGGGAGGCACACCTACAAAAACTCATATGGTGGCACTATGTTTCTTGCACATGCGTGCAAGCAAACATAAAAACAAGCCCCTGTAAATCCGAACAAGAAGAAAGGCACTCACAAAATCAAGTCCCACAGAAGAACTGCACACCAAGCATTTCCCAGATAGTTATAAAAATCAAGCCCCTGTAACTACCGAACAAGAAGCAAGGCACTCTTACTTTTCTCCTGCATTTGTCCTCTGAATCTGCGCTCCTTCCACTCCGGGATCCAGTCAAAGTAAAAACTAAGAACAACCCCTCCCCCATCTAGTGTATGGAGTCCAGGCACTCCTCACCCACTCTGTCAGCTGCAACTTCTGTTTAAAAATCAACCTGTGAGATTCAAACCCAGTACCTCCTGTTTCAAACAAATGTATCTGCATTACCACAGTGTGCTGCTGCAGCTGACAAAATTACTTTTTTTTTTTTTAGTACAACAGCAAAGACATGAGCCCACTGAAATCAAACCACTAACCCTTTGCTTCTAAGGCTAAAACATATCCACAGCACTACCTGAGCCAGTCATGTTTATGGTTATGATTGTTCCACTATTGTGGTGTAAATGTGGGACTTTTACATCACAATAATACAACTAAGTCACCCATTAATTCTATATCTCTTCCTCGGTATCAGCGATTCCCCTAGTTTTTATTTTGCTAAGTTGACAACTATGTAATTGTTCTTTGGTCAGTTCCACAACTTATTGCTTGGTAACATATTTTTGTCAATTTCTTCTTAACCATAAGTGGCCTGTTAATTTTTGTTATACTTATTCATAGATACATAGGAGGTGATGGCAGATAAGAACCGTCTAGCCCACCTAGTCTGCCCCTTTTCCCTACCTAATGCATTACAGCAGATGCTAGTTAATCTGCAGCTTACCCTCTCTTCCCTATTGCAAGTGTACTCTTATGTCTATCGCATACATTCTTGAATTCCCCTACAGTTTTTGCCCCCACCATCTCCACAGGGAGGCTGTTTCAAGCATCCACTACTCTTTCTGTGAAAAAGTACTTCCTCACATTATCCCTGAGCCTACCCTGTCTAACCTCATGTCATGCCCCCTTGTTCTTGTGCACCTTCTTTTCTGAAACATGCTACCCTCTTGTACATTGTTTATACCCTGATGTACTTAAATGTCTATCATATCCCCTTCCCCCTCCTCTCTCTCTCTCCTTTCCTCCAGGGAATACATATTAAGGTCCTCTAACCTTTCATCATATGACTTTTGGTGGAGTTCTGGCACATTTTTATTGTCTTTTTCTGGACTGCTTCTATTTTATCTATGTCCTTCCAGAGATGTGGCCTCCAGAACTGGACACAGCACTCCAGATAAGATCTCACTAGTGATCTGTATAGTGGCATAACCACCTCCTTTTTCTGCTGGTGATACCTCTCCCTATGTACCCTAACATCCCACTGGCTCTCCCCACAGCCTTCTCACTTTGTTTGGTTACCTTTAGGTCATCAGATATGATTACCCCCACGTCCTTTTCTTGATTGGTGACTGTCAGTACCTCTCCCCCCATCTCGTACTCCTCCCTTGGATTTTTGTGCCCCAAATGCATGATTTTGCACTTTGCATTAAATCTTAGCTACCACACTCTTAACCTTTCCTCAAGCATATTTAGGTCCTTTCTCATTTTTTCCACCCCTCCCCCCCGGAGTGTCGACCATGTTGCAGATTTTAGTGTCATCTGCAAAGTGGCATACCTTCCCCTCCAGCCCCTCTGCAATGTCATTTATGAAGACATTAAGAAGACTGGGCTCAGCATGGATCCCTGAGGCACCCCACTGGTCAACCCCTCTCCTCTGATTGAATGCCATTTACCACCACCCTCTGTGCCCTGTCACTCAACCAGTTTCTGACCCAGTTTACCACCTTGGGGCCAACTCCCAGGCTGCCCAACTTATTCATCAACGTCCTATGTGGGACAGTGTCAAAGGCCTTGCTGAAATCTAGGTAGGCCACATCCACCACCCTTCCCTGATCTGGCTCACTGGTCACCCAGTCAAAGAAATCTATCAGATTTGTTTGACAGGACCTTCCTGCTGTGAATCCATGCTTTCTTGGATCCTGTGCTCCACTGGATTCAAGAAATAGCACAGTCCTTTCCTTTAGCAGTGACTTGATTAATTTCCCCACCATCAAGGTCAGACTGACTGGCCTGTAGTTGCCAACCTCCTTCCTGTTCCCACTTTTGTTGAGAGGGACTACATTCACCGTCCTCCAGTCCCAGGAACCACCTCTGTCTCTATCTATTTGTTGAATAGGGCTGTTAGTAGTGCCACCAGTACCTTTCTAAGTTATTTTAATATTCTGGGATGTATTACATCTGGCCCTATAGCCTTGTCCCCCTTTCACATTCTTGAGTTCCTTTAGGGCTCTTTCCTTTGTACATGGGCTGGTGCCCACCTCTCTCCCACTGGTGCTCCTAATGCCCAATAATGGTCCTTCTCCTTCCCCTTCTGTGAATACTGAACAAAAATATTTGTTCAGGATTGTTGCTTTTTCTATGTTCCCCTCTGCACACACCCCCCCCCCTTTTTAACCTCATAATCCCAACCCTTGTCTTTTTTCTTTCAATAATGTACCTGAAAGAGGTCTTGTTTCCATTCTTAATTGCCTGAGCTATTTTTTCCTGTTTGTGCCTTTATGCTTCTGAATGCTTTCCCTGCCTCCCTCTGCTTTTCCAGATACAGTTCCCTGTCTTCCCCCTCTGTGTTTCCTTGTACTTCCTCAAGCTAGCCTTTTCTCTCTCTTACCTTCCCAGCCACATCCTTTGAGAATCATAGTGGTTTTTTTTCTCTTTCTCTTCATTTTGCTTAGTTGCCTAACACAAAGGCTTGTTGCCTCTGCTCTGGTTCCCTTAAGGTTATCCCATTGGTTCTCTACATTCCACCCTTCTTCTTCCCCTGCCAGGGTTTCCTTGTGACATTCCCCCCATTTTTGCAAAGTTGACCCATCTGAAATCCAGGACCCTTGCTTTCATGTGGTTTGACTCCTCCACTGTTCTCACATGGAACCACACTGTACGATGATCACTGGACCCCAGGTGGCTACCCAGCATTACACTGCTGATTCTATCCCCATTGGTGAGTACCAGGTCCAATATTGCTCCTTCTCTGGTGGGTTCCACCACAAGATGCTTGAGGCACGCACCTGCAGGGTATCCAGGATGCCTCTACTCCTGGCGGTGTCTGCAGCCTGGGTGCTCCAATCCACATCAGGCAAACTGAGGTCTCCCACCAGCAGCACATCACCTTTGGCTGTCATTTTTTGGATGGTTTCCACTAGTACCCCAACCATCTCCTCCCCTTGTGCTAGAGATCTGTAGATCACACCTGTGTGAATGGCAGAGCCATTTCCTGTCTCCAGGGTGACCCACAGTGCTTCCACTCCCTCCTGCATTCCCTGAACTTAAGTTGCTTTAATTCCCTCCCTGGCATAGACAGTCACCCCTCCACCCTTTTTTCCCCACCCTGTCTTTTCTAAATGGAGTGTAACCTGGTATGGCTATATTCCATTCATGGTTCCCTCTGTACCATGTCTCTGTAACAGTGACAAATGTCCAAGTCTGCCTTTGCCACCAAGGCCACTAGGTTCAGGATTTTATTTCCCAGGCTGTGGGCATTCATGCACGCGGCCTTCCAAGTTTTGCATTCTCCCCTTCTAGTAGCTCCCCTCCTATCCCCATGTCTTCTCTCCCCTCCATGTTTATGTATTTTATATTCTGTGCTTTTATATCTGTTATCATTTCCCCTTTCCCCTTCCCCCATGACGCATCTGAAAATGAGCTGTTACCAGCTCAGTATGTCTTTCCTGGTAAAACCCTTGAAATAAATCGGTAAATCTTTTATCATATTAATGCATTAGCAGCTGCTGTGGTTCTGAGCAGAGTTTATTTAACAATGCACTGTGTTCCTTGCTTGTTTGATATTTTAATAGGTGTATTTTTACACACATGCACTTTGAATAAAATCTCCTCTGCGCTGCTACTGTGAGGTGAGTGTTCTTTATACTTTTGAGCTTCAGATCTTATGTTAGTGGGTGAGGAGCATCCCTCTGCTGTTTATGTCATAGACTACCAGTCTAATCAGAAAACTGACCAGGCAATGATAGTGAAAACAAAAGAGCTACTTTAGAGAAGGGTGTTTTACTAATGGTGGACATTTACCTAGGTGACAAACTTGGAAATAGGGATGCCACTGTACAGATCATTAGTGAGGCCTCATCTCTGTAAGGACATAGACATGGTGGAAGCAGTTCAAAGAAGGGCAACAAAGATGGTGCAGGACCTGCACCAAAAGTCATATGAGGAGAGACTAGGAGACCTCGATATGTATACCCTTGAGGAGAGAAGAGACAGGGGAGATATGATGGAAACCTACAAATATCTAAAAGGCATAAATAGGGTACCAGAGGATACAATCTTTCAGAAAAGGAGATGTCCAGGAATGAGGGGGCATGGCATGAGGTCGGAAGGGGTAGACTAAGGGGTAGCATGAGGAAATATTTCTTCACAGAAAGGGTGGTGGATGCATGGAATAGACTCCCAGCAGATGTGGTGAGTCAAACACAGTGAGGGGATTCAAGCATGCATGGGACAGGCATAGGGGAACCCTAGCAATGGGAACGAGGAGGTAAAGCCAGAGATCAAGTAGGGTCTGCGGCTTTTACAGAAGGCAATGGAAATGGGCAGACTAGATAGGCCTAGTGGTCCTTATCTGCCATCCGTTTCTATGTTTCTAGAAGGGAAAAAGTGTAACAAGAATGGAATTAAATCACTGTGGATAACAAATAAACTACAAAAAGAAATAAGGGCAACAAAAAAGGGTGAACAGACAGTCAAACTCACAGGGTTCATGTAAGGCCCAGGATAAGTATAGAGAGAAAGTAAGAAAGTGCAATAAACATATGGAATGAAGGAAAAAGACAAGAAAAGTGTTTAGCAACAGAAAGCAATGAGAATTTGAAAGAAGTCTACATGTATATCAATGAGAAGTGAAAAGCTATCAATACAGTGGGTCCTCTAAAGGTGGAAGGAGAAACAATTAAAATCAAGCATTTGTCAATGCCGAATGTTTGCTTGCAGGCATTGGCATTGCTAGTGCAGGAGTTAGAGGGATGTGTAATAGGAATGGCAGTATTGAACTAACACCAACCCTCACCATGCAGACTGAAAGACGTTGGGGGTGTGCCTTTGGGTCGTCAGCCATAACGCTTATGCCATTCACCTCACCCCACCCTGCAGACACCGACAGGTGTCGCGGTGTCCTTTGGGGTCTTCGGCCCTAATGCTCAACCTATTTCATAAGGAAATAAGCAAGATGGGTGCAGCATAAGAGAATGGGGTGAACTTTAGGGCCGAAGACCCCAAGGCACACCTTGATGCCTGTCAGTGGCTGTAGGGTGCGGGTAGAATACCATGAGCATTACAGCCGCTGAACCCAAGTCACACCCCAGATGCCAGTCAGTCTCTACAGGGTTGGTGTTATGGTTGGAAACCTTAACATCCCAGGCGTTTGTTGGTATTTTCACTCCAAATTTTCAAAATGGGTTTTTTGGGACCCCACCTCATGAACAGTGGCATTATCATTTCATTACTCTATCCTTAAAGGTGATTTTGCACAGAAACATAGACTTTGACGGCAGATAAGGACCACTTGGCCCACCCAGTCTGCCCATTTCCCTACCTATTTGATAAGCTGCAGGTTCTAGTTAACCAACAGCCTACTTCCTGCAACCCCCCACTATAATTGCCTTATGTCTGTCCCATGCATGTTTGAATTCCCCCACTGTTTTAGACCCCACAACCTCCCCAGGAAGGCAGTTCCATGCGTCCACCACTCTCTCCATGAAAAAGAATTTCCTCACATTACCCCTGAGTCGTCCCCCCTCTATCTTTAAATTGTGCCCCCTTGTTCTTGCACATCTCTTTTTCTGAAAGATGCTACCCTCCTGGACTTTGTTGATTCCCTTGAGGCACTTGAAAATTTCTATCATGTCCCCACTGTCCCTCCTTTCATCAAGGGTATACATATTAAGCTCTCTCAGTCTCTCTTCATATGGTTTTTGATTCTGACCCTGCACCATTTTAGTTGCCCTCCTCTGGACTGCTTCCATCCTGTCTATGTCCTTGTGTAGATGGGGTCTCCAAAACTGCACGCAGTACTCCAGATGGGGTCTCACCAACTGTCTGTACAGAGGGATAACCACTTCCCTTTTTCTACTTGTGATGCCCCTCCCTATACATCCCAGTATCCCCCCCCCAACTCTCCTTACTGACTTTTCACATTGCTTACCCACCTTTAGGTCATCTGATATGATTACCCCCAAGTCTCTTTCCATAACTGTTGTTGTTAGTACCTCCTCTGCCATCGTGTACTTTTCTGGGTTTTTGTTTCCCAGGTGCATTACTTTGCACTTCTTTGCATTGAATCCAAGTTGCCATACATCTGACCATCCCTCCAACTTTGCCAAGTCCCTTCTCATCCTTTCTACCCCCCCCCCGTGTATCAACTCTGTTACAGATCTTTGTGTCATCTGCAAAGAGGCATACCTTTCCTTCCAGACCCTCTGCAATGTCACCTATAAAGACGTTAAAGAGGACTGGACCCAGTACTGAACCCTGAGGTACTCCACTAGTAACTCCCCTTTCTTCAGAATGAGTTACATTCACTATTACCTTCTGTGTCCTGTTGTGCAGCCAGTTTGCTACCCACACTACCACCCTGGGACCCACTCCTAGGCTGGTAAACTGGATTATTAATCTTTCATACGGTATTGTGTCAAATGCCTTGCTAAAGTCTAGGTAGGCCATATCCACAGCCCTTCCCTGGTCTATTACTTTGGTCACCCAGTCAAAGAAATCAATTAGATTTGTCTGACATGACCTTCCCGCTCTGAATCCATGCTGCTTTGGGTCCTGTGCCCACTGACCTTTATGTACTCAACAGTTCTTTCTTTCAGAAGTGATTCCATCGTTTTCCCTACCACTGAGGTCAAACTAACAGGTCTATAGTTTCCTGCTTCTGCCTTGCTCCCACTTTTGTGAAGAGGAATCACATCTGCCCTCCTCCAGTCCTCAGGTACCACCCCATCCTCCCATGATTTGTTAAAAAGTGTGGTCAGTAGTGTCACTAGGTCCCCCCTTAGTTATTTTATGATTCTGGGATGAATCCCATCAGGTCCCATTGCTTTGTCTACCTTGAGTTTTAGGAGTTCTTTCAGGACTCTTTCTTCTGTAAATGGACTGGTGTCAACCCCTCTACCCAGAGTGCTTCTATTGTTTGGTTTAGGTAACTCCTCCTCTTCTTCTTTTGTGAATACTGAGCAAAAGTATTTATTCAGTATCTCTGCCTTTTCACTGTCTCCCTCTGCCCACCTCCCCTCTCCTTTATTAATCTTCACTATCCCTCCTCCCCTCTCCTTTATTAATCTTCAGTATCACTTCCTTAACCTTTCTATGCTCCATAATGTACCTATAAAAGGTTTTATCCCCCTTCTTAACTGAGTTGGCTATCTTTTCCTCGGTTTGGGCCTTTGCTATTCTGACTGCCTTCCCCACTTCTTTCTGCTTTAATTGATACAGTTCCCTGCCGTGCTCCGTCTGTGATTCCTTGTACTTTTTGGATGCAGCCTTTTTCTCCTTAACCTTCCCAGCCACCTCTTTTGAGAACCATAGTGGTTTTTTACTTCGTTTTGTTTTCTTTATTTGTTTCACACAAAGACTTGTTGCCTCCATTATGGCAGTTTTGATTTTTCTCCATTGTTCTTCCACCCCTCCTTCCTGCTCATTTGTTAGTGCATTCCTTAGGCACTCATCCATTTTAACAAAGTCAGCCCTTCTAAAGTCTAATATCCTTGTTTTTGTATGGCTTGTCTCCATGGTTGTGCTTATTGTGAAGCACACTGTGTGGTGGTCACTTGCTTCCAGATGGCTACTGACTTCTAAATCTGTGATCCTCTCTCCATTTGAGAGTACCAGGTCTAATATTGCTCCCTCCTGAGTGGGTTCACCCACTAGCTGTCTAAGGCATGCCCCTGTAGGGCATCGAGAATGACCCTGCTCTTGGATGTGGCTGCAGTACATGTTGTCCAGTTAACATCTGGCATATTCAGGTCCCCCATCAATAGTATCTCCCCCTTTTTCAGCCACTTTGAGAATGTCCTCTATCATTTTCTTGTCCATTTCCTCCCCTTGAGATGGGGGCCTGTATACAACCCCTGTGCGGATTTTGATGCCATTTCCTGTCTCCAAGGTAACCCACAGTGCCTCTTGTCCTCCCTCTTTACTTTTTAGTTCTGTAGCTTTGATCTCTTCCCTTATGTAGAGAGCTACTCCACCTCTTCTTTTACCCTCCCTGTCCCTTCAGTAGATTGTGTACCCTGGTATGTTGACATCCCAGTCATGGTTCTCCATGTACCATGTTTCCGTGACTGCCACAATATCCAAGTGTTCCTCTTCCATCAGGGTTACTAGCTCAGGAAGCTTGTTTCCCAGACTACGGGCATTGGTACTCATTGCCCTCCATATAATGTTGGCTTTATCCTTTTTTCCCCCATCCCTGCTCTTAAATCCTTTGCCTATTTCTCCATTTACCCCTGTCCAGCCCTCTCTCAACCTCTGTACCTCAGTGTTTACATTACTACCTGCCATGTTTTGTGGGGGGAGGCTTGATATTTCCTGCTTCCTATCAGCATCTCCCCCCTTTGTTAGTTTAAAAGCTTGCCAAGGAAGCATTTAAACCTATCACCTAGGAGCTTGGTTCCCTTCCTGGACAGATGCATACCATCGTGCCAGTATAGACCTTCATCTCTTATTTTCACAGCAACTATGTTATTTGGTGCCACAGATGTGGAAATACATTTTGGGCAGGATATGAAAAATGACAGCTGTACTGTTCATGAGAAGGTGTTGAAAAATGGCATTGTTGAAAATCTGGAGTGAAAATATGAAAAATTCACAAAGATACGAGCGTGCATAGAAAATGTGCAACACACACCCGTAACGTGGGAATTTTTGGGAATTTTTTCACCAAATTTTCAACATAGGCATTTTATGACCTCTGCTCATGAACAGTATTGCTGTGATTTTCTTAATCTGTCTCAAACACTGATTTCCCACAGCAACCACGCTATTCTGCGCCAGACGTGCAAAAACACATTTTGGCCAGGATGTGAAAAATGACAGCTGTACTGTTCATAAGGAGGTGTGAAAAAATGCCAATGTTGAAAATCTGGAGTGAAAATATTACAAATTCATGAAGCTACAAGTGTGCGTGGAAACTGCACAACGCATACTTGTAACACAGTCATTTTTTCGAATTATTTCACCAAATTTGCAACATAGGCTTTTTGCAAGCCCACCTCATGAACAGTGACACTATCGTTTTGTTACTCGGTCCCAAAAGGTGATTCTGCACAGTGATCGCGAAATCACCTTTTAGGACTGAATAACACCATGACAGTGACTGAATTCATGCAGAGGGGTCCCAAGAACCCCATGTTGAAAATTTGGTGCCAAAAGTCAAAAAAATGGCCGAGCTATCCACATAAGTTGAAAAAAAAACATTTATGCTATTATACAGCTTACCGGCACACGGTCAGCTTTGAAGAGTGCAGACGTGTTCCCAGTCCACCGAAGATCGTCGCACCAGGCACCACGGGTAAGTATGAGGTGAGGGGTGTGGGGAGGTGCGGTGCGCAGAGGGTGGCTGCAGGTTGGGGGAGGGGCCACCGGACTCAATGAGGGACCGTTTCCTTTTTTTACAGGTTTTTTTTTAAAGAAGACTCAGGACTTTTGGCATGCTGGGGTGGGCTCCCAGCATGCCACCTGGAAATTTGTTTGTTTGGGGCAGTGGAGCCATTGGGATTGGGCACCAGCAGTCATACAGTGTGCTTGGGGGGAGACAGGACTTTTGGCATGCTGGGGTGGGCCCAGCATGCCACCTGAAGTTTGTGTCTTTGGGGGTAGTGGAGATGACGGGATTGGGCATCCTGTCAGCCATACAGTGTGCTTGGGAGAGTGCATCAGCCAAGGGTGATTGGGCACCCCCCATGGCACACAACAAGTGGGGGAGGGGCACATCATGCCGACGGGGATTGGGCTACTCCATCGGCAAAAGAACTGGAGAGGGGGGCATGCCGACAGGGGGGATTGGGCACCCCCATCAGCTTCCCCAGGGACTGTGAAAGGTGACGGCTGTCAGCTGGCTTCCTGGGGACTGTGAGAAGCTGACAGAGAATCCGTTGCCATGTTAATTGAAATGAGACACCACCAGACAATGCAGCTGTAATTGGCTGCTGCAATCAGGGACCACCCCGCAAACACAGCTGATCGTGATGGGGTGCTCCCTGATTGCAGCAGTCAACCTCTTTGTGCATAGTGGCATGCTCATTAACTGTCGCTACTGGAAGCAAGGTGTTTCCTGCACAGGCACGTGCAAGCACACACAAAAAGTGCACAAAATACAAAACGGCCAGATACAGATACTACTACCCAGTTTTATACTTCAGCCGTGCTGTGCATAGTAACTCGCAGTGAGGACAATAAGCACTGACTCAGAGAATACCTATAAAACTAATAATACTGAGAAATGATATGTGTCATTTTTTTTTTACTACTGGTGGTTAAATGGCTATACATAGATACATAGAAATTGTCGGCAAATAAGGACCGTTACACGTAGGCCTATCTAGTCTGCCCATAAGCCCTAAACTTGTATGCAGTCACCAGATCTGGCACTGAGGGCCATAAAATGAGGATTGTTAAATGATTTTATTGTTAAATGATTTTATTAAAATACTTTGATGACTGCCTTACACAGTAACAATACTGTAAAGTAGGGAAGTCAAGTTACTACATATACAGGATCACTGTGTACTCTTAATATAAGTTTCAAGTTCACGTTTCAAGTTTATTTGCAGGAAAACACCATTGAACACACTCATTTACAAGGAGGTCCCTCCTAATATAATAATAAAAAGGTGATGTAAGTCCTTATGTGATTTATTTTGACATCTGAAATCTCATGATGTAGCAATTATGTGATTGTGTCAGATGTAGCATTACCAGAAGTTAACTCTTCTGCCTATGTTTCTAAGAAACAATTACTTAAAAGCATTGCATACTAAAATAAATTAATTTTTTTTCACAATTCCAGTAGGGCAGTACCTGTACTGATCAATGCCTCGTAGGACTTTTCCCAATTTGTAGAGGATCATTTTCAGTTTCCCACTGCAGAGGTATAGTAAAAGAAATCCAGACTCCTCTTAACTTTTCCACCAGTTGAATGCATATAGAGCTGTCGTTTGAGTATAACTTCTCTGTCAAGTCACTGGGTGGGAATTAAAAAAAAAACATTCCTGAAGCCATAATGATCTGTACTGATTGGTCCAACTGCTCAACTGTCCACACTTTGTGCATGTGAGACACACATGAGTGGAGTACTGGACCACTTAGTAATTAAATGAGAATTGTAAATCTCTTGCTGTGTCAGTTCAGAGCTGAGCCCCACTGTCACAGTCCTGACCCCCTGCTACCTTTACAACATACAGCTGGTATACATCTCATCTCCCCTGCTCCTCTTTGAATCAGCATGGGAAGATTAACCCCTTCACACCTGAATTCTTTCAGCCTGAAAGACACATACATGGCTCTTTTTCAAATTACTTCTATATAATTCTGGTGAGAAGGGGTTAAAAAGGGCAATCTACTTTGGCCAAAAAACCTGTAGTGGTGGTGGCCCCCCCTTACTTTCCCAGTTCCATCGCCTGTGGGCTGCCTGTTACATAGCCGGATGCTGTTGGTGCAATGTCCATTCTTACTTTAAGTATTGTATAGAGATTTGGGAGTGCTGCTTCTGTAGTGTACCTCTGGTAAAGAATGCAGCTGTAATACATAGGTGCCGGAACCAGGGGGGCGGAAGGGTCGGTAGCCACTCCACTTTTTATTTCTGTATGGCAAAAACTAGTATAGAAAAAGTGCCCTTTGTACCCTCATAAGTGCCCTTTTGATTCTCAGCCCCCTCAGCTTTTACCATCTTCCGGCACCCTTGGCTGTAAATGGCTGCTTCAGGGACTGCCCTGCAAACACAGCTGATTGTGATGTCAAGTTTCTTTGAGCATAGTGGCATGACTGCCTCCTACTGAAGCAAGGTGTTTCTTGCACACACGCAAGCAAACATAAAAATTAGAAACCGGAGGCAGTGGTGTTGAATAGGAACTTCTATTTGATTTATGGTCTGATGATACAGTGGGGGATGAAGTGGGACAGCTGCCATGGCAGGATGCAAATAACAATAGGATGAGGGGACTAGTCACTCAAGCGGGAAATGTTTGGCACATTGTGCATTAAGGAGGATAACTCAGCTGGACCTGAAGACAATAACCAAAGGTAGTAAAAGGAATGGAAGTTTCAGAAGAATTAGGAGAAGCATTAGTTTACTTATGTGCAACTTCCACAGAGACAAGGTAAGTGCCGGGGGACTGGAGGATGGCCACAGTGATACCACTGGCTAACAAACCTTTTTCAATGCCAAATGTTTGCTTGTGTGTTGGGACAATTTGTGAAACACAGATTTTCAACATAATCTTTTTATAACTGCACCTTATGGTCAAAACGGGGAATTTTTTAAAATCCCATCCAAAAAGCGACTTCATGGAGAGACTGCAAAAAAATGTTTTGGAAGGAATTTGAAAAATTACACCTGCCTTGTTCATGTGGTGATACAAACATGTTATGTTGATAATGTGGGGTCAAAATCTGAAACAATAGCAAAGTTACCTGTAAACATTGAAGATGTTCAACATTTCTTCATAACTTTTTTTTTTGAGATTTTAAGCCCAAATGTTCAACGTAGTCTTTTTATGACCCAACCTTATTTTGTAGACAGGTGAATATTGTTTAAATTCCATTGGAAACATGATTCGGCAGAATGACTTTGAAAATATGTTTTTTTGGGGGGGGAGGAATGAATAATTTCACCTGCCTGGTTCATGAGGTTGGGTCAAAAGAAGGCCATGTTAGGGATTTCCTGTTGACTGCTCTGGCAGGAATGACAGCATATTGGAAACCTCATTCTGCAGCCCCAAGCACTAACATGAGATTTGCAATACACAGTATGAGACAGCAGTAAGGAGGGCTGGGGGGATACTGAGATGCATAGGGAGAGGCAACACCAGTAGAAAACAAAAAGTTGTTATCCCTCTGTACAGACAGTTGGTGTGACCCCATCTGGAGTGCTGCATGCAGTTCTGGAGACACAATTTCCACAAGGATGTAGACAGGATGGAGGTAATCCAAAGGTGGGCAACTAAAATGGTGCAGGGTCTGCACCAGAAGCCATGTGAAGAGAGACTAAAAGAGGTTAATATGTATACCCTCAAGGAAAGGAAGGAGAGGGGGGAGATGATAGAAACTTTCAAGTACCTCAGTGGAATCAGCAAAGTCCAAAAGGGTAGCATCTTTCAAAAAAAGAGATGGGCAAGAACAAGGGGGGCACAATCTGAAGATGGGGGGGATGACTCAGGGGCAACATGAGGAAGTATTTTTTCATGGAGAGGGTGGTGGATGCATGGAACTGCCTTTCTGAGGAGGTTGTGGGGTAAAAACAGTGGGGGAATTTAAGAATGCATGGGACAGACATAAGGCAATTCTAGTGGGAGGTAGGAGGAAGAAGGTTGTTAGTAAAACTAGGATCTGCAGCTTATCCAAAAGGTAGGGGAATGGGCAAACTGGGTGGGCCAAATGGTCCTTATCTGCTGTCAAAGTCTATGTTTCTATGTTTAACCTCTTTTTGTGCCTCAGCCACATTTGCAACTGAATGAAAGGAAAACTGGGCAAGAAAAAAGCAGTATAAACAAGGGACCTTAAATAAGGGAACAAAAGCAATTTATTTCAAAATAAACACACAAAAACTGTATCGTGTTGGGGCTGCTAAACACACTTCACACATGCCCAAATCTTTAATACTTATATTAAAAAAAGTAACAAAAAAAAAAAAAGTGTATGCCTTTAAAATGTGTGATCAGTCACTTAAGGCTCACTTTGTCACAAGTGTGAACTTCTGAATAGCATGGGGCAAGTATGTAGTCCCAATGATTTAGCCCACATTCATTCACATCATCAGTACGTAGTATGTCACTACAGATGATAGATAACTGCACAACTCAATCGTAAACTTAGTTACCAATTCTTGTTGAACTCACAGATCAGTAAACCATGACCTCATGAGAAGTTCAATATAGCTTTTGCCCCCAGCTTATACTGTAGGTAGGTCTAGACATTGTCATGTAGGTCAGTACAGGTATCCCAACACAGATGCAGATAACACAACTTGAAATTCAATGGGCTTACACAACTGGATGAGATGTATGCTTGTGTGACTTTGATACATTGTGGCTGTTCACCTCTCTATCTGTGGGATATACCACCCTGTAGGGGCACGACGCAAGGAACCCTAGAGGAGGGTTCACCCCATAGGTGCTGTGGGAATAATTACCTTGGCTAAAGGTAGCTTAGGAAGGAGCCCATGGAAAAGAGAGATGAGCCACTGGAGGAGGAGGGGTGGATGGTGGGGAACAAAGAAAATGACTGAGGACTGGCCAGGAGGGGTGGCCTTTTAAAGGCCTGATTGGGGGAGTGGTTTGTTGCTCCGCCCATTGAACTCCGGCCAGCCCTCAGATGTCAGTTTCAGTGGGCTTATGCAACTGGATGAGATGTATGCTTGTGTGACTTTGATACATCGTGGCTGTTCACCTCTCTATCCATGGGATATACCACCCTGTAGGGGCATGACACAAGTAACCCTAGAGGAGGTTCCCCCCATAGGTGCTGTGGGAATAATTCCCTTGGCTAAAGGTAGCTTAGGAAGGAGCTCAAAAAGAATACCCAAAAGGGTGTCGAGCAAGAGGTGATAAGTCAAAATAATCTCGAGAATGGAATGAAGATCAAGATATACTGACTGGTAGGACAGGAGAGAGAGAGATGAGAGGCGACATGAAATATGTAGCAGAATGGAATCTGACTTGATGAAGAAGGATGGGACTTCCTAAAGAGAGAGGGAACAGCCGGGGCCACCATTCAACTCCTTACAGCAGTGGAACTAAACTACGGAACCTAAGGAAACTCCAACCCTATCTAATATTATGACCATTGACATGGAGGAGAGGGAAAAAAACACCTTTGAGGAAGAAACCTCTAGGGATCCAAGGCCTAGGTCACCTTCCCTCCAGGCTGAAGGATGTTTTGATTAGTGACAGCTCAGCTACTGCAGTTTATAGTCGAGATTAAGGGAGGAGGAAAATATTCCAATTTAGAGGAAGCTCTCACTCTGTCCTTCCAAAGGGACAGCTGTTGAGGGTTGCCAACGATGTCTGTGCAACTAGACACTCAAAAGCAAAAGAGAAGAGAGATGACCGCTGAGGCATTCAGCTGGTCTATGTGAGCCTATGAAACAGATCAGGTGAAACAGAGGTGGTCAGATAAAGAATGGCATAGAGGGTGCCTCTGAACCTGCTGGGGCAGCTAAAGGTGCCCAATTGATGAGAGGCCAATGCAGCCAGCCCTGAGCCAAGGGGCAATAGACACGGAAGGCATGTCTCTGAGGGGAGAGCAGGTCGAGTCAAGGTAGCATGGACCCGCAAGGGTTATGCTTGAGTAGTCGATGTGAAGAAGTAGACCCACTGAGAGGTTGGATGAGCGCGGTAGACCCAGATGTGGTCATGAGGAGACTGATGGTGATAATAACCACAGGAGTGCAGCAGTTTGATGAGGTAGCATAAGACCCAATTAGAGGCACACTTGATTGATCGATGTGAATGGGATGACCAGAATGTAAGAGTAAGGTAAGATGAGGATATGAATAGGTAAGGCGATGGCAGGATAGGGAAACACCCCAAAAATAAAGCACAGATCGAGGAAGAAAAAGAAACGAGGGCAGAGGAGACATTTGGAGGAGGGCAAGGAGAGCCAAATATGCAGGGCGAGGGTCGATAGGGGAATGAAGAAAGGGTACGAAATGAGGAAGGAGAAGAGGCAAGGGTCAAAGGAGCTGGGGAAGGTGAGGCTGCAGCACAGTGGTGCCAGGAGTCAGAACTGCACCAGGATGGAGTTAGAGGAGGCAGGAATACAGGGAAGGGGTGGAGGTCATGCACGGAGCAGCCCAATCAGTGAGGAGAGACCCCAAAGAGGGTAAGCAACAGATCAGAGATACCCCCAAGAATCCCCAAGATACCACACAAGGGTTCCGCAGCAGGAGGGACAGGCATCAGGTACCCCTCAACAACCCAGGCCAGGAGCATACCCCACGGCACCATGAGTGCCGATACAGCTGCGAGAACAGGCACTGGGGAACTGCAAGAGGCAGGGCTGCCTACTGCTCCAGGGACCAGTGCAGCAGGCTTAGGAAGAGTCAGCAGCAGAAGAAACAGCCATAGCAAAATGACAGAGAAAATGAAAAGGACCAGGCTCGGTGGGATGTATGAAGGTGGTGATCTACCTACCGGTCACCGGTAGGAGGAGAACATGGCTGACATAAGAAAAAACAGCATGCTGGTTGCCAGGGAATATAGTGACCCACAGAGCATGGGGAGACACCCCAGGAATAAAACCCAACAGCAGCCAAGGAACCTGGATGGCAAGGGTAGGAGATGCAGCCAGAAGCAGGACTGAACAGGCGGTGGGCAACTAACACATTGAAAGCCCAAACTCCAGATGAGTTGAAGGGGGAAGCTGGTGAGAGCATACACTGCGTGGCTAGGCTGCTCCCGGAACCAGGTATGCAGCATAGACGCAGCCCAGCAATCCCGTACCAGCGGCTACGGAAACCTCAATGGTCCAAAGGAGCAGCTCCAAAAAGCAGTGAGGCAGCAGAGGAAGAAGCAGGAGCACCGACGTGAAACGAGAAGCCAGGGGCGTCGAGGGACTATGCACTATGGAGAGCAAGCAGCAGGGGCCATGGAGAAAGGAGGGGCAGACCAGGCACCCAGAATGGGGAACCAGGCTGGTGCAGGGAGAAGATTCTGGTGATCAAAGGGGTAGGACACAGGGAGTGGTACCCCAAAAAAAGACGGAGCAACAGAAGAGCTACAGGGAAGTGAGGGACGCAAACAAGAAGCAGGTCAGGGACAAATGGCAGAGAAGCTGCAGAGTGAAGGATGAAGCAAGCCGATGGCCAGAGTTGACCACAAGAATACACGGTAGGACAAAAGAAACAGGGAGCAAGGGAGTGGCGCCTCCTGCTGCAACGAAGAAAATGACTGAGGACTGACCAGGAGGGGTGGCCTTTTAAAGGCCTGATTGGGGGAGTGGTTTGTTGCTCCGCTCATTGAACTCTGGCCAGCCCTCAGCCATCAATAAAATGGTACAGTGGAATCTCATTTATTCAAACCTCCGTTATCCATAAATCCCTATCTAACGGACTCATTTCATGTTTCCCATCACTTATATACAGCTGACCGATTTAGTGGTGTTAACCGATTACTGGTATTGACAAGGTACTTTTCGGTCTATTCAGAGTTGATTGCATTGCAGTTGCTGCTTGAAAGTTGTGGCATGGAGGTTTTAAGCTCATAGGCAGCTCATTGACACTTTAGGCCCCATTAGAGCATACTACTGTATGCACAGAAATGACAAAAAGAAAGCACACAGTTCTGAGCATTGCTCAGAAACTAAGAATAGTGGAACACTTGCATAATGGGAAGAAAGCAGTCTCTTTAGCTGCCAAATAATTTGTGGGGGAGTCAACAATTTTTGACACCTGTGAGGCAAAAGATCAGCTCAGAGATTTTGCCTGTACTATGGAGTCAGCAGCTGGTAGTGAGGATCGGAAAAATATGAGGACATGTGCAGATGATGAGCATGATTCTGTCATCTATGTTTGGTTTCACCAGGAATGTGAGAAGGGCACTCTGATACCAAGTCCACCGTTAAAAGAAAAAGCCCTGCAATTCCATCAAACGCTTGGCAACAAAACTCCTTTCACAGCAAGTGACGGGTGGTTTGATAGGTTCAAGAAACATCATGGAATCCATCAGCTAACACTCTGTGGTGAGCGACTAAGTGTAGCTTGCTAGGGGGTTGCACCTTTCATTCAGAAACTGACAAAAATTATATGAGCTGAGGGTCTCCCACCTGAGCAGGTTTGCAATGCTGATGAGACCGGACTTTTTTGGAGATGCTTGCCAGATAAGACACTGGCCCATGATGAAGAGTGTGATGCCCCAGGATTTAAAAAACTGAAAGTGCATGTCACCATTCTAGGCTGCTCAAGTGACACCAAATGACATAAGCTACAGTCTCTGCTTATTGGGAAGTCATGTGAGCCACGGTGCTTCAAGCATGTTAACATGGTCAACCTCCCTGTATAATATGGTGCTCAAGGAAACTGTTGGATGGTCCCCTCTAATCTTTAAGAGATCATTTCATGATAAATTTGTGCCCCATGTCAAACATTATTTGCGCTCACAGGAGCTCCCACTTAAAGCCATACTCCTGCTGGAGAATTCTCCTGCTCACCCCAACATACTTGCCGTAAAAACCAGAGGTGGCTCAATCAGATGTGTCTTTCTCCCTCTACATGCCACATCCAAACTTTAACCTTGTGATCAGGGGACACTCGAGAATCTGAAGCATAATTACCATAAGAAACTGCTGCAGTCTGTTTTGTCTGATGAAAATCAAAGTACATCCCTGAATGAAATCATTAAAAAGATCACTCTCAAAGATATGATTTACAAGGTGGCTGAGGCTTGGCAAAATGATAGGGAGGAGTCAGTTAGAAAAGCCTGGTAGAAATCTGGACTCCAATTCGACACAGATGTCCATGACATGAATGACGACACTGACACTGATGAGGCTAATGTGGAAACTGAAATGGGAACAGCTGACAAGCTGAGCATGCTTGCTGTGGCTCTACCTGGAGCTACAATTACTGAATCGGAAATGGAGGGGTCAAAAAAGATTTGCTGGACTTAGACAAAACACAGTAACTGCATTTATTTTAACAAAAAAATAAAAAAAACTTAAGTGCTGTATATTATAGTCATTTTTTTGTCAGAATCATAGTTTTTATTAATTCCATGTGCACCTGCAGGTAATAAAGTGCAAGCTTCACATTTCTGATGTATGTGAGTTGTTCTTCAGTGACTATAAATGAGCAGTTCCATTTATCTGGACTCCTGGGGCCAGAAATTCAAAACGTTGAGCTGGGCACAAACCGTTCACACTGGGTTTGTGCCAGATTTGCGCGGGTCCGCTATATTCAAAGGACCAAATATCATGGACAAACTCCATTAGCGCTGTGTATAATTATAATGTATGCATCTTGCAAAGAGAAGGTGCTTGTACATTAGTACAGGCACTATGCTATATTCAGTGTGTTAGCACCGTGCAAAGTGTGTTTGTGTGACTTTGCACGACACTTTGTGCAGCGCAAATTACCACCCAGAAAAAGGTAGTCTTAACTCTGGGCAGAACAAGGATTGGGTCGTGGACACAGCAGCAATAGGCAACATGGCCATAAGTAACAACAGCATCATGGTGTACCTGATGACTGCAGCCAATGAGGAGGCAGGGAGGGCAGACAGCCACTCTGGGCCACTCCATATGCCATGGAAGAGACATGCTGCACACACATCCAGTCCCCCATATAGGGGTATGCCACCACAGTCCAGCACATACATGCAGCACTGGGGGACTGGAGGGTACTGAGGGGAGGGTGTACAGGTGGCCAAGCTGCACCACACAGTAGGTGCTGCCACATGGCTGTGGCTGTCCACACAGTGCACATGTGCCAGTGACAGCAATGCCCCTCACATCAGTGTGCCTGTATGATGGTATGTGTTTGTCCCTTCCCCCCTGGGGTATATACTGCATAACTTTCCAGGTTCTCCATCACACACAGCAAGCCATGTGCATGTTAGTGTGGGAATCCCATGCCACTGGCACAGTGTATGTGGGTCACAGGACAGTATGACTGTGGTGTCCACTGTCAGAACACACCTGCCAACTGTTCATGTCACTGTGTGGAGTGCAGCAGTCATTGATGCCCGACACACCATAGGCATTGCTGTGTCCCTCATACTACTGGCCACTTTGTTATTGTAGTGTCTGCTACGCATTGTAGCAGGGACCACAGTTTGACTATTGCATGCAGCACCACCACCTGTGCCTGTGCTGTGTAGTTCCCTGGGGCACAATGGTCTCTGCAGCTGTGTACACACATAGCCTGCAACTACCACCATGCTCTTCCAGACTGACATACAGGTGGAGCTGTGAGCAGACCCAGCCTGCCCCTCTACTTCCAGACTGACATACAGGTGGAGCTGTGGGACCCTGCAATAGCGCTGGGCAATCTACATGCAAATCAGGCCATAATGAGATGCTAGCATGGATGTCTGCCCACAGACTACCTAAGCAGGCTCATTTGCATATCACTTTTGATTATAGCAAATGTTTGCCCCAGGCAAACGTCTCGGCACTGGGCAAACATGTTAGTGCTGCGCAAGCACTGCACAAATGTGTTTGTGTCATGCAAACCAGTCTAAACCATAATACAGTTCTGCAGTATTTGGCCTGCACTGTTGCTTGCAGCTTTAGTGAATCCACTTCTTTGCTAGCACACACATTAGCCACATAGTTCACCTTTACCTTCCTCCACGTCTACATGCATTGGGCTGCTGTTGTGGTTTCACTTCCTGGGTGCTATATTCAGAGCTGTCTTATTTGTTGGGCTATTTTTGCACTGTACTCCAGCCCTGTTTGCACAGCTTCATTTGCATGCCATATTCAGCTGCTTTAGCCCCGGGGATATTCCTTTGAATATTTAGCATGCAAATGGTTCTGGGCTAATGTAGCATGCCATGCAGTGCTAATTTTGACCCGGGGCTAGGTTTTAAATATCTGGCCCCTCATTTTCTAAACTTTTCTGATATCCCCCAGAGAGTTTGGATAATTGGGAGTCTACTGTACTTCTAAGTCTTAACAAATCTTTTACCAATCACCCACTCACCCCTCTTAAACAGCAGGCACTCTCTTTGAATTATGAAATGCAACTCCCTGTGTTAGACAGGTAGTCATTATATCCCACGTGTGATATGCCTTTCATTCTTCCTTCACCCTAAATGTTTGGCACTATCCCTCAAAATGATGAAAAGGAGACACAGTGTGGGCCCCATCATCACTACAGTGAAACATCTCTGAATAATGCTAGTCTGAAGAAAGACAGCGCTTTTCTGCTAAAAAACTTTTCCATCACTGAGGTTATCATTTATGTATTTGTTTTTGTTTACCAGATAAGTGCACTAGACATAAAGATGCCTATTTTCAGGGATGACCTGGGAGAGTACAAGGCAAAAACAGTTCAAATACAAGTTACAAGGAAGCTCACAATTACAGATAGAAGTAAGGACAATGAACAGGAAGACAAAATGTGGTTGGAGATAAATTTACATGACAGTAAGTGTACCATAATCGGAATTATGAAATACTCCAGCATATTAAAGAGTAAGTGTTTACCTCTAATGAATAGACAACTGGCTCTTGCATTAATTGCATTTTGATGTACTAGCAACAGCTTTTCACCTTTTATAATAAAATATGTGTCTGTGCAGTGAAACAAGTGGGTCCTCAACTTTGCTTTTCACACTGCTAGTAAAAAGAATTCAGTAGAATTCTAGTGTTGCTATGTCAGAAGCTGCAACAATGTATGAGCCCAATGTATTTTAGTGAGAAAATAAAAATATGTTTCCTTCTTTTTCAAAAGAAATTTATGCTTCTTTCAATCACAGACTTTGCCTTTTATATGTTTGCACTATTGTGGTCCATCTGAATGATTTTACAATTTTTAAAACAGTACTTAGTTTCTCTTTTCTTCTTCCCAAGTAAAATCTGGTAATGAAGAATCTGTTACTTGCTAAATTATAACAAAGACCACAGGTTATCAAAAATAAAATATTTACATTAATCGTATACTATTTTGTTGGTAGAAAGTGTTTCTCCATAAAAATCTGAAAACAGGTTTGCAGTTTCCCACTGAAATACAACGCCAGCCTTGCCAATAAAACTTTTCTGACATTGTAATACAAGAATCCCATTGGATTCTTTTATTCTAGTAGTTGGCAAAATACAAATAAAATAATGAACATATAATTAGAGAAACAAATAAATAGAACAAAATTATTACAGAGTCATCTAAATGCCCTAAAGCTTCATTCTTTAATATATACATCCTTCCTAAGCACATGCTCTTTAAGAATAAGATACATTTCATGTGTAAAAATTCAGATAAGTATGTGGAACAGCAGCTCAGGGCACAGCAAGTATCTTCTGCATGAGGACTAGTGGAGGATGCAAGTGCTAAACTGAGTGCTGTTCCCATCCAGCTCCCTACTAACGGTAACTGGGGACAGCTGAGATGTGAGATAGTAATAGAGGAGCTTAATACCACACTGAGAGCCTTCCCAGCCTGACTCCCTACTAAAGGTAACGGGGAGCAGTTGAGTTGTCAGATACTAGTGGAGGATCTGAAGGCTAAACTGAGAACCATCCCTGACTGACCCCCTACTAATGATAACAGAGAAGGGCAGCTGAAATGTCAGATTCTAGTGGAGGAGCCAAGTGCTAAACTGAGAGCCATCCCTGCCTGATTCCCTACTAATGGTAGTGAGAGGAGGTCAGTTGAAATGACAGATACTAGTCGATGATCCGAGTGCTAAAGTGAGAGACGTCCCTGCCTGATTCCCTACTAATGGTAGTGAGAGGAGGTCAGTTGAAATGACAGATACTAGTCGATGATCCGAGTGCTAAAGTGAGAGACGTCCCTGCCTGATTCCCTACTAATGGTAGTGAGAGGAGGTCAGTTGAAATGACAGATACTAGTCGATGATCCGAGTGCTAAAGTGAGAGCCGTCCCTGCCTGACTCTCTATTAATGGTAACAAGATGGGGTCAGTTGAAATTACAAATACTAGTAGATGATCCAAGTGCTAAAGTGAGAGTCTCCTCCCTACCTGACTCCCTACTAATGGTAATGGGGGCAGTTCAGGTGTCAGATACTAGTGGAGGAACTGATGGCTAAACTGAGAAACACACCTATCTGATTCCTTGCTAATGGTAATGGGGGGACATTTGAGATGTCAGATGCATTAAGTTGAGCTATGACTAGAGCCTCCCCTACTGAATTTTTTAGGTCAACTGAAGTAGTTAATTACAGGTTTAATAATATTGACTATGGCTTCCAGACTCACTTCCCTTTCCTGGCTACGTAAGTAGGTGACTTTCTGTGTTATTCTTACTGTCTGGCTGCCTCTTCTCTGCATTCATGGTGCTGGCAGTGGGTGGGACTCTAATCCAGAGACGATCACAAAAAGAAGTTAAGGCTTTTGGTTTTACTTGTTTTTCCCCCTTTGGTTTTCCTCACAATTTCGTAGCGATCCAATTGATCAGGCAGAGGTGACAGGGTTGAACAAGCCTACCTCTTTTAGCCCAGCTATGAATTTCAAACCATCACATGTATATGTATAGGTAAAAGAAAGGGTGGGGGTAGAACAGCATGGACAGGGAGGAGGGAAATGTTTTTTTAAATTACACTGAGCCAGGAATGGAGGGTGGGGGGTGGGATAGCAAGCAAAGAGGCAGAGCAAGTGTACACCACACTGGCAACAGAGGGTGAGGCAGCGGTGGGGGGAGGGGGTTAGGATGCCAAACAGAACAAAAGAGTAGGAGTGGTTTTTTTGTTTTTTTTACTGACAGGGGGCTAGAAACTGAGGATGGGAGTGGGAGTTAGTGGGAGTGGGTTTAAAGGGCATCACAGATGGTGGTTTGAGGGCATCTGACCGACCTGTATTTAACATTATTGCAACTGGTTACATGCTATACCCTACCAATGCTCAGGCAAGAGTTTTCCTTTCAGAGAGAGCAAAACCAAACTGGTGAAAGGAAAAAAATGAGAGTAACAGTGCCATAAAATATTTCTTTCACTTGTTCCAAAGCCTCTTTTAAAAGTATGATAAACATTGATTGTACGGCAATGGCAACACAGATGACCACTGAATGTTGGAGGGGGGGACAAGGTGCAGGCTGAGTATGACACCACTCAGCTGGTTGCGAGATGGTGTCATGTAGATGAAAGGACAGCAGCTGCTTTCTGATAGGCGTGTCTGCCTCCTTTCAACTATATGAAGTTTCTGCCCGTCACTCAGCAGAACAGCATCAAGATCAACCTTGCTGATCATTGGCCTGTCACTGTTGAACCTCCTGCAGCCTGAGCCGCACTGGATGGCTGGATGCAACAGTGACATGCCTCTGAAGTCCGCTAGTCAGCTCTCACAATATGTTTGCTTCACGCATGCAGACACAAGCAAATATAAAATGGGGGTAGGGGAGAGCTAGCTAGCTACAGATCAGTCTTATGTAAAAATTTGGAATCCTTCATAAATGAATAAACTGTGGAGGAGTTGGATGAACAAGGACATAGAGATGAAACACAAAATCTCTTTGTTAGAGGAAGATCTGATTAATTTACTGAACTTCTACAAACCAGTAACCAAAAACTTGGATGAGGGCATAACATTAGATATTATTTTCATAGACTTCATTAAAGCATTCAGTAAGGTATAACACAGAAAACGGATTGATAAATCTAACAGTATTGTGATCAGAAAGAAATCAGTGAACTGGATAAACAACAGGCTAAATGGAAGAAAACAGAATGAGAATTAATGGGAAGGTAAGGTAGCCAGCGGAGTGCCTCAGATACTGGTACTGCTTCCACTATTGTGTAACACCTATATCAAGGACCTTTTTATGTTTGCTTGCATGCATGTTCAAGAAACATAGTGCCATTATCGGAGTTTTCGGAGGTGTGTCAGCCCTCTTCCAATTCAGTCAGTGTGTTTGCAGACGCGGCTGCAGTTCTCCAATGCCCCAGCGTGGCAAACATCCCGCGTCATCATTTAAAACAAAAAAACCTGTAAAGAAAAACGTCCTCGCAGTCTCCTGCCCCCCACAACCCATACCCACCCACTGCGCACTCCTGCCTCCCCACACCCTCTACCCGACACTTACCTCGGAGTCCAGCGCGACGATCTTCGTGGACCGAACATCGCCTGCACTTTCAAAGCTGACCATGAACTGAGGAAATGCCGTAAGCTGTATAATGGGATAGATAGGGTTTTTTCAACTTTGTTGCATATCTCAGGCATTTTTGGAATTTTTGCACCAAATTTTCAATATGGGTTTTTTGGGACCCTCCTCATGAATTCTTGCACTGTCATGGCATTACTTGTGCGAAGGGTGATTTCCTAGCCACTCGCGTGAAATCACCTTTCTGGAATGATTAATGAAATGACACTGACAGTGTTCATAAGGTGGGCTCTCAAAAGCCTATTTAATATTTGGTGAAAATCCTAAATTGATCTGTTTATGAGCGTCGTTTGTGCAGTTGCTACTCAGGCTCATAAGTTCACGAATTTTCAATATTTTCACTCCAGATTTTCAACATTCTCATTTTACCACACCTTCTTATGAGCAGTACAGCTATCATTTTTCACATCTCACCCAAAATGTGTTTCCGCCCATGTAGCGCGCAATGGCACAGTCGGTGTGCGAAATCAATGTACAGGACACATTAAGAAAATCACAGTGACACTGTTCATGAGCAGAGGTCTTAAAATAGCTATGCTGAAAATTTGGTGAAAAAATTCCTAAAAATGACTGTTTTACGAGCATGTGTTGCGCAGTTCCTACGCACGCTCGTAAGTTTGCAAAATTTCAATATTTTCACTCCAGATTTTCAACATTGCCATTTTATCACACCTCCTTATGAGCAGTACAGCTGTCATTTTTCACATCTCACCCAGAACGTGTTTCTGCCTATGTAGTGCACAATGGCGCAGTCGGTGTGCGAAATCAATGTGTGGGACAAATTAAGAAAATCACAGTGACACTGTTCATGAGCAGAGATGTTAAAATGGCTATGTTGAAAATTTGGTGAAAAAATTCCTAAAAATGACTGTTTTATGAGCGTGCGTTGCAAAGTTCCTACGCATGCTCGTAAGTTCGCAAATTTTCAATATTTTCGCTCCAGATTTTCAACATTGCCATTTTACCACACCTCCTTATGAGCAGTATAGCTACCGTTTTTCACATCTCGCCCAAAATGTGTTTCCGCACATGTAGCACACAATGGTACAGTCGGTGTGCGAAAACAATGTTTGGGACAGATTAAGAAAATCACAGTGACACTGGTCATGAGCAGAGGTCTTAAAATGTCTATGTTGAAAATTTGGTGACAAAAGTCCATAAAATGATTGTGTTACAAGTGAGCATTGGTGCAGTTTCCACGCTTTTCCTCGTAAGTTCATGAATTTGTAATATTTTCAGTCCAGATTTTCACCAGTGGCATTCTTCACACCTCCTTATGAACAGAACAGCTGTCATTTTCCACAACATGGCTGAAAACTTTCAGCACAGAAATGTGTGGTCGCTGTGGGAAATCATTGTTCGGGACAGATAAAGAAAATCACACTGACACTGTTCATGATCGGAGGTCCCAAAATGCCTGTGTTAACAATCTGCTGTAAAAAAATCCCAAAACTAGTTACATTACGGGTGTGCGTTGCACAGTTTCTACTGCAGCTTGTGACTTCACCATTTTTTTTAAGATTTTCACTGCAGATTTTCAACATTGCCATTTTTGCACCTCCCATGAACAGTACCGCTGTCATTTTTCACATCCTGTTCAGAATGTGTTTTTGCACCTATGATGCCAAATGCCATAGTCGCTGCATAAAAGCAGTTTTCAGCTAACAAACTGATATTGCCACTGTTCATGAGGTAGGGGTCACAAAAACATGTTGAAAATTTGGGTGAAAATACCAACGAATGCCTGAGGCGTTAGGGTTTCCACCATAACGTCCACCCCTGTAGAATGACAGGCATCAGGGGTGTGACTTGGGATTCTTGCCTGTCATGCTCATACCATTCCACCCCCACCCACACCCTGCAGCCAGTGAGAGGCATCAAGGTGTGCCTCAGACTCTTCGGCCCAAACTTCACCCCATTCTCCTATACGCACCCATCTCACCGTGATTCCTGATGGAATGGGTGCGCTATAAGGCCAAAGACCCCAAGGCACACCGTGACACTTGTCAGTGTCTGCAGGGTAGGGTGTAGTGAAATGGCATGGCCGTTATGCCTGTTGACCCAAAGGCACACCCCAATGCCTGTCACTCTCTGCAGGGTGGTGGTGGGGTTGGCTTCAGTTCAATACTTCGCTGCCATTCCTATAACGCAGCTCTGTAACTTCTACACTACCAATGCCAATGCCAGCAAGCAACCATTCGGCAATGACAAATGCTTGTTTTCCTTATTTTCGTACTTAGATATGCTACTTTGTTCAGGCATAACAAGTTTGGCTCGTCGGCATTTGGCATCCATTGCATTATTGCACTGTACTTCTTCTGTCACTAACCCCTATTACTACTTTGGGGTCTAACTTTATATCACTTTTAACACCTTTGTTTTATTTGTTTCTCCCCAGTTATGTTTGCCTTTGAATGAAAGTTTGAAAAGGGTGCCAGATTCTTAGGAATTTGTTCAACTTGTTTCCCTGTGATAACAAATCCTCTCCATGGTGGCACATTCAACTAGGAGGCTTAACCACTCTCTGTTGCTGGGAGGTAAACTGTCTCTCCATGTTTATTTATTAATTTATTTCAAAAGTTTCACCAGGAAAGTCATACTGAGCTAGTAACAGCACATTTCCAGATACGTCCTGGGGAAGGGGGAAGAGAGGAGAAAAGAACATATACAAAGTACAATGTATAAAATATAATACAACTGAAATAAAATAATCAAAATATACAGTTTAAGAACACTTAAAGAATTTTATTTATTTATTTCAATGTTTCACCAGGAAGGCACACTGAGCGACAAGTTGCTCATCTCCCGGCATGACCTGGGGGGAAGGGGTACAATAGGAATGAGACATTAAACATTCAAGTTACAAGATTCAACATTAACATACAGTTGTAAGACAGGTGTTACAAACAGTGTTACAACAGTGTTGTGCATAATTTGTAGAAAGGGTGGACAATAATAAGTGCCGGGTTAATAAGTAAACAAGTGCTTACTTGAAAGAAAAGGGGGAAGGGGAGACAGGGGTGAGGTGGGGGGAGGGGGAAGAGTCGTGTCCCTGGAGACTCCCTCAGGATGCGAGGAACCCTGCAAGGGGACTGGGGGGACCAGAGAGAAGAGGATAAGGCAGTGTCCACAGGGAGACCCCTTTAGGATGGTGGGGGAAGGGAGTAGATGAGAGATACAAGCCCCTTGGGGGGGTAGGAGAGGGACCCATGGAGAGCATTTGGGATCCTTTACATTCTGTGAGAGATCAAGGGAGGCCAATGGGGGGAGCAATTTGGGGGAAGGGAAGGAGAGCTAGAAATTTGGTGGGGGGTGTGCAAAGGGTAAAATGAAGGTAACGGTAGAGAGGTAGGGTTTTTTCCAGGGTTTCGAGGAAGGAATTAGGGAGGGACAATGCAAGAGCAGCTAGGTGCAAAGTAATTATTGAGGGCAAAGCTGATGGAGTAGGCGGAGGATGAGTGCTGGATTTGAGGGGGGAGGGAATTCCAAATTTTTGGGAGGCAGAGAGAGTAAATTAAATTGCTAATTTGGGTGGATCTACGGGGGACAACCAGGGTATGGGAGTCAGTTGATCTAAGAGAATGGGAGGGTGGGGTGTTATAAAGAAGGAGGAGGATGAGGTGAGATAGGAAGGGAGCTTGTCCAACCAGTGCTTGGAGGTGAATTTAGCACAGTGGGAGAGATGCCTGTTTGTAAGACAGGGGAAGGATAGAGCACGTTAAAGATCACAGTGATGGGTGCAAGGGGGGGGGCATCCAGGGCAAAGTGGAAGAAGGCATTGAAGAGGGTGTCCAGTCTGGCAAGGGAGGACTTAGTGGCAGCACCATAGACTATGTCACAGTAGTCAAAAATGGACAGTATCATCTTCTGAACAAGTTCATGCTTAGCCGTAGGTGGGATACAGCTACGGTTCCTGAACAGGGCACCAAACTTGGGTGCAGTTTTTTCTGGCTGGTGTCAATATGTCCAGAGAAGTTTAGGCATTGGTCCAACCAAACACCTAAGTACCTGAAGGAGGATGGTGTCCTCAAATAAAGTCCCATCAAGGGTGTGGAAAGTGGGTAGGGAAGGAAGCCTAGAGAGTCTCTGCCTTGTGCCAAAGGTCATGGAGACAGTCTTCTTGGCATTGAGGGAAAGTTGATGGTTAGCAAACCAGAGCTGAACCTTGTCAAAGTCTTGCTGTAAGCTGGTTGTAACCTCATGACAGGAGCCAGATGCATACAGGACTGTATCATCGGCATACATATGTATAGTGGAGGATGAGGAGCAAACAGAAGGAAGGTCATTTAAGAAGTTGGAGAATAGGAGGGGTCCTAATACAGAGCCCTGGGGGACTCCAGTGCCAATCAGTAGGGAAGGGGAGGTAAGGGGAAGTGGTATCCAAGATCTTAACTGATTGGGTTCTGCCAATAAGGTAGGCTTTGAACCAGTTTGTGGCAGAGGGAGACAGGCCAGCTGCCAGTGGTGAGTTGAGGAGAAGGGAGTGAGAGACGGTGTTGAAGGCCTTGGCCAGGTCGACAAGAATGGCGGAGGTAATTTGGCCATTGTCCATCCCAACTAGGATGGAGTCTGTGAGCCACTGGAGAGAGGTGGTGGTTGAGTGATTTGTCCTGAAATTAGACTTGAAAGGGGTGAAAAAGGTGGTGTCAGATAGAAAAGAGGTGAGTTGGGAGAGGACAATGTGTTCTTGAAGCTTGGCAAAGGTAGGGAGGACAGAAATGGGGCGATAGTTGCCAGGGGATGAGGGGCCCCTCTGGGTAGAGGGAGGGCCAAAGCATGTTTCCATGAAGGGGGACTGAGGCAGTAGAGAATGAGAGATTTAGGATTATTGAGAGGGGATAGGCAATGGCCGAAGCAGAGAGGGAGAATAGTTTGGGGTCAAGATCATTGGAGGAGGCACCTTTAGAGGGGTTGATGGTGAGGAGGGCACTTAGGGCATTGTTTGGGGTTACAGTAGTGAAGAAGAGGAAGGTGGAGGAGGTGGTGGAGGGCACACCGGTAGTAGGTGGGGAGGGTTGGGTAAGAGGGAAGGGATTTCAGTAGCTCAGTGGTGTAGGAGATATAGTAGGAGTTAAATTCTGCAGCTACAGCTGGTGGATCGGACACTAATGAGCTATTTACTTTAAGTACCAAGGGGGTGTGGGCAAGATGATGGGGTAAATAGGGCACGGACCACCTTCCAGAGCTTTGAAGGGGAATTTATATTGGCTAAACTTGTAGCCCTGGTGTAAGCATTTCAGAGCACGTGGTAGTTTGCGAGGTCACTAGGATGCTGGGTAGCTTTATGATGCTTCCAGGCTTGATCTCTAGCCCTGAGGCAGGCCAGAAGTTCAGGGGTTATCCAAGGTAAGTGGTTACCTCTGACTCAGGTTTGTCTGAGTGGGGCAAAGGTGTTCCAGTTTACAAGAAAGATTTCTTTGAAGTAGACAAGGGCCTTATCAACTAAGGATAAGGAGGTTAGGGAGGACCAGTCCGAAGTGGCAAGGTTACTCAGGAGAGGTTCAAGGTCAAGAGACTTGAAAGAGCGTAGTTGTATGGTTTTGTGTGGTGATTTATTTCTGTGGACGTTTCTAACTATGAATATTGGGTTATGGTCACTGAGAGCATCAGGAAAGATGATAGAGATAATGAAGTAGTGGGGGTGGGTGGTAAGGGACCAGCCAAGTAGGAAGTGTTGTTGTGTCTTGTGGTTTGGGCAGCTGGGTTTGGAGATCAGTTGGGAGAGGTTTAGGGCTCTGATTTTGTTTTCAGGATTGGTAGTTTTAGGTGATGACCAGTTTATGCTGAAGTTGCCGATGATGAATAATTCCCCAGTGTGAGCAAGGGAAGTGATGGAGGTTAGAAGGTCTAGCACGACCTAAGGATGAACATTTGGGTGGGAGTATATGCCGGCTATAAAGACTGGGAGAGTAAAGGGGAGCATCACATGGATAGCTGGGGCATCATGGGTCTCTGGATTATAGGATGAGTAGATGATGGAATATTGGATGGAGGCTAGGACATAAATGGCCACACCACCACCCCTGCCAGCACAGTCTTGCCTTAGCAGTGAGTAGCCAGGAATGGAGACTGAGTGGTCAGGGATAGAGCTCTTTAACCAAGTTTCTGAGATGATTAGAATGTCTGGTTCCAGAGTGCACATCATGGTCTGAATCTGGTCTATTTTTTGCAACAAACTGCGGGTATTTAGATGTAGGATCTTTAAGCCCTTTGGGAGGGCTGAGAGAAGAGAACAGAGGGAGGTAGTAGAGGAGAAAGCACCAGAGGAGCTAGGAGCAATAGGGCCTGGGTTGGGGTGGATATCCCTGGCAGACAGCAAGAGGAGGTTGAGTATGAGAAAGTGGAGCTTAGGGGATTTTGAAGGGGATGGCAAGGAGGTCGGGAGTTTTGAGGAGAAGGGAGTGGATGAGTGAGAAAGAAAAAGGTGAAGAACCGCAGTGAAAGTGGACATCGTTATCAAAACCACATGTAGAGTGAAACCATATTTCAAATGGTGGGGAGGGAGTGATAGCATGGATGGGGTAGGGGATTGGAGATTGTAACTGATGGGATTGGGAGAGCTATTAGGAATAGATGAGTAGTGAGCAAGCTGAGGTGGTAAAGAGAGGGGTATAAGCAGAACAAGGAGGCAAGAGGAGAGTAGGGATGCATTGTTCATAAAGGCAGAGAAATTAGTGAATAATTGATTTAGGAACAGGAAGAATTTGTAAGCAGGGAGCGCGGAAGAGGGGGCTGGTCAGATGGAGGGGGTAGCTGTAGTTTAGGAAGGCATCTATATGAACAACAGGCAGAGATCACTTTAGATAAAGATTGTGTCCCTCTAGTGGCAGTACAGTATAACTTGCTAATGGGAAAATGGACAAAAAACAAAACAAAACTTTGAGCTCTAATTTCTAGCTTAACCAGTCTGGCACTTAGTAATTACTAAGAGCCAGCCTGGAAGAGAGAAGTAAAGAGATAAAAAAGGAAGAGGGGAAAAACAAAATATTCTTTTCAGGTTATTCTCAGAATAAATAGCTGAACAATAAGTAATCATAAAGTAAACTGTGGAATGGGCAAAAGAACATTGACTAGTAAGCGGAAACAAAATAAGAAACAGGGAGAAATGACTGACTAGCTGAGGGCAGTTCTGGTGACAGTATTGATTGAAAGCAGGTGAAAAGGAATCCACCCCAGTATCAGCAGCAACTGCAAGAGTGAATAGAGAACTGATGGAGGAGGGGTTTCAGAGCAGAAAAGGAAAGAGCAAAGCAAATGGAAGGGGTAAGAGAACTCCATAGTTTAGAGAAATGGAATGAGAAGGCAGCTTGGCCAGCAGTAGATTTCACTTGAGAGGGAGCATGGGAGTGAGAGCAAGCATTGTAAAGGGAGTAAGAGGAAGACAGGGTGGGGGGAGGAGGAGAGAACCAAGATAAGACCACCGTAAACCACAGCGAGAGTTGGAGGGAGCAGACTGATTGTTTTTCATTCAGGGTTTGTTGCTGGGACTTACAGCAGGAGCTGACAGGGCTCCAGTGTTATTTATATTTTCGTCCTTACCAGTGGAGAGAGCTACTGAACCTGTTGCACAGCTTAGGGCTCATCCAATAGCAGGGTTGCAAAAAAAGGTGCACCTTAAATACAGCTGCAGCTCTGTTTGTGATGAGACCGCCACAAACTACAGCGAGGGTCAGAGGGAGAGACTGATTGTTTTTTATTCAGGGTTTGTTGCTGGCACTTCTGGCAGGAGCTGACAGGGCTCTGGTGTTATTTCTATTTTCATCCTTGCCAGGGGAGAGAGACGCTGAACCGACCACACAGCTCAGTTTAGCCCTAACACTCATCCAGGTGTTGACCAATATATAGATTGATTGTGAGCAGGGTCTTTCTGTTTGGAGCAGGAAGGGTGGGAACCTCCAGGAAATCACAGTTGAAATGTATCTACAGGAAGAGATATAGCCCTCCCAATCTGATTCATATAGACTCTGCTGCTAATTAGGGGGCAAGGTCATCCTAATGAAGCACAGGGAAGAAATGGAATACAAGGGGACACAAGAGCTAAGGAGGTTGCTTCTCATACCAGCACCACGATAAGGACCACAGTGCAGTGACAGCACAGAAGAGAGTGTAGGAGACAGTGATGCACTCTACTCCCAGCAGCCCAAACCCATCTCAGGGTAGGCAGTAATACCCCCAAAATCAATATGAATATTGTGAATTTGCAATGGGTGGGGGGCACTCATCTCCAGAGGGCTCTCTGAAGGGTGGGTTGTTGCTTCATATGTAGAACTCTAAATGAACTCAGGGCACAGCTGGATACAGCATGGAAGGAAATATCTGGGCTGCAGCACCAACGGTACTGAAATTCTCCCCCTCCAAGTCCACTCCCTCAGAGACCCACCAGACCAGGGGGATGGAAGGTGGTAGGGAGGGGAGGTAAAATGGTCAGGATGGACCAGACAAACCCTGTTCATGCCAAGGTCATTTCAACCAGTAACCGCTTAGCACCTTTGGCAAGGGTAAATGATTCTGCCTTCGAGAGGGAGGAAGACACGTTGGTCTGGGGGCCAAGGCAGAGCAAGGTAATGGCAACCAAGGCCATCTCGACCAATAGCCACTTTGCACCCCTGGTGGGGGTACAGGATCCTGCCTGTGAGGGGAAGGAAGGTGTGTTGGTTGGGGGGCCAAGGCAGAGAAAGGAAATGGCAGCCAGTGTCAAAGTAAAATGCAGTAAAAATAGGAGCAAGGATATACTCGTTGTTGGGGATTCCATGATAAGAAGAGTACAGACTCAACTGAGTGAATATGCACTAACAAATGTGACAGTCAGATGTCTCCATGGGGCCTCTGCAAAATGTGACACTGAATGCATCAGGAGGATAGCAGACAGAGCTGGAGATGACCTGGGAGTTTGAGTCCATTTTGGAACAAATGATCTTGTGAATCAGTTGGTAGAGGAAGCCAAGCAAAATCAGGTAAAAGTGGGTGATTGACTGGCAGCTCGGCCAATTACCCTGACCTTCTCAGAGATTCTCCCGATGTGGGACAAAGCCGAGAGTACTGACAGGGTCAGAAACAAGGAGACTGAGAAATTCAACTCATGGTTACAAAGTTGGTGTCTAGAAAAATTGTATCACTCCATAGGCACCTGGGGCGGCTTCTGGGAGAGGAAGTTTTTCAAATATGATGGGCTACACCTAACCAAGGAAGGAGGGAGAGCATCTGGTTAGAAGTTTGATGTCTATATTGGACATTTAAACTAGGTAAGAGGGCATTTGAAGCTAAGGAACCTATCAGTACCAACATTAAAGATGGTAGCCAGCACTCCCCCACAAACAAGGAACAAGCACAGGGATCACAAGAGGATTCACAGGGCCAAAAAAGGAGGTAAGACAATCATTAATCAGCAGAAAAATCCAGAAGGGTGAAAGGGAGATACTCCTAAGAATTCATGGAGGGGAGGTGCTTAAATACCAGAAGCCTGGGAAACAAAATAAGCGATCTGCAGGCACTGATGGCAGACACCAAAGTGGACCTGGTGGCCATCACGGAGACGTGGGCAATAGACTACAACAATTGAGACCACTCAGTCCCAGGCTATTCTCTTTTTAGGATGGTTAGGAAGGGAGCTAGGGGAGGAGGGGTGACACCAGATGTTCAGGAAAGGATAAAAGCCACTTCATAGTGCATGACATTAACAAAAAGGAAGGTGATGAATCCCTGTCGGTGCAACTCAGCACTGCATCGGGTAAGAAAGTCTATATACAGGTCTATATACAGGTAATATACAGGTCACTGGGACAGATGAGGGAGAGGGATGGGGAACTGCTAGAAGAAATCAGAGGTATAACACAGAAGGGGGAGACGGTGATGGTCAATGACCTAAACATGCCTGACGTCAACTGGAGTATTCCTGTGGCTAGAACCTCAAGAAGCCAAATTGTGCTAGAAGCCTTACAAGACTGCTTGCTTGCTTGCCCAGCTGTTTAGCATACCAACCAGGCAGGAAGTAATCTTGGATGTTGTCCTCACTAACTCAGAGGTAGTGGGTGATGTTAAGGTGGGAGAACCACTAGCCAATAGTGACCCCAACTCTGTCTGGTTTGGGCTATTCCTAGGGGATGTAAACTCTTAATCTTGGATGGAGGTCTTGAATTTTAAAGGGGCTAACTTTGAAAAGATGAAACAATTAGTCAGGAATAAACTGACCAGGGTTCAGGAAAAGTCTGATGTAGACGACATCTGACAGCTGATCAAGCAATTGATCATGGAGGCAACAAAACTTTGCATTAGGTTAGTAACAAAAAGAAACAAACACAAAAGGCCCATTTGGTTTCACATTCCAGGTCAAAGAAGATATCAGGATCAAGAGTGAAGCTCTCCACAGGTATAAAAGGAATCAGAAAGAAGGAGACTAGGAAGATTATATTCAGAAAAATAAGGAAGCAAAGATGGTGGTAAGACAGACAAAGGTGGCAGCTGAGCTTCAGATTGCTATAGGGATCAAAACTGAGACTAAACAATTTTTCTGCTACATTCAGGAAAAAAGAAAGAGAAGAGGAGGGATAGTTAGGCTAGTAGAAGATGGCAGGATTATTGAGGATGACAGACAGAAACCTTTGGTTCTGAACAGCTTCTTCTGACAGTATTCACCAAGGAGAATACTTGACTGATGCCTAAATGTGGCCTCAAGGCAGCTGATAAGGGGATCCTGCAAAGGGGATCATCGAATATTACCACCAGCAGGATTAGGGAGGCACTGGCACACCTGAAGGCAGATAAGGCAGCTTGACCTGATGGGCTGCACCCAAGAGTACTGAGGGAACAGGCTGAGGAACTGGCTAACCCCTTGACATGTTTGTTTAACAGATCGCTACAGATGGGAGACATGCCAGGTGACTGGAGGAGAGTAAATGTGGTACCACTACACAAGGGGGGAGCATGGGGGAGGCTGGCAATTACAGATCAGTTAGCCTCACTTCAGTCATGGGGAAACTTATAGAGCCCATAATAAAGCAGGACCTTGTGGAGTACCTAGAAGGGACAATCTTCAGGATGGCAGACAACATGTGTTCATGGCAGGTAGATCATGCCAAACAAACCTAATTATATTTTTTGACTGGGTAACCAAGGAGCTGGATAAGGGCCATCCAGTAGACCTTCTCTTCTTCAATTTTAGTGAAGCCTTTGCCTCGGTGCTGCATAATCACCTGTTGAAAAAGTGGAAATGCCTAGGCACTGCTAAGAGCATTGTCAGATGGTTGGGAAATTGGCTAAAGGATAGAAGACAGAGAGTGGTGGTTAATGGGGTGAGATCAACTGAAGGAGAGGTCACTAGTTGAGTACCACAGGGATCAGTCTTTGGTCCAGTCCTAGTTAACATGTTCTTAAATGACATCTGCAAGAGAATCCAGGGCAAGCTTTTCCTCTTCGTGGATCACACAAAGCTTGGTGGGAGGGTTGACAGTGCAGAAGCAGTTAGGGACCTGGAAAAAGACCTACACAGACTAGAAAGATGGTCTAATGTCTGGCAGCTGAGGTTTAATGCAAGGAAGTCTAAAGTGATGCATCTGGGAAAGAAAACCTTAAGACAGAATATTGGCTCAAAGGGGTCAGGCTCTGTGCCTCACAAGAAGAAAGGGACCTGGGAGTCATCATATGTGACACTCTCAAGCAAGCTAGCCTATGCAACAAAGCATATAGCCAAGCAAATAGAATGTTGGGTGTATAGGAAGGGGTTTTGACAGCAGGGGGAAGGAGGTGATCTTCCCCCTGTATAGGTCCTCATTAAGGTCTCACCTGGAGTACTGCATCCAGTTTTGGAGCACACACCTTAGGAAGGACAGGGATAGACTGTAGGCGGTGCAGGGAAGGGTGACTAAGATGATTCTGGGACTCCATGGGCTTTTGTACGAGGAATGACTAAAGTCACTTGGCAGACTAGGTGGACCGAAGGCCCTTATCTGCCAACACATTTTTATGTTTCTATGTACTCATTTGAGACAATGAGGGAGAGAGGGGATATGACTGAAATGTTCAAATTCACGAGAGGTATAAATAGAGCGCCCTACACCAATCTACGTAGCAGGGTAGACAGCTTAACTACTAGAGGCTATGAATGGAAATTGGAAGGAGGGAGCTTCAGGAGGGATCTGAGGAAACACTACTTTACCGAATGAGTCATGGATCAATGGAATAGCCTGTCTGCTGAAGTGGTGATAGCTAAGACAGGAGCAGCATTCAAACTGAGGTGGGACAGAACAAGGGAAAGCAAGATAATAGGGATGAACAAATACCACGGGGGGCTAAGACACAGTACTAGTAGAAGGTTTTGAAAACTCATGGGCAGACAAGATGGACCCATGGTTTCCTTTTGCCATCATGTTCTATGTTTCTAAGAGGGAATAGAGCCAAACCAATATTTAGAGATAAAGGAAACACAGTGGGAAAGGCACCTGGCCTCAAGAGAGGAGAGAATGAGGGAAGAATACAGAGTACAATGGTGTGTTGATCAGGGTTTATCAAGGGCAATGCGACAGAAGGAATGAAAGAGAAGGTCCAGTCTGGCTAACGTAGACTTTGGAGCAGCACTATAAACAATGTCTTCATAGATGAAAATGGGGAGAATCATCTTAGTGAGGAAATCTCTGTGTGTAGGACACAGAATGCTTCTCTTATTTCTGTATAGCACTCAAAGCATGGGGTGAAGCTTTTTGTGGATAGCATCCACATGAATATAAAAATCATGGTGGTGATCCAACCAGATCCTGAGATACTTGAAGGAGGAGATATATTCAATAGTTACACCATCAAGGGTATGAAAAAAGGAAGGGGTGAGAGTCTAGTAAGCCTCTGCCGGGTGCCAAACATCATAGAGACTATGTTCTTAGCATTGAAGGATGACTCAGAACCAGAGCTGGATGTTGTTAAAATTTAGTTGAAGCTGGTTCATGAGATGAGGGGCAGAGGAGCCAGAGGAAAAGCACCGTAACATATGCATACATATGAATATACACAGAAGAGCAGATGTTGGGGAGGCCATTTGGAAAAATGGGGAAGAGTCTTAGACCAAGGACAAACCCTTGAGGATGCCTGACCTAATAGGGAGTGAGGGAAGGGGGCAAAGCGAGGCTCCAATACAGACAGCTTGTGACCTGCCCTCAAGGTAGGAGCAGAACCACTCAACTGTGGAAGCTGAGAGTTCAGCTACCTTAAGCTTGTCCAGGAGAATGGGATGGGATATATTATTGAAAGCTTTGGCTGAGACAACAAAAATGGGGAAGATGACAAGACCCTGATCAAATTTAAGTAGTAGAATCACCTTTATCGTTACTACTAGTGCCAGTGAAAGAAACTGTTTAAAGTCTTCACTGTATCTCTGGAACATATATCATTACTTGGTTTTTGCTATCTATATTGAATAAAGCTGAGTTTCAAAAATAAGTCCTTACTAATTTCCAAATTGCTTAGCTCACTTTAAATGATTCTAGGATCAAATGGAAAATTTCTTTCTATAATTTTTATGTTGCTTGCACGCATGTGCAAGAAACATAGTGCCATCATCGGAGATTTCGGAGGTGTGTCACCTCCTCCTCCTCCAATTCAGTCAGTGTGCTGGCAGGCGTGGCCCCTGTAAGCCAATGCATTTTGGAGCTGTCTATGACATGCTCCAAAATGCAGTGGCATACAGTTGAAAGGGGGAGCTACGCTTGAGTGAGCACCAATAAAATATCGGCTGCTCATGCGCAGCTCCCCCCCACACGCTGCCGTGCGCGCCCCCGCATGCACTGTATAGCTGACGGGGTGCCCAATCCCCATCGGCTGAGCTGTGTCCCTGCCCCCCAGTAGCAGGTGCCATGATGGGAGCCCACCCCAGCGTGGCAAACAGTCCTTGCCGTTCGGCCAGGGTGCCCAATCCTCCATCGACTGGAATGCCCCCCCGTCCTTGTGTCACACTGAAAGCCACCCCAGTGTATGCTTCCATGGCTGGCCAGGGCTGCCCAATCCCTGTCGGCTGAAGCCCCCCAACATCCTTGTGCCATGCTGAGGCCCACCCCAGCCTGGCAAACGGCCCATCCTATCGCTCTTTTTTCCTGAAAAATGAAAACGTCACGCGACGCGTCTCCGACCCCTCCCACAACCGCACCCCCCACTGCGCACCAGCCTCCCCACACCCCTACCCCATACCCTCCGGACTCCGGCGTGGCGATCTTGGTGGACCGGGAACACGTCTGCACTCTTCAAAGCCGACCGTGAACTGAAGAAATGCGGTAAGCTGTATAATGGGCTAGATAGAGGGTTTCAACTTTGGTGCATATCTCAGGCATTTTGGGAATTTAAACGCAAATTTTCAACATGGGGTTTTGTGAGCCCTTCTCATGAATGATGTCACTGTCATGCGTTTTCGGGCGCGAAGGTGAATTCACGCAGTGATGTGAAATCACCCTCAGGCCTGAATACCACCATGACAGTGACATCATTCATGAGAAGGGGTCCCAAACCCCATGTTGAAAAATTTGGTGCCAAATTCCGAAATTACTGTTTATGGCCATTCGTTAGCAGTTCCTCGTGAGCTCATAAGTTGCGAAATTCAATATTTTCACTCCAGATTTTCAACATTGCCATTTTATCACACCTTCTTATAGGTAGTACAGCTGTCATTTTTCACATCTCACCCAAATGTGTTTCTCCCATGTAGCGCAGAATGGCGCAGGTTGGTGTGCAAAATCAATGTACAGGACAAATTAAGAAAATCACAGTGACACTGTTCATGAGCAGAGGTCTTAAAATGGCTATGTTGAAAATTTGGTGAAAAAATTCCTAAAAATGACTGTTTTACGAGTGTCATTCTGCGCGTTTCCTACGCAGGCTCGTAAGTTTGCAAATTTTCAATATTTTCACTCCAGATTTTCAACATTGCCATTTTACCACACCTCCTTATGAGCAGTACAGCTGTCATTTTTCACATCCTGCCCAAAACGTGTTTCCACCCATTTAGCGCACAATGGCACAGTCAGTATGTGAAATCAATGTATGGGACACATTAAGAAAATCACAGTGTCACTGTTCATTAGCAGAGGTCTTAAAATGGCTATGTTGAAAATTTGGTGAAAAAATTACTAAAAATGACTGTTTTACGAGTCTGCGTTGCACAGTTCCCATGCACGCTCGTAGGTTTATGAATTTTCAATATTTCCACTACAGATTTTCAACATTGCCATTTTACCACACCTCCTTATGAGCAGTATAGCTGTCATTTTTCACATCCTGCCTAAAACGTGTTTCCACCCATGTAGCGCACAATGGAGCAGTCGGTGTGCAAACTCAAAGTATGGGACACATTAACAAAATCACAGTGACACTGTTCATGAGCAGAGGTCTTAAAATGGCTATGTTGAAAATTTGGTGAAAAAATTCCTAAAAATGACTGTTTTAAGAGCGTGCATTACGCAGTTCCTACACACGCTCGTAAGTTCACAAATTTTCAATATTTGCACTCCGATGACTTCCAAATACCTAAACAGCACATAGAAGCAAGCTACATTCGGCATTGACAAATGCTTGTTAGAAGATAGTTTCTGATTAAGTTGTAGTATGTTTTTAACGTATTGCTAGTAATGAACATGTGTAATAAGTTGCCTTTCTCTATATTGATGCTTTGACATACTTCAGAGTCTAGGATCACATTTTTTCAATTTACGTGATGTAGAATACAGTCTGTTTGTAGTAATGTTAAACTGAATTTGTTTCAGTTTACAGTTTTTATATACTGAATTAGTGGTTTTCAATATTTCAGCTCATTTTTCCTGACTCAGTTCTTTTGACTTGTCCTTTTGCCATGCACTTATGAGTTATGACAAATTTGGTTTGGTAGCATCTAATAACAGTGCATATACTTATGAAAGTAACTTGTCTCTTTCTGTCCCAATTGAAAAGAACAACTCCAAATTGGTTGCTGATGGTATTTTACCATCAACAGAATGTTTTTTTGATAAAATATTTAACCTGAAAGTAACCTAGAAGACTTCCAGATGAAAGACTGAATTTTTCCTGAAGCACTTCAAAAGGCATTAATTCCTCATTCCAGCAGCATTGCTCTAAAAACCTATAGTCCTTTATGTTCCCATACCTGTAATTATATTAAGGGCCTTAATGAAGGAATGGAAAACTAGGTTACTAGGAGGAGGAGCATATGGTGAGGAAGAAACTAGAACTACCCAGAAGGACTGGAATAAAATAGTTGAATGGTCAAATTGGTGGGATATAATGAAGATAATGAAGGGATGTGGACAGTACTGCACTTAGGACAAAATAACCACAGGGTAATCTATCACCTAAATTTGGTAGAATTAAGGAAAGTTGAAGAAGAGAAAGATTTCGCAGTTATAATAACATCTGACTTCAAAAATGTCAGTGTGAAACAGCATTAAGACTGAGATTCCTATATCTAACAGTTCCACAATGATAGTAATGGTCCTCACAGAGGGTGGTTTTCACTTAGATAGTGCAGTATAGCCAGTTTTCTTTTTTTGCAACTTTTATATGCATTTCTCAGTGGTTAAGGCAAAATCGAACCAGTGTTTATCAGTATTGGCGGTACAAATTGTAAGGGGAACCCACAGCTGATAGGACTATACATTTGACTTTTAATCATGCTTTTAGGTTTAAGGAAATGTTATATCACTAAGAAAAGGTGCAAAATGCAGTTATACCCATACTGATGGCTACAATGGTCTCTTTAGACTGAATTAAATGTGTAAACATATTGATAGCTATATTTATTTATTTATTTTGAAAAGTTTCACCAGGAAAGGCACACTGAGCTATAATAGCTCATTTCCAGATGCGTCCTGGGGGAAAGGCAGGGGGTAAAACACTGATTTGAATACAGAAACAGATATAATAAACATACAAGTCTGTACAAAAACACAGTTTAGGCAACATGAAACATTTTGTGGGAGAGTCAGGCAGCATTTGCACACATAAATAACAATGTACATATACCATGTTACATATAGACACACGTTAATATTGTTTTTATTTTGCATTTCCATTTACACATGCATGCATTTGTGCTCAGTTACCCAATCATAGATTTACTCACAGGTTTAGACAGTACATTTTTACTAATAACAACATTGGGCAGAAGTGAGGAATTCTATCAGAAAAGTGGAATGGGAGAGGGGAGGATAGCCAGGTGAGCCTACACCCCCCCTCTGATGCAAACCCCACGGGTGGGGTTGGCAGGGAAAAAAAGGAGGGAGGAGCAATGAGGTAGGGTAGAAGGGAAATCCCTGACTGGCACACAAGAGGTGATTGAGTTTGGGTACAGAATATGGGAGAGGTGTTAGGGATATAAGGAGCAGGGTGTGGGGGAGGAGAAATAAATGAGAGAAAAGAATAAAAGGGGAAAAGGTAAAGGGGAAGTCCAGCAGTACCCGGAGGAGAGAAACCTCAAGGCATGAACACTACTCAATGAAAATCTAGCTAGTGCTAAAGGCTGTTGGCATGCCTGGGGAGGGGTAGAGGTGAGTTAAGCAGTGAAAAAAAGCCAAAAGTGGAAAAAGACAGGTAGGATAGTCAGATGAAATTGCAGGAGGGGAGATGTAGTGCTGAAGAAGATGGGATAAAAAACGAGAGGAAGAGGCAGAGTGGATATCTAAGGGAGGGAATTCCAGATGCTTTGGAAGCGATAGGAGAAGGCTGGTCTCCTTGCAGTGGAAGACCTGGAAGGAAGGGCAAGGGTCCTAATGGGGGAGTTGCAGAGTGAGTAGGAGGGGTAGGAGAGAGAAAAAGTAGAGAGTAAAGTAAGGAGGCAGGGAACCAATCCAGAATTTGTCAATTAGAGAGGTGCTATGGGCAAGGCGTCTGTCCCCGAGAGAGGAGTAAAGGTCATAGTGGTGTGTGTTTGGTGGACAAGCAACAGCAAAATGGCAGAAGGAGTTGAAAAGTGTATCTAGTCAGGTAAGGGTGGGGTACTGGGTCAGAACATAGCCAGCCACAATGCCGTCAGCAAGGCAGTCCCACAAAAATGCAGTCAGATTTATTTTTCGGGGGATTTTGCCTCGCACTCAGTATTTAATGATTCTTCCTCTGGGGGGGATGGATCATGGGGAAAGTTAGCATTTTGGGGGCTGCGGAATGCTGTTTCCATGGCCCCTCGTAAAAATTCAAAGTCCCGAATCCAGCAAAAGGTTCAGAGACTATGATTAGAACCCTGGTCTTCACTGCCTCCAGGCCCCAGAATTCCACACCATGGCAGCAGCTCGGACAGCCCCCCATATTTTGCTGCCCTTATTCTGTAGCTGCACCATAGACAGTGACATGTGGAGTGCATATCACAAGAGCTGTACATCCCTGCTTGCTGTCTGTGGTAGTGCTACAAGAAATAGCGCTTTCGTGCCTGGCACTATTCTTGTAGTGTTAATCTGACTGGGTACCAGGGGGTGTTTTGCAGGGCAATAACATGACTATATCTCCAAAGTCAAAGACAGGGAAGATCATCTTCTGGATGATCACTCAGCGGTCCGGTAGGGGAATGCAGCTGTGGTGTTTATACAAAGCACCCAGTTTGGGAAGCAGCTTTTTATGGATAGCATCCACATGGCCAGCAAAATTGAGGCTCCTGCCAAGCCGGAGCCAGAGGTATTTGATGGAAGGAACATCTTCTAGTGTGGAACCATTGAGAGTTGGAAGGTAGGGGTGATAGTTAGCCTAGCCAGCTTCTATCTGGTGCTAAAGGTCACAGTGACTGTCTTTTTGGCATTTATAGACAGTTTATCTGTGCAAAACCAGTAGTGAACACTGTTGAAATTCAGTTGGAGGCTGGTCACCACATCGGAGATGGAAGTACCAGAGGCATAAAAAACAGTATCGTCCATGTGCATGTGGATGTTTGCAGTTGAGCAGGCAGCAGGAGGGTCATTTAGGAATACTGAGAAGAGTAACAGTCCCTGTACTGAACCTTGAGAAATGTCTGTGTTTATGGGGAGAGGTGGGAAGATGGAGTTGCCAATCTTGACAGCCTGGGACCTTCCCATGAGATAGGAATGGAACCAACGGGTGGCAGTCGCAGAGAACCCAGTCGCTGCCAGCTTATTGAGAAGAAGGGAGTGGGCAACAGTGTCAAAAGCTTTGGCCAGCTTAACAAAGATGGCAGAGGTGATGCATCCCTGATCCATGCCAGAGAGAATGGAGTCCATGAGTAGGAGAAGGAAGGTTGTGGTGGAATGGGCCTTATGGAAACTGGACTGGAATGGAGTGAAGAAAGAGCAGGAATCAAGGAATGGAGACAGTTGAGCCAGAGCCAAGTACTTTTGAAGTTTAGCAAGGATTGGGAGCAGAGATATTGGACGATAACTGACAGAGTTAGAGGAGTCACCACCCTTGGGAAGAGGAACAACAGGGGGCAAGCTTCCAGGCATCAGGAACAGTGGCAAGAGTGAAGAAGAGGTTCAAAAGAGTGGAAAGAGGGAGAGCTATGGCTTGGGCAAATACTGTAGGTGCAGGAGCTTAGGGTCCAGCCCATCTGGGCTGTTGCGCTTGTGAGGGTTAAGGGCAAGAACAGCTTGCAGGGTGTCCACAGGGGAGACAAGCTAGAAGGAAACACATGGTGAAGAGGAATTAGGTGCAGAAGAGGCAGGCAGGGGAGGGGCTGAAGGCGAAAGTGATGCCAATAGGGTGGAAGTGTAAGTGGTGAAGAAGATGTTAAATTCAGTGGCTATAGTGGCAGGGGTCAGAGATTGTGGTGTCACCTACCTTTAGGACTGGGGGGGTGGAGATGGATGGGAGGGGAGAATAGGGCATGGACCACCTTCCAGAATTTGGAGGGACTGTTGAGGTTTTCCTGGAAAGTGGAGGTGAAGTATTCCACTTTGTCAAGATGGATGGCCATAGTGCAGGCATTACAGAGAGAACAATATCTAACCAAATCAACAGAAACACTTAATGTTTTGTAAGCCATCTATGCCAGGTCATGAGCACTCTGATAGGCTAGCAGTTCGGCTGATACCCAGGGGAGGTGAGATCCAAGGACCCTGGTCTTCCTTAAAGGAGCATGCTGGTCCCAAGCATTAAGGAACTGTTTTTTATAATTTAGATTTTTTTTTCGGTATTTTTCCCCTGTTTTCACCCCAAACCCAGGACCCTGGTAGACACGCACATGCATGGAGGTGCATGCACACGTCGGGTACTGGCTCAGCCCCTTCTGCCCCACCTTGGCAATTGCCGCTGCCCCCTCTCAACTACACTACCCATCAGACCTCCACCTGATAGGAAAGGAACTATGAGAGGGGAAGACAACTACCCCGGGAGGGGAGAGCTGCCAACGACTGCTCAATCCCACTCTCTTCTTCCCCCATGCCAGCTCCCTGACAACCTGAGGTTATTCCTGAACCCAGGTTTCCGTCATGGTGGGAGGTAAGGTGTCCAGTGCACAGCCTTCAGAACCACCGGGCAGGCAGCAAGGAACTGTGTTTTGAAATAACACAGGGCTGAGTCAACAGAGGTGGCATTGGCAATGGGAGACCAGTCAGATCCTACAACCTCCTCAAGTCTAAGGATCTAAAGGAACAGAGATGGATAATATTAGGTGGCACTTTAGGGTGATGTATTTTACAAACACAGAAGACCATAAGGTGATCACTGAGTGCATCCGGTAAAATTCCTGATATAATTATCCAGTGAGGATGTGTTGTCAGAACCCAATCTAGCAGGGTATGCTTAACTGACTTATGGTTTAAATGGGTTAGTTTAGAAATTAGTTGTTTTAGATTTAAGGAAGAGATGTGGTTACAGATTTTATATTGGGTGCTGGACAGCCAGTTAATGTATAGGATGTATAGTTCCCCAGTAGAGGAGTAGGTGATGAAAGTAGTGAGAAGGTCTGTGATAGAAGATGGAGAGGAGGAAGGGAGACTATGGCAACAGTAGACCCCACCCACAAAGATGGGGAGGGAACAGGGAAACAACAGTTTTAGTAACAGAGGTTCATAGGCAGAGGTAGAAGTAGAGGAGAGACAGATAGTATACTGAATAGATGACAAGATGTAAATGGCCACTCCCCCTCCCCTGGTAGACCTGTCCTGTCGAATAAGGGAGTAACCAGGGATAGAGGTGGCAGTGTCAGGGATTTTATAGGACAGCCATGATTTGGTGATGATCAGAACACTGGGTTTCAGGCTAGTCATAAGGGGTTGGAGTAGATCAATCTTATAGAGAAGGCTCCTGATGTTAAGGCAAACAATTTTTAGTCCTTTTGAGAGGTCAGTAGGGAGAGAATGGGATGTTCCTGGGTTAGATTCAATGTCACCCACTGTTAGAAGTAGTAAGATGATAAGTACTTTAGAGGGGATAGATATCAGCCTGCAAGGGGTAAAGGGCATTTGAGGATAAGAGGAAGGGCTCTGTTTGAAGGCTGAGCTGAAAGAGGTATGTAAGGAATACAGTGATGCTAAGTATAAGCTGGCCAAGAGAAGTATGGATGACTGCAGGCACCAGGGAGAGTGGAGGAAGGGACAGAAATATGGAGATGAAAAAGTGGGGGAAGAGGAGATAGAGCAAAGGATAGACATTGGAAGGGCAGGTAGGGAAGTAAGAGGGAAGAAAGTGGGGGTGAATAGGGGAAAGAGTGTGACAAGGACAAGGAGGAGCATGGTACGTACTAGAATAGGAGGGGAATGAGAAGGGGTGATAGAGATTGGGAAGACAGAAGGAGTGATAAAAGGGGAGAAGAGATTTAAGTTGGAAATAGTTGGGGAGGGGTGATGGAGAGAAGGAGTGAAGGAGAATAGGAAGTTTGTGGATAAAAGAGAGAGTAGAGTCAGAGTATACTAAGTTTCTGGATAAAAGAGAGAGCAAAGTCAGAGTATACTGCACAGAGGAGAAAGCCAGACAGAGCACTAATAGAAAAGAGACATAAGATTCAGCAGGGTACTTGTAACAGAAGGTGTTTGTTTGTTTTTTATTTGTTAACTGGATAAGAACCCAAGAGATGCCCATTTTCATGGGAGACCTGAAGATACAACAGTACTGACAAAAACATACATGAGGTTCCACATGAGACAAGATAACATTACTTAAGCAAAGCAAGTGCAGCAAGACAGTCCTAAAAAATAACTTTTCAAGTGCATTTTAAAAGTATTATAAGACATAAGAAAATTGAATTCCATAAGAAGAGCATTTCAATCAGTTATGGCATTGAAAATAAATGAACATTGCCCCAGGACATTGTGATACAAAGGTATGTTAAATTTACCAGCTAGAGACGACACAGTTGAATGGCTAGACACATTGGGTACCAATATAGTTTTAAAGAGAAAAGGAATTGAACTTTTAAAAAATGTTCAAAATACTAGTAACCTTAAATATGATTGCCGATGGGAAAAAGAAAGCCAATTTGTTTTCAGATAAAGTATACAGTGATGTGTAAGCCTAGTATCTGACGTAACAAATCTACAATTGTGGCTGTATACAACCTCTAGACATTTTAATACTTTTGTTAGCTGTGGCATATATAGGCATACCATAGTCCATAAGGGACAAAAGCAATGTCTGAGCTAGCATCTTTTTAGAATCAAGAGTTAGGCAGTTTTTTACTTTGTATAACAAACCCACATGTGAGTGGATTTTTTTTAACTACTGAATCAACATGATTGGCATAAGAAAATGTACTATCCAGTACAAATCCCAGATATTTAAAACTATCCACTCTTTCTGTCAAAGCACTACTAAGGTCCTTGATTGCCACATTGGGGTCAATTAAGGGCATAACACGTGAATTACAAAAAAGCATACATTTTGTTTTGTTGACATTCATAATTAATCTATTAGCAGTTATCCACCTCTGTACCAGTGAAAGATCATGCTCTAGCTGAGTAATCAAAGTGTTGACAGAAGAATGTTCATATAAAGTACAATATCGTCTGCATACATTATCAATTGAGTATTCTGTACAACAGAAGGTAAATCATTAACAAATCAGCTAAATACGATAGGGCCCAAAATTGAACCTTGAGGAACCCCCTGGTGCAAAGTTTGATAAGAAGAAGTGACGGAACCCAGTACAACCTTTGCTTACAGTTCGTAAAATAATCAGTGAACCATGCAACTACCAATTCAGAGAACCCCAAAGAATGGAGTTTAGATATTAAATAACCATGATCAATGGCATCAAAAGCCTTGGATAGATCTAAAAACAAGGCTGCAGCTTTATCCCCATTATCCAAGGTGGAATGAATATAATCAGTAAATTCAGTCAGAGCAGGCAATGTACTAAATTCAGATTGAAAAGCATGTTGAACAGTAAACAATATGTTATACTGGTCTAAGTGCTCTTTCAGTTGGTCCATTAATATTTTTTCCGATACCTTGGATAAGGGTGATAATAAAGATATTGGTTGATAATTAGTGACTGATAATTTATCACCTAACTTAAAAATTGGTATCACTGCAGCTTGTTTCCAGAGTGTAGAGAACATACCAATAGACAATGAAAAATTAAACAAATAATGTAGGGAGTAAACCATGAAATGTTTTGTTAGGAATAAAAGTTTCAGCTCTATCAAATCATCCCCGATATGAGAATTCCAAATCATAGAATTTAGATATTGTCCTGTTTTTTCCATAGAAATGGTACGAAATATAAATGAAGGAAATGTACAACTATAAGATGTAATATTATGTGTGAAATTATGTTTAGGCGCAGTGGATGAAAAACCAGAAAAATTACAAAAAGCTTGATTAAATTCATTAGCCATTTCTATTGAGTCAGTAATAATACCAGACAAAGTTGTTAATGAGGTAATATTTTGATTCCGTGCCTTACCCATTAGATGATTAAGAAATTTCCAAGAGTCAGAAGAAACCCCAGAAAAATGTGTTTGTTTTTCTAAATAATAATCAGATTTACATTTTCTAACTGCAGATTTACATCGGTTCCTTAAGTTCTTGTAAGTACTGCAGTGTTGGAGAGTTTTAGTAGATCTACATACCTTCCAGGCCCTATCCCTTTCAGCCATTAAGATCAGTAGGGTAGGAGAAATCCAAGGACTATTATGATATTTTACCCTTAATTTACGTGTAGATGCAAATTTTTCACATGCCAGAATAAATTCAGAATAAATATAATCTAACATGGTATCAATATAAGGGATACTTGATAAGTAAGACCAAGTCAAAGCACCAATTTGTAATCTAAAATCATCCACATCTAATGAACACAGTGAGAGAGTATAGATAACCCTGGGAGGTAAATGAGGTCTTTTTGATGTCCAATGACAAATGATTCGGCTATGATCACTCAACAAATCAGAACATGGTTCTGCTAAAACAATATGTTCTGGTCTATTGGTTAGAGCCCAATTAATGGTAGAAGAAGTACCAGTTTTGTAATTAATACATGTGGAACTCATAATTAGCAGAGTCAAATTCAAACCTGCTACTAAATCCCAAAATTTATAATTAGATTTATCAGCCCAGTTAATGTTAGTGTCCCTCATTAATATGTGTTCCTTAAAAGTACCATACATATTAACATAATTAGACAATAATAAGACTCCATCCGCAGCTAGGCCAGGGGGAAAGTAGAAGGTGCTAACATATAAATGTTTAGCACCACCAAGTAACAATTTAACTGAGAGAAAATCACATTCAATATCTGTGTAAGGGCAGTTTTCACTAATGGCAGTAAAGCTGTTTTTTACATATATTAACCCCCCCCCCCCCATTTCCCAATCACTCTTTCCTATATAAAGTGTAATCAGCTAGTTCTAGGGCACTATCATCAATCCCAGAGTGCGACCAAGTCTCAGATAAAGAAATAATTTCACATTCATGATGAGTAACCCAAACTTTAAATTCATCTAATTTTGCTGTAAGACTGCATATATTAATATGAGCAATGGATACAGCATTCTTGGAAGCAAAAATCAAGTGGGTAATTTGTGCAGTAATGTTGGGTCCTGCGTTAACGTTAACATTTCCAGATAAAAGTAACAACATTAAAATCTGAATACAATTAAATTTTAAGGACTTTAACCTCCTAAAGTTACTACTATTATTTTATTTTATTTATTTATTTGTGTCTAGGATTACAAAGTACCTTTGAGCCAAGGCTCTTTTACAAAGGTTCCACGTCATGCTGGTTACAGGGTAACAGACACTAAAACATAAAACAGTTACAGGTACATGGTTTTATACAGTAACTTTGCTTGACAAAAATCAGACTGAGCGATGAGTAACTCAAGAAACAATAGGAGGAAGAGGGTAAGAAGGGGAGAGGGCTGAGGGTAGGGGAAGGCATAGGTGTAGAGGGTCAGGGTGAGGCAGCTGAGGGGCCTTGTCAGGACAGACACAGGGCAAGTGCATTAGAAGTTGCATTGGACAGGTAAGTGCAAGAAGAGAGGGCAAACTGACATCTATAAGGTCCAGAAGCTTAGCGTGGGAATGAAGATGTTGTAGGGGTGCAAGCATAGGTGGAGGTGCCAGTTATGGAGTGGCGGATCTTTTTTTTGAACGCTCCAAGCATTGCTGTGGATGCGGTGTCACCAGAGAGCTCATTCAACCAACACGGAGCCCTGTATGCAAATTACCTTTGGCCTTGGGACGTGCAGCAGTGGGGGATTTGAAGGATTTGGGGCTTAGAGCTCCTGGTGTTGCGATTGGTGATTTTGGGTTTGAGGAGAGTACTGACTTCTGGTGGTGCCTTTCCCATCATGATTTTCTTAGCAGTGATGCAGGTTTGGTATTTGATTCAGTTGTTCAGTTACAGCCAGCCTGTTTTGGAGTAGAAGTCGCAGGTGTGGGTGAGTCGGTGGGAACCAGTAACGAATCGTAAGGCTTGATTGAGGGAAGTCAAAACATGCCTGAGAGATGAGGTTGTGCCAGATCAATAGATAATGAGACCGTAGTCAATGATGCTGATGATGGATCTCAGGACAGCTATGGACAGAGCTTCTGGGGTTAGATGTTTCCTATGGAATAGTAGGCCCATCCTAGTGTTGGCTACTTTGGCCACATTATTGATGTGTGGGACATAGGAGAGATTACAGTCGAGGGTGAGGCTGAGGCATTTGAAGGTATGAACTTGTTCGAAGGTGATTCTTTGCTTGGTTTTAATGGAGAGCTGATACTGTTTGTGTTTGTTTTGGGAGCTGCAGAAGATCATGGTCTTTGATTTTTTTTGGTTAAGTATAAGTCTGTGCTTTGTGAACCAGTTTTCAACTGCAGAGAAGGCCTGTTGGAGGTTACCTCGTAGATGGATTGGATCATGGTGGGATGCCAGGATGACAGCATCATCCGCGTAGAGTAGGATCTGTTCAGGGCAGGATTCTGGCAGTGAGTTCAGAAAAAGGCTGAAAAGGACGGAGCCCAAGACTGCGCCCTGTGGGACACTGGACTGGACTGGTCTTTGGTCTGAGAGTGTGCCAGCAATTCTCACTCTTTGGGAGCGGTTGTCTAAGTAGCTTTTGAACCAGTTCACTGAGTTAGGTGAGAGCCCTGCTAGTCGAAGCTGGGCAAATAGGGAGATTGTGGTTGGCGGTATCAAGGCTTTAGTTAAATGACTGAGTGGACAGTAAGATGACTGTTATCGAGTGAGTGATGGATTGCACCAGTGAATTCAAGTAGCCCCATGAAGGTGCTATGACCTTTTCTAAAGCCATGTTGCTCCTTGCACAGGATGTTGTGATTTGTCTAGGAAGTCGGTGAGCTGGTCTGACACAATCCGTTCTAGGGCCTTGGAGAGTGGAGGTAGGATGGAAATTGGACAGTAATTCTCAGTAGCTGTTTTGTCACCACTTTTATGAATTGGGGTTACCGTGGCAGATTTCCATAAGTCAGGGAACCAGCTGAGGCTGAGAGAGAGGTTGAAAATCCTGGTCAGTGGTCGGAGTACTTCTTCAAGTGTGAGTGATAGCAGTTTGAGGTCGAGGGAGTCACTGCTGGCTCTGGAGTTGCAAATGGCTTTGGTAACGTCGCTGCGGACTTGATGCATTTTTACTGCTTTAAAGTAGAAGGGAGGGTGGCCGAGGTGGCTGGGGCAAGGGGAACCACCTCATCGAAAAAACCCTGTGGGAGTACAACACTGAGGTCAATGAAGGTGTCATTGAATGTATCAGCAATGAGTTTCTGGTCAAGTGTAGTTTCACCATTTATGCTGTAAGTAATACTAGTAATCATAGTAAGTATACTGGATTTCATAAAATGGCGCACCAAGGCCTCATGGCATATCCCTACAAAGAACTTCAGGTCAGTTCTAGATGGATTCATACACACAGGTACTTTTGCAGATGAAACAGAACAAGTTTTAGTGATAGTAAGTGACTGGATAGCCAGTAGGCAATATATGCCCAACAGTAACACCCTAAAAATACACACAATTAAAAATCACTATAAAAGCAGCTAAATAGCTGAAGCAATTAATGCCCAAACATTTATTTATTTTTTAAAGCAGCATCCCTGCAGCCTCCCACTATAGACTCTCACCGGTGACTCTCACCACTCCAGCAAGAGCCACTCATGCAGAGAGCCACTACATGGAGAGACACTAGTAGTGAGAAGCTGCTATAGCATATATCCCCGCATCCTTCCCGCATCACCACCAACAGCTGTCCCAGTTTCCAGTACTGACCGCTGCCACCAGGTTGGACCGGGAGATGTAGCCAAAAGTTCAAGCAAGCAGGAGAGGAAAGTGTTCTTCTGGCAGGGGAGCAGTAAAAGCCATAGTCAGCTGCACTTAAGAAAAAGGTACTGCACTGAAGGTATAGGAAGCAGCAAAACTTTTAAAGCATATAGCCCCACCTCCTTCCCGTGTCACCACCAGCTGCTGTTCTGGTTGCTGGTACCAACCGCTGCCACCAGGTCAGACCGGGTTATGTAGCCCAGAGTTCAAGCAGGCAGGAGAGGAAAGTGTTCTTCTGGCAGGGGAGCAGTAAAAGCCACAATCAGTTGCGCTGAAGAAAAAAGGTGCCGCACTGAAGGTGTAGGACATTGCAAAACTTTTAAAGCATGTAGCCTCGCTGCCTTCCTTCATCACCACCAGCTGCTTTCCTGTTGCTGCTACCAACCACTGCCACCAGATCAGACCGGGAGATGTAGCCCAGAGTTCAAGTAAGGTGTGCAGTATATAGGGACAGAACAAATAAAGTAGGAGCAGGGATACAGGAGCAGATATACACCTATACGCCCATAGTGGCAGAAACTTATAATGAACTAGTGGCAGAGTGTGGTGATAGTTACAGAGCATACCAGGATGGATACAGTGGCATGTGATCCTACACGTGACCACTGAGGCTCATTGGAATAATGCAATTTAGGAGGATGAGCTCTAGCCAGATTATATGGCCTTGAGGAATAGTGTGCCTTCCTAAGGAGGGTACCGGTGCCAAGGGTCACCAGTTTAAGACCCACACAGATAATACTGGGCAAACTGAGAGAGTGTAGCATCATGGGAGCTAGGGGAAGGGAGCAGAAACTAACACATTAGGTCTTATAGTAAGCAGAGGGGGAAGCAAATATGTTGCCACATGTAATGTGGAGAAGTAGCACCCCTTACTGCTCAGCCATATAATCTGCAAATGGAAAACAAGCGTGATAGGTATAGTCAAGGACACGTGACTAAGTCATATGGTTAGAGCTGCTTATAAGGCAAATGCTTACCTAGGCTGGGAGGGTGGTGGCGGACTAACACCATGCTCCTGGCTCTCCACCTGTGGTTCTAGTGTAAGCTCTGGTGCATCTGTTGTTGAGGGGAGGGCTGAAACTGCACCTCAGTGCTCCTGTCTGAAGGTGCTGAATGAATAGAGCAACTACCTGAAAGAAAAAAATGGAGACACTGGAGATAAGGGTGGGAAAACTGAACATAAACAGCAAGAGGGAGGGAGGTTGGGGAACTGAGATCTGGGGCACACAGGAACACATAATAGTGGCTACAGAATACTACCAGTAAATCCCTTGAAAACATCCATATGCAGTACAAACACTCTCCTAAAAGCTCCTGACTGAAGCTGCACACTGAACTAGGCTTTGCTTCCTGGTTTTAAAGCTCCAACCCTAACAATAGGAATCCATCAGACAGAACAGAATAAATGGCTGACTTTACAAATAAAGCTAACACCGTGCTCTTGGCTCGCTACCTGTGGTTCTAGTGCAGGCTCCGGTGTATCTGTTGTTGGGGGAAGGGCTGAAACTGCACCTTGTTGCTCTGACCTGGAGGCGCTGAATGATTGGGGCAGCTGTCTGCAGTTCTAGTGAAGGCTCCAGTGCATCTGTTGTTGGGGGAGGGCTGAAAGTGCACCTCCATGCTCTGGCCTGGAGGCATTGAATGAATGGACCAGCTGCCTGTGGTTCTAGTGCAGGCTGTGGTGCATCTCTTGTTGGGGGGAGGGCTGAAACTTCACCTCGTTGTTCTGGCCTGGAGGCATTGAATGAATGGAGCAGCTGCACGCAGTTCTAGCGCAGGCTCCGGTATGTCTGTTGTTGGGGTGAGGGCTGAAACTGCACCTCATTGCTCTAGCCTGGAGGCATTGAATGAATGGAGCAGGTGCCTGCAGTTTTAGTGCAGGCTCCGATGCATCTGTTGTTGGGGGAGGGCTGAAACTGCACCTCAGTGCTCTGGCCTGTGGCATTGAATGAATGGAGCAGCTGTTTGTGGTTCTAGTACAGGCTGTGGTGCATCTGTTGTTTGCAGGGGAGGGTTGAAACTGCATCTCAGTGCTCTGGCCTGGAGGCGTTCAATGAATGGAGCAGCTGCCTGTGGTTCTAGTGCACAGTCTGGTGCATCTGTTGTTGCAGGGAATGGCTGAAACTGGACCTTGGTGCTCAGGCCTGAAGGTGTTGAATGAATGGAGCAGCTGTCTGTGGTTTCAGTGCAGGCTCTGAAGCATCTGTTGTTGTTGGGGAGTGCTGAGACTGCACCTCGGTGCTCTGGCCTGGAGATATTGAATGAATGGAGCAGCTGCCTGTGGTTCTAGTGCAGGCTCCGGTGCATCTGTTGTTGCAGGGGAAGGCTGGAAATGCACCTTGGTGCTCTGGCCTGGAGGCATTGAATGAATACAGTACTGCCAATTATTGTATATATAAATTTAGATGTTATTGAGTATACAGTAACCCCTATATGGTTTACCACCTATCAGAAGCATTATCAATACCTTACTGTTATAATGATATATGCCTAATGATGAAGTTTACATATTTGTATGCTTGCCTGAAAGTGACTTTTATTACATATAATCAATAAAATATAATTGAAAAGGAGGCACACATATGAGGCATGATAAGGACAAACCTTGCAAGCAAGTCCAGGGAAGTGGTGGCTATATAGGATATACAATATGTGAGATCAAAACTTTAGTATTGCTTGCCAGTTCTGGAATCTTGTAGCAAGGATATAGATAGATTAGAGAAAGTCCAAAGAAAAGCAACTGGAATGATGATAGAAAGAAACAACGTGGAATAGAAAGATAGACTTAATTCTGTAAACATGTCTAGCTTAGAATTGGTGGCGTGACCTAAGAATTTTTCATGTGCAACAAAAATGGAATTCTTGGGTCACTCTTAAATGTGTGACCCAATCATTCAATTCCTGGTGTGCATGAAACATTTTTTGTGTCTCATATATTTTACTCATAACGTGACTGTTTTATAATATTTTAGTCCCAAACTTTGAATATACTGTTTACATGACCCTACCTCAAGAACAAGAATGGTGGAAATTTTCAAATACAAGTCAAAATGTGATTTCATCGTCGCTATGCAAAACCACCTTTTGGGCAGGATTTAACACATTCTAGCCACCAAGTTCATAACTTGAGGTGAAAATGTTGAAAAAAAGTTATGCAGTTATAAAGAAATGTTGTGTGCTAGGCTGGCCTTAGGCCCAGCAGGTACTGTGTTGTGATCCCGTGTTGGTGAACTGAGTTTGGGGACATGCTCAGTGAGTTAACTGGATGGGACAAGGCTGGGATGAAAGTGCTGCCGTGCAGCACCACCACCCCCACTGCATCTGTAGCCACTTGGAAGCACATACAATTCCACTATCACAAAAAGAAGGGACAGTCATTGTAAAAAACTGCATTAAGTCAGAGATTAGGGTTCTCAAAACGTCAAAGTGCAGAGAGTAGGGAAATAAAAACATTAGGGTTCAGTGCCTCAGGAGTCTTGATGAATTGCTGGCGTGGTGTTCCCTGTGGTTGTCAACTCTAGTGCCCCCCCTCCCCTGAGCAAACAGTTATACATGATCTCTTGCTTCATGAAGGGCCCAGAGTCCAGAGTCCTGCACCAAGAAAGTTACAACTAATTCTGTTGGCCACATGTGACAAACCATGCTTGTCTTCCTCCAAGTAGTATATGACTATGAGGCACGGCCTTGGAGTTGTACCTTATGCTTGGTCGGGGGGGGTGGGCATTGGGGTTGGCAACCCCAGTGAACACCACACCACTGATTCACCAAGTCTCCTGAGACTCCAAATCCTAATATTTTCAATTCTTTACTTTGTGCGCTTTGACTTCTTGGGAATTCTCATCTCTGCGTTAACACTTTTTTTGCTCATATATATACAGTAGAATCATACAGCATACTAAATGTGCAAAAATGCATATACATTCATCAGACAGATAAACAGACTGAAAAGGTACCAAACACCAGTGAAGTACTATAGCCCAGGAGACCTCTGCTTCACCCCAGTGCTTTGGTCCTAGCAAAACCTTTCTCATGGGGCTATATGGTACCCACATTTCTGAAGTGTTTTGCTACATGCAGCTTGAGTAGTTTGCTCAATGCACACTTAAATACTGTAAATCTTCATGCAGAAAATCTACTTTGTCTATTTGTGTACTTCCAATGGAGTGCAGCCAGCCACGTTTATAACTGTGGTATGGTATGAACTTGGGATCATGAAGTGAAGAAGTTCTTAACTGAGAGTGGCAGATAAGTGGAATATATTGCCTAGTGCTGTAGTTAATACAGGTACCACTGCAGGGGTCAAAGCTGACTGGGATGGTTTCAAAGGGCTTCTTAAATAGAAGAAAGGGGATGAAAGGGCAATAGGTTCAAGGCAGCATTCCACAGCAAAATCCAGGCTGTGAAATGCTATGACTGTCCGATGTAGGGTGGTGCAGCACACTAATGGTTGGCAAGCCCAGGTACACAAATCAAAGGTCCCAAAGTATAGCACACAGAACACAGAAGTAAAGAGACCAAAACAGGTGCAAATATCAAATGTTTATTCACAGCATTCGTGGTATTCCAAACATGTTAAAGCCCAAACTCTGGTTCCCTGCCTTGGGCTTTCACATCAAATCAAATCAAATCATCTTTATTTCTAAAGCGCCTTTCAAAACCAAGGCGCTGTACAAAGAGATCATACATACATATAAATTTAAAAACATGTTTGGAATACCACAATGCTATGAATAAACATTTGGCATTTGCATCTGTTTTGGACTCATTACTTTTACTGTGCTCTGTGAGCTACACTTTGGGACATTAGCATTCAATAGCAGACTGGGTGGACTCTGTGTCTTTATCTGCTTGTACCTTTTTATATTTCTGTTTCTGAGCAGCTTTGGAGTGGGCTCTAAGGTGGTAAACTGGGTAAGAAATTGGTTATGGGATCAACGACAGTGGGTAGTGTCAAATGGGGTTCATTGCGGAGAAGGAAGGGTGACCACTGGGGTGCCTCAGGGGTCAGTACTAGGACTGTTCCTCTTTAATGTCTTTTTAAGTGACACTGCAGATGAGCTGGAAGGAAGGTCTGCTTCTTTGCAGATGACACAAAAATTTGCAATAGGGTGAACACTCCGAGGGGGTGGAAAAAATGTGCAGAGACCTGATAACACTCAGTCAAGGGCATGGTAGCTAGGTTTCAATGCAAAGAAGTCTAATATTATGCACTTAGGGCACAGAAACCCAGAGGTGGAATACAATATGGGAGAAAAGGTAATGATTATCACCAAACAGGAAAGGGGACCTGGAGGTCACCATATCTAATGATCTCAAGGTGGTGATGTAGTGCTTCAGTGCTTCAAGATAGTTGGTAGGGCCAGTGGTATGTTGGGGCACATAGGGAGGGGTATCACCAACAGAAGGGAGGGGTGTTGCTGCTGCATAGATCATTGGTAAGATCCTACCTGGAGTATTGTGCCCAGTTCTGGAGACCACATTTCCGAAAGCATATAAACAGACTGGAGGCTATCCAGAGGAGGTACAACTGAAAAGGAGAATTGCACTCAGGAAAAATGGTGCTCTTGGACACATAAATGAATATTCGAGACAGACAAAGTCCAGCCACAGGCATCAGCGTACTACTGGAAACACATGCTGATCAACACGTTCAGTTGTGCCAAGCTTTTATTCGAGAAGGCATGCTGGAACAAACAGTGCAGAGGTAAAGAAAAGGCCCAACGTTTCACACAGGCTCACTGCGCTTTGTCACAGTGCTTGTCCCCTATAGGTGCTAACTTTAAATACACTAATGTCAATGTGCAATAGTGCATGTGATAAAAATTCATATAAAAGACAAGCTAATGTTTTTCTAATATACATTCCTTACTAATATTGACATACAAATATATTAAAAACAGAAAACCTAAGCTGGCACGGTGGCATGGAAGACTGAGATGCTGGGCACCTTACCTCCTGCCGCACCGATGACCCGGGTCGGGAATGGTCTTGGGTTCCTCAGGAGCTGGCCAAAAGGGGAAGGATCGAGCATTCCTAGACAGTTCTCCTTCCTTGGGAGGAGGGGATAATGTGGTGTGCTACTTGCCTGACACCCAGCAGTGGCTGGGTGCCAGCACATGCATGCCACCACATAGGGAAGGGATCCCATGTTCAGAATGACAGGGCTGTCTCTGTGGAGGCAGAGCTTGAACGCTGCACCCATTGCACATCCATGGGTCCAGGGAGAAAATTGGAGGAAAACCACCCAAGGCAGCAGGATGATGACTGACCCTCCACAGGCCCCACACTGTTGGTCAGGCACAACCACAGTCCTGTGGCAAAGGAAGCTGGTGAAGGTAAGTCCTGGAGGAGCTGGTGACAGAGTTGAGTGGGTCCAGTTAGAAGGGGACTGTTGGGGAGATCAGGAAATAAAATGTATATGGAAAAAACAGAAAACCATATTCTGGACTGTAGTGTTGGAAATATGCTTAAGATATCTTTATTATTAATCACCAGAGATCTTAGAAACAGAAACATAGAAATATAGAAGTTGACGGTAGATAAGGACTGCAAGGCCCATCCAGTCTGCCCATTTCTTTTTCTACCTTATGAATATGCCATTGGCCTTTGCTCTGTCAATGGTCTATCTATTCATACTCATCTGTATTGCTCACTTATGCCTATCCCATGCCTGTTTGAAGCCCTGCACTGTATTCCTATCCACCATTTCCTGAGGTAGGCCGTTCCATGCATCCACCACCCTTTCTTTGAAAAAGAACTTCCTCACATTACCCCTTAATTGGCCTCCCTCTAATCTCATGCTGTGTCCTTTTGTCCTGCTATTTTTCTTATATTAAAACATGTTAGACTCTTTCACCTTGTTAATGCCCTTAAGGTGTTTGAATGTTTCAATCATATCACCTCTCTCTCTCTCCTTTGCTCTAGGGTATACATATTGAGTTCAGTTAATCTGTCCTCATATGTTTTCTGATGCAGTCCATGCACCATTTTGGTTGCCCTTCTCTGGACTGCCTCACTTTATTAATGTCCTTGTGAAGGTGAGGCCTCCAGTACTGCATGTACTACTCCAGATGGGGCCTAACCAGTGTCTTGTAAAGAGGGATTATTACCTCCCTCTTTCGACTTGTGATACCCCTACTAATACACCCCAACATCCCTCTAGCCTTACCTACTGCTTTAGTGGTCTGTTTGGATGATTTCAAGTCATTGGTGATGATGACGCCCAAGTCTCTTTCTTCCCTTGTGACTGCCAGCAACTCTCCTCCCAGCCTATAGGTGGCTTCAGGGTTTCTCTTCCCTATGTGCAAGATCTTGCACTTCTTTGACTTAAACCCCAGTTGCCACTCTTCCGACCATTTTGCCAGTTTATCCAGGTCTCTTCTCATTTTGCCCACTCCATCTGGATCATCTACTCTATTGCAGATCTTGGTGTCATCTGCAAAAAGACAAACCTGACCCCCCAGTCCAGCTGCAATGTCACTGATGAAGATATTGAAGAGGACTGGCCCCAGGACTGATCCCTGAGGTACCCCACTTGTGACTTGCATCTCTTCTGACTGTATACCATTTACCACCTCTCTCTGTTTTCTGCCTGTCAACCAGTTTGCCACCCAGTTGACCAACATCTGACCCACCCTGAGCCTACCCAGCTTATTAATCAATCTTCTATGTGGAACAGTATCGAAAGTTTTGCTGAAATCAAGGTAGACAACATCAATTGCTCCCCCTTGGTCCACCACTCTGGTTACCCAGTCAAAGAAATTTATGAGATTAGTTTGACAGGACCTTCCTTTTGTAAACCCATGCTGTCTTGGATCCTATGCTCCTATGGATTCCAGGTGTTGCACTATCCTTTTCTTAAGGAGTGTCTCCATAATCTTGCCCACTACTGAGGTAAGACTGACTGGTCTATATTCCTTGCTTCCTCCCTGTTACCTCTCTTGGGGAGCGGGATCACATGAGCCTTTCTCCAGTCTTCTGGAACCTCTCCTGTGCTCAGAGACTTACTAAACAGTTCTGCTAATGACTCTGCTAGTTCCACCCTTAGCTTCTTTAGTACCCTGGGATGTATGCCATCAGGTCCCATTGCCTTGTCCACCCTGAGCTTATCGAGCTCTTGTAGGACCCTTTCTTTTGTGAAGTGACTAGTGAACACCTCCCCCCCCCCCCGTGTCCATGGTGCTGAGCTGTGGACCCTGTCCAACCTTCTCTTCAGTAAATACTGAGCAGAAGTATCTGTTTAGGATAGATGCTTTTACATGGTCCTCATCCTCACATGCCCCCTTATCCCCTTTGATCTTAGCAATAACCCCTCTGGACTTTCTCCTTTCACTAATGTATCTATAGAAAGTCTTGTCACCTTCTTTTACTGTTCGTGCTAGTGTTTCCTCTGTTTGGGCCTTTGCCTGCCTAACTACCTTCCCTGCTTCCCTTAGGGAAGTTTGGTATGCCTCCCTATCTTCATCCTGCTGCGTTCCCTTATATTTCCTGAAGTCCAGCATTTTGGCTCTGACCTTTTCTGCTACTGTGTTTGAGAACCACAGTGATTTCCTTTTTCTTTTGCACTTCCTTTTCTTACTAACACAAAGGGATGTTGCTTCAAGTATTGCATCTTTAATGCTTGCCCACTTTGCCTGTACCCCCCTCACCTGTATTTCTTTTTGCCAGGGCTAGCTTAACTCTGTTGGCCATCTTATCAAAGTCAGCTCCTCTGAAGTCCCATATTTTTGCCTTGGAATGGGATGATTTTGTTCTAGTGACCAAATTGAACCATACCATGTGATGGTCACTAGCACCCAGGTGATCTTTTATCTGGAGATCTGTGATCCTTTCCCTATTAGTCAGTACTAGATCTAGGATAGCCCTGTCTCCTGTGGGTTGTTGTACCAGTTGTTTGAGGCCCTACCCCTGCAGGGAATCCACCATGTGTCTAGTTCTAGCAGATGTCCCTGCTGGTATTGACCAATCTGTATCTAGCATGTTGAAGTTTCCCATTATCAGAACCTCACCTTTAGCTGTCATGCTTTGTATATCTTCTAACAGTAACGTGTCCGTGTCCTCCCCCTGGTCTGGAGGCCTGTACACAATCCCAGTTCGTGTGGCTGTCCTATTTCCTGTTTCCAGGGTGATCCACAGTTCTTCTGGCTCCTTATGTGTATTCTGAATTTCTGTAACTGTGATATTTTCATTGACATACAGGGCCACTCAACCCCTCCTTTTTGCACCTCGTTCTCTTCCGAACAGTACATAGCCAGGTACTGAAGTCTCCCAAGTGTGGTTACTGGTAAACCATGTCTCGCTAATGGCTACTATGTCCAGTTTAGCCCCTATCATTATTGCCTGCAGGTCTGGGATCTTATTTCCCAGACTGCGAGCATTTGTGTACATGATTTTCCATTGGCCAGATTTCAGTGTGTTAGTTGTTGGGCGAGGTCCGTCATTTCCCCAGTGCATCACATAGGGAGCCAGACCTTTTTCTTTACCTGGTGATGCAAATGAACTACAAACATGCTGAACTCCTGTTTGACCACTAGCTGAGGGGGAGGGGTGTTCTTCCCATTTGACGTATGGGGTGCTGCACCCCCCTCCCCATTTGCTAGTCTACTATAAGAATGGGAAGAAAAGGGGGAGGGAAAGGTATTGACCAGGAAAATGTGGATGAAAAAGGGGAGATGGGGGAGGGAAGTGAGTCCTCTATATTTCACAGCGATACAAGATATCACAAAAGGCATATACCAACAAGGTTTGGGGGCTTGACTTTATCATTTTATGCTAAATAGGATGCTAGTTCTAGCCTATCATTAAGGCCTAGATACTACAGTGCTTTCATTTTAAAAATCCAAAACCCTGGGGGAGTCACGTGATGCAGCGCACCGAGTAACACTCTCCTGCCTGAGCTCCTACCCTCTGCTCCGTTTTATTCTGTTTATCCACGTTTCTATGGCGGCTTATACTTGGTTTTTCCTGGGGTAGCCTGCTGTAACCCAATGCTCATCTTGTTGGGGCCAAATGGAGGTAGAAATGAAGAAGAGTTTGCCCAAGCACACCCCTCCTGCGTCTCCTGAGAAGGCCCGGAAAAAGGCCAAGGCCTCTGCTACAGTTCTATCGCAACATACTGGCACTACTAATGTGGACTCAGAGCCTCTCACCCTGGCCAGATTTTTGGACGAGGTCCAGGCCTTTAAGCTAGAGCTACAGTCGATCTTGGGAGAAATTAAAGCTGTTTCCAGCACAATGGAATCCTTGGCTCAGAAGACCTCTGACAATGAGGCCTGCATACGCTCATTAGAACGCAGGCAAGATCAAGCGAGCTCTGAGTTGGTGGCTGTCCGGCAAAGAGTAGCCAAGCTGGAGGCTAAAGTCGAGGATTTGGAAGGCCAAAGTCGCCACAATAACGCGGTACTGATCGGCCTCCCAGAGCGAGAAGAAGACTCTGATCCGATCAAGTTCACTAGAAAGCTTGTTGCTAAAATTGCAGGCCCTTCCCCGTTTGGCAGCGATTACACCGTTGAAAGAGCACATAGAGCACTCCGTCCAACACCGCCTCCAGGAGCTTCCCCCAGATCTTTTATTCTTCATTTCCTGAATTATCAAGAGAAACAGCACTTTTTGATTAAAGCTCGTGAGGCCAAGGAAATCACTTGGGAAGGTGCCAAGATTAGAGTCACTCTGCTGCACCCCACGGGGTCAAAGGTCATTTGCTTACCAAGCCCCCAACTGGCTCAGCTCCCTCACCTGTGACATCCTGACAGAACCTAAGCTAGGATCTTTCAAACGTAAGTTATGGGAATTTCTCTCAGCACTCTGTAGTTGTAACTGCTCCTCCTAGCACACTCAAGTAGAGTTGCCCTCCCTGTCCCATCAACACACTTAGCTTTCTGTCCCACTGTAGCACCTAACAGCTAGCCTACCTGCCCATGAACTCCTTACCTCAAACCCTCTATTACCCATCCTACCTAACCCTTCACACCTTCTTCCCACATACCGCCTCTCCCTCCTCACACCCTATCCCCCTCGACCTCCCTTCCCCCGACACACTCATCTTACCCTTGACAAGGCCTTGTAGGCTGATTTTCATAATCGCCTTACTGGACTTAATTATCTACTTTATTGTGTTCTATAATTTGCTTATTTGCATCCCTGCATTGTTCTGTTGGCCATCCAAAATTATATGTATATGCTATGAATTCTATGTTCTCTACAGACCTGGGGCCAGATATTCAAAACTTAGCCCTGGGGCAAAATTAGCACTGCAAAGCGTGCAAAAATAGCCTGGTAACTTTTTTACTCAGTATTCAAAGGAATAGCCATTGGGCTAAATCAGTTGAATATAGCATGCAAATGAAGCCGTGCAAACAGGGCTGAGAGTGCAATGCAAAAACAGCCCGGCAAATAAGACAACTTTGAATATAGCAACTGGGAAAGCCAAACTGCAACAATGGGTGTTTACTCACCTGGTAAAGGTGATTGTGTTGGTTGGCATCCATGGCACTCCAGACATTACCTCATGGGTTTCGCCCCACCTGATAGGCTAGTGATGCACTGACCCAGATCAAATTTCCAACATATCCAGGTCCCAGAAACCCCTGCTCTCCAGTTCGAATCTTCCATAGCTGAAATAAGGTTAATTAGTATAAAGAGGAGACATACAATGTATAATGTTAGCATAGATACCAGAAGCTTGAAACAGGATACAAAGGAGTTGGACTACGACGTGACAGAAAGAAGGCCCTGAGGCCCGATCTTTATTCCCCTATTTTGACAATCTAACTTGAACCCGGAAGTTCGACAGGTCATTTGTTGTGTCATCGTTCATGTTGTCCATCCCCCAAGAATGCTGGATACTAGGTACCCCTTTTGGCTCGGAGCCGGTCATTCTAGCTGCTCTGAGGGAAGGCCTTGGAGTGCCATGGATGCCAACCAACACAATCACCTTTACCAGGTGAGTAAACACCCATTGTGATTGGTTGGCATCCATGGCACTCCAATTATTCTCATGGGTAGATAAAGAAGCAGTTAGTCCTCCGGGAGGGGAGGCGACTAAAGTGACGGCTGAGAAGCTGCAGTTAGGACCTGGGCAGCGAAGGAGGGATGAGCGGCCGGGCTGCTCCAGCCTGTAGTGTCTGGCGAAGAGTGTGTATGGAGGACCAAGTGGCCGCTCTGCAAATGTCCTCCGTGGACACTGGCTCTCTGCCCAGGAAGTGGCCACAGCTCTGGTGGAATGAGCCTTGATCCCCTGTGGTGGAATCAGTTGGTTGGCTGTGTATGCGTTCTGGAGCGACTCATAGCCATCCAGCGATGGTAGACTTAGGCAGCGTGCCCCAGCCTCTGGCCCTTTGAGATGATGAACAGCCTCTCTGTCTTGCGGATGGGGCGTGTTCTGGTCAGGTATACCACGAGGATGGATCCCACATCGAGGTGGTGAGGGGTCCCGCCGTGACTCTGAGTAGGATCATTTGGGAACGTGGGTAGTTCGATAGGCTGCTCCCTGTGGAAGTTGGTAGGGACTTTTGGTTGGAATGCTGGGACTGTCCTCAGGCTGACCCCCAGTGGTGTGAACACTGTGTAGGGTTCCACACAGGACAGAGTGCCAAGCTCCCCCACCCTCCTGGCCGAGCAGATGGCCACCAGGAAGCATGCCTTGAGGCCGACCCCAAAGAGATCCGTCTCTTGGAGGGGCTCGTAGGGCGCCGATTTGAGGGATTCCAGGACCATAGGGAGATCCCATGGAGCGATCACTGGCCTGGTTCTCATACGCATGATCTCCACTGCCCTCAAGAAGCGTATGGAGTCGGGGTGCGCGCCCGGGGGGTACCCCTCCACGAGGCCTATGGCCGCTCCTATGGCTGACAGTTGTACCCTGAGGGAGGAGTGTGCCAGGCCCTTGTCCACTCCCTGTTGGAGGAATAGTAGGATGTTGGCCAGATTGGTCTGTTCGGGCACCGTCCCCCGTTCTCGACACCACCGCGTGAAAATGGCCCATTGCCTCTTGTATGTAGATGTGGTGGAGGCCCGCCTGGACCGGAGTAGGGTACTGATTACCGATTCATGGTACCCTGTTGCTGTCAGTCTCCTCCTTTCAGGAACCAGGCCGTGAGTTTCAGGGTCCGAGGTGCTGGGTGTAGCACTGGCCCCTGTGAAAGCATGTCCGGTCGGTAGGGTATCTGGAATTTGTCCACCGTCATATCTTGTGCAGCAGCGAACCAGGCTCTGCGTGGCCAATATGGGGCCACTAGGATGACCGTGAGGCCCGTTTCCTGGATCTTGGCCAGGACTTGGGGGATCAGGGGAAGGGGTGGGAAGACGTAGGCGTTCCTCCTCCTCCAGGTCTGTGATAGGGCGTCCGTCCCTTGGGAGAGACCGTCCTTGAAGCGCGAGTAGTACTTGCTGACCTGGGCGTTCTCCCGAGATGCCATGAGATCCATGGATACGGGCCCCCATGCCGCCTGGATCTCCTGGAATAGCGCTGGGTGTAAGTGCCATTCCCCCGGGTGCACTTGTTGTCTGCTGAGCCAGTCTGCCCTGACATTCAGTTTCCCTGTGAGGTGGACTGCACTCAGGTGGATGAGGTGAGTCTGGGCCCAGTTGATGACCACCGTTGTCTCCCTCATCATGGCTCTGCTCCTGGTCCCGCCCTGTTTCGTTATGTAGGCTACCGTCACGCGATTGTCAGAACGGATTAGGACCGCCCGACCGGTTATTAGATGCCTGAACGCCCTCAGCGCATGGAACACGGCCCTCATCTCCAGGATGTTGATGGAGAGTCTCGTCTCCGCTGGTGACCATCGGCCCTGTGCCGTTGATTCTCCTAGACAGGCTTCCCATCCTGAAAGGCTTGCGTCCATCTCTATGGCGACCGGGCGGGGGGGTTCGAGGGGGACTCCCCTGGATAGGTTCCTTTCCAGCGTCCACCAAGTTAGGGAGGATCTTACTGCCTGGGGTAGAGGTACCACGCAGTTGAGGTTGTGCTCGCTCGGTGCTCCCCGGGACAAGACGTGGTTTTGGAGCGGACGCATGTGCTACCTGGCCCAAGGCATGAGGTCTATGCAGGAGGCCATACAGCCCAGCAATTGGGCAATCTTTCCCATTGTGGAGTGTGGGCTGGCCCTCATCTTGCACACCAGCTCCCTGAGGTTGTGGACTTGCGCTGGGGCCGGTTTTGCCCACCCTTCGGCCGAGTTGATGATCGCCCCCAGGTGTTCGATCTGTTGTGTGGGGCTGAGGTGGCTCTTCTCTAGATTTACCACCCAGCCATGGTCCTCGAGTGCCTGGATGGCGATCTCCGTGTGCGTCCGAGCCTGGACCTCGGATCGGGCACGAATGAGCCAGTCGTCTAGGTACGGGATGATGTCCAGTCCTTGTTCCCTGAGTCTGGCCACTAGGGCTATCGAGACCTTGGTGAAGACTCTCGGGGCTGACGACAGTCCGAAGGGTAGCGCCTTGTACTGGAAGTGATGGCCCAGTATGTGGAACCGGAGGAATTGCCTGTGCCTCCGGATGATGGGAATGTGAAGATAGGCGTCCTTTAAATCGATAAACGTCAGGAAGTCGCCTACCCGGATACAACGGAGAGTGGAACGTATGGTCTCCATCTTGAACCAGTGTGGGACTACATGCTGGTTTAGAAACTTTAGGTCTAGGATTGGCCTGAGCTCCCCCGTCTTTTTGGGTACGAGGGAAAAGATGGAGTAGATTCCTTCTCCCTGCTCTGGAATCGGTACGGGTTGGATGGCCCGGTTCTGGATGAGCTCTGATAAGAGTTGTTGGACCTGGTGGGGGGACACCTTCCTCCTGGTTATGGGGGATGAGACGAACCTGTGAGGAATATGGGTGTGGGTTAACTCTATGGAGTACCCCTTTGACACTACGTCTCGAACCCATCTGTCCGACGTTGTGGTCATCCATCGGTGGGCGAAGAGGGCCAGTCTTTGCCCCACCAGTGGGTAGGGATCCTGGCCCTGTGCCGGAGGTGGGAAGCAGTCACTGCTGTTTCCCCCTGAATCCTCTACCTCACCCTCCTGGTCTTTAGCCCTGTGCTCTGAACGCTGAGGGCTGATAGTTCTGAGTGTAAGGGCCACGGAAGCCGGTGGATGAACTTCTTCCTCAAAAGGAGTGAGACCGCTGAGTTGCGTCTCGGCGGGGTTGGTAGGGTTTGCTCCCCCCTCAAAATCTCCGCCTAGAAGAGGCTAGGTAAGAAGGCCTGTACCTATTCTTGAGGAGGTCCCTACCCTCCTCTTTTTGCTTTAAATAGTCTTGCAGCCCCTCCCAGAACACATGCTTCCCCTGCAGAAGCAGGCTCTGCAACAAAGATTTAGATTCATGGTCTGCGTCCCAAAGCTTCAGCCACAGAGCCCTACGGGCCCAGTTGTTGATAGCGGTGGATCTTGCTTGGAGACTCAGAGTGTCTACCGCCATATCGACCAGATATCTGGCTGCGTCCAGGGTGCACTCCAATAGCTCTGCCTCCCTGGACTTAGGGGTAGCATGCTCCTGGAGTTCTTCGAGCCAATGGATCTGTGCCCGAGTAGTGTAAATGGCTGTGGTAGCTGCCTTAGCAGCGATGCCCCCAATCTCAAACGCCTTCTTAACATGTCCTCAACCTTTTTATCTGCAGGGTCTTTGAGAGCTATCGTGCCGCAAGGAGCATGGTCTTCTTGCTGAGTGCTGCCACCTGAGGTCGATGGTGGGGCCCTGCACCAGCGTCGATTTTACCCTTGCACGGATACATCCTGTCCAGGTTCTTGCGGTTTGGCATCCTGCCTGGGTCGGGATTGCCACTCCGTGTTGAAAATGTCCTCAATAGCTGGACAGACAGGAAAAGTCTCTGTGGTGGCGGCCTTAGTTGGATCATCGGGTCGAGTTTGATTCAGGTCCGCCTTCTTGAGTCTTGAGTGTCGAACCCATTGTGGCCTTGATCATCTTCATGAGCCCTGGGATGGTGTCGAAGGAACATAACTTCGAAGTGAGCGAAGGGGCCATCTGTAGCTCGATATCCTCTGTGTCCGACTCCGCGTCATCCTCGTCCCCGGCGTCCTCTCTCTCTCCGTCCTCATGCGTGTTGTCAGTAGGGATGGTCGGGAGGGGGTCCTCGGGAATTGATAGTTCCTCCGGCTGGCCCCCAGCCTTCTCGGGTTCCGAGTTGGATGGTCTTGTCCTGTTTTGGGTAAGGGACTCCAGCTTCTCCATGATCTTGAGCATAAAGTTCTGCTGGCTCTCCATCATGGCCACCTCGGCTTGTTGATTCTGGATCAGAAGGGAGCCCAGATCCATCCACGTAGGGTTGCTGGGTCCAGTGTTACTGGGACCAGTGGCGGGGTCCGCTCTAAGGAGGAGTCATCGTCTAGAAGGCAGGCCGCTGGCAGGGGCCGGGGTTTGAGGGAGGAGGATGGCACTGCCGCGGAGCACTTCTTTGCTTTCACCATCTGGAATAGAGAGGCATATTTAGGAGACCCGTCTGCTTTTTCCCTTTTTTTTTTTTTTAACACGTGCTGAGGGAGCCCTGCATCACAGAGGCTGCAGATGGTATGCCCGAGGTTGGGGGGTGCTGTGTGAGGACCCCTGCAACGTCGGGTGGTGGTCTGGTGCCAGGGCCCGCTATGGGAGGTGGCCGAGGCACTGAATGCGGACCAGACGAAGAAAAAACACCTGCCGGGGTTGCTGTGTGAGGGACCGGGTGGTGGAATGGAAACCTGGCATGAAAAAAGGGTTGTAGGGGCCCCCTCGACCCTTCTCTGCTAGTTTCTCCAGGTGCCAGGTTCCTGCTTGTCTCACCCTCTTAACATCAGGTACACAATCTTCTAATTACCCAAAGGCAAGAAACTGTACCTCAGATGTAAAGGTAACAGTTGATTGCTTTTAAACTTCTCCCAGAAGGATCCATGTATTTGTATGTAAGAAAGGTTATATACCTCAAAACACATGCTGGTGGGGGATAGCTTGCTTACAGTGGCAAACTGAGAGCACGAGGGAATTTAGTGATTTGTATAGGGCCACAAAGTATGCGAGTGTGGGCTGTAGAATTCAAACTCTGGTCTCTAGAATTGCAACTCAGAGCTTTAAACCACTGTGCTATACTGCCTCCATCTACGAACAATGCTCTCCCAGGGTGAATTTCTACTGATCTTTGCATATTTAAACAAGTACCCTTTAGCAAGACAGACAGACACCCCAAGACAATGAGCAACCTTAATGCACAACTTTTAGCTTGAATATTTCATGGAACAATATTTGCAGGCAGGGAGAGCCATTCTTTATTATTCTGAACGCTACTCACGTATGAGTATGCCATCTGTTTGAGTGTGCAGGTCCCCCCTGTGTCTTTAGAGGGACCTGCCCTTCACCACCCGACCCCCCAAAAGCCGTGCCCCTGCCTAGCGCGTTGTGGGATTTCTTTTCTTGCTTCCCCTCCCCCCGGATCACTATCCTCCTCTCGCTCTCTCTCTCTCTCTCTCTTCTGAGGAAGAGCGATGCATGATGTGAGGCGGCAATCTGGAAGCGGGGAGAGACTGGGGTTCTCCCTGACTGCGAGGGAGACAGTGCTGGAGGCAATGTGTGGCTGGCGTGCCGGAAGGCCTAGCGGAGGCCTAGGTGGGCGCGCCAGTCACGAGAGAGGCGAGGCCCCAAACGAGGCCTAGTGGCTCCCTGCTCCGCCTAAGCGAAGGAGACCGCTGAGCCTGCGTGCTGAAGCGGAGGACACGGGCGCAGCGGCGCGGTGGAAGAGCGGCAAAGCAGGCGGTGGAAAGCGCAGTGGAAGGAGGAGGTGGAGGGTATGGCGAGCGTGGCGGCGGTCAGAGACGCAGCGGCGGTGACACGCTCGCTCTGCCTCGCGGCCTGAGGCGGAATGCCCTGGAGGCCGAGGACACGGGGAACAAAGCACAAGCATTGCAGAAAGAAAAGATGAATTTACAAATTGGAAAGGTCCCGCTGCGGGTGGGTTAGATAAGTCTCCCTTAACGCTGGGTTAGGGGGGCCAGCAAGAGGCACTTTACCACAAGCTTTTCACCACGCTGAGCAGGACTAAAAACACAAAGAAAACCGAGAATAACTGCACTTGTTTTCAAAAATAACTATAACTATGGCAATATGGCAGATTTTAGATGGTTCTTACCTTGAAGAGCAGACAGGGGTTCCTGGTGTGCTACTGCCTTGTTCAGATGCACGATTCAAACTGGAGAGCAGGGGTTTCTGGGACCTGGATATGTTGGAAATTTGATCTGGGTCAGTGCATCACTAGCCTATCAGGTGGGGCGAAACCCATGAGGTAATGTCTGGAGTGCCATGGATGCCAACCAATCACAATGGTACAGTGGACAGAGAGGTGGAGTAAGGCACAGCTGCCGTAGGTGGCCAATGTGGGTGATAGCAATGAAGTGGTGCTCAACAACTGCAAACAACATTGCAGGCCGAACACAGAAGAACTGTGCTATGGTTTTGATAGGTTTGCCCGGGGCTAACTCGTTTGCCCGATACTACCACGTTTGCCCAGTGCTAACACATGGCTCCTATGCAAATGAGTCTACTTAGGCAAGCCGTGGGCAAACAGGCACACTAGCATCTCATTATGGCCTGCTTTGCATGCATTACCATGTAGATTGCTTGACGCTATTGCACGGTGCACACAGCTCCACCTGTATGTCAGATTGGAACTACAGGTCACTAGCTGCAGGCTGGCTATGCTCACAGTTCCACCTGTATTTCAGACATGATAAACAGTTTGGTAGCTGCAGGCTGGGTTTGGAAACTGAAGTACAGACTATTGTGGCCCTGGGGACTAGCACCACAGGAACAGATGGTTGTGCTGCATGCCATAGACATAGTGTTATTCCTGCTACAGTGTGTATCAGACAGTACATTACCATAGTAGCTGGTATAGTGAGGGACACAGCAATGTGCCAGTGGCATGGGATTCCCACACTAACATACACATGGCTGGCTGTGTGTGATGGGGAGCCTGGACAGGTGTGCAATATATTCCTTGGGGGGGGCAAACATATACCATCATACAGGCACACTGATGTGAGGGCATTGCTGTCACTGGCACATGTGCACTGTGTGGACAGCCCCAGCCATGTGGCAGCATCTACTATGTGGTGCAGCCTAGCCACCTGTACACCCTCCCCACAGTACTCTCCAGTCCCCCAGTGCTGCATGTGTGTGCTGGATTGTGGTGGTATACCCATGTGGGGGGACAGGACGTGTGTGCAGCATGTCTCTTCCATGGCATATGGAGTGGCCCAGGGTGGCGATCTGCCCTGTCTGCCTCCTCATTGGCTGCAGTCATCAGCTGCACCATGATGCTGATGTTGCTTATGACCATGTTGCCTGTTGCTGCTGTGTCCGATTCCATGTTGCCACCTCAACACCCCCGAGAGCAATCTCCCCAATAGTGATGAAACCCTGTCGACATCCCTAACAATGATGCATTCCCTTTATGACTGGCAATACCATGGCACTGTCGATAACAACACTCGATCATGAAATTGCGAGGGGGGACTGTGCCTCCCGTAACCCCCCAATGTGGGGGCTATGCCCCCCATGCACCCCTTACTTTAGATAGCTAACTCCATGTCGCACAAACAGTGGAGTCAGATGTATGCCCCCCCCATCACCGCAAAGTCCATCGCAATTAAATCCCCATTGCTGAAAAGATAGTCACTGTCTGGGTTTTGCTGTGGGGAGGTCGCTGTCTGGGTGTCACTATCCTGACTGCATACGGCTGTGTCCACACCCCCATCCTTGTTTTCTGCAGAGTTAAGACTACCTTTTTCTGGGTGGTAATTTGCACCATGCAAAATGCCATGCAGAGTCACACAAACACTCGCTGCACAGCGCTAAGGCACTGAATATAGCATAGCACCCGTATTTATGTACATGCTCATAGATATGGAATGTGGAGTTGCTTTAAATCTTCACACTATTCAGGCAGTAATTTTTTGTTCAAAATTTCTTTTTATTGATGCTTTGATTTGCCCTGACATCTCACTCCTTCTTTATGGTGCTGTTTCAAAGGGCTTCAAATACTCTAAAGACAATTCAAAATCATGTTTTTAGTCATTTCTTTTACTTATTTAAACTTTTTAAATATTTTTCAAACATTCAGTTTATCACCTTTTTTTCTTGTATAATCGAAGGCAGTAATTTACTAAATGAATATTACTCACATCAATTCTTTTACTTTCTTATACATCAGAATTGATTATTATTTCTGTTTTCCACTTACAGCCTAAAATGGTATTAAAACATTAGTTACTTATATTATTGTTTAAGTTCTATCTAGCATGTGACACCTTTACCAAGTATCTATTTAATTTCAAAATAATATTTTGTATACCATTTAATGCTGTGAGAAAGTACACGTATGGCTAGAACTCAAAACAAGTACATCCTTGTACTTATTAAATCTTCATTCTGCTATTGTAAAATATATACAAATGGAAAATCAGTACATATGAAAGTCATTCCTTCACCAAGAATATTAAAACACCAAAATACATGTGACAACAGCTTATGCTTGACTAACCCCATAGCTCAGAAGGTATTTCACTTTCAGCACAGTTTAAACTGTTCCAAAATGCTTTGCATCTATGCTGTGCTACTGTTCACTTTCAGCATGGTTTAAACTGTTCCAAAATGCTTTGCATCTATGCTGTACTACTGTTGAAACTAAATTGTAAATACATCTTATTAATATGACTTAGAGGCCACTCTTTATTCATTTGATGTTCGGTGCTTGTCAAATAAAGTTCATTTTACCTTAGAGCTGTTTGAAAAGGCTGCATCTATGTAGTGCATAATGTCTGACTGCACAGGTTACTGCTGCGTAGTGATGCACTTCTTTATCCCTCTTGAGCCTTCTCGTCCATGTGACCTGTGAGATGTTGTTACAGGTTTCGAGTGTTCCAATTCGCACATTATACTGTAGTTGCTAAGCAACCATCAACAGCTTGGTAAAAACCTAACTGTTGTGGATGAGCAGATCCTTTATTTGGTGAATAATAAACCTGGTGTGTGCTTTTTATGGGAATTATGTATATTCCATTTGGATGTAAGGAGCTTCTTGTGGAGATAGCCAGATTGTTAATAAATTAATATCTCAGTGCTTGATCAGTGACAGTTCTTAAAAACGCTAGACGGACTTCCGGTCATGCGGGTGAAGAAATGACTGCTGCTTGAGAGAGCTTCGAGGGTCCATCTATACATTTTTGTTAAAACAGTATATCCCTTTACATTTCTTTTCAGCTACAATATCATTTTTGCAAGTATTAGTTATCAGTAGCCATCAATTTTATATTTCATCATGTTGGAGCAAGAATTGTTGAAAAAAGGAACTCCTATGGCTCTATTCCAAAACCCAGAGTAACAAAAATCAGAACAACACAAGACTGATTCGAAACCAGCAATTGCACAGACCACTAAAGAAAAACATCTAAGGAACATGAGATATACATAGCAGAGTTCAGTTTAATTAAAACAATGCTGTCGGACTTGACAATTTATATTAAACTAATAAAAACAAATGCTAATACCTTATCACAAAGGGTTTCCAACACTGAGGCCCGAATCAGCTCCATTGAGGACTTTGTTCAGTGGGAAGATAAGGAGGCTGTTTCTTTGCACCAGATATTGCAGAACATGGAGGAAAAAGTCAGAGGAAAAAGGCAATGATCTGGAAAACAGATCAAGAAGAAATAATATCCTAATCATTGGTATGCCTGAGGGAGTCGAACATCCCCATATTCTCAAATTTTTAAATGGCTTCTTTAACCAGTTTGCTGGCCCTCCTGACTCCAGGAATACTTATCTGATCAAAAGAGCACACAGAGCTCTCCGATCTAAGCCAAAGCCAAATGAATGACCAAGAGCTATTATTTGTACATTTCTTGACTTTCAAGACACAGTCAAAATTCAACAAGCCGCCAGAGCCCAGGTAACTTTATTCTGGCAGCAACAGAGAGTTCATATTTTTAATGATGCCAGCAGTCATGTACGAGACAAACAAAAACCCTATGCAGAGATAAAAAGGTCCTACATAAGAATAACATCAAATTCTGAGGTCAGTTTCCAGCTAATCTTGTTATTACTCTGCCACATTGCACTTTCACATTACATTCAGCAGAGTCAACACAGCAGCAATTACTTAAAGTTCTGCCTGACTTGTTTAAAATGCAGACTACTAGATCTGCCACTGCTGAAACTATGGAAGTTCAGGACAGCTGATGAAACAATGACTGCCTATCTTAATTGAGCTTCCTTTGATTGTGTAGCTTCGATCTCTGTTCTGAACATTAATATATGCTAGCTGGATATTTCTAACTACAGAATAGTGCAAACAGTTACAAGTTTTTAGGACTGGACTTGAACATATTGGACTCTGTTGGTCATTCAATTTTTTTTTTTTTTTACATTAGCACTGCACAATAAATTTATCTCGAACGCTCTCGAACTTTATTCTTTAATGTTTTGTGCAGTTTAGGAATTTTAAATTTAAGTAATAATAAGCTCATTTATTTAGTTGTTTTCTTCTTGTAGTGTTTAAAAACTAAAATAACACTTTGTAGATTAATTACCCTAACCTGAGAAGGCATTGGTGTAGCTGTATACTAATTGTTTCAGTTGACTACCCGTGATTGTTTTCTGACAAATATTTACAGAGGTTTCTCCCCTATAAGCTTTGCTAGCTGCTACTTATATAGGTATTGTTAATTTACTGATTTCTTTATTTTCTAGGAAGCTTGTGATTTTCTTCAACTTAATTTTTAAATCTGCAACCCCTTTCATTATCGACGCTGAACAAAGGGCTTGGACAAGCTGTGGACAGAAAATGCTATAAAATCATAAAACGGTGTTTGCTAGGGATGACAGTTATCTTATTGTAGATTCTAATAAGCAAAGCCTCCTGGTTTATTATCTCTGTGAGTCAGGCTTGTTATGTGTTCCCTCTGTTTGTGCTTTTTTAATATAAACTATTACTTTGAAATAGATTATATTTTTAGATGGTACTCAGCTTTAGTTTATAAATATGGTACAGCTCTAAAAAGCTCAATCATATTATCCTGGCCATTTCTATTTTCTATTTTTTATATACTGGATGCAAGAGTGATGCTTTTCTATGTTAACTTTGGGTGCAGTTGTTTGTCCTAAATGGTTTTACGTAACAAATACCTATATACAGACCAACTGGAATTTATTACTCTGCTTATATTTAAAATGTTATTATTTGGTAATGTTTAGGGGGGTTTTGTTTTAGAATATTAATAAGCATTGGAACATTCTTTTATTTTTATAATATATGATAGCTTATATGATAAGAAATACTGAGGTTTTAAGACCTCAGACTGAGGCCAGTGTTCAATTACTATTGGTTTTGCAGAGTTAATGATACACCTCTATCATATAAACATTGTTAATAATAGTATCTGAATTTAATGGTGAGGGATAGTTTTATATGTTTACAATTTATTGATTGATGGTCTCCCGAGAAGCGTCATTTAACTGGTAGCCTGTCTCTAGTGTTGGATTTGTTGCTAGGTAGCGTGGAGAGTGGGGGAATCAAGTTTATCAATTTGTTATTTTTTACATTTTGACTTTATACATATGTAAGAATGGTGGGTTATTGCTGGAGGAGGGGGTAGGCTGCTGTTTACAAGGACGAGTGGACAGTGCACATGGTATACATTTTTTTTATTATTTTGGTCTATGTTTAATAAACTACATCTTATTTTACAGGACCTTGGTTCTAAAGACTACCATAGTTTAAAATGTTTAAAACAAATGACTAGCAGTACAAATTACTGTTATAAATTACAAGCATTTGCTTTGGAGAAAGTTATTAGAAGTACTCTTTTCCCTGTTTGAAAGGAATTAAACCATTCACTCATACAACAAGACAGTCCCATATAATTAACCTATAATTATGAGTTTTACTTTTATTTCTTGGAATGTTAAAGGAACCAATTCCCCACAAAAAAGATCAAAATTATTAGTTCACTTAAAAAGATTTAAACCTTCTATTGTCTTCTTGCAAGAAACTCATTTACTTACAAAGGATATTTTACACTTAAGAAGAGATTGGGTGAACCAAGTTTTTGATGTTGGATAGATAAAAAAGGGCTATACTCATTGCCAAGAATATTAATTTTACCTGCCATGATACAATTTCAGATCCTATGGTAAGATTTATCATAGCTGTAAGTATTCTAGATAACAAATAAGTTTTATTAGCCTCAGTTTATGGCCCTAATAAAAGCGATTCTCAATTTTTTACAGATCTTTCGTTACACCTAGCCAGCTGGTCAAATACTCCACAAATAATTGAAGGTGATTGGAATGTGATATTTGATAATGATTTAGGCAAAACTGGTCCCTACAGTGCCCCCTTGTCTCAAAATCAGTAAGCTATTAGGGATTTGGTGGATACACATTTTTTGAATGATCCGTGGTGTACTTTATATCCAAAAGAAAAAGATGATACTTTTTTCTCTACCCCATAATACACAGTCGAGAATTGATTATTTATTAATTAGCCACTCTCTTTTAAAAGATATTATGCAAGCTCAAATCTTACCCTGTGTAATCTCTGACCACTCTTCCATACATTTGAGTCCACAGCTGGTTCAAGATGTAGAAGTGGACAACAACTGGTATTGAAATGAGTCATTATTAAAAAAATTAACACATAATTTTATCTCTTTGGGAATTTACTATTCACTTTTTCAAGGAGAATGTGGGATCAGAAGTTTTGTATGCTAACTTATGGTTAGCCTATAAGTGTTCCATACACGGATAAATCATACAAATAGCCGCTAAACTTAAAAAACAAATGCTAGCTAAATCCAATGAAATACTGCACTCGATTAGATCTTTGAAAATTCAAATTTCACATTCTTACTCAGAAAGTTTACTCAAGGAATTAATAGACTGTCGGGAGCAGTATCATGAAATAAATAGATTACAAGCAGACTATCTCATAACCAGATCTAACCTTAACTATATCTTTTCTGGTGAACGTCTGGACAAGTTTTTAGCAATGTGTGTTAAACAGCAGGAATCTGCTAGAACCATTAAATGTATATGACCCAGCAACTCATAAATCAATTACCCATTCTAGATTAATAGCAGAAGAATTCCACAAATTTTTCTCTACCCTATATGGGATAGGAGACCCACAATCTAACAAGCAAGAGATAAATAATTATTTGGATTCTTCTGAATTGCCAATGTTAGTTTCTAAAGATCAGGAACGTTTGCTCTCTTCTCTTAAAACAACTGAACTGCATTCTGCATTAACTGACATGGCCACAGACAAAGCCCCAGGCCCTGATGGCATTTCAGTTTTATTTTATAAAACTTTTTTTAGCATATTATTGCCTCATCTTTTTCGGGTGTTTACAGAGGCATATAATTCTGGAACTTTAGACCCTCTTATGCAAGAATCTATTATTTCACTTATACCCAAACCTGGTAAAGCCTCCACTAATGTTAATAACTATAAACCTATATCACTTTTAAACATAGATTATAAAAATTTAATGCAAGCTCTGGCCCTTCAAATTCAAAAGGTATGGCCCAAGTTAATAAGCCCAGAACAGGTAAGTTTTATGTCTAATAGACAGTCATCAGACCACCTCAGAAAAATTCAATGCATAATTTCTGTGTTGAGGGGGGCTGGAGTTCCTATTGTTCTTGCCTCACTCGATGCAGAAAAAGCTTTTGACCAAGTGTCTTGGACATATCTTTTGTGTACACTGGAAAAATTTGGATTTCCCAATAGTTGTATTCATTGGATAAGACTTGTCTATACTCACCCCTTGGCAAAAATTTGATGCAATAAAGTTTTTTTCTTCTTCCTTTTAATTACATAATGGCGTATGTCAGGGATGTCCCCTGTCTCCTTTTCTATTTAATTTGTATATTGAACCCCTTATTTGATGCATCAACCTTAATCCACACATTATCAGTAATACTATAAGAGCCCAGCAATATAAGATCTCAGCTTATGCTGACAATCTTTTGTTACATTTACAAAATCCAGCAAATTCTTTATGCCATGTGTTAGCCGAGGTTGACTCAAGTTTTATCACTGAATAGCTATACCTCTAAACAGGATATCTCCTCTTTACATCTGGTAACATTTGCTAAAGAGTTGTTATATCTTGGTATCTATATTTCAAAATCGGATTCAGATTTAATTAGGACAATTTTACTTTACCTTTACGCACAATACCTTTTTCATTATGTGGCAGATTAAGTTTATTAAAACTGACTATTTTACCTAAGATACTATACCCAGTAATAATGCTTACAACTTATTTACCTGCTAAATGGTTCATTCAATTACATAACTTATTATCAAAATTTCTCTGGAGGGGACAAAAACCTAGAATAAGCTATTATAGGCTGACAGTCCCTAAGCAATTAGGAGATTTGCTGCTCCTGATTTTTATGGTTACTATCATGCAGTGCAGGGTTCAAAATACTTTTGATGGGCTACTGAAGATCAACTGGAGCAATCTTTTTTTACTCCATTATGGTGGAATATTGAAAAAGGACTATGCCTTAAGTTTAATAGACAACTTAAGGCTTTATTTTTTCTTAAACTTGCTATGCTGCCACCATTACTTAGACAGTCTCCCATAGGCACTTCTTTAACTATTTTTAAGCAGTTACAAACAAGTTTAAAACCTTCATTGTATGACCCCTGGGAGCAACCACTATGGTTAAATCCAAATTTTAGAATACACAAAAAAATTCTTTTAAATCCTATTTGGAAATCATCTGGCATTGAATCCCCATCACAGTTTTTTCAAGGGTATAATTAAATTTCCTTTTCTTGCTTTAAAAAAGTACATAATTTAACTAACATAGACTGGTTGGATTATCACCATATCTGTCATTTGATCTATTTGGTTTTGGGTAACTCCAAACCTAATACTAATAACCGTTCCTATTTACTTAATAATTCAGATCTCTTTGTAGGCAGTACTGTGTCTCTAAACTACATAAAGAAATACAGCAACATAGGAACTATGAAAATGATATCTCATTCTCATATTGGTCTAAACAGTTTGAATTGTCTCTAACTTAATTAGAATGGCAGACAATATGGCTGGATATTCAACTTATTAAAGCTGATGGATATTGTTTTACTCGATTTAAAGAGCTACTGTAGTGGAGCCAAAACAGGCAGAGAGGAAAAGAATATAAATTTTAAGTAGTAGTCAGTTGTAACTTTTTATTTCTGAAGTATTTTTCTTCTCCCTTTTGCTCATCAGAAAGTATTGTACATGACAACATTGTGCTGGATGTGTGGAACAGCTCTTGACCTGGCAGCTGACATGTCTAACTCTACTGCCCCACACTACATCATCAGCATTATGATCTCACTGTCTTTGACATCACAGGTGAATGACCTGGCAGTCACTCACTTGCTGTTCCTAAGTAGCAGTGATGTCACAGTCAGTGAGGTCACAATGCTGATGATGTAGTGTGGGGCAATACAGCAAGATATGTCAGCTGCCAGGCAGAGTGCTATTCCACACATCACACCTACAAACATTAGGTAAACAATCTTCTAATTAAGCAAAGGAAAGAGAAAAGGTACCTCATATATAATTAATGGTTGGCTGCTTTTAAAATCTAATATCAGTTTTAGGCAGTACACTAGCTCGTTAAAATAATCCATGCAATTTATAACACTCCATCCAAACTACATACAGTAAATGGGGAATATTAAGCTCTCCTACTTGTACCAGATGTCAGCAAGACTCTGGTACACCTGTTCATATTTTATGAGACTGCCCTAAAGTACAACCATTATGGACACATATAATTAATTCAGTAACGTCTGATTTGGGAATCAAAGATTATTTCTCCAGAGATAACTGTATTCTAGATCCAATTGCTCAGAATAGACATTTCCATTTCATGCTAATAACTATGGTAGTCAAAAAGATTATACTGAGGCATTGGATGGACCAGTCTGTCCTTACTATTTTTAATGATATAAAGAAATGCTTCAGATTTTAAGATTTGAAAAGATGTTAGCACCTATGAGAAATGCTTCTCTTACTTATAATAGACGATGGGGTTCCTTAGAGTCCTGGCTCACTAATCTAACTTTTTGAATTAGATATGACATAATAGTTTATTTATATTTGGCTTATATAAACTGTAACAAATTTAATAAGTAGTCTGTCCACTCAATCTTTAATTACTTACCTTTTTTTATTAATTATCCTGTTTTATTTGTGCAGCCAAGAGGTTAGTAGGAGAGGGAAGGGGCTTGTACAGGCTCAGTTATATTGTGTGTTTAAGCTAATGTAATGTAACTATCTACTTTTAACATTCTCAAATGTTGCTGTAATTTTAAATGTATTGTGTATTTATCTCTATTTCTTCAATAAAGTTTACTTAATTAAAAAAAAAAACACTACACACGGGGGGGGGGCAAGAAACCTACCAAGGAACCGAATAAGGGAAAATAATATTTCGATTGTAATATTTCCACATATATAGCAAGAATGTAATTGTAATATTTCCACATATATAGCAAGAATGTAACTGTAACAAATGTGGGGAATAATATTTAGCCTTATGTGCTATTAATTTAATGTGTTTTTGTCATCTAACACCTTATTATTATCTCTATTAAATTACACTGTGTATGAAACAAAGGACTAAATATTGACATTTCCTCTCTCTGTTCTAAGGATGTTTCCTACTTCACCAGCATGCTTCCCAATTCACATCAGTGTTCATGCCTATTGAATCTTGTAAAGATTTGAGATGAAATATCCATTTAATCTCTGCTTTGTCCAGTTTCTTTTGATGACCACCTCCTCTTTCAGGTGGGTAGACTGCTTCCAAGCCCCAGAACCTTAGGGACAAGCACGTGTGCTATGCAGTTTTGAAATGCATAGCTCCTAGAGATGTTTCATCTTGCCTTCTGATATCCCCTTTATGTTCTTGTATCCTGATTTTTAAACTTCTTGTAGTTTGACCCACATAAATTGTGTCACAAGGACACTGTAACACATATATTACCCACTGTGTATTGCAGTCGATATACTCCTTGATCTGAAAGTTTTGACCTGTATGTGGGTGTTTGTAAATACTCTATTTGCTAGTGTTATTACAAAATGAGCACTTTCCACAAAGCGTCATCTCTGGCTGCAGGGGCATTCTAGAAGCAACTGCTTTCCTTTTTGTGCTGGTTTAGAAAATTGTGAATGAACCAGCTTATCTAGCTAAGCGTCAGTGCTTTTTTTGCTACCACTATTTGGTGGTTCATTAGAGCTGGTACTGATGTATTTTCTATACTCATAACATGTCAGTGTTTATGAATAATCTGTTTTATTTGTGGGAGTTTGTGACTATATTTGGTGGCAGAAATCAGTTTTTCTTGTACAGCCTTGGGTTATCTTTGTGCTAGAAGATCTCTAGTTTTTAACAGTATATTATATTCTGCTTTTCTTATGGTTTTGTACCCATAACCTCTGTTGCAAAATCTATCTAGCATTTGTTTTTTATTTATCTCAAATTCTTAATCTCTGGTACAGTTTTGATGTACTCTAACTAGTTGTGAACAAGGAATACTTGTTTTCAATTTAGACTCATGGAAACATTTTCCATGTAAAAGAGTGTTTTGGTCTGTCTCTTTCCTATAAAAGCTAGTTTCAAGAACTTATTGTTTTTTTATTATCCACAGATCTAAATATGCTACTCTTTCTTTTCTATAAGTTATGGTAAATGTTATGCTTTCGTCTACCTGGTTAAGATATTGAAAAAAAAATCTGAAGTTCAGCCTCTGTGTCCTGCCATATGAAAAATAAATCATTAATGTAACAGCATCATTAGAGTATTTTCTCTCTATATATATATTAGTAGCGGGATCTAACACATGATTCTGTTAGAACTGAAACATACAGGTATATGAGTTCACATAGGCTTTGACCATAGTACTCCCCATTACCGTGCCTCATTTTTGTAAGTAGAATTTATCATCAAATTTAAAGTAGTTTTTTCTAAGACAAAGCTCTGCTAATTCTTGTAAAACCACAGTCTGGGGTTTTGTGGTATCTAAGATCTAACATTTTTCCCATGATTTCAATTCCTTCCAAAAGTGGAATAGAAGTATAAAGGTCTTTTACATCTGCTGTCACCAAAAAACATTCCTGTGGCATTATCCTTGTTCTGTTATCATTTTTAGCTAACTTATCATGGCACTAGTATCTCTCACATAAGTTGATGTGTGCTCTACAATGGGCTAGAGATGCATATTCACATATTGAGATATTGGTTCTTAAAGAGACCCTATAGCATAGACTATGGGCCTGCCGAGTGGATTTTCAGCATTTGTATGAATTTTTGGTACAGTATGCCATAGAATGTAGGTATCCTTGGAAGTCTGTTCATTAGTAGCTGTGTTTTCCAGTCCTGCAGTCCTGTAACCACCTCGTGGAAGAAAATTATTCTAATGTGTCTGTTATTGTTCTTTTTATATTTTATTTATTGATTTTTTATTTGAAAAATCAGAAAATAACCTTTGAGTCACAGACTCTTTTACAAAGGCTTCTCATCCAGGTTACATGAGGACAGTGGGTTAACATACATTAAGGTTAGGAAACAGAGGACATTGTACACAGGAAGTTCAGAGGATATACATTAAACATTGTACACGTTATATGTTTAATGTAGGGTCACTGGCTAGGGGCTCATAGTTAATCTGATTTTCAAGTAAATCTAGACACATTTGTTATAATGGCATCTATCCATAACTATCTCCCCACCCTTGTCTGCTTGTTTGATAACGGTGGACTCATCTTTAGATAATGGTTCTATGGCTGTTCTCTGTGATTTTGTTATATTGGTGTATTTTGGGTTTGTACCTTTTTTTATTCTTGAATAGTTTTTCTATATCTTTTTAAGCCAAATTATGATAGATTTCAATGCCATGGCTCCTTCCCTGTGGTGGTGTGTACAGTGATTTCACATTAAGGGCCTGTTTAACCTTTTGTTGGTATAACTTTTCACCTGTGACTGGATAGTTGTCTGTACTTCCAATCAAGTTTTTTAACCTTAAATTTCTAAAAAAAACCTTTGAAGATTGACCTGCAGTTCAAAAAGGTAGGTGGACTTGGAGAGTGAAATGAAAATCCTAGTGTCAAAACTTCTATGTCAGTTGTAGTGAGTGTATTATTACTTAAATTAAATATAGGAATCATTTTAGTGCAGGGTATGTGTTCCGTCTCCCTCCTTGATTTCTGTTCTGCCTTCCACCTTGTCCTCCTGCCTTGTCCCTCTGTGGATCCCTAAAGCACCCAGAGGTGCCATCCTGTCCTTGAGTGGGTATCTTTCTTCTTTTTGGGACTGATTTGAGGGGTCTGGTTGTTCTTCCATCTGTTTGTCTAAAAAAGGACTTTGTCTTGGCTCTGGAGCATGCGAAACCCTAGTATACTGTAGCTATTATCGCTGTCAGTACTAGTTTCAGTTTGATATTCTTGATTGGACACTTTTCTCCTAATGTTATACTGTATTTTTTATAAGTATACACTTTATTGTCTTTGTAATTGCTTATATCACGTTTACATTTTTTAATCTTTTGTTGTTTAATCCTCTTTTCATATTCGTTTAATTATTGTTTAATGCTTTCAAGATTAACTTTAAATTCTTCTTCTTCTTCAATTCTCAGTTTTAATGTGTCCTCAGCAAGTTTAATCTCTTTATTGAGAGACTCCTGTTCCTCTTTGACTGCTTCTATAAGCGCGGCCATAAAGTCACAAGAGGCTCTATTTCTCATGCTATTCAAAGTTCTGGTTGCGTTTGAGTGAATTTATATTTAAATTTGGTTTGACTGCGATTCTTAGCCCCTGGAGAATTCTATTATACTCCAAGTATTTTATAAGAATTAGCCCATACCATTCTAAACTGCAGTTCCTGAACTTTAAATTTTCAATGTTTTGGCTATACTTTTGTTATTATCGCATATCTGAATGGATAAGTCCCTTTCTCCTCTCATGAAATCAAAAAAATTTGTTCTAGCATCATCTGAATATGTTTTAAAATGTAAAGGCTGCTGTACACTTTGTCCCATACCATGGAATGCATCCATACCTGTTGTTTGCATTTTAAATTACAAAGCAATTAAATTTACTGCATTCAATCTGAAATTCATGAATCATGAATGTTATTCATGTGCATGCCCCTTCCCTGTGAATGGTGCAAACATTATAATTTTGCTCAGTGCTAATGCTGTTTGCCCTTGCTATTTGATCTTTTGAATATAGGGGACCCACGTAAACCCAGAGCAAACCTGGTGCAAACGGTTTGCGCCCAGTGCAAAGTTTTGAATATCTGGCCCCATATGGAATGTTTCTGTAATTATTCTTACCCATGTTGTGTCCTCAAATCACAATGTATATATTGTTCAGTATTTGACATGGAGCCCTTGTAAAAGAGCTCTTAGCTCAAAAGTATTTTGTAATCCAAGATCTTAGTAAATAAATAAACAAGCACAGGAGGAAACACACCTCAATTTTGTCAGCACCTATTCTATAAACTCTGGTACAATTGCAGAAGTTATCCATAAAAAGTGGTACATATTACAAGTGGAGCCAGCACTGCAAAAATATATCTCCTTTTTGCCCCTTATGGTTTACAGAAAGGCTGACAACATAGGTGACAATACTACACAAAGCTATATGCCTATACAGAAACGCAGACAGTGGTTTCCTCCTTCCCCCTAAGTGATGTTATCAATGTGGCAATTGTTCATTCTGCAGAGTGGTAAATTAAACCAACACTTTTAAGCATCTGCAGTATCCAAACAATTTTCTTAACATCTTTATAAATTGTAATATGTCAGCAGTTGTTTACATGGCCAGTTATAACTGTAGAAGTTTTTACATTGGAAAAACCATACACCCATTTAAAAGGTGCATTGGTGAACACCTTAGAGACATTACCCATGAGAGTGAAAGCAATGCATTAGGCATGCATGTAAAACAACACAAAAATGAGATGGTGCAATGTGGGTTTACATTTACAGAGCTTGAACGCATATTCACATGAGCAAGAGGAAGAAACCTTGATCATTTCCTTATGAAGGGGTAAGAGTTTGGGATTTTTTAAAATGAAAACTCTATAGTATCCAGGCCTTAATGATAGGCTAGAACTAGCACCATATCTAACATAAAATGATAAAGTCAAGCCCCCAAACCTTGTTGGTATATACCTTTTGTGGTATCTTGTATTACTGTGAAAGGTAGAGGTATTGCTTCCCTCCCCATCTACCCTTTTTGCATCTCCCATTTTCCTGGTCAGTATCTTTCTCTTTCCCCTTTTCTTTCCATTCTTATAGTAGATTCCTGACAATGAATAATAAATGTGTCTTCAGCATATTTCTAACACTACAGTCCAGAATATGGTTTTCTGTTTTTAATCTATTTGTTTGTATGCATTAGTATGGATTGTATATTTGTAAGACCCCCTCCAAATGGGCTTACCTTGTAGAGATGCAGCCCCATTGCTCCCTTGGCAGTGTCCCAACAGTGGCTCTGGGTGGGATCTGGATCCAGTGGTCCCCCGATTGCCTACAGGCCACAAGCCACCAGACTCCATATCTTGGTCCCCCTATGTAGATGGGGGCAGAGCTCCAGTGATGTCTTTGCACTCCTGGGTGCTGGGGAGGCTTGTTTTGAGTCCCAGAGGCAGTTTGAGCCCCGGACCGAAATGTAAAAAAAGTCACAGTAGCCTGCACTCCACTAAGCATGCACAAGAACAAATTTAAAGGAGCCATGGCTCACTTTGTGGTGTGGGCAATTCAGCCACTATTAAATGTTATCTCGGGCTCCTGGGAAGGCATGGGAGCTGAGGAACAAGCGGAATGAGAACCAGAAAGCTTCCAGTTTAAGGGGGAACTGTTTGTAGCCTTTTTAGGGACATCTGTATTTTTAAGGGCTGGATTGTTTTGGAGCTGAAGGGGACGTGTGACGTCTAGTTGACTTGTTTCCACTGCTGCTCTGTGCAGACAAGCAATCCACATATTTCAAACTGGCCTTCCATATATTTAACTGTTGGGGCAGGGGGCTCTCATGTTGCCTCTGAATTGAGACAGGTATAATTTGGTTACTGTCTGTTTGTTATCACTGGTCCATATTGAGATCCAATATTCTTGGTGACTTTTTCCACTGTAAATAGTAGAATAAGGACCAGGGGGCTTTTCCCATGGCGGAAAGGCAGACCCATGCAGTCCTGCTGATATCAATCAATCAATTAATCAAATCTTTATTTATTCAGGCGGACATCATTGAGCAAAGCTCATTTACAAGATGGACCTGATAGGTCAAGGATCAAATTGAAGGTACAATAGCAGACATATACAGAACACTTATATTTAAACAGATACAATAATATAAACATATATACAAATGATGGATGAGGATGATTCAACCTAACAGGACAAGGTAGGATACAGTAGAAGTACCCTAGAAGAAACCAGAATGTCCAAGATCCAATAGAGGAGCCAAAGCAAGCACGCAATACATGGTAACAGGTGGTTATAGGCTCCAGGGCAAACTAACGCAGACAAACAGATGTAATGATTTATGACTGCAAAAATGATGATAAACAGCCTCTGACGAATGACATGGAGGTGCTGGTGGGAGATTCAGAGAGGCTAAGTCTACTAGTAGTAGGAGTATGGAGGCGGTTGGGGTAGAAGTAAGTGCCAGGAATTGGTGTGGAGGTCTTAGTCAGGTGAAGCTAAGCTGTAAAAAGGTATGAAAGGGGCTGAGATACAAAAAAAAAAAGAGGTCTCGAGGAGGGGGAAAAACTAAGGGAAGATTTATGGAAGAGCTGTCAATAATAATTGCTGACTGAAAGGGAGGGTTTGTGAATGTGACTGGACTAGGCCTTGTGATAGCAATTGCATTTCTCTGGGAAGAGACTTACTTAGAGCTTTTAAAGGATGCTAGAGGTATAAAGTTGGTCAACTTTAGGGTCTTCTGTAGAGAATTCCATGTCAATGCTACAGAATAGCTGATTGCAGACCTCCCATGCGGGTGTAGGCTTTGGGTAACAAGTGTGATGAAGTTGTTCTTCTTAGGTCATAGGACCTAGCTGTGGCCAGTGTAAAAGCAGTCTAAAAATAGGATGGAAGTTTATTAGACAAGGCTTTGTATATAAATAGTGCAACATTTCTGTTCCTTCTGAGGTGTAGGGATGTCAACCAACTGCAGCATAGAGAGCAATGATGAGTGTTGAATGGAAGATCTGTAATAAACTGTAGTGCTCTGTGATACAAGGTATCAATTTGTTAAGTAGGAAATAGGACAGTGACCATAAAGGAAGTCTGCACAGTCGATAAGTGAGATAAATGAGGCCTGGATTATCTCAGCCTTGAGTCTCTGGTTAGAAAATGTTTAATTCTGAAGAATAGGCCCAGCCTCTGCAAAGTTTTTTCAAGTTCTTCAATATGATGAGTGTAGTCAAGCCTGCTATCAATCCACACCCTAAGTATTTGAATTTATCGACATAGTCAGGCTTTCTCAAGGATGGTGGATAAATGGGAAGATTGCTTGGTGAGAGAGGTGTTAGTATGGTTATTAGTGGAGAAGAACATAGCTTTTGTCTTCTCTACATTTAGGAGAGTTTTCTCAAGTAATTGGTGTTGCAAGAGGAGAATTCTGATTGTAAAATTTCACAGGCCACTGCAGGCGATGGGTTACTGACATATAAAACAGTGTCATCTGCAAAGAGGTGAACACTGGCTTTGGTGAGATTAGTGTCAATGTTGTTAATGTAAATGGCAAAAAGGATGGGGCCCAGGATAGATCCTTGAGGAACTCCTCTTAGAAGCGATTTTAATGAGGATAAGTCACCTTCAGCTTTCACCTGCTGTGTTCTATCAGTGAGGTAACATCTGAACCACTTAAGAGAGGATGGGTCTAAGCCTATGGAGTGCAGTGAAGAGAGTAGCAGCTCATGATCCACAGTGTCGAATGCTTTGCTTAGGTCAAGGAATACAGCACAGACACTGCTCTTTTTGTCAAGTTCAGTTTGCCAGTCATTTGTGACTTTGGCCAGGGCAGAGATGGTGCTGTGCCTGGCCCTAAATCCAGATTGAGCAGGATTAAAGGGTTGTTAACTAAGGTAGTCTCTTAATTGGATGCTCACTATTTTCTCTAGCATCTTGGAAAGCACAGGAAGAATGGATATGGGCCTGTAGTTGTTGAGGTCCATGGGGTCCCCTGATTTTAGGAGGAAACACTTGGGCTGTTTTCCAAATTGAAGGAATAGAGCCAGAGGTTAATGATAGATTAAAAGATGTGTTAATGGAACTGCAAGCACGTGAATTGCAATTTTTAGAAAATAGGGGTCAAGAGAGTCTGCACTTGCGCTTTTTTTAGTGTCCAAATGCAGCATTAGGTCCTCTACTTGCTTCAATAAAACCGGTTTGAAGGAGAAGGAAGAAATAGCCCTGTGAACCTCAGTAGACTGGGAGTTTAGTTGTGCCCGCAGTAGATTAGCTGGAGAGGTGTCAAAAGCAAGGCCAGCTGTAGTGAAATGATTATTGAATGCATCCAGTACTTCCCGTTTATCAGAGATAGCAATCTTATTAAGGTGAACTTGAGATGGCAGAGAGGTGCTAGAGTCCTGTCCTAAGATCCCCTTGATGGTACCCCAGAATCTAGCAGGATTGTGGTAAGGCGTCAAGTACAGCCATATAGAAAGCAGCCTTAGCATCCTTACTTTCTTGGTGCAGCTATTTCTGGCTTTTCTGAACAGCATCCAGTCATTTGGTTCCTTAGTCTTCCTTGCCAGTTTCCATATTTTATCTCTGTCCAACAGTGCAGATTTAAGGTCGGCTGAGAACCAGCGGCAAAATTGCTTTTGTTCTGACACTAGTGATTGGTGCATGAGTGTTAAGGGCACCTATGATTATGCTATTTAACACCTGATGTGCTTTTCCACAGAATCGTAAGGTAAAACTCCTGCCAGCATGTAGAGTGGCTTAGGTCATGGAGATATCCCTCAATATTAAGGTTTTTCTTAGATCTTCTCAGAAGGAATTTTACTGGGTTAGCTGGTTTGCCGGATGATCTTATTCCTGCAATGAGACAGTGGTCACTTATGTCACTGAATAACACTCCAGCGTGTGAGAATAAGTGGGGTTTGTTTACCAGCATGATGTCAAGTAGGGTGCTACTACTTCTATTCTTTAAATTGATTCTTGTTGGTTCATTTATCAGTTGTGTAAGCCCATGTGTATCACAGAATGATACTAGAGGTACAGCTGTCTTGGAGAGCCAGTTTGAGTTTTAGATCACCTAGGATTATGATATCTTCAGAGCCAATTTGATTAGGTTCCCCAGGTGGGTTAAGAGTTTGTGGTCAGCAGAGGGGTGCCTATAGCAACCAACTAGTTGAAAAAGCTGCCATGTTGGGAGAGTTATTTTAAGGGATATACATTCGAATTCTTTGGGCAATGATGTTGCACTAAGGCAAGATGCGAATATATTTGACTTTACATAAATAGCTACTCCACCACCCTTGTCAGGCGATCTGCTCTGAATATTTGGTAGTTGGGTAGATTTACCTCCCTGTCTGTTGTTGCAGGTTTGAGCCATGTCTCGGATATTACGAGAAAGTCTGGCAAAGTATGGGCGACCCAGGCTTGTAATAATGAAAGCTTTTTCAGGAGGCTGCATGCATTGATATGAAGGAAGCTTAGTCCTTTGATGGAGGCAAGATCTGCTGGGGAGGTGATGCCCTCTGGAGGGCCTGGATTGATTTCAACATTACCAATACAGATCAGCAGAAGGAATAAGAGTTTTGTAAGGGCTTCGAAAGACAGGAAGATGGGACTGTCTTTGGGCCTTCTCTTCTTGCTCAGAGGCCACTGCTTTGAGGTGATCCACTTGGGGTTGCGACTTGGTATCCTGTCACAGAGTGCTAATTTGGTGGACAGGTGTAAGGGGGAACTGTGGACCCAACAATGGAGCATGGAGCGTAAAAGTACATGACAGGTTGCGTCCCTTTTTGTCGGTTACCCCACTGATTATGATGTAACATCGGTAGGGCAAATGTAAGGATCCGGTCAACATCCACTGGAGGTGTAACAGATGGGCTAGGCTGGTGGGCCGCATTATTCAGTATGGTATGGTATGGATCAGGATGTCTTCATCCTCAATAAACATCACAAATGAGAGAGAGAGAAACAGTAAGAGGAATCTCCCCATTTTGAATGCGGCAGTTATTAGTTACCTACAATGAGAACAGGGGAAGGACTGCAGAGTAAGTGGCGCCACAGGGCCACTGACAGATTATTGGTTAGAGTAATGCTGTGGGCGGGAGATAAGAATTTCGGCGGGAAGATGCCAATAAATGTAACACACAGGGAGGGGGAGTGCGGGTGGGCAAACATTTTGCGGCTTTCCCGTACCTTCCTGGCTGTCTCTCCCGGCCTCCTGGTCCCCTAGGTCGGCCTTGCGGTCACCGACCGCCCACTGGTGGAGCGTAGCCCCAGCGCTCACTGGGTGCTTGAGGGCAGGGAAGGCTTGACTGGAGGGAGACACAGGAAGGCACAGTCAATATAAAGGAAATAGCAGAAATCAAGTGATTCTGCAAGCAGTGTGACTTAATTTACACAACAAAAGGCTGGGGGGGGCCTTAGCGTCTGGCCCACAGAAATCCACCAAAAGGCTGTAATTCACATTTCACTTTAACAGTTAACAGAGTCCTTAGTTATTTTAGCAAAAAAACAGGAGAACAGCTCTTTTAAGACAGTTTAGACCAAAAAACGCACAATCCCCGACCAGCTTCAGCAGTGTAAGGCTAATACAGAAGTCTATGGAGCAGGAGGACCAATCGGCTGCAAGGCTCAGTCAGCGTTCGCCTCCCGATTGGCTGCGGCTTTCCCGTACCTTTCTGGCTGTCTCTCCCGGCCTCCTGGTCCCCTAGGTCAGCCTTGCGGTCACCGACCGCCTGCTGACAGAACGTAGCCCCGGCGCTCACTGGGTGCTTGAGGGCAGAGAAGGCTTGACTGGAGGGAGACACAGGAAGGCACAGTCAATATAAAGAAAACAGCAGAAATCAAGTGATTCTGCAAGCAGTGTGACTTAATTTACACAACAAAAGGCTGGGGGGGGTTCGGCGCCTTAGCGTCTGGCCCACTAGAAATCCCACCAAAAGGCTGTATTTCACATTTCACTTTAACAGTTAACAGAGTCCTTAGTTATTTTAGCAAGTAAAAGATATGGAATATGGCCTTACCCTCTGTCTGATAGTCCTAGCTGCTGGTTTTCCCCATTGCATGATGCTGCAAGCAAGCAGGTGAAAGAGCTCCTCCGCATGCTGATATCCTTTCCAAATCCCTTTATACGCATATAGCGGATATGCTACTGAGGACTCTCCACTAGTGGAAGCCCCAGCTGCAGGTGCATCCTGCGTGCACAGAGCCCTTGGTAGAACTCCTACTTTGGAGGTCCATTACAACCTTTGTGCACCTCTAAAGGTAGCCTCTAGTGCCAAGTTGATCAGATGCCCTGTTGGCATCACTATTTGTTCCACAGCTATATAGTTAATGCTCAAGTTCCAGGATTCTGGTTTATAATACACAACCATTTTTTCAACAGGTTTTCCAATCAGAGACATGGGGCTGGGGATGGGGGGGACCCATGGAGACACTGAGAGATATCCCCCCACATAGTTATTGGTAAAGATACTTACTGGTATTCTCTAAATAAAAACAGGTTAAACAACCAGGTGAAACCTCTTACCTGAATTGAAACAGAACATCCACACCTTACGTAGTTGTAGAAGACCCACTTAGGTGCCTAGGAGCATGCTAAGCTCCAAAAATTTGGCTTTAGCAGAGTCTACAACTTGGAGTTGCCTAACGGTAAATGTGGTGGAGTGGCTATCCTGATACCTAGTTATACTCAGTTTCAGGAACATAAAGTCATAAAGAACAAGGAAGGCAGGCTGGTCATAGTCCAATGCCTACTACAGAATATGGAGGTAACATTAGCCTCAATCTACATCCCACCAGGGACCAAGACTCCTGACATCAAGAAACTAGTGGACATGGTCCTAGTCAACACCACAGGGATGTTGCTGATAGCTGGAGGTTTCAATATGCTCTGCTCTGTAACACCTGGGATACCTCTAACACCGTCCCCCGCCCCCAGGCAGTCAGCTGCACACAAACTGTGCATGACTATCCTCAGAGACCTTCAGTGGTCGGATATATGGAGAGAACTCAATCAACTGGTAATGGAACTTACTACGGGGGGGCTCATACTAGATCTGGTTATGACAAATGGGGACAATGTTGTGGGGTGGAGGTTACAGAAAATTTGGGCAACAGTGACCATAGGACAGTACAATTTAGAATTAGAAAGGGTCCAGTTAAGAGCAGTTCCAACACTAGGGTGCCAGACTTTAGAAAGGGAAATTTTAGGAGGATGAGGGCAATGGTCCAGGAGGAACTAGTGGGAAAGGAAGACTTGGAAGTTGCGGAGAAGCTATGGGGGGAAATTACAGGAGGAATATTGAAGGCAACAGAACTATGCATTAGGATGATGAGCAAGAAAAAGAGGAGGAAACCACTTTGGTTCATAACAGAAGTGAGGAATGCAGTTAAGGAAAAAAAGAGGGCTTTCAGGATATATAAAGCATCTCAGAGGGGGGCAGACAGGAAGATATATAAGGAAAAACTGAGGGAAGGGGAAGATGATCAGACAGGTGAAGGTGGAAACAGAAGAGCATATAGCAAAGGAGGAAAAAGGGGGAGACAAGAAGTTTTTCAGATATGTGAGTGACAGAAGGAAGGGGAAGTGCGGGATTATGAAGCTCAAGGGAGAAGGGACGACTTTGGGAGGATGGGGAAAGTGGTAAAAGGGTACCTGGCCAGAATTCATTCTAGTATGGACACTAACCAGAGGTGGGAGCTCATAAAGCTGGGGATAGTGGAGGCAACCAAAACCTGCTGCAAAGCCCAGAGCAAGAAGGCTAGGGCTAAGAAACCGAGCTCGTTGAGCAAGGAGGTCATGGAAAAGGTAAGGAGGAAAAGAGCTGCCTTTAGGAAGTACAAAGAAAACAGGGAGGGGAGGACAGGGAGGAGTACCGGACAGAATCGAAGGAGGTGACAAAGGGCTAAGGGAGCCAAAGCATCTATGGAACTCAGGCTGGCACAAGGCATTAAGAAGGGGAGAAGGACTCTTTAAGTACATCAGGAGAAAGGAGCTGTAAGGACCACATAGTAAGGATTAGGAAGGAGGGGTTGGGTGGAAGCAGGGGTGCGATAAAGTGGAAACACTAAATGAGTACTTCTGCTCAGTATTTACTAAAGAGAAGAGGGGGTGACACCCAAGGTGGGAAATGGCAGAAACAGGGTGGGAAGTGGTGACAGATGGGAAATCATGGAGAGCAGAGTTCAAGAGGGTTTGAAGGCACTGAGGGTGGACAGGCGCCAGGCCCAGATGGCATCCACCCCAGGGTACTGAAGGAGCTGGCAGAGGTCCTTGCAGGATCTTTGGCAGACCTATTTAATGCTTCACTACATTCGGGTGTGTACCTCAGGACTAGAGGATGGCTCATATGGTGCCCTCCACAAGAGTGGCCCCAAGGATGAACCGAGAACTACAGACCAGTGAGCCTCACATCCATCGGTGGGTAAGCTAATGGAGACTATCCTGAAGGAGAGGCTGGTGGCCTCCTAGAGGCCAAAGGACTACAGGACAGCAGACAGCATGGCTTCATATGTGGCAGATCCTGCCAAACCAACCTAGTCAGAGTTCTATGACTGGGTAACTAGGGCAACTGGACAGGGCCATGCAGTGGATGTCCTGTATCTGGACTTCAGTAAGGCATTCGACTCAGTGCCACATGGAAGGCTGGGAAGGAAGTTAATAGGCACAGGGGCGGGTGCAAAGCTGGTGAGATGGGTAGGAAACTGGCTGCAGGGAAGGCAACAGAGGGTGGTGGTGGGTGGGGAGCTCTCACACCCAAGGGCAGTGATGAGCAGTGTTCCACAGGACTCGGTGTTGGGACCAGTGTTGTTTGGAATATTCACTGCAGACATATCATGGGACATCAAGAGCAAGATCAGTCTGTTTGCTGATGATACCAAGGTAGGCGCAGTGGTGGATGACCCAGGGGATGGCAGGGGTTGCAGGATGATCTGGCAAAGCTTGAAGCCTGGTCAGACACCTGGCAACTGGCTTTAATACCAAAAAGTGCAAGGTGCTGCATTTTGGGATGAAGAACCCAAGGAGGTTACCAGCTAGGGGAGTGCAGCTAGCCCAGACAGAGGAGGAGAAGGATCTGGGTGTGCTCATTACAGGGTCAATGAACAACTCGGCACAATGTAGGAGAGGCAGCTGCAAGGCCAACAAAATGCTGGGTTGTATTGCAAGGGTATATCCTCGAGGATGGAGGAGGTGATTCTGCCACTGTATAGGTCATTAGTTAGACCACACCTGGAGTACTGCGTGCAGTACTGGCATCTGTATCTGAGATGGACATTAAGTTACTGGAGGGTGCAGCGCAGGCGACAAAGATGATCAAGGGCTGGGGACTTATCATATGAGAGGAGGTTGAAGCAGTTGAACATGTACTCACTGGAGGAGAGGAGAGACAGGGTGGCATGATTGAAACCTTTAAATACATGAAAAGGAATAAACAGACGGGTACAGAGGGCTGTTCAAAGTAAGGAGGGAGGGCCACCAGAGCCATGATATGAGACTGGGCGAGGAAGGTTCAAGAGGAGATGAGGAGACACTTTTTACAGAGAGGTGGTGGCTGGGTGGAATGCGTTACCTGCTGAAGTGGTATGCAGTAGAACAGTAGACTGCTTCAAACGAGGATGGGACAGGACAAGGGGGAGGGTTAATGAAGGGGAAGGGTGGAAGGGAGGGGCAGCTGCAGAATAAGGGGTGCTAGCTGCACATTCGAGCAGACTTGATAGACCTCTAGGCCTTTATCTGCTGGCAAATTTCGTATGTTCGTATGTTCATAAGGGGAGACACTGGTGGAGGGAGATATAGAAAAAGCCAATGTCCTGAGTGAATACTTTGCATTGATCTTCACAGTGGAGGAGAGGAAAGGGCTGAAGTTGGGAAACAGGGGAAAGATGGGTAGTGGGATGGACTCAAGTCCCTTCACAGCTGCTAGGATATTGGAAGAATTAGGAAAGCTGTGGACAGATAAGGTGATGAGTCCGGAAGGGATTCACTGAGGGTACTCAAAGAATTAAAACAGGAATTGGCAGCAGCACTCACGCGGTTATTTAACCTGTCACTGCACAAGGGAAGGGTCCCTGGGGACTGGAAAAGGGCTGAAGTAGTGCCCCTACATAAAGGGGGAGGAGGGAGGAGCCAGGAAACTACTGCCCGGTTAGCCTTACCTCTGTGGTTGGTAAACTAATGAAGGCACTTATTAAGGAAAGGCCGATCAAATATCTAGAGAGGGAGGGCCTCCTAAATGACAATCAACATGGATTCACAGGTGGTAAATCCTGCCAGACCAACTTGACTGAATTCTTTGACAGAGTGACAGAGATATGGGACCGGGGTGGGGCAGTGGACGTGGCCTACTTGGACTTCAGGAAGGCCTTTGACACCATCCCCCACAGGAGACTGATAGGCAAGGTAGGCAGCTTAGGAGTGGGGAGCAAGCTCACAAACTGGGTAGAACATTGGTTGGAGGGGAGGACACAGAGGGTTATGGTGAATGGGGTGCACTCACGGGAAGAGAAGGTAACAAGTACAAGTGGGGTTCCCCAGGGGTCTGTGTTGGGACCCATACTTTTCAATATATATATTGGCAACATCACTGAGGGTCTACGGGGGAAGGTGTGTCTGTTTGCTGATGACAAGAAGATATGTAGTAATAGGGTTGATACAGCAGAAGAGGAGTGGAGGATATGAGGGAGATCTGGGTAGGCTGGGGGAGTGATCAGAGAGGTGGCAGCTGCTGTTCAATACCAAAAAGTGCAGAATTATGCATATAGGGTGTAATAACCCAAAGGCAAAATACCGGCTTGGGGGGAGGAACTGGAGGTAACAGAACAGGAAAAAGACCTGGGAAACACTATTTCAGACAACCTGAACATCTGGAGTCAGTGCAACAGAGCAGCAGGAAAGGCACTCAGAATGCTGACATGCATAGGGAGGGGATTCATAAGCAGGAGGAGGGAGGTGATCCTGCCACTATACAAAACCATGGTCAGACCACACATGGAATATGTGGTCCAGTTCTGGAGGCCATACCAGCAAGGGAACAAGGACGGGCTGGAAAGGGTCCAGAGAAGAGCAACTGAAATGGTGAGGGGGCTGCAGGTGAAGTCATATGAGGAGAGACTGGGAGAGCTGGGCCTGCTCACGCTGGAGGGGAGGAGGGAGAGGTTGGATATGGTGGAGGCATTCAAATACTTGAAGGGCATAAACAGGGTGAGGGTCGACAGCATCTTCAGAATGAGTAAGAACAATTCCACTAGAGGGCATACCTACAAACTAGAGGGGGGAAGATTCAGAGGGGACATTAGGGGAGGTTCTTTACTGAGAGGGTGGTGTGGCCATGGAACAGACTGCCAGAATGGGTGGTGTGCATGGATACAGTAGACAACTTCAAAAGAGCCTGGGATATGTACATGGGCCTAACTGGCAGGGGCAGGCTGGGAATGGAGGGAGAGGATCTTCCTGGGGGGTGTTCAGGCAGACTGGATGGGCCGTGGGGTCCTTTTCTGCCAACAGATTTCTATGATTCTATGAACTCCACCACACCAATAAGAATTATACACACTACTGTACTCTGCAGTTCACGGGATATACACTAGAACTGATTATAGTTATGCACAGCAGGAATAGCTACATAGGGTAACTAAATGTGAAACTGGTGATATCCTATTGTCTGATCATGTCTCAGTCTGGACATAACTTAGCCTTTCACAGTTTCAACCAAAAGCACAATGGAGACTGAATGTCTTCTATTTATGGTCAGAAGAGTTCTGTAACTTTCTGGCAGAACAGTCCCAGAAATCCTGGACCTCAACCAGGGTGGGGACCACCTGGCTGCTGTCCTCTGGGACATAATTAAAGCCATGCTCTGGGGACACACAGTAATGTATATGGCACAGAAAAACCAAGAATGGCAACAAAGGTTGTGCGGCCTACAGCAAGTATAGCATTTCCTGCAGGAAGCTCACAAACAGGGCAACAGATCGATCACAACACAAATGGACAAAGAAGTAGATGCCATATACCTTCATAAAACTGAACTGGCATTGATGCATCTGATGCACAAATATGAGTTGGGGCCTCAAGTGTGGAAACAGAACAGATTAACCATAGCCAGTCTGCGGCACCCAGATACAGGTCAGGTCTTGAGGGAAACCCCACATATTTCAGAGGCTTTCTGGTCATACTATAGCGCTTATATACACTTGAAAGCTTGCACAACCCTGCAAAGATGAGTACGTTTCTGGACTCCCCTTCTTTGCTGACTCTTAACCTGGAACAGGCTGAAGCCCTCACTGCCCCAATACAATATACGGAGCTGGAAAGGGTGGTCTGATTTGCCTAACCCCAAAAGCCCCTGGCACTGATGGGTTACATTGCAAAACTTTACAAAAATCAGCAGGAACTATTGTTACCCCATTACTAAAAGTGCGTATCGAGGTGCAACAGGGTGGTGATATCCCAAGATCATGAAGATATAACTCAATCTCAGTCACCCCCAAACCCAGAAAAAAAAAATAGAATATTATCATTGCCCATAGGCTAGACCCACTGCTACAGGCCTTAATACATCCGGACCAGACAGGTTTCATCAGTAACGATCAAACTGGAGATAAACTTTGGTGTACGCTACATATTCTTCATCACATCTCCTGATTAGTCGCTGAAAAGGCATTTGATAAGGTGTCATGACCATGTCTTTTAAGCACCCTTTCAAGATTGGGATTTTCAGGTGACTTTGTTTCCTTACTCCAGAGAACCTATGCTTCCTTTCAGGCCTTTATTAAGGTCAATGGTCACACCTCTTCCTCCTTTACCCTAGGGTGAGGCACACAGCGGGGTACCCCCTTTTCCTGCTAATTTTCACCATTTATATAGAACCCCTTGCCCAGGCAATTTGGGAAAGTGAGATCTACAAGGGAATTAGAATAGGAGAAAAGGAATGTCATGAAGCACTTTATGCGGATGATATCCTTTATGTAGCAGTCCCCGAAATCTCAGTTCCAGAGGTATTCCGCATCTTAACCCAGTTCACTGCAATCTCATCGTACAAACTGAATAACATTAAAACGGAGGCCCTTTCATATAACTTTACCCCAAATCCAATAATGCAACACCAATATTCATTTAAGTGGAATCTCATGGAAATTAAGTACCTAAGTATTAAGCTTCCCCAGAACTTGGATAGGTTGTATGAGATAAATTATAGAGCTCTTACCACTCAACTCCACCCTTCCCTTATCACTTATAGACAAAATTGACTTAATATGTATAGTGGTACTACCTCATTTTCTGTGCGTGTTTCAAAAATGTCCTTACACTGATACCACAGTTGTACTGGAGAAAATGGTATATAGCCATTACTAGATATTTATGGGGAGGCCATAAACCCTGTACACGACTATCCACATTAACGCACCTCAGAAACAAAGGAGGTTCAACACTTCCAGACTTACCTCTTTACTACATGGCGGCCCAGCTTCGTATATTATTTCATTGGCATACACACTGTCTGGGGCCTCAATGGCTAGATATGAAAAGGGAAATGCTACCCTTTCAAGAGATGACATGATATATGTTTGGGATGGAGACATGATGATCACCTGGAGATATTTCCAACCCCTGGATCGTTCAAGTCAGAGAGGTGTGGCAAAATGTGGTAGCAGATATAAGCCTGAAGTATCAGCTAATTTGGGTATGCCCACTAGCATACCACCCCGATTTTACACTGGCTCAAATAGACCATACCTTCCCGGATTGGCAAAAAAGAAGCATAATATACTTAAGTCAGTTGAGTACGGCTGTAGCCATGAAATCTTTTGCAGAACTGCAAGTTTGGCCTGCCCCATAGAGACTTCTTCTGATATCTTTAAGTCCAACATTACCATGCCAATCTCTCTATTGAGGCTTAGGATCCTTCAGAATGTGGGGCCCTTATAAATGCTTTAGCATTACACATAAGGATGCAGAACACTGCACACTTAATTTCCACCATATATGAAGCCATCCAAGGAACATACAAGCATAGTACTAGCTATGTAGCAATTAAATGGGAGGAGGAACTGGGCACTTCGCTAAAGGATGCAGTTTGGGAGAGGGGCTACTATGAAGCAGGCAGGGTCACTTCCTTGCATGTCTGGCAGGAATTTGCGTGGAAATACCTAACCTAATTCTTCAGAACACAGCTATTACTGCCAAATATGTGAGGAATGGAACTGCAGCATGCTGGAGACAGGGCATGTAGCACTTCCCTTGCAACCCACATCCATATCATTTGGGCATGTCCAGCACTTGCCCCTTTCCACCGGGAGTTGGAGTACACCATTATGGATGTTCTTCACATGCTGATACAGCTCACACCACAGCTAGATCTGTTACACGGTATAGCATATCCTAGGACAATGAAGGATAAGCGTGCTGGGAATTATGCTCATAGCTACTAAGAAATATGTCACTAGGCCATGATCGTATACCCTTGCTACAGTGACGGTAAGACAGCGAAGACCAGTACAGCAACAGAATCAGCTGTTCGCTGCACTGATCCGCTGTCTTACTGACACCGCTGTCTCCAGGGAGTTTGCCATCTCCCCGAAACAACTCCGACTCGGAGTTGGTAATCTTTAGTGTGGGAGTTGCGGGGGGCAGAGCTTCCCAAATGGGGGGTGCAGGGGCAAAGCCCTCTGCAAAAACATACTTGTGTTCCTGGACAGCACAATACCGACTGTTGGCACTGTGCCATCTTTGTAATGGCATTCAACAGGATTCCTGTCAATGTGGCTTTGTGGAACTGGCAATGACTGACTTCACATCAAGTCACCCTAGATCAATGGAGGACAATGGTTAATGACATTTATGAAATGGAAAAAATAACATTTAGCTTAAATGACAAAATAGAGGACTTTACCCCCCAGATGCAACACATGGGTCCTCTATGTGATGCAACATAATGGTGCTTTCATAGAAACATAGAAACATAGAATTTTATGGCAGATAAGGACTGCTTGGCCCCACCTATTCTATCCATGTTCCCTACCTAAAGTCACACCGTACACCATACTTGATTTCCGACTTTTTCGCTCCTTTCCTTGCTTCTAAGGTTCCCTTATACCTTCTTAAATCTTAATACAGGTTTTGCTCCAACCACCTCCTCAGGGAGGCTGTTCCAGGCATCCACCACCCTTTCTGTGAAGAAGTGTTTCTTTACATTTCCCTTGATTCAAACCCCCTCCAGCTTCATCGCATGACCCATTGTTCTTGTGCATCCTTTTCTCTGAAAAAGGCTTCCTTGTTGAACCTTATTTATACTCTTGAGGTATTTGAAAGTCACTATCATATCCCCGCTCTCCTTTCTTTCCTCCAGTCTGTACATATTGAGGTCCTTCAGTCTCTCCTCATAGCACTTTTGATGCAGATCCTGCACCATTTTAGTTGCCCCCCTCTGGACTGCCTCAATTCTGTCTATATCTCTTCAGAGATGAGGACTCTAGAACTGGATATAGTACTCTAGGTGGGGTCTCACCAGAGATTGACACAGAGGTATCACCACCTTCCTCTTTCTGCTGGTGATACCCCTCCCTATGCACCCTAGCATCCCACTGGCTCTCCTCACTGCCTTGTCACACTGTTTGGTCACCTATAGGACATCAGATATGATAACACCTAGGTCTATTTCCTGTTCGGTGGTCACCAGTACCACTCCCCCCATTTTGTACTCTGACCCTGAGTTTCTATGCCCTAAGTGCACAATTTTTCCATTGAACTTAGTTGCCACTTCCTAGACCACTCCTCAAGCTTACCTAGATCTCTATTCATTTTTCCACCAGCCTCAGAGTGGACACTCTAGTGCAGATTTTTGTGTCATCTGCAAAAAGACATATCTTCCCTTCTAGTCCCTCTGCAATGTCACTTATAAAGATATTAAAGAGGATTGATCCCAGTACTGATCCTTGTGGCACCCCGCTAATCACCCTCCCTTCCTCGGAGTGAACTTTCATCCCCTAACAACAGGTAAGGGTACTACAATTGACTCAAGTCTGGTGGGAGCACTTTTGGTTGTACTTTGGCATACCTCTAGAGAACATCAGGATGGCAGAGGTAGCCATAACGGGAAGGGAGTTAGGTCTGACCTAATAAATGGTATGGCGTCTCCTCTGGTTCCCCCACTCCCTCTTGGCCCCCACTTCACAGATGCCACCCAGCTTACAGGGTTCTTTCCCCTCTATCATACTTCTACTTTAAACCTCTTGGGATACAGGTTACAGAGTCAGCAGCTATGCTGGGGTGATGTCCCCAGTGCTGTGTCAGAAGGCTAAAGTCACATTATAATCGTGGAATATTTCTGAACCTAATGACTCCTCTGTAATGTGGCCACTGTATCTCTCTGATTGTATTGTATGTATTGACTGCGCAAAAAGTGTGTTTTAATAAAAAATATTTACAAAAAAAAAAATGGGCAGACTGAGTGGGCCAAGCAGTCCTTATCTGCCATCAAATTCTATGTTTTCATGTTTCCATAATCTCCTTTTTCACAGTTCTGTGCTAAAACCACAAGATCATATCTGTAAACTAGCTGGGGCTGATTTTATAGGCAGTGCATTTTTTTTGAATTTTCAAGGGTATATTTGGAAGGCTCCGCCTATGGTTCAATGGACAAGCAGCCAGCCACTCCCACTTCCTGAACTATATAAGCAGTTCCCCTCAGCCTCCTTCTGAGGCAATTTTTCTTTGCCAGTCGAAGGCTCTGTCCATTTGCTTTCTGCAGCTGACTGGGGCCTGCCCCTTCCCCTTCTTTCTGCTGGATTCTGCGTTTTGTTCTTCTACTTCTGGTTTGTATTTTGCCTCTGGCTGTGTGTTTCCTTTTGTTCCTTCCTTGTTTTTTCTATGTTTGTGTCTTAGTTTTGTTTTATTTTTTTTTTTTTGGGGGGGGGGATTTGTTTTCTCAGCTCCTACCATTTGCTTGCTTCTACCATTTTGCTCTTACAGCTTCAGCTACTTGCTTTTAGTTACTCCCATTGTTATTGTAACCAGTACCTGTGTTTTTACACAAATCAGAGCTCCTTCCCATGCTACAGGCCTAATTGTTCCCCATGCTATCAAGCCTAATTGTTTTCACCTGAGTCAAGCTTCCTCTGAACCTAGGCTCCCTCTGAACCCTTGCTATGTAGCTTACTCATGTTTTCCCTGCTTAATCTACCTCCCCTGTGGTCATAGCTGTTTTCACAGCATTGTGCTTCCTTCCTTCTGTGCTTATAGAATACTACCACTCATAGCTGATGCTATTCCCTGTTTTGTACACTGCTGTTCCACTGTAAGGTCAGCTAAGCTACTGCTGATGCTGTAAATTAGTTTCAATATCTGCATGTGGTTCTTGACCCTTCCATCACTTTTGGTTTTTCCTATGGCAGGGACTAGGAAGTGTTGGGGGGGGGGTCATGGCCTCATGTGGCTAATTACTTCTGTTCTAAATCCTGCCTTCGCCATCAAAAATCCTTAGAGTATTTGTCACCTTAATTTGGCTTTTTGAATGCCTGGCTGGCTTGCCCCACTATCATTCTGTTGCCCCCACTTACGTTCATGTCCCATCATCGCTATTATGTTTTGTAGACCTACATGCCGGTCTGACTACTCCTACTGCTTACTAACCTATGTACTGTTCCAACTATTGTTACCCTGCCCCACTGCATTACCCTGCCTTACTGAATTACGTCTAGATCCACTCCTGCTCGTGCCACCTTTGTTCAATGCTCCCTGCCATTTGCCCTGTAAGTTTATTTATTTATTTATTTGCTTTTGATGACTGGGTAAATATACTGGGCAATAACCCTGCCCATTTTCAGGCACAACCCGGGCGAGTACAAATTCAAATAAAAACAGTCATAGGAAGCATACAATCATTTCTAGTCAGCAGTTAAGCAGGTATCAACACAGGGGTTAGATAAAGTGATACATACAAAATGAACAGATGTTTCACAGTGCTTAAAAATGCTCATAAAACCATCCATGCAGGGATGGGCAGACAGGTATGGGCAAGCAGTGTGATAAACATACAGTGTAATAGGAAGCAGTAATCAAGGAAGAATGAAGCAGAAACAGAAGGTTGATCAAAGTTAGGTGCAGTCACATGTATCAAGTGCAAGTAGGTGAGAGAAAATTGCAGTTTTGAAGGAGGAGAGAGATACGGAGCCCTTAAGGAGGGGAGGCAAAGAGTTCCAGAATTTGGGTGCAAAATGTGAGAAAGCTTGTTCACCCATTTTAGTGGAGCAGTATGGAACAGCGAGTAGTTGGGCGTCAGAGTATCTCAGAGCATGGGACTGAAGCAAGAGGGAGAGTCGGGTCGAAGATACCTGGTTAGGGAGTCAAAGAAACATCCCAGTGAGTAGGAACATCGGGAGCTAGGTGACAACCAGTGCAAGGCAGAGTAAAGCAAACAGTGATGCATTAGATGTGGTGCTGACAGGGCAAATCTGCAAATGTTGTTATAGGCAGCATCCCATTTGCAGAGGACATTGGCGTTAGCATGGGAAAGGAGGGGGAGAGCATCTAGAAGGCTGGGGAGCAGGACCCCTTTAGCAATGTAGATCCTGGCAGCCAGAGTTAAGGAGTGATGTACACGATATGATGCACCAATCTTGATGTTAGCTGACTTGCAAACCTCATTTATGTGAGAGGAGAAGTTGAGTACAGGGTCAAGCATAACCCCCAAGTATTTAAAAGAGTCAGTGGAGGAGACTGTTGACCCATCCTGGCCAAGCACGCAAAACTTGGGAGACATGGCAGGGAGTTTCTTAATGGACCCAAAGAGCAAGTCCTGAGTCTTTGGTAAGTTGAGAATGAGGGAGTTGGAGGAGAACCAGTATTGGAGTTGTGAGAACACAGATGACAGATGATCATTAGTGAAACAGGAGGAGCTGGAGGCAGTATAGAGGACCAGGTCATCGGCATACATAACGGAGTGGCAGTGTGGTACAGAGGTGGGAATATCATTGACAAATACTGAGAAGAGCAGAGGCCCAAGGATGGAGCCCTGGGGAACTCCCCAGGAGATGGGGGAAGAGGATGAGAGCACCTTACCAAAAAGAATGGACTGCGACCTATTGTCAAGGTAGCTGCAAATCCAGGCCACAGTGGATCCAGAGGCTCCAATGACATGTAGTTTATCCAAGAGCAGAGTGTGATTTACTATATTGAATGCCTTGGTGAGGTCAATGAACACAGCACCAGTGAGGAGACCTTTGTCCATGTTGGATTTGACCTTACTGGTAAAAAGGGTGAGAGCAGTGGTGGTGCTGTGTCCAGCCCAGAAACCATGCTGGGTGGGGGACTGGAGGTTGAAACAGAGTAAATGGGCTGATATTTGGTGGTGGATTCGTTTCTCAAGAATCTTGCTAAGTATAGGCAGAAGCGAAATGGGACGATAATTGGAAGGGACTTTGGGGTCTCCTTTCTTGAAGATCGGAATCATCTTAGCAGATTTCCATGCTGAAGGCACCATGGAGGAGCAAATGGACAGGTTAAAAAGATGAGTTACCAGACTGGCCAGGAGAGGAGCAGCTAGTCTAAGGATCCTTGGTTCAAGCCCATCAAGCCCAGTACTGCCATACAGGGTAATGGTATTCAACATCTTTAAGACCTCTGAGCACGTGACAGAGGAAAGCATAAAGGTAGGAGGTGCATCATGTGGAGCCTGAGTAGTCGGAGGAGATTGAAACCCATAGAATGAGAGAGAGGAGATATTAGGAACATTAGTAAAAATTGCATTAAATGCATTGGCAATAGTGTTGGGATTATTACAGAGCAAGTCATTAATTATTACGTCATTGGGAATTGATGACTTAGTGTTGCCCATTATCTCTTTAATTTGGGTCCAGTACCTTTTGAGGTTGGAGGCAGAGGATTTGAGAAGTTCACGGTAATAGTTGCTCTTAGCTATGCGTACCTCCTTGCAGGAGTTGCGCAAGGAATGGTATACATCAAGGTGAATTTGACGAGAGGAGGTTTTCCATTTTGACCAGAGTTTGTTGTGGCACTTAAGCAGTCTCAGGAGGGGGCACTTCAGCCACTTAGTGTCGAGATCGGGATATGCTTGCTCTGCAAGGCTAGAAGGGTCCTATTGAAATAGTCAGTGGCTAGGTTGATGTCAGAGGTAGCATAGATTGGAGAACAGTCCACCTGGTGAAGATCATGAAGGAACATAGACTGGTCAAAGTTAGAGAAGTCAGAGAAGGATAGGACTCTTGGGGGATTTGCAGGAGTAAGGGTGCCTCTCAAGCAGTAGACTGGGCAGTGATCACTGATAGAGTCTTCAAGAACACCAGCAGAGGAGTAGAGGTCTTTCTGGTTAGTGAGGATCCAGTCTATCAGGGTACGACTGGAGCCATTCTGAGAGATTCTAGTAGGGGATTCAATGAGTTGAAGAAGGTTAACCTTGCTAACTGAGGAAGTAAGGACAGAGGAATCAGGACCCTGCCTGTCAAGGTTAAAATCACCCAAACAGACAACCTCATTTTTCTTTGACACCATTGGAATCAGGTCAGTAATCTCCACTAAGCTAAGCTTGCTGTTCCTAGGTGTAATATACATGCAGAAAATATGCAACTTCTTGTCTTGGCACCACCTAGAAGAAGGAGCGAGTGAAGAACCTCACAGTTGTTTAGGGGGTGGGTGAGTACCAGAGAGACATTAAGGTGCGATTTAAAGTATAATGCCAGCCCACCACCCTGTTTGGAAGAGGGTCTCTCAGCATGGAGAAAGTTGTACCCTGGAAGAGAGCAATTCGGATCAGCGACAGATGGTTTCAGCCACATTTTGGATAGGGCAAGGATGTCAGGGTTATTGGCATGCACCAAGCCTCAAGATCAGGGAGATTGTGGATGAGGCTGCTGATATTTAGGTAAGCTAGGGTCAGACCCTGAGCCTGTGGCAGCAGGAGATCAGTCGAGGAGGAATAAGATATAATTGGATTAGAGCTAGGGCCAGGGTTAGGTTCAATGTTGCCAGCAAGGGAAAGGGATAATACAATGACCCATATCATGGCAAGCAATATGACTTGGGAGACAGTGTCCTTGGTGAAGTAATTTTCCTACGTAAAACGTATCTCAGTCGTGAGCCCATGTGCTTGTAGCTAAGGAGTATGGCAGGCTTTGGCATGGAATAATTCTCAGCCAACATGTTGGAGTAGGTAAAGTTCCATAAGGGGGCATCAGAGTGGAGTGAGGGAGTCCCAGCAAGAAGTGCCAGTGTGTCCACGCCAAGCAGGGCTAGGAGTACGCAAGGGAGAAAGCACATAGCCTACCTGGACATCCTTGTAGTAGGTTGATAGGTACAATAGAAAGAATAAATTCAAGTAATAGAATCAGATTTCTAGAAAAAGGCTACATGGAGGGATAATAGGTTAACGTGAGGAAGGTGGTAACACAGGAGTGGCAACGATTAGTAATGAGGACAGAGAACAGTCAGAGAGGAAAAAAAAGAAGAAAGCAAAATCAAAAAAGAATCACCATGAATTAAGCAGCCCACAGGTAGTCAGCATAGTAAGCAGAGTCATGGAACAGAGACATCTAGTGGTGGAATTGCATATCCTACAAATGGGAAAGCCATTCTATAGGAAGAAAAAAGTATTTCGCCACCTCTAACATGTGATGGTCCTCAACTATAAAGGTAAAGCCAGCTAAGGGTGGGAGGGTATTGGGGTGGGGGGAGCAGCTGTGGAGTGGCTGCAGGAAAATTCAGTACAATTTAGCATTATCTGGTGCAATGGACACAGACAAGTTGATTTATATTTAAAATTAAGTTTTCCACCAGGAGCTAGGCTACACTAAATAAATCTCCCTCAGCTCAGTGCACAACTCCCTCAGCTGTACTGCGGTTAATATTTCATTAATTTGCCATGTATGTTTCTTTTAAAATGATATTGCCTGGAGTTATGCAGCACTAAATCAATCACCCCACAGCTCCGTGCACATATGTTGCCAACAGCTAGACTGCACAAAATAAATCTCCCGCAGCTGAGTGGTATTTCTATTAGGTTGGCAAGACCCAGGAGAAAGAGTAAAAAGAAAAATAATATAATACAGTGTTGTGCCCTGCAATGGTAATTATAACAGTCACAACAGTAACAAAGGCAATGATTCTGAGTTAACCGAAGGCAGAGGAGAGCTCCGGCGGTGAACAGACAGGGGAGAGTTAAAAGTTTAAAAGTGTAGATGCAACAAGCCATTGATTCCTTTGTTCAGTACCTTGAGTTTCGTTGGGTGGTCCCTGCGCAGCTCCTGGGCAGAATACTCTGGAGGTTGAGACAGGCTGTGGAAAAAATAAATAGGTAGATGAGAGTACTGAAAACAAAAGGGAGTGATGTAACTGGGGTGGGGATAGGTATCAGGTTAATACAGGGGCTGTAGGAACAGGATAGCAAGGAGCAATTAGTTAGAAGGACATCAAGACAGGTAGGAACTGCGAGCAGCACAGTTACAGTTCTAGGCATATTCAGCAACAGCAGGAGTTAAACTTGGGGCTAGAGACCCACAGGGCAGGAAAGAAAAGTAGAAAAAGGATAGTAGTAGTAGAGAGCAGGAGAACAGCAGAGGTAAAGAATCAGACAGGAATGCACAAGAGTAGTTCCTTTTGTTAACGGTTTACAGTGGTCACATGCACTAAGAGGTTTCAGACTTGCCTGCACAGTGGCCAAGTTGAAATTAACCTTGGAAATTAACCACAGCAACATATCAGTACAGTGCCACAGAAATATATTTATGAACACTTTAAGATCATAAAATGCTAACGCTAGTACGGCAAACCATGCAGGAGCAAAACGCAGCTGTCCCACTTAACCAGAATGGCAGGATATTGTGATTTCTAGGATTCCATTTCACAATTATTTCTATGTGGTAGGGGTTGGGGGTAAGGATTTATACCAATCAGAATTCAGTGCAATTTAGCATTATCTGGTGCCGTGGACAGACAAGTTAATTTATATTTAAAATTACGTTTGCTGCCGGGAGCTAGGCTACACTAAAAGAATTTCCCTTGGCTCAGTGCACAACTCCCTCAGCTGTACTGCGGTTAAGATTTAATTAATTTGCCATGTATGTTTCTTTTAAAATGATATTGCTGGGAGTTATGCAGCACTAAATAAATCACCCCGTGGCTCCGTGCACATATGTTGCCGACAGCTAGGCTGCCCAAAATAAAGCTCCTGCGGCTGAGTGGTATTTTTGTTATGTTGGCAAGACCCAGGAGAAAGAGTAGAAAGAAAAATAATATAGAAGAAGAAGAAGAATCAGCATTTATATAGCACTTTTCATACACAGTATCCCAAAGCGCTTTACAAGCAATGCTAGACTGGTAGTGAAGTGACTGAATGTTTGGTGGCGGCCATATCGCACATCATCACCCACACACACACAGCCTGGATAATTGCATGAACTGGTTTATGGGAAGGGGAATGTTGGCCAGGACACCAAGAATGTTCCCTGCTCTTTTGCGAAGAGTGCCCTGGGTTCTTTTACTTCCACCTGGATACCCACCAGGACAACACTAGGATGGGCAGAAGAGACCTCAGTTTAATGTCTCATCCGAAGGATGGCACACCTCAGCAGTACAGCACCCACAATACTGCACTCGGATGCCAGTGATTTTGGGTGCAAGTCCAATCCCAGTGTGGGACGAGAACCAACGACCTTCTGGTCCAGAGGCGGATATGCTACCAACTGAGCCATGCTGACACCTATAATACAGTGCTGTACCCTGTAATAGTAATTACAACAGGCACAACAGTATTCTTCCCAGGTTGTATTACCCCCTCAACATGCTTAACGTTTGGTTCCCCCATCCTTCTTTAAACGCATGCACGCTGGCATTACTTCTTTTATTTGGCTGGATAAAGCTGCAAGAAGATCATACCTTACGCTAAGTCTGCCCAAGGAGTTCGGAGGACTTCGCCTTCCTAATTTTCTGCTTTACTATTGGGTGTGTTACCATTATAAATGTGGGAAATGGTTGTCCATACCACAACACTGACAGCAGCCAGGTTATACTCCCATTTGGCTACAAATTGAAGCTGATCTACTTTCTTTCCATAAATTGTGTCCCTATGGGATTCTTTTTTCTCCTGTGAAAGCCCTGCCAAATTCTTTGCTCTGGACACCAATTGGTATCTCACTCAGAGTCTTATCGCAATTATGTGGTTACCTTAAAATGTACCCTACCAGAGATATGTCTTAACCTGTCTTCTCCAATTTAAATATCAAAATCAGGGGACAACCCATTCCTGTGTCCTGGTTTAAGACTTCACAAGAACTCAGGGTCTCAGATTTTTACTCTCAAACATCAATTTTAACTTCCCAAGAAATACTAACCAAGCTTAGACTGGTGTCAATATGCATTTTCAAGGTTTATCAACTTCTTCACCTAGTGGTCAAACTGTTAGGACCCCAGCCACAAACCTCCACTTTTGGTGATTTCTTACAACAGATTTCTGGTCTGGCTTACAAGCTTCACGGAGTCTCTGCTTTATATAAGAATTTGCTCATTAACCGCCATCCAACATCACCGGTGGACTCTAAGGTATGGAACACTCTTTTACCAGACTTGGGATTCAACTGGGTACAACTTTGGAAAGACGTGTACACTTACATTACACAGGATAGGTTTTGGTTAACTCAGTACTGGATTTTAAATAACATGTACTACACTCCAGTCAAATTAGCTAAAATGGGGTGTCTCTCTTCACAAATTATGCTCCAGATGTGATAAAGAGGAGGGATCCCTCTTGCACATCTTTTGGTCTTGTGAGAGGGTATCTCCCCTGTGGGCCCAAACTGAACTTCGGTTGAACCCGCTGCTGGGCCTTCAAGGCCTCTTTTCCCCAGCCATCTGTATTATTGGGGATTTCACCCACATTCAGATAAAAGAAAGAAAATACCATATGGTTCTTATCTCACTGGCAGTCAAAAAACTCGTGCTCAAACACTGGTTGGATCAATCACCCATATCCTATTCAGAATGGCTGTATGAAATGTCCTTTGCCCTCAGAACAGAACAGTTAATCACTAATGTTCGACATCGTACAACATCATTTACTAAAAAATGTGGGAAACTGTATGCTCTTTACTTATCCTAATCCCTCCCCATTGATTGTCCCGGGCAACTCCACATTTGATCACCGAATACCATATAGGTTGCAATTTGACTATTTCATTTATTTATGAAGCTATGTTAACTCTGATGTGATATACATTTCTTTTTGCGCCTCGCTAGGGGAGGAGGGACATTGGTTAAGGGGGCAGGGAGGTTGTGGGTTAGAAGGTTTACTTTATCCAGTTCAGAACATTGGTTAATGTTTGTACTGCTATGTATGTGTTGATATACTTGTGGTTGTAAAATTAATAAAACTTGTTTAATTTAAAAAAAAACAGGCACAACAGTAACAAAGACAATGATCCTGAATTTACCGAAGGCAGAGGAGAGCTCCGATGGCAAACAGATGGAGAGTTCCAACGGACAAGAATCAAAAGAGACGCCAAGTTTAAAAGTGCAGATGCAACAAGCCGTTGATTCCTTTGTTCAGTACCTTGAGTTTCGTCGGGCGGTCCCTGCACAGTTCCTGGGCAGAATGCCCTGAGGGTAGAGATAGGCTTGAGTTTTGGCGGGCTGTCCCTGCACAGCTCCTAGGCAGAATGCCCTGGGGATAGAGACAGTCTTGAGTTTCAGCAGGTAGTCCCTGCGCAGCTCCTGGGCAGAATGCCCTGGGGGTAGAGACAGACTTGAGTTTCGGCGGGCGGTCCCTGCGCAGCTCCTGGGCAGAATCACCCTTCAAGCTATTCTCCCCATGACTGCCTCTGATTCACCTGGTTGGAGGGTAGATCAGTAGGCCAGGTGAGTGCCTTAGCAGTCGTTGCTCTCCTCCTCCTGCCTTGGTTGTCCATTGTTGTAGAGTGGCACTTTCAGCCTTCCACGCCGTTCCCTTTAGAGGGACTGAGTGACAGATTTCCTCTAAATTGGAATATTTTCCACCTCCTTTTAATTGGGTTTCCAAATTGCAGCAGCAGAGCCGTCACTAAATAAAATATCCCAAGCCTGGAGGGAAGGCGACCTAGGCCTTGGATCCCCAGAGATTTCCTCCTCAAAGGGTTTTTTTTCTCTCCTCCATGTCTCAGGTCATAACTGTTAGCATAGTGTTCCCTAGTTCCGTAGGCAGGATCCGCTGTTGGGAGGAGGGGGATGGTGTCCCTTTTGCCATTCCCTCTCTCCTTAGGAGGTCCCCTCACTCTCTCTTGCAACCCATCAAACCCATGCCATTATTAACTTGTGCATCCCATTACATTATCAAGCTTCCCGATGCTTTATCTAGTGCTATGTTTCACAACTACTGATTGCTTATATGCTTCATACTACTACTTTATTTTTGGGGATCCTTCCTAAGGTACCTTTAGCCAAGGGAATTGTCCCATGGCACCTCTAGAGGTGGAACTCTCTAGAGGGTTCCTTGCCTTTGGTACCCCTACAGGGTGGTACTTCCTCTGAAATAGAGAGTGCGAATGGCCAAAACCTAAGTAACACAGTTGCACAAGCATAACACTATACTGGCTGTGTAGGCCATTGAAAAGAAGCAGAGTAGTTGAATGGCTAAATCACAGGCCTCAGAACTGGGACACACAGTTGACCCAGGTTCAAAATCCCACTAGAGCTACTTACTCACTCACTGTGTGACCATGATTAAGTCACTGAACTCGTCAGTGCTCCTGTTTTCCCAGCTATAACATAGCTGGTAGGACTGATGCACTGAGAGGCTATGTTTTCTAAAGCAGAACCCCACAGAAAATGAGATACTGCAGCTCAACTGAGCCATCCCAGCTAAAACAAAAATAGGAAAAACAAACTTACTGTTTTGTTTGTTACTTAATCTTTTTGGTAAGGATTTTTACCACATACTTAGTTTGAATACAACTGATAAACAACTCCTCAAACAATCCTCTCTCGCTTAATCAAACTATTTGCATTTTTTAGAACGGTATGTTTTATTTTTGCATGCATATGTTATCCCACCTTATGTTGGGAGTCACCTGAAGGCTGGGCTTCTAACCCTGTTCACCTGCTGGCACAGCAAGGCAAAGGGGGAGCCAAGTAATCAAGGGCCAAGGACTCCAGGTGCCTGTAGGCAAGGCACAGATGGACAGGAGTGGGCTGAGTTCCTTAGGGTGAGAGTGAGTCTAATGTTGACTATGGTTGCAAGTTCTGTAGCAGCCACTCTCAGAGAGGGGGCATCCTCTAACCAGCTGTGATTGGCAGTGCTGCCAGGATCTGTCATCTATGGTTGCGAGGCTGGTACAGATCTCTGATATAATACTTCTGCAGGCTAGAGCAATACTGCCATAATCAGAGATCAAGTAGGGTCTGCAATGACAGTATATACAGGGAAAAAATGAGCAGACTGAGTGGGCCAAGCAGTCCTTATCTGCCATCAAATTCTATGTTTATTTCTTTCTATAATCTTTCTCACAGTTCTGTACTAAAACCACAAGATAGTATCTGTAAACTGTCTGATTCAGTCTACTTTACTATGTTAAACATTAAATAAAACACACTGTATTTGCACACACAGTGCAAACTGGGACTAGCCACACACTTTGGTATGTAGCTCTTAGTGCTGACTGTTTCCCTTTAAGTCAACTACACCCATTTAGAAGATGGTGATCCTGACAGGCAGGTAGATTAATAGCTGCAAATCAGAACTGACAGAAATTAAGTGGGGATTATTGGCACCGAGTCTTCAGGAGGCAACTCTGTTTCACTGTACTGATTTCCATGAGAATGAGTAACGAGTTTAACTGGAGACTGAGTTAGCAGAAAGCCCAATGTATTACTTTTACTGAGGCTCCTTTTATTCCTTGGTGGCAGCATTACTGATTCCCTCAATTTGCCTCTGAATTTAAACTGTTGTATACTTTTCCTCACGTTAGTTTTAGGCATGGGGGGTGTTGTTTTAAAGAAAGGGGGGTACTCAAGGCCAAAAAAGTCCAAACACTGTGTAAGCCTCAATTCTCCTATTTGTCACACTGCCCTAATGTTTCACTACCTCTTTTGTGGCTTCTTTTTTTTTTTGGGTGGGGGGCATACTGTGATTTAATAAAACATAAACAGACACAAGTACTTGGATAAATTCACAAACCAAATTGATGCTTCAAGATATACATTCCAAAAAGAGCGCGCACTGGGACAAATCGTGCTACAAGAAACTACAAGTTATCAAACAGACACAGTTTTGAGCACAGACAACCTCAAAAGAGGACGCCAAAGAGTTGTCTTATGGACACACGTATTTATTGGATAAAAAAACACACAAAATGTTTTGTGTGTTTTTTTATCCAATAAATATGTGAGTCCATAAGACAACTTTTGGCGTCCCTCTTTTGAGGATATCTGTGCTTGAAACTGTGTCTCTTTGCTTCAAAACATAAGTTACAAAACATACCAGCCTATAATTCAACAAATAGTTATTTCCTCTCCAAGGGAAATGGGCTTGTTTCTGTTACATAGCCTGAAATATCGTAACAATTCAATGAGTATATTTATTGAACTTTCTTTTACAAAACTGTATAAATTAACCACCACACCTCCAGTGCAACCACATACTTTCTATAACAGTGCACTATACACGTGTGCTATAAACACCACCTAACAGACCTGCAATGTCCGGCTGCAGTTCTACATGGAAACATAGAATGTGATGGCAGATGAGGGCTGTTGGGCCCACCCAGTCTGCTATTAATCTATGGCACAGTCTCTACCCCCCGCTCCTGTGCTTCCCTTGTGCCTGTCCCAGGCATTTTTGAACCCCACCACAGCTTTTGCCTCCACTACCTCCGCTGGAAGGCTGTTCCAGGTATGCATTACTCTTTCTGTGAAGAAGTATTTCCTCACATCCCTCCTGAATTTACCTCCTCCAGCTTCATAGCATGCCCCTTGTTCTAGAGCACCTTTTTTTCTGAAAAATACCCCCTTCCTGTACCTTATTAAACCCAGTGAGGTATTTAAAGGTCTCTATCATATCCCCCGTCTCCCTCCTCTCCTCCAGGGTGTACATATTTAGCTCCTTTAGCCTCTCCTTATAGGGCTTCTGATGCAGACACTGCACTATTTTGGTAGCCCTCCTCTGCACCACCTTCACTCGATGTCCTTCCTGAGTTGTGTTCTCCAGAACTGGACCTACTACTCAAGGTGGGGTCTTACCATCAGTCTATATAGGGGCAACAGCACCTCCTGCTTCCTGCTTCCTGCTGGCAATACACCACCCTATGCACCCCAGCATCCCATTAGCCCTTCCGACTGCCTTGTCACACTGCCTGACCACCTTTAGGTCATCCAATATGATTACCCTTAAATCTCTTTCCTGCTTGGTCTTTGTCAGCATCGCTCTGCCCATTTTGTATTCCACTCCTGGGTTTCTATGGGTTTCTATGGCCCAAGTGCCTTATTTTGCACTTTTTTGCATTAAAACCCAGCTGCCATACCCTTGACCACACTTTCAGTCTTTTCAGATCCCTGCCCATCCTTTACACCCCCCCAAGTGTCCACTCTGTTGCAGATCTCAGTGTCATCCACAAAAAAGCAGACCTTCTCTTACAGTTTCTCTGCTATGTCGCTTATAAAGACATTGAAGAGGACCGGTCCCAGCACTGATCCCTGAGGAACCCACTGGTCACCCTCCCTTCCTCGGAGCAAACCCCATTTGTCACTACCTCCTGGGTCCTATCCACTGAGCAGTTTTTTACCCAGATTACCACCTTATTACCAACCCCAAGTTACCCAGCTTGCTTACCTGTCTCCTATGTGGAACAGTGTCGAAAGCCTTATTGAAATCCAGTTAGGCCACATCCACTGCTCCTCCCAGATCCAACTCCTTAGTCACCCAGTTAAGCAATCTATCAGATTTGTTTGGCATGATCTTCCTCCTGTGAAACCATGCTGCCTTGGGTCCTGTAATCCACTGGATACAAGATATTCCATAATCATTTCCTTTAATAGTGTTTCCATTAACATTCCCACCACCAATGTCAGGCTGGCAGGATTATAATTGCCTGCCTCTTTCTTGCTACCACTTTTGTGAAGTGGGACTATGTCTGCCCTTTGTCAAGTCCTCCAGGATCACACCAGTCTTGAGTAATCTGTTAAATAGGTCCATCAAATGTGCAGCTAGTACCTCCCTGAGCTTCCTCAGTGCCCTTGGATGTATCCTGTCTGACCCCATGGCTTTGTCCACCTTCAGGTTAGTGAGTGCTTTCTGGATTCTCTCTCTCCACAGAAAATGGACTAGTGTTCATTTCCATCCCATCAAAGCTCCTGGTGCCTTTTTGTTGTCCCTTCTACTGTGAACATTGAGCAGAAGTATTTGTTCAAGACATTTTCCATGATCTTCTGCCCCGTTTGTATAGTTACCCTCTCCCTCTTTCACTGTACAATCCTTCCCTTTGTGTAACACGCCCAACCCCTGCCCTTTTACCAAAACGACAGGTGGCATGCTGTTGGCATTTGGCAGCAATACCTGGTGGGGGCATATCTACAGGTTCGGGGAAGGATGAGGTTACCTGGCTCAAGAGACCTAGGTTTGGCTACTCTGCACAGGGGCACCCAAGTAAATCCAACTACAGGAAGCAATAACTGTAATGTCCAGAACCAGAATTGGGATTTCTCAGTGTGGCTTTATTTATTAACTCACTGAACATAAACAAAGCACTGCATGGTCCCCCAAAGGGCTACGTTACTGTAATGCAGATTAGAGGTTAAACACAGCGGTCCATTTGAGGAATGAACACATTACTACAGATGTCTGGCTTTGGACCCACCAGGCACTCAGCCCGGACTTTGCATGCGCATTGGATACATAGCCCGACTGGCCCAGCTCCCCTGCCGGCCACTCGACTGACGGTCCACTTGGCGAATGAACCCAAACTTTACTTGGAAAGACATCCCATCAAACAAGGAGGCTCCCAAACTGTGGCTCCCCACACCACTTGAAGTCTGCGACTCCTAGAGAGATTTGTTTTCGTACTTCCAGTCGAAACTCCCATCAAACAAGGAGTACTCCCATCCAACAAGGAGTAATTTTCCCATCCTGTGGCTCCCCACACCACTTAGAGTCTGTGACTCCCAGAGAGATTTTCAAGTTGCGACCCACGTCTAGGTACCCACCCCATCACTGGCCAAGTGCATGAGGCAAGTAGCAAAAACACAAGAAATCTGTAGAGGTGGACCTGGTTACTAAAGATGGGGGGTTTTCCCACCTCCAGCTCCCACAGCCCATACCCGGCCATTTCTCTGGACACACAGAAAACTTCAAAACTGTAAAATGTAGATTGAATGGTGGATGATCTGATGCACCCCCTCTACAGCGAACTTTAAATTCATTTAAACTTTAAACTGACAGACTGCTCCATTTGTTCGTCCTAGTAGATATTGTCCTCCCAAATAGCAGTCCACATTACTTCCCAACTGAAGAAAAGAAGTTGTTTGCCCCTTCAAATGGAGCCAAACACTCACCCATTTGTTGCAGGTGTCCCACAGGCGAAGTAACACTTTCTTTGCTGTTATACAAGAACAGACTTAAAACAAAACTAGGCAGCTTCCTTCCATAGTGGGCAAAGGGGATTGCCCTGGAGCCCACAGAGAACTTTTCCTCCCCCCCCCGAGGGAGGGGGGTAAACAGACAACTACTGATTTCCTTCTTGTTTGCTTAAGGACAAACTGAAGACTGACTTTGAATTTCCCAAAGTTCTAAACTTCACTCTCTGAGCTGAAGATTCCAAATGTGGCTTATGCAGCTGCGACAGTTCTATTATGATGTCATCTCTCAAGTTTCAGCTGTGACTGAGGACAGAGTGAGACAGTGTGAAACCCATTTAACTGGAGTTTCAAGCTGCCTTCCTGCCTACCACTAGGTCTTACTGGGATTCTAGTAACCCCAGGTAACAAAGGGTTACACTCACCCTGACCAGGAAAATGACTGTCCCCAGTCATTATGCACCCAACAACAGGCCATCCCACCCTATGTGCTACCTGCGGAGGGTGTCAGGCCCCTCCACCATGTGCGAGCATAGGTAGGCAACACTAAGGGCCTAGAGGCCTATAGCTGACATATCAGCCTCTACTGTATCCACTTACTATGGACACCTAGTGGCTCTGGTAGAACCATCCAGAGCATAGCCCTGATAGATCAGCACTGCAGCCCCTACTGCAGGTCAGGGCCACAGCCTGTCCATCCCCCCTAACCCTCTAGGGAAAACCTATCTGCCTCTAACATAACATCCCAAACAAAAACAAAACCTGGGGACCTCCCCGACCTTGGGCAGCCTGCAACTACAACCTTTATCAATAATAACACAGTACATTTAAATTCTACACCATAAGCACAGACGAGGAACTCCGATGTGCCCCTCATCCTCCTCTTCTTGTCTTCTGTTCTGTCTTCCAGGAACACCTGTAAGAAAAGACAAAAATAAAAAAAAAGAACATCCTAATCTGCATGTACAGTCTATCTAAACAACAACAATGACAACAACAACCCTTACCATACAGAAAAACAAAACACTGAACAATCCCAAAAAAGAAAATTGTTTTTTTTTTTTTTAGAAAAGAGTAGAAAACACAGTATTTACATTAAAGTACATTAATGACATTGGTAACAATACACATTTGGGGGCGGATGGAATGCCCTAAATGTCCCACTAGTGACTACAAGGCCCGAAGGCCAGTCCATTAAAGAGTCTCTCCTGTGCCGGAGCCCCGTGAACATAGTCCTTTAAGGCCATAATCCCGAAGGGGAGAGTCTTTGTGGACAGTTCACACACTGTTTGAAGTCTGTAGTGTAGGGTGTGTATTGCAATGTCATAAAGATAGAATAAAAAGGGTTTTGCAGACTTACCAACCTCTTGAAGTATTCGAACATCACAAACCTGGTCCCTGCTGAAGACTCTCCCTGGCAGCATTTCTTCTGATACAGCTGGGCGGACATCTTCCGGGAACCCACAGGAGTGCACATCTGGAAAACAGCTGGGCTGATGTCATCTCTGGAAAAGGAACCTTAGAACAGGAACAAAAAGAGAAACAGCTGGTCCGGCGTCATCCGATTACCAGGCGATGAACAGGAAACAGCTAGGCTGGTGTCCGCTCTGTATCTGAAGTCATCTGGTGGTACCAGTAGATGGTTGCTGAATAGGGCAGTACACTGTGGACTGAAGAACATGGGGCACCTGAGTCCTTGTTTATTCATATTGGCAGTTCAATAAGGGCACTTCACAGTCTTAATGTGGCAGTATTGACTACCACTGCTCGGCTCTCCATTTTGTAGGCACGGGCTTAATTTCTGGGAGGTCCTTGCATTGAGGCCAATAGTAGAGGGGGTCAGGGGCTTGAATTATTACTCCATCTGGCCACACATAATTCACACAGTGGGAGACTTCGTGCCCCTCTCTGTCCACTATTCTCACTCTGTCCATAAACAGTGTCCTGCCTCTCTTCCACTGTGTATACTTTTCGTGGAACAATCTATTCTTTACATGCTGGTTAGCCCCAGGATGCACATGTTTCATTGCTTCATCCCAGATCCAGGATTTCCTGCAGTTCTCAATCTCCTCCCAGACTCTGCAAGGAAAGGTAGGAAAGGTCATACCAAAGATTTCATTGGCCTTTCTACGAACCAGTCTCTCTTCTTTGCTTGCTTTGGTCAATCTGAGACCGCTGGTCTGGCTTGGGGGTGGCCAGTCCTGGTTCTGCCAGCTTCGCATCCTCAATGAAATTAAAAATGGATCCCTGACTTCTTCTTCTTCTTCTTCTTCTGGTGAAGCCAGGGCAGTGGCATCACCACTTTCTTGAACACATTCCTCCGAGGCAAGATCTTGAGGCTGTGTACCTGTTCCTTTCTCACAAGGCCACATAGGTTCCCCCTTCATCTTCCTCTTCACTGAGGATCTGAGCCCAGGAGTGAGCAGTAGTTCTCACCCCTGAGACTATCCATTCATCACTGGGAGCGGAGGTCGACACCTCCCATTCAAAGGCCTCCCACATCTCATCTTCACCCTCGAGACTTGGGCTAGGCCCCCCCACCCTGGGGGTTATTGATGCTTTATCTGAACTTGCCTTCTGAGATCCAGCATCCAATGCTTCAATTTCAGATTCAGTCTCTAATTCTGCACTCTCTAACTTTGTGCCACACTCCCCCGAGGGACCTTCCTCCACAGGCTCCGCCTGATGCTGTGTGCTGCCAACTGCAGATTCTTGAAGTTGTGTCCATGTGGGAGCCAAACGAATTTGAGGCGCTTTTATACAAGCCATATTTTTGCAGACAACCAGCACAGTGAGGAATCATGAAGACATCCCTTCCAGCACTCAAGCACATCTGGCATACACGCACTGGATAATTAGGAATTGCCACATCAGGAGGGAGTTGCTCTCTATAGCACCAATTTTCAATATCTCTCGATCTATTTACTGCTGCTGTTACTGCAACCCGGGCATGATCCGGGTAACGAGCTGGTCCTGAGGCCATAACTGCAGAAAACAAACAAAAGTTCACTGTAACTGAAAGTCCCACTTTAAATGAACACACTCTGTAGCTTTAAGATGGCTCCTCTGCTGCTGTGTTTACTTTACTACCCCACCCTGTAATGCCGGCGGCAGCACTCCTGTTCATCAACATTCAGACTCTGGGTCAAGCCACTGCGCACCCGATTGACATCAGCTACTAATAACTTTTATTTAAAACTGCACAACTTGCTCTGTCCTGGCTGTTCACACATTTACAGGATTTTCCTTGGACTTTTCACATGCTGGCAACATTCATTTAATTACAGTCCCTTTTAAAACTTCAGGTTTCAGCACAGGATTGCCTGCTTTTACTAGTGTTGCACTTATTTTACAACCCACAGTCTCTCTCTGGCTGCAGACTTTAAACTGAGGCTACTTTTCATTGCTATGCACACATTTAATGGCTTTACAGACTTGCACTTGCTAGCAGGACATCACACAATCGCTACTTGCAAAGCAACTATACAGCTGCACACACATTTTATATGGCATTCTCCGAAAATCACTGATTTGAGCAGTTTTAATTCGTTTACTCACAGTTATTGAAGCAGATTGCTGCAATGGGGTAAAATGGCCTGCAGCCAGATTTTGAAGGCCTCAGATTGCAAACGGGCGGGCAGTCTCCGCTATCGTAGTATTAACCACACAATTCACTGATCTCACGATCGATAAGTGGGTTGAGCCCGATTTTTAACTGGAAAGTCACTTTTTTACTGTTTACAGTGCTTTGAACACTTTGCGAATGCTCCTCCACTGCCAGTACACGCACTACTCTCTGTCTCCCTCTCGAATGCTGAAACAGACTCTGAAGAGCTGGCTGAGGGACGGGACTAATGGCAAACAGACCAATCACACAACGCCATGCAAATGAGCCTCTTCTTCCTCACGAGGGCTCCTCTCCTCATGGATATGGTCGAGCAGGCAAATTTAAACTGAAAAGATGCACTTTTTTTTTTTTCCCAACTGACTCCACGGCAGGAGCCCATTTCAACCATGTAACATTGCCATTAACTCTGCAGTCTCTAGTATTGCACAGAAAGCATTTCCAACGTCCAGGGCATAATTTCTCTGTTGCTACCCCTAGTTTTCCACACTTTCCTTCACAAAACTTTATTTTAAAACTGACAAACGCTGTAAAATATGTTGATGCAGGACAAGGACACACACTTTGGCTTTACAGCTCCTTGGTAAACAGTTGGCATTTTTTAAACAGCAGCACATGATTCACAGCACACAGCACACACTAGGGAAATTGCTTCAACTTTTTGGGCTGCAGACTGCCAAGATAGCCAAAACGCTAGCCTACTTGCCCAAGCACCTTCCTTCCCAAACAAATCCAAAGTGGTGCCTCCATTTTTGTAACATCCCACCCCTGCCCTTTACCAAAATGACAGGTGGCATGCTGTTGGCATTTGGCAGCAATACCTGGTGGGGCATATCTACGGGTTCGGGAAGGATGAGGTTACCTGGCACAAGAGACCTAGGTTTGGCTACTCTGCACAGGGCACCAAGTAAATCCAACTACAGGAAGCAATAACTGTAATGTCCAGAACCAGAATTGGGATTTTTCAGTGTGGCTTTATTTATTAACTCACTGAACATAAACAAAGCACTGCATGGTCCCCCAAAGGGCTACGTTACTGTAATGCAGATTAGAGGTTAAACACAGCGGTCCATTTGAGGAATGAACACATTACTACAGATGTCTGGCTTTGGACCCACCAGGCACTCAGCCCAGACTTTGCATGCGCATTGGATACATAGCCCGACTGGCCCGGCTCCCCTGCCGGCCACTCGACTGATGGTCCACTTGGCGAATGAACCCAAACTTTACTTGGAAAGACATCCCATCAAACAAGGAGGCTCCCAAACTGTGGCTCCCCACACCACTTGAAGTCTGCAACTCCTAGAGAGATTTGTTTTCGTACTTCCAATCGAAACTCCCATCAAACAAGGAGTACTCCCACCTAACAAGGAGTAATTTTCCCATCCTGTGGCTCCCCACACCACTTAGAGTCTGCGACTCCTAGAGAGATTTTCAAGTTGCGACCCACGTCTAGGTACCCACCCCATCACTGGCCAAGTGCATGAGGCAAGTAGCAAAAACACAGAAGAAATCTGTAGAAGTGGACCTGGTTACTAAAGATGGGGGGTTTTCCCACCTCCAGCTCCCACAGTCCATACTCGGCCATTTCTCTGGACACACAGAAAACTTCAAAACTGTAAAATGTAGATTGAATGGTGGATGATCTGATGCACCCCTTCTACAGCGAACTTTAAATCCATTTAAACTTTAAACTGACAGACTGCTCCATTTGTTCGTCCTAGTAGACATAGTCCTCCCAAATAGCAGTCCACATTACTTCCCAACTGAAGAAAAGAAGTTGTTTGCCCCTTCAAATGGAGCCAAACACTCACCCATTTGTTGCAGGTGCCCCACAGGCGAAGTAACACTTTCTTTGCTGTTATACAAGAACAGACTTAAAACAAAACCAGGCAGCTTCCTTCCATAGTGGACAAAGGGGATTGCCCCTGGAGCCCACAGAGAACGTTTCCCCAGAGGCAGGGGGGTAAACAGACAACTACTGATTTCCTTCTTGTTTGCTTAAGGACAAACTGAAGACTGACTTTGAATTTCCCAAAGTTCTAAACTTTACTCTCTGAAGCTGAAGATTCCAAATGTGGCTTATGCAGCTACGACAGTTCTAGTATGATGTCATCTCTCAAGTCTCAGCTGTGACTGAGGACAGAGTGAGACAGTGTGAAACCTATTTAACTGGAGTTTCACAAGCTGCCTTTCCTGCCTAACACTAGGTCTTACTGGGATTCTAGTAACCCCCGCTAACAAAGGGGTTACACTTGTCTTCCTTTTTTCGCTACTATACCAAAAAATGTATTGTCCCCTTTTGATATTCCCTGAGCTAGTCTTTCCTCAGTGTGTGCCTTTGCAATCCTTGCTGCTTTACCCTATCCTCTATCCTGGATGTAGATTGGAGCCTTCCTGCTGCAGCTTCAGCAAGAAGCAAGGACATCCTGGACTCCCTGCCAGGGACATTCCTTGGGCAACTCTGTTTTTCATGATACACTTCCCTATCCTCTCTCCGAGTCTCCTTATACTTTTTTGAATGCCACTCTTTTAGCCTTTACCTTTTCTGCTACCTCTTTCAAGAACCATAGCAGGTTCCTCTTTCTTTTACTTTCACTTATTTACTTGTCACAGAGGTTTATTGCTGTCTTTTGGTTTGGGCCACTTGTCCTCTACCCCCAGGTCCTCTCCCCCTGCTGGGTCATTCCTGAGGCATTCACCCACCTTAGTAAAATCGTCCCTCCTAAAGTCCAGGACCCTTGCAGTTGTGTTGTTGGATTTCACAGCTGTTCTTATGTTGAACCACACTGTAAGATGATCACTGGTCCCCGGATGGCCCGCCACCTTGGTGTTTGCAACACTGTCCCTGTTAGTGAGCACCAGGTCCAGTTTTGCCCAGTTATGAGTGAGCTCACTGACTAGTTGCCCAAGGAATGTCCCTGGCAGGGAGTCCAGGATGTCCTTGCTTCTTGCTGAAGCTGCAGCAGGAAGGCTCCAATCTACATCCAGTAGACTGAAGTCCCCCACCAGCGAAACGTCCCCTCTTTCTGCCATTTTGCCAGTTGCTTCTGACATTATCTTATTTAAATCCTCTCCCTGTGCCAGAGGCCTGTAGATCACACCTGCCTCAACAGTGGCTCTGTCTCCCAACTCAAGGGTGGCCCACAGCACCTCTGACTCCCCCTTCTTCACTGTATTTCTGTTGCTTTTATGCTTTCCTTCACATAAAGCACCACACCCCTTTCTTTCCTTCCTAGCCTGTTCCTTCTGAATATCGTGTAGCCTGGCATGATCATGTCCCAGTCATGGCTGTCAGTGCACCATGACTCAGTAATGGCCACAGTATCCAGATTGGCCTTCACCATGATGGTCGCTAGGTCTGGGATCTTATTTGCCAGACTTCTAGCATTAGCACACATGGTCTTCCAGATTTTGTTAGCTCTTTGCCTGTTGCTGCCCCCTTTTTCCTGTTGTTCTCCCTTCCTCCCTCTTCTTTTCTGACTGCTTTATTCCCCCTCCCTTCCTCCTTTACTCCCCCATCCTTGATTGACTTGCTCTGTGGCGGGACACTTGTCCCTCAGGATCTCCATACACTCTTTCTTAGCCTGTGGGGAGGGGTTCTGCCTCCCCTTTTTCTTCAACCACCCCCATGGCTAGTTTAAATGTTCATCAAAGCAACATGTAAACCATGCACTGAGAACGTTGGTTCCCCTTCCTGGATGGATGCAGGCCATCACCTCTGTATAGGCTCTTATTCTCACAGGTAGGCCCCCAGTCCACAGTGTCAGTGGTGTAACCATGCATACTTATTGTACACACGGGCGTACAGTTTTTTCAGCCCGACACGCACAAAAAAATTTAAGCTAGCCTTTAAAAATCCCAAGTTAATTGGAGGCCAGCTGGACCTCAGCCTTCGCCGGGTCGGGGGTGTGTTACCATGTTCGCGGTCTCGCGGAGGTGAGGAGGAGGCAGCACCATTGTCAATTGCCAGTCCTCTGCCTCTACAAGACCCAGTCAAGTTTGCAGCAGGCATTTGGTGGCTTGGCACTTTCTTGCACATTGGCGCACAGCACGCACTGCCGCATTCCCTGCATGAGTCACAGGCTCACAGCTCAGCCAGGAGTGAAGACTCTGAAGAGGTTGTGGATGGACTGGGAGGAGGACTCCGAGGACTGTGTTTTGTGCTGTTGGTGGGACGTGGGAGCCAAGAAGAGCACTGCGTGTTGCGACTGTCGACGGAGAACAAAATATTTTTAATTAAAAGAATGGAAGGAAGAATGAGCCAGATGTTTCGCCATGGTCGGGACTCGGGAGGGACTGCTGAGAGCAAGCCAAGAAGGAGCACTGAAAGGTGAGCTGTAATCAGAAGCACTAGGACGAGCTAGTGGAAATGTGTCTGGAGTTGTTGTGGCCTGCCTGTCTGCCCTGGCCCTAACGGCAGTCGACCACTATAGTCAGGTAAAAAAAATAATTCAGTTCAGTGTTCAGTAAGGCAGACAAACAGGCAGAGAGAGCAGTGCAGCCAGTGCTCCCATATTGATTTTGCATTTTCCCTAACTCCAGGGTGATATTCCTGCATTTTCCTGTAGATTACATTATTTCCTATGGATGCTCAATTGCTGTGTTTTTCTGTATAACCAATGCAGCCAACTCTATTGGAACAGTTTTCCTGTAGATGTCTCCAAATCCCTGTAAAATACAGGAATCCCTGTAGATCTGGGAGCCCTGAGTGCAGCATATATGTATTTTTCCCAAACTAACCAGGGCACAGCCCTCCAGGACACTGTAACTCCCCTGTTTCCCTGCTAGTGGCTGGAACAACACCTAATAGTCACTTTCACGATACCCCTGATACACTTCACAAGTACCCCTACAGTTTGCACTAACCACCTGGGCTGATTTCTCTGGCTCGACCCTGAGGACCTCCTGTAAAACAAGGTTAAACACAGCAAATAGCCACAACATGGTACTCTCGGTACAAACTGGAACCTCAGTCAGGGTAAATGCAGAAAAATTAGATCCGATTTATTCAGGGGGGCTTGGACACAGGGAGGGGCGTAATCAGGTTGATTTGCTTAAATGCTCTATCAAATAGACAGTTATGCATGCACTTCAGAGTCCCTAACAGTCACAACCTCTGGAAACCCAGGTGAGGAAGAGATGGACTAGCCAGAACCGTTGCCCAGGGTAGGCCTGCTCGCAGCTGGTTGGGGGCCCTGTGATGGAAAAACAACATGCACAATACACACTATTTGTAATCCGGAAGTTCGTGAAGAAAGAGAAACAACAACACAATCAGATGATACTTAGATTAATTTGTTGTGGCAGGGAGTTACCCTGGTAATTACTCACGATATTTGAGACCGGACACAGGCTGGACAAAATTAGAGACAGCAGGTGGTGAATCTGGAGTGCCAGGATAAGCAGGGCCTACACGATTAGCTGAGGCATCATTCCTGTTCAGACATGGGCAGGGGGCTGATCCCCAGGCAGGTCTCTCGTCAATGGCTTTCTCTGTGCAGTGGAGTATTCTGGCAGGGTCCAAGTGGCAAGGCCCGGCCACATGGAGATAACCCAGCTTCAGTGTGATTGGGCTGGATACAGCTTCCAGCAGGCAGAATACAGTTCACACAGTGGGGAATCAAACCACAACCCACCACCAATACACAGCACATTTATAAGTAAGATATTCTACAGTACCAGGTAATCCCTCTCTGAGTGTGCTGGAACTCCTGACAGGAAGATTGCATTCAGCAAAATCTTTAGTCTTCCTCAGGTACTGAGCCTGGTACAGGTTAGTGGCTCACAAATTGGATTTTAGTCCAAAAATATACTGCTCCATTCCCTTTCAGGGCAGCAGGCATACTAGCAGGCCAAACTTTTGCCTCTCCACCCTTCTCCCACACGAACGGCACCAAAGGTCGCATGACTCACTCAAGCTGTTGCTCCTTCAACTTCCAACTTCGATCTCTCATCAGACAACAAGCAGCTTGGGGATGTCCCCAGGATCAAGAGGTTCAGTTGGCTGACTCAGCTGGCAGTCACAACAAGGCTCCCCCACTAGGTGCAAAAAGCACCAACATCCCAAAACTACAATCCCCCTGTTTTCACTCCACACAGCCCCTGCAAGCAGGCTCCATTTTAGAGTCCCATGGTATTGATTGGTCCAATTCGGCAGTTCGGGACCAAGATGGTGGAGATAGACCAAAAGTCCTTGCTGCAGAGTCTGTCACATCCCTGATTCTATGGGGAACATTTTCCCCTGAAATTAGGGGCAGGGAAGATGCAACAAAACTGTTTTTTTTCTTCAAGAAAAACCCTAAAACTCACCACAGAGCATGTAAAACCCCCAGAGCTTCTGGGGGCCTCGTGACCTCTAAATCCATGGCTTTTATTTGTCCTTATTCATAAATATCATATCCAAGCACCCTCCAAAAAAATTCCTGCCTACACCCTTACCTGTTTTATAGTTGGGATGGGAGGGACTCAGGAGGAAAGGAGTTGACAGGCGGGTGGTTTAGGCAACTCACTGATCTGTGGGGAATGCATAAAGGACTACAGCTATGCAGCTTACTAGGTATGAGGGGAACAGGGTAGCTAATTCTGTTTTAGATTACCCCCAAAATGCACCAGAATGTACCAAAAAAACAAACATTTTATGGGGACCTAGGCGGCCCCCAGGCCTACAGTTTAGATTATTGGTGCGTACACTTTTTTTAAGGCTGGTTACTCCACTGCCCAGTGTAGCTGTACCCCTCCACTCTGCACCATTCCTTCAACCATGAATGGGAAGCCTTGGTGCAGTGCTCCCTCTCCTTCCGCTGTCATCGACAGGGGCACCACCTCCTCAAAAGCTGCAGCGTGTGCTACCAGTCTAAGATTTCTTCCCAGCTGCCTAAACTCCTCCTGCACTGTTCCTACCTCATCCTTAGCCAGGTCATTTGTCCCCAAGTGGACAATGACCTCTAGTTCCACCTCCCTTCCTACTACCCAAGTGATCCACAGGATATGCTACCCATCCCTCTGAGCCATGGTGCCAGGTAGGCACCTAACCACCCTCTCCGATCCATTCCTATTCCCGACTCTATCCCCCAGACAATTGATTCCCTCACCAGAAGTTGCTTCCTCCTTCTCTGGGATCCTCTTTCACACTCCTTGGGGCCTCCACTTGGGAGGGCCCCCACATCCTCCCCGGCCACTACCACGGGTACTTCCTCTTAGCAGTCCTGCTCCACCAGAGCAGTTTAGAAATGCTGTAGGGATACCAGTTGTGGTTGAGGAAAATGTCTGTAGCCTTCATCCCCCAACCTTCTGGATCCCACAACCCCTTCCCTCCTCAAGCCAACTGTAGTCCAGCTGTTCTTTCTAACCAGCAACCTTTGAGGTAACAGTGTCAGACTTGGTGGCCCCTAGGTGGGAGAAACGATCACCCGACTCCTAGTCAACGCAGCTCTGAGTCTTCTGACTTCCTCCAGCCTCAAATCTAGAGACCTTCTCTGCCAACCTAAAGAGGCATATATAAATGGGGCAGCACAGCAGTCTGTAGAAGTTCTCCCTGAAGACTACAGACCCACAATCACATTTGCACAGAAACAAGTTCTGCAAACTTGCTATTAATTACTAAATCATATGTTAAAATATATAACCATAAATATCACACATGCCATTCTTTTAACTTTTGCATAAAAAGTAAGTTCGTTTTATTAAGGTGGTAATGTTACCATAACATGTTCTCAGATCTTATCTGCAAAAAAACAGTGACCTCTATTCATGAAGTCTATGTGCACATTTACGTGGCATGTAGGCTTCATTATGAGAATCTGCCATGCAGTGGAGAATGTGCGGAAATCCCACGCGTGTAGGATGGAGGTTCTGCGCAACTTTCACACCCTCAACCTGCACCAGGTCCCAGCTATGCGTGCAACCTGGCAGGGAGGATAGCTGGGGAATGCCACAGCTAAGCACCATGCACAACTACAAATCTCCACATCAAGGGCCGTAGTAGAGGGGGCTCCAGTTATGCCAACAGGGACCCTGCTAGAGCCACCTTTGCACCCCCTCCCACTGGCGACATGGGAAGGCGGACATCGCGCCATTCCCCCCAGACACACTGCTACCCCTAGCCCTTAGAGCATAGCAGGAGGGCTGGGGGCATGTCTGAGAAGTTGGGCCGAACAGCCCATCTTTTTAAGAGATGCACCAGTCACTAGAGAACCATCTGTATTCCACAGTCCTCATGAACCGTGTGGAGCAGGGATCCACTCACACAGCATCCAGGCCATCTCACTGGATGGCTGTAGTTGATTGCCATGCTGCCCCAGCCATGCTTCCACACTGCTACACAGGCAGAGGGTGGCATAAATGATGTGCAGCTCAGGTCCACGAATACAGCCCAAGTTATGCGGCACTGTAGGTGCAGGGCACCATAGTGTAGCTACGCTCCTTTCAGGCATACTTACACCATATACAAGAATCGTACCCAATATGAGCAGAATAAATAACTGTATTTACTCGTTACTATTAATAAAAGATGGTATTCACAATATAATTAGCTCTATTTGCTGGCTGCTATAAGCCTGATAAACTTCGGTGCATTGTCACAGTTGTTATCGTCACCTTAAACTCATGATATTATGAAGTATATCTGCTGCACAGTCAGTAATAGGGCATTGATGGAGAACATCGGACCACCACAATAGCTGCTATGGTAAATGTGTAACATCTTGAAATGTGAAGCACTGAGCCAACTACTGCTATCTATCTATGGCAAATTCCAGATGATGACACAGTAAATAGTTCATTTGAATTGGGGGGGTTGTGCCCCCCACACCTCCCCTGCCAATTAAACAAAAAAAAAACACAGGGGGGCAGAGCCCCCCAAATCAAGTGAGCTATTAACTGAATCATCATCTGAAATGAGTTGCAAGCAAATTTAATAACTATAATACACGCTTTGAAGTGCTGAGCCAACTACCTCTATCTCCATAGAGATGCTACGGCAAATTTCAGAGTTCAGACAATCAGTTTTTTGGTTTTTTTTTACTAACCTTGGCTACACTTGCACTCTCCATTTTTTCACTCACTATACTCATCAATTATTTTAATACGGCCCTCTGGGCTAACTCCCCCCTACTTCCTGACTGATTAATACTATGTTCTTTAAGTAAGGTATGCCTCATAACTGTCTCCTTGTATAACCTGCGTTAGCTACCTTGATCAACTTTTGGCACCTTTTACTCCACCTGGGTGATATATTATCTTGTTAAACCTCTGCCAGTGGCACTTGTATACTGACCACATGTAAGACTTCTGTAACTAATTGTATTTCTGTGCACTTGCTCAGTGTTTTTCTTGTATTTCAAATGTTTGTATTTGTAACTTTGATGTGGAACCTTTGAAAGAGAGCCTGTGCTCATAAGTGTCATCCCAGTATTTGAAATAAATGAATAAAATAATTGTTCATTTGAATTGGGGGGCTGTGCCCCCACCCACAAAACCCCCTACCCAATTAAAAACAAACAAACATGGGGGTAAGGGGGGGCAGAGCCCTCCAATTCAAATGAACTATTAACTGTGTCATCATTAGAAATTTGCCATAGGTTGTTCACCATGCACCACTGTACTTTTGATTATTAGCTAAACTTCCTTGCATTTTAAGTAAAACTATACTGCATGTTTCACTACAAAAACAAGAACTCTGCCTATTATTTCATTCTGTACAGTGTACAGTTCTGTTACAGGAGGTGTAGCAGAGTGTGTAAACCTGAACTGATAGTGACATTTAACAACAATGTAATTTTATGCAAAAAAAAAATGCTATTTATGGACCATTTATGAATTTGGTCCGACGTTCTGTGCATACACCAGTAATAGCTCGGGATTTCTTATCATTAAGATCACTTTATATGCAGTCTTATAAACATCCTCACTAGCAATTTCATTTAAGCTTAAATTCTTGTATACAGTTCTATTTATTGCACTTAACTAAATGCATTCCACCTTAAGATTAAAAAGTTAAAAAGAGTAGCAGAATTTTTCAAATGGTGATCTGCTACATTATACTATAATTCTGCCAATTCTTTGATGATTGGTTATGTGCAGTACTCTATATTATTTTAGCAAAAGTGAAATCACTGGTTTATTTGTGTTTGCTTAACAGATGGTGTAAAACCTGTAACTTCACCGGCAGTTTCCATCGCCGTCAAAATAAATTACTACTGTTTATTGTAAGTTGTACTTCAAACTAGTAACCCATACGTTTCTGTCTTACTTCTAGTATTCTGTTAGCTTTAGTATAATTATGTTCCCATCTGCAACTGAGTTTAGGAGATGAAATTTAGCTATGAGTAATCCTTATTTCTTTGTACTTCCTACAGTGCCTAACATTTGTTAGTGCTACCTTAAAGCCTACAGTGGCAGCGATCTTATTCAGGGCAGGGTACTAGTTTCAAAGCAGCCAGCAAATAGAGCTAATCATACTATGAATACCATCTTTTACTAACAGCTGTGAGTTAATAAGTTGTTTATTCTGCTCATACTATTTTTGCAGATAAGATCTGAGAGCATGTTAAGGTAACATTAACACCCTAAAGTGCTAGTAGAAACAATAAACTCTAGCCAGAGCTGGCACGGCTGTGGCAAGCTTGCAGGATCTGGAGAGCGAGTGCTGCCAAGAGACATTTCCAAGATGGCGATGGTGATGCAACTGTTCATGCATGGCATTCATGCATGTGCAGTTGCAGCAAATGGCAATATGCCATTCACAAGATGGCGGCACCAGCAGAACTGCGCATGCACATGAGGCACATATGTGCAGTTCTTGCCCCAAAATGCAGAAGTAACAGTCAAAATAGTGCAGCTGTCACTCTGTAGTGGCCAATCACTGTGCAGTGTTACAAGCTCCATTGGACTTTCCAAAGGATACTTCCGAAAGTCCAATGGAAAGTGCCATGAGCAGCCATTTTAAGGCCAGAGAAAGCAAAACAACTGTAGGCTCTGCCCACAGCTGTAACAATAGCAGACAGGAAAATGCTACAGATTTTGAGAAGTAGTCAGTTGTAACTTTTAATTTTTGAAGTATTTTCCTTTTTTCTTAATAGAAAGTTTTCTATCTGATCATATTATGCTGGATGTGTGGAATAGCACTGTGCCTGGCAGTTTACATATCTAGTTCTACTTCTCTCACTATGTCATCAGCACTGTGACATCACTGACTGTGACATCACAGGTGACTGACCTGTTAGCTGCTGACTGGCTCTTCCTAAGCAACTGTGATGTCACAGTCAGTGAGGTCACAATGCTATAGATGTAATGGGAGGAGCAGAGCTAGAAATGTCAATGTCAGCTGCCAGGCAGGGTGCTGTTCGGCACGTCACACCTACTAACATCAGTTAAAAACATCTTCTAAGTAACCAAACAAAAAAGTAAAAGTAACTCAGACATGAACAGTAAGAACTGACTGCTTTTAAAGAACAATATTAGTTTTGGGCAGTACGCCACCGCTTTAAGAAAACTAAGCCTTACTTTTTATGCAGCAAGGTAAAATAATGCCATTTGTGACATTTATGGTAATATATTTCAGTGTGTTGTGTTTTAGCAATTAATAGCAAGTTTGCAGAACAACAGCCAGACTTGGCAGGTCAGTCAGTCAATGTTTGTAGCCCATGTGTGTAGTGCACTATCAAGGAAAGTATGTAAGTATGTGGTTGTGCTGGAGGTGTAGTGGTGAATTTGTACAGTTCATGCAAGAAGGTTCAATAGCTACATTCATTAAATATTTATCATATTTCAGCTTATGTAACAAAAACAAGCCTATTTCCCATGGCTAGGAAATAACTACTGATATATTTTGTATTTGTTATGGTTTGAAGCATCAGTTTGGTGTGTGAATTTATCAAGTACTTACAGGTATGTGTGCTTGTGTTTTATTAAGTTGCAGTACCTCTCCCCGAAGAAGCCACAGAAGAGCTGGTAAAACATTGTGACAGTGTGACAAATAAAGGAAGAACTGAGACTTATTTACTGTTCTGGCATTTTTGGCCTTGAGCATTCCCTCGCTTCTTATGTATCCAATGTGTAAGCAAGGACCAGCTCCATACCATATATTTTGAAAACAAGTGATACCTCACTGGGACATGTACGTTTAGGGGGTTGTAGAGTAAGCCATTTTTCCTACTAGATGCCACTTTGTCAGCACATTATGAAGGCGGTTGTGTGATTATTAACAAAACCGGCAGATTTTACTTGACTGTAGCAGCTTGGACTGGTGCCAGATTTTCAGGTTGTGCTCATGGCGAAGGACTACTCTGAGCATTGCCCCCCCCCACACACACACACACACACACACTTTTCAAATGGCAGTTAAAATCACTATTTGAAGACGCCAGAAAGATTCTGTTAGACGGAAGACATTGTCCAGTGTAGTGCAGGAGTGATAAGTACCACCCCTTCTGATTAGTAATGTAGCTGGATTCTTCATACAGTACTGAATCCCTGTTTTTTGTAGTTTAGCTTCCACTAATTCAAGAGAGTAGTCTTGAAAAATGAAAATCCTGGCATTTCCCCAGTACAGGCTTCTTCGATCTTGAACCCATTTCAGGATTGTTTCCTTAAATGAGAATTGGAGAAAGTTAACAATAATGGGTCTCAGACCTTTTTCAGATGTTGATGTCCGAGACCTATGGGCCCGCTCAATCTCCAGTGATCAGTGCCTCTGATAATTTAGTATTGCAGGTAGACAGATTTGAAGGAAGACACATATTATGCCCCTCTACTCCCTCAGGGACCCCCACAACCCTTAAATTGTTATGCCTACTGTACTTCTGTTCTCCAGGTCATCAGTTTTTGTGAGGAGAATGCCAATTTGCCTGGGGTGTAATTCTATAATGTCTTCAAGTTTGATTAGGGAATTTGCGACTAGAGTACTCCTCTCTCAGCCATGGCAGTTCTGTTTTTGATTTCATCCAATGTTAACTGCTCACCCTTGCTCATTCTCAAACTGTAAATGGGATTCTAAATGAGGGGTGCTACTGTATGTACTATACATCAACAGGGTGTGCTATGACTTGGTTTTGTCTTTGATTTCAGACAGGTCTGACAGGTTTGACTGAGGGGAAGACATACTGATTTTTATTTCAGACATCTCTTCTTAAAAAAGAAAAGAATATGTAAGCTCCCAGTGGGTCTTGCAGCAGTCATAGGGTTAACTCCTGATGTCACCTGGAGCTGCCTACAGGCAGGCGGCCACCTGAGGGCATAGGAGGTTATTTAAGGGAGTGGGGTTTTGGTGTAAAAAAAAGTTCCTCTGGAGACAGCGATAGGTAGACTGGTGAAGTAGGGGCCAAGGTGGGGTGATTGTCCCCCCCAGCTGGTGGGTTTTGGCAGCATCATTACAGAAGAAAATGTACCAGTGGTCTGGTCCTGTCCTGTAGGTTGGCTGAAGTGTGGAGGCTCTGGGTGTGTGATCTGAGTCCTGAGGGAGCAGGGCCTCTCAGCAATAATGTGAGCCTGATGTGGGCCCCACAGGCACTGGTGAGATCCTACCCTGCCCCTTGGGCTGTGAAGCTGAGTCTAGTTTGTGAGCGGAGCAAGTGGGTATGGTCAGATAGTATGGGAAGCCCAGGGCATCAGTTTTTTCAAGCTGCCCACCTCACGGGTATGTCCCTGCTGTGTATGCCAGAGCATCCATGTTTGGCATTATGCCCATGGACTCAGTGGCAGACAGTAAAGATCACAGGAACCATGGAAGCCCCAATATCGAGTTGTCCTGGGAGTGCTGTGACAGAGGTTTGAGCCCTGGTAGCACCGATGTGATTTGGAAGGAGAAGGCATCCACAAGTTTGAGCACATTTAAAAAAAGAAAGTGAAGGAGTAGAACGGAACTAGTGAAGTTTGATTCAGCTGCAGGACAACGCCTGTAAGGTCTTCTCAACCATGAAAAGGAAAAAGGGAGGAGGTACTGCTTGTACCCAAAGTGATCTGCTGTTTTATCCCAACGGTCTATGGAGTGGCTGTTTTAATGTTCAGTTAATTAAATGGACTTGTTTTATGTACTTTGCTGCCATGTTGACATTGGACTCATTGTTACAGCTTGCTGAAATGGGCTAACCTGCATTCTCCCCACAGCTGCAGCAGCCCTGCCCTTGAGCACACTGCATTCATTCTTCAGGAATCAGGTAGATGCAGCCAGATGTGGTTTCTGGGTTAGTACCCCCCCTTCGAACAGCACCAGCCATACCCTTAGACACGGGAAGGAGGGGAAACAAGTAAATCTAACAAAGCAAGCCCTGCGTTGTCTGTATATTTTACTCTGAAATCCTGTGAATCCTTGCCTTGTCTGTATATTTCCTTGTACTCTCCTGGGTCACACCTGAAAATAGGCATCTGTTTGTCTAGTCTGCTTACCTGGCAAACAAAAACTAAATAAAAAAAAAAACCTTTCTACTTTACCTCCAGAGCTAGCAGCAGTTTTGTCAGTCAGAGGGCTGCCATTACAGGAGCCATTATTAGAGCCACCCAGTCTCTCTATTTGTCCTGTGTTCCATCGAATGTGAGTGAACAAAATGTCTAAAATCTCTATCTGACAAAAATGAACTGATTTTGGTGGCAGGACTCAATTTTGTTAGCTCAGAACAAGGACAAAATTGGACAGGATTAGAAAGTTTGAATAATCGGATTACTTTTAGTCAAGATGACATGCTGAGGAGATCGCGGTTCAAGTTGCCATCTTCTTTAGCACAGGCGTGTGTTCTGCCTGTTCAGTAACTGCTGAAACTGCTAGTCACTGCCTCACCTAAGAGCATTTCCATTTCTGTTATTCTCCAAAAGATAGGTACCCTGTCTTTTACAGTGAGGGAGAAGGGCTGGCAGAGCTGCTGCAATAAAAGTACAATGCTGCACAGGGTCCCCTGTCACATCAAGCCTCACGCCATGCTTCTATCCAGTGGGGTATCTACTACAACATAACACCATAGCCCCAGAGCACCTCTCATTTATCCCCTGAAGCCCCTTGGTTTCAACATGGTGCCCAGCAGTAACCATAGACTCTGAAGAGGAGAACAACATCTGGGCACTTATGTAGAGTTTATGTAATTCTTTTTAGTTGTTGAAATACTATTGCCCCCTGACAGATGCTTCTAGCATTTAATGCCAAGAACTGGTGGCAACGATTGAGACAAATGGCGGAGAATGTCTGAATCCTCAAAACATGATGAGGTCCATAGCCTGGGTTCCTTGACATCAACAGAGGAGCCTTGCATGGCTGGTACTGTTTCCTGGTGACTGCCAAGTCATTAGGAAGATGAGCTGGGTTCTACTTCCACTGAGCTGTGGCCGTCCTCTCTCAAAAAATTGAATGGAGAGAGAGTGAGAAACTGGCGGGCGAAGAAGTTGGGAAGTGGGTATTTGGACTGCCAGTCACTGAGTTAGGAGAACTGCATATTGTGTCATACAGTCCTCTTCAGGTATTTTTATTTATTTTATTTTTGGAAGAATCAGAAATACCTTTGAGTCATAGACTCCTTTACAAAGGTTCCACGTCACATATAACAAATCAGTTACACAAATACAATTAGTACAGATACAGATACAAATACAGTGATTATTACAGAGTAAGGTTAAGTTACAACAGGAATGCTAGGCTAGCATTCAGGATCTTAGTGCAGTTTGAGTCAGTTAAAAGAGACTGGACACTTATCTCCCTGAGTTAGTGGAGCGGATAGCAGTATGCACAGGCAAGCCAGAGGCCATTGTCAGTAAGAGAGGGACAGGGGCACTAGTTCATTTGCAGTCACAGTCACTTGAGGAGCGAAGATGGGCCCTGAGGTGCGTTTTGAAATGACCAATTCTTTGATCTAGACGCAAGGAGTAGGGTAGGTTATTCATCCACAAGGGTGCCCTGTAGCAAAAGGATCTTTGAAATTGAGTAGTGCGACAGGGAGGGATGGAGAAACAAAGGGTATCAGAGCTACGGGTATTTTCAACTTTAGAGTCCAAGGTGATTAAGGAGGTGAGGGATGCGGGGGAGAGGCCAAGGGTAATTTTTTTAGCTAAGACACAAGTGTGGAATTTGATTCTGTTATCAAGGTTAAGCCAATTAGTGTCCTTATATAGCACACAGGTATGGGTGAGTCTGTCACACCCTAATATCAGGTGACAGGCCTTGTTTAGCACAAGTCTAAGACTATCAAGGGCTGAGGGGCTTGCCCCTCCAAAAGTCAAAAGGCCATAGTCAAGTAGGGAGAGAACTGAGGAGGAGATAGCAAGTTTAAGGGCCTCCGGGGTAAGGCAATGTTTATAGAGCCCTAGCCTAATGTTTAGGGCCTTGGATAATTGATGTATATGCTCATGATAGATGAGGCCAGTGTCCAAAGTGATGCCCAGATATTTAAAGGTGTGCACAAATTCCAGGGGGGTCAAGGACGCTGATAGTATTTGGGGAAAAAGCCCTTTCCTGGAGTTCTGCAGATGTGCGAAGAGCATACCTTTAGTTTTTTTATAGTTAGTAATAAGGCATTGTGAGGTGAATCAGCTTTCGACAGCATTGAAGGAGGACTGGAGGGAGTGGTGGAGTTGAGAGGGGTCTGGGCTGGAAGAGAAGATGACCGCATCATCTGCATAGAGTAATATGTTGGAGGTGCAGGATGCGGTGAGGGAGTTTAGGAACAGGCTGAAAAGGAGGGGACCCAAAATGGACCCTTGTGGGACCCCTGAGAGGACTGGAGATTTGGAGGATAGTGTATTGCCAATTTTAACTTGAAGGGTCCGGTTGGTAAGGTAGTGAGAAAACCATCCCACAACATCCTGTGAGAGACCCAGGTTGAGCAAGGAGGTTAGGAGTAGTGAATGGTGGATGGTATCAAAGGCCTTAGTGAGGTCAATGAAGACCACACTGGTGATGTAGCCTTTATCCAGTGAAGAATGGATGTGTGATGTTAGCTCAAGCAAGGCTGTAGTTGTGCTGTGACTTTTATGGAAACCATGCTGTTGTTTGCAGAGTAGGTCATATTTATTGAGGTGGTCGGTGAGCTGATCTGAAACTAACCTCTCTAAGGCCTTGGAGAGGTTGGGGAGTATGGAGATAGGGCAGTAATTGTTAGCAGAGGAGCGGTCACCCCCTTTAAATATAGGCGTGATAGAGGCAGATTTCCAAATGGTAGGGAATTTACCTAGTGATAGGGAGAGGTATAGAATGTGGGTGAGAGGAACAAGGACTTCCTTAAGGGACAGCCGCAGAATTCTGAGATAAAGGGAATCGGCTTTGGGAGAGGCATGACTAAGGGCAGTGGTAAGGTATGGTTCAGCTGACTTGGGAGAGATGTGGCGGAAGTAAAGGGGGGGCACAGAGATGAGGTGCGGGTGTGCTAGAAGCTGGTGGATCATAAAAGTTAGGGGGAGAACATGGTTAAGGTTGGAGAAGGCATCACTGAAAACTGCAGCAATGTGTGTAGGGTCAGAGGTCAAGGACCCATTTGACATGACTTGGGAGGGGACCAAGTTGGGGACCTTACCACAAATTTCCTTAATGTTGTTCCAAAACTTGCGGCCTGAACCCCAGGACAAGGTTAGGGTGGATTTATAGTAATCCACTTTTGCCCTGCGAATGGCCCAAGTGCACTTGTTACGAGCCATTCTATAATTCTGTCTATCAAGGGGGAGGCCGGATTCAATGGAGAGCTGCCATAGTGAGTCTCTGGTTCACATTAAAGTCTTGAGCCGCTCGGTGAACCAGGGTACGTGATTGCCTTTAACCATTCTTTTCGTGAGAGGTGCATAGAGGCCACATATATTATTGAAGGACCGGGTAAATAGATCCAGGGCACTGTCAACATTAACCGTGTTCAAAATGAGGGACCAGTCCATGACCCTGAGGTGCGCTTTTAGTTGTGCCAATTTACCAGGACCAAGTTTACGTTGCACAATAATTTTAGGAGGGGACCTAGGGATTTTGCAGGACCAGGAGCAGATAACTGGGGAGTGGTCACTGAGGGCATTTGGCAGGACGGAAACATTGGTGATCTTGCACAGGCGATTGGAGAAGATGAGGTCCAATAGGGAGGAGGAGCCAGTACGCAGATCCAAACGAGTGGGGGAAGTGACCAGTTGAGTTAGATCTTGGGCTGTGGTGAGATCAATGAGGTACTCCTGAACCTGTCACAAAATTAAATGTGTAGCCCCTCAATCACTAGGGGCACTGTGTTATTTGTTCTACAAGACCCATTTGGTTATCTAAAGGTTAATATTTGGTCCACAGTTGACTCCCTGTCATGTCACCTTGATCACAGTATAAAAAGGAAGCCTGACACCATTTTAGGAAGATGGAGTCAGGAGTTAAGGAGGAGTGAGGACATGGTAAATCATGCATGAGAGTGCAGATCGAGTATGAGGTGGGAAATACCCCGCAAGATTGTTTCCTTCAGGGCACTTGTAGGTCCCATGCTGACCACAAAGTGAGGGCATCACGGACTGCTGGGGAATCCTGGAGTAGGGTTGAAGGGGCATCCTCTCATCGATGCCACAGGATCCCACATGGAAGGATGACTGGAAGTGTTGGATTTTATACCAGTTAGTGGCATAACTAGTTTGCTAGCTGCTGTTCCACTGTGATCAAGTGTCAACATAAGGGTAACTGGGCATTGGGAAGGGGTCAACAGAAGAAGAGCCCTTCACTCATGACAGTTATTAGTATGTCTACCAGGTTTCCAGTCAGAGGGCCCATGACCAGTGGCCCTAGAGGTGGGGCCCTGGTGTAGACCATATCAACTCCGTATCCTATCTTGACAGAGTAGGTAACATTCATGGCAAGTATGCAAGACCTGTATGCTGTTTGTGTAATCAAATTCTGCTTTGCTTTGTCCCTGAGTTTCTTCATTTTGTCAGAGGCCAAAATGGAAAGTGTGTTGCATGGCCTCAGTTCTGAGTACCTCAGGCCTATATTCACACCAGTCTCAGCCTCCCATTCATGCAAGGTGACCCTCTAGGGATGATAGGTTACAGATGTTATCCTGGAAGAGGCTGGAGGCATTCAAAACCAGTGGGCAAAAGGGGATTGCCAATGAAAATACCCCAGGTGTAATGACACTCAGGCCACTGAAGAGGTTACCTCCAGAGAACTGGACTGGGGAGAGACAGACAGACACAGAAGCTACAGGAGCTGCAGCAAAAAAACAGAATGATGCTGGTACTGACGAATCCTTTCCGTTACCAGCTGGAAGACAAAACTGACCCATCCTGGGAAAGATCTGCTGAGCAAATCAGAAGGTAGCAAAGAAACCGAAACATCAGTGGTGACTGAAATATTTGTACATTCCTGGGTGATAGACATTGTTTAGGAACAATGTCAGTCTAGTGTGGTGGATCCTGAAACTGTGGGTGCAGCAAGTATAACAATGTATGTAAAGTCCATAGACACTGAGCATTCTCTCCCCAAAAAGTTCAAATGACTCACTTACTTCTGTGATCCAATTCATTTAATACACAGCAAACATAAAAATGGCAGCATATAGGCCGCTTCCCTGATACTACACTCACCAACAGTTTTGCACCAAATGCGCTTTCCAAGGCATTGTTTAAGAACACCATGACGCTTGGGTGAAACCTCAAGTGGAGGAGGTGTGAGTCCAGAGTTGTCATTCATCTGCCCTGCAGAACCATGCCTTCCAAAAGAAATGTTGCCAGATTTATTTATGTCAGAAGGAAACTATTAAAGTTACCGGAGTTGAGGACAGGCCTAATGGGTTCTTGGCCTGCTGCTGTCCCTCTCTCAAAGTATTACTCCAAGTATGTAAGAGAAGATGGGCAAATTGCCAGAGGTCTCTCAAAACACAGAGTGAGTTACACAAGGACAGGTAGGCCTTGAAAATTGATTTTTTGCTAAAGGATCTTTCACTCAATGAAAGCGAAAATAAAATTGAAATCACAAATATTGCAGCATCAGCATTTAGCTAGAGGATAGGACCCTTTGTAAGTATTTATTTATTGTATTTGGTTACCAAGTGGGTGTACTGATCCAATTGACCATTTGTAGGCACTACCCGGGCCATAAAGATGGCACATAGGTAATACAGCTAGGAAATACAATTACAAAGGTACAGGTGGTACAGAAAACAGGACAACTGAAATAGGAATATAAAGTGCAAGTGCAAAATACAACAACGTTACAGAGCAATAAATACAGAAAGCAAGCTAGCAACACTAAATGTTCAGTGCAGTACATCAGGATCAATCAGACGTAGGTACAGTAAGTTGAAGAATCCACAGCAGAAATGTGAAACAGCATTTTTCACCCGGAGAGGCAGGCACACATAGAGGCAGCCATCAAGACTGCTTTATAGTGTGATTTGAAGGCAAGGCACGTGTCTAGGGAATGGAGGGAGGCAGGAAGATTGTTCCAAAGTTTGGGTGTGACAAAAGTGAAGACTTTGCTACCCAGGCAGGTGGATGCCTGGGGAACCTCTAAAGTTAGGACGATGGAGTTACGAAGATTGTGGGAGCAGGTTTTTTGTTTGAGCAGGGAGAAAAAGGGGGACAGCTTTCCACTTCTGATGGCACTATCTATGGTGCAGCTGAAGAAATAGCTGTTTGTGGCTGGGGGAGGGCGCAGCCCAGGGCCTGGTATAGGGAGTAATATTGTGTGGAATAGGGCACCATCAGTGCAAATCTACAGATGTTATTGTAGGTGGTAGTAAGCCTCACAAGAAGTTGGGAGGAGGCATGTGTATAGATGGGGGCACAATAATCTAATAGAGGAAGGAGGTTGCCTTGTGCAATGGCAAGCCAAGCCTCAGAGGTCAGATAATGTTTTAGTCGGAAGCCCACTCCCAGCTTCTGACTGATATGCTGCAAGGTGTTATTGATGTGTACGAAGAAGGTTATGGTGGGGTCAAGTGTGACACCCAAGTGTTTGAAGCATGGTACATTTTCAAGGGGGGAGTCATCCAGAATTAGAACAGTCCAGGTAGTTTGAGTATTGGTCAGCTAAGAGATCTTGAGTTTAGACCCCAGAAGCATGGCCTTAGTTTTGTCTGCGTTTACTAGGAGCTTATTTCTCAGAATCCCATTGTGGGTTGCTCTGTAGTTCAGGGTTAGTGTGGTGGAGAGGCTAGTCAGTGACTCGGTGCTGTGGAACAACACTAGGTCATCTGCATATAGGATGGTCTCACATGAGAGGCTTTCAGCTGATAGGGAGTTTAAGAATAGCAAAAAGAGGACCTAGGATGGAGCCTTGGGGGACACCAGTGGTCACGGCCTTAGCCACATTGGTGGCACCTCCAATGCTAACCATGTGGGATCGGCCAGAGAGGTAATTCTGAAACCAGGTAGCCATCCCCATGGAGCAATTAAGGTTCTTTAACTTGCCATGGAGCAAGTTGTGGTTGACCAGGTCAAAGGTCCTGGTCAGGTCAACGAAAATGGCACCTGTGAGATTCCCTATATCCATGTTTCTGAAGACATAGTTTGTAAAGTGGGCAAGGGCAGATGTAGTACTGTGGTATTTCAAAAAACTGTGCTGGTGAGGACAGGGAAGGTTATATTTATTGACATGCACCAAGAGTTGTTGGTGGACGACCTTTTTGAGGAGCTTGTTCAGGTGGGGCAGGATAGAGATGGGCTTGTAATTATCCATGGACAGAGGAGCACCGGTTTAGAAAATGGGGACTACCTTAGCAGTTTTCCATATGGTGGGCATAGCTGAAGAGGAGAGGGCAAGATTGAAGATTGTGGTCAGGGGTTTGGTGATTCAGGGGGCTATTAGTTTAAGGAAGTGGGGGTATAGTCCATCACTAATGGGACTGCTTCAGTTTGGGAGTCTCTTCAATAATTTGTAGGTTTCTTGTGTGGAGACAGCCCTGAAGTGGAAAGGTAGCTGGAGGTGCCAGCCAGGGTGTGTTTTCGGTCTGGTTTGCTGGGCATGCTGGGTTGGGTGTGGACAGTTTATTACGGTGGGCTGAGAAGTCAATGAACTTGACATTCAGGGCATTGGCAACTGGGACGGGGTCAGTTTAAAGACCTGTTGAGGAGCTGAAGATGTAGGGTGGGGTGATGGGATCTAGGGGCTATCATGGAGCCTATGGTGGACCAGAACAGGTGGGGGGTTCTAAGGCTGTTGCTCTGGAGTTTTTGAAAGTGGCTCACTTTGTGGGTTTTGGTCTGCTGTTTATACAGATTGAGTGTTCTCCTGTAATTGTTCTATAGGGTGAGGGAGGAAGGGGGAGGCTTTGAAGGCAGCACATTTTGTGTCTCTCTCTTTCATGCCTGATACCAGTTACTATTACTGAGCCCTGTGCAGAAATACATGGTATTTCTTGTAGTTCAGTGTGGTTCACCCGTTGAGAATTTAAAACCCTGCAAGCAAAAACCAGTACTTACAATATTAATGATCTGGTTGGGAATGTAGGCAGTTAGCACTAAGCAGTGGGACATGTCATTGATTTCTACTGTGACTGTAACGTCCCCCAACTTTAGTCTTTATGGCTTCCGTTACCTTTAAATTCTACAGTATATCAAAGGGAAACATCTGGCTGCAAGTACATAATACCATAGTGTGGGACAGTCCCCGGTTAGGCTTTATACCTCAAAAGTAAAATTTGACCTTGTCTTGTAGGACATTGAGACATTGTATCCGGTTGATCCTGCCATCCCTCCCACAAGCATTTTGTACATGGTGCCTCTATGGGCACATCCCATAACCTCTGATGGCTAACGTCAGAGCCAATCAGCTGTGGTTGAGTGTAAAGTGTGTAGTAGTTAGTAACAGATGGAGTTGTTAATAGCTGTGGTTTGTTCTTTACCAGTCCTGGTGTAATATCGAGACCAAGTATAGACTGTCTGCTACTGGTGAGTCTGTACCTGCTCTCGGTATTGCATTGGGATCTGCAAAGAACAAACCAGAGCTAATAATACCTCCAACTATTATTAACTCCTATACTTTCTCCTGCAGCTGATCACTCACTCTGACATCAGCCGGGGATGTTCTGAGATGTATCCCTAGAGGCACTGCATAAAAAATGTCAGTGGGAGAGATGGCAGGATCAACCAGATACAATAAAATTACTCCCCTACAGGACAAGGTAAAATGTTACTTTTTAAGTCTAAAGCCTAATCGGAGACTGTCTCACATTAAAGTGTGGGACACTTGCAGCGGGACATTTCCCTTTAATGCATAACAAGCCATTGTTGCTTTTTGTTTCTGCTAAATATTGAATTTGAGTATAAAGCCACAGGTAATGCAACAGTAAGTCTTGCTACCTGAATAAAGCTAAATAAAGACACATTCAGGCCATGTGGTGAGTGTCAGCAGTCAGTCTTTGCTGAGTAAGAACTGCAGGAGCTCTGTTCACTTGTAATACGAAGTTACAAGATATTGTATACATTTTCACATACTGACAAACTAAATTGTCAGGTTTAAAACAGTCTTGTATATACCTGAGTAAAATGAAATAAAGACACATTCAGGTCATGTGGTGCCTTTCAGTAGTCAGTCTTCACTGATTAAGAACAGCAGGAGCACTGCTCACTTTTAGCAAGAGTTAAATAAACAAGGTATTGTATACATTTTCACAGACTGATATAAACAAAATTGTCAAGTTTTAAATGATTTTGTCATACCTGAATGCAATGAAATAAAGACACATTCAGGCTGTGTGGTAAGCCAGAGGCCTTTAATGATTAAGAGCTAAATGGATTCTGCTCACCAGCTCCCCCATGTGGAATGTGTACAAGCAGACCTACAGTAAATGGTAGATTGCAGATTTAGCTGATCACTGGGAAAACAACTTGAGCTTAAGGAAATCAGAGCTCAGAGGTTTCCTTAGTACTTCACACTTTCTACTCAACAACATGATGTTACCCTGGTATAAAATCCAAGTCAGCAGTATACAATAAAAATACACAGTTACACTCGTGTAAAGATATTTTTAAACATTTGATTATAAAAAGTTCCACTCCTTATTACGATCTGGTAGAATGACTTGCTACGTATGGGTCTGTCTGTCCCTTTTTATGTTTGCTTGCACTCATGTGCAAGAAACATAGTGCCATCATCTGAGTTTTCGGAGGTGTGTCACCCCCTCCTCCAATTCAGTCAGTGTGTTGGCAGGTGCGGCCCCTGTAAGCCAATGCCTGCTGGAGCTGTCTATGACAAGCTCCAAAATGCAGTGGCATACAGTTGAAAGGGGGAGCTATGCTTCAGTGAGCAGCGATAAGATATCGCCTGCTCATGCGAGCTCCCCCACACACACACACACACACACACACACACACACATACACACGTGTATGCATACTGCGTGCTGTCCCCACACACACACACTCTATAGCCAGGGGTGCCCAATCCCCGTCCGGCTGTACTCGCTCCCCAAAGCCTTCCAAATGCCACACTGGGTGCCCACCCCAGCGGAATTATCGATAATAGCTGACGGGGGGTGCCCAATCCCTGTCGGCTCCACTGTCCTCCTCCGAAGTACCGGTGCCACGCCACAGCCCACCCAGCATGGCAACTGATGATAGGGCCGACGGGGTGCCCAACTCTCACCCGCCCACGCCCCAGCCATCTCTTGTGCCACGCTGGGAGCCCACCCAAGCGTGGCAAACGTCCCACACGTCGTTTTAAAAAAAAAACACCTGTAAAGCAAAAACGGTCCCACGCAGTCTCCCAGCCCCTCCCACAACTCGCACTCCACCCACTGCGCACTCTGCCTTCCCCATACCCCCACCCCATACTTTCATCGACCCGCGCGATGATCTCGTGGACCGGGAACAGGTCTGCACTCTTCAAAGCCGACCGCGAACTGAGGAAATGCCGTAAGCTGTATAATGGGCTAGATAGGGTTTTTCAACTTTATTGCATATCTCAGGCATTTTGCACCAAATTTTCAACATGGGGTTTTTGGGACCTCCTCATGAATTCTTGCATTGTCATGGCGTTATTTAGTCTCGAGGGTGATTTCGCAGCTACTGCACAAAATCACCTTTCCAGAATGATTAACAAAACGACACTGCCAGTGTTCATAAGGTGGGCTCTCAAAAAGACTATTTTGAAAATTTGGTGAAAAAATTCCTAAAACTGACTGTTTTACAAGCGTGCGTTGCGCAGTTCCTATGCACACTCGTACAGTCGCGAATTTTCAATATTTTCACTCCAGTTTCTCAACATTGCCATTTTACCACACCTTCTCATGAACAGTACAGCTGTCATTTTTCACATCTCACCCAAAATGTGTTTCCGCCCATGTAGCACACAATGGCGCAGTCGGTGTGCAAAATCAATGTACGGGACACATTAAGAAAATCACACTGACCCTGTTCATGAGCAGAGGTCTTAAAATGGCTATAGTGTTGAAAATTTGGTGAAAATTCCTTAAATGACTGTTTTACTTAGCATGCTATGTAGTTCCTATGCATGCTCTGTAAGTTTAAGAATTTAATATTTTCCTCCAGAGTTTCAACATTGCTATTTTATTACACTTCCTTATGAACAGTACAGCTGCCATTTTTATATGTCGCCTAAAATGTAAGCCAGACATGTAGCGCATAGTGGTGCTGTTGGTGTGGAAAAGCAATGTTTGGGACGGATTAAGAAAATCACAGTTACACTGTTCATGAGCAGAGGTCTTAAAATGGCTATGTTGAAAATTTGGTGACAAAAGTCCATAAAATGATTGTGTTACGAGAGCATTGCACAGTTTCCACGCACCCTCGTAAGTTCATGACTTTGTAATATTTTCAGTCCAGATTTTCACCAGTAGCATTTTTCCACACTTCCTTTTGAACAGTACAGCTGTCATTTTTCACAACATGGCCAAAGTGTGTTTTCACACTTTCAGCGCAGAGATGCGTGGTCACTGTGGGAAATCATTGTTCCGGACAGATAAAGAAAATCACAGTGACGCTGTTCATGATCAGAGGCACCAAAATGCCTGAGTTGACAATCTGCTGTAAAAAATCCCAACCTAATTATATTATGGGTGTGCGTTGCACAGTTTCTATGTATGCTTGTCACTTCACCATTTTTTTTATATTTTTACTGCAGATTTGCAACATTGCCATTTTTTACACCTCCCCATGAACAGTACAGCTGTCATTTTTTACATCCTGTTCGGAATGTTTTTGCACCTGTGGTGCTAAATGCCATAGTCGCTGTGCATAAGCAGCTTTTGGCTAACAGACTGATATTCCCCCTGTTCATGAGGTGGGGTCACAAAAAAAACATGTTGAAAATTTGGAGTGAAAATACCAACGAATGCCTGAGGTATTAGGGTTTCCAACCATAACGCCCAATGCTGTAGAGAATGACAGGCATCAGGGGTGTGTCTTGGGATTCTTGCCTGTAATGCTTATACCATTCCACACCCTGCAGCCAGTGAGAGGCATCAAGGTATGCCTTGGACTCTTTGGCCCCAAAGTTGACCCCATTCTCCTATATCGTACCCATCTCACCATATTTTCTAATGGAATGGTGTGCGCATAAGGGTCAAAGACCCCAAGGAACACCATGACACTTGTCAGTGTCTGCAGGGTGGGGTGTGGTGAAATGGCATGGCCATTATGCCTGACAACCCAAAGGCACACCCCGATGCCTGTCTTTCTCTGCAGGTTGGTGGTGGGGTTGGCTTCAGTTCAATACTTCACTGCCATTCCTATTACGCAGCTCTGTAACTTCTACACTACCACTGCCAATGCCAGCAAGCAAACATTCGGCATTGACAAATGCTTGTTCTATTACCCAACAATCTTCTCTCAGGAAGTCATCTTTTAGAAGATCATAAAAGGGATCAAACAGTGTAATCAAGCCTGAATGATATCCTCTTCCTGATCTGATCATTTTAAAGGTAGTTGACTTGAAAACTGATGTTCATTTACAGTGTAATATTACTATGTGTGGTGCAAAAAACACAATATACAGTATCTAACAATTTTATTATTTGAACCTGAACTGTATTTACATCAGTCTACCATTTGGTGTAACTAAAACTGTATCATATAGCATCCCAGTTAATGCCAGCAATTACTTCAGTAAAGAGTATCCCATACAACATTCTAGTATGTACCAGAGTTCAGAGAATTAATTTGCTCTCTTAACACGTGTTACTATAATGAGGCCTTTGACTGTTGCCCAAAGCATATTCACCATGCAAACCTGTTGGTCCGTGTGCGGATACACTGGCACTCCTAAGTGATCATAAGTTAGATTACGGTCTTATGTTTTATTATTCAGCAGGAGAAGGACTGTTAGCTAGGATAAGGACCTTACTAAATCAGACAGCACAATTTGCCACTCAATTGCCTTACCACACACAGATCACTGTGATTTATATAATTAAACTAGATGGCTTCCACTTGAACAGAGGAATCTATTTCCAATTGGAATTCTTGCAAAATAGATGATTTTAGATTTAGTTCCATCCTCCTTTCATGTTATATTTAAAGAACATACCAGTGCACTGTCTACCAGGTCATCTTTAAATTCTCATTTTACAGTATCCAGAATGAAGACCAGGACAAGTCAGAAAACAATGTTCTATAAATTGCCAACTTTTTCATCTCTCTCTCTCTCTCTCTCTACATCTATAACTTGGGCCGGGAATTCATTAAATAGTTGTAAACATGTTCTTAGGAATTTTTTATTGCCTCGTAGTCAGTGTAAATGCTTTTTCTGCTTAGTATTGCATAGATGTATTCTACTACTCTATGTATTAATTCTTATTGTGTTTTATGTATTGTATTTAAATTTATTGTACTGTTTATCTGTTCTGGTCACCCATGAACACGGGCCCTTGGCCCATGGACTTTCCAAAGTATAAATAAACAAAACAAAGAAACAAACAAAGATACTGTCATGACTTTCTTGTTCTGACCAGACAGGTTCTCATCTCAGTTTCAGGATCTTGTAAATTTTGCTCCTATTTGTGTATTTATTTTTATTTATTGAAATGTTTCACCAGGAGGGCACACTGAACAACAAGTTGCTCATCTCATGGTGCAACCTGGGGGGAGGGGGTTACATAGGGTTGTGAAGGATGATCAGTTACAATAGTATGTGGATAGTACAAACAATACAACATTGTAAGATTATGCAACAGTTGGAACACACAGTATTGTACAATAAACAGTAGTGGAATATTGGGTAAATGATAATACATGTCCAAAATTGTACAAAAGGACATAAAAACATACAAAACAGTAATAATGTAACAGATCCATTATAGTGCATGTTTGTACCAGCAGCAGACTCAAGGTAGTTCGCAAGTGCTGTTGGAATAAAAAGGATGGGGTAGGTTGAGCAGACGGGTGACCCAGAAGGGCAGGTGGAGAAGAGAGGAGGAGAGGCAAGAACTGAATATGAGAGGAAGGGGTAGCCATTTCCTGATTCCCCCTTCAGGATGCTGAGAACCCTACCGGGGGGTCAGGGTAGGAAGGCAGAAACTGGGGATATGTATTAAGGAGGGTTAAAGCAGGAACAGCTGAGGGAGAGGTAATTGTGTAGGGCAGAGGTAAGGGAGTAGCCAGAGGAGGAGTGTCATATTTCAGGGGGAGGGAATTCCCGATTTTAGGGAAGTGATGGGCGAAACCAGTCTGACAGAAGAGGGTGGAGCAGTGAGGGTCCGTCATGGTGCGGGCATCATTAGATCTGAGAGAGTGGGTGGGTTAAGGTGGAGTGGAAAGAGAGGATGAGAGATAGGAGGAGAGCACCCTGAACCAGAATTTGGAGGTTAGTTTGGCACAGTGTGAGATGCGTCTGTGAGATAGTGGAAGGAAGGTTAGAGAGCGATAGAGTTCATAGTGGTGGGATCGTGAAGGGGAGTCAAGAGCAAAGCGGCAGAAGGAATTAAAGAGAGTGTCCAACTTGGTCAAAGAAGATTTAGGAGCAGCACCATAGAGTATGTCACAGTAGTCAAAGATGGGGAGTATCATCTTCTGGACAATTTCACGCCTCGCAGTCAGTGGGATGCAACTATAATTCCTGTACAGAGCTCCAAACTTGGGGTGCAGTTTCTTCAGGATAGCATCAATATGCACAGAGAAGTTGAGGTGCTGGTCCAGCCAAACCCCAGATATCTAAATGAGGAGGTGTCCTCCAGGATGGTCCCATCAAGGGTGTGGAAAGTGGGTAGGGTCAGGAGCCTAGAGAGTCTCTGCCTAGTGCCAAAGGTCAAGGAGACTGTCTTCTTGGCATTTAGAAAAAGCTGATGAGAAGCAAACTAGTGCTGAACTTGGTTGAAGTCATGCTGTAAACTGGTTTCTACAGCAGCAGGATTTTTGCCGGAACTGTATAAAACAGTATCGTCATCGTACATGTGGATAGATGAGGATGATCAGGCTGTGGGAAGATCATTAAGGAAAATGGAGAAGAGTAGGGGACCAAGCACTGAGCCATCATCCATCCCTGAAAGGATGGAGACAGTAAGCCTGAGGAGGGAGGTGGTTGTTGAGTGGTTCTTCCAAAAACCAGATTGGAAGGGGGTGAAGAAGGAGGAATCAGAGAGGAAGGGTGATAGCTGAGAGAGAACAAAATGAAATGTTCTTCAAGTTTGGCAAGGATAGGAAGGATGGAAATGGGGCAATAGTTGCCAGGAGTGGATGTGTCACCACCCTTGGGGAGAGGAAGGACTACAGCATGTTTACAGGATGAGGGTACTTGGGCAGAAATAAAGGAGATGTTAAGGATTAGGGAGATAGGATAAGCAATTGCAGGAGCAGAAAGATAGAGAAGTTTAGGATCAAGCTCATCTGGTGAGGAGCCTTTAGAGGGGTTGAGGGATAGGAGGGCACTAAGAGCTTCATCAGCGGAGATAGCAGAAAAAGAAAAAGGAGGAAGTGTAGGCACTTGCTGAGGTGAAGGGCTGAAGTTAGTAAGTGGCAAGGGGGAGAGGGGAATTTAGAAGAGATGTGGCGCATGAGGTGTAGTAGGCATTAAATTCATTGGCCACGGAGCCAGGGTTGGAAACTAGGGAGTTATTTGTTTGGAGAGCTGGTGGGTGAGGGTGAGAGTGGGGAGGGAAAATAGGGCATGTACTATCCTCCAGAATTTAGATGGAGATTTAATGTTAGTCAGGAATGAGGAGTTGAAATAATCAGACTTAGCCAGTCTAGTAGCTTTAGTACATGAATTGCATAGCATTCTGTACTTGGTGTAGTCATTTGGATGTTTAGTAGATTTGTGTTTTCTCCAGGCCTGGTCACACTCCCTGAAGCAGGCCAGTAGTTCGGGGATGATCCAGGGGAGGCGAAGCCCATGGACTCTAGTCCTTCTGAAAGGAACAAAGGCATTCCAGGTGGCAATGAATTTATCCTTAAAATAGTCAAGGGCTTGATCGACAGAAATGACAGTGGAGAGGGGGGCTCAGTCAGTGGAAGCAAGTGCAGAGCTGAGTGGGGTATGGTCTAAGGATTTAAAGGACCTGAGCTGTATGATTTTAGAGGGAGGTTTGGGCCAATGGACCTTACGTACAAAGAAAATGGGGTTGTGATCACTAAGGGCATCTGGGAGGAGGCCAGATTTAATGACATGGTGCGGATGGGTTGTGAGTGCCCAGTCAAGTAGGGTGTGGTTTTGTGTTTTGGGATTAGAGCGCACGGGCTCAAGTATCAGTTGAGTGAGGTTTAGAGCACTGACGTCATTGCGTAGCTTGTTTAACTTGGGAGACATCAGTTTAGATTCACATCACCTATTATGAACAGTTCACCAGATTGCGGGAGGGATGTGATATTGGCTAAGAGTTCAGTCATGACCGACTGTTGAATGCTTGGGTGGCAATAGATGCCAGCCACAAAGATTGGGATTGAGAAAGGAAGGGTAATGCGGGTGACAAGGGCTTAGTAGGTAGCTGGGATAGAGGCAGATAGGGTGGTAGTAAACTGCAGTGAGGACAGGATATACATGGCCACTCCCCCTCCATGACCCAATCGATCTTGTCTGGAGAGGGAATACCCAGGGATAGCAATGGCATTGTCAGGGATGCTTTTTTTGAGCCATGTCTCGGTAATAATTAGGATGTCAGGAGTGTGTGAAATCATGAGAGTTTGTAGGAGGTCAATTTTAGGTAGCAGGCTGCAGATGTTCAGGTGGAGGAGCTTCAACCCATTAGGAAGGGTTGTAGTGGAAGTGGGGTTCGGAGACATGTTATTTGGGTAAGGAGTCAGGATAGGAGAAGAAGTAGGGGCAGAGTTAGGGCGGATGTTCCCTGATGAAAGAAGGAAGAGGAGAAGGAGGGCAAGGATTAAATAGTGAAGTTTAGGACTTTTGTAATTAGAGTAGGAAATACGGGAGGGAGGGGAAGAGGGATGGAGGGGTGGAGAGAAGGAGATAAGGAAATGAAGAAAGGAAAAGAGACTAGGAAGGGAAAAAAGAGAGGCTGGAGGGTAGTAGGGAAAGTGGGGTCTGTTTACAAGAGGAGCTGTGGAGGTGATTGACAGGATGAAGGAGGTATCTGGAAAGGAACAGGAGAGAAAAGTGGTAATAGGTGTAGAGGGTGAAACTGGGATAAGGGTAAGAACCAGGAAGGGTGTGAGTAGCAGGGAGATGGAAACCATTCTGGGTAGGGTAGTAGAGGCTTTCTACAGACTTAGATTCAGATCACACCACTGAATGTTAGGACTGTTGTAGGTAAGTGAACAGACGGACTACAGAGGCAACTTGCAGCAAAAAAATAGATTATTTATTTTATATAAAGTGGACTGAAAACGGCAAAACAAAATAAATTAAACAAGTCAACCAAAGGAGGCTAGAAGTTACTAGCTGTTGAGGTGTTAACAGCATCACATCCCCATTCAAAGCTTTCCTTTCAAGTGTGTTCTCTGTATCAATGCTCCATCCTATCTGACTAGCTAACCTAGATGTGCACCTTAAATACAAAAAAAGTGTCATGTGATCACCTAGCTCCTCCCCTATACTTTAATTTGTATATACATTCTTTATTTAAATTGCAAATATTGTATTTATAATAACGTGGTCCCTTTAAAACACATTATTAATTTACAGACAGTTCAAAAATGAATTTTAGTCTTTTATTAGCTCATTTGATCATTTGTTCAGCTTCAGGGAGGCACCTCCCCTTTCAATGGTAGCATAAAAGTGTCTTGCTAGAGGCCAGCCGGCTCTTAGGGAATGCTACATTAAAGGGGAATGGTACACAGCACACTAACGAGCTGTTTGACTTCAGGAAATCCTTCGTTTTTCTAAAGTCTCAGGTCAGTCTTGAAAGAGCTCTATTTCAGCTCCTGGGGGAAGCAGAAAGCAGAAAGGCATTTATTTTAAAACATCTCCTCCTCGGGGCTTAGTTTAAAAAAAAAAACAACTTCACGACTGTGCGCACGTTCGAGCGGGTTTGCCGTACCGGCGCTCACTTTCGCACAGTCGTGTAAACTGCTTAAGCGCTGTTGCGGAAAAAGAAAATGAAAACCTGCCTCATTCATTTAGGGGCTCTTTACAAAGTTCAAAAACCGGGAGAATGCTTAATACTAGCATCTAAATACATGGGCATTATACCCGTACAGCAAAGAAAGCAAACCGAGGCTTGGTTCAGGTAAACAGAGCCCAGAAGGTTGCGTTACAGGGAAACATCTCAAAAATTGATATAGTCATACACGGACTTTTTAAACAGGGCTGAATTAGCTAAAGACAGGGAAACAAAGCCCCACGGAGCATAAACCGCTCCATCTAGATATCTACATGAGATTTTACAGGGGAAACAGGAGTAAAAGACTCCAAGTACATAAACAAACAAACGCAGGGCATTATTATAATAATTAAGGACAACAGTCCAGATATCCCCATTTTATTATTTCAGCTCTCTCTTCTGGATTACAAGGGCTTGATAGGGATTCTATAAAGACACAGGAGACAACAAAAATAAAATTAAATGAGGAACACTTAACAATAAAAGAAAACAAAATGGGTGGCCAGCCCAACAAACAAGACATTATAGACAGTACATATAACAGAAGGATATCCCAGAAGCCACTATCTTCCCAGCATGAGAGAACAAAAATACTATAAATGAAGAAATAAAATGGGGGGGTTACTCTTTCATAAGGACGTAGATCATTTGCTTTAGGCATGAATGACCCAGGACTAGAAGAGTTAGGGGAGAGAAGTGGGAAGAGGATTGCAACCTTCATGACTTGTTGCCCTCTCGTGGCTTTACAGTATTATCTGCAAATGGTAAAGCAGACACACACAAAAAAAAAAAAAAAACACAGATAAAATTACACTTTAAACTGAAGAAATTCAGCACTGAGTATTAAAACAGCCCAGACATCAGAGGCACTACTGGATTAGGAGAAAAAAAAAGGTTAAACTGGATGATGATATTGACATAGTCCAGTCAGAAGGAATTTGAAAATGCCTGGCAGGATGAGGAACCGAACAAGGAGCTCGTGGTCCACGGGCAACTGATAAGAGCTGTCCCAAGAGAAAGGCAATTGTCCTTAGAAAATTTACAGAGACAGCCTTGCAGCCTTGAGTTCCCGGAACGCTGTCCAGGCCGTACCTGCAAATAAGGTCTTGGGGAGTGTGGCAGCAGGCTCTTCTCACTGTGGAGGTGTGTAGACCCCCGTCGGAGGTGCTGTTAGCCCAAATGGCTATGAGAGGATGCCTGAAGGAGAATGGACAAGCTGGGGTTAGATGTAACTCCAAAAACAATGGGAGGCTTCCTGCTTTACAATTCACAAAAAAGCTTTGTCACAAATAATGGGAGTTTAAATTGTGGGTCGGGACTCAGACAGCGAGCTAGGTGCCAGCTGGGTCTGCAAAGGGGAAAAACAAAAGACGCTGAAATTGGGGGTGGACAGGAGAAATTAACTGAAAGTGACTTTTCACAGAAATACCCAATGTGGTAGCAGAGACTCAGAACTGTTCACGTTCTATCACAGAATTAGGAATACAGTCTAGCCCTCTAAACTTCCAAGTTCAAACACATATAAGTACAGTTAAAATACACTTTAAACTGAAGAAATTCAGCACTGAGTATTAAAACTGTCCAGAAATCATAGGCAATACTGAATTAGGGGAAAAAAGGTTAAACTGGCCAATGGTAGTTACATAGGTAACATAAATTCAGAGGTCAGTGGTTCTGGCCTTCGATCAGTTCAGTGTCATGAAGTCAGATTATTCCTCCCCTGTCTAGGCACAGGATCGACTTTAAAGATCAACTGCACATATATTATAAAGATATTAAAACTTTACTCCTTTTCCTTAACACAAGGACAACCAGGCCTTATTTATTACATACTGTATGAAATGAAGAAATTACCATTTTTTATGTACCAATACCATTTTAATAATAATAATAACTTTATTTTTATGGCGCCTTTCAAAACCAAGGCATCTAACAGAAATAAAATCATATAATTAAAAATTCCATAACAACATAACCCATAACAAATCTTAAAACCCAATAATACAATCGTATAGTCATTAAACTGTTCATTAAAAGCCAAAAGCTTGGCTCCATAACCAAGTTTTCAATGCTTTCTTAAAACCCTCCATGGTCGTGTGCTCACGTAACCAATGGGGTAGAGAATTCCCAAGGGTGGGAGCCGCATATATAACTGTTCTGGCCCCAGAAGATTTCAAGCATACTCTCGGAATCTCTAGCAACCCCTCATTGGTTGAGCAGAGCGATCACTCAGGGCAGTGAGGAACCAGGAGCTCTTTCAGGTAGTCCGGGCCAAGTCCGTGTAGGGCTTTAAAAGTCAGCAAACTGACTTTACAGGTGATCCGCCACTGAATTGGCAGCCAGTGCATTCCGCGCAACACTGGCAAAATATGACAGGACCGTGAGGATCCCATCAACAGCCATGCCACAACCTTCTGCACTAGCTGCAAGTGGCAGATTTCCACCACAGGCAGGCCTAGGTACAGGGAGTTGCAGTAGTCTAAACACGAGGTCACAAAGGCATGAATCAGAGTAGAAAGTTCATCGGACAGAACAAGGTGCTTGATCCTGGTGATATTCCTCAGATGGTAAAATGAGGAACTGATGACAGCTGACACCTGATAGTGCAGGGTCAGCCCATCATCAAAGATTACCCCCAGGTTCCACACCCACTCGGAAGTTAGGAGTGGCTCATCTCCAAGATATAACCCAGAGAGCGAGCCCCCTCTCCAAGTCTCTCTATCCGGTGACCAGGATCCACTATCAATACCTCGGTCTTATCAGAGTTCAACTTTAGCCAGCTGGTGTTCATCTACTCCTGGATTTCAGCAAGACAGTTATTAAAGACTGAGAGAGCTCCATCCTGATCAGGGGCAAAAGAAAGGTAGAGCTGGGTATCATCTGCATAGCAGTGAAACCTTAGCCCATACCTTCTTACAATGTCTCCGAGGGGCAGCATGTACACTGCAAACAACATGAGGGATAGCACTGATCCCTGAGGAACTACACATGTTAATGGGACTGGGTCAGAGGAAAAAAAAACCCCGACACCACCCTCTGAGATCTTCCTATGAGGAATGATGTAAGCCACTTGAGGACCGTACCTGACAGTCCACAAATGAACCTCAGGTGATCAAGCAGCACCCCATGGTCCACAGTATCAATTGCTGATGAGAGATCTAGGAGGACCAAGATAGAACGGCTCCTCCCATCTCTAGCCATCAGGAGATTATTGAGCACCCGAATCAGTGCTGTCTCAGTACTATGCTTTTTTCGAAAACCGGACTGGAGAGGTTTGTAGATGGCATGGATGGTCAAATGGTCCTCCAGCTGTGTGGCCACTACTTTCTCAATCACCTTCTCCACAAAGGGAAGGTTAGAGATTGGTCTGTAATTAGCAAGGCAGTCTGGGTCTAAAGAAGCTTTTTTCAGGAGTGGTGTTACCACTGCCTCTTTAAGGGAGCTTGGAAACTCACCCATCAAACCATGGGGATCAAGGGCAAAGGGAGAGTGAACAAACACAGACAGGAGCAATGATATCCAGAGTCACCATAATGGCTGAATTATAAGCCACCACGAGTGCTTCTGGATCATTGTTTGCCTCTGGGAGGGACAAAAGATTCATTAGGCTTTGAGAGCTTATATCTCGCAATGGGCGAAACCGAATCATCTCTACAGGGGTTGGCCTACAAAGGGCGGCACTAAAACTAAACCCTGCAGTGTAATGATCAGACCATCCAACTGGTTCCATCCCCACGTTGGAGGCCTCGATCCCCAGGAGGAAGATTAAGTCAAGAGAGTGACCTTGTTTGTGAGCGGTGGTGGAAACAACCTGTGTAAGGCCCAGAGATTTCATCAACTGGAAGACGTGCTGTCCAGAATGTGAAAGTATGTAGTCAACCCAGGCATTAAAGTCACACAGGACCATCAGCCTGGGTGACTAAACACCATGTCGATGATGAAGTCTGCCACTTCTCTCCTATTTGATGGTTTCACAGAAAATCCTTCAGAAATTTTTAAATCAGCTGGTGGAATCTTGGGTGAGTGCTCATTTCATTCAAGCAACAATGACATAATTTTCCTCAAGGTCCTGGCAACTCAGTGTACACTGCGCACACACACACACACGCACACACACACACAAACACACACACACACACACTACACTACACTCCCATACACACACTCACTAACACATATCAGATTGTAAAATATCAACAACTCATGTTTACTTTCAATTGTCTGAGGACCTTTGCCTATTGAATTTTATCAGTACAGCATTGCAGATAAATATTTAGTTACTTTCACATATTAATCAGTCATTTTTAGGGGCAATACTTTGAAAGAAGGAGGAAGCTGCTGGGTTTCATTCAGGACAGGAAGAGAACAAAGGAAACAAAAATGTTCATGTTAAGAGTCTGTTATGTTGTCAATGTTTTTTTTTTGGGGGGGGGAGTGATACTGAGCACCGAGTGTTGATCAGCTTAGGGAAATTGACAGATATCTATTCATGGTGTTTTGCTAGAACACTTTGATTAATACATGCTACCACCAGAAAATTAGAAGCAAAGACTGATTTTTGAATGTCATGATATGATGTACTGAGCTGCCAGGACCTTGAGGAAAATGATGTCATTGTTGCTTGAATGGAATCAGCACTCACCCAAGATTCTGCCAGCTGGTCTGAAAATGCCTGAGGGATTTTCTGTGAAACCTTCAAAAAAGATAGGCAGTAAAATGGCATCTGAACGTGGCAAATTACCATTCCTGCATGTTACTTGCAATATATGTGGAGTGAATGTTCTCATGGTGAGCAAATAAAATATGCCAAAAGTATTTTAAAAGCATTGCAATTGCTCTTTACGCACTGAGTTCCTAGAACTGTCCATGGCATCCTGTCCATTTTAATCACCTTCAGGTTCACTGGCATTTAAAACTACAGGTGAATATGAAGATAAATCATCTCCATTGTTGGAAATGTCACTATTTGTGTCCTGCACATTCCTGCTGGTAAGTGGCATCCTTGGTTTTTGATTCTTTGCTTGTCTCTTTGCTCTGGACAAACAACTGGTGAACAGTTGCATGAAAGCAATACATTCTGATGTGGTACTCTAGACCTACCATGAAAAGCTAATGGTTGAACTTCAGCAACTAAACCATCATTCCCTTTCCTTTGTACCACAATATAGACCATATCTTCCCAGAAATATAGCAGTTTACTAGGTCCACCTCTCTCCATTACAATTTTCACTAAAACCTGGTCACCCAGTTGAAGGTTTGTAGCATTCATTTTACAGTTGTAATATTTATTCAGTCCAAAACTAAGTCAGTTGAGAGGTAAAATGGCCACTTCACTGTAGATGCAGTGATACACATGTTCAGCTTTGCTTAGGGATTATATCATGCAGATTTTTTATTCATCTGCTAATGCTATTAACATGGACAGGACAGGAGAGTTTGTATATTTCTACTTAACAATTACCATGAGAATAGTAAAGTGTGGTCCTTGGCCCTGCCACACCACAGTAGTTTGGTAACTTTGCAAACAGTCGATTTTTAAAAAGGTCAGGAAATCATTTCTAACTGGCAGCTGTTTATAAAGTTCTTATTTTCAGAAATGATATCCATTCCCCTAAATTACCCATATATAATAACTGGTCAGCAATTTTTTGCATGTGCTGCCCGAGTTAATATTTTCCATAATAACCAGAGGGTTGTTATGGAATTCACGGGCACTGGCATTCACAAATAGTGCTGCCTTATTGGCTTTTGCTTGAGTGTGGGCAGGATTAACAGTTCCACAAACATGGCGGCTCCTTCACTTGGTCACCGAGGGGCCGCCAGAACATGACCTGTTTCGTAGTATTTTCTTGGTGTTATTAAATTTATCTGGTTGATCCTATTACAGCTTAAACAAACTGTACCTGGTTGATCCTGCCATTCGTCCGCCTTGGGATGTATCCAACGCGATCTTGACCAGAGCTGTAACGGCTGCTGGTGTAGTGCTTTTTAACCGCAATCCCAACTGCCAGAATGTAAGTTTAAAACAAAAAACAACCCCCCAAAAAAACCCAGAAGCAACAAAAATGAAAATGAAAATGTTAATTCTCCTGAAAGAGTGTGTGTGTGTGTGTGTGTGTGTGTGTGTCTTTCATTCTTTCACTACAACCAGGTTGCCAAAAAAAGGAAGGAGAAAAATTGCTAACCAGCAATTATAAAAAATAAGGGATGGAGTAGTGTGGTATGAGAATTTAATGTAACCCTTGGTGTGGGATGCTTTTAATAAACCCCTCAGGCTTCGCCGTTGGGGTTTATGTAGCATCCCACACCTCAGGTATACATTAAATTCTCATACCACACACTACCCCATCGTTTATTCTCTATTCAACTGTACCTGAATAAAAAGTGATATGAAAAATGGTATTTTACATTGTTTTGTTTTTTATGGGCAGCATTCTGTTACAGTTCTCTTCACGAAACCTGTGATCTGGAGTTTTAACTATACCACGGTTTATGCTCAGAACTCTGAACTAGGTTCTGATAGGTCAACAGCTCATAGTTAGCATCCTATACCCAAACCGTGACACAGTAAAAATTCCAAGCTATCGGTTCCATGAAAAGAACTGTGCAGCATGTTGTCCATAAAAGGAAAACAACTGAAAATGTTTTTCATATCAGTGTTTATTCAGGTACAGTTAAATGTGAATAATTTGGTGATATGAATTTCATTGCTGTAAATAGAAACATTACTAACTGCTACAATTACCACAGATTTCCTGTTCTTTTAAGCTCTGCACCTTGGTCATGATCGATAATAGCAGAGGAGCCAAACCCGAAAACAAAATCATCACACACACTATCAGCTACAGCCTTACCTGATTTGTTTGTTCCAACATACATTTGCACAAACCATGTACAGTGATCAATGACTGCTTTTATATATATATATATATATATATATATATATATATATATATATATATATATCTATCCTGGTAGGACGAAGCACGTGTCTATGTCTTCTGTTAGCACCCTTTGCAAAATGTGTGAGAGGCCTTTCGGCACCATGCAATTCTGCTTAAAGTTGGACCAGCATAACATTCTGTGGTGATTTGCATATGCAGCCCATGATGCTTTGCATTGTGTGGGCATGTGTGATTTTGTATTTTCTTGAAACTTGGCTTCCCAGCCAAATGCCCTTTGGGGTAACCCTTGCCTCAGAGTTTGCGCACAGAGGTTTTTTGTCTTTTAAATAGTTTTTTATTTTAATGGGTTCACCACAACATATCCAAGACACACTGTCTTAGGGTAGCTGGCCCATTCCACTGGGGTGTCAAACAGATGAGGCATACTGATGAGTCCTGGTAGAGTTACACATGTCTATGTCTTCTGTTAGCACCCTTTGCAAAATGTGATGAGGACTTCGGCACCATGCAATTCTCTTAAAGTTGGACCAGCATAACATTCTGTGGTGATTTGCATATGCAGCCCATGATGCTTTGCATTGTGTGGGCATGTGTGATTTTGTATTTTCTTGAAACTTGGCTTCCCAGCCAAATGCCCTTTGGGTAACCCTTGCCTCAGTGATTGCGCACAGAGGTTCTTTGTCTTTTATATATATATATATATATATATATATATATATATATATATATATATATATTAGAGGCAAAAAAACTCCATTTAATGCATTAGTTAGGGTTGTTCCACAGCGACAAAGCGAGGAAATTCAGTGTTAGGGTTGAAAGCCCTTTTGACCCCGCCGTCCACACCCCAGCCAGCATCGGAGTGCGCATTGGGGTTGTCAGCTAACACACCCCTCAGATGTGTGAAGAAGCAGAGGTATAGGAGAATGGGGTGAGTTAGGACCAACAAACCCAATGCACACCCGATGCTGTTTGGGGTATGGGCGGGGTCAAAGGGGCTTTCAACCCTAACATCGAATTTCCTCTCTTTTGTCGCTGTGGAACAACCCTAACTAATGCATTAAATGGAGTTTTTTGCCTCTAATTTTCCTTCTTTTTGAAAATGATAATGAGAAATAGTGACTGTAATGCGGCGGCGGGAGCTCGGAGCCTGACACGGTGCCCGCAGACGCAAATGGTATTGCGCCTTGTGATGCAAAGTGAAACAGAAAGATAAACAGTACTGTAGGCACAAATGGTTAAAATAACGCAAACACAAGCACAAATGAAAACGCAAAGGGTAATGCACATGTTGCCGTAGACGGGAACGGTAAGTGAAACAGGTACGGAACCGAAGTGGAAGCGGTAAGGGTAACAGTAATGTAAGCACACAGGCTGGTTTTCCCCAAAAGCTGCATAGAAAAAGACAGTGAGTACAAAGAATGTATGCATAATAATGGGTCTCGGAGCAGAAAATGAGGAGTTGGAATACTAAATTGCTTATATCTCAGGAACCATACGATGTAGAAAAAAAATTTAATAGTTATATGATGTATGACTTTCCTGGCTAGTTTTGTACTTTTTCCAATGAAAAGTCCGTATCTCGCACCATTTTCGAGATACGGGCCCTGAAAGGCGCGGCAAACGCTGTGATGTTATCCTATGGGAAAAAAGAGAAGTTTGGAGTGCGATAACTTTGGCTCCCTGTAATATTTTTTCATCAAATCACTGAAAGGCACATCTGAGGGATGTTGGCTTTCTCCCCTCCAAATTTCAGCCCAAAAAAACCAAACCATTATTTTGCAGCAGGGCAGCAAAGGATTCCTGTAATGAGGCGGATGCTGTAATGTTATCCTATGGGACAAAGTGTCAATTTGGAGTGCCGTAACTTTGCCGCCCTGTAATAATTTTTCACTGAAAACTGAAAGGCACATCTGTGAGATGTTGGCTGCCATCCTTCCAAATTTCAGCCCAAAAGGCCAAACCGTTCTTTTGCAGCAGGGTGGCAAAGAATTGCTGTCATTTTACCATAGCCTGGAAAAGTAGTGTTGCAATTTATGAAAGCTTTTGCAAAAATTTGTGACACTTTCATGAGTGTGACACTACTTTGTGAAAGCACTTTTTCCAGAAACTTGAAAAACATATTTCTAGTGTGTTTAACCTCAAAATAAAGACATGCCTAGCATCCTCAGGGTCCGACTAGGTAAACACAAAAAGAATTGTGTTGCTAGAGGGTCCCAAATTTAAATGCCAAGCATTTTTCTGATCACCAACTGAAAACAAAATGGTGGATTTGTGAAAGTAAAAGGGCCACTTGCGAAAGTAAAAACTGCATTTTCGAAAGTGTTGAACTTTTTGTTAACTTTTCCCATTGATTATAATGGGAAACTGTTTTTTGAATAACTTTTGAACCATTTAATATTTTTTCACAAAATCTTCAAAAGGCACATCAGAGACCCTGGCCGCACATTCCCTGCAGATTTAGGACTGGTCGTGCAAACCGTGTGACCTGTAGAGATGACCAAAGAATTGCAAAAAAGCTTAAACTTGCGCGCAGATCATGCTTAATAACTCTGCAGCTGTATACCCAAACAGTACAAAAAATTGGCTGATCCCAAGGTGTATGGTTCTTGATCATGTATTCCAAATTTCAGGCAAATCTGTTGAACGGTTGCAAAGTTATTAAGGTGCAAACTTTTAGGTTTAACATGTAAATGGCTCCTCAACCCTAACTATGGTAGCACTACCGTGCTACCATAATATATACTTTATGTAAGTAATAATACTCGGCAGGGTGGGCATTATTGGGATATAATGGACCACCCAGGGGTGTAATGAGGCCCGACGCTGCAGGCAGAGGGCCTTATAGCCCCTGGAAGGTCCATTATATCCCATAACGCCCACCCTTGAGGGTATTATTACACTTAGAAAATGGGTTTATATTATTAGCTTTTTTAAATTAATGATTTCATTAAAAAAGGGTAAAATGTTAGTAAAAAGTTAGTAAAATGCTGGGTTCTGTAAAATAGTCTGTTAAGTGCCACTAGAGGGTGCTGCTGTTTGAATGTGTTTTTGGTAGTATCTTGCAGTGCCATCTTTTTGATAGCAATGTCTGGGGAATTGTTGCTGCTTTTAATTTTTCATCATCGTCAGTTATCTGTTCACTGAAATATATTCAGTTGTCAACGCGGGAGCGAGAGGGTGAGCTGTAGAGCGGGAATCATGCGGTGTTGTGTGACACCTTTCGGGAACTCAACTGATGAGGTCTGGGGCAAGAAATCAAGGATGTACTTCATTTTTATTTATTTTATGGATGAGCGGGAGTTTAATTTAAATTTTTGGTCGCAATGGAGCCGCAGTGCCGGGTAGTGGCAGTTGTGAGAGTGGGAGAGGATGTGAGGTTCTGAGCCTTGCCAGCATTGAGTGAGGACTGACTTAGTAGGGGGAAAAAAACAACAAAAAGAAGAGTTTTTGTATTTTTGTACTGTTCACTGCTTTGAGGATTGGTTGTGTTTGGGTGCTTTTAGGTCATCCTGTCGGTAACAGTATTGTGAAAATTAGCAGCTAGCAGAGCATGGACACAAGGATATCACGATGTGAGGGGTGCTGCAAGGGTCACTTGTTATTGAGTGGGCCATTGTTGAGAAATAACAGCCCGGGTGGCAGGCTGTTTCAGCCAATCAGGAAGCAAGTTTGACTTTACCCATTATCTAAATATATATATGTAACCTCCTTGTCACCCGAGGTTACTAGAATCCCACTTAGATCTAGTGGCAGGCAGGGAAAGGCAGCTTGTGAGACACCAGTTAAATGGGTTCACACTGTCTCACTCTGTCCTCAGTCTCAGCTGAGCTGGAGGGATGACATCACTATAGAATTCTCACAGCAGCATAAGCCACAGTGGAATATTGGCTGCAGGGAGTTAGGTTAGAATGTTGGGGATTTCAAAGTCAGTCTAGAGGGAGACTCAAGATAAGCAATAGGTGTGCTGCAGTTGGCAACCCCTCAGAGCCTAGCTCTGTCATAGAACTACTTTAGAAACAGGGTAGTGTGTTCTCACCCTAGAGAAGAACACTGAAGATACCAGTAGAAGTGGTAGAGACTGCTCTCCAAGTTGTTCCAATGCCCCATCCCTGGAGGGATGGGGGGAAACACCAGCATTTCAGAGGCAATCCCCTGACCCTGCTGGGAATGGGAAAAGCTGCCTGAAAAGAGTTTGATTTGAGTTACCAGAGAATTTTGTGTTTCTTCTGAGAGAAGCCCTGGGGCACCTGCGAACCATGGTGAGTCTGCTCTGACATAGAGCCCATGTTTTCACCAAGACATTTGTGTAAAAGTATCTGCCTACAGTGGGGTCAGGAAAGGACTAGCCAAGTACAGTACTTTTGAGATATGTGTATGGCTTGAAATGCATCTAACCAGTGGGGGTCTACAGGGATGGACATAGCCACTTACAGTACATTGCAAGTCAGGACACCAGTTACAATAAGAGTAGAATGTTAAATGCAATATACATTTCGAGATAGTATCTACAACCAGAGAGTTCAAGGAAAGGTGTTGATTCCAAATGAATGGCCGGGTATGGATTTGGGAACAAGAAGTGGGAGACCCCCATCTGGAGTAACCAGGTTTACCTCTACGGACTCACTTTGGGCACCTATAGCTTTCTCCCAGGCACTTGGCCAGTGTCTGCAGAAGGTACCCAGATGTGGGATTAAGGATGAGATTCCCCTTTAGAGCTAGAAAGGGCCTGAGGGTGGTTGAGGGAGCCACCACCAAAACTCCATGACACATGGAAAAGTGTACTAGTGCTGGCCGAGGTGCCATGCCAGGGAATCCAAGAGTGAGAGTACCAGTTCGGGCGTGTGAGCCCAGATGTGTTCAGAACCTGAGGGTTGTTGTGTGATGAAGAAGATGTGTTCTGACTTCTATAGAACTGCATATCCAGTGAGTGTACCCCCGTGGGGGTTCATCTTGCTTTGTATTCTTGTGTTGAAGTGAATAAAAGCCACACTTTAGAATCCCACTCCTGGTTTGGACATTTTCAGTTATTGCTTCCTGTGTCCGGACTTACTTGGGTGCCCCCAACCAGAAGTGCAAACCTAGCCCTGATGCCGAGTGAATGTTTTCCCCGCAAACCCAGGCTAGCCCAGGTAGTGCGTTACAAAATGGAGGCACCACACACCGGGTTTCATATATATATATTCATATCCTCTCTTACACTTATCAAGGTGGATGAAATTTATTGTCAGCTCAAATGAATGAGTTGTTACTATACAAATACGTGAGGCCTGAATTTCCATCTGAGGTTTCATTAACTTAATACACAAGCATATTGTAAAATATGGTGTTGAAAGTCCTGTTTCATTTATGGCCAATAAAATTGTTCCCTAACCAGGTTAGTGGTTTGATCGATACCCAGGTGACCAATTTCCTCTGTCTACTTGTGAAAGGAATTCTTTAGGCAGCACCACAGCACCTGGTCTGTGTCTTTCAATGAAGGATGCCAACCCATCCACAAAAACTTATTCCATTTCCTTAAAGGAAAACCCCACACTCAAGTGGGACTAGTCCAATTTTGTTTGCTCATCCCACTGCTCTCCCTGGGCTAAGTATAGTCACAGAAGACTGCACTTAGCCACAGGAGAACAGCGGGCCTGCAAAGATCTGATCTACACTTGTAAAATCTCTAACATACATTGTAGGCTATTGAATCTCCCACCACTGCTGCCCTGCTGCAGGGGAATTCTGGGATTTGTAGTTATAGAAAATGTCAGCTTGGAAGTCAGCAGAATCAGTCAGATACAATCTACTGTACTGCATTCAACAGTACATAAAAATAAAATTGTTTTTGCACTCAAAGTGCAAATTGGGACCAGCCCCACACTTGAGTGTGGGGCTTTCAGTGCCAACTGTTCCCCTTTAATAGGACCCTAGCTTCTGGATTTTTGTCCTTTATCTTCTTTTCTGGGGGTTTCTTTCCCTGGTTCTTGTATTTAAGTACAGAACTAATAACGGTATCCTTCTGCTGGATCTACTGTAGCTCAGCTTTCCTTACGGATTGTATACTGTATTTTACCTGAACTAACAGTTATGTAACTGGACAAGATGGATTGTATTAGACAACTTGTCTGTAAATAAGGATACAATTATTAAACCTACAGATAAGGGTGTAATGTAGTTATACTTCACAAGGACCATTATAAATGAATAGTATTGGACTCTTTGTCTGAAGAAAAGAATTGTGAAAAACTTAGGGGGGACCCCATTAGCAATTTTGAAAAAGAATTATCTGCAATACTACAGGAAGAAGTACTAGAAGGAGCTATCACCAGTGCAGCGTTTAAATACATTTGGTACGAAAACCCTGTTATTCCCATCTGTTACATTCTGCCTAAAATTCACAAAAATTGAACAGACCTGCCAGGCAGACCTATAGTATCTAGCACTGGATCTTTAACTGAAAATCTTAGTGGGTTTATTGATTACTTTCTTCTTCAACTCTGTGTTACTAGTTTACCTTCATATTTAAAAGACACAGGGACACTTTGAATAAACTGACAAAATTAGAGTGGAAGGAAAGTTATGTAAGTAGTATTAGTACATACAAAGTGACAAAATGATTAATGGCTTTTTAATGACCCCCCCACCAGATGTGACATAACCCCCACCCCACATCACTTTCACTTCTGGCTGCACTGGATATGATGTAATCCCCACCCCATGTCACTTCCACTTCTGGCTGCGCTGGATATGATGTAGCCCCACCCCTGTGCATATGATGCAGTTCTGGCCGCCCTGGATGTGACGTAGCATTCCCATCCCGGATATAATGCACCCCCTTTTCCAGCATGAAGTTATGACGGGCTTATAGGATGGGCAAATTTGGGCTTGTTCAGGCTTGTCGGGGCATGTCAGATGGTCCAAACCAGACTTGTTGTTGATAAAGCCACACACCACTGAGTGTCCAAAGTCTACCTGAGCCATGTTTTGCTTGTGTGTGTGTGTGTAGCATCCCCAAGGAGAGCAGCAACAATGATAACAATAATTCAGGCAGTGGCTGTGATAATATGATGGATGAACCTAGCCAATGTTATCCCACACCTTCTGCTAGTGTCACAACAGAGGTGGTCAATGTGGTGGATTCTGGTATGCCTGATTTGATCGAACAATTCATGAACCTCCATTTGCATGATACTCATGAGTTTGTTAATACAGACAGCAGTGGGAAGAATCAGATGTGCTGGACACTGAGAAAAGCTCTGATGAAAAGTCTGCTGTGGCTGGGGCTGCACGTTATGCGTCACCTGTAAAGTCTATCATGTTGGACCTGGTAAAGGGTATTTTTATACAACTACTGCAAGACTTGATGTCTCAGGACTTGAAGATAAAGTGTGAGGGTTGTGCAATTGACCACCCATCGCAGATAAGACATAGCTGTATATACGGCCCTGAGGAGGGGTACTGGGAGCGTGTTTTTCCTGAACTCTGTGAGAGATTGCACCCTTGATGGATCAAGCTACTAGTGGAATCTACAGCATGGAAGCTTGGGTGTACAGCATCCTATTTTGATATAATACAAGCCATTAATGATGTTGAGACAGAATTTAAAACGTTACTATGTATTGCTAAAGGTCTTGATGAACTGTATGACCAGCTGAACAGAACACTACAGAAGGCTGTTGAAGAAGCCATTTCTTCAGGAAGTCATAAAAAATATTTTAAAATCCCACTGCAAAAAGGAAGCCCTGAGCCCTATTACATGTACTTGTATGATAGTGGAAGTTCTGATGAGGAACACATGGCTACTTGGTAAGAGCCATTAAGATGGGTGACCTGTGGGGAAATCACCAAAGAAACTTTGAAATGCAGACAATGATAAATATTTTACAGACATTGATAACCATGCAAATTCCAGACTATGCTACTCACCACCAATGCAGTCCCATAAATGGTGATAAACTTCGGTTTATCCAGATTCTGATGAATGACATTAAAAAAGACTCAAGTTGGTGTGAAATAAAGAAAATGACTGTGTATAAACAATGATGTGTTAGAAACTGTACACAATGTGCTACCACTAATATTTGAAAAAACAGGGGTCTGTTTCTCAGGGTCGTGTATTGGTAGCTATGGCCTACACTGATGAGATCTGCTGTTATATTTTAAAATGTCAAAGACAGCAAGATGTTAGAGACGTAGTTGAATTTAAATCAGAGTTTCTTGTTACAAAGCAAATCAAGGCTGTCTTTTCTTGTTGTGATGTTCTTTATTATCACGCAGTGTCATTTCAACATAGTTGCTATCACGTGTTTTGTGGTGTTATATAATGTATGTGTACAATGTGTTTCCTTTCATAATAAAACATCTAAACTGGAAAAACCACATGTGTCTTATTTGTGCTATTTAACCAAAATCATGGTTAAGAAATTCCTGAAAAAAATTTTCTATGATCCTCTTACGCCTGGCGTTGAAAGACTACATGATGCTGCAAAACAAGGGAAAAGGTTTACTTGCACACGGGTATCACAATGGCTATCATTACAAGATGCCTACACTATGCACAAGCCTGCAAGAAAATGATTTCTTAGAAACAGGGTAGTTGTTAACAACATTAATGCACAATGGCAAGCTGATTTGGTGGAGATGACTAGCCTTTCCAAAGAAAATGACAGATTCCGGTTTATTCTGACAGTTATTGATGTTCTGCCAAAATACACATGGACTAAAGTGTTGAAAAATAAATTGGGAACAGAAGTGACAGAGGCTTTCAAAATGGTACTACGAGAGGGCCCCAAGCCTGAAAAATTACAAACAGATGAAGGGACTGAATTTCTTAATACTGAATTTCAATTAATTTTAAAAGCACAAAGCATACAACATTTTACAATATCAAATGATGTTAAGGCATGCATAGTGGAAAGATTTAACCGCACATTAAAAACAAAAAATGAGGAGATATTTTACAGCATTTAACACATATAGATACATAGATGTCCTACAATCTTTAACAAGGTCCTATAATTATAGTTATCACCAGTCCATCAAAATGAGGCCTGCTGATGTAACAAATGACAATTCTTTAATTGCCTGGAAAATTCTATATAAAGATCTTGCACCAAAAGTGACAAGACCTTTTAAATTTCATGTGGGTGATCACGTGTGGGTTACTAGAGTTAAGAAAACATTTGAAAAAGGTTATGAACAAAACTTTACCAGTGAGATATTCATTGTTGCTGAATGTATACCTAAGCCTATACCTGTGTACAAATTAAAAGATTATGATGGTGATGAAATAAGAGGTACATTTTATGAGCAAGAATTGGTAAAAGTCGCAGATACAAGAAACCATGTATACAGGGTGGAGAAAATAATCTCACAGAAAACACAAGGGAAGAAAAAAATTGTTTTAGTGAAATGGCTTGGCTGGCCATCATATTTAACAGTTGGATAGAATCCAAACAGCTGAGGGATTTAAAATTATAAAGATGCATTCATGTTTTGCATGACAGCAGTTGTGTGAAGTCTTTAGTGGTAAAACAATGTCTGAGAATGGTTTTTATGTCACATTGCCCAGCAGTGCCTCTTTTTCAATGTTTCCCAACAACACAGTATCGGATTATACTGTGAAACTAGCAAAACCTATCAATTTAGTGGTTTTATGGGAAGTCGGCTTGTCAGAAATACAGTACCCAAGGACATGGGACAATATTACATCACATGATGGGAAATTTTATGCAGGTGAAACTTCTAGGCCAATATTACCATTATCAATTCCCAGAGGTTATTATCAAAATGTTGAAGACATCACAGCAGCCATCTATGAAACACTGGATAGCGCACAGCTAGAAATGTGGCTAGAATATGACAGTTGGGACCAGAAAATAAAATTCTACAACATTAGTGGTAGATCATTCATAGCTCACAATAATATGACTCGTATTTTTGGGGTACCACCTGATATCCCACAAACACAGTCAGGCATCTACCATATTATGCAGACATCAATGGTGGTTTTTATGTACTGTTTGTGTATTCAGATATTGTTGAACACCAAAGAGTCAGAGATAGCCATGTCCACCTTCTCCATTGTGTGGAAATATCTGGTAAGAATAATGACATCATAACCATCTGCTATGATAAACCAGATTATATACCAATCAGCAAATATCTGTTTGACACGATAACTACCATAATAAAGAATGATCAAGACAAAAATGTGTTATTCTTGTTTGGAAAAGTGATCATGAAGCTTCATTTCTGCCCTATTAAAGGAGCATTCTGAATGCTAACAATGTCACAGAAGTTGTACAGTGACCCTAGCCTTTATGTGACCTATTACAAAGCACAGGCTGGTCATGGCTTGTTTGGTTTTCATGGAGCCCCTGTTATGTATGGTGATGGCATAGGTGGCATATTTAGAGGTTTATTTAGAAAAGCTGTGTTGCTATTACAAAAGCATTTCCAAGTTGTGAAACCCCACCTTAAATCAACAGCTAAAAATATTGTAAAAGATGTAGTGAGGGATGTTGTGAGTTCCTTTACAACACATGATCCAGAGAAGCTACAAGATTGGGCAGGAATGGTTGCTTATAAGAGAACCAATAAGAAAAGGAGAATGGCTCTCCCAGGGCCCCGTGAAAGCACTATTAAAAGACTGTGTATTCAAAAGAAAAAAACAGTTGGAAACATAAACGCAGGGAGAGAAAACATTGTAAAACCAACAGACAAAGAGACTTATTTTAAGCCATGTCTCTGGTACACTGCATATCTCAAGAATGTGGAAAATCAGAACTAGACCTCTTCACATTACCACCTTCACAAACCAATGTAGAGAAAAATCTTTATGTCGAAATCCCGCTCTTGTCAGCTATAAGTGATAGCGCCCCTCTGGAGTTTTATGTGGCGGGTAATGGTGAAGACTACATTGACCTAAACAACACTTTGTTATACCTTTTGTGCAAGATCACTAAGGCTGATGGTAGTGACATTGATGATCAGGCTAGAGTGAGCTTAATTAACTACCCTTTAGCAACAATCTTTAGCTAGGTGGATATAGCGGTGGGCGATCATCTAATTAGCCAAAGTAATAACAGTAACCCCTACAGAGCAATTATCAAATCGCTGCTTAATTACAGCGATGACACCCTGTCTACACAATTTTCATCTGGATTATTTTATAAAGACATGCCAGGACAGCACAAAAATACAGTTCTTAATGGACCCAATGAGGGCTTTAAAAAGTGAGTAGCTTTTACAGTAGGTAGTCGCATGATAGAACTGGTTGGACCAATTCACGCAGACCTTTTATTTCCAGGAAAAATTGCTCTTGAATGAAGTGGATGTTAAAATTAAACTTGTTTGTAACAAAAATGAATTTTGTTTAATAAGCAGTGATGCAGATGAAGAATATAAATTACAAATGAAGGCTATATATGTAAAAAGGGTACAAATTTCACCAGCTGTACGTATTGGTCATGCTCAGGCTTTACAGGCTGCTAATGCAAAGTACCCTATTGATCGTGTTAGCATGAAAGAGTTCAGTATAGCTGGTGGGAGCTGTGTATGTAACCAAGATAATTTGTTTCTGTGTCAGATACCTAAATTATTGGTGATGGGCTTTGTAGATCATGATGCTTTCAGTGGTGTGTATAATAAAAAATCCATTCAATTTTAAACATTTTAAGATTAACTTTATAGCCCTCTATGTGGATGGTGAACAAGTTCCTGCTAAACCACTGCAACCTAACTTTACAGGTGGTAATGCTGTCAGAGAATATATCAGTCTGATCCATGCTAGTGGAAAACATATGAAGGACAGCCCGCTGCTGATAGATCATGTAGGTTTTTGTCAGGAGTTTACACTTTTTTTTTTTTTATACTTTCTTTTTACACCCCCTTCTCACCCCGGTGCTTCCTCACCTTCGGGAGTCTCCTACGGCCTTGTGCATCCCTGCTCGTCTGTTGGCATCAGATGCAGTCATCCCCCCACGCTGCCTTGGTTTGACCCCCAGGCGGGTACGAGGCAGAGCCCCCCTTTCCACCGCCCCGAGCGACTGAGTTTCATCGGGGATCTGTCATCCATGCTGGCAGGGGCCTTGGGATTGGGGCCTGAAGCTCCATCTACAGGGAGCACCGGAGGGTATTTTTCCTTCTTTCCGCCCATCCCCATAGGACGTCTGCATGCTAGGAGAGCCTATGAGCGATGCACATCACAGCGTGCTAACACTCCGGCTCCCGGTGGATGTCCTCCCTCCCCTGCTTCATGCAGTCCTTGCTGCACCACCACCCATGGTCACCCAGGTGGCGGTATCGCAGCGGGACCCGCATCCCACCCCACCCAGAGGAGGAGAGCAGCCTCTGGGCACTCGATCCTCCTCCCCCTGGCTGGCCCTCCAGTTCCCTGAGTCCATTCCTGAACCCGGGTCGCTGGCGCCACGAGCGGTAACCCTACCGCTGTGCCGGCGGGCCGGCTGCACACTTTTTGCTTTTGATCTAAGCCCTGACCAAGACTGTAGTGACCATTATTCACTAATCCACTCAGGCAATCTGAGAGCTGAAATACGATTTGCTGACCTACTGCCAGCTACAGTCAATGTGGTGGTGTATGCAGTTTTTGATAATGTTGTGGAGATTAATCAACAATGAAACGTTGTGTTTGACTTCAATTAAATATGAATACTCAACAACTGGACACATTTCTCCAGGCCAACCCTTTTACCAGAAACAGCTTTTTGGGGGTCTTTGCAAATGATCAACTACCTTCAGAGAGACTTACATGCATGCCACCCTCTTTAGTTGTGAATACACAGCCCCGATCTATGCCTGGTGAACACTGGTTAGCTATTTATTTACCTGACCATACCATTGGGGAATTTTTTTGACTCTTATGGATTTCCTCCAGGCTTCACATTTTTTCCACCATCAGTTGTTACATTTTTCAGGAAAAATGTGAGAGAAACACTGTTTAACCCTAAACAGGTTCAAGATGTAACATCTATGACCTGCAGCCACCATTGTATATTTTTCTTACATCATAGATGCAAAGGTGCATCCTTTAATGATGTAATTAGGCTGTATTCTGATAATTTAATAATGAATTATCAAAAAGTTTGTACATTTGTCAAGCAATGTAGAATTGTTAAAAGGCTGAAGCCTTCTTTTTCTTTCAGTCCACAGTCAGTAATTTCATGTTATGATTATAACCAATGATATTATGTTGGTAGATCCACAAACAATGCATGCTGTATTCTCTAGACAACAATGTGTATAATTAATAAAGGTACTGTTGTAAGGAGACAATAAACACAGCCATTTGTGAATTACATCAGAGTGTCTATTTATTTTTACAATACAATAAAATAAAAGGCAACATATAGTTTAATAAAATGTACAAAAAAACACAAAACTAGGAAAACTGTATAGGACATAGCATAAAAACATCAATGATGGCATTTTTTTAAAAGGGGTTTTTCTTATCCTTGTCATGGGTGATACTGTGTGGCATTCAGATGCTGGCACTGCAGAAGTATCTATCAGAACCTCTGACATCTTTTTTTAGAACTCTGAATCAAATGTCTGTTTTGTAAGTTAGATACCACTGATTCAGGAGCATTAATTTCTGCTAAAGCACTGATAAAGTTATCCCACCCCCTAGATTTTTTAGCATCAGTTGTATATCTTTGTGAAGTAACAGCTCTGACTAAGTTATATATGTGAGACCCTTTAATGGGTACACCATGATACATAAATTCACCACGATTATTTCAATCTGTAACACCTGCAGACCTTTTTAGTTTGTTTAACAATATTTCTGTGCTTTTTTTGGGCATGTACAGAAATGCCATGTACTATGTCACTGTATATGTCATCAGTGCCAGGTAGCAGCGTGCTGTCATCTTGTGGCTGCATTAGCTCATGCGGTGTCAAAGATAATGACAAGTTTGCAACATCTTTTCACCCTGGCGTACAACTGTGAGATAGCATTGTAACACATTCCCATATAATTTAGCCTTCTCATATTCAGATAGGTCAGTCCTTTGAAGAATAGCCTGCATCTCAGCATCCAGCCATTGTTGCACACTCTTTCCTGGTAGTTCTTCAAGGGGGTGGATGACCTCTTTACATGTCTAGTTGATGTTTAGGTACCAAATACATTTTTTGTGCATAATCCATGCCTTTCTCATCTGCTTGATAGAAGGTTGGTTTAAAAAAGGTATAGCCACACTGAGCAAGGCCCCCAGACTGTGTTACAAGGTATTTTTTATGTTTAACAGACAGCTTTTTGTTACTTAATTTTTTAACAATGTTGCATCTCCTCTTTAGCATCCTAATCTGGTGAGTTGTGAGAGGTATATTCCCCTTTAATGGCACTGAGTGTCACCTCAGCAATTGTTGCTATTAAATTGTCAGAGGCTGAACAGAGAATAGCTTTTCACTGTTGTGGTGACCCCTTCACCAGCAGCTTAAGCACTGCAAGGTTTCTTTTCAGACATGCTGACATGTCACAGTACTATGATCATCTAGCTACAAAGAACAATTGAGGCATCTCTTATTTTCATGGGGCACTTTTTTCCATGATGTATGCAACAGGTAAACCAGGTGGAAACAAACCAGACCTTAGGCGGTATGATTCAGGTATAGTGGCTTTTAAATCTACCAGAAGATAACCATAGGCCTCGTGGGTGGCATCTTCACAGACTTCTTCAAAAAATGTGGCCTTTCCGGGATACATCTGGTGGGCTAGTGTACTAACCTGTGGCTTATCTCTGGGATTTTTAAATAAAACTATATAATTTGCATTTAAATTTATGGTCCGGCTTTTCTTACCCTGGACAAACAAATTTTGTGTGACATACAGGATACTAACATTTCTGTGATAGAAGTATTGTGTGAAGCATTTTTGAATTTCAGTTTTCAGATGCTGTTTCTATTAAATCATCTACAATTAAAAGATTTACTTTTTGAGGTGGTAATAGTTTGTCGTCTTGTAGAGTGCTAGGAATACCTTCTATAAATCTCAGTTAAGGAAATTTACTGCATGATTATGTACACAAAGTTGCCAACAGCTATAACACCAGATATTCTCTGGAAATCTTGTTTAAGTGCTGAGACCTGCTTCCAACATGCTTTTAATAAAATAACTTTTCCCACAGTTTGATGGTCCAGCCAAAATACAGGAAAAAGTGTGCTGCAATCGTATATCCATACCCCACTCAGAAGCCATAAGGCAGTGTCTTAAACTCCTCCTTCAAAACCCTTTTGTTGTAGACAACCCTGAAGGTTTTCTTTTCTGGCCTGTTTTCAATAGTGATGCTCTTTTTGTTTCTCACAATTTTTTTCAACTCAGTAGTAACTGATTGTAACCCAAACCTTCATCCACACCACCGTCCTTGGCAAAATGCTCTACTAGTGATCTGAGACAGCTGTAGTTAACCTTTTCACTATTAGCCATGTTTAGCATTATGTCTTTCACCTTCATACAAATTTGACCATTGGTCAGTTTGTAGTCATAGGTTTTAGGACCACCAGACACCAACTCCACAATGTGTTCACCATGCGGTAGTTCGCTGGTCGGATCACCCAAATATTCACCCAGGGGTGGATCCCAGTTACCCGGTCTGCTGACAAATATGACAGAGTTTGTATCATGGTGTAAACAGTGGTCCTGCAGGCGTTTGAGTAAACTGTACAATTTAAGTTGGGCATAGGCTGTGGTAAAGGTCACAATAACAACATTAATGTTGGTAGCATTTGCGTAGTGATTTTCAGTGTATTACCATTGTACTGCGGCTGTATCATCACTGATGAAATACAGGCCAGATACATGCTAGCGATCCGTGAAAAGGCACTGAAAGAGTTCTTCAGCATCCTTGACAAGGGCTATGTTCATCAAGTTGGGGCACTGGCCAAATTTTTCCCACAGAGAATTCAAAAACAGCTTTGAAATCTGTCTTTGTGCTGGGTTATTTGCTATATTTTCTGCTTCTAAAACAACACCTTCCTTAGCATAGTACTGCCTGATGTGTACTTTACATTCTACATCAGAAGTACACAAGTTTGGATACCCTGAAGCTTCCTGTTTCCCCTTTAGGTGTAATTTAACATAGTCTGTAAAAAGACTGTCTGACCTATCTTGGTAGTGCCAGACTTCGTGCACCTTGGCCTCCTTATAACCATTCTCTAAAGCCAGATTTAGCTTTACAGAACACCATGTGCCCTCCTGAGATCATTGTTCATCTGAATGGGTACATGACTGTGACTGTTGAACTGTCTCAGCACATGTACAACACAGTGTAAACACCAGCTTTCCTCCTATCCTGCTGGGCAGAATGGGCAAAAATAGACCATGGGATGGATACACTTTAGCTTTTATAAGCCCAATATATTGTCTAAGATCCATGAAATTTTCATATATAACCACTGAGTGCCCTATGGTACTGTATGTCTTGGTCTTGTTCACATAGGGATACAAACTGGTAAAATCATGATGATGGATTTTCTCACCAGGCTGTGCACTGTAATATCAACGCAGAGCATTTGTGCACCCTCTATAAAGTGATTCACAGGGATCCATCGGCTCTGGAAAATCAATTACTTTCAAAAAGGCCTGCAGCTGAGGACTCTCACACACCAGTTGTTTCCATTCATGCTCCTACATAACCCTTACATTCATACCCTTTTCATGTCTGAGAAAGTGTAATTTCTTGATAGTCATGTAATATAGGTATTTATAGGTTGTGCCAAGCATTGAGTTAAACAATTCTTCAAAGAAACACACCCTGCAACCATGATAAAAACAACCTAAAAACTCAAATGCTGTAGGGACACTTTCTATTACACCATAACCATTATGAAAATAATTACCTACCTGCACTTCACCACCATTCAAAGCATGCTGTGTGGAAATATTTTCTTGTTTACTTATGCACATAAGCCACTGTATGGCAGGTGCGGAGTAACCCTTTCACTGGCAGTGATAGTTGTCAGAGGGTATAATCCCTATGGTGTCTGGTTCTAAAAATTGAAATCGAAACATGGCCATGCATACTGAAGCTATAGTGATGTACTGAAAGGGATCAATTTACCCCCTCTCCTCTTCAATGTCTTGAAACATTTCCTCTACACTGTCTTGAAACATTTCACATGCCTGTTTTAGAATCTCTACATCTGACTTGCAGTAGCAGTGTAATTTCTTTTTAAAATGAAATATATCTTTTTTTATGCAATTTATACCACTCCAAAACCTTTTTTTTTATCTGCTATCATGTAATCTATACCATAGTCTTTGGGATCAGGCATAGGCCATTCATCTTTATTCCATCAAAGTCCATCACATGCGACATTGCAGCTAGTCTCATAGGAAGGAAATTTAAGCTGTCAATAAAATAGATTTCTAATCATGTTACAGTTGCAGACATCAATTTACTTCCCTGAGTCAATAACTCCACCTCCATTTTCTCTTTTACAAGCTGGTTTAAGATAAGGTGGCTGTCATACCCCTTTGCATTAGGAGCTATAAAGGTGTACCCCTGAAACCCTTTTTGGATAAACTTTTTTTTTACAAACTGTGCAACACAGTTAGTGCCTTCAAATTCCCACTTGCAACCTCTTTCAATGGCATAGATATAATTAGGAATATGTCTAGAGTCACCAGCACTGACATCTTGCATGCATTCAAAATCATACAATATATAGCTGCTTGAACAGGGTGGTGACTTTAATGGCTGAATATAGCATAAGTGGGGTTCAAAAGGATGTACATCTGTAAGACAGTTATGACACTTTGGCCAAAAATAAAAATGTAGTTCCTCCTTAGGGTTTCCATATGATTTGCATAATTAGTTAAATGACAATCAGGGTATGTCAATTTATGCTGTCTTAAACAGTCTGAAGCTGCAGTGTTTACTGCAATCAGGGCACTGTACCACCTCACTTTGCACTTCACTGCAGCCAAAGGATCTGCATGCATGACACATGTTAGGGCATGTGTGTGAACCTTTGGGTGCAAAAAAGGCATGACAATGCTCACACACATTTCTGGCGCCAAAAAAGCCTTTGAGATTTTTAATACCATAATAATGGTTTTCGTGTAAAAGCATAAAAACAGAATTAGCCTGTTTATTAGGAGAACCCACAAACTTCTGCCATGCACCAGGTTTGTTCATAAAGTAAACAAAGATGGTCACATTTAGCTCTGTCTCAAATAGGTGTATGTGACTCAAAGCTACAAGTGTGTGTTCCGACAAGCCTACCCTGTTATGTAAATCTCTAGCTTCTGCTAATATCTGTTGATCAACTAATTGTTTGTTTAGCAAAGCAGGTAAACTAGCTGCAAAGCATAATGTGTTACTTTGATTCACAATATTGACTAGATGTCTTGCTTTTTGCTTTACAATGTGACAAGATGAGATGCTTCTGACATCTCTGGAAACAACCCCACACATATTTCGCACGACTGTCACAACCAGCATTAATGTCTCATTAGCACACAACTCCATATTGCTGTTTAATAAATTGGCTATATGTTATAAAAATTCATCAGCATTTAATTCATCGGGGTTCCTATGTAATGAGTACACAAGGGCCTGGATATTCAAAGGGGTTGCGCATGGTGCAACACAGTTGCATCGGTACAACTCCGCATTGCACCCTGGTGGGATATAGAAAGGCCTGCCAGGTGCAGCACAAGTCCCGATGCACCCAGGTGCAATGTAATGGTATGTGGCGCAGATGCAGAGGGCATGCCCATGCATATACGGCACATCCCAATATCAGCCTGGGATGTGCGGTGCATATGCTGACACAACCCTGCATTGGGCCATGGGGGGGCTTAAAATTGAGTCACAGAAGAGTGGGAACAAGTCCCAGCCACCCACATGCAGGCTGCTGTATTGCAGTGTGCAACACAGCAGCCGCCAGCCATGGGTGGCCACCCGCCCACCAGAACACCGTCCACAAGCACACATACCCCCTGGTAGTCTAGTGGTACCCCCCATGTCCCGATCACCCATAAATGACAGTATTAAATCCCTGGTAGTCTAGTGGCACCCTCCCTCCCATTGCTGTGATCACTGGTTAATACCTTACAAAATCCCTGGTAGTCCAGTGGTACCTCCCCCAGCCTTGATCACAGTACAAGCACCATATGTATATTCCTGGTAGTCTAGTGGTCCCCACCCCCCACCCATTGCCGTGATCATGGTACAGCTCCACAAGTGTATTCTCCTGGTGATCCAGTGGCACCCCCACCACTCTTACCCACAGAGACCTCTTGCCCACCCCTCTCCCCCTGTCATCAGTGGGCAGCTGCAACCCACCCGCATATCGCACGGCCACCCGCCGCATGACAGGTACAGTATGGGCTTGCAGGGCATACTGTACTAGACAGTCCCAAATATGTGAATGACATCAAGCCCTGCAAGCCCATACTGTACTTGTCATTCAGCAGGAGGCCGGGTGGCATGCGGGTGGGTTGCAGCCACCCACCAATGATGGGGGAACAGGGTGGGCAAGTGATTCTTTGTGGGTCGGAGGTGGGGCACTGGATCACCAGGAATTACACTGTGGAGCTTTTCCACATGATGGGGGAGCGGGTGGTGGAGGGGTGGGGTGCCACTGGATAACCAGGAAATTACACTGTGGTGATGTACCATGATCACGGCAATGGGCAGAGGGGTGGGGGGACCACTAGACTACCAGGGAATATACATATGGCGCTGTACCACAATCAGGGCTAGGGGCGGGGGGGTACCACTGGACTACCAGGGATTTTGTACAGTATTAACTGGCAATCACAGCAATGAGAAGTAGGGGGTGCCTCTAGGCTACCAGGGATTTTAATACTGTCATTTCTGGGTGATTGGGGACACAGGAGGGAGGGGGACACCACTAGACTACCGAGGAATTGTCCTATGGCATTTTACTGCAATTGCAGCTACGGGGCAGGGGATACCCCAGGACCCCCACTGTGCACACATCATTCTGTGCAGGGCACCAGGCACAATTCGCCAGGCTGCCCTGTGCAAGGCATGCAAATGGGGCCATAATGACATACAAATGGCCCCATTTGCACCTTGCATATATTATGGCCTCATTTGCATGTCTCCTGCTGAATATTGCTGATGATGCGCCCAGCGCAACTGCACTTGTGCATCCCCGTGCTCCGTATCTGTGGCTTGCGCCAGTGCACTGCCACTGCGCCATGCACAGTATGTGCATTCACCTTTCCATATTCAATGGTGCTGCACCATGGCGCATCACCTTTGAATATCACCTGGCCCTGGCACTGGTGAATCCCAGTTGCGCTGTGCCCAGGTTTGCGCCACTGCCTGGCACAGTCTGAATATCTGGGCCAGGGTCATTTAAGCTATCACAACTCAGGTGTAGCTGTACAAAATCATTACTACCCAAAGTGAGCTTTATTCTATCCAACTGTTGCACAGTTGGATGGATTGCAGAATAGTATTTGTCTATGGATGTTATTTGGTCTAGGTTGGTAAAGCGGAACTGCTGGCGATAGTACCATTAAAATTATTTCTTGGTACTTCATATTCATTTATTAATTCTAAATACACAGGTTCCAGTATATCATTGTCCTTCACCTGCTGGACCTCCTGACTACACATGTCTTCTTCTTCTTCATGATATGGGACACCACTGCCCCCTATCTGTATGTCTTCAGGTGTGCTGTTTTAGGGAGGTCCCATACATTCCTCTTTGCCTGAGTATACACACGCCAGAATTATCACTCTACATCTGGCAGATTGAAGTCACCAACCAGAGCACATCTCCCTTTCCATTCTGATTATGGCTTCCCCAAGTGCCTTATGCATCTCGTCTTCCTGTGCTGGATGTCCATACCCTATTCCAGTATAGATAGTGGCCCCAGAGCCTGTTTCCAGGATTAACCACAGCACCTCAGCCCTACTTTCTCTCCAGGTGCCCCTGTACCTCCATGGCCTTGATGGTAATAGTAATGGTAGTCTATTTATGGTACTCTTCCCCAGAGGCTTAGGGTGCCATTACAATACAACAGGGCAATACATAAAACCATATACTGTACATATAACCTATTCACTTTAAAACTGTAGGAATAAACTAATAGTTAATTATAAATAAAACAATTTAGGATGTGCTGGAAGGGGTCAGAAGTTACTAATACTCCCCAAACAATTGCTGAAATAAATATATTTTCAAGTCCCTCTTAAAGGCCTCAACCAAGGGGGCCTCCCTCAGCACTCTAGGCATGGAATTCCAGAGGACTGAGCCCGCCACCTCAAAAGGCCGGTCTCCCAAAAATCTTCAGCCTGGCCCTCAGAACCACCATGAAGCCCTCCCCAGTGAAGCAGATGAACAGGGATGTGCGGATGTAGGAGTTCAGCCAGATAGTCTAGGCCCAGCCCCTGTAGGGCTTTGCAGGTTAAAAGTCCCACTTGAAAAGAGATATTCCACTTTATTGGCAGTCAATGCATATCAAGCAATGCCAGTGAAATATGGCATGATCTTGAAAGGACTGTTAGTAACCGGGCAGCTGCATTCTGCAGCAACTGCAGGCACCGTAGCATACCTCTGCTAACCCCAAGGTAGAGAGTATTACAGTAGTCCAACGTTGAGGTCACGAATGCATGCAGCAGTGTGGCCAGGTCACCAGGTTCAAGAATGCTCTGTTCTCTCACCTAAATGCACTTGACTCTTGCAACTGCACTTAGATACTTTAACTTGTATGCCTTATAGTGATCTGCCTAGTCTTTTTTTGTTCCAGTGTTTTCTATGGTAGTATCCAACAACTCTGCTCTGTGCAATTGCACATCCCTGCTTGGAAACTACAACTATGCTCTGTACTGTTGCTTATCCCTGTGTGTATACTTGTATTTTATTTTTTGCTGCTGTCTATTGTGGGTTTTGTAATCTGTACTCTCCTTGGTCGTGCCTGAAAATAGGCAGGTCTTTGCCTAGTGCATTTACCCATTGCCAAAAGCAAATATAAAAATACTCTGCAGATGGAAAAAGCCATTCTGGACTACTGCTGACAATTGAGCCTCCATGGTCAGGCCCCCGTCCAGGGTGACTCGAAGATTGTTAACCTTAGTAGCAGCTGAAAGCCCAGAGGGACTAAGCTGAAGCCCAGTCTCTCTCTTGGCAGCTGCCACTCCCCCCATGGCCTGACCCAGTCACTAGGACTTCAGTTTTCTCTGTGTTTAGCCTCAGCCAGCTCAATGACATCCATTGTTGGATCTTGGCCAGGCACCTACAGTATTAAGCACATCAACTACGCCTGGAGTCCCAGGAGCAAAAGACATATAAAACTGGGTATCATTTGAGTAGCAATGAAACCCCAGCCCATCACGTCTAATGACCTTGCCCAGGGGGTAGCATATAGACCATAGCAGCATGGACAACAGTACCGAGCCCTGGGGTATGCCATAGGACAGAACCACCAGGTGCGAGGAAAATCTTCGTAACACTACCCTCTGGGTTTCATCATAGAGATGGGACTCAAACCAGCTAATGATATTGCCGGTGAGCTCTGCATACTGCCTGAACTGAACCCAAAGCAACCCATGGTCCACAGTATCAAATGCTGATGAGAGCTCCAGGAGGATCAAAATTGACTATTCTCTTTTATTCCTCACCCTGAGTAGGTCATTCTGCACCCTTAGTGTAGTCTTCATGCTATGCCTGGACCGAAATCCAGACTGGAGAGGCTCTAAGATGTCAAAGGCTGCAAGGTGTGCCTCAAGCTGGAATGTAACAACCTTCTCAATATCCTTTCCCAAAATGGGAAGGTTAGAGCCTGGGTGCTAATTCACCAAGACATCCAGGTCCAGAGAAGGTTTCTTTAGAGTGCCACCAGAAACATCCCCTCTGATAAAGAGCATGGAACAATCTCTGCGAACACCTGGCCCAGATGCCCGACACAACTCACCAGTAGTTCTGCTGTAGTGGCACCGCACTGTATTGCCTGCTGTAGTGACCTAGCAGATACCTCACTTATCCTGCCCCCCCAGTTGACTTTATTCCATTCATATCTGACTTTCTTGCCTATTCACCAAATGTATCATGTACTTATGATTCCTTGCATTATTTATTCTTTATTTGTATGTATTGTCTTGTACGTTTTTCCCTGACATGGAACCTATGTAAAGAGCTTTTAGCTCAAAGGTATTAATCCAAGAATTTAATAAATAAATAAATAAAAATAAAGTAGTCGCATCGGGCCTGGGTCTAGATTACAAAATGTTGGCCGCAGCTCCAAGATCACCTTGTGCACCTTTTCCATGGTCATCCATCAGTCAAAATTCCTTTCAAGACCACTGATTGCATCCCTGACCACAGCCCCCCCCCCCGCTGGGCTGTCTCGGCCCAACTGGAGTAATTCCAGCCCTGATGGAAGACACCCTATCTGAGAAAAACTGAGAAAACTCCTCATATTTTGCAGATGTAATTGCTCTCACAGGCTCCAGACAGGCAGGGTGGAGAAGCCTGCCTACAGTCCAAAAGAACTGAGCCAGTCAGTTCCTCCCAGCAGCAATCTCTCTCAACAGAAAGTTTGCCTTTTTCTGAGTGATTGCCTTCTGATATTCTTTATAATGAAATATCAAAATTAGTTTGTCCTCCTAGGCCTTGGACCTCCTCCAATGATGCGCCACCCTTTGTCTCCGGTCATTAAAGCCCTCAACTCAACCTGCTGCTATCACTCCCTGACTGAGATACACATCTGATCGGAAGCTGTCTCGGTCATGGCCTGCCTCCTGATGTGACTTGCCATTCAGTTTGTGACATATAACCATTATTATTTTTTATTTGTTAACCATGTGGATGCACTGGTCCCAGGGACCATTTTCAGGCATGGTCTGGGCTATCAAGATGGAACAAAGAACCAAACAGTACAAGAACAAAATAGAAAACAATGAGAGCACATACAGTACATGACAAGGACTGTACAAGCCAACAATCAATAAAATACAGAAATACCAGTACAAATGTGCAAACATCTCACCAGGGCTGTGAGAGCAAACCACACAATAAATAATAACAATGTACATATTTTTAGAGGATAAAAACAAAGCAGAATGATAGACCAGCAGGATGTGTACAACTCCAATTATGACACTCACTGATTTCTGTATTATGGGGGACACTTGAAGGCAGAAGTGGTTGTGCAGGCAGTCCTAATGTTTAATTTAAAAAGCGAGCAAGAGTCAAGAAAGTGGAGGGAAATAGGCAAACTGTTCAAGGACATATGCGTGACAATAGAGAAAGTCCTTTGACCCATACAAGTGGCAGTTTGGGGAGAATCTTGGAGAATATGTGAGGAGGACCAGAGGCTCCAGGTACCAGGCTTAGGTTTAAGGAGTAGTGATAGTGGTGAGGACTCTTTCTCCCTGATGGATTTATCTAAAAGCCTGCCTAGTAAGTAATCACAGTGGGCTTGTTAAGAACCTGGTAGAGGAAGCAATGATGAGTGGAATAAGAAGCTGGTAAGGCAAACCTACAGATGCTGTTGTAAGTTGTGTTGAGCCTGGACAGGTAGGAAAATGCAGTTTTGATATAAATAGGGGAGCAGTAGCCCAGAAGGGAGAGTAACATACACAAGGCTATGGCCAGCCACACTGCTGGGGTCATAAGGTCTTATTGTCAGAAGCAAACACCCAGCTTCTGATTCAGTCATCTGACTTGGAGCCCAATATGATCTGAAAAGGTCAAGAAGGGGTCAAGCATGATCCCTAGGTATTTAAAGGCCATCACACATTCTAGGAGGGTCCCATCTGGAGACAATACAGTTAGTTGGCTTGAGCAGTTAGGGCCCCTGCTGTTCGGTGAGCCTAGGTTTAGAACCAAGTAGTATAGTCTTGGTCTTCTTGGAAGTGACAAGAAGCCTGTTATCAAGGAATCACCTCTGGGTGGCATTAAACTCCTTTATGATGGTAACATATATTTAGGCCAGGGTCTTGGCACTATGAAAAAGAAACAAGCAATTAAGTTGTCTGCACAGAAAATGGTTTTCTTTGGGAGGGGAGTTGTCAAATAGGGAGAAAAGAATTCATCCTAATATTGAATCTTGAGGGACCCAACTTCTGACACCTAATATGTTGGAGGTAACCCCTCCTGTGCAAACCACCTTGGTTCTCCCTGTGAGGTAACTGCAGAACCATGATGTGGTTGTGTCATAGAGCCCAGAAAGATGCAGTTTGCCCAGTAGGATGCTGTGGTCTTCTAGATTAAAGACCTTTATAAAATCCACAGAAATGCCTGACTCATTCCCCATTTTTGACCTGTCATTGTCTGAGGCCTTCAAGACTTGTTCTTTGTCAGATCTGTATCTGTTGATTCATAGATAAGGAGCACAGATTTCATCCCATAATACTACCAGACATTCCTCTATACACCTTTGTAATGCTGCAGGAACATTTATTAACTCAAATAGGATGTTCACCCATTCATATAGACCCCCACTGGGTTAGGGAAGAAATGCTGTAAAGGGTCTGCTGTCCTTTGCTATAATTCCTTGATGGCATACTTTTCCTTTGCCCTTGCACTGAAAATCAAGAATTTCCCTTTAAGTTCTTTAATGCATCCTGTATTCTTGGGATTGACTGTTGGTCAAGTACACTCTTTGTTAATCTGATAGTCCATACACAATCATAAGCTCCCATCTTTTTTTCCATACACCATCTACTGGAGATGAATATGATGACTGGGATTTTGTCACCCACCCACCCACAATGAGGCTCTGGAGGTATTCCTTTGCCTTTTATACAATGGTTCTGATATATATATATACTATATATATATATATATATATACGGTTTCTGGATCAGCTCACTATTTTTAAATTAAACAAGCATTTGTCAATGTCAAATGTTTGCTTTCTGGTATTGACATTGGTACTGCAGGAGTTTAAGACATGCATAATTGGAATGGCAGTGAAGTATTGAACTAATGCCAACCCACACCCTGCAGAGACTGATAGGCGTTGGGGTCTGCCTTTGGGTCATTGGCCATAACGCTCACACCATTCCACCTCACCCCACTCTGCAGACACTGACAGGTGTCACCTTGTGCCTTGGGGTCTTTGGCCCTTATGCTCACCCCATTCCATAAGGAAATAAGGTGAGAGGGGTGCAGTGCAGGAGAATGGGGTGAACGTCAGGACCAAAGACTCCAAGGCACACCTCAATGCCAGTCAGTGGCTGCAAGGTGGGGGCAGGGGTGGAAAGGGGTGAGCATTACGGCCGATGACCCCAAGCCACGCCTCCGATGCCTGTCAGTCTGCACAAGGTGGGATGTTACAGTGGAAACCCTAGCACCCCAGGCGTTTGTTGGTATTTTCACTCCTAATTTCCAACATGGGATTTTTGGGAGCCCACCTAATGAAAAGTGTCACTATTATTTCGTTACTCTATCCCAAAAGATGATTTCACACAGCGAATGCGCCATTTGGCGTAACAGGTGCGAAAAGACATTTTGGCAGGTTGTGAAAAATGACATCTGTGCTATTCATGAGGAGGTGGAAAAATGTCAGCGTTGAAAATCTAAGTGGAAATATGAAACATTGGTGAAGTTACGAGCATGCCTAGAAATTGCGTTATGCACTGTCATAATAGAGTCAATTTTTGGAATTTTTTCACCAAATTTTCAACATGGCCTTTTTGGGACCTCTCCTCATGAACAGTGGCACTGTGAGTTTATTAATCTGTCCTAAAAGTTGATTTTGCAGAGTGACTGTGCCATTCCGTGCCACAGGTGCAAGAACACGTTTTGAGCAGGATGCAAAAAATGACAGCTGTACTGTTCATAAGGAGTTGTGAAAAAATGACAATGTTGGAAATTTGGAATGAAAATATAAAATATTGGCGAAGTTACGAGCATGCGTACAAACTGCACAATGCCTGCTTATAACACAGTCATTCTTTTGAGTTTTTTCACCAAACTTGCAACATGGGCTTTTTGGGACCCCACCTCATGAACAGTGACACTGTCATTTCAATAATCAGTCCCGAAAGGGGATTCCACACAGCAACTGCAAAATCACATTTCAGGACTGAGAAATGAAATGACAGTGCTAGTGCTCATGAGGTGGGGTCCCAAGAACCCCATGTTGAAAATTTGGGATGAAAACTCCCAAAAATGGTTGAGATATCAACCTAAGTTTAAACCCCTCATTGACTGCCATTGCAAGGCTTACTGTGATTTTTTTCAGTTTGCGGTCGACATTTGAAGAGTGCAGATGTGTTCCCAGCCCACAGAAGTTCACAGCATCAGACCTCTAGAGGTAAGTATGGGGTGGGGTAGCGGGGAGGTGGGGTCTGTAGAGGAGGGTCGGGATGGGGAGGGGCAGAGGGACGATTGAGGGATTGTTTTTTCTTTAGGTTTAACAAAAAAAAACCTTGGGGAAGATTTTCTTTTTACAGGTGAAATAGTATGAAAAATAAATTTTGGCATACTGGGGTGGGCTTCCAGTGTGCCAGACTACTGTGGGGGGATCAATGCTGACCCGGGGATTGGGCACCCCAAGGTCGGCTGAAAAAAGGGGGTTTGTGGGGCGCATCCAACACTGGGATTGGGCATCCTGGTGTCAGAAAAAGATAAAGTGGGGGTAGGGGGCATGCCAACACAGGGATTGGGCACCCTGTTGTCAGCAAAACATATGTTTGGGCTGGGGGGGAGTGTCATCTGACACTGGAAGTGGGCAGCCAGTGTCAGAAATAGAATTAGTTTGGCACACTGGGGTGAGCTTCTAGTGTGCCACATTAATGGGGGGGAGGGGGGATACATGCCAACATGAGGATTGGGCACCCTGATGTCGGCTTTAGGGGGAGTGTGTGGTGGTCTTGGAAATATGATTAGTTTGGCACACTAGGAGTTAATAGGGAGGGTGGGATACATGCTGACATGGCAATTGGGAACCCCGATGTCGGATCTGGGAGGGAGTGTGTGGTGGTCGGCAGGGGCCGTCAATTATGCAAAGTCATGAAGTGGCTTATTTATTTATTTAATTTATTAATTTGTTTCACCGGGAAAGGGATATTGAGCAAACAAGTTGCTCGTAACTCCAGCCATGCGCACTACTGTGCACTGTAATGTGCATGGCTGGAAGGTGCCTCATTGCCAGGAAGGGGGGGGGAGAGATCTGTCGCTGCAATGACAAAACTGTCCCTGATTGTAGCAGCAGATTTCTTTCAAGTGTGGCGCTCGCTCTGAAACTGCTGTCATCGGCAGCTCCCCTGTTGATTGGTGGCTGAGGGATATGTCTATTAAAGCATCCCCTGCATTGGCCACATCACTGTCATGCCTCTGCAATGCTCTACTATCTCAATATGTTTCTTGTGCACTGCTTGTGCAAGCAAACATAAAATGTATAAAATTCCATTTGCCCAATGCACCCAATATCTGTACTACTTTGGAAAAAGACATCTGCCTCTTCTCTTAGCATCATCTTAGCTATACTTTGCTGGTGCTGTGTTACGTGGTTTAAATTTACTATTAGATCCCATTGTTCGGTACTGTATATCTATCTAGTTGACCTGCTTTTGTCATACAGTCTGTATGACAGTTCTGATAACAATGAAATTACTTGAACTTTATACTGTACGTTTGTCAGTCTCTGTAACTGATGTTTGCTATCGGAATTACTTTCACAAAGTGTAATGTCCCAAACACAGTTTGCCTTCCTAAAATAATGTTATGATTTGTGCTACTACTCACCCCAAGGTTATGCTTTGCTGAGCCCCTTTAAGTAGATGGATCATTGTTGCATGAAACTCTAACCCCTCAGGCAGTGTTGCAGATTCCAGGATGAGAAACGCAGCCTCACTGACTGGCCCCATCTGGATTTTAAATTTAAAATTAGTGATCTTTCCTTTTGGTATCTTGACATCCTGCATATTATTTAGCATATAACTCAGATCAGTGTTCATTGTCTGAGTCAGGTTAATAAGAGTTCTAACTTTCCTCTTGGGGACTTTGGAAGGGGCACAGTTTAACTGCAAGAGGAGGGACTGAGGAGGTTCTGTGTAAATGGGGGTAGTTTCCTGGCATTTCACTAGCTCCTTAATTACACTGTACTTGACAACTGGCTGCTCTAAAGGATAGTGACTCATTATCAAGACAGGTACCACCACGTCTTTACCTGCTGGGTGGTTTGGCAACTTGAATTTTATTTCAGTCCATCCATCATATGGAATCCATGTCCCATTAACAGCAGTTAGATTAATAGTAATTTCCCTTTCAAGCAACTGTATTACAGAATGCACTCTGCCCCATGGGAAGCTGTCAACCAAAAATGTTTTTATCAAAGATGCTCACTTGTGTCCCAGTATCCCTTAGGACTTGCATTTCTGTGCCATCAATAACACACGGGACAAGATATTTGCTCCCCACCAATTTTGCTACCTTCTTACCATGAATATGAGCCATCTGACTAAATTCGGTGGCCCCAGTCAGTACAGATGAGGTTCCTGATGACTTTATGAGTATCTCAGTTCTTGTTTAGCATTACTGTAGTCTTGCACTCCTGCCAGTGGGCGGCCTAAAAAGTTTTTGAGCAATAAAGTATTGCCCTATACTGGAACAATGTTTAATGTCTGTTCCCTTCTGATCTTTCTTTCCATAATGAATGCAGTAGTGGGGCTCTTGTACACTGATGGATGGTTATTTATTGATTTCATGACCAGGATAAGCACACTGAGACTGGGCCTATTTCCAGGCAAAACTCAGCGGAGGGGGATACAGCATGGAGTGAAACAGGAATAACAAAGTGACAGCAGGTGCGCATACATGAACAATAAAAGCAAAGTACAAGTAATGAATTCCAGAGAAAGAAAGACATAAGGGCACAGAATACATCTGTAGTCAGGATGAGTGCTAAGGGAGCATGCCACCAATCCATGGCAAGCTATTTGTAAAAGTCATGGTGGCATACAATTCAAGTTACAGAGTACATAGAATGTTAAACTATACAACAGACTAAGAGGCAAAATGGGTAAAAGAGGTTAAACAGTGTGGGGGTGGATAGGGCATGGGTTTTTGTAATGTGGAGAGAAGAGGATGAAGCCTAGCTGCCGGTTCTATGTCATAATAGCAAACTAAAAACAGCACTAGTCATCTTAGGGAGTGCATGTTGCCGAAAACAGATACAGCAACTGTGCACTACACTAAAACCCACATCAGCGACAGTCCCAACACACTCTCTGGGACCCGATATGTACCATACATTTTTTATGCAGGGGACTTTGCCACCCACACCCCCCTTTATTATTATAATCAACTCCGAGGGGCCTGACACTGGAGTACAGGAGACACCTCAGAAGGGGGCTATTTGGGGGGAACTCAAGGCATCAGAATGGGGGCACGGGGGACTGTAGAACACAAATCCAGTGGATCAGGGAATGGGAGACCAAAAAAGAGTTAAATCCCAAACACACAAAAATAAAAATTATCTACCCACCCCTAGCCAACTCAGAATCATGGACCTCTTGCACCGCAGACATGCACTACCTCCACAAGACCAGATGGCCAGCTCGGAAGTGCCTGGCCAACCTCCAATATACTTATTTATGCCAGTTCCCTCTCACCATCACTCTATCCTTCCATTGTGGTTATTGTTCCCTGACACTCGCTTTTCCAGTGTTCATTGTCCATCCACCCTCACTCTCTTCACAGATGGTCAAATTGAGTTGTTCAATTTGACTCACCCATATCACGGGATACCCTAGCTGCCAGTGCATAATTTTGAGAAGTGTGTCAGTAAGACCAGTTTGAGAGAGTTCAGAAAGGAAGAGAAACTGATGGGGAGAAGGAAGCTGTTCCACCGAGTTGGAAGGCAAATGGAGAAAGCAGACTGGCCTGCTATAGTTCTATTGCATGTGCAGAAGCACCAATGAAGCTTTATTTATAGGTTCCTGAAAGTTTATATATATATATATATATATATATATATATATATAATGCAGCAGTGAAATGGTGTGGTAATTTGAGAAAATCAATTTGTCTAAAATATGTTTCTCAATTAGGAAACAAATTATGGCACACTTGAAGGCAGCAGGAAAAAGATCCAAACTCCAAACCCATAATCATATCAATGCTGTTAGTCACTGACGTCAGTGTTAATAATATTAACAGTACTAATAATGATAGTTCTGCAGTGAACTGTATGATTTCTTTGGATTGACTGATCACCATGCAATTATGTCACGTGTTTTCTTTTTATTTTGCAGGAAAAACTCATGTTAATTAAGATTCCAGTGTCACAGCTTTTTCCTGTAGACAGGTATATATTTGGTAATGTTTGATGCTGAGTTGATTCTTCATGTTTCTGTACTCATTATATATACAAGGAGCCAAACTTTCAATGAACATTTTCCCTCCATCCTTAACTTTGTAGTGGAAGTGATTTACAAACTGTTGGATTCATTTTGTATTCCACTATGTGTATATCTACTATTTGTAGGACTATTGTCCATTTTTTCTTGCTGTTCTATGTAAACTCCTTCAAGTTACTGTATCTGAATACTCCAGAACCTCTCTCACTGGAGGGCTTTTCACTATCCTGTGCATTGCCCATTGCTGAACTTGTGACCACCTCTGCCCCATAGTTTATCCTACAGTCACTTTGGAAAGAGCTACCAAGAATCCCCTTTGGGGTGAAAGGAGGAGATGGGTAAATCCGAGGACTCTGTGCTACCCAACTCAAGAGGTTGAGGCAGGGGCATTACTCACCTCATACCACATTCCCATTTTCTCATTTGCTCTCTAAACCCACCCAGTACCCCATCACTAAAAGGGTAGTTGGGAGGTGTGGCACCAAGCACAATCTCCCCTCTCCTTCCTTTCTAGTTCGAGGTCCTGACCAGGCTCTCCTGCCTCCAAGACCTGGGATGCGGTGCTAACTAGCTGCTGTTCACCCTCCACCTGCCCACCAGCCAGTACATCAGGTACACCTCTCCAGGAGCTCCAGTGCAGTGCTCGGCTCCACTTGAACCGTGATGCCTCCTGCGGCTCTGCCATTGGACAATTCCTTTTGGCTCACCTTCCCTATTGGCTGCTTCCTCAAGCTTCTGAGGTGTCAAGCTGGACTTCTTTCATCCTCTCTCCTGCTTACCTGCTAACTACTTTTTTGTTAATCAGTTTTTCTCCCACGCACCCTCCCCCACCCCAGCACACTTAAAATACACTTTTCACCAAGACAGTACCCTCCGCTCCCCTCCCCCATTCCTTCTCCCTATTCAGTGTATCTGCAGGCCTCTAGCCAATCCCATAGTGGTTTTCACTGTTTCAGGATCACCTAAGCTCACTTCTCCTCCTCCTCCTCCTCCTCCTCCTCCTCCTCTGCTCCTATGCTCCTAGTGCATATAGTCTCTCATCACTAAGAGGCTCAGCCATTCACTGTGACTACAAAAAGGTTATGCTCGTGAGCTGCCCCCTCCAGTGAGCAGGCCTCTACCCCTTCTAAGTAATAGCAAACCAGTTCAGCGATTGCTCTTATCTCCATATTCGACCACTTGAGGTTTTATTTCTGTCCTAGTTTTCGTAAATGAGCACGGCCTCCTGCCTCTCAGTCTACTCTTCCATCTCCTAGCTTCCCCTGTTACAATTATTCTCCCTTAAATAATCAACTCAGGGCTAAATCTGACTTAATCTAAACTTCTTTATACCATGTAAACAGGGCAATCACTGTCTATTTAAAAATAGTCAACCTACTGCCACTCATAAAACCTATTATAACATGCTTGACAGTGTCCGAGAAAGATGTGGCTTCCCTCCCTCGCAGCATTTGTTGCGGCATCATGGCGCCCCTCCTAGTCAGGACTATTCCTGGTACTGGTTAAGCCATCCTCTTTGTTTCTGGGCAACTCTCCACATGATCCTGTCAACAATACCACCCAATCATACACTGTATGGAACCCCATGATAATCCCAGTGGCTGGAACCTCTGCTCTAGATGTCAAGTACTGCGCGCCATTGTTATATGCACCTGTGTTGAACTCTACCTACCCTATCCCTCCAGTCCAACTTAACATGATCACCATGTGCAAAGCTGGCAAAAACAGAGGGACTTCCCGTGCCCACTCACAGGACAGGTAATATTCATCCTAACTCTGGCCCAGTAGCAGTCCACCTGCACCAACAATGAAATGCGGGGCCCTAAAAATAGCCTCCATCAACATCTGTAGTCTCCTGGCTAAATATGTCTCTCTTCAGATATGGATTGTTCAACACCAACCAGACGTTCTGTCCATGGTAGAGACCTGGCTAACCCCCAGAGTCCCTGACTTGGCAATCCAGCTGGATGGTTATACCACTTATAGACAGGACAGACTGGGTGAACGAGGTGGGGGCTGTGTCATATATATAAGGGACACCCTTCAAGGGCATGCCCTGGTGCCCCCTCACAGATGGCAAAACACAAATGCTTGGCATCAAGGTGCAACTAGGCATCCACGGCAAATGTCTCACCATAGCCTCTGTCTATATACCTCCCAAAGACCAGGCCACTGGCTTTAAATCAATATTAGACTTCCTTTCTGAGCACAAACACAACTCAGAGGTACTAATGCTCGGAGACTTCAACCTAAATTTGTTATCCTCAGAGACGGCACCTCACAAAGATGCCCTTTCTGCCATCAGCATGACCCAACTAGTAGAGACCCCCACTTGTGTGAACTACTGCACTGGAACAAGTACACTGATAGACTGGTTAATAACAAACTGGTCCAACAGAATAACCAGCACAGTAGTGCTCCCTGATGTCATCAGTGACCACTCCCCCATCCTCTGCACCTGGGTGAATAAATCTCCTAAAATCCCTCCCAAAATAATTACCACCTGTGTACTAAAAAAGGACAACTTGACTCATTTAAAGCACACCTCAAGCAACTAGACTGGTCAACTATCTACAGTTCAAAAGCAAACTAAGGCACCACAAGCACTGAATAATTCTATACTTTATTTACATGAATCCAAAAGTGCAACAAGGTGGGGAGGTCACCCCAAGGACTGCGAGCCTTAAACATCCAGGGTTATGGTACAGAGAAGGAGTCCTTTGTAGCTGATTAGAATAAGGGTCTCCAATTGGGTACCGATGGCTTAATTCAGGCTGCCACTAATGATGAGAAGGATTTGGGTATAAACATTTCAGATGACTTAACATATTCCAAGCATATGCATTTGGTTATTAGTACATCTAATAAAATTATTTGGTCTATTTTGCGTAATATTAGATCTCGAGATCAGGAGGTGTTGTTACCCCTATTCAGGTCCTATGTCCGTCCCCATCTTGAATATGCTTCACAGTTGTGGTGTCCTTTTAAAAAATCAGATAGTTACTCTCTTGAAAGGGTTCAGCAAAAATACAGTAAAAAAATATCTGGTCTGAAATCCTCATCTTATGAGTTTAGGTTGGATACATTGAAACTAATGCCTCTTACTATCAGACACATTAGAGGTGACCTTCTCCTCCTATATGACATTATTCATGACCCCTATATCATGACTGAGTTAGGATTTTCTTTTAAGTCATCAATACATAATACTAGAGGTCATGTCCTCCAGTTAACTGGTAAATCTTTTAAACATAATAATCGTAAGTTTTTCTTTTCTGAAAGAACTATTGGGCCTTGGAATAGACTTCCATCTGATGTAGTAACAAGTAATACTAAAGAGATTTTTAAACATCGTCTCGACACGCTAATTATGTCTGGGTATGACTTAACATTCTACTCTATGGCCTAGCATAGGAGCATTATGGGCTTTGGCCTACTAGCGCTTTCTTCTAACCTTAGTATGAACCTTAGTATGATTATTTGGCCCAACAACCTGAAGTGGAATTAGATATTAAAAATAAAGAAGAGGTGGTGCTGCGGTTCAAGGGGATCCTAGATTCCAGAAACTGGAACAACGATTGACAGAGACCATTGCAAGAAAGGAAATCAAAATAAAACAAAGGAAATTAAAGAAATTTGAAAGAGACAGACAGGATTATCTGTTGGACCGGGTATTCACCTGGAACAGAAAACAGTATACACCAAAGAGAAACAGACCCTTTCGTGGTGGTTATAGAGGAGGGCCCAGTAATAATAATAATACCAGTGCTAATCGGACCACCCAGGGCCCTAAATCTATACTATGTAATAGGGGGACCTCGCCCTCTTCCTCCCATTACACCAGTACCAGTGACTCTGACAATTCAGAGGAGCCGTCTCTAGACGACTTTCAGGAAGGGTTGCCACTTAGCTTACCCCTCCCTTAATATCCACAGCAGAGGGGGAACGAACGTCAAGTTCAATTCCAGGAACCGACCAACCAGGACTGTACCAGTGCCCACGGACAGGGGAATAAGGGGCATATTTACCATCAGTATCATCTCAGAAACCCACGAAGACAAGGAGTGGTGGCAGGAAGTACCAGGCCAGAAAGAAGAGGTCAAAGGGGCAACTACAGGGGCAAATAGAACATACCTGTGAGAACATTGTAATCAACATTTCACAGGTAAATCTCACCAATATTGACATATTGGTTCTGCAGAAAGGATTGTCATTTGTTCCAACAGTGCATATCAATCCATTTGAACTATATCTAGACATTAAATGCCTGTCGACAACCTTGAACTTGAGGGCTTTCTTTTACAAATCAGAGATGGGTAACAATACTGCTGAGAATATGAGCATGCAGACTGACATAAATAGTGTGTCTTCAGGTGCGGACATTTCTGCAAGTGGGACAATTGCAGTGCTAAAACCACCCTCTACTTTTAATCCACCATATGTGGATGTGGTTAAAATATTTGAGTAGGCATGTGAGAATGATGTTGATTTACTTTGCAAAAATGACCATAGACCCACTTTTGTTAACATGTCTAGCAGTGAGAGAGCAGCCTTAAAGGAATTACAGGACAATGAACTGATCGTGATTAAACCTGCAGACAAGGGTGGGGCTATAGTAGTAATGGACACAGAGAAGTGTATAGCAGAGATTCAGAGATGACTAGGGGACCAGAACTTCTATAAAAAACTTAGGGGTGACCCGACTAGTATTTCTAAATCAGAAATTGATTCTATGCTGAATGAGGCACTTCTGGAAGGCAACATAGATCAGAAGGAGTATGCTATCCTTACTGTACCACACATGATTCATCCAGCTATTTATGTATTATCAAAAATACATAAAAATTTGCAGGATCCACTGGGATGCCCCATTGTGGCAGGCATTGGATCAGTCATGGAACCACGCTCCCATTTTGTGGATTCCCACATTAAACAATATGTTCCAACCCTACGCTCCCATGTTAGGGACACAGCAGACATACTGGGTGCCCTTAGTGATAGTCAGCTTGAACCAGATTCCTTCTTGTTCTCTATGGATCTTGGTTCATTATATACCAATATCCCCCACCAACAAGGGCTGCTTGCACTTAGCCACTGGTTAGGGTTAGATACTGCACTGGTTTTGCATAGGAAACAGTTTATTTTAGATTGTGCAGAAACTGTTTTGACCAAGAATGCCTTTGTATTCCAGGGAGAGTATTACCTCTAGGTTAAGGGTACAGCAATAGGTGCAACTTTTGCACCCAATTATGCTAACCTTTACAGAGGGCTCTGGGAGACATCAGTGGTCTATGATGCACAGGTCAATCCTTTTTATCATAGGATTGACCTGTGGCATCATTTTATTGATGACATCTTTATGATCTGGAATAGCACTGGGGATAAGTTAAGAGATTGTGTTTGCTACTTGGAAAGTAGTAATCCAAACCTGAAGTTCAGTGTACAAAGCAATCATGATGTGGTACCCTTACTAGATATAGAGATTAAGAGGGATGAGAATGATGAGATACAAACAATCTTGTTTCATAAGGACACTGACAGAAATTCTCTCCTGTCCACCCCCAGTTGTCACTCAAGACATATGATCAATAATATTCCCAGAGCCCAGTTACAGAGGGTGCATAGGAACTGCAGCACTGAGAATGACTTCAAGACACATGGTCAAGAAATATGCAATAGATTTTTAGAAGCGGGCTATTGCACCAAGTTGGTGGGAGAAGCCATGAGAGAAGTCTCTGGTTTGAGTAGAGAGGAAGTATTGGCTCCAAAGATATGAAGAAATGATGAAAGTAGAACACATTTTGTTACAACTTTCTGCAGGCAATCAGGTGCTGTTGAAGGGATTATCAGGAAACATTGGCCCATTTTGGGTCTGGATCCACGTTTAAAGGAGGTAACTACAAGCCTCCCATGTACTGTATACAGACGTGGTAGAAATATTGGGGACATGGTCACAAAGAGTTACCAACCTATGCTTAAGGTTGAGGGGAGTGGTGGTAGCACATGGCTGCCTTGTAAACCTTTGGGAACATACACATGTGGAAATTGCAAGTATTGCTCTGTTATTTTAAAAAGCAACACCTTTACAACAGTTAATGCCTCTAAGATATACAAAATGGAATCCTTTTTCAGTTGCACTGCTGAGAACTTGATATATTTGGCCACATGTACATGTGGTGCATTTTATGTTGGGAAGACCACCCGACAGTTTAAGGTCAGGATTAGGGAACATGTACAAGGCATTATGAACAGGGATGAAAGAAATGCTTTGGCTGTACCTTGTAATAAAATGAGGGGAGAACATGTGTTTAAATTCTGCGGTATTGAAGCAGTTAGATTGGGACCCGGGGGGTGGGGTGGGGTGGCAGTATGAATGATGTGCTATTGGATAGAGAGGCATATTGGATTTATACCTTGGGTGGTTTAAAGCAACCAAGGCTCAATGACAAAATAGATGTTATGCCTCTGATCAACAGCAGAAGGAAGAAACATTAAACTGAAATGCAGTAGGAACTTGCTAATGTGTATTATGTGGTGTGTACATGTATTTTTCTATATATTTTTCTCTTTGTCTCTTTCTCCCCCTAGGTGGCACCACTAATGTTTACTCAAAAGATTTTGGATGTTTGGAATGTGGGGATGTTAAAAGTAAACTGATGAAGGGAGAACGGATACTGTTCATTCAGTAAATGTACTGGATAATGTTAACAATTAAACTATATGAATTGGATATCGAACCAGGTAATGGTAAAAAATCAATAAGTAGCCATAGAAGATGTTTTGGTAGCCTGAATTAAGGGAAGTGTGTCCTTTGGAAAAAAGTTCTCTGGATTCTTAGACTTCCAAGACTGTGGCACTAATGCAAGCGTATATACCCAAAACCTTGAGTGAGTCAAAACTAATTTTGAATAAATATAGTAATTGGTGGTCTAATAGCGCTATTTTAGTGCTAGATTGTGCTAAAAACCTTCTTGAGAAATAAATACCAATTGTGTGATTTTAGAATATTTCTATAGATGTATAGCTGCCACACTTTCATTTTTGGAAGATTGATGGCATTTTAAATGTTTTTGTACTGTAATTTTGTACACAGTCTCTTTCAGGTGGTACTATGAAAGTGGTGTGGGCATATGGAGAATTAACCTCCTGATGATGCACGAGCAGTGCAGAACCAGTTGAGGCGATCCCTGTGCTGCTGGGTGGTTGTTTGTTGCACTTTTGGATTCATTTAAATGAAGTGTAGTTCTATTCAGTGCTTGCGGTGCCTTAGTTTGCTTTTGGACCTTTGCCTTTTTTTTACTTATGGCACGCACGTGAGTGGAGATGGCATTTTTGGTTTTTTCAACTACAGTATCTACAGTGCTGAAGATGTTGAAACTGCACTTGGTGACTGTCATCAAATTCAGTTCATCCTGTGATATATTTGCCCCATACAAGAAAAGGAAATTAAAGGAGTCTAGCAAGTCATGGATCTCCCCGATGCTCCTAGAACTAATGAATGAAAGGGACAACTTATGGCATAAGGCCAAAAGTTGTGGGTCTCCTGTAGGTATTTAGATTTATAAAACTGCCCACAACAAATGTACCTGGGCCATCCGAAAAGCAAAAAACTTCTACTTCAAAAATGAGCTTGACAACTCCTGGGGAGACAGACGTAAATTCTGGGACAACACAAAGTCCCTAACTGGTAAAACCAACAAAACACCACCCACCATGCTCAATATCAATGGAATTATTACACAACATTCTAAAGTAATTGCAAACCACTTTGACAAGGCCTTTACAGACCTTAGTGGAGTGCTCCCCATGGAGTTTCTAGCTCCACAAGCCTATTCTGACACTTCTTGTAATACTAATCAATCTAATATTCCAGCTCCCCCCTCTTCCACCTCAAGATCGTCTCTAAAACTGAGGCCAAGAAATATCTTGACAAGTACTTAGGAGGTCGGGAACAAATGACGGCACATTAGACCTCAAGCTACTTGCGAGCACTCTTGATGAGGTTCTATCCCCATTAATTAGGATTCTTAACCTATCCCTCATAATAGCAAAATGTCCTCAGTCTTGGAAAGCGGTGATGGTCACCCCTGTTTTCAAAAATGGGGATAGATCTTGTCATTCCAACTACTGACCTATCTCTATTCTCCCACTGCTCTTGAAAGTGCTCGAGAGGATCATCTCATAGACTATCTTGACAAGAATATGCTTCAATACCAGGAACAACATGGATTCAGGAAGCAACACAGCTCAAACAGTGTTTGTGGAATTCACTGGATATATCCATGAGGCTCTTGACTAAGGGCTCTTGGTGGGGGCTACTTACATTGACCTCACCAAGGCCTTTGACACGGTCAGCCACAGGCTACTCTTAAGTCAGCTGGCAAATACTGGCCTTTCTTTAGAATCAGTGAACTGGTTCCAGAGCTACCTTTCAGGACGTGTCCAACAAGTGAAATTACTTGATGTCCTATCTGAACTTCACAGTGTTACTACTGGGGTACCTCAAGGCTCAATCTTGGGCCCCCTACTGTTTAGTCTGTTTCTAAACAACCAGGCCTGTCATGGCAATGTCCTATTATACGCAAACGACACTGTGCTCTTTTCAAGCCACTCCAACCCCGTAGCTCTAGAAAAGCAAATGCAAGATGACTTCTCTGAAACTCAAGCCTGGTTCATCAACTCCAAGCTTCTTCTAAATTACAAAAAGACTACGACAATGCTTTTTGCCTCGATTCAGAACTGGTGTAGGTCTTACTGTCCTAAAATTCATAACAACCAGAATGTTGCACTAGAGGTGATCAGCAGCTTTAAATACCTCGGTGTCACTCTCGACAGCGCCCTCTCATTTACTCAGCACATTGATCAGGTAGCCAAGGCTGCTAACTCATGGCTTGGCCAATTATATAGGCGTACAGACTACCTTAGTGATGTGGTTCTTAAACTCACTGTCACTAGCTCTTTCCTCTCAGTTACTGACCATAGGCTAGTAGTTTATGGGGCTGTTACAAACTCTGTACAAAAGAGAGTCAAAACCACCTTAGGTGCACATCGACTAACCCACACCTGCGAGCTGTACGTTCATGCAGGGTGGCTTAATCTGCAAAACAGGATCCAATACTTGGTAAGAAGACCATCCTTGGCTTTACACCACCTGGGATTCAGAGCCTTCTTTGCCTACCCTCTCACCACAAGCATACCTGGGGTACAGGCAAAAATATGCTTCTAGTCCCCTTCCGCTGAACATCCCTTGGACAGTGGTCATTTGCCTTCAGGGCCCCTAAATGGCTTAACTCTCTTGATGTTGAGCTGCAATCCATGCCAAAACTCTGTCAGTTCAAATCTCAACTTCATGCTCATCTGGTCGCTTCCAGTACTTGCGACTGTAACACCTAGCACCTATACTCCTTTTTCTGAGGCTACTATCCTACACCAGCACTTAGTCATTGTCCTCCCTTTTATATCTCCCCACCTTATACCACCCTCCCCTCCATCTATACCCCCCACTTATCTCAGGCATTATCCTTTACCCTCCCCTGTGGCCAATCTCCTTCCCTCACCCCCTCTATACCCCCTACTTCCCTCTGGCTTTACCCAATACCCCCAATGGCCTACCTCTTACCCATCCACCTACACTCTCTTTGTCTACCTCTTGGACTACCCCACAATTTTCTCCCCTACATAGACAAGGCCCCTGTAGGTGGCTCCACCCTTCTCCCTCCTCAACAACCTCATAATTCTCTGACTTCTCCTCACAGCTATTCTTCTACCTTATTCTTGCCTATCCTACCTCTGCTAACCTCTCACCTTATACAGCTCCCCTCCCTACCTCCTCTTACTCCTATTCAAAGTGTTGCAATTTAACATAGCTTTACCTAATCTGTTATCTATTCAACTTTGAATTTTGAACCTTTTGTGTACCAATTTTGTAATGTTTAACTTCTTATTGTCTGTATATTGAACTTTGGTGACATGTAACCTTTGTAAATGGGCTTTAGCTCAAAGGTATTAATCTGAGATGCAAATAAATAAATAAGCAGCACACCTGACTCCACCCAACCAATCCCCTGAATGCAATATAGCTACTACCACTCCTTCCCTTTGTTATTGGGGCAGCACTTCAGCAAAGCACCCATCAAATATCAATGGTGGAGGAGGAGTGGCTCTGGTGTGATGTTGCAATTCATCTCCCACAGCACAAGGCAATGTCCATGGCTTGGGGTGTGAACACAGGTCTGTGGCATAGCAAGGAGCACATCAGCCTCTGTGCTATTAGGCCAGTCTTTCAGCCATTTTTGTGGCAGTTTGGTCTGTTGCATGACAATGTTCCAAAAAGAAAACTGCCACAACATGTGTCTATGAATTTTACCCCAGTTTCCTGCAGTTCTACAGTATGTGAATGAAATGTCTGTTAGTGGTATCTTTTTAGCTTTTCTGTTAAGCTGCTCTCATCAGTAGCAATGCACATATACCACTACTGTGGACTGCAGTTGTGATCTGCTTAATGAGAGAAAGTGGTAATAGGATTATGTGAGCTGCTACTGAAGGTGGATAGTCTGGTACAAATGTATTTACTCTAAGAAACTCTGGTCAGAGACAATATGGCTGCTAATGCATTAGCGTGAATTATGTGTTATATTAGTGTGATAAAAAAATTCCACATTTACTGGAAAACAGGGGAAAGGTTTATGGGACATAGATTCAGCTATCTTCTGGTAACTACTTGAAATGGGTGGGTCAAGCTGCTGGTATGCAGTGGTGTATATATTCCTGTGCAATCTGTATTATTGCATTCTAGCTCTACTGTGGTTGGCACCACACTGACTTTTTCCCTTGAAAGGGGTTAAAACAGCAAAGTTCACTTTTTCCAGTTTTGGCCATGCCCAGCAGAAGGCTAACAAGAAGTTTGCTTTCAGTGCTAGAAATAGAAAGGATTAACTGATTTAAAGTGGGACAGGTTACAGTTTATGCAGTTTAAAATGTATCATAATCTTTATTACATGCCGGTTAAACAGCATAAAATGGGCAAGCTCCCCACTTTTATTTGTTCTAGATGTGGTAAAGACACAGGAATGTTATTACATATTTTCTGGACCTTCGAGAAGGTAGCTTCTTTCTGGGAGGTCATACACCAGCAGCTGGACCCCTTACTGGGCTTAGACCTGGCCTTTCTTCCAGAAATAGGTTTATTAGGCTCCTTCGAAGATATTTTAATTGGGAATCAACTGCCCCATATGGCACTAATTTCTGCCTGTGCCAAAAAAGTTATCTTAAGACACTGGTATGATTCATTAGTTCCTCAATATCTGGAAAGGTATAAGGAAATCTTATTCACTCTACAGGCGGAACGGATTATAGTCAGTTTAGCAGACCGTCTTGATGGTTATAAAAAGGTCTGGGAATCGTTACATGTCTTATTAACTTTATAAAGTGATACCCCACTTCTCATTTCTCATGTGCAGAAGTTCAGTTATTGGATATGGCCCTATTTGTTTCTTTGTCTGTCGTTTTTGCATTTGATGATCTCTCAACTGGGGGATCGAGCACAGAAATGTACCATGTTCTGTCTTGCTTCATTTTGTATACTGTTATGCTTCTTTATGGACATGCTTATATGTGGTTTACAGGTTTATATAGGTTGCATTTTTATTTCCCATTATTTTTGTTTTCTTCTAGAGATGGAGCCCATAGAACCTTTATTTCTCCTCCAGACCAGGGTGGTGGGAGGTGGGATGGGGGGTGTTTGGGGATTAAGATAGGTGTGAACTTAATGTTCTGTGTTGTTCTAAAGGTGTTGATGATATATATATATATATATATATATATATATATTGCAATTGAAAACTTAATAAAGCCTATTCAATTTAAAAAAAAAAGAAAGAATTAACTGAGAGAAACCATCACCAAGTCTTGGGGATATGTTTCTTCATTATATATTGCATGTTTACACCTTATTTAATCAGGTTTAAGCCTTTAAAGAGCAGGTGCTTAGTAAGGATATATATTTTAAAGAATAAAGTTTTATGGCCTTTAGATACACTTCTGTAATCATTTTGTTTGCATTTGTTTGTTTCTTTAGTTACATTTTTATCATTTTATTTGCATTTTGTCAACTATTAGCAAAAATGTATGTAGTAGAATTCTTGTATTGTAATATCAGAAAATCTTTACTGGCAAGGCTGACAGTGTATTTCAATGGGAAACTGCACACCTGTTTTCAGATTTTTATAGAGAAATAACACTTTCTACTACCAAATATATATTTATTAGAAATATGTGATTTTCGATAGCCTGTGATATTTTGCTATAATTTAGCAGATGACATTTTCTTCATAAGCAGATTTTACTTAGGGAGAAAAAAAGAGAAGTCACTTATTGTTTTAGAAATTGTAAAATCATACAGATGGACCACAGTAGTGCAGACATATAAAACTCAGAGTTTGTTGCTGACAGAAGTATCTGTTTCTTTTGAAAAAGATAGAAAATGTATTTAGTTTTTCATTGAAATACATTGGGCTCCTAAGTAACTGGCCATTTCTGACATCACAATACCAAGATTCTACTGAATTAATTTTTACTAGCAGTAAGAAAGGCAAAGTTAAAAACCCCACTTGTTTCACTGCACTAACAAATATTTTATTATGAAAGTATAAAGTAATTAGTAGCATACCAGAATACAAGAAAATAAAATAATCAGTTGTCTATTTGTTAGATGTAAACACATGCTTTTTAAGGGTGTATGTAACCCCTAGATGACGCTATCCCAGGGGCTACTACCACTGCCTGATTTGCCACTAACAGGTTGAGGGGCCTGGATCCAATGGCGGGTGCCTCCACCCAGAGGTCAGGGTTTGCAATAGTTAAACTTACTTGGTCACAGCCCTCTGGGACACTGCAACCCCCCTTTCTTCCCACTAGTGGCCCACACAATATATCAGAATTACCTTCACAGTATACACTTACCCCCAGGGCTGGTTCAGGCACTGGGACCTCCTGTAAAATAAGATACAGTGCAACAATCACAGTACAATACTTTAACATAGACAAATACCTCAGGCAGTATAACTTTGCTGAAACAAGCAGCTCTGATTTATTTAGGGGAATATAACAAGGACAGGGGAAATCAGGTTAATTAGCTTATACTTTACTCATTCTTATGGCTCTGTGCACAGGCCTATCCCTACCAGTTACTGTCCCTGGGTACCCAAACCCTAGTGGCTAGTCCAAACCGTGGCAGCTGGTAGGGGCCCTTTCACACAGAGAAAAGAAAAAATTAGTTGAACAGTCAGCAGTACAGTTATTCCATTTGGATTCAATGTGGCAATTCAACAGGGAGTGACCCTGAATTAGTACTCACGACCTCCAAACAAGATAGGGTCCTTCAATGTCAGCAGGGCTACTCTTGAGCTCCACAAGACTCCTCACACATTTATATGGCAAAAAGAAAGTACTATACCAGGCAGGCTGCTTCTCTATCCCGATCGCAATTACTGCACAATACCCGAGAACACACAGCAGATTCAGTTCTGACAGACCGAGTGCAATTCAGCAATTTCTCCAGTCTTCTACAGGGTGAGCCTGGTTTCTACTCTTCAGATATCCTTTGATTCTCTTCACAGGATGGATTCAGTCCTAACAAGCAGTTACACAAGCTGCAGACCGGAACTCTGGACCTTACACATGTTTCCCGACTAAAACTGTGCACTGAAGGAGCACAGGCTCCTTCCTTCTTCGCTGCCAGAGCTCAACTGAAACTCCAACAGACAAAACCGGGCACTTCCTTTGAGTTCCTCCCAGTTCTTGACTGGATTGGCTGTCACTCACAATAGACTGCTGCTGTTGGTCCAAAAAGGCGCCGAAGTCTAAACTACATCTCCCAGAGTCACTGCCCATACAATCCTCTTGTGGCTGGCTCAGATTATGAGTCCAAGTTCTGATTCGTCCAAGGCACCATTTAGAGCTAGCTTACCCCACACTGATTGGTCCAGTTCAGCAGTTCAAAACCAGAATGGGGAACTAGGCAGACACAGTTCTGACTGCAAAGAAAGCAGGTTAGACAAACTGTAATTTCATTATTACTCTAAATGATTTCTGGCAAACAGTTACATCTTTCAGATAGGTTCCTTTGCACTCCTAGTGACTGAAAAATGGAGTGAATTGGCAGCAGCTCGAGTGGTACTCAAACAGAGAAGCACACAGTCCCCCCATACAAACTAATTATGTCTGCAAGCAGACAGCTCTTAAAGAGACAGTACCAGAGGCTCTAAAAACACTCACTGATAAATGGCTTTAATTAAATGCCAAACACCATTCAGGCTTGGAGCATTCAAGCAAGCTCCTGGAAGTCTTTTGGGAACCCCCATTTGCAGGGGGGTTACACCCTTCCTGGCCTGGGAAGCTTAGCGTCGCGTCAAGCAAGTACCCATAAGTTTTAACTGCAACCATATACATTTGCATTAGGCTCACATGTAATCATCAGTCAATACATCATTTTACCAAGAACACAATTCTGAAACATTGCAGTCGTCACTCTTTACACAGTATTACACACACATTGTACCATAACTCAAGTTATTACCTCTTGTACATGAAACCTGAAGAGGGGGCCTTCCTATCAGTTACCTTGGGGCTGGACGGGGCAAGGCACCATACTTAGAGGGCAACACAAGTAACTTGGAGTTAGCACTGACGTCAGTTTGGGCAATGAGCTCGGGGACATACACTCTTTTATGGACAATATTGAGAGGCAAGTCCACAGGCCTCCCAAGTGAATCATAACTGAGGTGCACCACAGGCTTTACAGCTCGACCAGTCTTTCTAGGGGAACTGTTACAGTCTCTGCACTCTGAGCCTCATTTTCAGCATTGTCCTCACTTGTCAGGGAGTCTCCATGGGGGTAGAGAGGCTAGAACTTGGGGCACTTCAGCTCCAGGAGTTACAGTTTCTGAGTCCATAACATTTGGCTCACATGGAGAGCTTTCAGACACTGGCAGTGGACTGTCAGGGCACTCAAAATACTCTTCTTGTTCTGGTGTATCACCAGTCTGCCCTAATCCATCATTTTCTCCCTGAAAGCTCAAACAGTTCAACCATGCACAATGATTCCATTTCATCTGATCTGATGCTTTGCACTTCACTTTCTGGGAGCATTGGCTCCAGGGACGAAGCTGGGGGTTTAGACAGTCCAGAAGGCACAGCTTCGTCTCCAGTATTGACTAGGGATTGCCCCAAACAATTGACTCAGTTCATAAGAAGGATAGTATTCAAAGTCACTCTCACTTTCTTCTGATATGGACTGACAGTCATGCTCAACTGGGACTTGTGGAGGGAACACTTTAACTCTGCTTCTGTAGGTGCAGACTTTCTTGATCTTTCTTAGAGCAGCTCTAGTCACTGGTCCAGAGGGGCATCTTCTGGGGCTCAGACTCAATCAAGATTTGTCCAATGGGCAGTAAATGATTTCTATGCATTGTTTTACATCTTTTGAATTATTCTCAGGCCTTACTTTGTACACTGGCAGATCATCTAGTTTGCCACTACAATGTGAGGGAGATGGTGCCATCTGTCAGCAATCTTGTGTTTGCCATGCAGTCCCAGATTTCTTAGCAATACCGATCTCCTCCTGGAGGTCCTGTGCTCACCTTTTATCATACTTTTCTTTGTTGGCCAGATTTCTTTTGGCAGCCATGGTTTGAGCCAGTTGGTACGCATGAGTTAGCTGGGCCTTTAACTTTTGCACATACTGTAAATAGTTGTCAGCTTGAACCCCATCAGGAGAGACCCAAAACACACATCTACTGGTAGTCGAGCTTCTCTTCCAAACATCAGGCGGTAGGGGAGAACCCAGTGGCATCACTTTGGTGCAGTTATAAGCATGTACCAGGGTGCTAATTTGTTGGCTCCATCTAGGCTTGTCCTTTGGGTGCAGGGTGCCTAGCATATCTAGCAAGATGCGGTTGAAACGTTCAGGTTGTGGGTCCCCTGGGGTGGTAAGAGAGTGGTTCTGGACTTTCGCACTCCCCACAGAGAAAGCATCTCTTTGATCAGACGACTCTCAAAGTCTCTCCTTGATCAGAATGGATTCTTTGTGGAGCTCCTATAGTGAACAAAAAGTTTTCTACAAGTACTTTGGCTACAGTGGATGCTTTCTGGTCTTTGGTGGGGAAAGCTTGGGCATATCTCGTGAAATGGTCAGTGACCACCAGCACATTACTGATATTTCTTTGATCTGACTCCAAACTCAGAAAATCAATACAGACCAGCTCCATGGGTGCACTGGTGGTTATGTTAACAAGGGGGCAGCCCTCTGGGCAAAGCTTTCCTCTGTAAGCAGCGAATCATGTTCGAATGTTGGCTCCACATCAGCCCCCATCTTAGGCCAATAGAATCTGGATCTCACCAAGTCAAGTGTTCTGTCTATACCAAGGTGCCCATGTGGTTGTGCAAGGACCTCAATACTGAGTCTCGAAAGGCAGTGGGCAGCACTAGTTGTTTGTCTACTTGTCCCCTCTGTCTACTGTTTCTCTGTATAACAGTTTATTGACAGTTTCAACTTGGACCTTCTTTGTATAACAGTGCAGTTCTCAAATCAGTGGAGCGTAATTTGGACACATCTTTTCCTGCATAGAGGGCTTCAAGCTGCTTTGATCATGGGATCGTGGGATTGAGCCGCCGAATACTGTCATTGTCCAGCTGAGGCAGTGCACCAATGTCTATTGCAGAAAAGTGGCAATAAGCAGCAGGTATGCAATTTCAGAGGGTCCCAAGCAATCCACCATGCAGTCCACTGCATCTGTGGACATTTGTTCCTCCCTGTCAAACTTCCGGCAGAGTGCCAATGTCAGGTTCTGCCAATCGGACCCAATCATTCTGGGAACAGGCCTCCGGAGAGAGCATCAGCATCTATGTGGTTCAGACCTGCTCGGTATTCGAGAGCATAGTCGTATGTAGATAATGCAGAAAGCCACCTATGGCCAGTGGCATCCAACTTAGCTGAGGTCTGCACATAGGTTAAAGGATTATTGTCAGTTTTACTAGTATTTTAGCCCCATACAAGTACTCATGGAATTGGTCAACAATAGCCCACTTCAAAGCTAGGAACTCTAACTTATGTACAGGATAGTTCTTTTCGGATGGGGTCAGGCTTCTACTGGCAAAGGCCACTGGTCTCAGGCCATTCTCATGCTCTTGGTACAACACAGCCCCAACCCTTGCAAGCTAGCATCAGTGTGCAGGACATAAGGTTTTCTTGGATCGGCATAGGCCAGCACTGGAGCATGGGTAAGTTGATAAATGATCTCATGAAAAGCAGTCTCACAATCAGGAGTCCAGCGGGCCCCAAATACTTCACTAGACGAAAATACACTTTTCAGTCTTGAGGACGCTGACTTTTGGTATTTTTGTGGGTTGGGGATACCCTGTTATAAGGTTAAGTAAAGGGCGGATCACTCTTGAATAGTCCTTGATGAAACGCCGATAGTAACCACAGAATCCCAGGAATCTTTACAGTTCTTTTAGATTTTTGGGCTGTGGCCAGGTGGTCAAGGCCTCAACTTTACTTGGGTGGGTCTCTATTCCTCGGTGGATACTATGTGTCCCACATACTTTACTGATGTTTGAAAGAATTGACACTTATCAATGGACAGTTTAAGGCCAAAGTCCTCCAGTCGGTCTAATACCTTAAATAATCTGCTCTCATGTTCCTCCAGTGAGCTGCCAAAACACAATAACATCATCTAGGTATACCAGGCACTCTAGTAAGTTCATGTCCCCACTGCACGCTCCATCAATCGTTGAAAAGTGGCTGGGGCACCTGAAATCCTTGAGGCATCCTCATGAATTCATAGAAGCCAAGCGGACAGGTAAAGGCTGTCTTCTCATGGTCCTCTGGGGCCATCGGGATCTGTAGTACCCACTCAGGAGATCCAGCACAGAGAACCACTTGCTCCCGCTTAGGCAGTCCAAAGCATCCTGAATGCGGGCATTGTGTACTGATCAGGATAGTCCGCCGGTTTAAGGTGCGATAATCCACACATCCTTACTGTTCCATTCTTTTCCTCACTACCACAATGGGGGAAGCATAAGGCTTCTGGTTCTTGTATTACACCAGCAGCTAACATCTCTTGCAGATGCTGTCTCACATCATCTATGTCAGCAGGTGCCAGGCGTCGAGACCTCTCACTAAATGGTCTTTCATGCAGCCGGATATTGTGCTCAGCTCCTGCACGATCCCACGTCCCATTCCTTTAAAGAAAACACCTGGTCTCTCTGGGCAAGCTTCTCACTGATCCTCACATTCCATTCAGCTGGCAGCGGGGAGTCGCCGAAATCAAACAAGTCAGGCGTTACTCTGTCATTCTTCCTTGAACTCTTGCTGCTGGGTAGCACTGCAGTGTCTGCATAATGCACATTAGCCAGGATGCAACCTCTATTTACTCGAATGTCTCTTTCAGACACATTATGAACTTGGAACATTACCCTTCTGGCATAAGCATGGGCTCTAGCGGGCAAAATACTAGGCTTGACCAGCAGTCCCTCTGGCAATTTTCCATCACCTGGTGCATCCAACATTAATATTTTATTCTTAACATCCTTTCTGATACGGACGCCTCCTGTAAGGTACACTGGGCATTTGGTGCCAGGATCAGAGACTCAGGATCCTTCTTCCATACAATTCTGACCGGTTCCTCTGGTTCTATTTTTCAGCATCTCTGTGCCTCATAGGCCTTCTTAATTAAAGCCTGAACTCTTAAGCTCTACTAGTCTTTGACCCTGTTTTCATAACACAACTGTGCCAGCCTTCCGAACATATGAGCATTTGTTCCAATCAACAAAGGGACACCCATCACAGTCCAGTGGGGGGACACACTAAGGCTAGGGTCTCTACTTGTTCGGCCACTCCAGCCACGGAGGTGGGGAAAGACAGCCAAATTCGGATATACCCGGAATAGGGTAGGCCTTCTACTTAACCCCCATACATGCAGTCCTTCTAATGGTTGTAAGGGCACGCTTGACAAATGCTTCTGATACCAATCTTGGAACATAATTGTCACTTGGGGAGCCACTGTCTAATACAGCTCTTGTAGACACTCCATTCATCTTTACAGTGGTCTCCATGGAGGGACCCACTATTCTGGACCAGTCTGGAGAGGCGGTAGTGGGGGCCTGGGCACTGACCTTGCCACAAAAGGATGTGAATTAGCATTTTGGTGCCCTCACTGGGATCATGTCGGCACCCTCTTAACCACTGATTTGTTCTCCAAGCTCTCCTTGTAGCCTATATGCAACTTTGTCAGTGTCTTTTGGGACTGGCATTCCTTTCATGTGCCCATCTTTCCCACAATTATAGCAAAACATACTTTCTGGAGTTTGAGCTGGCGAGGCACCACACTGGGAGCCAGGGCGGGGTATTACTAACTGGAAACCTGGGTGCCATCTCTGTCTGCGGCGTGATAAGCATTTGGAGACATCTCGTCAGTTTCTCCACTTCGTGGTCAAGGAATTGAGTTTGGAGCTGTTATCAGCAGGAGATACATGGGTGGTACCCCCACCCCATAGCAGATGCAGTCGGATATAGGTCAGGGCCTGCATTTGCAGGCGTGGCCTTCATAAAGGGACTGTTTTTGAATTCCAGGATCTCTCAACAGTTCGCCCCATTGTGGCATATTTTTTTCCTTGCCAGAGCACTCATTTACTGCCAACCTCTGCCCCTGAACTTCACTTGATGGGTCACCCTCAGTCACTCGGGTCGTAGTCGCAGCTATTGGTGCAGGTCCCTCCCGAGGTTGCCTTTTCTCAACTCCTCGAATTTCTCTCATTAACTCATCATAGGAGGGTGGGGATTCCAGTCGATCTGCCAGGTGTAACTGAAGGAACAGCAGTTCTGAGAAGGGGGCAGACTTAAGGATCCTGTCCAGCCTGGTTCAGTCCAGTTCAATCGCTGGCAAACTACCTTTTCTGAGGCATTTTGCAACAATTTTTCCAGCCGAGATATACACAGACAACAACTCCTTGGTACTGTTGTGCATCTCTTTACTCCACCATAGGTCCTCATCAGAATCTGGGCTCCCATACACATTCTCCAGGGCCTCAAGATAGGCCTGTGCAGTCACTTCAGGGTTACTGGCCCATTTAGCACTGAATGGTAGCCAGGGCAGGACCTCAGAGGCTCTCACTAACCCTCTTTCACTTTTTGGCTTCCGAGCATTGCCATTCTAGCACTTGGGGGGCAACATAGTCTATCCAGGTCTCCCAGTCATCCTCCCCTTGGGGGGTGGGGAGGGTGCCAGAGAAGATCCTCAACCTTCGGTAAGAGTCGTGACTAATGGCAGGTGCAGAAATAGGAGTCTGCATTGGTTCAGCCACCATTACGGGTACTGGAGCGGGAGAGGGTGTTGGGGGAGGAAAACCCCCAGGTGGCAAGAATAGTTTCTTCAAGTCCTCCACAGTTTTCCTTCCCCAGCAACCATTTAGCAAATTTCTCCTCAAAAAGTTTCAGATAGTGGTGGGGCTCATTCCCCGGGTCTTTACTGTCCTTAGTTATCACTCTCCAAGCAGTGAGGGCTCCTCTGGGGTAATGGTCTGTGGCACTTTGGAGCTATCTATGGGATCCTTAAACTCTACTAGGGCCAGGAAGTGTGGGTGAGCAGATTAACGTGCCGACCCACCACCACAGGGTTTTGTAAACCTTCCACCTTGGAAAGTACTCCTGCACAGTGTCCGTATTGATACCAAGGGATGTCCAGTATAAGCATAGCATTTTGGGGTCGATCTCCTCCCCAGTACACCACTCCACCAGCCGGTGCACAGCCACTTCTGTCGGGTACCCATTTTTTCTTAACAGTGGTTCATAATATGGCCACTAGAGGACACACAATCCCAGCAGTGAGCCTCCAAGATGTAACCCCTAGATGGCGCTATCCCAGGGCTACTACCCTGCCTGATTTGCCATTAACAGGTTGAGGGCCTGGATCCAATAGCGGGTACCTCCACCCAGAGGTCAGGGTTTGCATTAGTTAAACTTACTTGGTCACAGCCCTCTGGGACACTGTAACCCCCTTCTTCCCACTAGTGGCCCACACATATATCAGAATTACCTTCACAGTATACACTTACCCCAGGGCTGGTTCAGGCACTGGGACCTCCGTAAAATAAGATACAGTGCAACAATCACAGTACAATACTTAACATAGACAAATACCTCAGGCAGTATAACTTTGCTGAAACAAGCAGCTCTGATTTATTTAGGGGAATATAACAAGGACAGGGGAATCAGGTTAATTAGCTTATACTTTACTCATCTACCTATGGCTCTGTGCACAGGCCTATCCCTACCAGTTACTGTCCCTGGGTACCCAAACCCTAGTGGCTAGTCCAAACCGTGGCAGCTGGTAGGGGCCCTTTCACACAGAGAAAAGAAAAAATTAGTTGAACAGTCAGCAGTACAGTTATTCCATTTGGATTCAATGTGGCAATTCAACAGGGAGCGACCCTGAATTAGTACTCACGACCTCCAAGCAAGATAGGGTCCTTCAATGTCAGCAGGGCTACTCTTGAGCTCCACAAGACTCCTCACACATTTATATGGCAAAAAGAAAGTACTATACCAGGTAGGCTGCTTCTCTATCCCGATCGCAATTACTGCACAATACCCGGAGAACACACAGCAGATTCAGTTCCTGACAGACCGAGTGCAATTCAGCAATTTCTCCAGTCTTCTACAGGGTGAGCCTGGTTTCTACTCTTCAGATATCCTTTGATTCTCTTCACAGGACGGATTCAGTCCTAACAAGCAGTTACACAAGCTGCAGACCGGAACTCTGGACCTTACACATGTTTCCCGACTAAAACTGTGCACTGAAGGTGCACAGGCTCCTTCCTTCTTCACTGCCAGAGCTCAACTGAAACTCCAACAGACAAAACCGGGCACTTCCTTTGAGTTCCTCCCAGTTCTTGACTGGATTGGCTGTCACTCACAATAGACTGCTGCTGTTGGTCCAAAAAGGCGCAGAAGTCTAAACTACATCTCCCAGAGTCACTGCCCATACAATCCTCTTGTGGCTGGCTCAGATTATGAGTCCAAGTTCTGATTCGTCCAAGGCACCATTTTAGAGCTAGCTTACCCCACACTGATTGGTCCAGTTCAGCAGTTCAAAACCAGAATGGGGAACTAGGCAGACACAGTTCTCACTGCAAAGAAAGCAGGTTAGACAAACTGTAATTTCATTATTACTCTAAATGATTTCTGGCAAACAGTTACATCTTTCAGATAGGTTCCCTTTAAACTCCTAGTGACTAAAAAAATGGAGTGAATTGGCAGCAGCTCGAGTGGTACTCAAACAGAGAAGCACACAGTCCCCTCATACAAACTAATTATGTCTGCAAGCAGACAGCTCTTAAAGAGACAGTACCAGAGGCTCTAAAAACACTCACTGATAAATGGCTTTAATTAAATGCCAAACACCATTCAGGCTTGGAGCATTCAAGCAAGCTCCTGGAAGTCTTTTGGGAACCCCCATTTTCAGGGGGGTTACATGTATATTTTATCAAAGGCTATGACTGCAGTTCAATGAATGTGAGCAATGAGCTATGCCCCTTGCCTGACCTATTTAAGTCAGCTTCCTGCAGTCTCATTCAGATGCATTCTCTTTTGCTGCAGCCAGAGGCTCTGCTGGAGTGCTGTGCTCCCCCCCCCCCGTTGTTTGTCTCCTGCTTTGTTTTGTGCTTTTGAGATTTCTGCTTGTTTTGTGCCTCCTCCTTCCTAGGTCAGTATTTTGCTCCTGCCTCCTGGCTGCAGTTTGTACTTCTCTGTCTACAGTTTTGTGCTGCCCTCATGTTTTCAGGTTCTGTGTGTTTTTCTCTGCTCTGTTTCTTTTGGGTGCTTCTAGTCTTCCTAGCACCTTGCCTTTGCTCATTTAATATGCCTTGTGCTCCTCCAAGCTCTCATGTTTTCTGTATTTTTGTACCAAATGCAGTCTCCCTACTTACCTACACTGTTGTTTGTACCATTTAAAGTCTCCTATTCATCTCAGATCCTTAATTGCTTACACCTGGCTTGCAACCACTCACTTTGGATTCAATGGTTTCATTACTTACTCTAGCAGTACACTGCTTCCAAATTTCATTCCCTACACTACTGCATTTCCTACTGGTACTAATTGTTGTTTTCCATTGCTCCAGCATGCCTCTTTACCATACTCAGTGCTACCAGTTTCAGTTGCAAGCCACTTCATGCTGTCTTGATGTATCCAAGCTGTCTCCCTGTCCTCAGTGCTAACAGATGCACTTGATTTCATGCAGTCTCATATAGTCAGTGCTAACAGTTGCATGCCCACTCATGCTTTCTCTTGCTGTTCTCAGTTCTACTAGTTGCACTACCAGTCCTGCACTCTCAGTCACATCCCCACCTCTCTCTACTTAGCATGGCTCTGCCCCCTTGAAGTTCACATCTTGAGAGGGGCCCCTCACCAGGAGTGGAGGTCCTTCTCTTCTACAATTAGGGTGAGAAGCTCCTTTGCTCTGGGGCAGTCTTTGACCATGCAGACAGTATCAGCAGCACCTCCTGATGTAGCATTTAAGACTTCAGCAGCCAGAGGGTGGGAGCCTCCATGCCCTGGGGGAATCCTTTAGCTGCTGACAATGTTGGTGACACCTTCAAAAGCTATTCTCCCTACAGCCACCTATGGTTCACCTGGTCTCCATTCTATACCCTCCCTTGTCCTTCCTTTCCCTCAAGGGTGAAGACTGTTCAATCCTCCAATGCTCGCCCTTCCAGGGCTTGGCCTTACCCTCCTGGGTTTGGCTTCTCCATTTAGGCTTTGCTTGGAGGCCAGGTGAGTGCCTTTCAGCAGCAGTTGATCTCTTCCTCAGCAAGGGAGGGTGAGCCCCAGCAGGATCCCCCTTTATCTTCAGAGGCCTCAACTTGCAGCACCCCACAGCTTTCCCATTAGAGGGACAGAGTGACAGCCCTTCTTTTAAAAATATCCCCTGAACTGGGTCTCTAAATTGCAGTAATGAGCCATCATTAATTTATCTTAAGCCTGGAGGGAAGGTGACCAAGGCTTTGGATCTTCAGAGGTTCCCCCTCATAGAGTTTTTTTCCTCTCCTTCATGCTGAAGGTCATAAAGGGTAGGTAATCCATGAAGTAGTATATCTATAGTAGTAAATTTTGACCCAGGTAGGTTTCTGTTGTTGAGTTGAGGGTAGATGGTGGCTTTCTTTATACTTTGCTGTTCCATTCCTCCTTATGGAAGTCATGGCCCTTCTGCAATCAATACCAAAATTGTCAGTCATTGCACAATCCTTCTATGTCTATTACATGTTATCACTACTCTGTTAATCCATGCTCATCCAGTTTCTACATTCACCTCTGCTGCTCAACTTTTTTGGGGGCTCCTTCCTAAGGTACCTTTAGCCTAAAGGAATTATCTTCCCACAGCACTTCTGGGGTGGAACCCTCCTTGAGGATTCCTTTGCCTTCACAGTTCCCCCAACAAGGTGGTAGTTTCCCAGTCTATCAATGAAGTTGCACAAGCATATACTCATCCCTGAGTTGCATACACAAATTGAAATCAAAGGTTATGAATGCAGTTCAATGGGTGGTAGCAACTAGCCACACCCCCTGCCTGAGCTATTTAGGTCAGCTTCCTGCAGTCTTATTTAGATGCATTCTTTCTTTGCCCCAGCATCCTGCCCTCCTCTTCCAGTGGCATGCTCTCTCTCCCTGGGGGCTCCTTCCTAAGGTACCTTTAACCTAAAGAAAAAATCTTCCTGTGGCACCTCTGGGGTAGAACCCTCCTCAAGTGATTTTCTTTCCCTTCATGGTAGTACCTCAACAGGGTGGTAGTTCCTCATGGAACAGAGGGTTGTAAATGGCCAAGGTATCTATTTATCACAGTCTACAAAATAAGCATTCAAATATTATCAGTCTATCAATGAAGTTGCACAAGCATATACTTATCACTAAGTTGCATGCACACATTGAAACCTAGCAGTCCTTCCTCATTTTACCCTTGGAACTGAGTAAGACTTTTAATTTCAGTCCTGGAACTGAGTTCCCCCAGGTTACCTCACATGTCCACTACTCTCTGCTTTAAGCTTCACTAAGCAGTCTTAAAAATATGACAGAGAGATCGTACTGGGGTCTAGTGGTTAGATCACAGGCTTGGAGCAGCAAGTTCAAGTTCAAATCCCTCCAGAGTCACTTATTCACTGTTAGCAAGGTTCATGAGATATCAGGAAATAGTAAGATGTTTTGCAACAGGATAAAAAGTTACTGATGCCTCAAGAAAAACTCTGAAAACCATAAGAGTTGGACACAAAACAGATTATATTTTTCATTAGAGTTTTTTCTTATTGCAGTTATTTATTACTGAGTTCATAAGCATGAAAACTGGAGAGTTGTTCCTTGAGGGTTCATCAGCTCCCATTGCTTCTTCCCAACCTGATGTAATAATACTCTGCTTGTAGCATCACAGTTACTCCCATAGAAACAGACTGTGATGTCATAGCATAGCATTAAGATTTCAAGTAGGGAATGAGCTATAGAGGCAGATGAACTCTAAGTGACAAAGATCTTGCTTTTGTAGGAATTTCCCCAGTATTAAATCATGGAGAGGTGAAATCTACAGAAGATATAAGAAATACAAGCTGAGTTGTGTCTAAATATTATATTTTTCAAAACTTTCTCAAAGGCGTCAGTTGCTCTTTAAACTGGGGGTTTATTTATTTATTTATTTATTTATTTATTTATTTAAGCGATTTACCAGATAGGCATTCTGAGCGGGAACCGCTCGTTTCCAGATGCGACCTGGGGTTACATAGGTCAGACGACAGATACAGTATCAGTAAAACACAGCGCATAGATACAATAAAGCAGTAAAGTACAGTACATCAGTGTTACAAAGGTATAGAGTGGCTAGCAGTAGTCATGTCATAGTTAAAAGTGCCCAGCGTGGGGAGTCAACAGACAGCAGTTCAGAGGCGAATTATTTGGCAACTAGGTCTTCGGGTAGCAATTACAAACCACAGAGTAGTAGGACCTCAGGAGTGGTTTGAGAGCCCAGTGGGAGTCTGAATGCCTGATGTCTGCAGGTAGCTCATTCCATAGTTTTGGCAGACGGTGTGTGAATGCCATTTGGCCCTTAGAGGTACACATGAAAGGTACATGGAGCTTTTCTGATCATAAGCTCTGAGCGGTAGGCCGGGGAGGTTGGGCAGATAGAGCACTGCTGAGGTGGGGGAGGGTATGTGATCAGTACTTATAGATAAGGTTAGTGCAATGTAGTTTACCCAGACTCTAAGGGATGGGAAGGTCAGGGCGCCGTACAGGTCGCAGTGATGGGTGGTGGGAGGGAGGTCAAGAGTGTAATGGCAGAACGAGTGATAGAGGAGGTCCAGGCAGGCCAGTGTGGATGGGGGTGCTCCACTGTAGACCACGTCCCCATAGTCAAAGATGGGAAGGATCGTTTTGAGGACTATCTCCCATCTAACATAGGTGGGAAGGGAGCCTTTGTGATGGTGCAGAGCTCCTAACCTAGGGTGGAGTTTTCTCTGTAGTGTTTCTATGTGGGCGTGAAAATCAAGGTGTTGATCTAGCCAAATCCCTAGGTACCTGAAGGAGGTGCAGGCTTCTAGGTTTGAGCCATCCAGGGTGTGGAAGACAGGGGGGGGCTGTTTGGCGGGATAGCTTGGGATGGGTGCCGAAGGTTATGGAGATGGTTTTCTTGGCGTTTAGGATAAGCTGGTTGGACCTGAGCCACGTTTGTACGGCATCAAAATCCTGTTGTAGCGATGCAAATGTGACATCGGTAGGGGGGCCAGAGGTGCTAGTACTGTATCATCCACGACATTTGTAGCTGAGTTAGAGCATACTTGAGGCAGATCGTTTAAGAGTATAGAGAAAAGTAGGGGACCCAGGACTGAGCCCTGGGGAACCCCCATGTTCACTGGTAGTTGGGAGGAGAGGTGAGGGCCAATTTTTACGGCTTGCACTCTGCCTGACAGGTAGGCTTGGAACCAGTTAGAGGCGGGTTGGGAGAGGCCTGCTTGTTGCAATTTTGCGAGGAGTTTAGTGTGGGATATGGTATCAAAGGCTTTGGCCAGGTCGATTAAAATAGCAGAGGTAACAAGGCCTTTGTCCATGCCCACGGAGATATTGTTAGTGAGCCTTAGCAAGGCTGTGGTGGTGGAGTGATTTTTGCGAAAACCCGACTGGAATGGGGTGAAGAAGGAGGTGGAGTCGAGGAACTGTGTTATTTGGGTGAGTACGAGCTGCTCTTGCAGCTTGGCCAGGGCCGGTAAGAGGGAGATGGGGTGGTAGTTTCCCGGTTCTGATGTGTCGCCCCCTTTCGGTAGGGGATGATTACTGCTTCCTTCCAGGCGCCTGGAATTTTGCCATAGTGAAGGAGAGGTTAGTAGGTCTGCAAGGGGGAGGCAATAGCAGGGGCAGATAGGAAGAGGAGTTTGGCGTCCAGGCCTTGTGGGCACTTACCTTTGTTCGGGTCAAGGGGGGAACAGCGAAGACTTCTCTGGTGAGAACCGGCGGAAGGAAGGAGAAGGTGGGCATGCTTGGGGGGCTGGAGTAGTGGCAGGGTGGTTGTTGGTATGCGCAAGGCTGTAAGTTGTCTAAGAGATTTGGCGCCAGGCGTAAGAAGGAGTTGAAAGCGGATGCAACTTCGCTTGGGGTTGATAAGATGTCGTCCTGAAAGTTTAGGGTGGGGAGGAGTCTGTGCCGGGGAGAGAAAGGGCTTAACGGCTTTCCAGAATCTGGAGGTGGCTAAGATTTTGGTGAGGGTGTCGCTGGAAATAGCAGTTTTTGCCTGTCTTATGGCTTTGTACAATTGTTACGGAGAGTGCGGCAGTACTGCAGAGATGTGGGATTGAAGCCTCCTGTGGGTTTTCCAGGCCTGATCCCTGGCTAGGCATTTGCCAATTATGTCTGCTGATATCCAGGGGAGGTGGAAATCCCTGACTCTTTTCTTTCTTAGGGGGGCATGATGGTCCCATATGTTGAGGAACTGCTTTCTAAACCTTTCAAAAGCATGGTCAATTGAGGACGCTAGGTTGATAAAGGACTAGTCTGCAAGTACGAGATCATCTAGGAGTGATTGGAGACGAAGGGATTTGCTCTGCTTCTATGGAGAATCAGGTACTGAAGTGCACTTTCCTAAAAAAAAAACTGCTGAACTCACTTCTTTATCCTTTCTGTGCCCCTCATCCACTGCTACTGATTTCTGCAGAAGAAATTTTACATAAAATGTGGAACCAGTTCAGTCTATTCTGGTGGAAAAACGTGGGAGCCATGTAAGTCCAGTCTATGATGCAGAAGAAAAAAATAAAAATTTGTTGCAGGTGATACCTTTTATTGGACAAACAAAATCGTTTTGTGGACTAGTATTCAAGAGACAAAAGTCCAATAAAAGGTGTCACCCACCTTTAATATATGTGTTCTTTTTTTATCAATGCAAAGCAGTATAATTACTTGTATTATGGTCTTGGACTGATACAGTTCCTTGATGAGAGGGATTTCACATACTGCAAATGCAGTTCTAAATGCCCAACCTTAGTTTTAAGTGGTAGAGTTCCTTGATGATCAGATAGGCAACAGGGGAAATGTCAAACCAGAGCTCAGATTTCAGCTTGCAGTTGCTCCTGATATTGGGGTGGACTACTGTCCACTGCACTCCACCCTACACTGACACTTACACATTACTTCTCTCCCACTCCACCCTACACTGACACTTGCACATTACTTCTCTCCCACTCCACCCTACACTGACACTTGTACATTATTTCTCCCCCACTCCACCCTGCACTGACACTTGTACATTACTTCTCTCCCACTCCACCCTGCACTGACACTTGTACATTACTTCTCTCCCACTCCACCCTACACTGACACTTGTACATTACTTCTCTCCCACTCCACCCTGAACTGACACTTGTACATTACTTCTCTCCCACTCCACCCTACACTGACACTTGTACATTAATTCTCCCCCACTCCACCCTACACTGACACTTGTACATTAATTCTCTCCCACTCCACCCTACACTGACACTTGCACATTACTTCTCTCCCACTCCACCCTGCACTGACACTTGCACATTACTTTTCTCCCACTCCACCCTGCACTGACACTTGCACATTACTTCTCTCCCACTCCACCCTGCACTGACACTTGCACATTACTTCTCTCCCACTCCACCCTGCACTGACACTTGCACATTACTTCTCTCCCACTCCACCCTGCACTGACACTTGCACATTACTTCTCCCACTCCACCCTGCACTGACACTTGCACATTACTTCTCTCCCACTCCACCCTGCACTGACACTTGCACATTACTTCTCTCCCACTCCACCCTACACTGACACTTGCACATTACTTCTCTCCCACTCCACCCTACACTGACACTTGCACATTACTTCTCTCCCACTCCACCCTACACTGACACTTGCACATTACTTCTCTCCCACTCCACCCCACACTGACACTTGCACATTACTTTCTCCACTCCACCCCACACTGACACTTGCACATATCACTTCTCCCACTCCACCCTACACTGACACTTGCACATTACTTCTCTCCCACTCCACCCTACACTGACACTTGTACATTACTTCTCTCCCACTCCACCCTGCACTGACACTTGTACATTACTTCTCTCCCACTCCACCCTACACTGACACTTGTACATTACTTCTCTCCCACTCCACCCTACACTGACACTTGTACATTACTTCTCTCCCACTCCACCCTACACTGACACTTGCACATTAATTCTCTCCCAGTTATTAGTGACTACCTCTACCCATCATATTTTTGCATTGTTGCTTACTGCTAATTATTCTTTTGCTTTTCGTTCTTCTATTTTTATCATATTACAATTTTATTCATAGATGTGGCTCATATAATTCACTTATTTTGTTATACTAATTTTTCATATTATTTATTTTTTTATTTCGTGTACTTTGTATTTGTGATGAAATAACAACTTGTGCAGCACTCCTATCAGGCACAAGGAAACACGCTGAAAAACAACTTCTCTCCTGTTCAGCCTGCACACTGAAGCATGCTATTTTATTTAGGTACTCTTGTTTGATTAGTCTAGCAGGCTTTTGATTAGTCCAGCAGGCTCACACACAAAAGGCCTGTTTACAAACAGTGGGTACAATCTGAACAGTTTTTAAAGTGCTAAGTGTGAAAGTTGTAAAGTGTGGCCTCTCACCACTGCCCCAATGCTTCAACTAACAAAATTCTTTGTTGGGGGCTAGCTCATTGATGAAAAGGTGAGTTATATGGTCCCAGATTTAAAGACCTAGTGCCTAGTTCCACACTAACCATCATATAAGTCTCAGTTAAACTACGTGAAAAAGTGCTTAAATAAAGTGCTTGTAGTGACATAATGATATCCATCTTTCAGATGAAACATTAAACCGAGGTCCCATCTGCCTGTTCTGGTGGTAGTTCAGGTGGATGTTAAAGATCCCATGGCACTTCTAGAAAAGAGTAGCAGAATTTCCCCCATGTCCTGGCCAAATTTCCCCCATTCACTAAAAATACCACCAACAGCTTAAAAAATCTGGTTCAATTTCAGTTGGCATCCATCTGTATCCCCTCCCCCGGGATGAGGCTGAAAATAGGCAAAAGATTGTCTCATTCTTTTTCCCGGTCAACAAAAACTAACTAAATCAATAAATATGTAAGCCTCCAAATGGACTTACCTTGTAGGGCTGTGGCTCCATTGCTCCTTTGTCAGTGCCCCATCAGTGGCTCTGGGTGGGCTCTGGACCCAGTGGTCTCGTAACTGCCTCCGCAAAGGTAAGCACCTGACTCTATGTCTTGACTCCAGCTGTGGATGAGGGGGCAGAGACCCTAAACAGTGTATTTCCACCTCTGCGTGCTGGGAAAACTGTTTATGTTCCTTCAAGGGATTCTGTGTAAATAGTTAATGACGGTATTGCTTTAAGATTAATGTACTCTAAGATGGCAGCCCCCACAGGACTACAAAACACTGGAGACTGTTGGGAAAAGGTTGTAGAGCATTGAATTTGCCCAGAACTGCATCATCCAATCAGAGGAAGGCGGGATAACAACTATAAATAGGACTGGTAGCCTGTCAAAACAAGAGATCTCTCAGAGGGGCAGGGCAGTTCAGCTGGAGAGGGCTTCACTGCCCCATAGCTGTACTCAGGCCCCAAATCCTAAAAGATTAAAAGATAGTAAAGGCTGAAGTACAGAGTAAGCACAGAGTTTGCATTAAGATATTGAAAGTTTGAGTACAGAGGAATCACAGAGTTTGCAGTAGTGAAGGCTGAAGTACAGAGAAAGCACAGAGTTTGCTATAGGAGCCAGAACCAGTTTGGAGGAGCTGCAGACACATCAGTGCCAGAGTTTTGCTGAAGGAAAAAAGTGAGCTGAGAACTGTTTAAGTTTGGACCCGAGGACTGGGTAAAGGCAGTTGAATTCAGAGCTCAGAGAAGTAGTCACTGCAGTTTAAGTTTCTAGTTGCAACACTTGTGTCAGGGTCCAACCTTCCCCCTCCTCAGAGAAGCATTTCAGTAAGGGGAGTAATTGAGAGTGCTGGTGTCAGAGATTTTCGATGAGTCAGCCTGCCTAAGAGGGGTATGAGAAGAGCCTAGAGCTAGGTCGAACGACTGAATAAAGTACCATCTGAAAGTATTTGCCTAGTTCATGTGTGATTGGAGGATTCAGGGATCAAGTTTAGCACCCCCTGGATTGAAGACGTGGAGAGACCTGCGGGCATGGGATGAAGAGAGGTCTGTCTAGTGAACGCTGTTTATAAAGGCCATCAGGCGAAGAGTCAAAGGCTAGGCAGGTGAAGATCATCTGTTTCTGGTTCTTCTGACATTGTCACTGGTGCAGTATTCTTCTGGGACCTTCACGGTACCATGCAACTGCTACTGTGACTGCCTTTCAGTCGGCTGCAATGCTGCTGTGCAGACATCAAAACTGTGAGTACGCCAAGCTGCAGCAGTGGGGAGTTTCTTGTGGCTAGCTAGCTAGTTAGAATCTGGGCAACCCCTGTCAGGACTGTTGGGAAATGAATACACAAGATGGGACAAAGCAAAAGGTTTAAGGTGTCATAAGTGAAAGTGAAAGTTGAGACAAAGCAAGTTTAATGTGTCACAAGGGAAAGTGAAAGTTGGGATAAGCCGGGTTTAAAGTGTTTCAAGCTAATATAAAAGTTGAGACAGAACAAGGCTTAAAGTGTTGCAGGTGTTTAAGAAGTTGGGCCCTGACGAAATTTCTCAGGCCTGCATCTCTGTTCGGCGTGGTACCCACCGCAGCAAGGACATTAAGGGTGCACCTGGGTGGGAAGCCCAGAGACTGAGGGTAACTGTGTGGGAAGTGTTTAAATAATGTTGCATTGCCATTTACATCCCTTTTCCCCTTTCCCCAAATTAAATTGTTATTCTGTTTGCTTGTTAATACTTGTGGTTGTAAATGTACGTGCTCAAGTTATTGTGTGTGGAGGGATTGTTATTGAGCGGGGAAGTGCACTAGGGGCCAAATACTGTTATTTCCTGGAAGGAGGTGGTAACCTGCAAGTTTTCCACAGGTATTCCCTGCCACTTCCCCTGGTGAGGGCACTGCACCAACAGATCGTCCAGCTGCAGAACCCGGTCTGCAAGAACAGATTGACTGGTGTAGAGGGAAGGGTGGAGGGTTCACCCCCAACAAACCCTTTTTAGTGAAGGGGATCCCCGTGGGTACCACACTGAATACAGATGCAGGCCTGAGAACTTTCGTCAGGGCCCAATTTCTTAAACACCTGCAACACTTTAAACCTTGTTTTGTCTCAACTTTTATATTAGCTTGAAACACTTTAAACTCGGCTTATCCCAACTTTCACTTTCCCTTGTGACACATTAAACTTGCTTTGTCTCAACTTTCACTTTCACTTATAACACCTTAATAGACTTGAAAGGGCACTTCAAAAAGCACACCAAAAGGGGGAGTGGCTGCCATGGATTTGAACCAGGTTAGGCTTGAGCAAGTGTTGAAAACTACCTGGTTCTCTGACATACTGTTGTTGAAGTTGGGGCTGAGAGAGAGACTGATTGATCCCCCCTTCCCCTAATGCATTATTGAGAGAAGGAAGGGCCACTGAAGAGCAGACTGGACCCTGGGAACAGTTGACTGTTGTTGCTGCTAGCACCCAGGTTTCAGGTGATGGGGACTCAGGCACAAGGGCTAAACTCCAGGGGCTGCTTCATGAACTGAAGAATGCTGTGCAGCATGTGACCAAACCAAGCACTGCACCAGCTGAGCCTGAGTCAGTGGCACCGTTCCTGGGGTATACTTATGGTATCCAGAAATGCACTATCCTGACATCAGGTACCCTAGTCAGCATTGCCAAATAGATGAAGAATCCCGACGGTAATTAACCCGACAGTATTCCTCCCGATGGGGTAAGGTAGCTGATGTGATGGAATGCTATCTTACCCCTTCTGCTGTAGCTGAAAGGATGGCTGGATGGGGCTGCTGGCTGAGTAGCTCCAGTGGTGTGGAGGGGTGAATCACTGGTAGCTCAGCGAGTGTGCTCTGTGGGACCTGGGTTCTGGTCCTGTTTACAGCCTTTTGCAGACTTCGTCCCCGTAACGAATAACTTTTTTCCTCCAGGGTCCACTTCCCCTCGGAGTTACACATTTTAGTTATGGGGGTGTGGGGTGGAGCCCCCCACATGGGGGATGCGGGCGCAAAACCCCCTACATTACTGTCTGTATTCCTTGCATGACATTGTACTGTTGGGCATCTGATCGGTTTGGGACTCTAAATTTTGGGACCATAAACTCAGTATCCTGAGCATCAGGTTATCAAGATATGGTTTTACATAGTATATCCTTTCCTGGAAGCTGCAGCCCTGGCCACAGAGGACATCACCCTTTCAGATGTGTATGAGTAGTTGGTGGAGCTTAAAAAGACTGTAGACCGAACCTCACGACCTACTGGCTGTTCCCCCTTGAGGTTCTTTCCAAGAGTCCCTCCTACCATAGTGTTAACGCCAGATGTTCTTTGTTTTCAGTGAGGAGAAGAGGGACACATATCTTATGTTTGTGGTTGTCCCCCCCCCAAACCCCAGGTTGGTGGAAGAAAAGAAGTGTGCTAAACAACTGGGAAAGTAGAGTGGGACCCAGTGGAGAAGTTGACCGGTTCCCCTGGCATTGTAAGCATCACCAAATGGATTGAGTCAAGGATCACTCCTGGCAGAAACATACCCCCAAGGTTGGTGGGACCCCGCACTGATGTAAAAGTTCACATTGGAGGAGTCTTGTGTTCTGCCCTGCTGAACAGGGGGTCACAAGTAACAATTATCAACAGATCCTTCTATGATCAGCACCTTAAGCATCTGCCACTCAAGCCATTGTCTGGTTTGCCTGAATGGGGATTGGAGCCCAGAACTGCTTATATGAAGGGTACTACACTATCCAAATTGCTTTTATCATCAAGGGGGTGGATGATTCAACAGCTACAGACACCATGGCCCTAATGTGTCCAGAGACAGGGGAGTGGGATGATACACCTGTTTTAATTGGAACCAATACCAATATGTTTGGCAGGCTAGCAATCCTATGTCAAGAAAGGGGTAGTGTGGATCAGTTACTAAGCCCTGCCATTCAAGCTGCTGTGAAAAAGATCATGTTGTTAATGGACCTGCCAAGCTGGCCAACTGAGTCCTCAGATGAGCCTGTGGGTGAGAATTCGAGAGTGGATGCCCGAGAGATTTTTCTACTGCCTGAGACAGAGTGCAGAGTTGTGGGGATTGCTACTTTCACCTGGCTGCCGGAGGGGGCCTGCCTTCATTATTGATGCCCCGGCAGAGGGACAGCTGCCTGAAGGAGTACTGGTGCAGCGAGGGGTCCTGCCTCTCCAGAGACTCCCCATGCCCAGCGAGTGGCCATTAAAGTGAAGAATGAGTCTGGGAAGCTGGTGATTATCCAAAATGGCCAGGTGCTAGCCCATATCTACAGAGCAGATGGTGTGATTGGAGGGCACCCAGTGGAAGAATCCGAAGAAGAAATAAACCCAGCTGTGTTTGACTTTGGGGATTCCCCCATCCCTGACAGTTACCGCTGGAGCTTAAGTAGGAAGCTGGCTCAGAGGTGGCGTGTCTTTTCTCTACATGAATGGGACATAGGATGTGTCAGAGGAGAGGAACATCATATTCAGCTCAGTGAAGAATGACCATTCCAGGAGAGGTCATGGCGCCTGGAGATATAGAGGATGTACAGAAGCACCTGCAGGAGCTCCTGAGGGTCGGTATTATCAAAGAGTCTAGGAATCCATATGCTTCCCCCATAGTGGTGGTGAGAAAGAAGAGTGGAGCAGTTCAAATGTGCATAGACTATCGCACCCTAAATAAAAAGACCATCCCAGATCAATACACAGTACCCCAGGTCGAGGATGCCTTAGCCAGTCTGTCAGGGAGTAAGTGGTTCTCCATGCTTGATTTGAGAAGTGGGTATTACCAAATTCCCATGGCTGAATGTGACAAAGAGAAGACAGCTTTCATCTGCTCGCTTGGGTTTTACAAATTTGAGCGCATGCCCCAGCAGATCACCGAGGCCATGGAAACATTTCAGCAGTTAATGGAGAAGGCTGTGGGGGATATGAATTTGCTTGAGGTAATTGTGTACTTGGATGACCTTATCATTTTTGGCAGTACCCTAGAAGAGCATGAACGCCGGCTCATGAAGGTGTTAGACTGGTTAGAGGAATTTGGACTGAAAGTATCCATCAGTAAATGCAAGTTCTGTCAGCCTTCAGAGAAATATGTGAGCCACATTGTCTCGGACGACGGGGTACGGACTGATCCCACTAAGGTAAAGGCTCTTACCACTTGGCCACGTCCCCCTAACCCCAAAACTCTCCAGTCCTTTCTTGGGTTTTGCAGGTATTATCGGAGGTTCGTAAAAGACTATTCAATGGTGGTGCAGCCGTTGAATGAACTAATGCAGGGTTACCCATCCACCAACCAAAAGAAGCCCCATACCCACAGATATGGCCCACCGAAAGAGTATCTCAAAGTGGCTGAGCTGTTCAGAAGCCGGTGGACCCTTGAGTGTGAGGCTGCCTTTTGTGAGATTATCCAAAGACTGTGTGAGGTGCCTGTACTTGCATTTGCTGACCCCCATAAGCCATACATCCTTCACACCAATGCCAGCTTAAATGGATTGGGGGCCGTGCTCTACCAGGAATATCCAGAAGGGCTTTGGCCAGTGGCCTTTGCTAGCCGTAGCTTGACTGCCTTTGAAAAGCATTATCCTGTCTATAAGTTGGAGTTTCTGGCACTGAAATGGGCAGTCACAGACAAGTTTCATGACTATCTATATGGGATCCCATTCACGGTGCAGACAAATAATAACCCCATGACATATATCAGCAGTACTGCTAAGCTGAATGCTACTGGCCATCAGTGGCTGTCTGCTTTGTCCCTCTATGATTTCACCCTAGAATACCAAAATGGCAGGGCCAACATAGATGCTGATGCCTTGTCCCAGCACCCTTATGAAGATACAGCTGCCGGAAATGTGCACCTCTCCAGTGAAGTCGTTAGAGTTTTGTGTTCATAATTTGTGGTGCAGTCTGAAAGCCCCTTGAGCAACCCTGATAGAGCCATTGATCAACTAGGTGCAGCCCCCGAAGTATTCCAGCAGACTATATGAACTTCACTGGGCTGGGGTTGTCCTCCTTCCCTCACTTCAGTAGGTGGGAACTGCAGCAGGGCCTGCAGGAGGACCCGGCTTCAAGTACATTATCAAAGCCCTGGAGAAGGGACTTAATCTAGAGCAAGTACCAGTTTTCCATCCTGATGCTAAAATCATGCTGTGAGAGAGAAGCAAGCTGGCCTTAAAGAAGGGGTTGTTGGTCAGAAAAGTGCAAGACAATGGTGACTCCAGTGTTTGCACCCAGCTAGTTCTGCTGTGGAAATATCTAAAAGCTGTGTTGGTTTCTCTGCATGATGAGATGGTCCATCTTGGGTATGATTGAACAGTTGATCTTACTACAGCTCAGTTCTATTGACCACATCTGAAATGAGATGTGGAAACCCATTGCAAGACATGCTTATGATGCATCAGACCAAAGACCCTTCCCCAGAGAGCAGCTTCTCTAGTCAATATTCAAACTGCCTGTCCCTTGCAGCTTGTGTGCATGGACTTCTTGTCCCTAGAATCTGATCAGTCCAATAAATCAGCATTCTGGTCCTTACTGATCACTACATGAGATATGCTCAAGCGTATCCCACTGGAGACCAAAAAGCCAGCACAGTTGTCAAGATCCTGCAACAATTTGTCACCGATTATGGTATTCCCCAAAGAATATATTCAGATCAAGGCAGAGATTTTGAAAGCAGTTTGGTAAAGGAATTCCTTGCAGCATATGGAATAAAGAAATCATGGACAATGCCATACCACCCCCAAGGGGACCCACAGCCAGAACACTTTAACCGAACCCTGCTCAACATGTTGGGTACCCTGGACCCAAGGGACAAGCAGAATTGGAGTCAGAAAGTCAGTTATCTTGTCCATGCATATAACTGTACCAAAAATGATGCCATCCAATGGTTCCCTTTTTATTTGATGTTCAGGTGCGAGGCCAGGCTACCTGTGGATCTGTGCTCTGGCGTCTTGCCTGATGGCACATCAGATGAATCATACCTAGAGTACACTAAGAAGCTGAGAGAACAATTGCAAGCAGCTGAAGCAGCAGCTAAGTCAAGCAACAGTAACAAAGATATGACCACAGGGTGTGCCACCAAGTACTTCAAGGGGGAGATTGAGTCCTTGTCTGGAACCAGGGCTTCCAAAGGAAACACAAAATTCAAGATAGGTGGGCCTCCGAGGTATATGTCATGGTGGAGAAGCTGCCTGAGCTACCTGTTTACAGAGTCTGGCAAGAGAATGGGAGGGGGATCTAGAAGACAATGCATTGCAATCACTTACTCCCCATCAGAGAGATTGGTCCAGAGCCTCGGCCTGACAATGAGATTTTCATAGCCAGAAGGCTCAACCCAGGAGTCAAGCCACAGAAAAGCAAAACTCCAGTGTTGTTTTCTCTAAGACTCTCAAAAGGACCACTTTGAACCTGACTACTGGTCCAACTGAACCTTCCAAATGGAATGTAAGAAGGAGAGCTTTCCCATCTAAGCTTCTTGAAAGGGCCATTGTGGACTTGCATACTGATCCGCCTGAACCTTTTGAGGAACCCCAGAACAGTTTTCCGGCAGAGTGCGAATTTGAAGAGTTTGTGACTGAATATTTTGCATCAGAGCCTAATCCTGCCATGATGCTATGGAAATGGGGCAGTAACCTACAGCAGCCCTCTACCAGTACTACCCCTAGTAACAGTGAACCTGTTTTCAACCCTAATGCAGTACCATTTACCCCTGTGAGGAGAGCCAGTAGCCCTGTGCCAGAACCAGACATGGACATTGAAATAGAAAATACTAATGACCTGGCACCAGGTACCTCTGTAGTTGATCACCCTATTCTCCCTGACTCTGCGACTGCCCCGACATCATTTCCCCAGTTCCAGTACCCCATAGGTCTGATAGGCGACCCAACCCAGTAATCAAGCTGACATATGATACCTTATTTGTGATGAAATAACAAATTGTGCAGCACTCCTATCAGGTACAAGGAAACACCCTGAAAAACAAGTTCTCTCTTGTTCAGCCTGCACATTGATGCACTCTATTTTATTCAGGTACTCGGTTTGGTTAGTCCATCAGGCTTTTGATTAGTCCAGCAGGCTTACATACAAAAGGCTTGTTTGCAAACAGTGTGTACAATCTGAACAGTTTTTAAAGTGTTAAGTGTGGCCCCTCATTACTGCCCCAGTGCTTTGACTAACAAAATTCTTTATTGGGGACTGGCTCTTTGATGAAAAGGTCTGAGTTATATGGTCCCAGATTTAAAGGCATGGTGCCTATTTCCACACTAACCATCATATAAGACTCAATTAAACTACCTGGAAAAATGCTAAACTAAAGTGCTTGTAGTGACATAATGATATATAAGCCCCCAAATGGTCTTACCTTGTAGGGTTGCAGTCCCATTGCTCGTTTGTCAGTGTCCCATCAGTGGCTCCAGATGGGCTGTGGACCCAGTGGTTCTGCAATTTCCTCCATGGAGGTAAGCGACTGAATTGATGTCTTAACCCTAGGTGTAGATGGGGGCCTGAGCTCCAAATAGTGTATTTGCACCTCTGGGTGCTGGGGAAACTGTTTATGTTCTTTTAAGGGATTCTGTGTAAATAGTTAATGACTGTGTTGCTTCAAGATTAATGTACTCTAAGATGGCAGCTCCCACAGGACTACAAAACACTAGGGACTGTTGGGAAAAGGTTATAGGTCATTGAATCTGCCCAGGACTGCATTATCCAATCAGAGCAAGGCTGGATGGAGACTATAAATAGGACTGGCAGCCCACCAAAATGAGAGATCTCCCAAAGGGGGAGGGCAGTATAGCTGGAGAGGACTTCACTGTCCCATAGCTGAATTTAGGCCCCAAAGTCTAAAGGATCAAAAGATAGTGAAGGCTGAAGTACAAGAGTGAGCACAGAGTTTGCAATAAGATATTGAAAGTTGGAGTACAGAGGAATCATAGAGTTTGCGTAATGCCCCAAAATTTGCGGGCACTACAGAAATGGGGGGCTTGTGTTAGCTATAGTGTGTCGTGGGGTTCCCCATTGTTGTTGTGGGCTCGGAAGGGGCAGTTAGAGGGGCCCCTTGGTAATGACCCCCACACTATAGCCAGGCAGGGCACAAAGAAAAAAAGAAAGGAAAGTGATCTTATCAACTGGGTGCTAACCACGAAGATCGCCTGTCCCAGCTGCACACCCAGTGTTGCTTCAAGCAGGTGAACTGGTGAGACAACTCTGTGGTTCGAATGGGGCTGGGTGGATAGAAACACCCGGTAAGGAGAGGCAGGAGACAATCTGTAAGTATGATGCCCAACGGACTTTATTCATAGCACAGGGGAAGGTAGACACAGTCACAAGGGAGGAAGGGAACCAAACCTCAGAAGAACAGTAAGTGATACTCTCTACTAACTCTAAAAGGTGCACCTTGGCTTAAGGCCAGTACTTATAATACTATATGATATGCTTCTCTAAAAGGCCTAAGAACAAATGCAAGCATCTACAACTTTATCAAGAGATGAGACAATTTCACAGTGCACAATGAACACCAGGGATTATTTTGGAAGATTATGTGGCATAAATCTCTGAAAAGTCTATAGGATCAAAAGAAGTTAAATTTTTTTGTTGTCTTGATACACACAGCTGAAGGATGGTGAAGCAATGCAGAAAGCAGGACTCTTGCTTGGCACCAAGCTACACCAGTGGAAACCTAGGAGAGGTTGGAAAGGGAAGAGGAGAGATTTTTAAACAGACCCTGGTTCTTTAGCCAACCCACTCTCCAGGGTTGCTGGAATACTTGTGACACAAAACTGCTGAACTTTGCTGAACTCTTCCCTGGCACAAACCCTCGACCAGGGCTGCCAAGGATGAAGAACATAAGACTTGGCGAAGAATCCACCTGAAAGGATTGCCAAGAGTTAAGATTCTGCTGCCATTTTCCCAGCACAGACCCTCGACCAGGGCTGCCAAGGATGAAGAGCACAAACTGAAGTTTCCTGGCACCAACCCTTGACCAAGGCTGCCAAAGATTAAGAACATAAGACTTAGCAAAGAATATACTTGCAAGGATTGCCAAGGATGAAGATGAGCTGAAGCTTCTTTAGTGAAGGATCCACCTGAAGGACCACAAAATTGAGTTGGATCCGAGAAGACCATACAGTGCATGCAGGATGGAACAAGCAAGAAGAATAGGATGTGGGTGAAGATCCAGATTCCAGAAGTTCTAAACCAAAACACAATAAACTGGCAGACGCAAACACACTCTGGCCATGATGGACTCGACTTTCAGCGAACAACTGGAAGTGACAGTCGAGGCTTCTTCCAAGGCATTTCACTTCCAAGCTGACGTAACCACAAGGAGAACCAGGAACCGTCGGCCGCGACTCACACCAGGGAACGTCGATTTTGACTTATGATGGACAACAAGGAAGGAAGATGCTGTAAAGTTCTTCGCTGGCTGAAGACTGCTTCAGTGAAGAATCAGCTGTGGCAGAAGATTGAGTCCACACACTTCGTACGGAACACTGGTGCTTCTACTTTGCACTAAACACTGGAATTCACTACTTGCAAGGGCAATTATTTGTTGCAGGGGCAATTTGCCTGGAGCAGGGTCAAATTGCAGAAATTCGGGGAAATTGTTTGTTGCAGAGGCAATTGCCTGGAGCATGGTCAAATTGCAGAAATCTGGGCAATTGTTTGTTGCAGGGGCAATTTGCCTGGAGTAGGGGAAAATTGCAGAAATCTGGGGCAATTGTTCCCTGCAGGGGGAATTTGTCTATAGCAGGGGCAAATTGCAGAAATCTGGGGCAACTGTTCATTGCAGTGGCAATTTGCCTGGAGCAGGGGCAAATTACAGAAATCCAGGGCAATTGTTTGTTGTGAAGACAAATTGCCTGGAGCAGGGACAAATTGCAGAAATCTGGGGCAATTGTTCATTGCAGTGGCAATTTGCCTGGAGTAGGAGCAAATTGCAGAAATCTGAGGCAATTGTTCATTGCAGGGGCAATTTGCCTGGAGCAGGGGCAAATTACAGAAATCCAGGGCAACTGTTTGTTGCGAAGGCAAATTGTCTGGAGCAGGGGCAAATTGCAGAAATCTGGGGCAATTGTTTGCTGCAAGGGCAAATAACCACAATCCTAGCACAATACAGTCTTGGTACTTTGCAGTCCACGCAACATTTCAGATACTAGGCAATATACAATGCATCAGCTGACAGTCATTCGATAGCAGTTGTGCACTAAGCACCCCTTATTTGGACCCTTCACGCTTGTGGGCCCTTCTTTCACTAGGATCTGGCTACCCCTGGTAACCTTTGGGATAAATTCCAAAAGGGTAGCGCACACTCAAAGGTATTGCCTCGCAAGCATGAAATCAGCAATTGCTGATTCTGTTTGTGATTTATGCAGCATGAAAAGAGATGAGTTAAACTACGAGTAAAACTACCTTGTTTGCAAAAACTCCATGTATGGGTTTGTTTAATTTCAGGCTCGCGAGGCAATACCTTTGAGTGCATGCTACCCTTTTGGACTTTGTGTTTTGTGGAGATTAGCCACCTCCGGGAGTGCAGCACTGACTGGGTGTGACTGTTCGCGGTCTTTCTTTGGGTTTCTTTCAAATAACCTTTGGGATAACTGCCTTCCTCCTGCGGGGTCTTCCTTGCCCTTTTGCTCACTGAGCCCTTCCCCTCAACATTGGGGCCTAACGTTACCCCTTTAACTCTGGCCTTCTCCTCTGGACCACTTTTTATACCAGGGCCTCTGGTGTTGCTTGGGCCTCTGCTGCCCCTTTAAGCACTAGGGCCTATGCTGCCCCCTCGAACACTTGGGCCTATGCTGCCCCTTTTAATATTCAGGCATGCCTACGGCCTTGCTGTCAGTTGCTTGGGGCTGTCCCGCCTCTACCCCACCCCCTGTCATAAATATTTATTACCACCCTATAGCCTTTCAGTCCTGACCCCTCCCCATGGACATCGCTAGCCCAACTATTTTGATTTCGGCCCTCAGGCCAGCCCCTTTCCCCAATGTCTCCTCAGGTGCCCTCTCGGCACTTTGAGCAAATAAGAAAATATTTTCCAAAGCTTTTGGTGGACAGCACTCTTCTACTGTGCTGCTGCCAACTCTTCACCCCGGCCGGGAGTGTAGAAAGCTGTTGTGGGAGGGGGAGGTCTTCTGGCAGAGGGAGGGAATAGTCAAGGAAAGGAACAGGCAAACAGTGGGCAGCAGGGGGCCTCGGGAGGGCCAACAGCTCCTTGAAAGTGATGCGGCTCTTCAATGCCGCTGACAAGAGACAGGTGTGACATAGATAGCCAGTTCTGAGTGCTGTATTATATTTTTTAATATAAAATGTATTAATGTCTCTGCTGAAAATTCAAATGCTCTATGAATGACCTCTCTCATCCCCCCCCCCCGCAGAGTTTAGCTGACAGATGCAGGCCAAGGGAACTGCTGACAGCATTGTATCACACACTTAGTCTTTTTAGAGACAATGTGGTACTGGAAGACTTTTATTAAGGATCCTGTTTCTCTGAGCTAATTACAGAGTTGTTAAGTTAATTTTGTTAAGAGAGAAATCATAAACTAGGTTTATGACGTTAAAATATGGGAAGCTAGGATGTTACATAGAGTTGTAAGGTTGTAAATGACCCTATGAAGCCTGTGTGAAGAGGGTACAGCATGAGATCAAAAGAGGTGTCATTGAAACTTGAGTTATGCTAAGGTTGCAGAATTAATACATCCTGTATAGTGGTATAGTATAGATTAATAAAATTACATCCTGTGGTTGTATAAAAATATATTTTTATTAGATATTTGACCAGAGGAGGGGCTGGATGACTTCATCCAAAAGGGGTTGGTCAATACTGCTTGAAAAGATTATTCTCTTTCACTGTAGATATACACTTTGTATCTGACACTGACTAAGGAAACATCTAAGCACTGAAAACAGGTATTTAGAAAGCTAGACAAAATCTAAATATAGTTGTAGGAATTGTACTGTTTTAAACCTTGTTTTGTTTAAAGATATGTATGTCTTGTGTTATAAGAGTTCTGTATTGTATGTTTGACATATTATATATTTTAGTAAAAACTCTAATTTTAGAGCAAACCTGGTCTGTCTTTGAATTGCTTTCTTTTTTGCTAAGAAATATTTATGGTTCAGCAGACATATAGCTTGTATGGTGGTACCAAACTGGAAACAGAAGCATTTTAAATTTGAGATCTTTATTAAGTTTTAACGGTTCATCTCTGAATACCTGGTTAGGTGCCCATAGGCAAAGATATCTGGCCCCCCCAAAGACAGATATATCTGAGCCTGTGCATTGGGTATGCTAGCAAGAGGTTGCAGTTTGAATCCCTCCAGAACTGAGACCAAAGGTTGATCCGAACTCACAAAAACAGACAAGAGGGTTACCTTGTCTGTTACACTGCTCACAAGACTGCGCTCAGAGGTTGGCACTTTGGGAGTAGAGGGCCTGATCTGCTGAGTAAATTTGTGATGAATTGGTTGGCAGCGGTGGCATAATTTTGGTATCACAAGCTTTATTGTTCTGTTAGCTGAGACCGTAAGCTCTCTTGCAAAGAAAGAAAAAGGCAGAGTTTTATTTTAAAAAGAAAACAGAACTATATATCTCTTGGTCTACAGTCAAGTTCCTACCTATTTTATTTTTTTTCTAAAGTGTAAAGTCAGAGTAGCAGTAGTTAGGAAGGATGGCATCCTACTACAGCAGGCACACTGTAGAACAGCTAAAACAGTTGTGCGAGGACAGAGGAGTCCTGTTTGAGGTGAAAGCCAGTAAGCAGAACCTCATAGAAACCCTGATGGTGGCAGATACCCAGAGCAGGGAGTCACAGACCGTGACTGAAAGGGACCAGACCTCGAGTGTGGCAGAACTAGTGGCCAGTGAGGGGTCCCGAGCTGATAAGGTGGACAGCAGGGCCACTGTCAGTGAAGGTCCATAGCATACGGGAAAGTCACCAGTATCCTGAATCCAGAGGTACTCAAGCTGCAAATTGAGTTGCAGAGGATAGAACTGGAGGCAGATCGACAACAGAGGGATGCGGACCGTGAGGCAGAGCGACAACAGAGGGAGGCAGACCATGAGGAACGTGAGCGCCAGCAAGAGGCAGAGGAGAAGAGAGAGAGTGAGAATGCAGCACTGCAGAGGAGAGGAGAGGAGAGAGAAGCGCCAGTGGCAACACAAACTGGAGAAGCTACAACTCCAGCCAGCGGCACCAGGGCAGGTAAGTGGCTTGGGTTTAACTGGGACTGCAGGACTGGGTTAAAGATTGGACTCTAAATGAATAACTGAGTTTAAGGATGGGGAGGATATAGTTGCCTTTTTAAATTCTTTTGAAAAAGTTTGTATTCGGGCTAAAATTCCTAGAGAGTCCTGGAGCTTCCAGCTATCCCCGCTACTTACCGGAAAAGCTCGGCAAGCATTGGATCACATGGACAATAAAGACAGTGATGATTACAGAAAGTTAAAAGCTGCACTCCTAAAAAAGTTTGAATTAACTGCTGAATCATACAGAGCTAAATTCCGTAAGCTCAGGAGAAGCCCTGATATGAGCTATGAGGAGCTAGCCATGAAACAACGTCAGTTTTTAAAACGTTGGTGGAAAGGAATTGAGGCAAACACTGTTGATAAAATTGAAAATGTGATTTTATTAGAACAGTTTTATTGGGCATGCCCAGCAGAGTTAAAAACCTGGCTAGAGGACCGAGATCCAAAAACAGTGCAAGAGGCTGCTGAACCTCGGACCACTATGCCAAGAGCAGATCTGCTCTGGAGAGCAAATGGGGCGGGTGTGGCAGCGCAGAAAGGGAAAAGCGTGCCTTCAGGGCAGCTAAAACCCTCACTGCCTCCATTGAAACCAGTTAGCCCCAGGTTTCCAAGAAAAGATTTCTCTGAAGTAAGAAATGCTTGTTGGTTATGTAAAGAAACTGGGCACATTGCCAGACAATGTCCAAGAAGGGCAAGCAATAATACACAGAGTTGTACCAGAAAAGAAGTGGGTTGTTTGTATGTCCCGGGGAGCATGCCAGTGAACATGAGAGAACACATGCACCCAGTCATGGTAAATGGCGTACAGACACAGGGGTTAAGGGACACAGGGGCATCCCTGACATTGGTGAAAGGGGATCTAGTACAGCCTGGTCAGCTTATTCCAAACAAATACGTAACTGTACAAGGGTTTACTGGTGAAGGGAAAACATTGCCACTCGCTAGTGTTCTCCTGGACTGGGGTGATATAGGAGGAACTGTGCAACAGGTGGCTGTAGCTAAAATGTTAGCAGTAGGTGTGATCCTGGGTAACAATCTCCAACAGGGGATGGTATGTGCTGTTACCTGTAGACAAGTGGCAAGGGAAAATAGTAGTTCCCTGAACCCCACAGAAACCAGTGTGGAAACCACGGAGAGGCTGGTTCCCCAGCATGTGTCTCCAGATGGGGAGTCTAATAAAATGGGGGTAGAAATTTCCCTGGTAGAGCATGACCACACAGCTACGGAAGGTTACTCTGAAGAGGGAGGGGTGACCAATTGTCAGTGGGTTAGGATTGACAGTGATCCTGAGGGCCCTGACGCTAGTGCTAGGGACCCTAGTTTAGTGACTGAAGGGGACTTGCCCCATGCCTTGGGACTGTGTGAGGGGTTTGCAGCTGCTCAGAGGAGTGACCCTAGTTTAGAGAAGCTGAGGGCTTGGGCAGACTCTGAGTGCACACAGGAAGGTAACGGCAGACATAAGGTTTATTGGGAAAATGGACTTATGTATACACAGGCAGTACAGACAGAGGGAGGGATGCTAGGCAGGCAGCTTGTCATTCCCCAGGGGTATCGTGAGCAGTTGCTCAAAATTGCATGATATTCCCTTGTCTGGTCATCTGGGAATCACACGAACTATGCAGCGGTTGGCCCAGAATTTCTACTGGCTTAACTTCACCCAGCAGGTGAAGGAGTATTGCAGGTCTTGCCACCGGTGCCAAGAAATAGGGAAGGCGGGCAAGAAAACCCAAGCTGCCCTGATCCCCTTGCCCATAGTGAAGGTGCTATTCCAGAGGGTGGGAATGGATATTGTGGGGCCTTTAAATACCCCCAGCTCCTCAGGGAAGAGATTCATCCTGACTGTGGTGGATTATGCCACCCGGTACCCAGAGGCAGTCGCTCTGTCCTCACTGAGGACAGACAAAGTGGCAGATGCCTTACTTGGAATTTTCTCCCGTGTTGGGTTTCTGCAGGAGGTAATCACCGATCGAGGGGTTTCCTTCATGTCGGACCTGATGAAGTGTTTATGGGAGAAGTGTGGGGTGGTGCAGAGATGCATGACACCATATCACCCACAAGCTAATGGACTTGTGGAATGTTTCAATGGTACCCTAAAGTCAGTGCTCCGGGCATTTGCTGAACAGCATGGGAGGGACTGGGAGAAATACCTTCCCCACCTGTTGTTTGCATACAGGAAGGTGCCCCAAGAGTCGACAGGATTTTTCCCCTTCAAACTCTGATATGGATGCCGGGTACGTGGGCCCCTAGGCTTAATGCGGAAGGACTGGGAAGACAAGTACACCACCCAGGGAACTCCCATTGTGGATTATGTCCTTAGGTTTAGGGAAAGGCTGAAGGAGCTTATGGGGACAGCCCAAGGCAACCTGGCAGCTGCCCAACAGAGACAAAAGGTGTGGTACGACCCCAGAGTCAGAGCTCGCTCGTACATGGTGGATCAGGAAGTCATGGTCCTTATTCCGGTCTGGAAAGACAAGCTGCAAGCTGAGTGGGCAGGACCGTACAAAGTGGTTAGGAAGGTAAATGATGTAAACTACATTGTGGAGTTACCTGACTGTAGACAGACAGAAAGGATGTACCATGTCAACATGATGAAGCCATATGCAAAGAGGGCTGACATGGTGTTCGCAGTGTGTAGTCATGGGGAGGGGACAGACGAAGGAGACCACCTTCTGGACTTGCTGGAAGAGAGTAAGCAGGAGTCCTCTGTGGAGGCAGTAAAATTGTCTCCCCAGCTGACCCCGGGCCAGATCCAGAAAGTGAGGGAGGTTTTAGCAGACTTTGCCCCCTTGTTTAGTGCCAAGCCTGGACTAATCCCCTTAACAACACACAATGTGGAGAGAGGGACACAGACGCCCATATGGCGGACTGCATATCGGGTGTCGGAGGCTGTCCAAAAGGACATCAGGAGGGAAGTGGAGGAGATGCTGGATTTAGGGGTGCCAGAGATCCCACAGTCCCTGAGCCTCACCCGTAATCCTTGTACCCAAGCCAGTTGGCTCAACTCATTTCTGTGTGGACTATCGTGGATTGAATGCAGTCACAAAGTCCGACGCCCACCCAATGCCCCAGACGGACAAACTCCTGGACAAGTTGGGAGGGGCAACCTACCTTACGACTATTGACCTGACCAAGGGGTATTGGCAGGTAGAATTGACAGACAGAGCTAGGGAAAGGTCGGCCTTCATCACTCCGATAGGCTTATTTGAGTTTAAAGTAATGCCTTTCGGAATGAAGAATGCCCCGGCCACTTTCCAAAGGTTGGTGAACCAGGTGTTGAATGGTGCTGAGAAGTACGCCATAGCATACCTGGATGACATTGCCATCTTCAGTACCAGCTGGGAGGAACACCTTTCACACCTTAGGGAAGTGCTGGGAAGGATACAGAGGGCCGGGTTCACTGTCAAAGCCGAGAAGTGCCAGGTGGCCATGGGGGAAGTGGCATACTTCGGGCATGTAGTAGGCCGGGGACAGCTCCGTCCTAACCAAATAAAGATAGAGGTGATTCAGGCATGGCCCAGACCAGAAACCCAGAAGCAGGTCAGGAGTTTTCTAGGGACAGCAGGGTACTACAGAAAGTTTGTACCTAATTACAGTGCCCTGCCTGCTCCCCTGTCTGACCTGACAAAGAAAAAGATGCCAAAGAAAATTACTTGAGGCCCAGCCTGTGAGGAAGCCTTTACCAGACTGAAGGAGGCACTGTGCAGTGCTCCTGTTTTGACAAGTCCGGACTATAGCAAAACCTTTATAGGTCAGATGGATGCCTCAGACGTGGGTATTGGGGCAGTACTTAGCCAGATGTCTAGCCAAGGGACAGATCACCCAGTTTTGTACCTGAGCAGAAAGCTGCTCCCCAGGGAGCAAGCATACTCTACAGTGGAAAAGGAGTGTCTTGCCATAGTGTGGGTCCTGAAGAAATTAGAGCCATACTTGTATGGGCAGCATTTTGTGGTGCAGACTGACCACAACCCCTGGTTTGGCTGACGCAGATGAGAAAGAGCAATGGGAGACTACTAAGATGGAGTCTTGCTTTGCAAGGATATGATCTGACAATCATACATAGGGCAGGCATTAAGAATCAGAATGCCGATGGGCTGTCTAGGGTCTACGAGGAGTGAACTGATTTGGGAAGCTCATCCCATGTAGGGGATAGATCCCCCAAATTTAGTCTAGGTGGGGAGGAGTGTGACGTAGACAGTCTGTTCTGAGTGCTGTATTATATTTTTTTAATATAAAATGTATTAATGTCTCTGCTGAAAATTCAAATGCTCTAGGAATGATCGCTCTCATCCTCCCCTCAGATTTTAGCTGACAGATGCAGGCCAAGAGAACTGCTGACAGCATTGTATCACACACTCAGTCTTTTTAGAAACAATGTGTTACTGGAAGACTTTTATTAAGGATCCTGTTTCTCTGAGCTAATTACAGAGTTGTTAAGTTATGTGCTCAGAGGTTGGCACTTTGGGATTAGAGGGCCTGATCTGCTGAGTGAATTTGTGACAACAGGTACTTTAGTTTTAGAAGCAGGCACGGAGGGATGCACAAAACAAACAACAACACACGCTGATCAGAGCCCAAACCACCGCAGGGACAGGATCCTTCACTTTACGGCAGTGACACCCACCGAACTTGACCACAGGATGGCAGCAACACTGGAGTCTTTGCTGGCTGGAGGATGGCACCGGGCAGAGTCAACGGGACCGGCTTCACACTGACCAGATAAACCCAGGATCCCCGCCTCACTCTCTCAGTCCACACTTCTCCACAGCCAGCCCGAACTCTCCTTGAAAATGGCTAATTACCTCTCAAAAAGCACTCAGTGTTCTAATTCTTGAACACTGAGCCCGTGCCCCAGCCAATGGCCTGAATTTTGAAAATGGGCACCACACGCTGGACAAGGACAGCAGTCCCAGTGCATGGGTGCCCACTCTCATGCTGTCTGCTCCAAGGGGGTTTGGAATGGAGCAGCAGAGCAGGCAGCAGCGAAAAAAAAAAATGTTCTTTCTTTTCTTTTCTTTGTGCCCTACCTGGCTATAGTGAGGGGGGTATCACTACAAAGGGGCCCCTCTAACTGTTCCTAGCAGCCCACAACACAACGGGGAACCCCATGGCACACTATAGCTAACATAAGCCCCCGATTTCTGTAGTGCCCCCAAATTTTGGGGCATTACATTTGCAATAATAGATTAAAGGCTGACATACAGAGAAAGCACATAGTTTGCTATAGGAGCCAGAACCGGTTTGGAGGGGTCACCAGACACATCAGTGCCAGAGTTTTGCTGGAGGACAAAAGTGAGCTGAAAGCTGTTTAGGTTTGGGACTGAGCGACTAAGTGAGCTGAAAGCTGTTTAAGTTTGGACCTGAGGACTGGGTAAAGTCAATTGAATTCAGAACTCCAAGAAGTAGTCACTGCAGTTTAAGTTTCTAGCTGGAACCCTTGTGTCAGGGTCCAACCTTCCCCTCCTCAGAGAAGCATTTCAGCACAGGCAGAGGTTGAAATTGGCAACAACCCGCTAGCCAAATGCTGGTAGATTTTGTACCAGGCTAGTAAGATTATCCTTTAACTAGCCCTGTGAACTTGTACTGGACAAGGTAATGTTTCAGTAAATACATCAGCAGGGTTAGTGAAAGTCTGTGGGGCTAGTTGATTTTCCCAGTCACTAGCCCTGCTGGCTAATGGATGCAAGACTAAATTTCGACCCCTGACAGGGAGTAATTGAGAGTGCTGGTGTCAGAGACTTCGGATGGGCCAGCCTGCCTAAGACAGGAACAAGAAGAGCATAGAGCTTGGTCAAGAGACTGAGTAAGGTACCATCTGAAAGTATTTGCCTGGCTCATGTATGACTGAGAGGATTTAGGGGACCAAGTTTAGCACCCCCTGGACTGAAGACATGGAGAGACCTGTGGTGTGGGACAAAGAGAGGCCTGTCTAGTGAATACTGTTTGTAAAGGCCATCAGACAAAACACCAAAGGCTAGGCAGGTGAAGATCATCAGTTTTCAGTTCTTCTGATATTGTCATTGGTACAGTATTTTTCTGGGACCTCTACGGTACCATGTAACTGCCACTGTGACTGCCTTTCAGCCAGCTGCAACACTCCTGTGCAGACCATACCTCTCAACTGTCCCACATTACGAGGAACAGTTCCTCATTTTACTTCACAAAAGCTCCCTGTTCCACATTGCAAGGACTTGTCCCACATTCAATGTTATTATTTTAAAGCAAAAATCCATAGTAAATGATGCAAAAAATATATTATTCAATTAATAACAGACATTCTGAACATACAGGCAAACATCTTAAGAGTGTTCTGAGCCTCTTAGATAACAATTTGATTAAGTGTTCCACATTTTGCCCATTTGTTCCACATTGTGAAAGGCAATGTTCCACATCTGGCAGACAAAAGGTTGAGAGGTATGGTGCGGACATCAAAACTGTGAGTACCCCAAGTTGCGGCTGTGGGGAGTTTCTTGTGGCTAGCTAGTTAGAGTCTGGAGCAATCCCCATCAGGATTGTTGGGAAACGAATATGCAAGGTGGGTAAAGCTACCAACAGTCCCTATTTTCCCAGGACAGTCCCTATTTTAGGCAGCATGTCCCAGTGTCCCCACAAGTTTTGCAAAATGTCACTTTTGTCCTGGTTTTTGCTTACTTGTCCCAGTTTTGTCCCTTTTTTTTGGCTGACTGCTAATCTGTGAGTGACAGTTATTTCAGCACCACTGTGGCACTGCTTGAGCTGAACTGCAGTTTGCAACTTCAACCCCTGTGCTGTGTTGCACCACAAGCATGTCAGTGGGAGCACAGTAAAGCATGTTCCTTCCTGTCAGATTAGACTGGGTGGTAGTGCAAACAAGCGCACATGGAAGTCTACCCGCCAGCAGCTGAAAGGGGCACCAGACAGAAAAGAGACTGGCAGCAGTGAACCAAGGTACCCAGACCTGATCAACTGTAGGGAAGTGTATGAAAAAAATCTGGTGTGGTGGTGGGAGTCACTGAAGTAAAGTTTGCTTGGCAAAGAAGATGAGTGTAAGCGGGTTGGATAGGACTGTCAGGAGGAGCAATACATGCAGCTCGAATGTCTGATCACAGTTTAACGGAGGTTTACTTCTAATGAACTTTCTATACATCATGATTTGGAACTTGCTGCTGCAGAATGATGCATTGTTTTAATCTGGATGTTTGCTACTGGTGTTACTGTGGGGCAGCATGGCCAGAGCAAGCAGCAAAATGTAATTGATTGTGTGCAGCGTTGTCTGCGGTGGTGCCCGTCGGAGTGGCACAGTGGGGGGGGGGTCATGGTCAGGATGGATCGTCCCAGTTTTAGGCCTTAAAAAGTTGGTAGCTTCAAAGGTGGGGCAAAGCAAAAGGTTTACGGTGTTATAAGGAAAAGTGAAAGTAGAGACAAAGCAAGTTTAATGTGCCACAAGGGAAAGTGAATGTTGGGACAAGCCACGTTTAAAGTGTTTCAAGCGAATATAAAAGCTGAGACAGAACAAGGTTTAAAGTGTTGCAAGTGTTTAAGAAGTTGTTGGGCACCCAAAAAAGTTTTCTGGCCTGCATCTTTATTTGGTGTAGTACCCACTGTAGCAAGGACATTAAGGGTGCACCCTGGAGTTGGAAGTCCAGAGACTGAGGGTAACTGTGTGGGAAGTGTTTAAAAAAGGTTGTGTTGCCATTTACATTCATTTTTCCCTTTTCCCAAATAAACTGTTATTCTGTTTGTTTGTTAATACTTGTGGTTGTACGTTTATGTGTTCCAGTTACTGTGTGTGGGAGGATTATTATTGAGCGGGGCAGTGTACTTGGGGCAGATACTGTTATTTCCTGGGGGATGGTAACCTATATGTTTTCTACAGGTTTCCCTGCCATTGCCCCAGGTGGAGGCAATGCACCAGCAGATTGTCCAGTTGCAGAACCCAGGCCGGGCCCCTCATAGGTGTGTTACAGGTAAAGACTGATGGCTCCGGAGTAGCCTTGGTGAGTCAAAGGGCTGTTACAGATACAAATATCCAAATGATAAAAAACAGTGTTTCTCAGTTCTAACAAGTTTAACATAATTGGACTAACAAGAATTTAACATGGATCATATAGTAATTCATATAGCAGAGCATCTCAATTGCAGTAGTGTCCCATTATTTTGTTACAAGTACACATTTTGTGTTTGCCCTGTTTCTAACGCTTCCCCTTCTCCTAGGATGCATCTGGAAGTGAGTTTACACCAGCTCAGTATCTTTCATAATAAAACTTTTGAAATAAATAAATACATACATAAATACATTTATGTTCCCACCGTGTGCGTACCTGTGTACAATTGGAGTCATTATCAGCATAATGACTGCCTGCCTGTCTTATTCTCTCTCTACCATAAGTCTGTTCTCTTAGTGCAGTACATACTATGGAGGCAAAAAAAACTGTGTCTGTTATATCAGATTTTTACTAGTTGATGACAGAATTGTTCTTCAGTCACTGACACTTACCCCTGATGAGTTAACTACTGCGTATTAAAAAGCATCCTTTTAGCTGCAGAGGAGACACAGAAAACAGAAAAAGTGCCACAACCATAGATTCCTGAATAAAGTAGATCCAGATGGAGGATGGGGAGGGGGAGAGGGATGATGGACACAGACACAGAAGAACAAGGATCTCATGCATACCAATGAGGTGATGAAACTCCACTGTGGAAGCAGAAGTTTATATATGTCTCACTTCCTGTTCCTGCCTGTCCTTCTTCCTCTCCCCTTGTTACTATTACATTGCATAGCTATTGTAATTACAATTGGCAGTTGAATGGATCCCCATGTACATTCTGAAGATTTTGGGCCCCGCACAGGTTAGTGTGAGAGATCTGTGGGGGTGAAGAATTACTGAATTTTTACTCTGTTTACTGGCTTGCCACTGGCATGAATCTGCAGATCTGTCGAACTTTGGAGGAGCTCTTTTCCCTTTGAAAGCAGGTTTGTTTCTCTGTGGATAAAAACTGCTATTAAATCTTTGTACTGTTCTTCCCTCCCCATTTTAGATTATCTAACTTCTTTTTAAATGTGCTTATACTAATAATTGTTCACTGGTTCAGCAAGCAATTAGATATGGAGTAGCTAGTGCAGTTAATTGCTGAATTGCTGTACTTTTGCAACAGGATCTGGTGCTTATGCAGCAGTATGGATATGTTGTCTATGTGACTGTTCCCAGTGTCTGTGCACAAGGAAGTACCACTCTGTTAGGGAACAGGAGTACAGAAACCCTCTTAAAGAGGGTTCCACCACTAAAGGAGCCCCAAGATGGCAGATCCGTTGGCTAAAGGTACTTTAGGGAACAGGCCCAAAGGGTCAAAGCCCAAAGCATGTATAGAACTGTCAGAACGGCAACTTCCAATATGGAAAAAGAGAGACAGAGAGCAACAGAGAGACAGAAGGCCACAATACTAAATGACCAGTGAATGGAAGAGGAGCCACCGTCTGAGTCCTGATCCATCCAGCAGAATTAAGCCTAACCTAAAAACTAACTGACCTACCTAACTTTATAACTGGAGGGAAAAACCCTGTGTAGAAAACCTTTGGGGATCCAAGGTTTCAGGTCACCATCCCTCCAGGCAAATGGGATACCACTGACGCAAGCATTATGGAGGCATGCGATATGCTACTGAAGGCTAAGGAACATATGATCTTCTCATTCTGACCTGAAGGGCTTCCAATCCACGGAGAAGCCAAAGGCTATCATCTGGGAGCACAGAGGCTGCTATGTTAAGGAATGTTAGGGTTAGCAACACCCCAAGGAAAAGGAGAAGACTGAAGACAGCTGCTTCAGGCCAGACAACCCCAAACTCTCCTGACGTGGCTCATGAATCTCAGAAATCAGTCCCTTCTGGGGACCAGTTAGGTGCAGTATGAAGCTAAAGAAGGCAAAAGCATATTGTTCTTTTCAGTATGAAGCCACAGAGGATGAAAGGCTGCTGGACCCTTGAGGGACAGAGAGTGGGTGTATGCCCAGTTTTTGGAGGGATGTGTACCCCTATGACATTGGGATGTGAGCCCGTTTATAGTAGTTGCATGAAAGTAGTAGACACAGTAGGAATGTGGAAGGTAAGGGTAAAGTGAGCTGTAAGGAGAGGAGGTGGGCAGCTGCCTGTTCAGGCTGGTGGGAGTTATGGAGCAGTGGAGAGCCGGCCCACAGAATGCCCAGAGCAAGCGCAGCCATGGTACAGAGACAAACAGTATATAGCTGAAGACAGTGCATACTGAGCCCTTGATGGGTGATGGCAGGGTGGAGGCCTGAGCTAAAGGGTGAGAAAAGGCCCAAAAAATGCAGGAAGCAGAGTACGGCTAGAGCCATGACCTGGACAAGAGTCACAGTAAGGAACAACCCTGGGGCAGGCAGCATAACGGAAGCCGGCAGGCAGGAAAAGCTAGACTAGCAAGCACCCCACAAAGGACGTAGGAGCAGGTGGGGGGCAGCAGAAGCAACAAAAGACCCCAGCAATGAGTGATAGCAGTGAGTGGAGGGCAAGCAGAATGCACCCCCAGCAAACAGAGTGGGCATAGACAAATAAAATAGCCCCCCACAGCACTGCCTTGAGGCCAAACAGCAAGTGGAAAGGCACAGGAGAGCCAGAAAGCAGCACAGCACTGTAGGCAACTGTCGGGGACAGAAGCAGGGAGGGAAGGGCCAGCAGGTGATGATGAATAAGAAGACTGAGCAAGGAACCAAATCTCTGGGTAATAGGAGTAGAGAAACAGTGCACCCAAGGAACAGGGCATGTAAAAACAGTACACCATGCAAGTGAAGAGTTGTGCGAGAGTAGCCAACCCAATGAACAATCAGGCAATGCAGGCCAGCAGCAGATCACCCCCCTGGGTAAAGCAGCACCAGCACTGCTGGCATTGCATTGGCAGCCCAGGAGCAGCACACTGAAGCAAGTGCCAGAACAGCACAAAACAGCAAAGCAGCTAGTGAATTGAACCAGGACAGGACTGGGGAGGAGTAGAGACACCAAGCTGTGGTTTTATTTTGTGGGTGGGGATGTTTTTTGTTTGAGGGTCTAGTATTAATTTGTGGTGTTATTGTTATGTGTAAGAGTTTAAGGATGCCTTTATACATCTATTCACCAGGTCAGTTTTGTCAGCTCTGCTTCTTTAGAACTACAGCTATTCTGACATCAGTCACGAACCACCGTAGGTCACTGGGACTCTAGAGATGGCAGGGCAATAGATTTAGTAATGACCCAGGTGTAAATGTTGGGGAGAATATGATCAGGTGTCTTAGACCAAATAGATGCCCTGAGTGTAGGAGAGGTGTAGAATCAGACATTCCTTGTGTCATCCCAATCCCCATGTAGCGCCCTGTAGGAGAGTATCTAGAGGGCCAACTGACTCTGCTCCTTCCCGTTGGGAGATTTAGTGTGCCAGGTCCTGAGGAATATAACTGCAGTGTTCTTGGCTTTTGTCACTCATTATTCAGGTGACCTGGTGTGATTCACAGAGGCCTGGCTTTGAAATATCTCTGAACCAGTGCTGGAGTCAGCTTTTCCAGTCAGGTACTCAGTGGTATACTGCCTAAGTTGGGAGTGTTAGGGGCAGGGTAACCATCTGGTGTGTTTTTTTGTTTGCTTGTTTATTATATTTGGAAAAACTTTGAGCTAAAATAGCCCTTTTTCAAAGGTGTCTACATCATACACAAACAGACAATACAAACCATAAAATAGATCAGTATCATTTACAGTCACAAAACAGTCTAATTTGAAAGACAACGTGATACATTCATTCTAAAAGTGTTTAAGGTGCTTAAACAACAGATCTCAAGTGGAAGTGAATCCCAGACCTTTGCTGCTCTAATAGAAAAAGACATCTGTCCCAAGTTTGTTCTCCTATAGTGTACCTGCAGTCTCTGACATGCCATATTCCTAGTGAGAAATCTATTCAAGACATGATTAAAAAGTGTTTGAACCCCAACAGGGGTATAACCCCAAAGTAACTTTTTACACATAATTGCAAGATTAAAATCAATGTGGGAGCAAAGTGGCAGCCAATTAAGTGCAGTACATAAGTAACACCTATCACTATCCCTTTTACAATTTAAAACAACTCTATAAGAATTGTTCACAGCAACATTTATTTTTTCCAAAGTAGAATTCAAACTGCTAAGTAAACAGCTAGTCCAAAGTCAACAATAGAAAGAATCAAACTGTTGACCAATAGTTTTTTAACTTTGGCAGTAAAATTATTCTTATTTCAGTAAAGAAGACCAAATGTCCGTTGCTACTTTTAACAATATAATCAACATGGCATGTGAAACACAACAACTGGTCTAAAAAGACCCCCAGATATTTAAAGGGTACCTAAATGAACAGTTTTTTTTAAAACTGCAAACTCCAAAATCTGGTTTTATAGTGAGGTAAAGGAAAGGCTGCTGTTTACATTTATGCTATCATAGCTTTTGAAAAATGTAAGCATCAGCCTTTCACTTGCAAAAAACAGCCATGCCTGCTCCCTAAAATGTCTGCCAAATGTGTTAAATGATGACATCATTGGAGCCAGAGGCAGAGACCCACATGGCTCCTTATAGTGCTAACTAGTTCTTTTCCCCCCTTTGTCTTGAATTGTTTCACCAGAATGATCAACACCATGTGTTAACATGTGGATTATTTTGATCAGTACATGTTAGGCTATGGTTTTGTTCATTTTGTTTACTTTAACTTGCTGAAATTGTTTTGTAATTTAGCTGACTTTCTCTTTGGCAAACCACAGTACAGTACAACACTTCAAATGCCTGATGATGTCCTGAAATTTGTAGTGAAGTACTGGTCTGGTCCAATTCCAAAGCTCATGCTTTCTTGGGAATCCACAAATAAGCTTCTCTTGTAGTCTTTTCCCATGTGAACCCCTTGCGCCTAGTCTGCTTTCTGTTGGAACACCCCACCATCCATACTCTATCCTTAGTACTGCCTGGGGCTGCATATGAGCTTGCGGTCTCATGAAGAGAATGATCACACCTCTGATTGTAATCTTGTACCTCAGAGAGTTGTGCACACCTATACCGATACACTTCATCTTCTGGCACTGTTAAAACATGCCTCCCAAAGCACTCTCCAGTCCTCTTTCTCAATGTTTGACTTCTGCTTCCACAGCAAACATTGAGTGGATCACTATCCTTCTGCACAGTGAAGGCAGTATGCACAGTCCCCCTGCTGTGTTTTTTTCCTGCCTCATTAACCAACAACTAGGTCGCCCTGGAGGGCCAAGAAATAAGTATCAGGACACATCAGAAAAACTGCTGTTCATACCCTCATAAGGACTGCACCTACTATAGATAACAATATTATTAGCAGGAGAGGCATACTAATGCCTTGAGTGAATCCACCTGACTTCCAGTGTTGGTCTACTCCTTTACTTGTGATCTGCAGAACCCCGGAGGACAGTTCTCGGCAATTCCTCTCCAGTATTTGTCTGTGCACAACTCCACAATGCAAGTTGGCTGGCTACCACCCTTCCCAATCTTGAAAGAACTATACACAGCTCCCTTGATACTGTCCCAATAAACCTCAGCATCCCCCAACCCCCACCTGAGGGTAATCTCCGTACACTGAATTCAAGTAATAATTTAGGCGTAACCCTGCCACTCTGAGTATTTGTCGCTGACTGCTCTTATCCACAGTCTGGTTCAGGTAGTGATCACAGTGCTGGCAGCCCCACATCTCAGATGTCATAATGATCTGCTCAACTTCCCCCATCCTGTCTTCCCCTAACCTAAATATAGCTGTACCCTGCTGGAATGGCCTCTTCAGTCCCTCTATGGAATTCATTCTTCTCACCTGCTACCCCACACAAAAAACTGGTGCACTCATTACCCTTCCACATCATGAATGTGGCTAGTACAGTCTCGCAATTATTTTTACATATTAATAATAAATATGATCTTCTGGTAAGCCAGGCTGATAGCAGCAGGGTGCAAGGGGAAAAATAGGCTTTCCTACTCATATAAGATCTAAGCCACCCATGATTAGGCATTATTAAATGACATGCTTAATGATGCACACATCGGTCATTTAATAGTGCCTAATCAAAGGTAGCCTAGATCTTTTCAGGCTAGGAAAGCCCATCTTTACCCTTGCGCCCTATTGCTATCACCCTGACTTACTGGAAAGATTTGTTTATTTTTGATATGTCACAAAACCCGTAACTGTACTGCCTGCATTCATGATACAGAAGGGTGATGAGCTCACCAGTTTTTGGTGTGGGGAGGAGGAGGGAAAAATGAATACCACAGTGAAACTGAGAAGGCCACTTCTGCAAAGTACTGTTATATTCAGGGAAGGGGGAAGACAGAAGGGGAGAAAGATGAACAGATGTCTGTGAGATAAAAGATGTGGGGCTGCTAGCACCATGATCACTACCTGACCCCGGTGTCCTGGGCAACATTCCCCTTCCCATAAAAACAGTTCATGCAATTGTCCAAGGCTGTGTGTGAGTACTGATGTGTGAAATGGCTGCCACTACATGTTCAGTCCCTTCACTACCAGTCTAATGTTGCTTGTAAAGCACTTTTGGATACACTGTGTATGAAAAGTACTATATAAATGCTGATTCTTATTATTATTATTATTTCCCATGGAAAAAGAAGACAAGACACGCATATTTTTTATTTTCAAGAAAGTACAAACTCTGGCATTGGACTACACAAGAACTTTGCTACAAACAAGTGGTGGATCTAGGGGACGGTGAAGGGTGTGGTTGCACCCCCCCCCCGCATTGTAACTTACTAGCTTGCTGCTACTGCATTTCAGTCTGTTGAAGAAGTCTGATTTACTGATTGTACAAATGTTTACATTCAAAACTATGGATTACATTTGTAGGTTCTGTCAAAAACATACTCAAAAAAATTAATAGCAGATAATATAAAGGTTTCATAAAAATGTTAAAAAGTGCATATCAAGTATGCACACCACCCCAGCACCCTCATTGTAACATCCTGGATCCACCATAACCACTAGACCACCAGGTTATTTAAGATTTGTACTGCACTGTGGTTTGCCAAAGAGAAAGTCGGTTGTTATAAAACAGTTTCAGCATGTTAAAGTAAACAACATGAACAGATCCATAGCCTAACATGTGTATTGATCAAAATAATGCACATGGTTTTGACCATTGTGGTGAAACAATTCTAAACAAAGGGAAAAAAGAACTAGTTAGCACTATAGAGAGCCATATATCTTTCTGACTCTGGCTCCAATTATGTCATCACTTAACACATTTGGCAGCCATTTTAGGAAGCAGGTAAGACAGTTTTTTTTTTAAATTGGAAGGCTGAGTTAACATTTTCCAAATGCTTTGGAACAGCATTTAGGTAAATTATATAAATGTAGTTTTAGCATTAATGTATACAGCGGCCTTTCCTTTACTCCCTATGAAGTCAGATTTTTGAATAGTTTGTTGGCAAGATGCTGTTTAGGTATCCTTTAAATGTTTGAACCTGCTACATTAGGGGTGGTAATAGTCAAAGTTGAGCATTTATCAAGATCATTGTTTTTTTAACATTAATAACCAAACCATTTTGTTCAAACCAATCCCAAATTAACCTAAAATCAGTTTGCAAACACTTCAGCATCTCATGAAAATTTACCACAGAAATAAAAAGAACAGTACCATGAGCATATAAAATTGTACAGGAGTACATAGCAATATTTGGCACTGTATTAATAAAAAGACTGAACAATAATGGTCCCAGTACAGGCCCCTGTGGGACCCTCCACGTCCAGAGACATGACTGAAGAAAATAAATTATTACGTTTTTCTCTTTGGGTTTGATTTGTCAAATAGTTCGAGAACCATGCCACTGCATCAACCAATAGTCCCATCTCCCCAAGTTTTAATACTAACAATGTATAATCAACAGGATCAAAGGCATTTAATAAATCAAGGAAGGCCGCTCCAGTCTACTCACCTCTGTCCAAGACTCCATGAAGATCCTCAGTTCTCAGTCAGAGCAGTAGTACTATTATGCAACTTCCGAAAACCATGTTGTGCATTGATAAGCAAACCATGCTTAGTGATGTATTCCTGCAGGTGTTCTCTGACAACCATCTCTAGAGTCTTGGACAGGGGGGACAATGGAGATGGGCCTATAGTTTGAAACAGCGGCATGGTTCCCAGACTTAAAAACTGGCGTAACATTAGCCTGTTTCCAGACATTGGGGAGTACACCACATTGCAATGAAAAATTAAATGATTTATGTATTGGCATTATTATCTCATTAATAGCCAATTTAAAAAACGTCATATCTAGCTGATCTGGCCCTAATCTAGTCTTAGAAGATTACTTAACCAAATATTTTTTTACAGGTTGGGGTGTCAAATATTTAAAGTAAAATTTGGGCCTATGCAAATCAAGGACTCTCCTGGAATCTAAATCAGATTGGATCTTTCTGGAAGGCAAGTTCTTACCAACATTAACAAAAAAAATGCTGAAAGTGATTAGCAATAGCCCCAGATCATTAATATTCTGACCATCAAGATTCAATACACAGGGGTTAGGAGTTTTGTTTCTACCCAGCACTTCATTTATGTTAGCCCATAACTTTCTTAAGTCATTATGGATATCCCTTTGCTTTGCTTTAAAATAATAATTCTTGGCTTTCTTCACCAACTTCTTACATATATTTCTTACTGTAGTTCTTTGTATTTCTGAAGATGTAATTTCAATCCACTATTTTTAAATCTAATCCATGCCGTATCTCTATTATTAAAATGTTCAAATAATTCTGCAGTTACCCACTTATTATTTCCCATTTCCCCTCTATCCCTCTTTGTCCTTATAGGTGCAAACAGACTTTTTAAAAATGTTCCACAAAAAAAATCAAACATCAAATTAATGTCTGGAATACAATCCATATAATTCTAATGAACCTGTGCTAAATATTCTTTAAAGGCCGATACCTTAGCCCTTTTAAGACTCTAAATAAAGACAAACATGGGACAGGGTCTTTTCTTTTTAAGTGACCAGGTACCACAAAGATAACCAGCTGCTAGGGTGCAATGTTTAGGTTACCGCATCAAGACCATTGCCAGATTTTGGTGACTGTCATTAGAGCACCTGCACTGTGTCTCCCTCCCCGAGGTCTGCCCCCACCTGGAGTTAGTACATTTAGTTAGGGGTTGGGGGGCACAGTCCCCACAAGGTGCAGGTTGCCCTAAATGACAGTCACCAATAATCGGCGCTGTGTTGATATGGTGCTGTAAACGCGGCGCCAACATTAGGTAGATCCTACAATGAATAGGTGAATGGTCACTTATTGAATCAGACAATGCATCAATGTTCTTAAACCTATCATTGTGGGTCACTAGTACCCAATCAATTAATGATGCAGTACCAGTCTTATAATTAATTTGAGTAGGAAAATAAACTGCTTGATTCAGAAAAAGACCAGCTATCTTATTTCTAAATGGTGATGATTTATCTGACAACTAATCTGTATTAAAATCCCCTAATATAATTTTCTCATGGTTCCTATTTAAGGTTTGAACCTGATTCAAAAACATATATAAATCCTAACCCATCTGCGTTAGATCCCACCTGTGACTAACAGAATACCTATTGACTTGAGAAAAAAACATTTGAATGTGTGGCTGTAAAGGAAGACGCAGATGTGAGTTGCAGGTTTCTCCGGGAATACCACCAACTAGGATGGGAGCATGAGTTCCTGCAAGACTTTGCAGACTTCATTGTCTTTCCCCCATCCTTCTTGTACTTGGGGACTTTAGTGTGTGGGTAGGCAATTAGGATTCACAATCTGATAAGCAGCTCCTCCAACTGATGAATAAATTGGGCCTCACTCAGGCAGTGACCTCTGCTACCCTTGAGTTTGGCCACATTTTAGACCTTGTCTTCTCTCTGGGGTTGAACTATTAGGATGTCAGGAAGGATCTGGTTGGCTGGTTCAAGGCCTTGTTCACCATCCCTTAGGCTAGAGACAGAATTAGTGATGGTGCAGAAGCTTGAATTTACACATCCAGTACAGAGGAAATATTAGAGAAAGGGCTCACACTCTATCCCTCTACTGGGGCACTGCCGAGTGTAAGATGAGACTAAAGTGGCCCTCTACCCTCTCATAGAGGAAACCCATCCACTAGGTGTGATCTGAGGAGAGTAGCATATGCTGAACAGAGGTGACCCAGCCTCAACACTGTGAGCCTATCCTTAAATGTAAACTAAAGGACAGGGAACAACAAGAGACCAGGTGACGTAACCAATTGCAGAGAAGATCACTTCAAGAGATGTCACCAAGTCAATCTGTATGATCAAGGAGACCCCATAAAGAGAGTCTCACCCGCAAGAAGCAGAATCCATAAATACAAAACCAGAAGGTGCCTTTGAGTTGATCTGCATGGCTAAAGGGGCCCCAGTAGTGAGCATTCTACCCTCAAGATGCTGGTCTGGGGTGGACACAAGAAGTGCTGCTGAGTCAATCTGCATGACCAAAAGGAACCTTGCTTGGTGAAGGCCTCTTCCTCCAAGAGCGGGCTTCAGTGGCAGCAGGAGTACATAGGGTCTCCTGGTGGATGAGACCAGAAGGGCCTGTAAAAGTAATATGATAGACTGGCAAACACAGCACTCTGAGGCAAGACAAAACAAAACCACACAGGGCAGAAATCGGTAGTAAGGTAGGCTGATGCAACATAGCTAACAATAGCATGATATCAATGGAAGTATAGTTAAACAGCAAGCAGGACTAGGTAGAAACACACAGGGTAAAAAATAGTAGCAAGGCAGGCAGAGAAACAGAAATCAAACATGATAACAGCAAGCCAGCAACTAGAATAACATGGTGAGGAGCAGTGAGAGAAATTCAGGGAATGTCATGGTTAACCAGGAGGGGTGAGGAGGGCAGCTTTAGGAAAATCAGAAGTAAGCCAAGATATGGAAAATACAGCACACAGCAACGGAAACAAAAGCCCAAAGGGACATGATGTGACAGATAGCAAGTGGCTGGACAACTGCAGCCAAAGCAAGCAGATACAAACTGACAGAGGCAGGAAGAACACAAGACGTCAGAGTGACTAAGCAAAAAACCCAAGGGCAGACAGACAAAAAGGGATCAGCAGTGGAATGAGAAGAGCCCAGCAGACATAGAGAGGGGATGGGATCCCACAGGAGCAGCTGCACAGCAAGGATGATTATAGGGACATCTACAGTAGCACAGGCCATATTCCTACTGTGCTCTGTGTCCCGCACTGGCTTCTAATGAGATGGGCAGGGTAGGAGGAAGCAGATGATTGGCAGCAACAAATACCCAAGTGTCTGAGGTATGCTTGAGCATGCATGGCACTCAAAGGGGTATAGAGAGTGTTGCTCATTTCCCCTCTGAACTACAGGCAAAACCTTTCCATTCTTCTAGACCTCTCATTGGCATTTGACACCCTAGATCATGGAGTGTTACTGGAATGAAGTCCTTCTTGTCTGGCAGATCACAGGAGGTGGTGATGGACTCATACTCATACTCATTGTGCCCAGTAGTGGTCAGCAGTGGAGTTCCCCAGAGTTTAATATGGTCTCCAATTATGTTTTTCACAGTATACAGTACATAGTGCCCCTGGGATGTGTCACTAGTTAGTATAAGGTGAGTTCTCACTGCTATGCAGATGATACTGAGCTGTACCTGTATTTTACTGCTGATGGGAATGATGCAGTTACCAGACTGAGTTGCTTTCTGCAAGAAATCTCAAACTGGGGATCACATGATGCAGAGTGCTGAGTAGATGCTCCTCCGCTAAGCTCCTGCCTCCCGAATATAAAATCGTCATTTGATTTCATTAAATTTCATTTAACTCCTCTGCCTAAGAGCTTTCCCTGTTTCTGAACAGCCTGTGCTCCTGTTTTGGGCTCCTGTGTGGTAAATGGAGACTTACATGAAGAAAGCCCTGCAAAAAACATACCCCCCCGCCACCCCTGAGAAGGCCTCGAAGAAATCCTGAGCCTCGAGTGGCCCAGACAAACTGGAACCTGCGTGTCAAGCTGGGGACCAAGAACACCTAACACTTAATAGATTCTTAGAGGAATTTAAACGATTCCAGGAAGAGATGAAAGATATGGCAATCGACCTGAAATCCCTCTCCAGAAAGATAGAGGAAGTTTCCACGACTGTATCGGACGACACTGCCCGAATATTTTTGATCGAGAGAAAAATGGAAAGTTTGGATCCTGAGCTCCTATTAACGAAACAAAGGCTGTCTCGACTAGAAGCAAAACTCAAAGATCTGGAGGGCCATAGTCAGAGAAATAATGTGGTAATTCTCGGGCTCCCCAAAGGGGAAGAAGGCCAGAATACCGTAGTCTTTATCCAGAAGTTGATAGAAAAAGTCGCTGGTCCCTCTCCCTTTGGCCTAAATTATATAATAGAATGGGCCCACCGATCTTTACGACCAAAACCCCCACCTGATGCACCTCCTCGCCCCATCATTTGCTGCTTTCTGAGCTATCTGGAAAGACAGCATTTTCTACAGAAAGTCAAGGCCCTGCAAGAAGTCAGATGGGAGAAGGTGAAGCTGAGAATTGCTCAGGATATCCCTGGTTCGGTTCGATTGAAACAGAAAGCCTTCCACCTGATTGTATCCAAGATTATAGCGGCGGGATTAAAGTTCAGGATGGGGTACCCAGCGAAATTACAAGTCTCTGTAAATGGCTCATGGCTCAATTTCGAAGACTCTGAAGCTGCGTTACTAAGCCTTAAGTCGGTGTTGCCAGACTTGTTTCTGATGACCTGAGAGGGCCTCCTGATCCTCGGGACTCACTGGGACCTTCAGAACGAACTGTTGCTTGGATCTTTGTGTGGACAGTGCTCTTTCTAAAGATGGATTTCACTTGAGTTTATGCTCTCTAATAGAACTGGGCTACTAGTAGAGGCTCAACTTTATTTTTAACAGGCCCTGGCCTGTTGTGGGAATAGTGTTGCAGGGAGAGTCCTGGGGGACTCCTGTAGGGTTGGTTTTAGACTGCATCTGATATATATCGCTTGCTCAGTTTTCAGGGGGGAGCACACAGGGCTAGATCTCGGGTTACGCCTCCGGTGTATGCTTTATAGGATGGGAATTCAAATCTGCGAGCGATTCCGGGCTTTCAGGGCGCCTTTGACTGGTGGGCTGGATCAGGTTTTGACCACAAGAGGGCGCGGCTCACCCATTTAATGCAGGTCCGGTCATCCAGCCTTGAGAGGGACTGCTTTTACTAATTATGTCGTCCTGGTTTTGTTGGGGGGGGGCTTCACGGAGCTAGGGGTCTGCAACCCCTAGGTAGTTACTCCCACAGTTTTCCCATCTCTGGACTTTGTCTCACTTCTCATCCGGATTTGTTATTTCATATTCTCATCTCGATGAGGGGCTCACCCCTTCATGTTAATTTTTGCTCTGATTCTGGTTCACGAGGTAGTTCCCTATGGGGAACAAACGTTTTTCAACTCCCTCTAGAGACTCGCATGACATTTTTTCACGCTCACATTTGTGGCATCTAGGTCTGTTTTTCTCTTTTGTTCATTGGTGGATTCGTTAACAGGTGTTCGCAGGCCCTGGTAGCCCGAGACCGCTCGTTAGATATTAAGCCCTCATTAATGCAGCTTATTGATTGCCTTGTGTTTTAAGCTATGAGGGTGATTATTAGCAGGGGATATGTTCGGGGGGCAGGAGGGGGAGGATAAGATCCAGCGTTGTGCTAGCGTTGCTTGCGACAGTGTGGGGCTGGGGGAGGGTTATGTTCTTGTTGGAGGGTGGGGGTGTATTGGAGGGTTTAAACTAGGGTTTCTTGTGGGGGGGCTAGGGTGGTGGGAGGACCTTACAGCAGCAACCGGAAGGGTTAGATTATTTGTGTTACTTACCCAGAGTGCAAGGCTGAATCTAGTATCTTTAGAAGTACTTAGTAGATGGCCAAGGAGGTGACTTTTGCAACGTTGAACGTCAAGGGGATCAGGAAAATATCTAAACAATACCAGGTTCTCAAACACTTAAGTCTTTTACGTACTCAGGTTACTTTTCTGCAGGAATCACACCTACTAGAAACAGAAGCCTCACAAGTAAGGAGGCAACAAGTGGGGATGGTGTACGAGGTGCAAGGCTCCTCAAACAGCTGTGGGGTTATGATCATTATTAGCAAGGGCATTCCCTTCATCCCAACTCACACTATTAGGGATCCCGAGGGCAGGTTTGTTTTTGTTATAGGTACTCTGTGGTCAACACCTCTGCTATTGGACAGCATATATGGTCCCAATGCTGATGACCCCACTTACTTCATGAGACTCATAAATTTAACCCTGCCTTTCCTTCCAATAAGGATTATCCTGGGGGGAGACTTCAACCAGGTTGCAGACTCCAACCTTGATAGGTCAGGAGGTGCATTGGGGGGACCTCCCTGGGTCAGAGTGCTTTTAGAGAATTATTGGATTAATGCAGGCTCTGTGATGTCTGGCATGTCCTAAATCCTGATTCCAAGGAGTTGACATTCAGGTCTTTGGCACATGGTTCACAGTCCCGTATTGACAACATATTCATTTCTCAGACTCTCTTGCCTGGGGTTAGGTTCTCGTCGATACAGCCTGGCCCTGTCTCCGATCACTCTCTGGTGCTGTGCGATCTCTCAATTCTGGATGTGTCAAAGAGAGAAACACGATGGAAGCTCAATGATCAATTGCTTAAAGATTCCAATTATTGCAATACCATAAGGGAGCACATTGAAGCCTTTTTTCTGTCCAACCCTTTAAATAGTGCAACACCAGATATTATATGGGGGGGGCCCTTCAAGGCTTACATGAGAGGAGTTCTTATTAGTCTCTCAGTGGCTAGAAAGAGAGTTAGGGAGAGAGAATTACTGCCCTTGTTGTCCCAAATTCGGGTTCTTGAATCGAATGTCTCGGTTAACTCCTCGGAGGAGGACAAGGTGAGGCTCCTAGGGCTGAGACACAAATATTTAGAACTACTCTGGGAAAAGACGGAGCTAGCTATCATACACACCAAAGCTAGTTATACTGACCAAGGTGAGAAGGCAGGGCGCCTTCTGGCACTTCGCATTAAACAACAAGAATCAGCGAGATTTATCCCTTCAATCAAGGCTTCTGTAGATGGGTCTCTGAAAACATCTCCCACTGAGATAGTTCAAGAGTTCGCAGCATACTACAAATCATTTTACAGGGAAATGGAGCACCCTCCCAGCACAGTAAGCGTGGAGAAGTATCTGATGGACTCACATCTTCCCTCACTCCCAGTACATTACATAGACTCTTTGGTCTCTCCCATAACTCAGGGGGAAATCTCAGAGGTTATTAGTGGTTTACCCTCGGATAAAACTCCCGGACCTGATGGATTCTCCTCCCTTTTCTATAATACATTTTGGGAACTTCTATTGCCAATACTCAGTAGCTTATTTCAGCACATCTTATCTGGGACAGAGGTTGATTGTCATCTCTTTGAAGCCTTGATAGTGCTCCTCCCCAAGCCAGATAAAGACCCTGAGCTGGTCCAGAGCTACAGACCTATATCCCTTATAAATCAGGATATCAAGATCCTCTCAAAGATTTTAGCTGACAGGTTATCTGTGGTGCTCCCTGAGTTAATAGGTAGGAATCAGGTAGGTTTCGTGAAAGGACGCTCTTCAGCGGATCATTTGCCTACGTTATCCCATGTCTTCTCGGCTTCCAGAGATGCTGACTTCCCTGCAGGCTTGGTCTCCTTGGATGCCGAAAAGGCGTTTGACCAGGTGAATTGGAATTTTCTCTTCAAGGTATTGGGTGCCTTTAAATTTCCACCGGTATTCATTTCCTGGGTTGCTACATTATATAAATCCCCTGCAGCAAGAATCTCAGCCACTGGGGCCTTGTCAAACTACTTCTCAGTTCATTCAGGCACTAGGCAGGGTTGCCCCCATCACCTCTCCTGTTTAACCTACATCTGGAACCCCTTATCCAAAACATTCTCCAAAATATTTCTATACAAGGTATCAGAGTTGGGCGTCATGAGATTAAACTCACTGCGTACGCAGATGATCTGCTGATATATCTCTCCCATCTGGTTTCTTCTATACCGCCCTTACTAAATTACATAGCCAGGTTCAGCATGCTATCCAACTACAAGTTGAATACTAGTAAATCCATATTTTTCCCATTAAATCACAAGGTATTTACATAGATACATAGACAGTGTCGGCAGATAAGGGCCTTTGGCCCACCCAGTCTGCCCATTTGAGCTTGTAAGTTCAGTTTATGTTTTCCTAGAAGTCTGTTGCCCCTTACCCCTGACCTCCAGAATTCCTTTATGTCTATCCCATGCATTCTTAAATCCGTGATTGTTTCAGCCCCCACCACTTCCTCTGGCAGGGTGTTCCACTTGTCCACCACCCGTTCTGTGAAGAAATTCTTCCTCATGTTTCCTCTGAATCATCCTCCTTCCAACTTCATCCCATGCCCTCTAGTCCTGGAACATCTTTTTTGCTTAAAAATAGTGTATTCCTGCACCCTGTTCCTCCCTGTAAGATACTTGTATATCTCTATCATATCCCCTCTCTCCCTCCTCTCCTCAAATAAATAGCGGGGATTGAACCGTTGACCACTTGAACATAAGGTATACATTAACATCGAAAGCCACCTTGAAACTAAATGTTCTTAGGTGGCCCTGAACCAGCAACCTTTTGATTAAGGATCCAATGCACTACCCGATCGAGCCACAGAGTCAACACTAAGGTATTTCAGGATGATATTTGCCCCCTAGGTTTAGGTTGGACTCCTAAGGTAATCAAATATCTGGACATAAAGCTATCCCATAACCCCTTAATGTGGGTCAAAGATAATCTGGACTCTCTCTCACAGGTTATTACTCATGACCTTGACAGATGGTCCAAACTTCCAATATCATTATGGGGCAGTATTAACATTATTAAGATGAATATATTTCCTAGAATTTATTACCCTTTATCCCTTCTCAACTCTTTTATTCCCATACGCTGGTTCAAGAAACTGCACAGTATATTTACCAGATTTATCTGGGCAGATAAACATCCCCGGTTGGCCTATCGTAAACTAGCTGCCCCAAAATCTGAGGGGGGGCTGAGGATTCCCCATATGGCACTGTACTATTGGGCTAGTCATCTAGCAAAGTGTCTGAGATCGATCTCCCCAGGCCCTGAAATGGCACAACCAGTGTGGCTTAAGATTGAGTTAGACGCAATTAAAACTAAATGCCTGGATCCCTTAAACTTATTTTACCTCAAGTTGTCTCATGTAAAGATGGCCGACTGCACCACAATAACTACCTCTTTAAGAGTTTATACACAGTTATGTTTATTTCTCCACTATTCCCCTCAGACTGATTTAGCTCAGTCTATTTGGAACTCTCCATCTTTCACTCTCAGTGGAAAGTGGATTCCTTCCAATTGGTTGCCTCAATTAGGCGATGGAAAACGGCTTTCCCTGGTAGATGGGAAGGGGCACTGGTTGTCCTCACGTGGAATTATTGACAAGTTTCTCATTCCGGTCTCATCTCATTTCAAAGTTATGCAGTTGAGACACCTTCTCACTGTAGCCCTGGGGAATTATCCTCCCTCCCAGAAGGTATCAGCTCTGATTCCTGAAATCTCTCTATTATCCGGATCTTCAGGCATAGTATCTAAGCTATACAGGGTGTTGTACTATAAAAAATACGGGGATACCTTTGGACCCACTAGTCTCTGGAACTCACTCCTCCCTCAATACCAGTTGGATTGGCAATCCCTATGGAGATCCTGTCTTAAGTATGTTTCCCAAGATAGGCTTCGTCTCATGCAATACCACATTCTTCATAACATGTATTTTACCCCTACTAAATTAAAAAATGGGGCTTCTCGAACTCCAGTACATGTACTAAGTGCCTGCAAGAAGAGGGTACTCTCTTGCATATGTTCTGGTCCTGTCCCAAAGTTTCTTCCTTATGGAATTCAATTAAAATGTCTCTTGATCCCCTACTGGGCCTATAGGAGTACTTTACTCCAGAGGTGTGTCTTCTAGGGGATATGTCCCTGGTCAGTGCTAGAATTAGGAACTACCATATTTCTATGGTTGAGCTTTCAGTTAAGAAACTTATACTATGTCATTGGAAGGAACAATCGGCTCCTTCCTTCCAGGAATAGTTACATGAAATCATCGCTAACCTCCGAACAGAGAAGGCAATTGCAAGTCTTCATAACAGACTAGAGGCATACAGTAAGATATGGGATCCCCTTCATTCCTTACTCTTGCTACCTCACTGAAGGTATATCACATTCTGGCTCTACCCATATGTACCATTGAACCACGCATTGCACGTTAGGGTGATTAGATTTCGTTGCTGCTGTAAGGGGAATGGGGTGGGAGGAGTTGGGCCAGGCAGTTCTCACTGTTCATGCGCTATGTCACATCCCGACTTGCTGTAACTGCCCTTTATAATGGAAATGTATTAATAAAGCTTAAATTGGAAAAAAAAAAAAAAATCTCAAACTGGGTGGCCTCCTACTTAATTAGTCGTAATCCAGGAAAATTTGAGTTTCTTCCGGTGGAACCAAATTCTTTGTGATTGGCATGGCAGCATGATATGCAAGCTTGGACCTAGGGGTCTTGGATAACCACTGTCTGACATTTGAACATCAAGTATTAATGGAAGATGGGGGGGCGGAGTTTGCCATCTGTCATGGTGGCAGTGTAATCTCTCCGGAGGTCCATCGAGAGAGCCATTTTATGTCCATCTGTATAAAGCGCTAGCTGTTTAAATACCGGTATTATATAATTTAACACAGGGAACCTCACACTTCACAACAAATCCAGCCTTGCCTGAATCGCCGCAGGTGATCAAAAGATATCCCATAGTGCCAACCTGTACAGCGCCACGAGGCACAGGGCCATTCTAGATGGGTACACTCCAGTACTGTGATCCCAGCCAGAAGCTTCATAAATCTGTCAGCAACTGGGGTAAGCATGGCCATGAAGCATCGCTCACATCAGGTGCCCAGCCCTTAATTTAAACACGCTGCTCCGGACATCTCAGCAGTAATGGCTAAACTGGACAAAATTCTTTCAGACTCAGAGGATCTTAAAATATCCGCACAAAAAACAGATAATGACCTGACCCTCCTGGCATCGAGGGTGTCCGACACTGAGCAGGCGATCCAGCACACAGTGTCCACCCTTACAGTGCAGGAGGGCACACTCCAGGATCATCACCAGAAGCTGAATTACTTATGAAATAAAATAGATGATTTGGAGAATCGTGCCCGCCGCTAAAACATCTGAATTGTGGGCATACCTGAAGGGGCTGAAGGAAGGGACATGACAGGGTTCCTCACTAATCTTTTGCCAGCCTTGGTGAAAATTAACAACTTGCCTTCTCTGGCAATTGAGCGGGCACACAGATCTCTTGCCCCTTGTCCCTTGCCAGGGGAACGTCCAAGACTCATCCTTTGCAAGTTTTTACGGTACCCGGTCAAGGAATTTTATTTAAAACAAGCTCGAGACCAAGAGTCCTTTCAATGGCAGGGCTGCAGAGTACAGCTGTTCCAGGACTTTTCTTTAGAGTTATCTAACAATCAGAGATCCTATGCATGGGTGAAACAAATATGCTACTGACTCAACATCCCTGCTTCCCTACGGTACCCAGTTTCATTAAGACTGCAGGTGAACGGGGGCTATCTAACATTTGACACGCCAGCTGCAGCAGGACAATATGTGCAGGAATACCAAGCTAAGGAGCAGCGCCATGATAGACAGGGCTCTCCTTGTAGCATGCAAGAAGCCAATATGGAGGTGACACAAGTCGAGGCCCAGGGTGAGAAGCTTGATGACCAGCAGGACGATCTGAGAGTTCCAGCCTGGCAGTCTACATCTCAAGGAAGGAAGACAAAGGAAGAATTTAAGGCCACACATGATGCTTCACTTCAGCCAAGACGTCAGAGATTGCGTAGCCAACAGAGGAGATTCCTCCCCTCAGACACTAGCGGTTGCTCCCCAGGGGTCACGCCAATTAAAACATAGAAACATAGAAACATAGAAGTTGATGGCAGATAAGGACCTCAAGGCCCATCCAGTCTGCCGATTTCTTTTTCTACCTTATAAATGTGCCATCGGCCTTTGCTCTGTCAGTGGCCTATCTATTCATAGTCATTTGTATTGCTTCCTTATGCCTGTCCCATGCCTGTTTGAAGCCCTGCACTGATTCATAGCCACCACTTCTTGTGGTAAGCCATTCCATGCATCCACCACCCTTTCTGTGAAAAAGAATTTCCTCACATTCCCCCTTAATCGGCCCCCCTCTAATCTCATGCTGTGTCCTCTTGTCCTGCTATTTTTTCTTATATTAAACATAAAACTTCCAACAGATATGAACCCCTCCATGACCTGAGCCCTGTAGCATTGGATCTCTCTATACTGCCTAAGAGAGACTTTGAAAAAGAGATGTGCAAGAACAAGGGGACACAATTTGAAGATAGAGGGGGGATGGCTCAGGGGCAATGTGAAGAAGTATTTTTTCACAGAGAGGGTGGTGGATGCATGGAACAGCCTTCCTGAGGCGGTTGTGGGGTCTAAAACTGTGGGAGAATTCAAGAATGCATGGGACAGACATAAGGCAATTATTGTGGGGGTTAGGAAGAAATAGGCTGTTGGTTAAACAGGATCTGCAGCTTATCCTCTAGGAAGGGAAATGGGCAGACTAGGTGGGCCTAACGGTCCTTATCTGCCGTCAAAGTCTATGTTTCTATGTTTCTATGCTGATATCTGAGACAGACAAGGCTGATGATACTGTCTGGTCCCCTCTGCTTTTAGACTGGGCCAGTTGCTTACCGGATGACGCCAGTAATGCTGAAGACTCCATTGAGAGGCTGACTGACCTCCTAGATGCATCAGACAAGATAGCACAGCTGACCTGAGAGGCCTTGATATCCTTTTTTTTATTATGGACACAGGTTTCTTTTGTCTCAGGCCATTTATGGTTCCAAAATACTGTGGACTTAATCATGGGAGGGGGGGAGAAAGGAGATAAAGGGGTTCATGTACTGCTTGAGTGACCCTGTGTCTCTGGAACCCATATTAACTGCCCTGGGTATTTGAGTTACCCAGTGTGGCTTTCGTTCAACTGAGAATTCCCCCAGCTGAACTTGGATCACCTCCCCGGGGCAGGAAGTCTCAGACACATTGGAGTTGTGGCCTCTTACTTATCCTAGCCACCCTTTCTTATACCGGGAGGCAGGTGCACCTTCTAAACATGCATCCTTTTGGAAGCGGCTGCTGCCGTGTTCAAATAAGGGTCCGAAATAAATTATAGCTAGCTCCCTTTGTGGCTAAAGTAATGTTCCCTGTCGCTAACCATGCAAACCCGAACAAGAGTGGTACAAACAACCCCTCTCCTATCTGAATTGGGGGCTGTGCATTCTAGCCTGGTTTTCCCAGACCAAGACCCACAGGCTTTGACTACAGGCTGGTGGCATGGTATAAAGAGATGGCATGGCTTACTGCTTCCCACCATCCTAATATAAGTCTGGTAGGGATTTACTGACCATGGCTGGGCACAATGACTGTGACTTTAAGGATGGAAGGGGACAGGAGGGCCCCCCCACCCTGTGTTTTTTTTTCTCTTGTCTTGTGTTTGATTTTTCTGAGGTTCTACTGGTGTTTTTTTCTTGTACTTGTTCAACATAAAAGCTAAGTATTCTCTGGCTCTGGATGACGATCCCGGGTTTAATGTGGGATCAACATCTCAGATATTTTTTTAAATGTTTGGTGTTAGAATTATTCTGATAGATCTGTTACTTGTTAAATATGCAGTTCACCTTACTGATGCCCCAGAGAGGGCTCCTCGGGGATTTGGAGGAGCACAGGGTTGGCTCCTTCCAGCTTTAGGAGGGACCCAGTCTCTTCTGGTTAGGAAGGGACCTCTAGTCCTAACCCCTGAAATGGAGATATTCCCCATCATAGACCCGCACAGTGACCAAAATATATGAGGGGCCCCACCTCGCACCCAGGTTGGCGTGAGGAGGACCCAATTCCAAGTGTTATACAGAAAAGAAATCTTTGCAGAGTGGTCGGGTTATGATATAGGTGGCAACTGAAGGACAGCAACCAGGGCAGGGGACATCACCTTCTCTAATAAGATCTTACAAGGGGAGAAGGCCCAGAGTTAACAGGATACCATGTATTTATATAACCCTAATATGGATTCCCCCCCACTGATAACTTTTACCACATGGAATGTTAGAGGGCTGAATGACCCGATTAAATGGAAGAAGGTGATGTCCAGGCTCAAAAATCTTAAAACACAAGTCGCCTTCCTTCAGGAGACTAAGATTAACCACATAGAGGCGGGGAAACTGGTGAGGGAGTAGGTGAGGTGGGAAGCACACAGTGTATCGGGTAAGGAGATAGTGGGAGTGTCGATCTTATGTCACAAGCGACTTAAGTGGAAGCTGGTTAACAACACAAGGACAACGATGGGAGATGGGTATTGGTGAAGGTCATAACGAACATAGGACCTTTAATCCTAGGTAATATATACACCCCAAATGAAGATGCCCCAGAGTTCTTTAATGTAATTTCTCAAAAGTTGCTAGAAATGTCTCGAGAGCATCCTGACATAATCCTGCGGGGTGATTTCAATATGACCCTAGACCACTTACTAGGCAGGACTAATGCCAAGCCGGAGCCTCATAGCAAAACCTTGAAGACCTTGTCCTATTTTCTAGCCTTACATCACCTCACTGACACATGGTGCAATTCCATCCTACTGACAAGGATTTTACATATTATTCAGCAGCTAGATCAATGGCTAGCAGACTGGATTACTGGTTCTCTTCTACCAGCCTCAACCCGGCTATTGCAGAAGTCTCCATTGCCCCCCTGTATATCTACAACCATGCCCAGTGGTTCTTCAGGCCTACATTTAAGCAATAAGGAATGACCAGGGGTTAGATTAACAGTCTGTTAACCACCCCCTAGGGGTGTAATGTGGCATGAGGCACAGCCGAGTGCCATATTGCCCCTAGGGGGTGACTAACTTGACTGTTAATCTAATCCCTGGGAGTGCCTTATTGCTATTATAAAAATCATTCCAAAAGAAAAGTGTCAAAAGTGCATTTTTATAATGTTTTCCTCATTTAGAGGGAGATTTTTAATAAAATAGTTCTTCCACAAACAGTTTAAGAATGCTGGTTCAAAATCAGAATGCATCATTCCAGTCATTCAACAGTGCTCGAGGATGGAATGCTGATAGGAAGAATCCATGTGCCATTGTGATCAGGCTGTACATGACAGTATAACATGAATTAATGTAAGGATGTTGGAATCCTAACAGCCAATCAGATTGCAGCATTTCTGAGAACCTTTTTATAATACCACAAACACTACACACTCAGTGACGTGGAGGCTCAACCCCCTTCTGCTTGCAGACCACCAGTTCCAACTTTGACTTAAAATGGAGGTGTCCCACTATTTCCAAGGTAACCCTGAAACATGTGCCTCCTCACAGATGATATGGGAGGCCTTTAAGGCCACCATTAGGGGTAGGATCATCTCCTATGCAGTTCATAGGAGGAGGCAGAGAGAGGAGGAAGCCTGACAGCTAGAATCACAGCTGGCACAAAAAGAGGAACTCTATAAAAATGACCCCGATCAGCTAGATAATCGGGGTGGGATATTCAAAAGGGTTGCGCATGCTCAAGTCCTACATTGCGCCATTCTGCGATATTCAGCAGGAGGCAGTTGCGCCACTGAAAACAGGTTGAGCAACAGCGCAATGGAAATGAATGCATGCTCAACAGGAGGGGGAGGAAACATGCATAAACTGCACAGCCCGATATTCAGTCGGGTTGTACAGAGTGTGCAGGCGCAACCCCAACCTGCCTGCACAACTTTAAGCCAAAAAGGATCAAGTTGAGGCCACCCACAGGTGAGCTGCTGTATTGCAGGGCAACACAGCAGCTGCCACCCGTGGCTGGCCCCAACTCAGTCCCTGTGCCCCCCACCAGCCCGATTGCGGGCATCAATGACGCCCCCTCCCGTTCACATCCCTGGTGGTCCAGTGGACCGTAATGCCTGATTGCGGCAGAATGTATAATGACAACCCCCGCCCAAACATCTCCCTAATGCCCGATCGCAGGCAGAATGTATACTGACAACCCTCCCGCCCAAACATCTCCCTAATGCCCGATCGCAGGCAGAATGTATACTGACAACCCCCTGCCCAAACATCTCCCTAATGCCCGATCGCAGGCAGAATGTATACTGACAACCCCCAGTGCCCGATCCTGGGCAGAATGTAAAAAGCACCCGCCCAAACATCTCCCAATGCCCGATCGCGGGCAGAGCGTGAAACAACCCCCAAACATCTCCCAATGCCCGATCGTGGGCAGAACATTGAAAACAACCCCCCAAACATCTCCCAATGCCGATCATGGGCAGAGCGATAAAACACCCCCAGTGCCTGATCGCGGGCCAGAGATATAAAGCACCCCCTGCCCCAAACGCATCTCCCCATGCCCAATCGCGGGCAGAATGTTTAATGACAACCCCCAAACATCTCCCTGGTGTCTAGTGTCCCCCCACCCACCCACCACGAAGCCCACCACCCCGCTCCCCGGGAGCGGAGGCGGCAACATCCCCCGCCTGCGCCCGCCGCCCGCCGACTGACTGTCCGGTGAGGGCTGCACGCCCGATAGTGCAGAGCTAGAGCCAATGGTGCAGCCGCCTATATGACAGTCAGATTTGAATGAACATCGTTCACAAGTCTGGACTTGTCATGCGATTATGGCTACATGCGTGGCTCTGGCTGCGCAATGGTGCAACCGGACGTCGGCTCGGCGGCGGCGAGGCGGCTGGCGGTGGTCGCCCGGCTGCGAGGCGTGAGGCAATGGACTGGGCCTCAGGGGAAGGTTCGCTGTTCTGCCGATCAGGCGATGGCGAGAGGGATTTTCACGTTCTGCCCGCGATCAGGCGATGAAATGTTTGGGGGTTGTCGTGCCATTCTGCCCATGCGGGCGGGCAAAGAATGCTGAAGGGTAATTCACGTTCTCGAGCCAGCTTCTGGCGTGTCGGCCCGGCGGCTGCTGCCTGGCGGGGTGGCCAGCGCGGAATCTCGGGATCGGTGCACCTACATGCTAATGGCATACAAATGGGGCCATAATCAGATGCAAATGGCCCCCTGCGCCTTGCATGAATTATGGCCCCATTTGCATGTCACCATTTGAATATCGGAAATTTGCGATGGTGCAATGGTACTTGATACACCGCAAGTTGAATGCTCCCACTCTGACAACTTCTTGTTAGCACCAGTTCCTCGCCATGCACAGTGGCTGTGGCTGGGGTGATATTCAAAGGGTTGCTCAATAGCGCAACTCCTTTGAATATCGCCGCTGCCACACCCCTGCGCAACTATTTTGAGCAGCGCAAGGGCTTGCGCCTCAGAATGGCGCAGTTTGAATATCCGGGCCTCAGTCTCTAAAATATGAGCTTACAGCTCTTTGACTTAAACTCAATAACTTAGCCACTAGGAGGGTGGAACTGCAAATGGCTGGATTACAGCACAAGTACTGGAATCGGGGGATAAGGCTGGGAAGCTCCTTTCATACAGGTTAAGGAAGCAGCAGGCAGATCGCCATATAGATGAACTAAGGGACAAATCTGGGGCAGTGCAATTCTCCCCCAAGGCAATAAACACAATCATGAGGGCATTCTATGACAACCTCTGTAGATCTCAGGCTCCCTTCCATAAGCCTAGCTTTGATGCTTTTGTTGCAAAGACCTCCCTCCCTAAACTCTCGGCAGAACACACGGCCATGCTGGATGCTCCCATAGGGTTTCCGAACTGCTGAAAGCAATAGATGGATTGGCTTCGCATAAGTCCCCAGGGAGTGACAGCTTTCCTGCAGACTTCTATAAAGTCACTAGGGATCTTATACACCGGCCTATGCTCCAAATGGTGAGGGAGTCTTATGCAGCCTAGTCCCCTCCTGGCTCACTCAAAGAGGCAGTGATCACTGCCCTTCCTAAGGAGGGTGAGGATCTTCTGTCCCCGGCCAGTTACAGACCTATCTCCCTGATAAATGCAGATGTTAAAATACTAGCCAAAATCCTAGCTACTAGACTGGAATGGGTACTTCCATCCATCATCCATGAATCACAGGTGGGTTTTGATAAAGGGAGATCCAGTGCGGACCACCTGAGGGCATTAGTGACCTTATTCCAATGGGCCTCCCATTTGCCCACTCCAGCTGCAGCTATCACCATCGACTTCGAAAAGGCATTTGATTCTGATGAGTGGGTGTATCTTCAAGTTGTCCTGGAACACTTCAATGTAGGCCGAGATTTGGGAGCTGTATCAGCACGATATACAATGGTCCAACTGCAAAGGTCCTTACTAATGGCCTCCTTTCGGAGCCAATGGCCTCTGACGGTCACGAGTAAGGTTGCCTTCTCCTCCTCTCCTTTTTCTTTATGGCTATTGAACCACTAGCTTCGGCCATTCATACTCTCAATCACATTCTTGGCATACAAATGGGGGGGAGAATTCAAAACAAAGCTGCATGCGTATGACTGCCTTATCTTAACTAGGGACATTCATTCAAGCCTGGATCATACTCTGAATATATTTTCTAACTTTGAAACTATTTCAGGACAAAAGATCAACAAAACTAAGTCAGAAATAATGCCTCTTAATAAGCATACCACAGCAGAGATGGGGGAAGCTCCAGACTAGCCTGGGAAGGGTCCCAGATCAAATACTTAGGTGTCACCCTAATGCCCGATATCCAGAAACTTAGCTCAACATGCAACCTCTGATCACCACATTCCAAAAAGAATTGAACAGATGGCAGCATTTAAACCTTTCTCTTCAAGGGAAAATCAACTCAGTTAAAATGATGCTAGCCCCCAGAATCTTTTATCTATTAGCTCATCTCCCCATACTAATCCTGTACAAATGGTTTCAAAAACTAGACTCACTGATAGGCCACTTCTTATGGGGGTCATCCCCTCCTTGATTTAGCAGAGCTAAGCTCAGGGCCCACTGGTCTCAGGGAGGGTGGAATCTTCCCCATTTTAAATACTATGGGCTGGATATTCAAACTGCTCTATTTTGTGGCGCAAGCCCTTGCGCTGCACAAAATAGTTGCGCAGGGGTGTGTCCAGAGCGATATTCAAAGGAGTTGCGCCTTGAGCAAACTCTGAATATCACCCCTGGCCACAGCCACTGTGCATAGGCGCGATGGAACTTCTGCGCCACCGCAAGCTGTCAGAGTGGAGCATTCAATTTATGTATGCAAGTACCATTGTGCCATCATCAAAATCCCCATATTCAAAGGTGACATGCAAATGGGGCCATAATTCATGCAAGGCGCGGGGGCCATTTGCATCTGATTATCCTGATTTGCATGCCATTAGCATGCAGGTCGCGCCGATCCCAGGGACTTCGCCTGGCACCCTGCCAGGCAGCAGCCATCGGGACCAGCGCCCTGCAGCCTGATTGCGGGCAGTAGTTGTTTCAGAACCCCGTGCGAATTCATCCCTGGTGGTCTAGTGGCACATCCTGATCAGCGGGATGTATATGTTGAACAAACCCCCTGAACATAGCCCTGGTGGCTAGTGTCCCCCACCCACCCCACAAAGCCCCACCACCCGCTCCCCCCACCCGGCGGCGGTGGCGACAGTATCCACCTGCCTGCCCGCCGACTAAGTGCGCGGTGGGGCTGCACGCCCAGTGGTGCAGAGCAAGAGCCAATGGGCATGCAGCCCGGCCATTAAAGACAGTCCAGTTTTGTGAATGAATGAATGTATTCATTCACAGATCTGGACTGTCATATGCAGTATGGGCTGCAGCCATTGGCTCTTCTCTGCACCACAGGTGTGCAGCCTACCGCAGTCAGGCGCGTGGCGGCGGGTGGCTGGCGGGTGGGATGCTGCCACCCCCGCCGCCGGGGAGCGGTGGTGGGGCTTCGTGGGTAGGTGGGGTGGGGGGGACACTAGCCACCAGGGCTATGTTCGGGGTTTGTTCACATACATCCCGCGATCGATGTGCCACTGGACCACCAGGGATGAATTCGGCAGGGGGTTTATTAAACAACCACTGCCCGTGATCGGGCTTTTCCGTCCACTGGACCACCAGGGATGAATGCGGGGGTTTCTTAAACAACTACTGACCACGATCGGGCTTTTCGGTCCACTGGACCACCAGGGATCGTTCGGGGGAGCCACATTGCTGCCCGTGATCGGGCTGGTGGGGGGCACAGGGACTGGGTTGGGGCCAGCCACGGGTGGCAGCTGCTGTGTTGCGCCTGCAATGCAGCAGCTCACCTGTGGTGGCCCTCAACGTAAGCCTTTTTTTTTTGGCTCAAAGTTGTGCAGGTGCAGGTTGGGGGTTGCGCCTGCACAACTCTGCACAGCCCTGCTGAATATCAGGCTGTGCAGTTTATGCATGGTTCCTTCCCCTCCAGTTCAGCATGCATTCATTTGCATTGCGCTGTTGCTCAGCATGTTTTCTGTGGCGCAACTGCCTCCTGCTGAATATGGCAGAATGGAGCAAGTTCGGACTGTACTTACCTGGATCTTCCCTAGCTCCAGCACTATGCAGGGGAACAACATTGCCATCCTCCAGTCCAATGGCACTTTACTTGATGCCAGTGACTTACTGAATACAGTGGTATGCAGTATCGGGCTCATTCTTCTCTAATGTCAATAGGATCTTCCAAGAAGAACTGGCAAGTATAGATAAAGCCATCACTTGCTAAGGGCTTAGTTGCCTAGTGTTTCCAAACAGGACATTGTGACAGTAGTGTCATGTGAACTTATGACATTTGGTAACCTGACACTAGGCACCACTCTAGGTCCACCAAGGATGCTACCAGGGCCTGTCTTGTTTTCCTCAGCCCCCTTAGTTGGCGTCCATCTGGCCCTGGGGACTTGCCTATGTTCAGATCCTGTAAATCCTTCACATCTCTATCCTTAGGTGTATATCCTATATCTAATCTGTGGCTACTATCACTATCAATACCTTCTAATCAGATCTTGCTGTCATAGATTGTTTCTGTAGCCTCCACCATAAACACAGACCTGAAGTACTCATTTAAAATATTTGCCTTTCCTTCATCTTCCTCCATGCTCTTTTCATCTTTCCTTATTCCTTCGGTGCTATCCTTTGCTTGATATTCCCCCCTTATGCACCTAAAGAAAGCTTTATCATTATTCTTGACTCCTTCTTCTATCTTTAGTACTATGTTTGATTTTTCCCTCCTTATGATTTTTTTTCTTTCCTCCAGCTTCTCTTTATATACTGCCCTGTTGGTCTCATTATGTTCCCCCTTGGATGCCTTTGAAGCTTTCCTTTTATTCCAGATTGTTTCCTTTACTTGAGCATCTATCCAAAGTGGTCTATTTCTCTTCACTGCCTTATTAACACACATTATGCAGTTTTGGATGGCCCCATGTTTGCCCCATAATTTCTACCCACATTTTCTTTGCCTATTCTAGTTCATGTAATGCCTTTCAGCTGATCTGTCATTGATTATATTATTTTGCCAAAGTCAGCCTCCCCAAAGTAAGAGTCCACAGTGCTGGATTTCTGTTGCTGAGATTCCAGCACAATGTTGAATGAAATAGTGTTGCGGCTGCTTTCTCTGATTGGGTCCTCATTCAAGATATCCCTGATAATGTCCTGGCTGAGCATTAGCAGGTCCAGAATCCCCCCACCATTGCCTCTCATACCCATTGAGTGACAAAGCAGTCCTGCATTACCCCTGTAAATGTTGTGACTTTTTTGGCTTACTGTTGATGGAATGCCCTAGTCTATGTCTGGTAAATGGAAATCATCCTTGAATGCAACTTGACTGTGACTAGCTGCCTTCCTAATATCTCTTTTAAGCTGCTCATTCTTGTCTACAAATTGGCTTGATGGTCTATAGATTACAGTGAAGCCTACTTAAGTGCACACTGGCTAAATACATGTCCCACTTGGCTGCACACTTTCTCAGTTTCTTTTTTTTTTTGTGTTGTTCAATATTCTCCTGCTTAACAAACCCTGATAAGTGCACACAGTTTAAATGCATATCCTGCTTAAGTGCACAGATGGAGATGCCAGTAGATGATTAGCTCCTGATTAATTGCACAATAACAGTATGAAATATGTGGCTATTGGCCTGTTTGTAATAGCCTGATGCAAAGTCGACTGTCCTTTTTGTCTCACAAAAGCCCCTCTTGGAATGCATTTAATTGTGTCTTCAGCATACTAGAGTTAAACAGGGAGCAGGTAGAGGAGTTGCAAGAAAGAGCTGTTGGAAGCCTAAAAGAGTAGATTCAGGCAGCAAGCAACACAGAGAGATAACTAGGGGTTATGTTGGGACATTTGTTATAAATGTATCACTGAAGGAGTCCTGGGGGATTAACTGGAGCTTTTGTTATGACAGACATCATGGATGGAGTGAAAGAGGGGACCCAATCTGATCTGTGAGGTGAGATGATTCAAAAACTGCTTAACAGCATACACTATTTAAATGCACAAAACTTCTGTTTTCCAAGGGTGTGCACTTATGAGGTCTTGACTGTTTTCCTACTCTACAGTATGGGGGGGATTCTCCAAGGGATGGGAATAATGTACTAAAGGTGCATATCCCACCTGTGGAGTCAGACACCTATGAAACAATGTGAGGTGGCCGTATTCTTGGCCACTGTGCAGCCCCCATCCATGGCCCCACTCCTCCAGCATGCTGGTGCATGGGGGCCCTTCTGCAGACAAGGGCACTCATCCAAATGGGATGCCTGGACCCAGTCCGCCACCGGACCACTTGCACCCATGGGGTGCCACAGCATACAGGCAGCCACAGAGTGGCCACAGCACCAGGATGGGTGGGTGGCTGGTCGGCCACCTCCAGCCCTCCATGAGGAACCCAAGGGCCAGGACAGCATGTTGGGGGGGTTCCCCCATGCTCCTGCTTCACTGCTGTAGTTGGTGGTGGCATCCTGGGGGTGCATACCAATTACATCTGGGGCTTGTTGGTGTAGGCTGCACCATCCTCCGTGCTTTCAGGAATAGCATGGAGCACAGGTATGCCCCCTGCACTGTGACCCAGACCACCTCCGCATGAAGATCACTGGTGGGCTGGAGGATCTGGCGCCCATCAGCCCCACACCTCCATGGTGAATCAGGCACAGGGGGTGCAGCAGCTGTGGAGTGTCTACGCACCTCCAGTGCACAGTGCATAGACACTCCACACCATGGAGAACAGCCCCCATAAGCATTTCACTCAGTCCCACATGGGAGTTTTTGTTTTAAGACTTTATTTTTGCCACCAAGACTTGTGCAGGGGATATATCCCTGTCAGTGCCTGGACCTTCCACCTGGCATCCCACCCAGGCTGTCCAGACTGGGAGGCCCACAGCTTACCCCCTACAGTGGGGCTGCCCGAAGGGGGAGACCGAGATCCACCTGAGGCCCCAGCTGAGGCTTATACATGGGGCATTATTTTGGTGGAGGTCCAGGGGCATTACAGTGCAGCTGGCCCAAGGGATTTTCACTTTTAGGTTCTCCTCAGGGGAACACACATGCAATGTGTCAGCAGAGGATGTGTGCACTTCCGCACATGTCCTGCACACATCTGCTGATGCCTCCACCCTCCTACTTGCAGTCCCTGACTGGTGTACACCCAACCTCTGCTGGGTGTCACTCTATGCTGGGAAGCCACAGCCCACCCCTCTCCAGAGGAGGAGAGTGGTCCATGGGTGCTTATCTTACCTCCCCCCCACCCGGCCAACCCTCTGCCGCTCATGCTCATTACTGAACACAGGTAAGCAGCACCACAAGTGGAAACACTACCACTGCACTGGTGGGCCAGACCCACATGGGAGATTGATAAAGAAATTGGGTGACCTGGAGGTGGGCAAGATTATGGGAAGGGTGAAACATTGGTTGAGTAGGAGGACTCAGAAGCTGGTTCTAAATGAAGACACCTGAGGGGAAAGGGAGTCACAAGTGGAGTGCCACAGGGCTTGTTTCTAAAACCTTTCCCTTTACCGTAACAATTTGTGAAAAAGGAAAGGGGGGCGGGTCAGAGAATGATCCCAAAATCACTTACAGAGTGGGCACAGAACAGGGGATAAGAGCCATAAATAAAGATTTGGAAAATATGGAGAGGAGATTGGGGGTGTGACAGCTTAAATGTAATGAAAAAAGTGATAGGTAATGTACCTGGGGCTAAGAACACAAGAATGGATTGGCAGTGGAGAGCACATCAGAAGAAAGAGACTTGGGTGTGTTAATTAACGGCAAGTCATAGTTCAGATGCTGGGGTGAATTGGGAGAGGGGTCACTAGCAGAAAGTGGGAATACAACCCCTGGACAGATCCCTGATTCACCCTCACTTGAAGTACTGTGTGCAATTTTAGAGTTAACACTTGAGTAAGGACAGGCAGGAGGTGGTGCAGAGATGAGCCAGCAAAGTTACATGGAGCATCTAAACATGTGCACGCTGGAAAACAGAAGAAAGAGTGGCAGCATGATTGAGGGGGTCAAGTACTTCCATGGATTAAACAAGGAGGACAGTAGCAAGCTGTTCACAATGGTGGTAACATGGGAACCAGGGTAGCTCCCGGAAACTGGCCAGGGGAGGGGGTCAAGAAGGATATCAGGAAATACTGTTTTACAGAAATGGTGACTGGGGACTGGAACAAGCTTCCAGAGGAGGACATCAGGGCTGAAACAGTGAGAAGGTTCAAAAGGGGATGGGAAATGCACATGGGATTGCTTAAGGGAGCAGACTAAGGGGAAGTAGAGAGGGCTGACAGTGGCACAGTCCTAAAATTAGACTGGCTTGGACAGACTGTATAGGCTGCTAGGCTTTTATCTGCCATCATTTTCTATGTTTCTGTATTTCTATATCTTCTTCCCTTTATCTGTTATACGGACTATAATAAGATGTAACAATAAATTTGTTATTATCTTTTAATTGTTTTCTGTGTCTGTGACTTAGTATACAATGGAGCCAGCCATGATTCAGTGCAGTTCCTTGCAGTATCACTGCAGAGTACTCTACAGTATTCTGCAGTATTACTGCAGCATGCTTCAGGAAACAGTGCAATGGCAATTAAGCCTTTTCCTCACGTAGTATTTTGCAACATGTTATTTATTGCAAAGTACTGCATTGCATCCTCACTTGCTTCGGTATATGTCTCCTTTGAAAGTCACGCTTGTGGCAGTCATTGTTCAGGTATGAGTAAGTGTTCAGGTCTGTTTAAGTGCTCTGAATGCAGGGATTTAATTAGTAATAGCACAGAGTCAAGTATCTGCCTGCAAGCCAATTTATAATGGAAATTCCAACTGTGTTTGCTCCTAGCCACTCAAAGGCCGGTAATTAAAGTAATTGTTTTGTTTGTCAAGAAACCAGGCTTGGGGCTCCTATTTCATGTGTTCAACTGTCAGAGTCAAACTGTTCTGAACCTGTTCTTAAGCTTGTAAAATATGTGTAATTTTCAGCAAGAAATGGTCTGAAACCTTCAAGTAATGTGGCAAGGTGGGCCAGCCCACAAAGGCATATCACAGTAGACACGGATAGTTTTTTATGTTCTCTCAGGTCAGACAAAAGGTCATATACCCAGTATTTGAAAGGGAAATGCTGAACTCTTGGATCTCAAGGCCTATGTGGAACACCAAGTCTGTTGTTACTGAGAAAGTCTGTGAGATAAGGAAGCAGACTTCAAGTAAGAGTTAATGAGGTTCATTTCTGTTTGTAATTCTTTGTTTAAAAATTGCTTATTTGTTAAATTTCAGTGTTGCTGTATTTCCTCCAGTTTGTAGTATATCCTGCACATTTACTGTAGCGTACGTATTAAATATTTTATATTTAATATCAATCTGTGACAGCTATGTTCTAATAAGCACTGGCAATCCACTTTTACTGGGCAATGTCAGTGATCTGCTTCTGAATAGAACTCTATCAAACTTAAATAGTAAACCTAAGTCTGATACAGAGCAGAAGAGAGGTTACCTGGCATGACTAAGGGGGTTCCTATGTCCAAAAGGCCATGAGACCAAGTGTTTAGCCTTGTGATGTGTCAGCAAGGGCCTGTGATGAAACTCAAATGGAGCAACCATGAGAGAGTTGTACTCAGGCTGGTGGCAGAACAATAAAACAAGTAAATCAGACCACCACTGTCACACCACCCAGTACTAATTGGAGTGTGCTGAGTGTGTGTGACATGGACTCACAGTGACCAACACCCTTCCCCTCAAGAGAGATTTGTCCTCTAAAACTCATGTGACTTCTTTTCCATATACTGCCACACATCTTCCCTAGGCATTCTCCATGTCTTTTCTGAAAAGTACAGCCAGGGGGATGGTAGGTCCAAAATATTGCCTTGATTAGCCCTCATTTCAGTTGTTTCTCCTATAGCCAATTTTTTTCCCCACTAATCATATGGTAGCACACTGTTCATCCATTTTATTATTCGAGCATCTTATATTCATATACATCATTCTACGCTTATCTTTACTCTTGCATCTTGTCCTCCAAGCCTTGCTGAATTTTTGGTTTTCTACTGTTGCTGCAATGTCCCCAGGCAGCACCCCCATTTTCTGCAATGTCCTGTGTGTACAGAAAATCTAGTCTATTGCCCGTATTAACTAACTGTTTTACATGGTATTTGTAAACTATTTTATTTGCTACCATGTACTATTATCCCTTTGTATACTCTGTTACCTTTGACTATGTTTTCTGTGTTATTGTAAATAAATGGATTTGATCAGATTTATTTACTAGGCCATCCCAACAAAACAACTTTGTCTGCAGGTTCACAGGGTCAGCAAGAGACAAAGTATAGGGAGCATAATGATGTTTGTGCTGCTTAGTATATTATTTTGTTTGGGGTGCTGTACTTGGAGATTATGAGTAGTGTGAATGCTGATACGTTGAAGACACATGAACTTGAAAATGGTTTCACCCTTAGAGGTGCCATGGGAATGAAGTTCCATTAGGCTTAAGGTACATTAGGAAAGGTGCTCATAAAGAAAGAGGTACAGTCACTGGAGGAGGGTGGATGGTGGTAGCAAACACAATGAGCTTCTGAAGGAAGCCTGAGTATGCACCTTTAAATAGCCCTGGTAGTGGGTGTGGCTAGAGTCACTTATTGCCTCACCAAACCACAGGCTATAGCCTTGCAATTCACTAGGTCGGCAACCGTCTAAGTATAGGGAGACACGATAGTGCGTGTGCAACTTAATATGTTTTTCTGTTTTGGGTCCTGTACCTGAATGTTGTAAATAATTTGAATGCCTTCTACAATGGATATGTGTCTGTTCATGCTCTCTGTCCCAAATAAGGACTACAACCCTTCTGGGGTACCATGAAAACAGGAATCCTCTTGAGTAGGACTCCACCCTTATAAGTGCCGTAGGAATTTGTTTCCTTTACGCTAAGGGTACCTTAGTGAAGGTGCCAAAAGAACAGAGGCTAAGTGAGAGGAAAACTTTTAATGATTTTCAAGGAATGGCTTCCCATTTGAAAAGAAGGAGCAATGAATAATGAAGAATAGTGATGATGACTAAATAAATGAGAAGTGCCACACTCTAACCCCAGCTCATGGTGAAAATATTTTTAATAATTTAACATTTATAATTATTTTATATTGTGATCTTTGGAATGACGAAGAAAAAAACCCCTTTGTAGAGGAAACCTCTAGGTATCCAAGTCCTTGGGACACCATCCCTCCAGGAAAACCTTGTATATTTAATGTAATCAAGTACACCAATTCAAGATGTGAGATAAGTTGATAGTAGGTTGTGGTACAGCAAAAGTGCTTTTAGTGCATGATGTTGGAACTTAGCCCTTAAGGGGTGCAGCTTGCCCTTTTAGTGGTTTGGCATTTGCTCTGGTTCTGAGACAAATGGCCGAGCTCAGAGCCATTGACTGTAGCAGGTAGTTGTAACAGAGTCTGGTCCTCAAGTGAAGCAGCTTAATCTTTAAGAAATTGGGCATGCGCCCTGGTTCTGGGGCAAGTTCCAAGAAACATTTGACTGTAGCAGGTAGTTGTGTCATTGGAACATGGACCTCGTGGGAGGCAGCCTGGCCTTTGGGAGGGTGCGCATTTGCCTTGGAACTGTACTGAGTATCTGGAAGCATTTGATTGTAGCAGTTAGGTGTAATGGAGCTTAGCCCTTGAAAGTTGAAGCCTAGCCTTTGGCAGATTAGGCATTTACCATGGTGGTGGGGTGAGTGCCCAGAAGCAGTTGACTGTAACAGGGGAGTATAATGTTGGAGCTTGGCCCTTGAGGGGCTCAGCCTGGCATTTGAAAGTTGGGCATTTGCTCTGGGCTAACTATTTATTTCTGAAAGGATAAGAAGAATCCCAATGTCATGAGTCTGAAATGATTACTAAAAAGATTAGATGACACCCACTGTCATGGGTCTACCGTATGTTTTCCCACTGTCATGGGATTAAGGTCGATGTATCCAGATCGGCACAGCATCATTATGTTACAAGACATAATGCTGCGTGGCACTATTGCACTGCGCGATTAATGCCATGAGGCTCATCTTTGTTCTGTGGGGGCTCTGCTACACCGATACGAGTGCTGCGCCCCTGAACCCCACTAAAGATTCTCAACTCGGCGAGGGTCCAACTCAGACAGCACACAAGTCCAGGTTTCGCCATAATGCCGTATGCTATTAAGCGTGCGACATTATGACCTGGTATGATCCAGATCTATGATAACATATACAATTAATATGAGCCCAATCATACTCTCTGTTGCTGCAATCCTTTCAGGATGCCATGATGACACCAGAACCTTCCTGAGGAGGGTTTAACCTCTAGAGGTAGCATGGGAAAGAATTTATGCTGAAGGTTAAAGCAGGGTCTGCAACCCTGTCGGTGCACCATGAAGGCACAGCAACCCTGTTTAGAAGGGTTCCACTCATAAAGATACCACAGGGCCAACATGTAAGTAGAAGGTACCTCTACCACCCTTTCGGGGTACCAAGAAATCACAGGAATTCTCTTAAGGAAGGTTCCACCCCTAGCCATACTGTGGTAATGAAGTTCATTTAGGTTAATGGTAGCATAGGAAAGGAACCTGAAAGGAGCAGAAAGCAAGAGACAAGGCTTGACTTTCAAGGCATGACTTCCACAAGGACTAAGGAAATGACTTTACAAATGAAATCATAGCATTCAGGTGCAGAGAGCCTGTGCTGTTGAAACAGGATATCCATTCCAAATTTATCTTGGGGCTCTGATGGAGATGATGCATACCCAAATCCTGGAAGTCTGGTTTGGAATTTACAGAAAGAATATAATGCACCTGAAGTCAGTGACAATAGAGGTAAAGGGAAACTGTTTTTTGGAACTGATTAGAACACTAAATGCAAACAGACCAGTATACTGTACTTTTATATTTATCTGGACTTGTATGAAACAGAGCAAGGGGTTGCCACTTTGCAAGAAAGTAAGTGGCAAACCAAAGGAAATAAAAGAAAAAGGCGAAAAACTGGATAAAAATGAGTTTTTAAAAGTAAGCGGAATTTAGATCCATCAATGCACTGAGTGCATTTTCAGAAAGTAACTGAGGAACTGGCATGCTAAAATAACATGCGGAATTCACAGGACACAACAGCATGTATTGACTGAAGCTGTTAAGCACACAGTTAAAGCAATCTTAACTGTAAAGGAGATTGTGATAGATACAAGGAAAAGGCACGTTGGTGCAGCCACAACTAAGAGAAGGTAGAAGCATACAGAGGAATGTAATTGAACAAAGAAAATAATACTAACCATTGCACACTTCTGATGCAGCAGATATATGACAGAAATTTCACTAAAGGCAGAGAGAAAATGGTCAGAACAGCAGAATCCTGTAGGGAAGCAAGTTGGAGGGGAAGAGAAGAAACCAGCGAGAGGGATGCCGGGAGCTCCCCCAGAAGGACTGCAGCAAACAAAATGAGCTTTTGAAGGAAGCTTGGGCATGCACCTTTAAATAGCCTTGGTGGGGGCTAGAGCCCCACCTAACCACAGGCTGACTTGCAATAGAAAAAGTCATCATGTGGATGTTGAACAAAATAGCTTCTGGTTTTCAGCACTGTAAGTAAATAATTGTTGTTGAACAGCGCTGCCACTTGATATTAATCAAAAGTACTGTATATGCGGCGTGCCTGGAATAGTAGAACATGAGCAGCATCTGCAGATGGCTGTACATGATGGCACTTCATAAAATGTAGTACATCTGACAGATAGCGAGATATTACTGGTACTTCAAGCAGCTAATATTTGACAAGGGGAAAATGGCTCATGAAAGGATACATCAAACCTTTCTCCATATTATAGGATGCCATGATGCTTGTTATTAACCTGGGTAATATCTGCTTCTTGGGAAAATGTATCTACCCTGACTTTGGCAACAATTCTGGTGGCTCCTTTAAAGGTACTGGGTTGCCACAGATGTCAGTACACCACACCTGCCTTCTGGGATCAAAAAGGGTTGAGGGGCCTGGGTCAATAACTCCTGTGGGGATTTGTTACTCAAAGATGTTGAGTAAATTGCACAGATCCTCAATCCAGGGGAACATTATATGGGCAAAGTTATATTTTAGCACTGCTCCCAGGGAAACAGTCCCAACCCACTATGGTCTACAGTGGCACAGCCCTCCCAAATTTTTCACAGCAATGCAATAATAACCAAGCCAAAATATGAATCTCAGTGCTCTGCTAATAATACGTACACAGTACAAGATTTGCAGAGATAACAATGGGATTTATGGGGGAAGGGTAACAGGAACAAGATCCTAGGCAGGAAAAGGGTTAGTGAAAATAAAATACTGATGCAGTTGTTATAGGCTTAGCTGTCTCCTAATACCCTTGTCCATGCAGCCAGAAAAGAAACTGCAGGCTGCCCCAACCAAAACACTGCCTGCCTGACTGTACTGTCTGGGCATTATCATCTGGTAGCAGTAAGTATACCCCTAATCCTAGGGAGCGCCCAAAGAAGCCTGGCTACCCAGGTGTTGACTCGGTCTAGATCCATCACAGTTGCACATCTTCAGCTGGTATTCATGCACTTAAATTAGATAACACTTGATGATACAGCCCTAAATTGTAATCCTGGCCAGATGGCTTAGTCCAACACATATACAGTGTTTTTGGGGCCTGCTAGAACTATGTACAGATCCATTCTGCAAGACCTGGGAATGCTGTTATTCACTGCTACCCTGAGGCTGACAGGCCTCCATCTCCAGCTGCTGTCCTGGCTGTGTGTACCCATTCTGTTCTGAAGGCCAATGTCACACTTCTGATGGCTCCCCGAGCTTTCCACTGCTGGGCACTCTCTCTCTGGCCCTGCAAGCAGATTCAGCTGGGCTCACTCCATTGGTGTTTCAGGGTATCTTAAGGATCCCAGGCTTCTGCAGCTCTGGTGGCTGTGATAATTAGCATGGTGGCTTTGGGCTCTACTGGCTGTGGCACAGTTGCAAACCCCCACAAGTCTGATCAAGGAAAAGTCTGTCAAGTGCAAGCTTAGGCTCAACTGCAGGATGGCATCCCCTAGCAGGCTGACAACCCTCAGAGGAAGATTTTAATTTCTCTCAGCCTGTATTGCAAGCAGCAGTGTCCTCCTCAGTGACTGTAAAACAAACTTCTCCCTCCACCTGCACAGCTCCAGTCTTGCTCTGGCAGACAAGAGGTCTGCTGTCCTTCACTGTTTCCAGCAGACTGAGGATGTGCTGGAACCAGCCTCAACACAAGCAGCCTGCCTCCTAATTGCCTAATTCCTCCTATTGGTGTCCTGTGAGGGTCTGCCTGGCTGTCACCTGATGACTGATTGGATGCCTTACTTCTGAACAAATAATAAATTCATCCCAAAAACCTTTGGAGCCCTCTTTGGATCCCTCTTGGCAGGTTTCTAAGCCTGATTCGCTCCTGCCTGTCATCTGACCCTGGTTGCTATGTTGGTAGGGGTCAGAGGGGAATATGATGGCTGTTATTCTGGTAGTTTTTAGGGGCACTGCCCCAAAACATTTTCTCTGTCCCCTGGTGGTGCTAGCATGGTCACACTTTATTGTCCAACTGGGTCAGGGTGCCTGACCAGGAGTCCCAGATTCACTCGGAAGCAGCGATGCACTCAGACAGTGGTAGGCAGCTTCTTTTTCGATGTGCGGGCACAGCCTCAGAGTTGAATGGTACAGAAGGTACCGAAGAGACAAACACTCCTCTTCACTCCACTCCAGGTCCCCCTGCCAGTCCAAGTCCTCAGGAACTGGAAGGACCAATACGGCTGGCACAGGAAAAGTGGTGGCTGCATAAATCCCCACCCCATACCTTGAGGTTGGGATTACACTCTTCCTCTGCTGAATACTTGACCGCTGCATCATAGCTAAGCACAGAGTTCAAATAAAATATATACAGTTTAGACTGCTCAGACTGTTACAGACACTCTAGACATAGAGAATACTGGATGGGCAACTATGCACAACCAGTGTGATCTGCCACAGAGGGATTCTGATTCCCTCTGACCTCGAGGGTGAAGTTCGAGAGGTCTGGGGGAATCAGAACCCTGAGGTGGCAGAACACATTGGTTGTGCATAAAGTTACTCATCCTGTACTTGTTATAGTGTATAGTATTTTGGGAAATGTGTGCACAGCAGTTCTTTCACTTTCAGAACAAAACTGACTAGTGCAGTCTCTAGAGGTTTCAGAATGCTATTGTACCACAGAAGGGTACAATCACATTTCATGACCTCTAAACTGTGGTGCAACATCATTTAGAAAGGGATGGAATTTTATATGCAGAACACGGCTCTACTGTACACTAGAATTGTTTTCTGGTTAGTATAAGCAAACAACAATACTGACATTTTGCCTATACAAATGCATCCTGAGCTAAACAACTGGTAAACAGTCTTGGATTCCACTTCATCCAAGAACACTAACAAAGGTGATATGGGGCAGTGACCTGGGGTAACCCAAATACTATTGTAAACTATGTGCAGGGGCAGGTTGATGGAGGTACCTGCACTATGAAAGTCATAGGTTAGTTTCAGGATAGGTCTATATTCTCTGTCACGGAGCAATGACATTAGACAGTCACTTCTTTCTTGGAATCTGGGCATGCAGTTGCTGTCCCCATGACCAGTGAAAAAAGTGTCCTGTCAAAAGGGGTTTCACTGTATTCTCTGGTTCAAGGGTGTCCCCATCTTCCTCTTCAGTGACAATATCTTCACATACCAGCTGCATATCTTAAGGTACAAACAGTGTTTCAGTGTAGTCCAGCTGGATCCTGTTAATGTGCCAGGCTCCTGGAGGTATACCTTAGCGGGGGAGGGTAGATCAGCCAGAAGACTGGAGATCCATAGTGGAATAGCATCTCACCATCTCTGGTTCTTCACGTCAACTGTCCTGATCTTTTCCAAGAGCATCGGGGGTGAGGGACGATTGTTTGAGTTGCTACTTTCTTTGATTTCTTTACTTTCTGTCTATGACTAACAGCTCTAGTTACAGGCTGTCTTTGTGCCTCAGAACCAGCTGTATCAGGACTTGACATCAATGAAATAAATGATTCTTGTGGATCATCTTGGCAAACTCTGGACATCCTTCCAGCTCTAATTTGTACACAGACAAGTTTCCAAGTTGCTCCAGTACCACACAGGGGGTTGTTGCCCCTGCGGTTGGCAACTTAATGCTTGCCAGGTGAGCCTAGGTTCCTCACGATTGCTCTATCACTGAGCAACAGTTCATGAGCTCTGATGTTCTTATCATAGTGCTCTGAGTTAGCCTGGTTTCTCTTAGGAGCAGTGTCTGATGCCCACTTGTACACAGCAGTTAACTGATCCTTTAGTCACTGAACATACTGAAGGGAAATCACGGGCCTAGCTCAGTCTGTGAAAACTTGGAAACAGAGATCCATAAGCAATCTGGCTTCCCACTCTAACATCAAATAGTAAGAAGTTTCAGTTACATCACTCTTGTCTTAGTACAATTGTAAGCATTTACCAGGGTTCCTACTTGCCAGTTACATCCGACTTTCTGTTTGGTGTCCAGTGTTCCCAACACGTTTTGTAGAATTTAGTTAACCAGTTCAGGATATGGATAACCTTGAGGGTGATAATGTGTGTTTTAGATTTGTGGATTCCCCGACAATTGTTCTTTTATATGCAGCTGCCCCTGCCTGGATCCTCTCCAAAGTATGCACTGTTTACAACAGTGTATGCTGCTTTATCCCTGGCCTGCCATTATGCACACACCACTGCCATCTGTATGCCATCACTCCCTGCCCTTTCCTGGAGGATTGCCTGGCCCACAGGTCAGCTGTATTGCTCCACAAAGTGGTGCTTGGGAAAGCCCCATCTTGCATCTTGGAGCTCTTCCAACGCTCGTCCATCTCTCGGGGGATCCATTCCCAGTCCAGATTTACTTGCATGCTTCCTTTCAAGAAAACTACATCCAAACAGATGGTGTTGGCCTACAGAGCCATAGCCCTTACAACCACTTACCCAACCACCTCACTGACACTGGTAACAATCCTTCCTTCAGCCACAGGCTCTGCCAACTATTGTGTGACAATTCGCACTGTAACTGTATCTCTATGTCCTAAATCTTACCTCATCCACTTGTTAATTTTTTATTGTAACCTGTATTTATCATGATGTTGTCTGCCCTTAAACTGCACCTTATCCATTTATTAATTTTATTACTGTACCCTATATTTATTGTGATATTGTCTGCCCTGTATCATATATCTTTCTCTATAACTGGTCACTTGTGGAAAAGGGTTTTGCTTTCCTGTATTAAAAATATAATGAAACTAAATATTAGTTTGCTTTCAAAGTCCCGACTTTGATCCGAATAGATGCTTTTAGGTGCTCCATAATGTACAAAGATCCTGTACACCAGCACCGTAGTCGATGTGGTCACATTCTGGTCCTTTTGTCAGAAAGGCCCAAGTGAATCTTGTGAAGTGGTCTGTCACCACCAGCACAATGCTTATGTTTTTGTTGTCTGACTACCAAACTGAGGAAGTTATTGCACACAAGTTCTATTTGTGCACTGGTTGCAATGTTCATCAGAGGAGCTGCTGTCTTTGATAGGATGTTCCTCTGGACACACTGCATGCATTGCCTGTAGTATCTCTCAGTCTTGGCTCCCATTATGGGCCAGTAAAAGTGAGCTCTGCCCTGAATCAGTCTCTGTTCTCTGTACTCTGTAGTAGTAGTATAGTATCAATCATGATGTCTTTGAAACATGGTTTGGTTCACTGCTACCTTCTTAAGTCCTTCTGAATCAGTCTTGACAGAGGAATCAAATTAAAAACTGTGAAACTGCAGTATACCTTGGGAAGATAATCCATAGATGCTCCCAGGGTGTCCACAAGTCTGTTAGAATTTGCAGGGGTGACTTGTTCATCCATATCATGCTATTTGCACAGAGCTTTTACTGCATTCTTTGGTATGTGAATCCACTTAGCTGTATCAATGGAGTTTCTAGGGGGTTGCCAGAACAAGGCATCTTCATTAATGAGATTAAGTCATAGCCAGTACTCCACACTGTAATCATAGGTTGAAACAGCAGACAACCACCAATGTCCAGCTACAACCAGATTATCTGTAGTCTTTACCTATGTCGAGAGATTGTTCTCTGTAATGAAGGTTATCTTGGCACTATATAGATACTAGTGGAATTGATCAACAGTGGCCCATTTGAGAACTACAGCAACTCTAATTTGTGAACAGGGTTGTTATTCTTAGATAGTATTAAACCTTTGCTTGCAAATGCCATGGGCCTCATACCTTCAGGATATCACTGATACAGAACTGTTCCAAGTCCTCTTAAGCCCTGGACACACTACAGAACTGTTTTTGAAAACCATTTTTAAAACCAGTTTAGCTAAACCATTTCAGTGCAGCCACACTACTCAGTAACCATTTTTGAAAATGGGTTAGCGTGGCCACACTGCTAGTGTTAAACCTGTTCTCCTTGTAACTATTTTGTGTGAAGTCCAACACACAGAACTGTGCTTGCCTGGACACACTGCAGCTAGAACTGTTTTAGTTAAACCATTGCAGCTTAAAACACTTTTACTCCTGGACAGACCTGTAAGTAAAACCATGCTAGCTCTAAAACATTTTTAAAAATGGTTTTAAGACTAGGTATCTAGCTGGGTTTAAAAACACTTTTGTTTAAACATTTCAAGGGGCTTGTAGTCTGTCTGCAAACAGTGCTAGGGGGATTTAAACTGTTTTAAGGCACTTAAACTGTTTTAAGTTCCCCAGTGTGTCCAGGGCCTAAGATAGGCATCAATGTCATGTATGCTGTATTTGGATTGACATATGCCACTACCAGTGCACAGGCAAGCCAATAGACAATCTCATTGAATGCTGTATTTCAGGACCTATCCTATCGCAGTTCCAATGGATCATGTAATTTGAAGTAACTCTTGAGTTCAGTATCTTTCAGAGGTTGTTGTCTCTGCTTGTTGGTAGGAGGGTAGCCCTGGATCAGGTTCAGCTATGGTCATACCATTTTTTTTGTGGTTTATGAAGTGTTGGTAGTAACTGCAGAACCCAAGTCAGCACTGTAAGTCCTTAACATTTTTGGGTCTAAGCCAGTTACTGAGGGCCTCTACCTTGCTGGGGTCAGTGCTGATTCTATCCTTTGAGACAATGTGCCCCACATCGTGAACTGAAGTCTGGAAGAATTGACACTTACGGATAGAAAGACTGAGTCCAACCCCTCTAGATGGCTCAAAATTTTCAGCAGATGAGCACCGTGTTCCTCTAGACTCTTGCCAAAGGCAATTACATTGCCTAGGTACACTATGCATTCCAGAAGATTCACATCCCCAGTGACTCACTCCATAAGGTGTTGGAAATTAGCTGGAGCACCAATGAATCCTTTGTGGCATTCACACAAAATCATGAATTGCAAATGGGCAGATTAAGATAGTCTTCTCACGGTCTTCCTTGGCAAGTGGTGTTTGATAATACCTACTGGATAAGCATTTGCTCCTGTTCAGACAATCCAAGGCATCCTTTACCCTTGACTTTGTGTATTGCAACTCCTACTCCTGCAACTCTCCATGGGAACTTAATCCATACTTTAACATATCCCCAGTATAGTACAGTCAAGTCCCCATAATTCCAGTATATCCAAAGGACACAAATCCAGATGTGACAGATGCTGGTCATATCAGTCTTTGAAATAATGGTCACTTGTGATTTACTATCAAGGATGGCTCAGGCACCCATTCCCTCGATGGTTACATGGACTTTAAATTAGGCAAACAGTCAGTCAAGTGCAAGCCGAGGGTCAGCTGCAGGACGGCTTGAACTAGCAGGCTGACAACCCTCAGCAGCAGGCTGCAATTCCTCTTTTGTTGTACTGTGAGCAGCAGTCTCCTCCTTGCAGTAAAAGTACACTTCTCCTTCCACAGTATCTGCACAGCTCCAGTCTTGGCTTGGCAGATCAGAGGTCTGCACTCATTTCCTGTCTCCAGCAAACTGTGGATATGTTGAAGAATTATTAAGTTTCACAACCAGTAGCCAGCCACAGATTGGCTGACTCATTCTGTCAGTCTTCTGGGAGGTTCTGTCTGGCTTTCACTCAATGGCTGAATGGATGCCTCACTTCTTGGCAAATAAAGAAGTCTTTCAATGTCCCTTGGACCCCCTCTCTGGCGCCTTGGCAAGCTTTTAAGCCTGATTGATTGTTGCATGTCCTCTGATCTCATTTTCCATGTTGATAGGAGTCAGAGGCAAATAAAATGGCTACTTCTCTGTTTTTTTTTTTTGTTAGGGATACTAACTCCAAAGTCTGTATGCAAAGGACTCCTTCCCTTAGTCATTTTCTGTGCCCCCTGGTGGTGTTAGAGTGGTCACACTCTATTGTCCAGTTGGGTTGGGACAACTGACAGGGATTCCAGGTTTTGGTCATGAGTGCCGAAGTGCTCCATTGGTGTCAGGGAACTGCCCTTTTGATGTGCAGAGGACAACCGCAAAGATGAATGGCACAGGAGTCACCAAAGTAACAAACATTCCACTTTACTTCACTCCTGCTTCCCTGCCAGTCCGAGCCCTTAGGAGCTGATGGAAGCAATGCAGCTGGTGGTAACCAAGTGGTGGCTCCATGTAGCCCACCAGGTAAGCCCCCACATGCCTGGGAGAGGTTACATAAAGGGTGTTCTACATTCTGTGGTTTCTGTACTACAGTATGTATTGTCTTTGAAGCAGATTCTCTCAAACTTAATTACTTCAGTTTTCTGTGACCGAGAAATGCCTTGTGTACTCCAGTCTGGCTGACCTGTCACCAGCTTTTGGTGATGTGGAACATTTCTTGCATCCTTTTTTTTTTGCAATTTTTCTGCACCACATTTATTTGTGTCATTGCATACCATTTCTGGGGGGAAGAGGAAGGGCCCCAATATTCATATTCAAAATTAGCGCCCCACAAAATAGTTCCAAGTGGTGGCCCTGTGAGCTGTGCTTATTTCTTTCCTCTCTTCCATCACATTAATCACAACCACTACCTCCAAAAGCCCCCATTCCTCATACCTAACTTTCAATTTCAATTTTTTATATTTTTTCATTTTCCATAAATTGTACACCACAAAAAGAATCATTCCAGTAATCATAATAATAAAAGATACTGATATTTACAATAGTTACGTACAGCCTGCATATGTATTTACATATGCATGTCCATACATACATAATATAGTTTAAGGGAGAAATAAAGACCATTAATCATAATATTTTGGTTTATTACTAAATCTGTATCTCTCTTATCGCCAGACTTGTAACTCTGTATATCACCTAGTTTGTATACTGTATATCACCCAATTTGCTAAATAGGAATACCCTGCCACCCCTTTTTCTTCAAAGTACTTACCATTAATTGTTACCCAATAACCATGTAAAGGTAAAAACCTGATAAGCCAACATAGCTTGTAAGAAATAAATAGGTAAAAATGAAAAATAATTACTGTATTATCTTCACTTGCTAAGATCCAGGAGATGCTTGTTCATGATCAGATTTTTGCCTTTCTAGATCAAAATAACAAACTCTGTGAAGAACAGCATGGTTTTCGTAGGAACCATGGGATGGACACATCCTTGATCAGGATCATGGATATGACCTACTGAGCCATGGATAATGGCATGTTGACAGGGTCCATGTTCATGGATCTGACCAAGGCTTTTGATCTTGTAGACCATGATCTTCTTCTACAAAGACTGGAATCTATTGGCATAGGCACATCTGCCCTTTCATGGTTTTAAGACTACCTTTGTAATAGGTAGCAGATAGTAAAACTGGGCAGTGTATCATCAAAAGCTAATACTTTGTCCAGTGGTGGCCCACAGGACTCAGTCTTGGGCTGCTACTTTTTTCAATATGTATTAATCTATTACAAGAGATTTGTGGGACTAGAAAAACATTATTATATGCAGATAGTGCAGTTTTATTTGCACACAGTAAGAACATAAGCATAATTAATAATACTCTTGAACAGAATCTGCAATCACTTGAAAAATTGTTTAAACAAGAAAAGCAGGTTCTTAAAGTACCAAAAACACAAGCGATGCTGTTTGGATTAGTAGCAAAGCTGCAGAGCTCTAAATAGAGCTTTACTGTTTGTACAGTTCTGGGTAGCAAATTAAAGACAGCCAATGATTTTAAATATTTAGAGATATACTGTATCATGACCCCAGACCTACTTTTAATGCTCTCATTAAACATAGTACAGAGTCCAGAGTTAGAATTTCACAAACTGCCTTGCTTCCTGTTCTGGACTACAGTTCTGGGTTCACAGATGCAGCTTCCAAAGCAGTTTTGGCCAAAAAGAATCCACTTTATTATAAGATTGTAAAATGTTATACATTACCAAAATCTTGAAAACATCATTGTGAAATGCTAGATTCTTTAAGTTGGTTATGGCCTGAACTGAAATCATAGTGGACACTTGCTAATTTTGCATTCAAAATTATGCAGAAGCAACAGACACCTAGCTGTCTATTCAATCAGTTAAATGTTGTAATGCTTAGTCATTTTTGTTCAACTCCAGATCATCCACTTAAAATTCCATTACAAAGAACAAATATGGGGCATAATTCTATCGGTTATCATTTGCCAGCTTTACAGAATAGTGTTCCCTTGCCCAGTATAACCGTGACTAACCTGAAGTCCTTTTCTACCAATTATGGAGCTTTTTAATCCCAATCAAATGTTTGTTCATGTGTAACCTCTAGGTGGCGCTATCCCAAGGGCTACTACCTCTGCCTGCTTGGCTAGTAGCAGGTTAAGGGGTCTGAGTTCTGAAACGGGTGACTCCACCCAGAGGTCAGGGTTGGTAGTGGTCAAGCTAACCTGGGCCCAGCCCTCCAGGACACTGTAACCCCCCTCTTTCCTTACTTGTGGTCAAAACAATACACAATAATCACTTTCACAATACCCCTGATACACCACATAAGTACCCACACTGTTTGCACTTACCACCAGGGCTTTCCTCTGGCTCGACACTGGGGACCCCTGTAAAACAAGGTTATACACAGCAAATAACAGCAGTACAGTACTCTTGTACAAACTGGAACCACAGTCAGGGTAAATGCAAAAAAGAGTTAGATCTGATTTATTTAAGGGGCTTGAAAAAGGGAGGGACGTAATCAGATTAATTTGCTTAAAGGCTGTATCAATCAAACAGTTATGCATGCGCTTCAGGGTCCATAAACAGTCACACACTCTGGGTACCCAGATGGAGAATGGTGGGCTAGCCAGGAACGTTGCAAATGGTTGCGGCCCTGTGATCTAAGAAAACAACATGCACAACACGCACTATTTGTAATCCAGAGCCGGAGGGCTCAGTTCATGAAAGGAAAACAACAAGACAATCAGATAACTCACTTTTAGATTAGGCTGTTGTTGCAGGGAGCTACCATGATGATTACTCACGATACCCAAGACTGGACACAGCAGGTGGTTATTCTGGAGTGCCAGGAGAAGCAGAGCCCACACGATTCGCTGAGGCATCGTTCCTGTTCAAGCATGCAGCAGGGGGCTGATCCCCAGTCAGGTCTCTCATCAGTGGCTTTCTCTGTGCAGTGGGGTAGTCTGGCAGGGCCAGCGTGGCATGGCTCAGGCCGAATGGAGATGAACGCGGATTCAATCTGATTAGGCTGGATAAAGCTTCCAGCAAGCAGATCACAGTTCACACAGTGGGGAACCAAATCACTACCCACTTTCAATACACAGCACATTTACATGTAAGGAAATTCTATTGTACCAGGCAAACCACTCTTCGGTCACAATCGCAAAGTCTCTGCACAAACTGGAAATTCAAAAGCAGCTGGAAATCCTGACAGGCCTATTGCATTCAGCAAATCTTCAGTCTTCTTCAGGTTAAAGCCTGGTCACAGTCCAGTGGCTTAAATAGTCCTCACAACTCAGATTCAGTCCGAATAAACTCTATTTTCCCTCTCAGGGACAGCAGGCAAGCCAAAACTCAGCTCTTTCACAGTTCTCCCATGTAAAACTACACAGAACTGCTGCTCAAAATTCACTTGAGATGGTACTTCTTCACTTATCAGCTCAAAACTGAAACTAGCTGCAGCAGCCTGGGAAATTCCCCAAGATCCAAAAGATTCGGTTGGCTGATCTTCCTGTCAGTCACAACAAAGGCTCCCCCTTCAGGTGCAAAAAGGCACAAAAAGCCAGAACTGCAATTCCTACAGATTTTACTCCAGTCAGGCTCCATTTTAGGTCCCACCAGTACTGATTGGTCCAATTTGCAGTCCAGGACCAAGACAGTGGAGATAAAACAGTCCTTGCTGCAAAGAAGGCAGGTTAGACAAACTACATTATCATTATCACTCTAAATGATTTTCAGCAAATAGTTACATCTTTCAACAGTGCTCCCTCTCAGATTACCTATGACTGCAATCCAGGCAGCTCTTAAAGAGACAGTACACAGAGGCTATACAGGCAATCTCTGGCAATCACATTTAAACTGCTAAAACGCAGGCCACCAGCCTGGCAGTGATCATTTAGGCAAGCTCGAGGAAGACTTTTCAGGAACCCCCTTTTGTAGGGGGGTTACACATGGTTCTAGTCAAGTTGAATATATTACAAAAATTATTTTCCTTAATCGTGAAGTTGTAATTTGTATATACTGCTCCATATTCTGTTCAAATGCAGTACCAATATACAGTATATATTTGTATATACTGTATATTGGTACTGTATTTGAATAGAACTTTTTTGTACTGTTTCAGTTTGCTTTTAGTACTCGGGACATGCCTGAAAAAGTGACTTGGCATCAATGCAATGTATCCAGTTAACAAAAAAAAAAAAATAAATAAATAAATAAATAATTATAGTCAGCCTGTTGATGCAGCAGTAGCTCTTCTGCTTGTGATGCTTGTGAGCTGGGCTCAGGAATGATCCTGAGTCATCATAGGACCAGGCGAGGGAGCAGGATCAAGTGTCCCAGGGGATGTTTTTCTCCTCGGGAAGGGAGGGCGGTCATCCTCCACTGTGCTACCACCACCTGGGTGATCATAAGTGGAAATGCAAGGTGTAGCTGTAGGAGGGAGGGAGGGAGAATGCTGACTGTCTGAGTGCATGTCACCATGCACCAATGTGAACACGTGCGTTCTTACCAGCTTGGTCACATCTAATGGGGCAGGAGAAACAGGAGAAAATTATAGGCAATCAGGAGGATGCCAGCTCCATTCCACAAGCCAGACACTACATAACCACATTAAAACTCCCTTGAGGGAACTTCGCCCCCCTCCAATGGCCCTGCCTGGGAAGGGGCAAGCCAGGGAGGACCAGGCGGTGGTGGTAAATCCTGGGGAAGGCGGATGATGGGACTGGAGATAGGAACACAGAGGATGGGGCCACCTAAGTGAAGAGGTGGAAAAGTATAGTAAATTTAAAAAATAAAGAAGCTTTTTAAATTCCAAGGAAGTCAATAATCTAAGCAGTCCCTTCTCGCCCTTGGATGGGAAGATGGAACAAATCCTGGCTTCTGGCAGACCATCAGTTCAGGCACTGCCCCTCTTCCCCAAGGAACCACAAAGCTACAAAACCACCACAATCCAGCAGAGACCAACATTTAGCAAGCATGTTGCACAGAAGTCCCCAGTTTAAACATGTTGTTCTGGGTTTGGCTGGTTGACCCAACTGTCAGTTCACAGTCAAATCCTGGTACTAGAAACCATGACATTACCCTTAATGTTCATGCAGATGCTCCTGCCAAGCTGCCAGCTGTCAGCCACATGTTTTACTGACTGCTAGATGATGGGTGTATACAGTGCAGAGTTAATCAGGCCTCTGTGGGATAGCTCTTGTGATAGAAACAAACTGTTTAATGCAGTATTGGTCTTAGTAAGAATAAATCCAGAACAAATGGTTTGATACCTTTTACTGGACAAACAAGGATGTCTTTGTTCTTTTTGTAACATCCTTGTTGGTCCAATAAATGGTATCAAACCATTTTTTTCGGATTTGTTTTTATGATATAAGAGATTCTAAGCATAAGGTTTGAGTGAGATGACCATGAGGTGAAGCTGAGTGGTTCTGGCTGCGCAACCTCATGAGAAGAACTTCTTACACCACAACAGACACCTTGCAGAGGCCATATTAACTTACTGTAAATCTCTCAGGTTAACTAGGTTTATTTATAATAAGTTCTCAGTAACAGTTTTTGGATATTTTAATTTGAATCTAGCTTTCATCCCTCCAACTTTGAAGTGGAATGTGTCCCTCCTAATTGTTCTTCATGAGAGACCACTGTACACCGTATAAGAGGTACGGATGCTCTGTGTGCAAATCAGTTGAAATCACATAAGTAATTTTTTAATACTCGTCGTCTTGCTTAAAAGCCTCAGTAGCCTCATAGAAACCAGAATTTGTCAGCAGATAATGCCCAGTTTGTCTCTGCCTATTATATTACCGTACATCCTAGCTATATCCTGCTACTCCCCCCACCACTTTTCTACTAATATTTCTTTATGCCTGTCCCATGCATGCTTGAAGTCCACCACAGTTTTCGCTCCAACCACCACTGCTGGTAAACTTTTCCAGATGTGTACGACTCTTTCAGTGAAGAGGTACTTCATAACATCCCTCCTAAATTCCCCCTTCCCAGCTTCATTTCATGCTCTCTTGTCCTGGTGCACCTTCTCCTCTGAAAACTACTTCCCTCCTATGTCTTGCTCACCCACATGAGGTACTTATAGGGATCTCTCATGTCCCCCCCCTCGGGGTGTACTCATTGTACATTGAGATCCCTCAGTCTCTCCTCATATAGCTGTTGATGCACCCTCTGCACCATTTCAGTTGCCCCCCCTCTGGACAGCCTGAATCCTATCTATGTCTTTCTTGAGATGTGGTTTCCATAACTGGAAACAATACTCCAGGTTGGGTCTCACCAATGACCAATAGAGTGGCAACACTACATCTCTCCTGCTGGTGGTACTTATCCCTATGCACCCCAGCATCCCACTGGCCCTGCTTAATGCCTCCTCCTCCAACCCCGTCTGGCTGTTTTTCTCCACAGTGCACCACACCCAAAGGGGGGACACCTCACACGGGGACTCACAGTCCTCACCTTTGAAGATGGTTCAGGCATAGCAAGCAGAGACACAGTTTTCTGCATCTTGGCTAACGCTGGCATGGCTTGGAACCCAAAGGCAGATACCAACTGAAGAGGGGCTAGGCACAAGTCACACAAGTTCACTAGGTGCATACCAGTCTCTTTCCATCCACACTGGTCATAGAGGTGGAACATTTGTGCAGCAGTGTGCTATAGTTGTGTAACCCCCCTGTCTCCCGGGGTTTCAAGAATCCCAGTTAGATCTAGTGGTAGGCAGGAAAGGCAGCTTGTAAAACTCCAGTTAAATGGATTTCACACTGTCTCACTCTGTTCTCAGTCTCAGCTGAGACTGAGGGATGACATCATATAGAATTCTTGCAGCAGCATAAGCCACATTGGAATGTTGCAGCTGGGAGTTAGATAGAATGTTGGGAGGTTTTGAATTCAGTGTTGTGCAGTCTGTAGTGGAGGGAGGGAGGTGCACTGCAGTGTGCAGTCCCTCAGAGCCCTTAGCTCTGACCAGAGCTACTGTTTGCAAGGGTGTGTGTTCTCACCATAAGAAGGACACAGAAGAACTTCAGTTGAAGTGGTAGAGACCGCTCCCCAGTTGGTTCAGGGCCCCATCCCTGCGGAGATGGGGGGAGCCAACAGCCAGCTTCCAGGGGCAATCCCCTGGCCTGGCTAGAGAGAGAGAGAGAGAGAGAGGCTGCCTGAAGATTTGTGCTGAGGCACCAAGAATTCGTTTGGTTTTCCTGTGAGAGAAGCCTGTGGAGAACCTGCAATCAGGGGTGAGTCTGCTCTGAAAAAGGGCCAATGTTTCACCAGAGACTTTGTGTATTAAGTATCTGCTACTGTGGGTCAGGAAAGGACAGCCAAGTACAGTGCTTAAAGAGTGTGGGATTTGGACAGCTTTAATCAGTGGGGCTCTACAGGGATGGACATAGCCACTTAACAAGTATGCTTCAAGTCAGCGCACTGGAGTTTCAGAGACTGTAGATTGAATGTGAAATACATTTAAAGTTTTAATCTACAGTCATTAGAGTTTTTATGGAAGAGGTGTTTTAGAACAAAGAAATGGCTGGGTATGAATTATGGGAGCAAGAGTTGGGAGACCCCCCACTTGGAGTAACCAAATTCACCTCTACGGGTTCTCTTTGGGACACCTTTTGCTTTCTTCCGGGCACTTGGCCGGTGTCCAGAGAAAGTACCCAGACGTGGGATTAGATGGAAGATTTTCTCTTATGGAGCCTGTATGTGCTCATGGGTGGTTTAGGGAGCCACTGAGAAATGCTCCATGCCTGATGGAAAGTGGTACAGTTGCTGGCCGGATGTGCCATGAAGGGAAGTAGTCCAAGGCTGGTCTGATGTGCCAAGCCAGGGAAATCCAGAGAAGAGTACAAGTTCAGGCTGAGTGCCCAGTGTGTTTCTAAACCTGGGGGTTACAGTGTGTAGAAGATGTGTTCTGATCTCCGTAAATCTGCATTACCAGGAGTGTAGCCCCATGGGGGTGCATCTATGCTTTATTATTCTGTTTGGTTATGAATAAAAGCCACACTCTAGAATCCCACTCCTGGTTGGACATTACAGTTATTGCTTCCTGTGTCCGGAGTTACTTGGGTGCCCCTGACTAGAAGTCAAACCTAGCCAAAACAGTTGCAACAGTTTTCTCCCCAAACCCTGGTCCCAGGTAGGGGGTTACATATGGAAGCACTGCACAGCGCTAATAACACAAAAAATACCATCAATCTGATCTCTGGGGTTACAGTTGCACCATATCAATGACCATGTCTAACAAATTGGCCTCCTGCAGGAGAATTTCCCACAAGAATCTGTAAAGTGGGATATCTGCCACATGTTGCAGGTGAATTAGAAAACAACTCTGAATTCTGATGTAACAAACTAAAGCTCTAAGGTAAGCAGAGCTTTCACTGAAATTCTGAGCCATGCACTGGAAATAGAAAATCAAGTCCCTTATCACTTTTATTAATGAATAGGGGCGTACAAAGTCTGAATATTTTGTCCTGAATACCACAGATAATAAGGTCACGGATTCTTGGGACTGGATACCAGATATTTTTTCCCATCCATGGTACTTGTTGAAAAATATTTGAGCCTAAAAAAAAAAGTCTATCCCTCAGCAGGTGGCTAAGTACAATCCCCATGTCACCCCTCCTTACCATAATGATATTTCTCTTCCCCCATTAGAATCATTTTCTGAAAGGAAACCTTTTTTTGGCTCTTGGCACTGTGCCAGGAGCTGACCCCATATTTTGTAACATTCTCCTTCCAAGCTAAAGCCACCAAAGCCCTGAAATTCTACACAGGTGCCCCCCACTGCCTGACCCCAGTCCTTGATTTGGGGTGGCCGATCCTAATTAAATCTCACTAGCCTAATTACCCCACTATAATCCAAAGTGTGACTTTCTTCAGCTTGCTAATACTGCCATTTAATTGTATTAGAGGTGGGGCCAGGAGGTGTGTTTGACTGGGAGAGGCGGTGGAGCAGTCTGTATCACTGGTAATGAAAATGACACAGCATGCCAACCTGCAGTGCCACCTCTACTCACCCAGGTCTTACTGCTACAGCAACAGTGCTCACACTCCTAGTAACCAAGAACATGGGAACAAGAGTAGAAGCTGGCAGGGGAAAGATTCAAGAGGAAATTGAAAAGATTTATTTTAGAAAGAAAGTGGGTGAGCTGTGGTACAGCCTACTGGCAGAAGTGGTGGCTGCAAGAACCATGAATGGTTTTAGACACGGCTGGGACTGAGTAAAAGGGCTTAATAGTTACATGGGGGAAAGCAGTAAGGCAGGGGGCAGGGGGATGAGGTGGGGGCAATAACCCCAACTAGACATTAGGTTCCAGTGTAGGAGAAGGTAAAACAGTGCTTACTGGCTGGACCAGTGGTGTTTATCTGCAGACATTTTCTATGTTTCTATAAGGAGCGCCCCCTCATCTGCTTAATCTTCCTCCCGGCCAGCCCTCGATGACCCAAGCTTGTTTTGAAACCTGGGTCACCGGTGATTTGAGCAGTAACACTACTACTGTGCCTACAGACCAGCATTTACATTGATGTCATGAGATTAGGTCTTACCCACTGTTTTGTGTTATTAAAAAGCATCAGATTTCAACCTGTAACTGGAATAATTGGGGTCGGGTGTGACTGAGGTTCTGTGCTGTATTTGCTGCATGTGTGGTGAGTATGAGTGCATGTTTTGTGGGGGGCAAGTAATGTGATTTAGTAAGGTTTAATTTAATTTTTGATTTTAAAGTGGTTAGTTGTGGGGGGTGGAAAGGTCTGTTTGTCTTTTGGTAGTGCTATGATTGGGCTAGTGTTTGCCAATGGGAAATTATTGGACACCTTAGGCTCTTCTATTTGGCTGACCACCTTCGCCAGTCATGTCCCCTATTGAGACCCAGGCTTCCTAGTGCAGTCTTTAAATGCTGTAGATACCTAAGAATTCTCAGGGGACATCACAGAGACAGAGGCTGTAGTCAGGCCCAATTCACAAAGCCTCCGGCATAGCGCAAGGTGCTTGCGCGACAAAGAATGGTGCAAGGTGCACCTTGCACCGACAGATACGCCAGAAGCGATTCTCAAAAGGCAGCCTGCCTGCCCCAAATGGGGATTGCATCGCCCCTGTGCCCAGACATGGGCTGCGACATGGTGCATGTGGCTTGCGTCAGAGGCAGGATGCCATTGTGCCACAAGTGGGATTCACAAATTGCACGCAGAGGGTGGATTTCTGAGTACCCTTAGACCAGCCAAGGCTGAAAATAGCCCTCTGGGTGTGATCAGCACTGTGTGCATGTTCCACGGATGAGCCCCTGCCCCATCCCCTTCTGTACACTAGTGCCCCTGCCCCCGATATCGCCGCTATTGCAATGTACAATATCATCCCTGACCTGGTGGTCTAGGTCCATGATCCCCAGATAGCACCCGCTTTCAAACATAACCAATAATCATCCTAGTCCTGGTGGTCTAGTGGCCCCCACCCCCACCCTAGCAGGTAGTACCCACCCCAGCTCCCGGAACACAGCCGGCGGCCGGCACAGCCCATCCTCACCACCATGGCTGGTGCCGACTGAACTGTCACTGAACACTAGTATAATATTACAGTACACGCTCATAAATGAGCGTGTACAGTATTATAATACAAGCACTCAGTGACAGTTCAGTCGGCGCCAGCCACGGTGGTGTGTGGAGGGGTGTGCCAGTGCTGGCTGAGGGTATGCTTTGGGGGGGCTGGATGAACACGATGTGCCAGGGTAGGGGTGGCGCGGGACCACTAGACCACCAGGGTACATTATGCTACATGCACAATACTTGGCATATCGGGGCAGAGGGTGGGTTGTCTGTATTTCCAATAAACTCAGCAGGCATATCAGGATGGGAGGGAGGGACTGCTTGACCACTATGGATGGGGGCCAAGGATGCCTGCTGTATCCACAGGGGTTATGGCACACCTCTCCCATGCGCCGGGCGTTAGCCGCAAGGGAGTGTTTGCTGCAAGTGTGGGGTCTTAGGTTCCGGGACCCCACCTGTACCTGAATCTGGTGCAAGGTCCCTGGCATGCTGGGCTTCAGTGGTGTCAGCGTGGCTCAGTTGGTAGCACATCCGCCTCTGGACCAGAAGGTCGTGGGTTCTCGTCCCACACCGGGATTGGACTTGCACCTAAAAATCGCTGGCATCCGAGTGCAGTATTGGAGGGTGCTGTACTGCTGGGGTGTGCCGTCCTTCGGATGAGACATTAAACCGAGGTCCCTTCTGCCCATCCTGGTGTTGTCCTGGTGGGTGTCCAGGTGGAAGTAAAAGAACCCAGGGCACTCTTCGCAAAGAGTAGGGAACATTCCCGGTGTCCTGGCCAACATTCCCCTTCCCATAAACCAGTTCATGCAATTATCCAGGCTGTGTGTGGGTGATGATGTGCAATATGGCTGCCACCACACATTCAGTCACTTCACTACCAGTCTAGCATTGCTTGTAAAGCGCTTTGGATGTATGGAAAGTGCTATATAAATGCTGATTCTTCTTCTTCTTCTTCTTCTTCTTCAGTGCAAGCTGCTGTTTGCCGCAGCTTGTGCCAATCTAAGCCCCTTTTGTGAATCGGGCCCCAAAGTGTTCACACTCCTCAATCAGGGTGATTTCTTTGAAATGCCAGGTCCCTAAGGAAAATAACAGTGGTGCTGAGGGACTATTTTGCTGATTCCTTTGTTGACCTGGTGTGCATCATGGGGATGTGACTTTGGGATAACTCTGGCCCAGTACTGGAGTCCTCTATTCTGGACGTGTACTCCGTGGTGCACCACCTGGGGTGGCAGCACTGGGGGTAGGGGTGGCCTTCTGCTTTGAATCTGAACTGGGCTTGCAGTATAGCCTAGAGGTTAGAGCAATGAGCTATAAATGAGCTCAGTACTTCCAGTAGGCCTTGGTTTAATTCCCACAACCTCCACTTGCATACTGTGCGACCCTGTATAAGTCACGTAACTTCCCCGTGCTCCCGAGATGCACCTGGAAATGAGCTTTGGCTCAGTGTGCCTTTCCCCAACCAAAAACTGTAAAGTAAAAACTGGGATTTACTGTGCTCCCAGTGGAGGAGGCAGTCATCTGAATGTGTGGCTGTTTGGGGTAAGAGGGGCACAGGGGGCAAAATTCTCCTTGTCTATCAACTTTCCAGGAACAAGAGGGTATTTTTGTAAGAATCTGCAGACTTTATCATCAGCCCATTGTTGCAGTCCTCCATCTTATTGGTGATGGGGACTTCAGTGCCTGAGTAGATGATGGGACTTTAGAGTTTGTGATGAAATTCCAGTCCAGATGATGTCTTCTCTGGCCCTTGTGCAAACTGCTTCCTCCATGATTCACATACATAGCCACAACTTGGACGTGGTCTTTACGCTTGTACTTAACACGACTAAAGTTGAGGCTGCTCTGATAGCTTCTTAGCTCAGAGACCCACTTATGATCTCCCACCTGATGGGGATGGTTCAGTACTGCCTCAGAGGAACCTGACCTGTAACAGGTTCCTGGAAGTTCTGGTCACCTCGGCATGTTATCCACTTGTGCAAAGGGTGTTGATGCCACCTTGGAGGGCTATAATATGGATCTTGCAGCTGTTGTTGACTTCCTTGCACCTGTCTGTGTCCACTTAGTGGTCTCCACAACAGCACATCATGGTTCAATGATGAGCTGAGGTGGCAGAAGACAATAGGGCGGAAGTATAGAGGACTCATTGATACAGTTTTGCATTGGTTTGAATCCTTTCTTGCCCACAAGGTGCACCATGTAACCCTGAGCAATTTTCCTAACAGGTGTTCCTCAAGACTGGATCTTACCCCCAATGTTCACAATTTACACCCTGTTCTGGGGGAAGATAGCAAGATGCACATTCTGAGTTTTCACTGCTATGCAGATGACACTCAACTATACCTATTCTTTACATCTGATCGGGGGATTCTGTTGCTGTGATTGGTGGATGTTTGCCTGAATTATGTGATTTAATGGCTGCTAGCTGGCTGATCCTCAGTCTGGGTAAGTCTGAATCATTCCTCATAAAACCAGGATCTCAGAAGGTGGAAATGAAGAAGAATGTTATCACCATGCCATCTTTGGGTGGCTTTTTCTTCAGAGTTGTAGATAGGGCTAAAACCCTGGGGGTCATAGTGGATGTAAAACGGTCACTGGAAGCACAAATGGCAACTGTTATTTGCTGTGAATATTTTTATCTAAGAAACATTGCCTGGTTGAAACCCTATCTTCAATATAATGATCTGGTGACTGTGGTGCATGCCATCATGACATCCTGCCTTGACTACTGTAACACTCTATATCTGAGTCTTTCTGGAGGTTTAATGAACAATCTCCAGCACATGAGGCTGATATCCTGTACAGGCTCAAAGGTTATGTCTGAATGAAGAAATGAAGGAAGGAATAAATAAATAAACAGGCACATTCAGTCCTATCACGACAGTGCTGCATGATCTGCACTGGCTACTGGTTCGATGGCATACCACCTTCCAGATTTGCTTGATGGTTTTCAAAGCCCTGCACAATCTGGGTCCTGCTTACATTAAAGATCTTCTGCACCCCTATACTCCTGATTGCACTCTCCACTCTGATAGGGAGAACTTGTATGACGTTCCCCAGGCCCATTAAAAATCATCATGTAATACAGCCTGTGCTGTGATTGGTCCCCAGCTGAAGACCCCAACGCCATCCATCTTACTTGTGCCATATCTCTTCAGTGGAGGCTTTTAAAAAGGCATTGAAAACTTATTTTATTCTCCCTGGCATTCTACAATCTTGGCTGGAAGTTTTCTATCTGTTCTGTATGTTTTATTTTTGTTTTATATTTATTGCCTATGAAGTGTTATGTCCTTGCTTGTGTTTTATGTGCGGTGCCTATACCCTCTAGGATAAGACACTTTAAAAACAACAATTGATTGATTCATTCATTGATTGAACTCTGTGTAGAGCATGGAAGTAAATACGTTCAGCCAGCAATCCTCTGATGAGGAGGAAGATGATGGACAAGACACACTGAACAGTACCTACTGTACTGTACCATATGGCTATGCACAGTGTGCAACAGATGGCTACAAAGTAATGAATAATCTATTGCTCCTGATGTGGACCACATACAGGACCACCACGATGACAGGGATGACTGTCAGCCCTGATTATAACCAGACACACAGCCGGGACTGAGTGGATTAGCCCTGTAAGGCCATTAAGTAAGTAACCATATGGGGCACACCCAGCTGTGCAACAGCGAACACCAAAATGCAGGCACTGTAGTAGTACATAGTGCCATAGTAATTTAAGCATGGAATGGACTCTTGTATCATCATGTCTGCCCCCTACTTCAGGAGCAGGCAAGAATAAATATGCTATGGTGTGCACCCTGTGTTTCATCTGCAGTTCCAGGTGACATGAGGGCATGTGATGGCTGGGACACACAGTCCAGCAGCAGAAACATGCAGCTAAATACTTCCAGGGAGGACAGTGGCACTGGGAGTCTGCCCAGCACACTGGGGACCTAGCCATCTCAGGAGAATGACACCAGCATGTGATATACCATGGGGGACTGCGGACACTGGGCTCACACACTCCAGTGACATATCACACACCCCAATGGAAATATACCCTTTGGAGACACATGGCCCAGTTACTACTGTGCCTGCATCCCTCATCCCTCATCCCAGCCAAAGAGGAGTAAGAACCTTCACATGGCATAACTGAAGGTGATCCAACAAGGAAGCCCAAGAAACTGCAATGGAATCACCACCCCCTGGCACGCAGAGGGTTAAATCCCCAAATGTGGCATGGCACAGCACACAAATCTGTAAGCCCTCCATCCCCACTCACTCAGCAGGCAGTGATCTGGTGGATACCTCACATGAGCACACCCTCATTGCCATGCATATTCTCACTACACCACATTGCCCTGTTGCACATCTCTATGTATAAGACACATTACACACTCTGTATGAAGCACATTTATTGTCTCATGAAACCACAATTCCCACAACCCCAAATCACAATACCACACACCTTGCCCAGCACGACACTTGGCGTGGTGGAGTAGATATACAACACCTGTTGTTGAAAAGCTCTGCCAAGCCGGCCCAGTGGTGTGGAGGTAGAACTTATGCCTCACCTGCCACCACACTGGCAACCCAGGTTTGGGACCAATCCTGGGCCACTCAGGGGTCAGCTGGGGGAAAGGAGAACTGAGCGTCCCGAAGGATGCTCTCCTTCTCTGGGGGTGGGGAGAAGAATAGCCTGCTCCTCTGCACCACTGCCACTTCAGTGGTGACAGTTGTGAGCAGCAGATTTAGGTGGGGATGCTCCTGGCGGACACTGTTGGCGAGCATCTAACAACACTTGCATGCCAAGACACCATGCCACCATCCCTTCAGAGGATCCAGGGTTTGGGGACCAAAAAATCAGGAAAAAAACCTTCCTGCAGGATATTGCCATCCCTACTAGCAGGCCCCACACCTGCCTACTCGGGGCACTGACTCGCAACCAATCTGAGCACCTCCCGGGTTTATGGGGGGACCCGAGCTCCACCATGTGGGGAAAATCATGGTACACTGGTAGGGTCAGAGAGGTAAGTCCCAGAGATAGCAAGGTAACGTGACTGGGGGAGAGACAGCAGATAGAGGCAGCCAGGGTGACTGGGGAATAAAGTGCAGTAAACAAAAAAAAAAAAAAAAAAAGAAAAGCTTTGCTAGCTCTGTATCAACCAGGCCTCCAGTTGTGAGGGGCATGGAACTTCACCATCAATGGAAGTGTCATCATCTATAGGAATATTACTGTCCTCAGATAAGAGCTTGCACCCATTTTGACTCCGCTAGATTGTGCAGCAAGCAGCATGCTTCAGATACATAGTACACCTTATCAGTGTCCAGCACTAGAGTGCCAACAGTCTTATTCAGGCACATAAAGTGTGTTTTAAACATGCTCAATATGCCACCTGTCTGATGGTGCACCTAACTGTATTGTTACTGTGCATCTGTCTCTGGTTGCAAAAATGGCATCAGGAGGTATGTTCTCAGTAGGTAATCATTGTCACCTATGTTGTACAGAAATAGGCCTTGAGTCGTGCATGTTGCATGCATGTAGACATATGTTTGTGGTACCATATATGTACTTACCAATCAGTCAGCCCTGTTCAGGTAGCAGGGAATGTAGCCAAGGCCCCAGCTGTGACATCTTCAGAACATAAGCATCATGTCACCACGCTGGGAACTTGGCAAACACTTGTTTAATGAGTCCTGTGACATCACATACCACTTGAATATTTATGCTGTGGAATGCCTTTCTATTGTGGTACATCTCTCCATTTTCAGAGGGTGCTACAGTAGTTACATATGTACTGTGTATTTCTTTAAGCACACTGGGCATTCCAGCTATTACACAGAACACTGCCTCCTTGTCCCACAGCTCTGTCTCTGTAGTGAAAAATTTCATTAGTCCTGCTTGTGCTTCAGCAGTGGTTGGGCAGCTTGCAACAAGCATCCAGACATCATGACTGGCTCACCCGGTGACATCTCCCATGATACATTGGAGAGATCTAGTGCCATAGTATGTAAATGATGTCAGTACCCTGGCGTGAACTTTTAAGTCATGGCTTTATTTTGTTCTGGTTGCCAGAGTTCAAAACTCACCTATGGTACCCCAGTCAAAACCAGAAATGTCCAATGCACAGCAGTTCAGTTAGGGTACATGGATTCAGTTTGGGCCTGTATGTACATCAGTGTCTTTGCTGGCATCTTTGGTCTTCATACTCTTGTTCCTCTCAGCTAGGAGTACATTACTGTGGAACCCAGGACACATGCTCACCATAGGTTCCAACGATGGCACTGTAGATTACAGAACTGTCTTGGCTAGCACATGATTTTTTTATTTTTTTTATTTATTGAAGTGTTTCACCAGGAAGGCACACTGAACAACAAGTTGCTCATCTCCCAGTGCGACCTGGGGTGATTCACTTTGCGTATTTTCCATCTGCTTGATGCAATTGTTTTAAAGTGGGATGGAGGTCATTTAAGTCATGGCCTTGACCCATGGCCTGCCAGCATGTGGGGCAGGGGTTCATGGGCATGACCCTGTGCTGAGCCTTGCACATACACTGTGTGCCTGACATGCCAGTGCACCACGGGGAAGATGAAGGCTATGAGTCTCAAGCTTGCCCAATGCCCTAAGAGACCTAAATCCCAGTCACCCTGATGTTGCAGGGTAATGGATACTGGGATTAGAACGAGGCTCACTGACAGGTGGTAGTGCTACTCTGGGTGAACACACAATGCACTACTTCATTGGTTTACTACACTTAATCAGTAGCTGTGAAATGTGTACTGAAAGCCACCTCATCCTGCCATTGCTAGGCTTCATCTATTCCAGTGGGATCCTAATGCTCTGGAGGATGAAGCCCTTTTGGGAGCAGAGGACAGCAACAACTAGTACCCTACCTGGGAAAGGCATAAAGCCCTGACAGCTGGCTAGGGCCCAGAGGCCCCGTACATCGAGAGGGGCATGGGGAGCCCTCAGAGTCTTCAGGGGCTTGCTAATGGGTACAGTAGCCAGCGGAGTGCTGGATTTGTGGGACTCAGTCATCTGTCCCCAATGCCACCACTGACTGCTGTCCCAAGGCTACTGATCCCAAGGACTCATCCAGGCCAACTCAGGGTGTAGCACATCCCAGTAACAGGGGAAAAGCACCCATTGTGTTCCAGAAATGAAGAAATTTGGGATTGCTGGATACTTCATAATAAATGCACTCCTTCCCAGATGCCTTAAGTTTTTTTTTTTATTATTTTATTTACTTCCCCAATGATTCACTCCTTAAATTGTCACAAGCGAGTCACCATTACTTGAGCTAGTTTTGTGCATTTCAGCAATGTCTTTGCCAGGGCTTTTAGCCAGAATTAAAAAATATATATAATGAAGCACAAACTCAAGTACTATGGAAGATAGGCTGTTTAACGGCCAGGGTGATTTTCAAAATATTCTTTTGAAAGTTGTGGATAGCAGGGAGACATATGAATAATCTGGAAACCGCTTGAAAAAGCTCAGTTTAAGGAGCGAATCATTAGGGAAGTAAATAAAATAAAAAAAAACTTAAGGCATCTGGGAAGGAGTGCATTTATTTTGAAGTATCCAGCAATCCCAAATGTCTTCATTTCTGAAAAACGTAGAGCATCTCGGAACAGCTGGAGACCAAGCTTCAGTAACCATTTCCCACAGTATACTCATTTTGTTGAAAAACACCCATGGGCCCAGTTCCAGTTTTCCAAGGGAGCCACGTGGGCCAGTCCAGGGTATGGTGTAACCTTGTTTCCAAGGACAAACACCCAGGGGCTCTGTTTATTCCAGCAGTGGAAAATACTGTAGATGTATTTTTGTATTCTTCTACTGTGTCTGTGATTTATTATTGCTGGGCCTGGTTGCATATCCTGTTTGCAATTTGGGGAGGGGTTGTGTGCTGGGGTGTACGTGCACACATGCTGAGCTGTGAGCAGGTGTACTTTCTGAGGGGTTTCTGGGGTGCACAGACATATTAGTCAGTTCTTGGCCATTCTGAACTGTGCCAGTCTGTGCATGTTCCTGCTGTTTCTGTTGTGTACTTTTAGTTCGTCTGTGATGAACTGTTGTTTAGGGGATGTACCATTGTTACTGTGGCCCCCGATGTGGCATAGTATAGGGGTCTAGGGTGCTCACACACACTTGCTTATGTAGTATAGTGGGTCAACATCCAGATGTGCAAAAGGTGTCCAACCAAGCAGCCAGACATTATTCTTCACAAATGCTATGCTACCCTGTGTGCACAGCACTTCCACACAAAGCTTACTTTGACATGTGGCTATGCATCCAATGAAACTTCATGGCAACCGACTGTGATGCCACAAGCAGAGAATTATAAGAGAAACATAGGTAATGCTAGATGAAAAAGACCAAAAGTGCACTGTATCCTTCTCCTGTCATCCAGGCAGCAGTAGCATTCAGTACCATGTGAAAAACCCGTAGCCAGTCGTTAACAGGAAGTGCAACCGTTACATTGTATGAACATTGACACTATGGAGAAGGAAACTGCCAGTGGCAGCACCTCTGGGAACAAGAGTCCAAGTGATCTACCCTTTCATGCCAGACATCCCAGTTCTGCTACTGAGTATGATCTTTTTGAGCCTATCTTCCCCTGTGAATTATATTGTACTGTACAAAATGGTGTTCCTGATTTCACATGCAAACTCATGAGCCAGAAAAACATTAACTCATGAGATCACACAGCAGTTGCTAAGAGATGAAACTGGCAAACGTGACTACATGAAAGTGCATCAAATACATCTGATTCTATACCCCCCCCAATGTTATTTATCATCCACTGTCAAGAGTTTTTATGAGATCTCATTTAGTGAGTTTGTAGGAGTTTGTTTACTTAAGTGTTCTCATTTGCCAAATTATTTGTGGCAGAAACTGCATCTGAGCAAGTAAATGCTCTATCCAGCAACTGACTAATTATTGTCCATGACAAACTGATCCCACTTGAGTTTTTAAACAGCTTCTTCCAGATGTTCACCACTCTGGATGAAAAAAAATGCTTTTTTTTTTGCTTTGCCTTTGATTCCTAATTCCACCTCCACCTCCAAGTATATGGTCTGCCCTATAGTCCTAGTTCCCTGAACAAGCTGAATTAGATTTAGATGTCAGTGTGGCTTAGTTGGTAGTACGTCCGCCTCTGGACCAGAAGGTCGTGGGTTCTCGTCCCACACCGGGATTTAGCTCATACCTAAAAATCTCTGGCACCTGAGTGCAGTATTAGTGGGGTGCTGTACTGTTGGGGTGTGCCGTCCTTCAGATGAGACGTTAAACCAAGGTCCCTTCTACCCATCCTGCTGCTGTCCTGGTAGGTGTCCAGGTGAAAGTAAAAGAACCCAAGGTGTTCTTCGTAAAGAGTAGGGGACATTCCCAGTGTCTTGGCCAATATTCCCCTTCCCATAAAAAAACAGTTCATGCAATTGTCCAGGCTTTGTGTCGGTGCTGATGTGCGATATGGCTGCCACTACACATTCATTCACTTCACTACCAGTTTAGCATTGCTTGTAAATCACTTTGGGATACATTGTGTATGAAAAGTGCTATATAAATGCTGATACTTCTTCTTCTTCCCCTGATCCACCTTATCAAATCCCTTTAAAAAGTTCTCAAACTCAGTTTGCTTTTGGGGGTCCTGCTTTTATCTAACTTTTACACCTGGTTAGACTGAAACAGACAGTCAAGGGACATGCTAAAGGTACTGCAGAAAATCAGGGACTGTAGTGGGATTTGAACCTGCCCCCCCACCCCAGTTTGTAGTGCTGTGCACTAACCACTGCAGCACACTACCTTCCTTCCTAACTTTTTAAATAAGACAAAGAAAGCTAGTTCTTTCTAAAACTGATTTCTATCAGTTTATGTCAGTTTCTTAGAAGTGCAGAGGCACCAGGAATAAATCTTCAAAATAATGCAGAAGACAGAAGCCTGCATGCTTGATCAAGCTGCTGCTGTCAGTAAGAAAAGTGCAATAATAAACGACAGATTGCTATACAAAAGCCAATATACGAAAGCCCATAATAATATTTCGAACAATGAGATGGTGTTACAGCCTCTGGAGCTTTCATTGAGTCAGAAAATATACTTTACCAAAGAGCATCTAGGAGGCCAGATAAGACTGGGTTATGAATACACATAAATGTCTCCAGGATTATTGCTTTGTTGCTATTGTGTATGTATTCTGAATGTGATTGTTTCAGATGTTAGATTTTTTTTAAAAAAAAGGAGATTGCTTCTAGTAATCAGAAGGTTGTTTTTCTTATTGCTTTTCAAGTTCTGTGTTCCTAATTGAAATTCCTAAGTTGCAAATAAGAAGCCACATAATGTCTCTGAGTGACAATGGGTTTCTTTCCTTCCTAAAATTATATCAATGGATGAATGTAATTATAGATCACAAGATAGAAGTTCAGTATTAATTAAAAAAAAAAAGGAAAAGTAAGCCAGCCCTGGGTTCACATTTCGAGTCAGACTGCCAGCCCTTGGGGTATAGTGCTACATGCCCCACTACTAGAATACCTCCTTCACTGGGTGAGAGGGAAGGCCTTAAGGTCTTGGGTGGCCAAACAATGTCACCTCTGTACCCTGAAGGCCTAGCTTACCATGGATGGTACCATTAAGTGAGAAGTGGCAGTGACTTAAAGGAGAACTGCATTTAACCTGCAAGCTGATCATTTCTGCAGAAGCTGTTTTCAAGTATCGGTTCACATGGGACTGGCTGTATTGCTACTACTTGCGACATCAATGGCCCGGGTTCAGAAATGAGTCCGAGTCATAGGAGACCAGCCAGGGGAGGTGGGCTGAGCACCCCAAAGGACACTCTACACCTTGGGAAAGGAGGGAGGGTGGGTGGATGGACTCTGCTGTGCTACTGCCTCCAGGGTACCCACAGGTGTCACTGTAAGTTGAGTTGCGGAGTTAGGGAGGACGCAGATGTACTCTGATGTGCAACACACACATATCAAGGGTTCTTCTCAGTGTCCTACAGGGGATGGGAGAGAAGAAGAATAAAATGCCAGATTCTGCAGGAGGACATCCACCCCCTCACTGCAGGCCTCCCACTGCTGACCAAGACACTCTTCTCCGAAGCACCAACCACATCTCCGTCAGAAGCAGAGTCCCCTCCTGCCATCCCCATCATGGGGGTAAGCCATGGTGTCAGTAGGAGGAGAGGTAAGTCCTGGGAAAGGCAGGTAAGGGGGGGCTGGGTGAGTGGGTAGGACCAATGGTAGCCAGGTGGCAAGAGGGAAAAAAGTATACTAAATAAAAAAAAAAGATAGATAGATAGATAGATTGATTTACATTCCATTACTGGTCCATCTTAGCTGACTTTTTAGTCAATTCAATGGGTGTTTCTGATTCATACACTAGCAGTAAGGAGTAAGGACCATTTTAGAACTGCATGATACAGTTTACTTTGGTGCCCAGCACCCGGTTCCCTCATAGAAACAGAATTTGATGGCAGATAAGGACTGCTTGGCCCACCTAGTCTGCCCATTTTTCCCTACCTACAGCATCACCACAGATCCTAACTGATCTCTGCCCCCCCTTCCATTCTGATAAGATTCCCTTATGCCTATCCTATGCATTCATGAACCCCACCACTGTTTTCATCCTCACAACCTGAATTCAAAGGCTGTTCCAGGAATCCACCACTCTGTGAAGAAGTACTTCCTCACATCTGTCCTGAATCTACCCCTCCTCCAGTTTCATAGCATAGCCCCTAGTTCTTGAGCTCATTTTTTCTGAACAATACTTTCCTCGTGTACCTTATTTACCCTAGTGAGATATTTAAAGCTCTGTATCATATCCTCACTCTCCTTCCTGTCTTCCAATGTGTACATATAAAGGTTCTTTAGTCTGTCATCATAGGACTTTTGGTGCAGACCATGCACCATTTTAGTTGCCCTCTCTGGACTGCTTTCATTCTGTCTGTGTCCTTCCAGAGATTTGGTCTTCAGAACTGCACACAGTACTCTAGGTGAGGTCTTATCAGCAATCTATGCAAGGGCAACACCACCTCCCTCTTTGTGTTGGTGATACCCCTCTCTATTCACCCCAGTATCCCACAAGCCCTCACAACTGCCTGTCTTGCTGCCTGTCCACCTTTAGGTTATCAGACATGGTTACCCCTAGGTCTCTTTCCTGCATGATGGTTATCAATACCACTCCATCCCTGGGTTTCTGTGCCCTATTATTTTCCAGTTTTTTGTATTGAACCCCAGCTGCCTTATCTTTGACCACTCCTGTAGTTTTCTCAGGTTTCATTTCTTTTAGTCATGTCAGTCAGTATCTAGAGTAGAAACACAGAAACATAGAAATTGACAGCAGATAAGAATTGCTAGACCAATCCAGTCTGCCCATTTCCCCAACCTACTGCAAAAGCCGCAGACCCTATTTGATCTCCGGTTTTACCTTCTTGTTCCTATCACTAGGGTTCCCCTATGCCTGTCCCATGCAGTTTTGAATTCCCCTACTGTGTTTTCCTCCACCATCTCCTCCACTGGAAGTCTATTCCATGTATCCACTACCTTTTCTGTGAAGAAATACTTCCTCACATTACCCCTTAGTCCACCCCTTCCAACCTCATGCCATGCCCCCACCTCGTTCCTAAACATCTCCTTTTCTGAAAGATGCTACCCTCCAGTACCCTTTTTATGCCCTTCAGATATTTGTAGGTTTCTATCATATCTCCTCTGTCTCTCCTCTCCACCAGGTTATACATATTGAAGTCTCCCAGTCTCTTCTCATATGACCTTTGGTGCAGGCCCTGCACCATCTTTGTTTCCATTCTTTGAACTGCCTCCACCCTGTATATGTCCTTACGGAGGTGCATCCTCCTAAACTGGACACAGTACTTCAAATGAAGCCTCACCAATGTTCTGTACAGTGACATCACCACCTCTTTTCTTCTGCTAGTGATACCTCTCCCTATGCACCCCATCATCCCACTGGCTCTCTCCACAGCATTGGCACTTTGTTTGGCCACCTTTAAGTCATCAGATATGATTACCCCCAAATCCCTTTCCTGCTTTGTGACTGTCAGTATCTCCTCTCTACCATCATGTAATCCTTCCCTGGGTTCTTGCACCCCAAATGCATATCTTTGCACTTTTTCGCATTGAATCTCAGCTGCCACACTCTAGACCATTCCTCCAGTTTACCTAGGTCCCTCCTCACTTTTTCTACCTCTCCCAGAGTGTCCACCCTGTTGCAGACCTTAGTGTCATCTGTAAAGAGCACACCTTCCCTTTCAGCCCCTCCAAAATGCCACTTATGAAGACATTAAGCAGGACTTGCCCCAGAACTGATCCCTGTGGCACCCTACTGGTCAGCCTCCTTTCCTCAGATTGAGCTGCATTTACCACCACCCTCTTTCCTCTATTACTCAACCAGTTCCTAACCCAGATTACCATCTTGTAACCCACTCCCAGACTGCCTAGCTTGTTCACAAGTCTTCTATGTGGAATGGTATCGAAGGCCTTACTGAAATCCAGGTAAGCCACATACACCGCTTCCCCTGATCCACTTCCCTAGTCACTCAGTCAAAGAAATCAATTAGATTTGTTTGACATGACTTTCCCACTGTGAATCCATGCTTTCTCAGATCCTGTGTTCCGCTGGATTCAAGGTGTTCCACAACCCTTTCTTTAAGTAGTGATTCCATAATTTTCCCCACTGTTGAGATGAGGCTGACTGGTCTATAGTTTCCAGCCTCCTCCCTAATCCCACTTGTGTGAAGAGGGACTACATCTGCCCTCCTCCTCCAGTCCCCTGGATCCACTCCTGTATTGAGTGATTCATTGAGCAGGGCTGCCAGTGGTGCTGCCAGCACCTCCTGAAGTCACCTTAATATTCTAGGATGTATCTCATCCAGTCCATTGCCTTGTCCACTTTCAGTTTTGTGAGTTCTTTTAGGACTCTCTCTCTTCTGTAAATTGACTGGTGTCCATGTCCCTCCCATATTTGCTCATGTTTCCTAACTGTGGTCCCTCACCTTCTTCTTATTCTGTGAATACATAACAAAAATATTTGTTCAGTATTGATGCTTTTTCCAGGTCCCCTTCCACACACTCCCCTTCTTCCCCTTTAAGCCTTACAATCCCAACCCAGTTTTTTCTTCTTTCACTAATGTACCTAGAAAGAGTCTTGTCCCCTTTTTTTACCTCCTGTGCTATTTTCCCCCATTTAAGCCGTTGTACTCCTGACTGCTTTCCCTGCCTCCCTCTGTTTATCTAGGTATACTACCTTGTTCTTCACCTTCTGTGTTTCCTTGTACTGCCTGAAAACCATCTTTTTCGCCCTTACCTTCCTGGCCACTTCCTTTGAGAACCATAGAGGTTTTCTCTTTCTCTTGCCTTTGTTTACTTAGCTAATGCAAAGGTTTTTCGCCTCCACTATAGCTTCTTTCAGATGGGCCCACTGCTCCTCAACTCCCCCCCACATCCATCCTTCCCTGCCAGAGCATTCTTGAGACATATTCCCATCTTAGTAAATTCCACCCTCCTGAAATCCAGGACCCTCGCCATCGTATGGCTTGACTCTGCCACTGTACTAGTACTGAACCACACTGTGCGTTCATCACTGGACCCCAGGTGTCCACCCACCCTGACTTCTGCAATTCTGTCCCTGTTGGTGAGTACAAGGTCCAAAATTCACCCTCTAGGGTGGGCTCTAGCACTAGCTGCCTGAGGTGAAGTACCATCATAACTAAAGATTTTCTGATACTGTTGCCATAAAGTCTTCAGTTGCAACTTTTTTTAATGTTTGGCACTAGAGTGAAGAATAGTTGAGATTAGTCCAGGAGATCACTTTGCCTTTGTCTGCCTTTTTGCAGTTTGCCAGCAGAGTACAAGTTCCTGCGTGCTAAAGGACTTGTGGGAGCACGAACATGCCTAGCATTGTTTCTGTACAACACCACTACCTGACCCTTTTAGCAACCCTGCAGATAAAGGTATATATTTTTATAGCATTAGAAAGAGTAACACCAGGTGACACCAAGCATTACAAACAATTGCAACTGAAGACTTTATGACAGCAGTATCGGAAAATCTTTAGTCATGATGGTACTTGGCGCTGGTCAATACAGATTGTCCTTGCTTAACCGTTCCATTGTTGGCACAAGGCACCAATGTTCTGCTAAGGAGCTCTGCTGCAGAAGAGAACATGAACTACATCATACCATTTTAAAATGGCACTTACCACCAGTGTGTGAATCAGAAACACCCACAGATTTACTATAAGACAAGATAAGATGTAAAAATATAATAGAATGGGTTTCCACTATTTAAAACACAGCTCCTATAGGAAAACATGACTGACAGATTCCCTGTAGTTCTCCTTCAAGGGGGGGGGGAAGGGTTGCCAGAAGCTTGATGATGCAATACTATCCTTCATACACCAATATCCCACTGGCAGCCCTCTGGACTCCCTGCTCCTACATTGAATTGGTGGAAGGCTAGTTGTGAAGGCAAAGCCATCAGAATTCTGGGTAAGCATGTGAAGATTCCTCCTTCGGGTTCACTAGTAGGATTGACGCTGGAGTTGGAGGCTACAAGGAGGAGAAGGTAAACCTGGACAGATGAGAGGATAAACCATCCTGAGCTCATCATGCTGTATATCTTAAACTTACACTGTGTTGTTGCCAATGCAATTATTCACTGACATACTATATATTTCTAAATTTGTTTCATTTGCCTGTTCTGTTTTTCCTCTTCTCCTGCCCTCCAGGTCACATCTTAAATGAGATTGTTCTTATCTCTGCATGTTTACTTGGTGAAACATTTTAAATAAAATACAAAAACATTAAAAAGTGAATGTCTAAATTGTATTCGTGATGTTAATAGAATTTTCCTTGCAACAAACATCTAAATAATAATAATTTAGTTGTATTCATGAGAAATGGATATACCATTGCATCAGGGACTCGCTTACAATGGTTTCCAATGGATCATTTCCAGGTGTGTCTTGGGCACACTTAGGAGGTTAAGTGACTTGTTTGGGGTCACACAGTATGCACATGGTGGCTGTGGGAATCAAACCAAGGTCTGCTGGATGCACACCAAGCTCCTTCACAGCTCATTACTCTAACCTGCTATACTGCCAGCCAAATTATGTGATATTTGTTTTTATAAAATGGGTTGTAGAAAACGAGCCATGCCATTGGTGGAGTGGTTCTGCATGCCCGTGTCAAGCATTAATCCACGGTTCTACAGAGCAACACATGTAAAGTGCCGTCGGAACTTCTTGGCTCCCTCTGAGAGGAAAAGCTAAAGGCAGCCATTGAAAAAGTGTGTTAGCAAGACATATTTAGGAGAAGACAGAGATGCCCACTGCTATCATTTGCTGGAGATTGCACAGTGAGATAAGGAGAGACAGTGTCAGCAGCTTGTTGTTACAGTGTGCCGACATACAGTGTGACACATGGATCGTTTGTGTTGCCCTGTTGTCCCCTCCCATAGCATTTGTCCCACAGTGCTGTCATGTCAGTGACAGCAACAATGCAACCAGTGTGGAACCACTAAAAAACTATCCCAGTGACAAGAGTGGCAGAAAAGAGAAATGCAGTGCTTTAGACGGTGCCTTCTTCCAACCCCCTGACCCCCACCCCCAGCACTCGCCTGGCCGTTGGCCCACCCATTCACCACCAGCTGCAACCCGTACACCTCCTGCTTGTCCGAGAGAGAGAGAGAGAGAGACAGCGTCGGCATCCCCCCCACCTGTATATTGTAGCGAGATACAGAGATAGAGGGAGAGGGAGTGCATGGTGGTGCAAGACACAGGGAAAGTGACAATCTGTGCTCTTTTATGTCTCTGTCTGTGAAGTGGAATGGAAAGCTTTCAGTGAGAATGTGTGGTATGCTTTCTCTCTCTTTCTATGTTGGGTGGCTGGGGTGTGTGTGTGTATCTGTCCCCACAGCATAGTGACTTGTTGGGGGGGGGGGATGGAGGATAGGCTATTGGCAGACTCCAGAGCACGGGGAGATCTGCTGGTCTCTCTGCCCACAGTGTTGTCTGTGTGTCCCCGGTGACAGGTGCCATTATCTGTGTGGAATTGGGGGGGGTGCAAATTCATTTTGTCCTGCACTCTTCTGTGGCATGGGCAAGATACGTGTCTGTCTGAATTAATAGACAAAGAACCTCTGTGCGCAAACACTGAGGCAAGGGTTACCCCAAAGGACATTTGGCTGGGAAGCCAAGTTTCAAGAAAATACAAAATCACACATGCCCACACAATGCAAAGCATCATGGGCTGCATATGCAAATCACCACAGAATGTTATGCTGGTCCAACTTTAAGTAGAAATGCATGGTGCCGAAAGGCCTCTCACACAGTTTGCAAAGGGTGCTAACAGAAGACATAGACACGCGTCTCGTCTCTACCAGGACTCATCAGTATGCCTCGCCTGTTTGACACCCCAGTGGAATGGACCAGCTACCCTTAAGACAGTGTGTCTTGGATATGTTGTGGTGAACCCATTAAAATAAAAAACTATTTAAAAGACAAAGAACCTCTGTGCTCAAACACTGAGGCAAGGGTTACCCCAAAGGGCATTTGGCTGGAAAGCCAAGTTTCAAGAAAATCCAAAATCACACATGCCCACACAATGCAAAGCATCATGGGCTGCATATGCAATTCACCACAGAATGTTATGCTGGTCCAACTTTAAGCAGAAATGCATGGTGCCGAAAGGCCTCTCACACAGTTTGCAAAGGGTGCTAACAGAAGACATAGACACGTGTTTCGTCCTACCAGGACTCATCAGTATGCCTCGTCTGTTTGACGGTTTAATGGGTTCACCACAACATATCCAAGACACACTGTCTTAAGGGTAGCTGGTCCATTCCACTGGGGTGTCAAACAGATGAGGCATACTGATGAGTCCTGGTAGGACAAAACACGTGTCTATGTCTTCTGTTAGCACCCTTTGCAAACTGTGTGAGAGGCCTTTTAGCACCATGCATTTCTGTTTAAAGTTGGACCAGCATAACATTCTGTGGTGATTTGCATATACAGCCCATGATGCTTTGCATTGTATGGGCATGTGTGATTTTGTATTTTCTTGAAACGTGGCTTTCCAGCCAAATGCCCTTTGGGGTAACCCTTGCCTCAGTGTTTGCACACAGAGGTTCTTAGTCTCTTTAATAGTTTTTTATTTTAATGGGTTCACCACAACATATCCAAGACACACTGTCTTAAGGGTAGCTGGTCCATTCCATTGGGGTGTCAAACAGATGAGGCATACTGATGAGTTCTGGTAGGACGAAACACGTGTCTGTCTTCTGTTAGCACCCTTTGCAAACTGTGTGAGAGGCCTTTCGGCACCATGCGTTTCTGCTTAAAGTTGGACCAGCATAACATTCTGTGGTGTTTTGCATATGCAACCCACGATGCTTTGCATTGTGTGGGCATGTGTGATTTTGTATTGTCTGAATTAATGTTGTGTTTGTCTAGCATGCCAGTATACCAACAGAGAGAGCAAGGAAACAGTGCAGTGACAAAGGGAGAATGAGACATACACTGATTGGGAGAGCTACTGCAGAATCGGGGCAGTGTTGCATCTCTGTCACTCTGTCTTGTCTGCCATCAGGGAACAGCGAGGAGGTCAGATCAAAAATCACTGCACAAATCAGTGACACATCAGGTATTTGGGGAGAGGGAATGATCAGCAGGTCATTGCAGGTGTAGAGAAAAGTGCAGAGGGTAGTCATTATGGAATGGTAGGCAAGTACAATTAGCAAGACAGCATGAGAGAAAGAGTGAATTTCCCCCAATGTACTATGTACTGTACTGCCAGCGTAAGTTAGTTAATAACATGATATATTTTTTTTAACTTCAGACTGTTCCCCAAGTTCCTCAGATTGCTGACACTGTTGAATGTCTGTATGTGTGATGGGGGGGGGCAGCAAAGTAAGGGGTGTTTGAGTGTAACACAATATTTTCCACAAAAAATGTCACAAATCCTCTCAGTAGTGTAATTGTGATGTTTGTATGTGCACAGCAGACGTCACATATGCATTTTTTGTTTGGAACTATTTCCCAAGGTGGCAGGACACAGTCACTTTTTTGGTGTTTAAACAGGGGAAAAACCTTTCTGGGGGTTTTCCCTTGTGTTGTATTGCACATAACCCATGTTGCACGTGCAATACCCACTTCAGTGTATGCAGTTATTAGTGATTAAAGTTTAACCAGCATAACATTCTGTGGTGATTTACATATGCAGCCCATGATGCTTTGCATTGTGTGGGCATGGGTGATTTTGTACTTTCTTGAAACTTGGCTTCCCAGCCAAATGCCCTTTGGGGTAACCCTTGCCTCAGTGTTTGCGCACAGAGGTTCTTTGTCTTTATTGGTGATTAATCTACATCCCAGGTGCTGTGAGGACACTCAACCTGCAGACTCATGCCTCCCAACGCACCAGAGATGTTGATTAATCCCCAATAACCCAATACCTTGTTGTGGGTTATTGCTTATTTATTTTTTAAATAGTAATGAATTAAGAAAAAGGCAGTTTATGGCTTGTTTACTAGGTGGCAGACAGGCTTAGCTGCTATCTATATATTATTTATCTATTTTAGTTTTCTTTTCTACTTAGCAATAAGGAGCAATACAAATGAGTATGAATAGATATGCCATTGACAGAGCAAAGGCTGATGGCACATTTTTAAGGTAGAAAAAGAAATGGGCAGACTGGATGGGTCTTGTGGTCCTTATCTGCTGTCAACTTCTATGTTTCTATGTTTCTATGAGGCATTGCTGCTGCTGTCTCTCTGTGGAGGACATGGATTACAGACGTCTGCATGATTAAGTAGACTCTTACATTTCCTTCATTTTCATTTTAAAATTTATTTACCCAGTATAGCCTAGCTGAGATGCAACATTCTGTTTCAGTGGGTCCTGCTGCTAACCATTTCTGCATCTTGGTGGACTGGAGCACCAGGATACTTGACTCTGCTGAGGTTTGAACATGTGATCTTCCAGTTCAACTACACCCACGTTATCTAAACATAAGCCCTTTGAACTATAACTGAGAAAATCCAAAGCTCTGGTTCTGGAGGAGCAGTTTCTGAAAGCAAACTGTCTTGCTGAATGGACCACAGCCTGGCTCTCAGTTGAGCACTTTGAATGTATACTGTTCATGACTAGAATCCAGAAAAGCAGTTTATAAATTTGTTCATGTAGAATTTGTTGAAACAACACACCGAGCAAAGAGCTTGTGAAGTTTGTCTGTTTAGTTGTTTATTTATTTTTATTTAACCAGGAAGGTGGACTGGATCAAAATGATCCATTTTTTCAGCCACACTTGAGGGGAAGGGTTGTAGCACAACAATAGGAATACAAAACATTACATGAAAAGGTAGTAAAATATGTGTCACAATGCACTATATATGCCTAATAAACAATGCATGTAATATACAATTTAAGTAACATTTCCACAATTACACAAAGAGCTTGACCATAGACTCTTACTTAGATTTTGTCTAAACACAGGGGGCACGATTTCCAAAAGCCCTGAGAACGCTGCAAGCCCCTGGTGTGTTAATCATACGGTGCACGGGATGCCGCAAGTTAAACCAGCTTCCCCCAGACTAACTTTGGCATTCCATGGACCCTTTTTATGGGGCTTTTACCAAATATTTGGCACATGCTACTTTGAAGTGTGGAAAGTGTTGCAACTGCACCGAATGTACTAAAATCGGATGCACTTGTGTCAAAGGAGTTTGGTGTAGCTGTGCCAAATAAGGGAGCTGATGTGGGGCTTCATGCAAGCCCTATGTCCCCCTTTGAAAATCAAGCCCAGGGTATTTTACAGACAGGGCAATATCCTATTCTACAAGTTGATTTAATACTCTAAGTCCATAGTAAGAAAATGATCTTTCAGCTAATGTTGTTTTTACGAACTTTTCATTAAACTTTTTTGTAGGCATATTATGTAAAGACACCGATTTTGTAGACTTTTTTTTCCACTTAACATACTTGGCAAATTTGAAGTGTATACTTTTTGTACAAGAACTCACAACTTTCTGATAAATCCTCAGCTGTGGTGCTAAGACCTTCGTACATGCGTACAATTCACAATGATGAGTTTGTTTAGATGGTCTAAAAACAAACCAACATATTAAATGTAACAACATATTTTAACAAATGTCTGGGGCTTGATACAATAAAACTGAATTATACTCTGATGCAGGAAGTAAAATCTGTTTTGCAATGGTCTTTTTTTATTTTTCATTTTCCAACAAGTTTATTTATCTGAGGTTGTAAAGTGACTGTATGATCCAGGGTTGTACCAAGATAACTAAAGTTTTTTACTACTTTAAAGGAAAGCTGAGCAAAACACTGTTGCCAATTCCTAGGCTGCAGAAACACTTGTTTAGCACTACCTGCATGAGTCACAAGTCCCTGTTACCTCTGCCCTATTGTCTTGCTTTCATCCTGAGCCGTATCGATAGCGGAGCGCCATAGGACACAGTCATCAAGATCAGTGAATAGTAACAAGCCGCCTGCGCTTCGCTGAACGCCAGCCTGGTACCCAGCCGGGCAAATTTTATGGAGGAAAACTAACTTATGTGGCATAAACTACTCATTATAGTGAACATTTAGAAGTAAACCCCATTGAAAATGGAGCATGGTAAGCTGTTTAATTTTTTAATTGAAAGTTGAAGTTCTGAGTTCGGACATGCGCATTAGCGCCTGGCGCTAATGCACATGTCTGAACTCAGAACTTCAACTTTCAACTAAAAAGTTAAATAGGTTACCATGCTCTGTTTTCAATGGGGTTTACTTCTAAACATTCACTTAAATGGGTAGTACATACCTCACAAGTGTATTTTTTTCCATAAAAATTTGCCCAGCTCATCACGAACGAGCGTTCCAGCAGAGCGCAGGAAGGAAACTGCTGAACAGAGCACACACTCGGTCTTCCAGTGCGGTGGCAGTATCCATCTGGCAGCTTCAGCATCAGCGCAGAGCTCAGGAGCACAGAACCGGGGCAAATTAAGGACGAAAGGTTAGCTGGAGGCTTGTGAACAAATAAAGGTAGTGCTAAACGGGTGTTTCTGTGGCCCTGGGAATTGGCAACAGTGTTTTGCTCAGCTTTCTTTTAAGTGGTTCATTTTCAAACCCAGTTACATGCAATTTTTGTCAATGTGTATCTAACCTTTGATGGATCCCAAAAGTCATCACCTTTGTTTTTTTTTCTTATTTAATAAAACTCTAATTCTATCACACCAACTTTGCAGCATGTCATAAGTGCCCTGCAGGTGCTCCTTGTGGTCCATTCCTGTTTTACCAGTACAATATGATACTGTATTATCTGTGTACATAATTGTAGATGCATCCTTACATATAGTTGGTCAATTGTTTATATAGCTAGAAAACAGGAGCGGGCCCAGTATTGAACCCTGAGGGACACCCAGACTAATCCTTAGTGGTTCAGATTTAACTGTATTTATTGTATGTATTTATTTGATAATTTCAATTACAATACCTTTGAGCTTATAGCTTCTTTATTAAAGTTCCATGTCAGAAAGACAAGATATATACAGACAACACAGAATTTGATTTTTGAGATACAATAAAAAGAGAAAATAGCTACCTAATGCAAAACTTGTAGTTTTAAATAAACAATCATTTTAAGAAGCAGCACACAGTGTTGTCTTGAGCAATTGTTGACACTGCCTCCATTTCCTTATTAGCAGAGGAGTATCAGGGTTATGAGATAGGTGAGGAGAGGCAGTGGTTACCGGGGAAGGGGGAGGGGGGAATACCAAGGTGCACGGTGTGGAAGTAGTCAGTGGTGGGTCAGTGATAGGTGGGGATGCCAGCTAGTGCTATAGGTGGTGTGTGGGATGGGAAAAGAGGGCACAGTAGTGAAGGGGCTAGAGGGTAGGGACTGGGTGCTGCCAAAGGTTGGAGAAGGGATGTAACCATTTACAGAGTATTGGTCTTGCATGGGGTTATTCAAAGCAATCACATTTTCCCACTTGTGTGAGTTTTTATTTTTGTTTTTCGGTTCAATTTTGAAATGGGCAATCTTGTCAGCATTCACTATTGAGGCACAGGGACCATTCAGCCATTGTGGGGCCCTATAGACAGAAGACCACTGTGCTAGACTAGTCTTTCTATGGGGTACCCAGTGGGCATTGCTGAACATGCTTCTTGTGAGATGTGGGGTGAGCACTGGTTGAAATAGTGCCTGGATTCCCAGGGGAGTTAGTCTGAGAAGTGTTTTCCTACCCAGGAGGCAAACCTGGTACCTAATTCTTTCTTTGAGGGGGATCCACCAAGTTTGGGCGTAAAGATTGCAGGTGTGGGTAAGTTAATCAACATTCAGTACCAGTCTGCACACTTTACTCATAACCCCCTTGACTCATTTAGTGAGGAGTCAGAGGCTACGCTATACACTGCTAGCCCAAATGTGTTTTCTCTCATCCATGCTATGTACCAATCATGTAATGTTTGCTTGAATACTGTCTATCCAAATTCCCCTTCCCCCAGGATGCATCTGGTAAAACTTTTAAATAAGTAAATAAAAGTAAATAAGTAGTCAATGACAGATAGTATGGAACTGTTGACACCCGTGCTTATGGCTTCAAGCGTGATGGAGTTCCAGTGCCTAAATAAGATACCTAGTTTAGCATTAGCAGTTTTAACGATGTTGTCAATGTGCAATTGGAATGTAAGGGAGTCATGTAAAGTGACACACAGGCAGCCCTTCAGATAACTCTAATTTGGACGTATTTTACGTCCATGAATTAGCACAAAACGTTCAAAAATGTAGTCTGTGGAGTCATTGAGGTCCACTGACATTCCCCTTGTTTAAGGCTGACATCCATTTTTTATTGTGTGGATGTCTTATTTTTTTGTATGCCACATTGGAAGTCCACCCCAGTGTGGCAAAAGTCTCTTTTGCTGATGGGGGTGCCCAATCCCCCATCGGCTTCATTGCCCCCTCTGAAAAAATTCATATGCCACTCTGGGAACCCACCCCAGCATGGCAAAAGTCTTGTTTGCCAACGGGGGTTCCAAATCCTCTGTTGGCCTCACTGGTCCCCTCAAACTGCCTGATGCCACACTGGGAGCCCATCCCAGTGTAGCAAAAGTCCTCCATTTTCTTTCAAAAAAAGACCTGAAAGAAAAAAACTTTCCCTTATTGATTCTCTTGCCCCACTCCCCAACCCGCGCCCACCCTCTGCGTACCCCATCTTCCCACATCCCCACTTCACCCCCACCTCACCCCATACTTACCTCCAGAGCCCAGCGCAACGATCTTCAGTGGACCGGGAACACATCTGCACTCTTCAAAGCCGACCGCGAACTGAAGAAATGACAGTAAGCTATATAACGGCATAAATGGATTTTTTTCAACTTTGGTGCATATCTCAGCCATTTTTGGGAATTTTTTCACCAAATTTTCAACATGGGGTTTTTGGGACCCCACCTCAGGAACTGTGATACTGTCATTTTGTTATTCGGTCCCAAAATGTGATATCTCGGTCACTGTGCGGAACCACCTTTTGGGACCGATTAACAAAATGACAGTGTCACAGTTCATGAGGTAGGCCCCCAAAAACCTATGTTGAAAATTTGGTGAAAAAACTCCCCAAAGTAACTGTTTTATGAGTGTCCGTTGAGCAGTTCCTACGCATGCTCATAACTTTGAGCATTTTTTATATTTTCACTCCAGATTTTCAGCAATGCCATTTTACCACACCTCCTTATGAATAGTACAACTGTCATTTTTCACATCTCACCTGAAATGTGTTTTTGCACATATAGCTCACAATAGCGCAGTCAGTGTGAAAAATTAATGTTCAGGACAGATTAAGAAAATCACAGTGACACTGTTCATGAGCAGAGGTTTTTAACTGGCTATGTTGAAAATTTGGTGAAAAAATTCCCCAAAATGACTGTTTTACAAGCGTGCATTGCACAGTTCCTACGCACGCTTGTAACTTCGAGCATTTTTAATATTTTCACTCCAGATTTTCAGCATTGCCATTTTACCACACCTCCTTATGAACAGTACAGCTGTCATTTTTCACATCTTAACCAAAATCTGTTTTTGCACATGTAGTGCACAATGGCAGGGTCGGTGTGCAAAATCTATGTTCAGGACAGATTAAAAAAATCACAGTGACACTGTTCATGAGCAGAGGTCTTAAACTGGTTATGTTGAAAATTTGGTGGCAAAAGTCCATAAAATGACTGTTATGAGCATGCGTTGTGTCAGATGTGGCAAAAAAAGGGTAAAATTTAGGGTAACTGCTCCCCAGGGATGTCCACAGGGTACTGCATCCCTCACAAAGTGCAGTTACGTCTTTAGTGATACCCTCTAAACTAATTCTAAAGGGTGCCATTAAAGAGTTCCTGACAGTGCCAGGGTGGGGATGGGGGGGCAGTGATTAGAAAAAGCACATGTGGTGGCATGGAGGAATAGGGCTTGGGATGGGGATGATCTGGACACCAGGGACCTTTAACTGGCTGGGGGTAGGAAGTGGGCCACTGGACACCTGGCAGGGACCTTTACTTGAGCTGTGGTTAGGAAGGGGGCCAGTGGAGACCTGGCACCTTTACTGGGGCTCGGACTAGGGATTGTATTCAAGGGACACCATGTATCATGGGAGAGCAGTGGATGTGGCCTTTCTGGACTTCAGTAAGGCTTTCAACACAATACCACACAAGAGGCTAGTTAAGAAAGTAAGCAGCTAGCATGGGTGTGTGGTAGAAAGTGGTAAGCTGGGTAACTAACTGGATAAATGATATGAGGCAGAGGGTGGTGGTAAATGACAGCGCACTCAGGGTACAGGAAAGTAGCTAGTGTGGTACCACAAAGATCAGTGCTGGGACTGGTCCTCCCAAATGTCTTCATAAGTAACATTGCTGAGGAGCTAGAGAGGAAGATGTGTTTCTTTGCAGATGATACAAAAATCTGCAACAGGATGGACACTCAGGAAGGCGTGGAACTTACGTACAGGAAATGTAAATGGTCATCAGGATAGGGGACAAGAGCAAGACAGGATTATTTCTAAAAGAAGCAGTAGAGCCCAATTAGAGCAAGGGGCAGGAACCTGAAAGGAAATACTGCACATTGTAATACAGTGTGTATGTACAAAGGCTACAAATGTTAGTGTAGCATGGATTACAGTGAGGTATTCAGAAGGCCAATGAGTTGACTTCAAAAACTATAGGACTTGGAGTATTGTGACGGCCAAAAATTGTCGACTGGAATTATTTTGACTTACAAAAAATTGACAGCTGGAGTATTTTGACTCCAGTAAAATGAAATGACTTCCAAATTTCAACCCATGGAAGTATTTTACTTCCACTGCAAAAAAATTATCTGAAGCCCTGTACCCAGGTATTCGAAAATATTAACATGTTCGAGGATTTCACCATTCCTATTACATATGTCAAGCTGGCTTTCTTTCCTCTTAGCCTGGTGGTTTGAGAACAGCATAACTTTCATTTATTTTTTGAGAAGCAATTTATTCTGGTGGAACCATTCCTCTAGCTCTTTAAAGCTACTTTGTAGTTCATTGGTAATTGGCCCAAGGTGATTAGTGCCAGTGAATACTACGGTATCGTCTGCATAAAGCAGGATATTCGAGGTGCAGGAGTCAGGCAGGGTGTTAAGAAAGGAAGGGATTTTAATTATTTGTACTCTGTTTGACAAGTAGTTAACCAGTGTGCAGTATGATCACTTACTCCAAGACCTTTCAAGTTTTTTATCAGCACAGCATGATCTACCAGATTAAAGGCTTTGGTCAGGTCGATTAAGATAGCAACCCCCTCCCATATGCAACCTGTTCCATATTGCTGTGTATATCTGTATATATCTCTTCTCAACCTGCCAAGGCTGTCATGCTATATCTCTTTCTGAAACTGTATTGATCTGGAGTTAGTAGTTTATTGTCTTCTAAATAACTTAATAATTTGCCAAATACTGCTTTTTCTAGTAGTTTTGACAAAGTGGGAATAACTGATATAGGCCTATCATTTGTTATAACAGTTCTGTCACCCATCTTAAAAATAGAGGTAACTACCACAGTCTTATATAGCACAGAGAAAAATTGCAAGCTGATTGGCTGGTGCCACTTGGAAGATGAGATTACTACCAAGGGGCACAAAGAAATACCAGCCAATGCACCAGCATACAATGGCACGAGATCACTGTGCCACATTTTCCAGCTTAAAGGGTACCTAAACAAGCAGTTTATTAAAACTGCAATCTCTAAAATCTGGCTTCATATGGAGGTAAAATAAAGGCTGCTGTTTACATGTATGCTAAAACTGCATTTATGTAAATAACATAAATGCAGTTTCATAGCATTTGAAAAAATGTAAACATCAGCCTTTCACTTTCAAAAAACAGCCTTGGCTTCTCCCTAAGATGTCTGCCAAGTGTGTTAAGTGATGAGTCATGATGACATCATCAGAGCCAGAGCCAGTGTGCCACATATATTTCTATAGTGCTAACTGGTTCTTCTTTCCCACTTTATTTTGAATTGTTGTGCCAGAATGATCAACATCATGTATTACCTCATGGATTATTTTGAGCAGTACATATGTTAGGCTATGATTTTGTTCATTTTGTTTACTTTAACTTGCAGAAAATATTTTGCAATCCAGCTGACTTTTTCTTTGGCAAACTGCATTACAGTACAACACTTCAAATACCTAATGATCTAGTGGTTATATGATGCACTGAGTTTTGTTTTTCGTTAACCAGGAGAGACACACTAAGCTGAAAGCTTATTTACAGGTGCGGCCTGGGAGCACAAGGAAGTTTAGTGACTTGCTCAGGGTCACACAGCAATGTACCAGTCTTGTTCAGTTCCAAAACTCATGCTCTCTTGTTAATCCACAAATAAGTCTTTCTTTTTTCCATGTGAACCCCCTACACCTAGTCTGCCTTCTGTTGAAGAACCCACCATCCATACCCTGTCCTTAGTACTGCCTGGGGCTGCATATGAGCTTGCAGTCTCATGAAGAGAATTATCACACCTCAGATTGTAATCTTGTACCTCAGAGGGTTGTGCACACCTATACTGATACGCATCATCAGCTGGCACTGTTAAAAAATGCCTCCCAAATCACTCTCCATTTCACATTCTCAATGTTTGACTTCTGCTGCCACAGTAAACATTCAGTGGATCACCACCCTTCTGCACAGTGACGGTAGTATGTACAGTTCCTTGTTGTGTTTTTTCTCACCTCATTAACCAACAAATAGGTCTTCCTAGAGGGCCAAGCAAAAAAGCATCATGACCCACCAGAAAAGCTGCTGTTCATGCCCTCATAAGGACTGCACTTACAATGGATAACAATATTATTAGCAGGAGAGGCATACTAATACCTTGAACGAATCAACCTGACTTCCAGTGTCAGTCTACTCCTTTATCTGTGATCTGCAGAACCCTGCAGGACAGTTCCCAACAATTCTTCTCCAGTGTCTTTCTGTGTTCTACTCCACGATGTGAGTTAGCTGGCTACCACCCTTCCAAATCTTGAATGAGCTATACACAACTCCCTCAATACTGTCCTAACAAATATCAACACCCTCCCCACCCGAAATCTCCCTACACTGAATTCAAGTAACAGTTTGGGTGCAGCCCTGCCACTCTGAGTATTTGTCATTGCTGGCTACTCTCATCCACAGTCAGGTAGTGATCACAGTTCTGGTAGCCCCGCATTTCGGATCTCACAGTGATCTGCTCAGTGTCCTCCTTCATGTCTTCAACTATCCTGAATATAGCTGTACCCTGCTGGAATGGCCTCATCAGCCCCTCTCTGGCATTCATTCTTCTCACCTGCTCCACACCAAAAACTGGTGCGTTCATTACCGTTCCGCATCATGAATGCAGTTAGTACAGTCTCCCATGTTACAGTTACGTATTAATAATAAACATGATCTTCTGGTAAGCCAGGCTGATAGCAGTGTGGCACAAGTGGAAAAATGGGCTTTCCTACCCATATAAGATCGAAGTCACCTATGATTAGGCACTATTAAATGATGTGCACACCCATCATTTAATAGTGCCTAACCAAAGGTAGCCTAGATCTTTTAAGGATAAAAAAAAATCCCTTCATTCCCCTTGTTCCCTGCTGTTATGAGACTGACTTACTGGAAATATATGTTTATATTTGACATGTCAAAATAAAACAGGGACTGCACTACTGCATTTATGATGCAGAAGGGTGATGAGCTCACTGGTTTTCGGAGTGAGGAGGAATAGTGAAGAATGAATACCAGAGGGGAACTGAGAAGACCACTCTTGCAAGGTACTGCTATATTCAGGGAAGGGGAAGACAGAAGGAGAGAAACATGAGCAGATTACTGTGAGAAATAAGATGTGGGGCTGCCAGCACCCTGATCACTACCTGACCCTATTGTCCTGGCCAGCATTCCCCTTCTCATAAAGCAGTTCATGCAGTTGTCCAAGACTGTGTGGATATTAATGTATGGAACCACTGCCACTACATATTCAGTCACTTCACTATCAATCTAGTATTGCTCGTGAAGCACTTTGGGATACAATGTGTATGCAAACCACTATATAAATGCTGATTCTTCTTCTTGTAAATGTTTTCCCATGGAAAAAGAAGACAAGACAAGCATATATTTGAGTTTCAAGAAAGTATGAACTCTAACATTGGACTACTCAAGAACTTTCTTACAAATAAGTGGTGGATCTAGGGGTTGGTGAAAGGTGTGGCTGCAACCCCCTCCCCCCAACATAGTAACATACTTGCATTCTGCTGCTGCTGCATTTCACTTTGTTGAAGAAGTCTGATTTATTGATTGTACAAATGTTTACATTCAAACTATGGATTACATTTGGTGGTTCTGTCAGAAACATACTAAAAAGAATAATAGTAGAAAATATAAAGGTTTAATAAAATATTAAAAGTGTATATTGCATGCACACCACCCCAGCACCCCATTGTAGCATCCTGGATCCACTATAACCACTAGACTACCAGGTTATTCAAGATTTGTACTGCACTGTGGTTTGCCACAGAGAAAGTTAGTTGGATTAAAACACATTGTCAGCACATTAAAGTAAACAAAATGAACAGAACCATAGCCTAACAGGTGCGTTACACAAAATAATGTGCATGATTTTGACCATTTGGATGAAACAATTCTATACAAAGGGAATAAATGACTAGTTAGCACTATAGAGAGCTATATATCTCTCTGACTTTGACTCTGATGATGTCGTCACATAACACATTTGGCGGCCATTTTAGGAAGCAGGTAGGGCAGTTTTTTTTTAATTGGAAGGCTGATTTTACATTTTCATATGCTCTGGAACCACATTTAGGTAAATTATATAAATGTAGTTTTAGCATTAATGAATACAGCAGCCTTTCCTTTAGTCATCTGCGGAGTCAGATTTTTGAATAGTTTGTCAAAATGTTGTTTAGGTATCCTTTAAAAAGTCATACAGCTGCTATTGTTATTACTGCTAACAGCTTTGAAACAGTGAGCAATCACCTAATATTGGAAATGAGGAGAATAGTGCTTTTAATGGTGGCAATAAAAAAAAACATTGACAGCCCCAGTATCACTGTGCTAATAATATCACAGTGACACTAACTATTATTGCTGGCTATGTGAGGGAAAATGACTGTTCTGCCCCTTACCAACTGCCTTTCCCAGTACTGATCACTCCCATGCTGGACTGTTTGCCCAAAGCGGACCCCCAATTCAACCAAAAAACACACCACACTGTTTTGGTATAAAAAAGGCCGCAGCTCTTTTTACTTGATCAAAAGTTGTATACATTACATGGGACATAACATTTATAAACCTAATATGTACATTACAAATTTACATATGTATGCACTTACAAAATATCATATATATACATTTTAACATATGTACATTACATATCCCATCCTGCAAGACCCCTTGGGCAGCCCTAATTCATGTATTGCTGAAACCCTGGCTCCTTCATCTGCTTGTTTGAGGGGAACTCTGGCCCTTTAGTCCAACAGACCCATTGAGGGCCGTGCCTTTCCGCAAGACAGTTCCCCCCCCTTACCCGAATTTAGGGGTTCCTAGACCTTGACGAGGAGCATGCCCATCAGGGCCGCACTTCCATCTCTGAGTCTTGATCCCAGCGCTGCTGGAGCACGCCCCAGCCTGGGTGCCTTCATCTCCTGATCTTCCAGGGCATACCCGCTCCTAGGGTTGTGCCTGTCCCCCTTGACACCCAATCGCAGCTCTTATGTCAATCTTACCCAGGGTCAGCCATGAATTACCGCTGCTGTCCATACATTTCAAGTAGGTTTCCTACTAGAGCCGCGACAGAGCTTTTTGCTATGGCCTTAAAGTTTAAGGGCGGAGGGTGGGAAATTTCTGCTGTGAGGAGCTGTTCCAGGAGGCGAGATCCTGGGACAGCTCTTTTAAAGCTACTGCTGTGCCCTCCCTGTAGGGAGGGTCTGGTCCAGCCCTCCGAGGATATTCTAGGATTGCCTTTGCTTGGGGCCGCCTCCTCCTTGTTGGTGGGCGGCCCTTCTTGCCCCACCCTCTGGGGGGCCGTCGGCAATCTGCCCTCCCCGGTGAGAGGCCGGTGGGACTATTTGCCCAAAGCAGACTCCCAATTCAACCAAAAAACACCACACTGTTTTGGTATAAAAAAGGCCGCAGCTCTTTTTACTTGATCAAAAGTTGTATACATTACATGGGACATAACATTTATAAACCTAATATGTACATTACAAATTTACATATGTATGCACTTTACAAAATATCATATATATATATACATTTTAACATATGTACATTACATATCCCATCCTGCAAGACCCCTTGGGCAGCCCTAATTTATGTATTGCTGAAACCCCAGCTCCTTCATCTGCTTGTTTGAGGGGAACTCTGGCCCTTTAGTCCAACAGACCCACTGAGGGCCGTGCCTTTCCACAAGACAGTTCCCCCACCCTTACCCGAATTTAGGGGTTCCTAGACCCTTGACGAGGAGCATGCCCATCAGGGCCGCACCCCCCCATCTCTGAGTCTTGGATCCCAGCGTTTCGGTGCACGCCCCAGCCTGAGTGCCTTCATCTCCTGATCTTCCAGGGCATACCCGTCCTAGGGTCGTGCCTGTCCCCCTTGACACCCAATCGCAGCTCTTATGTCCATCTTACCCAGGGTCAGCCATGAATTACCGCCACTTACGTATGGTGCCAACATGTATCTCCCACTAATGCCCAAGGGATCTTACTCTTTCCAAACAGTACTGTTTCGCAAAAATCGTTGAGCATATTGTTGAAAATGTCATTCCCAATATCAGATAAATGAACCCCATCCCAGCTATATAGGCCCTTATCAGATTTCATGATCAGGAAATGCCTGATTACCTCCACTTCCATTGAAGCCGCGAAATGGGACACCTCCTTATTCACAGACCTCCGCGCCTTGTCCATGGTCCCTGCCTTTCGCTCCCCACGCCACTGCTGGCATGGTATCATTCTAGTCCATGCTAGAATGGTGCGAGCAACATCTGTTTTAGTGGGACAAACTCTCTTAATATCCCCAATTAATCGGTGCCCTAGGGTGACCAAGTCGGTCCCTCCCAGGTGGATAACCAGCGCCACCGTGGTTGCCTATGTAGACCCAATGTAACAACAGTTCTGCATAATGCCCCCCACTTCATCCCACCTTTTCCTGCCCATTTTATCGCAGCTTGACTCCTTGGGATGCCCAGCTGTCTGGTGTAAGGCCGTTTTCTCGTCCTCATGTATGCCTCCCTTACGTGCGAATGACCCACAATCCATATCTGAGGGGTTGCTGTAGACGTGCCTGCAATACAAAGATAGAAACATGTGAGTAATCTCCCAATCTGTACTTCAATTGCCACTTGTGCTGGGTTCTGCAATGTCACTTCCTGTTGGGTTCTGCTAAGGCCTAATAGTACCTCATGCATGCTTTTGAAGCCCACCTGCCGACCCTTTATCTGCTCCTTTAACCCACACCTGGCTGCCTCGGTGGTTGCTCCAATTCTGAATGAATGGGTGTTGTATGAGGTTGGGTTTTTCCCGCCATCCATAAACCTTTTCTAGGACAGCCGTGAACTGTTGCCTTGTAACAGCTTTTCTCCGTCTCCTACGCACAAACAAATGCCCCGTCCAATTGGACGATCTGCCACATACTCACTCATTGTCGACCATGGGAAAATGTTCCCTGGTGGAGCCCTGAACAGTGTTATAATGGCAGGGGGTGCCACACTGGTTTGTTTTTGAATTTCGCAGCTGAAAACACAGTCTGTCTTGCCAGATGACGAAATCACTAAACTGAAGATTGGTGTTCTGGCTGCACAGTGAGTTAGACTGTGGTACCAACTCTGAAACCCGGAAAGCCCCCAAAAATGCACATATGTATAGGGCCCTGAAAAGCTTGGTTTCATAGCCCAAGCTGCAAGTGCCTGACAGTGCTTTCAGGAGGCTGGACAACTCAGGTAGTCCTATGGGCTTCCTCATGTCCGCCCTTTTCCCACTAGTCTAGACAGCCCCTGTATCATTTTCTTTGTAATAAAACTGCTGGTTGGATCAGGGAAACCCTCATACTTATGAAGAAAGGCGATGCCCGCTAGTTGAAGGTGTATCGCTGCTGGGGATCTTCCTATGCTTTCTAAGTGAAGGATGTAGTTTTGAACCTGTCTTTGGGTATTGTGTAGTACCACGCTTACCTCGTGACCACAAAATTGCTGGAAAGACCCATAGCTATCTACATACTTCCTCCATGTCGAGGGGGCCACAGCGAGTTGTACCAGTTGCTGCAATCTTGGTTCCCAAGTCTCCAGACCGCTTCCGGTATTTGCGTGGGGAACTGGTCTGCTCCACGGGCTAACTGTGATGAAGCGCCGAGCTGAAATCAGACAGGCATCTGCTATAACATTTTCTTCTCCTGGCAAATGACGTGCCTTAAAGAGATGTTGTATCGTAGGCAGCATAACACAAAGACCACAAGACCTTCATCACCTCTTCAGAACGAGATGTTCATAGTTCAGTATGTCTGCTACGCCTCTGTTGTCCATGTGAAAAGCACCTTCTTATTCTGAATTTTGTGCCCCATACCCTCACGGCTACCATGATAGGGAACAACCAAGAAGGGTGATGTTTTTGTGAGCCCCTGATACCCACTCCTGTGGCCAGCGTCCTGCAAACCATGCACCTTGCCAGAATGCCCCAAAACCAGTGCCACCTGAAGCATCGGTTACCATGTGCAAATCTAACAAATGGTCTGCCGGAGTTTGCCAGATGGTGATACCATTGAAATCTCATAAGAAAAGTTCCCAAACCTGTAGGTCTGCTTTTATGCCCTGTGTTAATCTGATGTGATGGTATGGTTTTTGGGTGCCCCCCCCAGTGGCTGACGCCATCCGCTGGAGGAATGGCCTGCCCGGGCAAATTGCCCGGCATGCAAAATTCAAGTGGCCTATAACAGACTGCAGCTGTTGTAGGGTCACCTTCTTTGCCCTTCCCATTTCCCCCAACATTGTGCTCAAAAGTGCCATCTTGTCTTGCGGTAGTCAGGAAACCATAGCCTCGGAGTCTATTTCTATGCCTAGGTATGAGAAGCATGTAGCTGGGCCTTCCGTTTTTTCCTGCGCTAGCGGGACACCAAAATACCCCATTAATGAGGTGAAACCTTGCAGCATATCGGCACACGTGGTTGCCCCCCTGGGACCCACAAATAGAAAATTGTCAAGATAGTGAACTATATGTACGTTATGTGTGTGTTCTCTGGTGGCCCACTCCAAGAAGGTTGAGAAAGCTCCGAAGGCTGAGCAGCTTACAGAGCATCCCATGGGCATAGCCTTATCCATATATCATTGGCCTCCCACTTCGAAGCCCAGTAAATCTTGGTCATTCGGATGTACTGGCAGCAGATGGAAAGCGGATTTGATGTCGTTTTTTGCCATCATTGCCCCACGGCCTAGTTCTTGTATGTGGCGTAGTGCCACATCGAACGTTGTGTATTGCACTGTGCAGTCCTCTGGGTTGATGAAGTCATTTACTGAATTGCCCCTCGGGTAAGACAGGTGATGAATGAGCCTGTATTCCCCCACTTCCTTCTTGGGGACCAGCCCTAATGGGGATACCCTGAGGTTGTGCACGGGGGGGTAGTTGAATGGTCCCACCACCCTGCCCGCCTGTATTTCTTTTGCAATTTTCATTTTTAGGATGTTGGGAAGTAACTTTGCTGACCTGAGATTGCAAGCTATGGTTTTTTCCCTTGGCCCCTTGTATGGTATCCTAAAACCATACTTGAAACCGTCATGAATATATTTGGCTGTTTTTTCCGATAGCGGTCGAGCTAGGGTCCATTCGGTCTAACTGCATTGGTGAGTTAGCTAAACTTCCCAGCCCCCTTTCCTTTTTCATTGCCTGCTCCCTCAATGTTTGATTTTTTAGAGGACTGTCGTGTGCATTCTGATAACCTGTGTTCTCCCCCTTACAACTTGCATATGTGGCCGTACTTACAAAAGGAACGAAAACATTTTCCTTTATTATAATCGTAGCATGCCTTCCCACCTGCTCCCTTCCTCTGATCCTTCCTGTACTCTCCCCCTGTTTGTCTGGCAATAACATGACCACTGTCAGTGTAAGTTACCACATTGGGCCGGCCATGGCATATAGCGGACCCACAGGTCTATGTGTGTGTTTTCCCATTTGAGATTGGTTGTCTGATAGTTTCCAGACGAAACTGTTTGTCATATTTTAACCACGATATCCATCAAATGACAGATGTGCAAATTTTATGGTGTCCCTGTATTTTAGAAGAGCAAGTAGCTTATCAGGGTGTTTCATCCCATAAACTGACATAAAATGTCGAAGGCTGCTGCCCAATTCTCAAATGCGAAAGGTACCTTCGGCTCGTCGTGCGCCTTTCTTGTTTCATCATTTTTTCCTCGCTCATTTCTGGAATTTCTATGCAATAATGAAAACATATCTATAAATTCCCCTTTCCAGATTTTTTCCGGACAGTGCCAGATATGGGTCCCCCAATGGGTCTTCCACCGCGTATGCCCAGCACTGGAGATGCTGATACTGTGTTTGATTTTTCCCGTGTATCAGATAGGTAATGGTATCCATTGCAGAGGCTACCATCTCACGCCTCTTGCGGCTCGAGTCATGCTTTCCTTGTTAATTGGGGGGGTTTGAATTGAAGGCCCTACACCTGTCCATACCTGAACAGCTGCCCCTTGTGCATTACCCCCTACTGAAGCCCCTTGGGAGACACTGGAGTGAGGAGGCTGGATCAGACGAGCCTGGCCCCCTGTGGCTAACTGCTGTCCACCTCCCCTGTGACTTAAAAGGGATTCATCCTGCCCTGTCCAAGCTGATTCAGTCCCCTGGTGCACCCCGCATCTGTAGTTATCCCCTGACCCAGTGGCCCCTGCTGTACCCATAGAGGTACCTTCGGCAGGCTCATTGGCTGGAATTGTCCAGGGTCCCACAATGGGGTTGGTCATTCCATCCTGCTGGGTTGCTGGGAACTGGAGATGGAAGGCATATGATTCATTGCTGGCCAAGCGGTGGGCATGTTACCGGTCCCCATACATAAATGGCCACATGAAGGGTTGTGTTGCATGTTTGATGCCCTGGCATCACCGGCCCGGATTGAACCCAAGCCACCCGTGCCCCAAATGGCTGTTTACCCTTTGACCTCATGTGATTTCTTCCTGACAGTTTGATCACGGCCCCCTGTCCCATCTCCGTGTGCCTTGCCCTCCTGCTCCTCGCTCTTCACCTTTTTGGTCTCGCGCCATCACTGGATTGGTCCTCCTCGCTATCTGAATCAGACCACACTAAATCTACCGATGCATCACTGTCCTGATCTCCCTCATACTCACCGATCTGTGGCTGTGTAACTGGTACCACTGGGGTTTTCTCCCTTCCTTCGTTCTCTGTCCTGGGTTGGGCCACGGATGTGCTCTCGTCTGCTCTACTCCGTTTTTTCTCCATCTGCTTTTTTCCAGCCTTTGTCAATAGTTGGGACTTCCGTTTACTTTGCTTGCCCTGCCCCTTTTTTGCAATGGATTTTTTTGAGCCACGGATTCCAACAATCGGGCCGATGGCTGGCTATGCCTGGGCTGTCGACACTCATCCTGTGCCGGTTCTTGCAGCCTATACTTTAATATGGTGGGAGGGAGGTCTCACAGTTTGCTGCTGCCTGCCTGGATTGGCAACTAGCAGTTCGGGTTCCACTCAGACATGGTTGTCAGCTCAATCTTACCTCCAATGTCCTTTAGGCGTTGTAGGGCCTCACGGAATGCTTGGTCTTGCCCTTGTGCATGGATAGCCTGTGCCACATATTGTGTCTGGCTTCCCAGCTCAGAAAGGTCTTGACCTGTACCCTGTGCCCTTTCAGAAAATTGGGGGGCCTGGCTGTCCAGAACCTGAGTATTCTGAGGTTTGGCCATTTTAGTTATTGTCGTAAGGGGCAAAGCAGTGATTAGCGAGGCGATACCTATGAGACAAAAAACAATCATTATTTTCTTTTTCTTTTCTTTTCCCGTCCCCCTCTTCCCCTATCCTTGCCCCCTCTTTTTTGTATGCACTGTACTCATCTGGCTGTCTATTCTCTATATCCCTCTTAAAATTTTGAGGCCCACATCACCCCAATTCCCTGCTTATGCCTTAAAATTCCTACTACCCTCCTAACGTTCTCCTCACAAAGTGCTTTTGTATTAAAGCAAATACTGAAATATCCTAATGGAGATAGAGGGGGAAAGAAAGTTTTTTTTTCTCCCCTTACCCTTCCTCCCTCCTTTCTCTCCTATCCCTTTCCTTTCTTTTCCTCATCCTCCTCTCTCCCCCCTACTATTTCCCTCTTCCCCCCCTTTGCTCCTCAAAGATAACTTAAAATTGCCATATCACAGGTCCCCTAATAACTAAAATTCCCAACAGTGCATTTTATTGCTCCCACAATCTTATACTCGCTGCACAATACTGTACTGCCCCCAGGAGCTTTGCTTAATCCACATGGGCTCATGCAGAGCTCAGAGAGAGAGAGAGGGAAGGGGGGGAATTATTTGAGCCGGGAGGGGCAGAGCTCTGCCCTGAAAAACAGCCACCCCACCCCCCCGCAAGGGCAAGGCCACCCCACACACCCAAGGGGGGGAAGCATGGCAGGCTGAGAAGGCCGAGCCCAGTGAGCCACGGCCTCCAATAGCCCAACGGAACACAAAACACAGGGCCATTCCTAATAGTGCATTATAAATACTCCCACCATCCCCCAACGAACAGCAATGAACTCAACTTGCTATGGTTACTCCTATATTCTCGCCTGCACAATACTCCATTACCCCAAAGAATTTATGCTCATTGACAGAGAGCTCCTAGATCCTCAGAAAATACCCCTAGATGCAACTGGAAAAGGAAGTGCAGAGAGAATTAATTGAGGAGAAGAGAGAGGGAAAAAAAAACACCCTAACCAAGCAGCTCACCATGTGGAGCAGAGCTAGACCCGAGAAGGCCACCCACCCCCACCCCTCCAACAGGAACAGGCTCCCAGACACCAAATGGAGCTAGGAAGCATGGCAGACTAAAGAAGGCAGAAATCAGGAGGGAACCAGCCAGGGACCTGGTCGGCACCAGGAGACACAGAACAACTGCACTACTACAACAAAAATTACCAACCCAACCTCTAACACACAAAATTGTGTTGCTGCCTGACAAAGGAGAGAGAGGATGCACATGCCCCAGCGAACAAGAAAGAGGAATGGGAGGGGGATGAACTGGGCCAAAGGGGGACCAAGGAAAAACCAAGAGGAAGGGGTGGAGCTGGGGGGAACATCCAAGGAGGGTGAAAGAATGGCCACCTAGAGAAGGCCAAGACCAGAGGGACCATGGATGCCTGGAGCCAGTGGCACCAGGGAACCGAAAAAACCTGCATTACCCTACCAAATTATAGGACCAACTTCTGAAAAGAAGAAAAACACACCAGAAGGAGGCAGGGAAGGCAGAAAGTAAATGCCCCATCAAGCAAAAAGCAAAAAAAAAAAAAAAAAATTGGGGGGGAAGAAGGACACCTGGGACAAACATAGGAAAAGCCACGTGGGTGCTGGGAACAAAGGAACAGCCCAAAGAATGTAGCATGAAAAGACCAAGGAAGCACTGGGAAATAACCCAGCCAAGCCAACAAAACCTTTTTTTTTTTTATACTAAGGGGATTATCAAGCAAACCTGAAACTACAGCCTTTTAAGAGAGCCCCATTTTATGGCAACTTCTTAAAACAAACTTTAAAGGCAGAGAAAAGAACACACAAGCATGGTAAGAGCTAGCCCCTAAAATTGCAGGCCACTGAAATGGGATTGCAGGCCCCTAAAATTGCAGGCCACTGAAATGGGATTGCAGGCTCCAAAAAATGGCAAATTTCCAAAAAGTTAAATGAAAAACACTTACCTCAGTTCAGGAACGCACAGCAAAAGACTAAAACGGGAAAAAACAAAAAACGAAAATAGGCGAGCAAACTGCTGGACCACGCGGTAGAACAAAGGCCAGACTGAAAAACCGGATTTTAAAAAGGCAAACCAAAGCGTACAAAATTTCTTGCTGAGGAGCTGTTCCAGGAGGGCGAGATCCCTGGGACAGCTCCTTTAAAGTACCTGCTGTGCCCCTCCCTGTAGGGAGGGTCTGGTCCAGCCCTCTCCGAGGATATCCTCGGATTCGGCTCTTTGCTCGGGGGGGCCGTCTCCTCCTTGTTGGTGGGCGGCCCTCCTTGCCCCACCCTCTTGGGGGCCGTCGGCAATCTTCCCCCCCCGGTGAGAGGCCGGTGGGGCTATTTTCTCAGTGTGAGCAAGTCCTGTACTCTTGTTGCAGCCCTTATCGTGCTTATTTCACAGTCTTTCCAGCATGTTTTCCCCCCAGCTGCCCCACTGAACAATCCACAACTTCAGTCTGTGTGTTTTTTTAAATATATACTGGAAACTACCATCCCTGCAAGATCACCAGCTTTTTATTTCCCAGGGGACGTCTGTGCAAAATATCCTGAGTGGCTGCTATCTAAATCTTCCTCAAGTACTGTCTGCTGAAAGAGAACTGTGTCATCTGAACAGTTGGCAGCTTATTTGATGCCTTTTGCCTTCAGTAAATGACTGTGAGTGCAGCATACTTGTGATTTAGTGACTGAAACTTGCTTTGATTTTACACTTTGCTGCTTTGCTGAACTGAGGGGAAGCTTCCAGGTGTGTGCCACCAACTTGAAACAATTTGGCCGCTGCAATGAAGGGCTACTTCGTCATTGCAGCATCAGTAATTCCGCTGCAATGAGGGAGCGACCCGTCATTGCAGTGCGGTACCTTGCCTTGTGTAACATTACCCTAAACATGACAGGGGCTTCCTCAGAGCCCCATGAAAGCTGACTGATGGAGATGTCCAATCCTCCTGTCAGCATGACCCCGACCCAGTTCATTTGCAAACGGGGAGCCCACTTCTCATCGGCATAATGTACTCTTCCCCCATTTATTGTGTGCCAAAGGAATGCCCAATCCCCCTCAGCATCATGCACCCCCCCAACAGTCTTTATTTGCCAACAGGGTGCGCAATCCCCATCGGCTTAAGTCCCCTCTTCCCCAAAATGCAGGCGGCACACTGGGAGCCCACCTCAGTGTGCACAAATGAAGCCTGAAAAAAAATCCTGTGACGCCCTTTATTATTTTTTGCTCCTGAAATAAAAGAAATTGATCCTCGTGGTCTTTTGTGCCCCTCCCACAACACCCACCCACCCACCCACCCACTGTGCATCCACCTCCCACACCCCTCACCCCATATTTACCTCTGGAGCCCAGCGCACGATCTTCGGGAGACCGGGAACACATCTGCACTCTTCAAAGCCGACCGTGAACTAAAGAAATGCCAATAAGCTGTATAATGGCATAAATAGTATTTTTTTCAACTTATGTGGATATCTCAGCTATTTTTTGGACTTTTGCCACCAAATGTTCAACATGGGGTTATTGGGACCTTTCCTCATGAATACAGTCATTGTCATGGCATTATTCAGCCCCGAAAGGTGATTTTGCGGTCACTGTGCTGAATCACATTTTGGGACTGATTAATGAAACAACAGTGCCACTGTTCATGAGGTGGGCTCTCAAAAAACTGTGTTGCAAATTTTGTGAAAAAAATCCCAAAAATTACTGTTTTTATGAGCGTGCATTGAGCAGTTTCCATGCACCCTCATAACTTCACAAATTTTGAATATTTTTACTCCAGATTTTCAACATTGCCATTTTTCAGATCTCCTTATGAACAGTACAGCTGTCATTTTACACATCCTGGCTGAAATGTGTTTTCTCACTTCTGGCGCAGAATAGCATGGTCGCTGTGGGAAATCAGCGTTCAGGACACATTATGAAACTCACAGTGACATTGTTCAAGAGCAGAGGTCCTAAAATGCCTTTGTTGAAAATTTGGTGATGAAAGTCCATAAAATGACTGTGTTACGAATGTGCATTCTGCAGTTTCTACGCATCCTCATAACTTTGCAAATTTGTAATATTTTCACTCCAGATTTTCAATTGTGGCATTTTTCCACTCCTCCTTATAAACAGTACAGCTGTCATTTTTCACATACTGGCCAAAATGTGTTTTCGCACTTCTGGCACAGAATAGCACAGTCACTGTGGGAAGTAAGTGTTAGGAACAGATTAAGAAAATCACAGTGACTCTGTTTATGAGCAGAGGTCCTAAAACGCCTATGTTAAAAATTTGGTGACAAATGTCCATAAAATGACCGATTTATGAATGTGCCTTGTGCAGTTTCCACGCACCCTCGTAACTTCTCAAACTTGTAGTATTTTCACTCCAGATTGTCAACACAGGCATTTTTTCACACCTCCTTATGAACAGCACAGCTGCCATTTTTCACATCCTGGCCGAAATGTGTTTTCGCACTTCTGGCACTCAATAGCACGGTCGCTGTGGGAAATCAGTGTTTGGGACAGATTAAGAAAATCACGGTGACACTGTTCATGAGCAGAGGTGCTAAAATGCCTATATTGAAAATTTAGTGACAAAAGTCCATGAAATGACTGTGTTATGAGCATACATTCCACGCACCCTTGTAATTTTGCACATTTGTAATATTTTCACTTCAGATTTTCAACACTGGTATTTTTGCACACCTCTTTATGAACAGTACAGCTGTCATTTTTCATATCCTGCCCAGAATATGCATTTACACATCTGGCACAGAATAGCGTGCTCTCGTTGTGAAATTAATGTTTTGGCAACTACCACCCCATATCACCTCTTCCTTCACTTGCCAAGATCCAAGAGTCCTTGGCCTTCTCTAGGCTAAACAAGTTCCTCCTTGCCTCCAACACTCTGTCCTCTGTCCAATCTGGATTGAGAAAGGATCATTCTATCACCACCTCCTTTCTCCACTTCACTGATGCCATCCATTCTGCTAAGGATCAAGGTTTCATCACCTCAGCCATTTTCCTTGACCTAGTGAAGGCCTTTGCCTCTGTGTCCCACCCCTCCTTCTAAATAATCTGTGTGTCTCTGGCCTCTCACCTCCTGCCGTGTCCTGGTTCAGATCGTATTTAACTGGACATTCCCAGTCGGTAGAAATAAATAACATCTTATTCTCTTCCCTCCTTATCATTGCAGGAGTACCCCAAGGCTTGATCCAAGGACCTGTTCTCTTTTCTCTGTTGATTAATAACCTCCCTTCTGTATTTACCCATGCCAAGATCCACATGTATGCGGATGATACCATCCTTTTCCTTTCTGGTCTATTTGCTTCAGCCGTTCAAACCCCCCTACAAGAGGACTTCACCGCAGTTGCCTCGTGGTTCCATGTAAATTGTCTAAAACTAAACAGCAATAAAACTGTTGCCATGACTTTTGGAATCAAGTAAAAACTCATTAGGATTCAAGCTCTCTACCCTCCTTCCTCTCCAGTGTGAACACTCCCCTTGAAAATGTCCTGCATACAAGTATCTTGGGGTTTGACTTGATCCCTCACTTGATTTCTCTTCCTACGTTAATGCCCTCCACTCCAAACTGTGTCCTAAACTAGGGCTGCTCTACCTCCACACGGCAAGTCTTCCCCTCCCTGTTAGACGTGACCTAATGATTAAATGGATCCTCCCTACCTTTGACTAGGCAGACAAGGTCTACAGTGCTGCACCTGCAACCTCCCTCTCCAAACTCAATGTCCTCTACCACACCTTCTGTCAGTTCACCTCTAACTTCCCCTGTCAAACTCACCACTGCAACCTCTACTCTTCCCTAACCCTCCAGTCCCTCGCCCAGAGATGCATTTCATACTGCTCCACCCTCATATCTAAGTTCTGATTTGGGGCTCTCCCTCCATACCTTACACCTCTTCTCAAACCTGCCACCCCCTCCCCGTAAAACTCATGGTTAATCAGCACCTGTTCTTTTGCTCTCCCATGAGTCTGCACCTCAGCCGGTAAACTGGCCTTCTCTTACAGGCTTCCTTCCCTCTGGAACAGCATCCCCCCAAACCCGCCTTAACCTCTCCTCTCCTTTCCTTTCCTTAAGCGCTTACTCAGACCAACCCCCACCTCATCATGCACCTGTCCTCATCTCTAGTATCCTTTCTCTCTTCTACCCCGTCTCACATCTCCCTTCTCCATATTAATCTGTTATGTGTACTCTGTGGTATTGCTCTGCATAGCTGATATCCTCTTATCATGTTCCAGCCTTATATTAGAAATATTTGTGTATATATATATATATATATATATATATATATATATACACACACACTGTGTCATATTGTAAATTACTGTATGTTAGTAGCAATTTTATGTACAACTGTGTTACTCTGTCGTTATCTTATGTCTTCCCTCTGTTGTATCCGCACCCCCTTCCCCAGGTTGTACCTGGAAATGAGCTTCGCTCATGGTACCTTTCCCAGTTAGCAAATTTTAAATAAACATATAATAAACAAACACAGTAAGTGTTATTTGGAGCTGTTTGAAAATTTGGATAAAAATCCCGAGCATGCACTCCAGCACTGGGTAGCAGATGAAAAAAAGAGCCAGGTTTGTAAAATTTTTGGTGAGGTCTGGGGGCAAAGCCCCCTGCAGGGGTCTATGGGAGAAGCTCTCCCTATACTTGGGGGTCACATAAATATTATTATACCTTCCCACAACTCCATCCCAGCCCATACACGTAAAGGAGGTGCAGCATAACATCACGCTGATCAAACCTATCCAGGCCATGTGCAAAGTAAAAACTACACACACACACACACACACTACTGGCTCAGTACACAAGCTCTCCCCTAACCAGACACCTGTGCAATGTATATATATATATATATATATATATGTATGTATACACACACACACACATATCAAAATGGTCAAATGCATGGGGAATGAGTTTTAATGCTGAAAAGTGTTGTGTAATGCATTTAGGGCATCACAATGAGGAAAACAATACATTTTCTGAATAGACTTCTACTAAGAAAAATAACAGAAGAAAATGATTTAGGCATAATAACAGGAACATTGTCTTATGACACACATTGCAACACACAGATTAATAGGGCTAAAATACTACTCTGGTCAATCAAAAGAAATTTCAGAAATAGAAATGAAAGAGTGATAATGACATTATATAGATCATATATAAGACCAATTCTGGATTATTGCAGCCAGGCATGGGGCTATATTACAAAGGGGATGGCAGATGGGTTGGAAAAAATTAAAAGACAAGCAGGCAAAATGATCTATAGTATAAAGAAATTGTCATATAGTGAGTGTCTTCGAAAGCTAAACCTTATGCCTCTACATTCAAGAAGAATTTGAGGTGACTTACTATTATGTTATGATATCATGTAGGACAGCTATCTGATAAATGAGCTAAACCTTGAATTCAAAACTGATATCCTAGGTACCAAGGGTCACCCTCTGCACCTTAGGCTCAAAAGATTCTTCACAAATAAGAGAAAAGCCTTTTTCACACAGAGAGTGATCAATCCATGGATTAAATTGCCTCTAGAGATAATAGTAGGGACAAAAAGCAGTTTAAAAATAGACTTGATACTTATATACTAGCAGGAAATAGTTTGTGCTATTATGAGTGAATGGTAGGAGCTCACATGGGCATACCACCTCCTTAGCTCCTTGACCCTTAGTGTGAACGTTAGTATGAACACACACACACACACACACACACACACACACCTCGACCCTCACCCCCTTTCCATCTCTAACATCACACACTTCCCAGTCATAGTATTTACTATGTGATAAGCCTCACACCAACACCAACATCCCCCAGAACCAAGACCCTTTACAACCCCCTCTCTAGAATCCCCCCCATCTCCAGCACATTCCCCAGTACACCCCCACTCAGCCAGAAACCTGTGCAATACACAGCCAATGCCAGCCAAGGCACGTGCAAAGCAGAACTCCTCACTCACAGCCCCATGCAATACCTGCACACACCCAATGACCCATGCAATCCCCACACAGCCCAGAAGCAACATGCATGACAGCACACTAACTCTCTGTGCAGTGTATGCCGAAAACTATCAGAACCTGTGTAAACCACAGACTCTACTCTAAAACTGTCTGGATCAGAAGCAAAGGATAGCAAGGCATCCCCTGAATCATGTGCAATCCACAGCCCCCACCCCAGCCACTCCCCCCAAATATCTGGGATAAACAAACCACAACTGCACCCCAAATCAAGACCCCGTGCAAAGCATAGCATGACAGCTCACCCTGGTATTGTGTGCAAGCCTCAATCCCCACCCCCTTAACAATCACACACCTGTGGACAAGTGCACAAAGGTAGGCTTACATTTAAGTCATAAGCCTATTTTAAGACCTTAAAACAGGTCTTACTTAAGTCTACCATTTAAGACTGTTTTACAAACCTCCCAAGTGGAAGTCTTAAGCTAGTCCTGACTTAACTTGTTGTTTCTAGGCAACACAGACTGGTCTTTAACCTGGTCTTACTTTTACCAGCTGCTTCAGTTTCTTCAAGATAGCTGCCACGATGAAGAAAAGCAATTTTACTGAGGAGGAGGAAAAGCTAACTTTAGTTGAGGAGATTGTTCTAAGAAAAGACATTATTTGGAGAAGTTCATACCAAATCTGAAAAACAGTGAGAAAAAGAAGGCATGGGACAAAATCACAGAAAAAGTGAATACAGTTAACTCTTCAGTCATGAGGACAGTAGAGGATATCCAGAAAAAATTGAGAATCTTCTCTCTGAAGCAAAAAAAAAAGAGGCAACCAAAAAGCAAAAACAGGAGGTGATCTGTTTCAACCTCTGACTGGCCCTACTGATTTAATCATGAGTATTTATGGTCCGAATTTGGAAATTTGTTTTTGGTATATCTGGTAGTGTAGAAACCTGTGTGGAGTCTGCGTCTGAAGAGACTGCTGTTGTTATGTTGCTGAACAGCACAGCTGATGATATTCTACATGTGGGTATGACAAGTTCTGATGGCAAGATTTGTTTCCTTTCACTGGTTGGACACAATAATAAATATTAAAGAGCCTCTGACGCAAAAAGTGCAACATTGCAGAATCCGAATAAGCATACCCCCAGTAAATCTCATGCAAAATACTAGATTTCTTTGTTACTTCATTTTAAAGTTATGGGCTATTTTATAACCCTGATTGCACTGCCTGTTCAAAACAGTCTGTGTCAGTGAAGAGCTGCTGCTGATGTTGTCTCAGGATCTCACACTCTAGTATTCCATGTCAGCAAACTCATAGGACTTGTTTCTCCAAAGTTTTAAAGATCATGTGAGAGGGTTCTATGATAAAAAATAATACACAAATTTGCAAGTGCCAACTTAAGGAAGACAACCTATTACATCTATTGATTTTATGTCCTCTTTATATTCAAGAAAGAAATCTGTACTTGGATAGTGTATTATCAACTTTAGACATGGATCCTGAGTATCAAGTGAATGCATTGTTGAAATCCAAAACTACTGAGATATTAGAAAGCATTGTATTGTTCTGTATAAAGACAGAACATAAGAAACTGCATATTATAAATAATGAATAGGTTACTATAAGGGTGACATTTATATTTGTTGCTAAATCTTAGATGTAGAGACATATGCAAAATAGTTTAATTATAAACATCTGAATGAGTTTATTGGTAGAAATACCAATTTAATTGTACTACTCAGTTTCCCTATATATTTATTGGTAATTGTACCTCAATGGATTTTAACAATGTAGAATGTTATATGGTATATTTAAGTATGCTAAAATGTATTATGCAATATTCTGAAATGACAATTCTGTCTTGTCAATCAATAAACCAAATTGAACTGAAGTTCATGTGCAATAGTTGTCTAAAGTAAAACAAGCATCACCATTCAGAAAACATTGCTATAAAAACTATATGTGTTTCAGGTTTTGTAACAAGGTTGACAAAATTGTATTTTATAATGCCCTTTGGTGTGGCCCATTTCTCATGGGTTACTGGATGCTGAGTCAGCATGCCTCCAGGCTGCTGAAGCCATTTGGAGTGCTACTCCGCTGTGCCTGTTAGGAAATTGTACAGTAGACCCTCACTATAGCGAACCACGCTATAGCAAAAACTCAGCTATAATGAATGTCTCATGTGGTTCCCAATATTTCAGTATTTCTGTTCTTCAGAATTCTGATCCGCGATGGTAATTGGCCGGTGCACATGTCACACGCACACATCAAACACTGTCCATATGCCTTATACACTGTACTGTCAGGAAAACAGTTAAAAATTAAAGTAAAAAAATATCCACATCTTAATTGCTAGCTGAGACTCAGAGTTAAAGACAGCATCTGTAACATGGATGGCAGCTCAGAGATGCCACACATTTTACAAACACGCTCCCCCTCCACTCCCCACCCGACTCTCATCTTTACTTAGTAAATTTATGTTGCCCAGTACTGAATTTGTTTTAGGCACTGTAGGTTCTGAATCATACTGAGGAAGTCAGATGTGGTGGAGCTGGAGCTGCACTGTGTGATTCGGATGGGGGTGATTATGAAAGCAGGAAGAGCATCAAAAAAGATCTGGAATTTGGAGACAGGTGTTTTGTTTTTGTTATTGGTTTTTCCTTTTTGTCAGTCTGTTTCTTTTTTGCTTTTACTATTGCCAAGTGTACTAGTCTGTGTACAGATATCTGGAGCGATGAGTCTGTGAATTGGGAGGGGGGGCGTGTTTGTAAAGGGCATGGAAGCTCTGCGTCACCGTTTCTGTTACAGGTGCTGTCTTTAACTTGGAGTCTCAGCTAGCAGTTAAGAGGTGGGTATTTTTTGATTTTAGCTTTATTTTGCTGACAGTGCAGTGTATAAGGCATATAGGAAGTGTTTGATGTGTGCGGCTGACATATGCACCAGCCAACAGTAGTGCATAGTGGTGTTCCTCGCTGTAACACATAGGGAGCTATAATGAATACAGATTATGGCTCCCTTTTAGTTCATTATAGTGAGGGGTTACTGTTCTGCTAGTATTGTAATGTTGGTAACTTCACTGCTGTTTGTCAGTGTCTGCTTTACAATATGTTTTAATGGGGGCCTTATATATGACTTTAGTCCGTGTAACAAGCTCCCTGAACTTGTGGCCTTGATGGAAGAGGGATGCCTGGATATCATAGAAGTCACAGAAACATGGTACACAGAGAACCATGACTGGGATGTTAACATACCAGGGTATACAACCTACAGGAGAGACAGGGAGGGTAGAAGAGGGGAGAAGTAGCTCTCTATGTAAGGGAAGGGATAAAAGCAATGGAACAAAAGAGTAAACAGGGAGGAGAGGAGGCACTGCGGGTCACCTTTGAGACTGGAAATGGCACCACAATCTGCATAGGGATTGTATACAGACACCCATGTCAGGGAGAGGGAATGGACAAGGATATGATAGAAGGCATCCTTAGGATGGCAGAGAAAGGGGAGATACTGTTGATGGGGGACCTAAATATGGCAGATGTTAACTGGATGGAGCACCTTTGCTGCAGCCACATCCAAGAGCAGGGCCATTCTCGATGCCCTACAGGTGGCATGCCTCAGACAGCTAGTTTTGGAACCCACTCATGAGGGAGCAATCTTAGACCTCGTACTGTCAAATGGGGACAGTGAGAGGATCTCAGATCTAGACGTGGGTAGCCATCTGGGAACAAGTGACCACCAAACAGTGTGGTTCATAATAAACTCAGCTACAGAGTCAAGCCATACAAAAGTGAGGGTACTGGACTTCAGGAGGACTGACTTTGGCAAGATGAGAGAGCGCGTTAGAAAAGCACTAGCAAACAGGCTAGAAGGAGGGGTGGAGCAACAATGGGGAAACATCAAAACTGCTGTCACAGAGGCAACAAGCCTTTGTGTGAAGCAAATAAACAAATCAAAATGAAAGAAAAAGCCACTATGGTTCTCAAAAGAGGTGGCGGGGAAGGTTAGGGAGAAAAAGATAGCATTTAGGAAGTATAAGGAAACACAAAAGGAGCAGGACAGAGAACTCAGAAATTTCTGAGTGCATCTGTGCAGTAGTGCTAATACTGCACTCAGTCGGTGGCTGGCCATGGAGGTGAGAGGTGGGCTGTGCCAGTCGCCGGCTGGGGACGGGTGGGGGTGCTGGTGGGGCCACTAGGCTACCAGGAAACAGGGATTCTTACATTATGTATATACAGTTCGGGGTGGAGGCCATTAGCCTACCAGGGAAACGGGAATCATTGCTTTATTTATGTACAGTTGGGGGCACTAGACTACCAGGGCAACAGGATTCATGTTCATATGTATGTACAGTTTGGGGGGCCACTAGACTACCAGGGAAACGGGAATTGTTGCTTTATTTATGTACAGTTGGGGGGGCACTAGACTACCAGGGATACAGGACTGTATGGTTATTATTGAACAGTTTGGGGTGTGCCACTAGACTACTAGAGCTACCTATCCACCGCATTTGCAGCTGATGACTAAGGGTCGGGCATGGGTGGGGAGGGTTGACTGCGCCCGCCCTGATTGCGAAGCTTCAGGCACGCCCACGCAGTTCAGCTGCATCTGGCTGCATGTCGCAAGTCACAGGATTTGTATGATGACCCTGCACCTACTAGAATAGGCGCAGGCCACTGTGTAGCAGGTGGCGCAAGTTGCATTCAGTGGCAACTTGGATGCGGTGCACACATGTGGTGATTCTTGTGGAGAAGAACTCTAGGAATGGGGGGGTACTTTGCACAAGTCACAGCTGTTAATCTGAAGCCCCTTCCCCCCTCTAGATATGGGCACCTTGGCTCGAGCAGTATTTCTCCCACACTCATTCTAATTGAAAAAAAAAAAATTCACACAATCTCTCTGGCTCACTTGCTCTCTCTCTCTCTCTCTCTCTCTCTCTCTCTCTCTCTCTGACAGCTGATAGGCTGACTAAAACTCCACCAATTTCAAGGCAAACATGGAAAACAGAAAATAAATACAAAACGTCAGTGATGTTACAAATAAATAGTGCCATGGTCTAGTCTAGGTACACAGTGAATATTGACTGAATGAAAAACAAACTCAAAACACAAATAAACATTTAACGAATCGAAATACTTAAAGAGCAACTGACACCATCTGGCCAAAAGAGCTACATTGCAGAATTAGAATAACCATACCCCCAGAAAATGTCATACCAAAAACAAGATTTCTACGTTACTTCCTTTTAAAGTTATGAGCTATTTTGTAACCCTGATTTCACTACCTGTTCAAAACAGCCTGTATCAGTGAAGAGCTGCTGCTGATGTCATCTTAAGATCCTTGGGATCCTTGCCTGATTTTTCAAACCTCTCCAAATAACACTTACTATGCTCAATCGGCAGTCAGACCAAGATCCACGTGCTCGGAATAGCACCTACTTTCAGCCTATATACTTATTTCACATTAGTTAGAATATGCAAAACATATGCAGGCATGAGTGTACTGGACATACAGATGACAGACATGTATCATGGCTTGCTGTGCCAGAGGGTTTAGCTCATCCCATGGATTATTCAAGAATGGTTCAAATAGAGACATAGGGTTACCATCCATCCTGATTTTCACAGGACAGTCCTGATTTGGGCAGCTACGTCCTGCCAAATAAAGATGCAGATGCGCTTCAAGTAAGCAAAAAAAGAGAAACTTTAAATACAGCCCTTAAAATTCCAGTGCAGTTTACAGCCTTACTCAGTCCCAACCGGCTGGGTATAATAGTATTACATATTTTAGTATGAGATTTCAGGGGCTTAATGTAGATATTCGCAAATATTATCAAAACCTCATATCAGTCAATGCTTGTAATGATTATTCATTTGGGAAGCAGTATTATGGATTATGTTCTTTAGTTTCCCCTTTCTTTTCTTTATGGGAGGTTCTGCTGATTTAGATGGGGAGCTACAGTCGTAGCCAAAAATATTGGCTCCCTTGCACTTTTTCAAATAACTCACAATTTCTTCTAAACATAAGTTGAAATTAACAACAGTACAGTATTTGGTCTCCACAATTCTTTATTTCTCTGTTAATATTACAGAACCTTTGTTTTTGATTCAGAATTTAATGTATCCTTTTAAATCAGAAAATGAAAATAAATGGCATTGACAAAATTATTGACACCCTAGACTTAATATTTGGTAGCACAGCCATTGGACAAAATAACTGCAATCAACCGCTTCCTATAGCCATGGATGAGCTTCCTGCACCTCTCTACTGTCAGTTTGGCCCACTCTTCCTGTGCAAACTGCTCCAGTTCTCCCAGATTTGAAGGGTGCCTTCTGCCAACTGCTGTTTTCAGATATCTCCACAGATTTTTAATGGGATTTAGATCTGGACTCATTGCTGGCCACTTCAGAACAGTCCAGCATCCTGTCTTGAACCATTCCTGGGTGCTTTTTGAAGTGTGTTTGGGGTCATTGTCCTGCTGGAAGACCCATGACCTTCGACGGAGACCCAGCTTTCTGACACTGGGTTTAACATTGTGCTCCAAAATGGCCTGGTAATCTCCAGGTTTCATGATGCCATGCACACGTTCAAGGCACCCAGTGCCAGAGGCAGCACAGCAACCCCAAATCATCACTGAACCTCCTCCATGTTTGACTGTAGGGAAGGTGTTCTTTTCTTTGAAGGCTTCATTTTGTTTTCTGTAAACGTAGAGATGATGTGCTTTACCAAAAAGCTCTAATTTGATCTCATCTGTCCACAGGACATTCTCCCAGAAGGATTTTGGCTTGTTCAGGTGTGTTTTGGCAGACTCCAGTCGGGCTTTCTTATGTCTCTCTCTGCAGTGGGGTCCTCCTGGGCCTCCTACCATATAACCCCCTTTCATTGAGTTGGCGACAGATGGTGCGAGTTGAAACTGTCGTACCTTGTGTCTGAAGGTCAGCCTGAATTTGTTTAGCAGTTGATCGAGGTGCTTTCTCCACCATTCGAACAATCCTGTGCTGGAATCTTCAATCAAGTTTTCTCTTGTGGCCATGTCCAGGGAGGTTGGCTGCAGTGCCATGGGCCTTAAACATCCTGATAACATTACGTACAGTGGAAACAGGAACATCAAAGTCTCTGGAGATTGATTTGTAGCCTTGAGATTGTCCATGCTTGGCTACAATCTTCTGTCTGACCTCCTCAGACAATTCTCTGGCTGTCTTTCTTTTCTCCGTGCTCATTGCGGTACACACAGTGACACAAAATGGGAGAATGAGTCCTTTTCTCTATTCAAACTGGTTGAATGAGTGATTTTTATATTGCAGGCGCCTGCAACTCACCACAGGTGAGTTCAGTTCCAAAGTGAAGGAGAATCACCTGCTTGAAATCGAATTATTTCTAACTACTTCTAAAAGGTGCCAATAATTTTGTCCAGGCCATTTAAGGATTTCTGTGTGGAATGAGCTAAGACTTAGTACATTTTTCTGCTTTTTGTGTTTTATTCCACTGCAAACCAAAGAAATACATATGTGGATACCAAAATATTTTTTTAATTTCAACAATTTTCTGGAAGGAATGGTGCATTATTAGAAAAAACTGCAAGGGCGCCAATATTTTTGGCCACCACGACTGTAGATACCAGCTCTGCCCAAGAGGAGTCAGGTGAATTGGTATTAGGCAGGGCATTCGCATGGGTATCAGCAGGTGGATCTAAGTCATCTTCTCGAAGTTCTTCATGAGATGAGAGTGAATCTTCACAGAGTGGAGTGTATTTATTAGACAACGCAAGAGGAGTAGAGAAGTCAACATGCTTTTCGGTTTGCAAGTCTGACGTTGAAGGAGTATCATTCGAGCAGCACAAGTGTTTAAAATGCAGAGATTGAACAGACTTTTTTTCTTGTATACGTGTTGAAACTCTGGCAGGAGCTGAAGTTTTAGTTGCGGTTTGTGCAGGCTTCTCTATAGTTTTTTGATTAGTTTCAAAAACATTCGCTGAAGACTGTCTGACCTCTTGAGAGGAATTCGGGTCAATATTTAGATCGACTGCAGCACAATCAATGGGTATAGTATGTGTAGTTTGAGGTATATTGAGAAACGCTGATAAAGCTTCAGGTGTGTGAAAGTCTTTAAATGAATCGTTCAGAAATAGATTTGTTTGAGTAGTAAATATAGAGCAAACTTAATACCCCGCTGATGCAAAACAGTTTTGATAGGATTATAAAGTCTGCGCTTATTAGATAGTTCTCTTGAGAAATCTCTAAAAATTGATATTTTACGATCCTGCCAAATAAGCGTACCCACTTGACTTGCTTTTTGAATAATTAATTCTGTGAGTGCATAGTTCAGAAATCTGGCGATGATGGGCCTTGGTTTTTGAGTAGGACCAGGCCTCGGGCTTAGAGTACGATGAGATCTCTCAATAGTGAGGTCTTGGTTGGGTGGAAGTTTAAGCAACATTGGAAGCGCGTGTTTCAGAAGTGCGCTGGTATCTCCGAGCTCTGCACCTTCAGGAAATCCCAGAAATCTAAGGTTGTTACGTCTGTTTCTGTTTTCGATGTCATCAATTTTATCCTGAAGATTTTTAATATTTCTATTCTGTTCCCTGATTGTAGCTTTCAGATCCATAACAGAGCCTTCATTTTTAATTGTTTTAGTTTCTGTAGCAGAGATTTTTTGGTCAAGCAATTGTACATTAGAAACATTTTGTTGTGTGGTTATTTTTAAGTCATTTAACTCATTGATTAATTGCTGAAACATTGATTCAGTTCTGTTGAGAGAGCTGTTATGCAAAGGTTGGTCGGCCATTATTGCAGGCCGAAAATAGAACAGCTGTCTGATTGCAGATAAAAAATTCTATAACTGCGGGATAGCAAAATACTATACCAGAGCTGAACTTTGATGCAGGTAGAGTAAAGATCCGGTATTTGGCAAAGAATGAATGTCTGGGTAGAAATGGATGGATGGTGATAGTTGGTGAACCCAGGAGCAGCAGAATTAAGCAGCCATCTTCAGCTCAGCCAAGCCACGCCCCAATTCTGAGTATTTAGAGAAAAGAAGTCTGTTACCATGGTTGAGGTTATGTATTGTCCCCCAAAAAAAAAAATAGGTTTCAGTAAGAAATGTCCCACTTGGGGCTTCTTAAAAGATGGTACCCTATAGAGACAAAAAGTCATAAAATTTAAAAACAGACAAGATACCATACACATTTAAATGCCAGCTTGGTGTCAGAACTGTTACTATCATGGGGTGCTACAAAAGGGGACCTAAAGGCTGACAATGCCCCTTAAATAAAAGAGAAACTGACTCTGGTGATTGTTGACGAAAGGAGACTGAACGTTTGAAACGCAAAGCCAGTGTCAGTGTGTGTGTTAGCGGCACTGACGTCATGCACACAGCATCTCCAGCTGGACCCTGCACAAACCAGGAAGAAAGTTAACAAAACTGAGCACATCATTAAAAGTAAACCACACATCAGTGAAAAATGTAATACTGCTGATTTACACACAGTTAGTGGAACTCTCTTAGTGCTCCAAATTTTTGTCCCACCCCCCACCCCGACAAAAAGTTTTGGGGATTATTTCCTGCAGTGTAAAATGGTAACTAAAATGACCCTCCCCATTTTTGATTATGCAGATGTAGTCTTCAGTTCTGCCCCAGAAATCACCCTGTCCAAGCATGACATCCTCCTTAACTCTTTCTGCCATTTCGTCACCAACTCTCCCCTCAGAATCCATCTCTGTCAATTTTACTCCCTCCTAGAAATTACCTCACTATCCCACAGGTGCTACATTCACTCCCTCAATTTTATATCTAAATATTGTTTCACCGTGCTACCCCCTACCTGGAAGCTTGTCTCTCCCTGGCAAATAATATCCCTTATCTACTGAGGCAGAGAAGTGATATATCTTTTCATTTTCCTCGCCCTTCCTCGACTTCTGGCACAGCAGCTTTCTCCTACCGACTCCCCAGTTTGTGGAATAAGCTTGACCCCCCCTCATCAGAAGCTCCTCCTCCTACCCCACTTGTAAGACACACCTACGCCCATTACCACCCCTTCCCTGCCAGTGCCCCAGGTGATCTATCTCTGCCCCACTACACTTTCAAGATCTATATCATACTTTATGCACTTACTTTGTGTTTTTGCTCTCCCAGTAGTCTCAAGTCCAGAAATGGCTCAATTGATGTCTTTTCTGTTATTATGGATTTTATTTGCTGTAACCGTTGTCAGCTTTGCCACAATGACTGTTATATTCAAAAACCATTGTATCTGCTTATTTGCAATCACTGTTAAATGATGTACTTGTGTGTAGCTGTTTGTAATCTCAAATCCCCCGCCCCCGGTCACGCCTGGAAAAGAGACTTGGCTCAGCGTGCCTATCCCAGTCAACAAATGTTTAAATAAATAATAAATTAATAAAATAACCCCCCTAGGTGGCGCTATCTCTAGGGTTACTACTCCTGCCTGACTTCCTAACAACAGGTTGAGGGGCCTGTATTCGATATTATGGTGCCTCCATCCGAGTAACAATAGTAGGGGTATCTACCTAGCCTGGTATAGCCCTCTGGGAAGCTATAACCACCCACAGACTCACCAAGTGACCTTATACCTTTGGCAGCAGTTAACACACAATCAATAATGATCATTAATAATATGCACACACTCTTTGTACTTACCACCAGGATCTGGCCTTCAGCAAATTCCTTGGAATCTCCTGTAAAAGCAATGTTAGCAAGACAAGCATACACTTTCAATACTGTAATCCAAGTAATAATATGCTCATATGCCAGGTTAAACATGAAACAGCAAATCAGATTTATTAAGGGGTCATGAACAAGGAAGGGGGCATGACTGTAGATGAATTATTACTTTACTGATTAGATTTCAGTTACTATGCATGTACTTTAGTCCCACAGTAAACAGCCTGACAACACTGGGTACCCAGATTATTATGCTGATTGACCAAAAATCGGTGCCTGGGGGTGGCCAGCCGTTGCAGCTGTTGTTGGGGTCCTTGATGAAAAGAAAGGCAGCTAACATGCATAAACAAAACTTTGGCTATCTGTAATCCTGGCCAGTTGGCCCAGTCTGTTGAAATTATTCAATTTAAGCAGGAAGCAATTAGATGATACCACAAGAAAATTAAGATGATTGTTGCAGGGAGCTACCCTGGATTTACTCACTGTAGCAGTCAATTGTAGATGATAACCTGGCAAAAGGAAGACCTGGTACTGGAAGCTGATGCACATGGGGAAGCTGGCCCCTTCACAACTCACCTCCACTTCACAATCTTTCGCTGAAGGTGGCCACAACCTGCAATGGCATTCTGCACAGGGACTGGATTCCCGGAGCTGGTCTCTCACCGATGACACTGAGGCTGGCACAAAAACAGGTGGCATGGGCCAGTCTGGACAAAGGCCCACAGCTGGATAAACACTTTTGGCAAAGTTTAGTTTATTTGCTGGTGACAGCTCCAGCTGGCAGACAGTTCGGTCACTGGTAAAGGTGGGCTCCTTTCTGGCAATCAGGAGTCCCTGAACAGTAGGCTTTGATCCACAATAAGCATTCAGCACATCTAATGAAAACAGCATTTACTTTTTTACCTCACAGTTTGGTTTCAGGCCGGTTCGCAAATTGCAGTCGATTCACTGAGCAAAGCCTCTCAGTCTGTTGGCAGGCAGTTCCTGGCAGTTAATCTCCACTTTTAGACACAAAAAGCACATCAGAGGAAACTAGGTCTCTTGCAGGCCCGATCTCTGCAGAGCCTGCTTGGTAGTTTGAGCTGGAGTCCCAATGCAACACAGGCCTTCCTTGGACTGCAGGCTTCTCCCTGCAGACTGCCCCACAGCTCTCTGACCTTGAACTCAGATTCCCAACATTCAAACGGTCCCTCTTAAATATAGGCAGAAGTTCTTGGCTGCCTAAAATAATTTGTCTTTTAATTGATTGCAGTTTAGGCACCCTAACTTTGTCCCTGAAAATCTCCCACAAGTTTATATCACACTACCAAGAGTCTCTGGCTGGAATCCAGGCTTTTGATTGGCTAACGCATTGGCAAAATGGTGGCTGCTGTATAAGATACTGTCCCGTTTATGCAGTCCCACAAGTTTAAAAGTCTATTGCAGCCAGAATATTTACTTTTATCTGATAATCTCCCCACACATATGTAGCCCAAACAAGTTTCTATTAAATAAACACACTTTTATATATTTAAACACAATGGATCTGCTGTTGCTGCCACCGTTATATTGTCCCCCAGGTGACAGGCAGCAGTTTATGAATATTGATGAGGGCTCTATGAATATTAATGAACCCTTGCTCAAACTCTGTTTCTAAACTTTTAAGCAGCTTCTGTGCCACATTGTTAAATTCAACGGCCCCTCTCTAGCTATCCAGGGTACCGGGACCGCTGAAGAACTCTCCAGTTTTACTGCAAACCATGTGGTCGGCACTTTAAAGGTGCCGTTTGCACCTGAGCGATCCCCGCTTGTACTTCGGTGCATTTGCCACAGTGGGAGATTGCAGTTTAAAGGATGAGCCTGAACTGAGCTGAATTAACTAAATGGGCAGTATGGGGCTTCAGGGAAAGCAAAGGTGCACAACACCATTCAGGATTAATAAAAGAAAGCAGAACTCTAGAGGCAACGGGAGAGAAACGGAAGAAAAACGGAAAGGACATGGGCAATTAAGGTCAGCCCCCAAGGGGGTTATATCTCTCCACTGCCTGAAATGCTTGGCGTCTGCGCCAGGACTATAATAAACTATGATCTATAATGACACTTTATTATATACATTATTAACAATGTTAGGCCTAACATATAACATATGTATTTACACTGCATAGCATGCTATGACTTTAAACGGTACCCTTTAAACAGTTTACGTAGTTTGACCATCTAGCATTTTTGTTAGGACCTCTTACACATAATTACCACACTCTTCTGTATTGGTTAACCATAGAGACATTTGACTTTTGCATTTACTCCTTGCTATTAAACCTTATTTTTACCATTATTCAGACTCTTTGCATTCCCATACCAACATTTTATCTTTTACTTTCATACTGTCTTACATAGTTAGCCATATGCATTACACTTGTTTTTCCTACTTTTTGTACATGAACCCCCACATGGCTGATAACCTGCCCTTGTCAGCTGATGTTTGGCTTTTGTAACATGACCCCAGGCATATTGGTTAGAGGGTTTTATCGCTAGCTTAGAAGCAGCAGTGTATCCGATGTTAGGAAGGGATTTAGCTGTAATATAAACCCTTTTATGAACCACAATCATAGGAAGGTCTACAGGTGTCCCTGGAGTATCATACGTAAGGCGCACTATCGGTTAGACATCTCTCTCAGATCTTCTAGGTGGAAGGGCACAGGCACAGTCCTTTCAACATCTGCAATTCGGGTTAGCTACTCCCAGCTTGTTGTCCACCAATAAGATGTGTTCTGATGAAAGGGGTACCTCTGCACTCTCTGGTTGTTCAGAGCTGGAAGTATTACTGGCATTTGTGTTTGTAGTAGCACTTGAACTTTTTTGCTCTGTAGACTGGTTCATCCTATTTCAAAAACATTTGAATAATTTTGCACACTGCTGGCACTTTCAGAATTAGCATTACTGGTCAACATGAGGTCAGGTTCACTAGGACCAGGTATTGCAGCTTCAAATGAAGATTCACCTACAGTCCGACAATGGCGCATGGCGTTTCACCCCATAGTGTTCAAATTGATCCCAGCCAGGGTGAAATTTAAAATGATGTACCCAGCCCGCCTTCAAATCTACCTGGGAAATCAGTGGAAGAGTTATGAAGACTCCACGGTGGCAGAAGCTGACCTGGTAACTGTGCTCCCTGACCTCTTTAAGCTGCATTGAGGACAGCACTGGGACAGCACTGGGAACCCAGTTTGAATCACCATGAAGGTATTAAGTGCAACTTGGAGACTGGTACTATATGTATAAAGCCCTACAGTACCAAAGGTGCCATATGCTTTTAGACTGATTCAAGGCAAAGACCATGCCTATATTTCTTTTTCTTTTCATGTTGATTGCGTGCAGCGCAAGAAACATATTGTGGCAGCTTGCTCAGAAGCAGGCTGTGGAGGCGAGGCACTGTTGTGGCCAATGCCCCCACAGCCTGCAAAGGCTTTTCCCGCTTCCCCCAGTGCCATTGCAGGCTGCTGGTGACACAAGTTTGGAACGTTTGCACCAACTTGTGACAAATCAGCTGCTGCAATCAGGGGCTACCTCATCGTTGCAGCGTCAGCCATCTTGCTGCAATGAGGGCCGACTCCGTCATTGCAGGGCGGGGATCTGGCAAGCCCTGATATTGTTCCGCGAACATGGCGGCGGGTTGCCGCCCGTGTTTCTAACAATATTACCCCAACATGTTTATCTCTGCCTATGGGGAGCCCTCCCCGTCGGCATAATGTCACCCGTTTCATTGTCTGCCCGGCCGGTGTGCCCCAATCCTGTCAACAGAAGGAATTCCCCCGTTTTGTTGTTTGCCGCCAGGTGCCCAACCCGTTGGCAGAGAACTCCTTTTTGCTGTTTGCCGACTGGGGTGCCCAATCCTCGGGCCGGCAGAAAGAATCCCCCTTTTGTTGTTTGCTGACAGGGGTGCCCTAATCCCCATTGGCTACAGCTGCTCCACCCAAAGCAAGACTCCGGTGGCACACTGGGCCCACTATGTGCAACATGCCCTGTAAATAAAAAACAGTCCCGTGAAGTCTTTTTTTTAAACCTGTAAAAAGGAATGGTCCCTCGAGTCTCCGGTTCCCCACCCGCAACCGCACCACTGCGCACCCTACCTCCCCACACCCCCTCACCTCATACTTACCTCCGGGCCTCGGTGCGATGATCTTTGATAGACGGGAACACGTCCTGCACTCTTCAAAGCCGACCGTGAACTGAGGACATGCCGGTAAGCTGTATAATGTAATAAACAGGGTTTTTTCAGCTTTAGTGCATATCTCGGGCATTTTTGGGAATTCTTTCACCAAATTTTCAACATGGGGTTTTTGGGACCCGTCCTCATGAATTCTTGAACTGTCATGGTGTTAATCAGCCCCGAAAGGTGATTTTGCGGTCACCGTGCAGAATCACCTTTTGGGGCCAATTAACGAAACGTCAGTACCAGTGTTCACGTGGTGGGCTCTCAAGAAGCCTATGTTGCAAATTTGGTGGAAAAAATCCAAAAAATTACTTTTACGAGCGTGCGTTGCGCAGTTGCTACGCACGCTTGTAACTTCGTGAATCTGCAACATTTTCACACCAGATTTTCAACATTGGCATTTTGTCACACCTCCTTGTGAACAGTATAGCTGTCATTGTTCACATCCTGGCGGAAATGTGTTTTCACACTTGCGGTGCAGAATAGCGTGGTCGCTGTCGTAAATCAGTGTTCTGGACAGATTAAGAAAATGACAGTGACACTGTTCATGATTAGAGGTCCTGAAATGGCTATGTTGAAAATTTGGTAATGATACTTCATAAAATGACTGTCTTACGAGCGTGCATTGCGCAGTTTGCATGCACGCTCGTAACTTTGCAAATTTATAATATTTTCACTCCAGATTTTCAACATTGCCATTTTCCCACACCTACTTATGAACAGTGCAGCTGTCATTTTTCCCATCCTGGCCAAAATGTGGTTTTGCACTTCTGGCGCAGAATAGAGCGGCCGCTGTGGGAAATCACTGTCCGGGACAGATTAAGAAAATGACAGTGATATTGTTCATAAACAGAGGTCCTAAAATGCCTGTGTTGAAAATTTGGTGATGATAGCCCATCAAATGACTGTGTTACAAGTGTGCGTTGCACACTTTCCACACGCCCTTGTAACTTGGCAGATTTGTAATATCGTCATGCCAGATTTTCAACAGTGGCATTTTTTCACACCTCCTTATGAGCAGTACAGCTGTCATTTTTCAAATCCAGAATGAAATGTGGTTCACAGTTATGGCACAGAATAATGTGGTCGCTGTGGGAAATCAATGTTCGGGGCAGATTAAGAAAATGACAGTAGCACTGTTCGTGAGCAGAGGTCCTAAAAGCCCTATGTTAAAAATTTGGTGACGAAACTCCATAACATGACTGTGTTACTAGCATGTGTTGAACTGTTTCCATGCACCCTTGTAACTTCGCAAATTTGTAATATTTTCACGCCACATTTTCAACAGTGGCAGTTTTTCACACATCCTTATGAACAGTACAGCTGTCATTTTTCAAATCCTGGCTAAAATATGTTTTTGCACTACTGCCGGAGACTAGCACGGTCACTGTGGGAAATCAGTGTTTGGGACAGATTAAGATCTAATGAGTGAGAGGGAGGAGTGACTGAGCTCAACTGAGCTCTGTTGGGACTGCTGCGGATTTGTTTGTGGGCAGAAAAAGGCCCCAACACAAGAGCCCAGTACAAAAGAGCAGCCTGCAGCACTGGGAGAAACAGAAAGCGAGAGCTAGTGAGGGTGGGGAAGTGAGCAAACTCACCACAGCGCTGTCAGGACTGCTGCGGATTTCTTTGTGGGCAGAAAAAGGCGTCAAAGCAGGCAGGGGCCCAGTAGAAAAGGCCAGCCTGCAGCAGTGGGAGAAATAGTACGAGTGAGTAAGACAGGGGGACTGAGTGAGCTCAACGGAGCTCTAGCAGGACTGCTGCGGATTTCTTTGTGGGCAGAAAAAGGCACCAATGCAGGCAGGGACCCCGTACAAAAGGGCCGCTTGCAGCGCCAGGACAAACAGAATGAGCGCGTGACAGAGGGAGACTGAGCGACCTCAGTGGAGCTCTCTCGGGACAGCTGTGGATTTCCTTGTGGACAAACAAAGGTGCCAACGGAGCGACAAGCTCCGATACACAAGCCCCAGCGACACAGCGCCAGAGACTAGAGCAATGGAGTGACAGCGCCGGTGTGAGTAAGCTCAACGGAGCTGTATTGTGACTGCTGTGGATTTCTTTGTGGGCAGAAAATGCAGCAATGCAGGCAGGAGCCCAGTACAAAAGGCCAGCTTGCAGTGCCGGCAGAAACGGAATGAGTGAGTGAGAAAGGGGGTGTGAGCAAGCTCAGTGGAGTTGTGTCAGAACTGCCTCAGATTTCTTTCTGGCCAGAACAAGCCGCCAATGCAGGCAGGAGCCCAGTACAAAAGGGCAGCCTGCAGCGGCAGGAGACACAGAACAAGTGAGTGAGGGAGGGGGAGTGAGTGAGCTCAACAGAGCTCTGTTGGGACTACTGTAGATTTGTTTGTGGGCAGAAAAAGGCAGCAATGCACGCAGGGACCCTGTACAAAAGGGCAGCCTGCAGTGGGGGGAAAACCAGAATGAGCGAGTGAGGGGTGGACTGAGCAAGCTCAATGGAACTCTATTGTAACTGCTGCAAATTTCTTTGTGGGCAGACGAAGATGGCAACGCAGGCAGGAGCCCAATAGAAAAGGGCAGCCTGCAGCGCTGGCAGAAATGGAATGAGCGAGTGAGAGAGGGGGAGTCAGCAGGCTCAAAAGACCTGTGTCGGGACTGCTGCAGATTTCTTTGTGGGCAGAAAAAACCACCAACAGAGGCAGGAGCCCAGTATAAAAGGGCAGCCTGCAGCGCCAGGAGAACCAGAATGAGCGAGTGAGAGAGGGAGAGTTAGCCACCTCAACGGAGCTCTGTCGGGACAGCTGTGGATTTCTTACTAGGCAGAACAAGGTGCCAACGAAGGCAGGAGCCCAGTACAAAAGAGCAGCCTGCAGCATGGGGAGACACAGACTGAGCGAGTGACAGAGGTGCAGTGAGCAAGCTCAATACACCAACACAATCAACATTCAGCATTGACAAATACTTGTTTTATTTACTTCCATTTTTTTCCTGCTCTTTCTGTTCTTTTTTTTTTTTTCCTTCTATCTGGCACCGAAAAGTGGGGCTTAAGCATCTAATTAGATGGGACTATTAATCATTACAAGCACTCCTTGACAGCCTTCCCTGTTTGTCACTTAAACAGAACAAGGGATATCGGACATTAATCCTGATTCAGTGCACTGCATGGCTTCCAGAAAGTCTCCTCAGGCATGTGGACCCATTTCCTTTTCCTCAGCTCGATAGCAGCGAGCATACTAAGACCTAGACTTTGTGTGATGGAACATGTTTTTGTTCTCTTAATTTTGAGCCATTGTGCAGCACCAGAATTGAGTCTCACTTCCAGCTTTATTTCGGGCAGTGGAGGGTTGTATTTTATTTAGCACACCCATGCAATGTGTGTGTAATCAGCTACCCGAATGTCTCTCGTATTTCTCATTAGAGCACCTCTATATGCACTGCCATGTGCTTCTTTTTTCCCCCTGATTTTTCCTTTTTTCTTTTACTATTTTTGCAGCAAACACATGATTTCTAAATGTGGTCCCTCTTCATTTAGGTTTTTTTTTTTACTCAGTCGCTTAGGAGTCTGTCCTGCAATACCACAAACGGGCAGTAGAGGGGAGCAGTAACATTCCCTCAAATAGCCCATATGTCCCTTTTCATTTTCATATGCAGTTACAATTTATAGATAAGAGATGTTAATTAGCAGTTTGTTTGGACTGTTCAAGTAATACTTTTAAATAGGCGGGGAAGGATAGTGGCTTGTAAGTTCTTTTCATCACGATCAAGAAGTTTTGTTGGAAGATGGAGCCGGGGACTCCGCTATGATTTTACAGCGCTCAGTATACATTCTATCTGGAGTCACCTCAAGGTTCCAGAGAGGAGGGATCAGTGTGTTATATGTAAATGTCTTTTGTTGGGATCTTTGGGGGTGGGACTAAGTTTGAGGGTCATCACTGGGGGTTGGGGGAGGATCAGAAAGGCATCACCTTGGAAGGGCACTGGCACAAATAGTGGTGCATGAACATGTATTTCACCCAGGCAATACAGGATCTCATGAATCATGGTTAATCGGATATATTTTTTTATCTTGGAACGTGAGAGGGGCCAGGAATAAATCAAAACGCTACCAAATACTGAAGCACTTAGGACACCCGAAGGCTGACGTGATGTGCCTTCAAGAGACCCACTTGCTGGCCTCCGAATTGGGGCTCCTCCAGAGACAAAATGTCAGATAAGCCTTCCCAGCTTGGCCTAGTATGCAAAATAAGGGCATAGTTATCCTTATTGCAAGTCGGCAAGCTTTCAGCTGTCTGCAGACCTTAAGTGACCCTCATGGCCGATATTTAGTGATTCGGGGAATCCAAGATAAAACTGAACTGATAATTAGGTGCTTTTATGGCCCAAATGTCGACTCACCATCGTTTATCACTGAGCTCCTCCAGATCCTGACTCCCTTCTCTAGCCTCCCAATGTTCCTGGGAGGAGACTGGAGCCTTCCGTTCACACAGGATTTGGACAAGACATACCGTAGGTCCCAGGGGTTGTCACCGGCTCAAAGGGCCATACTAACATGCTAACATACTAATTGCCAGCAGATTAGGCCTTACAGTCTATCGAGTCTGCTCAAACCTCAGATCCCTAGTTGGGTGCTGAGGCCCTCCCCACCTTGTGTTCCAGAAACCCCTATCATCCATCCCCACCCCCCTGGGCCAGGCCATCATCTGATACATCCACTTTCTGTGTCTGTCCCATCCTCTCTTGAAGCCCTCCACTGTGGAACTCTGAACCAGCTCGCCAGGCAGTGCATTCCAAGGGTCCACCACCCTCTCAGTGAAAAACCTCCTCTTCTTTTACCCCCTCACCCTTCCACCTTCCAATTTCAAACCATGCCCTCTGGTGATACCTCCCTGCTTTAGTCTAAAGATCCCCTCCACGTTTACCCTATTTATTCCCTTGAGGTACTTGAGGACCACAATCATGTCGCCCCTGTCTCTCCTCTCCTCCAATGAAAACAGGCAGAGCTCCTCAAGTCTGTCCTCATACGTCAAATCCCCTAGTCCTCGTATCATCTTAGTTGCCCTCCTCTGTACCCTCTCCAGGAGCTGTATGTCCCTCTTCAAGTGTGGTCTCCAGCACTGTACACAGTACTCAAGGTGTGGTCTAACCAGTCCATTGTACAGCGACAGAATCATTTCCCTGCTCCTAGAGGTGATCCCCCTTACGATGCATCCCAACATCCTGTTTGCCTTGCTAGCCGCTCTCCTGCACTACTCAGAGTTATTCATACATGCATCCACCATGATGACCCCTAGGTCTTTTTCCCCTATTGAGTCCTCCAGCACCTCCCCTCCCAGGGTGTACCTGTGTTTAGGGTTTTCCTGCCCAAAATGTAACACCTTGCACTTGGTGATACTGAAATTTAATTTCCATGTGTGAGCCCAGCTTTCCAGGGTGTCCAGGTCCCCTTACAGGGCCAACCTCCCCTCTTCTCCCTGAACTACTGCTCCCATCTTGGAGTCATCAGCGAAGAGACTCATTTCACGCCCTATACCCTCCCTGATGTCCGATATGTATGCATTAAACAGGATCGGACCCACGACCGAGCCCTGTGGTACTCCACTACCAACCTCTCCAGGGTTCGAGAGCTCCCACCGACCACTACTCTCTGGGTCCGTCCAGCTAGCCAGTTTTCAATCCATCTGACCATCAAAGAGCCTACCCCAACCCCATCAGTTTCTCCACCAGACCATTGTGGGGGACAGAGTCAAACGCCTTGCTGAAGTCCAAGAATAATACATCCACAGGCTTTCCCCTGTCCAGTTCTGATGTTACCCATTCGTAGAACTCCACAAGATTGGTTTGACATGATCTACCTGGCACAAACCCATGTTGTCAACTATCCAGACCTCCCACCTCCTCCAAGTACACCCCCAATCGTTCTTTTAGTATACTCTCCATTAATTTCCCCACCACCAAGGTCAAACTGATGGGTCTACTGTTATCTGGTACTTCCCTTGACCCCCCTTTATGGATTGGCACCACATGTGCCTCTTGCCAATCCCTAGGTACCCTCCCTGTCTCAAGCGACCTGTTGAAGAGCTCCTCCAGGGGTGCAGCCAGTATGTCCGCCAATTCCCATAGTACTCTCAGATGAATACCATCCAGCCCAGGAGATTTGTCTTTCTTTAGAGCCTTGAGGGCTAACCACACCCTTTCGGTGAAGATAGCATCATCCGTCCCCTCCACCTTACTGGCCTTTTTATCCTTATCATGATGTGACACCCCTGGGGTACCTCTCCCTCCCTCTTGCTCCATTTCTGTTGCTCCCCTGATCCCACTCACGGCCGCTTCTATCCCCATCATGTCTTGCTTTGTAGATATCCCATCCCCCTCCCTAGCGAACACAGAGGTGAAGTACTCGTTAAATACCTCTGCCTGGTCCCTCGCCTCTTCCACCCACCCTCCTTCTGATCTCAATCTGCTGAGATGGCCCTTAGTTTTTCTCCGCTCCCCAATGTACTGGAAGAACCCCTTTTCCCCTCCATGTATCCTCTGTGCCAGCCGCTGCTCTTTACTGGACTTTGGCCCCCTCACCATCCATGTGACTTTTCTAGATGCAAGATGGTACATTTCCTTATCTCTATCCCCTCTTGTTGTTTTATATTTTTTGTAGGCCGCCTTCTTTTCTCTGACCACTACCTGAACCTCACTGGACCACCAACATGGTTTATGTGACCTTGCTCCCTTACGTTTCACCTTAGCGCAGGTCCTGACTGCCTCATGAAGTCCCGGTTTTATGACCTCCCATCTCTTTTCCACATTTGTCATTGATGTAATCCCCTTCAAGTGATCCTTGAGAATATTTCCCATTCCCACAAAGTCTGCCCCCCTGAAGTCCACTGCCAGTGTCCTAGATCTCACACCCCTCCCCCCATGCTTATTTGAAACCAGACAGTATTGTGGTCACTCCCAGTCAGGGGATCCTCTACAACCAGGTCCCTTACCAGATCCCCATCTGCCAGAACCACGTCCAGGACATGCCCTTCCCTTGTGGGCTTCATCACATGCTGTGTTAAGAACACATCCTGGAAGCCGTCCAGCAGCCTCTGCTCCTTGGCCACCTTAGAGGACATGGTTCCCCAGTTTGTACCTGGCATATTGAGGTCCCCCATCAACACCACTCCTACCCCTTTTGGTCTACACTGGGCAATGATGTTGTCCAGCAAACTGTCCTCCAGAACATCACCCATCCCGGGGGGCCTATATACTACACCCAGCTTGACCTTATCTCCTGCTGGGGATCGTAAGGTGACCCATAAGGCCTCCATGTTTCCCTCTGCCTCTTCTACCCTAGCAATTTCTATGTCATCTCTAATGAACATAACCACTCCACACCCTCTGCCTTCCTTTCTATCCTTCCTAAGCATAGTGTACCCCCGCACGTTTAGGTCCCAGTCATGGTTTTTGTTGGCCCACGCCTCTGTGACCCGCCCGCCACAACCACCTCCCCCCGAACAGCATGGCCTGGAACTCTGGCAACTTGTTTCCCAAGCTCCTGGCATTTACTAACACCACCCCCACCCCTTATCCCTGATCCCCTTTGTCGAACCCCACCCAGGTTCCTTATACTTCCATCCTCCCTCTGCTCCTCCTGAAACCTCCACCCCCAGTCTGTTTCCCTCCCCTTGGGTTTGAAGGCTACTCCCTCATCTGGAGGAGAGGGCTTCTGGTCAGCCCCTCCCTTATCCCTCCCCCTCACAAGTTTAAACCCCACCTTTCTTGAATGTAGCCAGCCATCCCTGTTTAAGGACTTCCTTCCCTATGGGGGCAAGATGAAGCCTGTACTTGGCATACAGTCCCTTATCCTCCCAAACTCCTTTCCAGTTCCCTAACACCCCCAACCCACTCTCTTCACCCCACTTCCTGAGCCAGTCATTAACCTCTGTGATCTTCATTTTTTTTCTCCACTGAGGCCTTTGGTACTGGCAATATCTCCGAAAAGGAAATGTTGCATCCATTATCCCGACAGACTCTGGCAAGTTCTTGGAACCTTGCTTGGATTTCCAAAATGCTATTTCCCTCTAGATCGTTAGTTCCCAAATGCACCAGGAAATCCGGTTTCCCTCCACAATCCCTAACCAGTTCGTACACCATGAACTTTGCTCTGTGCACTGTCAGCTCAGAGATGCTCACTACCTTCACCTGGCTATGGCATCCATCCCCCTGTCCTTCCCACTGGATACCCCTAATCATCGAGTCTTCCAATAGCAGAACCTTAACACCGCCATCATCCTTATGGTTACCTCCATTATGCATTCTCAGCCCCCCACCCCCCCTTTATTCATGATCTCAATTCCATGAGAGTCTTCCTGCCTTATTAGAGACCCCCTTGTCACCCTCCCCTTTCTGCCTCCCTTGTTATTTTGCCCACTTAACTCAGACCCCCTCTGAATAGGTGTCCCCTTTAACCCTCTTATCCGAACCATTTATCCTGGCCCTGATGATTTCCCTTCCCACACACTGCCATCCTCCCCTTGTAATAGTACCCCTACTCCAGAGGCTCTCTGTGGGTCCCCTTACCTAGGGCCCCATCCTTGGTACATACCCCCCTGCTGAAGGGGGGCCCCTCCCCCACCTCCTTGTCTCCCAGTTTCTCTCCAGTCATGCTGTCCTCCCTCATGTCTGCAATACGTTGCATCTCCCCCATCTGCTTAACATTTACAGTATGTTTCCCCTTCTCCCTCTGGGACTATTTCTATCCTTTCCTTTGCCGGTCTGTGATGCCCTATGGGTATCCGACTCCCTCCCCCCGGCCTCTGTACCAGTTTCCTCATTTCCACCAACCCCTTCCTCCCCCTCTAGGTTGCTTAGTTGCTTAAATTTATTGTGACACTCTATGCCAGCCTCCATCAAGTAACCCGAGGTTTCCCTGACTGCCCCTCTAAACTGCCCTTCTTCCTCCCCTCTTGCTCTGTTCTGCTTAGGAGCTCCCTTCCCACAGTCTGCTATTTTAGGCTTCCCCACAACAGCCCCTCCCTTCTCAATGTCTGCTCTACTAGGCTTCCCCACAACAGCCCTTCCTAACTCTTCCCCTCCACTTCTTTGTATTCAGAATGTTTACCCTGCACGCTTTCCCTTAGCGTCAACATCCCTATCTAAGGGTCCTCTGTCCCTAATATCCCCCCTCCTGCTTGCTGTAACATAACGTCCTGTAATTTCTGAGCATTGCCCCAGCCTCCCCTCAGCCCCACCCTTCTGCTGCCCATATCCACACCCCTTATCCTTGGACACCCCCCAACTCCCCCAGCTTACTCCTTAACCAATATACTTCACTCCTGATACAAGATAGCTGTCTACAGAGTGGGCAGCCTCCCTCTCTCCAGGTCCAGTTGAGAATTATTGCCATCCCACAGCCTGTGCAGCCTACAACCCTTCTGAAGATGCCTGCCATGGTGGCATATGGCCACCCTGTTTGCCCCTATCTGTTTATAATGGCACACACCCCTTTTCTCAGTCCCTTCCCCCTGGAATACAGTCTCTCTCTATACTGACTGCAGTTACTTACAAACCCAATTTTAAACCCACCAATAAAGTTCCCAAGTCTCACAAACACATACAGTCCAGTGTATGTCCAGTCCCACTAACAGTGTGTGTATGCAGACATCAGGTACCGTATGATGTCACAGGCCCACCAGTTCCTGTTGCTTCAAATTTCAGTCACAAACAGAAATACACAGCCCTTCAATCCCAACCCCCAGTGGCTTTTCAGTATTTAAGAACCAGGCAAACATCACATTTAAATTTCACTCTAATTATCACTGCCAAACAAGTGTACCCAAGCCCAAAAAGTTACAGTATAACAGCCCAAGTAACAGTTCTAACTCAAAGTGATAATTTCTAACACACAGAACTAATTTCACGTACAAAACTAATCAAATATTTCAGTTAAAACAGAAGATAAACCCAAACCTCTGTCCTTACCAGCCTCCTGCTTATGTTCCCAAGTGAACAATGAAAGACAAGATGATTCTTGTTAATTTCCCCTCCCAACACCAGGCAAACATCACATTTAAATTTCACTCTAATTATCACTGCCAAACAAGTGTTCCCAAGCCCCAAAAGTTACAGTATAACAGCCCAAGTAACAGTTTTAACTCAAAGTAGTAATTTTTAACACACAGAACTAATTTCATGTACAAAACTAATCAAATATTTCAGTTAAAACAGAAGATAAACCCAAACCTCTGTCCTTACCAGCCTCCTGCTTATGTTCCCAAGTGAACAATGAAAGACAAGATGATTCTTGTTAATTTCCTCTCCCCCTAACACCAGGCAAACATCACATTTAAATTTCACTCTAATTATCACTGCCAAACAAGTGTTCCCAAGCCCCAAAAGTTACAGTATAACAGCCCAAGTAACAGTTTTAACTCAAAGTAGTAATTTTTAACACACAGAACTAATTTCATGTACAAAACTAATCAAATATTTCAGTTAAAACAGAAAATAAACCCAAACCTCTGTCCTTACCAGCCTCCTGCTTATGTTCCCAAGTGAACTTGTAGACCACTTGGGGTTGTGTGACCCCTGGAGAACCCTTAACCCATCTTCTAGGGCATACACCTTCCACTCCCCGGTACATGGATCTTCTTCTAGAATAGACTGCTTTCTAATGACCAAGAGTTCTCTCCCTGGTGTATGGGAGTGTGGCATAGAAGCAGGAGTCATCTCAGACCACTCTCCTGTTTGGTGTTTAGCCTCTCTGGCTCCTCTCCAGCAGAAAGACACCCTGTGGAAGCTCAATAACCAGCTTCTGAAGGATCCTGAGCTGGTCAAACAGATAGCTCATGCCATTGAGCAGTACACAAAAGAGAACTTGAATTCCACAGGGAAGCCAGACATCGAATGGGGTGCACTGAAATGCTCTCTCAGAGGACAGTTGATCAAGCTAGCCTCTACCAGAAAGAGGAAGAAGGAAGAGCAAATCTCTAACCTGCTGGCACAAATTAGGCAGTTGGAAAGTTGCCTCCCCCTGACTGGAGACAACACTACCAAAGCCTCCCAATTAAAACTTCGGAAATCTTACAGTGAATTGTTGAGGGAAAAGGCTGAGTATGCCATCCTCAAGTCCCGCTCATTATATATAGACCAGGGAGAGAAAACAGGTCATTTGTTAATCTTATGAATAAAGCAACAAGAATCTGCTAGATTGGTAACAGCCATAAAATCTAACACTGATGGTTCCATTAAAACCACCCCTGGGGAGATAATATCTGAATTTGAGTTTTACTACAGAGTGTTGTATAGCCCCAGGATAGTTCCCCCCTCTCTTCAAGAGATAGAGGCATATCTTGCACCTCTTCCCTTACCAACCTCGGAGAGGGAAGAAAAACCCTTCTGATAGCCCCTATCACAGAGGCAGAAATTAGAGCAATATTTCGAGAGGTCCCTCTAGATAAGTCCCCAGGCCCGGATGGTCTCTCCCCTTATTTTTATAAGAAGTTACAGGACCACTTAGTCCCTTGGTTACACAGATTTTTGAATTTCATATTGTCAGAGACTCCGAGTGACCCTCATCTCCTAGAGGCCCTTATAGTAGTCCTTCACAAGTCTGGCAAGCCTGAAGATAGTGTCACAAGTTATAGCCCTATTTCCCTTATTAACAATGACATTAAGATTCTAGCTAAATTGTTAGCCACCAGACTGAGCTGGGTGCTTCCTGTCCTAATAGGCCCTGAACAATTGGGCTTTATGGCAGGCAGCTTGTACCAGGATCACCTAAGAAAACTAGCCCACATTTTTTCTGCATACAGGGATTCCATCCACCCAGTGATTTTGGTGTCCCTGGATGCGGAAAAAGCCTTTGACAGAGTAGATTGGAACTTTATGTTTAGTGTCTTAGTCAAGTTCGGCATTCCAGATCAGTATATTCGATGGGTCAGAACCTTATATATAGGTCCATGTGCCAGAATCTATTGTATTGGGGTGATTTCCCCTTCCTTCCCGCTAAAGTCTGGTACCCGGCAGGGATGTCCCCTGTCACCTCTTCTATTTAATTTATATTTAGAACCCCTATAATGGAAGCTCAGAACCTACCCCAAAATTCATAGGGTGGAGATAGGTTCCCACATGTTAACAGTCTTGGCTTACGCAGATGACATTCTGCTGCACCTCATCCAGCCCTCTTGTTCTATCCAGGTGGCTCTAGAGACTATCTGGGAGTATAGCATGGTTTCCAATTACAAAATTAACCCAAATAAGTCTCAGGTTTTCCCCTTGAACAACAGGACCCATAGGGCTTCACTTGGTCTTGCTGGCCTACAGTGGTTCCAAGACAGTCTTATGTACCTAGGTATTTTCCTAGCTAGACATACTACCCAATTAAAGACATTCAATCTTGACTCCCCGCTCTCCAAGACACAAGAGTTATCCCGTTGGAAGGACATGCCTCTATCTCTTTGGGGAAGGATTAGTTTGATTACAATGAACATCTTACACCATTTATTTTACCCCTTGAGTATGCTGAACCTATGTCTACCTCTCACCTGGTTCAGGAAACTACACGGGGTGGTCTCAGAATTTTTATGGTGCAGCAAACCTGCAAGGCTTGCCTACCATAAACTGGCTGACCCAAAGGAAAAGGGGGTCTGCGGCTCCCTCACTTGGGTCTGTATTATTGAGCCAGCCATTAAAGTAAATACCTTAGGTGGCTGCAGCCTGTAGAGACCTTACGCACCTTTCCCTACATTCCATCTTGGCTCTCCACTGAACAAGAGTTCATTGATTCAAGTGGTATTTCTTGAGAGGCCCTGCTACATACTCAGGTCAAGGACATTCCCAAAATATGGAGTGGCTCTCCAATTATCACCTCAATGCGGGTACATTTTCAGTTTTGTAAAGTCCTGAAATACAACCCCATTAGGGACCCCAAACAACCACTTATGCAGAACCCTAATTTTCACATTGGGGTGTTCCTCTATTGGAGGGGTGGCTCCCGTCTCTCAAGGGGAAGTGTCCACAAGAGTTGGCGTCTGGTGACTCCTTTCTCTTGGTAAAGGATATGATGCTCATATTCCCAGAAGGACGGGCAGATTTTTTTCAAGTATTTTCAGGTTTGCCATCTGCTGGTTTCTAAGCAGCTCTTACTGGGAAATAGTGGAGGAATAGACAAGATTTTCCATATCTAATTGCTCTGTCCCACCAGCTCCACTCTGCCTCCCTTACATAGGCCTCTCTATATGACTTGTTCTTCCCCCATGTAGTTGGGACCTCTCCCTACTGGTCTGATATGTTCCCTCAGAGTGTTCTTAATTGGGATAAAATATGGAGGTCCTGTCATTCTTACATCACGCAGGATAGACTGCGTCTTATGCAATACTCAATCCTTCAAAACATGTACTTGACTCTGGTGAAGTTGCACAAAATGGGCAAACTCCCCTCCTCAACTTGTAGTCACTGTAATCAAGCAGAGGCTACCTTATATCATATCTTCTGGGAATGCCCTTCTATTGTGGTACTCTGGGAAACCATCAAACAAAGGGCAGACCCCCTCTTAGGGCTAGAAACTTTATTTACCCCTGAAATTTGTCTGTTAGGCAACTTTACTGGAGTTGAGATCAAGCAACGTCAGTTTCATATGGCCATAATTGCCCTCTCTCTTAAGGCCCTGGTGCTTCATCACTGGAAAGAGAACATCGCCATTTCCTATATGGAGTGGCTCCAAGAATTGTTAGCCAATCTACGAGTGAAAAAAAAGGCTACAAGTTTATGTAACTGCATGCACCAGTATAAAGAAAGATGGGAATCCCTGTATATCCTATACAGTCTTTAAGGTTATATTGCCATCAAGGTCATTGTTAAGGGTGATGCCGGGGGGGGGTAATTTGTGATTGTTTATTAGTTTGTCTCGTCTTACATTATCATGTTGTACCTTTTATTGTCTTGGGAATGGTTTTAATTGGTATGTTCAAATTCAAGTTTGTTTATTGTTGATCAGTTAAAAACCATTACAACATAACAATATTTAAATTTACAAAAACACGTAAAAATACAACACACAAATTAGCATCAGCTTACAGGTTTCAATAAATAAAGTACTTTCATATTGATTTTGGACCATTATTTCATTGTGTTATGGATCAGATAGTAATCCCATTTTAAGTCTTTCCATTCAATTATATTAAAGGTAGCGTACAAGTATAAATAACACTCATTAAATGTTCAGAAAACATCACAATTTAAAATATTGAATATCTGGCGGACTTAAGTACATTTGTCAAAAACTTATAGATATTCTCATAAATGAGTAGCCTGAAAAAAGCCAACAACTTTCTCCAATATGCATAGGTTTTCATTATTCATTAGATAATTCACCATTTCATTGGGGGGGAGATAGAGATTCGCCATGATGTCACCAAGCCATTTCAAATGTATTCCCTTATACAAAGGGCATAGAAGTAATACGTGTTTTAGGTCATCTTCAGATTACCTATCACATTTACAATAGGGAATAGAAATACATTCCCTTTTTTGTTTGTAAAGCACATAATTGGCTTTAAATATTTCAAGCCTAAATTTAGTCATTGTTCTTTTCTCATTTGGATTAGTTAATTTAACTAGGTAAGGTTCTAAGCCATGTGTTGACTTAATCTGTTTGAACCAGCTATATAACTTAAATTGTTTCATTTGGTCAGCTCCTTAATTTTTCCTGGTCCCTTAACCTCTTCTTTACCACGTCAACCATCATTTGCCAGGGGTATACACATGTTCTCCATAGGATATCTCCAAGTTCATTCAGGAAAATAAACATTTGAAGATTTCCAGAGTTGGGAAAATTTTTCCCATCAAGGTATATTTTATTTCTTCCTCCAGGCATATCCTGGGTAATCTGGTTTCATCTATTAAAATAACTTTAGAGAGGAAGAATTAATCTTTCAATCACTAATGTAGAGATGGAAAATTGTCCCAATTCTAGATTCATTATGTCGGCGGTACTGATTGTGGTACCTTCAAAATGTATCTTTTCATTTTATTACATAGTGTTTCTAGATTTTTCAGATCATCTGTTCCCCATATTTCGGCTATGTAAAGATTGCTAGAATTTATTGTAGCTTCAAATGCCCTTAAGACTCCTTCAATTGATGTTTGTCCCATCTTTGAATTAAATATCCTAAAGGCATTGAATGTTTCTTTTGTTTTCACTAAAATCTAAACTATATGATATTTCCATCTTAATGACTGATTAAATCTGACACCCAGATAATCATAACAGTTAACCCTTTCCACTTTTTCTGATTTTATCCACAACGGATTAATATATTTCTTATTATTCCCAAATGTCAGAATTTTTGTTTTAGACATGCTTATTTTTAATTTGTGATCATCACACAATTTAGAGAATTAGTTAAGTTTCCTCTGTAATCCCAATATTGAAGTTGAGATTAATACCAAATCGTCGTCATACGCCAGACAATCTACCCGGATATCTCCTATTTTGGGTGCACGAAATAGTGGGTTTTCCAATTCCTTCAAGATGTCATTTATATATATATATATATATATATATATATATATATATAAAACAGGAAAGGTGCTAATAGGCATCCTTGCCTAACCCCTCATGTCATTTTAAATGGCCTGGAGATGTTCCCATAATGGTCAGATCTTATTGCACCCCAGGGGCGGGATATTCAGACTACGCCAGGCTGTGGCACAAGCCAGGGCACATCGCAACTTGGCTGCGCAGGGGCATTGACAGGGTGATATTCAACTGAGCTGCACCATGGCACAGCATTGTTGAATATCGCACCTTGGCCACCTGCAGTGTACATGGCACAGTGGCACTGCACCAGCACAAGTGGCCAGAGTGAAGCAGGGGATCGCGTGGCGCAAGTTCCGCTGCACTAGGCACAACAGCCAGCGATATTCAAAGTGCATTAAAATGGGGCCATAATGTATGAAGGTGCAAATAGGGCCATTTGCATGTCATTATGGCCTCATTTGCAGGCAGATGCACCGATCCCCGGTGACTTGCACCTAGCGCCCTGCCAGGCTGCAGCCGTCGGGGACTGACACCCCCTGCACAACAGGCAAAGCGCCCTACTGCCCGATCGCGGGCATATGTTGCATTATAAAAGTCCCATATTCCTGGTGGTCCAGTGGACCACTTACAGCCTGATCATGGGCATTTGTGAAAAATAATCATCCTATATCCCTGGTGGTCCAGTGGACCACTTGCAGCCTGATTGCGGGCATAAGTACATGTCAAACAGTTAACTCTATCCCTGGTGGTCCAGTGAACCGCTTGCAGCATGATCGCAGGCATAAGTACATATCAAACAGTTAACTCTATCCCTGGTGGTCCAGTGGACCACTTGCAGCCTGATCATGGGCATATGTAATAACAAAAAGAGGTCCAAATTCCCTGGTGGTCCAGTGGACCAAGTCCAGCCTGATCATGGGTGTACATTTCACAATAGAACACACTAAGCCATCCCTGGTAGTCCAGCAGTACCCCCCTCCCCACCCACCTACTGAGCCCCAGCACCCTGCTCCTCTCCCTGGTCAGCGGTGGTGGCAGCTCCCACCCGCCAGCCACCCTGCTGCCCCGCCGCCCAGCAACTGACTGTGTATGGTAGGGCTGTACGCCCATTGGTCCACAGCGTGTGCCAAGGGGTGTACAGACCATACTGTACTACACATTCCAGATATGTGAATGACAGGGGGAGCGGGGTGCTGGGGCTCAGTGGGCAGGTGGGAAGGGGGGTACCGCTGGACCACCAGGGATGGCTTGGTGTGTTCTATTGTGAAACATATGCCCGTGATTGGGCTGGACATGGTCCACTGGCCCACCAGGGATATAGGATGATTATCTTTCACAAATGCCCATGATAGGGCTGCGAGCAGTCCACTAGATCACCAGGGATATGAGACTAATGATTATAACAAATGGCTGCGATCGGGCATGGGGGGTGCTATCACGAAGGTGTCACCAGAGCTTGGGTGGCCACCCACAGGTGGCAGCTGCCATGTTGTGCCCTGCAATATGGCAGCTCACCTGTGAGTGGCCAGCTGTTGCTCCTTTTTTTTTCAGCTCACCTGTGTGCAGGGCAGGTAGGGGTTGCACATGCGTGGGCTCAGCACATCCCGGGCTGAATATCGGTATGTGCGGAGTATGCATGGGCACGCCCCCCCTACCTGTGCCACATACATTACTGATACACTCCAGCGCATCGGGATTTGTGCCAGGCTCAATCCCCCTTTGAATATCACGCTGGGCATCAGTAGGTTGCGCATGTTGCAACTGTGTTGCACCATGCACAACTCTTTTGAATATCCCACTCCAGGTGTCTGAGTGCAATCTTATAAGTGTATTAAGTAACTCTGAATATAACTCTAATTTCTTTAACTTATTCCATAAAATAACTCTGCTTATACTATCGAATGCGGAAGTGAAGTCCACAAAGCAACAATAAAGTGGTGTGTTTTTGATTTTTATGCATTTCCAGATTAAATGTTTAAGTGTGTAACAGTGTTGAATTGTGGATCTATTTTTCCGGAATCCGTTTTGGGTTTCATGAAAATATTATTACCTTCCTCATTCTTCTAATCTTTTAAGATAATTTTATTAAAATATTTTTTGTGAGGTGTCTATTAGACTTATTGGATGATACATTTTGGGGTCACTTGAGTCACCTTTTTTAAAAATCTGAAATATGATACTCCCCTTCCAGCTCATTGGGTAATCATGGCCTTGTGCAATGATATTAAATAATTTTTCCATGACTGGAGCCCACCAATCAACATAATATCTGTACAGATCTCCTATTATTTTGTCTGGGCCTGGGGCTTTATTAAATTTCAATTGAATAATTGCTGTTTGTATTTCTTCTAGGTTTATTAAAATTGGAATCGGATACATAATGTGCGAGTCCTTTAAATTTTCTGTCTTTTCAATTTCTCTTAGTAGAACCTCATCTTGTTGTGAATAATAGAGTTCTGTGAAATAAAACACCCAAGTGTCAGGATGGATATATGTATCTATTGTCCTAGTGTATTTGTCAAAACCTTGACTGCCCATTACTCACAACTTTTTATTATCTTTTTCTTTCACAGTCTTCCTCAATTTTTCCCATAATAGTCTAGAATGTTTATTTTTTCTGCTTCTAATATTTGTTTGTACTTTTTCCTCTTATTGTTAATATTTATATTAACTTTGTTACTCTTTGTTGTTACGATTTTTTTTATATTTTCTAATGACTTTACTTAATTCTTTTTTAGCTTCTCTGCATTTTCTATTAAACCAGGCCTTGCCATGTCTGGTCACTGTTTGGATCCCAGTCCTACTAGTAGTGCAATAAGGGCATACCAAACTAATTATATCAGCCCAATATTGTAATACCAGGTGATAGTTTGTATTTTCAACTATCATTGTTCTTATGTCATTTATTGGTCCTTTAAATAAAGTATCAAATTGTTTTATTACATTGAGGTCCCATCTGATCCTTCTTTGATTAACTATTTCCAAGCCTTTATTAGTATTTAAATTGTTCCTACCATTGTTTTCACTTATAATTTGTTTTGTTTCAATTATAAGTTCAATTGGATTATGTGAGGACTCTGGCCTGTCAACAACAGACATTTCCTTAATCATTTTTATTCCCTCTAAATTACTCCAAACATGATCAATAATAGAAGAACCTTTAGGTCCATTGTAAGTCAGTTCTCCTTCCCTATCGCCCACTACTCTTCCGTTAATTAAGAGCATGTTTTTCCCAGTTAGGTAGGGGTTGATAGTTTTCCCTCTCAAATTATCCCTTTATCTTTTGAAGCTCTCATCCAAGTTATTTTAGTATTTAATTCTATTATTATTTCCAGGAATCCTGAACCCTCAAAATGTTTTCCAGTCCTTGCATTAAAATCCCCTATTATATAAACAGGGTTATTCAGCTCTTCATCCATCAATCGGTCGAATATTACTTTGATTCTGTTCAATATTTTAGCTTTGTCTTTAATCATAGGGGACAGATATATATTTACAACTATTATTTTAACTTTCCCTTCACCTTTACCATTTCTTTCTTCAATTCTCACCATTAACATATCTTCTGGAGTTGGGTATTGTCTGGTGATTTTATAGTTGTTTTTTTGTTGTCAGATATATAGCAACTCCCCCTTTATGTCTCCCATATTTAATACTTTTAATTGCAGATTTAGAAATATTTACATATCCTGGCATTTTAGGGGCATTCTCTGAACTATGCCAGGTTTCTTGAAAACAAATAAGATCAAAGTTTGCAATAAAGCTATCAATTTCCAGATCTGCAATTTGTAAGTACATGCCTTCAATATTCCAAGATAAAATTTTGATTTTTACTTTATCCTTATCTTGCGGTCTCTCCTGGTTATTCCTTTGTATTTTTTGTCAATCTTCTTTTTCTTTCATTTTTTCCAAAACCTGGTATCTATTAAATCTCGTGTATTGATTCCAACTATCACTCTTTACTTTTGGTCCTTTATTTATTTCTATCTTAGCATCTCCCACCCCTTTTGTTCTTACTGCTTTTGGCCACTCGTCTTTTGAGACCAAGTAAAGTCCCAGTTTCCTGAACAAGTATTCTTTATTTAGTAGCTGTTGAACTACCTCTGCTTTCTTAAATGTAACGTCTATTTGTGGTGTTAATTCTTCACTTTTATGTAATGTAAAATATTATATAAAGGTTTTTGGTTATATTCTCCTTAGAAACTCTTGAAAAAAAGATTGCCATTTCTTGTTTCATTTGTCCTATGATAATCTTTTTTGTTGTTTCCCATCCAAATATGGTCAAATTTTTATTTTCCCATTTATCTTCCTATTTCCATTCAAATTTTTTAATAGTCTCTAGAATTCTATCAAGATTTTCCCCTCTTGTTTCCCTTATCGCCTCTATTCTTTCTGGCTGAACTTCTTTAGCTTCTTCTAACACTTTCCTACCTTCTAAATTATTTTAAGCTCCATAGATGGAACAATTTGTGTAGGCATAATATGTAATCCCATACGTTTAAATATTTTTCTTGTTTCCAAATATCCTCCAGTATATGTCCCTTTTTAGTATATAAAAATACACAGTCTTGGAAGGAACTATTAGGTGGTCTCATCACATAGAATTCATCCTTAATAGAAGAATCAACGTAGAAGGCCTCAACTATCCATTCCTTCAATTTTTCCTCATTTTCCTTAGTCAGTTAAATATTCCATACATCTCGAGAAAATATTCCATATTTATTCCTTCTAAATCAACAAATTTGTTTTTAAATGTTTTAATTCCTTTCCTTGGTGACATCATGACATGCTCGACCTCACCCCCTGCGCTTATTAACTTTCCCTCATTCTGTTTTTTATTCCTGACAGTCATGTCATTTTCCCCTTTATAGGTCTCATAAATCAAGTCCTATGTTATCTCGACTGTGTTCTTAGTTATAGATAAGTTACCTTTCTCCTTTTTTGTATACATTGTCTTTCCCTCTTTCTGTTTTGTAGTCCTATCAGACATTTCCTTTCTCCCATCAAGGGTTTCACTAAGCAAATCCTGTGTTGTCTCGATTGTATCCTTGATTGAAAGTGGTTTACTTTTCTCCTTCTGGTCTATTTTTAATAAGTCTTGCATAAATTCTTCTAGAATTACCTTATTCCTTTGTTTAGGGGTAATTTTGTCTTTTTGGTTTTTGTTTTGACTGAATAATTTTTTTTTTTGTTGTTCTAACTTTACTTTAACACTTCTTGGATAATTGATTAAAAGTGACAGGTACATGGCTGATTATTTTCCCCTTGCCTAGAGTTCTCAGAACTCGGCCTTTCTCCAGAATAATTATTTCCAGACTTAGATGTCCTATTTCTTTGTAACTCCAACCTGAGTTCTGTGACTTCATTTTTAATTACAGTCAACTGCTCAATTATAGCTAATAATAGTGAATCATTCGTTGACTCCTGTGTTTGTTTACTGCTAGGGACTAGATATCCCCTCCTGGCACATAACTCCTTTATGTCTTTAACTATTAACCCTTCACCCTTAGAATAATCTCCAATAGACTGTTAGGTTTCGGGGTTTCGGGGTTTACCTTTAGTTTTATCTAAATGTTTAAGACCATCAATGATAACACTAGGACTCTCTTTTATATTTTGAATTTCAGTATCATTTCTGTCATTACTCCCTTTACTGCAGAGTCCCTATTTGTTTGTAGTGATTTATTTTCCAGACATTTTATCCGGAGGTCCTTGAGGAATTTGACCATTTCTTCTATGGGTACTCACAGGGGAAAAACTTGCCCCTTCATAATCATCTCTACTATCACTACTATAAGATGCATAGGACTCTCCGCTGTAAACATTAGGAGTCATTCGATCAGAGCTTAGGGCTAGCGAGGGAGAGACTGGAGGTGAAAAGGTATTCCATTCATATGTATCTATTGTAATACACTCAGTTGGTCCTAAGGGAGCTGAGGTGTTTACCCCTAAAAAGGAGTTATGGTTTCCCATATTGGCTCTTCCCCTAGTGGCCTGTGTCTCATTCCTTTTTGGAATAGTCCCCTCCATCTGTTTTGTGTGACCAACATTAGGGTCTCTCTCTTTACTAATATCATCCTCAACAGCGGGCCACATTTCTGTTATCTTAATTTGCAGGGGACCTTCCCTAGAGTCTTCCATATGTCTGTTTGCAGCCTTCTCTCCCCTTGCCCTTGCCATTACTGGGCCTATTTGTTTATTCCTCTTTGCACCTCAATACCTCTCCCACTTTCCCTACTTATTTTATCTATTGTAGTTGGTTTTACCACTTCTTGTTAGAACCATACTAATTGGGGCACAATATTAATAACAGAGTTAATAAGGATAAATATTTTTGGACAATGTTATTAGTTTCTGGAATAATTAAATTCCTAGACTCCCCCAAATAAGTATTAGAGTAAAATAGTGCCGAGTCTATACTTATATCCCTAATTTGCTGTAGCACCCATGCACTAGTTATAAATAGTAGAGTAAGTTCTTCAAACAAAAATGCTAAACAAATCTGAATAACTTTAAGGTTCTTCCTCAGCACTTCAGATTAAATTATTATGCAATCTTGCCTTAATGATAAGTGCCTTTAAAGAAGGCCCAAAAGTGCTAAGTGCTAGAACAGACGAATTGTATTTAAACACAATGTAGGAAGTTAAGCTCAAATACCCGAAATCGGGCAAATATGTGACAATTAACCTACAGAATTACACAAAAGTAAAATGCGTAGTCCACAGAAGGTCCATAAAACTTCAGATATTGGTATGCAAATTAATGAACTTTTAATAGACCTTATATAGGCCTTAAGTAAACCATAAACCATAAATTACTAAAAAGTCTCTTCACCAACTCAGAAATTGTAAGCTCTAATAAAGTTCTGTGATAGCCTTATGTTATCTGTCGCTAATGATAGAGTTCTCCAGTTTCCAAGGAAAAATCCTATTCTCCTTGGATGGTATTGAAGTAGAGCAACTACAGTTCGAATTCCCAATTGATGATATGGCAACAAGTTTCCTAATTTTCCAGCGTTTGGCTGGGTACGTGTTTCAACACTTCTCTTTTCCCTCAATGGAGTCCCCACTATATAAAAAGTAAATAAAGATCTTGCAAGTAGAAAGTTTAAATATCTAAATGTCTAATAATCTATAAACCTGCTAGTCAAATCTAGTTAACTTGTGCCAAACTAAACAGAACAGGAGAACAGCAAAAACAACCAGAGCATTTTTGAAACAATACAGCAATAGATCTTAAAACAAAATATCAAAATATCAATGGAGAATATGGATACTTACTTACAATTCAAGTGCAATCTTTAATGATTTTTAAAAGGAAATCAAGGAACGGGCAAGTTCTTTATTTTAGGCACGCAATAGCCACCGACCTCTTACAGTGATGTTGCAAATAAACTTATTCAACATCAAACATCAAAGATCAAACAGTACGATTTAAATATTTTCTAAAAATTCCAGTATTAAGCCGCTTAAAATACTAGGCTTCAAAATGAATTGAGCTCAATCGATCGTGCTGAAAAACTGATGTGCTTCTTTTTTATATTGCCTTATTTTTTCTCCAGCATTTCTTCGTTTCAGTGTCTCTGCCTCTGTCGGACTATTAGACCAGCTGCGAGTATGCTACTCGTCAACAAATTCAGAATCAGGGCTGTTACCTTTCAGTCGATTGACTGTCTTTATCTTTGGCAGCAGCATGAGGAAAAGCACATTTTTCAACTTTCAATTAAGTACTGATTGATTTCAGTCGGCTCTCCATCAGAAAAGAAGTGTCAAAGATATAATACCTGAAGCACCCAGTTCCTTGCATGATCTTATTGACTGGCAGATCAGGTCAGTTTAGTTATTTTAGGCTATATTGTCAGTCGGCTGTTCAGCTGTTCGACTGTTCCACTCTTATAATCAGTAAGACTTAATATAGTCAATCTCTACCATCCCAATTTTAACTCCCAAAAAGTCTCCGTCCTGGATACCAATAGCTGTTGAGCCAATATTTAACTCCTTACAGCCAACCAGTCAAATTAGACTGTGGTTTCTGCTATAATTCTCCATTCATTTATACCAGGATTAGCAGATAAACAAAGCAGGATTCCCTTCTAGTAACTTAGTATAAAATATAAACAAATTAAAATATTAAGATATGAACAAGTCTGCTTCCCATGAACTACTACAAATACAACCAGAATCCAAAACAAGGGTATTAACAAAACATACTATTAAGCAGACACTGAAACACAAAAACGAACATGACTGTGCACTGTGCACTGAAAGCATACCGAAAATAAAAAAACTCTGTAACACTATACACGACTCTTACACAAATTTTCCTAATTGAAAATAAAATAAGTAAAATAAAACAAAACACCAGAAAACTAAAACAGGTCACTATGGTTGCCGAAAATCAGCATTTCAGCATTTCACCCACAGTGAAGGAACAAAATTAATACGAGAAAGGATATACTTGGAAAACTTAAAACACTTTATAATTTATTATTAGTTACTTTACATATGGGAGTATGATCAATATATCCTATCTGAAACCTATGTATCTATATTAAGTAATTTGTTTAAACAAGGGTCATTGCCGTTTTTGAACATAAATGTCAGGTTAGCCTTGATGCGTACCCCAGGAATATTGACTCCAAGCGGCTCCTCTACGAACAGGACTCCAAGCTTCCAGTGGCAATATGCAGGGTACAAAAGGTTATCCTGAGATGAAGGCAGCACAAGAATGACGGAAGGTGCTGAAATAAAACTCTCCAAGTTTATATGCAAAGTGTAGAAATTACTGCATAACACAGGCAACAGTAGCATACCTGTTGTAAACTTGGATAAGCTTTTCAGCACTCCTGCTACTTCTCTTCCTCCTCAAGGAATAGCTTGCAGCTGCCTCGATCACCAGCAAAACGACCAGCTATTTGGTATGTCTTTTCTGGTTAAAAAGCTAATAAAGTTGAATTTCTCAAAAAAAACATGAAGATTCACTAGTGGGGTTCTCACCTTCTTGATCAGGACTGGCTATTTCAGTTTCAGACAGCTCCACAATGGGCAAAGAGCTACTTCTGTAGTTATACTTTGTACATCACTATCAGGTGGCATTGGAGTGGTTGAGAGTACAAGATTATCTGATACTTCGTGACTGTCAGCACTGTCTCCCATATTACACAAAGGGTTGCCTTGGAACAGTTGGGCTAGTTTGAAAGAAGGGTAATACATAATTCCATATTCACTGTCATCAGACTCAGACATCATTAACTGCAGCAGGACGCGATGGAGGCTCTGGTTGTGAAACAGTAGGAGGCTGACTTGATTGTCTCTTTTGAGCAGCAGATCTGGTAACAGGTCTAGTGGGAGCACTAGCTTGAGGTGCAGAGTCTATAATAATTTGTCCAATGGGTAAAAGGTGATTCCGATGCATTGTTTTTATAGCTTTTGGATCATTTTCTGGATGTACTTTGTAGAGTGGCAGGTCATCCAGCTTGCTAATGGAAATGTATGTGGCGTGACTCCACCATTCAGCTATTTTGTGTTTTCCTTGCAAACCCAAATTTGTCATTAATACATGGTCTCCAGGCTGTAACTCTTGGACTTTAACATGTTTGTCATGTCTTTCTTTACTGGCTAAGTTTTTCTTAGCAGCCATTGTATGGGCAAGTTGGTAGGTGTGATTAAGCTGTGCTTTGAGTTTTTGTACGTACTGTAAATAGTTTTCTGCACTCCAAAACAAATATTTACAGGTACAGTAAGCATGCTTCTAGACCAAACATTAGCTTATACAGTGAAAATCCGGTTGCATCATTGCGAGTGCAATTATAGGCATGCACCAAGGTACTTATTTGCTGATTCCACCTTGGCTTGTCCTTTGGGTGAAGTGTGCCCAGCATGTCCAGCAACGTTCTATTAAATCTTTTGGGCTACAGATCACCTTGTGAGTGATATAGGGTGGTTCTTTACTTTCTTACACCCCAGAATGAGAGCATTTCTTTGATTAAATGGCTTTCAAAGTCTCTTCCCTGATCAAAATGGATCCGCTGTGAGGCACCGTAGTGGGCGAAAAATTTTTCAGCAAGCACTTTAGCTGCATTGGCTGCTTTCTGGTCCTTGGTCGGATAAGCCTATGCGAATAGTGAAGTGGTGTCACGACAAGTACATTGCTAATGCTTTTGGTATCAAGCTCTAAACATAAAAGTATGTAACATATATATATATATACATATGTATCTACGGGTTCAGGGAAGGATGAGGTTACCTGGCACAAGAGACCTAGGTTTGGCTACTCTGCAAAGGGGCACCCAAGTAAATCCAACTACAGGAAGCAATAACTGTAATGTCCAGAACCAGAATTGGGATTTTTCAGTGTGGCTTTATTTATTAACTAACTGAACATAAACAAAGCACTGCATGGTCCCCCAAAGGGCTATGTTACTTTATGTGCAGATTAGAGGTTAAACACAGGTCCATTTGAGGAATGAACACATTACTACAATTGTCTGGCTTTGGACCCACCAGGCACTCAGCCCGGACTTTGCATGCGCATTGGATACATAGCCCGACAGGCCCGGCTCCCCTGCCGGCCACTCGACTGACGGTCCACTTGAAGAATGAACCCAAACTTTACTTGGAAAGACATCCCATCAAACAAGGAGGCTCCCAAACTGTGGGTCCCCACACCACTTGAAGTCTGCAACTCCTAGAGAGATTTGTTTTCGTACTTCCAATTGAAACTCCCATCAAACAAGGAGACTCCCATCCAACAGGAGTAATTTTCCCATCCTGTGGCTCCCACCACTTAGAGTCTGCAACTCTTGGAGAGATTTTCAAGTTGCGACCCACTTCTAGGTACCCACCCCATCACTGGCCAAGTGCATGAGGCAAGTAGCAAAAACACAGAAGAAATCCATAGAGGTGGACCTGGTTACTAAAGATGGGGGGTTTTCCCACCTCCAGCTCCCACAGCCCATACCCGGCCATTTCTCTGGACACACAGAAACTTTAGACTTTAAAATGTAGATTGAACGGTGGATGACCTGAAGCACCCCCTCTACAGCGAACTTTAAATCCATTTAAAACTTTAAACAGTTGACTGCTCTATTTGTTTGTCCTAGTTGACATAGTCCTCCCAAATAGCAGTCCACATTTACTTGAAATCCAGCTGAAGAAAACAAGATGTTTGCCCCTTCTAATGGAGCCAAACACTCACCCATTCGTTGCAGGTGCCCCACAGGCGAAGTACTGTAACCTTTGCTGTTATACATGAACAGACTGAACTTAAATCAGGCAGCTTTCTTCCCAGGGTGGGAGAAGAGGGTGCCTGAACCCTGAGAGAACTTTCCCCAGAGGGAGGGGGCACTGAACAGGGGCGGTCTCACCACTTTAAAAGGTGAAACTCAGGAACACTTCCTTCTGCGTGAAGGCAAACAGACAACTCACTGATTTCCTCACTGTTTGCTAGGACAAACTGAAGACTGACTTTGAAATTCCCAAAGTTCTAAACTTCACTCTCTGAGCTGGAGATTCAAAATGTGGCTCATGCAGCTGCAACAGTTCTAAGTGATGTCATCTCTCAAGTCTCAGCTGTGGACTGAGGACAGAGTGAGACAGTGTGAAACCCATTTAACTGGAGTTTCACAAGCTGCCTTCCCTGCCTACCACTAGGTCTTACTGGGATTCTAGTAACCCCGGGTAACAAAGGGGTTACAAGTAAATACATACAAGCTCCATGGGTGCACTAGTGGCGATGTTAACCAAGGGTGCTGCTCTCTGTGGTTGGGCCTTTCTTTGAAGGCATCTGCTACAAGTTTTGATATAGTGGTCAATGTCTGCACCCATCTTGGGCCAGTAGAAATGGGCACAGGCTAAGTCCAAGGTTCGTTCACTACCTAAATGTCCCATCTGATTGTGGAGGGCTTTTAAGACCATAATTTTAAACCTTGACGGTAACACCAGCTGTTTTCTTATGACTGTTCCCTGGCTATCGGTTAGTTCTCGGCATAACGGTTTCTCTCTAAACAGTAAGACAGTTTGCTGATCATTGGATAGTAACTTGGAGACATCTTCTCCTCTGTACAAAGCATCTAAGACTGGTCTAATCATGGGGTCCTGATACTATTTCTTTTGAATGTCAGCTAGGGTGAGCTGCAGTAAGGCACTTAGGTCTAATGCTGCAAAATTAAAGTAGCCTACAGGCACACAGGTTTCTGAAGGCCCCAGACAATCTACTAGGCAGTCTACAGGTTCAGAAGATGGGTGTTCATCTTTGTCAAACTTGTTGTATAGGATCTTCACAGATTGTTCTGACATTCTCACCCGCTCAGGATTGGAAGCAGGCCTTCTAGAAAGAGCATTAGCATCAATGTGATTGAGGCCTGGACAGCACATCAACGAATAATCATACATTACGAGAGCTGACAACCACCAATGTCCAGTGGCATCCAACTTGGTTGAGGTTTGAACATACGTGAGGGGGTTATTGTCTGTTTTTACCAGTATTTTGGTGCCATATAGGTATTTGTGAAACTGGTCGACTATTGCCCATTTCAAAGCAAGAAATTCAAGTTCATGTACAGGATAGTTTTTCTCAGATGGTGTCAAGCTTCTACTGGCAAATGCCACTGGGCGTAATCCTTCCTCATACTCCTGATAAAGTACAGCTCCAAGTCCACTCAGGCTGGCATCAGTGTATAATACATACAGCTTAGTTGGATCTGCATAGGTGAGAATGGGTGCACGTGTAAGCTGATAAATGATGTCATAAAATGCTGTGTCACAATCAGGGATATGTCTGGTTCCAAAAGGTTTGTTGTCCTTGAAGTAGACTTTATCACCTTCTTTTACAGCACTTCTTTTATACGTCTGATTAGTAGATGGGTATCCTTGGGTCAGATTTAGCAGGGGGCTAATTACTTTGATGTAATCTTTTATAAAGTGCCAATAGCATCCACAGAAACCTAGAAATCTTTGCAGCTCTTTAAGGTTGTTAGGCCTGGGCCAAGTAGTTAAGGCTTCTACTTTGCTCAGGTCAGTTTGGATACCTTCAGAAGATACGATGTGGCCCACATACTTTGCAGATTTCTGGAAAAACTGACACTTGTCAATGGACAATTTTAATCCAAATTCTTCTAACCGGTACAGAACCATGAACAGATGAGCCTCATGCTCTTCAAGCATTTTGCCAAACATGATGACATCATCCAAATAAACAAGGCATTCAAGGAGGTTCATGTCTCCTACAGCTCACTCCATTAATCTCTGGAAGGTGGATGGCACTCCAGATATGCCCTGGGACATGCGCAAGAATTCGTAGAAGCCCAGGGGACAGATAAATGCAGTTTTCTCTCTATCCTCTGGTGCCATCAGGATTTGGTAGTACTTGCTTCTGAGATCTAAGACAGAGAACCACTGACTTCCATTAAGACATTCAAAGGGCATCCTGGATGCAAGGCATTGTATACTCGTCTGGTATGGTCCTTCGGTTAAGGGTCCTGTAGTCACACACATTCTCATGGAACCATTTTCTTCGAACTACCACATTGGGGGATGCATAATGGCTATGTGATTCCTGGATGATTCTAGCTGCTAACATCCCTTGAAGGTGGCGTTGAACAGCGTCAACGTCCGCCAGTGCTAATCTGGTGGCCTTTCTCAGATGAGTCTCTCGTCATGGAGCCTGATATAGTGCTTAGTGATGGTGACAATCCAACCTCCCATTCCTTTAATGAAAATACCTTACTTCACTGAGCTAGCTTGTGGATGATTCTGTCTTTCCACTCACCAGGAACAGGAGACTCTCCAAAGTCAAACATATTTGGGGATACTTCATTACCTTCCTCTCTGCAGCACTTGCTTGGTAACACAGTGATATCTGCACAGTATACTTGGCCCAGGGTACAGTGCCAGGGGACTTCAATGTCTCTGTTGGTCACATTGCAGAGTTGCACTACTACTCTCCTAGCATAGGCATGGGCCTAACAGGTAGCACACTGTGTATAATTAAATGGCCATTAGGCAGCTTCCCCTCTGTGGGCACATCCAACATAAGAATCTTGTTTGTGACATCTTCTTTGTTATGCATCTCTCCACTGACGTGACACTGTGAATTAGGTGGCAAGATGAGAGGTGATGGGTCTTTTTTCCATACATACCCCATTGGATAATCCTTGTCATTCACTTTGCTCTGCACCTGCATCTCATAAGTTTTTTTGTACCATTGTGTGAATAGGTAAAGCTCGTCCAGGTTTCTGAGCTTGCTTCTCTTGACATATCTATGCCAAGCGGCCAAACATGTGTGTGTTAGTGCTGATCAATTTGGAAATTCCATCATATAGGACAGTTGAGGGGCATACCAAGGCCACTGTTTCCACAGGTTCATCCACACCTGATACAGTGGATGGAAAAAATAGCCATATTTGTAAGAAACCAAGGTAAGGTAGGATTTATCGCTTAAACTCCATACATGCAGTCCTTCTAAGGGTTGTAGAGGATGGTCAGAGAAGTGCTGGTCATACCAATCTTTGAATATTATAGTGATGTGGGACCCGCTATCCAATATGGCTCAGGCTGGGATACCATCAATACATACAGTAGTCTCCATGGAGGAGCCCACCATTTTCCCAGTCCAATGGTGTATATGAAGAGCTTGGACTTATGACCTAGCCACAAAGAAATTGAATCTGGGGTTGCCTGAACCTCCACTGTGGTCATTTCTGGCATCCTCTGGAGGTGCTTTACTCTTTGGAGCTCTTTTCCATAGTTTGTCAGCCACCTTCCGAACATCCTCCGAGGATTGACACTCTCTTCATATGACCATCCTTCCTGAGTGGTAGCAGAACACACCTTCTCTAGGCTGCCTGGGCTGTCATGATACATTAGGAATTGTCTGAATTTCACGGGTAGTTGGTGGTGGATATCAGAGGTTGGTGACGGGCACTAGCAATAGTAGACCCTTGGTGGTTTCACACCCTGCCCTCTCATTTTGTTTACTAGGGCATATAATTTGTTAATCCGGGCCTCTAGATCTCTACCCCATAGGACCTAAGCATGCACTCCCATCCCCATGGCAGATGCTTTCTGGCAGGTTTCTTGGTCATTATCAGAGGAGGCAGCCTTAGTGGTGGGACCAATTTTTAGTTTTCTGATCTCATTAAGGAGCTCTGTCCAGGGTGGCACATCCTTAGCAGTCTCTTTCACTAAGCTCCTTAGTGGTGGGACCAGGTTTCAGTTCCTGATCTCTTTAAGTAGCTCATGGAATTTGGGACCATCAGTGGCTGACCCCAGGCAAGGGCAGGGGCCACAGTAGCTACAGGCATGCAGGGATCCTGGGAGTCTTCTTCTTCCTCCTTTTCTGCTTCATGTACGTCTTGCATCAAGGAGGCGTAAGAGGGAGGATCTTCTTTACAGTCTCTCAGTATTTATTTGAGCAACAGGAGACTAAAATACTTGACGGACCTTAGAATCTGGTCCAACCTGACTTGATTCAGTTCACTTAAGGCCACACCTCCCCTCTTAAATGCTCTTTGCAGGGATTTCTCTAATCTGGTCAGATAAGCAGACAAGGTTCCCCGTTCTGTTGCCGAATGCTCCTGAACTTCCACATAAGGTCTTCACCATCCTCCAGGGCAACAAACATAGTTCTTAAGACATCCAATTACTCTTGTGCAGCAGCATCGGGGTTGGTGGACCTCAATGCTTGGATTTTGTCCAGCACAGGCCCTCGGAGGCATTTACTCAACCGTTGCTGCTTCTCTACCTCGGGACACCGCCAGTCTCACACTACTGGAGCAACATAGTCTATCCATGTCTCCCAATCATCTTCCCCATTAGGTGTGGGCAGGGTGCTAGAGAACACTTTTAACTTGTGGCAGTAATCATGACTGATTGAAATCACTGCTGTAGGTGCCGGTACTGGTGCAGGTGCTGAAGGGAGGGTATCCCCAGGAGGCTGAACTAACTTTTTTAAGTCCTCGAGGATTTGGCCCTCATCTAGTAACAATCTGGCAAGCTTCTCCTCAAACCTTTTGGGTTAAGGGTGGGGGTTCTAGGTTTGAGGGATCCTCACTATCCTTAGTTAGCACCCTCCAGGCTGCTGAAGACCCATCAATGGCAATAGTTTTGGGCACATTAGTACTGTCCACTGGGTTGCTACACTCCACTAAAGCCATTAAAGTTTGGGCAATCAAGTCAGCTTGTCAGCTTACCACTACAACCTTCCCCAGACATTCAATTTTTGAAAGTGCCCCCTCAATAGTGTCTTTACTAGTGCCCAGGGGTAGATCTAGTAATAACAAAGCATTCTGGGGATCAGTTTCATTCTCCATACACCAACTAACTATCTGATGCACAGCCATTTCTTCAGTGATACCCATAAAAAATTCTAGTTGTAATATTTGGTGTTGACCACTAGGGGGCGCTGATCCCAGTGGTGCCTCCAAGATGTAACCCCTAGGTGGTGCTATCTCTATGGTTACTACCCCTGCCTGACTTCTTAACAACAGGTTGAGGGGCCTGGGTTCGATATTATGGTGCCTCCACCCAGAGTAACAATAGTGGAGGTACAGTATCTACCTAGCCTGGTATAGCCCTCTGGGAAGCTATAACCACCCACAGACTCACCAAGTGACCTTATACCTTTGGCAGCAGTTAACACACAATCAATAATGATCATTAATAATATGCACACACTCTTTGTACTTACCACCAGGATCTGGCCTTCAGCAAATTCCCTGGAATCCCCTGTACAAGCAATGTTAGCAAGACAAGCATACACTTTCAATACTGTAATCCAAGTAATAATATGCTCATATGCCAGGTTAAACATGAAACAGCAAATCAGATTTATTAAGGGGTCATGAACAAGGAAGAAGGCTTGACTCTAGGTGAATGATTACTTTACTGACTAGATTTAAGTTACTATGCATGTACTTTAGTCCCACGGTAAACAGTCTAACAACACAGGGTACCCAGAATATTATGCTGGCTGACCAGAATCAGTGCCCGGAGGTAGCTGGCATTACAGCAGTTGTTGGGGCCCTTGATGGAAAGAAAGGCAGTTAGCATGCATTAACAAGACTTGGCTATTTGTAGTCCAGGTCAGTTGTCCCAGTCTGTTAAAATTATTAAATTTAAGCAGGAAGCAATTAGATGATACTACAAGAAAATTAAGATGGCTGTTGCAGGGAGCTACCTTGGATTTACTCATTGTACTAGTTGATTGTAGATGATGACCTGGGGAAATGAAGATCTGGTGCTGGAAGCTGATGCACATGGGGAAGCTGGGCCATCACGACTCCCCTTCGCTTCATGACCTTTCACTGAAGGTGGCTGCAACCTGCGATGGTTTTCTGCCCAGGGGCTGGATCCCCCTAAAGCTGGTCTCTCACTGATGACACAGGCTGGCACAATAACAGATGGCATGGGCCAGTTTGGATAAAGGCCCACGGCTAGATAAACACTTCTGGTAAAGTTTAGTTTATTTGTTGGTGACAGCTCAAGCTGGCAGACAGTTCGGTCACTGGTAAAGGTGGGCTCCTTTCTGGCAATCAGGAGTCCCTGGACAGTAGGCTTTGATCCACAATAAGCATTCAGCACATCTAATGAAAACAGCATTTAATTTTTTACCTCGCATTTCGGTTTCAGGACGGTTTCCAATTGCAGTCGATTCACTGAGCAAAGCCTCTCAATCTGTAGGCAGGCAGTTCCTGGCAATTAATCTTCCCTTTTAGACATAAAAAGCACACCAGAGAAAACTAGGTCTTTTGTACACCTGATCTCCGTAGAGCCTGCTTGGTAGTTCGAGCTGGAGTCCCAACGCAACACAGGTCTTCCTTGGACTGCAGGCTGCTCCCTGCAGATTGATCCACAGCTCTCTGCCCCTGAATGACGTAGACTCCCAAAATTCAAACTGTCCCTCTAAAATATAGGCAGAAGTTCTTGGACTCCGATTGGCTGTTCAGGCTGCCTAAAACAATTTAAGTCTTTTAGTTGGCTGCCGATTAGGCGCCCAAACTTTGTCCCCGAAAATCTCCCACAAGTCTGTATCACACTCCCAAGAGTCTCTGGCTGGAATCCAGGCTTTTGATTGGCTAACACGCTGGCAAAATGGTGGCTACTGTATAAGATACTGTCCCATTTATGCAGTCCCACAAGTTTAAAAGTCTAGTGCAGCCAGAATATTTACTTTTATCTGATAATCTTCCCACACATATGTAGATCAAACAATGTTCTATTAAACAAACACCCTTTTATATATTTAAATGCAATGGATTTGCTGTCGCTGCCACCGTTATACTGTCCCGTAGGTGGCAGGCAGTAGTTATGAATATTCATCAGGGCTCTATGAATATTAATGAGCCCGTAAACAGCCCTCACTCAAACTCTATTTCTAAACTTTTAAGCAGCTTCTGTGCCGCATTGTTAAGGTCACGGCCCCTCTCTAGCTATCAGGGCACTAGAACCATTGAAGAACTCTCCAATTTGAACCCAAACTGAGCAGTTAGCACATTAAAGGTGCCGCTTGAGCTACGATCCCCACTTGCATCTTGGTGCATTTGCTACAGCAGGAGATTGCAGTTTAAAGGATGAGTCCGAACTGGGCTGAATTAACAAAATGGGCAGTACAGGGCTTCAGGGAAAGCAAAGGAGCACCACACCTCTCGGGATTAGTAAAAAAGCAAACGCCAGAGGCAATGGGAGAAACAGGAGGAAAATGGAAAGGACATTGGCAGTTAAGGTAAGCCCTGGGGAGGGCTTACATGTGGATACATGACACAAACTAAACTAATTTTTCTGCTGAAATGAATTTTTATTTCTGTATATTTATTTTATTACAAAATGCCATATGATAAGTGCAGTAAGGCACTTCAGGGTGTGAGTAGTAGTGTGATCTTTGCACTTCCAGGGGCAATATGCTCCTGGGTGTGCAGTGATCATACTACTACCCATACTGTGCCATGATTTATTGCTCACTTCCAGCATGAGGGAACAGTATTAGAACATAAAGATAAATTATTTGCAAAGCAAACATGTTGGTGAGATACAGGGGTCTTTCTGTGTGTCAGGGTGCTTGCCAGTCAGGCACCTAGAAACCACTCTCTCCCCTTTGGCAGCCTGTGGTACAGTGGACCTGTTGTCATTGCATGCTCTGTGCACAGCTGAAGCCTGATACAGTCTAGAATCATCCATATCACCTCACACTGTTGTTTTTCTGTTGCTGCTGAGATATTGCTTGTGTCGTCAATCTGCAGCTCATCCTCTTTGTTTTTCATCTCAGAACCATCTTGGAATTACACACCACTGGCTCTCTTCCCATCCCCTTCCAGTAGGAGACACAGGCATCGCTGCTTTAAGTATCAGACTGCAGTTGTATGATTAGTCAGCTGCAGTCACATGGTCCACACCCACAATGGCTGTACTGAATATCCAAGGAGGAAGTACAATCCCAGTGACAGAGATAGAAAGCACAGAGTAACAACATGAAGAGTTGCTGCCAGGGTGTGGTATGAGTGATAATTTCCCGTAGCACCTCCAGTGTCCATTTTCCCCTCTGCTATCACTGTAAGACACAAACAGTTTACAGTCGACCCCTCTCATTGCACTGCAATGGCCACACAGTCCTTTTATAGCAAATGTAGTAATCGTTATTCTGTAACCAGACTGTCAGATCCTACTGCCATCTAACTGACCTCCACAATGCTGCAGCTGGGCCTCTACAGCTATCTGCGCTGCGGAATTAGTCAAGTACATCAGCTTTCCACAGCAGGAAGGAGTCTGGTATATTGGTCAGGTGGTACATGGATCTGTTCCGTGCCTTCATCAGTGCCACTGGCACCAGAACCCCAGCCGCTTAAGCAACTGAGGGGGATCCCCAGCTTGCAGCAGCAGCCTTAATGTATGGGATCCTCTGGCAGCTAGGTGAGAGCAAATAGGGAGGACTGTGTATAACAGACCAAAATGCAGTCCAGGAGCCTTAAAGTAATATCCTCAGGATTTCAACAATCTCACAAAAATCCTATCAGGGTACCCTAATAGCAGGGTACATAGGAGGTGATCTAGGAGCTTCATAGTATAGTAAGTGACTAGAGGGTTGGACCACAGAGCCACTACAGAGACAGTAGCCACTGGTGGGGTGGAGTCAAATATGCAATACATGTAGTGTGACCTAAGTGGGTGGGAGGAAAATGAGTAACTGGGGATGCAAGAAACAAGGATGGGGACAGAGGCCTTGTAGGCTGCAAAGGCTGTGGTGCATCCTTCTTCAGGGTAGTGTTCTGGAGGTGGGGAGGTTGTTCAGTATGCGAAAGGCTTGACATACTCATCATGGAACTACAACAGTAAAGGCTGAGCCGAACTTTCTTCAGGGCTGTTCCAGCTGGGGGCTAAAAAAGCCAGCTACCGCTCTAGCCTCCAAAGCACACCTAAGGTCTGCAACGGGCTGGACAGTAGTTTGCTTGGGAGAAGAGAAATGGGTTGTTCATATAGAGGGAGGAGGAGAGGAAGACCTGTGATAACAGGAAATTAGTTTGCTCCCCTGAGCAACTTTGTGTCCCCAGGATCTTCTCATATGGAGCAGGGATGCCCTGTTGTATCACAGATATCCAGATTCCCATGAAAGTGGCACCTTAGGTAGAAGCTAGTTCAGTGAGCTGACAGGTGGCTAGGCTAGCTCTGGTAGTTGGGGATTCCATAGCTAGGGCAACAGAGGGGTCATTCTGCCAGGAGAACAAGGGGACAGAGTGGTCAGATGCTTACTGGGGCATCCGTAGGAAGTGACACAGGCAAGAGAGTAAAATCATTAGGAAGCAGGAATGGGTGAAGGGCTGTATGGTAGTTGTACACCTGAGGATGAATGATCTGGCTGACAATACTATAAGAAACAGATTTAGGAAGCTGGGCAGTAGTCATAAGCAGTTTTCTACCTCAGTTACACTCCCTGAGGTTCTGCTGGTCTGGGGCAAAGGTAGCTTAGGATTCTCCTTCAACCAGTTAAATTCCTAATTGAAGGAGTGGTGCAAGGAGGAGCAATTTGGCCTAGTAGTAGATTGTGGTCACTTTTGAAGGGAGAGGAAGCTGTAAAAAGGGGGCTACCTACACTGTATGGCTGATGGTACCAAGTCTTTGGTCAAAAACGTGATGCCTTCACAACTAGTCATTTAGGACATGTTGACATTTAAGGGAGGCCAAGCATGCTCTCCTTCAAATGGGGCCAACAAGTAGGAACTGGGGGGTAATGGGGTGAATGGAGTGAAGAGAAGGAGCTGAGAGAGGGAGACAATTAAAGTGAAAAGCAACAGGGATGGGAAGGGGAGCTGGTGTGCCATACTAAAGAGTTGCTAGCCTGAATGCTAGAACTCCTGGTTACAAGATGGGGGATTCTATGTGATAAAGGCGAGTCTGAAAGACCGCCTATCACATAAAGCGAACAAACCTGAGCCCATGGTCAAAAGGGCGACGGATATTGTACCGACCATCACAAATGGCTACGGTCGCTACACTACTTAAGAAAAGCATACAGAAATCATTTTTTTATGAGGGGGGCTGTGCCCCCCCAAGCCATCCCCTGGTGGGGGGCAAGCTCCAAGCACCCCCAAACTTAAATAATCAACTCCGAGGGGGGTACGGACCACAGGGCAAGTTATTGGATTGTGAAAAAAAAACAAGTTATTCTGTCTGTAGCCAGGCCCAAACCCAGGTCTGCTTGCATTGCAAGCAGTGGTGTACACCACTACGCTATGCAAGCAACTCAGTGAGAATTGGCCACAAAGGATACTATATCCTGCAATAGTGAGTACAGCTCCTTGCTATTCTCGCTATACAGGATATGGCGATCTATTACCCTTTCACTCTCTTGTAGAGTGCATTATTGAGTCGCCAAAAGTGCAGCGCCAATAATCAGCACTCTACATGGGTGCTACCAGATGGGGAACTGCAAGCAATGGTAGAGGAAGGACAGTTCAATATCACTGTAGCAAAACAAACATGGGAATGGCCAAACACCACTGGGTCCTTGCCCTCTCTTGTTTTACCATTTTCAGGAGGGACAGGACAACAGGAAATGGGGGGTGGCCCTGTACATCTAGGAGGAGATAAGGGTAGCAGAGGACAGATCATAAAGGAAAGAGTCAAAGATGGAATCAGTGTGGGTTGCAGCTGATCATGGATGGGAGAAAGAAAATTAACATAGCAGTAGTTTATAGGCACCCAAAGCAATCAGAGAAAGGCAATAAGTCCTTTGGGCTATAGATTACTAATTCCACAGCACTGGGAAATGTAATCAGTCAGGGTCCTAAACCTCCTGATATGGCTTACAGCATTCCAAAGGCGAGGGTACTAGGAGTAAAACACTGATTGATGCCTCCAAGCCTGCTTCCGCCACCAACATCTCAGGAACTGACCAGTGAGGAAACATACTGGACCTGGTGTTCACAGACCAGGACCTTGTGGAGGTAGTAGCTGTGGAAACTTCCCTTGGGACAACTGACCACAGCTCAGTGTGGTTTAGATTCCCACTTAGGCAAAGGCACCAGGACTCCAAGACAAGGGTTTTAGACTTCAGAAAAGTAGACTTCAAAAAAATGTGGGAAATTCTGGAATCCAAGCTGAAAGTGGTAGAGCAGCAGGAAGAGGATGAGAAAAAAATAGTAGAACCATAAAAAGGGAATCCTGGAGGTCACCAAGGGATGTTTAACAGTAGTTAGAAAAAAACAGGAAAAGAAAAGGGCCTATGTGATTCTTAGGGTAGGTTAGGGATGCATTAAAGGTGAGCAACTTCAGAAAGTACAAAGGAAATTGTGAAGATCAATGATAAGGCCTTCTTTAGGTATATTAGTGAAAACAGAAGAGAAAAGGAGAGCATAGAAAGGCTGGTGGATGGCCAGGAATGTGTAGTGGAGGACAAGGGGAAAGCAAAAGTGCTTAACTCCTTCAGCTCTGTCTTCACGGGGGAAAATGTAGGTTGATTGTGGAGTGGCAAAAGCCCACGGTATGCAAAAGCTAGAGGTGGAACATGTGTCAACTGAGTGGATCTAGAAAGCCTTTAAGGCAGTGAAGGTAAACGAATTACTGGGGCCCAATGGCATCCGTCCCAGGGTGCTGAAGGAGCTCAGCAGGCAGCTGGATACACTTTGCAGATGTGTTCAGTAGCTTACTGGCTTCAGGTATGGGCCCGATGGACTGAGGCACAAATAGTCCTGCATTACAAGGTGGAGGACAGAGAGGACCAAGAAAAACTATTGACCAGTGAGTCTGACCTCCATTGTAGGTAATTGCTTAAGACCGTCTTGAAGAAGAGCTTAATGATGTTTCTGTAGGAAAATGGTCTGCAAGATCCAAAGCTGCATGGTTTTATTAAAGAGAGATCATGTCAGATGAACCATACTGATTTATTTAATGTGGTGATGCATGTGGCAGACAAGGGCCAGACTGTGGAATTCTCTACCTGGACTTCAGCAAGACCTTCACCTCAGTCCCACATAGCAGACTGATGAAAAAACTGAGATGATCTGGAATTGGGGGAATGGATTACCGGACAGATAGGGAACTGGGTAAGTGGCAGGATACAGAGAGTGGTAGTAACTGTGGAGCAGTCAGAGGAGAAAGCAGTGATCAGTGGAGTACCTCATGGGTTTGTCATGGGTCCAGTCCTTTTAAACTTGTTTGTCTGCAACAAAAGGGAAAGGTAATTTAGAAAATCATGAAGGTGAGTTAAAGATACATTCAAAACATTTTCATACCAAGCTTAAAAGGAATTCGGTAGTGAAGTGTATAAATTGCGAGATATGACACTTTGCACCATGGGTATCTATTCATCGTCTATCGGTCAACTTATTTGTCACTTTAAGCTTGTAATACATATTTAATCATCAGGTTCTGAAAACTTTTAAAGTACAGAATTATATCAGGGTAGATGTGGAAATAACCATGAAGTAATTGTTGTGTATGTAATTGTCAGGTTGACTGTGAAATCTGAATAAGAAATTGCAGTGTGTCGTATTTTATCTTGTATAATTGTACAGGACCATCTTGAACACAGGACCTATGGTCCTAAAGGTGTGCTCAATAACATCTTCCTGTACAAAAATAAACATTTTTACTACTACTACTACTAAAAGGTATGATCAGTCTGTTCGTAGATGATACCAAGTTGGGGAGAAGAGTCAATAGTTAGGAAGGCATCAAGGACGTAAAAGGGACCTGGAGAGGCTGGGAAAGTGGACAGGGGCCTCGCAGCTCAAGTTCAATGCAAAAAAATGCATGGTCATGCATGTAGGCAGGAACAGTTGCAAGACCTAATATTGGCTAGGGGGAGTAAAACTCACAGCAACTGAGGAAAAGGACCTGGGTGTAACATCTGTGGCCAATTCAAAGATGCAGCTGTAGTATAACGAGGCATATTGGAAGGCACAGAGAATGCTGGGCTATATAAGGAAAGGTTTGTATAGAAGAAAGGAGAGGCTGATCCTGCCCCTTTATATATCCCTGGTGCTGCCACACTTGGAGTAGTGTACACAGTTCTGGAATCCTCAGGACACTCGGCCTGAAAAAAGATAGGGACAGATTAAAGACAGTGCAGCAAAGGGCAACCAAGATGATTCAGAGGCAGCAGGGAAAGATGTAAGAGGAGAGACTGTGTAGTCTATACATGTACTTTCTGAAGGCCAAGAAGGAGAGAGGGGGTCACAATTGAAACCTTCAAATTGAGGAAAGAGTGTCAACAAGGTTAACAGCCAGCAACTGTTCAAGCTCTGTGAGGATCCACAACCAGGGGTATGGTTGCAACGTTATGGAGGTAGTTCAGAAGTAATGTGAGAAAGCATTTCTTCATGGAGAGGCTGGTGGTGGAGTACGACAGTTTGCCAGGAGAGGTGGTTGAGGTAAAACTGAGGAGCACTTCAAGAGGGGCTGGAACAGATGCGGGGGACTGATTAAAGTGGATGATTTTAAGGGGAAGCACTTCCAGTAAGGAGTGATGCGATGCATGCACAGCACTGGGCTGATGAGCATGTGGGTTAAGTGGGAACAGAGTGGACTTGATGGACCTCTGTCTTTTTTTGCCTGAAAGACTTCTGTTTACACAGAAATGGCCCCTCTGACTGCACCGAGACCGACACAATGCTGGTGATCAGCTGTTGGATGCTGGTGGCTATCTGAAGGCATCAGTGAGCATTTAATGCCACACCTGCAAAGCTTCAATTATTTCTTTCATTATTTGCCCTTCAGTCTTAATAGCACCATGTGTGTGTGCATGCATGTGCGTGTGTGTGTGTGTGTACATGTGTGCATATTTTTGCATGCATGTGTGTGAGATAGCTTCCCATTCCCCACACCCTCCAGATTCCACAACTCCATCAGAGCAGGCAAGTCCTTATTTTAATTTGTTTTCTCTCTGTCACCTTCTAGTCCCTATATTTATTATGTAGCAGTTGCTGTTTTAATTGCAATGACTGTAATTTATTTATTACAGCTGTTCTTATTTTTTTTTTTATTGTTTATGTTTTTTGATTATCTGCATGTGTACAACTGAACGGTGCCCTGAGCCTCTGGAGAAGGGCACTTTATAAATAAAGTTACTACTGCTGCTTAGCATACAATTCCAGTACTAAAACTGTGACGTGAGCATTACTGGCATTAACCAGTGCTTGTTTTACTTGTAGCCTCAGTACACTATACCAAGTGAATTATGTAATCAGCTGCAGGCCCAGTGGCTCATTTCATCACACTGCACTGTGACATGGGAAATACGGATTTGGAAGGAAACTGCTCCGGTCTGTCACTCACTGCGCCAGTACAAGGTGGATGCATCATGGTAGTAATGTGCTTCCTCTCCAGAGAGGAGGAGATTGCTGTACTAGTTGTATTTCACTCTGCAGTACAAGCTACCTCCAGTGTATGAGCATGACTTGACTGAGTCTCAGAAGATACAGCCACAATGTTCTCCTCTTGGCAGAATCTGGGTGTGCATTGTGCTCGTTGAGCACTGGGCAAGCGGATAAAAGGGGGGTAGGGACTCAGGTCCTGTGAAAAAAAAATGTTTTCTTTGTTTTTACAGTGTTTTTAAAAACATGTAGTTAGCAGTAAACTGTTAAGTACAATTTTTTCCAAACACTAAATATGAATTTTCACTGCAGCTGGAATTTCTTGATTACATGGTGCCTCATCAGACAGATTACAGTAAGGTTGCTCAAAATCCGTCTGAAAGAATCGAATATATTGGGTTCCGGGTATTTGTTCAGAATTCAGACTCTTATGAACATATGAAGAAGCTAGCAGAAGAAAGCCATTTGGTCTATCTAGTCAGTTTGTATTCCAATGTCCACAGCTTGAGCCACTGACCCTGCCCCTCCTTCCCTAGTCCTCCCATACTCCCTACCCATGATGCTTACCTTCTCCCTATGCCTATCCCAGCCTCTCTTGAAGCTGCCCACTGTCTTCAATGAGACCACCTCTTCCAGCAGCACCTTCCAAGTGTCCACCGCATTCTCTGTATAGAAGTGCTTCCTGACCTTCTTCCTAAACCTCCCTTCCTCCAGCTTAAGACTGCGCCCCCTCGTGTTATGGTTGCCACTCAGCTTAAAGAGACCCACCTTATTTATCCCTATCAAGTACTTGAAGGTCCCAATCATGTCTCCTCTCTCCTGTCCTCCAGTAGTACATGTTCAGTGCCCTCAACCTCTCCTCATGTGCCTTACCCTGCTCACCCCCTATCACCTTTGTAGCCCTCCTCAGAACCTTCTCCAGCAGATTAATGTCCTTTTTGAGGTGTGGGCACCAGTACTGAACTCCATACTCTAGATGCAGCCTCACCAATGACCTGTACAAGGGCAGTATAACCTCCTCTCTCCTAGAGGTGGGCAAGCCAAAGCCTGCCCGAGCCTGGCTCAGGTTTAGTGCCTGGCTCATCTTGGCTCAATCTCTGTAAGAAATTGAGAGCCAAGGTCAAGCCAAGCCAGTTATGGTCAAGGTAAGCATTTTTATCAGCCTGAGCAGTTAGTATAGTATCGGAAATGTGCTATTCCTATGAAGAGGACAGCCTGCACTAGCCAGGGTTCGGCTTGTGTTTTGGCTTGTAGAGTCAAGCCAGACCCCTTGCACAGCTCTGGCTTGGCTGTAGGTAGGCTGTTGTTGAGGGTAGTATTTATATAAAAAATTTGTTTAATTGCTGAAATATTGTATGTTTATGTTTAATAGTATGTTGTTATGTATTTATTATGATTTGTAGTATGCATTTTTAATATGTTCGGCACCCAGAGCTTCCGGGATGGGTGTCTCTTAAATAAAATTTGCCTTGCCTTGCCATTTGCCTAGGTGAAAAATTCCTGGCCTACCCAACTCTACGTTCTCCTACTACTGATCCCCTTAGCTATGCATCCCAACATCTTGTTGCCCTTGCTGCTGTTTTTTTGCACAGTGTGTGTGACAGGGAGATCCTGCCACTCTTGAGGACCGACCGTTTCTTGAATCTGTTGCAAGTTCTTCTATTTCGTAGCCTAATCTATCCTTTGCAATTTCTAGTCCATAAGGTTGGCCACCTAAGGGCACCCCCCCCCCCTCCTTTCTTGGCTATGCTGCAGTGTCCTCTTTAAATTTTCCTTTTCCTTCTCAGGTCCTCATACAGGGAGATTATTGTGGTGACCTCCGAGCTGATGTAAAACAACAGGTTGTGTTCCTCGTTGTTGGATTTGGTATGCAATAGTACTATGCCATAAAATGCCTTGCTGTATATGCTTTTGGTACCATACATTCCTGCTTTAAGCTAAATCAGACTAAAATTTAATGGTGATTTACATGTACATCCCATGATATTTTGCATTATGGGGTATGTGGGATGTTGTGTTTTCTCTGAAACTTGATTTTATTGCCAATGCCCTTTGAGGTAACCTTGCTTCAGTGCTTCTGCAATGAGGTTCTTTATCTTTAGCTTGTTTTGAGGTTTTTCTTATTTGAGCTCCCATCATCCAAGCATACAAGACCAACACAGGGATGAAATAATTTTCACTAAAGAGATCAGTAGATCAGTGGTTCAGTAGGTGCAGAGGAAGGACATGCATAGTCTGTTGCTGCAAATTGATGTATTGAAGAAGGGATATGCCATTGCTTAAGGTTATCCTCTGCATTTTAAATAAACATCACACAGAGATTGTGTGTTGAGCCTGAAGTTCTGAGTCTGGTCCATCTGTTATCCCACAACCCCTCCACAGTGTGGAGTGCTTCAGGTCACTAGTGATCATCACTTACAGGTCCTTCTAGTCTTCTGATGAGATACCTGGACTCCACCCAGGTAGTACTCTGTCCTAGGATTCTTGGCTCCAATGTGCATAACTTTGCATTTCTTGGCATTGAAGCCAAGCTGCCAGATCCTGGATCACCTCCCCAGCTTTTCCAGATCATCCTGTAGGTCCTGTATCCCTTCAGGATATTCAGAAATGCAAACAGACCACTTCTCTCAGTGTAGTTAAGCCCCTGCAAGACATATTTTTAAATCAAGGATGGAAATGAGAAAGGAAAAGTGTGGCCCACTGAGAATTGAACCTCAGACCTCTGGTATGCTGTTCCAGCACTCTAACCATTAAGCTGCAAACTCGCAATGGTCAGGGTGCCTGAGAAACTTCCAGTGGGCCACACTTTTCCGTTCTCATTTCCATTCTTGATTTAAAAATATACTTTGCAGGGGCTTAACTGCACTGAGAGAAGTGGTCTGTTTGCATTTCTGAATTTGTTCCTGGTTGCAGGATTATGCAAACACACTTGAGAAAGGAATGTGTGGATTTAGGAAGTTCTCAGGTACTCTCACCATTGTGAGCCTGTAACTTAATGGTTAGAGCACTGGAGCGGCATACCAGAGGTCTGAGGTTCAATTCCCAGTGAGCTACACTTTTCCTTTCTCATTTCCATCCTTGATTCAGGATATTCAGGAATCTTAATATATAAGCAAAAAAAATCTGAATCCGAAAACAGCACTGGATCAGAATCAGAATCAGATTCCAGTTCCACTTGCGACTGTAAAACATAAGTTAAGCTCAATCCAAGACTCCAAACCAGTAAGTCCACCCTCCTTTCCCCATCCTTCTCCCTTACCTTATATGTAAATCTGATGCTGATGTAGCTGCAGCTTCAGGGCTTAGTCCAGGTGGGTCCACCCCTACCACCATCATTGACCACTGGGTCATCTTACTGTCTATTGTTCATCCTTTCAGCTCACCACTCACCACCATTTGCAGAGCCAGATATGCCATTGTCACAGTCACCACTGCCAGTCATCAGTTTGCCGCAGATGTCAGACATAGTCATGCTACCTCCCTCCCCTCCCAGCCACCTCGCAGTCCAGTGGTCACCCCTCTGGCCTATCTGACAGCATTACTGAGCTCCTACTAGGAGCACTGAGGTGTTGGGTTTGGGTCACAGGTGGTGGTAGTAGCCTCTGAGCCCTGAGGAGGTCCCCGACTCTGATAATCCTGCCCCCACACTGCCACAGCTGCAGTTAACCCTGGGCTGGAGAAACAACAGGCCCCAGACCTGGTCAGTGGCCCCCATCTCCTTGGTGTCACATAGCCAAAATCTTCTTCTCACTGAGACTCTGCTCCAGAGTCAGACAGGTCAGACAGACACAGCCAAGCCCTCTGGGAAAATGGGGAGAGACAGCCTATCAGACAACTAGCACCAAACCCTGTATTTTGTAGCTGTAGGCAGAACTTAACAGCATCTCCTGGGCTAACCAGGGTTTGGGCCAAGTAGGCCTGACCACTCCGTTCCCAGCAGAGAAGTCTGTAGAGAATCTGGATATGGGAGTGGACTCGCCAGGTGATGGCATGATGTGACGCATGGTGTGGTAGAATGGTAATTTGGAATACATCTCTCTGGACTCCAGAGGACTTGGGGAACTGACTGACTGTGAAGGAGTCAGTCATATGGTGGCACTCAGCCTTGGCAGGGGTGGGGATGTGGACACACAGCTACAGGGTGGCATCAGCAGACTTGTGTCATGACACTGGTGAGTGATGCAAGTGGCGAGTACTAGTGATGTGAGAGGTAGTGCAGGTGGCAGTTCTGGATAGAAGATCATTTGGTCAGTGAGGTGTGCTATGGAGGATGGACTCATCATGGATGGACCGAGGTAATGGTGACCCTACTGAGTACCAAACTGCCTTGTGGTTTCTTAGATTATTTGCATTTTCTTGGGAGATCCTTCCCAAACCAAATCAACCTGCCTGTTGGTTGTATTGTTATTTTTCCAGGCCTTCTAGACAGGGCTTATGTGTTGTGTAACGTGTACAAGGTCCTGATAATAAGCTGTCTTCCCACCTGTCTTTTAAAGGCACATAGGTTCATTATCAGAATGTCTGTACAGTATGATGCTAATTTTACAATGCACATTGAAGATAATGAGGGAACAGGGACTGCACAGCCTCAGTGTCAGGGAATGATATGCCCTCCTGTCTTGATACCTGCAAGGAATTACCTTTAAAGGACCCTGGAGGCACTGGGGAACTATTACCTGGTAATCATAGCTGGTGGGAGACTACCTACAATATCATCTCACCACTTCTCGGTGTGAGGCACTCCCATATTCACCAAGGGGCAGAATAGCTTACTTTGATGCTGAAGGAGCTCTGGTCAGAAATAGCTGCAATTCTCCTTCCAGCAGGGTGGAGGCTCTTGTGGACCCTACGCTAGAAAGGAGAACAGGGCCAGCCATCCACACAGGGTTATATACAGAAAGCAAGCTGAATCTCCACCATCCACCAACCTCAAAAAGCAGTCACACACTGTATTTAGGCATAATGCTTTTAATGTGCTAGTAAAACCACAATCCTCTCAGAGGACTCCAGCCAGAGCCCTTTACACCAAACCTCCAACTGGTTTCCCCAACACATCATCAGGGAGTTATATACAGACCACCAGCTCAAGGGAGGAGTTAAATATGGAGATGATACTAGAATCCAAAGGGACGGCCCACAGGGGAGAGGTATTGCTGGTCGGTGATCTCAGTCTATCAGACGTAGACTGGAGCCTCCCCACAGTAGCAACAACTAGGAGCAGGTGTATCCTGCACTCCCTACAGGGGGCTTTCCTTAAACAACTGGTCACAGAACCCACACAGCGAATGGTAATACTGGATCTGGTGCTCACAGACAAGGACAGGGTGACAGGGGGTTACAGTTGGAGAGCACGTGAGAAACAGTGACCACCGGTCAGTGGTGTTGAGATAACCAAGGGGGCAGAATCCAGTCACAAAAGGACAAGGATCCTTGACTTTAAGAAGGCAGATTTCAGGAAAATAGGAAAATGCCTGGAAGAGGCACTGGTTGGAATAGGGGGAAAAAAAGGGGATCGAGGAATAGTGGGTGGAGATCAAATCATGGATGGTAATGGTAGCACAACTCTGTATTAGTCGGGTTAGCAAGAGGAAGAGGAGACCATTATGGTTTTCAAAGGAGGTAGCTAAAAAAGGCAAAGCAAAAATAATGGCTTTCAAGCAATACAAAAAGACACAGGAGGTAGGAGACAGAGAGAGGTACCAGGAGAAACAAAGGGAGGCAGGGAGAGCAGTTAGGAAGCCAAAGGCACAAGCAGAAGGAACTCATTACCCGAAATCAGTGGTGAGGGCACAAACCCTTTACAGGTATTTCAGGAAAAAGGATGGTAACGCGGGAGGATTGTGAGGCTGAAAGGGAGGATGGGTGTAGTGTGAGAGGACAACAGCCAGAAAGCAGGCATACTGAACAGATACTTCTGCTGTCTTGTCAGAGGAGGGGCAGAATATGAGCTAGAAATGAGTAGAAAGGGAGGGAAGGGTACAGAAATGGACTCAAGTCCCTTTCCGAAGGAAAGGGTCCTAAGGGAATTGGAAGCAATAAGAGTTGATAAAGCTATGGCATCAGATGGGATGTGCCCCAGAGTACTGAGGGAGCTGAGAGAAGTGGTGGTGGAACCGCTGGCAATCCTGTTCAACCAGTCACTGGAAACAAGGGAGATGTCCAAGGACTAAAGGAGAGCTGATGTAGTACCTCTATAGAAAAGTGCGAACAAGGAGCAAGCAGGGAACAACAGACCAGTTAGCCTGACCTCAGCAGTGAGAAAGATCATGGAAACACTACTGAAGGAAAGAGGAAAGAATAGTGGAACACCTGATTGCCACTGGTCTGCAGGATCCAAGACAGCATGGTTTTACCGGAGGGAGGTCGTACCAGACTAACTTCATTGAATTATTCAACTGGGTGAACAGGGAGGTGGATCAAACAATCAATCAATCAAACAATCTTTATTTTACCAGGTGAATCACAGCTGAGAGAACTCATTTACAAGGTGGACCGGAACAGGTACAGAAGGAACACACATCAATGAACACAACTTATCAACATATAATACAATAGCTGCATGCAGTAAATACATCTAGGCATAAATCATATGTAAACAATAAACACAAATTGGTCAATGTAAAAAACAATGAAATGCATATAGTAAATACATGTCAGGCACAAATCGTATGTAGGTCTGAGCTTGGTAAGACAGGTAACGGTATGGTAAAACGGCCATAACATTGTACAAACAAAAGTGCTGGGGCCCTACAAGAAGGGGGTAGCATGAGAAGGTAAGAGAGGGTGGGAGAATGTACAATAAGGAGATAAAGAGGAGGCTGTGAGTGTAAGGTGACAAATCCTGCATGGTAAGATTTGAGGGTTTGTAGTTAATGAGGGGGAGTGTAGTTAATGAGGGGGAGGGCAGTGGATGTGGCCTACCTGGACTTCAGCAAGGCCTTTGACACTGTGCCACATAGAAGGTTGTTATGCAAACTGGGAAACACGGGAGCGGGTAAGTTGGTGGTAAGGTGGGTAGAGAATTGACTGGATAATAGGACACAGAGGGTGGTGGTAAATGGCAGTAACTCCACAGAGGGAAGGGTGACCGGAGGGGTGCCACAGGGATCAGTGCTGGGTCCAGTCCTCTTCAATGTCTTTATCAGGACATTGGAAGACCTTGAAGGGAAAATTTGCCTGTTCGCTGTTGACATAAAGCTCTGCAACAAGGTGGACATGCCAGAGGGTGTGGATAGAATAAAGAGAGCTGCAGAAGCTTGAGGATTGGTGAAGGATTGGCAGTTGGGATTCAACAAAAAAGTGCAAGATAATGCACATAGGGCACAAAACCCAGGAAATAAAATATCAACTTGGGTGGGGGAGGATAGAATGCTCAAAGCAAGAAAGGGACCTAGGGGTTATCATCTCTGATGACCTCAAGGTAGGTAGGCAGTGTGACAAGGTGGCAGGAAAAGCAAACAGGATGCTGGGCTGCATAGGCAGGGGAATCACCAGCAAGAAAAGGGAGGGGATAATTCCATTATATAGGACATTCGTGAGGCCACACCTCGAGTACTGTGTCCAGTTCTGGAGGCCCTACCTTTGTAAGGACATAGATAGGGTGGAGTCAGTTCAGAGGAGGGCAACCAAGATGGTGCAGGGATTACATCACAAACCCTATGGGGATAGGCTGAAGGACTTAAATATGTACTCACTGGAGGAGGGTTAGCAGGATATGACTGAGACATTTATGTAACTCACAGGGAGAAATAAGGTGCAGGAGAACACCATTTTTCAGAGGAAAGGATACTTAAAGGGACACTGTCAACTCCCCTTAGGCCTCAAAGTGTCCCTAGTTTAAAAAACATATTTTATGACTGTTCACATTCTATGAAGGCTTGTGATACAGCTGGTAGTTTGATTTGGATTCTTTTTTTCTCTTAAACATGAAAACTGAGTGCCCACCATACTGGTGTTACCACACCATAACATGTTTGTTTACATTTCTTTACCAACTCCCACTGCATTTTTCCTGGACTCAGGAACACCCCCAACACAATCTAGCCACTCATTATGCAGTGGGAGTAGATGACACTATTGTATCATGAGTGACTGCACTATTTGAGGGTGTTTCTAATGTTCAGAAAGCACGCAACAAGAGTAGTTCAATGATTTGAAGCAAAACAAAGCTGGGCATAGCTATACTTCCCATGCATTTCAGTTCTAATAAGCAAGGAGGCAGAAAAAACAACCAGCATCATCAATGAATTTTAGATAAGGTAAGTAATCATAAAATGTGGGGTTTTAACTAGAAATAATAATATTGACAGTGTCCCTTTAAGGACAAGGGGACATAGGATGAAACTGGAGGGAGAGAGATTCAGAGGGAACATGAGGAACTACTTCTGCACAGAGAGGATCGTGGACAAATGGAACTACCTGTCAGAGGAGTTGGGTGTGTGTGTGGGAACAATTACAGGATTTAAGAATGCATGGAATAGGCATAGAGGGATACTGACAGTAGGAGGAGGTACAACCTAGTTCAGGTGTAACCCTAGGTGGCACTATCCCAAGGGCTACTACCCTGCCTGCTTAACTACTAACAGGTTGAGGGCCCTGGGTCCAATGGCGGGTGCCTCCACCCAGAGGTCAGGGTTTGCGTGGTTAAACTAACTTGGTCACAGCCCTCTGGGACACTGTAACCCCATTTCTTCCCAATGGTGGCCCACACAATGCATTAGGAATATCTTCACAATGTACACTTACCCCAGGACTGGCTCTGTCGACTGGACTCTGGGGACCCCCTAAAACAAGATGATACAGTGCAAAAAACCAAGTACAATACTTCAACATAAACGAATACCTCAGTCAGTGTAACTTTGCTGAAGCCAACAGATCTGATTTATTTAAGGAGCTGTAACAAGGAAGAGGGAAATCAGGTTAATTAGGTTAAACACATTAATAATCACAGTACTGTGCGCATATTCAGAGTCCCAAATTGTCACTTTCACTGGGTACCCAGGATGGGGGGGGGGGGCTAGCCAGGATCAGTGCAGCTGGTTGGGGCCCTGTGATGGAAAGAACACTTGCACAATACCCAAATTGTAGTCAGGAGCCGGAGGGCTCAGTTCGTGAGGAAATGAAAAAAAACAACAATTTGATGACACACTTGCAATTCGATAAACAGATGGCAGGGCGCTACCCTGCTTTGTACTCACAAACTCAATGCTGGGAACTGGATGGAAGGCAGATTGTCCTGGATTGCCAGGAGGAGCAGACCATGTGGACAAGGTCCTTGTGAACGGACCCCACTGCAGTTTAGAGCAAATGGATGTAGTCTGGATTAAGCTGAGGTTTACTTCCAGCTTCATGCACTCAATTCACTGTACAGGAGATTTGAAACACGATTCCCCACAAGCACTACACACATTTATATGTAAAAGGAACGTACTATACCAGGCAGACTTCTTCTCAATCCCGATCGCAATTACTGCACAGTACCCGGGAGAACACACAGCAGATTCAGTTCCTGACAGACCGAGCCCGATTCAGCAATTTCTCGAGTCTTCTACAGGGTGAGCCTGGTTTCTACTCTTCAGATCTCCTCGATTCTCTTCACAGGTCGGATTCAGTCCGAACAGGCGCTTGCACAGGCTGCAGATCGAAACTTAGGGCCTTACACGAGATTCCCACGCTAAAACTACACACCGAAGAAGCAAACAGCTCCTTGTCTCTTCACAGTCACAACTCTTCTGATCTTTCCAGTAGTTAGAGCCGGGCATTTCCTTTGAGTTCCTCCCAGTTCAGTTGGCTGGTTTGGCTGTCACTCACAATCAGACTCCCCTGTTGGTGCAAAAGGCGCCGAGGTCCAAACTATAATTCCCAGAGGCATCTGCCATACAGTCCCATTGTGGCTGGCTCCAGAGGAGTATCCAAATTCAGATTCGCCTACAGCAGGCTCCATTTTAAAGGATCCCCACACTGATTGGTCCAATTCAGTTCAGAACCAACATGAGGGAGCTATTCTGCACAGTCCTGGCTACAAGCAAGCAGGTTAGAACAAACTGCATTTTCATTATTACTTTAACAGGTTACAAGCAAACAATTACATCTTCTGAAAGAGCTCCCTCTGCGCATATAGCGACTGCAGAAACGGAGGGATTTGCTCAGTGGCCCAGGTGGGACTCGAGTAGGGAAACACACAGACCCCCCATTTCAAAGTAATTATACTGCAGTTTGGCAGCTCTTAAAGTGACAGTACATGGAGGCATTAGGCACTCTCACTCAATTATTTTTTAAATCATCTGAAATACAGGACACCAGCCTGGCAGAGAGCATTTAGGCTCACCCAAAGAAGGCTTTTAAGTGACCCCCATTCGTAGGGGGTTACACAGGAAAGCTTGATGAAGCATAGTTACTAGAGTTAATGGGCAAACTAAGTGGGCCGAAGCACCTTATCTGCCCACAGCTTCTATGTATCTATGTATCTATGGTCAGAGTGATCACCATTGGTGATTCCCTCCTATCCTGAAGTCACATGTTCCCAAATGTATTACTGTTTATGTTCCTGTTTGTGTTAAGATGGTTGTTTAATGTTCATTTTAACATTGCAGGTGGAGTACCAAACTGGATTGGAGCTGGGGTTGGGGTAGGGGATGGGGGTTGGTAAGCTCAGATTTACACAGGGAGAAATATTTCTCACATCTATAAATGGCTAACACACCTTATACAGTCTTACCATGTAATGTTACTGGATTGCACGACCAGATCAAGTGCTACAAGGTTATGTTTGTTCTGAGAAAAGAAAGAGGAGATTAAATATTTTTACAGGAGAACCACTTATCCTCTGAAGAAAGTGTCCAATTAGAGAATTTGGGTACACCAAGGTATCACTCTATATACATGGCTGGAAAGAGAAGCGGCATCTCTATCTTATTAAGACAGACCTTTACTTAACCTGGAAGAAGAGGAGGTTTGTATTGACAGGGAGGGTAGCTATGTCCTGGTTTGAGGGGTAGTCTTTGGGGAAAAAGTTACCCTGCTGAATGTATACGCCCCCGAAAAAAATCCAGAAGCATTTTTCCAAACAATATTTGATCTACTAGCCACAAAAGAGGAGGGAGTGGTCATTTAAGGTGGGGGATCTGTAGATCATCCTAGAACCCACACTAGACTCCACAAGCACACAAAGGTAAAATCTCACATCACAGCAGCAGTATGTTAAAAAACAACTTGGTAGTTTGGGGTATCAGGATGTGTGGAGGGGAATTTACCCTAGAAACCAACAGTATATCTTTTTCTCACATCCCCACCGTACATACTCCAGAATCGATTTCTTGTTCCTTAAGTCCGAAATGATAGCTAAGGCCTAAACAGTGGAATTTTTACCCATTGTAAAAAAAGGAGGCAGTATAGCATAGTGGTTAAGGGCACTGAGCTACAAACCTGGAGACCTGGGTTTGAATCCCATCAGCCCCCACTTCCACACTGTGTGACTCTAAGCAAGTCACTTAACTTCCTTGTGTTTCCAGGTCACACCTGGAAATATGCTGTGGCCTATTATGCCTTTCTTGGTTAAACAATTTCCCCTTTACCCAGATCAGTCTCTAACCACAGTCTCATTGAACTCTGAATAGATTTAAGTGCAGAGAAAAATAATATTCTGTAATACTTAATCCCACCCATCAATATACAGAACAACACAAATAGGAGCTACAGACCCACATGATGGAAATATTTAGAATTAATTATACCCCAAAAGTAACAGCAGGCACATTATGGGAAACTCTTAAGGTGCCTACCAGGGGGAAGCTGAATAGAATGGCAACCCACTTCAAAGGCAACAACAAGAAAAGAGGTTAAGGCTACAACACCAGCTGGAGGAGGCAAGGACTCCTCCCTCTCAGGGGGATAAAAATGCCTGAGAAAATTTTAAAACTCTAATTAAGCAGCTAGCTGAAATTGTTTCCACTCAGACAGACCTGGCCAACTGCCTCTTAAAACAAAGGTATTATGAGAGGGGAGCAAGGGCAGAAAAATTACCGGCCTACAGATAAAGGCAGCAGAAAGGAATACAGGTTTCACCGTTAGACATCCTGAGACAAGGAAATCGGAGACCTGTATTAGGCGATAGCTGACGCCCTTTACCACTTACTACAGGGCACTCACTGTACATGGCCTTTGAGGAGGGCACCTCCCATCTGAAACAGGAATTGCAAATATTAAGTTCCTGTCATTAACTGAGGACCATCAGCAGGTCCTACAATGACCAGTCATGACAGAAGAACTAGACAGAGTCATATCAGCTCTCAATGCAGATGAAAGTCTGGGCTATAGTAATGAATGGTACAAGGTATTCAGGGAGATGCTGGGTCTCCACTTCTAAAGAGCCCTGAATGAAGTATTCCAAAATGGTCCCCTTCCTCCCAGTTGGCCAGAAGCACTTATTTCTGTTATCCCTAAGGAGGACAAAGATTAAAAATATTGTGAATCTTACAGACCAATCTCAGTCCTAAATTTGGACTACAAGATCTATACTAGCTTACTGGCTATGACTGGAGAGATCCATCCCCTTCCTAGTGGCTCTGAACCAGATAAGATTTGTACAGGGTAGACAAAGTGTAATGCCCCAACGTTGGAGCATCAAAGAAAAGAAAATAAACAAATGAATTAAGGGTTTACAGGTGCCCAGGGTGCCTGCTGCAATTGGAGACTGCAGGGTATAGGCAAAGGGCCCCTCAAATGCTAATTCTCCTCCTATAATGGAGAAACACTGTAAATAATAAAGAAAGTGCCCTGTGCACTTAAATCACTGTCAAAAAGCAGAATTAATTGCAGCACACATAACAGTGGCTTGCATGGAATGCTGTGCTGAGCTGCTCATGCACAGCATTCCAGTCCAAAACACTCTAGAACCAGAAGGTTTATCTTCAAAAATTAAACTGTTTTTGGAGTCAGTTCCTGCTAGCTGTGGAGAGGAGAGGACACAGAAAGTTAAGGGGAACCAGGAAGGCTTACCTGGAGGTTGAAGCCTTTCCCCAAGAGCTCTTCTGTGTGCCTGCTCTGGCTCCAGCTAGCGAAGCCATCGAGAAGCTGCTGTTTGCCCTGAAGTTGTGTGGCACGGTCAGTGGTGCCATCAGGGCACCACGAAGAAAGAGAGTGACCAGTTCGGCCATTTTGGGCTTAAGAGCCCCGTCCGTTTCTTTATTTTGCCCCTTATTTATTTAAAAGTTTAATTTCGGTACCCAGTCGGCTACAGAGAAGCGCCGCATCGCTGTTCGTTCTCTCGGCCCTCCGAGGCCCCCCCAAGTCATTCCTTGCGCTGCATGCTGTTCATCTACTCCCTCCCAATGCCAGAGTACCGCCCACCTTCCGGTCACCTCCTGAACAGTGTGGTGCGGTGAGTCGGCAGCAGCATGCTGATATGTGCTATCTGCCCCAAGTAGTGAAACAAAGACTGTTTTTTTTTTATTTTATTCAGTAGCACACAAGGCGCTTGGAGGGCAGCTGAGGCCGCAGAGGAATCAGGTCGCCCAAGGACCCTGTTTAATATTTAAAGGCGGGCAGGAGATAGCAATGCCGCAGGGAGGGCCAGCACAGTAGGCTAAGTGAGCCTATGAATAATCATTAGCAGGGTGGGAATAGGCAGCAGCTGACCCCAGGGTGGCAGAAGGCTCAGAGGCCTGAGAAATTAAAGGGGCATCAGGCCCATTAGAGTTAGGGCGCTAGGTCCATTGTAAAATAAGGCTGCCAGGCCCAGTAAAGGAAGGGCTACCAGGCCCACAATAAACAGAGGGTGCCAGGGCTGATGTAAAACAGGGCACCAGGCCCACGATATAAATAGAGGGCACCAGGCCCATTTCAGAGGGCATCAGGCCCGAGGTAAAGAGGGCACCAGGCCCACAATAAATAAAGGGTACCAGGCCCATTTCTGAGGGTGCCAGGCCCGAGGTAAAGATGATGCCAGGCCCCGAGTGGTAGAGGGCACCATGCCCATCATAGTAGTAAGGGGTCCCGGCCTAGTGAGGGCAAGCCAGCCCAGTAGTAGTAGGGTCCCAGCCTACTGAGGGCAAGCCAGCCCAGTAGTAGTAGTAAGGGCCCCGGCCTAGTGAACAAGGATAAGCCAGCCCAGTAGTAAGGGGTCCCAGCCTAGTGAGTGAGGGCAAGCCAGTCTAGTAGTAAGTAGGGGCGATAGACCTCATTGCAAATAAGGCATTTAGGCCTCTAGTGTTCAGGGCAACTACTAAAGGGAAAGTGGTACACCCTAGTATACTGATTAAGGCATTCATAGCAAAAAGTTCAGCGGTAGCCAGATCATATCCAGGAAGGCTCCTCAGTCAGAAAAGGGTCCATTCAAGGGTGCTTGGCTCACAATATGCTACAAAGTAACTGTAACAACTGTACTATTTATGCCACTGTTTATTGCTCAAGCATCTAAATGATTGTGTATTGGCTAAAGCACCAAGACTGCATTGTGACATTAGGATTGTGGTTATTTGCCCCTGGTTGTCTGAACAATTGCCCTGTGCATCTGAACGATTGCCCCTGGTATCTGAACAATTGGCCTGTGCATCTGAACGATTGCCCGTGGCATCTGAACAATTGCCTCATGTTTCTGAACAAGTGCCCTGTGCATCTAAACAATTGCCATGTGCATCTTAACAATTGCCCCACCAGTAAATAATTGCCCCAAAAGTTATAATTTGCCCCTTCTCCTGGCAAATTATTTGGTCACCACGCAGTTCACTTGGTATGGTGGAAAGGTGTATCTAATAGTTGTATTGTTGCCAGCATATGGGGACAGTCTCAATCTTCTACCACATTGATGTTCCATGGTGTGGTCTGCTGTTCTACATATCCAGAATCAGTCTCTACCTGGAGGAAGACGTCTGCATCATAATTCTTCACCAGAAAGTTTCCAACCATCAGATCATCTGCTCTGTCCGTGTCATTCACGGAAGTCGAGTTCATCGCCGTTCATACAAGTCACACCAGCCATTTCTTCTGTTCTACAGTTAGAAGTTACGTTCACCAAAGTTCAAGCTCATCACGACCGCCCGCCATGCCAGTGTCGTTTGGTTTGGTTACTGTTCCGGATGTCCCAAAGTCGGTCGCCCTTCACAGAAGAGTGTGCGCATCCTGGAAGAACCTGGTCTGCGCCCCTGGTCGTTCGCCGCAAGTCGAGTCCGTCGAAGCCCAGTGCGGGACAAGTCTGCGGTTTCCTTGTTTTGTTCTAGTTCCTTGTGACAAGATTACAGAATCAGCCCTCTTCAGTTCAGATCCTTCTGGTTCCTGGTTGCATCAGAGATCCATCTTCACCTCAGATTTTTCGAAGTCTTGCTGGCCCTTGGAATGTTGCAGCATCGTCCAGGTCATGGTAGTCTTCCAGTGGATTCATCACCATGCATCTCCTGGTTTCTCTTCTTTCTTGGCAGCCCTGGAAGTGGGTCTTGGCAAGAAATCCTTTGCAGGATTGGATCCGACAGCCCGTAAGTGGGTTTATTTCAGGAACCAGCTTCTCTGGTTCTTTCTTTCTGGCAGCCTTGGAGAGAGTGGGTTTTGCCGAGAAACCTATGGTCTGTTTACAAAACCTCTCTCCATCCCAGTGGCCTTAACTAGGTCCATGCTGGGAATTGTGTCTAAGTGATCTACAGTTCTGTTTTACTACTCGTGTAGCTACCAACAGAGAATGACAGTGCGCACAAAGACATCAGATAATTGGACTTTGTGATAATTCTGTGGTCATTGTAAAACCAGATACTGTGGGTAGTGAATAACACCTGATTTCCGTCTAAATACTAGTTTTACTTACAGGTTACTGCTAAGAAATTTTAGAGTATAGTGGCAATAGGCCTAGGTGCACCTCAAAATACTTTTGGTAATCATTTTAGAAGTGTTAGATAAAGGTAATTCTGTTCTCTTTATCGCCCTGTTATAATGGTGCCTTCCTCTCTTGTGACCATACCTCTCAACCTTTTGTCCCCAAATGTGGAACACTGCCTGTCAAAATGTTGGAACAACTGGGCAAAATGTGGAACATAGTCAAATCTTTACCTAAGTCGCTCAAAACACTTTTAAAATGTTGCATTTATGTTCAGAAAGTCTGTTATTAATTGAATAATATATTTTTGCACAATTTACTATGGATTTTGCTTTAAAATGTTGACTTAGAATGTGGAACAAGTCCTTACAATGTGGAACATGGAGCTTTTGTGAAGTAAAATGAGGAACGTTCCTCGTAATGTGGTACAGTTGAGAGGTATGCTTGTGACTGTGTCTCCCTATCCACTGGTACTGAATAAACGCCCTGTGGGCACTGAATCTCTTGGACGACTCCTGCCTCTCCTTGTCTGGGTAACTTTTATCTTATCCACAATAATTTAGATCTTGGTGTTCCACTCACCCATTCCACCATTCTTCATTCAAAGGAGTACCATACAAGCCAAGGATAACATTAGGAGGGTCCTGCGTCTCAGTAGCGTCAATCTCCACCAAACTCCAACTCCGTTGGTGGGGATTGAGCAAAGAAAGCTTTGACAGGGTCGAATGTAGTTATCTATTTTGGTATTACAACTAATGGGGCTCCCTGATCAACTAGTGACAGCTATCCAGGAATTCATGCTAGGCCTAAGAGCCAGGTTAGGATAAATGGGCATTTAGTGGCCAGACTCAACCTTGGTCCAGGAGATGTGACAGGGACGCTGTCTCTCCCCTATGCATTTGCTGTCTACATTGAGCCTTTGTCACAGGCATTCACAGAAAGGAAAGGATTCAGGGGGCAGGGTAGGAGATGAGGAATACAAAATCCATCTTTATGTGGACAGTGTTCTTGTGACCCTAAGCAATCCAGAACAATCCCTGCCAGAATCCTTGGCTCTTCTACAGTCCTGACCGTAAGATTCATGTACAGAAAACAGAGGTGATGACCCTGAATTTCTCCCTTCACAGGAACAAAAGCAAGGTTCCCACTGAAATGGAACCAACATTCACTGAGGTATCTGGGGTACATTTAACCAACCAATTATGGACCCTCTGTAGAATAAACTACCTCCCCTCACAGTTCAACTGAGAGGAGATCAAAACTGTGGGCTGCCGTCCACTGGGCCTTACACAGAGTGCAAGCAGTCTGCATAAATTTACTAACCCAGCTGTTATATTGGTTTCAGATGCTGTCAGTGGCAGTTCCCCAGGCAGTGTTTAGGGCTTTGAATACTATGATTTCTAAACTCATATGGAACAACACCCATCCCAGGATCGGGTATAAAACCTTCATGTTCTCAAAGGGGGGGGGCTGGGACTGCCATCTTTGGAAAGGTATTACTGGGCGGCACAGTTCCACACCATGACTTATTTGTATGCCCCAAACTATGGTGAATACTGGAAGCAGGTAGAAATAGATTGTAGCTGAACATGTCAGTTCTGGAAGTATTGTTCAGTGACAAATCCCCTAGAACACCAACCAGGTGAGCCTTGGACAGGGGACTTGGTAGGTCTATGGAAGAGACTCAGTAGTAGACTTGGCTTTGTCCCCCCATACCAGGTTTTTCCTGAGAATGGCTAAGGACCCTTTCTTTATACCAGCAAGACTGGACCACTGCTTCCAAAAGTGGGAGAAACGGGGCTTAGCAACTCCACAACAGTTCTTGAATGGACCTGTGTTTCTCATTAAAAACAGAATTTGAACTTTCTGGTACACATTTTTACAGATACTTACAGGTCCCTATGTAAGTAACTTCCCTTGCAGACTAAAGGGAGGTCAAGCAGACCCCCTTAACATTTATTTCACTTCAGGGTTGTCAGAACTAGTTCTAAAAAGATTAGAACCCATTTAGAACCCAAGGGTTTGCGTTCTAATTTAGAAGTAGAATACCAGTGGGTTCAAAGTATTGATGGTTCTAAATGCTTTTTTTTGTTCAGGCATTTCAAAAACAGGGGATGCCAGTCTGGAAAATGAACTACTATATCTGGAATTGTATTTTAAAATGTTTTAGTGAGATGCGTACAAGAATGTACTTCTCATATACTTGCATATGCAGCTGTGCCAGACTACAACACATCATTTGTTATTCTTGGCATCTGTGTTTTGAGTGGCACACAGTGTTTTTCTTCAGCATGTCAGTGAAACAGAACATCACTGTTGTGCTGAGAGGACAGGTCTCATTTTAGTTTGTTTTCTCCTCTCAGTAACTCTCTCTGTCATTCTGTTCCAGTCCTATACACAAACAAGTATGAATTCCAAAGAGGATTAGCACCCTAGAACTATTATTTATTTATTTCAGTTTGGATTACCACCTTTGAGCTGAGGCTCCTTTACAAAGGTTCAAGTCAAAATACAAGACAATACATTTGTTACAGATAGTTACAGGCTTACAAAACAGTAACATATAGACCAAGCTACATGGATATTTCAGTTACAGAAGCGCGGAGAGATAAACATCTGCACTCAAAGAGTGCAGTACAGTGTTTATGCAGGTTCCGCATACAACTTAAGGCCAGAACATTCCTGGGTTACCAAAGTACCTGGTGTTGAAAGTATTCGCAGCCAGAAGAGGCTTTGTCTAGGGTTCAGCAGAGAGACATAGTGTTGAGGGAAGGGGGGGAGAAGGAGGGAAAGGAGTTAGGGGGTGAAAGGACAGAGGATGAGAGTGGGAAGTGACAATATATGGGGGGAAAAAACATAGTGATCTCCAGTATTATGCTACTGTATCCCAAGTCTATACGGGGCAACAGCAGTCATTTTGGAGAGCTAGGTAGGAGAGGAGTCCATTTTAAACAGGCCAAGCTTGCTGCATTCGATAAGGGAGGCAGGAAGGTCATTTATCCACTTAGGACTCCTGTATGATAGGGATCTCTGAGCGAGCGTAGTGCACTTAAAAGGCACCAATAACCCCACCCATCCCCTGGTTGCACTTCTGGTATTTTTAGTTGCTTGGGCACTCTTGAATAATTTGGCGGTGGAGTCAGGTGTCAGTCCAAGGAGTAATTTTTTTCCCCATCAGGCAGGCTGTATTTCACTCTGAGATAGAGGGAGCCATCCAGTCTCTTTATATATTGCACATGTGTGGGTTAGATAATCAGCCTGAGGACCAGTCTACAGGCCTTATTAAGGAGAGTTTTGACCCTTTTAAATATGGTATCAGAACCAGCCCCGTAGATCACCAGCCCGTAGTTGATAGTGGACAAGACAGAGCTGCGTGACCAGTCTCAACGCATCAGGTGTCATAACATAACTGTGGTGGTAGAGCACTCCTAGCTTTGCATTTGCCAATTTCCGACTTGTCAATATGCATGGAGATGGTGAGTGTCATCTAGGTGAACACCAGGTATTTAAATGTTACTTACCTCTAGTGTCTCCCTTTTGGCTTTGGGTTAACAGCAGATTGTACTTTTCTTGTTATGAGGCATTGTGAAAAGCATATCTTTGTTTTGTTTTGTTTTTGTAGTTGAGCAAGAGTCTATTCTTCGTGAAACATGTTTCCAGTGGAAGTTGGCTTGTAGTTCTGTTGTAATTTTGGACAAATCCCTGCCTGATACTGAGATGACGGCATTGTCAGCACAGAGCACCATGTGAGCCGGGCAAATGGAGGATAAGGAGTTAATGAATAGGCTGAATAGCAGAGGGCCGAGTATTGAACCTTGGGGGATTCCAAGGCTTACTTCCCTTGGTTCAGAGAGTTCCCCGCTAATTCACATGCATTGTGATCTGTGGGACAGGTAGCTGTCAAACCAGGCAACCGTGTCAGGGGATAGGCCAATGGTTAGTAGGCTGTTTAGTAGGAGTTGATGGTTTACTGTGTTGAATGCTTTAGTGAGGTCTATGAAGATAGACCCCACTGCCATACCAGAGTCCAATGCATCATATAGTTGTGTAGTGTAGTCAACCAAGCGCAGTTAGGGTGCTATGTTTTTGGAACACATGCTATGTGCACAAAGAAGATTGTATTTATCCAGATAGTCTGTCAATTGATTGGACACAGTATTCTCCAGGGCTTTAGATGAGGAGGGGCTAAAATGGATACTGTCCTGTAGTTTGATAGATTGGTTCTGTCACCACTTTTAAAACAGGGTGATGAGTGCTGACTTCCATTTGCCAGGAATACTCCCGTTCTTAGAGATGTATTAAAGATTTTAGTGAGTGGTGCAGCCAGTTCGTCTAGGGTGAGGGCTACCATCTTCATATCTATTAAGTCAATCTCCATCCTTGTCTCACCTAGGACCCGCTTGACATATTTTATGGTTTCAGCTCTGGTAATTTGTCTGAAGTAAACTGGTGAAATGCCATAGTGGTGGGGAGGGGTTGGGCCTACAAAAGGAGGCTGTCCAGGTGGTTGGGGGGGTAAGGTAATTGCTGGATAGCACAGCACTTAGGTCTGTGAAGGCTATATTGAAGGCATTTGCAATACCTCTGGGCTCCTGTATTGTCCCTGACACTGTGGCAATCAGGTCAGAGAGTGCCTTGAAACCCTACCCATAAGAGTTTCATGGAGTTCCAGAAGTCCTTCCATGACCCCAAGTCCTGCCGAGGAGATCTTTATAGTATGTGGCTTTAGCATTCTTAATGAGTTTTGTGCATTTATTTCTGGCTGCCTTGTATACAGTGAGGTCAGCCTATTTCCCAGTAGCTTTAGCTTTATGCTATAGATTGTCTCTGTGGTGCATGAGTTTGACAAGACAGCAGACAGCCATGCGTTTGCAATACCATTTACTTTTGGACTTGTAAGGGCAAGATGTTACATGCATTTGTGAAAATAGAGCACAAGTATTGTAGGCTTGGTTTCCATCCTGGGCTGTATCTAGTGGGATCCAGTCAGCCAATCTCAGGAACAGTGTGAAAGGCTTCAACTGCCCTTTCTGTAGTGAGCTGGGAGTGCAGTTTGTAAACTTATTGGACCAAATGCACATCACAGGAGAATGGTCACTGAGGAGTTCAGTAAGACTGATACCTCAGTAATACAGTATGTTCTGGGCAGGTGGAGAGTAACCACTATATTATGGTGCTTGGCCCATTCGGTAGTTTAGTCTGGTGGCCTGGGTTACCAACTGGGAGAGACAGAGGCCTGATATTTGATCCCTTATGGCTGACACATCTTGGGATTGCCAGTTTGTGTTGAAGTCACCAACTACAACCTGTTCCCAGTTTTGCTTGAGCTGTTATTGATTATTAATGAACTGCTCGACACCTATATGTATCTTTCCCGGGTTGAATGTATACAATGGAAAGCACTAGTACCTTATTCTGTTGCCTTAGGGTGAGTTTGATGGTAAATGTTTGTGCCTCACTTGTGTGTAGGCTGTTTGGTAACACCCTGGCCTTTGATATCATTGCTCAGGTAGACCAGGCAGCTGCCTACTTGCTTAGACATTCTATCCTGATGGAAAGTGGTTTAGCCATTTAGGAACACAGTAGCATCAGGGATCTTAGGGGACAGCCAGGTCTCTGTTAGTGCAATTATATCAGGTTTGAGTTGCGCAGCCCATGCTTGGAATTGTAGTAGCTTGGGTAGTAGCTACCTATATTCAACAAGACAATTTTGAGGTGCCCAAGCCCCATGGTGTTGCCTGTTCCTTGTGCATCAGGGTTAGGGTGCAAATTCCCAGATAGTAGAAACAGGATCATAATCAGTTTCCTGAGGTAGCAAATCAGTACACCCACATTGAGCATGCATGCGTGTTCTTAAGCGTGCCTATAGACATTACAGGAGGCATCAGGGTACAGTATTGTTAGGATGGCTATGGGTATATATGCAAGTGTCAGGCTTGTATTGTTGTGGTGTGAGTTTATGAGAGTGTGCCATGAAGGGTTTGGTATTGTCCCCTTGTTGTTCCACCCTCTGGCATTGTGGTGTATGAAATGGAGGGCTGGTGTGCTGGAGTACTGCCCTATGTTTCCGTCTTCCATACCAAGCATGATAATAAGGAGTACCAGTATTACAAGTTTGGGATGTCTCTGTGTGTGGACAGTACTGACTACTGCTGACTATACTGGGTAAATTGATATTGTGAGGGTACCACATTCCTCAATAGTGGACATCCACACACCATTTCTGGTCCATAGCTGCTGTGTTAAGCTGGCAGCTGATACATCATGAGAGAGGTGATGGACCTATTCAGTCCCTTTAGAGAGGAGGATGCCTACTCCACTACAAGTGGATGAGCTGTACTGCTGGGTGGAGCCCAGAATGCAGCAAGTGGATTTAAGAGTGATGGGGTGGGGGTGGGCGGGTGGAGGTGGGAGAAAATTCAGATAGGAACACAGTATGCTGCAAGACATCACGCAGTATGGAGGATGGAGACAGTCAGAGGAGGGCAACTAAAATGGTGCAGGGTATGCAACAGAAGCCATATGAAGAGAGACTAAAAGAGCTTAATATGTATACCCTTGAGCAAAGGAGGGAGAGGGCAGACATGATAGAAACTTTCAAGTACCTCAAGGGAATGAACAAAGTCCAAGAGGGGAGCATCTTTCAGAAAAAGAGGTGTGCAAGAACAAGGAGGCACAATTTGAAAATAGAGGGGGGGTGGCTTGGTGCTACGTGAGGAAGTATTTTGTCATAGAGAGGGTGATGGACACATGGAACACCTTCCTGAGGAGGTCATGGGGTCAAACACAGTTGAGGAATTCAAGAATGCATGGGACAGACATAAGACAATTATAGTGAGGGTGGAGGAAGTAGGCTGTTGGCTAACTTGAATCTGCAGCTTATCCAATAGGTAGGGAAATATGGCAGGCTAGGTGGGTCAAGTGGTCCTTATCTACCATCAAACTCTATGTTTCTATATTCTATGTTTAGAAAATGGAGACATAGGGAGAGTAGAGTGGAGTAGGTTTTGAAAATAAGATGCACAGGGAGCAGAAAAGGCAGAGAGGAAATCAGAAGCTCAACAGGCAGACTTCATATACATTACTAGGACTCAATTTAAAAATCACTTTTGCAGCATTCTAATACATCAGCATTACTTGAACTCTAATAGCACTAAGTAATAAAGAAGGAAGGGAACATTGTTTAACCAGGAGTAGCACACTAAGCGAAGCTTGTTTCCAGATGTGACCTGGGGAGCACAAGAAAGTTAAGTGACTTGCTCATGATCATTCAGTATGCATCTAGGTGGCTGTGGGATTTAAATCCAGGTCTCCAGATCTGCAGCTCAGAGCCTTAATCCACTGCAGCTATACTGCTTCCTATATATATATATATATATATATATATATATATATATATATATATATGTATGTCAGAATACAGAAAAGCAGAGGAAAGAAAAATAGCCAATAGGGAGAACAGTGTTTGAGGTAGCATCCAATCAGAGAAGGTTTCAGAGGTGCCAAGGAATTCAGCTGTAGGAGGTATCTTTAAGGTAACATACCTGTCCTTTGGTGTCTCCAGGTGGGCAGCAAAGCGGTTGGTGGCAGTAGGAATCCCAGCCACACTGCAGCTTCAGACAAGAGCACCCGGTCAGAGCTGATGCTGGAAGGAGGGAGGGGAGAGAGAGAGAGAGAGAGAGAGAGTGAAGGATCAGCTTAAATGGCTGCCATATCTGCGGCAGCAGCTAAATTGGTGGGAGGGACAGTGGAACAATAGGAGAGTGTTGTCGAGGCACAGGTCAGGAAGCATAGAGAAAACCCAGGAGTAGTTGTAAACTTCCACAAAACTGTTTATTTGTAGTTGCAGTAACATAAAATAAAATAAACCTGTTCAGAATAACTATATACAGAAGCAAAATAAAATCTCTTATAAAAACAATCTCCCTTGCAGCTCAGCTTAGCTGTTTTTAACAACACTTTTCAACCCCCATCCTTTGCAAGTATCCTGTTCTTTGTAAATTTCAGGAGCTGCTAGAACATTGAGAGCTTCCTGAGGTCCCCCCAACCTTTGCAAAAGGCTCAGGCATTTCCACTCAAATAACCTCTGGCTTTTTACAGTCATCTCAAATTATAAATAAATATACATTTCAACAGCAATACTAAACATTTTCTAAACAAAAGAAATCTCAATATCAGCTACATCTCCATACATTGATTGTCACGTATTTTATGTTACCAGATTTAGATATGCAAGGTAGGAAAACAGACAGCAAGAGAAACAGAGACAGAGAGAGGCAAAGGACTGTGAGACTGTTTGGGTTGATCAAGTCTGAAGCTTCACTGGAAAATGTGGTTGTGCAACCAGACTGAGAAGACAGAAAAGGAAAAAATACAGATCCTTGCATTTAAACACTTTCTCCAAAACAAATGGACAGGGTCCTATTCTACCCTGTCACAGAGAGAGAGACAGGGAGAGACAGAGAGAGATAAGTGGGAGAGGGAGGCACAAAAGAGTAGTGGGAGGGGTAACTGGGCTGCAACACAGTATGCTGCTTTAGAAAATGGAGGCAGAGGGAGAGTAGAGTGGAGCAGGTTTTAAAAATAAGGTGTAGAAGGAGCAGAAAAGGCAGAGTGGAAGTCAGGAACTGAACTTAGGCAGACTTCATATATTGTACATTAGTAGGACTCAAACAATTTAACAATCACTTTTTGCAGCAGTCTAATACATCAGCATTACTTCTTGAGGTAGCATCCAATCAGAGAAGGCTTCAGAGGCACCAATGAATTCAGCTATAGAAGGCATCTTTGTGGTAACATACGTGTTCCTTGGTGCCTCCGGGTGGGCAGGAAAGTGATTGGTGGAAGTAGGAAGCCCAGCAGATGGGAGCACCCAGTTAGGGACAGTGCTGTCCCTTGGTGTCTCCAGGTGGGCAACAACGTGGTCAGTGGCAGTAGGAAGCCCAGCCACACTGCAGCTTCAGACAGGAGCACCCAGTCAGGGCCGATTCTGTCCCTTGATGTCTCTGGGCAGGCAACAAAGCAGTCAGTGGCAGTAGGAAGCCCAGCCACACTGCAGCTTCAGACAGGAGAGCCCAGTCTGGGACGATGCTGTCCCTTGTTGTCTCCATGCAGGCAGCAAAGTGGTCGGCAGCAGTAGGAAGCCCAGCCCTACCACAGCTTCAGATGGGAGTGCCTAGTCCGTGCCGAGGCTGCCCCTTGGTGTCCATGGGCAGGCAGCAAAGCGGTCGGTGGCAGTTGGAAGCCCAGCCACACCGCAGCTTCCAAACAGAGTGCCTGATCAGGGCCGATGCTGTCCCTTGGTGTCTCTGTGCAGGCAGTAAAGTGGTCAGCTGCAGTAGGAAGCCCAGATGCACCACAGCTTCAGGCGGGAACACCTGGTCAGGGCAATGCTGGACAGAGGGAGTTCTGGACCAGAGCCAGAACCCAGAACATCAGGGATTCTGACAACCCTATCTCACTTATGGAGAAAGCAAAGCATGAAAACCCAGGTGAAAGATTCATATCTAGGCTTTACAAAGCCCTAAATACCTTTGAACACTATCTACATAAAACAGAAGTGGGAAAGACAATGGGAGATGTAGATAAATGGGCCAAGCCTTGCTTACTACAACATAAAACCACCAGCACCCCTAGTAGGAAAGACAATTCCTTGAAGCATTTATGTAGATATCGTTGTACACTTGCAATATAAACCAAATTTATGTCTCCGATCCCTGCAGCTTGCTTGAGAGGATGTGTCCAGGAACCAGATACTCCATACCCATGTTATATGAAAATTCCCAGCATCAGAATAATCTGAATGCAGTGTTTGGAAGAGATACAGAAAATTATAGGGTACAGTATAGTAATATGTATATACCGTACTATATTACTCATACCTACTATTATGATTATCCATTTACTTCTACTCTCCACTGGTATTTTGTAGAAGTAATTTGTTATTTTATTACCAGTATTTGCTCTGGTTGTTTTATGCCATGTAAATAGTGTCTGTGTACATTTACTTTGTAAATAGTGTCAGATAACACTTACCGTGTTATCCGTGATTGTTTTATAATTCTGTTTTAACTGTCTTCTCCCTTTGTAACCCTTTCCCCCTGGGTCGCCCCTGAAAAAGGGACACTAGTCTCAGTGGGCTTACCCAGTCACCAAAATTCAAATAAATAAAATAAATAAACACTATCCCAAGTGAACCCTGCTATGCCTAAATAAGCCTCATCCCACCCTCCTTTAAGCAAAAAAGAAAAGAAAAGAAATTACTACTGGTATTACTGGCTGCCTACAGAAAATTGTTAACCAGAAACTGGCTGACCCCACATGTGGCCTGCATTGCAAAATGGTGGCAACTAGCCACTGAAATATATACCATGGAAAGGATTACATTTCACAAAAAACAGCAGATACAAGTATTTGAAGACACTTGGACTGCTCTGCCTGCAATCTAGTACAGACCCCACTGGGTCTGCCTACCCCACTGAGTCTCCCTGAACCATTACCAAGTCTGCCTGCTCCATTACTAAGTCTGCCTGCCCCATTGAGTTTGCCTGCCCCACTGAGCCTGCCTGCCCCATTACTGGGTCCGCCTGCCTCACTGGGTCTGTTTGCCCCACTGACACCATGAATGGACTCCACCCAATAGCTTTTAAACATGTAAACATAGCCAAGCTCAATACTTAGGCATCTGCTTTTTATTAATTTAATTAATATTTACTTATAAGTTGCAGTGTGTGTCTGACATTAATCATAGCCAAGTTCACTACTTGGGCATCTGTTTTATTAATTAATTAATTTACAATTGATACTTACTTATAAGTTTCAGTGTGTGTCTGACATTAATCATAGCCAAGTTCACTACTTAGGCATCTGTTTTTATTAATTAATTAGTTTGCAATTCATACTTACTTATAAGTTTCAGTGTGTGTCTGACATTAATCATATCCAAGTTCACTACTTGGGCATCTGTTTTTATTAATTAATTAGTTTGCAATTGATACATACTTATAAGTTTCAGTGTGTGTCTGACTTTAATCATAGCCAAGTTCACTACTTGGGCATCTGTTTTTATTAATTAATTAATTTGCAATTGATACTTACTTATAAGTTTCAGTGTGTGTCTGACATTAATCATAGCCAAGTTCACTACTTGGGCATCTGTTTTTATTAATTAATTAGTCTGCAATTGATATTTACTTATAACTTTCAGTGTGTGTCTGACATTAATCATAGCCAAGTTCACTACTTGGGCATCTGTTTTTATTAATTAATTAATCTGCAATTTGTATTTACTTACAAGTTTCAGTGTGTGTCTGACATTAATCATAGCCAAGTTCAATACTTAGGCATCCATTTTTATTAATTAATTAATTTGCAATTAATATTTACTTATAAGTTTCAGTGTGTGTCTGACATTAATCATAGCCAAGTTCACTACTTAGGCATCTGACTGTACTGTTTGATTGTACCATATACACCTCTGGTGTTGCTCTATGTAGTTGTTATGTACCATGCCATTGTATTTAGTCTCTGTAATTGTTATTCTCTGAATTTGTTTTCATTCTCTGCATGACGTGGAGCCTTTGTAAATGAGCCCTGACTCAAAGGGTTGTAATTCCTAGACTTTGAAAAAAAAATAATTAATTAAAATTTGCCATTGATATTTACTTATAAGTTTCAGTGTGTGTTTGACATTAATCATAGCCAAGTTCAATACTTAGGCATGTGTTTTTATTTTTTAATTTTGAACAGACTCAATTACTGAGGATGAACTTTTGAAGGTTTAACCTTTCAGCCTTTGCTAAAGATAATTTTGATCTTAAACAACATAAGCACTGAGTGTGATCTTTTAAACCTCTACCACCAGCCAGCCCGGTGGTGCAGAGAACTGAGGCACTGATGCCTACCTCAAACCATGCCAGCGACCGGGTTCGAGAGCGGACTTGGGTCACTGGGGTTGGCAGGGGTGGAGGGATTGAGCTCCAAAGGACTGCCTCTCCCGGGGTGGCTAGGGTGATGCCTCGCTTGTAGCAGCCCCCGGTAGAGACCGGGAGCACTACAAGAAGTGGTGTGATGTCAGGGGAACCAGAAAAGTGGAAAAATGTCCTGGATTGGTGAGGATGATGGCAGATGATCTGCTGACACCACCAACGGACTCTCATGGAGCCTGACCACCTCAGCAGTGCCCTGGGGCTGACAGAAAGAGTGTGCTGGCTGCCCTACTGGTGCCTTCCCCCTCCCCTTAGAGGAGAGGGACCCACTCGGCGAAGGGTTACGCCGAGCTACCCGAAGGTTGGTTGCTATCTGAGGTAGGATGCTCCAGGGGGAGGACAGTAGTTGGATGCCAGGGATCATGGCTGCCTGAAGGAAGTGACAGATACAGGGCACCTAGGAGGATAAAGAAATAATGCAAAAAAAAAACTCTACCACCTGTTGGCCTGTTGGGTACTTTCCTCTGGTAACCACAGGCAGTGTGTCTTTAAATGTCTGGCCTAACTGGAAGGTTAACTGGAGGCCAACCTTGTATTTCCAGCAAACAATTAACCATATGAGTGACCAGGTGTCCATATGGGTCCTAACACCTCTTGTTTAATACAATATACCCCAGGCTGCATGTCCCGCCTGAGGACACAAACTTATTTTTTGTAATGAAGAGAAATTCCCTGGCCATCTCAGACGTAATCCCATGATGTCAGACCAAAGTTACAGCCAAATGTTTCCCCATATTAATTAGATGTTTTGAGTTACTGATAGCTTTCCAACACCTGACCCTCAATTAGTGGTCACCTGGCCTGTAAAAACAGCTTAAAACTAAAAACTGTCAAAGTACTGACCTACTTATTTTTTGCCTTGACAAGACTATATAAATCCACAAAAATCCAAGTCAAGGTAAGAGCATTCAGAAGGAGAAACTAGAGTCATCCCGGCTCCGAGGACCTCAGATGGACATCATAGATACTGGTGGGTGAGTTGTTGCTTTTACCCCCGGCAATGGATCTGGGGATAACGTATGCCTGCATAACTTTTTATTTCTTTTATTGTGACTATTTTGGTGGCATTGAAGAAATTATTTTCGCTTGTACTGCTGTTCAGAAAAATTGTAACTGTGCATTTAAATTGTAATTGTCTACTTACATTAATGCCAAAACCGCTTTGTAATTCTTGAACTTTAATATTAAGTAAAAATACTTTTAAACATGAATTCTGACTGTTTCAATCCTGCTTCCCAACTAAATCTTATACAGTTAAGAGGGTTGGATTTACAACAAATTAAATTAAAAACCAAGCCAAATTTTGACTTCTGCTTTATTGGATATGCAGGAACAATTAAAATTACAATCCCTGGTTATATTCACATAATTAATTTTACAGATATAACATGCCCAGAATTCCTAAATAAATATTTAGTATGGTGTCTCATAGATTCTTATAGGAAATACATTTGCCATATATTCAATTGTCGAGACATAAAGAGGCTGAAGGTTTTAAGTAAATATAAGAATATTTGAGGAACTAGGACAGGCCCATTGCCCCGACTGCTAATCACAAACATAAGGAAACTTAGATTACATCAATCACGATGTGATTGTGGACCAAGACCAAATAGTCTTGGCCAGTTAAGTGACCAATCAAGTAGTGGTGGCAGGTGATTTGGACCACAGTTCAGAACACATTCTGCCAGCGCTCTGTATGGTGCCACCGAGCAGACTCGAGCCTGATTTATCCCAAATATTAAATACTTTGGAAGGATTGCCAGCCTCCGAAGGTCGTGGTGTATGCCATGTACATGAGACTGAGCAGGAGAGTCATGCCAGGAGGTCAGAAAATTATCCTGGCATTTTCAAAACACACTGAGTCCATTATGCCCTTGAACAGGACCCTGATTTTGTTCCATAGCATTTAATTTTGACCGAATACACAACTCTGACTGATGCCCCCCAACACACAGGCTTCCAGACAGCTGGTATGATATGTTCCCAACAGGTCTTCACCAATATGTACATAGTTATGTTCTGTTTTTATTTGGTGACAAGGTTCTGGGTTTACGGAAGGATCACACTGGAGATGGGCCCTTCCTTAGATGAAGGCATAGACCATCATGCATTAAAGAACTACTGTAACAGACTAGAACTCAGATCAGAGCCAGGCACTCACCTACCACTGCTAGATCAGATTGGAGTAACGGGCCCACTCAGCCAAATTTTTATTTATTACAGTTTTATTTTGAAATTTCCAGCAGTAACATCCTGACATAAAACTCAAATTCCTACATTTCAGGGCAATCCCCTTCACCAGGGAGCCTGGTTTAAAACAGTTTTACAACACTCTTAATAAATGTCTATGAGCTACCAAGAACACTTTAGCCCTTAAATGTCAACTCATCTAATATTTCAGTTGCAAAAAAATCCTTGTTTCACTCTTATAAAGCAGTGTCTCATTTCAAATTGCTTTAATTGTTTACTTGCTTTCTCATCCTTGTGAAATGTAGTGGCTACATTTGGCATTCTTACAAGAATGAGAACCATTACCTACCACCACCATTAGGATATGTACCTAGGAAGGGCAAGGTTCTTCCTTTGGAGGTGCAGATCAAGACCAACAAGCAATGAACATAGAAGTGGTAACCATGTCCATAGGCACCCAAGAAAGGTCTATTTATATTTATTGTTGAACGTCATGAACAACTTGATACCAATGTACTAAGTGAATTTCTGTCACATTTTCATGTCTGTCACCAGTTGCCACACTGTGCTTTTTGTTTTAAATAAAAAACTAATCAACTTTAATAAAAAAGAATGGCTTTCAGCTATGTTCCAATTCTAACTGCTTATAAGTCAAACATACAGTATTTCCAGATTCATACAACACACTCTGCAGTTGCAGTGAAGGTCAGCACTCCAAAACTTCAATACAATATGCCAATTGTATTATTAAAAATGCCAGTTCCAGTGTGTTGTATGAATCTGGACTACTCCAGTAAGGTGCACCCACTTCCATGCTTGCAATCCTTGTTACTTTTGGATGAGCCACTCGATTGTACTGTCTTTCATACAGTAAGTCCAGTTTACTGAAGCCTGTGATGCCTGTCAGAGTTGTAAATTAGTCCTCTGCATTGGGTAGTGGGTATAATTCTGGTACAGTGCAGAGGCTGACTGTAACCTTGCAATCGCCTCAATCCTTAAGGCCTTATCCTAGTTTGGTGCCATAATGATAGGGGCAACTCAGCTGGTCCTATTTGTTCTTGTCATCATATCATGCCACTACAGTTGATCCAGTTCCTGGTCTACTGCTTCCTTCAGCAGAGAGGGCAAAGGTCAAGGCTTGTGGAAAATCAGTGTAAAATCTGCATGCACTTGGATATTTTCCTTGAATCATGAATGGTGCCATAGTTCTCCTGGAAAATAGGACCATGTTTTTCTAGCACTTTCCTGACTGTGTCATGTGGTACAACTGTTGCAACTCCCAAGGTAATATGTTTTTTCCAGTTTAACTTTATTTTGTCCAGCCAATGTCTTCCCATCAGTGCAGGTCTCACCCCTTGCAACAATACCAGATGGAATATCCAAGTTCCTCCCTAATAGATTACTGGTACCTGAATCCCCTGCAACACATAGATTTTGTCTCTGGTGTACAAAGCTAATGTGGAATAGTTTTTGTGGGCACTTGCTGAGACACCCCTTGCCTCTGGGACAAGTAATACTGATGCCTCAGTGTCAAGCCAAACTGATTCAGAGGCACTTTCCCTCTCTGCTGCTTTGCATAGTGCATACCATGGACCATTCCAATGGAACTTCTCCCATTCTCTGCTTTCTATAATATACTGTGTTCAGTTCCCATCTTGCTATAATGCTGGTACTTTTCTTGACAGAAACTACATGTGCTATGCTGGTGGGCCCTCTACAATGGTAACATGACTGCTTTGCCTTTGTTTGACCAGCCTGCAGTGCTGGTTTTCAAGAGGCTTGCTGATGCTGACATGATGTCAAAGGACCACCCCATGGCCTGGGATTTTCCCTTGCACTTGCCATATCTGTCACTTGGTGAACCCCATCCCTGAGCAGTTCAGCATGTCCCACTACTCCCTGGTGTCATTCTGGGTGAGCTCTAGCACCAGTGCAAGATCACAAGTGCACTTAATGTTATTTCCAGTTATGACAATAAATCCTAGACAAACTGATCCCTCAGAGCATCATTCAAGAACTGTCCATATTTGACACGTTCTTGCCATATTCTTTAAGGCAATGCTGTCTTCTGAAATGGATTCCCTTCTTTCCTGGTATGCCAATGAAGATGACATTGCTCAGCTATAAGAATACGCTTGGACTTGTAGTGACACAACATTTCTGCGAGCTGTTCGTACTTGGTGTCCCTTATCAACTGCAGCACAGTCCTACTGTTGTGAAACTAGTGACTGCAGGAAATAAGATTGCCAGGAAAATCTACCTTTTCATCCAGAACTTAATTTACAGACAATACCAAAATACCCCAAATATGAGTCAAAATGTTTTATGACTCCAGGAATGTTTTTTTTCTTTCTTCATTCTCACACTCAGCAGTCTGGAATGATGGGCTCCAAAGCTGTCAGGGTGTCAACAGTGTGGCTCACAGTGCAACTAGCCCAAAGAAGAACTGCCACTTTTCCCTTACCTTCTCCAGAGCTGACGCTTGACCTGGAAGACAACTGTTACTGTCAGATTCAAAGGCCCTGTGCAGACTGTGCCTCTTAAAACATTTTAACTCTGATAAAACATTGGGGATGCATCCAGATTGTAGTACGGTAAAAATGGTTGTACAATCTGTGATCTAAAACTGCACTAACACCTTGCTCGGAGTAAGGCTTTAACCTGATTTTAGACAATCAAGGTTCCCTTAATCAATGTTAAAAGCAGTGTGGGTATGTACTGTGCTGTAACATGGGATAACGGAATCTCTTGGCATGATTTCTGGGTTTGCACATCCCAGAAAAATTGTCAAACCATGGTAGGAGTTAGTACAGAACTAGATATTATAACTCTTCATTTTAGTCCCAGTTGGTGGCCAGCCCTGTTCTCGGGTATCCTGATATGCATGAAGGACTGTAAACCATGGCACACACTCACGCAAGGAGAAAATAGCACCAATATGACACTGAATGCTTAAATCTTTTATTTGTGAAGCCAGCAGCACCAATGCCTCCATCTCACCACACCAGCAAACTTCTCAACATGTCATGCAGGTGCACTGCTCCTTGTCAAAAGACAACCATTGCTTAAATAGTGCACAACACATTAAAACAAGAGAGCATAATCATGGAACTCATGGTGCTTTAAATTGATACATTAATCTATTCAATTGCATTTTAAGCTTGCATGTAATCATTAGAAATCAACAATACAAAGGCACAAGTGAATGTTAAGATCAAATCTCAGAGATGTGGGGACAGTTCCACTTTATCATTAAGGCCAGGGAAACTAGTTGCCTGTGATTTATATATCCAGAAATTCTCTCTTCATGTGAGTTTATTATTTAAATCCCTCCCTCACCGGGGGCCAATTTTTACTCTTTCAATTCCTGTAAAATGCCTTTCATGCTGCATCTTATTCCGTGCTTCATAAGTATGTTTTGCTGTTGCATATTCCAGATTTACATTATTTATTACATATGTGCTCTCCACCCTCTGCGTGGAAAATTACTTACATGATGTTGTAGTTTAACTTTGTTTGTAGTATTATCAATGCTGAAGTAAGATTTGTTCAATCTTACTTGTTCCAATGTTAAAAGTTGTTACAAAATTTAACCTATGTGCATTTTGTGATGGCTCTATTCTGAATGGGACATTTGCAGAGGATATGAGTGAGTGTAATGTTAATCTGTCTAGTTACTGATTGACAGAAGTCAAATTATCAGTTCCTAACAAGGGTTTAAAATGTGTCCCAACTCATTTGTTTAACTCTTTTGATATGTATCTTGATTTAAACAAGGATTGTACTTTTCGTCGTCGAGAGGTTGCGCGGCGACCTGTGCTTAGAGTCCCCCGCCGTGCTATGAGATCGCTTGTGCAAGTTGAGGTGCCAGCTCACTTAACCAAGCATTGGCAGGTCTCCTCAGCATGTCTGGACTTAAATCCTGCCTAGAAACTGAAGCTATTTGCCCGTCACTGCAGGTGTTGAGAAAAGCTGTACCCGAATGCAGAATTTGCCTCTGGGGATTCTTTTTAATCTGCCTCTGGGATTCATTTTAATCTGCCTCTGGGGATTCTATTTTTTTGAATTTAGGCACCAACTCTCAGCTCCTGGACTCTGTCTTCCATTGGCTCCCACCGCTGTGATGCATCAGCTCTCCCCACTCAAAAGCAAGAGCGCATCCAGCAGCTCCAAACTCTGGATTGTACTTTTTGTCATGGAGGGGTTGCGCGGGCGACCTGTGCTTGGACGGTCCCCCCCCCCCGCCGTGCTACGAGATCGCTTGTGCAAGTTGAGGTGCTGGCTCACTTAACCAAGCACCGATGGGCCTCCTCAGCACGTCTGGACTTAAAATCTTGAAATCCTGCCTAGAAACTGAAGCTATTTGCCCCTGCCACCGCATGTGTTGAGAAGGGCTGTACCTGAATGTGGAATTTGCATCTGGGGATTTGTGGGGATTCTTTTTTCCCACCCACCCTCTCCGTTCCCACCTCCCCTTAAATACTCATAAGCTCCTCCCCTCAATGCCTGTGGCTCCTATTAGCTGGATGGGTGTGGCTGAAATGAAAAAGAAAAAACTTTATATTTTGAATTTGTTCTCAGCTGTTTGACCTCACTGATTTGCCTAGGGTGTTTTGTGTTCAGGCTGCTTATCTCCCTGGGCACTAAATTACTAAGGATTGCTTATTTTCTCCATGCTTACTGTATATTTTGCTTCCTCCTACCTATTTTTCTAATGATGTTTCTCAGAGTGTTGGCTGGACTATCTATAGTAAATTAGCGTTCTCTGGGTTCTGACAAGCATATACCTGTCTGCCTGCAATCTTCTGGAGGGAGCGTTCTGGCAGCTATTTCTGAATCTCTGACTGCTTGTCTAAATTTATACGCTTATACTCACATTGAACCTGTCCCATCAGCTGTACTCGTGCACTGTGCTCACTGGCCAGCCTCCTTCAAGGCCATCCCTCTTCTCCTTTACTGTCACTTTGTCGAGGTGGGAGTCACTGGGAATTGCTTAGCTTTACCTTGGAATGGAGACTCCTAAGCCTACCAGGGATGGCGTTATGCAGTCCTCACCTAGCACTGCCTTCCTCATTGGTTTTCTCTCTGGCCTCCTCCTCTCCCTAATGGTTACTGCCCCCTCTCAGTCAGCAGGGGACCACTGGGGTATGTCTGCCCTTACAAGGTGTCTGACTTCACCTTCTCTAACCTCCTAGCCCTTGATAGGCTGCCCCCCTGCCCTACCTACTGCCTTGATCTCAGAAGCCTACTGTGTCCCTCTTTAGTGAGGGGACGTCCTGTCCGCAAGCCCTCGACCAGTGGTATCACCTTCTGATGGCATCTTCACTGGCTCTTCCTGGTGATACTGGCCCTGGCCAGTGATGTTGAACTCAATCCTGGTCCTACCTCTCAGGCCTCTTCTACACCTACAGAATGGAGGTCGGGCAAGGGGTTAAAACTTGCTCACCTTAATATTCGCAGTCTTTTGCCCAACCTGGATGAACTCACCATCTGGGCTGCACACTATAAGCCTGACATTCTCAGCATTACAGAGACCTGGCTGAAACCCTCAGTCCCTGACTCTGCCTGTGCACTTCCTGGCTTTGAGTTCATTAGACAAGATCGGCCGGGTAACAAGCGGGGTGGAGGCATTCTAATATACTTTAAGAGTCATCTTAAAGTGTCTCTGGTGGCACATCAGCAGATCTCTCTGTCCCCATGTGAGCTGCTGCATACTGTGTTGCTACTTGGGAATACAAAGAAGCTGCACATTGTATGTACATACAACCTCCCCAAGGGTGGTCTTCCTGGTCTTGCCCACCTCTGGACACTGTTGGTCCAAATGTTGGGAACAATGAACTACTAATCCTAGGAGAAGTGACCCTGAACTGAGCTGGAGGCAATTCTAAGCAATTTGAGCCTCCATTTGCAAGTCTAACCCTGACACAGCTTATCCAGGAGCCCACTAGATGGTCAGCTAATGGTGTCACTGGCTCTCTACTGGACTGGATTCTGTCAAATCATCCTGGAGGATCAGCTCCACCAGAACTCTGCCTGACTCCATCTCAGACCACACCCGGTATTCTGTGTGGAAAATTCCCTCTCCATAAATTCCCCACAAATCATTCATATTAGAGATTTCTCTAGGTTTGATCTGGGGCATTCAGGAGGATCTGATGCTCACTGACTGGTCAGGGTGTTTAGTGCCCATGACCCTTCTACTGCTGTCACCCAGTTCCTCAATGTCTTTGGTGCCCTGCAGGACAAAATGCTCCCCTTTTAGGCGGAAGGTAAGGGTCTGCTACAAAAGGTTGCACGGAGCCTCTTGGCCCTCATGCAGGCTAGAGACAAGTGCTGGGCTCTCTTCAAAAGCACGCAAGACCAGTCTATCTTTCAACAATATAGGAAGCTCAGAAATGAGGCAAAAAAGCCATTAGGGTGGCAAAGAGGGACTACTACAAATCTGCCCTACTTAGCTCTGCTAAGGACCCACAAAGGTTCTGGCAGAACATAAAAAACCTAGACAGTGGCTCCTCCAATTCTGGGGTATCTGTTATGATCATTGGTGGTTCCACCTGCAATAATCCTCTCACTATTGCAAATGATTTTAATTCCACTTTTGGACCTGTCAGCATTCACCTCCTTTTCCCTGCTGATGCAATTCCAGTGGTCCCTCTGCCTCCGCCCAGAAGGTTCACCCTCCGTCCTTTATTTTTACCTCAGGGCTGTGTCTGTCATGGAGATGCAGAGACTTCTCTCTGGTCTCTTCCTGCACTCTAGTGCTGGCCTTGATAATATGGGCCAAGCTTCGAAGCTAGGTGCCCCTCACATTGCCTTCCCAGTGGCACATATCTTTAACTTGTCCCTTGCCACTGGCCACTGGGGTTATCCCTGACATTTGGAAGGTGGCGAAGATTGTCCCGTCCTGAAGCAGGGCAATCCTAAAGTTCTGGATAACTATCAGCTGATCACCATCCTATTGGCTATTAGCAAACTCCTAGAGAAAGTAGTGGCTGAACAACTCACAGAGTACATTCAGGCCCATGAGTTGCTGTCCCCTACACAGCATGGCTTTCGAAAAGGGTATAGCACGTCCATGGCCCTTGTCTCTGTCTCATCTAGCATCAGGGTGGTCATGGATCAGGGTAAACTCTCTGGAGCCATATTCATTGACCTATCTAAGGTCTTTGACCTTGTGGACCATGCATTACTTTGCACTCAGATGCAGTCCCTTGGCCTGTCCCCTCCTGCCCTGAAATGGCTTACAAACTACCTTCAGGGCAGAGTACAACTGGCCAAATTCAACAAGATCATCTCTGATCCCACTCTGGGGACCTCTGGTGTCCCTCAGAGCTCTGTCCTGGGGCCCCTTCTCTTCTCTGCATTTGTTAACAATCTCTCAGCCACTGTAACCAACTGTAGTGCCACCCTATATGCAAATGATCTGGTCATCCTGGCACACTCCCGGGACATTGGGGCTCTCAACCTTCAACTGACTGAGGACTTTAAGAATATTCAGTCCTGGGTAACATCGCATAAGCTGGTCCTCAACCTGAAAAAAACTCAGGCCATGCTGTTTGGATCATCAGCCAAGATCAAGGCCTCCCCCGCCCCTCTGTGTGTCAGTGGTACGAATGGTGCTCCCCTCCTAACCGCAAGTTCCATGAAATACCTTGGGGTGACACTCGACCCCCAACTGGACCTAGGGAGTCACATCCTAAATGTCTGCAGAACCGTAAACTGCAAACTGGGTCTTGCTTACAGGGCAAAGAAAAACTGACATCTGCTGCTCGTCTGGCACTTGCCAGGGGTGTACTGCTTCCTTCGCTTAGCTATGGCCTTCTCCAATTTGCCCGCACCTCCAAGGTTCTCCTTACTCGGTGGTACATGACCTACAATAATATTTGTTGCTTTGCCCTGGTAGCCCCTCGCCTCACTCACCACTGTGAGTTATATGATAAACTTGGCTGGCTTTCCCTGGCAAATCACTTGAACTTTGGTCTAGGCTGCTTCGTGGGTAAAGTGATCAGAACTGGTGCCCCTCCGGGGTTGGCACATCTTCTCATGCCTGCGGACCCCTCCTCCTACTCCCTCAGGTCTCAGGGTCTTGGGATGCTCAAGGGTCCCTTTACCCGAACCCTTATGGTGGATAGGGACTTCACTACAAGTGGTCCTAGGCTTTGGAACTCCCTTTCTGCCCATGTTTGCTCCTTCCCCTCCCACCAGTGCCTCTGGTATTCCCTGTGGGAGCATCTGAAGCTAACCTCTGAGTGTGAGTGTCCCAAGCCTCCTTAATATATGGTCTCTGTATTGGACTCACACTTGGTTGCACGTGATTTGCTTAATAACATACTCAGGAACTTACAGTTTCTGCGGATCTGCTACCGGTCTCACGTACACTGTGATTTCTGTCCCTGCTATTGAATGACCTAGACTATTTAGTCTTTGTATATATGTATATTATCTATTACTGCTTACAGTAGACATAGAAACATAGAAGTTGACGGCAGATAAGGACCGCAAGGCCCATCCACTCTGCCCATTTCTTTTTCTACCTTATAAATGTGCCATCGGCCTTTGCTCTGTCAGTGACCTATCTATTCATAGTCATTTGTATTGCTCCCTTATGCCTATCCCATGCCTGTTTGAAGCCCTGCACTGTATTCATAGCCACCACTTCTTGTGGTAAGCCATTCCATGCATCTACCACCCTTTCTGTGAAAAGAATTTCCTCACATTCCCCTTAATCGGCCTCCTCTAATCTCATGCTGTGTCCTCTTGTTCTGCTATTTTTCTTATATTTAAACAGGTTAGACTCTTTCACCTTGTTTATGCCCTTAAGGTGTTTAAATGTCTCGATCATATCACCTCTCTCCCTTCTTTGCTCAAGGGTATACATATTGAGCTCCGTTAATCTGTCCTCATATGTCTTCTGATGCAGTCCCTGCACCATTTTGGTTGCCCTTCTCTGGACTGCCTCAATTTGGTTAATGTCCTTGTGAAGGTGTGGCCTCCAATACTGCACGCAGTACTCAGATGGGGCCTAACCAATGTCTTGTACAGAGGGATTATTACCTCCCTCACGACTTGTGATACCCCTACTAATACACCCCTAACACCCCCTAGCCTTACTCTACTGCTTTAGAGGTCTGCTTGGATGATTTAGGTCATCAGTGATGATGATGCCCAAGTCTCTTTCTTCCTTTGTGACTGCTAGCAACTCCTCCCAGCCTATAAGTGGCTGGGGTTTCTCTTCCCTATGTGCATGATTTTGCACTTCTTTGCATTAAATCCCAGTTGCCACTCTTCTGACCATTCTGCTAGTTTATCAGATCTCTTCTCATTCTGCCCACCCCATCTGGATCATCTACTCTGTTGCAGATCTTGGTGTCATCTGCAAACAGACAAGCCTTACCCTCTAGTCCATCTGCGGGGTCACTAATGAAGATGTTGAATAGGACTGGCCCCAGGAGTGATCCTAAGGTACCCCACTTGTGACTTGCATCTCTTCTGACTGTATACCATTTACCACCACTCTCTGTTTTCTGCCAGTCAACCAGTTTGCCACCCAGTTGACCAACTTCTGACCCATCCCGAGCCTACCTAGCTTATTTATCAATCTTCTATGTGGAACAGTGTCAAAAGCTTTGCTTGAAGTCAAGGTAGGCGACATCAACTGCTCCCCTTGGTCCATCACTCTGGTTACCAGTCAAAGAAATCTATGAGATTAGTTTGACAGGACCTTCCTTTGTAAACCCATGCTGTCTTGGATCCTGTGCCCTATGGATTCCAGGTGTTGCACTATCCTTTCCTTAAGGAGTGCCTCCATAATCTTGCCCACTACTGAGGTAAGACTGTAGACTATCTATGTTAGCCTGTTCTTTTGATTCAATGTACTTTGCGCTACTCATTGTTATGTACTCTGCTTGTACTTGTATCTTCATTGTACTGTCCTGGGTCGTTCCTGAAAATAGGCATGTAATTTGTCTAGTGTACCTATCTGGTCAACAAAAGCTAAATAAATAAATGTAATTTGAATTTAAAATGTTTTTACTTTGATGAACAAATGAATGACTCAGACGTTTTGCATGAAACAAATTTGTCTGATGTCACACCTAGTCGTCACAAAATTCCACTCCAAATACAAGGTGAAGTTAAACATTTTAGTACCAGATCTACTTTTATGCCACCACAGAATCCTACAGTACAGGTTTTTTTGTAGAGCCTGTGAAAGGGATTTCAGGCATCTTGCATAAGAAAGGAGAAAAACAAGTTATGTTAACATGACTAGAGCAGAGCGGATGGCCCTTAATGCCTTGGAAAACAATTCAGCCATTACTATTAAACAGGCCGATAAAGGTGGTAGTGTGGTGGTGCTTAATACCACCAATTGTACTGAATTTCAGAGGTGGAATGGCAATTATCCAATGAGAGATTTTATAAACACTTGAAAACTGATCCTACAATGATATTTAAAAGGAAAATTGCGAGTTTTACAGACAGCATTTGAGAAGGGGATTATACATAGAGACTCTCATGACTTTTGACAGTTAAATGTCCCATTCATGCACAATATACATGTTACACAAAATTCCTAAGAGTTTAATAACCCCCCCGACACCCAATCGTGGCCAGAATTGGCTCTGTTCTTGAGTCACTAAGCCAGTTTGTGGACCACTTTATAAAACCATTTGTACCCCAGCTTAGATCACGTTAAGGATATGAAACATGCTCTTGGCATATTAAGTGAACTCCACGTTGAGAAACAGAATACTTGGTTACCCTCAACGTGGAGTCGCTTACAAATATTCCACATGAAGGTAGTTTGCAAGCATTAAAGTACTATATGGACAAGAGGAGATGGAATGCCCACCTTCAGATTTTCTTGTAGAACTGTCCTGTTTTGTTCTTGAATATAACGCATTCATGTTTAAATGGACACTGTCAACCTTTTTGCATCATATTATTTGGGTCTGGTATGACTGCTCATCTGTCGATCTCCCGGCAATGCACCTCATGACTGCAAGTTCCCGTAAATCAATTTCCCATTTGGTAACATTTGCCGACATAATCTTTGCCCGACCAACACAAAATCCCTTCACAGCAATGCAAAAATATACATTTTAAACATCTTCTACGGCTTCGGTTTAAAAAAAGTGTACATGACCAGATAAACATTTATACGTCTTTGGTGTAGACATGCCACATTTCAAAAAGTTTACAGGACCAAACAAACATTTTAAAAGCTACTGCTTTGCTGTAAATGTACAGGACCAGACAATGTTTCTTACGTTTTCCATCTGATAAGCTTGTTGCTTGTTCATTCACTCAGAGTGTCATCGCAAAACCTCCTAAAACCTTCAGCATAAAACAAAAATAGCAAGCGTCGATGGACTGTACTGAGGTTTAAAGGCACAGCTGTACTTGTTTTTAATATCAAACCAGTCGGATTTAATAAAGTTGAATGAATGAACAAGCAACATTGAAAAGGTAAGAAACATTTACCCCCCAAGGCATAGCAATAGTTTGGCATGTTTGTCTGGTCAGTTTAAAATAGTTACACATTACACCAAACCGTAGCAAGAATTTACAGTGTCTGGATCATACATTTAGTGGCTTCTTTTGAATGGGCTTCAGGCTATGAGTGACGTTATGTGTTTTACATCATATACTTTTCAATGTCTACTGTTGGAGCTGTGTACACTTACCCCCAATGTTCGTCCTGTACCTCCAGTGTTCATCAGTTCAGTTCATTCATTTAATTTAGCTCAAACTCCCTACAATGCACCACCCGACTGCAAATGCAGTTTTTGTCGGTCAATAGTTGTTTCAGGATATCATTTGTCGGCAAAGCAACCCAGTTTGTAAATTGCAGTCGGGCAGTAGATTGTCGGCAAGTTGCCAGTCGGGCACTAGTACGGATCCCTATTATTTCTAGGTAAAACCCCACATTTTACAATTGCTTACCTTCTCTAAAATTCATTGATGGTGCTGGTTGTTTAATTTGCCTCCTTGCTTATTAGAACTGAAATGTATGGGAATGTATAGTTATACATGGCCTTGGTTTGCTCCAAATTGTTTACCTAAGCTTACTGCATACTTCCTGAACATTAACCTCTATGGTCACCACCAACTGGGATCTAATTGCGTTCATGGTGAAAAGAGCTTGCTGCCACACTCCCCAAGCCCTTGTTTGCAGGCATCCTCTCATAGCCCTTTGGGCTAACAATGCCTCCATGGTCACCTCCAACGGGGATCTATACATCTCCACGGTGAGAAGAGCCTACTGCCACACTCCCTGAGCCCTTGCTTGCAGGCATCCACTCATAGCCTTTTGGGCTAACAATGCCTCTGTGGTCACTTCTGATGGGGATCTATATGCCTCCATGGTGAGAAGAACCTTCTGCCACACTTCTCAAGCCCTTGCTTGCAGGTATGGCCCACACAGCGCTCCAGGAACTCAAGGCTGTGTGGCTGTCTGTAAATTTTCAAAGGACAATTGCCTTTCTCTTGGGACAGCTCTTATTGGTAGCCTGTGGTCCACAAGCTCCTTGTTTGGTTCCTCATCCTGCTCAGCATTTTCAGTTCCTCCTGACTGGACTATATCCCTTCCATTGGCCAAATTAACCTTTTTTTGTGTGTGTGTGTGTTGACTTTTCCATTAGCAGATTATATCTTCTAGCCAGTAGAGGGCTCAGTTATAAGTGCACTCATCCAATCCAATCCCTATCTTGTTTCACTTATTGTGTGGTCAGTCTATCCCTATTCATCAGTCTTTGCCCCCATCCGTCTTCTACTTCTGTTAAGGCCTATCTCTAGCTACCTGTTTTTCTCCAGGTTTGTACAACCTGCAAGTGGCTGTCAGTTCCCTCTGGCAGTGGCCATTTTTTGCTGATGCCCCTCCCAGTTTCACTGTCCCGTGCTCCCCCCTCCACTATCCAATCTGCCCTGACCAGTAAGTGCCCCCGTTCTAACTACAGCATGCCCACCCCACTTTCCCCACTTCCCCTCCTTCTAATTCTTCTTTCCATCATCTCTAACACAACTCCACAAACTTCTCAATTTTAAAACTCTGCCCCCTCTCCCTCCCCCCAGCATCTCCTAGCTCACTCCTTCATTCTTGCTATTACCCATTCTTTCCCTCAAATACTCTGGACTCACTTCCCCCACATACCCCTTGCAACATTATTCACAGCTTCTAGCCATGTCGCTTTCTTTCATCTCCTGCTTATCCACTCACCCAGCCACCTTCCCCCCAAACACATCATGAATATTCTGCCCGCCACAAATATCCTAAACTACACTTCCTTATACTCGCACTCCTATTACTTGCCTCAGGAAATGTACATCCCAATCCTGGTCCCCTTCACCCCTCACCCGAGCTGCTATCCTCCCAATAAAGTACAACCTTCCAATGCTTCCTCTGCCCTCCCAAAAGGCATAAAGATTCTTCACTTAAATATCTGTAGCCTTGTCCCAAAAATTGATCTGTTACAGCCGATGATAATCTCCCTCACTCCAGACATTCTAATCTTAACTGAAACGTGGCTGAATACTAAAATTTCTGATCCCTCTATTGCCATCCCAGGCTATTCCTTAGTCAGGCAGGATAGGGCAGGTGGGGAAGGTGGAGGGGCCATGTATATCCAGTCCTCTCTCCAATACACTACCATTCTCTCATCCGCCTTTCTCTCCACTTGCGAAGCCCTGGTAGTAAATATTGCCCTGCCTTTCTCCTCCTCTATCTTTATTGCTGGTATCTACTGTCACCCAGGTATCAAGCCCTCTGAATCTATTAACCTCATCACCTCTATAGCTTCCATCTTACTCAAAGGAGAGCCTTATGTTTTAGGTGATGTAAATCTAAACTGGCTGTCATCAACCACTTCTAAGACATGAAGTGATATCTCTGCTCTAAATGTCTCCCAACTCATCCAAGAGCCTACCTGATTAAATCACAAAACCTCAGACCACTCGCTGTTAGACTGGGCTCTCATCTCCCACCCACACCGAGAATTCAAGTCTGGCATCCTCCCGGATGCCCTCAGCGATCACCACTCTATCTTCATGGTCAGGAAGGTCCACAGACCTAAACCACCACATAAAATCCTGCAAGTCTGCTCTTTCAGTTCGCTTGACTAAAACCGTCTCCCCAATTATATATCCAGTTCTGATTGGTCCTCAACTGCATCTGCCACTTCCATCGACCAAGACCTCACTTACTTCAAAGAAAGATTTATAGCTACCTGGGACTTCCACGCCCTGTTTAAATGTACTAGAGTCCGAGGTATCCATCATCCTTGGATCATCCCTGAATTAATGACGTGCCTCAGGTAGTGCGATAAAGCGTGGAGGAAACACAATGCCTCTCAGCTCCCATCATCCCTTACTAACTATTGTAGGCTAAGAAACGCTTGTACTAAAGCAAACGGACTTGCCAAGTCTGAATATTTTAAATCCTCTTTCCTCAATAACATAAACTCCCCCTCCAAATTTTGGAAAATAGTCAACTAACTATTCCCCCCCCCGCATCCTCCACCCCCGTGCTTAATATAGACAACATACTAGAGTCTGAACCTTGCATAGTGGCTCAGGAGTTACTCTACTACCACTTCCTGTGCCTCAACCCTTCTAAATCCCTCCCTCAAGCCTCTCCTCCACCATTCTCCTCTCCTACCATTCAACAACCCCCCCATCCCCACCCCTTTCTCATTCTGTCCTATCTCTCTTGAGGAGATGCTAACAGCCCTCCTCTCTCTCAATACCTCCAAAGGCTCCTCTCTAGATGACCTTGACCCTAAACTTCTCTAACTCTCAGCCCCAGCTATTGCCTAATCTCTCTCTCTCTCTCTAATTCTAAATCTCTCCTTTACATCCTCTTTCATCCCTACACCCTGGAAACATGCGGTGGTCCTCCCTCTCCCTAAGGGTGGCAATCTTTCCTCCCCTGCCAACTATCACCCAATCTCTCTCTCTCTTCCCTGCCCTTGCTATGCTCCAAGAACACCTGGTCCTCTCTTAACTGACTTCTTTTCTTGCTTACTCCTCCTTCTTCACTCCGTTCCAATCTGGTTATTGGAAGAACCACTCCACTACAATGTCCCTCCTTAGGCTCACTGACTGCATCCTTACTGTCATGGACAATGGCGTCATCACCTGTGCCATCTTTGCCAACCTTGCCAAGACTTTCGACACAGTCTCCCATAAGCTCCTTCTCAACTCCCTTATGGCTGCTGGTCTGTCTACTCCTGCTCTTACCTGGATTAGAGATTACCTCACAGGCAGAACACAATCAGTCAAGATTCAGAATGCAATCTCTCCACCCCTCCCAGTCTCCACAGGAGTCCCACAGGACTCTGTGCTCGGCTCCATCTTCCTAAATGACCTTCCCTCAGTCTGCTCCCCCTCCTCCTCTGTCCATATGTATGCCGATGACTCCATCTTGTTCACCTCTGTCAAAGCCACCATTGATGTAGCAACCACTCTACAGCATGACTTCCACCAGGTTCAGCCCTGATTTGCCTTACATCAACTATTCTGAAAAGACAGTCTCCATGACCTTCAGCACTAGACAGAGACTCTCTAGGCTCCACTCCTTACCCTCTTTCCACACCCTTAATGGGACCATCCTTGAGGACACACCCTTTTCTAGATACCTTGGGGTTTGGCTGGACCAACACCTCAGCTTCTCTGGCCACACTGACACCATTCTGAAAAAACTGCACCCCAAGCTTGGAGCCTTTTACAGGAACCATAGTTGCATCCCTCCTACAGCCCAGCGAGAACTTGTCCAGAAGATGATCCTCCCCATTTTTTACTACTGTGATGTAGTCTATGGTGCTGCTCCCATATCTTCTCTTACCAGATTGGACTCTCTTTTCAACTCCTTCTGTCAATTAATTCTTGATGCCCCATCTCGAACCCATTATTGTGACCTTTACCATGCCATGTCCTTCCCCCCGCTTGCTAACAGATGCCTGGCTCACTGTGCTAAGCTAACTTCCAAACTTTGGCTTGGTATACTTCCTTCCTACTTCTCATGCTCCCTTCCTCCCCCCTGCCTTCCTTTCACTCCCTCAGATCCTCTGACACTCACACCATGCTAGTCCCCCATCATACCACCCTCATTGGCCAATCAGGCTTCTCCCATCACTTCCCCAAAATCTGGAACTCCCTCCCCACCTCAAATACGACACTCCCCCCACTCCACTCAGTTGCCTCTGCCTTACATAACTTTCTTTCTGCTAGCTGCTCCTGCTACAGTCCTCCTTAACTTGTTCTCCTATGAGCCTGCTTCAGCTTCATGCCATCCTCTTTCCTGCAAAACCCTCCCCCTACATCCTCCCCCCAGCACCCTTTCCTTTCCACCTTACTCCTACCCCCCATTCCCTCCTCTGTACACCAGCTTACCCTCACAACCCATGCACCATTGCTTGGCCTAGGCCCTGGCAGGGTTCTCTGCATCCTGGAGGGGTCCAGAACATAGGCAAACATCTTCCTCACCTCCTACTCCCACCCCATTCTTTCCTGAAAGGGCTGGATCCCAGACCCTCTTCTCTCCCATCTCCCTCTCTTTTGGTCCTTCTGAAGTCTACTCTCCATCACTGCCTACTTCCCTTCTGTCATGGTGTACCTCTGCTGCCCACAACCTGCTTCCTTTCTGTCATGCTCTACCTCTGCCTTGTGCAGGCAGGGTCCACAGCATACTGGAGAGGCCAGGCCCCGGCAGACCCATTTCTTCCTCCTCAGTTCCTTCCTGACATGCTCTAACTCCTACTGTCTGCAACCTACTTCCCTCCTGTTCATGCTTGACCTCCGCCTGGTGCAAGCAGGGTCCCCAGCATTCTGGAGGGGTCAGACCCTGACAGACCCTTCTTCTCCACCCCTTGCCATCCCCTCTTCCAAATCCCCCTCTTTCCTCTCCCTTGCTCTCTGCCTATATGCTCCCCACCCCCCTTCCTAGCCATAGTTATTGGCTAACCCTTAATTTCTAATGCACTCATAGTCAACCTTGCACTTTTGTTACACCTTGCAAATTTTGTTCTATCTGTGTCTCTCCTCGCAGTCTTGCCCTAGTTCAACCTCCTTGTATTCCAGCCAGCCATTTTCTAACTACAAAGCTATGTTCCACCAAGTATTTGCCAAATATATTTGTGCCATCGTATCTATCTAGTTCAAGACTATTAGCATTGTATCCATCTAGTTCATACCTGTTAGCATTCCTCCTTTTCACTACTTCTGTATAGTCTGCTCACTTTATTGAATGTAATCAAATTGTATATCTATATTGTGTACCAAATCTCTGTATACTACCATTATGTTCCCCTACCCCCAGGTCACACCGGGAGACAAGCAACTTGTTATTCAACATGAATTCCTGGTGAAACATTTTAATAAATAAAATAAATTAAATAAACATTAGAAACACCCTCAAACAGTGCAGCCACTCATAATACAATGGTCTCATCTACTCCCACTGCACAATGAGTAGCTAGTTAGTGTTTGGGATGTTACTGGGTCCAGGAAAGATGCAGTTGTAGTTGGTCAAGAAATGTAAACAAACATATTTTGGTGTGGTAACACCAGTATGGTTGACACACAAGTTTTTTTTATTTTTTAAAAGGAAAAAGGAATCTGAATCAAGCAACCAGCTACGTCAGCTGTCTCAATAGAATGAGAACAATCAGAAAATGTGTTTTGTAAACTAGGGACACTTTGAGGACAAATAGGGTTGGCAGTGTCCCTTTCAGGGACAGTTCTACTTACAAACTAATGGAACAGCTATGGGGGCGTCATTCACTCCAAACTTTGCAAATTTGTACATGGGTATGTGGGAGGAGAGGTACATTTACCTCTCAGAGATTAACCCATTTTATCATTTGGTGTCTATTTATAATCAATATACTGATGATTATTTTCAGATCTGGCAGGGATCTAAGGAGGAGTTGTCCAACTTCGTCCAATACCTGGAATTTATGGTTTACAGTGTGCATGGAACCTAAAAAAGTCTCCTTTTTAACATCAGCATTTCTAGAAACTCAAATAATGGACTTGCCACTACTTTATATCATAAACTGATAAGAATGCAGTTTTATGGGCAAGTTCATGTCACCCCAAGGCACACAGTTAGATTAATCCCAAAAAGTCAATGTATACGTGTGCGTAGGAACTGCAGCACACAGGAGGAATTTGAATATTGGGCTGATGATCCAGAGGGTAGATTTGTGCAATGGAGTTATAGAAAAACTGATGTACCGAAGGCTAGAACCTTAGCCACTAGCATATCTAGGGATATACACTACTAGCTGACGGAATAGAGACATCACAGAATGCATATAGGTTGAATTTTGTAGTTTTTAAATTTTACACACACGTACACACACACACACACACACACACACACACACACTAGTGTGTTTTAGCATTGCTTTGCTACCATGGACTGGCATAGTCCAGCATTCCTCTACATTCCAGTTCTGTTTGCCTGTTCTCCTAGTGGTATAAAGAAATTAGATTTTTGCCATGTGATTAATGTACACATTCCAACCTCTTTTTCCTATGTATATATATACATATATATGTAATGGATAACCCACTCTTAGGTGTGCAGTTGCACTCTGATATATGTACGCCGTAGTGTGCGTTGTTATGCACAAGGCCACAGGCCGAGTGCTTTAACCACCCAAGGCGTGCGTATATCAGAGTGCGATTACACACCTAAGAATGGGTTATCTATCTTATAAAATGGTGAAATTGTTTTGTAGGGGGGTAAAAATGCAGGTGTGCGGTCACACTCTGATATATGCACGTTCATGTGATGTGTTTATACAATCAGAACATTGGATTTTGATATTGAGATCATCCCATTTTATATATATATATATATATATATATATATCTCCCTTGCATCATAACCTCAGTCTATACATTTGATTCAGGTTGGATTCCCACTCATGCCATTAATCTTATTTCTTTACTGAACTTTAATTTAATTACATCAACAATCAAGAGCACATACACAATTGCAATGGACAAGATAAGTTGGGCAGTGAATATAGTTAATCATGTTTTACATTTTCTTTTTACATTTATCACTCTCTCTGATCTCTGCCACTACTGCTTTTAGTGCTGTGTGTTAATTTGAGCTACATAATTCACAACCTCACAGTCTCCTCACACTGGGAGGTCACGGAGGTCAGAGGGGGACTGATATGCTCATGTGTTTTAAAACCAAAAAATTTCACTTGATAGAATTTAAATAACCACAATTATACTATACAGTTTATATCTGTACTGATATTAACCACAAAATGAGATATTTACAAAAGCAGTGTGAGAAACAACTATAGTATATCGCACAATTCCATTCTGTGCCATGCATTTACTCTCGCTACATGACAAAATAAAGGAATAATGCATGACAGCGTGTGTGTCATGCTGGAATAACGCCATGCCTGAGGGGGTTGGGCATGAGGCCAGAGGCCGAGTGCATCCAATGCCCCAGGCGTGTCGTTATCCCAGCACGACACACACCCTGGAGTGCATTATTCCTATTATACAATGGCTTGTTGTTATAAATAAAATAAAAAAATAATTTTAAAGAATGTTTTTATTAGAGTGGAAAAACACTTTTGTTTCTTAAGAGGAGATGGAAAAAAAAGATATCTAGCGCCATGATGACATCTGCATTGGTTCACATTGCTGAGACTAGACCTGTGGCATCGTGCTGGGATAACGCCATGGGTCCAGCCCCAAACTGACCAATCACAGTCCAAGATTCTTTTCTGCCATTGTATAATGTTCCATAATTGTTTAAAAACTGTTTTCTAAATCAGTGTCACACTAAGGGCAAGGTGACAGCATTGGCAACCATTAACAAATAAAGAGCACAAAAGTTTTCCTTCAAGAATTGCACTAACAGAGTCACTGTCCACACTTATTAGTATCTTCTTTTTTAAACTATTTTTACAAAACCACAGTACCCAGTATGTTAATAATTTGACTTCATGTCCCTGTTGCATTACCCCCGATTGGGTTCTGTGGACCCTGTTAGTGCAGTTCTTAAGGGAGAACTTTTGCACTCTTATTAGTTTATGATAGCCAGTGCAGTCACCTTGCCCCTTAGTGAAGTTCACTGAAATGGATTTAGAAAATATTTTTTAAAGAATTATAGAACATGCTGTCATGGGGCGAGTGTACATGCATGGCATGGAATGGAAATGCATGATATAGTTGTTTCTTGTGCTACTTCTACAAATATCTCATTTGGTGGTTAATATTGGTATAGATATAAATTGTATCACGTAACTAGGGTTGCGTAAATTCCAGGATGATAATTCTATCAAGTGAGAAATTTTTTTTCTAACACACATGTGCATACCAGCCCCCATTGATCTCCATGACCTCCCACTGTGAGGTTATGAATAATACAGCTAAAGTTAACACACAGCCTTACAAAGTGAAGTGATAGGGAACAGGGAAAACATGTAAAAAGAAAAAGTAAAACATGATTAATTATATTCGTCGCCCAACCTAATTAGTCCATTGCAATTGCTTATGTGTTCATAATTGTTGATGTAATTAAATTACAGTTTGGCGAAATTACATTAGTAGCTGGCCTAGTGGTGTACAGGTCTGAGGCACTGGATGCCTTATCTCTTGTCATGCCAGTGACCCGGGTTCAAGAACAAGCCTGGGGTGTTGGGGGTTGGCCGGGGAGGGAAAGGATTGAGCATCTACTGGACTGCTCTCCTTTCCCAGGGAGGGAAGATTGCCTCTGCTGCTGAATGACTGCCACTGGGTGGCTGTAAGGTGGTAATGTAGGTCTGAGAATGGTAGGGAAAGGAGGGAACTGCAGGATTCTGTGGGTGCGAGTACACCTCAACGCACCCACATCTGGCTTGCATGCCCCAGTGCAGGGATGGGACAGAAAATAGAAAACTGAAAGCAGAAGCAGGCCCCATGATGCCCCTATCATGCTTCCATCCTGAAGTGTCATCAGGTCCCGAGTCAACCTGGATTGTTGCACTGGGAAGGGGGATTACCCTCCCTCCTGTACATATATAAAGAAGGAAAAAAGAGGTTGGAAAGTGCAAATCAACCACAATCTGAAAATCTAATCACTTTATAATACCACTAGTTTGTGAAGAGGGGATACAATCTGGATGGAGGAACTACAGCCTCATGGATGTAAGCTTTTGATTAATGCCCAAATTCTTGTGCTGCTCAAAAAACACACGTAATATGTGTTTCTTATGGAGCTACGACTGGTGTTCAACAAAAAGTTTGTCGAATGACTGGACAGCGAAACTGTCATGTCACCAGCATTTGCAGTGGCCAGATGGTTTCCAAGTTGAAACTTATTTTCTTTGGGCGTCGCCATTTGCCAGCCATGCCTCCCTCCCCACACTTTTATAATCAACTCAAGTCCAGACTGATTAGGGACTGGGTACAAATTCCTCGAATACAGTGTCTGGGTCCAGCGACTGTCTGTACAACTACCTGGTGCTGTAGTCGCTGTACTGATGGTCGCTGTGAATGTGTCACTGTCGGCGGTGCATACCGTTTCTTATGATACCATCTTTCTTACACATTTTTCACTACCATCAATAATATCATTTTGCAGCCATATTGGCTCTGGCTGCAGTTTGTTTATATAGAGGTTCTCTCCATTCTTTTGTCACCTGTACCTAAAATTGCTTCTTTTATGAGCATTCAAAATATGTGTTCCTGTGTTTCCAGCAGTGTGGCACAACATTCCCTAGTGCAGTATTTATCTTCCACTTATTTATCTTAATAATTGTTTTTAACTCCCAGTTTCCCTAGGCTACTTAATCAAAGGACATCCTATGGAAATTTAGGTACTCTATTATTTGTTAATTGAGTTAAACCTGCTTTATTCTGTGACAGAGAACAAAGAGGGAAACAGACTTCACAAGGTGTAGTTAACTCCATTATCCTGTTATATAATCGTTCTCTTGTAGCCATTTGTATATAGTCATATGTGATACCCCATTTTATCAGTTTGAATACCGTATGTTTAATATATAAAGGAATTCCCATTATTTTGACTAACTTCTTTTGATTTAAGGAGTGCCATCCTTCTATGCATGGCCTCAACCAATCATGTACTATTATTGTCCATACTTGCGCCCCTGGTCTCAATGCTTTACTAATGTTGGTATATATGAATATGCTATAACAAACTATGAATGGATTAATCATGCCCACACTTCCCTGGCTTATCAGCTTGTATGTTATCTCCCTTTTTACCGGGTTCAGTCTCTTACCCCACAAGGCTTGAAAAAATATAATAAATAACCTTGCTTCCAGTGACAGATAGGGTTGCTGCCTGTCAGGTTTTTTTAACCTGGTAATTGAGTTTTTTTGGGTCCTTTTCTGGTAATCTGGTGTTGCTCAGTGCTGGTCAGGTTTTTGAGCCATTCTGAGTGCTCAAATACTTTTGAAACAGATTTTGTCATATCATTCATTGTTTCAACTGTATGTCCAGACTGCAAACAATTCTATTGTCAATATAGCCCTTTGTTTGTGAGTGCAGTAGGCCTGGGAGGTGGAAAGTATTGCAATTAAGACCGTTAGCAGTTATTTAATCTTTTCCACTCTACATCTTAAGGTGGCATAGCAGCAAAGCTGGGCAAAAAGCCTACCCCCACCTTTTGCAACAGTAGAAGTTCTAGTTGTCTTCCACATTCATTTGCTGGTAAACTTTTTCATCTCTAACAGAATTTAGGCATTTTTTAATGTTTTAAATTATTTTTTTCCTCAAGAAAAAAAAGTATAGTCACTTCTTTGGCTTCGAAATAGTAATGTGGACATGAAAAAAAAATAGAACAGAAAAAGAAATAGGCCCGGATAATCAAAGCAGTTGCGCATGGCGCGACTGAGTTGCGCCGGCCCAAGTATGGACTTGCGCCAAGGAGCCACATTCAACAGAAGTCAATGTGCAATGCAAATTCCATTGTGCCAATGCACAACTATAACGAATGCAGGCACAAGTGCTGGAGGTGTTTCCATGAATATCCAGCGCAGTGGTATATTCAACCGTGAAACCATGGCGAAAGGGCGGAGCAAATTGAAGTTGCTCTGAGCAGACTTGTTCCTATAAAAACAGAACCCAAGCACACAGACAGCACTTGCACCAGGCGAGAGAAAGAAAGAAAGAAAGAAAGAAAGAAAGAAAGAAAGAAAGAGACAGGCCAAACTACAGTGACATGGAGATTGTGGACTAGTACCACCTGAACAGGGCCATTCTGAGGCAGCTCTGTACACTGTGCAGTGAGGAGATGCAGGCACCCACCAGACGAAGCCACGCCATTTCCGTGAAGATGAAGGTGACAGCCGTCATGTGCCTGCTCACCACGGGCACCTTCCAGAGACCAACAGGGGACACCACAGGTATAACCCAGTCAACCACGTCCCGCCTCCTCACACAGTTCCTCAATGCTCTGCTACCACATGCTTCAGAACTCATCCATTTCCCCAGCACACAGGTGAAGCCTGCAGCAACCATGTAGGATGTCCACAGGGTTGCACGTATGCCTGGCGTGATTGGAGCCATTGACTGCACCCACATGGCCATCTGCATGCCACCTGGCCCCGAGGGTGTGGCATACTTAAATAGGAAGGTGTGCCCGAGTGTCAACTTCCAGGTGGTGTGTGATGCCATGGGATGCATCATCAAAGTCTGCACCACATACCTTCAGAGTGTACATGATGCGTTCATCTGGCACAGCTCTGCGCTGTGCCACAGGTTTGAATGTGGGGACATCCCCACGGGCCACCTAGTGGGTGAGTATGGCATGGGCAAGTGGCGATGGTCAGTGCATACCTTGGGAAGGGGAGGACAGGGTGTGCATGTTGGCGTGGACACCAGGGACAGGCGAGGGGCACAGCATAGAATAGCAGAGGACTAACCATGTCATTATCCACACAGGGGACAGTGCTTATCCACAGAGGCCCTGGCTGTTCACCCCCTACTGGTGCCCATCATCCTCAGCAGAGGAGCGCTGCAATGAGGCACATGCCAGCACATGCAACATCATCGAGTGTGTCTTTGGCATGCTGAAAGCATGTTTCTGTTGCCTAGACAGGTCAGGCAGTGCCCTACAGTACAGCCTCTTGAAAGCCTGTGGCCTATTTCTGGCCTGCTGCATGCTGCACAACATGGCCATTGACCATGGGATAGCTGTCAAGTCTGATGAGGGCAACAGTAGTGGGAACAATGGAGGCAATGGGCTGGAGGGTGGTGGACAGCCACCCCCTGGGTGGAGGGCTCCCCGCCTGCAACAGCAGGTGTGATGACACTGGGACACCATCGCACAGGAGCACTATGGTGCACACAGGTAGGTGGTGCGATACACATGCATGGGCCACACAAACAGATACAGCACACATGCAGGGGTGTGCATGGCAATGGGCATGCACACACAGAGGTGTGACACAGTTGTAGGGGAGTCAGGGCACACAACCACACACAGCAACACACACACACATATATACACATGCACCCACACACCCAGGTGGTAGTATGTGGCATGGATCGGATGCATTACACCAGTGCATAGGCGCAACCAGTGCTAGACTGCCTTCATCACACCCATGCCACATGGTCCAGTGGCCGGGCACACATGCACACAGGCAGCATGTGGCACAACACACAGGTGCCACACCAGTGGTGGGCACATACTGCCCATGTGCGCAGAGGGTAGCAGCTGCAGACTGCAGGTGGGGTGGCCCACACATCAGATCCACTGCATGGAACCATGGTCACCATGGCCATGGGGGCAGCTGCACCTGGGCTTATCGGCAGCCACAGGCTGCGCATCAGCCATGGGGGGTGAGCAACAGCCCCCCAAGGGTGGAACCACAGGACCACGCCCGTGTCCACGTGGGGGTGTGAAGGTGCCCAAACAGGCCAGCCTCGGGTGTGCCTGGGATGCCCACATCAGAGCCTGGCATTGATTGTGTTGGGATAGTCCAATGCCAGGTTCACAGGGTGGACAGCGTGCTGCGGGGGGTCATCTGTGCTGGCCATGCCCTGTGGCAGCCAACAGCACAAAGCCATCCGTGATCACAGTGGCAATGCGATCCAGGGATGCAGTCATGGCCTCCTGCATGTGCTGCATCACTGCCAGGATCTGCGCATTGCCCCTCTCCTGCTGCTTGGCTAACTGGTACACCTCCGAACACAGTGCATGCACCCCAGTGGCAAGCAGCACCTGTTGCTGAATGGATGCCCGCAGCAAACGGGTGTGCTCAGCCAATGGGTCGGCGTCCTGGAGCTCCCGGGCGGGACACCGATCATCATGTGGTGGCCGGCCATGCTGCACAGCCCCCCTTTCTGGTGGACGCTGCACAGTGGGGTCTTCAGGGGGAATGGGCACAGCAAGCACACCGGCGGTGGACCCTGTGTCTAGCTGCCTGATGGCATCCATAGCCTGCTGCTGTCACCAGTCTGGCCACTGTACACCACCCAGCACCTGCCTAGCCACACCACCACCACCACAAGGCACAGCTGGGGCAGTGCACACCGATGCACCCACAATGGTGGTAGGCAGCTGTTACGCCGCTGGCAGAGCGCTGGGCGTGCTGCCTGTGTGAGTGGCCAGCAGGAGCGTCTCGCTCACAACGTTGCCCATGCTGTCCAGGATAATCACGATGTCGTCATCGGTGTCAGACCCCACCCCGATCTGTGTCTCTGCGCAGAAGACACCAAGGCTGGCATCCTGCAGGAACACATCCAGAGCCTCGTCCAACCCCAGGTCCAGGACATCTGCCTGCACTGTGGTGGTGAGCTGCAGCCTGTTGGGCCCCCAGATGCCAGTGGAGGTGGATGGTTGGTCCTCTGGGACTGTTCCAGAGTCCACGGCTGCTGCCGCTGCTGGCGCCCCATCATCCGCAAGGAGGTGTGCTGGTGCTGCAAGAGAAAGAAAGGCGTGTCAGTGATGCATTGCCCACATGTGCCCTCCTACACTGCCACTGCATGTGTCCTGCAGCATGGTATGCACATGGGTGTGCACACATGCACATGACATGCATGCCGGCTACATACATGCCAGCATGCCCGTATACGCACCCTCTGTGCCACCAGCTGTGCGTGGCTGACATACATACCATGCAGTGATGGGCTACCACCCATCTGGAAACCACCTCCAGGCATGCCCTCCACTGTGCTGCAGCACATGGTGGCTGCCATCAACTCCTCCTCCTGCACCATGAGCATTGGTGCATCTGCAAACCCCCCTCTGGTGGCGTTCTGGGACACACAGATGGCTGCCACCTTCTCTTTAATGCACCTCTTGTCTGTTCCCACCTTCTTCCGGCACTTCTGCACCGACTGCTGGTGGCTGCCATGCTGGTTGACGTATGCCGCCACCTCCTCCCAGGCCCCAGCCCTGGCCTGTGGTGTGCCTGTGGCACCACTCAACATGGGCTCCCTTTCCAGGTATGTGTCAAACAGGGCCTCTGTCTCTACTTTAGTGAAATTGGGCCTGCACTTCCAAGCAGGCCCACACTCCTCACCCTTCTCACGTTCCGATATATCACGTCCTATGGACTTGGACAGCACAGTGTGTCAATGGCAGCATCTCCCTGGTCCATCCCACCCTGCTGTGCTGTCTGCTCCCAGTGAGCTGCAGCAGCATGCACAACTTACCTTGAATGGATGCAGTACCAGTCCATGGCCTGCGCTGTTCCATGGCACTTATGAGGCACAACGCATGCAAATGAGGTTTGGCGCAAAACTAATGACATGCTAATGCACCCAGTGTGCCATGCATTGGCTGATGAGCTCATTTGCATATGGTGTCTTAATATCACAATATTGCGCTATGCGCAATGGAGTTGCACCTTAGCAAGTCGCAACGGTGCAATGTGCACGCATGTGTGGTGTGCAGGCCTACAGTGCGCATGAACATCATGGCATCATGGTGGCAATCGCGCACCATGCATGGACAGAGCAATGCCATGGCATTGCACATGTTGTGCATGGGCCGGCTACGCACATGGCTACGCATGGGATGCCATGCCCTATCGTGCACGTGCGTAATGCTGGTCGACCCCTGACCCCTGGGTCTGACCTCTGACCCTGTGACCCCATGTAGCCATGCCCATTCTGCACATCTCCAGCACTGCGTGCTGTGCATGCACTGTGCAAGCACCCACGCATTGCAGAGCGGGCGCATGGCATGGACACGTGTGCCTTCAGCCGCCATTTTCGCCACTGAATGCAGTTAGCTGAACATGGCACAGGCACAGCAAAGGAGGGCCCAGAACTGGTCTCCCATTGAGGTGGCCAACCTAGTGGCATGTGTGGAGCCCCAGACCCCCCAGCTCTTTACGCAGGTGCCCCTGCAGCAGGCCAGGGGCACCGTGTAGCAGGCAATCACCACAAGCCTGAAGCACAGGACAGGGGTGCTCAGGACTGGAGAACATTGTCGCCACCATTATGGCGACCTCATGCAGTGGGACCCAGAGTGCTTGAGGAGGCTACAAGCACATGCCAGGTGACGGGCCATGCCACAGCCAGGTAAGCCATCCTATGTTGCATGTCTGCCCTGGTGCTGTACTGTGGTGTTGGCTTGGCTGCCTGCCATGCCCTGCAGAGGGGTACACTGTGATCATGTGCATCATAGGGTGGCATTGCCAGCTTCCACTTGCATTGCGATGCCACCATGCGGCAGTGCGGGATGTGTCAGGCAGGGGCACAGGGGTGGGGGTGGGGGCAGCTGCTGTGGTCGGTTCCTGATGTGCACCTGTATTCTTTCCATTCCCAGGACCTGAGGACTGTCGCAGGGCCCAGGCTGCTGCGGCAGCGCAGCAGGCCAAGCCAGAGTTGGACCAGCACCAGCAGGGCTGCAGAGAGCAGGTGGACACTGTCATGGTCCTTCGCACTGTGCATGGGGGGGCGGACGGTGTGGGTGCGGGCATGGCCGCCTGTGCCATGTGCCATGGCAGCTCTGTGTGTTGCACTGTGCGTGGTGCATGCCACTGCGGCCATCCATTGGACACGTGTACCAGATGTTGGTGGGGTGGGTATGCACCCGGCTGCCACTGTTGTTGCTGTGGTGCTACCAGTGCACTGTGCCATGTGACTGTCATTGTGCAGTCATGTGGCCATTGTGTGGTGGGGACCACCTCTGTGAAATGTCATGGTGTGCTGAGTTGCTCGCAGGTGTTGGCCCACCCCCCCTGCGGGTGGCCGGTAAGGGTCCTCCAGGGGTGTGTGTGTTCCTGATGCCCATTGCACACTGTGGGTGGGCATGGTTCCTTGGGACATTGCACTGATCTCCTGTCCTGTCCCTTATTATAGGTGTCCAGCAGAGGGGACCCAGGTGGCCACTGTATGGACAGCTGCTCCTGCAGCTTATCCTGATCGCCTCCACCACAATGGAGATGGTGTTGCAGATGAGGCACATGATGTTGGCAGACAGGAGGCGGCGACAACACCAAGGGGTGGCAGGACATGGCCACCATTGATTTGGCCCCAGCATTCCCCTGTTTCCCCTGCTGTAGCTCCCCCTACAGTCCCCCTTCCCACTGTACAGTCTCTGTTCCATGTCCCCTTCCCTCACTTTACCTACCCTTTCCCAGCCCCTTCTTTTTGTACTTTGTTGTGTTCAATAATATATGTTTATGACTTACCTGCCTGTGTCAGTATCTGTTTTGCAGGTGGCATGGGGACCCATGCTGCAGTGGCCCAGTGTCTGTCCATGTGGTGTGCATGTGTCAGAGCATGTGTTGTGTTTCTGTCGTTCACTGCTGTGTGCTGTGGTGTGTCCCACTGTGGTGGTGTCCTTCCCCTCGGTCAGTGGCTGTGCCTTGGGGTGCCCATGGGGTGGCTGTCAGAGGTGTGCAGCGGGTGTGTGCATGATGGTGGCATATGGCCATGGTCATTGGTTGGGTACTGGCCACACACTGTGTTGGGGTCCTTGCTCGGCATTGTGTGGCCTGTCCTATGTGGTCTGCCACACTACCTGCCTCCTGGCATGTTCAGTGCCTACTGTGTGGGCTTCCTGTGTGCCTGTGTGGTGTGTGTGTGCTTGGCTGCATGGTCCTGGATGTGGCCTGCTGTGGTCTGGGTGGGCACGGCCAGCTGCCTGCAGGGCTCCCTTGGTGGCCCTCTCCATTGGCCATTGGCACCTCCTGTTGCCTGCTCTCTGCGCCACTGTTGTTTTCTGGGTGCCCATGTGCACCCTGCTGGTGGAGGCCTCCTGTGGCCTGTCATTGTGCTTCCCTGGCTCTGTTCCTGGGTCTGTTCTCTGTGTCATGGCCCACGCTGTTGCTCTGCTGCTCTGCTCCCACAGTTGTGCTAGAGCATCTCTTTCTGTGCCATGGTGCAACTGTGGCCTGCTGTGGTCTGGGGGGGCACGGCTAGCTGCTTGCAGGAGGGGGGCTCCCTTGGTGGCCTCCTCCGTTGGCCATTGGCACCTCCTGTTGCTTGCTCTCTGTGCCACTGTTGTTTTCTGTGTGCCCGTGTGCACCTTGCTGGTGGAAGCCTCCTGTGGCCTGTCATTGTGCTTCCCTGGCTCTGTCCCTGGGTCTGTTCTCTGTGTCATGGCCCCCTCTGTTGCTCTGCTTCTCTGTTCCCACAGTTGCGCTAGAGCATCTCTTTCTGTGCCATGGTGCAACTGTGTTTGTGCCATGGTGCAACTCTGTTTGCACCACGGCGCAACTGTGCCATACTCAGCCGGGTTGTGCTGGTGCAGTTTGGCCTGCACAACCTTTGAATATGGCTCCTGTTGCACCATGACGCATCGGATTTGCACTGCGCTGAACCTGCACCGACTTTGGTGCATTTCTGAATATCTGGGCCATAAAGTACGCATAATAGGAAACAAACAATTTCTTTATTATATATCATTAAATAACATGTATACTATTATATGCTGATTTCAATAGTTCCCTTGTATCCTCCAGATCATATCTGTAAATGAGATTTCTTTTATCTCTGTATGATTATCTGGTAAACCAAAGTCAATAAATAAATAACTAGGAAGAATCTAGAAAAGTAACTTTAACAGGTACAGTACGTTAACATTTTTGTTGAATTGCTGTTTTAAGTGTTGTCTTTTACTGACATAACAAATGACTTTGGAGGAGGAGCAATGCATGATCCATCATGAAAAGGGGTGGAGCTAGGAGTGAAGTTTAGGATCCATTTTTTGCCTCATCCAAAGGGCTATGTACACCCAACAAAAGAAGCAAAGCATCCCCTCATGAAGCAGGGCTCCACAAAACACTTAGGGTACTTGTATAGATTGACTGAAACAGAAGCTCAACATCACTGATGGGAAAAAGATATTGAATTGGGACAGAACGGCATTGTATCTCTGTAGCATATCAGGCAGGGGCCAGAGCACATGAGTGCATGTAATTCTGCTACACATCTAGCTGACATAATCTCAACCTAAAAAACAAAAGGGAGTTTTCTAAGAGAAGCCCCGCAGCCCACCTGTGGCCATGGGTGGAAATAGGGCAAAGTGAGTTTAACTGGAACATAGAGTAGGTACTATGGTGGTACATGTGACACCAAACAGGGGTCAAGAAAGAGGATATCTCAAAAGACAGGTTCCGACCTTTTGATGTGAGCAAGGGTTTGTCACCTAGTGGGTTGCGTGAGAGGAAGATAATTCCTGACAAGTAAACTTGTATTGGAGAGTATGAGGCACTCATTTGATAGAGTGAGTAATCTAGGTTGCATTGAGGCAGACATATGTACTGTATGTGCCAAGCACTGATCTGCTGCCCTTGTAATAAAACAGTGCCACTTCCTGGGATAGGACTTCCTGATGCAAGGTCCAGAAGCCACCCTTAATGCCACCCTTATTGATGGGAGGGGAGTTAGAACCTGGAAAGGACGATGTCCTCAGGAGCCAATCATGGAGATGAAGTAAAGAGAAGATCAGGACAGAGAAGGGCCCCTGGACTTGAGTGAGAAGGGTGGGCACAAACAGGAAGAGGAATAGGATCCTGGACAGCCAGATATGGTTGCAGTAGACATCAGAGTTAACTCAGCCCTGGAGGCTGAAGGAGAACCAAAAAGGTGTGGTCTCCGATAAGGGTGAGTAGAATCCCCCATATAAGGTTGAGAAGGGGGACAGGCAGAAGAAATATGACAGTCCAGGAAAAAATAAGGCATATACTGTAGCTGCACATTACTAGTGCAGGGCTCGATTGAACAAAAGCAAGGTAGGAAGGTGTCCTGCAGAGAGGTGAAGAGGGCAAGCCCAAGATGACCCCATAAAGGGAAGATGCCTGTGACTACCTTTAAGAGGATGTCCCATTAGTTTACCTCAACCCACAGATAGCCAAAGGTGGCCCAAAAGGGTGAAAGTGGAGATCAGGATATGCACTGCTGTTAAGCTTACCCAGGATGAATAGCCTGTACCAGATACCAAGTGCCCCATTGTACACGGCATTGCAAGGAAAGTTACCCTCCTTGTCAGCTCAAATAACAGAAAACCAAGTAGGTGCTTGGGAGAAATTGTAAAATCACACAGTGGAAGAAAATTTCACAAGAGCAGGACTCCACTCCCATGAGCCAGGCTCCCAAAGCAGGGGAGAGGTATCTGACGGCAGAGTGCATGAAGGAAAGGAAGCCCGAAAATGGAATACCGCGGAAGCAGAAGTCCCAAGACAGCCACCACTGAAGAACCCCGATAGCGGGGTTGGAAAGCATGATTACTGTGTCAAAACCAATTTATAGGTGGGATCCCATTGCACCACTTGGGTCCACTGTAATATCTACCTTTGTAGATAGGCAAAGTGGGAAAGGCTGCTTTTATGCATCCCAGAAACCACAGGGCATGTTTGGAAGAAACCTATCTTGGCAGATACAGACTAACCAGTGGTGTCTGCTGAAAGCCTGTTAAAAAAGTTAGGTCCACTGACGTATCCAGTATGGCCCTACTAAAAAGGAGGACAGAACATATGTGACAGGATGTTTTTTAATTATTACTGTGATGAGGACTTGAAAGGCTAGTCATTTATGTAAGGAAACTACAACAAGGCATTTTGTGAATACTCAAAAAACAGGTGTCTGGATACTGAAATATAGACATAGAGCAAGGCGAAGCCAATTTTGAAGGTAAGTGATCCTTTAGGGGCCAAAGCAGATGGCATAGCCCACAAGCCCAAAGGGGACCAATGTATAAGATGAGCTCCCACAGATGTGTTGTTATACTCTGCCAATGGGGAATCCTCCGGTTGTAGGTGTACCAGTAAGGGAACAAAAGGGGGGGGGGTCATAAGTAGACTGGAACTGTACTCTAGGTGGAACACAGATGAGAAGACTGCTGGCAGATGGCAGGGTCATGAAATGGCTCTTTATATTAGGCTTAAAAAGGGCATGGGAAAGGGAGCGTACCAGACTGTAAGGAACACACTGAAGGGCAGAAGGGAGGACCAAATTCCCGATGCCAAAAAACCACATGCCCATCACCCTGAAGGGGTCAGGTATAAAAGAATACTGTACCATAAGTTGGCAAAGCTGGACACCTGGAGCCCAAAATGGCATCCAAGACTGAGTGTTGGCAGTGGAAGCCCAGACCAGAGAGCCAACAGCATGCTATGCCGTAGAAAAAGAACTGTCATGGCACTCCAACCACGCAATTATGCTGTCCACCACAAAGACACTACCAAATACAGATTCTATTAATTAAGTGCCTGTATTGCTACTCCTACAATTAATATGTAGGTTAAGCAAAAAGAAAATAAGCTCTCTTGCTCACTATTTTTCAACACTGCTTTACTTGTCCTCTGTATGCTCTTTGTAAAGGTTTTGTATAATGCTAAGCATGTAAGGAAAAGTTTTTCCAGTGAAATTAGCACATACCAGGACAATTGTTTTGCAGGTTATAATGGCTATATAAAAAAAGGTTTTTATCTACTATTTACAATATTTATAGCAATTAAAAGTGAGCAATTTTAAATTGGTAATGTTGTACACATTGTGTGGTCACTTAAAAGGTTTCAATGAAATATTGATTGTAAATGCACAATATCATTTTAAGATGTTGTCATGTGATCATGGCACTTGGGCCTATATAAAAAGGGTGTGTACACTTATCAATTTTATCTTTGTAAAAGCCAATGACTTGGTGAAACGTTAGAGGTTTTATCTGTGGGCTCCTGTAACAGCCATACAGGCTGTATTTCAAATTGTTTCTGTGCGGTGAGAAAACAAACTGTATGCACTTTGTCAAAGTCAGCTTGTGGTGGACAGCATAATTGTGTGGTTGTGTGGTTGGAGTGCCGTGATTGTTCTTTTTCCATGGTTGGGATATTGTCACTGAGCACCCGAGAGGTCTAGTATGGCTCTGCTTTTTCTGAGCATGCAAGGCGGCACTGGAAAGATTGGCACTTTATCGCCAAGGCAGAGGGGAATGTGATTGACATGACCCCTGATAGAGGCAGCCCAAAGCTGGACACGACCTCTTAAGGGTGCAGAGGAGGTGATCCATATAGTTCAGAATTTTCTAGTGACATTGTGAAAGACACTATTATTGGTTTACCCGTAGCAAGACGCTGACGGTCATCTTATCAAATAATGATTTCCGGAAAGGAAAAGAAAACAATGGCCAGTCAGGACAAGAGACAGTTGGCCAAGTGCCGAAGAGATAGTAAAAGGCTTGTGTAGGGAAGTCTTGGACCATCTCAGGAAATGTACAAGGGCCTGGGAGCAGCCAGAGATCAAAAAAGAGAAACTTGGATCAGCCAGAGGGGAACAGGAACGATACAGAGCAAGCTCCCCAGCCACAGAGTAGGCAGAGGAGCCCGAGAGGGGAGGGTTCTCACTCCACCCAGTCTGTTCAGATTCCATGTTCCTGGCAATATGGATATTCTCCCACTGTATGGTGCCCCAAGGGACCCGGGGATGCTGGGGAAATACGTAACCAATGTAAAGGTAGAAGGGCACCCAGATGAAACCAAAACAGGGTGGAAGAAGCAACTCCTGTAGGGGAGAGTGTTCAACCCTAAATTAGTGTTGTATGATGTGAAACCAACTGGGCTGATACAGAAGGGCCTTTCAGTGGTAATTGGATGAGATATGGCAATGAGATTGTTCTCAGAGAGCCAGAGCCAGAAGCACAGCTTCCCATACCAAGTATACAGGATGAGAGACAACTCTGAAGGGATCGGCGAGGGGTGCTAGAAAGACCTGAGCACCACAAGGGGCAGCAGTAAGGGCAGCAGGATAGTCACATCCTGAGAGGGCATTGACAAGGACCCCAGTGACAACTGGAAAGGCACAGGGTCATTAACGGAGCAGAGGATGACATAGTTGGCTGCTGAGAAAGTTTTGATAAAAGCCATCCTGAAAGGATTTCAATGAGGATGCTTTCAGCAAAAAGGCAGAAAAAGGCTCAAGGTCTTCGACTGCATGGAAGATGACAGAACCACAGCTGCTGCAGCGCTATAGCTGGAGCAGCAGCAAGAGCACATAAACTCACTCAAAGAGGCCATTGACGAGGACATCATCAACAAATGGGTGGAGGAAGGGCACAAGATCATCGATGGAAAGGAAGATAACAGAGTCAAAACAACTGTTAGAGCAGAGAAAAAAAAAACACACCAGGAGAGGGCATCAACAAGAACACTGATGACAAACAGGTGGAAAACAGGGCTGGGGTTGTCGATGGAGTAGAAGACGATACAACTCTAAGATGCTATCAGAGCAGAAAACTCATCCTGAGGGTCTGACAACAAGGGCAGCGGTGACGGCGGGGTGGAAGAAAGGCCCAGGATGTCGACCGAGTAGAAGACGACAACTCTCAAAGCTTCTGTCAGAGCAGAAAACACATCCTAAGGCCACTGACAAGGAAATCATTGATGAACAGGTCAGATGAAAAAAGGCTGGAGGTCATTGATGGAGGAGAAGACAACACAGTTGGAGCTGCTGTCAGAGCAGAAAACATGCCCAAAGAGGTCAGGGATGAGGACATCATTGACGAACAGGTGGAAGAAAAAGCTGAAGGCCATCAACGGAGTAGAAGACGACACAGCTCAGAGCTGCTGCTGGAGCAGGAAACACACCTTGAGAAGCCATCGATGAGGACATAATCAACGAACAGGGGGTTGGAAGTATTTTACTGTCTCTGTAGAAGCAGGTAGAAAGACATCAACAGGGAGGAGACCTGTTCACTCCGCCAATGAACAGAACCCACCAGTGGTGGGAACCGGAGGGTGACCAAGACACACAAGGTGGTCCAGAACACTGCAGCCACTCTGGTCATAGCAGTCTTCATCTCCCGGTGATGTTTCATTGAAGCTTGGACACACACTTTGAGACAGTCTTCAGTGATGATCTTCTGGCCTTTCATTCAGAAGAAAGCATCTGAAAACAACAGGGGGAAAGCAGCGATGAAACTGAGAACGCCACGCTGAAGTAATTTCACTTCATCAACTGAGGTTATACTCCAAACAGAGAATGTGTAGCATGCAGGTCTTGATGAGAAAAGTACTGAGGAGCATCGGGGACCACCCCTTTTATATATACCAGAATACAACACATGGTAGTGAAAGAGGCAGTCCCTGGTCGACTGCTGACAAAATTCTCTGGCTGGAATTCAAGCCTGCAGCTAAGATATTCCTATATGGAATGACCTGCTGCAAGAAATTTCCATGAAGAAGATCTGTTCTAACACTGTTATCTCAGAAGCTGCTTTAGCAAGTGTTAATACAAATTATACAATGGCAAGGAAAATTCTAAGTATCTGATTGGCTACTGACCTCTTGAGAAAGTGACGTTATTAAACAATAGCATCACCGTATCTAGGGAAGGCACAAAGATAGCCACAGATCTGAACATGATATCCTTCCCTGCTGGACAACCCTGAAGCCAATGCAGCTCACCAGTACATCTCCAACACTCCCCCAATTCCTGCCCCATATCAGGTCACACAGAAATCACCACCTCCTCCCCAAATATTGTTTTATTTTTATAATACCAACCTGAGCAGAAGCGTAAGTTCTTCCTAAAATACCACTTCCTGTGGCTTTCCAAATTTCAACTGTACCTGCAACTGCCATTCCCAGGCTCTGTGCAACTCCATGTGGCTCCGTTCTTCACACAGCAAAGTTTGCAAACTTCCTCCCTTCAGGGACACTCACCCTCATCCATCCATTTGGCAAACATAATTTTAAACTTAAAAAAAATATTAAATGTAAACTACAAATAAAGCCAACACATTTAACGGTTTTTCATTTTTCATTCTCCCACTCAACACTGACATCATGTCAACGCATGCACAACTTTGAGTCACTCTGCACAGTTGCTGAACAGCTTGGGAGACTCAGCAGGCAACATTATTGTGGCAACAGGTCTACCTTGTGGTGGAAGAAATATTCTGGACTTTGAAAAAAAAAACATACACCTACACCCACAAAAATGAAAGAAAGAAAGAAAGAAAGAAAGAAATGGACAAATAAGTATTTTTTTTTCTTCTTTTTTTAAATTAACAAATGAGCTCCTGTATAATAGCAATACAGCACTCCAGAGATCATGCTTCAACCACCTGAGGCATGACATTATTACACAATAACACACACCCTGTCATGCCTTATTGCTTAAATCATCAGCATAAGCCAGAATTTTAACCTGCATAAAGTCTGATGTGATGCAATAAAAATACTATACCAAATACATAAAGCAAAGGATCACAGGCAACCTTGTCTAACACACCTTTCCATACAGGTAAATTTGTCCCTGTACACTCACTAACATATGTCGTCACTGTATTTTTCATAAATCGTACAAATCCACTTTATGTATGTATCTGGTATCCTGTAGGCTCTTATGGAGGAAAATAAATAATTATGTGGTATCCAATCAAAAGCTTTTTCTTAATCCAGACTTAATACATAACATAACCCCCTAGTTTCCCAATTTTCTCCTCAAAAAAAAAAGATTTCTTTCAAAATGAGTAGACTGTCCTGCCTACTTCTAGTTGGACCAGAACATGCTTTATATTTACTTAATAATTTGTCTGCGACCTTACATATTCTATTGGCTAATATTTTCCCTAAGATTTTTAGGTCAGTATTTAATAAACTAAGAGGCCTCCAATTCGCAAGATTAAACTTTTCCCCTTTCTTATGTATACATAATAAAAGTGCTTGTGTTATTGTATCTGGTACAATACCTTTGACTAAAACATAATTGTACAGTACAGCCGGTGTTGGTACTAAGGCCAAACTAAAAGTTTTGTAAAATTCAGGAGTTAACCCATCAGTACCAGGAGCAGTATGATTACGTTATGCCACGATGGCTACTTCCACTTCCTTGTTTGTGATTTGGACATGTCAGATTCTCTTTCCTGCTTTGTAGGCTAAGGAAGATCCATCTTAGAAAAGAATTCTTGCTCTGATACAACCATTACGCTCGTGCCCAATGTTTTACTTATAAAAGTCCCTGTTTATTTTAATTTTTCTTCTGTTGTAGAGACAAACACACCATCCTATGTTTGTAGTTCTTGAAATGCTCATTTATCTATCTTTTTTTTACAATCTTTAAAAGGGTTGGACGTTTGCTTTTTATTGTGTGTTCCTAAACACATTTATTGAGACACAGGTTGGCTCTTTGATATTGCAATGTACATTTTTTCTTGACCTAATTTGATCGCTACAATCAAACTGTCCTGTCTGAGCACTTGAGACAAATTTCTGCAGTTGCAACCTAAATTTTAAGTATTCTACATAATCCTTACTAACTATTCTCCCTGAAGCCTTGTAATGATTTCTGAAATTAGTTTTTAGTGTCTTTCAACCACAAAATTATCACGAAGCATAATACAGATATTCTGGCTGACCAGAGTTTTTTCCAACTCCTTACTACTGCATCGTTCTGCAAAACAAAACGATTTAATCTCCAGACACCTTTCAGACAAGTTGGACTATTACTCCAATCTATCTGAATCTGGACAGCTCTATGATCCATAAACTCATAATCTGTTGTTTTAGCATTTATTATTTTAACCATACTAGATGCAAACAGAAAATTTATACTTGTGGAATATTTATTCTGAAAATGAGTACTTCCCCCAATTTATGCATGCATCAATAAGCATCTAGTAAACTAGCATCACTTATTATGTCTTTTAAAATACTGGAGTCACAAAACTTTGTTTCTGTTTGTAAGCCTCTATTGGTTCATTGCAAACTGCAATTGAAATCACCCTCTAAATAACTGAACAAGAAGTATGTCAGCACAGCTTTATTTCTTTAAAAAGTTCTACCCTCTGTGCTTTAGTCTGAAGGGCATTCACTGTGATTACCCAAATTCTACTGATCTGATACAAAATATGTAAGCATTAATCACCAACAGAGGAGGGCTCTGCCGGTGGATTAATGCCCACTGTGGGGGTTGGTGCCCAAGGGGTCCAACCACCCAGCGGGCATTAATCACCAGCAGAACCTGACACTGGAGGTGATTAATGAGCTTGTAACATAGGCTCGTTGTGGCAGCGATGAGTCTACGGTACCGGTGTGTGCACCTTGGAGCCAGCACACCTCCGGACAGAGGGACAAGGAGACAGGTTGCTGAACGAAATTGCTTTATTACATTTACAGTGACAGCACATAGAAAAACTGGTAACAGGGCTCAGTCCAGCATCCATCAACGATCGTGGTGCGGCGGTGAGTCCCGGTGACATCAGTGCGGTCACAAAGGTGCAGGGCAGTGGGCGGCTGTGTAGCACAAAGATTCACGGCACTTGCAGCCGTTGGGTGTCTGGTATGCAGATTTCATGGTGGTGGGTGGGTTCTGGTGATGACGTCATGCTGCTTTCCCTCTTAAAGAAGGCCGGCTGTCCTGTGGGAGGCAGGAGACCGTTACCGGCCCATGCACCATCATGCTGTGGATGTGAAAGCAGCCGTCGCTTTCTCCTTGCTGTGCTACAATGCAGTTGGGGCAACTTATGGGACTCCCTGCGGCTTGCCTCTGTCACCCACTGGTGATGGCACAGTACCTGACAGGCGAGCACTAGCGGGCTGCGGCTCGCGAGTGCCGTGGGTGGCGTGAGGGGGTGGTGACAGAGCGGGTGGGTTCCCTCTGCTGCTGCAGTGGCCACAGGTGGTACTAACCGAGCGGGCGTTACCTGTGGGTTAATCACCGCTCAGTTGGTGTCAGCTGGGCCACTTCAGCCAATGCCAATCCTCGCTTCGGGTGCACTCTGCTGTGCCATGTTACAACAAGCAATAGTGCCTACCAGGATAAACATCCACTAGTTTAGTTACTTTTAAATCAGAATTAGTAACAAGCATTTGTCAATGCCAAATGTTGTCTTGCTGGCATTGGTGTTGGTCATGCAGGAGTTAAAGAGATGCATAATAGGAATGGCAGATTGAACTGACGTCAATCCAACCCCCACCCTGCAGGGACTGACAGGCATTGGGGTGTGCCTTTGGGTTGTTGGCCATAATGCTCATGCCATTTCACCTCACCCTACCCTGCAGACACTGACAAGTGTCGCAGTGTGTCTTGGGGTCTTCAACCTTACGCTCACCCCATTCCATAAGGAAATACACTGAGATGGGTGCAATATAGGAGAATTGGGTGAACTTTGGGGCTGAAGAGTCCAAGGCACACCTCAGTGCCTGTCACTGGCTGCAGGGTGGGGTTGGGGGTGGAATGGCATAAGCATTACAGCAGACAATCCCAAGTCACACCCCTGATGCCTCTCAGTCTCTACAGGGTGGGCGTTATAGTTGGAAACCTAATGCCCCAGGCATTTGTTGGTATTTTACTCCAAATTTTCAACATGGGCTTTTTGACCCACCTCATGAACAGTGGCACTATCAGTTCTTTAGCGAAAGGTGATTTTGCACAGTGACTGCGCCATTTGGTGTCACAGGTGCGAAAACACATTTTGTGCAGGATGTGAAAAATGACAACTGTACTGTTCATGAGGGGATGTAAAAAAATGACAATGTTGAAAATCTGGAGTGAAAATATGAAAAATTGGTGAAGTCACGAGCACGCGTAGAAAATGTGCAATGCACGCCCGTAATGCAATTTTTTCAGGGATTTATTTAACCAAATTTTCAACATAGGCATTTTGGATCCTCCAGTCATGAACAGCGGCACTGTGATTTTGTTAATCTGTCCTGAAAGTTGATTTCCCACAGTTACCGTGCCATTATGCGCCAGATGTGTGCACATTTTGGGCAGGATATGAAAGATGACAGCTGTATTGTTCAGAAGGATGTGTGAAAAAGTGGCAATGTTGAAAATCTGGAGTGAAAATATTAAAAATTGTCAAAGTTATGAGCATGCGTGGAAACTGTGCAATGCAAGCTCATAACACACTCATTTTTTGGAATCTTTTCACCAGATTTGCAACATAGGCTTTTTGGGACCCCACCTCATGAACAATGGCACTGCTGTTTTGTTAATCAGTCCTGAAAGGTGATTCTGTGCAGTGATCACTAAATCACCTTTTGGGACTGAATAACGAGATGACAGTGCATGTGTTCATGAGGTGGGGTTCCAAGAAACAGAGTTATTTGGAGCCAAAATTCAAAAACTGGCTGAGATATCCACCTAAGTTGAACCCCCATTGATGCCATTATCAGCTTACCAGCATTTCTCCATTTGCAGTTTGGCTTTGAAGAGTCAAGACATGTTCCGCACCTTCAAACATGGCGCTGAAACTCAGAGGTAAGTGTGGGGTGGGGGTGGTGAGTTAGGGTGTGTAGAGGTGGGTGTGGGTTGGGAAGGGCACCCGCTGCTGAGGGACCTTTTTTTTCAGGTAAAAACCGGGCATTTCAAGGTTTTTGGCACACTGGGATGGGCTCCCAGTGTGCCACACACTGGGGGTGGGGGAACATGCCAACACAGTCAGCTTTGTGTGAGTGGCAGCACACTGGGGTGGGCTCCCAGTGTGCCACACAATGTGGGGGGTGGGGGACATGCCGACACGGGGATTGCACCCCCGATGTCAGCTTTGTTTGGGGATTGTGTGGCGGCAGCAGGAGTCACAGCCATGTTTATTGAAATGTTTCACCAGGAAAGGCATTTACAGGAGGCGTGTCATCTCTTCCACTGCAGGATGAGCTTGTCTCTGATTGCAGTGGCACATTTCTTTTAAGTTGGTGGCACTTTACATAATTCTTGCATCAGCACTAACATGCTGGCTAATTGAGGAATGAAGGACTCGCCTACTAATGTGTGCCCTGTATTCTCCAACACTGACACATAGAAACATAGAAACATAGAATTTGACAGCAGATAAGGACCGCTTGGCCCACCCAGTCTGCCCATTTCCCTGCCTACTGGATAAGCTGCAGATCCTAGTTAACCAGCAGCCTACTTTTTCCTACCCCCATCCCCTAGAATTGCCTTATGACTGTCCCATGCATGCTTGAATTCCACCACTGTTTTGACTCCACGACCTCCTCAGAAGGCCGTTCCATGCATCCACAACCCTCTCTGTGAAAAATACTTCCTTAAATTACCTCTGAGCGCCCCCTCTATCTTCAAATTGTGCCCCCTTGTTCTTGCACACCTCTTTTTTTGAAAGATGCTACCCTCTTGGACTTTGTTGATTCCCTTGAGGTACTTGAAAGTTTCTATCATGTCCCCCCTCTCCCTCCTTTCCTCGAGGCTATACATATTAAGCTTCTTTAGTCTCTCTTCATATGTCTCCCGGTGCAGACCCTGCACCATTTTAATTGCCCTCCTCTGGACAGCTTCCATCCTGTCTATGTCTTTGCGAAGACTGGGTCTCCAGAACTGCACGCAGTACTCCAGATGGGGTCTGACCAGCTGTCTGTACAGAGGGATAATAACTTCCTGTTTTCTACTGTGATGCCTCTCCCTATGCATCCCAATATCCCCCCAGCCCTCATTGCTGCCCTCTCACATTGCTTGCCCACCTTTAGGTCATCTGATATGACTACCCCCAGGTCCCTTTCCATTTTTGTTGTTGTTAGTATCTCACCCCCATTGTGTACTCTTCCTGGGTTTTGTTTCCCAGGTGCATTACCTTGCACTTCTTAGCATTGAATCTAAGCTGCCATACATTTGACCACTTCTTACCTTACCAAGTCCTTTCATCCTTTCCACCCCACTTGTGCATCAACTCTGTTGCAGATCTTTGTGTCATCTGCAAAGAGACATACTTTCCTTCAGTCCCTCTGCAATGTTGCTTATAAAGACATTGAAGAGGACTGGTCCTAACACTGAACCCTGCGGTACCCACTAGTAACCCCTTTCATCAAGTGGACTCCATTTACTATTACTCTCTGTGTCCTATTTTCCAGCCAATTTTTACCCAGGCTGTCATCTTGGGACCCACTCCCAGGCTAGCTAACTTGTATATTAATCTTTTGTGTGGGACTGTGTCAAATGCCTTGCTAAAGTCTAGGTAGGCCATGTCCACAGCCCCTCCCTGATCTACTACTTTGGTCACCCAGTCAAAGAAATCTATCAGATTTGTCTGGCATGACCTTCCTGCTGTGAATCCATGCTGCCTTGGGTCCTGTGCCCCTCTGGCCTCTAGATACTTGACAATTCTTTCCTTCAGAAGTGATTCCATCATTTTCCCTACCACTGAGGTTAAACTAACAGGTCTGTAGTTTCCTGCTTCTGCCTTGCTCCCACTTTGTGAAGGGAATCACATCTGCCCTCCTCCAGTCCTCGGGTACCACCCCATCCTCCCATGATTTGTTAAACAGGGTAGTCAGTGGTGTCACTAATTCTACCCTTAGTTCTTTTAGAATTCTGGGATGAATCCCATCAGACCCATTGCTTTTCCACCTTCAGTTTTAGAGTTCTTTCAGAACCCTTTCTTCTATAAATGGGCTGGTATCAACTTCTGTATCCAGTGTGTTTCTACTGTTTGTTCTAGGTACCCCCTCTTCCTTTGTAAATACTGAGCAAAATATTTGTTTAGTATCTCTGCCTTTTCACAGTCTCCCTCTGCCCACCTCCCCCTTATTAAGCCTCACTATCCCTCCCTTGGTCTTCCTTCGCTCCCTGATGTACCTATAAAAGGTTTTATCCCCCTTCTTAACTGAGTTGGCTATCTTTTCCTCGGTTTGGGCCTTTGCTGTTCTGACTGCCTTCCCAGCTTCCTTTTGCTTTAACTGATACAGTTCTCTGTCCTGCTCCTTCTGCGATTCCTTGTACTTCCTGAAAGCTTTCTTTTTCTCTTGAACCTTCACTGCCACTTCCTTTGAGAACCATAGTGGTTTCTTACATCGTTTAGTTTTGTTTATTTGCTTCACACAAAGGCTTGTTGCCTCTGTGATGGCAGTTTTTATTATTCCCCATTGTTCTTCCACCCCTCCTTCCTGCCCATGTGCTAGTGCATTCCTTAGGCACTTACCCATTTTGGCAAAGTCAGCCCTCCTAAAGTCCAGTACCTTTGCCTTTGTGTAACTTCAGACTCTATTGCTGTGTTTATTGTGAACCATACTGTTAGATGGTCGCTAGTTCCCAGATGGCTACCCACTTCTACATCTGTGATCCTCTCTTCATCTCCATTTGAGAGAACCAGGTCTAAGATTGCTCCCTCTCAGTGGGCTCCAATACTAGTTGTCAAGGCATGCCCCTGTAGGGCATCTAGAATAACCCACTCTTGAAGTGGCTGTAGCAACTGCACTCCAGTTAACATCTGGCATATTCAGATCACCCATCAGCAATATCTCCCTTTTTGCCATACTAAGTATACTTTCTATCATTTCCTTGTCCATTTCCTCCCCTGAGAGAGATCTGTATCTAACCCTGTGCGGAGTGTGGTGCCATTGCGGTCTCCAAATTTACCACAGTGCTTCTTCTCCTCCCTGTTTTCTCTTTTGTTCTGTTACTTTGATTCCTTCCCTTATGTAAAAAGCTACTCCTCCTCCTCTTTTACCCTCCCTGTCCCTCCTGTAGATAGTGTATCCTGGTATGTTTATTTCCCAGTCATGGTTTTGTCTGAACTATGTTTCTGTGACTGCCACGATATCCAGATGTTCCTCCTCCATCAAGGCCACTAATTCAGGAAGCTTGTTACTCAGACTACGTGCATTGGTACTCATTGCTCTCCATTTTTGATGGCTTTACTTTCTGTTGCAGCATCCCCACTGACCTTTCTACCAGTCTTTTTCTCATTTAGTACCCTGTTTTGTAGGGAGGCTGGGATTTTCCTGCTGCTCATCAGTGCCTCCCCCTTGACTAGTTTAAAGCTTGCCAATGAAGCATTTAAACCAATTGCTCAAAGACTTGTTCCCTTCCTGGACAGATGCAGACCATCCTGCCAGTATAGGCTGGTGTCCCTCAGGTGGAACCCCAGTCCCAATGAAGCCAAACCCTGTGCTCCACACCATTTTTCAACCACTCATTAAACTGCATGGTGCAAAGTACCCTTGCCTCACTCATGCCATTTACAGGCAGCACCTCTGAGAAGGTTACTGTGTGTGCTACTTGTCTTAGGCCCTCCCCAGTTCTAAAAGTCCTTCTGCACTGCTCTAATCTCATGTTGAGCCAAGTCATTTGTCCCTAGGTGGACAATGACATCCAGCTCAGACTCCTGTGCAGCTGTTCTAGTCATCCTGAGGATGCGCTTCCTGTCCTTACAAGCCATGGCACCAGGCAGGCACTTTACTTCAGTTTTCACTGCTCCCCCACACCTCTCACTGTGCAATTACTACCAGAAGATGTTGCTTGCGCAGGCACAAGACAACATAAAAAGTACTCCTACCCCATCACATGCAGTAGTACCTGTAGACCAAAAGATGGCAACTTTAGACTCCATACCCTAGGGGCCTGTGCTAGTTCAAAAGTAGTTTTAATTCTACTGTCCTGTAAGCAGATATCACTTGAATTATTATCCTGTAAACAGATTATATCACTTGTATTATGCAATAATGCAGTCAGAACCATCAATCTTTTCCTATGATTTTTTTACACTATTTACATTCAATATTGTGATTTTCAGAGATGTCATGTTGGAAAGAAAAAGTATAAATACTAAATGTACTTTATTAAGTGCGCTGCGATCTGAGGCCCGATATTCAAATGTTTACATGGGTGTTAATGGGTCTTTGCCCATGTATCCAGTGTTTGCTCTGGGTCCCTATTTTCAAAAGGGGCTGTTACGCAGGCAAAGAGGGTTAGTGCCCACTCAAAACATAATGTATGTGGGTGAGTGAAGGAAGGGGGTGGCCATGAATAGCCACGCTACCCAATATTTGGTGGCTGTGGGCTGTGCAAAAGATGTTTACGTGGTCTTTTTCCATGGTGTAAATACAAGTGAACACAACCCCAACTTACTCTGGACAAAGCTGCTGGAGGTAATGCCACCACATAGCCAGTTATCTGCTGGGGAAGCACACCTGCCCACTATGGACTGTGCCAGCCCCCTCTGATTGCCAGTTCCTAATAAAAGTAAAATATCCCTGTTGCTAGTGGTCCCCAACCTTCTGATTGCCACCTCATCCATAAAGTAACACTTCCCTGGTGCTAGTGGTCCCCCCATCCCTCTGATCACCAGCACGTACTTAGATTAAAACCTCCCTGATGCCTAGTAGTCCCCCCTCCCTCTGATTGCCTGCCTGTACTTAGATTAAAGCCTTTCTGGTGCCTAGTGGGCCCCCCTCTCTCCTATCACCAGTCTGTAATAAGTATAATACTCGTCTGGTGCCTAGTGTTCAACCCCACCCACTGATCTCCAGCCCGTTGGAAACCTGATAACTCTCCTTGGTATCTAGTGGCCTCCCTGCAGCACCGAACACACAATTCCACCTCCCTACCACCTTACCAGAATCCTTGGTGCCATGCACATACAGTGACAAGTGCAACCCTCCACACACCTCCTTGGCTGGCCGCTATATGTCCAGGCAGGTAGCGTGCATCCTATTTACAGGATGAGTGCATCACTCTGTCCCATAAATAAGACATGCACTCCCTGCCTGGACATACAGCAACCAGCTGAGGAGGTGTGTAGAGGGCTGTGCCAATCACCAGCTGTGAACTCGTGGCACTGAGGATTCTGGTGAGGTGGCAGGGGTGTGGCGGGTGTTCTGTGCTGCAGGTGGGTCACTAGATATCAGATAGGATTGTCAGATTACCTACAGGCCAGTGATCTGAAGGTGGGGGAGGACCACTAGGCACCAGATAAGTATTATACTTATTATGGGCTGGTGACCAGAGGAAGGAGGGACCACTAGGCACCAGGGAAGTATTATACTGATTGCTGGCTGGTGACTGGAGGGTGGGGGCGAACAAGACACCAGAGAAGTTTTAATCAAAGTACAGGCTGGTATTTGTAGGGGGGCCACTAGTGCCAGGGATATCTACACATTCATGTCTGGGACCAGGAAATTGGGGGGAGGGAATGCCACATTAACCTACCCCACTACCCATGCAAACTAGCCTATAATGGTCATGCAAATGGTTCCTTAGTGCCTTGCATGCCCAATGGGCTCATTTGCATGGGTCACTTTGAATACTGCAGATAGCAGTCCAGTGCTATCTGCTCTGGTGGGGCACTTTGGGATCTATGCCAGGGCATCACTACTAGACTTAGCACTGCACCTACATGGCCCTATATTCAGTGAAATAGTGCCACTGCATTGTCCGACTGACTATACCATCCTCAGGCTCCCAAGCTATTGCAAGGTGCAGTGCAAACTTTGGTGCTATGCCTTGCACAATGTTGAAAATCAGGCCCTGGTCTTCTATTTAGTTCTCTTAGCAACTGAGGATTCCACTGTCAGTCAATCAATCAGTCAATCAAAATCTTTATTTAACCAGGCGAACATCATTGAGCAAAGCTCATTTACAGGATGGACCTGGACAAGATACAAGAAAAATACACAGCACATTGAACACAATAAAATAACACAATACTTAAATAACTAACTAACATAGTCAGGGCTAAATATAACACACATGGTAATGACAGTGGTTATGCATGAGTACAACATACACACATGAGCAGCTATATACAGGTTATAGTCAAGACTGAGACTATGGTGTGGTGAAGGCAGAAGAAAAAACACGAGTGAGAGGGGCAACAAGGGAAGTTAGGAAGCTGATAAGAAAAGGAAGGGAGTTGTGAAGGTTAAAGAGGGTGGGGAAGGGTAAGCAGGAAAACCCATAAGTGTCATAGCAGCAAATAGTGATACCAGTGCTGTGGGTAAGGACAGACTCCAGATAAGGGGAGTGAGGAGAGGTAGAAAGTAAGGTGAGTGCCCCAGGGTCAGGGAAGTAGGGGGCATGTGAACAAGAGGTATGCTACTTTAAGACAACTGAAACCTATGCAAGGGAGCAGGCTGCACAAGGAAAAGCAAAAAAGGAATGCTATGAAATGCTTAAAGAGGGAGGGGAGGGGAAGGGGTCAATGAGATGGGGTAGTATATGTACTGTAATAGTTCATCAGACAGGTGACCAGCAAGTCACTGAGGCAGGGAGGGGGACATTAGGAGAAACAATTGCAGGTTTCTTTAAACAAATGATCACAGAGAGTTTTAAATGCTGATATGCTGATGCTGTGGGCTAATTTCAAGGTTTTTTTGTAGTGCGTTCCAGCACACAGGTAACATATGGCTCATGGAAGCCCTACCAAAGCATGATTTAACCTTTGGCACTGCCAGATACATACAGGTGGCACTTCTCAGCGTATATGTACCTAACACGCTTAGGGGTAAACAGTCCAAGATATATTGAGGCAGCTTCTTGGCGATAGCTCTGAAGGTCCAGAGGAAGGCATTTCTCTGTCTTCTGTAAGTGAGAGATGGCCATCCCATGGCATTGTATAGCAAGCAGTGGTGAGTATTGTATGGAAGAGCGGTGATAAACCTGAGGGCTGTATGATAGAGCGTGTCCAGTTTTGAGAGTGCAGCAGCTGGGCCCTGGCCATACAGAAAGTTTGCATAATCTGTGAGGGAGAGGAAGGTGGTTTGGACCAGTTTTTCCTTGGCATCTCTTGTAACAAGATGCTTAATCCTATAAAACAGACCCAACCTCTGTCTAAGCTTTTCTGACAGTTCTTCAATGTGGTCGAAAATAGAGAGTCTGTGATCAATCCATAGTCCCAGGTACTTAAACTTGAATACATACTCCAGAGGTTTGCCAGGAAGGGTGGTGATCGGAGGCAGTGTTCCAAGTAAGGACGGATATCTTGAAGGCGCAAGGTGGGAGATGAACATTGTCTTAGTTCTTTTGGCATTTAGAAATAGCTTTTGATTAAGAAGCTGATGCTGCAGAAGATCGAACTCCTGTTGAAGGTGACTGCAAGCAGCCTCAAGAGTAGGTCAACTGGTGTAAAGAACCGTGTCATCTGCAAAAAGATGTACATTGGCATTTTTGATGCAGGCATCTATACTGTTAATATATATTGTGAAAAGCAAGAGGCCTAGTATCAATCCCTGTGGTACACATCTCAGGAGGGGCTTAAGTGGTGGGAGTTCCCTATCCGCTTTGACCTGCTGGAACCGATCTACTAGATAATTAGAGAATCATCTGAAAGGTGGTCCAGTCCAATGTTTCTGAAGGAAAGGAGAAGCAGGTCATGGTCGATAGTATCAAACGCCTTGCTAAAGTCTAAGAATACTGTACAAACACAGTTTTTGGTATCAAGTTCATGTTGCCAGTCATTCGTAACTTTAGCAAGTGCCGAAATGGTACTATGCCTTGGTCTGAAGCCAGACTGCAAAGGGTTAAGAAGATTACATAATTCCAAATAATTCCTTAGTTGTGAGCTCACAATTTTTTCTAACAATTTAGACAGGATGGGGAGTAAAGAAATAGGTCTATAATTGTTTAGGTCACTGGGGTCTCCGGATTTAAAAAGGGGAATAACATGCACAGTTTTCCATATGGAGGGAAGGACACTCTGAGCGATAGATGGATAGATTAAAAAGGTGGGTAATTGGCACAGCCAAGACATGATAACCAATCATAAGGAAGAAAAGGTCAAGCAGATCAGCTCCTGCACTCTTCTTAGTATCCAGTTGCTGCAAAAGATCTTCAACCTCTTTTAGTGATGCAGGTTGAAAGGAGAATGACAAACTCGTGACAGGGAGTTCAGGGTTCTGTACGCCAACTTGGTTGTGGAGCTCACTGGCAGGGGAGGAGTCAAATACTAAGCCTGCGTAGAGAAGTGAATGTTAACAGACTCAAGGATGGATGGCTTACCAGAGACTGTAATGACTCCAAGGCAGATTTTCACTGGCAGGGCATTTCCAGGTGAATGACCTTTCACTCCCTTTAAGGTGCTCCAAAACTTAGCTGAGCAGTTAAAAGCAGCATCAGGTTCTGCTTGGTAGAAGTTAGCCTTAACTTCTCTGACCATTTTGGTGCAATAGTTCCTAGCCTTCCTAAATGATAACCAGTCTGCTGGTAGCTTGGTTTTCCTGCCCTTTTTCCAGAGTGGGTCTTTTTCAAGCAAGGTGGACTTTAACTGTACTGAGAACTATTGGCATGATTTTTTCTTGGCAAGGATTTCAACTATGGGAGCATGATTGTCTAGTACCCCAGCACAATTTCATGGAAGATGTCATAGGCCCTGTTCACAGACTTTGCCAGGCAGAAGTCCTGCCAGTGCAGGAAAAAACATAGCTCTGTGATAAAAGCATAGGGGTCAAAGTTACGCCGACATCTTTTAAAGATAAATTTGGATGTAGATGCTATTTTAGAGATAGATTTTACACAGACAATAAAGCAGTGGTCACTAATATAAATACTGGATAAAAAATTGGCTAGACAACAGGACGCAAAGGGTAGTAGTAAATGGAGTACACAGTGAAGAAAGGAGGGTTACTAGTGGGGTACCGCAGGGTTCAGTACTGGGACCGGTCCTTTTTAATGTCCTTATAAGTGACATTGCAGAGGAACTGGAAGGAAAAGTATGTCTCTTTGCAGATGACACAAAAATCTGCAACAGGGTTGATACACAGGATGGAGTGGAAAGGATGAGAAGGGGCTTGGCAAGGTTGGAGGAATGGTCAAATGTATGGCAGCTCAGATTTAATGCAAAAGAAGTGCAAGATAATGCACATGGGAAACAAAACCAGGAAGCGTACACAATGGGGGTGAGATACTGACAACAGTAAAATAGAAAGGGACCTGGGGATAATTATATCAGATGACCTAAAGGTGGGCAAGCAATGTGAGAAGGCAGTAAGGAAGGCTGGAGGATACTGGGATGCATAGGAAGAGGCATCAATAGTAGAAAACAGGAAGTTGTTATCCCTCTGTACACACAGTTGGTGAGACCCATCTGGAGTACTGTGTGCAGTTCTGGAGACCCCATCTCCACAAGACATAGACAGAGTGGAGGCTGTCAGAGAGACAAGCAAAATGGTGCAGGGTCTGCACCAGAAAACATCTGAAGAAAGACTAAAGGAACTTAATATGTATACTCTTGAGGAAAGAAGGGAGAGGGACATGATAGAAACTTTCAAGTACCTCAAGGAATTAACAAAGTCAAGAGGTAGCATCTTCCAGAAAAAGAGATGTGCAAGAACAAGGGGCACAATTTGAAGATAGAGGGGACGGCTCGAGGGGTAATGTGAGGAAGTATTTTTCACTGAGAGGGTTGTGGATGCACGGAACAGCCTCCCTGAGGAGGTCGTGGAGTCCAGAACAGTGGGGGACTTCAAGAATGCATGGGACAGGCATAAGGCAGTCCTGGGGTGGGTAAGAGGAAGTAAGATGTTGATTAACTAAGATCTGCAGCTTATCTGTTAGGAAGGAAAATGGGCAGACTAGGTGGGCCAAGCGGTCCTTATCTGCCGTCAAATTCTATGTTTCTATGTTTCTATGTTTCTAATGTCAGAGAAAAAAACTCCTGTGTGGGAAAATAGATGCAGTTTGCTAACCATAATGAGGTCCAGTAGGGTCTGTTGCTAGGGATCTTCTTATTAGGACGCGTGACTTCAGTAATAAGCTGAGACAAGCCGATGCCTCCTCCTGTTCAGAGGAGAAGTTTTTAATGGAGGCTGATATGGTGGAGGCCTCAGATTCCTCATCCTCCCCTTCCATATCTCCCCACTGCTTCCTAGACATGAGGGCTGTAAACCAGTTTCTTATAGGGATACTGTCATTGTCTGTATCCACATTCCCCCTTGTTGTTCTCTTTTCTTTCCCTTTTGGTTCTTTCCTTGTCTTTTCTTTTGTTTTATGCCCCTCCTCCTTTTCTGACCCGATTCTAGGTCTATTTTTTTTTTTTTTATCTGTTGAAATGGGGTTTCTTGGGGAGAAGGGGAAGGGGGCATGTCTGGTGCTTCTTTGGTTACCTCTGGCTCATTTTGCTTTGAGCTAACAAGCTCTACAGAGTCATCTGCATCCTGAGTGCCATTATTTCTAGAATATGCCTGGGTTGAGTGTCCTTTATTTATTTATTTTATTTATTTAGCTTTTGTTGACTGGGTAAGTGCACTAGACAAATCCTGCCTATTTTCAGGCACAACCCGGGGAAGGGGGATACAGATGAATGCCAACTGATCTTGAACCAGATTAAGCTGTTGGTGGTATTTTTAGTATTTTATCTAAACAATGCTCTGTTTGTGATCCAGCCGCTGCTGCCCCTTGTGGCAAGTCAGTCTCAGAGGGAATAGCTCCAGGCCTCATCTCTTCTTTTTATCTTACCAACTGGCTCTGCTCTATGGCCTGTGCAGCTTCTTTTTGCTGTGCTCTGGAAACCAACATTTCTTGAGACATTCCATTATCCCTGTTATGCGGTTGCCATGGGCAGCGTACATAGAAATCTCCCTTTCCCTCTTATAAATTACAATAGAACTAATTAGTACATGCAGTAGCAAGATGTCCATAATCTAGACAATGGGTGCAATGAGGGGTATCACAAGCATTGCTCAAATGGAACCTGGAGCCACATTTAAGGCAGGACTTGGGCTGCTCTTGATAAAACAGAACACCCCTGTCTCTGCCCAAAAAGAAACTGCTGGGGAGGTGTATAATGCCATGGCTGGACAGGTATAACTTTACATTTATTCTCCATCCTCCCAACCAAATTTGCTCACTGTCAATTATGGGAACTGGATTGTCCAGTACCTCACACCTCTGTTTAAGCCAAAAAAGAATATCTGAAATGTTAACTCCTCCACTGAGAAATTAGACAGTAATTGTTTGAATTGTATGCTTTGTTAAAGGGATAGCTAGAAAAGAAGGAAAAGGCTCCTCCCTTCTATCTATGTGTCCTCACCCCAGAGACAGCAAAGCCCTACCTAACCAATGCCATTAGCCACCATCACTATAGTCATGACTCCCTGGACCTGAGACTTCTCCGCCTCACCCTCCTGGAAGTCCTAGCCCCACTCACCCACATTCTCAACTGCTCCCTCTGTCAAGGGAAATTCCCCACCCCCTGGAAATTGGCCTCCATCACACCCATCCATAAAGTGGGGACCGCACAATCACAAACAACTACCACCCCATCTCCATTCTACCCCCCCATCTAAAGCACTAGAACGCATAGTTGCTGACCAACTTACTGACCACCTTAATAAATATAACCTTCCGAAAGGGTCATAGTACCACCACCGCCTTCCTTGAATTTACCTCCCATGTCCACTCAGCCTTGGACCATGGCCACCTCACAGACGCCATCTTTGTGGACCTATCTAAGGCATTTGATACCATCAACCATGCCCTCTTACTAAATACTCTGGCCTACACTGGCTTCACCAATGATGCCATAAACTGGTTCACCAGCTATCTCTCCGATATAACACAGATGGTTAAGGTTGGCACTGTCTTGTCCCCCAGCCTCCCTATCTGCTCCGGTGTCCCACAGGGCTCCATACTTGGCCCCTTACTTTTCAGTCTCTACCTAAACTCCCTCCCATCGGCCTGCTCTGGAAACCTGCTCCTGTACGCAGATGGTGCTGTCCTGTTTGCCTCTGACCCAGCACCCCTCAAACTTCACCAAACCCTCCAACACTCTTTCCATGAAATCAAACAATGGCTTAACACCCAGCGTCTTTTTTATAATAAACTACAATAAGACAAAAGTCAAGATTTTCTCCCATCCCCAGAACCCACTCAAAAACCTCTGCCCCTAATTTCTCACTGCTAATCAGACCCCCCCTAGAACAAGTAAGCAGCTTTAAATATGTAGGGATCACACTAAACCCTGCCCTCAACTTTAATCAACATATCCTGCACCTATCAACTGCCCTTAGCTCCAGACTAGGCGTACTCTACCGGTACAAACACTGCCTCACCCCTGAAGCATTATAACTTACCATAAACTCCTCTATCCTCTCCCTGCTAGACTACAGCTTTCTTGTCTACAGTGCCGCACCCTCCACAGCCCTCAACAGACTCCAGCTTGTGCTTAACAAAGCCTGCTGTCTCATCCTAGGATGTGATCGCCTCACACACACCTGCTCCCTCTACAATACCACAAACTGGCTAAGCTTAGACAACAGAATCCAGGTATCACCTGCCCTAATGACCAAAAGATAATCCTAGGCCTCACCCCCCGCCCTGGACCAATTTACCCTCCCAACACCACCAGGCAGAACAACCTGTAGCTTGAAAAAAACATTGCTATGGGTACCCTGTGGCCGGACTTCCCAATTCCAGCGAACTTTCAGTTACAAAGCCTCTTCATGGACTAACGTGCTCCCCAGCCTAATAACTGATGAAACTAGGCTTGGCCCTTTCAAAACCAGACTAAGGAATCACCTACAAGCCTCCAACCTTTGTGACTGCAACTGACCCCCGATGACCCTGAACATCGTTGCGTTCTCCATGCCAATGGCTTCTTCGAGCTAACTTATTTTGGAAAAACAGCCCCTTCAGACCCTCTCTGCTACCTTATGGCTGTGCGAATCTCTTGTAAATCATGTTATCCTGGAAGGGTAGTTCACCCACTGAACAAATGTGTAACCATGTTAAAATAATTGTAAGATTATGTAATGCACAAGCAACCTGTAAAAAAAATATTGTCCCTGTTCTCTTCTATGCATGATGTGGAACCTTTGTAAATGAGTCTTTGACTCAAAGGTCTTTCTGAATATCTCAATAAATAAAAAATAAAGAGAAGGGGAGTTCTTGTATAAACTAATTTAACCCAGAAATTATCTAAACCAGCAGCAGTTTTTTAAAACTTATATCATATAATCTGAGTCACCAATATTAATTAAAGCAAAGATTTCAGATGCTGTAAAATGCATAGACCCTTTAAGAAAGTCTCAGCTCTATATACCTATCTGGAGCATTCTCCAAGCCCTTATATAGCAGTCTGATGGCATTCATTTTGGAACATGGTCTCCTTTATTTTGGAATAAATCAAAAGTAGGCTGTAGTAATACTTTTGTTCAGAGTCTTGTAGTACCCTGTCATCTAGCCCACACCTCAAGTTATCATCAGTGTTATTAGGAAGCCTAGTAGAAGGGCCTTCCATAGGGGAGTCAGTGAGACTCTGGTTTCTATGCACAATTAAATTACCAGAGTCATTTGTAGTTTCCATAGACTTTTGCTGGTTTGGAAAAAGGGTTCTGGTAGCATTGTCTGTAATTACAGGCAGTCCAGGCTCGCTCTGTTCAATCCCACTGTGTACCTTATGCTCAGTCCTTTCAGAGCGGTATTGTCTAGTCTCACTTATAGATGACTTTTCTATTTTCTCCTGATACCTCTAGACCCTCAAATCAGTGTCTTTGGGGACCCATTTACCATCCTCTGCACCCAACTCACTGTTGCAGTGTTTTCCCTACAGACCAAAGTTCCACCATACATTTTTCAATATCAGCTAATTTGAGCCGGGGATCAGTAGTCAACAAATTTATGTGCTGGACTTTCACATTCCAAGAGACCAGCACACACTCAGAGGATTCATCACATGATCAGCTGTCTGTGACAATTCTTTGGTAGCTGACTGCTTGGCTGACATTTCTGGATTCGGACCAGAAGGCTGAGCACTCCACAGGTGCTTCCTCTCCTGCAAGTATCTAATATCCTTATCTATTAAAATGTTCAGAACTTTCTTTTTCCTCTTGTCTAAAGCCATTTTTAGCTTTCTCTGTGCTCGGGGGCTCCAGTACAGGTTTGCTTACATTTCTATTCTCAGTAGCCTCCATCTCACTATTGCTGTCTTCCAACATTTCCATCACCTCCTCAATTTTCTCTAAATAAACTGGCTCATTTACTGGGACCTCAGTGTTTTCTATGGCAGAGTTAGAGGTTGGATCCTCTGCCATTGTGTTCTCTCCTCCTCCTCCTCCTCCTCCTCCTCCTCCTCTGTGCTGGTCTGTCCTTTTGGCTAGTAGCCAGGACGTGCAGCAGCTCCCTCTACTCTCCAAAAAGAGTAGGGGAATTTCCCTGGTGCCTTGGCCAGATTTCCCCCATTCACTAAAAATACCACCAACAGCTTAATCTGGTTAATTTCAGTTGGTTTCCATCTGTATATTCCCCTTCCAGTGGGACGAGGCTAAAGGAATATGCAGAATTGCCTAGCACTCCATTCCTGGTCAACAAAAAATAAATAAATAAAAATCCATATGGTTCATCATGTTATTAAAGAATTGGTGTAGTTTTAAAATACACAAGCTGAATCATATTATAGGGGCATGGTAGCACCCCCATAGTTGGGGTTGAGTAGGCATTTTAATGTTAAACCTCAAACTTTGCTCTTCAGTAACTTTGCAACCGTTCAACAGATTTGCATGAAAGTTTGCATGTGCAGTCTTGTGTGGTAGATCTCTTCATATGCCTAGTTTTGTTTTGGTCAGATTGGCAGATTTTGAGCTGCACATAGTGCTAAAATGTTAAAATTCATTTTTTGTGCTTTTTTTGTCATAGGGCTGCGCCCACACAGTTTGGAATTTTGGTCTAAAATGTTCAGAGTGCAATTGGCTTGCCCTACAGAAGTGCCTTTCACTGGTTCTTTGTCATGAGAAAACATTCCTTTTTCATGAGCAACTATCTTGTTTTCCATTTTGTCAAATAACAGACTTGTACAACTCAGCACAATGATGTCTTGCACAGGCACCAAAATACAGTATGTATCCTGCTCATTGGGACTTCATTGCTTGTATTATTTATTTTTTTATTACTAAAATGCCCCAATAATTTTTTTAATAGTATTTAAATCCTCTTTTGAGACTCACTCAAGTTCCTTTTTCGTGAATCCTTTTTCATTCTGGCGAAAAAGGAATCGGCTCACAAAAAAGGATTTTTTAAAAAACTAAGTCTGAAATCCTTTTTTCATGAGTCAATTCCTTTTTTGCAAGAACAAAAGATTCACAAAAAGAGCAGTCTCAGAAAAATTAAAAAAAACCTAAGTCCGAAATCCTTTTTACAGGGCGAGATCCTTTTCACGACCACAAAAGATTTACAAAAAAGGATTCTATCTCACAAAAAATAATTGAAAAAAAATGTCTGAAATCCTTTTTCATGAGATGGAATTCTTTTCTGCAACCATGAAAAAGGGTTAGCAAAAAATATCCTAACTCGCGGGAAAGGATTGAAAAAAAACTAAGTACGAAATCCTTTTCCGTGACAATAAATCCTTTTTCTCCAGAATGGAATCACTGATGAAAAAGGATTTCTTATCATGGGAAAGGATTTTTGTCTATTTGCCCATGCATTTCCATTATTTGCCCTGGTGTCCAGTGGTACTTCTCCCCCACCCTCCAATTTTGCCCCATCCCCTTTTATTATGTGTTTTTATCCCTGGTGTCTGGTGGCAGCCCCACCGTCCAAGTCTTATATATTGTTTTATTTTCATTTATATCATTGGTGTCCAATGGTACCCCCACTCCGCCATGTCCATCTGAACCTGTAACTAAGAAAATGGTTCCTCAATGTCTTCACTTTTTTCCAGTAAATCTGTAAACAAAAATACACTGCCTCTTGCAATGGCACCCCCCACCTGACCTCACACTGTGCACCCACATCCCAGCACCCCCTATACCTTCCCACACACCATCACTCATCTGACGTGCTCACATTGTGAAGATGCACTCTCTGATCAAAGACACATCTTGCTGCTGGAACCTGCAACTGCTGTTTGACAAATAAGGTAATTTGTCAAACAGCAGTTGCCAGTTCTGGCAGCAAGAGATGTCTTTGATTTGACAGTCACTGTTCACAAAGTGTGACACATCAGTGAGTGAGGATAAGTGGGAGGGTGTAGAGGCAGGGAGCTGGGTGCACAATGGGAGGTTGGGTGGGGGGGTGTGGCAGCAAGAAGCGGTGAATGTTTTTTTCCCCACTGGTTTACAGGGGGAAAAATTAAGACATCAAGGGATTGTTTTCTTAGATACAGGTTCAGAGTGACATGGGAGGGTGGTGGGTACCACTGGACACCAACAATATTACAATATCAAAAATCACTATATATTGCAATCATCGAGGGACCATTTTCTTATTTACAGATTCAGATGGACATGAGAGGGTGGGGGTACCACTAGACACCAATGGTATACTAAAAATAAAACAATATATAGGAATTGGAGAGTGGGGGTGCCACTAGACATCAGGGCTAAAAATATACAATAAGTGAGGATCATGGCAAAACTGAGGGGTGGGGGGAATGGTAATAGACTTTTCTTTTTTGGGAGGTTTTCTCAAAAAAGAATCGAGGGACTATACCTCTCAACTGTCCCTGATTACAAGGGGTGTCCCTTATTTTACTCCTCAAAATTGCTCTGTCCCTCATCTGTCCCTCATTCTGCCCACACAGAGACTGTGCAGCAAATTTAGACTTTAAAGCAAATGGTTTGATACCTTTTATTGGACTATCAAGGATGTTACAAAATGAACAGAGAGCTTTAGCTTTCAGACCAACAAGTCTTTTTTCAGAAGCCTAATGAGAGTTATTTAGAAAATCCCATATTATTAACACTTAGAACATGTAGAAAAAAAATAGAAATAATTCTCATTGGTTTAAAACAGGGCCTCAGAAATAATTAAAGTGACATTGGAGAGCCTGAATATCTAAAGTGCGATTTCAGTTGAACCAAACTTAAAGGTCAAAGGTTGTCTAGAGATAACAATCAATCAATCAATCAATTAATCAATCAATCTTTATTTAGCCAGGTGAAACTCCATTGAGCAAGCTCATTTTCAAGGAGGGCCTAGTAGGTACAGAATAAATAATACAGTAGCACAATAGAACATATAGCACAGATGGGCATAGTAATACGATACATAGCAATAAAAACAAGGTACAAGGATAATCAATGAGGCCCAGTCGTAAGGTGAAGCCTCATCCCAGTGAACAGTACGGCAGAGAGGTGGAAGCAAGTCAGCACCAATGAGCTGAACCAGTGATTTTAGACACTGATAGCTCTAGTAGAGCAGAGTTGATGCTAGTGACAGTGCAAGCTGGGGGCTCAGCAGCAAGTAGAAAGCAAGGATTAATCCAGGAACATGGCTTACAGTAATTCTAATGAGAGGATAGAAAGTGTAGAGGGTTGACTGTAAGAATAGCAATGTATGGCTACAGTTTAGTGACAGGGAGGGTATTGACAAGGCTCTGAGAAGTATCTTGAATAGAGTGACTTGAATTCTGCAAAACCAATAGGATGCACCAATTTTATGGATTTCTGGATGTTGTTCCACAGCTGGGGCAGCACATGGCTGAAGGAGGCTCTGCCAAAATGGGAAAATCTTTAGGCGCAACTAGTGAGATGTACGAATGGCTTCTCAAGGCAAACGTGGTTTGTACTAAGCTTTTTCTGGCATCCTGGGTAAGCAGATGCTTGATTCTAAAAAAAGTCCAAGCTTCTGTCTAACTTTTTTTGAGAGCTCGTCAGCTCGTCTATATGATCAGCAAAAGAAAGTCTGTTATCAATCCACATACCTAGGTACTTGGTCACATAGTCAAGTCACTTGCGAAGCAGGATGGTGATAGTGGAAATATTGTTGTGCTTAAGGGAGTTTATGGACTTGGTCATTAGGGATAACAGCATAGCCTTGGTCTTTTGGGCATTCAATAGGAGCTTTTGACTTAGGAGGTTTTGTTGCAGCGTAAGGAAATCTGCTTGCAAGCCCGAGAAGGCACTTCGGGAGTAGGCCTGGCAGTGTAAAGGACCATATCATCTGCAAAGAGATGTACACAGGAAAGTTTGATTGCACAGTCGATGTTGTTGATATAAAGTGAGAAAAGTAAGGGCCCAAAGATGGAGCCTTGTGGTATGCCTCTGCTAATCTGTTTTAAATAGTGGAGAGATCTCCTTCTGCTTTTACTTGCTGCATCCGCTCTGCCAGGTAGCATGAGATCCCTTTTATGGAAGGTGCATCCAGACCAATGTTGCGAAGAGTAACTAAGAGCTATGCATGGTCGACAATATCAAATGCCTTGCTTAAGACGAGGAATACCACGCATACATGATTCTTTAAGTCAAGGGCTCTCTGACAGTCATTTGTGACTTTAGCCAGAGCTGTGATTGTGCTATGGCATGGCCTAAAGCCTGATTGCACAGGATTTAGCAGATTTGAGGCAACAATGTAGTTTCTAGTTGGTAATTCACTAATTTCTCCAGCAGTTTTGATAGGGTGGGGAGTAAGGAGATTGGCCTGTAGCTATTTGGGTCTCTGGGGTCTCCTAATTTGAAGAGTGGTAAAACTTGGTCAGTTTTCCAGACAGAAGGGAGATTACCATAGCTGAGGGACATATTAAAGAAGTGTGTTAATGGAGCTGCCAGCACTTGATGACCAAGCTTTAGGCAAAAAAGGGCCAATGAGGTCCCGCTCCTGCCTTTGGCATCCAGCCGAAGGCAAGTCATCCACTTCCTTGTAAGTTACCGGTTGGAAGGAGAAACTCGTGACAGGAGTACTGTGGACAGGGGCAGGGCTTGCTGGTCCTTGTGATAAGAACGGGGTAAATAGGTTATTCTCAAGTGAAATGTCAAAGGCCATACCTGCGGTAATAAAATTATTTTTAAAGCAGTCAAGGATTTCTGCCTTCTCGGTAATGAGGGATCCTTCGTATAAGATCTTGGTAGGGAGAGAACCTGATGAAGCATGTCCTTGAATATCTCTAAGGGTTTGCCATAAATTGGCAGGGTCCTTGGTCCAGAGCTGACTGGAAGTAGTTAGCCTTAATGTTTCTGACAAGCTTTGTGCAGAGATTTCTGGCTGCTCTAAAATCAGCCCAATCTGACTGAAGCTTTGATTTTCGTGCCTTCTTCCAGAGCTTGTCCCTGTTGAGCAAAGCTGACAGAGAGTTCAACCCACATATATTATACCATGTATCAGTCTAATGGATAAAAAACCTTAAGATTCTCTGCTCACTAAATCTCATGTTGAGTGGAGAAACCTCCCCGAAGACACAAACTTCATGAGTGAGGTAACAGTACATCAGTAAACTCCAGCTTCAATTCTGCTCAGAACTCTGTATGTAAATTGAGAGTCTGATAATAAAATGACCCTGGAGAAAACAACTGCTTGTCAAAATATAACATATTACCAAGTAAAAAAATTAAAAAATAAGCCCCAAAATTACAACACAGTAATTATCTTTACATGGTATATATAATGATGAAAGTGATGTTTACCCAAAGTGAGTAAGTGTATCACACTGAGGAAAGTACAACTGGCTAGAGATATATTCCCAACATACTCTCAACAAGCTATTATGTTCCAGAAACCTTAAGCCTTTGTTGTAACAAGATTTTATACATGACACTATCCATTGTCAGTGTAAGTGCCAGATACAAAAAAGTGCTAGTCAAGGACCCCCGAAAAATTGAAACTATGCAGCCTGATATGTATAAATTTCAATAAAGTGTCAGTGCATAATCAAAATAATACATATATAGAAACTGTCCAAGGAATCTAAATAAAAATTCTTAGGAATTGACCGCTCCGGGGGAAAGTAATTACTTAAAATGAAATATATGCACATGCATCCTAATACACCATCACTACAATAGTTATCCAAGGAGGAATTGCACCTGTCATGAATCCCAAAGTAAATGAGACAAGTGTCTTAATAAGTATAGAGTGTAAAAACATGACAGTATATACTCAAATTACAGAACTAGCAGAAGGAAGTTAATATCCACTATAATATGAGTCCAGAGTCCTAGCCACTGTGACACCATAATGTCATGTACCCAAACATAAGTTTACCTCAATATCACCACAATATTCACATCCACTATACCCACATAATCACCCATCTCAAATACACATATTAAATATTCAATGTGCCACTCTTCTTCTCCCCCACCGCAGCACACACATAAACATATTCACCAACCCATACACACAGTCATACCCACACACCCACGCACATATTCATACAATACTAATGTGACTTGTTGGTCTGAAAGCTAAAGCTCTTTGTTCTTTTTATAACATTCTTGTTGGTCCAATAAAAGGTATCAAACCATTTGGTCTGGATTTGTTCTTACTAGGACCAATACGGCATTAAACATTTTGTCTGTCAGACTTTAAAGCAGAAATTCATAATATTCTTTGATGTTCCATTACAAGTATACCGTGTACTTGTAAACACAATGGCTTCCACAGTATTGTGAGCTTGTATGTCCATGTTTGAGAATGTGTTACTCATAATGTGGCCCACTGTCCCTCATTGTTCAACATTTTAAGTATTCATGTCCATCATTTCAGTGATAAAAGTTTGAGAGGTATATGAGGAACCATTTTCTTATTTACAGGCTGAGAGGGACATAGGAGGGTGGGGTGTACCACTAGACACCAGGGCTACTAAATTAACATTAATGGGGACCGGGCACAATTGTAAGGTGGGGGGTTCCATTGGATACCCTGGAACACACAAATTGCAGTTTCCAAAATAAAATATGACAAACGTAAATATGCATGGCAGTGCAGCGTCTGAAGGACACCAGGTGTGGGGTGTGCCTTGGAGTACTCAAGACTAACACTCACCCCATTCTCCCATAGTGTACACATCTTACCTTCTTTACTAATGGGGTGAGTGTTAGTCTTAAGTACCTCAAGGCACACCCCACACCTGGTGTGCTGCCTGAGGGATGAGGTGTTAGAGTTGGAAACCCTAATGCCACATTTACCAACTTTTGTCATTTTGACCCTACCTGGTGCATTAACAACATTTTTTTGCAAGATATATATATATAATGGTAGCACGGTAGTGCTACCATAGTTAGGGTTTAGTAGCCCTTTTAAGGTTAAATGGTAAAATTTTGCACCTTAATAACTTTGCCACCGTTGAACAGATTTGCCTGAAATTTGGCAAACATGGGATGTTGTAATAGATCTTGGAAACTGGGAGCTTTCGTACTGGTTGGATATATGGCTGCGGAGTTATTAAGCAACATCCGTGAACACAATTATGTTTTTTTGCGCATTCTTTGCTCACACCTACAGGTCACACGGTTTGTGTGATCAGTCCGAAACTTCAGGGAACATATGGCCAGGGTCCCCAGTGTGCCTCTTGAAGATTTTGTGAAAAAATATTTAACGGTTCAAAAGTTATTCAAAAAACAAGTTCCCATTATAAGTCAATGGGAGAAGTTAACAAAAAGTTCGACACTTTCGCAAATGCACTTTTTAGTGTCGCAAATGGCCCTAGTAGTGTTGCAAATCCACCATTTTGTTTCAGTCCTTGATCACAGAAATGCTTGGCATTTAAAACTGAGACCATCTAGGGACGTAATTCTTTTTGTGTTTACCTATTCGAGCCCTGAATATGCTAGCCATGTCTTTATGTTTGGGGTTATACACCCCAGAAATATGTTTTTCAAATTTCTGGGAAGAGTAGTGTCGCACTTGCAACACTTTCACAAATTTTTGCGAAAGGTGTCGCAAGTCACAACACTACTTTTCTAGACTATGGGCAAAATGACAGGAATTCTTTGCCACCCTGCTGCAAAAAAAGTTTCGTCTTTTGGGCTGAAATTTGGAGGGAAGGCTGCCAACATCTCACAGATGTGCCTTTCGGTGGTTTGGTTACAAAATATTACATGGATGCAAAATTACGCTACTCCGAAGTTGACGTTTTTTTCCCATAGTCTAACATGGTGCCATCCGCCGCGCCTTTCAGGGCTCATATCTCAGAAACGTTGCGAGATACGGAATTTTTGTTGCGACAAGCATAGCCCTATGGACTATGCATTCAGTGAAAACCTAGCCAGGAAACTAATGAATCATATGAAATTTAAAAAATGTTTCTATGTTGTACGGTTACCGAGATATTACCATTTTAGTATTACAATTGCTAGTTTTCTGCTCCGAGGCCCATTATTATGCATACATTCTTTGTTTTCAAGGTGTTTCTCAATGGAGCTTTTGGGGAAAAATACGGTGTGCGCTGCAGTTACTGTTACACGTAGGCTTTACTCTTGTGTTTCCGTGCCTGTTTGCATTTCCATTCCCGTGTACGCCACCACGTGCATTACCCTTTACGTTTCCCGTTGTGCTTGCATTTGCATTACTGTTACCATTTGTGTCTGCACTACTGTTTGTGTTTGTGTTTCGCTTAGCGTCACTGTGTGCATTACCATTTCTGTTGGTGGCTGACTTTCCATTTGTCTTTCGTTTTGCATCATCGTTGTTCTTACCATTACCATTTGCGCTTCCAATTGCATTCCTGTGCCCGTGTGCATTACAGTTTGCATTTCCATATGCGCTTCCATTTGCATTTGTGTTTCTGTTTTCTTTCTCATTATTGTTGCTGTTTCCATTACCATTTGTGTTTACAATTGCAATACCTTCACCGTGCGCATTACGGGTTGCATTTTCATATGTGCTTGCGTTTGCGTTTCTGTTTCCTTTGGCATTATTGTTACTGTTACAGTTATCATTTGCATTTACAATAGCAGTATCATCACCATTGCATTACCAGTTGTGTTTTCGTATATGCTTGCATCTCCATTTGCGTCACTGTTCAGTTTGGCATCACTTTGCGCCTGCGTTTTTATTAACGTTTGCATTACAATTTATGTTTGCGTCACCATGTGCATAACCATTAGCGCTTGTGTTTGCATTGCACTTACTGCTACTATGTCACAAAAAACATGTGGTGGAAGCACAGGGCCCAAAGGTCCCCGGGCTCCCACCACCACATTCCTTTCACTATTTATAGTCCTCGTTCTCAAAAAGCAGGGAAATTAGAGGCAAAAAACTCTGTTTAATGCATCAGTTAGGGTTGTTCCACAGCAACAAAAGTGAGGAAATTCAGTGTTAGGGTTACACCCCCTCAGCCCACCACCCAACCCGGCATCGGGTGTGCATTGGGGTCGTTGATCCTAACTCTCACAACTTTCTCCTATGCCTCAGCTTGTTCATGCATGTGATGGGGTGAGAGTTAGAGGCGTTACCTCTGACCCCAAATGCTGGGGAGGTGGGTCAGTGAAGGGGGCTTTCAACACTCACACTGAATTTCCTCACTTTTGTCTCTGTGGAACAACCCTAACTGATGCATTAAATGGATTTTTGGCTCTAATATATATATATATATATATATATATATATATTCATTGCAAAAACTTTGTTTAATGCATCAGTTAGGTTTAAAGTGAAAAAAGTGGGGAAATGAGACATTAGGGTTGAACCCCTAACCCCCGACCACCACCCCACTACCCATCCTGCACAGACCGACAGATGCCGGGGTGTGCCATGGAATCATGAGGCCTAACTCTCACTCCATTCTCCTTTACTGTGGCATGTGAACCTGTTTACTCATGGAATGGGGTGAGAGTTGGGTCTTGTGACCCCATGGTACACCCCGGCATATCATGCTGTGCAGGATGAAGGTGGTGAGGTGGGTTAGGGGCTCAACCTAACATCTCATTCCCCACTTTTGTCACTTTAACTCTAACTGATGCATTAAATGATGTTTTTGCAATGGCTATATATATCTATATATATTAGAGGCAAAAAACTCCGCTTAATGCATCAGTTAGGGTTGTTCCACAGTGACAAAAGCGAGAAAATTTGATATTAGGGTTGAAAAACCCCTCCCTTGGACCCACCCCCACCCTGCTCCCCAGCTGACATCGGGGTGTGCGTTGGGGTCATCAGTCCTACCTCTCACCCCATCACATGTGTAGAGAAGCTGAGGTGGTGAAGTATAGTAGAATGGGGTGAGAGTTGGACCGACGACCCAAGGCACATCCCGATGCTGGCTGGGGGCGGGATGGGTGGGTCTAAGGAGGGTTTCAACCCTAACATTGAATTTCCTTGCTTTTGTCACTGTGGAATAACCCTAACTGATGCATTAAATGGAGTTTTTTGCCTCTAATTTCCCTTCTTTTTGAGAATGAGGAGTATAAATAGTGAATGGAATGTGCCCACCATGTGAGTTTTTGTAACATAGTAACGGTAACAGCAACTCAAATGGAAGCGGTAATGGTTACGCACATGGTAACGCAAACGTAAATTGTAAAGTAAGCGTAATTAGAAATGCAGGCACAAAGTGACGCCAAAGGGAAGTGACACAAATGGAGATGCAAGCGCATACAGAAACGCAACTGGTAACGTGCACGGTCATAGAAACATAGAAACATAGACTTTGATGGCAGATAAGACCGCTTGGCCCATCTAGTCTGCCTATTTCCCTACCTACAGGATAGGCCGCAGATCCTAGTTAACCAACAGCCTATTTCTTCCTACCCCCCACAAGAATTGCCTTATGTCTGTCCCATGCATTCTTGAATTCTCCCATTGTTTTAGGCCCCACAACCTCCTCAGGAAGGCTGTTCCATGCATCCACTACCCTCTCTGTGAAATAATACTTCCTCACATTGCCCCTGAACCGCCCTCCTTCTATCTTTAAATTGTGTCCCCTTGTTCTTGCGCATCTCTTTTTCTGAAAGATGCTACCCTCTTGAACTTTGTTGATTCCACTGAGGTACTTAAAAGTTTCTATCATGTCCCCCCTCCCTTCTTTCCTCAAGGGTATACATATTAAGCTCCTTTAGTCTCTCCTCATACGGCTTCTCTTGCACACCCTGCACTATTTTAGTTGCCCTCCTCTGGACTACCTCTATCCTGTCTATGTCCTTGCGGAGATGAGGTCTCCAGAACTGGACACAGTACTCCCAGATGGGGTCTCACCAACTGTCTGTACAGAGGGATAACAACTTCCTGTTTTCTGCTGCTGATGCCTCTCCCTATACATTCCAGTATACCCCCAGCCCTCCCTACTGCCTTCTCACATTGCTTGCTAACCTTAAGGTCACGGTACCACTATTGTAAATGCAAATGATAACTGTAACAGCAACAGTAACAGGAAAGGAAACAGAAATGGAAATGCAAACACAAGCGCATACGGAAACGTAAACTGTAATGCGCACGGTGATGGTACTGCAATTGTAAACGCAAATGGTAACTGTAACAGCAACAATAACACCAAAGAAAACAGTAACGCAAACGGTAACGCACACAGTGGCGTACATGGGAACGCTATCACAAACTGGCATGGAAACACAAGTGTAAAGCCTATGTGTTACAGTAAGTGGAGCGCACACCCTATTTTTCTCCAAACGCTCCATTGAGAAAGACAGAGAAAACAAAGAATGTATGCATAATAATAGGCCTCGGAGCAGAAAAAGGGCAGCTGTAAAACTAAAATGCTAATATCTCAGTGACCGTACGACGTAGAAACAAAATAAAAATTTCACAACATTCATGAGTTTCCTGGCTAGGTTTTCACAATTCTCATGATGAAAATTCCTTATCTCGCACTGTTTCCGAGACATGAGTCCCGAAAGGCAAGTCGGACGCCACCATGTTAGTCTATGGGAAAAAACGTCAACTTCAGAGTACTGTAACTTTGCATCCCTGCAATATTTTGTCACCAAACCACCAAAAAGGCACATCTGTGAGATGTTGGCTGCCTTCCCTCCAGATTTCAGCCCAAAAGACCAAACCATTGTTTTGCAGCAGGGTGGCAAAGAATTCCTGTCATTTTGGCCATAGTCTAGAAAAGTACTGTCGTGATTTACGACACCTATAGCAAAAATTTGCGAAAGTGTCGCAAGTGCGACACCACTTTGCAACACTACTTTTTCCAGAAATTTGAAAAACATATTTCTGGGGTGTTTAACTCCAAAATAAAGACATGGCTAGCATCCTCAGGGCACGAATAGGTAAACACAAAAATAATTGTGTCCCTAGATGGTCCCAATTTTAAATGCCAAGCATTTCTGTGATCAGTAACCAAAAACAAAATGGTGGATTTGCGATACTACTAGGGCCATTTACGACACTAAAAACTGCATTTGCGAAAGTGTCAAACTTTTTGTTAACTTTTCCTATTGACTTATAATGGGAACTTGTTTTTTGAATAACTTTTAAACTGTTAAATATTTTTTCATGAAATCTTCAAAAGGCACATCGGGGACCCAGGCCGCATGTTCCCTGAAGTTTTCAGACCAGTCACGCAAACCGTGCGACCTGTAGGTGGGAGCAAAAAATGTGCAAAAAAAGTAATTGCGTGCTTGGATGTCGCTTAATAACTCCGCAGCAGTATATCTGACCAGTATTAAAGTTACCAGATCCCAAGATCTATGGTGACGCCCAGTGCCTGCCAAATTTCAGGCAAATCCATTGAACAGTGGCAAAGTTACTAAGGTGCAAAGTTTCACCATTTAACCTTAAAAGGGCTACTCAACCCTAGCTATGGTAGCACTACCGTACTACCATAATATATATATATATATATATATATATATATATATATTCATTACACAAAAAACTTCATTAATGCATCAGTTAGGGTTCCTCTACAGTGAAAAAGCAAGGAAATTCAATTTTAGGGTTCCCACCTTGCACCCCACCCCAGCCCACCCCATCAACAGGCAGTCGGGGTGTGTGTTGGGGTCATTGGCTAACTCTCACCCCATCCCATGTGTAAACAAGCTGAGGTGGTGCAGTGTGGGAGAATGGGGTTAGAGTTAGGCCAATCGACTCCAACGCACACCCCCGATGCCTCTTGGTGGGGGCGGGCTGGGGGTTGGGGTGCAAGGGGTGGGAACTGCCTACTCAACCCTAACTATATATACATTATAGGAGTGCAGCCACACCCCTATAGTTAAGGTTGGTACAGCACTTCAGTGTTAAATTCAAAATTTTGTACCTTAATAACTTTGGCGTACTTTGACAAAATAACCCAAAATTTGGCATGTTCAGTCATTCTGTCTGAGTCTTAAGATGCAAAAGGTTTTTTGGTAGCATCTTGTATGGTTTTTGAGATATAAAGTGGTAACAAAACAGAAAAAAATCCTTTTTTTCCCATAGGTTAACATGGGATTTTTGCCATCATCTACAGACCAGACAGAATGCAATATTTCTATGAAATTTCAGGGATGTTGTGGTCTGTACCAAGGGTGTGCCTTTGGATGGTTTGGTGAAACAATATTTTACTATTTTTGAATTATGATTTTTGTGATAGCAGCAAGACAGACAGGTAAATGAAAACAGTTTGAACTGTAAATTTACTGTTTGAACTGTAAATTGAATAGTCCTGCTCCCGAGAAAATTAACATAGAAACATAGACTTTGATGGCAAATAAGGAGGGCTTGGCCCACCCATTCTGCCCTTTTCCCTACCTATTGGATAAGCTGCAGATCCTAGTTAACCAACAGCCTACTTCTTCCTGCCCCCCACCAAAATTGCCTTACAGCATGACTGTCCCATGCATTCTTGAATTCCCCCACTGTTTTTGACCCCACAATCTCCTCAGGAGGGTCGTTCCATGTGTCCACCACCCTCTCTGTGAAAAAATACTTCCTCATATTGCCCTTGAGTCGTCACCTGTCTATCTTCAAACTGTGCCCACTTCTTCTTGCACATCTCTTTTTCTGAAAGATGCTACCCTCTTGGACTTTGTTGATTCCATTGAGGTACTTGAAAGTTTCTATCATGCCCCCCTCCTTTCCTCGAGGGTATACTTATTAAACTCATTTAGCCTCTCTTCGTATGGCTTCTGTTGCAGATCCTGCACCATTTTAGTTGCCCTCCTCTGGACTGCCTCCATCCTGTCTATGTCCTTGTGGAGATGAGGTCTCCAGAACTGCATGCAGTACTCCAGATGGGGTCTCACCAACTGTCTGTACAGAGGGATAACAACTTCCTGTTTTCTACTGGTGATGCCTCTCCTGTGCATCCCAATATCCCCCAGCCATCCTTACTGCCTTCTCACATTGCTTGCTTACCTTTAGGTCATCTGATATGACTACCCCCAGGTCTCTTTCCATTTTTGTTGTTGTTAATACCTCATCCCCCATTGTGTACTCTTCCCCTGGCTTTTTGTTTCCCAGGTGCATTACTTTGCATTTCTTTGCATTGAATCTAAGCTGCCATACTTTTAACCATTCCTCCAACCTTGCCAAGTCCCTTTCTCATCCTTTACACACCTCCCCTTGTGTATCAACCCTGTTGCAAATCTTTGTGTCATCTGCAAAGAGGCATACTTTTCCTTCCAGTCCCTCCGCAATGTCACTTATAAAGACATTAAAAAGGACTGGACCCAGTACTGAACCCTGCGGTTCCCCACTAGTAACCCCCTTTCTTCAGGGTGGACTCCATTTACTATTACCCTCTGTGTCCTATTGTCCATCCAATTTTTTACCCAGGCTACCAGCCTGGGACCCACCCCCAGGCTGGCTAATTTGTTTATTAACATTTTGTGTGGGCCTGTGTCAAATGCCTTGCTAAAGTCTAGGTAGGCCATGTCCACAGACCCTCCCTGGTCTACTACTTTGGTCACCCAGTCAAAGAAATCTACTAGATTCTTCTCTTTGTGCTGTCAGCTATCTTGTTTTCCTATTTGCAAAATATTTTTGTACACAACTACTAACTGGTAAGGACAGCACAACACCTGTATTTAGGTCTCAAGTATATGCTTAGTTGAATGTTTTTCTTAAAATCAGTACATCTACATGGCAAATATGTGTTTTTCCACTGAAATTAATGTCCCCAGTCACTCACTAAGTAATTACCATTTGGTTTCTTATTTACTGTTCGAACTTTACTGTTTGAATGATAAATAACCATTTGTACTTATTAATAGTTTGAACTTTACCGTTTGAATGATAAACTCTCTCTCTCTCTCTCTCCTCTCTCTCTCTCTCTCTCTCTCCTCTCTCTCTCTCTCTCTCCTCAGATCACCAACCCCAAATCTGGGCTTGGCTGCACCACGGAGTGGCCATGGCAAGCCAGCCACCACCCACCATTCCTGCAGCTGCCCAGGAGCTCTGCTAGCCAGATCACTTGCCCCAAATCCGGGCTTGACTACGCCACCAAAGTGGCCTTGGCATGAGAAGCCAGCTGCATGCCCACACCATCCCTGCAGCCACCCAGGAGCTCCACTAGCCGGATCACCAGCCCCAAATCCGGGCTTGACAGCGCTGCCAGAGTGGCCTCGGCATGAGAAGCCAGCCACCTGCCCACACCATCCCTGCAGCCACCAGGAGCTCCGCTACCCAGATCACCAGCCCCAAATCTGGGCTTGACTGTGCCACCAAAGTGGCCGCTGCACGAGAAGCCAGCCACCTGCCCACACCATCCCTGCAGCCACCCAGGAGCTCTACTAGCTGGGTAAGACCACAGACCCGACCGGTGAACTGACAGAAGCTCCAATTAGCCAGCGCCATCTGCTGCCACCACTGATTAGACTGGGGACTTATGCTTCTGCCTCTAATTGGTCCAGCCTTTCTCTCTGTCTATTCTGTGCTTTCTGGGGCCTCTGCACCCATAGAACTGCATTGGAAAGCTGTACTTTTGCTCATACTACTGCTTTAGCCTGAACTTTGCTGGGTTTTTTTGTTAATATTGCTGATTGTACTGCCTAAATTTTACCTGCACTGTATCTCAATTCTCTCAACCCTAACCCACCTGCCATTTTTTTTACCTATCACTAGCCTCCTTTTAAAAAAAAAGTATATATAACTATTTCCCTCTCTGCGCTCCCTCCTAACTAACTCTTTCTAACACCTGCTCTCCTGTGGCACCAGGGCTGATTATTCTGGCCGCCCACCCCCCATTCTCTCAGCTCTTTCCTTTATTGTGCTAATCAGTCCCTGTACTCTGACCCCTGCAGTCTCCCCCAGCCCCTGACTCAACACCTGCGTCATGCTCCTGACTCACTGCCCATTTAGTTACTACTCTCTCTCTCTCTTTCTCACTCTCTCTCTCTCACTCCCTCAGATCACCAGCTCCAAATCTGGGCTTGACTGTGCTGCCAGAGTGGCTGCGGCATGAGTAGCCAGCCTCCTGCCCACATCATCCATGCAGCCTCCCAGGAGCTCTGTTAACTGGGTAAGACCACAGACCTGACCGGTGAACCGACAGAAGCTCTGATTGGCCAGCGCCCTTTGCTGCCACCACTGATTGGACTAGGGATTTACGCTTCTGTCTCTGATTGGTCCGGCCTTCCTCTCTGTATTCTGTGCTTTCCAGGGCCTCAGCGCCCATAGAACTGCATTGGAAAAGTTGTACTTTTGCTTGTACTACTGCTTTTGCCTGAACTTTGCTGGGGTTTTTTTTGTTAATATTGCTAATTGTACTGCCTAAATTTTACCTACACTGTATCTCAATTCTCTCACCTGTAACCCACCTGCCATTTTTTTACCTATCACTAGCCTCCTTTAAAAGAAAAGTATATATAACTCTCTCCCTCTCTGCGCTCCTTCCTAGCCAACCCTGTCTAACACCTGCTGTCCTGTGGCACCAGGGCTGATTATTCTGGCTGCCCACCCACATTATTTATTTATTTATTTATGACTTTGATAACCAGGTGAGTACACTGATCCCAGGGACCATTTTCAGGCACGACCCGGGCCATAACACATGGTGCAGGTTGATTGTGGAGTACAAGGTAACAGTAATACACATGAAACAGATTTGATACAAGTAACAATAGTAAGCACAATATACAGGATTGATGCATAGGTCCATTTGAGAACAGTGAATACAAGGTTTCAAAATCAGACATGAGGAGATTTGTTACAAAACAAACAAATCTTAGGCCCAGTGTACAATGTGTGACTGCATCGTCCAGTTTTCTCAGCTCTTTCCTTTATTGTGCTAACTAGTCCCTGCTCTCTGACCCCTGCAGTCTCCCCCCATCCCCAACTCGACACCTGCATCACGCTCCTGACTCACTGCCCATTTAGTTACTGCTCTGTCTCTCTCTCTCTCTCTCTCTCTCTCTCTCCCTCAGATCACCAGCCCCAAATCTGGGCTTGACTGCACTGCCAGAGCGGCCATGGCACAGGGTATAGCCACCCACCCACACCATCTCTGCAGCATCGGGGCTCTGCTAGCAGGAAAGACCACAGACCCGCTGGTGAACCGACAGAAGCTCGATTGGCCAGCACCCTCTGTTGCCACCACTGATTGGACTAGGGACTTACGCTCTGTCTCTGATTGGTCCTGCTTTCTCTGTATTCTGTGCTTTCTGGGGCCTCTGAGCCCATAGAACTGCATTGGAAGAGATGTACTTTTGTGCGCCCCCCCCACCCTATATTAAACAGTCATAAACCCTCCCCCTGGCTGTGTTACCTCCCTGCTTCAATGCTGATTGGGCCTCTTGCAAGTACCTCCCACTTCTTGGCCCTAGCTCTCTCTCAGCCCTTCCCTCCCTTTCTCTCTTTCTCTCTCTCTGTCTCTCTCTGTCCCTCACTGCAGCACTACACAACTCTCTAACTCCTCCTCTCCCAATCCTTCTAGCACCTTTCTCAGTTGACCTTTTTTCTTCTGTGCCTCCCTCTGCTCCCCACCCTGCACTGCCAGCCTCGGCTGCTGAAAGCTATGTCTCACCCCACTATAATTCTACTTATCCTCCTGGCATCTCTTCCCTTTTATTATCTCCCTGGAGCTTATTACCCCGCCTCTCCATTGATTTTCCAATTTGACTTTGTCCACTATCACCCATGCACTTTACACTCTATGCCATGCCCCCCCTTACCCCCCACAAATTTTGAATGGCAATTCCCAGATACCCATAACCGATGGCCATGGACTATGTCATCTCCCATTCCTCTCTTGTTACATGTGACATCTCTCTGGGATCAGTGCAATCAGCTCTCTCCACCCACTGATACGAAGCGCACATATAAACTCACCATTAGGGACTTGCGCTTGTGTACCCAGAATATACTGCTCCTCCGGCTACTCCTGTCTGGCAACATCCACCCTAACCCTGGCCCTATAACTTATGGTTCAAACAACCAAGTTAAACACTCTGGGACACTCTCCCTAGTTTCTCTCAATATCTGCAGCCTTCTCCCGAAGCTTGATGCCCTGCAAATCTTCTCTTGCCAGTATAAACCAGACATCATTGCTGTAGTTGAAAGCTGGCTATCACCGAAAGTCCCTGACTTAGCAATTGCCCTGCCTTGCTAAAATGTTTTCAGGCTAGATCAGAAGGCAAAAAGTGGAGGGGGATGTGCCATCTACTTCAGAGAGACTCTCACTGACCATCCCCTAAACACCCCTCTCTCAGACACATCTGCTCAGATCCTTCCCATTAGTATCATCCTAGGAGCCCATGGAAAAGTCCTCACAGTGCTGTGGTGTACATCCTACCAAAAGAGCAAGTAAAAGGCCTCAATGCATTCCTGGACTTCGCACGTACACAACCCCCTGGTTCTGAGCTAATCATGCTTGGTGACTTTAACATTAACTGGCTGGCCCCTGATACTGGGATCCTCAAGGATGCCCTTACCTCTGTAAACCTCACACAACTGGTCACCTCCCCAACCTGACACAACTACAGAACAGGAACAAGCTCCCTCCTGGACTGGGTCCTAACCAGCCACCCCACCCAGATCCCCAATATCTCCATCCTCCCTGATTCTCTTAGCGACCATTCCCCTGTCACCTGTGAATGGTCTAATAAATTATGTAAACCCCCTGCAGCAATCACCACCAGCAGAATCCTTTCCCGTGGGAAGTTGAAACTCCTCAAATCCCTTCTCAGGCAACAAGATTGGTCTCCTATTTTCAATGCATCAGATGTTAACTCAGTCCTGGATTTCTTCATCTCCACCTTCAATGCAGCCTGCAACTCATAGATCCCTTTAAAAAAGCGTAAAGTTAAAGCCCTCTTCAATCCTTGGCTCACCACCAACCTAACTGCACAACTAAAAGCAAGGGACCACCTCTGGCTTCTGGCCCAGAATTCTGGCACACAAACCAGCATTCAGAACTACAAACATACCCGAAATGCCTGTACATGATCAATCCGGCTTCACAAAAGCACCTACTACAAGGAAGCGCTCACCAACACATGGGGAAATGGGAAAGCTTTCTGGAATAATATTAAAGAAGTAACTGGAAAACAACCAAAAACCTCCCCAACTATGCTAGTCACGGATGGGACTATTACCCTCGACCCTGCTGCTATTGCCAATACTTTCAACACGGCCTTCATGGACCTCAGTAATGTCCCCCCAACTTCTTCGATGAAGCTTGCTCCCCTGCTCAACCTACTACCACTACACCCTCCCCTACACCTCCTCCCATCTACTTCAAAGCTGTCAAGATGCATGAAGCTCAGAAATACACTGCAAATGTAATCTCAAAAGCAAGACATAGTGGGGACACTCTTGACCTGAAACTGCTGTCCCTCACTCTTGATGAGGTGATTAGCCCACTAACTAAGATCTTCAACCTCTCCCTCAGCCTCAGCCAGTTCCCAGACAAATGGAAATCTGCCACTGTTACTCCGGTCCATAAAAGAGGAGATCAGATCAACACTGGAAACCACCAACCAATCTCCATACTGCCTCCTTTATCCAAGACCATCGAATGCATAGTTGCTGACCAGCTCACAGATTACCTGGATAAACACAATATCCTATGCTCATAGCAACATGGTTTTAGGAAACGACACAGCACTACATCAGCCCTCTTGGAATTCACCGGAGCCATCCACAGCTCACTGGATAATGGGCATTTGGCCAGGTTGGTCTTCATAGACCCAACTAAGGCCTTTGATACCATTCACCACTGCCTGCTTCTGGAATAGCTCTTAATTTCTGGGCTCTCCCCAGACTCCTCAGCCTGGTTTAAAAGTTACCTGGAGAACAGATCGCAAAGAGTGAAAATTGCAGGTGTCCTCTCTGATGCATGACTAGTCCACTCTGGAGTTCCTCTGGGTTCCATACTGGGGCCTATTCTTTTCAGTCTATTTCTAAATAACCTCCCCCAATCATGCCCTGAACAACTCATCCTCTATGCCAATGATGCCGTTATCCATGCCACCCATAAGGACACACTATCCCTACAGAACTAACTCCAGCTTGGTTTCTCCTCCATAGAGAACTGGTTCAGCAAACACAGACTCATCCTTAACTATAAAAAAATGAAATCTATGCTCTTCAGTAACTCACAACAAGAGCAGGCAGCATCCACTAACCATTACAAATCACCTTGGAGTGGCCATTGAAGAGGTACACTCATTTAAATATCTCGGGATCTCTCTTGACAATAACCTGTCCCATGGAGCCTACGTTGGCAGTGTAGCCAAGGAGGATAACATGCGACTTGGTCCCTTCTACGGGCATAGGATGCACCTTACCCCGAAGCCCTTAGGGTTGCTGTCCAAAGCTCGGTAGTCTCCGTTATCAACTATGGCCTCATAATATATGGCTCTACCACCTCAACAGCCCTCAGACACATTTCAACCACCCTAAACAAAGCCTGTCATCTTATAACTGGTGCCCATCAACTTATCCATACCTGCGACCTCTACGCCCAAACTGGATGGCTGCAACTATCAAACCATCTAAAATACCAAACCTGCATTATGGCAAAGAAGATAACCTTTGGACTTGCTCCCCCTGTTGTCCAAGCCCTCCTCAACACAAGTAGAAATCCCTGCCATACCAGGGGATCTGACTCTCAACTTCTGCTGATTCCTCACTGCCGAACATCAATGGGTCAAAGCTCATTTGCCTACAGGATGCCAAGCTGGTTAAATAATCTCTACAGAGAGAAATCTCTTTTGCCCCCAAGCTTGGCCCTGTCGAATCTGGACTCCGCCTCTCTCTCTCTCTGCCTCCAGTACCTGCGACTGCCATACCTAGCCAGCAACCGTAGCTACCCTCTCAGTGTTGCCTCAGCACCCCAGCAAACACTTTACCCCCCCTTTTCCCTTGGTCCTTCTCCTTCCCCCTTCCCTTTCTCCCCCCTTCCTCCCCCCCTCACCCCCCAAAAACCTGCCTCCTGCAATTCTCTATGATTTGTGATGATGCCTTTGGCAGCTCATATCCCTTCCAGTGTCTTACCCATGTCTTGTAATGCTGTTGCACACCTCATTTGCCCCTGACCTGTTCTGCCAAAAATGTATACATCTTCCTCCGGTAACTGATTGCAAACTTGTCTAACCTGTTATCCTGCCTTCAACTTCTGTACATGTTTTTGTCAAAAAATGTTTATATCTTCCACTGGCTACTGATTGCAAACTCGTTAACCTGTTTATCCTGCCTTTAATTTCTGTATTACCATGCATTGTTGTAGTTTTGTTGTACGGTCCTCAAACTGACGTGGAACCTTTGTAAAAGAGCTTTGACTCAAAGGTACTTGTAATCCTAGATTTAAATAAGCAAATAAATAAATAAAAACTCCTAAAGGTAAGGGAGCGAGAGTCAGCAAAATAGGGTTAAAGGGATTTGTTTACCTGCTTTTGACAAAGCTACACATGTATAACCGTGCTGAACATACTGAATTAAATTTGTTGATGAGAGGTAATAAAATGTACCTAAAAGTTATGGGCAGGATTCACAGAGCTTTCAAAAGACCCACAGCTGTGGGTAAACTGCTGCACAAGTGGGTTGCCACTTTTGGAGCTGCAGGTTACCCGCAGTGGTGGATATTTACAAAGGTAGAGCCGGATTATGACTGGCTCCACAGGTTACAGCCGCTTGCGGGAGGTGTCTCCAGGGAGATCCCTGCAGCTGCGGGAATGTGCTATGGCTGTTGGGAGCAGCCGTAACACCCTCTGCAACTGTTGTGGCTGTGAATCGCTACCACTGCAGCAGCGGGCGATTCCAGTCTGCAAAGGCAGTTACAGAGTGGGACTTAGGTTCTGGGCAGTTCGTGAATCCTGCCCTAAGTCTTTTGTGCTTTAATATGAGCAATCTCCATGTTACTGTCATCGTGCACTTCTCTGACTGAAAGTTATGTACCCAATGGTCAGGTAGTGTTAGAAACCTAGTAGGGGACAGATGGCTCAAATCTATTTTTATATTTAAAATACTGACTAGTTACTCTGTATTACTCAGTTTCTAGAGAGGTGGAAGAAGGCATGAGCCCATTGAGACCACCTTCCTCGCATCTGCGGGGTGTATATTAATTCACCAGACATCTGTTTAGAGGTAATTTATGAACAGCCAGAATGTTTTGGAACTGTCCTGTATTCGCTAATATTTTCTTCGAGTGTAATTCCTGCCATATCTATTGATTTCAGTGAGCTGAGCTGATGTACTATACTACACTTACTTTTGGATGTGAGCTCCAGTGACAAAATAGAAGACTGTCAAGCAAGTGTTTAGTGTGCGATTATTATGAAAACACTAGTCATTTTTTATTTCCTTAATGAAAGCTCACTCTTTTTCAACTCTGATACACAGTAGTAGGTAGTCAGGTTTTGAAAATGTACTTTATGAACAGTATCCGTGCTGACATGATGATCGTTTTGATCACCTAGTCATCAATGAGATGTAACACACAGCAACTCAATACGGCACTCATTAATGGCAAAATGGAATTTAGAAGAGTGAATCCAAAATCCCACTTAAATGTTTATGACCCTATTCTGTAATTATTCATGTGAATAAATAGTACCATGCACATACTTGCCTCAATTGAAAAGTGTATTGCTTTTCCAATCTTGCTTAACAGTAGGTTCCAAGCAGATTATAGTGAATATCTGTTTTCAAAATGTGATGTAAAGTAAACCATTCAAAAATATTCTTACACTTATTGTTTCATGTAATTGTGATGACTCAAGTGTCATAATTTAGCAACTGTAACATACCCATAATATGGGCTATCCATTTTTAATGAACCAGTACAGTGTTCACTTCTTTTGCAAATGCAAGTGATTACCACCACGAGATGACTGTTTAATATTGATATAATATATTTCTAAATTTAATTATGCAAGAAAATGATTACCATTTTAAAACATGGCAAACCGTACACCTAACCTCTTTTGTATCAATGAAGTTACATTGTGTTGGAAATGCCCACAACCAGCGGATAGCCTAAAAGCTCACATTTGAACCAGTGGGCCCTGCGCTTTCACAGACAAATAAGGCTACAAGTACACTGTCTTAAAAAGTAAGGGAATTCATTGTAAAAAAATTATGTTAATGCATCAGTTAGGGTTAAAGATAAAGTGACAAACATAGGGAAATATTATGTTAGGGTTTCCAACCCTAAAACGGGGGGGGCGGCTCAGAGGTAATTTAAGGAAGTATTTTTTCACAGAGAGGGTTGTGGATGCATGGAACGGCCTTCCAGAGGAGGTTGTGGAGTCAAAAACAGTGGTGGAATTCAAGCATGCATGGGACAGTCATAAGGCCATTCTAGGGGGTGGGGGTCGGAAGAAGTAGGCTGCTGGTTAACTAGGATCTGCAACTTATCCAGTAGGTAGGGAAATGGGCAGACTGGGTGGGCCAAGTGGTCCTTATCTGCCATCAAATTCTATGTTTCTATGTTTCTATGTTAACACCTGCCTCACCCCTGAAGCAAATGAGGGGTTTAGTCTTCCTTGAAGTTGTGAACCCTAATTCTCACCCCATTGTATGCACTCATGAAACAAACCAAGAGCACAAAAGAAAGCACCCAAACTTTGGGAAAGGCAACCAGGACAGCATCAATCACTTGTTTCAGTCCTTTATAAATGCAAACGTGCACATCAAAAACACTGACAAGGTGGCTACACAGCGGATAAGTACGTACTGACGTTTCACTTAGCATGCTGCCAGGCTTCTTCAGAGTAATTTAACAGAATGAAATGGTGCTCAGTTTATACCAATCAAGGTAGTATCACATGACTTATAAAAAACAACCACCTCATTTTAAAGTGGTCAGTGCTAGAATAAATATCATTATAGTGAAAAAACAGTGCACATTATGTGTAAACACATCCCTTAAAAAACATGATTCATATTCTTGGAATAATTTAATCCATGTATGCACAAAATCTTTACCAAATTACATATATTCTGTACCTTAATCACATGGATTTTATGTCAAATAGGCTAAAAAGCTGAACTCATATTTATTTAAGGTCAGAAAAAATATATATGTATATAATGTAGTATACCCGTATATCTATTATGTGGGGGTATAGCATTTGTGTGCAAATTAGTTGTTCCAGGCACCTAAACTTTCAATTCCTATCTGCCCAAAGAGTACATCTACCCACTCCTGGTTAAGAGAATCATGTGTCAAAGTGAAAACCCCACCAGCTACACTGGATAATGATGCTAGTACTGTATCTTACTGATATCCTCCTAGCATCTCTATTTCTTAAGGAAAGCAGACAAGTCAATGCTGTCATTCAATCCCTTGTTAAAGCATGCCCCTAACTGAAATATCCAGTAGCTTTCTCTCTATCCTATCAGCTTTTTGAGATCCAACCCCCTGTTTCCCAGTGTGGCCAGCTCAATGCCGATGAAGCTAAAGACATGTTTTGTCTTGCTCTCTTGAATATGTTTAACAGTCGCTTATGAAGTGTCCCCTCTGTCCACCTCTCATGTGTTCCCCTGATCTAACCTTAAACTTATGTGTGGTCCGACTCACATTGTAGGCTCCACAATTGCATTGCAACAAATATACCACTCCATTACTGTTACAGGTTATTAATTCTTTAATTGGTATGGCATTCCCTGTGATGGGATAATTAAATTCTTTGCAGGAGTGGACATATCTGCAATACGTGCAGTTCCCACATTGGTGTATGCCCACAGGTGCAGATGCCAACAGGGTCTGTCTGTCGGGCTCTTGGCCAGGTATTACATTTGTGACAACCATGTCTCTTAAGTTTTTACACTTACGAAAGACTATTGTGGGTCCTTGTTTAACTATATGGGTCAATCTGGGTTCCAATTCCAAGACTGACCAGTTGTTACTAATAATCTGTCTTATTTTATCAGCCCTCCTTGAAAAGCCTGTTACAAAGGGACACTACATTTTTCCATCTTCTTTTAGAGTGGGAGCCCTATACTGTAGAACCTGTTCTCTATCCATTCTATCAACTTTCTGTATGGCTGTAGCTATACTCTGTTGGCTATACCCCCCCTATCCAGAAATCTCCTAACCTGAACACTCCTCTACTGTTTATATTCCCCCAGTTCCATATAGTTTCTTAAGGTGTGAACTAGCTGCCCCTTTGGTATGTTGTAACATATATGGTATGGATGGCAACTGTCTTACTTCAATGAGCTGTTACGATCTGTGCTTTTTTGAAATAGGGTAGTGCTCACTCCACCCTTGCCATTCTTGTGAAGCTTAAGATCCAAGTATGTGATATCTGTTTGGCTCAATTCATATTTGTATCTCAGGCAGCTACTGGTCTGTTCCATCCAATCCACAAAGAAGGTAAATTCCTCTCATGTTCCCTTTCAGACAATGAGAATATCATCTATAAAGCATCACCACAAATCCAGTCTAGATAAGAAAGGATTTGTGGCGATGCTGTACAGACAATCGTTTTCCCATTTGCCAAAAAACAAGTTTGCATAACTTGAGGCCATTGTGGTGCCCATTGCTGTACCACGAATCTGGTGATACAGCTGTTTCTGGAACAGGAATACATTCTTTTGTAGCACCAGATTAGCCAACTGCAGTAAAAACCATGTGGGAACAGCAGTGGTGTATTTGTTGCAGTGCAATTGTGGAGCCTACTATGTGGGTCAGACCACATGTAAGTTTAAGGTTAGAATAGGGGAACACATGAGAGCAGTAGACAAAGGGGACACTTCATATGCGATTGGTAACCTTATTCAAGAGAGCAAGTCAGAACAACATGGACCAGATATTCAAAACTTTGCGCTGAGCGCAAACTGTTTGTGCAGGTTTAGCGTGGGATTAGCGCTGGTTTGCTATATTCAAAAGGCCAAATAGCACATGCAAACTGCATTAGCGCCAGGCAAACTCATAATGTATGCAAGGGGCAAACTCGGGGGCATGTATAAGAATACAGTCACAATGCTGTATTCAGTGACTAGTGCCACGCAAAGTGATGGTGCACATTACAGCCCAAGAAAGATAGTCTTAACCCTAAGCAATCAGCTTTGTGTGACATTTTGGCTTTGCGCGGTGTTTGTGTGACTTTTCTGTGGCTTTGCACACCCTAACAAATAAATATGATGCACAGACAAAGCCAGACATAAAGGAAACATGCTGCTCACTGATGGCATCACAATGATGCCATCATCTGCCACAAGGCCCAGCCATGCCAGGCAGTAAGTGGTGACCCTGCTGCCAGTGGACAGCATGGCAGTGTGGCCATACAGCACACACCTGTGGACACCAACAGATGCCAGAACACACATGCAGCACTGTGGGCATGGAGGATGTTGAGGGGAGAGTGTACGGGTGGCCAGGCTGTGCCACAGACCAGGTGTCCACAAGGCTGGGACACATCACGCAGAGCACATGGGCCAGTATTGGGAATACCCCAACACTAGTGTGCCTTTCTGATAATATATGCCCCCCAGACACATACCACACAGCTGTACAACTGCCACAGCACACAAAGCCGGACATGTATATGTCACTGTGAGCATCCCATGCCAGAGGTGCAGCATCCGTGGGTCACACAACAGCGTAACAGTAATGTCCACTGTTAGTAAACACCTGCATGTTGGGCCTGTCACTGTGTATAGTGCAGTCATCATCACTGCCCTACACACCATAGGCAGTGCTGTGTCCACACACTACTGGCCCCCTTACTACTGTGGTGTCTGCTGTGCACTGTAGCATGACCTACTGTGCAACAGTTGCATGCAGCAGCACCACCACCATCTGTGCCTATGCTGTGTTGAATCCTGGGGTACAATATTCTATGCTATGCTGTACTGTTTACATGTAGCCTGCAGCTATCATCATGCACTGCCAGACTGACCTACAGGTGGAGCTGCGGGTGGATCTGGCCAGCACATGTACTTCCAGACTGACCTACAGATGGAGCTGTGGGACCCTGCAGTAACGCTGGGCAAACAGCATGCAAATCAGGGCATAATGAAATGCTAATCTGGATGTTTGCCCAGAGACTACCTAAGTAGGCTCATTTGCATGTCACTTTCGAATATGGCAAAGTTTAGCGCCGGGCAAACATGTTTGCACCAGGCAAATGGTTTAGCTCCGCACTAAACACATGCAAACATGTTAGTGCTGCGCAAACAGTTCAGGGAATATTATACAGTTTTGAACACTGTACTTTCACATGCACTGCTGCCTGCAGCTGTACTGAGTCCACATATTTGCTGGCACACAGATTGGCCACATAGTTCACCTCTACCTGCCTTCACTACACTGTGCACTGTGTTGCTGTTGTGGTTTGCACTTCCTGGTTGCTATATTCAGAGCTGTCTTATTCCAAGGCTAAGTTGCCCTACACTCCCAGCCCAGTTTGCCTGGCCTCATTCCCATGCAATATTCAGAAGCTGTTTGCCCCAGGCTATTCCTTTTGAATATAGCTTGATTTTTGCTCTGGGCTAAGTTTATCCACAGGGCATTGCTAATTTAGCCCCTAGGCAAAGTTTTCAATATCTGGCCCCATGTCTTTAGCGTCATTGGCATTGAGTTGGTCACACTGGGAAATGGGGGGATCTCAAAAAGTTGATAGGACAGACAGCAAGCTACTGGACATTTGAGTTAGGGGCATGCCTTAACAAGGGATTGAATGACAGCATTGACTTATCTGCTTTCCTTCTGTAGATTGTAGGCTTGTAGTGACACTATACTTTCTTTCTGTGTTGTCTTTACTTATTATTGTTTTTGGGCTGTTGAAAATTTAAAACATAGTGGTGGTGTAATTCTGTGCTGTCTTTAATTGCTGCAAATTTTATCTTGGCTTATCTGACTGTCCTGTAGCTGGGGGAAGGGTGTTAATTGTCTGGCCTCTGACCTCAGCTACGTGATAACTGAAGGTGGGGCTTAGTCACAGTTAAAGCAGCAAACAGAGGTTCATCTTCTCAGAAGAAGCCAGAAGGTGAAGGAAGGAAACATATTCAATTCAGTGCTTCAGAGTAACTGGTAATTGGTATTTTCTTTAAACTTAGATTGTAGGCTTGTAGTGACACTATACTTTCTTTCTGTGTTGTCTTTACTTATAATTGTTTTGGGCTGTTGAAAATTTAAAACATAGTGGTGGTGTAATTCTGTGCTGTCTTTAATTGCTGCAAATTTTATCTTGGCTTGTCTGACTGTCCTGTAGCTGGGTGAAGGGTGTTAATTGTCTGGCCTCTGACCTCAGCTATGTGATAACTGGAGGTGGGGCTTAGTCACAGTTAAAGCAGCAAACAGAGGTTCATCTTCTCAGAAGAAGCCAGAATGTGAAGGAAGGAAACATATTCAATTCAGTGCTTTAGAGTAACTGGTAATTGGTATTTTTCTTTTAAACTTAGATTGTAGGCTTGTAGTGACACTATACTTTCTTTCTGTGTTGTCTTTACTTATAATTGTTTTTGGGCTGTTGAAAATTTAAAACATAGTGGTGGTGTAATTCTGTGCTGTCTTTAATTGCTGCAAATTTTATCTTGGCTTGTCTGACTGTCCTGTAGCTGGGCGAAGGGTGTTAATTGTCTGGCCTCTGACCTCAGCTACGTGATAACTGGAGGTGGGGCTTAGTCACAGTTAAAGCAGCAAACAGAGGTTCATCTTCTCAGAAGAAGAAGCCAGAAGGTGAAGGAAGGAAACATATTCAATTCAGTGCTGCAGAGTAACTGGTAATTGGTATTTTTCTTTTAAACTTAGATTGTAGGCTTGTAGTGACACTATACTTTCTTTCTGTGTTGTCTTTACTTATAATTGTTTTTGGGCTGTTGAAAATTTAAAACATAGTGGTGGTGTAATTCTGTGCTGTCTTTAATTGCTGCAAATTTTATCTTGGCTTGTCTGACTGTCCTGTAGCTGGGTGAAGGGTGTTAATTGTCTGGCCTCTGACCTCAGCTACGTGATAACTGGAGGTGGGGCTTAGTCACAGTTAAAGCAGCAAACAGAGGTTCATCTTCTCAGAAGAAGCCAGAAGGTGAAGGAAGGAAACATATTCAATTCAGTGCTTCAGAGTAACTGGTAATTGGTATTTTTCTTTTAAACTTAGATTGTAGGCTTGTAGTGACACTATACTTTCTTTCTGTGTTGTCTTTACTTATAATTGTTTTTGGGCTGTTGAAAATTTAAAACATAGTGGTGGTGTAATTCTGTGCTGTCTTTAATTGCTGCAAATTTTATCTTGGCTTGTCTGACTGTCCTGTAGCTGGGTGAAGGTGTTAATTGTCTGGCCTCTGACCTCAGCTACGTGATAACTGGAGGTGGGGCTTAGTCACAGTTAAAGCAGCAAACAGAGGTTCATCTTCTCAGAAGAAGCCAGAAGGTGAAGGAAGACATATTCAATTCAGTGCTTTAGAGTAACTGGTAATTGGTATTTTTCTTTTAAACTTAGATTGTAGGCTTGTAGTGACACTATACTTTCTTTCTGTGTTGTCTTTACTTATAATTGTTTTTGGGCTGTTGAAAATTTAAAACATAGTGGTGGTGTAATTCTGTGCTGTCTTTAATTGCTGCAAATTTTATCTTGGCTTGTCTGACTGTCCTGTAGCTGGGTGAAGGGTGTTAATTGTCTGGCCTCTGACCTCAGCTACGTGATAACTGAGTGGGGCTTAGTCACAGTTAAAGCAGCAAACAGAGGTTCATCTTCTCAGAAGAAGCCAGAAGGTGAAGGAAGGAAACATATTCAATTCAGTGCTTCAGAGTAACTGGTAATTGGTATTTTTCTTTTAAACTTAGATTGTAGGCCTGTAGTGACACTATACTTTCTTTCTGTGTTGTCTTTACTTATAATTGTTTTTGGGCTGTTGAAAATTTAAAAAATAGTGGTGGTGTAATTCTGTGCTGTCTTTAATTGCCACAAATTTTATCTTGGCTTGTCTGACTGTCCTGTAGCTGGGTGAAGGGTGTTAATTGTCTGGCCTCTGACCTCAGCTACGTGATAACTGGAGGTGGGGCTTAGTCACAGTTAAAGCAGCAAACAGAAGTTCATCTTCTCAGAAGAAGCCAGAAGGTGAAGGAAAGACATATTCAATTCAGTGCTTCAGAGTAACTGGTAATTGGTATTTTTCTTTTAAACTTAGATTGTAGGCTTGTAGTGACACTATACTTTCTTTCTGTGTTGTCTTTACTTATAATTGTTTTTGGGCTGTTGAAAATTTAAAACATAGTGGTGGTGTAATTCTGTGCTGTCTTTAATTGCTGCAAATTTTATCTTGGCTTGTCTGACTGTCCTGTAGCTGGGTGAAGGGTGTTAATTGTCTGGCCTCTGACCTCAGCTACGTGATAACTGGAGGTGGGGCTTAGTCACAGTTGAAGCAGCAAACAGAGGTTCATCTTCTCAGAAGAAGCCAGAAGGTGAAGGAAGGAAACATATTCAATTCAGTGCTTTAGAGTAACTGGTAATTGGTATTTTCTTTTAAACTTAGATTGTAGGCTTGTAGTGACACTATACTTTCTTTCTGTGTTGTCTTTACTTATAATTGTTTTGGGCTGTTGAAAATTTAAAACATAGTGGTGGTGTAATTCTGTGCTGTCTTTAATTGCTGCAAATTTTATCTTGGCTTGTCTGACTGTCCTGTAGCTGGGTGAAGGGTGTTAATTGTCTGGCCTCTGACCTCAGCTACGTGATAACTGGAGGTGGGGCTTAGTCACAGTTGAAGCAGCAAACAGAGGTTCATCTTCTCAGAAGAAGCCAGAAGGTGAAGGAAGGAAGCATATTCAATTCAGTGCTTTAGAGTAACTGGTAATTGGTATTTTTCTTTTAAACTTAGATTGTAGGCTTAGTGACACTATACTTTCTTTCTGTGTTGTCTTTACTTATAATTGTTTTGGGCTGTTGAAAATTTAAAACATAGTGGTGGTGTAATTCTGTGCTGTCTTTAATTGCTGCAAATTTTATCTTGGCTTGTCTGACTGTCCTGTAGCTGGGTGAAGGGTGTTAATTGTCTGGCCTCTGACCTCAGCTACGTGATAACTGGAGGTGGGGCTTAGTCACAGTTAAAGCAGCAAACAGAGGTTCATCTTCTCAGAAGAAGCCAGAAGGTGAAGGAAGGAAACATATTCAATTCAGTGCTTTAGAGTAACTGGTAATTGGTATTTTTCTTTAAACTTAGATTGTAGGCTTGTAGTGACACTATACTTTCTTTCTGTGTTGTCTTTACTTATAATTGTTTTTGGGCTGTTGAAAATTTAAAACATAGTGGTGGTGTAATTCTGTGCTGTCTTTAATTGCTGCAAATTTTATCTTGGCTTGTCTGACTGTCCTGTAGCTGGGTGAAGGGTGTTAATTGTCTGGCCTCTGACCTCAGCTACGTGATAACTGGAGGTGGGGCTTAGTCACAGTTAAAGCAGCAAACAGAGGTTCATCTTCTCAGAAGAAGCCAGAAGGTGAAGGAAGGAAACATATTCAATTCAGTGCTTTAGAGTAACTGGTAATTGGTATTTTTCTTTTAAACTTAGATTGTAGGCTTGTAGTGACACTATACTTTCTTTCTGTGTTGCCTTTACTTATAATTGTTTTTGGGCTGTTGAAAATTTAAAACATAGTGGTGGTGTAATTCTGTGCTGTCTTTAATTGCTGCAAATTTTATCTTGGCTTGTCTGACTGTCCTGTAGCTGGGTGAAGGTGTTAATTGTCTGGCCTCTGACCTCAGCTACGTGATAACTGGAGGTGGGGCTTAGTCACAGTTAAAGCAGCAAACAGAGGTTCATCTTCTCAGAAGAAGCCAGAAGGTGAAGGAAGGAAACATATTCAATTCAGTGCTTTAGAGTAACTGGTAATTGGTATTTTTCTTTTAAACTTAGATTGTAGGCTTGTAGTGACACTATACTTTCTTTCTGTGTTGCCTTTACTTATAATTGTTTTTGGGCTGTTGAAAATTTAAAACATAGTGGTGGTGTAATTCTGTGCTGTCTTTAATTGCTGCAAATTTTATCTTGGCTTGTCTGACTGTCCTGTAGCTGGGTGAAGGGTGTTAATTGTCTGGCCTCTGACCTCAGCTACGTGATAACTGGAGGTGGGGCTTAGTCACAGTTAAAGCAGCAAACAGAGGTTCATCTTCTCAGAAGAAGCCAGAAGGTGAAGGAAGGAAACATATTCAATTCAGTGCTTCAGAGTAACTGGTAATTGGTATTTTTCTTTTAAACTTAGATTGTAGGCTTGTAGTGACACTATACTTTCTTTCTGTGTTGTCTTTACTTATAATTGTTTTTGGGCTGTTGAAAATTTAAAACATAGTGGTGGTGTAATTCTGTGTTGTCTTTAATTGCTGCAAATTTTATCTTGGCTTGTCTGACTGTCCTGTAGCTGGGTGAAGGGTGTTAATTGTCTGGCCTCTGACCTCAGCTACGTGATAACTGGAGGTGGGGCTTAGTCACAGTTAAAGCAGCAAACAGAGGTTCATCTTCTCAGAAGAAGCCAGAAGGTGAAGGAAGGAAACATATTCAATTCAGTGCTTGAGAGTAACTGGTAATTGGTATTTTTCTTTTAAACTTAGATTGTAGGCTTGTAGTGACACTATACTTTCTTTCTGTGTTGTCTTTACTTATAATTGTTTTTGGGCTGTTGAAAATTTAAAACATAGTGGTGGTGTAATTCTGTGCTGTCTTTAATTGCTGCAAATTTTATCTTGGCTTGTCTGACTGTCCTGTAGCTGGGTGAAGGTGTTAATTGTCTGGCCTCTGACCTCAGCTACGTGATAACTGGAGGTGGGGCTTAGTCACAGTTAAAGCAGCAAACAGAGGTTCATCTTCTCAGAAGAAGCCAGAAGGTGAAGGAAGGAAACATATTCAATTCAGTGCTTTAGAGTAACTGGTAATTGGTATTTTTCTTTTAAACTTAGATTGTAGGCTTGTAGTGACACTATACTTTCTTTCTGTGTTGTCTTTACTTATAATTGTTTTTGGGCTGTTGAAAATTTAAAACATAGTGGTGGTGTAATTCTGTGCTGTCTTTAATTGCTGCAAATTTTATCTTGGCTTGTCTGACTGTCCTTTAGCTGGGTGAAGGGTGTTAATTGTCTGGCCTCTGACCTCAGCTACGTGATAACTGGAGGTGGGGCTTAGTCACAGTTAAAGCAGCAAACAGAGGTTAATCTTCTCAGAAGAAGCCAGAAGGTGAAGGAAGGAAACATATTCAATTCAGTGCTTCAGAGTAACTGGTAATTGGTATTTTTCTTTTAAACTTAGATTGTAGGCTTGTGTGACACTATACTTTCTTTCTGTGTTGTCTTTACTTATAATTGTTTTTGGGCTGTTGAAAATTTAAAACATAGTGGTGGTGTAATTCTGTGCTGTCTTTAATTGCTGCAAATTTTGCCCCCACCCTTCCCCAACTCTTAATTATATGCCCTGATAAACCTGATTGACAGGAGCTAAACACAGGGTATAGTAAAGAGGTGTGAAGTAGGAGGGCATAAGGGGAAGAAGACCCCTCAGCACGACAAGTATTTTGACTCATTTATTTATTTATCGGTTTCTTTTTCCTTAAAAGATATATATATATATCTGACGATCAGTTACAGGATTTTTAGTACTGTAAATAAATAAAAAGAGAACTAAGAGAGCTTCAGTAGCAGAGAAGTGGTGGAATTGCAGTATAATGTGGGGGTGGTGCAATGCAGTGGCTGTGGGGCAGCCATATTCAGGCAGACCTTCTGGACACTGAGGTGCTGCCCTATCTGCATGCATCTCTCTAGACTGCGGGATGAGGTAGCCAGACTCAGGCGGAGTAAACTGGGTCAGGGTACCATGCCCCTATCCAGGGACCACCAGTCCAATGCAGCTGCCTCAAAGGATGCCGAGCGAGGAGCACTTGGATGACAGTGGGCTCAGGGAGGTTAGAGCAGTCAGGCAGAGGCACATCCCAGATCCTATTCCTCTCAAGAACTCATATGCCACACTGGCAAATGAGGACAACCAAATAGAGGTACCCAGGGAAGTGGAAGGAAAGGATGTGGAGGTTAGGCAAGGAGGTGACCTCAGTGGGGAAAGCAGTGGACCCCATAGAGGAGGAAGCAAATCCTGGTGGGGGACTCCATCGTAAGAGGGATCCAGCTAGGAACACAGGAGGGGGAGGACAGGGAGGTGAGGTGCCTACCAGGTGCCACGGCATGGAGGGATGGAAGGAAGATACTGGGGATCACTGGGAAGGCAAGATGGGAGGGTGAGCTGGATGTCATTATCCACCTAGGTACTAATGACTTGGCAAATGGGAAGCCAAAGGAAGTTCAGGAAGAGTTTAGGAAACTGGGAGGGTCTCAAGCAAGTAGCTACTTCTGTCACTTTCTCAAGTACTACCTGTGAGAGGCAAGGAGAGCATAAGGAGTGCATGCACCAGGAACTTTAACTCATGGTTGAAGAACTGGTGCTGTGAGAAGGAGTTTGGATTCATTGGTGGCTGGGGACCCACCTGGAGGGATGGAGGTTTGTTCAAGCCTGACGGCCTGCATCCATCCTGGAGAAATCCAAGCACTCAATGATAAGTTTAAATGCTACATTGACAAGCATTTAAACTAGCAAAGGGTGGCTTGAGCCAGCAGAGACCGGTACTCGCTCACCCCACAGCTAGTAGTGGAACCAGTGAACCAGAGGTAGCTATCTCTGCAAAGCAGTGTGCAAAAGATGGAGATTAGTGTCCAAAGGTGGATAGCAGAAAAGGGCAAAATTCAGCAGAAGGGCAAACAGCAAAGAGAACCAGGGATAAATGACAACCAAGGAAGGGGCTGGAGTAGAACAGTGAAGCAGTCTAGGAGGTCAAATCATGGAAAGCCATGTGTGCAAATGCCAGCAGCCTTAGCAACAAGATGGAAGATCTGGAGGCTGTCATGGTACAGTCAGACCTGGACATTGTGGCCATCACTGAAACCTGGTGTAATGATAACCATGACTGGGAGATGGCCACTACCTGCTACAACATATTCAGAAGAGACAGAGCAGGCAGGAAGGAGGAGGAGTGGCACTGTATGTGAAAAATGACATAAGTGACACAGATCCAGGAGGAACAAAATCGGGAGAGATACTGTGGGTTAAGCTGGAAAGGAAAATGGGGACAGCCATCCGCACAGGTGTGGTCTATAGACCACCAGCCCAGGAGGAAGAAACAGATAGGAGCTGATACTAGCCATCCAAGGATGGCAGACAAGAGTGAGGTAGTACTGGTTGGAGACTTCAATATACCAGACGTGGACTGAGCATCCTGCAGCAGCATCAACTAGGAGCAGATTTATCCTGGACTCCTCTCAGGGTGCCTTCTCAAACAACTGGTCATGGAACCAACTCGGCAGAAGGCAATACTGGACCTTGTGCTCACAAACAGGGACAGTGTGATGGGGTAACAGTGGGGAGCACCTGGGTAACAGTGACCACCAGTCATTGTGGTTTGAAATCACAGAAGAGCAGAACCAAACCACACAAAACACGTATCCTGGATTTTAGGGGGCAGACTTTGGGAAAATGGGGAGATACTTGAAAGAGGCATTAAGGGAATGGGACAGGAATCAGGGGTTGAGGAACAGTGGGCAGTATTTAAAATGGGGATTATAAGAACAACAGAATTATGCATTAAGCAGGTTAGCAAGAGGAAAAGGAAGAGAGACCATTATGGTTTTCCAAAGAGGTAGCAAAGAAAGTGAAAGCCAAAAGATTGCATTCAGGCAATACAAAAGACACAGGCAGAAGGGGATAGGAGAAGTACCAGGAGAAACAAAGGGAGGCAGGGAAGTCAGTAAGGGAAGCCAAAGCTCAGACAGAAGAACACATTGCAAAATCAGTGGGTAGGGGACAAAACCTTTACAGGTACATAAGTGAAAAAGAAAGACAAGGGAGGATAGTGAGACTGAAGGGGGGAGGATGGGAGCGCGTGGAGGATGACAACAATAAAGCTGACATATTGAACAGGTATTTCTGCTCCAGTCTTTACTAAGGAAGAGGGGTAATGGGTCTGAAGGGAGTACAAGGGTGAGAATGGTGCAGAAATGGACACAAGTCCTTTACACGAGAAAGGGTCCTGAAGGAACTAGAAGTAATAAGAGTTGATAAAGCAATGGGGCCAGATGGGGTGCACCCAGGGTCCTTAAAGAACTAAGAGGTGGTGGCTGAACCTCTGGCTATCCTGTTCAACCAATCACTGGAAACAGGGAGGTACCCAAAGACTGGAGGACAGCAGATGTAGTCCCTTATACAAAGTGGGAACAAAGAGGAAGCAGGGAACTACAGACCAGTCAGCCTCACCTCGGTAGTGGGAAAGATCATGGAAGCACTACTGAAGGAGAGATTGGTGAACATCTGGTTGTCAATGGACTACAGGACCCAAGACAGCATGGTTTCACCAGGGGAGGTCATGTCAGACCAACCTCATTGAATTTTTTGACTGGGTGACTAGGGAGGTGGATCAGGGAGGGCAGTGGACATGGCCTATCTGGACTTCAGCAAGGCCTTTGACACTGTGCCACATAGAAGACTATTACACAAACTGGGGAATATGGGTGTGGGCAGGACAGTAGTGTGGTGGGTAGGTAACTGGCTGGGTGGCAGGACACAGAGGGTGGTGGTAAATGGCTGTCACTCCACAGAGGGAAGAGTAACCAGTGGGGTACCACAGGATCAGTGCTGGGACGGTCCTATTCAACATCTTCATCAGTGACATTGCACAGGATCTAGAAGGCAGAATTTCACTGTTCGCTGATGACACAAAGCTCTGTAACAGAGTAGACACACCAGAGGGTGTAGACAGAATGAGAAGGGACCTGCAGAAACTTGAAGAATGGTCAAGGGTTTGGCAGTTGAAATTCAATGCAAAGAAGTGCAAGATAATGCATATGGGCACAAAACCTGGCACAATATATCAGTTGGGGGTGAGGATATAGCATGCCAAGCAGGAAAGGGATCTTGGGGTTGTCATCTCTGATGGCCTCAAGGTAGGAAACAGTGTGACAAGGCATCAGGTAAAGCAAATAGGATGCTGGGATGCATAGGCAGGGCATCACCAGCAGGAAAAGGGAGGTCATAATTCCACCATACAAGACACTAGTGAGGCCCCACCTGGAGTACAGTGTACAGTTCTGGAGACCATACCTACGTAAGGACATAGACAGGGTAGAGAAGGTTCAGAGGAGGGCAACAAAGATGGTGCATGGGTTGCATCACAAGTCCTATGAAGACAGGTTGAAGGAACTGAACATGTACTCCTGGAGGAGAGGAGGGAGAGGGATATGATGAGAGACATACAAGTATCTTACAGGGAGGAACAGGGTGCAGGAAAACACTATTTTTAAGCGAAAAGATGTTTCAGGACTAGAGGGCATGGGATGAAGTTGGAGGGAGGCGATTCAGAGGAAACATGAGAAGAATTTCTTCCAGAGCAGGTGGTGGACAAGTGGAACACCCTGCCAGAGGAAGTGGTGGGGGCTGAAACAATCACGGGATTTAAGAATGCATGGGATAGACATAAAGGAATTCTAGAGGGCAGGGGTAAGGGGAAACAGACTTCTAGGAAAACAAACTAAACTTACAAGCTCAAATGGGCAGACTAGGTGGGCCATAGGCCCTTATCTGCCGACACTGTCTATGTATCTATGTATAATAGAGATGCTTGGAGGACATCAGTAAGATAATAGCACCATTATCCTGTGTAGCTGGTGGTGTTTTTACTTTGACACATGACTCTCTTAATCAGGAGTGGGTAGATATACTCTCTGAGCAGCTAGGAATTGAAAGTTTAGATGCCTGGAATAACTAACTTGCACACAAATGCTATACCTCCACATAATAGATATAGGGGTATACTACATTATATACTGTACATATATATATTTTCTGACCTTTAAATAAATATGAGTTCAGCTTTTTAACCTATTTGACATAAAATCTATGTGATTAAGGTACAGAATATATGTAATTTGGTTAGAGAGTTTGTGCATACATGGACTAAATTATGCCAAGAATATGAATCATGTTTTTTAAGGGATGTGTTTACGCAAAATGTGCACTGTTTTTTCACTATAATGATATTTATTCTAGGACTGACCACTTTGAAATGAGGTGGTTGGTTTTTATAAGTCATGTGATATTCCCTTGATTGGTATAAATTGAGCACCACTTAATTCTATGAAATTGCTCTGAAGAAGCCTGGCAGCATGCTAGGTGAAACGTCAGTACATACTTATCCGCTGTGTAGCCACCTTGGCAGTGTTTTTGATGTGCACGTTTGCATTTAAAAAGGACTGAAACAAGTGATTTATGCTGTCCTAGTCGTCTTTCCAAAAGTGTGGGTGCTTTCTTTTGTGTTCTTTGTATGTTATGTTCTTTGAGCAGCACCATACATATTTCCTGGTGCTACATACTGTAGTTCTGCTGTGCCATTTGACTCATGAAACATACAACCTGGCTCCATCACATCTTAGCTCTTCTGTTACTGCAGTGGGGGTTAAGCGTTATGGTTGACAACACAAGGAAGACTACACCCCTTATTCACTTCAGGGGTGGGGCAGGTGTTTTAGGGTTGGAAACCCTAACATCACATTTCCCTATGTTTGTCTCTTATCTTCAACTGATGCATTAATGTAATTTTTTTACAATGAAGATATATATATATATGTATATAGTTAGGGCTTATTGTGTATGGAATTCAGGGCTCTCAAAATGTTGTGCACATTCTAAAAGTTGTGCATGTTCTGTCATTAAGTGCACCTGTGTCCCTGCTTGTCTGCCTCTCGCCTGACACCCACTTTCACTTTCAGTTAGCAAGACTTCTGCAGGCTGTAGCCTGCCTTCGCGACCACAGTAGCAGTTTGTGATGCCCACCGTCAGTGTGTCTCAGCCTGGGATTTACCTGAGTGCAGTAGCACTTAGGAGGCACAGCCGCTCCTCCTCGGCTCACACACTCTCTCTCTCTCTCTCTCTCTCTCTCTCTCTCTCTCTAGTGGCGTAACTGCTGAACTGCTACAGGAAAGTGAGAAACTGACACTGCTTGGATTTTATCCTCTTTTTAATATGTGCAGTAATTCCAACATCTGCTGGTAGCCTTTTCTCAGCACAGCTGCTCCACAGCTCTCAATCTCTCTCCCTCTCCCTTGCACTTTGCTACTTACCTCTACAGAACCATACTATAAAAATTAAATATGGGTGAAAATACATGGATCTATGACAGTTGGTTGACAATCTTGTTGTCGACCTATGTTACAGCGACTTCTTTATCTTGACCGCATTTGCAGTCAGCATAAAATGAGTCACATCAGACTTTGTTTTCTTTGGAAGGCTTTGCCCCCAATACCCCCCACTATTTAAATAATAAACTCTGAGTCGGAGTTGCTTCAGGAAGGGGGTGCAATACCCCCAGAAAGTAGTGCCGGGGTCCCATGCCAATACTACAGTGACCTGGCACTGTTGTAACTGTAGTGTCGGTTGCGGTAAAGTTGTCACCGTAGTGACGGTATACCACCATACACAACTCGCCTTATGTTTCCATCTTGAGGATGAGATAACAGCATGGACTTCTCAAGCTTAGCTCTCAGGGTCAATATGCTATTATCTCAAACTCTTGATAGAAACACAGGCTTGTTATGTATGGTCACCCATACATTATTCCTTATATTATAGTGGTACAGTAGAGCCACTATAGTTAGGGTTCAGTAGGCTGTTTAATGTTAAACCCCTAACTTTGCACTTTAATAGCTTTGCCACTGTTCAACGGATTTGCACAAATGTTTGCATGCACAGTCTTGGGGCCAAGGTCTCCTGACTTGTCAAGTTTCATTCCAGTTGGATGTGTGGATTCTGAGATCCAGATAGGGAAAAAAAGTGAAAAGATTGGGGGTTTGCTGTTTTGTTTTATTTATTGTCATTGCCTAGTGCCCAGATTGTTTGGAATTTTGCTCTGAAATTTTAAGGGTAGAAAGGGCTTGGGCCACAGTGGTGACTTTCACTGGTTTGGTGAAAACATATTAATCCATTCCAGAGTTACAAGGATTTGAAATTTTGGTTCTGAGCATGCTCAGTATGGTCTTTTGGATAGCGGTTTTATACAAAAAAAGAATTTGGTCCGTACAAAAAAGATTCTGTTTTGTATGGGGGTAATCTTTCTTCATGAGATTAGAATTCTTTTTTCATATGGCCGCCATCTTGTTTCCATCAAAAAAAAAAAAAAAATTGTATGTAGTTTTATTTATTTTTTTCTGATTCTTTTTTTATATGAAGCAATCTTTTTTCATATGAATGGCACAACCTCACAAAAAAAAGATCCATTCATACAAAAAGTATTTAGGCTTATTTTGTTTCCATATTTCAACTTGAACAAGGCATAACTCCATCAATATATACAGTCATGGTACAAGCTATATATCAAAATAAAATATGCACTATACACTAGCACACAACACCCCCCCCAAAAAAAAAAGATCAGGGGTCATATAAAAAAACATAAACATTTTAACAAAATTATGGTTAACATACAATAACACTGCAACTTTTACAAGCTAAAACTCTGTCAATCTTTGAAGTGAATGGGCAATGTATATATCAATAGAAAGGTCTTAGTGACTAGTACAACACTAAACCCCTAAGAAGTAAGAACTGAAAATGGCCCAGCCCTACAAAAAAAAATTACAAGGAAGCACATAAATTGCTTTTCTGGAAGAATGGAAGTTCTGGGCCCAGAGGGCCCTGCACTTCCACATCCACATACACATGTGGATAAATGGAGGCATGGACTAGCAGGGCCCAAAGGGCCCTGCACTTCCATAATTACATGGATGTCTTCATGCAAGTCCCAAAGTGACCTGTGTAAACAAAGATATGATTGTACTATCTCAAAAAAGTATGGAAGTTCATTGCAAAAAACTTTATTAATGCACCAGTTAGGGTTAAACTGACAAAAGTACAGAAATGTGATGTTAGGGTTTCCAACGCTAACACCCACCCCCACCCTGCAAACAGCAAAAAGAAAAAAAAACTTTATGGCTTTGGCTGTCCTGAGTCTTGGCGAATGAGGTCTGGGGTTTTCCTTGGGGTTATCAACCCTAACGCTCACCCCATTCTCATACGGTCTGCACATTTGAGCTTATTTGCTAAGTGGGGAGAGTGTTAGGGTTAATAACCCCAAGGAAGACCCCAGGTATTTCTGACATATTTTTCATACATTACATCAATTACTGCAAGTACGTCAATAACAGTCCAGTCATTTTACTTCTGCTGTAACACATATGTAGATTCTGGGGCTCTGACACGAGCTTGTAAAGTTTCAAGTAAGCTTCCATTTATATGCAAATGAGGCACTTGTAATACAACCCCTCCCATTCTTTGATGTCACTGGAGCATCAACTCAGAAGAAAGCATAAGGTTTTCAATGCTTTCTATCCATATTTTATTTTAAGTTTGCAATGGCTTACAGTAAAACAGTCCTGCCATGCCACTCACACAGTGTGTAGTACTTGTAGCTTTTATTTGTGCATATTAAATTACATCTAAAATTATTTTATTTGCAAGAAAAAAATCTATTTCTTTGTACTGCTTATCTCTCACTATAAGACAGTCGTAACAAACTGTGGGGGAGGAGTTGGCTGAATGCCTCCTTTGCACAAATTATATACATCCTCCTTTCAGCAGCTAGAAAATGGAGAGCTAGATCACTTAGTTTAAAAAGTGTATTATTTTTTACATTTCAAGTGCTTCTTAAGCCACAATTGTTGAATACCATGAGAAGGAATGAATATGACATGGTAGGAGTGAGGTAAGGAAATACAGAGCACTGCAAACACTGAGAACTTCTCTTTTGTGTCTCTTGAGTGTCATTATTTACTGATTCATCAGTACATCACTACTGTGCAAAACACATGAAATGTGTAGCTACACATCAGAATCAATGTCATCATCATAGTACGTAATGCAAGATTAGCATAGTGTAGTGGTGGTGTGATATGCACATACCTGGGTATACACTGTTGCACGTGGATCGAACCATATTCTGTGCATACCAGAGTATGCAGGGAGGCACGAGGCAGAGCCAGGTGTGTTATTGTAACAAAGGTGAGCATACTATCAGGTCAATCACACAAAAGTGACACATGTTTGCAGGATAACTGCACTCAGAATTGTACATAGTGGTTGCACAAAAGTATGCAGTTACCTGGGTAGACACTGAAGCACAAAACAGAACACAGTGTGTTCATGTAACCAAGGTGAATGTATAGCAGAGGCTGATCACACCAAGTTAGACAAGATTTGCAGAATAACTCCACTCACAAATGTACATGGTGATGGAGCCATGGTATGCACTTACAAGGCTATGCAGTGGGACACAAGGCAGAGCAAAGTGTGTCCACGTAACCCAGGTGAGCATATATCAGAGGCTGATCACACAAAGTGACGGAAGGTTTTTAGTATAAGTGTACTCACAATTGTACATAGTGATCAAGCAATGGTTTGCAGTTACCTGGGTAGACACAGAGGCATGAGGCAGAGCCAAGTGTTTTCATTTAAAACAGGATAGCGTATATCAGAGGCCAATTAAACAAAGTGAGACAAGATTTGAAGAATAAGTGCAGTCACATTTGCACCCAGTGATGGTATCATGGTATGCTCTTTCCCAGATATGCACTGAGGCACGAGGCAGTGCCAAGCATCTTCATGTACAGTAACCGAGGTGAGCATATATCATAGGCTGATCACACAAAAGTGACACAAGGTTTGCAAAAAACTGCACTCACAATTGTACACTGTGAAGGAGGCATGGTATGCACTTACCATTTTATCCTGTGAGGCATAAGGCAGAGCCAAGTGAGTTCATGTAACCAAGGTGGGCATATGTCAGAGGCCAATCACAAAGAGTGAGAGTAAGTTTTCAGATGAACTGCAGATGCAGTTGTGTGCTATGATGAAAAAACAGTAACTTGGTAGACATTAAAGCATGAGGTACAGCGAAGTGTGTTCAATGAATACAGGGTAGCGTATGTTAGAGTCTTATTACATAAAGAGAGACAACGTTTGCAGAATAAGTGCAGTCACATATGTACACAGTGATGGAGCCATGCTATGCACTTTCCTGGGTATGCACTGAGGCACAAAGCAGAGCCAAGTGTGTTCATGTAACCTAGGTGATAGTATATCAGAGGCCAATCATACAAAGTGAGAGAATGTTTGCAAAATAAGTGCAGCCATCTTTGTACATAGTGATGGAATCATGGTATGCACTTTCCTGTGTATGCAGTGAGGTATGAGGCAGAGTCAAGTGCGTTCAAGTACCCTAGATGAGCATTTAGCAAAGGCCAGTCACAAAAAAGTGACACAAGGTTTGCAGAATAACTGCAGTAACAATTGTACCTTGTGATACAGCCATAGTATGCACTTACCAGGGTATGCAGTGAAGCATGAGGCAGAGCCAAGTGTCTTTATGTAACCCAGGTGGGCATGCATCAGAGACCAATCACATTAAGTGATAGAAGATTTTCTCTTTTTTTTGTATTATTTCTTTTTCTCCTACATGCTGCAACATCAGCCACTCCTTCAGGCTTGCCAAGGCCTCATCCGATCCATCTGCCCCCCTCCGTTCTCATATGGCAGCCATCCCCAGGATAACCCGGCATAACCCTTCGACGCATGGGTCCCCCTCCTCTGAGGAGAAAGGTGTCAGCCAAGGGAGGGGCAGACCAGCACAACATTTGGCTCCAGAGTGCTGCTGAGATGGAAGGCTCGGCACAGACATGGATGGCATCAGAGAGCTGGGCAGCCATCATCCGGCTGAACATGGGGTGGTATTTCCACTTTTCTGGTGTTGTTCCCTCCTGCATGCACCTGCAGTGCTCCCAGTCTCCACCAGAGGCCACTGCAGTGTGACACCATCCCACTACCCACCCTAGGAGAGGAGAGCAGTCCTATGGACACTTGATCCTCTCCTCCCCTGCCAGCCCCCGGCATCCCGAGTCATTCCGGAACCTGGGTCACTGGCGTGGTTCGAGGTAAGGTGCCAGCGCCTCAGCTCTCTGCTCCACCAGGCCAGCATGACAGAAGATTTTCAGAATAACTACAACCACAATTGTACATAGTGATCAAGTAATGGTATGCAGTTATCTGGGTAGACACTGAGACACAAGGCAGACCCAAGTGTGTTCATTAGCACAGGTTAGCTTATATCAGAGGTCAATCACACAAAGTGAGATTGAAGTTTGCAGAGTAAGTGCAGTCTCATTTGTACATCCTGAACAAGCTATAGTGTGCATTTTCCTGGGTATGTGCTAAGGCATGAGGCAGAGACAAGTGTGTTCATATAACCAAGGTGGGCATATAGCAGAGACCGATCACACAAACATGACACAAGATTTGCAGAATAACTGCACTCATAATTGTGCATTGTGAAACAGCCATGGTATGCTCTTTCCAGGGTATGCAGTGACGTACATGCAGCTTGTTTCCAGATGTGTCCTGGAGGAGGGGTATGGAGGATAGTACAATAGGAAAAAATTAAATAGTAATTAACATTACAAAACTAATAGTCATATACAGCAATACAGTACATCAAAGGAACATAATTATAAATGTTGCAACTGTACATATTTACAGAAATTATGTCTGTGAGATCCTTACTGGATTGAGGTAACCTAGGGGTACAGGACAGTTAAGTAGCCGAAATGAAGCACTGAGGGATAATGTCACAGCATGATTATGGGGTCTTGTGTAACTACAGCAGTTCCAGAGTGTAAACCCAGTGGCAAGAGAGCCCTGGGAAAACCAGGACTACTCTGGTTTAGTTTTAGACTTCCAACATACTTTTTCATTTATTTACACAGAAGTCCTTCATCTTGCAGTCACATTTATCAAACAATGCCATCTCCTTGGAGTGGATGGTAGGATTCCCTGAGGCTGTCAGTCACTGCCTCCACTGGTGACAGCAGCATTATTCCTTTTAATTTAGTTTCTTTACCCATGACAGCTGAGGTGTAACATTTGATTTTGGAGGGATGTCCTGCTTCAAATGCTGGCATTACAAGGCAGGGGAGTGGGCTTGTCAGTGCTTGTCCCCAGTACCTCTGAATTGAACTGCTGTAGCTCTCACAGCACTGCAAATGATTTATAATGGGAATGGGGGGCATTTTTAAAGGCATGGACCCGAGAGGCCACCACAGTTCCCAAGGAGTTTAGGGAACTTGTTAAGGTTTACAGGGTAAAGGACTCTGGCAGGATTTGAACCTGAGTCTCCTGGTTCCATGCTTGTGCTTTAACCACTAGATCACCTTGCCTCCATATGCTGAAGTTGATGCTGCCCTGGTGATCTATTCCTTGTTTTAGTTGAACTATTTATTTATTTATTTCTTCTCGGATTACAATACTTTTGAGCACATAACAACTCTTTTACAAAGGTTCCACATCAGTGGGAAGGGTGACAGACATACAACGGATGGTATTACATAAAATATTGACAAGAAAGTATCTAAAATGACAACATGACATTAATATTGCAACTAAAATTAAAACTATGAATTGGTAGGAAATCAAAAATAACCTAATAAAAGGAGACAGCCCAAGGTGCTTTGTCAAGCAGGTATAGTTAGAGTTGGGTGAACAAATGTTCAGGTAAGTGAAGATAAACAGTGGAAAGAAAGTGGAGGGTGAGAGGGGTGAGGTGAAAGAAGGATCAGGTAAGGAGACAGGAAATAAGGCAAAGCCGTTAGGGTGAAAGTGGGCATTTGCAGAGAAAAGGGGAGAAGTAGGTACACAAGGATGTGTCAATAGTGCTGAGGTAGTGACATGTCAGTTGAAACAGTCCCAGGAACTGTCAGCTGTGAGATGCAGACGAAGAGTACCTTTAAATGGTCCCAATTTTGGTAAGGAAGAGATATCTCTGGGCAGTGCATTAAACCATAGTGGTGCCCTATATGCAAATGATCATTGCCCTTGTGTAGTCTAGCATCTTGGGACAGAGAAGAGTTGGTTGACTGAGCTATGTGTGTCCTGGGAGCTGCAAGATGGGTTGAGTAAGTTTGTAACACCAGAAGGCAGAAGCTCAAGCAGTACCTTTTTAGTTAGCAAGCAGGTTTGATAGTGAATCCTTCCATTTAGCTGAAGTCAACCTGTTTGCACATACAGTTCACATGTGTGGATAAGGCATGCTGCTCCAGTAAGACATTGGCATGCTTTATTGAGTACCACTGATATTCTGCGGAAAGTAGTGGTGGAACCTGAGCTGTAGATCCTCTCTCAGGCATACCACAGGATTGAAAGGTTTGCCTAGGGGCTAAAGCCCGCTGGCACCACTTTGTGTCCTCTCCTCACTAGGACGCTTTTCTTACGTTGAAAAATTAAGGTACTCCTCCTTGAGCCTTATATTCAAGCTTGTCCATGACTTTACACCTCCTTGCTTTGGTGAACTAGTGCATCTCCGACAAGCACCGCGCACCCTTTGCTCCGCCTCACTTCCCCATCTTGTCGTACTGAAACTATGTCTGACCACCTCCAGGAGATCTTTTTTATTTGCTGCTCTCTCTGATTGGAACACTTTTTCTCCAACTATCTTGTCTTGCTCCTCTCTCCATTTGTTCCAATCAAAGTTGTCTGCCTCGTTATCCACCTCTACACCCTGTTCTTGCTTCACCTGAAGATGTCCCCTCTAAATCTCTAATTACTCCCTCTTCTACTTCCTTCCCTAAACCCCTCCCTCCTTTCTCTCTGTTCAGTTGCCCTATCCCCCCTCCACCTTCTAAATCTTCCCCATATGTTTCTCTTTGCTATCTTCACTACTTAATGATTTATTGAAGTTGTTATCTTGTGCCAATGCCTACCACTGTATTCATTTATCTTCTACCTGACAAATTTTGTTCAAGAATATTGTCACCACTCTGTTATTGTTCTACTATATGTTCAATGTAATACCACTCTGTTAATTTGCATTGCTACTATATGTAATTCAGCCCCGGGTTGACCCTGAAAAAGGGACTGTATGGTCTCAGTGGACTTACCCGGTCACCAAAACTCAAATACATAAAATAAATAACCATACCATAGTCAACAATGGATACTATGGAGCTATAGATAGCTAGTATAAGTGCTTCAGGCGTTAGATTGTATTCATGTCTATGGAGTAACCCTATCTTGATACTGGCAGACCTGGCAATATTCTCAGCAAGCTGGGCATATGATAGTGAGCTATTCATGGTTACCCCTAAATACTTGAAATGCTGAATTTGTTCAAGTGGGATGCCAGAGGAGTTCCTGATGGTTAGGGCACTGGATCTATGTTTGCTGCGAGCACAGCTCAACAACATGACTTTCTTTTTTTTGTAGTTCATAATCAGCTTGTGTTTCCTGAACCAGTCCTCCACTTCCTCAAAGCTGAGTTGAAGTTGGTGTTCCAGTGGTTCAGGGTCAGTGTTGCTAGTGTATATGACCACATCATCTACATAAAGGAGGATCTGTTGGTGACAGGAATGAGGGAGATTGTTAAGAAAGATGCTAAAGAGATGTGGACCCAGAATGGAGCCCTGTGGTACTCCAGAGCGGACATGTTGATGGTCAGAGGTGACATTAGCTATCTTCATCCGTTGGAAGTGGCCTACAAGATAGCTTTTGAACCAGGATACAGTATCTGCTGAGAGACCAATTGAGGACAGTTGCTCGAGAAGTAGAGCATGGTTCACTGTATCAAAGGCCTTTGTGAGGTCTATGAAGGCCACATCCACCAATCTACTTTGATCCAGAGATTGGTGAATGAAACCAGTGAATTCTAGCAGTGCTGTGGTAGTGCTATGTCGCTTTCTGAATCCATGCTGCTGGGGGCACTGGATTGAGTATTTTTCCATATATTAAACCAGCTGATCTGCAACTATGTGCTCAAGTGCCTTAGAGAGAGGTGGAAGAATAGAGATAGGTCTGTAGTTTGTGTGTATAGTGCGGTCTCCACTTTTGTGAACAGGGGTAACAAGGGCTGACTTCCCTCACAGCAGCCATCCGATCGCTGACTGCCTAGTTACTAAGGGAAAGGGGCATATTTACAAGATTTAGTCTCACTACTGTTGTCGATCAAACCACAGAATATAATGCCAGCCCAGTGATACTGCGGGTTGAGGCACTGAATGCCACACCTCGCGCCATGTCCCATGTTCAGGAATGAGCACAAGCCACTGGGGGTCAGCAGGGAAGGAGAAGGTTTGAGTGTCCCATGGACTGCTCTCCTTCTCCAGGAAGGGGGATTTCAGTTGTCGGCGAACACCTGGCCCCTACCAGAGGCTGAGGGAGCATGCCGATGCTGCCAACATGGGCAGAGATGGGGCAGACGTCTGACGGAGCACACACTGGAGCATGCACACTGCTGTTGCTGCTGGCATCATTGTATGCTCTGCCTCTGAGAGAAGTACATTGGGGGATGAAAAAGATTGCACCGGTGGATAACGGAGAGTGCCTCGACGGTCCCCACCCCCAAATAGCCATGGCACTGGGCACACTGGATCCAGTCTTTGGCAGGTTTGGGGAGCCCGTCGGCCCCACCAGGGGGGAAGTCCTGGGGGTACTGGTCGACATCGGCTGGTGGACATTGGGGGGCAGAACTGGGGTCTCCCTCCAGAGATAGGCCAGAGCAACAGGCGCACAAAATAATAGCTGAAAAAAAAAAAACACAGAATGCTAACACAAGTACAAAATAATACAACATTTTTGTAATGACAGTCAAAACTCTCTTGTTGCACACAGATTTATTTATTGGGTAAGACATGTTTTGCTAAAACAAACATTAGCATAACAAATACAGGTACTTCCTTATATTCATATACATGTTATAGATATTATACATGTCAAATCAGTGCTGCACCACACTTGTGCTGTTAGAATTGCACTTCAAGATATGGGTAACACTGAAAAGGTTATCCCATTACTCAGGGGTCAACCAACGTCATGGGTGCAGTTTACTGGTAGAACTGCATTTAGTGTAACACCACTATCTTTGTTGCTCTGATGAAATCATTCTCCAGCACTTTGATGGAAAAATGGAGGGAAAACACAATGATAACTTCTGGGGGCTGTCGCTGTTTATTTACAAACCATATTTGGACAGAAATAGGACTGCTGGCAACCAGAGGAGGCACACAATACTTATACATAAGGAGTTAGGACAATATTGTTGTGAAAAGATGTGAGATTTCCCCTTTAACAAACTTTTTGCAATGAATATATATATATATATATATATATATATATATATATATATATATATAGTTGAAGTGACGAAAGTAAAATGTGTCTTTAGGTTTTCCAACCTAACACCCCACACCCACCTGCACAGACCAAGAGGCATCTGGGGTGGCATTGGAGTTGGCAGCCCTAACACTCACCCCATTCTCCTATGCCATACCCACCTAGCTAATTACTAATGGAATGGCGTGAGTGTTAGGGCTGCCAACCCCAGTGCCGACTCCTGATGCCTCTTGGTCTGTGCAGGGTGGGGGTGGAGTGTTAGGGTTGGAAACCCTAACACCACATGTCCCTATTTTTGCTGCTTTAACCCCAACTGATGCATTAATGATGTTTTTTGCAACTTATTTGCTTACTTTTTGAGATAGTATAATCGTATTGTTACTTTACTTCAGACCCTGCACTCCCATCATAGAAACATAGAAACATAGAATTTGACGGCAGATAAGGACCGCTTGACCCACCCAGTCTGCCTATTTCCCTATCTAATGGATAAGCTGCAGGTCCTAGTTAACCAGCAGCCTACTTCTTCCTACCCCCACCCACTAGAATTGCCTTATGACTGTCCCATGCATGCTTGAATTCCACCACTGTTTTTGACTCCACAACCTCCTCCGGAAGGCCGTTCCATGCATCCACAACCCTCTCTGTGAAAAAATGCTTCCTTAAATTACCTCTGAGCCGCCTCCCCTCTATCTTCAAATTGTGCCCTCTTGTTCTTGCACACCTCTTTTTTTGAAAGATGCTACCCTCTTGGACTTTGTTGATTCCCTTGAGGTACTTGAAAGTTTCTATCATGTCCCCCCTCTCCTTCCTTTCCTCGAGAAACATAGAAACATAGAAACATAGAATTTGACGGCAGATAAGGACCGCTTGGCCCACCTAGTCTGCCCATTTTCCTACCTAACAGATAAACTGCAGATCCTAGCTAACCAACAGCTTACTTCCTCCTACCCCCCACTAGGACTGCCTTATGCCTGTCCCATGCATTCTTGAAGTCCCTCACTGTTCTTGACTCCACAACCTCCCCAGAGAGGCTGTTCCATGCATCCACAATCCTCTCAGTAAAAAAATACTTCCTCACATTACCTCTGAGCCGTCCCCCCTCTATCTTCAAATTGTGCCCCCTTGTTCATGCACATCTCTTTTTCTGGAAGATGCTACCCTCTTGGACTTTGTTAATTCCTTGAGGTACTTGAAAGTTTCTATCATGTCCCTCTCCCTTCTTTCCTCAAGGGTATACATATTAAGCTCCTTTAGTCTTTCTTTCAAGTCTTCTGGTGCAGACCCTGCACCATTTTGGTTGCCCTCCTCTGGACAGCCTCCACTCTGTCTATGTCTTTATGGAGATGGGGTCTCCAGAACTGCACACAGTACTCCAGATGGGGTCTCACCAACTGTCTGTACAGAGGGATAACAACTTCCTGTTTTCTACTATTGATGCCTCTTCCTATGCATCCCAGTATCCCCCAGCCTTCCTTACTGCCTTCTCACATTGCTTGCCCACCTTTAGGTCATCTGATATAATTACCCCCAGGTCCCTTTCTATTTTTACTGTTGTCAGTATCTCACCCCCCATTGTGTACGCTTCCCCTGGGTTTTCGTTTCCCATGTGCACTACCTTGCACTTCTTTGCATTGAATCTGAGCTGCCATACATTTGACCATTCCTCCAACCTTGCCAAGTCCCTTCTCATCCTTTCCAATCCATCTTGTGTATCAACCCTGTTGCAGATCTTTGTGTCATCTGCAAAGAGACATACTTTTCCTTCCAGTTCCTCTGCAATGTCACTTATAAAGACATTAAAAAGGACCGGTCCCAGTACTGAACCCTGCGGTACCCCGCTAGTAACCCTCCTTTCTTCACTGTGTACTCCATTTACTATTACCCTTTCCGTCCTGTTGTCTAGCCAATTTTTTATCCAGGCTACCACCTTGGGACCCACTCCAAGGCTGGCTATCATGTGTATTAATCTTTTGTGTGGGACTGTATCAAATGCCTTGCTAAAATCTAGGTAGGCCATGTCCACAGCCCCTCCCTGGTCTATTACTTTGGTCACCCAGTCAAAGAAATCTATTAGATTCGTCTGACACGACCTTCCCATCGTGAATCCATGCTGCCTTGGGTCCTGTGCCCCACTGGCCTCTAGGTACTCGACAATTATTTCCTTTAGAAGTGATTCCATCATTTTCCCTACCACTGAGGTCAAACTAACTGGTCTGTACTTTCCTGCCTCTGTCCTGCTCCCACTTTTGTGAAGAGGAATCACATCTGCCCTCCTCCAGTCCTCGGGTACCACCCCATCCTCCCATGATTTGTTAAAGAGAGTAGTCAGCGGTGTCACTAGTTCTACCCTTAGTTCTTTTAGAATTCTTGGGTGAATCCCACAGGGCCCCATTGCTTTGTCCACCTTCAATTTTATTAGTTCTTTCAGAACCCTTTCTTCTGCAAATGGACTGGTATCGACCCCCATCTTCAGAGTGTTTCTTTTGTTTGGTTTAGGTAACTTCCCCTCCTCCTCCTTTGTAAATAATGAGCAGAAATATTCGTTCAGTATCCCTGCTTTTTCACTGTCACCCTCTACCCACATTCCTTCCCCTTTATTAAGCTTCAGTATCCCTCCTTTGGTCTTTCTTCGCTCCCTAATGTACCTATAAAAGGTCTTATCCCCCTTCTTAACAGAATTGGCTATCCTTTCCTCGGTTTGGGCCTTTGCTATTCTGACTGCCTTCCCAGCCTCTTTCTGCTTTAACTGATAAAGTTCTTGTCCTGCTCCTTCTGTGTTTCCTTATATTTCCTGAATGCTGTCCTTTTCTCCTTAACCTTCCCTGCCACCTCTTTTGAGAACCATAGTGGTTTTTTCCTTCATTGTGTTTTATTGATTTGCTTTACACAAAGGATTGTTGCCTCTGTGATGGCTGTTTTGATCACTCCCCATTGTTCCTCCACCCCTCCTTCTTGCCTGTTTGCTAGTGCTTTTCTGAGGCACTCTCTCATTTTCCCAAAGTCAGCCCTCCTAAAGTCCAGTACTCTTGCTTTTGTATGGCTTGATTGTATGGCTGTGTTTATCATGAACCACACTGTTTGGTGGTTGCTTGTTCCCAGATGGCTACCCACTTCAAGGCTATACATATTAAGCTCCTTAAGTCTCTCTTCACATGTCTTCCGGTGCAGACCCTGCACCATTTTAGTTGCCCTCCTCTGGACAGCTTCTATCCTGTCTATGTCTTTGTGGAGACTGGGTCTCCAGAACTGCATGCAGTACTCCAGATGGGGTCTCACCAGCTGTCTGTACAGAGGGATAATAACTTCCTGTTTTCTACTGGTGATGCCTTTCCCTATGCATCCCAGTATCCCCCCAGCCCTCCTTGCTGCCCTCTCACATTGCTTGCCCACCTTTAGGTCATCTGATATGACTACCCCCAGGTCCCTTTCCATTTTTGTTGATGCGCATATGTGTCTAGCTGTGGAAGCACAGGGACCTATGGCCCCTGCATTTCCAGTCATAGCACAACAGTCACCAAATTTTAACCATAAGCATGTTATTACCCCACCTCATGTTCCCGGTACTGAAAATGTTGCAATCCCCAGAAAAATCACATGTTGGACAGGATTTGAAAAATGACAGCTGTGATATACATGAGGTGGTGTAAAAAGAAGGCTATGTTGAAAATGTGGGCTCAAAATATGTAAAATTACCAAAGTTACAAGCAGGCATAGTGAAATTGTGTTAAAAAGTCATAACTGTGCCATCTTACATAATTTGACCCCAAATGTTCAACACAGCCTTCTTATGACCTTACCGCATGTACCTAGTACAAAAATATTCAAATCCCTGCCAAAACATAATTTTGTGCAACCGCAACACCATTCTATGCCACAGGTGCAAAAACACAATTTGGCCAGGATTTGAAAAACGACAGCTGTGACATACATGGGGTGGGGTAATAAGAAGACCATGTTGAAAACATGGGGTGAAAATATAGAAAATTTGCAAAGTTACAAGCGTGTTTAATGAGATTGCAATGAATACCCATAACACAGCCATTTTTGGAAATGTTGACCCCAAATTTTCAACATAGCCTTCTTATGACCCAACCTCATGAACAGTATGATTATCATTACACAAATTCCACTGGGAAAGGTGATTTCAGCAACCAACTGCAAAATCACATTTCCAGAGGGAGTTGCTTAATGCCAATCATATTGTGCATGAGGTGGGGTCCCCAAAAGGCCATGTTAAAATTCGGGGGTCAAAATTTCAAAAAATGGCTGAGTTATGTGTGACACTTTGCCACCTGCTTAATATTATATTTATAAATTGTGATATAAATATATGGTATGCGAAAGTCTGCTTAGACAGAAAAAACAGCCTAGCAGTGAAAATTAACCTTTGACCGCAGAGGTGACAGAATGCTGAAGCAGCTGGCTGTTATAAAAGCTGGCAAGGGGAAAACTGATCAAAGGTTTCCTGTTCTGTTTAACAGAGGACTCTGGCGATCTGCCAGGAGATAAGATCTCTTAAAATGTTATGATTCCTGCAGGAAGAGGTCATTTGGTCATAGAACCTTGTTATCAGTCATAAACCTAAGATCATTCTTGCAAAGCAGGAAACCAGCAGACAGATCAAAGAGAAATGTTTGAAAAGAGACTCATATTTTAAAAATTGCTGACTGTTGATTTCCACAGTAGAAATTAAGTCTATGAGAGGATCTAACTGTGATCTCACCAAGGGGGTGGGGAGATGGATTTTGAAATCTGAGGGAAACATTGCATTTTATTTTGGATTTCACAGGAGTGAGACATTTGTCTCTGAACTGAAGCAAGGCACTTCTGGTAACACCCAGCTAAGCAAGAACTTGTAAGTAACTTTGTAGGCATCTTTGTTCTGTAATTTCCCCATGTATTTTATTGGCTTTAAGTTATTAATGTATATATTCTGTGTTTTATATTTTACCTATTTTACAATTTTCAAGTAAACAATATTTTCCTTGAAATTATGCCTGTGTTTCTCAGTTTCTTTTGCATGTGAATGCCGAACCAGTGTTTAATTCTGACAGCTATTAAGAGCTCAAAAGGGCATGTTACTATCTGGCAAAAAGATAAGAATATACCTAGGTCTCATATTGAGTCGTAAGGGTACATTTGGAAAACCTGGCTGGGTGCCACTGGGTGAAGGACTGTATTGCATTTTCCCAAAGAGAATATATATCTGAGCCTGTTAACTGGGTATGCTAGCAGCATAAGGTTCACATTTGACTCCCAGGACTTGAGGCTAGTAGGTGATTCGGACCCCAAAACAGACAGGAGGGTTACCCTGTTTGTCTCCTGTTCACACTATTGCACTTCGAGGTTGGCACTGTGGGAGCAGAGGGCCTGATCTGTGTAGTATGTTTTTGACAGACTTGGTTAGCAAAGGTGGGATTTAAAAGTATTTGTAACACAAGCATTAGCAGTCCAGTGTGTCAGATTAATACTGTACAGCTCACATGAAACATAGAAACATAGAATTTGATGGCAGATAAGGACTGCTTGGCCCACCTAGTCTTCCCACATGCAAAATAAGGCAGTGATTTTTAAAAAGCAAACAGAACTATATCATTATGCTTACAGTCTAAGTTCCATACCCATTTTATTTTTTTTCGGGTGTAAGTTAGTGTAGCCATAGTTAGGGAAGAAGAGGGCTTCCAACTACAGTGACCATGCTGTAGACCAACTGAGGCAGTTGTGCCAAGAGAGAGGAGTCCAGCATGAGGGCCAAACCAAAAGATATCTTGTGGAGGCTCTTGTGGCAGCTGATGCCCAAGACCTCAAGTCACAGTCTGTGACTGGGAAGGACCAAACCTTAAGTGTGGAGGAGCCAGGGTCCAGTGCAGTGTCCAGATCCAGTGAAGAGGACAGCAGAGCCAGTGCAAGCCAAGGGCCACAGCAGCAGGGGAAGGTCACCAGCATTCTGGAGCCAGAAGAGATCAGACAGCAGACGAAGTTGCAAAGAATGGAGCTGGAATTTGAGCAGAAGAAGTTCCACCTGCAGATGGAAAGAGAGGAGAAGCGGGAGCAGCTTCAGAGAGAGGCAGAGGAAAAAGAGCAACAGCAACATCAAATCCTTTTTAAAAAAAATAAGACATCTATCCTAAAGATTGGAATGTTGAGAAAACTCCTGTAGGAAATAATGGGACCTAAAAAAAACTGAATAACTTTTCAACAGATTAATATTATTGTACCACATGTTCACTGTCTGTTCCGCTACCAAAGTTCTTTATACCTTATAAAAAGTGTGCAGCAATTCCACACCATCTGGCCACAAGGCAACAAGGAAAAATGCAAAATTTTTTTTTTTTTTTACTTTTTTCACTATCCATATGTCAGAATCCACACATCAGACCGGACCAAAACTTGCCACATCAAGAGACCTACCCCACAGGACAGCATACACCAAATTTTGTGCAAAGCCAATAGTCTGCTGAAAAGCTATTACAGTGCAAAATTTCAGATTTAACATATAAACTGCTACTCAACCCTATAATAAGTATATTTATGCAACAAGTGTCAGGATAAAAACTGACACATAACTTCAGTTATCTGAGTCACTGTGTGGATAAATGGGAGGTGATATAATCACTATGTGGATAACTTCAAGTTATCTACATAGTGATTACATCATCACCCATTTATCCACACAGTGACTACATCACTAACCACCACCACCTGTGTTGCTTGCTCAGCAGTACTGCCTCCCAGTTTCACTTTCACCGTCTCACAGTGCTCTTTACAACCCAACCTACCACAGTCCCAAAGACTCACAAAATGCACACCCTAACCAAACCCCCCCCCAACCAGAACCTCATTTTTAATTAAAGCACTCTTAAAGCAGCAGTGCAACGAAAAAAGTTATTCCAAAAAGTTAATTTTCTGCTATGGTTATGAAAAATATTTGCACAGTTGTTGATTTGGGTTTTCTGGATGTTTCCAATGCTGTGTACTGTGCATTTGCATTTTTGTCTGGATTTTTACCCTCCTCCAGTCCTCAATATTATTTCTATGCCGAAATAAGGTGGCCATCTTTTTTTCTTGAGAAATGATTATTTTAAAACTTTCATAAAATTTATAAATGATGATGGAAACTGAAAACTTTACCACCAAAATAAACTGGAAGACATTTGGCAATGATTATGAAGAAAAAAGGTGGGGTCAAATTTTAGCCCATTTTCGTTGCACTGCTGCTCTAAGAAAAAAAAGTTATTTTCTCCTCTTTCTCAGCACAGCAACCCTGCAAACCAAACACAGCAACCAGGCACAGAGAAAAAACATGGAAAGGAACTTAAGAAAATAAAATATAACAAAACTGAACACACAAAATCCTGTTGTGTAAATCAAATATGCGTGGGGCACCTGTGGGATAACAAAGTTATTTGTACAGTTGCCAGTGACCATTCATAACCCTAACCTGTGGCTTTGCCACTCATGAGGTTATTTGAGATCACAGGCAACTGTACAAATAACTTTGTAATCCCACAGGCACCCCCCACATATCATATATCTATAGCTATATATAAATATATATATATATATATATATATATTTATACAATGGGGGTGAAAGCAATATCAGTGTGATAAACTAGGTTATTTCCACTGGAGTGTGATATCTGATGATGACAACACTAGAGTTAAAATATCTGACAAATATACATACCTTTGCTGGTGGCACCAGTCGCTCACTCACTACAGCCTGTATTCTAAACTGAACTGCTTCACAAATCTGTTTCTCACTGCTACTTGCAAGTAACTCAATTAACATTGTAAAGGACATTCAATTGCTTCCCACAGTGTTTGTAAAACTCTTAGCCCATTACTATGCTTCTCTCATTTTCAAGAAAACCTACATTCTAAATGGCAGTGCCTCACAGTTTCTGTTTCTCACTGCTAGCTGAAACTAACTCAATTAGCACTGCCAAACACATTCACCTGTTTCCCATAGTATTTCTAACACTCCCAACCCATCCAGAAACACTTACACACACTCAGAACACATACAAACAATTTTCTCAGTATAGCCTAGAGGTTAGAGTAATGAGCTTTGAACATGCTTGGTGTAGCCAGTACACCAGACCTGGGTTTGATTCTTACAACCTTCACTTTCACACTGTGTGAGTATGAACAAATAATTTAACTGCCCAGTGCTCCTAAGCTACCTATAAAAACTTACCCAGTTGCCAAACAATAAAAAAAGAACACGCAGGAAAACATAACTATACTTCTGAAGCTCTCACTCCCATTGTATAAATAGCACATGTAACGTGTAGATCGTGTACTATGGAAAATATTCTCACTTCTGCATCATGAGCCATGGATACTCTCACGCATCCTCACTTGTGAGTATCCAGAGCTCACTCTGCAGGAGTGAGAATATTATCCACATAACACACCTGACCAATATGCATCATAGATATATATATATATATATATATATATATATATATACACAGTATATATATATATATATATATATATACATATACAGTATATATATATATATATATATATATATATATATATATATATTTATGCAATACCTATGGGGATAAAAAATGGCAAATGTTTGCCATATTCTCAGGGTGCTCAGACCTACAGTGAGGATATCGCATTTATCCTCACTGTAGGTCATTTATCCACACAGTAGGTCCAGGACAGGCACATACAGCACTTATCCTCACCATCTCACAGAAGCTTTGACTGGTGGGAGCTTGCAGCATGAGCAGCACAATCAGAATCCACCTGCTCACTTGCATGCCTGCTCCCACTGGCAGTTAAACTTCTCTCCAGCAGCATACAGAACACTTTCATTTTCTCCCCCATTCTTTCACTGGAAATAATTTTAAAACTACATCAACTTCCGCCTTCACACAATATTACCATTTCTCCTGAAGGTCTCCATTACCACACAAAGCACACCATGTTATTTCTATTGTCTTTCCCCATCCCATGTTCTTTAACTTCAAATCATTTAAAAAAAACACACTGACTTGTTTTCATTGTCTCCCCAAGCCCATGCTCTTTCACTTTAAATGATTTAAAAAACACTTTCAGTCTCACACAAACTTTCCCTTGCTTCAGATGGTCTCCACTGACCAGCCCTCTCTTTTCTGCTCTTCTTCTCCCCCCAGCAGCAGAATGGCACCATATCTCTCCAACTGGCTCTCTAATTCAAGTAATGCCGACAACACGCAACTCATCCCTGGACTCTTCCTTAGGCTGCATTGCTCACTACACTGTCTCTCCAGCTGCCACAAATCATGTCTGCAGGCATAAATACTCAACAACGTGCTGACACAAATGCTCATTTTTACATACACAATGCTCAGTCATTCTGAAACAAAAAAATTGAAGAGATGCCCATTTTACAATTAACATGAAATCAATAAAACACTTGGGCTATTGCATAAATGGAACATGCAATGTCTCCATTAAAAATATCTCTGATATATTCCCCTCAAGCATTTTGACCTGTGACATCACTCTTGGCTTCGCCACTCATGACGTCAAAGGTCAAACTGCATGCTGGGAAATTATCAGAGATATTTTCAATAGAGCATTCCATATGCCTTATCTACATATATATATATATATATATATATATATATATATATATATATATATATATATATATATATATATATATATATATATATATATATATACTTTAACTATAGTGACACGGTAGTGCCACTATAGTTAGGTTATGTAGCCATTTCTATATTAACCCTCAAAGTTTGCACTTTAATAACCTTGCAACCATTTGTCCACTTAGAAACCCATGAAACCCCTGAAATTTGAATTTTTTCCTACCATGTACAGTTCTTGAGATATTTGCAAACTACTATTCCACGTGTACTTTTTCATGTGCATGGCCAATTGTTATGCCTTCAGAGTTAACACTCACAGTACTTTTCGGTGCCCCTAACAAGAAAATGATGCACAACACATGTTCGGTCTCTATGTTGATGTGACAACTACTCACAGTCACAATTACGACACTTAACTTCACTTTGCAGTGCGTACAGTTCATGAGATATTGGCAAATTACTATAACTAGGCCTCCTTGCTTTATACATCTGTTATATAGCAGCATACTTACCTGTAAGTGGGAGCGCGGGCCTGGCCTGCACTCCCACAAAGACACATACTATTTCCCACATTTGCACGGCTTGGTGGGAAAGCGGGACCACCAAGCTGCCCATTTCTATTACTACTTACATTACACTTTTAAAAAAAGAAAGGAAATTCTTTGCAAAAAACTTTGTTGATGTATCAGTTAGGGTTGATACCACACTGACAATAGTGTGGAAATTCAACGTTAGTGTTAGCACCCCTACCAGCCCCTCCCACACTACACGCACCAACAGGCTTCGGGGTGTGCATTTGGGTGGTCATGCCTAACTCTCACCCCATTCTCCTATACTGCACCACCACACCTTCTTTACACATGGAATGGGGTGTGGTATCAACCCTAACTGATGCATTAATTAAGTTTTTTGCAAAGAATATATATATATATATATATATGTGATAGTGGCGCAGTAGCGCCACTATAGTTAGGGTTGAGCAGGCACCTTAATGTTAAACCTCAAATTTTGCACTTTAATAACTTTGCAGCCATTCAACAGATTTGCACAAAATACTGCGTGCACGGTCTCCTGATGTAGATCTTTTAACCTGCACAATTGCGTGTTGGTCTGAGTGCCAGATTTTGCACTGCACATAGTGAAAAAAGTGAAAATTTGCCATTTTTGCAGTTGTTTTGTTGTTGCGCTGTGGCCCAACAGTTTAGAAGTATGATCTGACATTTTCAGGGTAGAAAGTGCTTGCTCCACAGAACATGTCCGCATTGGTTTGGTGAAACAATTCTAATCCATTCCAAAGTTATTTAATTTTAAAATTTCAGGTTCTGATCATGCTCAGTTTACTATTTTGGAGAGCTGCATGGAATGAAAAAGGAATTTGCTCTGATGAAAAAGGATCCTTTTTCTTGAGGGGCCAATCTTTGTTCACCGGAAAAAAATCCTTTTTCCTGAGCCATCATCTTGTTCTTTGTTTTTGACTCAGAAAAAGTGCCCTAACTGTGCCCAGGGATGTCTGTTGCACACATTGAAGTATGTTTCTTGCTCATCGGGAGTTGATGAGCAGTTATTTGTGATTTCTGATTTGAATATGGTTTTTAGAATTTTTAAAACTATTTTAATCCTTTTTCACCACTCGCTAACTTTCTCTTTTGCCATTCCTTTTTCGTAATGGCAAAAAAGGAAATCAGCTGGCAAAAAAGGATTTCCCCTTTTGACAACCAACCAGATGGCCATGCTGGTAATCCTTTATCACCAGCCCTTTTCACCATGATAAACAAGGATGGCGAAAAAGGAAATCAGATTGCAAAAAAGGATCACTGGCATCGTCATCTGGTCATAAAAAGGGGAAATCCTTTTTCACCAGCAGATTTCCTATTTGCCATGGCAGAAAGGGATGGCAAAAAAGGATTTTTGCCATGGCCATCTGGTCGTGAAAAATGCTTTTTGGACAATCTGGTCCCGAAAAATAGAACCATCTACTCCTGTTTGCCCCATAAATATCCCTGGTGTCTAGTGGGACCCCCCCCCAATCCCGATATGTGTTTTTTTGTTGATTTTTTTGTGCGTTTCCCGTTTCTTTTTTTACATTTTGTTGTATGTTTTTTTTAGTGTGGCTTTCTGAAACTGTGCCCTTTTATCCCTGATGTTTAGTGGTACCCCACCATCAGAATTGTTCCCCTGTTTCATTGGTGGTTAGTGGCATTCCCCACTCTCCCAGGTGTCTTTGACCCTGGAAATAAGAAAATTATCCTTCATTGTCTTTGATATTTTTTTAATCTTTAAAAAAAAAGGTCCATCGCTCATCACTTCTGCACCCCCTACCTGACCACCCACTGTGCACCCACCTCCCCTCACCCCCTTGACACTCCCACAACCCATCACTCACCTGCAGAGGTCCCAGGTTCAAGATCTGCTCTCCCAATCAAAGACACATCTTGCTGCTGCAACCAGTGACTGCAATATGAGAAACTAAGGTAAATGGCTTCAATGAATTTCAATGGGGGGGGTTCAACTTTTATGCATACCTCAGCTATTTTTTTAGATTTTGACCCCAGATTTTCAACATGGCCTTTTGTGGACCCCACTTCATAAGCAGAAAGAAAGGTGATTTTGTGGTCAGTTGGTGAAATTACCTTTCCAGTAGGATTTGTGTAATGAGAGTTACATTGTTCATGAAGTGGGGTCATAAGTAGGTTATCTTGAAAATTCGGAGTCAAAATTTCAAAAGATGGCCGTGTTATGACCATTCCTTGCAATTTCACTGTGCACTCTCATAATTCTGCAAATTGTCATTATTTTCACCCCATATTTTTAACATTGTCTTCTTATTACCCCACCTTATCTATGTTACAGCTGTCATTTTTCAAATCCTGGCCAAAATGAGTTTTCGCACCTGTGGCACAGAATGGTGTTGCAGTTGCACAGAATTACATTTTGATGGGGATTTGACAAGTTTCTGTACTGGGTATCTGTGGTGAAGCCATAAAAAAGCTATGTTGAAAATGTGGGGTCAATATTATTAAAAAGATGGCACAGTTATGACTATTTCTTGCAGTTTTGCTATGCATGCTCACAACTATGTGAATTTTAAATATTTTGAGCCCAAATTTTCAACCTATGCTTCTTATTGTACCACCTCGTATATGTCACAGCTGTCATTTTTCAAATACTGGCCAAAGGTGTTTTTGCACCTGTGCTGTGGATTGGCTTTGCCCTTGTGCAGAGTTATGTTTTGGCAGAGATTGAAAAATGTTCTGCACCGGGTACAAAAGGTGGGGTAATAACACAGCTATGGTGACAATTTGGTGACTGGTGTCCTATAACTGGAAGCGCTGGGGATGGAGGTCCCTGTGCTTCCACAGCTAGATTCATATATGCATCTATGGAGGGATCCTACAGTAAAATAAGAATACTATTATACTATCTCAAAAAGTAAGGAAATAAATTGCAAAAAACTTTGTTAATGCATTATTTTGGGTTAAACCAATAAAAGTAGGGAAATGTGGCATTAGGGTTTCCAACCCTAACACCTCATTCCGCACCCTGCACAGATCAACAGGCATGGGGAGCTGTCTTGGGGCCATCAGCCCTAACACTCACTCCATTCTCCATGCTGTAGCAATGTCACCTAATTTTGTAATTGACTAGGGTGAGCGTTGGAGGGGTCCACTAGATGCCAGGAATTGAATAAAAAAAATGTACTGTATTTTATATTTTTACATTGTGGCTGACTGGCCAGTGATTGGCAGGGGTGTGTAGTGGCTGGGGGGATTTCTTTATTGTAACTGTGGCCCATGATCAGCATGGGGGGACTACTAGATACCAGGGATTTATAGTTCTTGTACATGTGGGCATGGGCAGTCTGTGTGCAAAGTGAGGAATTTCACCTGTGAAATGAGTGGAGGCAGTATAGCGCAGTGGTCTAAGGCTCTGAGCTACAAATCTGGTGACATCCAGCAGACCACACCTGGGTTTGAATCCCACAGCTTTCACTCGCATACTGTGTGACCCTGAGCAAGTCACTTAACCTCCTTGTGCTCCCAGGTCGCTCCTGTAAAAAAAAGCTTTCAGCTTAGTGTGCTATACCTGGTTCAACAACTAAAAAAAAAAGACATTCTAAGTACTGGACTATCTCATTATAGATAGATAGATAAACATATTTTTATACAGGATACAGACTGTTAGGATAAAAGTCCTATTTGCAAAGTCGTTCAGTTACTGGTGCCTGGTTACACACTAAAAATTAGTTACAAAGTAAAATTAACATAATTAATACAAATCTGATTACCTCAAATAAATACAAACACAATTGTATAAACAACATAGCCAACTTCCTAAATTATACCAAATAACACACAAATAACCTTCATACATATATTCATCTAATGTAAATGACCACACTCATCATTGGCAATCACAGCTGTTTATAAATGTGTGGCATATGGCACCTTTAAAGACAACTAGATTGGACAAATTTCTTAATTTTGGTGAAAGAGCATTCCATATTTTGGGCACAAAGTAATTTGTAACTATTGTTCTATAGTGGTTAGGTACCTTTGGGACTGTTAAAGCAGCAGTGCATGACAGTGGTGAAAATTTTGATCTATACTTTTTATCCTATTTTAGATTGCCCCTTCCCTCCTGCCTTTTATGATACCCTTTTTTCCCCATTTTGAGTCTTCATTAGCATTTTTTCTTTACATTTGAAACAATAGAAGGAGTACTCTTTTTACTATGGCTTGGGCCAGGTTTTTATCAGTATTTTCAGCTGTTTTTCTACACCTGTTGTCCCATATGTTCAGGGAGCAGTGTCTGCTGCATGCAAGTTCTTTATAGGGTAAGGCTCAAGAAAAGTGATGTTAAACAATGGGTGTTCAAAAACAACAAAGGGTACTGATAACAAAAACCTGGACTGATCCATGTTAAAAGGAGTTCTCCATTTATTATGTCAAATGTAAAAAAAATGAGGTAAAGCAGACTTAAAATGGGAAAGGATGAGTGTGATACAATTCAGGAGGGAAGGGACAACCTAAAATATAATCAAAAAAAGTATAGGTAAAAATGTGAACCACTATCATGCACTGCTGCTTTAACTTCTCTTAATTTATTTGTATGGTCAGGATAATCCAACGTGATCTCCCCTGTCCCAGGAATTCTCCCTTTAAATCTCTTAAAAGTCATTATTGCCTCTTGATTTTGTCTCCTTGTTTTAAGGAAGTCCCATTTCAAGCATCCAAACATTAAGCACTGATGGGTATCATGGGGCATCTAAGCACTAATCGAGACACGTTATTATAGGCAGTGTTCAGTCTGTCCAGTAGATACCCTGTAACATGCTGATACACCATGCTTCCATATTCTAAGACTGGGCAGATCATTTGAACTGCAATTGTCTCCCCATCCTTTTTGGGAATTGCCTTGAGTTGAGAATAAACTCTCACAACTATAATAGACACATGAACTGTACATATAAAAATATTATAAATCATGTTAAAAACATTTGTTTTAAACAGCACATTTTTATTTAAAATGAAAATGTTTTGTTTTGCAGAATACTAGACAATCTCCTCTGTGGAAAATGAACTATGCCACCTGAAGTTAGCAGTTCAGAATTTTAAAACTATAGTATGTGCATGAGACACCCTCTTATGGTTATAACAGTGAATGTAATGTTTAGAAATAAACAATTCTGATTGACTAAGAATGATGATGTTATGATTTATAATCACAAACACAGACTCAACTGAGTGAATCATAGTTGGAGGACACATTAGCTGAAAAAGACAGAAAAAAGCCCCTTCCCACAGCTTGGTTGACTGTGTGGCAGGAGGGGTTAAAGCACAAAGTGTAACATTTCCTGGTATTGGTGGTTGCTGGGGGGGGGGACCATCCCAGATTCTCATGTCCTGAGATTCCCACCTCTGGAATCCGGACCTGGCCCTGATGAGACCTGGATGCTGCTAGTGCTAGTAACTGGCTACACCAACTAGCTACCAGATTGTTGCTGCTCGCTGACTGTGAGCAGAAAATAAGGTAGGAGATTTAATGCAAGCACCCTTCTGCAAACCCAGATTGTTAAGTGGAAGGAGGCATCAAAGTTCAAAGTCACAAGCTGTACTTGGATTGAAGATTGAGTAAAGTAAGCAAAGAATGTTGATCCATAACTACGAGCTGCACCCCCTTTTGGGGGAATTTTAAAGATTCAAGAATCCCCTTAAAGTTTATTTCTGTTGAAGCATGAAGTCTCCGACTTACAAGTGGTTAACAAACAGGTGTTTAGTAGTAATATACCTTTTAAGCTATAACACTGAATTTCTAGCACCTCTCAAGCTTTTATTGGGTAACGGGTTCACACTTAACACATTATAAGCACTATCATGTTTAAACTGTGGCAAATAAGGTTTACAATGTTAGCCTTTGGTAACCCTGCACAGAAAGAGACATGATCACACTGTGCGTGAGGATACAGAGAAGGGGATATCTTGCTGTTCAGTCTGGTTTATTATGTAATATGTTTATACCGTTATTAGTTCAATATTATTTATGTGATTCTAAAGATGCCTTTTGGGGTTGTTGCTTTGTTAACATTTCTGATAGGTTTGGGTACTTTGAACTTTGCCACTGACTACATCTGTGTCTTTTCAGATCAGTTTATCCTTGCCCACACATCAAAGCATGTTGCTAATCAGAGTTGTTTCATTATTAGTCAGACTGTTCCTCAAACTGTATATTCTCACAGTGACTGTGCTTGACCCCAGGTGGCGAATTACATATATTATTTCTCACAGGTTGAACACTTTGAATAAGGGGCAGCGTGTGACTCATGCCTTCCTTTTCAGTGTCAAAGTGAAACTTGGGTTGCTACTGCTGATCACACAAAATGGCCACAGGCTGTCAGCTGGTAATCTCAATGCTGGGTGAGAAAAGGTAACGGGACTGAATACCGGACCATATCTGCAATAGCTGGAACTGCATAAATTATTTATAGTAATTTGTTGGTTAGTTATAACCCACAGAGATCACTGTTTTTTTACAAGAGGGATCTGAACAAGAGGTGGCCATACATGAGGGCATAAAAGTGGGACCCCCATAAGGGAAAACAAGTAAGCTGCAAACAAAGCAATGATCAGTGAGATCAGATCTAAGGTTCAAGACCAAGCTTGAGGTGCTGTTGGAGCCTGACAGCTAAATTTCTGTACTGGTTATTTTTACAATGCAATAATTATTTGGACACTTAAAAGTGGGAGGCAGTGTGGTTTCATGATTTGAGCACCTGCATGGGAGCCAGTAGAACAAGGTTCAGATCCCACCACAGTCACTTGCTGATCGCCCAAGCTTTTGCAGTTCATTCAACCTCCCTATTCTTCAGTCCTCTTCTCACTAAAAGTGGACAGAGGCCTGGACGCCATGACAGACAGCATGTTATATCTCAGATGGTACATAATGGAACCTCTGTATTCATCTGCCCCCTCCAACAAAACTGTATTGCTGCTTGCTGGGTTTAGGTAAGAGAGTTGTCCTGCTTTTACTATTTGACCTGTGCATCTGCATATTGATAACACTACTTGGACTTCTCATGAAGCTTTTTTGCCATCAACTGCTCCCTAGGAGCAGTGCTGTCTTTAAGGCAGCACCTTGTTTGGGAGATGCTGTCCCCAGGGAGATGTCTGTGCTGCCCTCTGGGTGACTCTGAAGGCAAAAAAGTTGCATTACCACTTGGGCTTCAATTAGCTAGGACTGATATCAGCATTGGGCAGGGCCCCTGTGTTGAAAAGGCCATGACTACAGAAAGCTCTCAGTTTGTTTCATCTAACCACCCCCACCACCACTGACAGAGTCCACAGCATACTGTTTCTGCCTGCCAGTTCTAGGTAAAAGAGTTGCCTTGATTTTACTACCTGACCTCTTTAATTTAAGCCTTTGGTAACCGGGTAAGGCCCACTAGGCACAAGTGCCTGTTTTCAGGGGTGACCTGGGAGCACTGGACGGTTAAGTGACTTGCTCAGAGCCACACAGTATGCAAGTGGAGGTTGTGAGAATCAAACTCAGGTCTGGTCTGCTGGATGTATCAAGCTCGTTCACACCTCATTCCTTGTACCTGTGCGTCTGTGTGTTATTAAAGAAGGGCTCTGGCCAAAAGTGCTACATTGCAGAATTAGAATAAGCATACCCCCAACAATTCTCATCCCAAACATTAGGTTTCTGTGTTACTTCATTTTAAGGTTGTGGGCTATTTTGTAACCCTGATTTCACTACCTGTTCAAAAAAAGCCAGTTTGGTTTTCTCGGGGTTAGTGTCTTCAAATGTTTAGGGATTTCTAATACTGTGGGAAGAATGGACCCCATTCTTTAGCCAGGGCATATTCAAAACTCAAGAAATTAGTACTGTATTAATCTTTGATGTTTGTTGAGAGCGCTCTTCTCAGCACACACAACATCCCCAAAATGGCTTCCTTTTGAAATTCATAAGGTTCAGTGTAGAGGTGCTGATGATGTAATCTCCTGAACTCACAGCTAGCCCTCCCTGTCAGCAAGCTTATAGGATATGTTTCTCCAAAGTTAAAAGATCATTATGCAAGGGTTTTTACAAGTAAAACAGGCAGCACCATTCTAAAAACATTGCTATAGAATCTATGTGTTTCAGGTTTTGTAACAAAGTTGACAAATTTGTATTTCAATGCTTTTTTGGTGTAGTTCATTTCTCCAGAGTTGCAGGATGCTGAATCAGCATGCCTCCAGGCTGCTGATACCATGTGAAGTGTTACTCTGCAGTGCCTGTTTGAAAGTTGTATTGCTACAAGTGTTGCAATGTTGGAAACTGCATTGCTGTTTGTCAATGACTGCTTCACAATAACGTGTAATAGGGGCCTTATATGTGTTAATTCCTACCTGGGGTGGAAGTGTTAGCCCTAGTAAAACAAGCATTGCAATGTGGAGTACAACACAGATGAGCCTGGATATAGCTCAAGTAACAGCCTGTCAATGAGAAAACAGAAAATGAGCTCTGCTCAGCTGTGTATCCCATTCATTCATACTTTGGTGATGAATAAAATATTGATTGAGCTGGTTGCTGCATAGAAACTCTTAATAAGGTTTCAAAACAGCACTACCTCTCCCACCCCCATTTACAGGGTGATGGGATGAGTGATTTAAAGTGCCATCCTGAGAAATCACCTCAATTGAATGATAGGGTGAATGTTCTCAGCCTTTTACTACATTAGAGATATCCAGTCTGCAAATCTCACATTAGAGTGCTGTGACTTAGCATCCAGCAACCCAGGAGAAAAGTATCACAACAAAAAGGCACTGAGACAAAATATTGTCAGCTTTGTTACAAAACCTGAAACACACACATGTTTTAAAGCAATGTTTATTGAATGGTGCTGCCTGTTTTACTAGAGCAAACCATTTGCATCATTTTCACGTTAAACGCATCGCATAAAGGCGTTTGGGAAAATGCACACTTTGGAGGTGTGCCTCCCTTGCAATCCACTGCTCAGTTGAGCAGGTGGCGGTCCTGCACCAATGGGTGAGCTGTGTATGACAGCGGTGGTCTCGCTCAAAGAAAACCACCACTGTCATACAGAGCTACCAGCGTCATGCCGCCCCACATCACGCCGCCCCCGCCACGCCACCCCCAAAGCTTTGGTGCCACGCTGAGGCCCACCCCAGGTGGCAAAGCGTCCTGCATTGTTTGCTGGACGGGGTGCCCAATCCCCGTCGGCTCCTAGGCCCCCATCCATCTTCCGCCACACTGAGGCCCACCCCAGCGTGGCAAGCGTCAGCGTTGTCAGCCAGCGAAGTGCCCAATCCCGTCAGCTCACGGCCCCAGCCATCTTCTGCCATGCTGGGCCCACCCCAGCATGGCAAAGCGTCAACGTTGTCAATGGAAAAAATGTAAATTAAAAACCGTCACGCAGTCTCCTTGCCGAGTCGCCCCCTCCCACAACCCGCACCCACCACTGCGTACCCTGCCTCCCACCCCCCACCCCATACTTACCTCTGGAGCTTGGCGCGACAATCTTGATGGACCGGGAACATGTCTGCACTCTTCAAAGCCAACCGTGAACTGAGGAAATGCGGTAAGCTGTATAATGGGCTAGATAGGGGTTTTCAACTTTGTGCATATCTCAGGCATTTTTGGAATTTTGCACCAAATTTTCAACATGGGGTTTTGGGACCCCTTCTCATGAATGAATGTCACTGTCATGGGTTATCTGGGCCCAAGGGTGATTTTGCAGTCAGTGCGCGGTCACTGCGTGAAATCACCCGCCGAACCTGAATAATGCCATGACGGTGATCGATCATGAGAAGTCTGCATGTTAAAATTAAGTAAAAAGTACTATTTCTAGTGTGCATTGCGCGGTTCCTCACTAGCCTTTCGTAAGTTCACAATTTTCAATATTTTCACCCAGGTTTTCAACATTGCCATTTTACCACACCTCCTCAGTGGCAGTACAGCTGTCATTTTCACATCCTCCAAAACATGTTTCCGCCCATATGGCGCACAATGGGCGCGGTCGGTTATCTTGAACTCAATGTATGGGACACATTAAGAAAATCACAGTGACACTGTTCATGAGCAGAGGTCTTAAAATGCTGTGTTGACAATTTGGTGAAAAAATTCCTAAAATGACTGTTTCACAGTGTTCATTGCACAGCTCCATGCGCCTCGTAAGTTTGCACATTTCAATATTTTCCTCCACATTTTCAACACTGCCATTTACCACACCTCCTTATAAGCAGTGCAGCTGTCATTTTCACATCTTGCCCAAAGCGTGTTTCCGCCCATGTAGCGCACAATGGCACAGTCGGTGTGCGAACTCAGTGTATGGGACACATTAAGAAAATCACAGTGTCACTGTTCATGAGCAGAGATCTTAAAATGGCTATGTTGAAAATTTGGTGAAAAATTCCTACAAATAACTGTTTTACGAGCGTGCATTGTGCAGTTCCTACACACGCTCGTAAGTTTGCGTATTTCCAATATTTTCACTCCAGATTTTCAACATTGCCATTTTACCACACCTCCTTATGAGCAGTACAGCTGTCATTTTTCACATCCTGCCCAAAATGTGTTTCCGCCCATGTAGTGCACAGTGGCGCAGTCGGGTCGCGAAATCAATGTATGGGACACAGTAAGAAAATCACAGTGACACTGTTCATTAGCAAAGGTTTTAAAATGGCAATGTTGAAAATTTGGTGAAAAAATTCCTAAAAATGACTGTTTCTGAGTGCGTTACATAGTTCCCCACGCGCTTGTAGGTTGCAATTTCAATATTTCCACTCCAGATTTTCAAAATTGGCATTTTACCACACCTCCTTATGAGCAGTGCAGCTGTCATTTTTCACATCTTGCCCAAAACGTGTTTCCGCCCATGTAGCGCACAATGGCACAGTCGCTGTGCGAACTCAGTGTATGGGACACATTAAGAAAATCACAGTGTCACTGTTCATGAGCAGAGATCTTAAAATGGCTATGTTGAAATTTGGTGAACAAATTCCTAAAATCACTGTTTTCTGGTGTGCGTTGTGCAGTTCCTCGCACGCTCATAAGTTCAAATTATCAATATTTTCACTCCAGATTTTCAACATTGCATTTTACCACACCTCCTTATGAGCAGTACAGCTGTCATTTTCACATCCTGCCCAAAACATGCTCACTTCACATAGTGCACAATGGCGCAGTCGGTGTGGCAAAATCAATGTATGGGACACAGTAAGACAATCACAGTGACACTGTTCATTAGCAGAGGTTTAAAATGGCAATATTGAAAATTTGGTGAAAACATTCCTAACAATGACTGTTTTACGAGCGTGCGTTGCACAGTTCCTACACACGCTCGTAGGTTTGCGAATTTTCAATATTTCCACTCCAGATTTTCAACATTGCCATTTTACCACACTTCCTTATGAGCAGTACAGCTGTCATTTTTCACATCCTGCCCAAAACGTGTTTCAGCCTATGTAGCGCACAATGGGGGTAACAAAAAGGTCATGCTGAAAATTTATTGTGCAAATACCAGCAATCGCACAGGGCATTAGGGTAAAGCACCATACATGCCAAACACCACTGCAAATACCCACAAGCGAATGTTCGGCATTGACAAATGCTTGTTAAACTTTGGGGAAGCAGGTCCTGTAAGCTTGCTAACAAGGAGGGCTAGACTGTGAGTTCAGGAGATTACATCATCAGCACCTCTTCACTGAAACTGGCTTTTTTGAACAGCCAGAGTATTTAGGGTTGTAAAATTATTTGTAACTTTTAAACAAAGTAACTTCAGGATCTCAGTTTTGACATGAGGGTGATTGGGGCTATGTTGATCCATATTCTGAATTTATTGATGTCAGTAATTTGTGACCATAGTCCCTCTTTAATGTTGTTTGTTGAAACTGCAGCACCAGGACATTAGTCAGCTCCCATAGTCCAGGTGCCCCAGTGCTTTGCTCAGGTGGTATTTCCACCCGAACGAAGTGCTGGGGCACCTGGACTGTGGGAGATTTTGTTTCACTGTGTCTGCCTGTTTTGTGATATTCTAAATATGGATGAAAAGCAATTTTGCTACTTCACTACAGTGATTTGTTTCTATTTTTTTTAAGTCTCTCACATCACTGTGAACACCCACTTGAGAGTGTTGAGTTTTCCAGTTTTGTTGACTCCTCTGTGTTGAAAAGCCTGTATCCAGAGAAAGTGTTGAACCTCCTTTTTCATCTACCCTGAGACCACTACATGATGTTGCTGCCACCCAGGTCTCATAAAGAGAGTTTCCTTGGTTTTTCTACCTGACTGATACATCTGTGTTGAAAAGCCCAGACAGGAGGATGGAGCCTAATCTGGCATGCTGGAGCATCATTTTGCTCACGTGCTGCTGTGCTGGAAAAAAGGGGGCATGCCAGCATCACCACTAACTCAGCAAACCACTTACAGACATCCATCTAGAGATGCAGGCATGCTTGAAAAGTCAGAGGTGTTCATTTTAAATATCAGAGCTGTAGCTGATTATGACTGTGTATTATTAATTGCTGTTAGATTTTTCCAAAAGTAACAGCAATGAATTGAATAATAAAAGCCGTGCATAATCAGATTGAATGCTGGCTTTTAATTTGCACCACCCTGCTGACATCTAGAGCAAGTGGTGTGCCAGTTTTACACAGAAAACACCTCAGCAAGATAACAGTTTAAGTGATTTCTTAAAAGAAAAAGAAAGAAAGAAACCAGCAATGAAATACTTATTGCTTTCATATGAAAATGTTTTTATTCAGGAAAGACTGAGCTTTTTTTTTTACTTTTATTTATGGATTTTGCAAGAAAAAACTTACAAAACATAGAATACAGAGGAGAATAGCAGTATAACAGTAGACGACATGAGCTACAGTATGCATTCTCTTAAAAAGAATCATTAAATTATACCTCCCCTTGAGCTACAACATGGGGGGAACACCTCTATAAACTACATGTAGGCATGTATAGAAAGCCCATCGCATGCAGCCTAGGAGTGACAAAGGGGAATCAAAAGAAGGAGGAAAGTTATTGAATTACCCAATTACCAATGTGGTCAAAAAAATTCCCCCAAATAATTCACAATGTCCAGGTAGTAAATGAATCCCACCAACTCCCAGGAAAAAAAATCTGCAACAAAGCAGTTAGACAGGGTATAACAAGAACAGTAAAAGCTGAATAACATTGACAAAGAGGTAATGCAGTCTGCACAATTAAAATATTCTGGCCGAACACAGAAAACCACTCCTGGTCAGCCTACATTAGAACAATGGAGTATATAACAAAAAGGCATCTCCAGATGGTAGCCAGACCCCAGTGAGATAAAGAGACAGCAGCACGAGTATGCAACAGTGTGTTTGTTCATAATATCAGGAGTGAAGACAGAGGCTGGAATGCCATCTTTACTCATCTGGGGCTAGGCAGCCTGACCATGTTCAAATTGCTGTTGCATTTAATAAAGCATTGAAAAGTCCAAAAAAAACAGAGTTCATAAAAATGCAGTGTAAACAGCATAACACATATTAGTTGGACCAGCATAACATTCTGTGGTGATTTACATATGCAGCCCATGATGCTTTGCATTGTGGGGGCATGTGTGATTTTGTATTTTCTTGAAACTTGGCTTCCCAGCCAAATGCCCTTTGGGGTAACCCTTGCCTCAGTGTTTACGCACGGAGGTTCTTTGTCTTTTAAATAGTTTTTTATTTTAATGGGTTCACCACAATATATCCTAGGCACACTGCCTGAGGGGTAGCTGGTCCATTCCACTGGGGTGTCAAACAGGCGAGGCATACTGATGAGTCCTGGTAGGGCAGAAACACGTGTCTATGTCTTCTGTTAGCACCCTTTGCAAACTGTGTGAGAGGCCTTCGGCACCATGCAATTCTGCTTAAAGTTGGACCAGCATAACATTCTGTGGTGATTTACATATGCAGCCCATGATGCTTTGCATTGTGGGGGCATGTGTGATTTTGTATTTTCTTGAAACTTGGCTTCCCAGCCAAATGCCCTTTGGGTAACCCTTGCCTCAGTGTTTACAGCGGAGGTTCTTTGTCTTTAAATAGTTTTTATTTTAATGGGTTCACCACAATATATCCCAGGCACACTGCCTGAGGGGTAGCTGGTCCATTCCACTGGGGTGTCAAACAGGCGAGGCATACTGATGAGTCCTGGTAGGACCGAAACACGTGTCTATGTCTTCTGTTAGCACCCTTTGCAAACTGTGTGAGAGGCCTTTCAGCACCATGCAATTCTGCTTAAAGTTGGACCAGCATAACATTCTGTGGTGATTTACATATGCAGCCCATGATGCTTTGCATTGTGGGGGCATGTGTGATTTTGTATTTTCTCATAACACATATTAACTAATAAAGAATGACAAAGTAAGTCAGCAGCCGAAAGCCTTAGGTTCAAACTTACAATACAACCAAAGTCTCAGAATATTAGTCTGCATCGAAAGAGTAGCAAACCTCTTCTCCTTCAGCCATCTCTGATTCAATGTGGCATACCAGCTTGTCTGCTTCCTTTGGATCATTGAACAGATACTGGTGGAAAAATAAGGGGTTGTCAGCACTCCAAACCAACAATAACGTACCAGGCACCAGACTGATATTTCAAAAAGATTTATTCCAAGTGGACCACAAATGCCCTCTCCCAGTGCTTCAGCCCAACACTAGGGCCTTCATCAGGGGGCGTGTCCTTGCCAAGTCAGGGACATACCTTTAATGGACAATGTTTAAAATGACACACGCAAATTTCAAAATTAGGTGCAAAATTTTAAGTGATTAAACTAACAAATATTCTATACAAAAAAATCTTTCTTATAAATTTGTCATTTTAACCTTTGGTTAATGATACTGAAATATCTATTTGGTATTTTCAAGCTATGGGAGGTTAGAGTCAAAACATGAAGTAGGGAGTTGAGAAAATACAAAATAGTTAGAAAATAGGATTGGACTGGTGCTCATTCTTATGTTCAAAGGTGAATGTTAGTCCTTATGTATTATCAAGATTAAATAACATTGTACACATTTGGCACTTGTTTAGTGTGAACTCATCTTTGAATAAGGCATTTCAGCATTTATTAATTATCTCATGGCAGCTATCAGATCCAAAGAAAGGAGGGAGGTCGGGAGGTCAGGAGGTCAAGAACAAGTAAGAAAAGAAAAAAATGCAAAGAACATGAATTGACTAGAGGACTAAGCCAAAAGAGAAATTCATGCTCCAATTTCATTTGTATGTAAAACTTAATTAGAAAAGACCCAATTTTCCAAAAGTAAGTTATATTAAGTTCACAGACTTTTTTGATTTTATAATTATTTAAATTAACAATTTGGTAGGAAGATTTATCCAGGTCCAAACCACTGTGGGCCCAATTCTAAGATGAATATCGCAACTCACCGGCCCTTGAGAGTTGTGATATATGCCAATATGCTGGGGACCCTGTGCCCGATTCCAGAATCGGCAGGGTCCTTGGCAACTATGTCCTGTGATTTGCAGCACCTCCAGTGGTGCGCCAAAGGAAGGGCGCACCTACACAGGGTACTGCAAGCCACATTAATGCCCTCCAACAGGGTGCAAGTCTCACATGGCAAGGTCCCCCTGGAAGCCCCGCTCCCCGACACCATGGCAATGCCCCAGAGGGCTGGTGGGGGGCCACTGGACTACCATGGCTTGACGGGCACGGCATGCATGCCAATAGCGGCATGTTGGTGAACAGGGAAATTGCACTGCCCTGTGGGGCAATACTCAAGGATGGGTGCGTGGGGGTGCCAGCAGCCCACAGACAGCTGCTCTGCCAATGGGGGATGGGTGAGGGCCTATGTGGGACTGTGCGGGGGGGTGGCTGTTGGTGCGCCAGGCACTGAGGTGCCTGTCCGATGGACGTAGAGTACAGTTAGACCAGCTAATAGCTGGTCTAGCTGTACTTGGACCATTGTCTTCCAGGGTCCATCTTGGAATAGCACATTTGCTATTCCATCAGCCACCCACCTGGAATCAGGCGTAACTGCTGCCGTAAACCCCCTTGCACCATGTCGCAGGGGGTTTCTGGCATAACCAGTGGTGTAGCCCACTTTGGCACAGGCAGCCTGTGACATGTCACAGGCTACCTTCTGGAATACCAGTTAGTGTAATGCATGGCGCAAAGTGCTACATGCATCATTTTGTTTGGTGCAAGTCACTTTGCGACATGCGCAACTGTTCTGGAATTGGGCCCAATGAGTTTTTAGAAATATCCTTATGTGGATAATGCTGTGATCTTGCAACCAACAAAAGAAAAAGAGAGAAAAATAAATTTAACTAAAAGTCAAAGCCCTGTATCTTGAACTCTGTACACTATTTGTACATTGTCCTCCCCTTGTACATCTTCAACACGTCACGCCCTGCTAGTCTTCCTTTGTTCACCCCATTACCAACCCAGTAACCTTCTTTTCTTAAACACCCTATTGTGTTCTCCCCTTGACTTCCCCTCATCTCTGACATCTTAGCCCTCGCCTTGTCCTACCCTTCACACCTACCCCCTTGTCTTACCCTTACCTGACATCCAGCCCCCCTCTCTGTCCCATGAGTCTTGTGACTTGGCAGGTATTGTTTATTTGTAAATACTGATTTGTATTATTCTGTAAATATTTTTTGTTCTTGCCCTATCAATGTTTTTTAAGCAAAAAAGATGTTCCAGGACTAGAGGGCATGGAATGAATTTGGAGGGAGGATGATTCAGAGGAAATGTGAGGAAGAATTTCTTCACAGAATGGATGGTGGACAAGTGGAACACCCTGCCAGAGGAAGTGGTGGGGGCTGAAACAATCATGGGATTTAAGAATGCATGGGATAGACATAAAGGAATTCTGGAGGTCAGGGGTAAGGGGCAGCAGACTTCTTGGAAAACATAAACTGAACTTACAAGCTCAAATGGGCAGACTGGGTGGGCCATAGGCCCTTATCTGCCGACACTGTCTATGTATCTATGTATGTTGTATTTGGGTTTTTGAGGTCTACTGTACTGTTAGCCAGATTGTATGCACTGTTATTCATGCCTAACTTGTATTTGCTCTACATGGACTATTGTCTCATATTATTATAGCAACGTTTAGCTTACGTGTTTTTGTTATGACCTACCCAGGTTCACCTTGCAAATGAGTCTGTCGCAGTGGTGTTTTGCCTGATAAAATAAGGAAGATTGTTTGATTGATTGATGGATTGAAATCACACTTTGTATTTATGTAAGTACATACAAAGGCAAAAGACTCACACATAGACAGAGGTGTAAATATAATCTGTGCTGAGCGTATTATTACAGACCTATCATGTTAAATGCTAGGAAACACTGTTGGTTAGTCAGGCTCTTTGAGGTATGGATTATAGTCTACTTCTTCATTTTACCCCATGGGATAGACGGTGTCTAAAGAGACAATCCATCTTGTTTCTTGTTGATTGAGTTTATTAACTCTATCACCACCTCTCTCTAATGGTGGAACTGTTTCTAATGCTATAAATTTCAAGCAAGAGGGCTCTGAATTATTGCACATATTGAAATGTGTGCCAACAGGGCTTCTGTCATTTTGATTAATGATTACTCTTATGTGTTCTGAATTCTTGTTTTGTCTGGTCTTACTGTTCTTTCCACATAGTGTAATTCGCAGGTGTGCCATATTATGTACACCACTAAACCTGTAACACAAGAAATGAAGTTCTTAACAAAAACCTTCCTTTGGTTATTGTGGTGTGTGTGTTTATATATATATATATATATATATATATATTCACACTGTATATATAGCCTTCTTGTGTATATTTGCACACATTACAGTGCCCACACTTGAAAATAACTTTTGCTTTTGGGGGTAACCAAGTGTGTTGAGGTTTCCCCTGACTGAAGTGACTTTTTACAAGCATGTCTTTTTTAAGTTATTTGCTTTTTTAAAAGTCACCCTAGGTTTTTCACCAATTTATTCCTTTAACACCATATCAGTTTTTAATACATTCCAATATTTATGTATGATGTTCCCGATTTTTCTTGACATTTAATTGTAGTTTGTTGAGAAAGTGATGTTCTTGTTTTCCCTGTTTTCTCTCAATTTTGATTGTAATAGTGCATTTCTGTCAATTTCTCTAACTTTTTCTAGTGACTCAGTAAGAATAACTTCATTATAGCCTCATTCTTTAAATCTTTCTGACATCTCTAGGGCCTGTTTTCAATCTGTTGTTCAAATTCCCTCTCATTAGAACAATTTCTTCTAATTCTAATGTATTGGCTGAATGGGATAGAGTTCAAACGTTTTTGTGGGTGTGCACTAGAAGCATGGAGTACTGAATTTGCAGTTGTTGCCTTTCTATACCCTGCTGTTTCAATGTTTCCATCATAGTCTGCCCTTAGCTCTATATCCAAGAATGAAATGCATCTCTCATTGCAGTTGCTTGTTAGTTTAAAGCATTGTGTTGTGTTATGTATATATTCCATGAATTTCTCAAACTCATCCTCGGTACCATCCCAAAGGCAGACAATGTCATCAATAAAGTGGTCCCATCGCACCACCTTATTGATGAATGGCTTTTTTTCAAAATGTCTTCCCCCATTTTCCAAGAGTTAAATTAGCATAAGAAGGTGCCATTGAGGTACCCATAGCTGTTTCACATGTTGGTGGTAAAATTGTTTGTTAAAACAAACTAGTTGTGCTCTATAATGAATTTAAGAGCTGTAAATAAAAATTCCTTTGGTACAGTGTCACCCTGAACTTGTTCGGAGAAATGGTGTTCTACAGCTCAGAGTCCCACCACATGTTGAATGGAAGTATATAGACTTACTACATCTATTGTAGCCCAGCCGAAGTTATATTTCCATTTTACCCTCTTCAGTTTTTGTAGCAAGTGCATGGTATCTTTTATGTAAGACTCGAGGCCAACCACATATTGTTTCAGGAAGTGATCCACAATTGTCCCCAAGTTATAAGTGATGGAATTAATACCTGACACAATGGGATGAAGTGGTGATGGCTCTATGTTTTTATGAACTTTAGAATGTAGGTGTGATCGGGATACCTCTTCCCCCCTCAGGGTGCCATTACAGTATGCCTCATCAAGCATAGTATTAAATGATAGTAACTATTTTGATATTGGGTCCCTTTTTAGTATTTCATAAATGTTTCTGTCATTGAGTAGTTCCATTATTTTTCCTATGTAGAATTCTTCTTTCATAATTACTACATTCCCCCCTTATCAGATTCTTTTACCACCACTCCCCTAACTTTCTGGAAATCATCCAATGCCTGATGTTCTGTTGTTGATAAATTTCTATTTCTATTGAACTCTGTACTATTCATTGTCAAAGTCTGTGTTGCTGTTTTTGAAAGAAAAGCAAATATACTATCTGCTATGTGTGGTGAGTTTTTCTTTTGTCCTGTAAAAAGGTGTGCCAAGACTTTTTTGGTTGCTACCTGGAGTAGCATGCCAGAAAGTCATACCAGTGCTGGACAGGGCTCCAACACCTACTGGAAGCCCATGTCCTTAGTGACCCTCAGTGGAGTGGCCACAGCTGAGTGGCATGAAGTAGGGTGAAGTTCATCAACATCACATATGAGCACTCTCCCTTAGGCTAAAACATAATGCAACACAGTGCACTGCATAATGTGTTTAACAGTTCCCACATCCCAAAAAGTAGCAGCAGGGTATAATTTTTATTTTAGTCTTTTGGTAACCAAGTAAGACCCCCTAGGCACAAGTGTCTGTTTTCAGGGGTGACCTGGGAGCACTGGGGAGGTTAAATAACTTGCTCAGAGTCACACAGTATGCATGTGGAGGCTGCAGGAATCAAGCCTGGGTCTGTCTGCTGGATGTACCAAGCTCATTGATGACTCTTTACTCTAACATTTAGGCTATACTGCCAGCCTCAATGGCAGTAAAAGAGAGACTCAGATGAAAATGCCCTGATGCTTTGCAGAACCTTTCTGTTTTTCAAGAGGTGCTAGTGTATTCCAGACCAATAATTTCATAATGATAATAATTAGCACTTCAGTGAATGAAAAATTAGAATTCATAATGCTTCAGCCTAGGACATACGCAAGGGAGGTAGGCTGTACTAAGCATTAATAATCAAATCTGTTTGAATGTAAAAGATCTTTTAATGTTCACTTGCCATGCTTTATAATGACATTTTCTCTATGTACTGTATATAGCAGCAACTTTGTTTGCTGATCCAGTCAGGTGATTATCAGGAGCATGTTCCCAGTTTCATTCAGAAGACAGCAGCTGGCTAAGGTGGAGGAAGGGCTGTGCTGTGGGATTGATTTCTATTTTGGACCATATAATCCTGTTTTGGGAGTGAGTGGGGTGGTGGTGGGTGGCATGGTGCCAGAGGGTGGCGGAATGGGAGCCTATCTTGCGTAATACTACTGAGTCTGGTGGGCGGGGTTGATTTTGCCACCATTCACAGTGGATGTGGAATTGTGTTTTTTTCTTTCACATCACTATACATTGTATGTAATGTAACTAGACTGGGGGAAGAGGAAGGCAGGGTGCTTGAGGGTGACTGGACCAGGAAAAATCCTTTTAAATGGTTGGGGTGGTTAGTGGAAGGTGGACAATGTGAGAACATGGGTGGGGTCATTTTTAGATGGCAAGCTATGCTTGCATCGCCTTTTGTAGTTATGCATACTTTTTTGTGCAGATTTTAAAGATTATGTTTTCATCTCATTTCCAGTGGAGTCCTGCTTCTGCTTCAGGCAGCTTGGCACCTCTCAGGACCATTGTTTCTTCAATGTACTTCAGAAACTTTTTTTTAAAAACTGGGCATGGTTGCACTTTGCCAGTGAAATGCCTTTTTGTCTGGCAAAGTGCCCAGTTCACCAGATGAAGATATATCTGTACTGCTACTATATTAATGGTGACGTACACTAAGCATAGTTCCTTACTTTGTGAAATGGGCATTTTTTCCAGGTGAAAAACTATGCAAAGTGCCCATTTCATCACATGAAGAAATGTCTGTAGTGCCTGTATACTGGTGGTGAAGTGTGAAGAACTATGCAAAGTGTCACTTCATGCTACACAAAGCCAGGAAACTTCACAAAGAATTTAATGAAGTTACCCAGCATCACACATCACTAGTCACAAGGTCTCCAGAACAACATGCAGCACAACTTTGTAAAGTGCAGGTCCTGTTAGACAAACTTTGTAGAATTCTTTAATCCTGTGTCCCAGCCATGGAGAAATGCCAGGTACTGGATATCCTGTACCTGGACTTCAGCTTGGTCTTTAACTCTCTACCTCACAAAAGACTAATAAAGAAATTGAGATATTTGAGAGTGTGGGAGAAAGTCCTGAGGTTGGTATAGAACTGGCTAGGGATGAGAACCCAAATGGTGGTAGTTAAATGGTTTCCACTCCAAAGTCAAGGGGATAATTACTGGTGATGCCACAGAGGTGGGTCCTGGGTCTGGTAGTCTCATATGTACTCATCTATGACACTGGAGATGGGATCCAAGTTAAGATATGTCTATTTGTGGATGACATAGTAACATAGACCATGTTGGCAGAAAAAAGACCATTGGTCCATCCAGTCTGCCCTTCTAAATTCTATCCTTCCCTAAAACCTATTGTTTAGATGGGATCTGACACTAACATCTGTGGCAGAGTGGATAGCAATGAGGGAATAAGGAACTTAAAAAGGATCCTGGATAAATTGGAAAGATGGACCAAGATCTGACAACCGAAATTTAACACCAAAAAAGTGCAAGGTTATGCCATTACAGAACTGGGATCCAAGGACTGAATATTAGATAGAGGGTGATAAGGCTGAACAAACTACAGAGGAGAGGGACTTTTTTTATTCTTTGGTAACCAGGTAAGGTTCAATGGGCACAGGGCCTATTCATAGGGGTAACCTGGGAGCACAGGGATGTTAGGTAGTTTGATCAGGGTCACACATGACAGTATGCAAGAGGAGGTTGCAGGAATCAAACTCAGGTCTGCTGGATGTACTAAGCTCCTTCACAGCTCATTGTTTTAACCTTTAGGCTGTACTACCAGGACTTGGGAGTAATAAGTAGAGTGATAGCCTTAAGACCGCAGCCTAGTGTAACAAGCTATATGTGAAAGCTGGCAGGACATTGGGGTGAATTGGGAGTGCTTTTTCAAATAAAAGGGAGGAAGGGATTCTACCCCTGTATTGGTCTTGTTGGGGCCACATGAGAAGTACTGTGTGCAGTTCTTGAATCCTCACCTAAAAAATAACAAGGTCTATCTAGAGGTGATGCAAGGGATAGTGACAAAATTGATTCATTACCCGCAGGGGAAGACCTATGAGGAAAAGATTGCCTAACTTCAATATGTACCTCCAGAAGACCAGAAAAGACAAGAAGCATGACTGAAATCTTCAAATATCTGAGGGGTATGAACAGGGTGGATAACCAGCAACTGTTTAGGCTTAGTGTGAATTCCATTACAAGAGGCCCCAACATTAAATTGATAGGGTGAAATTCTGGAAGGACTGGAGTAGGAACTTCTTCACAAAGATAGTGGTGGAAAAGTGGAACAGTCTATCAGAGGAGCTGGTCAATGTTAAGATGGTTGTCAGTTTGAAAAAAGGGTGAGCTAGGCATAAGGGATTGGTGAAAATGATGAGGGCAAGTGATTTTTCTGGTGGGGCAATGGGACTGGTCATGTGGAGCCATGGGATAAGGTTCTGCATTAGGACCTATCCATGCTAAACTGGTGAAGACTTAGATAGGAGCTAAACAGACTTGAGTCTTTTTCTGTTTAAAACTTTTTTTAATTTTATGCTTTGAGGTGGTAGACAGCCAAGAGAGATATTAGAATGCCTGGGCTGGCTCTGGCTATGACTGGCTGGTGAGAAATCACCAGGCTGTAGAGGTTGTTAGTTGTAATTGGGTCCTGAGTCTTCAGTGGCACTCGTCACCTCTGAACAAATGTCTGCAGCCATGACACCAAGAAAGATTGCAGTGGGATGGCATGGGCATGTTGGTAGTTCTCCCTTAAGTGATTCTGTCTGACAGCCTTCACTGCATGAATACAGAGTATTTCCTGTACCTGACCAGAAGTTGGAAGGAGAGAAAGTGACAGTATGTCACATTACAAAGCCAGATGGTGTTCATATGGTCTGCTGTTCTATAAGTCCTAGGAGGGTGCTAAGCTTTAGTACCGTTTTCTACCTCATTCACTGCATTCAGGTGGGTGCGCGCTCTTTGTAAAGTCTACGCCTATGGGCTTAAAGTAGGAGTTAGAGGATGGTATCTTTGCTGACTTTTGCACTGCCAAGTGATAGCCCCATGTGTTTCTATGAAACATAGAAACATAGACTTTGACGGCAGATAAGGACCACTAGGCCCATCTAGTCTGCCCATTTCCCTACCTACAGGATAGGCCGCAGATCCTAGTTAACCAACAGCCTTTATCTTCCTGCCCCCCACAAGAATTGCCTTATGTCTGTCCCATGCATTCTTGAATTCTCCCACAGTTTTAGACCCCACAACTTCCTCAGGAAGGCTGTTCCATGCATCCACTACCCTCTCTGTGAAATAATACTTCCTCACATTGCCCTGAACCGCCCTCCTTCTATCTTTAAATTGTGTCCCTTGTTCTTGCAAGTCTCTTTTCTGAAAGATGCTACCCTTTTGGACTTTGTTGATTCCCTTGAGGTACTTGAAAGTTTCTATCATGTCCCCCCTCCCTTCTTTCCTCAAGGGTATAAATATTTAGCTCCTTTAGTCTCTCCTCATACGGCTTCTCTTGCAGACCCTACACCATTTTAGTTGCCCTCCTCTGGACTGCCTCTATCCTGTCTATGTCATTGCGGAGATGGGGTCTCCAGAACTGGACACAGTATTCCAGATGGGGTCTCACCAACTGTCTGTACAGAGGGATAACAACTTCCTGTTTTCTGCTGCTGATGCCTCTCCCTATACATCCCAGTATACCCCCGGCCCTCCCTACTGCCTTCTCACATTGCTTGCTAACCTTAAGGTCATCTGATATGATTACCCCCAGGTCCCTTTCCCGTTTTGTTGTTGTTACTACCTCCCCACCCATTGTGTATTCTTCCCCTGGGTTCTTGTTTCCCAGGTGCATTATTTTGCACTTTTTTGCATTGAATCCTAGCTGCCATCGTCTGACCATTCCTCCAACCTTGCCAAGTCCTTTTCATCCTTTCCACGCCTCCTTGTGTATCAACCCTGTTGCAGATCTTTGTGTCATCTGCAAAAGGCATACTTTTCCTTCCAGTCCTCTGCAATGTCACTGATGAAGACATTAAAAGGACTGGACCCAATACTGAACCTCACGGTACCCACTAGTATCCGCCCTTTCTTCAGAGTGGACTCCATTTACAATTGCCTTCTGTGTCCTGTTGTCCAGCCAATGTTTTACCTAGGCTACCACCCTGGGACCCACTCCCAGGCTGGTTAATTTGACTATCAATCTTTTGTGTGGGACTGTGTCAAATGCCTTGCTAAAGTCTAGGTAGGCCATGTCACAGCCCTCTCTGGTCTACTACTTTGGTCACCCAGTCAAAGAAATCTATTAGATTCGTCTGACATGACCTTCCGCTGTGAACCCATGCTGCCTTGGATCCTGTGCTCCACTGACCTCTAGGTACTCAACTATTCTTTCCTTCAGAAGTGACTCCATCACTTTCCTGCCACAGAGTCAGACTGACAGGTCTGTAGTTTCCTGCCTCTGTCTTGGTCCCACTTTTGTGAAGGGAATCACATCCGCCTTTCCTCCAGTCCTCGGGTACCACACCATCCTCCCATGATTTATTAAAAAGAGTAGCCAGTGGTTTCACTAGTTCCTTCCTTAATTCTTTTAGAATTCTGGGGTGAATTCCATCAGGACCCATTGCTTTGTCCACCTTCAGTTTTAGGAGTTCTTGCAGAACCCTTTCTTCTGTGAAAGGACTGGGATCGACCCCCCTATCAAGAGTGCTTCTGTTAATTGGATTAGGCACTTCCCCCTCCTCTTTTGTGAATACTGAGCAGAAATATTCGTTCAGTATTCCTGCTTTTTCACTGTCCCCCTCTGCCCACCCACCATTCATTCTATTCAGCCTCACTATCCCTCCTTTGTCTTTCCGCTGGCTGATGTACCTATAAAGGTTTTATCCCCTTCTTAACTGAGTTGGCTATCTTTTCCTCAGTTTGGGCCTTTGCTATTCTGACTTCCTCCTGCTTCTTTCTGCCTTAATTGGTACAGCTCTCTGTCCTGCTCCTTCTGTGTTTCCTTATACTTCAGGAATGCTATCTTTTTCTTCCTGACTTTCACAGCCACCTCTCTTGAGAACCATAGTGGCTTTTTCTTTCATTTCGATTTGTTTATTTGCTTCACACAAAGGCTTGTTGCGTCTGTGATGGCAGTTTTGATAATTCCCCATTGTTGCTCCACACCTCCTTCTAGCCTGTTTGCTAGTGCTTTTCTGAGGCACTCTCCCATCTTGCCAAAGTCAGCCCTCCTAAAGTCCAGTACCCTCACTTTTGTATGGCTTGACTCTGTAGCTGAGTTTAACTTGAACCACACTGTTTGATGATCACTTGTCCCCAGATGGCAACCTACTTCTAGATCTGAGATCCTCTCACTGTCCTCGTTTGAGAGTACAAGGTCTAAGATTGCTCCCTCATGAGTGGGTTCCGAAACTAGCTGTCTAATGCCTGCCACCTGTAGGGCGTCAAGAATGGCCCTGCTCTTGGATGTGGCTGCAGCAAATGTGCTCCAGTTAACATCTGGCATATTCAGGTCTCCCATCAACAGTATCTCCCCTATGTGTACATGTGTAAATATGTTGATTGCTAGCATCCTACCAGAGCCCAACTGCTAATGCCTTTTGGAGCATCGTTTCGCACTCTACAAAAAAAAGTTTTACTGAGTGTTTTGATTTGTGTGTATAGTGTAGTCCTAGTGTGTCCTTTCCTTTGTATGCTGCTAGGACTTTTTTTTTTTCAAAATTTGCCTATTTGTTTTATAGTTACAGGGGATCACCATGCCAGTATATTTTATTGTCTTACTTTTTCCCCATAGTGCTTCCTGTTCCATATGATTGTGAGGTGTCAGAGAACACTGACTCAGAAACTGCTGACCTACTGTTCTATAGGAAACATACATAGAAACATAGACTTTGATGGCAGATAAGGACCACTTGGCCCACCCAGTCTGCCCATTTCCCAACCTACTGGATAAGCTGCAGATTCTAGTTAACCAACAGTCTACTTCCTGCCACCCCCACTACAATTGTCTTATGTCTGTCCCATGCATGTTTGAATTCCCCCACTGTTTTAGACCCAACAACCTCCCCAGAAAGGCAGTTCCATGCATCCACCACTCTCTCCGTGAAAAAAAAAATGTCCTCACATTACCCCTGAGCCATCCCCCTCTATCTTTAAATTGTGCCCCCTTGTTCTTACACATCTCTTTTTCTGAAAGATGCTACCCTCCTGGACTTTGTTGATTCCCTTGAGGTACTTGAACATTTCTATCATGTCCCTCCTGTCCCTCCTTTCATCAAGGGTATACATATTAAGCTCTCTCAGTCTCTCTTCATATGGTTTCTGATGCAGACCCTGCACCATTTTAGTTGCCCTCCTCTGGACTGCTTCCATCCTGTCTATGTCCTTGCATAGATGAGGTCTCCAAAACTGCACACAGTACTCCAGATGAGGTCTCACCAACTGTCTGTACAGAGGGATAACCACTTCCCTTTTTCTAGTTGTGATGCCCCGTCCTATGCATCCCAGTATCCCCCTGGCTCTCCTTACTGACTTCTCACATTGCTTACCAACCCTTAGATCATCTGATATGACTACCCCCAGGACCCTTTCCATTTTTGTTGTTGTTAGTACCTCCCCTGCTGTTGTGTACTCTTCTCCTGGGTTTTTGTTTCCCAGGTGCATTACTTAGCACTTATTTGCATTGAATCTAAGTTGCTATATGTCTGACCATTTCTCCAACCTTGCCAAGTCCCTTCTCATCCTTTCTACCCCCCCTTGTGTATCAACTCTGTTACAGATCTTTGTGTCATCTGAAAAGAGGCATACCTTTCCCTCCAGACACTCTGCAATGTCACCTATAAAAATGTTAAAGGGGACTGGGCCCAGTACTGAGCCCTGAGGTACTCCACTAGTGACCCCCTTTCTTCAGAATGTGTTCCATTCACTATTACCTTCTGTGTCCTGTTATGCAGCCAGTTTGCTACCCAGGCTACCACCCTGGGACCCACTCCCAGGCTGGCTAACTTGATTATTAATCTTTTGTGTGGGACTGTGTCAAATGCCTTGCTAAAGTCTAGGTAGGCCATATCCACAGCCCCTCCCTGGTCTATTACTATGGTCACCCAGTCAAAGAAATCTATTAGATTCATCTGACATGACCTTCTTGCAGTAAATCCATGTTGCTTTGGGTCCTGTGCCCCACTGGCCTCTAGGTACTCAACAATTCTTTCTTTCAGAAGTGATTCCATCATTTTCCCTACCACTGAGGTCAAACTTACAGGTCTGTAGTTTTCTGCTTCTGCCTTGCTCCCACTTTTGTGAAGGGGAATCTCATCTGCCCTCCTCCAGTCCTCAGGTACCACCCCATCCTCCCATGATTTGTTAAAAAGTGTGGTTAGTGGTAGCATCACTGTGATGTTAGAAGCCTCTTGTTCAGGCCTCAGATAACTAACTCTTTCTAGTCCAGTCTTTCTTTTCTAGGTGTATGCCTAGATCTAGCCATCAGAAGTGAGTGTTGTGTGTTTAAAGCTTTTCTTTTTATCAAACCAAACACGACCATTAAAAAGGCACAAAAATCACCCCAGGTCATCACTGTTATAATCAGTAAAGACTCTAGCTGTTTCCTTTTTTTTCTGAAAAACTTATATTTTTTTATTTTCTTAACACAGTACAACATATAATTTACCTTATTGGGGTTTTTGTTTTCCCTGTAAGAGCTTAATGAATATCCTTTTTTTGTAATCAAACCTAGTTTGTAGGCAATACATAATATGTGGCATAAGCTTCATCTGACCTCGACCTGCCCGCAAAGAGACAGTGAAATATTCTCCAATCTCTAAAAAAAACCTTTCTTTTTTCTTGTATATTCATGGCATTTTGATTATTTCTTGACAACTGCTACTTAAAATTTATGCCAAAATACTTAATTTTATTATCAAATGTTAATATTGTCAGTGTATGCAAGGTATTATTACAAAGTTTTATGATAGGTAGTGCAATTGTCTTCTGTACATTTAATCGATAGCCAGAGAGTTGGGGGAAAAAAACTTAAATCTCTTATAAATTCTTCATAAGAGGAGCTTGGATCCTTTGACAGACCCAAGACATCATCTGCAAACACGTCTAGTTTGCTAGTAATATTTCCTAGTTCAATTCCCTTTGTCCTGTCAGTTTCCCTTATGTAGTTCAGCAGTGGTCCAATAAATAAATACAACTGGGGAAAGGGGGCAGCTTTGTTTAATGCCATAATTCATTTATAATAGTCTGAATTTAAGTTTATTAATACAGAATATGACTTGATGATTATTATATAGTGCCTTCACTATAATAATGCTTTTGGGGGGATATTCCATTTATTTAATGCTTGGAACATGAGTAGCCACACTAGAGTAGGTCAATGATATAATTGCTAAAGACTCCAGCTGATCCTTAAAGAATGGCTCACTCAATTATCCTTCAGGTGTTTGTCAAACTGAGAATGTAGATTCCACACTCCACTGGATATTTTAATCATTTTATTAATTGCTCCCAACATTTCCCTGAGTCCAATGAGCTTTTTCAAAGGGTCTTTTTAGAAACTGTTTTAAAAGATAGAGTTATAATAATATATGAGTATTTCAGTTATATACAGTCTCTTGTGACAACATTATTGTAACATTTTCATAGTAACTCATTTGATACCTTACATCACCTAGTCACCAGATTCTATTTCAGTCTAATGAAACATAGAAACACAGAACTCTGAGGTTCAGTTTATTCTATCTGCAACAATTCCTGCCAACAATATTTACATTCTCATAATATAAAATATATTGAACAATTCAAAACACCACGGTGCTACCACCACCTTAAAGTGCAACACTGTTAACATATGCCATTATGGCATTGCCCCTTATATTAACAGGATCCAATACATACCATGTAACTTTTTTTTCAGTTAGTAGTTTCTGGGTTTTTCTGGGTTGTCTCCTGTCCTACTCCCACATGTCCCTGACATGACGCATGCATGTGAAGGCAAGCACATGCATGTCTTCCAGGACATCCCACCCTACCGGTCGCCCGGTACCACCTGCGCTCATCAGCAAACCTCCATTCAGTGATGGTGGGACTATGGGCGGGTGACCTCCCCCCATTCAGGAGAGGAAAGCAATTACTCAATCCTGCTCCCACCCCCCCATGCCAGCTCACTGTAACTAACATTTCTACCACGTATGTGTTTTTTTATTATAAACTCATACATATGAGTTCCACTGTGCTTTATATTCTTTTTAAAAACTCCAGTCAATTCTGTAAACACATAAGAGCCTTTTGTTTATTTTGAAATCCACATTTTATCATGAGCAAACTTTAAAATTTCTACTATTAGTCAGTCAAGCTAAAAACATGTTTAGGTATCGTACCTTATAGAGCTGCATTGCATTTTTTTGTAATGGTGTTTCTCAAGGACTCAATGTGCTAAACACTGAATGCTATCAGCTCCTTCACCTCTTGTGCTTGTTTGTACTTCCTGTGATGTCTTCTCAGGAAACCCCTGACATCATTATCATGTGCCTGCAACTGTAGGACTGGTTGATAAGCAACCAACAACACCCCACCCCCTGTCCAATGGCTGAGGCAGGAATTTTACAAACAGGCCCTTCATTTGAACTGAAAGATGGTGTTGCATTTTTTTAAATCATCATTTAATATTCAAAACATGTGTGTTGTTCCATATTCAAGCCTTATTTTAGCAAGATTTTATACACTTTACCATTGCGGGTTAACAATGACCATAATTGTTAACCCACAATTGTAAAGTGTATAAAATCTTGTGGGCCAGATAGGTGAAGGAGCAGATACCATTCAGCTCTTAGCACATTGAGTCCTTGAGAATTGCCAGTACAAGAAGAGTGCAGTGCAGCTCCTTAAGGAATGATACTTAAACATGTTTTAGCTTGACTGGCTAACAGCAGAAATTTAAAAGTATGCTTGTGATAAAATTTGGATTTCAGAATAAACAAAAGGCTCTCATCACGTGTTTACAGAATCAATTGGAGTTTTTTTTTAAATATAAAGGCACAGTGGGACTCGTGTGTATGAGTTTATGAAAAACAATAAAATGGCCATATAAGTGGTAGAAAGGTTAGCTACATGGTATATTTTGGCTCCTGTTGATATAAGAGGTAATGCCATAATGGCATATGTTAACAGTGTTGTACTTTAAGGTGGTGGTAGTACCGTGGTGTTTTTAATTGTTAAATATAGGAACTTTGAGAATTGATGTTTTGTTGGAAGGCATTGTTGCAGATGGAATAAATAAAAGCTCAGAGTTCATTAGACTGAACTAGAATCTGGTGACTGGGTGATGAAGGTATCACATCAGTTACTATAAAAATGTTACAAAACTTTTATCACAAAAGACAGTGTGTAACTGAAATATTCATATATTATTATATCTCTATCTTTTAAAACAGTTTCTAAAAAGACCCTTTGAAAAAGCTCATTGGACCAAGCGAAATGTTGGGGAAATTAACAAAATGATTAAAACATCCAGTGGAGTGTGGAATCCATTTTTCTAAAAAAGAAGCCAAGCTTCTCATTCTGGAAACATTTTGGAAGTGCAATCAACGCTCCTCGAGGAAGCAAATAAACTTATGAAGAGTGACCATTACCCATAAAAGATTTATTCAAAAACTGAGAATGTAGCCTTTATGTGTGCTGACTGGATAAGGAATAGATTAAGTCAGAACTCCCTGAATCAATATTCTCCGATACCTCACTGTCACATGAGACAACAGGCATAGTGCAAAAAGGTAAGGCAATAAAATATGCAATCACTGAGATCCCAAGGGGCTATAAAGCAAGTAAGTAAACTGAAAAAAAATCCTAGCATCAAAAAAGCAAAAGACGCACAAGGACTATGCACAAATCAACACTTTTCGCAAAACATATCTTTCTTCAGTGAAATGTGTCTTGATGTCAAACTAATGAATATACAGAGAATGTATTATATAGACGTAACATGAACATTGCTTACAGATTGAGAAAATAATATCAGTTCACTCAATGAAACATAAAGATTGGGATCTAAACTAACAGGCCCAGATATTCAAACTGCGCTCAAAAGTAGCGCAACAGCAGGAGCAAGCACAAACCAGTTGCGCAAATGCGCAACAGGTGCGATATTCAAACATGGAGCAGAGCAAATAGCGCAAGCAACCAACGTCTGAATATCGCACATACTGCGCCATCGCGCAACCAGGAAGGAGAAGCTGAGCCAAAATGTTGCGCTATGGCGCAACCATGGAAGCTCAGCTGAGCATTCCAGAGCTGCCATAGCGCAAGCACAGCCCCCCAGAGCAATGGAACTGCACATCCAGGGAGGCAGGCTGGGGCCCACCGCCAGCCATGCCACACATGGGCACAGGAACACACTGCAGAACCCACACCACACCGGCACACCCCAAGCACAGCATCAATGGGGGTGGGATGGATGATCCATGTGCCCATGGGGACAAGCCAACAAAGCATAGCAGAGCCCTGACACCCCAGCACAACCACTGGCAGGCAGAGAGTGCCACACACAGGGGGTTGACAACCACAGTGCACATCAGCCCCCCGTATGCACAGCGCACCCTGCACTGTGACCCCAAGACACCACCCATGTGCAGTGACTGGCACTTAGGAAACCATGCAGTCCCCCAGCACTCATCAGCCCCTGGCAACACAGAAGCCTACAAGCCAGACACACCCTTGTGCACCCAGCAGTGGGTGGCAGCAGACGGCAAGACCAACCGAAGGCACTGCCATGCTGGAGATACCTCCCATGCACACACATGCACACACACACACATACCCAGGACCATACCAGCCCAGATGGCATGTACACCCCTGCAACTGAGCACCCATAGCCAGCTGCAAAATCAGAGACCAACACAGTATTCATATCAAAATAGAAATGTATATTTAAAGGACTAATCACAAAACCAAGTGAAACTATGTAGAAGTGGGGGACAGGTAAAAGGCAGGGGTGTTCAAGGGAGGAATAACAACTTGGAGAGGAAGGCAGGGTGATAGGGATGGGAGAAGTGGGAAGGGAATGTGGGCTATGGCCCAGCTGGCTGCTGGTCCTCCCCCTGCTGGCGCCCCCTCCTGTGGCTCCTTCGCCGATCACCCTGGCGCTATATGGCCTGCAGGACCTCCTGGTTCCGATCTGCAACCTGGCTGAGGTGCCGAAGATCCTGGGACATCCTCCTGAGTACCTCAAGGCCTAGGAAAATGGGAACACAGTCAATGGCTGAGACTGACCACAACCCTGAACACCACCCAACCTGCAAGCCATATAGCCCAATGTCCCGCACTTGTGATGGCATGCACCCACCCACAGTGAACATGCACATGGCCATCACAAACAGGCGGCACCAGCTATCGCACCACCGCCCCACACACTGCCCACGCCAATCACAGTACAAACTAGGCTGGCAAGGATGTGGCAACGTGTGCGATGCCAGTTACACAGCTATGTGCCCAGTGCATGCCTGGACCACCAGTGATGCATACACAGGCGTGCCGTGATACTGCACTGTGATGCAGGTCACCTGTGTCATGCCTACATACATGGATACATAGACAGTGTCGGCAGATAAGGGCCTATGGGACACCCAGTCTGTCCATTTGACCTTGTACGTTCACTCTGTTGTCCTATAAGTCCATTCCCCCTTACCCCTGACCTCCAGAATTCCGTTATGGCTAACCCATGCATTCACAAATCCCGTGACCAAGTCAGCCCCCACCACTTCCTCTGGCAGGGTGTTCCACTTGTCCACCACCCATTCTGTGAAGAAATATGTCCTCATGTTTCCTCTGAATCGTCCCCCTTCCAACTTCATCCCATGCCCTCTAGTCCTGGAACATCCTTTACGCCAAAAAATATTGTTTTCCTGCACTCTGTTCCCCCCCTGTAAGATACTTGTATGTCCCCATCATATCCCCACACCCTCCTCCCCTCCAGGGAGTACATGTTCAGTTCCGTCAACCTGTCTGCATAGGACCTGTGATGCAATCCATGCACCATCCATGTCGCCCTCCTCTGAACCCTCTCCACCCAGTCCATGTCCATACGTAGGTATGGTCTCCAGAACTGTACACTGTACTCCAGTGTGGGACTCACTAGTGTTTGTATAGTGGAATTATGACCTCCCCTTTGGTTGTGTCCGCATGGCTGGTGGTCTTGCCCCCAGCATGCAATAGCATCCATGGTAATGATACTCACACTCCTCAGCAGCTGGGTCTGGCTGCTGCTGCTGCTGCTGCTGTTGGGGCACAACACCCCCGGCACCGGGGCCCTGGCAGGCCTATGTCACCCTGGTCCTGTGTCCTCACAATCCGGCCTGTGGGAGACATATGTTGAGACAAACATCAGTGTGACTCAAAAGCAGAGTGCCCCCTGCCCCAGTGAGAGTGCCTGCCCACACAGCCATAACCAACCATCGCACAGCTGCACACACTGACACACCTATGCACAGCCACCCAAGCACACACACACCCTACAGAGAATATAGGTGCATAGATGGTCACTCACCTGGCTCAGGCACCACGCCCGCCTGGCACGTGAACGCAGCGAGTCAGGAGTTCCGGCTCCCTCAGCGGAGGTCACTGTACCGGTGCCGGCACTGCTCAGCAGACCGGCTCCGGCCAGTGACCTCCACCAGGTCAGTGGCCACTTGCTGCCACACGTGGGTCCTAGGCATGGTGAGGGGGGCCTCACCATACAGTGCCTCACAGTGGGGCTCCACCAGGGCCACCAGGTTGGCCACTTCAAGCTGGCTCCAGGACACCGCCCTCCTCCTAGCCATGGCACCAACTTTACAGCAGGCAATATGGCCCACTGCACCGTAACCCCATGTGGGTTGTTGCGCAATAGACCACCACAGGCTCCAATCGGCTGTTCGAACAAGCGCCATCATTTACATGGCGCTGTCACGGACAGCGCAATAGAGACGTACACATGGCATGCCAACAGCACCGGGGTCAGAGGGCATACACAAGGTCACGGCAATGGCGCAGGCTCTCGCACAGCGCCATGGGACGTATAGGCATCCTCTTGCGCGACTGCCAAGCTGAGCACCAGTGCCACAGTGGACTATCGGCGCAGTAGTGCCACAGCGCCATATAGTGCCCAGTGCTGTGGCGCCACTGGCACAATGGTGGCCATGGCCTGAATCGCCTATCACGCTCAGCGGGTCTGCAGTGCGATAGGCGCGTCGTAAGCTGTCTGGGCATGCACAATGCGGTGACGCGCGGCACAAACTTCGCCATTGGCTCAGCCGGACCTTCCGTGTGCGCCAAAGCGCCATCACGCGATATTCACCGACATATGCAAATCATCCGATCAGCCATTCAAAGGCACAGTGGCGCGATTAGCATGTCATAAAGTTGAGCCACACCTCATTTGCATGTGTTGCGCTATAAAAATGCGACGTGGGTTGTGCTGGCCAGATTTAGTTACTGCAGGTGAGAGGTGAGTTACATGCTGTGTGATGCTCAGGACAATGCTCATGGGCGGAGGATGATAAAGGCTGAGGGGCTGAGCATGAAAAGAGCACTTAGAAAGGGACAAGGCACCCTTTCTATCAGTATCTGCCATGCGGAGGAGAGCAGGGGCTTCTGCACCCGGCGCTAAGCTATGCTCATGGGAAATGCTGTTGACTGCACAGTGACAGGTGTCCACTTCCACCCATACAGATCACCATGACTGACCAGAGCCAAGCTGAGGGTGTGGACGGCGGGCGTAGGAGGAGGCCGAACTTCACCGCGGCAGAGACAGAGGCCCTCTTCCAGGCCTACCTGGAGGATGAGCCAACATTGAGTGGACAGAGGGGCACCCCTCAGGAGCGTGCAGCTGCATGGGAGGGGGTAGCTCGGGCCGTCAACCTGCACGGAAGCCACCAGCGCTCCGTGCAGGAATGCAGGAAGAAGATGGGGACTGACCGCAGGAGGCTGAAGGAGAAGGTGGCAGCCTTCAGGGTGGCACATGCTGGCACTGGTGGGGGCCCACCAGTGGTGTTGCAGCTGACCCCTACAGAGGAGACACTGGTCGCGGCCATGCAGCCGAGTGCCATTGCGGGCGTACCAGGCGGAGGATTCCAGACAGGTGGAAGCCCATCACTGCACGGTATGACATGGTGATGTTGTTGGGAGGGGCTGTTGTTCACATGCACTCACATGTACTCTCTTTCTGTTACAGATCCTGTTCGTCTGCAGGAGATGGTGGTGGTGGTGGGTCCAGACAGTGAGGCAGACCTGCTGGATGTGGAGGAGGAGCATCCACCTCTGCCCCAGCCTGCAGGCACTGCAGCAGCATGCAGCTGGGCCAACAACTCCAGTGTCAGTGATACGGGTGCAGGGGGTGCACAGCCTGTGTCACAGCAGTCTGGCACGCAGGTATGCCAGCATGCTGTGCCTATGGCAGTGGCACGCACCTGCACCATTGATGATAGCAGGCCTGCAATGGGCAGTGATAGGTGTGTGTCCCATGACGGACACATGGCAGGCCAGCACGTGCCCCTGGGCCTTCCTGGTTCACACCTGTGTACCAGCATGCTGGCACAGTCCCAGGCTGTGCCTGTCAGCACCGGTGGGCAGCACCGGTGGCTGTGCAGGTGTCTGGCACTGTTGTCAGCACGGGGTGGAACAGGTGGACCTGGGGGCTCAGCAGTTGGAGCGGCGCAGCAGTTGCACACCAGGTCTGGGGTACAGTGTCCAGCAGTGGCACATGTCCACCGCCCTCTGATCCGCCCATACCTGGTGCTGGCAAACAGCGCCCACCCTCAAGGGGTGCTGTGCACCAGGACCGTCCACACCCTGGGGGTCACGATGCCATTGGGGCACAGTACCCATTGGACGTGCACACCCGCCTGCTGCAGGAGTCAGTACAGCTGCAGGGGCGGGTTGCAAGGTCCGTGGAGGCACTGTCTGTGTCCGTGGAGCGGCATAGCAGGGAGTGTGCTCGGGACTGAGCTGAGCTGGTCCTTATGCGGACGGATGTGACCGCTGCCATTGACAGGCTGACCCAGGCAGTGGTCTCTGTCGTGGACGCATTGGCCACACTGTCAGGTGCCCCTGTACCACACACCCCACACAGTGCACTCTCCACTCCCCGTTCCCGGCGTCATGCGACACCAGGCCTGTCGACGCCGGGTTCTGCTGTGGGCATCCCGAGCACCCCTGGTGCAAGTTTGTTTGGCAGGATGCAGACCCCTGTGCGGGCAAGGTCGCGTTCGCGCAGTGGGACCCCTGGTGGTGCACCAGCGCCACCCGATGTGGCCCCTGCTCAGCCTGCCAGTGCTGCTGGGCCATGGCGGGGGCACACGCATCCGTGGTGGCCGTGGGACAGTGCTACCTGACTGAACTGTCTCCCAGTGCAGGCCCTGTCTGGTGCTGCCCTGTGTGCAATGTGTGTCATGGTGGGCAGTGCACTGCTGGGTGCTCTGCTCACCAAGCTGACCTACGGACCACCTGCACACTCTCCCAACTGCTGTCCACAGGTGCGTGTGCATGATGATGCCTGCATTGCACTGTACACCAAGGTGCAAGGGTGCCCAGGTCCTGACACACGTACATGGACAGTCCAGGTGGTGAGGGTGGTTGGTGGTGCTGTGTGTTGGCAATGTCATTTCCGCAGTGCTGTGCTGCCGCCCATGTATGCTGCCTGGTGTGTGTGTGTGTCCATATGAGTGCTCTCCTCTCTCTGATGGTGTGTTGGTATGCCTGGAACCTTCAACTCCCCTGACCTTCATGCACGGTGTGTTCCCCTGTGTGCCTGTGGTTTGCGCATGGACAGTGTTGCCTGCACATGTCCCCTTGACTTACCTGTGTTGGGCGTAGTGCTCTTCTGCAATGGTGTCCCGGTGCAGCTGGGCCTGCCGGGTCAGTCGGGGGTCCCTCCGTCCTAGGGGGGGCTGCTCATCACCCACATCACCGGCGCCACTGGCGTCCCCATCGCTGTCCCCCTCTTGGACCTGTACGGCTATCCCATGGTCCTTGGCCATGTTGTGCAGGATGCAACAGGCCAGGATACCCACAGGCCTTTTGGAGGCTGTACTGTAGGAGCTCGCCGGAGGTGTCCAGGCATCGGGCGTGCCTTGAGCATCCCAAACGCCCGCTCTATGATGTTACGTGTTGCGGCATGTGCCTCATTGAAACCTAGCTGTGCTGGGGTCGTGGGGCACCGGTATGGTGTGAGCAGCCAGGGACGGAGTGGGTATCTGCAGTCACCTGTGTGGAGATAGTGGAGATCAGTGTCATGTCAGGTCCATATTGCCCATATCCTTGTGTGCCACTACCATGGCACCTGTGTCATTCCCACCCTTGCACAGAGTTTGCATTCCATACATGTGTACTCACCCACTAGATGACCCGTGGGGATGTTCCCACTCTTGAATTGATGGCACAGTGCAGACTGGTGCCATATGAAGGCATCATGTGCTCTGCCAGGGTGTGTGGCACAGACATTGATAATGCGCCCAGTGGCATCACACCACCTGGCAGTTGACACTGGAAAAGCCCTTCCGGTTCCGATCGCCTGGCCGTCGGGGCCAGGTGGCGTCTTGAATGGCCACATGGGTGCAGTCTATATGCCCGCATGCCAGGCATATGTGCTACCCTGTGGAACTCCTGCATGTTTGTTGTACGCTCTGCCGCGGTGCTGGGGAAATGGATGTACTCCGCAGCATGAGGCAGCAGTGCGTTGAGGAATTGGGTGAGGATGCGTGACATGGCCGACTGTGTAATGCCTGTGGTGTCCCCTGTCAGCCTCTGGAAGGTGCCCGTGGCGAGCAGGCACATGCAGGCTGTCACCTTGTTCTCCACGGACAGAGCATGACTCCATCGTGAGGGTGCCTGCATCACATCACTGCACAGCTCGCAGAGCCATCTCAGTATTGCCCTGTTCAGGCGGTACCGGGCCACAGTCTCGACATCTGTGTACAGCTCGAAGCTGATGCGGGCACGATACCGCCTGTCGGGGGCATACCGCCGACGGGCCCCTCCGCGGCCACGTCCCCCTGCAGCATGGTGTCTCACCCCCCTCATTACAGCTTCCATGTGGAAGCTGACACTGTCCATCTCCCTGGCTTCTGCCCCCCCGGCTGCTGTTCCTGTGTTACCCCCGCTGCCCCCACTGCTGCTTCCACTGCACCGGGCACCCCCCACTGGCCTCTCTGTCCTCCTGGACCCACTGTCCCTCTCTGCCCTTCCAGCTCCTGTCTCTCTCTCTCTCTCTCTCTCTCTGTCTCTCTCCCCAGTTGCGGCCTGCTAGAGTTCTTGCGCGCTTCCTTGGCCTTTTATTTTGGCTCAAATCCGGTCACTGCGCCAACTTCGGCTCGCCACTCTTGCGCATTGCGCGTTATGTTCGGATATCGATTGTGCACTTTATGCATGGACTCCGCCCTTCCGGTTGCGCATGCCTTCATTTCCATTGCACTGTTGCTCAGCATGTTTTCGGTGGCTCAACTGGCCCCTTCTGAATATTGCAGAATGGCGCATTTTTGGAGTTGCGCACGCGCAACCCTGTTGCGCATGGCGCAACCCTTTTGAATATCTGGGCCACAGAGTATATCTAAGTATATATTGGTAAATGCAAAAGTTATACATATAACAATTATGAAAAATACATATTATTTTAGAATTTTAATCTGATTGTAACATGAGAAGAAGGGCCCCCCATATGGTTTTAAATACTTTATGAGTTATTAATAGCATGACTTATGCATTCATTTGAGGCTAATGTGGTTATGTTTTCAGATCATTCCTGGATAGTAGGAGTACCTGGATTTTTCCACTTACATAGATTTTGAGGCCTGCAGCTGATAGGAGAATCCAGCTCTATTCAGTTTATTTAAATGCAAAATTATTGCAGTATCCCATAAATATGAATAATCTGGGATCACATTAAATTTTTCATAGCAATATTTATGAACAAATTAACCAAATTTCAAAATGTTTGACTCATAGGACAGCCTCACAACATGTGCAAAAGAGAAGCATGGGTATGTCCACATCTTCAGAATACATTGCTATTCTGCAAACCCATTTTGTATAAATTCACTGGAATGTAATACCAGTTGTGCAGAATATTAAATTGCATTAAATGGCCTTGTAAATCTTTATTAGTTGTATAGGCATTTTCCCTCAACAAATCCCAGGTCTCCTCTGATTAAGATATATATACATTTCTTCCCATTCTTCATGTGGTTTCCTAGTCAGATCAGAATTGGGATTTAGACTAACCTTATAAAGTTTGCTTATGTCTCCTTTAACATCCATAAAGGAAGTCAGTGTCTTGCATTCTTTGTAAAAAGGAATAGAGAATTTCAAGTCTAGAAAAAGAAACAGAGATCTCAGCTGCAGATATGCATGGAATTGTGTAAATGGCAAAGCAAATTTATTTTTGATATCTGTAAAGGAGAAAAGGATCCCTCTATTGGGATCAATTATGTATTTTAATATCTTGATACTTTTCTTTTCACAATATTCATTTCTTAATATATCATTGTCATAATGCATTTGGTGGTTATGCTGCAGTGGGATATATTCAATTGGAAAATAATCTAATTTGAAGAGCTTACTATACTTTACACATGTGTTTACTGTAATATGCATACATGAATGGGAGTTTATATTTTTAAGAAAAGGATTAAAGAATAGATAAAACAATAGACAGGAGTGCAACACATTCTGCTTATAAGGAACCCAAAGAGGTTTCTTCTCAGAGGGGTGAAACCAGCTATAGTACTAGCTTTCTTAAACATAAATGCAGAGTGATAATTTATAAGGTATGGCAGGCCAAATCTGCTGTTCTCCCAGGGTGTACACATCTTTTCTATACTAATTCTGGATGATTTACAACCCATAAGAATGTCCATAGGAATTTGTCTATTTATTAAACCAGACACGTCTTATATTATGTAGATAGGTAGGTCTTCTGGTATATGCATTATTTTAGGAGCAGTTTGGAACATTTTTCTAAGTTTATTTTAATATTTTGAACATTACATTCAACTTCTGTATGTGCCCATTGTCCTATGCCGAATAATCTATCAGCACTCATACAAAAACAAACAGGAGGGCTTGTTGTTTTCCCAACCTGTGCTTTACTTTTGATGAAGTGTAAAAAACAGTGCAGTCAGTGCAGTCACCAAAAAGCAGCAAAAATTTACAACTACCTTGTGACTTGACTGCCTATAAATTAAAAATGCAGATAATTATATTTACTTTTCCATATTCTTGGTTTGTTTACAGACCCCCCAGGCTTGGTTTAGCAGCATCAAAGGACACAACGTGTGCATGTGCATGTGCATGACCACACCATGTGACTGCTGATCTTTTGTAACTACAGGGCAAGTACCCTGTTCCATGTAATTAATGATTAGTTACAGTGAAACCAACACTTAAAGTGTAATCACCATGCCTTCTTCGGAGCTGGGGTGTACTGGGCTGTAACAGCTTATAACCCTTTTTACACAATCTGCTCTGCACCACTGCGAGTGGTGCACAGCAACTAAAATGTTACCTTACTTTCCATGTAAAGCCAAGCCACACTGTATCCAAGGGTAGTATTCACTGTCCTGGCGTACCTTGCTTTCCTGAGTTCCCCATTTTTGGTTTTCCATTTTGTGCTGCATCCTGTTGCTATATAATCAGAGTGCAGTACTCACATTGATGCAGACCCAAAAGCAAGTTGTGAGCTCTCAGTCAGCCTGAAAGCTAGCAAAAATACCAAAAGAGCCACAAGACTGCTGCAGGGCTGCTGTGTGTATAACCAAAACACAGCAATACAGATGGAGTGGAGCAAATGGTTGGAAACTGATGTGCTATGGGTAGGGGCTCAGTATAAAAGGGCCTTATATCTGTTTACATCTCCATGGATACATGCACACCCAGGTCAAGGGTGTATGGCAACCTTGTCAGCTGAAGCCGCAAGTACAGTGTTTGATAACTTGAACTGCAATGCTATATTTCACCATCACATAGTGACATTGTATATTATAGTGGTGCAGTAGAGCCATTATAGTTAGGGTTGAGAAGGCACTTTAATGTCAAACCTCAACTTTTGCAGTTGAATAATTTCGCTACCGTTCAACTGATTTCCATGAAATATTGCATGTTCAGTCTCGTGGTATAGGTTTCTTGATGAGCCAAGGTTTGTTCCAGTCAGATGTATGGATTTCGAGATCAGAATGGCACAAAAATGTAAAAAATCATGTTTTTGCTGTTTGTTTTGCCACTGCATAGCATTCAGATGGTTTGGCATTTTGGTCTGAAATTTTCAGGATAGAAAGGGTTGACCCACAGATGTTTCCTTTGGTGAAAAATATCAATCCATTCCAAAGTTATTTAATTTTAAAATTTTGGTTACTGATCATGCTTAGTAAGCATTTCAAAATAGCTGTATGAAGTGATTGTATGGGTACTCCTTTTCTGTAAGGACAAAAATCTTTTTTTCATTTGCTACCATCTTGCTTTTGTTTTTTTAAATAAAATTTGAAAAGCCACAAAAATACCACTGTACAGAGAGACCAGCACATGTTGGTCATCAGGACCTCCTTAAGTGGATTCTGCACTTAACCATTGGAAACATGAGCCCCAAAGGCATTTTTTATTTATTATATCCTCTTTTGTAACTTGCTTCTGCTTTCTTCATATTACCGCATACAAACTTTTTTTTGTATGACTTATACCAAATTGCTCTTATTTGCCATCACCTAGTACCCTCACACTTTGGAATTTTGGTCTGAAATTTTTAGCATAGAAAGGGCTTGGTCCACAGATATATCCTTTACTGGTTTGGTAAAAAAAATATTACTCCATTCTAAAGTTATTACATTTATAAAAATTCAGGTTCTGCGCATGCTCAGTAACCACTTGAGCATAGCTGTATGAAGTTATTATATGGTGCTGCTTGCCATCACTATCCCCATAACTGTTACAGATTTACCTGGTATCTAGTGGCACCCTCCAGTTGCCATCCCCCTACTTTGTACACATTTTCCTGGTGTCTAGTGGCACCCCCCACTCTCCGATCACTATCCCCCTTCATATTTTCTTTTTTCCTGGTGTCTAGTGGCCACCCCCAATCACCGTCCTGTGTGAAAGAAATAAAAGTCTCTCAATGTCTGTTTTCTTTAAACCTGTAAAAACCAAAACAGTCCCTCACCAATCTGACCCCCCAACCCCGACCTTCCACTGAACACCCACCACTCCACAGCCTCCCACCCTCCCAACACCTCTCACACACCCGCACTCACCGGAACAGGTCCCAGAGTGAATATCCGCTCTCCAATCAAAGACACATCTTGCTGCTGGAACCGCCAACTGCAATATGAGAAACTGAGTTAAGTGCAGCTCAATGTATTTCAAAGGTTTTTTTTTTTTTACTTTGATGCATAACTTTGCCATTTTTGCATATTTTTACACCAAATTTTCAATATGGTCTTTTTGAGACCCCATGTCTTGAACAGTTATGGTGGAACTATGCAAATCCAGCCCAAAAGGTGATTTAGTGGTTGCTGGGTTAAATCACCTTTCGGGAAGGATTTGACAATTGTTACCACCCGTGTTCATGAGATGGGGTCATAAGAAGAATGTGTTGAAAATGTGGGGTCAAAATATGTAAAAATGACAAAGTTATGTGCATCCATTGAAAATTTTCTATGCTCGCTCGTAACTTTGGTAATTTTAAATATTTTGACCCCAGATTTTCAACACAGCCATACTTTTACACCACCTTATGAATGTGATAGCTGTCATTTTTCAAATCTTGGCCAAACTGTCTTTTTCATCTGTGGCATGAAATGACGTTGTGGTGGCGCTGAATCACATTTTGGTGGCGATTCAGAAATGTTCAGTACTGGGTTCACAAGGTGATGTAATAAGAAGGCTATGGTGAAAATTTTATTGCAGTTTTGCAAAAATTGTAAGCGCAGGGCCTGGGGTGGTGCTGTACTTCCACAGCAACATACATACATACAGTATGTGCATCTATGGAGGGATGGGAGCACAGGTCCCAGAGGGCATTGTGCTCCTACAGGCAAGTAAGGATACAATTACACTATCTAAAAAATAATGGATGAATGGGAGCACAGGGCCCAGAGGGCCCTGCACTACCACAGGCAAATAAGGATATGATTATACTGTCTCAAAAAGTAAGGACATTCGTTGCAAAAAACTTTGTTAATTAACTAGTGAGGGTTAAAGCAACAAAAGTTGGGAAATGTGGTGTTAGGGTTTCCAACCCTAACACCCCACTCCAACCCTGCAGGTAGCAACAGGCATGGGGTATGCCCTGGGGTTGTCAACCTTAACACTTACCCCAGTCTCATATACTGTACCCATATCAGCTTATTACTCATGAAATGGGGTGAGCGTTAGTACTGACAACCCCAAGGAACTCCCTATGCCTGTTGCTGCCTGCCTGGTGGGTGTGGGCTGTTAGGGTTGGAAATCCTAACATCACATTTCTCTACTTTTGTCACTTTAACTCTGACTAGTGAATTAATTTTTTGCAGTGAATATATATATATACACATATATATATATATATATATATATATATATATATATTATAGTGGCATGGTCACACCACTATAGTTAGGGTTGAGCGGTCAGTTACATACTAAAGTCAAAAGTTTGGACGTTAATAACTTTGGACCCGTTCAATGGAATTGCCTGAAATTTGGTACATGCATTGGGGCGCACTAGATCTCTTGATTTGCCAAATTCCATCAGAGTGCTGGTCTTTGTGTACAAAAGTGCTGAAAAATGCAAAATTATCCATTTTTGGAGGCACCTTTTGGCATTCTTAATGTGGCCCTGCACGGCCATCGTGTGGCGTGTCACTCTGCGAGATATATATCTATATATCTATATATACATATATATATATATATATTATTATTATTATTATAGAGGTGCAATCGCGCCTCTATAGTTAGGATTGAGCAGTCAATTTAATGTTAAACCCCATATTTTGCACGTTAATAACTTTGCAACCATTCAATGGATTTGCACAAAATTAGGAATAGACAATCAGGTGGGAAAGCTCTTGATTTGCCAAGTTGCATTTCGATTGGCTTGCAGATTTTGTGCAGCGAATTGTGAACAAATGCATTTTTTGCCAATTTTTCCCTGTTTTTTCCCTCATCACGCTGTGACCACACCGTCTGGACTTGTGGCCTGAAAATTTCAGGCTAGAATGAGGTTACGATATGGAATAATGCAGCATTGGTTTGGTGAAAAAATATTAATCCATTCCAAAGTTATTACATTTTAAAAATCCGGGTTCTGAGCATGCTCAGTTCAGTCTTTGGAATAGATGCACAGTTTTGATCAAGGATCCCTGGTCCCGAATGGCTCGTGAAAAGAGATTGTGAAAAGGGATCACTTTTCACAAGAAAATCCCTGTTCATCGACCGCCATTTTGTTTTCTTGCTTAGCGAGGGGAGAAAACAAAACCTTATAACTTTCTCCAGGGAAGTCTTTTGTTAATGCCAAGGCAGACGTTTTGGTGAGGGAGACGTCCTCAATCCGCCCATGCCTTTGTTTTTTTGTAGTTATTTAAAAAATGGCAGTACCTCACAAAAGGGATCGACTCATGAAAAGGGATCAAGTAGAGGGATCGGCTCATAAAAAGGGATCACGAAGAGGGATTTGTAAAGGCCACTGCAAAGAAATAGTTTGGAATTTCAGGCTAACATTTTCAGGGTAGAAAGGGCTTACCATAAGGATATGACATTTGCTGGTTTGGTGAAACAATTTGCATTGGTTCCATAGTTACGGGGCTTTAAAATCCCTTTTTGTGATCCCTTTTCTCGAGCCAGACCCTTTTCGCAATCCCTGTTTGTAAGCTGTCAAAATCCCTTTT